>CM060927.1:124444197-127141697 GCA_030737875.1 Allium sativum | reverse complement strand
AACGTAGACATATTTCTAATGTAACGTAGACATATTTCTAATGTAAACATGTTTCTAATGTAAACATGTCTTTAATGTAAAAACCTTTTCAAACAATGAATCTTATTTAATGATTTATTTACATTAAAGATGTAAATTTTAATATAAAACATTTTCATCAAACAATGGACTTTGTTGACAATTCTATTTCAACAAAACATATAAAAGTGATATTTTTGTTTTGTTGACAATTCTAATTCAACAAAACAAATAAAAGTGATAATTTTGTTTTGGTGACGATTCTAATTTCAACAAAACAAATAAAAGTGGTATTTTTGTTTTGTTGATAATTCTAAAATCAACCAAGCAAATAAAAATGATAATTTTGTTTGTTGGCAATTCCAAACATGTAACATAAAAATAACATTTTATTTTGTCAATTCTAATACAACCAAATTGACTTTTTTATTTGTCGATTCTAATACAACAAAAATATTCAATCATATCAACCGATCAACAAACAACATCAAACAATTTAAATCAAATCACGTACATGTAAGAATTTCTAAAACACAATAATAATTAATTTATTTTAAATTATTTAAATAAGAAATCTCACCTTGATCGGTTTCAGAATTCGATAAAATGATTATTTTTAATAAAATTAAATAGATGTTCAATTTTATCAAAAATCCAAATGGCCTCTATTTTAGTTCTGATCTGCTCCATGTTGTAGTGCTCGTCAAGAGGTTTCCAACGTGACTGTAATCACTAGATTTCGACCTCGTATGAAAGAGTTACCAAATTTAAAAATTAATTACATTATTTGAATAATTAATTAAACCATTAACTATTTAATTACGTTTACAAAACATTACTGTATCACCACTGTTATCCTTTCTTTGTTGGCCTCCTTCAAATAAAAACCGACCCAATGTTCAAATCTAGGGCCCTACAATCGCCACTTCCACGGTCACTCTAGACATGATCAAACTCCGCCTCGACGTCGCCAGTTCCTCCTCCTCCCCGCGTGTCTGACCGGCGTTGAACTCGAACCCCTCTCAGCCTCTCTACTTTCGTTCGAACATCCCTACTTTGAGCGTGAAATTCAGACAACACTCCACACGATATCCCATCATCACCGTACCAAATCGAAGAGTTGAAGAAGCTCTCCAATTTATGTATTGACCCATGGTTGAATTTGCGTTGGACTTAGGGAATTTAATTGGGGAAAATCAATCGTCCTTGGCCATTAAAATAAGGCTGGCGGTGTAACGACCCAGATTTTTTGACAGTTTATTTTAAATATTTAGTATGGTTTTAAATATTGAATTTATAATATAAATGGTATTTTATTCGATTATCGATTAAATAATCGAAATACGATTTAATTTGATAATTATCGGAATACGAGAACTAAACAATTTAATTCAAAGGTAAAATTGAATCGAAACAGTTTAGATGATCAATGTATATATACGATTTAAATATGAACAATGATAATTGAAATTTTATTTTTTTTAAATTTATTTGTTTTAAATTTAAATTGATTTAATATGGCTATTTTAAATATACGTTCAAAATAAATGGTATAATCTATTTCGTTGAATTCAAATTAGCGTTATAACCTTATAACGTCGGTCGTTGGGTTGAAAAAGCGGTTCAGAGTTTTGGATTTAAGGGACCGTAAAATATTTTATTATTTAATTAAACAAAATCAAATCAAGGGAGACAAGTTTTAAATGGCGCCACCCTATATTACATCAGCCGACCTCTATTTCATTCAGCAGACCTATTATCCTTCTCGAGCACCAAATTTTGTCCCTAACCTTCAACGCAAAGCTAAACAAAGGAATTAATGTCCTCGTACCCATTGTCCCCTCTTCTATAAATAAATATCGACCTTCATTTCTTTTCCAGTTCTAAATTCACGAAATAAATGGAAGCCTCCCTTTTTCATTCTTTATTTAGGAAATTCAAAATCGAATTCGGGCCCCCTTGTAAATCGAAATCGATGAAGATTGCGGATTTTCCTGATGCTCGGTTTCAGGAGGAATCCGCGATTGGAAATCAGTACTGGCTCGAGGTTCGGGCGGTGTGGCGATGTCAGCAGAAGCCGACGCAAATTGATGAATACGACAGGGAGTTCGCGATGCTTACTGTTGCTCGCGATTTAGGGTTGCGACTTGGTTGCAAAATTTGGTGGTGCGATGAGGCCTCGTGAGGCATAGCTGGTACGGCGCGTTGATAGTCGAGGCCTCCATTCCGAGAAGGGGAATCAAGCTGTGAAGGTTGCGATTCAAAGTGAATGAAGGAGGGCACTCGTTTTTACTAGTGGCGAAGTCTGGGTGTTTGTTGTGGCAAGTAATCAAGGAAATGGTGAAGTCAGTATAGTGGTACTGGTCGGGGAAAAGAGAGAAGAGGGGTAGAAGGAGTTCGGTTATAGCAATAGGACTCCGAATCAAAGAAGAAGGCTGGTAACTAAGGTAATATTTATTTATTTTATATAGTTAGTTTATAAAGATTTAGTTACAAACTTACGAAAATCTATAACTATTTCATGTATGTTATCAGGTTTGAGTAAAACAAATTAGTTGACTATGGTATAATCGGGTAATTGAAAACAAGAAGATTTGGTAGTTTATTTAACCATTTTCTTGGTGCTTAAATTCATTTATGTATGTCCAGTTAATTTATTTAGTGTAAGCCGGCGTAGACCATTTTAAAAAGGAGAAAAATAGTATTTAAATAAAATGAGAAATAGTGATTTAAATAAATAAATTTATTTATTGATACGAATATTTCAAATAAGTATAATTCATTTATACAATAACAGATCTCGGTGAAACGAGATGATTGGCTTGACATCGTCTAATACTTCTCAATGGAATTAAAGTGGAATCGGAATAGATCGGGAAAATAAAAATCACGGTGAGTAAATCTCACTCACCTTTAGAATTATTTTTATTTCATTAAAAATAATTGTTTGTTGCTTGTGTGAATGCTTTCTGGTTGTTTTATATATATTAGTTATTTAGGCTATATATATATATTGGGTTGATTGATTGGTTGGATTCCCGCAGTCTCATTAGCGGATGCCCGCGGTTTCATAGCGGATGATTACCCTATACGCCCCACGCTATGATTAGTGGATGACCTTCTATACCACGATATTCTGCCACGAAGCAGAATGGGTATTATTTATGTGCTAACATCTGTGGATGCAGGAAAACAGGTTGGAGGAATCCAACTGGATTCCTCAAAATATATTATCTGTTTGTTTATTTGTTTGCATATATATTGTTATATATGATGTGTTAGAAAAATAAATAATTGGTTGCTTTGTGTGTTTTATCACTGGGCTTAAGTAATGATATTTAAAAATATCGTAAAAAGGATATTGGAGATTTAAAAAGGAAATTTCTATTTTTAAATAGAATTTGAGTTTTTAAATGGAAATAAAATATAAACTTGTTTTTTTAAACAAGTAGTTTTCTTTATAAATGAAGTTTATAAATAGTTCTTTTATAACAGAGTTATAAATGAAGTGAAAAGAATTATCATTTGATAATTCAGAAATAGAAGTACAAGCGTGGAATTGAAATTCGAAATGGAATTTCAAAATAAGATGTGAAATGAAATTCTTAAATATATAACTCAAATGAAATAGAGTATAACATTTGAATTATAAAAAGGGGTTTAAATATTTGAATTTTAAGAAGAGATTGAACATTAGAAATTCAAATAGAAGTTCAAATAGAACTTGAATAGATGAAATTAGAATGGAAAAGTAGGATTTGAATTCAAGGAATTAAAATTAAATTTGAATTCAAAGGAATTCGAATAAAGAAATTTGAATAGAGATTTCAATGTAGAATTTCAAAATAGAATTTGAAATATAGTATTTCAAAGAAGAATTCAAATGTGAAATGTGAATAGAGATTTGAATTTTGAATTGAGATTTGAAATAGAAATTCGAGTATTGAATTTGAACATGGAATTGAATACAGAAATTCAAGTAGAAATTTGAATATGAGATTTCAAAATAGAATTTGAAATAAACTTTGAAAGTAGGATGTCAAAGTAGGATTGAAATAGGATTTCAAAAATAGGAAATCCAAATGATTTTGAAATGGAATTTGAATTCAAGGGAATTCAAATGGCTTTGAGTGAAGAAATTCAAATGGCGTTGAAAATAAGTTTGAATATTAGAATTCAAATGGGATTGGAATAAAGGAAATTCAAAAATGGAATTTCAAATAAAAGAAGAATGTAATTTGAAATTTTGGGAATTTCAAATAAGAGAAATGGAATCTGAAACATTTAGAATTTCAAATAGAAATTTAAATGGTGTTTGGATATTTGAATTCAAGTATGAATTTCAAGTATGAATTTGAAATGGGATTTCAAGTATGAATTTCAAATGTAGAAATTCAAAAAGGAATTGAATTAAAGTGAAAATTAAATAAAGGATTTGAAATAGAATTCGAATAAATGATTTGAAATGAAATTCGAATAAAGGATTTCAAATGGGATTTGAATATCAAATAGAAAAGGAATTGGAATTTGAATTTAGAATTCAAATAAAAGTGAGATTTGAATTTGAATCAAGCAGAGTTAAATGGAGTTGAATTCATTTAAAAAAGTTTAGAAGTTTAAAAGTTTTGTTTATATATAAATATAATTAAAACGAACGCGCCGCAGCGCTGCAGTTCGTAAAATAGCGATTTGAACTTCAATTGAATATACAGAACTCAATTGAAGTCGGAATTCTTCGAAACAAGAAACGTCAGGACCGATTTGATAATAGTTTTCTAATGAAGGAGAAAATCTGGATTTCGTCGTATAGATTTTGAGTTATGTCAAAATCAAATTTTCAGAAAAGCAGCGCCAGAATCGTTTTAAAACCATAACGGTTTATTTCATTTTATAAAAGGATTTTAAGCGAATAAAATCCGAAGTTTCTATTTAGAGAATTTCAGAGTTGAGTTGTAAAATATATGCGAATTCAAGTTGTGCAAATGAATATGATTTTTGAAACAGAAACCAGATTTTGATTTATTTAATAGAATTAACTAAACTTAATAGAAATTAGTTAATGAGTTTTCGAATGGATATTGGGGTTTGAATAAGTAAATTCGATTTGATAATTTATATTCGAAATCAAAAAGGAAACTAGAATTGAAATTGAAATTCAATTTGGTTGTGAACAAGTTAAATATTTTGTTTGAACATGTTATGTTCAACAAAGAAGTGAAATAGGCAAAATGACTAATTAAAGAATAAATGGGCGAAACTGAATTCAAACGATTAGATAGTATTGAATTGAATTGGAAACAGGTGAACATGTGTAAGCAGGTTGGATATGAAGATTTAAATTTATGTGCTCGACAATAAGGTACATGTTTAAATTCATATATGGGTTTTATGCGCCGTATCGGCAAGCCGCTTGGCTTTTCCTTTTTCTTTTTGATTGAGGAAGATACCGGGAAGCTATTTGAAATTTCCCGATGCTCCCGATACAGGGGAGGTTATGGCGAAATTTTCCGGATATTTTAAGGAGTTAGAATATTTTTAAGATATTTTGATAATTTGAAATCATTGTATCGACGTATTGAATTCGATAGTAAAGTGAATATAAAAATCGAATGTTGTAAACAAAAAGGGATAGAGATAAGTAATTGAAATTGTTTTCAATTGCAAATAGAGACATTTTCTAATATATAGAAAATAAAAGAAGTTAATATTTGGAAACGTTTTCCAAATGGCATAAGAGGCCGAGATGATTATTGAAATATTTGGGTTAACAAATATTGATAGAGGAAATGGAAAAAAGTGATTTAATTAATGAATATTAATTAAAGGGCCCAGTGATTTGTTTGATATGTTGGATGAACACTTGTTTTTATTCGATAGTTAAATCACAGACTATCGAAGTTTTGACCATCGTTGTCAATATGGGGAGACCGGTTGGATTATTATCCGAGAACCACTCCGTATCGGCATAAGCGTTGCGAACCAAGTATGCTGAATATATTGAAGACGGAGTGAAGTGCAAGGGCTTTTCTAGTAATAGAAATGGTGCCTTCGGTTTCGTTCAGTCCCAGAACGAACGTATATGGACGGATGTCTGACAAAGTATTTCCAATGATCAAATGGGTTGGTCTGTATGAATATATATGGTTGCAACGGATTTATCCCTTAGCATAATATCCAGAATATTTGTGCAAACTCAACTAGTGATTAACGGATCTGACAATGTGGCATTCAAAGTGATTGTGTTATCAAGGAATGGTAAGTAATCGTAGCCTCAGGCCTCAACAACCGGGAAAGGACAAAAATCGGGCAGGCAGCATGGCTATGTGGGTCGCACCCATTAGGGTGTATAATCACCTATCTAGAGAAATTCCTTTTGTTTCTAAATCTATCGATTCTGCCCATTCGGGAAACGGTGGTTTGAGTCCAACCGTTGGTGATATACATTCGATACACTCAAGCGAAATGAGTGGTCGGTCATGTGTGGGCCGGGTTGCAAGACGTTCTTGTTGAACCCAGGTGTATTTGCCTCTAGAGATGCACTGTCGGAAGGTGGTCCCATACCTTGTCATGTTGGAAATCCAATCTCCAATAAGCGCCATGCGGTTTTTGATTTTATGATATATATGTGGAGCGTGAGATGCAAGCGTTCTGCTATTTGGTTATTTACTTGATGTAGACATTATTATAATATCACTGGATTTTCGTATCAAAGTGTTTTGGGTTATAGTAAGGTAAAAACCGTCCATGTTTATGTGTGGGCTGGTCTTACTATTATCTTTTCCTTTGAAAAGGGTTTTTAAAGTTAAACAAGTGGTTGGAGTTTACTCACACCAGTCCCATGACTGACCCAGAGTTTATTTTGTTTTGTTTTCCCTAAACTCTTGGGTGCCCAAATTTGTACGGGCAGTCAAGTGTTTCAGGCTTTTACAGATACACTTGGAGGAGCTTGAAGCAGGAGGCTTCAGCGTTAGTTATTTGGAGTTACTTCCGCTGAGTCAAATGTTATGTGTACTCTGATGATGGTATGTATATATGTACAAAACAGATTTGTATTTCGGAGCTTATGTTATATAATATATTTTATTCGTTCCGCTGTGAGTTTGTGATCTTTGTTTTCTTCTATTCTAATATTTCTTTCTTTCTATGTCTCATCCTCTAATTTCTTTCTAATAATGGTTCGTATTTCTGTGTTATTTGGGTTGGACGTGTGTTGTATTTAGTCAACTCAGGTAGCACGGATTTGCGGGTAGTTACAGGCGGCTTGTGTAGAATTAGGGTTTCTATGTTCTAGGATATTTATAGGTTTATTTATTTTTTTATTATTTAATTCTATTATTTCATAAATTCGAAGTTTAATGCTACTAACTTCAAATCCAGCCCAACGAAAGTTGTTCCTACCCGAATGCCCACGTTCCGGACACAATGGGCTAGGTCCCGTCAGCCCATTTGATCGTCTCAGTCCACTTTTCTTTAATTTAAAACATATATATATTCTATAGGGACTATTCTGAATTTTAAACTGGGCATAACTTTTGATTCCTACTATGAAATTTCGATTTCTCGGATTCGTTGGAAAGATATTTTAAATAGATTTAAATATTATTTTGTTTCACTAAAATCCAATTTATTTTGAATCATGTACATTCATTTTAAATTTGTAATCGAATTTTCAAACTACCGCGCCATTTCTAACTCCTTTTATAATTAAATAGAAATTTTCGTTCTAACTTCGATTTAAATAAAATTTTAATCGTTATTATTTAAAATAAATTATTTTCAATATTTAAAATCCATTAAAATTTCTAAAATAAAAATTTTAAATTGGTTCCAAAATTCCGGGTTGTTACACAAACAAACTATTAGATGGTTATAACACTATGTAAATATATATATGTATATATATATATATATATATATATATGCGAGTGTGTATGCGTGTATGCACGGAAATGTATGTATATATATTAAAAAGCAGATTGCTTAATTAATTCTGAATTAGGTGGCTACATGCATAAATAAATGTATGTGTATAGGTAAGGATGAATATATATATATATAAACAATGCACAGTTTTCCTACTAGAAAGTTTAATCTGAATGGGTTATGGAAAAAAAAGATAAAGTCAATTATCTTTTTGTTATATACATGTACCTCTAGGTTCTGTGTGATTGGAATTTGAATTTTTAGGCATCCTATATGTGTTGGGTTGACATACTTATGCACTTAATATATATATATATATATATATATATATATATATATATATATATATATTGGCAAACAACATTCAAAAACCCTTTATATCAAAGAAAATTTAGATAGTAGAATTCCATTTTGAGGGGTATTTTTAAATGGTTGTGCATGGTTCAATTTTATTTATTGAATATTGAACCTATGGAACAATTATAATCCTAGTTCATAAAAATAACAAATGAGCCAGTATTTTACCTTGAAATGGGACTGAATATATATTAAGTATATGTGTACATATTGTAAAGCTTTTCTACACCAAAATAGTTACATCTGAGGATTGGGAAAAAGATTAAAAACATTCATGAATAGATAGAGATTGTGCTATATTTGTATATATATTAAGGCTAATAGAATAGATGTATGATACCCTCTGAAACTGATTAAGTAAATGGTGTATAGTTTGGTGAATATACAATCAATTTTACATGCCTGTGTCTACAACTATAATTTGCACATTGATTTTTTTTTGTTGGGGTGAGCCAGCCCATGCTGTTGTGCAATGCAAGGACGACCCCGAAAGGCCTAGTAGCAAGCTACCATGATGACCTTTACCCCACTAAAACATTAATTTAATATCGTTGTGGCCCAATGGGCCACGTACCAGATATTAAACTGATAAGAACAGATACTACACTTGATCTTATTATAGAATGTAAGCATCACCTGTTATAAGTTAAACCATTATTCTACATGTTACATACTTCATAAATACACTCATACCAGACTTTTAGTCTGACCCCATATGGGCTTTATGTGCATCTTGGGGTGTCTCATTTAAAAATGAGGCAGCCCTTATATATTACAGGTAGAACGCATTTTTTTTATGAAAAGGAAAAAATATAAATTTGGCAGTAAAAGGTTATTTGATATGTTACACATATATAGGAGCTGCAACGAATTAATAATCTGGGGTTTTGCATGATTCTAGTGGTGTTGATGTACTAGAAACTGCATATTCTTAAGCTACATAAATGTATGCATATAAGTTGTGTAAACTGATATCGAAAGGTCTACTGGTATTTTTATATAAAAGTTAATTTTTGAATTATATTGATATTTTTAAATTAGTCAAAAGTGATCCTAGAGTTGAAGGGTTATAAGCCGATAACCCTTGACTGACCTAGAACTATTGAAATTTATGATACATTAAATGAAAATTGGTATTGAAAATTTTGGGGCCCTCTTAGTTGGTATCAGAATTGTGGTTATAAAATACAGCCATTGAAAATAATTTTTTCTGAATTTTAATAGAGTGTATTGATTTAAATTGTGTGAAATCACTGGATGATTGGTTGACACTATTTATTGTTTATGTAGTGCAGAAAATTTAAGAGATTGCACTAATTTTAGCATAACTATCCCTAAAGAATTGGATGTAACCCAAGAATTGGATGTAACCCAAGAATTGGATGTTACCATCTACGTGTTTGGGTGTTGTGGATGATGAAGTACATTAAAATAAAATGTAGAATCACTAAAAATAACTTGGATAATGACCTCAAGTTATAATTAAAACAATTTTAATCTTGTTGTGTCCATTTGCATGTTTGTTCGGTGTGAAATTGCATTTGGTTTTAATGGATGAACTATGCGATTTACTGATTTCAAATCTGATGTAATGCAGGATTGTAAGTATAAACCTATTATATGATGAAAAATGAAAGGAATAACCTGTAAGTTCATTTAAAATATTTAGCTGGATACTTGAGATTAGACATTACCATTATTAATGTGCAAGTGACTGTGAATATGGTAGAATCACTATCTCTAAAAATATTATTGGAGTATGCACAGAAAATTATTATGTGAGATTTATATGTGAATCACTTTAGATTGGATTCAATATAACTAGTGAAAGGATGCATAGAAAATTCACAAATGAATTAGAACTGCAGAAATTGGTTTATGTTATTGTTATGGTTATGGTTGAATCGTATTGTGTGATTTATTGAATATGCATGTAACACCCCGTGTATTTTATAACAGTGAAATTCTCGAATTAAAGTATAATAAATTTCAAATCAAAGTATTAAGGGAAATGGGATATGCCATTGCGTTCGTCTCGGAAAAATACACGAAATAGAGTCCGAGTTTTCGAAAAACGGAGCCCATATGACCAAATTATGGCCCGATGAAGTTTCAGAAAATTCAAATTTCGAAAACAGATTTGAATTTCAGCCCAATCAGAGTAGGCGGGAAAATTCCCGCCCAAACCCACCAGGTCGACCTGGGGGTCGACCTGCCAGACCAGGTCGACCTAGGTGTCGACCTGCCCCAGGCAGGTCGACTCTAGAGTCGACCTGGGGGTCGACTGGGGAGTCGACCTGGCCCCTGAGCCAGGTCGAACCCAGCCCACCCTGGCTGGCCTGGTCTGTGTTTGGTCGATTTTCTGAGCCTTGCCTTGTCACTAGGGCTAGGTGTTAGCTCCTGATTGGCCTCTCCTTTGAACGAACGACTATTATTAAACCAAGCTCCATCGACGGTCTAAATCAACTCACAAACTCTATAAAAAGGACCTAAGACTAACCCTAATTTACCCAAACTAAAATGGAGATGAGACCGTCATGCTGCTGAGGAGAGACTGAGGATAGCCGTCAGAAATAGAGAGACAATTAGGAGATAATTCAAAGCTTAAAGCAACGTTAATCAAATCAAAGCAACGCCTACAACAAAGGATAGCATCTCCAAATTCAGAATTCAGATTCCTGAATTGAAGATTCGTCATACGTTGTAAGTAGAGTGCTATTCCGATGTGAATTAAATAATTGTGTTGATTTGTGTAAAGTAAGAAATGGAATTGTGGCGATAATAATCTATATTTGTATGTTGCTTTGATGTTAAACGATTTGGGAATATTATGGTATACGATTGGATATTTGCAAGTACGCGATTTGCGTTGGAAGTTAACAACGAAATGGAATTGTGGCGATAATAACTTATATTTGTATGTTATTTTGATTCTAAACGATTTGGCAATGCTATGGTGTACGATTGGATTCATACAGGTAAATGGTTTATGTTAACAACCACATGTTGTGGAATTTTAATTGGGATTCATGCAAGCATATGATTCATATTGAAAACTACATGTTTGTGGTAGTTATTTACAACACCCATTTGATAATTGCAAGTATATGATTCATGTTGAAAATAACAACTATGTGTTGTAATAGTTTATTTGAAATTCATGCAAGTATATAATTTATTGTTATGCCAACATGATGTATAATTCTATGGTCATCTTTAGTGTAATTTGGTCCATTTGAGTATTATGATTCATATGAAGTTATGTTGGAATTGGCATTATAGTTCAAGTATAAAAATCATGCTTTTGTGATAGTGACAAAAGCAAGCATCTTTGTGAACTTGTATTAATTTTATGAACATGACTAAACTATGTTTGTTATTATGCCCAATTGAAAAACATGTTTTTAGGCTTATGTTGTTATCATAATCATATGATAATATATGTGACACATAAGTTACATTGGAATTACATTAGAATTACATTCCACTTGCAAGTTTACATAGATAGAATAAAAACCATGATTTAAGTTTAGGTATGTTTATGCTATAATTCTATAAATGGATTAAGAACCATGATTCATATAAGAATTAGGTTGGGATAATTCTAGTTGAACCATACTTTTGTATTAGTGACAAAAGTAAGTACCTTTTTGTTAGCATGTAGCGATTTTATGAACATGATTAGTTTATATTATGCCTAAATAAAAATATAGGCTTATATTTCTAGTCAAGACCATGTGCCAATAATAATGATATATAATTTAGTTAGATTCTTAATTTCAAGTTTACATGGTTAGTTGAACCTATGATTCATGTTTAAGTTTTGTTTATGCCATAATCATCTAGAATGATTCATGTTTAAGTATTATTTATGCCATGATTACATGAATAGAATGATTCATGTTTAAGTTTTGTTTATGCCATAATCATCTAGAATGATTCATGTTTAAGTATTGTTTATGCCATAATCATATGAATAGAATGATTCATGTTTAAGTATTGTTCATGCCATAATCAAATGAATAGAATAATTCATGTTTAAGTATTATTTATGCCATAATCATATGAATAGAATGATTCATGTTTAAGTATTTCCTATGCCATAATTAAATGAATAGAATGATTCACGTTTAAGTATTGTTTATGCTATAATTATATGGATAAAATGATTCATGTTATGCCATGATTATATGATGTTACAATTACAAGTTCACATGTGCCTACTTTATGTTAATTGAATCGTTCGTTGCAAGTTCATGCGTTCACACTCCCCTCTTTCATGTTACCTGATAAACACCACGTTATAAGCCTCCCCTTTTCATTTGGCTAAATTGGGTTTAAGTATTAAACTCAACACACCTTACATTGGAGCGAACGTGTAAAACGGGGGTAATGACGTTTGGGCTAAAATATAGAACATATGTGTTGGCATGTTTGACGCATGCCAACAACCTTGAAAAACAATTAAGTGGCATAAATAAATCTTAATCAATAAAGATGAATTTGAATAATGGGCCGCAAATATTTACATATAAAAAGAAAAGAGACAAAATATGTAAATGTAGAAAATACGATGTGTTTAACCCGAGGTTGGATTGAGTTGTGATGTAAACCTGCCCGGAACCGCCCGGCTGTCCAGTAGTCACAACAATACATATCCAATGTGGGTGGTTAAACACAAAGCCCAATAAGGACCCGAGGTTAGACTGAGTTGTGGCGTAAGACTGCCCGGACCCAACCGACAACAGGAAGCCACAACAATACCTGTCTAATGTGAGAGGTCAAGGCTTTAATAAGACAATTAAGGTTGAGTCAGGATTGATAGGATTAAGTGAATTAAGACTTAATCAAAATGGAACATGCTAAACTAAACAGACTGATTGGGGGTTAGGTTTATAAAACACTTAACCAACTTAGCATGTTGGCTAGAAATAGAAAAACCTAGTAGCGGGGGACCCTTTTCAGCAGTAACCCTACAAGGTATCATGATACCCTGAAACTAAGCAGGGTGGGGCACAATTACTGGGCTGACTGTAAGAGGTCAAATCGACGGCGGTGGTGCAGCAGTGTAGGTTCTGACGGGGTGCGGGCGTGCACACACTCCGGCGCAGAAAAATAAGACACTGGGCACCAGTAGCATACCTGTGCATTCTAGGATTGTGTCGGGCCGCCACCATGGGACTTGATACACCCCATGGTGGGACCAGCATAGGTAACTACAACAACGGGGGCCGTAAGACACATGTAACTATGCGAGTAGGAGTCGATCATCAGAAAAAGGATCACTTCACCCTGATTATGGGGTGCCTGTTGGGAACTAGTTTATATGGGTACAGAGATTAATATGGGGTACGATAGTATATTCGACCCTAGACAACTTAACTTAGTTTATGGTGCTTTCCCATTTCTAGTTTATACTTATCATACCCAGTTCTTTATTCATAGACTGAATAGTCCTAGACTTACTCAGGCTTTATGTCTGACTCTACTTTTCTTTCGTCTTCTTTTCTTTCGTTCCCCCCCGGTCCACAGGGAGGGAATACCGCAGCTTAACCAGCCTTCATATCCAGCTTAAAGAGAAAGAATGCATTGCTTGGATCTTTTCGTTTCGGACTATGGCTTTGGACAACAATTATGGGACTTTTGCAGTTTATTTATGTTTTCTTTATGCTTCTTTAAATAATGTAATCAAGACAGTTATGATTTTGGAAGTATTGTAAGACAATTATGGCATGGTTTGTGTAACACGTATTTTGATGAAATAAAAGTTGTTGTTTTCCGCTGTTCAAAAATATGTGTTCTTATTTCTATCTTGTATATCTGTGACTTATACTTATAAAACCTCCACCAAAATTAGGGCATTCCCTTTAAGAGTGAACCTAACGGAGGTGGGGTGTTTCACTTGGTATCAGAGCATAGGTTTACCGGATAAGATAAAAAGTTTTGAAAATTTACTTTTCAAAAAGAAATTTAAAGAAGCATTTTTAAAAGATAAAATATTATTTTATTTTAAAAGGCAAAGTCCCCCCAAAGCCTTAGGTACTATCTCTTATCCTTCGTTTTGAATCTATCCTTTCTGTTTCAGCATGTCTGGAGACCTTACTCCCCAGCTGTTGACGCTTTCACTCCTCCTCCTCCACGTAAACCAGCAAGCGGAAGAATCCCAGAGTAGGAAGACGAATAATAGTCAAACAAGAAAGGATCGTAACAGTAATGACAAGAAACGTGAAAAAAGGAAATGTTATTTCTGCGGAATTCTTGGACATCTGGAGGGATACTGCAGGAAGAAGAAGAGGAGGATGAGTGCTACTTGCTTTCAGTGTAGGGAAACAGGCCACTGGGCTAGGGACTGCCCAAGGAAGAAGGAGACAAAGGCGGAAAGCTCTCAAGGGAAGATAGAGGGTTTACAGCTTAAGAAGACAGACTTTAAGAAGGGCAGGAAAGACAACAAGTCCCAAGAGAAGAGGAAGTGTAAATTCTGTGGCAAAGTGGGGCACTTAGTGAAAGATTGCCGGAAAAAGAAGGCCAAGATGAACGGCGGGTGCTTTTCTTGCGGTGAGACAAGCCACACGGCTAAGGATTGCCCAAAGAAACGAGGACAGGGGCAGAGGGCTGGATCCACCTCAGGGGCACAAGTTCATGTGCTAGAGGCGCCACCTCTGCAAGAGCGAGGTATAAATACTTCTGTAGAAAGTGTAGTTTATCTTTATGATCACCTCGTTCGCACTTTATTTGATTCCGGCGCATCACACTCCTTTATATCGTCTGCTTTAGTAGAATCTCTACACCTAATAACTAGTATGGTAGAGGACCCCTTAATTGTTTCAAACCCAATTGGGGCCCAGCTCATTTGTCTATGATCTGTTTGGTATTGAAAATTTCTATTCTAAGCGTAGAATTTAAATGTAGTGCCTTTGTTTTGGGCTTTTCGGGATATGGTTTGATTTTGGGCATGGATTGGCTATCCAGTAATGGGGCCATCCTTGATTGTGAAAAAAGGGTTGTTAGGCTCCTGACCCAGCTCGGTAACACTTTGGAAATTTCTTGTAATCCCTCATATGCGGTTATGCTTAGTTACCTTGAATCGCTAGATGCCTCCTTGAAAATTTGCAATCGGTTAGAGTGGTCCGGGAATATCCGGATGTCTTCGAAGAGGTGAAGGGCTTGCCTCCGAAGCGGGAGATAGACTTCCGCATATACCTTGTAGATAAAGCAAAGCCTGTTGCGTTGCCCGTTAGACACATGGCTCCACGGGAAAGGAAAGAGCTCAGTAAACAGATTAAAGAGCTTCTAGGAAAGGGGTTCATTAGGAGGAGCATTTCAGAATAGGGAGCTCCAGTGGTGTTCGCCACTAAGGCAGAAGGTTCATTTCGCTTATGCATGAGTTGTGGAGAATCACCTTAGTAAGTACATTTGGCAACATGGTTGGCATTTATTTCTGAGAGATAGTTCTTCTACGTGGAATACCTGATAGTAAGGGGATGAGATCCAAGATTCACTAGTGAATTTTGGAGAGCTTGCATGAAACCATGAGTACGCCGTTATGTTTGAGCCGAGTATACTAGAAGTAGAGTAAGTGAAAGAGGAACGAGAGGCAACAGTGAAATAGGTTCCAACTCAAATTTTGGAAACAAGAATTAAGAAGCTACTAAATTGTGAAGTTAAAGACGGATAAAGCATAATGGAGTTAAGCTCAAGGAAATGCGACTTAGAAGATTGAAGACTAGATTCGTGCATCATATCTCTTCTTAAGAGTATATCTTTGATCCCTATCTTCCTGTAGAGCTTACTTGCATGCTATCTTTTGTGTATATCCTCTCGGTCCCATTCTCAATCCAATTTCAGTTGCAAACCCCATAGGGAGTATGACTCATCTGTTAGCAACACATGTTGGGGCTTGAGGGTGTTCGTTGGTTTGACTAAACTTTTTGGGTTTTATAGGTTGGTCTTAGGAAGGGACTCCCTTGGGACCTAAAAGGAGTCCATCATGCTTAGTTTCCTAGAATCTAGTGGTTGGGTTGAGTAATTCTTTGGGTGTCAGTCTGATGTTGATTTCGGTCTTCGGGACTGATGCTTAGAGAGTTCTTCTCCTAATCAATATATATATATGGCATAGATTTCCAGTTTTGACATTGCCTAGTGGGCACAAAGTTTTTACTTGCTTCTATCATTCGACTATACCTTTAGGTAGGACCATTTCCTATTATCGAGAAAATTGGGAAAATGGCCTGTAGATTAGAGCTACCCGAAAAATTGGCCGGAGTTCACAACGTCTTTCACGTTTCACATCTCTGAAAATGTCTATATGAGTCTGCTGAAGTGGTAGAGCCAAATATCCAAGAAGAAGCTGAAGTGGAACGCGAAGCAACCGTAAGGAAAGTTCCAACCCGCATATTAGGAACGGAAGATAAGAAACTACGCAACCGTGAAGTCAAGCTCGTCAAAGTGCAGTAGAGCGATGCCGAAGAAGATGCAACTTGGGAAACTGAAGCTAGAATACACGCAGCCTACTCTTTTCTTTTCGAGGGTATATCTTTGATCTTTTCTTTTTCCTTAAGTTGCGCTTTTATCTATCTTTTTAGGTACATCTCCTCGACCCTATCTTTTAGGTAGAAACCCTTTGGATGAAAACATGTAATTGAAACATGTTATGGATGATGATTGCAAGTGGTTGCAAGTGATTGCTAGTGGTTGCTCGTGGTTGCATATACACACACAATCTAGGTTTTAGATCGGCTCAATCACTTCATATTGCATATGCATATATGTTTGCATTCGTATATGGTTGAACTTTAATATGTTGTCATATGGATGTTGCATTTGTATGAATGATTGTGCACTCATGTAGAATCATGAATAGGAGGATTTGCATACATAATGGATTCATAGCACTTACATAATTCGCATTAAGGAGGTCAACTGAATCAGTAGACCGCCTGATTTTGCATTAGATAAGTACATGTACACACACACTTCGCATATTATCATGAAGCATTAGAAGTCTTTTAAGGACAATGGATGCTCGTGCTTGATGGATGAGTAGATGGATGTTTGGATGTTAGGATGTACATTCTTCCTGAACTTGAAGATTTCGGGACGAAATCCTTTTAAGTGGGGGAGAATGTAACACCCCGTGTATTTTATAACAGTGAAATTCACGAATTAAAGTATAATAAATTTCAAATCAAAGTATAAAGGGAAACGGGATATGCCATTGTGTTCGTCTCGGAAAAATACGCGAAATAGAGTCCGAGTTTTCGAAAAACGGAGCCCGTATGACCAAATTATGGCCCGATGAAGTTTCAGAAAATTCAAATTTCGAAAACAGATTTGAATTTCAGCCCAATCAGAGTAGGCGGGAAAATTCCCGCCCAAACCCACCAGGTCGACCTGCCAGGCCAGGTCGACCTGGGAGTCGACCTAGGTGTCGACCTGCCCCAGGCAGGTCGACTCTAGAGTCGACCTGGGGGTCGACTGGGGAGTCGACCTGGCCCCTGAGCCAGGTCGAACCCAGCCCACCCTGGCTGGCCTGGTCTGTGTTTGGTCGATTTTCTGAGCCTTGCCTTGTCACTAGGGCTAGGTGTCAGCTCCTGATTGGCCTCTCCTTTGAACGAACGACTATTATTAAACCAAGCTCCATCGACGGTCTAAATCAACTCACAAACTCTATAAAAAGGACCTAAGACTAACCCTAATTTACACAAACTAAAATGGAGATGAGACCGTCATGCTGCTGAGGAGAGACTGAGGATAGCCGTCAGAAATAGAGAGACAATTAGGAGATAATTCAAAGCTTAAAGCAACGTTAATCAAATCAAAGCAATGCCTACAACAAAGGATAGCATCTCCAAATTCAGAATTCAGATTCCTGAATTGAAGATTCGTCATACGTTGTAAGTAGAGTGTTATTCCGATGTGAATTAAATAATTGTGTTGTGTAAAGTAAGAAATGGAATTGTGGCGATAATAATCTATATTTGTATGTTGCTTTGATGCTAAACGATTTGGGAATATTATGGTATACGATTGGATATTTGCAAGTACGCGATTTGCGTTGGAAGTTAACAACGAAATGGAATTGTGGCGATAATAACTTATATTTGTATGTTATTTTGATTCTAAACGATTTGGCAATGCTATGGTGTACGATTGGATTCATACAGGTATATGGTTTATGTTGACAACCACATGTTGTGGAATTTTAATTGGGATTCATGCAATCATATGATTCATATTGAAAACTACATGTTTGTGGTAGTTATTTACAACACCCATTTGATAATTGCAAGTATATGATTCATGTTGAAAATAACAACTATGTGTTGTAATAGTTTATTTGAAATTCATGCAAGTATATTATTTATTGTTATGCCAACATGATGTATAATTCTATGGTCATCTTTAGTGTAATTTGGTCCATTTGAGTATTATGATTCATATGAAGTTATGTTGGAATTGGCATTATAGTTCAAGTATACAAATCATGCTTTTGTGATAGTGACAAAAGCAAGCATCTTTGTGAACTTGTATTAATTTTATGAACATGACTAAACTATGTTTGTTATTATGCCCAATTGAAAAACATGTTTTTAGGCTTATGTTGTTATCATAATCATATGATAATATATGTGATACATAAGTTACATTGGAATTACATTAGAATTACATTCCACTTGCAAGTTTACATAGATAGAATAAAAACCATGATTTAAGTTTAGGTATGTTTATGCTATAATTCTATAAATGGATTAAGAACCATGATTCATATAAGAATTAGGTTGGGATAATTATAGTTGAACCATACTTTTGTATTAGTGACAAAAGTAAGTACCTTTTTGTTAACATGTAGCGATTTTATGAACATGATTAGTTTATATTATGCCTAAATAAAAATATAGGCTTATATTTCTAGTCAAGACCATGTGCCAATAATAATGATATCTAATTTAGTTAGATTCTTAATTTCAAGTTTACATGGTTAGTTGAACCTATGATTCATGTTTAAGTTTTGTTTATGCCATAATCATCTAGAATGATTCATGTTTAAGTATTATTTATGCCATGATTACATGAATAGAATGATTCATGTTTAAGTTTTGTTTATGCCATAATCATCTAGAATGATTCATGTTTAAGTATTGTTTATGCCATAATCGTATGAATAGAATGATTCATGTTTAAGTATTGTTCATGCCATAATCAAATGAATAGAATAATTCATGTTTAAGTATTATTTATGCCATAATCATATGAATAGAATGATTCATGTTTAAGTATTTCCTATGCCATAATTATATGAATAGAATGATTCACGTTTAAGTATTGTTTATGCTATAATTATATGGATAAAATGATTCATGTTATGCCATGATTATATGATGTTACAATTACAAGTTCAGATGTGCCTACTTTATGTTAATTGAATCGTTCGTTGCAAGTTCATGCGTTCACACTCCCTTTTTCATGTTACCTGATAAACACCATGTTATAAGCCTCCCCTTTTCATTTGGCTAAATTTGGTTTAAGTATTAAACCCAACACACCTAACATTGGAGCGAACGTGTAAAACGGGGGTAATGACGTTTGGGCTAAAATATAGAACATATGTGTTGGCATGTTTGACGCATGCCAACAATCTTGAAAAACAATTAAGTGGCATAAATAAATCTTAATCAATAAAGATGAATTTGAATAATGGGCCGCAAATATTTACATATAAAAAGAAAAGAGACAAAATATGTAAATGTAGAAAATACGATGTGTTTAACCCGAGGTTGGATTGAGTTGTGATGTAAACCTTCCCGGAACCGCCCGGCTGTCCAGTAGTCACAACAATACCTATCCAATGTGGGTGGTTAAACACAGAGCCCAATAAGGACCCGAGGTTAGACTGAGTTGTGGCGTAAGACTGCCCGGACCCAACCGGCAACAGGCAGCCACAACAATACCTGTCTAATGTGAGAGGTCAAGGCTTTAATAAGACAATTAAGGCTGAGTCAGGATTGATAGGATTAAGTGAATTAAGACTTAATCAAAATGGAACATGCTAAACTAAACAGACTGATTGGGGGTTAGGTTTATAAAACACTTAACCAACTTAGCATGTTGGCTAGAAATAGAAAAACCTAGTAGCGGGGGACCCTTTTCAGCAGTAACCCTACAAGGTATCATGATACCCTGAAACTAGGCAGGGTGGGGCACAATTACTGGGTTGACTGTAAGAGGTCAAATCGACGGCGGTGGTGCAGCAGTGTAGGTTCTAACGGGGTGCGGGCGTGCACACACTCCGGCGCAGAAAAATAAGGCACTGGGCACCAGTAGCATACCCGTGCATTCTAGGATTGTGTCGGGCCGCCACCATGGGACTTGATACACCCCATGGTGGGACCAGCATAGGTAACTACAACAACGGGGGCCGTAAGACACATGTAACTATGCGAGTAGGAGCCGATCATCAGAAAAAGGATCACTTCACCCTGATTATGGGGTGCCTGTTGGGAACTAGTTTATATGGGTACAGTGATTAATATGGGGTACGATAGTATATTCGACCCTAGACAACTTAACTTAGTTTATGGTGCTTTCCCATTTCTAGTTTATACTTATCATACCCAGTTCTTTATTTATAGACTGAATAGTCCTAGACTTACTCAGGCTTTATGTCTGACTCTACTTTTCTTTCGTCTTCTTTTCTTCCGTTCCCCCCCCCCCCCAGGTCCACAGGGAGGGAATACCGCAGCTTAACCAGCCTTCATATCCAGCTTAAAGAGAAAGAATGTATTGCTTGGATCTTTTCGTTTCGAACTATGGCTTTGGACAGCAATTATGGGACTTTTGCAGTTTATTTATGTTTTCTTTATGCTTCTTTAAATAATGTAATCAAGACAGTTATGATTTTGGAAGTATTGTAAGACAATTATGGCATGGTTTGTGTAACACGTATTTTGATGAAATAAAAGTTGTTGTTTTCCGCTGTTCAAAAATATGTGTTCTTATATCTGTCTTGTATATCTGTGACTTATACTTATAAAACCTCCACCAAAATTAGGGCATTCCCTTTGAGAGTGACCCTAACAGAGGTGGGGTGTTTCAATGCATAGTTATGACAACCTTTGAACAAGTATATGCGTACGATTTTGGAACAATGATAACAAAATATAGTCTGAAAATTGTTGGGTACAAGGCAATGACATATTTGATGTTTGCTTATGTCTTGTATTCAAGAGAGACTAGGGATGCAATGAACAGTCATGTACTGAGCCTCTAGTTTCACAAACATTTCTTTATATATATGTATATATATATATGTGTATGTATATATATATATATATGTGTATGTATGTATATATATGTGTATGTATGTATATATGTGTGTGTGTGTGTATAAATTGTGATTTAGCTAGGCTTATATGTAAGAACCAGTAACTTCCCCAGTAAGGAAAGAGCGGATACTTCGAGAACAACACACAAAAGAACGCAGACAGAAGAACATTTCATTGCTAATTACAACAATTCCATCAGATACAATAATATACAAAGTATAAATAAATATTAGACATTCGATAAATATCAGATATTACAATAAATTACCTAGCAATGGAAAATAATACAATATACAACTAGAAGTAATACACGGATACAGAGCTTTCCGAGTATCGTTCCAGCTGTAAATCAGGATCCTGTGAATATGAATCTTCAAAACCAAAACTACTAGCTGTCCGTGTCGAAATAAGGGCACCCAGAGTTTAGGTTAAAACAATAAACTCCAGGTCAGTCATGTGACTGGTGTGAGAACTAAAACAGTTATTAATCTTTATTTTAAAGTTAAGTAAATCATGGGACCACGCCGTATAACAGGAACGGGTTTTCTCCCAAGAATACCAGTGCATAAAACAAACAGCGCAATGCTAAATAAAGAAAAATGAAGCTATTATAAGACCCAAGTCCCATCACACAATGCAACGCAAGCCGGAGGATAGGGTTTTTACCTTATAATAACCAAAGAATGCTTGATACGCTAAATTTCATCTTTTGATTCTTAATCAGACTCCAACCGTAAATTAGTAAGAGAACGATTCCCTAAGTATTAAACCCGAAGGACGAAACCAACATCAGATCAATACCTAGGAAACCATTCTTCTTAGCTCGTTTCCAGCTCGTTTCTGATTTTATATACAATCAAAATATCAATCATAGGCGGCATGAATGTCCCATACCACTATGTCGCCATATATAGGTATACAATCAAAACCGCAAAATGTCGTATTGGAAGTTGGATTATCATTTATGATATGAACCGAGGCTAGGGATCGTCCTCACCGATTCGAGACTTTCTAGCCCAAGTCTCAGGCAAGCGTGCAGACAAGCCCTGGATCGTCAGGGCCGGTCCACACGGAGTGGATTATTATGCCTGAACAATACGTCTCCCCGCCCTATGGGGCGTAAATGAGCCAACGAATGACTCCATTGGCTTCACATAGTCACCGATATATCCGAGGCGCCTCATAACAGCAACAACCACATAAGTCAAACTCGTCAGGGCGTGTAAAACCACTGACGCCACTTCTAGCTAAAAAGAAATGCATGTCCTCCCTGATGTCCGTTTCCCGTTTTTGGTTCATACCGGGTGTGAAACTCGCGAATTTAATGTTACACAAAGTTATGCCACAAAGGTCGTGCTATTATCATCAACCACAAGTTTTTTCTTTTCACCAGAAGCCTTGATCATTTGCCACTTAGGCATGCCACACAGGCAATTCACTCTATGCTTTTGATATCCATCAGTAAATAACCCCTGAGCTCGTACGTCTCAGAGAAGGGCGTTAAGAAAGAGAATAAATTCTCCACCGCCAAACAGATATATATTTAATAGAAATCAATCATACAGAATAAAATCCAATGTCAGACACACAGTCCATTTACAAGTCCGTTCTGGGTCTGAACGAAACCGGAGGCACCTAGTACCCCGCATGTCCATCGATCTCCAAGTACGTCTGGACGACCACTAACTGATTCCCTCCTCTTAGGTGTAAGGCCCAATCAAGATCATCAGTAACCACCCAAACGACGTGAAGACCTCCGGTCTTCGACCACCGTCTTCATCTTCGACTTATCGTCGTATCAGTTATTCAGAATGGGATAAACCCGATCTTTCCGAATAACTCGCGTATATAATAAACAAGTGTTACACAAACACAACATACACCTCATTCCAATTCATCAGTCACTAACCGTAAATTAACAAGAGAATAATTCCCCAAATATTAACCCCGAAGGCCAAAACCAACATCAGATCAATACCCAGGAAACCATTCTGCTTAGCTAACCTATAGTTGGTTTCTAAATTTCACATTCTTAGGGAAAGATTCCCATTAATTTTATCAAAGATAAATTCTTTTAAATTTATTCTTTAATCTTCCTTTGAATATCACTTTAAACTAGTCGGGATTAGCGAACCACACCGAAGTAATTATTTATTTTATTTCCCAATCCCAACCATTCATCCCATGAAGTAAAAATGATCATACTTCATATCTAACACCACGGTGTTATCGGCAAATTCAATTACCATTTCACGTTCAAATCTAATTAAAGATTTAACTATCGCCTGGAGCAAAACTGGTGATCATCCATTCTCGATATTTTCAATCAATTTAGAGATTCATTAAAACTCCACTTAGTTTTAATCTTTAACTGGGTTAAAGAATCAATGTCATTTAAAACACGGTTCACGATAAACCCAAAATCACATCACATTTCAATCAGTCCTTAACTGTAAATTAGCGAGTGAGCAATTCCCTAAGTATTAACCCTGAAGGCCGAAACCAACATCAGGTCAATACCCCAGAAACCATTCAACTTAACTAATCTCCAGTTAGTTTCTGATTTTCTTAACTCCTTTGGGTCTAAGAACAGTATTATTGAAGATACCGTTCACGACAACCCAAAATACATCCCATTAATTATCGGGTTAAAGAACAAGTGTTATTTAAAACACTGTTCACGATAAACCCAAAAATCACATCACATTTCAATCAGTCCTTAACCGTAAATTAGCGAGTGAGCAATTCCCTAAGTATTAACCCCGAAGGCCGAAACCAACATCAGATCAATACCCTAGAAACCATTCAACTTAACTAATCTCCAGTTAATTTCTGATATTCTTAACTCCGTTGGGTCTAAGAACAGTATTATTGAAGATACCGTTCACGACAACCCAAAATCACATCCCATTAATTATTGGGTTAAAGAACAAGTGTTATTTAAAACACTGTTCACGATGAACCCAAAAATCAATACCAATTCAATTCCAATTAATTATTATTTAATTGGTACACTTCATTAAATCTAAATAAAAAGATTTAATCTTTTTCTCAACTGGGCTTAAGAACAGTGTTAATGAAGACACCATTCACGACAAACCCAAATCACATTTGATATTAAATACAAGGCTCTGAATAGAAAATATACCGGCTTATA
This sequence comes from Allium sativum, assembly GCA_030737875.1. Lineage (NCBI taxonomy): Eukaryota > Viridiplantae > Streptophyta > Magnoliopsida > Asparagales > Amaryllidaceae > Allium > Allium sativum. The sequence continues at coordinate 127,116,920 of CM060927.1, read as the reverse complement.
TTCAATATCAAATTCTACGACCAACAAATATCGTATTGGAAATAACGATATAAATATATCTTTCAAATTTCCATAACCATATCTGTATAATCACGAAATCCAACATCAAAATATTCCAAAGATAATTTCGATTCAAATCCATTCCAATTCAATTATTGGAAATTCTGGTTATTTTCAAAACCATTTCGAATTCAATTTATTTATTTAAAAACAAATAAATTATTATTCTAGTTCAAAACTAGTTCATCTCGATAAAAATCCATTTTTATCTTTTCAAATATGGAGTTTTTCATCCTAATTCTTCACAAATCATTTCTTAGGATTTTACACAAATTATTACTATTTTTAATAGTTTTATCAAGGCTCGTACAGTCGATTTCCATCAACGGCCATTGAACTGCACTTACATCGACCTTTTCCAAATTTGATTTGGACATAATTATAAATCCAAACGTTAGACTCCTAATTTCAAATATTCGTTAGAAAGATCTTTTCGATACGAACCCAATGGTTCCGGTTTTAGGAGAATCTGACGGTCGGATCTCCAGTAATATCCATTCGAAGTCAATGGTTGAAATTCGCGAACTGCCACAGCGCGGCGCGTTCTATTCAGGCCATTATATTATATATATAATATATACTTCGTCGATTTCCTTTCGAAACGAATTTTATAAATCGTTTTAATTTCGTTTTCAAAACGATTTCAACTTCCATCTCAAATTCAAATCAAAATTGAATCTTTCCAATATAAATTCGTTTTAAATTCATTTCAACTCGATTTCAATTCAAATCCATTTCAATTCAAATCTGTTTTAGTTTAAATCGATTTCAGTTCAATTTCAATACGTTTTAAATTCAATTCAAAAACGATTTCAATTCTATTTCAATCTAATTCGAATTTCAATTCTTTTCAATTTAATTTGAATTTCAATTCTTTTCAATTTAATTCGAATTTCAATTCTTTTCAATTTAATTCGAATTTAAATTCTTTTCAATTTAATTCGAATTTCAATTCTTTTCAATTTAATTCGAATTTCAATTCTTTTCAATTTAATTCGAATTTCAATTCTATTCAATTTAGTTTGAATTTCAATTCTATTCAATTTAATTCGAATTTCAATTCTTTTCAAAATATCAGATTTTGAAATCACTTTCAATGTTCATTATATAATGAATAAAATCGATATAAATATCGTTCACGTCATAATGGCGTACATCTAATCAACACGGCTTCATATATTTCTATTTTCAAATATTCTATTTCAAATATTTCTTTTTCAAAACTGGAATGAGGCCCGGTCAGTTACCATATAATGTTAATTATATGGATTTTCTACAATACATGTATAAAATAACAACGATAAATAATCAGCCATCATCCAGAGTGCGTTCTAAACTATATAAGCATCAAATATAAATACTTAATGCTTATAACAGCCTGTCAATCAATCGATCGACATACAACTAATTATTGGGACTAGTGTATGTCATATATCATCCCAATGCCCGTGTGGGGTTTTTAAACAATCAAACACAGATTTTATTTGTGCAGTTGGGCGATGTGTAAAATTTATCGTCCCAATCAATATCAGTCAAATGTGTGTATATAAACAAATCATTCGATTTGTTTATATTAATTTATTTCATTTCATATACACGTTAAAAATTCTATTTTTAACTATAAAAATATTTTTGTTTCATTCCACATAACACAATCAACTACACATCAAAATCAATCAAACAAACAAACAAGCCGTCCATGGTCTGTGGACGACGGGTGTCGGGTGCTACTAAACACCGTCTGCATCCTAGTATATATTTTAACTAGAAAATTAAATTAAAAGTGAGAAGTTCTCACCAACTAGCTAAACCAAACGCCACGACTCTTCTTATGTAGAAATCTTCGTCGTGCTCGCCTTTTGTCAATTTCATTGTCCGTAGCCACTACATATATAAAAATCACATTTTTAATTCGCTCTATATGGATAAAAATCACATTTTTATGCTACCACTATATAGATAAAATTATATTTTTACACCACTACTATATAGATAAAAATTCTATTTATACTACGGTGTTCATATAATAAAGATTATATTTTTATCACACTATTCTCTATATAAAAATTATATTTTTATATCGCTCTTCTTCCGATAAAGAATATATTTTTATAACGCTCCTCCCTATATAAAAATTATATTTTTATATCTACTTCAAATATAAAGATCGAATTTTTATATCATCGCTATAAAAATCCCATTTTTATTTCAGCATATATATAATAAAAATCAGATTTTTATTTTGCAATATCTATAAAAATTATATTTTTATACTCTACATCATATAAAAATTATACCTTTATCTCTTCTACATAATAAAAATCAAATTTTCAATACTTCTATAATATAAAAATCATATTTTTAATTCTCTAGTTATATAAAAATAATATTTTTATAAAGAAAAATCATAACCTAATATATGCTATCTATGCAAATAAACTGATTTTATTTAATTTATAAGAATTTATCTAAACTAAATAAATAAACAAAACTCACCGTTGGACGTCGAATTGGAGTTGGAGGGGCCGACGAGAGGTCAGGTGGCCAGCGCAGGGCTGCTTGGGGTCGTTTGGGGCTTAGGGTTTGGCGCGAGGTTCAATACAGAGGAGGGAGCAAACGGTGGAGGATTTCAGTGGTCAGAGGGGTGAGGGGGTGGCTGCATCGGAGGAGGGTGGAGCCGGAGGAAGGGGCGGCGATCGTTGGCTGTAGGGGGGATGACGGGGTTTGCCATCAAGGAAGGCGGTGCGTCTAGGAAAGGGGGGGTCCTGGAGATGGCGATGGCCTGAGGGGAAGGAAGGGGAGTGGCGGCGTCAGAGGGGGGTGCGACGCTGGCGATCCGCCTGGGGGCGGAGGGGAGCGGATGCGATTTCCCCCCTTCTTTTTTTTATTTTAATTTGGCCTGAGCGGGTTTGGGGAGGGAGAGAAAGATATAGGGGCTTTTATAAAAATTATTATATTATAATATATCCCAAAAAGTGACTTTAAAATTCGATCTCTAAACGAGACCCACCGACTGTCGTCCATAGCTAATTACCCACATTCCGAACACAATGGGATATGTATCGTAAGCTGATTCGATCGATTCGATCAGTTTCCGTCAAAATCAAAGTATAAATCTATATATTGAATTTGAATGCACATTTCAATTTACCGGGGCCACATATGGATTCTAAAATTTCCCGAAAAATATTTTCTAGCTTCGTGTTGACGGTACGGTCTTAACAAAACTAATTTCATCAAATTTGAAGTCCGTTTGAAAAATGGCCATTTTCCAGTCGATTAAAATCAACCGAAACTGGTCAAACGCGTTTTCCTTTGCCACGCTCACATATTGATTCGAAAAATTATGAAATTTGAAACCTAGCAATAATTTGACATCGCGGATCCAACAAAAGTGGTTTCGTCGAAAACCGAGGTCGTTTGCAAAATGGCTATTTTTAAGGGCCAGAATTCCATTGCGACTATTCTGAATTTTCAACTGGACATATCTTTTTATCCCCGCTATGAAATTTCAATTTTTCGGATTCGTTGGAAAGATATTATCAATTAGATTCTAATATTTTTGGTTTCACTAAAATCTGGTTTATTCTGCACCCAATACATTCATTTGAAATTTGAAATCGAATTTTCAAACTACCGCACCATTTCAGGCTCGTTTTATAATTAAAATAAATTATTTATATTCTAATGACGATTCAAATAAATATATACGTTCTAATTCTATTCAAAATAAATTTCTTGTCGATATTATTTAAAATAGTTCATTTTAAATAATCAAAATTCACTAAAATTGCCGAAATAAAAATTTTAAATTGGCTCAGAATTTCCGGGTTATTACAATCTCCCCCACTAAAAACTTTTCGTCCCCGAAAAGGAACGAAGCCGAAAGTTGTTTAACTAATCAACTCAACTTCCATTATTTTCTTTATGGCTTAAGTTCTTCAACTTTTCAGTTTCTAAGAACTTTTCAAATTTTTCAAAAATTTGGCTAACACCATAAATTTTCGAAAAATTTCGCCATAACCTCCCCTGCACCAGGGACTTTGGGATATTTCATATAGCCTCCCATGGCCTTCTTCAATCCAAAAGAAAAAGTCAAGCGGCTAGCCAATCGGCTCATAAAATCATCATCACCCAAACAAAACAGTAAATTATGGTAAACATGTACCTATTTGTCGAGCAAACAATTTTATTCTTCTGCTCTAGCCTCCTTGCCATGACCTGTTCAGTGTAAGTACATGTATATGCATGCAAATGCGACAAATTTTCAGTACACTCACTATTTGATACAATTTGGCTAAAGGTTCAACAATTTAATTAATCAAACAACATAATCAGCAATCAATTAGTTGATTATCATTTCAAATTCATAACTTTGATATATAGTCAAAAATCACATTTTTGATGCCAAATCACAACCATAGGCCTTATCTAATTTTGGTTCTCACACTAGTCAATTGGAATCATATAGTAATCCCACTTTTGTCACTCGAAAATAAATACTGGTGATGGTATACTTCATCATCAGGACTATGTCCGGGCGACTAGAGTGTAATTCTATATCTATCCAATATATTAAAACTTCGAATACAAGCGGATCAGACGTATACGCAAAATCTTTATATACTGGATAGTCCAAATCAATATAAATAAATATTCAAATACGAATAATTCGATTTAAATTTTCAAAACAAAAATTGTTTTCAATTTAAAAATATACTCTTCACACTCGTTCTAGGATACTACTGATCCTACCTCTAACGAGTCATTCTTATTGGATATTGCTAATCCAATGTAACGACCCAGAAAATCTAAACCAATTAATTTTTTTTAAATTGGCTAAAATAGTGGATTTTAAATATTTAAAATAAATATTTTAAATAATAGCAATGAAAACTGAGTTTGAATCGACGTTTGAAAATGAATATAATTAATACTAATCATAAAAAGGCTCGAAATGGCGCGGTAGTTTCAAAATTTGAATTCAAACTTTAACTGGCTGTGCCAGGTGCAAAACAAAACGGATTTTAGTGAAACCAAAAATATTTAAATCTGTTAGTGAATACCTTTCTAACGAATCTTAAAAATCAAATTTTCATAGCGGAAAGCAAAAGTTATGGCCGAATGAATTTTCTGAAAGGTCGCTATGGAATTTATATAGCCCGTGAAATTAGCCATTTTGCATACAGCCTCGGAATTTGACGAAACCACTTTTGTTGGATCCGGGATGTGAAGTTATTGCAAGGTTTCAAATTTCATAATTTTTGAAGCTAGTATGTGAGTGTGGCAAAGGAAAATGTGTTTTGGTTAAATACAGCTAAATTGGATCGACCAGAAATGGGCCTTTTTGCAAACGGTCTCAGAATTTGACGAAACTAGTTTTGTTGGGACCGTATCGTCAAAACATAGCCAGATTTATTTTTCTGGGATTTTTCGAATCAGTTGGTGGCCCTGGCAAATTGAAATGTACGTTCAAATCAAATATTGAATATTCTATATTTTAATTTGAATGAAAACTGACTGAAACATTCGAATGGGCCTTCGAAACATATCCCATTGTGTTCAGAATGGGGGTAAAACGCTAGGGATGACAGTCGTTGGGTTTGGATTGGAGTTCGTATGAGGCAAGGGGTATTTTTGGATTTTTGAAATTAATTAATAAATAAAAAATATGGGCCAATCCTCTCACTTTCTCTTTCTCCCCGTCTTCCTCCCAGTTCTTCAACCCGCGATGGCTGAAGTTATTCCAAACTTCTCTCCTCGAATTCTCTCTCGTTTCTCAATTAAATCACGTGAGGTTGGATCCATTTTGAAGAGCTCCGAACGAGCTTTAAATCCATACCCATTTCAAGATTTCTCGTTTGGTATCTGGCCCGAATCGCCCCCATCAACCTTCGCCGTTCGGAGCCCCCTCCCGCCTCCGATCTGCGTGCGAGCTCACTAGTGAGGGGTGGCGCGGATGCGCCTTTCCAGGCCCGACGCCGTGGTGAAGACGGATCGGCTTCATACTTCGCGGATTTGAAATTAAATCGAAACCTAGTTTCGAACAAAAGGCTGAGGTAATCGGCTTTGAATATTTTGAACTGTTTTAACGTTTAAAAGTGTTGCAAATTTTGATTTCACAATAAAAATCATATCTTTTTCATTTGTGGTCGAAATTCAGTGAAACAAGAGACAATGGACTCGTGTGGACGTCTTCTACATTCTAGAAGAGACCGCATATTTTTCTGAGCCTTCTGCTATTTTTGGTGGAGTGGAACCCAATGTGAGATTTGTAATTTATAAACGAAATGGAAAACGACGATGTATGAATTATATAGTCGATGTATGAGTTATATAAGCGTTGTACACCTCATGTATAAGCGTTGTATAAGTTGTACGTTCGATGTATAAGTTATATATGCGTTGTAAAAATTATATATGTGTTGAAATAAAAGTGAATTGCTATATATATATATATATATATATATATATATATATACGCCCCTCGTCCACAAACCATGGACGATATCTATTGGTTGTGATTGGTGTGAAAATTGATTGATAGCGAATGGTTGATTGGAATTGTTTGTGGTTGATATTAATTGATTGTGGTTGAAAAATACCCATTTGTGGTTGAGAAATATTTGGTTGAAACCACATAGGATTAGTTTGTGGAAATGAAATAAATATACATGTCGCCGAACTAGATGCATGATCCCCATTGTCAAAAACCGCGAGGTTTTAAGGTAGAGCGATGAGCCGTACTAGGGACGGTCCCGGTTTTAACTACCCTGCCGTTATGCTGCCGAAATTTTCAATAATATTCATGTGTTAGAATTATTTTCATGTGTTGAAACTATATTCATGTGTTGAATAGAAATTCATATGTTGAAAAATAATCGTGTTTTGAAATAAATTGTTTTATAATAAAAACCATATTTTCATCATCTATATGAACTATATAAAATAATCGTGTTTTGAAATAAATTGTTTTATAATAAAAATCATATTTTCATCATCTATATGAACTATATAAAATAGTCGTGTTTTGAAATAAATTGTTTTACAATTAAAATCTCATTTTTATTATATACATGAATTGTTGAAAATAGTGAAGTGTTGGAATAAAGGTCTGTTAGAGAAAAATATCATTTTTATCGATAGTGCGAAGTGAAAATGATTTTGAAATCGAAGAATGAAATATATAGAAATATATATAATTATAATATATCGAATAACGAAGTTGCAGTTCGTATTTAAAAACCGTGATTTCAAACGATTAGTGCGGGAGATCCGACCATCGGATTTTCCCGAAACCACAACCGTTGGGTTCGCCTTGGAAATGTCTTTCCAACGGTACCAATTTTGTAAAGATCCAACGGTTGGATTGTCTGGAATGTTTAATTCAAACCTGAAGAAAAACAGCGCTAGAATCGATTATATTTATATATATATATATATATATATAAAATTAAATTTAATCGAATAACGACGCTGCAGTTCGTATTTTGAAATCATAACATCAAATGATTAGTGTGGGAGATCCGACCGTCGGATTTTCCCAAAACTGAAACCGTTGGATTCGTTTTGAAAAGATCTTTTTAATGATATAAATTTTGTGAAGATCCAACGGCTAGATTTTCAGATATATGTAAATCAAATCTGGAGAAAAACAGCGCCACGGCCGTGTTATGGCCTGAAGCATTGTTTGGATGGATTGGCTATTTTTAAATAAATAAAAATAGCGATAAATCGTGATAAAATATTATAAACGATATGGAATGGAAATAAACTGAATTTGCTCGATTTATTTGATATTTGATGGTTGAATGTGTTTGGTGTGGAAATTACATTAAAGAACAAAATTGGTGTTGCCGAATGATTTAACCATTGAAATAAATTGATTTGAAATTCTAAATATACGTGAGTTATTTGAAAAGGCCGAGTTAATTCTCATTTCAAATAATTGACCGACGATTGAAGGTCGAAGATATGAAGACGGTGCAAGACCGATAATCTTCACGTCGAATGGAGGGGTGCTACTGATGCTCATGATAGGAGTAGCTACCTTGACGGGGTTGAAGTAGTAGCCACCCGGACGTACATGTTGATTGTACGGATATGCGAGGTATTGAGTGCCTCCGGTTTCGTTCAGACCCAGAACGAACGTGTAAATGGACTATGTGTCTGACATTGGATTTTGTTCTGTGTTGATTGATCTCTATTAAATATATAGCTGTTTGGCGGCGGAGAATTTATTCTCTTGCTTAACGCCTTTCTCTTAGACGTACGAGCCCAGAGGTTATATATCGATAGAAATCAGTCGCACGGAGTGAATTGCCTATGTGGCACGCCTAAGTGATAGATGATCAAGGCTTCTGTTGAAAAGCAAAGTCTTGTGGTTGATGATCAAAGCACAGCCTGTATGGCATAGCTTTGTGTATAACGTGAATTCGCGAGCCTCACACCCCGGGATGGACCAGAAACGGGAGAAGGATCCAGGGAGGACATGCGTTTCTTTCTAGCTAGGGTGGTGTCAGTGACCTACCAGCCCTGACATTTATATACTTTTCACCTGTGTGGTTGTTGCTGTTGCGAGGCACCTCGGATATATCGGTCGATCCGGGACCGATGGAGTCATTAGGCTCATTTACGCCCCAAAGGGCGGGGAAACGCAGTGTTCAGGCATTTTAATCCACATCGGTGGACCGGCCATGTGGCTCCTAGGTGCAGTTGCGGCTGTAGCCTGAGGCTCGGGCTAGAGAGTCTCGAATTCGGTGAGGACTATCTTTTGCCTCGGTTCATGACGGAAATCCAATTTCCAAATACGACACCGTGCGGTTTTGATTGTATATATACATATGGCGACATGATATATGGTACCCATGCCGTCTATGATTGATAGTTATGATTGAAATTGTTTTTGAAACCTATATACACTAGCAATAATATCAAATGATTTGTTTTGCTCATATCAAGCATATTTTGGCCATTATAAGGTAAAACTTTATCCACTGGTGTGTGTTGCATTGTGTGATGGGAACTAAGTCTTATAATGGCTTCATTTTTTTAAAAAGCATTGCGATGTTTAAAATATTTATTTGTTTTAAAGCACTGGCAATCCAATGGAGTAAACCCGTTCCGCGAAAGTGGCGTGGTCCTGTGATTAGCCATATTTGAAAATGTGTTAAGTAGATTCCTCATACCAGTCCCATGACTGACTTGTAGTTTGTTTCACTTGCAAACTCGGGTGCCCCTATTTCTACATGGGCAGCCTTGTATTCAGGTTTCAGCAGGCTCTTTCTGGATAGCTGGAGCTGATGATGGATTCTATCATTTATCTCCTTTTATGCTGTTCAGCTCCTGTTGTACATATTATGTTTTCTTTTCCGTAGTAGACATCTATGTATAGTTGAACTGTATTTTGTACTAAGTATGATCCTGTATACTATGTAACTCTGATGATTACTTTTACCCAGTATATTCTATTGATCATTATCTGGTGTATTTATCTATTTCTATTCTGTTATTATCTGTTTATGTGTTATATTCCAAAGATTACCCTTGCCACCGTCTTATCGGGAATGGGGTTGTCAAAAAACGTGGTATCAAAGCTTTGGTTAAGCCTGGAATATAACATATGAACGAACTCGTTAGGAATAGAACCAGTAGTATTCTAGAACGAGTAACTCATTACAGATAGGATCAGTAATATCCTAGTATGAGTATAGCAGAATGAAATACACTTCGATAGACACATTTACATACAAGTATATGTCTCTATGTTTCAAAATTACTTTTTATGTTGGCCTAACACTTTGTCTGCTATTTGCAGACATAGAAAATGAGTGGCAGAAGCCGAAGAAATAATCCTATGGTTCAACAAATTAATGAGCCAGTTGTACTCCCTCAGCCAGGATCAGATATAGAAGCTCTATTTAAAAGATATCGAAATCTGGGAGGAGTACCATTCACGGGCAATGTATCTATTATTCAAACTCAGGCTTGGATGAGTTCTGCTGAAAGAATTTTTGAAAGTTTCTAGCTAAGAGATGACCAGAAAAGATTAGTGGCATCTTGGGCACTCAAAGAAAGAATACAGAAAGGCGAGACCTTGAGTTTTCAGATGGATGACGAGGGAATCCTAAGGTTGAAAGGCCGAATCTGTGTGCCAAACATTGCAGAACTCCGGAGAGAAGTATTGGATAAATGTCACAAAGCCAAGCTTAGTATCCATCCAGGGGTGAGCAAGATGTATAATGATATCAAACGCACTTTCTGGTGGAGATCTATGAAACGAGACATCTCCTTATATGTTAGCCGGTGTACTACTTGTCAGCAAATCAAAAGCGATCAGCAAAAGCTCATTGGATTGTTGCAACCTTTGGAAATTCCCGGTGGAAAGTGGGAACATATTTCTTTGGATTTCATAGATGGTTTGCCCAAGACCAGAAAAGGAAATGACAGTATCTGGGTGATCGTAGATCGATTTACGAAGACCGCTCATTTCATACCTGTCAAATCGAATAGAACTGCTCAAAGTCTGGCGCAGATTTATTTCAAGGAAATTGTTAGACTGTACGGAGTTCCCATGAGCATCGTTAGTGATCGTGACCCGATTTTTGCTAGTAAATTCTGGGAAGCATTCCAAGCAGAATTGGGAACGAAACTGAACTTGAGCACCGCATATCATCCTCAGACAGATGGTCAGACTGAGAGGGTGAATCGTATTCTGGAAGATTTATTGCGAGCTTGTATTCTTGATTTTGGCGGATCGTGGGAAGACCATTTACATTTGGCTGAATTCTCATATAACAACAGTTACCAATCGAGCCTGACAATGTCACCATTCGAAGCATTGTATGGTAGATCGTGTCGATCCCCTGCTTGTTGGGTCGAACCTGGTAACAGACTTGTATTGGGGCCAGATATGATTCGCGATGCTGCAGATAAAGTCGATTTCGTTAAGAAACGATTACTAGCCGCCCAGAGCCGACAAAAGAGTTATGCGTATAAGAGAAGAAGGGATATATCATTGGTCGTTGGCGACTATGTATATTTGAAAGTATCTCCGATGAGAGGAGTTATCCAGTTTGGTAAAACAGGGAAATTGGCGCCGAAATTCATTGGTCTGTTTCCTATTCTTGAACGGATTGGAACTCTCGCATATAAGGTTCAATTGCCAAATTGGTTGCCTGGAGTGCATGACGTATTTCACGTATCTCAACTTTGAAAGAACGTTCATGATCCAGACTTGATCGTGGAAGAAGCAGCACAACAGGATATAGAAATTACTCCAGAACTAGCTGTGAGAAGAGAGCCGCTAAAGATTATCGGCAAAGAAACCAAAGAGCTGAGGAACAAGAAGGTTCGCTTAGTCAAAGTGAAATGGAGCGGAGATCCGCGAGATTGTACTTGGGAAACTGAGGAGAGCATTCAGAAAGCCTATCCAAGATGCCGAGTGGATATCTCTGTTTGACTCCAGTGCAAGGTGCATTTACCATACTTTGCATTAATAATTAGTTCTCTACTCTGTTGTTATTTTCTTTCCATGGATGTGCACTTTTAATTCTATAGTCTGAATGATTTGAAAAGAGTATAGAAATTGATTTGTATGATTTTGAAAAGTTAAAAACAATTTGATTGTTGTTTGTGTTGTGTGATAATAAATTTGATTAATTGAATTATTAAAATGATAGTTAATTTAATCAATAATAGAATGAATGGTAGAGTTTATTCGATTATATCATGCATTTAACTGATTAGAAAATAGATAGATATATATACATGTGTATTATATATGTTTGAACAGGTAAATGGATTAGTTGTTGAGTAAAGAAATTATTTGCGTGCCTGACGAATAGGTAAACCTTAATGAGTTGGATGCGAAATATTATTATATCAACTCCTGTGAATGCCATTGGATGCGGAGTGCTGGTTATTCTGTGTGTAATTAATAAATGTCGCCATAGGATAGTAACAATTAATTTTGAACTACACTACATGACATACTTCTAGAAGATAGGCATACTCCATCATATACCACATAAGCATTTGGAGCTTTTGTGACGAGGTGGAAGATTTACCATACGAGCGAGAGGCTTGTATGGCGATGACTATATTTTACAGGTTGAACTGATGACTGATATGGACAATTTAAATTGTAACGATAAAATTGCCAGATTAATAAAAATCCCACACGGGTCTGGAGTTGACAATAATCACGTCTCTCTAGTTATTAGATACGGCACATGGACTATTTATTTCCCACACGGGACGAGGTGACGAGGATTTATCCTCTGGAGCATTTAAAATACACACTCCCTCAGGCTTTGACAGGGTGACGGGAATTTATTCTCTGGAGTTATTATCAATACACGCTCCCCTGTAAACACCAGAATATATCACTATAAATATGTGTATGCTTATTAGGATTTATTGGGTACCTAATATGGACCAATAAATTTCCAAACCTCTCTCCGTACAAAGAAGTTATGGCGAAATTTTTCGAAAATTCCGGGTGTTATCCAAATTTTTGAAGAATTTGAAAATTCTCAGAAACTGAAAGGTTGGAGAATGGAAGCCAGATCAAACGTAGAGTTGATTAATCAAACCACTTTCGATTTAGTTCCTTTTCGGGGACGAAAAGTTTTAAGTGCGGGAGATTGTAACGACCCAGAAAATCTGAACCAATTTTTTTTTTTAAATTGGCTAAAATAGTGGATTTTAAATATTTAAAATAAATATTTTAAATAATAGCAATGAAAACTAAGTTTGAATCGACGTTTGAAAATGAATATAATTAATACTAATCATAAAAAGGCTCGAAATGGCGCGGTAGTTTCAAAATTTGAATTGAAACTTTAACTGGCTGTGCCGGGTGCAAAACGAAACGGATTTTAGTGAAACCAAAAATATTTAAATCTGTTAGTGAATACCTTTCTAACGAATCTGAAAAATCAAATTTTCATAGCGGAGAGCAAAAGTTATGGCCGAATGAATTTTCTTAAAGGTCGCTATGGAATTTATATAGCCCGTGAAATTAGCCATTTTGCATACAGCCTCGGAATTTGACGAAACCACTTTTGTTGGATCCGGGATGTGAAGTTATTGCTAGGTTTCAAATTTCATAATTTTTGAAGCTAGTATGTGAGCGTGGCAAAGGAAAATGTGTTTTGGTTAAATACAGCTAAATTGGATCGACCAGAAATGGGCCTTTTTGCAAACGGTCTCAGAATTTGACGAAACTAGTTTTGTTGGGACCGTATCGTCAAAACATAGCTAGATTTATTTTTCTGGGATTTTTCGAATCAGTTGGTGGCCCTGGCAAATTGAAATGTACGTTCAAATCAAATATTGAATATTCTATATTTTAATTTGAATGAAAACTGACTGAAACATTCGAATGGGCCTTCGAAACATATCCCATTGTGTTCGGAATGGGGGTAAAACGCTAGGGACGATAGTCGTTGGGTTTGGATTGGAGTTCGTATGAGGCAAGGGGTATTTTCGGATTTTTGAAATTAATAAATAAATAAAAATATGGGCCAATCCTCTCACTTTCTCTCTCCCCGTCTTCCTCCCAGTTCTTCAACGCGCGATGGCTGAAGTTATTCCAAAATTCTCTCCTCGAATTCTCTCTCGTTTCTCAATTAAATCACGTGAGGTTAGATCCATTTTGAAGAGCTCCGAACGAGCTTTAAATCCATACCCATTTCAAGATTTCTCGTTTGGTATCTGGCCCGAATCGCCCCCATCAACCTTCGCCATTCGGAGCCCCCTCCCGCCTCCGATCTGTGTGCGAGCTCACCAGTGAGGGGTGGCGCGGATGCGCCTTTCCAGGCCCGACGCCATGGTGAAGACGGATCGGCTTCATACTTCGCGGATTTGAAATTAAATCGAAACCTAGTTTCGAACAAAAGGCTGAGGTAATCGGCTTTGAATATTTTGAATTGTTTTAATGTTTAAAAGTGTTGCAAATTTTGATTTCACAATAAAAATCATATCTTTTTCATTTGTGGTCGAAATTCAGTGAAACAAGAGACAGTGGACTTGTGTGGACGTCTTCTACATTCTAGAAGAGACCGCATATTTTTCTGAGCCTTCTGCTTTTTTGGTGGAGTGGAACACAATGTGAGATTTATAATTTATAAACGAAATGGAAAACGACGATGTATGAATTATATAGTCGATGTATGAGTTATATAAGCGTTGTACACCTCAAGTATAAGCGTTGTATAAGTTGTACGTTCGATGTATAAGTTATATATGCGTTGTAAAAATTATATATGTGTTGAAATAGAAGTGAATTGCTATATATATATATATATATATATATATATATATATATATAAATACGCCCCTCGTCCACAAACCATGGACGATATCTATTGGTTGTGATTGGTGTGAAAATTGATTGATAGCGAATGGTTGATTGGAATTGTTTGTGGTTGATATTAATTGATTGTGGTTGAAAAATACCCATTTGTGGTTGAGAAATATTTGGTTGAAACCACATAGGATTAGTTTGTGGAAATGAAATAAATATACATGCCGCCTGCGTGCGAACTAGATGCATGATCCCCATTGTCAAAAACCGCAAGGTTTTAAGGTAGAGCAAGGAGCCGTACTAGGGACGGTCCCGGTTTTAACTACCCTGCCGTTATGCTGCCGAAATTTCCAATAATATTCGTGTGTTAGAATTATTTTCATGTGTTGAATAGAAATTCATGTGTTGAAAAATAATCGTGTTTTGAAATAAATTGTTTTATAATAAAAATCATATTTTCATCATCTATATGAACTATATAAAATAATCGTGTTTTGAAATAAATTGTTTTATAATAAAAATCATATTTTCATCATCTATATGAACTATGTAAAATAATCGTGTTTAGAAATAAATTGTTTTATAATAAAAATCATATTTTCATCATCTATATGAACTATATAAAATAGTCGTGTTTTGAAATATATTGTTTTACAATTAAAATCTCATTTTTATTATATACATGAATTGTTGAAAATAGTGAAGTGTTGGAATAAATGTCTGTTAGAGAAAAATATCATTTTTATCGATAGTGCGAAGTGAAAATGGTTTTGAAATCGAAGAATGAAATATATAGAAATATATAATTATAATATATCGAATAATGAAGCTGCAGTTCGTATTTTGAAACCGTGATTTCAAACGATTAGTGCGGGAGATCCGACCATCGGATTTTCCCGAAACCACAACCGTTGGGTTCGCCTTGGAAATGTCTTTCCAACGGCACCAATTTTGTAAAGATCCAACGGTTGGATTTTCTGGAATGTTTAATTCAAACCTGAAGAAAAACAGCGCCAGAATCGATTATATTTATTTATATATAAATAAATATAATTAAATTAAATCGAATAACGACGCTGCAGTTCGTATTTTGAAATCATAACTTCAAATGATTAGTGTGGGAGATCCGACCGTCGGATTTTCCCAAAACTGAAACCGTTGGATTCGTTTTGAAAAGATCTTTTTAATGATATAAATTTTTTGAAGATCCAACGGTTAGATTTTCAGATATGTGTAAATCAAATCTGGAGAAAAACAGCGCCACGGCCGCGTTATGGCCTGAAGCATTGTCTGGATGGATTGGCTATTTTTAAATAAATAAAAATAGCGATAAATCGTGATAAAATATTATAAACGATATGGAATGGAAATACACTGAATTTGCTCGATTTATTTGATATTTGATGGTTGAATGTGTTTGGTGTGGAAATTACATTAAAGAACAAAATTGGTGTTGTCGAATGATTTAACCATTGAAATAAATTGATTTGAAATTCTAAATATACGTGAGTTATTTGAAAAGGCCGAGTTAATTCTCATTTCAAATAATTGACCGACGATTGAAGGTCGAAGATATGAAGACGGTTCAAGACCGAAAATCTTCACGTCGAATGGAGGGGTGCTACTGATGCTCATGATAGGAGTAGCTACCTTGACGGTGTTGAAGTAGTAGCCACCCGGACGTACATTTTGATTGTATGGATATGCGAGGTATTGAGTGCCTCCAGTTTCATTCAGACCCAGAACGAATGTGTAAATGGACTGTGTGTCTGACATTGGATTTTGTTCTGTGTTGATTGATCTCTATTAAATATATATCTGTTTGGCGGTGGAGAATTTATTCTCTTGCTTAATGCCCTTCTCTGAGGCGTACGAGCCCAGGGGTTATATATCGATAGAAATCAGTCGCACGGAGTGAATTGCCTGTGTGGCACGCCTAAGTGATAGATGATCAAGGCTTCTGTTGAAAAGCAAATTATTGTGGTTGATGATCAAAGCACAGCCTGTGTGGCATAACTTTGTGTATAACGTGAATTCGCGAGCCTCACACCCCAAGATCGACCAGAAACGGGAGAAGGATCCAGGGAGGACATGCGTTTCTTTCTAGCTAGGGTGGTGTCAGTGACCTACCAGCCCTGACATTTATATACTTTTCACCTGTGTGGTGGTTGCTGTTGCGAGGCGCCTCGGATATATCGGTCGATCCGGGACCGATGGAGTCATTGGGCTCATTTATGCCCCAAAGGGCGGGGAAACGTAGTGTTCAGGCATTTTAATCCACATCGGTGGACCGGCCCTGTGGCTCCTAGGTGCAGTTGCGGCTGTAGCCTGAGGCTCGGGCTAGAGAGTCTCGAATTCGGTGAGGACTATCTTTTGCCTCGGTTCATGACGGAAATCCAATTTCCAAATACGACACCATGCAGTTTTGATTGTATATATACATATGGCGACATGATATATGGTACCCATGCCGTCTATGATTGATAGTTATGATTGAAATTGTTTTTGAAACCTATATACACTAGAAATAATATCAAATGATTTGTTTTGCTCGTATCAAGCATATTTTGGCCATTATAAGGTAAAACTCTATTCTCTGGTGTGTGTTGCATTGTGTGATGGGAACTGAGTATTATAATGGCTTCATTTTTATAAAAAGCATTGCGATGTTTAAAAGATTTATTTGTTTTTAAGCACTGGCAATCCAATGGAGTAAACCCGTTCCGCGAAAGTGGCATGGTCTTGTGATTAGCCATATTTGAAAATGTGTTAAGTAGATTTCTCATACCAGTCCCATGACTGACTCATAGTTTGTTTCACTTGCAAACTCGGGTGCCCCTATTTCTACACGGGCAGCCTTGTATTCAGGTTTCAGCAGGCTCTTTCTGGATAGCTGGAGCTGATGATGGATTCTATCATTTATCTCCTTTTATGTTGTTCAGCTCCTGTTGTACATATTATGTTTTCTTTTCCGCAGTATACATCTATGTATACTTGAACTGTATTTTGTACTAGGTATGATCCTGTATATTGTGTAACTCTAATGATTACTTTTACCCAGTATATTCTATTGTTCATTATCTAGTGTATTTATCTATTTCTATTCTGTTATTATCTGTTTATGTGTTATATTCCAAAGATTACCCTTGCCACCGTCTTATCGGGAATGGGGTTGTCAAATCCAATTTCTGATGAATTCTTTCGTATGGTTCTAACGTGTCTTGTTCTCGAGCTTTGTAAACCAGAGCTCTGATACCACTTGTAAGAACCCGTAACTTCCCCGGTAAGGAAAGAGCGGATAGTTCGAGAACAACACACAAAAGAATGCAGATAGAAGAACATTTCATTGTTAATTACAACAATTCCATCAGATACAAGAATATACAGAGTATAAATAAATATTACACATTCGATAAATATCAAATATTACAGTAAATTACCTAGCATCAAAAAATAATACAATATACATCTAGAAGTAATACACAGATACAGAGCTTTCCGAGTATCGTTCCAGCTGTAACTCAGGATCATGTGAATACAAATCTGCAAAACCAAAACTACTAGCTGCCCGTGTCGAAATAAGGGGACCCAGAGTTTAGGTTAAAACAATAAACTCCAGGTCAGTCATGTGACTGGTGTGAGAACCAAAACAGTTATTAATCTTTATTTTAAAGTTAGGTAAATCAAGGGACCACGTCGTATAACACGGAACGGGTTTCCTCCCAAGAATACCAGTGCATAAAACAAACAGCGCACTGCTAAATAAAGAAAAATGAAGCTATTATAAGACCCAGGTCCCATCACACAATGCAACGCAAGCCGAAGGATAGGGTTTTTACCTTATAATAACCAAAGAATGCTTGATACGCTAAATTTCATCTTTTGATTCTTAATCAGACTCCGACCGTAAATTAGTAAGAGAACGATTCCCTAAGTATTAACCCCGAAGGCCGAAACCAACATCAGATCAATACCTAGGAAACCATTCTTCTTAGCTCGTTTCCAGTTAGTTTCTGATTTTATATACAATCATAAATATCAATCATAGGCGGCATGAATGTCCCATACCACTATGTCGCCATATATAGGTATACAATCAAAACCGCAAAATGTTGTATTGGAAGTTGGATTATCATTTATGATATGAACCGAGGCTAGGGATCGTCCTCACTGATTCGAGACTGTCTAGCTCGAGTCTCAGGCAAGCGCGCAAACAAGCCTTGGATCGTCAGGGCCGGTCCACACGGAGTGGATTATTATGCCTGAACAATATGTCTCCCCGCCCTATGGGGCGTAAATGAGCCAACGAATGACTCCATCGGCTTCACATAGTCACCAATATATCCGAGGAGCCTCGCAACAGCAACAACCACATAAGTCAAACTCGTCAGGGCGTGTAAAACCACTGACGCCACTTCTAGCTAGAAAGAAACGCATGTCCTCCCTGATGTCCGTCTCTCGTTTTTGGTTCATACCGGGTGTGAAACTCGCGAATTAAATGTTACACAAAGATATGCCACAAAGGACGTGCTTTGATCATCAACCACAAGACATTGCTTTTCACCAGAAGCCTTGATAATTTGCCATTTAGGCATGCCACACAGGCAATTCACTCTATGTGTTTGATATCCATCAGTATATAACCCCTGAGCTCGTACGTCTCAGAGAAGGGCGTTAAGCAAGAGAATAAATTATCCACCGCCAAACAGATATATATTTAATAGAAATCAATCACACAGAATAAAATCCAATGTCAGACACACAATCCATTTACAAGTCCGTTCTGGGTCTGAATGAAACCGGAGGCACCTAGTACCCCTCATATCCATCGATCTCCAAGTACGTCTGGACGACCACTAACTGATTCCCTCCTCTTGGGTGTACGGCCCAATCAAGATCATCAGTAACCACCCAAACGACGTGAAGACCTCCAGTCTTCGACCACCGTCTTCATCTTCGACTTATCGTCGTATCAGTTATTTAGAATGGGATAAACCCGGTCTTTCCGAATAACTCGCGTATATAATAAACAAGTGTTACACAAACACAACATACGCCTCATTCCAATTCATCAGTCACTAACCGTAAATTAACAAGAGAATAATTCCCCAAATATTAACCCCGGAGGCTGAAACCAACATCAGATCAATACCCAGGAAACCATTCCGCTTAGCTTACCTACTGTTGGTTTCTAAATTTCACATTCTTAGGGAAAGGTTCCCATTAATTTTATCAAAGATAAATTCTTTTAAATTTATTCTTTAATCTTCCCTTGAATATCACTTCAAACTAGTCGGGATTAGCGAACCACACCGAAGTAATTATTTATTTTATTTCCCAATCTCAACCTATTCATCCCATGAAGTAAAACTGATCATACTTCATATCTAACACCACGGTGTTATCGGTAAATTCAATTACCATTTCACGTTCAAATCTAATTAAAGATTTAACTATCGCCTGGAGCAAAAATGGTGATACTCCATTCTCGATCTTTTCAATCTATTTAAAGATTCATTAAAACTCCACTTAGTTTTAATCTTTAACTGGGTTAAAGAATCAATGTAATTTAAAACACGGTTCACGATAAACCCAAAATCACATCACATTTCAATCAGTTCTTAACCATAAATTAGCGAGTGAGCAATACCCTAAGTATTAACCGCGAAGGCCGAAACCAACATCAGATCAATACCCCAGAAAACATTCAACTTAACTAATCTCCAGTTAGTTTCTGATTTTCTTAACTCCTTTGGGTCTAAGAACAGTATTATTGAAGATACCGTTCACGACAACCCAAAATCACATCCCATTAATTATCGGGTTAAAGAACAAGTGTTATTTAAAACACTGTTCACGATAAACCCAAAAATCACATCACATTTCAATCAGTCCTGAACCGTAAATTAGCGAGTGAGCAATTCCCTATGTATTAACCCCAAAGGTCGAAACCAACATCAGATCAATACCCCAGAAACCATTCAACTTAACTAATTCCAGTTAGTTTCTGATTTTCTTAACTCCTTTGGGTCTAAGAACAGTATTATTGAAGATACCATTCACGACAACCCAAAATCACATCCCATTAACTATCGGGTTAAAGAACAAGTGTTATTTAAAACACTGTTCACGATAAACCCAAAAATCAATATCAATTCAATTCCAATTAATTATTATTTAATTGGTACACTTCATTAAATCTAAATAAAAAGATTTAATCTTTTTCTCAACTAGGCTTAAGAACAGTGTTGTAACGACCGGGAATTTCGCTCGATCCGAATCAGTCGCTAAACCGATCAAGACCGTTCGAAACGCCTGATTGTTTTGAGAACACGACAAAATAGAACGAAGACGGAAGAACATTTCATTATTAATTACAACAATTCATCAGAATACAAGAATATACAGAGTATAAACAAATATTACACAGAAAATATCAGAGATTTAAATTACATTTAAATACATCGCAGCGGAAAATAATACAAAACTCAACTAGAAGGAGATACACGGATACAAAGCGTTCCGGATATCGTTCCAGCTGTAAACCAGGATCCTGTGAATATAAATCTGCAAAACCAAAACTACTAGCTGCCCGTGTCAAAATAAGGGCACCCAGAGTTTAGGTTAAAACAAAAAACTCCAGGTCAGTCATGGGACTGGTGTGAGAACTAAAACAGTTATTTATCTTTATTTTAAAGTTCGGTAAATCAAGGGACCACGCTGTATAACACGTAACGGGTTTCCTCCCAAGAACACCATTGCATAAAACAAACGGCGCAATGCTAAATAAAGAAAAATGAAGCTATTATAAGACCCAGGTCCCATCACACAATGCAACACAAACCGAAGGATAGGGTTTTACCTTATAATAGCCAAAGAATGCTTGATACGCTAAATTTCATCTTTTATTATAAGTGCATAGTGTTTAAAACAACTTCAAATCATAAGTATCAATCATAGACGGCATGGGTACCATATATCATGTCGCCATACTAGGCTCTACAATCAAAACCGCAAATGTCACGTATTTGGAAATTGGATTTCCATTTATGAACCGAGGCCAGGGATCATCCTCTACTGATTCGAGACAATCTAGCCCATGTCTCAGGCAAGCACCCAGACAAGCCTTGGATCGTCAGGGCCGGTCCACCGATGTGGATTAAAATGCCTGAACACTGCGTCTCCCCACCCTATGGGGCGTAAATGAGCCAACGAATGACTCCATCGGACCTGGATCGTCCGACCAAACCGAGGCGCCTCGCAAACCAACAACCACATAAGGCAAACTCGTCAGGGCGTGTAAAACCACTGACGCCACTTCTAGCTAGAAGGAAACGCATGCCCTCCCTGATGTCCTCTCCCGTTTCTGGTTCACAACCGGGGTGTGAGGCTCGCGAATCAACGTTACACAAAGCATGCCACACAGGTTGTGGTTTGATCATCACCACAAGACTTTGCTTTTCAACAGAAGCCTTGATCAATTGCCACTTAGGCATGCCACACAGGCAATTCACTCCATGCGTTTGATATCCATCAATATATAACCTCTGAGCTCGTACGTCTCAGAGAAGGGCATTAAGCAAGAGAATAAATTCTCCGCCACCAAATAGATATATATATTTAATAGAAATCAACCACACAGACTAAAATCCAATGTCAGACACACAGTCCATTTACAAGTTCGTTCTGGGTCTGAACGAAACCAGAGGCACCTAGTACCCCGCATATCCATCGATCTCCAAATACGTCTGGACGATCACTAACTGATTCCCTCCTCTTGGGTGTACGACCCAATCAAGATCATCAGTAATCACCCAAACGACGTGAAGACCTCCGGTCTTCAACCACCGTATTCATCTTCGACACCACGTCGAATTAGTTATTCAGAATGGGATAAACCCGGTCTTTCTGAATAACTCGCGTATACAATACACAAGTGCTACACAAACACAACATACGCCTCATTCCAATTCAGAATATTCGTTTATTCAAATATTCTTACACTTAGGGAAAGGTTCCCATTAATTTTATCAAAGATAAATTCTTTAAATTTATCCTTTAATCTTCTTTGAATATCAATTCAAACTAGTCGGGATTAGCGAACCACACCGAAGTAATCATTTATTTTAATTTCCCAATCCCAACCTATTCATCCCATGAAGTAAAACTAGTCATATTTCAAATCTAACACCACGGTGTTATCGGTAAATTCAATTACCATTTCACGTTCAAATCTAATTAAAGATTTAACTATCGCCTGGAGCAAAACTGGTGATACTCCATTCTCGATTTTTCAATCTAATTAAAGATTCATTAAAACTCCACTTAGTTTTAATCTTTAACTGGGTTAAAGAATCAGTGTCATTTAAAACACGGTTCACGATAAACCCAAAAATCAATACCAATTCAATTCCAATTAAATGTTATTTAATTGGCACACTTCATTAAATCTAAATAAAAAGATTTAATCCTTTTCTCTACTGGGTCTAAGAACAGTGTTAATGAAGACACCATTCACGACAAACCCAAATCACAATAGATATTAAATACAAGGCCCTGAATAGAAAATATATCGGCTTTTATTCAATATCAAATTCTACGACCAACAAATATCATATGGGAAATAACGATATAAATATATCTTTAAAAATTCCATAACAATATCTGTACAATCACGAAATCCAACCTCGAAATATTCCAAAGACAATTTCGATTCAAATCCACTCCAATTCAATTTTTGGCAATTATGGTTACTTTTAAAACCCTTTTCAAATTCAATTTATTTATTTAAAAATAAATAGAATTATAATTCTAGTTCAAAACTAGTTCATTTCGATAAAAATCTATTTTTATCTTTTCAAATATGGAGTTTTTCATCCCGATTTTTCCCAAATCATTTCTTATGATTTTACACAAATTATTGATATTTTTAATAATTTTATCAAGGCCTGTACAGTCGATTTCCATCAACGGCCATCGAACTGCACTTACATCGACCTTTTCCAAATTTGATTTGGACATAATTCCAAATCCAACCATTAGATTTCTAATTTCTAATATTCGTTAGAAAGCTCTTTTCGATACGAACCCAACGGTTCCGGTTTTAGGAGAATCCGACAGTCGGATCTCCCGCAATATCCATTCGAAGTCAATGGTTGTGACGGCAAAGAATTTCGCTCGGTCCGAACCAGTCGCTAAACCGACCCAGACCATTCGAAACGCCCTTTCGTTTTAGAACAAGCCACAACAGAACACATACAGAAGAACATTTCATTGTATATTACAACAATGCATCAGATTACAAGAATATACAGAGTACAAATGAATAAATATTACACAGAAATATCAGAGATTTAAATTACATTTAAATACATTACATAGCAGCGGAAAATAATACAATACACAACTAGAAGAGATATACGAATACAAAGCTTTTCGGATATCGTTCCAGCTGTAAACCAGGATCCTGTGAATATAAATCTGCAAAACCGAAACTACTAGCTGCCCGTGTCAAAATAAGGGCACCCAGAGTTTAGGTTAAAACAATAAACTCCAGGTCAGTCATGTGACTGGTGTGAGAACTAAAACAGTTATTAATCTTTATTTTTAAAGATAGGTAAATCAAGGGACCACGCCGTATAACACGGAACGGGTTTCCTCCCAAGAATACCAGTGCATAAAACAAACAGCGCAATGCTAAATAAAGAAAAATGAAGCTGTTATAAGACCCAGGTCCCATCACACAATGCAACGCAGTCGAGGATAGGGTTTTCCCTTATAACAACCAAAGAATGCTTGATACGTTTAAAACAAATCATTTGATACTAATATAAGTGCATAGTGTATAAAACACTTCAAATCATAAGTATCAATCATAGGCGGCATGAGCGCCCCATCCCACTATGTCGCCATATATAGGATTACAACTAAAACCGCAAGATCACGTATTTGGAAATTGGATTTCCGTCTATGAACCGAGGCAAAAGATAGTCCTCAACCGATTCGAGACAATCTAGCCCATGTCTCAGGATCAGAGCTCGAGTGACCCTTGGAGCGACAGGGTCGGTCCACCGATGTGGATTAAAATGCCTGAACACTACGTTTCCCCGCCCTATGGGGCGTAAATGAGCCAACTAAATGACTCCATCGGTTCGAGAACGACCGATCAATCCGAGGCGCCTCGCAACAGCAACAACCACATAAGTCAAACTCGTCAGGGCGTGTAAAACCACTGACGCCACTTTTTATCTAGAAGGAAACGCATGCCCTCCCTGAGGTCCGTCTCCCGTTTTTGGTTCATACCTGGTGTGAAACACGCGAGGTAAACGTTACATAAAGCTACGCCACAAAGGCCGTGCTTTGATCATCACCACAAGACTTTGCTTTTCAACAGAAGCCTCGATCATTTGCATCTTAGCATGCCACACAGGCAAACCATCCTATGCAACTGATATCAGTCACACAGAATGAAATCCGATGTCAGACACACAGTCCATTTACAAGTCCGTCCAGGGTCTGAACGAAACCGGAGGCACCTAGTACCCCGCATATCCATCGATCTCCAAGTACGTCTGGACGATCACTAACTGTTTCCATCTTCTTGGGTGTACAGCCCAATCAAGATCATCAGTAATTACCCAAACGACGTGAAGACCTCCGGTCTTCGACCACCGTCTTCATCTTCGACTTATCGTCGTATCAGTTATTCAGAATGGGATAAACCCGGTCTTTCCGAATAACTCGCGTATATTTTAAATAAGTGTTACACAAACACAACATACGCCTCATTCCAATTCATCAGTCATTAACCGTAAATTAATCAAGAGAATAATTCCCCAAATATTAACCCCGAAGGCCGAAACCAACATCAGATCAATATCCAGAAAACCATTCTGCTTGGCTAACCGACAGTTAATTTCTAATTTCACATTCATAGGGAAAGGTTCCCATTAATTTTATCAAAGATAAATTCTTTAATTTATTCTTTAATCTACTTTTGAATATCAATTCAAACTAGTCGGGATTAACGAAACTTACCGAAGTAATCATTTGTTTTAATTTCCCAATCCCAACCTATTCATCCCATGAAGTAAAACTGGTAATACTTCATATCTAACACCACAGTGTTATCGGTAAATTCAATTACCATTTCACGTTCAAATCTAATTAAAGATTTAACTATCGCCTGGAGTAAAACTGGTGATACTCCATTCTCGATTATTTCAATCTAATTAAAGATTCATTAAAACTCCACTTAGTTTTAATCGTTAACTGGGTTAAAGAATCAGTGTCATTTAAAACACGGTTCACGGTAAACCCAAAATATCATTCCATTAATTATCGGGTTAAAGAACAAGTGTTATTTAAAACACTGTCCACGATAAACCCAAAAATCAATATCAATTCAATTCCAATTAAATATTATTTAATTGGTACCTTTCATTAAATCTAAATAAAAAGATTTAATCTTTTCTCAACTGGGTTCAAGAACAGTGTTAGTGAAGACACCATTCACGACAAACCCAAATCACATTTGATATTCAATATAAGGCTCTGAATAGGAAATATATCGGCTTATATTCAATATCAAATTCTACGATTAACAAATGTCGTATTGGAAATAACGATATAAATATGTATCTTTCAAATTTCCATAACAACATCCGTATAATCACGAATTCCAACATCGAAATATTCCGAAGACAATTTCGATTCAAATCCACTCCAATGCAATCATTGGAAATTTTGGTTATTTTTAAAACCCTTTTCAAATTCAATTTATTTATTTAAAAATAAATAGAATTATAATTCTAGTTCAAAACTAGTTCATTTCGATAAAAATCTATTTTTATCTTTTCAAATATGGAGTTTTTCATCCCAATTCTTTCTAAATCATTTCTTATGATTTTACACAAATTATTACTATTTTTAATAATTTTATCGAGGCCTGTACAGTCGATTTCCATCAACGGTCATCGAACTGCACTTACAGCGACCTTTTTAAAATTTGATTTGGACATAATTCCAAATCCAACCGTTAGATTTCAAATTTCTAATATTCGTTAGAAAGCTCTTTTCGATACGAACCCAACGGTTCCGGTTTTAGGAGAATCCGACGGTCGGATCTCCCGTAATGTCCATTTGAAATAAATGGTCGAAATTCACGAACTACCGCGGCGCGGCGCGTTCTATTCAGGCCATTATATTATATATATAATATATATAATATATATTTCGTCGATTTCTATTTAAAACGAATTATATAAATAGTTTTAAAATCGTTTCAAAAGCTATTTCAACTTTCTTTTCAATTCAAATCAAAATTGAATTCTTCTTTATAAATTCGTTTTAAAATTCATTTCTATTCAATTCAAATTTCAATTCAATTTGAATTCATTTCAATTCACTTTCGATTCAATTTGAATTCGTTTTCAATTCAATTCATTTCGAAATCGTTTTCAATTCAATTCATTTCGAAATCGTTTTCAATTCAATTCATTTCGAAATCGTTTTCAATTCAATTTGAATTCGTTTTCAATTCAATTCATTTCAAAATATTCGATTTCGAAATCACTTTTCAATATTCATTTTAAGATGAATAAAATCGATATAAATATCGTTCACGTCAAAATGGCGTCAATCTAATCAACACGGCTTCATAAATTTCTATTTTCAAATATTCTATTTGAAATATTTCTTTTTCAAAATAGTTGTTATTATCAAAGTATTTCGTTCAACACATGACCAATCTCAATGAATGAGTACTGTCAACACATGAACTTTTATTTTTCAAATTGGAATGAGGCCCAATCAATTACCATATAGAGTTAATTATATGGATTTCCATACAACACATGTATATAATAGCATTGAAAAATAATCAACCATCAACCAAAGTGCACCACACTGTATAAGCATCAAATATAGATATTCAACGCTTATAACAGCCTGTCAATCAATTGATCGACATATTTAATCAATCAGGATGAGTGAACTTCATATTTCATCCTAACACCCGTGTGGGGTTTCAAACAATCAAACACATATTTTATTTGTGCAGTTGGGCGATGTGTAAAATTTATCGTCCCAATCAATGTCATTCAAATAGGTGTACATAAACAAACCGTTCGGTTTATAAATGAATATTTTATTTTATTCACTTCACGTTAAAAATTATAACGATAAAACATTTTATTCCAACCTATGAATTTCTATTCAATTCATTTATTCAATAAAATGGTATTTTTATTTTTCTAACTTATTTTAGAAAATTTCGGCGGCATAACGGCTCGATACTAGAAACGGGACGAGGCCTAGCCTTATCCCCGGTCTAGTGAAGGCCCACGCCATTCACACATCAATCATATCAATTCATTTCACCACACAATTCAAACCAAATAATTTAACCAACTACACAACCAAACAATTTAACAAACAAGCCATCCATGGTCTGTGGATGACGGGTGTCAGGTGCTACTAAGCACCGCCTGCATCCTAGTATATATATATATATAACTAGAAAATTTAAATTGAAAGGTGAGAAGTTCTCACAGAAAGCTATCCAACATCTTGACACTTCTTTTGCAGAAGTCTTAGCCAATCTCGCCTTTTGTCGCTTTCGTTGTCGTAGCCACTATATATGTAAAAATCGAATTTTTACTTCGCTATTCAATACATAAAAATCATATTTTTATTTTGAAGTTCAATATATAAAAATCATATTTTTATTTTGAAGTTCAATATATAAAAATCATATTTTTATTATCTATACTTTATAAAAATCATATTTTTATACCTTTAAAAATATTTTCATGCCACACACTAGTAAAATAACATATTTTTATTTTTGCTACCTCTTATATAATAATCACCCTTTTTAAGCGCTATTCAAACTAGTAAAAAGCACCTCTTTATTTCCAAGAAAACATTATCAAAATTCATATTTTTATATAAAAATCTTAGCTTTATATATATATAAAAATCATAACTTCGCTGAAATAAAAATCATTACTTTTCTAATGTTAAAAATCGCTACTTTATAGAGGATAAAAATCATATATGAAAATCAGAATTTTTCTACATAAATAAAAATAAAATTAAAACTTACATGGATTCGGGGCTGGTTCAGAGTCAGTGGTGGAGGGTTGGACAGTGGTCGGGGCGATGGAGGCGCTTTGGGGGGGGGTCTGCGTTCAGATGGGGGGGATGCTTGTGGCGGTGGAATTGGGTGCGGCTTGTGTTTGAAAGGGGAAAGGGGGTTTTACGGGTTTGGGGTTCGAGGGGGGTGACTGCACGAGGTGGGTGAAGCAGTGGGTAGAGGAGGCGGAGCTCCGGCGCCAGAGGAGGGCGGCTACAGGGTTGCGGGTTCGAGAGCTAGAGGGGTTCGAGCAGGGAAGAGAGAGGAGGATAGGGGAGTGAGGAGGCGGAGAAGGCGGGGCTCCCCTTGGCAGCGGCGACGGAGGCTGATCGGTGGGAGGGAGAACGAGATCGAACGTGGGGAGGGTTTATTTATTTATTTATTTTCCTTTTCTGAGAAGTCAACGAGGGAGAGAGGGGGTTTAAGGAGAGAGTGGCCTTTATATAATAATATATTTTATTTAATTTATTTCAAAAAATGCAACTTTAAAATTCGAACTCGAAATTGAGCCCACCGACTGTCGCCTCTAGCGCAATACCCACATTCCGAACACAATGGGATATGTATCGTAGGCTGATTTGATCGTTACAATCAGTTTCCTTTGAATTTACATTTAAATCACTATATTGAATTTTAAACGTACATTTCAAATTACCGGGGTCACATACTAACTAGAAAAATTCCAGAAAAATATTTTCTAGCTTCGTATTGACGATACGGTCCTAACAAAACTAGTTTCGTTGAATTCTGAGACCGTTTGAAAAATGGCCAATTTCCAGTCGATTAAAATCAACTGAAAATGGTCAATCGCGTTTTCCTTTGCCACGCTCACATATTGATTCGAAAAATTATGAAAATTGAAACCTAGCAATAATTCGACATCCCGGACCCAACAAAACTGGTTTCGTCGAAATCCGAGGTCGTTTGCAAAAGGGCTATTTTTAAGGGCCTGAATTCCATAGCGACTATTCAGAATTTTCAACTGGACATATCTTTTGATTCCCGTTAGGAAATTTCGATTAGTCGGATTCGTTGGAAAGATATTATCAATTAGATCCTATTGTTTTTGGTTTCACTAAAATCCGGGTTGATTTGCACCCGGTACATTCAATTGAAGTTTGAAATCGAATTATCGAACTACCGCGCCATTTTCAATTCTATTTATAATTATATATAAATATTTATATTCTAACGACGACGCGTAATATAAACGTTCGAATTATATTCAAAACAAAGTTCTCGTCAATATTATTTTAAAATAATCTAATTTGAATAATTAAAATTCGCTAAAATTGCCAAAATAAAAATTTCAAACTGGCTCGCATTTTACGGGTTGTTACAATGGTCGAAATTCGCAAACTGCCGCGGCGCGGCGCGTTCTATTCAGGCCATTATATTATATATATATATAATATATATAATATATACTTCGTCGATTTCCTTTCAAAACGTATTATATAA
Organism: Allium sativum; assembly: GCA_030737875.1. NCBI lineage: Eukaryota > Viridiplantae > Streptophyta > Magnoliopsida > Asparagales > Amaryllidaceae > Allium > Allium sativum. The sequence goes on along the minus strand of CM060927.1, from coordinate 127,086,951 downwards.
ATCGTTTTAAATTCGTTTTCAAAAACGATTTCAACTTCTTTTCAAATTTAAATCAAAATTGAATTTTTCCTTATAAATTCGATTTAAATTCATTTCAAATTGATTTCAATTCAAATCGATTTTTAATTCAATTTCAGTTCGTTTTCAATTTCATTCAATTTCATTCAATTTCAAATCGAATTCATTTCTATTCAACTTCAATTCGAATTCATTTCTATTCACTTTCAATTCGAATTCATTTCTTTTCACTTTCAATTCGAATTCTAATTCTTTTCAAAATATCAGATTTTGAAATCACTTTCGATATTCATTAAAAAATGAATAAAATCGATATAAATATCGTTCATGTCAAAATGGCGTCAATCTAATCAACACGGCTTCGTATATTTCTATTTTCAAATGTTCTATTTCAAATATTCCTATTCAAATATTTCTTTTTCAAATAGTCCTATTCAAATATTTCTTTTTCAAATAGTCCTCTTCAAATATTCTATTTCAAAACTGGAATGAGTCCCAATCAATTACCATAGATTTTATTTCTATGGACTTCCATACAACACATGTATATATCGACAACGACAAATAATCAACCATCATCCAATGTGCATTCTACACTGTATAAGCATCAAATATAAATATTCAACGCTTATAACAGTCTGTCAATCAATCGATCGACATACAACTAATTATCGGGATTAGTGTACATCATATATCATCTCAATACCCGTGTGGGGTTTCGAACAATCAAACACGGATTTTATTTGTGCAGTTGGGCGATGTGTAAAATTTATCGTCCCAATCAATATCAATCAAATCAGTGTATATAAACAAATCTCCAATTTGTTTATAAATATTTATTCACATTCACGTTAAAAATTATATTTTTAACGATGAAATATTTTTAACTATATAAATTTTTTATTACATTTCACATCACACAATCAATTTTCACCACAACAAACAATCAAACATACAAGCCATCCATGGTCTGTGGATGACGGGTGCTGCTAATCACCGTCTGCATCCTAGTATATATTTTAACTAGAAAATTAAATTAAAGGTGAGAAGTTCTCACCCAAGCTATACCAAACACCGTGACTCTTCATATGTAGAAAATCTTGTCGTTCCCGCCTTTTGTCACTTTCGTTGCCCGTATTCACTACATATATTAAAATCGAATTTTTATTTCCACTTCGTTATAACAACTATATTTTTATATTTCTCTTCGCTTAATAAAGATTATATTTTTATTACTCTCCATGAATAAAAATCATTATTTTACTATCATGCCTATATAAATATCATATTTTTAATATGCCACTAGTATAAAAATTATATTTTTAACTTTTCTATATTATAAAAATTATATTTTTAACTTTCTACTATAATAAAAATTATATTTTTACCATATAAAAATCGTATATTTTTCAGTTTAAAATCAAATCTATCTTAAAAATCTAATCTCTAACCTTATAAAAATCTAGACTTGCCTATAAATAAAAAATCTAAACTTAGATTTTAAATAAATAAAAATTAAAATAAACTTACAGTAAATCGGAGAATGGGGGAGATGGCGCTCGTTGGAGGTGGAGAGGGGGAGATTGGCTGCGCCGGTGGCGTCTTTGGATGGTGGCGGGCCAGGCACAGGCGGTGGTGGCTGCGGCATAAGGGGGTGTGACTGTCGAGGGTGGCGGGTTCGTGTGGATTTGGGGGTCGTCGTTTGTTTGAAGGGGAGAGAGGAGGAGCTGACTAGGGGGCGGCGAAGGCAGGGCGGAGGTGCGCTGGTGACTGCGCCTCTGGCGGCGGTCGACGGCAACGGGGGGGATGATCGTGATTTTTTTTCCTTCGTTGACTTCTGAAAGAGGAGTGAGAAATAAGGGGGCCATCTAATATATATATTTATTCTATTTTAAAATTCGAAAAGTAACTTTTTATTTAGAACACGAAATCGAACCCATTGACTGTCGTCCATAGCTAATTACCCCCATTCCGAACACAATGGGATATGTATTGTAGGCTGATTCGACCGTTTCGATCAATTTCCGTCAAAATCAAAATATAACTTTATATATTGAATTTGAACGCACATTTCAATTTACTGGGGCCACATACTAACTAGAAAAATTCCAAAAAAATCTTTTCTAGCTTCGTATTGACGATACGGTCCTAACAAAACTAATTTCATTGAATTCTGAGACCGTTTGAAAAATGGCCATTTTTCAGTCGATTAAAATCAACTGAAACTGGTCAAACACGTTTCCCTTTGCCACGCTCACATATTGATTCGAAAAATTATGAAATTTGAAACCTAACAATAACTTGACATCACGGATCCAACAAAAGTGGTTTCATCGAAAACCGAGGTCGTTTGCAAAATGGCAATTTTTAAGGGCCGAAATTCCATAGCGACTATTCTGAATTTTCAACTGGGCATAGCTTTTGATTCCCGCTATGAAATTTCGATTTTTCGGATTCGTTGGAAAGATATTCTCTATTAGATTCGAATATTTTTGGTTTCACTAAAATCCAGTTTATTTTGCACCCGGTACATTCATTTGAAGTTTGAAATCGAATTTTCGAACTACCGCGCCATTTCAGGCTCGTTATATAATTAAAATAAAATATTTATATTCTAACATCGAGCTATATAAATATATACGTTCTAATTCCATTCAAACTAAAAATTTTTGTCATTAATATTTAAAATAATTCATTTTAAATGATCAAAATTCACTAAAATTACCAAAATAAAATTTTTAAATTGGCTCGGATTTCCGGGTTATTACAATCTCCCCCACTTAAAACTTTACGTCCCCAAAAAGGAACGAAGCCGAAAGTTGTTTAACTAATCAACTCAACTTCCAGTATTTTCATTACGGCTTAAGTTCTTCAACTTTTCAGTTTCTAAGAACTTTTCAAATTTTAAAAAAATTCGCTAACACCCTAAATTTTCGAAAATTTTCGCCATAACCTCCCCTGCACCGGGGACTTCGGGATATTTCATATAGCCTCCCAAGGCCTTCTTCAATCCAAAAGAAAAAGAAAAAGCCAAGCGGCTAGCCAATCGGCTCATAAAATCACCCAAAACACAATAATTACAATAAACATGTACCTATTTGTCGGACAAACAATTTCATTCCTCTTCTCTAGCCTCCTTGCTGTGACATGTTCAATGGATACTCATGTATATGCAAGCAAATGCGACAAATTTTCAATACACTTCGCTATTTGATTCAATTTGGCTAAACGGTTCAACATTTAATTAATCAAACAATAATCAAACAACACAACCATCAATCAATTAGTTGGTTATCATTTCAACTCATAATTTTGATATATAGTCAAAAAAATCAGATTTTTGATGCCAAATCACAATAATAGGCCCTATCTAATTTTGGTTCTCGCACCAGTCAATTGGAAATATATAAACATCACACCTTCGAAACTCGAACACAAACTGCTGATGCTACGTAGTCATCACCAGAATCATCTCAGGGCGACTAGCGTGTGACTTTATATCCATCCAGTATATTAAAACTTCGAATACACGTGGATCAGACGTATATGCAAAATCTATATATACTGGATTGTCCAAATTCAACATAAATAAATAATCAAATACGAATAATTGATTTAAATTTTCAAAACAAAATTTGTTTTCATTTTTAAAAATATACTCTTCACACCCGTTCTAGGATACTACTGATCCCATCTCTAACGAGTCATTCCCGTTAGATATTACTAATCCAAATTCTGATGAATTCTTTCATATGGTTCTAATGTGTCTTGTTCTCTGAGCTTTGTAAACCAAAGCTCTGATACCAAATGTAACGACCGGGAATTTCGCTCGATCTGAATCAGTCGCTAAACCGATCAAGACCGTTCGAAACGCCTGATTGTTTTGAGAACATGACAAAATAGAACGCAGACGGAAGAACATTTCATTGTTAATTACAACAGTTCATCAGAATACAAGAATATACAGAGTATAAATAAATATTACACAGAAAATATCAGAGATTTAAATTACATTTAAATACATCGCAGCGGAAAATAATACAAAACGCAACTAGAAGGAGATATACGGATACAAAGCTTTCCGGACATCGTTCCAGCTGTAAACCAGGATCCTGTGAATATAAATCTGCAAAACCAAAACTACTAGCTGTCTGTGTCAAAATAAGGGCACCCAGAGTTTAGGTTAGAACAATAAACTCCAGGTCAGTCATGGGACTGGTGTGAGAACTAAAACAGTTATTTATCTTTATTTTAAAGTTCGGTAAATCAAGGGACCACGCCCTATAACACGGAACAGGTTTCCTCCTAAGAACACCAGTGCATAAAACAAACGGTGCAATGCTTAATAAAGAAAAATGAAGCTATTATAAGACCCAGGTCCCATCACACAATGCAATACAAACTGGAGGATAGGGTTTTACCTTATAATAGCCAAAGAATGCTTGATACGCTAAATTTCATCTTTTATTATAAGTGCATAGTGTATAAAACAACTTCAAATCATAAGTATCAATCATAGACGGCATGGGTACCATATATCATGTCGCCATACAAGGCTCTACAATCAAAACTGCAAATGTCACGTATTTGGAAATTGGATTTCCATCTATGACCCGAGGCCAGGGATCGACCTCTACCGATTCGAGACAATCTAGCACATGTCTCAGGCAAGCGCGCAGACAAGCCTTAGATCGTCAGGGCCGGTCCACCGATATGGATTAAAATGCCTGAACACTGCGTCTCTCCACCCAATGGGGGCGTAAATGAGCCAATGAATGAATCCATCGGACCCGGATCGTCTGATCAAACCGAGGCGCTTCGCAAACCAACAACCACATAAGTCAAACTCGTCAGGGCGTGTAAAACCACTGACGCCACTTCTAGCTAGAAGGAAACGCATGCCCTCCCTGATGTCCTCTCCCGTTTCGGGTTCACAACCGGGGTGTAAGGCTCGCGAATCAACGTTACACAAAGCTATGCCACACAGGCTGTGCTTTGATCATCACCACAAGACTTTGCTTTTCAACAGAAGCCTTGATCAATTGCCACTTAGGCATGCCACACAGGCAATTCACTCCATGCGTTTGATATCCATCAATATATAACCTCTGAGCTCGTATGTCTCAGAGAAGGGCGTTAAGCAAGAGAATAAATTCTCCGCCGCCAAACAGATATATATTTAATAGAAATCAACCACACAGACTAAAATCCAATGTCAGACACACAGTCCACTTACAAGTTCGTTCTGGGTCTGAACGAAACCGGAGGCACTTAGTACCCCGCATATCCATCGATCTCCAAATACGTCTGGACGATGACTAACTGATTCCCTCCTCTTGGGTGTACGGCCCAACCAAGATCATCAGTAATCACCCAAACGACGTGAAGACCTCCGGTCTTCAACCACCGTCTTCATCTTCGACACCACGTTGAATTAGTTATTCAGATGGGATAAACCCGGTCTTTCTGAATAAATCGCGTATATAATACACAAGTGTTACACAAACACAACATACGCCTCATTCCAATTCAGAATATTCGTTTATTCAAATATTCTTACACTTTGGGAAAGGTTCCCATTAATTTTATCAAAGATAAATTCTTTAAATTTATTCTTTAATCTTCTTTGAATATCAATTCAAACTAGTCGGGAATAGCGAACCACACCGAAGTAATCATTTATTTTAATTTCCCAATCCCAACCTATTCATCCCATGAAGTAAAACTAGTCATACTTCATATCTAACACCACGGTGTTATCGGTAAATTCAATTACCATTTCACGTTTAAATCTAATTAAAGATTTAACTATCGCCTGGAGAAAAACTGGTGATACTCCATTCTCGATCTTTTCAATCTAATTAAAGATTCATTAAAACTCCACTTAATTTTAATCTTTAACTGGGTTAAAGAATCAGTGTCATTTAAAACACAGCTCACGATAAACCCAAAAATCAATACCACTTCAATTCCAATTAAATGTTATTTAATTGGCACACTTCATTAAATCTAAATAAAAAGATTTAATCCTTTTCTCAACTAGGTCTAAGAACAGTGTTAATGAAGACACCATTCATGAAAAACCCAAATCACATTTGATATTAAATACAAGGCTCTGAATAGAAAATATATCGTCTTATATTCAATATCAAATTCTACGACCAACAAATATCATATGGGAAATAACGATATAAATATATCTTTCAAATTTCCATAACAATATCTGTACAATCAAGAAATCCAACATCGAAATATTCCAAAGACAATTTCAATTCAAATCCACTCCAATTCAATTATTGGCAATTATGGTTACTTTTAAAACCCTTTTCAAATTCAATTTATTTATTTAAAAATAAATAGAATTATAATTCTAGTTCAAAACTAGTTCATTTCGATAAAAATCTATTTTTATCTTTTCAAATATGGAGTTTTTCATCCCGATTTTTCCCAAATCATTTCTTATGATTTTACACAAATTATTGATATTTTTAATAATTTTATCAAGGCCTGTACAGTCGATTTCCATCAACGGCCATCGAACTACACTTACATCGACCTTTTCCAAATTTGATTTGGACATAATTCCAAATCCACCGTTAGGTTTCTAATTTCTAATATTCGACAGAAAGCTCTTTTCGATACGAACCCAACAGTTCCGGTTTTAGGAGAATCCGACAGTCGGATCTCCCGCAATATCCATTCGAAGTCAATGGTCGAAATTCGCGAACTGCCGCGGCGCGACGCGTTCTATTTAGCCCATTATATTATATATATATATATATATAATATATATAATATATACTTCGTCGATTTCCTTTTAAAACGTATTATATAAATCGTTTTAAATTGGTTTTCAAAAACGATTTCAACTTCTTTTCAAATTCAAATCAAAATTGAATTTTTCCTTATAAATTCGATTTAAATTCATTTCAAATTGATTTCAATTCAAATCGATTTTTAATTCAATTTCAGTTCGTTTTCAATTTCATTCAATTTGAATTCATTTCTATTCAACTTCAATTCAAATTCATTTCTATTCACTTTCAATTCGAATTCATTTCTATTCACTTTCAATTCGAATTCTAATTCTTTTCAAAATATCAGATTTTGAAATCACTTTCGATACTCATTAAAAAATGAATAAAATCGATATAAATATCGTTCACGTCAAAATGGCGTCAATCTAATCAACACGGCTTCATATATTTCTATTTTCAAATGTTCTATTTCAAATATTTCTTTTTCAAATATTCCTATTCAAATATTTCTTTTTCAAATAGTCCTATTCAAATATTTCTTTTTCAAATAGTCCTCTTCAAATATTCTATTTCAAAACTGGAATGAGGCCCAATCAATTACCATAGATTTTATTTCTATGGACTTCCATACAACACATATATATATCGACAACGACAAATAATCAACCATCATCCAATGTGCATTCTACACTGTATAAGCATCAAATATAAATATTCAACGCTTATAACAGTCTGTCAATCAATCGATCGACATACAACTAATTATCGGGATTAGTGTACGTCATATATCATCCCAATACCCGTGTGGGGTTTCAAACAATCAAACACGGATTTTATTTGGGCAGTTGGGCGATGTGCAAAATTTATCGTCCCAATCAATATCAACCAAATTAGTGTATATAAACAAATCTCCGATTTGTTTATAAATATTTATTCACATTCACGTTAAAAGTTATATTTTTAACGATAAAATATTTTTAACTACATAAATATTTATTTCATTTCACATCACACAATCAATTTTCACCACAACAAACAATCAAACATACAAGCCATCCATGGTCTGTGGATGACGGGTGCTGCTAAGCACTGTCTGCATCCTAGTATATATTTTAACTAGAAAATTAAATTAAAGGTGAGAAGTTCTCACCCAAGCTATACCGAACACCGCGACTCTTCATATGTAGAAAATCTTGTCGTTCCCGCCTTTTGTCACTTTCGTTGCCCGTATTCACTACATATATAAAAATCGAATTTTTATTTCCACTTCGTTATAACAACTATATTTTTATATTTCTCTTCGCTTAATAAAGATTATATTTTTATTACTCTCCATGAATAAAAATCATATTTTTACTATCATGCCTATCTAAAAATCATATTTTTAATATGCCACTAGTATAAAAATTATATTTTTAACTTTCTACTATAATAAAAATTATATTTTTACCTTTTAAAAATTGTATATTTTTCAGTTTAAAATCAAATCTATCTTAAAATAATCTCTAACCTTATAAAAATCTAGACTTGCCTATAAATAAAAATCTAAACTCAGATTTTAAATAAATAAAAATTAAAATAAACTTACAGTAAATCGGAGAATGGGGAAGATGGCGCTCGTTGGAGGTGGAGAGGGGGGATTTGCTGCATCGGTGACGTCTTTGGATGGTGGCGGGCCAGGCACAGGCGGTGGTGGCTGCGGCATAAGGGGGCGCGAGTGTCGAGGGTGGCGGGTTCGTGTGGATTTGGGGGTCGTCGTTCGTCTGAAGGGAAGAGAGGAGGAGCTGACTGGGGGGCGGCGAAGGCAGGGCGGAGGCGCGGTGGTGACTGCGCCTCTGGCGGCGGTCGACGGCAACGGGGGGGGGGGGGGGGATGATCGCGATTTTTTTCCTTCGTTGACTTCGGAAAGAGGAGTGAGAAATAAGGGGGGCCATCTAATATATATATTTATTTTAAAGTTCGAAAAGTAACTTTTTATTTAGAACACGAAATCGAACACATTGACTGTCGTCCATAGCTAATTACCCCCATTTCGAACACAATGGGATATGTATCGTAGGATGATTCGACCGTTTCGATCAGTTTCCGTCAAAATCAAAATATAACTCTATATATTGAATTTGAACGCACATTTCAATTTACTAGGGCCACATACTAACTAGAAAAATTCCAGAAAAATATTTTCTAGCTTCGTATTGACGATACGGTCCTAGCAAAGCTAATTTCATTGAATTCTGAGACCGTTTGAAAAATGGCCATTTTCCAGTCGATTAAAATCAACTGAAACTGGTCAAACACGTTTCCCTTTGCCACGCTCACATATTGATTCGAAAAATTATGAAATTTGAAACCTAACAATAACTTGACATCACGGATCCAACAAAAGTGGTTTCATCGAAAACCGAGGTCGTTTGCAAAATGGCAATTTTTAAGGGCCGAAATTCCATAGCGACTATTCTGAATTTTCAACTGGGCATATCTTTTGATTCCCACTATGAAATTTCGATTTTTCGGATTCGTTGGAAAGATATTCTCTATTAGATTCAAATATTTTTGGTTTCACTAAAATTCGGTTTATTTTGCACCCGGTACATTCATTTGAAGTTTGAAATCGAATTTTCGAACTACCGCGCCATTTCAGGCTCGTTATATAATTAAAATAAAATATTTATATTCTAATGTCGAGCTATATAAATATATACATTTTGATTCCATTCAAAATAAATTTTTTTGTCGTTTATTTAAAATAATTCATTTTAAATAATCAAAATTCACTAAAATTGCCAAAATAAAAATTTTAAATTGGCTCGGATTTCCGGGTTATTACAATCTCCCCCACTTAAAACTTTACGTCCCCAAAAAGGAACGAAGCCGAAAGTTGTTTAACTAATCAACTCAACTTCCAGTATTTTCATTACGGCTTAAGTTCTTCAACTTTTCAGTTTCTAAGAACTTTTCAAATTTTAAAAAAATTCGCTAACACCCTAAATTTTCGAAAAATTTCGCCATAACCTCCCCTGCACCGGGGACTTCGGGATATTTCATATAGCCTCCCAAGGCCTTCTTCAATCCAAAAGAAAAAGAAAAAGCCAAGCGGCTAGCCAATCGGCTCATAAAATCACCCAAAACTCAATAAATACAATAAACATGTACCTATTTGTCGGGCAAACAATTTCATTCCTCTTCTCTAGCCTCCTTGCTGTGACCTGTTCAATGGATACTCATGTATATGCAAGCAAATGCGACAAATTTTCAATACACTTCGCTATTTGATTCAATTTGGCTAAATGGTTCAACATTTAATTAATCAAACAATAATCAAACAACACAACCATCAATCAATTAGTTGGTTATCATTTCAACTCATAATTTTGATATATAGTAAAAAAAATCAGATTTTTGATGCCAAATCACAATAATAGGCCCTATCTAATTTTGGTTCTCGCACCAGTCAATTGGAATATATAAACATCACACCTTCGAAACTCGAACACAAACTGCTGATGCTACGTAGTCATCACCAGAATCATCTCAGGGCGACTAGAGTGTGACTTTATATCCATCCAGTATATTAAAACTTCGAATACACGTGGATCAGACGTATATGCAAAATCTATATATACTGGATTGTCCAAATTCAACATAAATAAATAATCAAATACGAATAATTGATTTAAATTTTCAAAACAAAATTTGTTTTCATTTTTAAAAATATACTCTTCACACCCGTTCTAGGATACTACTGATCCCATCTCTAACGAGTCATTCCCGTTGGATATTACTAATCCAATTTCTGATGAATTCTTTCATATGGTTCTAATGTGTCTTGTTCTCTGAGCTTTGTAAACCAAAGCTCTGATACCAAATGTAACGACCGGGAATTTCGCTCGATCCGAATCAGTCGCTAAACCGATCAAGACCGTTCGAAACGCCTGATTGTTTTGAGAACACGACAAAATAGAACCCAGACGGAAGAACGTTTCATTGTTAATTACAAAAGTTCATCAGAATAAAAGAATATACAGAGTATAAACAAATATTACATAGAAAATATCAGAGATTTAAATTACATTTAAATACATCGCAGCGGAAAATAATACAAAACGCAACTAGAAGGAGATATACGGATACAAAGCTTTCCGGACATCGTTCCAGCTGTAAACCAGGATCCTGTGAATATAAATCTGCAAAACCAAAACTACTAGCTGTCTGTGTCAAAATAAGGGCACCCAGAGTTTAGGTTAGAACAATAAACTCCAGGTCAGTCATGGGACTGGTGTGAGAACTAAAACAGTTATTTATCTTTATTTTAAAGTTCGGTAAATCAAGGGACCACGCCGTATAACACGGAACGGGTTTCCTCCCAAGAACACCAGTGCATAAAACAAACGGTGCAATGCTTAATAAAGATAAATGAAGCTATTATAAGACCCAGGTCCCATCACACAACGCAACACAAACCGGAGGATAGGGTTTTACCTTATAATAGCCAAAGAATGCTTGATACGCTAAATTTCATCTTTTATTATAAGTGCATAGTGTATAAAACAACTTCAAATCATAAGTATCAATCATAGACGGCATAGGTACCATATATCATGTCGCCATACTAGGCTCTACAATCAAAACTGCAAATGTCACGTATTTGGAAATTGGATTTCCATCTATGACCCGAGGCCAGGGATCGACCTCTACTGATTGGAGACAATCTAGCACATGTCTCAGGCAAGTGCGCAGACAAACCTTGGATCGTCAGGGCCGGTCCACCAATATGTATTAAAATGCCTGAACACTGCGTCTCTCCACCCAATGGGGTGTAAATGAGCCAATGAATGAATCCATCGGACCCGGATCGTCTGATCAAACCGAGGCGCTCGCAAACCAACAACCACATAAGTCAAACTCGTCAGGGCGTGTAAAACCACTGACGCCACTTCTAGCTAGAAGGAAACGCATGCCCTCCCTGATGTCCTCTCCCGTTTCGGGTTCACAACCGGGGTGTAAGGCTCGCGAATCAACGTTACACAAAGCTATGCCACACAGGCTGTGCTTTGATCATCACCACAAGACTTTGCTTTTCAACAGAAGCCTTGATCAATTGCCACTTAGGCATGCCACACAGGCAATTCACTCCATGCGTTTGATATCCATCAATATATAACCTCTGAGCTCGTACGTCTCAGAGAAGGGCGTTAAGCAAGAGAATAAATTCTCCGCCGCCAAACAGATATATATTTAATAGAAATCAACCACACAAACTAAAATCCAATGTCAGACACACAGTCCACTTACAAGTTCGTTCTGGGTCTGAATGAAACCGGAGGCACCTAGTACCCCGCATATCCATCGATCTCCAAATATGTCTGGACGATGACTAACTGATTCCCTCCTCTTGGGTGTACGGCCCAACCAAGATCATCAGTAATCACCCAAACGACGTGAAGACCTCCGGTCTTCAACCACCGTCTTCATCTTCGACACCACGTTGAATTAGTTATTCAGATGGGATAAACCCGGTCTTTCTGAATAAATCGTGTATATAATACACAAGTGTTACACAAACACAACATACGCCTCATTCCAATTCAGAATATTCGTTTATTCAAATATTCTTACACTTTGGGAAAGGTTCCCATTAATTTTATCAAAGATAAATTCTTTAAATTTATTCTTTAATCTTCTTTGAATATCAATTCAAACTAGTCGGGAATAGCGAACCATACCGAAGTAATCATTTATTTTAATTTCCCAATCCCAACCTATTCATCCCATGAAGTAAAACTAGTCATACTTCATATCTAACACCACGGTGTTATCGGTAAATTCAATTACCATTTCACGTTTAAATCTAATTAAAGATTTAACTATCGCCTGGAGCAAAACTGGTGATACTCCATTCTCGATCTTTTCAATCTAATTAAAGATTCATTAAAACTCCACTTAGTTTTAATCTTTAACTGGGTTAAAGAATCAGTGTCATTTAAAACACAGCTCACGATAAACCCAAAAATCAATACCACTTCAATTCCAATTAAATGTTATTTAATTGGCACACTTCATTAAATCTAAATAAAAAGATTTAATCCTTTTCTCAACTGGGTCTAAGAACAGTGTTAATGAAGACACCATTCATGAAAAACCCAAATCACATTTGATATTAAATACAAGGCTCTGTATAGAAAATATATCGTCTTATATTCAATATCAAATTCTACGACCAACAAATATCATATGGGAAATAATGATATAAATATATCTTTCAAATTTCCATAACAATATCTGTACAATCAAGAAATCCAACATCGAAATATTCCAAAGACAATTTCAATTCAAATCCACTCCAATTCAATTATTGGCAATTATGGTTACTTTTAAAACCCTTTTCAAATTCAATTTATTTATTTAAAAATAAATAGAATTATAATTCTAGTTCAAAACTAGTTCATTTCGATAAAAATCTATTTTTATCTTTTCAAATATGGATTTGTTCATCCCGATTTTTCCCAAATCATTTCTTATGATTTTACACAAATTATTGATATTTTTAATAATTTTATCAAGGTCTGTACAGTCGATTTCCATCAACGGCCATCGAACTACACTTACAGCGACATTTTCCAAATTTGATTTGGACATAATTCCAAATCCACCGTTAGGTTTCTAATTTCTAATATTCGACAGAAAGCTCTTTTCAATACGAACCCAACAGTTCCGGTTTTAGGAGAATCCGATAGTCGGATCTCCCACAATATCCATTCGAAGTCAATGGTCGAAATTCGCGAACTGCGCGGCGCGACGCGTTCTATTTAGGCCATTATATTATATATATATAATATATACTTCGTCGATTTCCTTTTAAAACGTATTATATAAATCATTTTAAATTGGTTTTCAAAAACGATTTCAACTTCTTTTCAAATTCAAATCAAAATTGAATTTTTCCTTATAAATTCGATTTAAATTCATTTCAAATTGATTTCATTTCAAATCGATTTTTAATTCAATTTCAGTTCGTTTTCAATTTCATTCAATTTGAATTCATTTCTATTCAACTTCAATTCAAATTCATTTCTATTCACTTTCAATTCGAATTCATTTCTATTCACTTTCAATTCGAATTCTAATTCTTTTCAAAATATCAGATTTTGAAATCACTTTCGATATTCATTAAAAAATGAATAAAATCGATATAAATATCGTTCACGTCAAAATGGCGTCAATCTAATCAACACGGCTTCATATATTTCTATTTTCAAATGTTCTGTTTCAAATATTTCTTTTTCAAATATTCCTATTCAAATATTTCTTTTTCAAATAGTCCTATTCAAATATTTCTTTTTCAAATAGTCCTCTTCAAATATTCTATTTCAAAACTGGAATGAGGCCCAATCAATTACCATAGATTTTATTTCTATGGACTTCCATACAACACATGTATATATCGACAACGACAAATAATCAACCATCATCCAATGTGCATTCTACACTGTATAAGCATCAAATATAAATATTCAACGCTTATAACAGTCTGTCAATCAATCGATCGACATACAACTAATTATCGGGATTAGTGTACGTCATATATCATCCCAATACCCGTGTGGGGTTTCAAACAATCAAACACAGATTTTATTTGGGTAGTTGGGCGATGTGTAAAATTTATCGTCCCAATCAATATCGACCAAATTAGTGTATATAAACAAGTCTCCAATTTGTTTATAAATATTTATTCACATTCACGTTAAAAGTTATATTTTTAACTATATAAATATTTTATTTTATTTCACATCACACAATCAATTTTCACCACAACAAACAATCAAACATACAAGCCATCCATGGTCTGTGGATGACGGGTGCTGCTAAGCACCGTCTGCATCCTAGTATATATTTTAACTAGAAAATTAAATTAAAGGTGAGAAGTTCTCACCCAAGCTATACCAAACACCGCGACTCTTCATATGTAGAAAATCTTGTCGTTCCCGCCTTTTGTCACTTTCGTTGCCCGTATTCACTACATATATAAAAATCGAATTTTTATTTCCACTTCGTTATAACAACTATATTTTTATATTTCTCTTCGCTTAATAAAGATTATATTTTTATTACTCTCCATGAATAAAAATCATATTTTTACTATCATGCCTATATAAAAATCATATTTTTAATATGCCACTAGTATAAAAATTATATTTTTAACTTTCTACTATAATAAAAATTATATTTTTACCTTATAAAAATCGTATATTTTTCAGTTTAAAATCAAATCTATCTTAAAATAATCTCTAACCTTATAAAAATCTAGACTTGCCTATAAATAAAAATCTAAACTCAGATTTTAAATAAATAAAAATTAAAATAAACTTACAGTAAATCGGAGAATGGGGAAGATGGCGCTCGTTGGAGGTGGAGAGGGGGGATTTGCTGCGTCGGTGACGTCTTTGGATGGTGGCGGGCCAGGCACAGGCGGTGGTGGCTGCGGCATAAGGGGGCGCGAGTGTCGAGGGTGGCGGGTTCGTGTGGATTTGGGGGTCGTCGTTCGTCTGAAGGGAAGAGAGGAGGAGCTGACCGGGGGGCGGCGAAGGCAGGGCGGAGGCGCGGTGGTGACTGCGCCTCTGGCGGCGGTCGACGGCAACGGAGGGGGGGGGGGATGATCGCGATTTTTTTTCCTTCGTTGACTTCGGAAAGAGGAGTGAGAAATAAGTGGGGCCATCTAATATATATATTTATTTTAAAGTTCGAAAAGTAACTTTTTATTTAGAACACGAAATCGAACCCATTGACTGTCGTCCATAGCTAATTACCACCATTTCGAACACAATGGGATATGTATCGTAGGATGATTCGACCGTTTTGATCAGTTTTCGTCAAAATCAAAATATAACTCTATATATTGAATTTGAACGTACATTTCAATTTACTAGGGCCACATACTAACTAGAAAAATTCCAGAAAAATATTTTCTAGCTTCGTATTGACGATACGGTCCTAACAAAGCTAATTTCATTGAATTCTGAGACTGTTTGAAAAATGGCCATTTTCCAGTCGATTAAAATCAACTGAAACTGGTCAAACACGTTTCCCTTTGCCACGCTCACATATTGATTCGAAAAATTATGAAATTTGAAACCTAACAATAACTTGACATCACGGATCCAACAAAAGTGGTTTCATCGAAAACCGAGGTCGTTTGCAAAATGGCAATTTTTAAGGGCCGAAATTCCATAGCGACTATTCTGAATTTTCAACTGGGCATATCTTTTGATTCCCACTATGAAATTTCGATTTTTTGGATTCGTTGGAAAGATATTCTCTATTAGATTCAAATATTTTTGGTTTCACTAAAATCCGGTTTATTTTGCACCCGGTACATTCATTTGAAGTTTGAAATCGAATTTTCGAACTACCGCGCCATTTCAGGCTCGTTATATAATTAAAATAAAATATTTATATTCTAACGTCGAGCTATATAAATATATACATTATAATTCCATTCAAAATAAATTTTTTTGTCGTTTATTTAAAATAATTCATTTTAAATAATCAAAATTCACTAAAATTGCCAAAATAAAATTTTTAAATTGGCTCGGATTTCCGGGTTATTACAATCTCCCCCACTTAAAACTTTACGTCCCCAAAAAGGAACGAAGCCCAAAGTTGTTTAACTAATCAACTCAACTTCCAGTATTTTCATTACGGCTTAAGTTCTTCAACTTTTCAGTTTCTAAGAACTTTTCAAATTTTAAAAAAATTCGCTAACACCCTAAATTTTCGAAAAATTTCGCCATAACCTCCCCTGCACCGGGGACTTCGGGATATTTCATATAGCCTCCCAAGGCCTTCTTCAATCCAAAAGAAAAAGCCAAGCGGCTAGCCAATCGGCTCATAAAATCACCCAAAACTCAAAAAATACAATAAACATGTACCTATTTATCAGGCAAACAATTTCATTCCTCTTCTCTAGCCTCCTTGCTATGACCTGTTCAATGGATACTCATGTATATGCAAGCAAATGCGACAAATTTTCAATACACTTCGCTATTTTATTCAATTTGGCTAAACGGTTCAACATTTAATTAATCAAACAATAATCAAACAACACAACCATCAATCAATTAGTTGGTTATCATTTCAACTCATAATTTTGATATATAGTAAAAAAAATCAGATTTTTGATGCCAAATCACAACAATAGGCCCTATCTGATTTTGTTCTCACACCAGTCAGTTGGAAATATATAAACATCACACCTTCGAAACTCAAACACAAACTGCTGATGCTACGTAGTCATCACCAGAATCATCTCCGGGCGACTAGAGTGTGACTTTATATCTATCCAGTATATTAAAACGTAGAATACACGTGGATCAGACGTATATGCAAAATCTATATATACTGGATTGTCCAAATTCAACATAAATAAATAATCAAATACGAGTAATTGATTTAAATTTTCAAAACAAAATTTGTTTTCATTTTTAAAAATATACTCTTCACACCCGTTCTAGGATACTACTGATCCTATCTCTAACGAGTCATTCCCGTTGGATATTACTAATCCAATTTCTGATGAATTCTTTCATATGGTTCTAATGTGTCTTGTTCTCTGAGCTTTGTAAACCAAAGCTCTGATACCAAATGTAACGACCGGGAATTTCGCTCGATCCGAATCAGTCGCTAAACCGATCAAGACCGTTCGAAACGCCTGATTGTTTTGAGAACACGACAAAATAAACGCAGACGGAAGAACATTTCATTGTTAATTACAACAATTCCATCATAATACAAGAATATACAGAGTATAAACAAATATTACACAGAAAATATCAGAGATTTAAATTACATTTAAATACATCACAACGGAAAATAATACAAAACACAACTAGAAGGAGATTTACGGATACAAAGCTTTCCGGATATCGTTCCAGCTGTAAACCAGGATCCTGTGAATATAAATCTGCAAAACCAAAACTACTAGCTGCCCGTGTCAAAATAAGGGCACCCAGAGTTTAGGTTAAAACAAAAAACTCTAGGTCAATCATGGGACTGGTGTGAGAACTAAAACAGTTATTTATCTTTATTTTAAAGTTCGGTAAATCAAGGGACCACGCCGTATAACACGGAACGGGTTTCCTCCCAAGAACATCAGTGCATAAAACAAACGGCGCAATGCTAAATAAAGAAAAATGAAACTATTATAAGACCCAGGTCCCATCATACAATGTAACACAAACCGGAGGATAGGGTTTTACCTTATAATAGCCAAAGAATGCTAGATACGCTAAATTTCATCTTTTATTATAAGTGCATAGTGTATAAAACAACTTCAAATCATAAGTATCAATCATAGACGGCATGGGTACCATATATCATGTCGCCATACTAGGCTCTACAATCAAAACTGCAAATGTCACGTATTTGGAAATTGGATTTCCATCTATGACCCGAGGCCAGGGATCGACCTCTACCGATTCGAGACAATCTAGCACATGTCTCAGGCAAGCGCGCAGACAAGCCTTGGATCGTCAGGGCCGGTCCACTGATGTGGATTAAAATGCCTGAACACTGCGTCTTCCCGCCCTATGGGCGTAAATGAGCCAACGAATGACTCCATCGGGCCCGGATCGTCCGATCAAACCGAGGCGCCTCGCAAACCAACAACCACATAAGTCAAACTCGTTAGGGCATGTAAAACCACTGACGCCACTTCAAGCTAGAAGGAAACGCATGCCCTCCCTGGTGTCCTCTCCCGTTTCTGGTTCACAACCGGGGTGTGAGGCTCGCGAATCAACGTTACACAAAGCTATGCCACACAGGTTGTGCTTTGATCATCACCACAAGACTTTGCTTTTCAACAGAAGCCTTGATCAATTGCCACTTAGGCATGCCACACAGGAAATTCACTCCATGCGTTTGATATCCATCAATATATAACCTCTGAGCTTGTACGTCTCAGAGAAGGGCGTTAAGCAAGAGAATAAACTCTCCGCCGCCAAACAGATATATATTTAATAGAAATCAACCACACAGACTAAAATCCAATGTCAGACACACAGTCCATTTACAAGTTCGTTCTGGGTCTGAACGAAACCGGAGGCACCTAGTACCCCGCATATCCATCGATCTCCAAATACGTCTGGACGATCACTAACTGACTCGCTCCTCTTGGGTGTACGACCCAATCAAGATCATCAGTGATCATCCAAACGACGTGAAGACCTCCGGTCTTCAACCACCGTCTTCATCTTCGACACCACGTCGAATTAGTTATTCAGAATGGGATAAACCCGGTCTTTCTGAATAACTCGCGTATATAATACACAAGTGTTACACAAACACAACATACGCCTCATTCCAATTCAGAATATTCGTTTATTCAAATATTCTTACACTTTGGGAAAGGTTCCCATTAATTTTATCAAAGATAAATTCTTTAAATTTATTCTTTAATCTTCTTTGAATATCAATTCAAACTAGTTGGGATTAGCGAACTACACCGAAGTAATCATTTATTTTAATTTCCCAATCCCAACCTATTCATCCCATGAAGTAAAACTAGTCATACTTCATATCTAACACCACGGTGTTATCGGTAAATTCAATTACCATTTCACGTTCAAATCTAATTAAAGATTTAACTATCGCCTGGAGCAAAACTGGTGATACTCCATTCTCGATCTTTTCAGTCTAATTAAAGATTCATTAAAACTCCACTTAGTTTTAATCTTTAACTGGGTTAAAGAATCAGTGTCATTTAAAACACAACTCACGGTAAACCCAAAAATCAATACCACTTCAATTCCAATTAAATGTTATTTAATTGGCACACTTCATTAAATCTAAATAAAAAGATTTAATCCTTTTCTCAACTGGGTCTAAGAACAGTGTTAATGAAGACACCATTCACGACAAACCCAAATCACATTTGATATTAAATACAAGGCTTTGAATAGAAAATATATCGGCTTATATTCAATATCAAATTCTACGACCAACAAATATCATATGGGAAATAACGATATAAATATATCTTTCAAATTTCCATAACAATATCTGTACAATCGCGAAATCCAACATCGAAATATTCCAAAGACAATTTCGATTCAAATCCACTCCAATTCAATTATTGGCAATTATGGTTACTTTTAAAACCCTTTTCAAATTCAATTTGTTTATTTAAAAATAAATAGAATTATAATTCTATTTCAAAACTAGTTCATTTCGATAAAAATCTATTTTTATCTTTTCAAATATGGAGTTTTTCATCCTGATTTTTCCCAAATCATTTCTTATGATTTTACACCAATTATTGATATTTTTAATAATTTTATCAAGGCCTGTACAGTCGGTTTCCATCAACGGCCATCGAACTGCACTTACAACGACCTTTTCCAAATTTGATTTGGACATAATTCCAAATCCAACCGTTAGATTTCTAATTTCTAATATTCGTTAGAAAGCTCTTTTCGATATGAACCCAACGGTTCCGGTTTTAGGAGAATCCGACGGTCGGATCTCCTGCAATATCCATTCAAAGTCAATGGTCAAAATTCACGAACTGTCGCGGCGTGGCGCGTTCTATTCAGGCCATTATATTATATATATAATATATATAATATATAATTCATCGACTTCCTTTTAAAACCTATTATTTAAATCGTTTTAAATTCGTTTTCAAAAACGATTTCAACTTCTTTTCAAATTCAAATCAAAATTGAATTTTTCCTTATAAATTCGATTTAAATTCATTTCATATTGATTTCAATTAAAATCGATTTTTAATTCAATTTCAGTTCGTTTTCAATCTCATTCAATTTCAATTCGAATTCATTTCTATTCAACTTTAATTCGAATTCATTTCTATTCACTTTCAGTTCGAATTCATTTCTATTCACTTTCAATTCGAATTCTAATTCTTTTCAAAATATCAGATTTTGAAATCACTTTCGATATTCATTAAAAAATGAATATAATCGATATAAATATCGTTCACGTCAAAATGGCCTCAATCTAATCAACACGGCTTCATATATTTCTATTTTCAAATGTTCTGTTTCAAATATTTCTTTTTCAAATATTCCTATTCAAATATTTCTTTTTCAAATAGTCATATTCAAATATTTCTTTTTCAAATAGTCCTCTTCAAATATTTTATTTCAAAACTGGAATGAGGCCCAATCAATTACCATAGATTTTATTTCTATGGACTTCCATACAACACATGTATATATCGACAACGACAAATAATCAACCATCATCCAATGTGCATTCTACACTGTATAAGCATCAAATATAAATATTCAATGCTTATAACAGTCTGTCAATCAATTGATCGACATACAACTAATTATCGGGATTAGTGTACGTCATATATCATCCCAATACCCGTGTGGGGTTTCAAACAATCAAACACATATTTTATTTGTGCAGTTGGGCGATGTGTAAAATTTATCGTCCCAATCAATATCAATCAAATCAGTGTATATAAACAAATCTCCGATTTGTTTATAAATATTTATTCACATTCATGTTAAAAATTATATTTTTAACGATAAAATATTTTTAACTATATAAATATTTTATTTCATTTCACATCACACAATCAATTTTCACCACAACAAACAATCAAACATACAAGCCATCCATGGTCTGTGGATGACGGGTGTTTGGTGCTGCTAAGCACCGTCTGCATCCTAGTATATATTTTAACTAGAAAATTAAATTAAAGGTGAGAAGTTCTCACCCAAGCTATACCAAACACCACGACTCTTCATATGTAGAAAATCTTGTCGTTCCCGCCTTTTGTCACTTTCTTTGCCCGTATTCACTACATATATAAAAATCAAATTTTAATTTCCACTTCGTTATAACAACTATATTTTTATATTTCTCTTCGCTTAATAAAGATTATATTTTTATTACTCTCCATGAATAAAAAGCATATTTTTACTATCATGCCTATATAAAAATCATATTTTTAATATGCCACTAGTATAAAAATTATATTTTTAACTTTTCTATATTATAAAAATTATATTTTAACTTTGTACTATAATAAAAATTATATTTTTACCTTATAAAAATAGTATATTTTTCAGTTTAAAATCAAATCTATCTTAAAAATCTAATCTCTAACCTTATAAAAATCTAGACTTGCCTATAAATAAAAATCTAAACTCAGATTTTAAATAAATAAAAATTAAAATAAACTTATAGTAAATCAGAGAATGGGGAGATAGTGCTCGTTGGAGGTGGAGAGGGGTGGATTGGCTGCGTCGGTGGCGTCTTTGGATGGTGGCGGGCCAGGCACAGGCGGTGGTGGCTACAGCATAAGGGGGCGCGACTTTCGAGGGTGGCGGGTTCGTGTGGATTTGGGGGTCGTCGTTCGTTTGAAGGGGAGAGAGGAGGAGCTGACTAGGGGGTGGCGAAGGCAGGGCGGAGGCGCGGTGGTGACTGCACCTCTGGCGGCGGTTGACGGCAACGGGGGGGAGGGATGATCACGATTTTCTTTTTCGTTTTCTTTTCCTTCGTTGACTTCTGAAAGAGGAGTGAGAAATAAGGGGGGCCATCTAATATATATATTTATTTTATTTTAAATTTCGAAAAGTAACTTTTTATTTAGAACACGAAATCGGACCCATTGGCTGTCGTCCATAGCTAATTACCCCTATTCCGAACACATGGGATATGTATCATTGGCTGATTCGACCGTTTCGATCAGTTTCCATCAAAATAAAAATATAACTCTATATATTGAATTTGAACGCACATTTCAATTTACTGGGGTCACATACTAACTAGAAAAATTCCAGAAAAATGTTTTCTAGCTTCGTATTGACGATACGGTCCTAACAAAACTAATTTCATTGAATTCTGACACCGTTTGGAAAATGGCCATTTTCCAGTCGATTAAAATCAACTGAAACTGGTCAAACACGTTTCCCTTTGCCACGTTTACATATTGATTCGAAAAATTATGAAATTTGAAACCTAATAATAACTTGACATCACGGATCCAACAAAAGTGGTTTCATCGAAAACCGAGGTTGTTTGCAAAATGGCAATTTTTAAGGGCAGAAATTCCATAGCGACTATTCTGAATTTTCAACTGGGCATATCTTTTGATTCCCGCTATGAAATTTCGATTTTTCGGATTCGTTGGAAAGATATTCTCTATTAGATTCAATTATTTTTGGTTTCACTAAAATCCGGTTTATTTTGCATCCGGTACATTCATTTGAAGTTTGAAATCGAATTTTCGAACTACCGCGCCATTTCAGGCTCGTTATGTAATTAAAATAAAATATTTATATTCTAACGTCGAGCTATATAAATATATACATTCTAATTCCATTCAAACTAAAATTTTTTGTCGTTATTATTTAAAATAATTCATTTTAAATAATCAAAATTCACTAAAATTGCCAAAATAAAAAATTTAAATTGGCTCGGATTTCCGGGTTATTACAAGTGTTAATGAAGACACCATTCACGACAAACCTAAATCACATTTGATATTAAATACAAGGCACTGAATAGAAAATATACTGGCTTATATTCAATATCAAATTCTACGACCAACAAATATCGTATTGGAAATAACGATATAAATATATCTTTCAAATTTCCATAACCATATCTGTATAATCACGAAATCCAACATCGAAATATTCCAAAGATAATTTCGATTCAAATCCATTCCAATTCAATTATTGGAAATTCTGGTTATTTTCAAAAACATTTCGAATTCAATTTATTTATTTAAAAACAAATAAATTATTATTCTAGTTCAAAACTAGTTCATCTCGATAAAAATCCATTTTTAACTTTTCAAATATGGAGTTTTTCATCCCAATTCTTCAAAAATCATTTCTTATGATTTTACACAAATTATTACTATTTTTAATAATTTTATCAAGGCCCGTACAGTCGATTTCCATCAACGGCCATCGAACTACACTTACAACGACATTTTCCAAATTTGATTTGGATATAATTCCGAATCCAACCGTTAGACTCCTAATTTCAAATATTTGTTCGAAAGCTCTTTTCGATACGAACCCAACGGTTCTGGTTTTAGGAGAATCCGACGGTCGGATCTCCCGTAATATCCATTCGAAGTCAATGGTCGAAATTCGCGAACTGCCGCAGCGCGGCTCGTTCTATTCAAGCCATTGTATTATATATATATATATATATACATATATATATATATATATATACTTTGTCGATTTCCTTTCGAAATGAATTTTATAAATCGTTTTAAATTCGTTTTCAAAACGATTTCAACTTCCATCTCATATTCAAATCAAAATTGAATCTTTCCAATATAAATTCGTTTTAAATTCATTTCAACTCGATTTTAATTCATATCCATTTCAATTCAAATCAGTTTTAATTTAAATTGATTTCAGTTCAATTTCAATACGTTTTAAATTCAATTCAAAAACGATTTCAATTCTATTTCAATCTAATGCGAATTTCAATTCTTTTCAATTTAATTTGAATTTCAATTCTTTTCAATTTAATTCGAATTTCAATTCTTTTCAATTTAATTCGAATTTCAATTCTATTCAATTTAATTCGAATTTCAATTCTATTCTATTCAATTTAATTCGAATTTCAATTCTTTACAAAATATCAGATTTTGAAATCACTTTCGATGTTCATTATAAAATGAATAAAATCGATATAAATATCGTTCACGTCAAAATGGCGTACATCTAATCAACACGGCTTCATATATTTCTATTTTCAAATATTCTATTTCAAATATTTCTTTTTCAAAACTGGAATGAGGCCCAGTCAGTTACCATATAATGTTAATTATATGGATTTTCTATAACACATGTATAAGATAACAACGATAAATAATCAACGATCATCCAGAGTGCGTTCTACACTATATAAGCATCAAATATAAATATTTAACGCTTATAACAGCCTGTCAATCAATCGATCGACATACAACTAATTATTGGGACTAGTGTATGTCATATATCGTCCCAATACCCGTGTGGGGTTTTCAAACAATCAAACACAGATTTTATTTGTGCAGTTGGGCGATGTGTAAAATTTATCGTCCCAATCAATATCAGTCAAATGTGTGTATATAAACAAATAGTTCGATTTGTTTATATTAATTTATTTCATTTCATATACATGTTAATAATTCTATTTTTAACTATAAAAATATTTTTGTTTCATTCCACATCACACAATCAACTACACATCAAAATCAAACAAACAAATAAGTCGTCCATGGTCTGTGGACAACGGGTGCCGGGTGCTACTAAACACCGTCTACATCCTAGTATATATTTTAACTAGAAAAATAAATTAAAAGTAAGAAGTTCTCACCGACTAGCTAAACCAAACGCCACGGCTCTTCTTATGTAGAAATCTTCGTCGTGCTCGCCTTTTATCAATTTCATTGTCCGTAGCCACTACATATATAAAAACCACATTTTTAATTCGCTCTGTATGGATAAAAATCACATTTTTATGCTGCCACTATATAGATAAAATTCTATTTTTACACCGCTACTATATAGATAAAAATTCTATTTATACTACGGTGTTCATATAATAAAGATTATATTTTTATCACACAATTCTCTATATAAAAATTATATTTTTATATCGCTCTTCTTCCAATAAAGAATATATTTTTATAACGCTCCTTCCTATATAAAAATTATATTTTTATATCTACTTCTAATATAAAGATCGAATTTTTATATCATCGCTATAAAAACCCCATTTTTTTTTTAGTATATATATAATAAAAATCAGATTTTTATTTCGCTATATCTATAAAAATTATATTTTTATACTCTTCATCATATAAAAATTATACCTTTTTCTCTTCCACATAATAAAAATCGAATTTTTAATACTTCTATAATATAAAAATCATATTTTTAATTCTCTAGTTATATAAAAATAATATTTTTATAAAGAAAAATCATAACCTAATATATGCTATCTATGCAAATAAACTGATTTTATTTAATTTATAAGAATCTATCTAAACTAAATAAATAAACAAAACTCACCGTTGGACGTCGAATTGGAGCTGGAGGGGCCGGCGAGAGGTCAGGTGGCCGACGCTGGGCTGCTTGGGGTGGTTTGGGGCTTAGGGTTTGGCGCGAGGTTCAATACAGAGGAGGGAGCAAACGGTGGAGGATTTCGGTGGTCAGAGGGGTGAGAGGGAGGCTGCGTCGGAGGAGGGTGGAGCCGGAGGAAAAGGCGGCGGTCGTTGGCTGTAGGGGGATGACGGGGTTTGCCATCAAGGAAGGGGGCGCGTCTGGGAAGGGGGGTCCATGAGATGGCGATGGCCTGAGGGGAAGGAATGGGAGTGGCGATGTCAGAGGGGGGTGCGAGGCTGGCGATCCGCCTGGGGGCGGCGGGGAGCGGATGTGATTTCCCCCCTTCTTCTTCTTTTTTTATTTTAATTTGGCCTGAGCGGGTTTGGGGAGGGAGAGAAAGATATAGGGGCTTTTATAAAAATTATTATATTATATTATATCCCAAAAAGTGACTTTAAAATTCGATCTCTAAACGAGACCCACCGACTGTCGTCCATAACTAATTACCCCCATTCCGAACACAATGGGATATGTATCGTAAGCTGATTCGATCGATTCGATCAGTTCCCGTCAAAATCAAAGTATAAATCTATATATTGAATTTGAACGCACATTTCAATTTACCGGGGCCACATATGGATTTTAAAAATTCCCAAAAAATATTTTCTAGTTTCGTGTTGATGGTACGGTCTTAACAAAACTTATTACGTCAAATTTGAAGATCATCTGAAAAATGGCCATTTTCCAGTCGATTAAAATCAACTAAAACTGGTCAAACGCGTTTTCCTTTGCCACGCTCACATATTGATTCGAAAAATTATGAAATTTGAAATCTAGCAATAATTTGACATCGCGGATCCAACGAAAGTGGTTTCGTCGAAAACCGAGATCGTTTGCAAAATGGCTATTTTTAAGGGCTAGAATTCCATAGCGACTATTCTGAATTTTCAACTGGACATATCTTTTGATCCCTGCTATGAAATTTTAATTTTTCGGATTCGTTGGAAAGATATTATCAACTAGATTCTAATATTTTTGGTTTTGCTAAAATCCGGTTTATTTTGCACCCGGTACATTCATTTGAACTTTGAAATCGAATTTTCAAACTACCGCGCCATTTCAAGCTCGTTTTATAATTAAAATAAATTATTTATATTCTAATGACGATTCAAATAAATATATACATTCTAATTCTATTCAAAATAAATTTCTCATCGATATTATTTAAAATAATTCATTTTAAATCATCAAAATTCACTAAAATTGCCAAAATAAAAATTTTAAATTGGCTCAGAATTTCTTGGTTATTACATTATCAAATAAATAAGTACTAGTTAAAGAATAGTGATTGAAAATTAAGGCTTTGTGGTATGCCAATTTAAACATTCATGGCCACATGATGTTAGCAATGTAAAGGAGGTAGAAATACCCAAGATATCCTATACTAGACATGTAACGACCTGGCTTTTTGACCGGTTTTCGCCGGTAATTAAACGAACTCAAACCATTCAAAAGGACAGATTGTTATGCTTATGAATTTTAAATACAAATCATCATAGAATCATAGACACAGAACACTGAATATCTCACAGCGGAAGTAATTTTTTTACAATATTACAAAATCTATAAATTTACATAATATTAGAGTACATAATAAATATAGAAACAGCAGTAGGATGAATATAGAACCATATTAATATTCGGTAGTAAGCAGAGATAGGCATAACTGCATATGACATAGTAGACGGATGGTTGGATCTCAAGCTCTGACAAAGCATATTTCCAAGCTGAAATACTCGATCTGACTCGGGCAATTTGCAAAGAATAAAACAAACAAAATACACGAGTTAGGACTAATAGTCTCATACAAGTGAATTAACTTGAATGAAGTGTCCACTAAAATGAACAATAACTTAAAGGATGTTCGGGATTTCCATCCTTTAAGGATCCGTGAAACTAAAATCTATGTAAAAGTATGTTATTATTGTAATGCCTATTCAGTAAAATAAATATAATAAACATAGCGTAAGCGAGATTACCATATTACCCTTACGCCGTTTATAATACCATTGTGATGACCCCAAACCCCCATGCCACGGAAGCAAGGATAATCATTGGAATATAACACATAAATAATAATAGTAGAACGGAATTATAGAATTACACCAGATAAAGTACATCAAAGTTACACCGGAAATAATATCAACATCAGAGTTACACAGCATAATAGGATCATACTTAGTACATAATACAGTTTCAGCTTAATATAAAATGTCTGCAGCGGAATCAAACAAAATATACTTAATGAAGTCTGAACAGCATAATAGGAATGATAGAATCCATCTTCAGCTCCATAGCTATCCAGAATGAGTCTGCTAAAACCTGAATATAAGGCTACCCATGTAGAAAATAGGGGTGCCCGAGTTTGCAAAGTGAAACAAACTACGAGTCAGTCATGGAACTGGTATGAGACATCTTACTTAACCTATTTAATAATAAGGATAATCACAGGACCACGCCGCTAACACGGAACGGGTTTACTCCATTGGATTGCCAGTGCATAAATAAAGTAAATCATTCAAACAACGCAATGCTTTTTAGAAAAAATGAAGCCATTATAAGACTCAAGTCCCATCACACAATGCAACGCAAACCAGAGGAAAGAGTTTTACCTTACAATGGCCAGATATGCTTGATACGTATAAATCAAATCATTTGATATTATTATTAGTGTCTAAATGTTTCAAAAACATTTTCAATTATAATGTATCAATCATAGACGGCATAACTACCATATACTACGTCTCCATACTAGTTTTACAATCAAAACCGCACGATGTCGTATTGGAAGTTGGATTTCCATCATGAACCAAGGCAAGGGATCGTCCTTACCGAATTCGAGACAATCTAGCCCATGTCTCAGGACTCAGTCGTAACTTGTAACAACCCGGAAAATAAGAGCCAATTTAAAACTTTTATTTTGGCTATTCTAATGAATTTAGAATATTTAAAATAATTTATTTTAAATAATAACGACTAAAAATTTATTTAAATCGAAGTTAGAACGAATATATTTATTTTAAACATAAAAGGAGATAGAAATAGCGCTGTAGTTTGAAAATTTGACTTTGAACTTTGACTGAATATACAGGATTCAAAATAAATCGGATTTCAGTGAAACCAAAAATATTTAAATCTGTTTAAAAATATCTTTCTAATGAATCCGAAAAATCGAAATTTCATAGCGGGAATCAAAAGTTATGGCCAGTTGAATATTCAGAATAGTCACTTTGAAATTTAATATAAATATAGCCCTTAAAAATAGATATTTTGCAAACAACCTCCGTTTTTGATGAGACCACTTTGGTCGGATCCGGATTGTGAAATTACTGCTAGGTTTCAAATTCCATAATTTTTGGAATTAATATGTAAGCGTAGCAAAGGTAAACGCATTTGGTAATTTCAGTTTGAACTGGATCAAAAAGAAAAAGTCCATTTTTCAAACGGTCTCCGAATTCGACAACATTAATTTGATGGGACCGTATCATCAAAACATAGCTAGATTTATTTTTCGGGAATTTTTGGGATCAGTATGTGGCCCCGGCAAATTAAAATGAACGTTTAAATCCGAATTTTAATGTGTTATATTTTAATTTGAAGAATAACTGACTAAAACAGTCGAACAGGCTTACAAAACATATTCCATTGTGTTCGGAATGGGGGTATTTAGCTAGGAGCGTCAGTCGTTAGGTTTAATTTGGAGTCCGTAATGATTAGAGGGTATTTTCAGAATTAAATAGAATTAAAAATTAAATATAAATCCCTGGCCAATCAAATTTCTCCATCACTTTCCTCGTTCCAGAATAAAACCCGATACCCCTCTCGTCGATGGCGGAAAAGTGCTTCTACCTTCTCTCCTCCGTAACTCCCAATCCACGCAACAAAACCCAATGCTCCAGTTGAAGATTTTGAAGAGCATCCCTTCCTCTTCAAATCCGTACCAACCACGCCCTCTATCGTCGAGTATTGCGCGAGATCCATCGCTCTGAAGTCCGGACCTTCAAGCCGCTGCTACCGCCGACTACTGCCACCGAGCTGGGTCCCACCACCATGCGTAGGTGTGCCTCCCCTTCCTCCTCGACGCTGTATAATCCGATCGTCGTATAATTTCATGGATTGGAAGAGATTCGAAGACCTAGTTTTGAACATTCGCTGTGAGGTACGACAGTGATTTAATTAAACTGTTTTCGACATTCAAAAGCGTTGTAAAGTGTGATTTGAGAATAGAAATCATATCTTTTTGCTATGTTGTCTAAATCCAGTGAAACAAGAGACACTGGACTCATGACGATGTCTTCTACATTTTAGAAAAGACCGGAGAATTTTTGGAGCTTTCTACAATTTTAGAAGGAGTGGAACCCAATGTGAGATTTCTAAATTCAAATTGGAATATAAATAGTGATGTATAAATTATATAAGCGATGTATAAATTATATACGCGTCGTATACCTCATATATGGGAGTGGTATAAATTATATAAGCAATGTATAAATTGTACATGCGTCGTATAAACCATATATAGCGATATGGAATTGAAATGGAAATATATACGTTTATACACACACACACTCCCTTCGTCCACAAACCATGGACGATATATATTGATTGTTTTGTGGAAAATGATTGTGTTGTGGAAATTGATTGTGGTTGTGAATGATTGATTGTGGTAGCAACAACATTGTTTGGGTTTGTGGTAAATTCACATGGTTGTGAAAATAAATTGTGTAGATAAAATGAATTGTATTAGGAAAATGAAACCCCTTGTAAACGCCGCGAGGCCTAGGTTAGCCGAGGAGTCGTATTCGGGACGGTGCCGGTTTTAACTACCCTGCCATTATAATGTTGAAATTTTCTGAAATATTTATGTGTTTGTCAAATATTTATGTGTTTGCCAAATGTTCATGTGTTGATAAATATTCATGTTTGAAATAAATTGTTTGAACGATAAAAATAACATTTTTTATTGTATGTATGAAGTATATAAAATATTCATGTTTGAAATAAATTGTTTAAATAATAAAAATCACATTTTTATTGCATATATGAATTATTAAAAATGTTCATTTTGGAAATAAAATGCCTTAAGAATAAAAATCACAATTTTATTATATGTAGGAATCTTTAGAATTAACCGAAGGTTGAAATAAAGATTTGTTGATTGAAAATAATATTTTTAACATGTATATGAAGTGTTAAAAATAACCAAAGGTTGAAATAAATAATTGTTGATTGAAAATAATATTTTTAACATGTATATGAAGTGTTAAAAATAACCAAAGGTTGAAATAATTATTTGTTGATTGAAAATAATATTTTTAACATGTGTATGAAGTGTTAAAAATAACTAAAGGTTGAAATAAATATTTGTTGATTGAAAATAATATTCTTAACATGTACACGAAGTGTTAAAAATAACCAAAGGTTGAAATAAATATTTGTTGATTGAAAATAATATTTTTAACATGAATATGAACTGCTAAAAATAACCATGGGTTGAAATAAATATTTGTTCGCTAAAAATATTATTTTTAGATTAGATATGCATGTAAATACATATGCTAAACAGGTAAATGGATTTGTTGTTGAGGAAAGAATTTATTTGCGTGCCCGACAAATAGGTAAACCTTAATGAGTTGGCTGCGCAATTTTATTTGTATATCAACTCCTGTGAATGCCATTGGATGCGGTGTGCTGGTTATTCTGTGTGAGATTATAAACAATGCCATAGGATAGTAACAATTAATTTTGAACTACATTACATGGCATACTACATGAAGAGAGCAGAATTCATCATATTCCATATAAGCATTTGGAGCTTGTATGACAAGGTTGAGATTACCATACGAGCGATGTGTTCGTATGACATTGATTGAATTACAGGTTGAACTGAGGACTGATATGGACAAAATAACGGTAAAATTGCCAAATTAAATAAAAACCCCACACGGGTGTAGAGTTGACAATAATCACGTCACTTTAATTATTAGATATGACACATGGATTATTTATTTTCCAACATTGGAGGAGGTGACGAGATTTATCTCTAGAGTAATTTTACACACTCCCTCGGGCATAGATAGGACACTAAAAATTGTGTGTGCTTATACTGGATTTATTGGGTACCTAATATGGCCCAATAAATTTCCAAACTCATCCCCGTACAAAGGAGATTATGGCGAAATTTAAAGGCATAGCCAAATTTTTAAAGTGAAAACGGTTTAGAAATTGTCAATTAAATTATATTTATATGTATATATAATTAAAATAAAACGAATAATAACGCTACAGTTCGTGTTTTGAAATCGTAATTTTAAATGATTATTACGGGAGATCTGACCGTCGGTTTTTCCCGAAAGCGGAACCTTTGGGTTCGCTTTGGAAAGATCTTTCTAACGATATAAAATTCGTTAAGATCCAACGGTTAGATTTTTCTAAATGTTTAAATCAAATTTGGACGAGAGCAGCGTCAGGGCCATCAAATGGCCTGAAACGTCGTTCGATGGGAATGGACTATTTTTAAATAAATAAAAATAGTGAAAAATCATTTTAAAATATTATAAACGATGTGGAATGGAGATAAACTGATTTTATATGGTTTATCCGATATTTTGATTGTTGGATGTATTTGACATGAAAATTATACTAATGAACTAAAATCTGGATGTCGAGTAGTTTAACCATAGAAAGAATTGATTTGAATTCTATACATGCGTGAATTATTCGAAAAGGTCAAGTTAATTCTCATTTCAAATAATTGGTCGACGATGAAAAGTCGGTAAGGATGATCCCTTGCCTTGGTTCATGACGGAAATCCAATTTCCAATACGACATTGTGCGGTTTTCATTGTAAACCTATATGTGGTGACATGATATATGGTACCCATGTCGTCTATGATTGGTAGATTATGATTGAAATTGTTTTTGAAACATACATGCACTAGTAATAATATCAAATGATTTTGATTTATACGTATCAAGCATATTTTGGTCATTATAAGGTAAAACTCTATCCTTCGGCTTGCGTTGCATTGTGTGATGGGACCTGAGTCTTATAATGGCTTTATTTTCTATAAAAAGCATTGCGTTGTTTAAATGATTTACTTTATTTATGCACTGACAATCCAATGGAGTAAACCCGTTCCATGTTAGCGGCGTGGTCCTGTGATTGGCCTTATTGTTAAATAGGTTAAATAAGATTTCTCACACTAGTCCCATGACTGACTTGTAGTTTGTTTCACTTGCAAACTCGGGTGCCCTTATTTCTACATGGGCAGCCTTGTATTCAGGTTTTAGCAGGCTCATTCTTGATAGCTATGGAGATGAAGATGGATTCTATCATTTCTATTATGTTGTTAAGACTTTGTTATGTATATTATGTTTGATTCCGCTGCAGACATTTTATATAAAGATGAAACTGTATTTTGTACTAAGTATGATCCTGGTATACTGTGTAACTCTGATGATTATATTTGTTCTAGTGTAATTTGTGGTGCATTATTTGGTGTAATTATATATTTATGTTCTACTGTTATTGTTTATGTGTTATATTCCAAAGATTATCCTTGTTTCTATGGCACGGGAGTTTAGGGTCATCACACAATTGCACCTGGAGCCACAAGGCCGGTTCACAACTTACGTTAGTGGATTATATATAATTCCTAAACAATACGTTTCCCCGTCCTATGGGGCGTAAATCAAGAGCCACTAGGGACTCAAATCCGAGGTACCTCGCTTTCCATCATCCACATAAGTAAAAATGTCTGTGCTCCATACCATGACACCACTCCTAACTAGAAAGAAACACATGTTCTCCCTGGATCCTTCTCCCATTTCTGGTTCATACCGGTGTGCAAGGCTCGCGAATCAACGCTATACACAAAGCTATGCTAATTAAAGCTGTGCTTTGATCATTAACCACAAGGCTCTGCTTTTCAACAAAAGCCTTGATCATTTGAATCTTAGCATGCCACACTGACAATTCACGCCATGCGACTGATGTCTATCAATATATAACCACTGAACTCGTACGTCTCAGAGAAGGGTGTTAAGCAAGAGAATAAATTCTCCGCCACCAAACAGATATATATTAAATAGAAATCAATCAACACAGAATAAAATCTAATGTCAGACATACATCCATTTACAAATCTGTTCTGGGTCTGAACGAAACCGGAGACACCTTATTCCTCATCCCATATGTCCAATATGGAAGAAAGGTTCTCGCATATCCGGATAATCAACAAGTACGTTCGGACAACTACCACTGTAACCCTTTCAAGGCAGCAACTCCAATCAAAGGCATCAGTAGTCATCCATTCGATGTGAAGATCGCCGGTCTTCAACCACCGTCTTCAATATCATCGACTTCTAGCTGTCGTATAATTATTTGAAATGCAAATTAACTCGGCCTTTTCAAATAATTCTCGATTATATATAATTCAAATCATTTCTTTTCTTTGGTTAAATTCAATCCTATAGATTAATGTCAAAGAATATAACCGTCCATATTACTTTATAAACTAAGTGAAATTGGTTTATTTCCATTTCATATCGTTTATAATATTTTATAATGATTTACCACTATTTTTATTTATATAAAAATAGCCCATATAACTAGAACGACGTTTCAGGTCATTACGCGGCCCTAGAGCTGTTTTTATTCAAATTTGAATTACACATTTCTCAAGATCTAACCGTTGGATCTTAGCAAATTTTATATCGTTGGAAAGATCTTTCCAAAGCAAACCCAAAGGTTCTAGTTTTGGGAAAATCCGACAGTCGGATCTCTCGGTATAATCGTTTAAATTTACAATTCCAAATTGCGAATTAGCCCGCACGATTCGGTTTATGTTAATTAATATATATATATGTATGTATGTATATGTATGTATGTATGTATATAATTCGTTCGACGATCTCAAACTATTTATTCTTTAAATAATGTTGTACACTTCATTTTCATGTTAAATTTATATTTTAATGAACAAAAATATATTTCACATATGGGAATTTTATGTTAATGAGTCAACACATATTATTATTTTTCTAACATGCTAACGTGTTAATGTCTTAATGAACAGAACATATTATTATTTTTCTTACATCACTAACATGTACATATCATTATTTTAACAAATGGTCATTTTTCTACTTCGCTAACATTTTAATGTCATTATTTAACAAATGAACATTTTTCTACTTCGCTAACATTTTAATGTCATTATTTAACAAATGAACATTTTTCTACTTCGCTAACATTTTAATGCCATTATTTTAATGAATCAATAATACAATAAAAATGGTAATTTTTATTGTCTAATCTTTTTATTTAAAACATGATTCTTTTTAATGAATCAAACATACAATAAAAATGTAATTTTTATTATCAAAAACATTTTCCTTAATCATGCATCTTTTTAATGAATTAAACATCCAATAAAAATGTAATTTTTATTGTCCAATCATTTAATTCCAACAATGAATATTTTTCGTCATTTCTTATATACAATAAAAATATAATTTTTTATTGTTAAACTTTTCTATTTCAAACTATGAATATTTTTCATCATTTCTTATATGCAATAAAAATGTAAATTTTTATTGTCAAACTTTTCTATTTCAAACTATGAATATTTTTCATCATTTCTTATATACAATAAAAATATATATTTTTATTGTCAAACTTTTCTATTTCAAACAAAGATCATTTTTCATTATTTCTTATATACAATAAAAATGTAAATTTTTATTGTCAAACTTTTCTATTTCAAACAATGATCATTTTTCATCATTTCTTATATACAATAAAAATGTAAATTTTATTGTTTAACATATTTTTATTTTCAAACTATGATCATTTTTAATCTACCCACATACACAATAAAAATGTAATTTTTATTGTTTAACATAATTTATTTCAAACTATGATCATTTCTAATCTTCCTACATACACAATAAAAATGTAATTATTATTGTTAAACATATTTTATTTCAAACTATGATCATTTTTAATCTTCCTACATACACAATAAAAATGTAATTTTTATTGTTTAACATAT
This sequence comes from Allium sativum, assembly GCA_030737875.1. Taxonomy (NCBI): domain Eukaryota; kingdom Viridiplantae; phylum Streptophyta; class Magnoliopsida; order Asparagales; family Amaryllidaceae; genus Allium; species Allium sativum. The sequence continues at coordinate 127,050,966 of CM060927.1, read as the reverse complement.
TTTATTTCAAACTATGATCATTTGTAATCTTCCTACATATACAATAAAAATGTAATTTTTATTGTTTAACATATTTTATTTCAAATTATGATCATTTCTAATCTTCCTACATACATAATAAAAATGTAATTTTTATTGTTTAACACATTTTATTTCAAACTATGATCATTTTTAATCTTCCAACATACATAATAAAAATGTAATTTTTATTGTTTAACATATTTTATTTCAAACTGTGATCATTTCTAATCTTCCTACATACACAATAAAAATGTAATTTTTATTGTTTAACATATTTTATTCTCAAACAATGATCATTTTCATATTTTACATATATACAATAAAAATGAAATTTTTATTGTTCAAACAATTTTATTTCAAAACATGAACATTTTACATATTCTATACATACAATAAAAATGTGATTTTTATTGTTCAAACAATTTTTATTTCAAACATGAATATTTTACATATTTTATATATACAATAAAAATGTGATTTTTATTGTTCAAACAATTTTTATTTCAAATCATGAATATTTTACATATTTTATATATACAATAAAAATGTAATTTTTATTGTTCAAACAATTTTTATTTCAAAACATGAATGTTTTACATATTTTATACATACAATAAAAATGTAATTTTTATTGTTTAAACAATTTTTATTTCAGAACATGAATATTTTATATATACAATAAAAATGTAATTTTTATTGTTCAAATAACTTTTGTTTCCAAACATGAATATTTTGCATATTTTATATATACAATAAAAGTCTAATTTTTATTGTTTAAACAATTTTCATTTCAAAACATGAATATTTTACATATTTTATATATACAATAAAAATGTAATTTTTATTGTTCAAACAATTTTTATTTGAAAACATGAATATTCTACATATTTTATATATACAATAAAAATGTGATTTTTATTGTTCAAAATTTTTTATTTCAAAACATGAATATTTTACATATTTTATATATACAATAAAAATGTGATTTTTATTGTTCAAATAATTTGTGTTTCATATACGAATATTTTACATATTCTATATATATACAATAAAAATGTGATTTTTATTGTTCAAACAATTTTCATTTCATATATGAATATTTTTCAACACATGAATATTTCAGAAAATTTCGGCATTATAACGGCAGAGTAATTAAAATCGACTCCTTGTCCAGCACGGCTCCTGTGCTATCCTAGGCCTCGCGGCGATACAAGGGTTTCATTTTCATAATTTCCACAATACAATTCATTTACACAACGCAATGAATTTACCACAAACACAAACAATTTTTGTTGCAATTATAATCAATCACTCACAATCACAATCAATTTCATACCACAATACAAGTAAGTCGTCCATTGTCTGTGGATGATGGTGTGAGGAGCTACTAAACTCCGTCTGCAACCTAATATAATTTTATTCATTTATTTTTGAATTTAGAAATCTCATTTTGGTTTTGGCTTCGCCTAAAATTGTAGATGGCTCTAAAATTCTCTCGGTCTCTTCTATAATGTAGAAGACGTCGTCCCGATCACAATGCTTCCTGTTTCATCGGATTTCATCACCGTATGAGAAAGATATGATTTTTATAATTTAATTCAACTTTGCAATGCTTTTTATATGTTGTAAATAGTTTTAAATATCCAAAGCCGTTACCATTCAGTTTGGTTCCAAACTAGGTTTTAAATTTTCTTCCAATCCGTTCAGTGTGTAGCTGATCGGGTTGCATCATGTCAGAGGGCACGGAGAGGCGCGCCAACACCGGTGGTGGAGCCTAGTTCGGTGGCGGGTCGGAGGCACGGCGACGGTTTAAAACCAGCGACTTCGAGGCGCTGGATCTCGAGCTACACACCACGAAAAAATACAAATCTGGTATGGATGTGGAGATAGAAGAAATGTCTACAAAATTCTCTGAAGAATCGTTTGATTTCTTTGAGAGAATTGAAAGTTATGGAGGAGAGAAGAATTGAAGAGAATCCGCCATTCGTTTTCGAGAGGAGCGGGTTTTCCTAGAAATGATTTAAGTCAACGTGAATTTTGATTGGTCCAGGATATTTATAATTAATTTATTTTTTCTTTTAATTTCGAAAATACCCTTTAATCCATACAAACTCCAAATCAAACCAAACGACTATCGCCTCTAGCTAGATACCCCCATTTCGGACACAATGGAATATGTTTCGTAACCCAGTCGGTTATTCTCAAAATTAAAATATAAAACATTCAATATTAAATTCGAACGTACATTTTAATTTACCAGGGCCACATACTAATTCCAAAAATTCCCGAAAATAAATCTAGTTATGTTTTGATGATACGGTCCTAATAAAATTAATTTCGTCAATTTTGGAGACCGTTTGAAAAATGGTCTTTTTCTGGTCGATCTAATTCAAACTGAAATTACCAAACGTGTTTTAATTTACCACGCTCACATATTAATTCCAAAACTTATGGAATTTGGAATCTTGCAATAACTTGACAATCCAGATCCAATAAAAGTGGTTTCATCGAAAACGGAGGCCGTTTGCAAAATGTCTATTTATTATAGTATATTAAATTCCATAACGACTATTTTCAATTTTAAACTGGACATAACTTTTAATTCTCGTTATGAAATATGGATTTTTCACATTTGCTAGAAAGATATAATTAAATAGATTCAAATATTTCTAGTTTTACCGAAGTCCGATTTATTTTAAATCTTGTACATTCATTTGAAATTTGAAATCGAATTTTTAAACTACCGCGCCATTTCAGGCTCGTTTTATAATTAAAATAAATATATTACGTTCTATCTTCGATTTAAATAAATTTTAAATCATTATTATTTAAAATAAATCATTTTAAATATTCAAGATTCATTAAAATAACTGAAATAAAATTTTTAAATTGGTTCTGATTTTCCAGGTTGTTACAATCTCCCCCACTTAAAACTTTTCATCCCCGAAAAGGAAACAACAGTAAAGTAGGAAACAAAACGGAAATGCAAAATATTGTAAATGTACCTTACACCAGAGCTAATCAGAGATGTCCACTCTGCACTTGGGATAAGCTTGCTTAATGCTATCTTTTGTCTCCCATGTACAGTCTCTAGGATCTCCGCTCCACTGCACTTTGACTAAATGTATCTTCTTGTTTCTCAGAACTCTAGTTTCTTTAACAATATCTTTACTGGCTCTCTTCTCACTGCTAAGCTTGGATAATTTCCAAATCTTGTTGCGCTGCTTCTTTTGCAACCAAGTCTGGATCATGCACATGCTTTCGAAGTTGAGACGCGTGAAATAAATCATGTACTCCTGGCAACCAGTCGGGTAACTGAACCCTATAAGCAAGAGTCCCAATTCTTTCGATTATAGGAAATGGACCAATAAATCTAGGCGCCAACTTCCTTGTTTTCCCGAATCGGACTACTCCTCTCATCGGAGAAACTCTCAAATATACATAATCACCAACAGCAAATGCTAAATCTCTTCTTCTTGAATCAACATAACTCTTCTGTCGGCTCTGAGCTATTTGCAGTCGCTTCTTAATGAAATCGACTTTATCTGAAGCTTCTCGAATCATGTTGGAACCCAATACTAGACGATTGCCTGATTCCACCCAATATGCGGGAGATCTACATGGTCTACCATATAATGTTTTGAATGGTGACATTTTTAAGCTTGCTTGATAACTGTTATTATATAAAAACTCAACCAAATGCAAGTGATCTTCCCACGATCCGCCAAAATCAAGAATACATGCCCGCAACAAGTCTTCTAGCATACGATTCACCTTCTCAGCTTGGCCATCTGTTTGAGGATGATATGAAGTGCTCAGATTTAACTTTGTCCCCAGCTTTACCTGGAATGCTTCCCAGAATTTACTAGCAAATATCGGATCATGATCACTAAAAATACTACTGGGAACTCCATGTAATCTGACAATTTCTTTGAAATAAACCTGCGCCAGACTTCGAGCTGTTCTAGTCGATCTGATAGGAATAAAATGGGTGGTCTTCGTGAAACGATCTACGATCACCCATATACTATCATTACCTTTCTTGGTTCGGGGCAAACCATCAATAAAATCCATGGAAATTTGATCCCACTTCCAATCTGGAACCTCTAATTGTTGTAACAATCTGGCAAGTTTTTGCTGATCACTCTGGACTTGTTGGCAACTAGAACACCTGCTAATATATATTGAAATGTCTCTTTTCATAGATCTCCACCAGAATGTACGCTTGAGATCATGATACATCTTACTCACCCCTGGATGAATACTAAGCTTGAACTTGTGACATTCATCCATCACTTCTCTTCTGAGCTCAGGAATATTCGGAACACAAATTTGGCCTAGTGACCTCGAAACTCCCTTGTTATCAATCTGGAAACTCGAGGTTTCGCCTTCCTGAACTCTTTTACTAATTCTCTGAATAAATTCATCATCTTTTTGTAGAACAGAGATTTTTTCAATCAATGAAGGCGTAATAATGAGATTAGCGTTAATTGCATTCTTTATGCTAAGCGCATCTGCTACAACATTAGCTTTCCCTGGAGTATACAAAATATCTAGATCGTATGCCGCAAGAAATTCTTACCAACGTTGTTGCCTCAAATTCATGTCCTTCTGGGTGAACAAATACTTCAATGACTTATGATCTGTATATAATTCGAACTTCTTACCCGAAAGATAGTTCCTCCATATTTTCAAAGCAAACACGACAGCTAACAACTCAAGATCATGAGTAGGATATTGCTTCTCATGCGGCTTCAACTGACGGCTAGTATAAGCAACTACTTTGCCTCTTTGCATTAATACCGCACCAACACCTTCAAGATAAGTATCTGTATAGACTGTCAGATCTTGATTGCCATCAATAATAGTCAACACTAGAGCAGTAGTCAACCTTAATTTCAACTCTTGGGAAGCTGCCTCACATTCAGGCGTCCAATTAAACCTTGTATGCTTCTTGGTGAGTTTCGTTAATGGACTGGATAGCTTTGAAAAATCTTTAATGAATTTCCGATAATAACCAACTAATCCTAGAAAACTTCTTATTTTTGTAGGTGTGTTAGACTGCTTCCAATCTCGAATGGCTGTGATTTTACTTGGATCCACTGAAATTCCTTCCTTCGATACTACATGACCGTGGAACTTCACTTCTTCTTGCCAGAATATGCATTTAGAAAATTTGGCTTTTAATGCATTCTTTCTCAGAATTTCCAAAACTTCTTCCAATTGCTTCACATGCACGGTAGTTGACTTAGAGAAGATTAAAATGTCGTCAATGAAAACAAGCACAAATTTATTCAAGAGATCGTGGAACACTCGATTCATTAAATCCACAAAATAAGCAGGAGCGTTACATAAGCCAAACGGCATTACTAACCACTCATAAAATATGTCTAGACCTCTGAAAGATGTCAAAGGAACACATTCTTCGGCAATATGCAATTGATGGAAACCTGTTGCTAGGTCCATTCTAGAAATTACATGCGCTCCATTCAAGCGATCTAATAAATCATCAATACGCGGTAATGGATATTTATTCTTTAGTGTCCGCTTATTAAATCTCGGTAATTAACACATAATCTGAGAGTACCATCTGACTTTGGAACAAATACTACTGCTGCACCCCAATTTGAAAATCTAGGCCTGACCAGACCTTTCCACAAAAGCTGTTTAGTTTGATTACTCAATTCTTCTTTCTCTTTCAATGTCATTCTTCGAATAGCGTGCAAAACTGGCCTTGCATTCGGAACTAAATCAATCCTGAAATCAATTTCTATCCGCGAAGGTAAGCTATCAACTTCTTCGAACACATCCGCATAATTCTTAACGACAGGAATATTTTCAATAGCAGTGGGAGAAACCTCAAGAGCAGCCCAAAATTCTTTTCTGTCTAAATCTGAGCCTACGTAGGGTATAACAATATTTACAAGCTTCGTTTTAATTTTAACAACTCTTTCTGCACATCTAACTTCGGCTTTATATTTAGTTAACCAATCCAGCCCAAGAATAATATCAAACTCAGAAAAATTCATGACTATCAATGTGCAAGAAAACTGATAATGGAAAAAAGAGACGGGCACTTTACAATACAAACCAAGAACAAGAGAATCCGTTCTCTAAAAATATTCGAATCCCGGGTATGTATCATTTCAACCCGCATCCTAAATCGATTCAAATACACAAGGGGTTTGGGTATTTATCATTTCAACCCATAATGTTTCTAATCTAAAGGATCTTGCATGGTGAGAAAATAAGCGTAGCATATCATGCATACATCCAAATTGTGTCATATGCTATAACCGTGTGTGTCGCACGTGCACTACCACAAAGCAAACAAATCTAGAGCACCCTAACATTTCATTCAACATGTCAAGTGTTTAATTCACTTAATAAAAAGTTAGTCTGTGAGTAAGGGGAAACTCACCTTCGAGACTTGCAAAATTTGACACGAAAATGAGGACGAGACTTCATAGCCAAATAGCGAACCCATTCCCAATAAATTCGTATACATATATATGGATGTACGAATGTGATATCGGAGGAACACCAACTGATTGACATAGAAATATGTTCATTTTATGCTCTTATTTCTTATCTTTTATATATAAATAAATATTACTTGGGTATTGTTTTGTTACTTTTACAGATATTCCAACCCAGCCCGCATGCAACCAGAAATGTAGAGAAATAGAGTTCAATTTGCTGTGTATTTGCATTTTGAAGAATTGTAGATGAAGATATCACATCTAGTTGCTGTTGGACAAGAAAAGGATTGATAACAAGGCTTTGCACATCACAAATCAACGAAGAAGTGTCAAGGAAGTAAGAGGAAAAGAGAAAAGGCCCAAAATTGCTTTATTTATCTAAGGCCCATTTATGTTCCTCATTGTAAACTAATTAGTGATGTAATGACCAAGCCCATTTATCATTAGGGTTAGGGTTAGGGTTTGGCTATCTACCCTATATATACCCTTGTAATGGCATTGTAGCCACCATCTCATCTCTTATTCCATTGTTCTAATAAAAGTTCTTCTTTCTCTTTTATTTTCTGCATTTTTTTGTTTTCTTAGCAACTAGTGTTGTTTATACGATTAGATTCGGTAGAACACTATTTGTATTTTGCACTTATTTGCATTAGTGATTTACCGTCTGATTAGATTCAGCGGAAATCCTAATTTTAATTCTTGTTTGTTATTTCAATTTCTGCAATTTCGATTTCTGCTTTTTATTATTTTCTTAGGTCAAATTGGATTTGATTAGATTCAAATCTAATTCATAGTTTCATTGCTTTTCCATTGAAATTGTGATTTGATCGTCGGTTCAGTTAGATCTGTTCTGAATCAAATTACAGTTTTAATTTTGTTTTGTTTTGCAAAATCAACCTCCAGCTTCGTCTAACTCGCCCAAGAGATTAGATAAATAATTTAATTTTAATTTACCTCCCTGTGTTCGACCTGTATGCTACACACCTGTATGCTTGCAGAATTTATTACAAATGTCGCGCTTTTCTAATTCATAGACTAGCGACGATCACCAACCTATTCCCACTTGACTCTTGAACAAGACTGGCAACTCAACCTGCTTATTTGACTATGTCCACTCTTAATTACAGTTAACAGCAAACCAAAAATTGAAGTTTTAGCAACATATATTCGGATATTCGGAAAAAGAATTAAAGCTCATGTCGGATCAGGTAGATGAGCCAAGTAGTGATAAACCCAAGCCTGGAACTGAACCACTACCTTCCAGACCCAAACAGTGAGCCTTGTACCCCACAGCATTCACTATGGCATTTCTTCAAGCACTTTGAGTGCTTTATTTCTGCCTTGGTAGTTGGTGGACTTAAGGTAAGCGATTTGTTCCAGAGAGGCATACGTATCAAAGTTTAGAGAAGCTACTGTGATGACCACTACTAGCAGCGAGTTCCAGGGCAAAGGCTTCAGCTTGAATCGGGAACAGTGGCTTTAGACCGAAGAAAAGGGGTCGACTTTGACGGCAAAGAATCGATAACATGGATTAACCACTGGTGTTGGCAATGATAGGAATTTAGTGGTGAAACAAGTCTCGGTTTTGGGTGTGTACGGGGATTCGGACCTGGCCAGTGGAAGCAGAAGTCCGTAGTGGTAACAATGAGAAGTTGGTGGCCAAGCTTGAGTGCAGCAATAGTAGCCAACCATTGGTGGTAGAGGCATTTCGAATGGCGTCCTATCCTTGCTAGAAAAAGGGAGAAATTGATTTAAACAATTTGGGGAAGGTATCGCTTTTGATATTCCAAAAAGAGGATCGGGTGTAAGTGGAAAATAAAGAAGCAACGTTGCGTTCTATTTAGGGAAGGATTAATCTGAGGACAGTTGAGATCCAATTATTCAGCTGTTACAAAAGAGAGCAAGAGTGAATTATTTGCGGTGAACAAAAGAAGAATGGTACGATTTTATAATGTAAACTAGGAGACCAATATCCCAGAAAAATCGTGCGTATAATTCATCTACAGAGAAGCAATGACAGATGTTGACACTGATAGAGGAATGAGGACATATGGCAACAAATTTCAATATAGAATATTTAGGTGTTCAGACCAAATCTTTGAGTTAGATTTTCCCAGATATTGTTTATATTTTAAACGTTGAGCTGAAGGAGTAAGCGGTTCTACTTGGCTGAACCAAAGAACGTGTTAGGACTTCTAACTTCCCCATGAAGGAAAGCCCGGATTGAATTGAGAACATAACAAATCAGAACACAAACAGAAGAACATTTCATTGCTTATTACAACAATTTCATCAGAATACAAGAATATACAGAGTATGAATAAATATTACACATTTATTAAATATCAGATATTTACATTTTACAATGCAGCGGAAAACTAATACAAAACACAACTAAAAGTAATACGCGGATACAGAGCTTTCTGAATATCGCTTCAGCTGTAAATCAGGATCCTGTGAATATAAATCTGCAAAACCAAAACTACTAGCTACCCGTGCGGAAAATAGGGGCACCCAGAGTTTAGGTTAAAACAATAAACTCCAGGTCAGTCATGTGACTGGTGTGAGAACTAAAACAGTTGTTAATCTTTATTTTAAAGTTAAATAAATCCAGGGACCATGCCATATAAAACGGAAGGGTTTCCTCCCCAGAATACCAGTGCATAAAAAGACAGCACAATGCTAAATAAAAAACAATGAAGCTATTATAAGACTCAAGTCCCATCATACAATGCAACGCAAGCCGGAGGATAGAGTTTTTACCTTATAATAGCCAAGAATGCTTGGTACGTAAAATATCATGTTTTATTATTACTATAAGTGTATAGTGTCAAAAAAATTTCAATCATCATAAGTATCAATCATAGACGGCATAAGTGCCCCATACCACTACGTCGCCATATATAGGTTTACAATTAAAACCGCAAAATGTCGTATTGGAAGTTGGATTTCCATCTGTGAACCAAGGCAAGGGATCATCCTTACCGCTTCGAGACTCTCTAGCCCGAGCCTCAGGCAAGCGGGCAGATAAGCCTTTATCGTCAGGGCCGGTCCACTCGATGTGGATTAAAATGCCTGAACACTGCGTTTCCCTGCCCTACGGGGCGTAAATGAGCCAAATGACTCCATCGGCCCTGGATCGACCGATATAACGGAGGCACCTTGCTATCCATCATCCACATAAGTAAAATGCCAGGGAGTGCAAAACGCTAACATCACTCCTAACTAGAAAGAAACGCATGCCCTCCCAGATGTCCTCTCCCATTTCTGGTTCACACCGGGGTGTGAGGCTCACGAATTACGCTACACAAAGCTACGCTATATTAAAGCCATGCTTTGATCATCAACCACAAGACTCTGCTTTTCAACAGAAGTCTTGATCATTTGCATCTCACCATGCCACACAGGCAATTCACGCTATGCAAACAATGTATATCAATCACACAGAATGAAATCCGATGTCAGACACACATCCATTTACAAGCTCGTTCTAGGTCTAAACGAAACTGGAGGCACTTTATTCCTCCCCCGTATGTCCAATACAGAGGAGAGGCCCTCGCATATCCGTCAATCTCCAAGTACGTCTGGACGATCACCACTTATTACCTTGCCTTGGGTGTACAGCCTAATCAAGACATCAGTAATCATCCGAACGATGTGAAAACCTCCGGTCATCAACCACCGTCTTCATCCTCGACACATCGTCGAATCAGTTATTCAGAATGGGGTAAACCCGGTCTTTCTGAATAACTCGCGTATATAATAAACAAGTGCTATAAAAGCACAACATACGCCTCATTCCAATCCAGAATATTCCTTTATTCAAATATTCTTATACTTTGGGAAAGGTTCCCATTAATTTTATCAAAGATAAATTCTTTAAATTTATTCTTTAACTTCCTTTGGATATCATTTCAATCTAATTAAAGATTCATTAAAACTACACTTGGTTTTAATCTTCCCAAAAATCAATATCAACGATTGTTTAACTTGGGAAATCATATCCTGTCTTTAACTGGGTTAAAGAACCAATGTCTTTTAAAACACGGTTCACGATAAACCCAAAATTACATTCCGTTCCATCAACCCTTAACCGTAAATTAGCAAGGGAACAATTCCCTAAGTATTAACCCTGAAGGCCGAAACCAACATCAGATCAATGCCAAGGAAACCATTCAACTTAACTAATCTCCTGTTAGTTTCTTATATTCTTAACTCCGTTGGGTCTAAGAATAGTATTATTAGAGATACCATTCACGATGACCCAAATCACATTCCATTAATTATGGATTCTTCACGGAAAAACAAATCAATATGTAATTGACATCAATTTCCATATCCGACCAATAATATAAATGGAATAACGGAAACGCCTTTTAAATTCCATATGTATTAACAGTCTTCCTCCCCCGAAGTTCACTTCGATTATTATCAAATCGAATTCCATTCAATTCCAATTTAATATATTAAATTGGAAGATGTTACCTTGGGAAAATTCCCGTAAAATCTTAATAAAAATATTTATAAATCCCAAATCACATTTCACTATAAATCGGGTTAAAGAACGAATGTCTTTAAAAAAATACAGTTCACAATAAATCCAATTCACATTAGCCTCTAACCGTAAATTAGTAAGAGAACAATCCCCTAAGTACTAACCCTGAAGGCCGAAACCAACATCAGATCAATAACCAGGAAACCATTCAACTTGCATAATCTCCAGTTAGTTTCTAATTTTCTTAACTCCCTTCGGTTCAAGAACAATATTATTAAAGATACCATTCACAACGAACCCAAGATCTAATTTGATATTAAATACAAGGCTCTGGATAGAAAATATATCGGCTTATATTCAATATCAAATTCTGAAACAAACAAATATCGTATTGGAATAACGAAATATATATCTTCCAAATTCCTCCACAATCTCCGTATAATCTTGAAATCCAATATCGAAATATTCCGAGTATAATTTCAATTCAAATCCATTCCAATTCATATATTGGAAATCTTGGTTATTTTTAAAATCATTTCAAATCCAATTTATTTATTTTAAAAATATTGGATTTATTATTCTAATTCAAAACTAGTTCATTACGATAAAAATCTATTTTTATCCTTTCCAATATGGAATTTTTCATCCCAATTCTTTCCAAATCATTTCTTATGATTTTACACTAATTATTGATATTTTTTATAATTTTATCAAGGCCAATACAGTAGATTTCCATAAACGGCCATCGAACTGCACTTACAACGACCTTTTCCAAATTTGATTTGGACATAATTCCAAATCCAACCGTTAGATTTCAAATTTCTAATATTCGTTAGAAAGCTCTTTTTGATACAAACCCAACGGTTCTGGTTTTAGGAGAATCCAACGGTCGGATCCCCCGTAATGTCCGTTCGAAGTTAATGGTCGAAATTCGCGAACTACCGCAGTGCGGCACGTTCTATTCAGGCCATTATATATAATATATATATTATATATATTTAATCGATTTCCTTCTAAAATGTATTTTATAAATCATTTTAAATTCGTTTTCGAAACGATTTCAACTTCATATTCAATTTCAAATCAAAATTGAATATTCCATATCATCGATATATAAATGACAGCATTTTCAAAACATTAGATTTCGAAATCATTTTCTTTTCAATATTCATTATAAAAATGAATAAAATCGATATAAATATTTTTCATGTCAAAATAGCGTAAATCTAATCAACATGGTTTTATAAATTTAAATATATTCGTGTCCATCCCAAATCGGACATCAAAATCAGATTTTGATTCTTTACTGAATATTATTTTAAAATATTCATTATTTTAAAAATAATCGTTATTTTAAAACATTCATTCTTCTGAACTGGAATCAGACACAGTCAATTACCATATAATGTGATTATATGGATTTCATACAACATGTATACAACAACAATCAAACACAGTCAACCATTATCCAAAGTGCATTCTACACTGCATAAGCATCAAATACAAATATTTAACACTTACACAGCTTGTCACCCAATCGATTGACATACAACTAATTATTGGGATTAGTGTATGTCCAATATCATCCCAATACCTGTGTGGGGTTTTCAAACAATCAAACACAGGTTTTATTTGTGCAGTTGGGCGATGTGTAAAATTTATCGTCCCAATCAATATCAGTCAAATGTATGTACACAAACAAATCGTCCAATTTGTTTACAAATATTTATTTTATATACACGTTAAAAATTATATTTTTAACAATAAAATATTTATTCATTCCACATCACACTATCAATTTTTCACAACACATCAATCAAACAAACAAGTCATCTATGGTCTGTGGACGACGAGTGTCGGGTGCTGCTAAGCACCGTCTGCATTCTAGTATATATTAACTAGAAAATAAAATTCAAAGTGAGAAGTTCTCACCTTTGGGTTCCAATCCTCCATTCTCTATTTCTGAACGGTCTGGATTTGTTCGAAATTCCAACGCATCCTTTTAACGCTGTTCATATATAAAAATCATATTTTTATCGCTTCATTCCAATAAATAAAAATCTTATTTTTATTTTTACTTCATATATTTTTACAATGCTTCTTTCTATATAAAAATTATATTTTTATATTTCTACTTCTTATATAAAGATCGAATCTTTATCATAATGAAAACGTTATAAAAATTGAATTTTCATTTCAAAACCCTACATATAAAGGTCGTATTTTTATTTCACTTCTCATATAATAAAAATCATATCTTTATTCGCTAGAAATGTAAATAAAATCCTATCTTTTCATACATATATAAATATTCTATTTTTACCCTACTCCAAAATAATATGTTAATCTACTAAAAACAATATTTTCACCTTTGCTTGTATATATTAAAATCAAATTTTTATCTTCGATTTATTTATATATAACAATCACTTCTTCATTTTTCATAAAAATCATTTCTTTATTTCAACTCTCTATATATATAAGAATTCAATTTTTATTCTTATTTTATATACATAAAAATCAAAACTTTATTCTAGTTATTCATATATGAAAATCAATACTTTTTATAAACAAAACCAAAGCTTTATATAAAGTAAGAACATAGCTTTATAAATAAAAATTATATCTTTTTATGAACAAAATTCATTTATATAAAAATCACATTCCTATATCTTTGTTTCCTATATATTTAATGACTGAAATTAAAGTTAAATGCTGTAGAAAACTCACGTTATCAATGGAAGGAGGGGTTTCGTTGTGCACGGAGTTCGTCGGAGGTGGGAGATTTCACGGCGGCTTAGGCAGGAGGTGGCGGATCCGAGGTGATTCGCGGTGGGGGTGCGGTTTTGGTTATGGGCACTAGGGTTTTTTTTTGAGGGGTCCACGAGTTAGAAGGGGAGGGCGCGGGGATAGATTGGAGAGAGGGAAGAAGAACGGCGGCGGGGTCCGGTTGGAGCTCAACGGTGGCGGCGCGAGGCAACGCGCACGGCGGTTGGAGGAGAACGACGGGGGATAGGTTTTTTTTATTATTTATTTACTTTCTGAATGTCTCGATTTGGTCAAAGGATGTAGGGGGTTTAAGTAGAAAATAAATATATTTATTTAATTTTTATTTTAAATCCAAAAGGTTGCTTTTTAATCTGAACCCCATATCGAGACCAACGACTGTTGCCACTAGCAAATTACCGCCATTTCAAACACAATGGGATATGTATCGTAAGCCAGTTTGGCTGTTTCGATTGGTTTCCATGAAAATCAAAATATAAATCTATACACTGAATTTGAACGTACATTTTAATTTACCGGGGTCGCATACAAACTCTAAAAATTCCAGAAAAATTATTTCTAGCTTCGTATTGATAATATGGTCCTAACAAAACTAATTTCGTCAAATTTAGAGACCGTTTGAAAATGGCCATTTTCTGGTCGATACAAATTGATTGAAACTGTCATAACACGTTTTACTTCGCCACGCTCACATATTGATTCAAAAAATTATGAATTTTGGAATCCAGCAATAACTTGACATCCTGGATCCAACAAAAGTGGTTTCGTCGAAAACGGAGGTCATTTGCAAAATTTCTATTTTTAAGGGTCATATTTTCCATAGCGACTATTCTGAATTTTCAACTGGACGTAACTTTTTATTCCCGCTATGAAATTTTGAATTTTCGGATTCGTTGGAAAGATATTTTCAAATAGATTCTAATATTTTTGGTTTCGTTAAAATCCGATTTATTTTGAATCCTGTACATTCATTTGAAATTCAAAATCGAATTTTCAAACTACGGCGCTATTTTCAATTCCTGTTATAATTAAAATAAATATTTATATTCTAATGTCGATTCAAATAAATATATACGTTCTAATTCTATTAAAAATAAATTTCTCGTCGTTATTATTTAAAATAATTCATTTTCAATATTCAAAATCCATTAAAATTGCCAAATAAAACTATTAAATTGGTTCGGATTTTCCGGGTTGTTACGATCTCCCCAACTTAAAATCTTTTCGTCCTCGAAAAGGAACGAAGCTGAAAGTTGTTTTACAAACCAACTCAACTTTCATTATTTACATTATGGCTTAAGTTCTTCAACTTTTCAGTTTCTAAGTACTTTCCAAATTTTTAAAAATTTGGCTAACACCCTAAATTTTCGAAAAATTTCGCCATAACCTCCCCTACACGAGAGCACCGGGAAAATCCCGAAATCGCCCTACAGGCCTCTCCAATCCAAAAAGAAAAAGAAACAGCCAAGCGGCTAGCCAATTGGCTCATAAAATCATCAAAAATCCCAAGAAATACAATAAATATGTACCTTTCTGTCGGGCAAACAATTTTATTCCTCTGCTCTAGCCTCTTTGCAATGGCCTGTTTAATGGATACACATGTATACGCATGCAATTTCAAACAATTTTCAATAAAGTTTAATATTTGGTTCAATTTGGTTATATGCACCATTCTTTCACATAATGGTTTAAAGGAATAATCATACAACACAATCATCAATCATCAATCAATTAGTTGATTATCATTTCAAACACATAATTTTGATACATATATATACAGACAATCATGTTTTTTATGCCAATTCACAACACTAACCCTATCTAGTTTTGGTTCCCACACCAGTCAATTGGAAATATATATACATCCCACTTTCGAAACTCGAACACAAATGCTGATGATGATGCATCATCTCCAGGATTATCCCCGGGCGACTAGAGTGTGATTTTATATCTATCTAGTATATTCGAGGCTTCAAATAAACGTGGATCAGACGTATATTAAAATCTCTATATACTTGATTGTCCAAATTCAATATAAATAAATAATCAAATACATATAACAGGGTTTTAAATTTTCAAAACAAAGTTTGTTTCCCCTTTTATTTTGAAAACACTACCCTTCACACTCGTTCTAGGATACTACTGATCCTATCTCTAACGAGTCATTCTCATTGGATATTACTAATCCAATCTCTGATGAATTCTTTCGTTTGGTTCTAACGTGTCTTGTTCTCTGAGCTTTGTAAACCAAAGCCCTGATACCACTGTAAGGACCCGTAACTTCCCCATGAAGGAAAGCCCGGATTGAATTGAGAACACGACAAATCAGAACACAAACAGAAGAACATTTCATTGCTTATTACAACAATTTCATCAGAATACAAGAATATACAGAGTATGAATAAATATTACACATTTACTAAATATCAGTGATTTACAATTTACAATGCAGCAGAAAAATAATACAAAACACAACTGAAAGTAATACACGGATACAGAGCTTTCCGAATATCGCTTCAACTGTAAATCAGGATCCTGTGAATATGAATCTGCAAAACCAAAACTACTAGATGCCCGTGCAGAAAATAGGGACACCCAGAGTTTAGATTAAAACAATAAACTCCAGGTCAGTCATTTGACTGGTGTGAGAACTAAAACAGTTATTAATCTTTATTTTAAAGTTAGGTAAATCCAGAGACCACGCCGTATAACACGGAACGGGTTTCCTCCCCAGAATACCAGTGCATAAAACGACATCGTAATGCTAAATAAAGAACAATGAAGCTATTATAAGACTCAGGTACCATCACACAATGCAACACAAGCCTGAGGATAGAGTTTTTACCTTATAATAGCCAAGAATGCTTGGTACGTAAAATTTCATGTTTTATTATTACTATAAGTGTATAGTGTCAAAACAATTTCAATCATTAGTATCAATCATAGATGGCATAAGTGCCCCATACCAATATGTTTCCATATATAGGTTTACAATTAAAATCGCAAAATGTCATATTGGAAGTTGGATTTCCATCTGTAAACCAAGGCAAGGGATCATCCTTACCGCTTCAAGACTCTCTAGCCCGAGCCTCAGGTAAGCGCGCAGACAAACCTTGGATCGTCAGAGCCGGTCCACTCGATGTGGATTAAAATGCCTGAACACTGCGTTTTCCCGCCCTATGGGGCGTAAATGAGCCAAATGACTCCATCGGCCCCGGATCGACCGATATAACTGAGGTACCTCTCTATCCATCATCCACATAAGTAAAATGCCAGGGCGTGCAAAAGGCTGACACCACTCCTAACTAGAAAGAAACGCATGCCCTCCCTGATGTCCTCTCCCGTTTATGGTTCACACCGGGGTGTGAGGCTCGCGAATTAACGCTACACAAAGCTACGCTATATTAAAGTCGTGCTTTGATAATCAACCACAAGACTCTTCTTTTCAACAGAAGCCTTGATCATTTGCATCTCAGCATGCCACACAGGCAATTCACGTTATGCAACCAATGTATATCAATCACACTGAATGAAATCCGATGTCAGACACACATCCATTTACAAGCTTGTTCTGGGTCTGAACGAAACTGGAGGCACCTTATTCCTCCCCCGTATGTCCAATACAGGGGAGAAGCCCTCGCATATCCGTCGGTCTCCAAGTACGTCTGGACGATCACCACTTATTACCTTTCCTTGGGTGTACAGCTCAATCAAGACATCAGTAATCATCCAAACGATGTAAAACCTCCGGTCTTCAACCACCATCTTCATCCTCGACACATCATCGAATTAGTTATTCAGAATGGGATAAACCCGGTCTTTCTGGATAACTCGCATATATAATAAACAAGTGCTATAAAAACACAACATACGCCTCATTCCAATCCAGAATATTCCTTTATTCAAATATTCTTATACTTTGGGAAAGGTTCCCATTAATTTTATCAAAGACAAATTCTTTAAATTTATTCTTTAATATTCCTTTGGATATCATTTCAATCTAATTAAAGATTCATTAAAACTCCACTTGGTTTTAATCTTCCCAAAAATCAATATTAACGATTGCTTAACTTGGGAAATCATATCCTATCTTTAACTGGGTTAAAGAACCAATGTCGTTTAAAACACGGTTCACGATAAACCCAAAATCACATTCCGTTCTATTAGCCCTTAACCGTAAATTAGCAAGGGAACAATTCCCTAAGTATTAATCCCGAAGGCCAAAACCAACATCAGATCAATGCCCAGGAAACCATTCAACTTAACTAATCTCCAGTTAGTTTCTGATATTCTTAACTCCATTGGGTCTAAGAATAGTATTATTAAAGATCCCACGACGACCCAAATCGCATTCCATTAATTATAGAATCTTCACGGAAAAACAAATCAATATATAATCGATATCAATTTCCATATCCGACCAATAATATAAATGGAATAACGACAACGCCTTTTAAATTCCATATGTATTAACAATCTTCCTCCCCAGAAGTTCACTTTGATTATTATCAAATTGAATTCCATTCAACTCCAATTTAATATATTAAATTGTAAAACGTTACCTTGGGAAAATTCCCATTAAATCTTAATAAAAAGATTTATAAATCCCAAATCACATTTCACTGTAAATCGGGTTAAAGAACGAATGTCGTTAAAAAAACACAGTTCACAATAAACCCAATTCACATTAGCCTCTAACCGTAAATTAGTAAGAGAACAATCCCCTAAGTATTAACCCTGAAAGCTGAAACTAATATCAGATCAATACCCAGGAAACCATTCTACTTAACTAATCTCCAGTTAGTTTCTAATTTTCTTAACTTCATTTGGTTCAAGAACAGTATTATTAAAGATACCATTCATGACGAACCCAAGATCCAATTTGAAATTAAATAAAAGGCTCTGAATAGAAAATATATCGGCTTATATTCAATATCAAATTCTAAAACCAACAAATATCGTATTGGAATAACGATATATATATCTTCCAAATTCCTCCACAATCTCCGTATAATCACGAAATCCAATATCGAAATATTCCGAGTATAATTTCGATTCAAATCCATTCCAATTCATATATTGGAAATCCTGGTTATTTTTAAACCATTTCAAATCCAATTTATTTATTTTAAAAATATTGGATTTATTATTCTAATTCAAAACTAGTTCATTTCGATAAAAATCTATTTTTATCTTTTCAAATATGGAAATTTTCATCCCAATTCTTTCCAAATCATTTCTTATGATTTTACACTAATTATTGATATTTTTAATAATTTTATCAAGGCCAGTACAGTCGATTTCCATAAACGGCCATCGAACTGCACTTACACCGACCTTTTCCAAATTTGATTTGGATATAATTCCATATCCAACCGTTAGATTTCAAATTTCTAATATTTGTTAGAAAGCTCTTTTCGATAAGAACCCAAAGGTTTCCTTTTTAGGAGAATCCGACGGTCGGATCTCCCGAAATGTCCGTTCGAAGTTAATGGTCGAAATTCGCGAATTGCCGCAGTGCGGCGCGTTCTATTCAGGCCATTATATATAATATATATATATTATATATATTTCGTCGATTTCCTTTTAAAACATATTTTATAAATCTTTTTAAATTCGTTTTCGAAACGATTTCAACTTCATATTCAATTTCAAATCAAAATTGAATATTCCATATCATCGATATATAAATGATAGTATTTTCAAAACATTAGATTTAGAAATCATTTTCTTTTCAATATTCATTGTAAAAATGAATAGAATCAATATAAATATCGTTCACATCAAAATGGCGTTAATCTAATCAACACGGCTTTATATATTTAAATATATTCGTGTCCCTCCCAAATCGGACATCAAAATCAGATTTTGATTCTTTACTAAATATTATTTTAAAAATAGTCGTTATTTTAAAACATTCATTCTTCTGAACTGGAATCAGACACAGTCAATTACCATATAATGTGATTATATGGATTTCATACAACATGTATACAACAACAATCAAACACAGTTAACCATTATCCAAAGTGCATTCTACACTGCATAAGCATCAAATACAAATATCTAACGCTTACAAAGCTTGTCAACCAATCGATTGACATACAACTAATTATTGGTATTAGTGTATGTCCAATATCATCCCAATACCTATATGGAGTTTTCAAACAATCAAACACAGATTTTATTTGTGCAGTTGGGCGATGTGTAAAATTTATCGTCCCAATCAATATCAGTCAAATGTGTGTACACAAACAAATCGTCCGATTTGTTTATAAATATTTATTTTATATACACATTAAAAATTATATTTTTAACAATAAAATATTTATTCATTCCACATCACACTATCAATTTTTCACAACACATCAATCAAACAAACAATTCATCCATGGTCTGTGGACGACGAGTGTCGGGTGCTGCTAAGCACTGTCTGCATCCTAGTATATATTAACTAGAAAATAAAATTCAAAGTGAGAAGTTCTCACCTTTGGGTTCCACTCCTCCGTTCTCCATTTCTGAATGGTCTGGATTTGTTCGAAATTCCAACGCATCCTTTTCACGCTGTTCAAATATAAAAATCATATTTTTATTGCTTCATTCCAACAAATAAAAATCATATTTTTATTTCTACTTCATATATTTTTACAACGCTTCTTTCTATATAAAAATTATATTTTTATATTTCTACTTCTTATATAAAGATCGAATCTTTATCATAATGAAAACATTATAAAAATCGAATTTTCATTTCAAAACCCTACATATAAAGATCGTATTTTTATTTCACTTCTTATATAATAAAAATCATATTTTATTCGCTAGAAATGTGAATAAAATCCTATTTTTTCATACATATATAAATATTCTATTTTTATCCTACTCCCAAATAATATGTTAATCTACTAAAAATAATATTTTTACCTTCGCTTTATATATATGAAAATCAAAATTTTATCTTCGATTTATATATATAACAATCACTTCTTCATTTTTCATAAAAATCATTTCTTTATTTCAACTCTCTATATATATAAGAATTCAATTTTTATGCTTATTTTATATACATAAAAATCAAAACTTTATTCTAGTTATTCATATATGAAAATCAGTACTTTTTATAAACAAAACCAAAGTTTTATATAAAGTAAGAATATAGCTTTATAAATAAAAATTATATCTTTTTATGAACAAAATTCATTTATACAAAAATCACATTCCTATATCTATGTTTCCTATATATTTAATGACTGGAATTAAAGTTAAATGTTGTAGAATACTCACGTTATCAATGGAAGGAGGGGTTTCGCTGTACATGGAGTTCGTCGGAGGTGGGAGATTTCACGGCGGCTCTGGCAGGAAGTGGTGGATCCGAGGTGCTTCGCAGTGGGGTGCGGTTTTAGTTTTGGGTGCTAGGGTTTTTTTTTGTTTTTTTAGGGGTCCATGAGTTAGAAGGGGAGGGGCACGGGGATAGATCGGAGAGAGGGAAGAAGAACGGCGGCGGGGTCCGTTTGGAGCTCAGCAGTGGCGGCGCGAGGCAGCGTGCACGGCGATTGGAGGAGAACGACGGGGGATCGATTTTATTTATTTATTTACTTTCTAAATGTCTCGATTTGGTCAAAGGAGGTAGGGGGGTTTAAGTAGAAAATAAATATATTTATTTAATTTTTATTTTAAATCCAAAAAGTTGTTTTTAAATCCGAACACCATATCGAGCCCAACGACTATCGCCCCTAGCTAATTACCCCCATTCCGAACACAATGGGATATGTATCGTAAGCCAGTTTGGTTGTTTTGATTGGTTTCCGTCAAAATCAAAATATAAATTTATATATTGAATTTAAACGTACATTTTAATTTACTGAGGTCACATACAGAATCTAAAAATTCCATAAAAAATATTTCTTGCTTCGTATTGACGATATGGTCCTAAAAAAACTAATTTCGTCAAATTCAGAGACCGTTTGAAAAATGGCCATTTTCTGGTCGATCTAAATTGACTTAAAATGTCAGAACACGTTTTACTTCGCCACGCTCACATATTGATTCGAAAAATTATGAATTTTGGAATCCAGCAATAACTTGATATCCTGAATTCAACAAAAGTGGTTTCGTCGAAAACGGAGGTCGTTTGCAAAATTTCCATTTTTAAGGGCCATATTTTCCATAGCAACTATTCTGAATTTTCAACTGGGCGTAACTTTTTATTCCCGCTATGAAATTTTGATTTTTCGGATTCGTTAGAAATATATTTTCAAATAGATTCTAATATTTTTGGTTTCGTTAAAATCCAGTTTATTTTGAATCCTGTACATTCATTTGAAATTCGAAACCTAATTTTCGAACTACCGCGCCATTTTCAATTCCTTTTATAATTAAAATAAAATTTTATATTCTAACGTCGATTCAAATAAATATATACGTTCTAATTCTATTCAAAATAAATTTCTCGTCGTTATTGTTTAAAATAATTCATTTTCAATATTCAAAATCCATTAAAATTGCCAAAATAAAAAATTTAAATTGGTTCGGATTTTCCGGGTTATTACAGAATGGGTTGAACGAACGTTACTAGAGAAAAGGATGCGGCATTGTTTGTCTCAACGAATTTGAATTTCAACAACTATGCTATGATAAAATAAATTAACGTGAATGAAAATACATATGTGTATTCAATACGTAATTTATTTCTTTGTTTTTATTATGCCATCCTTATTTCGACTATTGCCGTTTTGAGATAAATTTGCACTTAGCATTTTATTCAAACAGAGCTAATCAACTATTTAAATTAAAATTTCAAAATAATATTTTTTTTGAAGTCATATTCAAAATAAGTTGGGCTTTCAAGTTCACTTATTTTTACACTTTACACCTTACCATAAATTAGCTTCTTTAAAATTTGCAAATATATATCAATACATATTTCAAAGAAATGAATTAATACCAGCGGTAACACTGGTTTCTATAACACTCATATCAAAACCCCAAAAGAATTCCTATATTAATTAGTTAGTTTAAACTACACTGTTCATCTTAAAAATAATTGTACAGGAAGAATTCTCTTAAGATAAATTCAAAACTTGTTTCGAACTAGGTAAAATTCCAAATTCTATATCGAAATCCAACATAAATATCTATTTAACTTCAAGTCTTAATTTAATTTATATTTTAAAACGTCAAAATTTTTCGGTTCGTTACATTCTTCCACACTTAGCGCATTTGGTCCTCGAAAAGGAGACGTCTAGAAAATCAGTTCTACATATAAAACTTTATAAACACTTTTACTTAGTTTAAAACTTGTTTGGAAGGAAAATAATTTATAGATTTTAAAACTCAAAAATTTTCTAACATCCGAAATTTACGGAAACTTTCGGCAGCACCTCCTTTGTATGGCTTGCCCAAATTTTTTTACAAATACAATATGCATCTCATCCAAACGATGATGCATCCCAATATAGGGGAAATAAACAAAATCATCCCAAAAGCGATATGTAAACCAAAACATGTACCTTATTTAGGGTTTATAAAGCGTATTTGCTTATTTTTCTTAGCAATTTGCAAAGAGAGTGTAATAACCCGCAAAATCTGAGCCAGTTTAAAATTTTTATTTTGGCAATCTTAGCGAATTTTGAACATTTAAAATAGATTATTTTAAATAATATCAACGAAAAATTTATTTTGAATATAATTAGAACGTCTATATTATATACGTCGTCGTTAGAATATAAATAATTATATATAATTATAAATAGGAATTGAAAATGGCGCGGTAGTTCGATGATTCGATTTCAAATTTCAATTGAATGTACCGGGTGCAAAACAATCCGGATTTTAGTGAAACCAAAAATATTAGAATCTAGTTGAAAATATCTTTCCAACGAATCCGAAAAATTGAAATTTCATAGCGGGAATCAAAAGTTATGCCCAGTTGAAAATTCAGAATAGTCGCTATGTAAATTACATACGGCGCCAAAAAGTCATATTTTGCATACGGATGAATTTGGACTCGAAACCACTTCCATTGAGTTCAAAATGCCGTTTAGAACTCCGAAAAGTATAAGCTTCGATATATTCCGATATCCGGAATAGTGGCTATGGGCTAGAGTTGTTCGGTTAACAATACATAGCCCTTAAAAAGTGAAATTTTGCATATGAGCTCAGAATTCGACGTGATAAATTTTTATGGATTCAAAATGACAAATTATTGTTATATTCCAAAGGGCGCGTCGAACGGAGTCAGTATGTGGCCGTGCGAGCTAAAACAGTTCAGGATAAAACGAGCAGTCATTTTACAAAGGAACATTACTGATACGACCTCAGAATTCGATTCTACTTTTTTTTATGGATTCGTATCGTCTAATAATGGTTAAATCCAAGAGGGCTTGATTTTTTGAGTTAGCATGTGAGCGTGCGAGAAGAAAAGGTGCGCCAAAATCGCATTTTTAGAGCTTATCTGAGCATTTTTGTGATTTTTAATGGACGGTCAAATGAACTCGGAATTCGACGAAACTTGTTTCGTTGGACTCGTCTTCACGTCTACTATCTCGTGTCCGAAATCCGCGGCGATTGGAGATCGTTAGCATTCGGGCGATACGTGAGAAACTAGCATATAATCACTTTTACTCCATTTCTCTCTTCATAATTTCACTTCTCTCTTCCTCTTCAAAAAAGAAAAAAATGGCCTCCTCCTCCAAGAGGGCTGCCGCCCCTCCTCCACCGCCACCACCACCTCTGGCCGCCACCTCCTCCCTCCGGCGCCACCTCCTCCTCCTCTTCCTCCTCCTCTCTCTCTCCTCCTCTTTCCCTCTTCTAATTTGCAACCCTAGGCCCCAACCACCAACCACCACCACCGTGGGCCCCTCCACCACCGCCACCCCCCAGCCCAGCTCCGGCCGTGGGCCCCGCTACACCCAAAAATCCATTTTCACCAAAATTCCCGTTTTGCATAAAACACCCTGTCACCATTTCGTGAATAACTCCCAAACCGTGCGTTTCTAGCCAAAGTTCCTCAATACCATAGTCGAAGAGCACGATTTTCTCTTCGATTTGGTATATGATAAGTCCTATTTTGCATTGCAGAGTTGTCGGGAAAACGCGTCCGAACTCTGCTGTTCAAACACTATCAAAATGCTGTCTTTTCGCGATTTCCGGCGAAATGGCACATTTTCGGCAAGAAGACCACTAGGCAAAAATTGTTCAAAATGGCGTGCTTGTGTTAGAAAAAGAGATGTTGTGAAGATTGAAGCTCGTTTGCAAATTCTAGGACCCAAACAGCGAATCCGGGCGTTAGAAAAAAGTGAGTTTTCTCCGTTTTAAAGCTTCTATGATTTTTGACATATGAAGTTAATAAAAATATGATTTTTATGTTATAGAGATGATAAAAATATGATTTTTACATTATAGAAGTATTAAAGATTTGATCTTTATTATGTAAAAGGAGCAAAGATGTGATTTTTATATAAGTGGCGATATAAAAATATAATCTTTATTATATGAACACCGTTGTAAAAATAGAATTTTTATCTATATAGTAGTAGTATAAAAATGTGATTTTTATATACATAGCAACAATATAAAAATGTGATTTTTATATATGTAGTGACTACGGGCGGTGAAAGTGAAAAAGGCGAGAACGACGAAGATTTCTACATAAGAAGAGTCGTGGTGTTTGGTTTAGCTAGTCGGTGAGAACTTCTCACTCTAAACTTCTTTTTCTAGTTATATATATATATACTAGGATGCAGACGGTGCTTAGTAGCACCCGACACCCGTCATCCACAGACCATGGATGGCTTGCTTGTTAAATTGTTTGGTTGAGTAGTTGGTTAGTTTATTTGGTTGGAATTGAATTGTTTGGTGAAATGGAATGGATTTGATTGATGTGTGAATGGCGTGGGCCTTCACTAGACCGGGGATAAGGCTAGGCCTCGTCCCGTTTCTAGTATCGTGCCGTTATGCCGCCGAAATTTCCCAAAATATGTTAGAAAAATAAAAATATCATTTTTATTGTGTAAATGAACTGAATAGAAATTCATGTGTTGAAATATAATACTTTATCGTTAAAAATATAATTTTTAACGTGGAAGTGAATAAAATAAAATATTCATTTACAAACCGGACGGTTTGTTTATGTACACCTATTTGAAGGACATTGATTGAGACGATAAATTTTACACATCGCCCAACTGCACAAATAAAATCTGTGTTTGATTGTTTGAAACCCCACACGGGTGTTGGGATGAAATTTGGAAGTTCACTCATCCTGATTGATTAAATATGTCGATCGATTGATTGACAGGCTGTTATAAGCGTAAGATATCTATATTTGATGCTTATACAGTGTAGTGCACTTTGGTTGATGGTTGATTGTTTATTATTGCTATTATATACATGTGTTGTATGGAATCCATATAATTAACATTATATGGTGATTGATTGGGCCTCATTCCAATCGGGAAAATAAGGAATATTATAAAAGAAAATTCATATGTTGAATATAAAAATAGTCATGTGTTGACGATGTTCATGTGTTGAGTGAAATATTTTATACAATGAAAATTACATCTTTATCATATTTAAAATTAGAACTACTTTACGGTTGAAGTCTAATTGAAAATCAAACGATAGATACCATAGTTTTATAAAATATTTTACATAACAAAAATAGTGATGTGTTGACAGTACTCATGTGTTGAGATTAGTCAGGTGTTGGAAGAAATATAGATTCATGTGTTGAATAGAATAAATATTCATTTGTTGAATAGAATAACGGATTTATAGAATATATAAAGCCGTGTTGATTAGAGTTGCGCTATTTTGACGTGAACGATATTTATATCGATTATATTCGTTTTTACAATGAATATAGAAAAGAAGTGATTTCAAAATATAACGTTTTGAAAATATTATCATTTATATAGTAATGATGTAAAATATTCAGTTTTGATTACAAATTGAAATAGTGTTGAAATGGTTTTGAAACGAAGTTAAAACGATTTATAAAATACGTTTTAAAAGGAAATTGACGAAATATATATATATATATTATATATATAATGGCCTGAATAGAACGCGCCGCTCCGCGACAGTTCGTGAATTTCGACCATTGACTTCGAATTGACGTTGCGGGAGATCCGACCGTCGGATTCTCCTAAAACCGGAACCGTTGGGTTCGTATCGAAAAGAGCTTTCCAATGAATATTAGAAATTTGAAATCTAACGGTTGGATTTGGAATTATGTCCAAATCAAATTCGAAGAAGGTCGCTGTAAGTGCAGTTCGATGGCCGTAGACGGAAATCGACTGTACGGGCCTTGATAAAATTATTAAAAATATCTATAATTTGTGTAAAATCATAAGAAATGATTTGGGAATTATTGGGATGAAGAATTCCACATTTGAAAAGATAAAAATAGATTTTTATCGAAATGAACTAGTTTTGAACTAGAATTAAAATCAATTTATTTTTGAAATAAATAAATTGAATTTGAAAGTGATTTTAAAAATAACCAATATTCCCAATATGTGAATTGGACTGGAGTTGGATCGAAATTATCTTCGGGATATTTCGATGTTGGATTTCGTGACTATACAGATATTGTTATGGGAATTTGAAAGATATATTTTATATCGTTATTTCCAATACGATATATGTTGGTTTCAGAATTTGATATTGAATATAAGCCGATATATTTTCTATTCAAAGCCTTGTATTTAATATCAAATGTGATTTGGGTTTATCGTGGATCGTGTTTTAGATGACATTGGTGCTTTAACCCAGTTAAAGGCAAGATATTGATTTTTGAGAAGATTAAAACTAAGTGAAGTTTTAATGAATCTTTAATTAGATTAAAATGTGAATTGATAATTTAAATTATCAAATCTGAAAAGTGATCGAGAGTGGAGTATCACCAGTTTTGATCCAAAGCGATAGTTAAATCTTTAATTAGATTTGAACGTGAAATGGTAATTGATTTTACCGATAACACCGTGGTGTTGGATATGGAGTATCACCAGTTTTGCTCCATGGGATATATAGGTTGGGATTGGGAAATAAAACAAATAATTACTTCGGTGTGGTTCGCTAATCCCGACTAGTTTGAAATGATATCCAAAGGAAGATTATAGGATAAATTTAGAAGAATTTATCTTGGATAAAATTAATGGGAACATTTCCCTAAGAATGTGATTTTGTGAATAAAAGAATATTCTGAATTGGAATGAGGCGTTTGTTGTGTTTGTGTAACATTTGTTTATCATATACGTGGGTTATTCAGAAAGGCCGGGTTTATACCCATTCTGAATAATCGATTCGACGAGATGTCGAAGATGAAGATGGTGGTTGAAGACCAGAAGTCTTCACATCGTTTGGGTGATTACTGATGATTTTGATTGGGCTGTACACCCAAGATGAGGGAAACAGTTGGTGATCGTCCAGACGTACTTGGAGATGGATGGATATGCGAGGAAAGTGCCTCCGGTTTCGTTCAGACCCAGAACGAACTTGTAAATGGATTGTGTGTCTGACATTGGATTTTATTCTGTGTTGATTGATCTCTATTAAATATACATCTGTTTGGCGGTGGAGAATTTATTCTCTTGCTTAACGCCCTTCTCTGAGACGTACGAGCTCAGAGGTTGTATATCGATGGACATCAGTCGCATGGAGTGAATTGCCAGTGTGGCATGCGTAAGTGGCAATTGATCAAGGCTTCTGTTGAAAAGCAAAGTCTTGTGGTTGATGATCAAAGCACGGCCTGTGTGGCTTAGCTTTGTGTATAACGTGAATTCGCGAGCCTCACACCTCGGTATGAGTCAAAAACAGGATACGGACCCAAGGAGTGCACGACGTTTCTTTCTAGCTAGGGTGGTGTCAGTGACCTACCAGCCCTGACATTTATATACTTTTCACCTGTGTGGTTGTTGGATACGAGGCGCCTCGGATATAGGTCTGTAAGGACCGGGAAACGTGTGTTCAGGAATTGCCAATCCTCAAAAGTAAGAGAGGACCGGCCTTGGAGGTTCCAAAGGATCATAGTGGGGTCCTGAGGCATTTGCTAGAGTGTCTCGAACGCGGAGAGGAGCTTGCCCCTTGCCTCGACTCATGACGGAATCCAATTTCCAATACGTGATATTGCGGTTTTAATTGTAGAACTAGTATGGCGACATGATAGATGGTACCCATGCCGCCTATGATTGATATTTATGATTGAAATTGTTTTGACACTATACACTTATAATAGTATCAAATGATTTGTTTTAAACGTACCAAGCATGTTTGGCTATTATAAGGGAAAACCCTATCCTCCGGCTTGCGTTGCATTGTGTGATGGGACCTGGGTCTTATAATAGCTTCATTTTTCCAAAAAGCATTGCGTTGTTTTGTTATATGCACTAGTATTCTTGGGAGGAAACCCGTTCCGTGTATACGGCGTGGTCCCTTGAATTACTCTCTTTTAAAGTAAAGTTTTAAATAACTGTTTTAGTTCTCACACCAGTCACATGACTGACCTGGAGTTTATTGTTTTAACCTAAACTCTGGGTGCCCCTATTTTCCACACGGGCAGCTAGTAGTTTTGGTTTTGCAGATTTATATTCACAGGGTCCTGATTAACAGTTGGAACGATGCTCGGAAAGCTCTGTATCCGTGTATCACTTTCAGTTGTGTTTTGTATATTTTTCCGCTGCTATGTAATTTATTGTAATCTCTGATATTTATCGAATGTAATTTATTCATTTATACTCTGTATATTCTTGTATCTGATGGAATTGTTGTAATAGCAATGAAATGTTCTTCTGTTTGCGGTCTATTTTGTCCTGTTCTCAACGCTATCCGCGCTTTCCTTCACGGGGAAGTTCGGGTCGTGTCAGTTTGGTATCAGAGCTTTGGTTTACAGAGCTCGAGAACAAGGCACATTAGAACCATACGAATTAATTCGTCAGATATTGGATTAGCAACATCCAATTAGAGTGACTCGTTAGAGATAGGATCAGTAGTATCCTAGAACGAGTGTGAAGAGTATATTTTTCAAATGAAAACAATTTTGTTTTGAAAATTTAAATCGCTTTATACGTATTTGATTATTTATTTATTTTGAATATGGACAATCCAATATATAAAGATTTCGCGTATACGCGTCATGAACGTATATTCGAAGTTTTAATATACTGGATAGATATAGAATCACATTCTAGACATCCGGGGATGATTCTGATGATGGTGCATCATCATCAGTATTCATATTCGAGTTTCGAAGGTGTGATTTCTATATATTTCCATTAGACTGGTGTGAGAACCAAAACCTATATAGCTAGAATACATTGTTGTGAATTGGCATCAAAAACATGATTTTCTGTGTATATATGTATCAAAATTATGAATTTGAAACTCTAATTCACTAATTGATTGATGTTTGTGTTGTTTGTTCATTTGTTTGATAATTTTGAACCATTTAGCCTAATTGAATCAAATATTGAATTGTATTGAAAATTGGTCGCATTTGCTTGCATATACAAGTACTTACATTGAACAGGTCATAGCAAGGAGGCTATAGCAGAGAATAAAATTTGTTTGCCCGACAAATAGGTACATGTTTACTATAATTTACGGTTTTGTTTGGGTGATGATGATTTTATGAGCCTATTGGCTAGCCGCTTGGCTTTTTCTTTTTCTTTTTGAGATCTGAAGGACCGGGGAAGCTATTTGAGATTTCCCGATGCTCCCATTGCAGAGGAGGTTATGGCGAAATTTTTCGAAAATTTAGGGTGTTAGCCAAATTTTTGAAAATTCTCAGAAACTGAAAAGTTGGAGAATGGAAGCCAGATCGAACGTTAAGTTAAATAATCAAACCACTTTCGACTTTGTTCCTTTTCGGGGACGAAAAGTTTTAAGTGGGGGAGATTGTAATAACCCGCAAAATCTGAGCCAGTTTAAAATTTTTATTTTGGCAATCTTAGCGAATTTTGAACATTTAAAATAGATTATTTTAAATAATATCAACGAAAAATTTATTTTGAATATAATTAGAACGTCTATATTATATACGTCGTCGTTAGAATATAAATAATTATATATAATTATAAATAGGAATTGAAAATGGCGCGGTAATTCGATGATTCGATTTCAAATTTCAATTGAATGTACCGGGTGCAAAACAATCCGGATTTTAGTGAAACCAAAAATATTAGAATCTAGTTGAAAATATCTTTCCAACGAATCCGAAAAATTGAAATTTCATAGCGGGAATCAAAAGTTATGCCCAGTTGAAAATTCAGAATAGTCGCTATGTAAATTACATACGGCGCCAAAAAGTCATATTTTGCATACGGATGAATTTGGACTCGAAACCACTTCCATTGAGTTCAAAATGCCGTTTAGAACTCCGAAAAGTATAAGCTTCGATATATTCCGATATCCGGAATAGTGGCTATGGGCTAGAGTTGTTCGGTTAACAATACATAGCCCTTAAAAAGTGAAATTTTGCATATGAGCTCAGAATTCGACGTGATAAATTTTTATGAATTCAAAATGACAAATTATTGTTATATTCCAAAGGGCGCGTCGAACGGAGTCAGTATGTGGCCGTGCGAGCTAAAACAGTTCAGGATAAAACGAGCAGTCATTTTACAAAGGAACATTACTGATACGACCTCAGAATTCGATTCTACTTTTTTTTATGGATTCGTATCGTCTAATAATGGTTAAATCCAAGAGGGCTTGATTTTTTGAGTTAGCATGTGAGCGTGCGAGAAGAAAAGGTGCGCCAAAATCGCATTTTTAGAGCTTATCTGAGCATTTTTGTGATTTTTAATGGACGGTCAAATGAACTCGGAATTCGACGAAACTTGTTTCGTTGGACTCGTCTTCACGTCTACTATCTCGTGTCCGAAATCCGCGGCGATTGGAGATCGTTAGCATTCGGGCGATACGTGAGAAACTAGCATATAATCACTTTTACTCCATTTCTCTCTTCATAATTTCACTTCTCTCTTCCTCTTCAAAAAAGAAAAAAATGGCCTCCTCCTCCAAGAGGGCTGCCGCCCCTCCTCCACCGCCACCACCACCTCTGGCCGCCACCTCCTCCCTCCGGCGCCACCTCCTCCTCCTCTTCCTCCTCCTCTCTCTCTCCTCCTCTTTCCCTCTTCTAATTTGCAACCCTAGGCCCCAACCACCAACCACCACCACCGTGGGCCCCTCCACCACCGCCACCCCCCAGCCCAGCTCCGGCCGTGGGCCCCGCTACACCCAAAAATCCATTTTCACCAAAATTCCCGTTTTGCATAAAACACCCTGTCACCATTTCGTGAATAACTCCCAAACCGTGCGTTTCTAGCCAAAGTTCCTCAAGACCATAGTCGAAGAGCACGATTTTCTCTTCGATTTGGTATATGATAAGTCCTATTTTGCATTGCGGAGTTGTCGGGAAAACGCGTCCGAACTCTGCTGTTCAAACACTATCAAAATGCTGTCTTTTCGCGATTTCCGGCGAAATGGCACATTTTCGGCAAGAAGACCACTAGGCAAAAATTGTTCAGAATGGCGTGCTTGTGTTAGAAAAAGAGATGGTGTGAAGATTGAAGCTCGTTTGCAAATTCTAGGACCCAAACAACGAATCCGGGCGTTAGAAAAAAAGTGAGTTTTTTCCGTTTTAAAGCTTCTATGATTTTTGACATATGAAGTTAATAAAAATATGATTTTTATGTTATAGAGATGATAAAAATATGATTTTTACATTATAGAAGTATTAAAGATTTGATCTTTATTATGTAAAAGGAGCAAAGATGTGATTTTTATATAAGTGGCGATATAAAAATATAATCTTTATTATATGAACACCGTTATAAAAATAGAATTTTTATCTATATAGTAGTAGTATAAAAATGTGATTTTTATATACATAGCAACAATATAAAAATGTGATTTTTATATATGTAGTGACTACGGGCGGTGAAAGTGAAAAAGGCGAGAACGACGAAGATTTCTACATAAGAAGAGTCGTGGTGTTTGGTTTAGCTAGTCGGTGAGAACTTCTCACTCTAAACTTCTTTTTCTAGTTATATATATATATACTAGGATGCAGACGGTGCTTAGTAGCACCCGACACCCGTCATCCACAGACCATGGAGGGCTTGCTTGTTAAATTGTTTGGTTGAGTAGTTGGTTAGTTTATTTGGTTGGAATTGAATTGTTTGGTGAAATGGAATGGATTTGATTGATGTGTGAATGGCGTGGGCCTTCACTAGACCGGGGATAAGGCTAGGCCTCGTCCCGTTTCTAGTATCGTGTCGTTATGCCGCCGAAATTTCCCAAAATATGTTAGAAAAATAAAAATATCATTTTTATTGTGTAAATGAACTGAATAGAAATTCATGTGTTGAAATATAATACTTTATCGTTAAAAATATAATTTTTAACGTGGAAGTGAATAAAATAAAATATTCATTTACAAACCGGACGGTTTGTTTATGTACACCTATTTGAAGGACATTGATTGAGACGATAAATTTTACACATCGCCCAACTGCACAAATAAAATCTGTGTTTGATTGTTTGAAACCCCACGCGGGTGTTGGGATGAAATTTGGAAGTTCACTCATCCTGATTGATTAAATATGTCGATCGATTGATTGACAGGCTGTTATAAGCGTAAGATATCTATATTTGATGCTTATACAGTGTAGTGCACTTTGGTTGATGGTTGATTGTTTATTATTGCTATTATATACATGTGTTGTATGGAATCCATATAATTAACATTATATGGTGATTGATTGGGCCTCATTCCAATCGGGAAAATAAGGAATATTATAAAAGAAAATTCATATGTTGAATATAAAAATAGTCATGTGTTGACGATGTTCATGTGTTGAGTGAAATATTTTATACAATGAAAATTACATCTTTATCATATTTAAAATTAGAACTACTTTACGGTTGAAGTCTAATTGAAAATCAAATGATAGATACCATAGTTTTATAAAATATTTTACATAACAAAAATAGTGATGTGTTGACAGTACTCATGTGTTGAGATTAGTCAGGTGTTGGAAGAAATATAGATTCATGTGTTGAATAGAATAAATATTCATTTGTTGAATAGAATAACGGATTTATAGAATATATAAAGCCGTGTTGATTAGAGTTGCGCTATTTTGACGTGAACGATATTTATATCGATTATATTCGTTTTTACAATGAATATAGAAAAGAAGTGATTTCAAAATATAACGTTTTGAAAATATTATCATTTATATAGTAATGATGTAAAATATTCAGTTTTGATTACAAATTGAAATAGTGTTGAAATGGTTTTGAAACGAAGTTAAAACGATTTATAAAATACGTTTTAAAAGGAAATTGACGAAATATATATATATATATTATATATATAATGGCCTGAATAGAACGCGCCGCTCCGCGACAGTTCGTGAATTTCGACCATTGACTTCGAATTGACGTTGCGGGAGATCCGACCGTCGGATTCTCCTAAAACCGGAACCGTTGGGTTCGTATCGAAAAGAGCTTTCCAATGAATATTAGAAATTTGAAATCTAACGGTTGGATTTGGAATTATGTCCAAATCAAATTCGAAGAAGGTCGCTGTAAGTGCAGTTCGATGGCCGTAGACGGAAATCGACTGTACGGGCCTTGATAAAATTATTAAAAATATCTATAATTTGTGTAAAATCATAAGAAATGATTTGGGAATTATTGGGATGAAGAATTCCACATTTGAAAAGATAAAAATAGATTTTTATCGAAATGAACTAGTTTTGAACTAGAATTAAAATCAATTTATTTTTGAAATAAATAAATTGAATTTGAAAGTGATTTTAAAAATAACCAATATTCCCAATATGTGAATTGGACTGGAGTTGGATCGAAATTATCTTCGGGATATTTCGATGTTGGATTTCGTGACTATACAGATATTGTTATGGGAATTTGAAAGATATATTTTATATCGTTATTTCCAATACGATATATGTTGGTTTCAGAATTTGATATTGAATATAAGCCGATATATTTTCTATTCAAAGCCTTGTATTTAATATCAAATGTGATTTGGGTTTATCGTGGATCGTGTTTTAGATGACATTGGTGCTTTAACCCAGTTAAAGGCAAGATATTGATTTTTGAGAAGATTAAAACTAAGTGAAGTTTTAATGAATCTTTAATTAGATTAAAATGTGAATTGATAATTTAAATTATCAAATCTGAAAAGTGATCGAGAGTGGAGTATCACCAGTTTTGATCCAAAGCGATAGTTAAATCTTTAATTAGATTTGAACGTGAAATGGTAATTGATTTTACCGATAACACCGTGGTGTTGGATATGGAGTATCACCAGTTTTGCTCCATGGGATATATAGGTTGGGATTGGGAAATAAAACAAATAATTACTTCGGTGTGGTTCGCTAATCCCGACTAGTTTGAAATGATATCCAAAGGAAGATTATAGGATAAATTTAGAAGAATTTATCTTGGATAAAATTAATGGGAACATTTCCCTAAGAATGTGATTTTGTGAATAAAAGAATATTCTGAATTGGAATGAGGCGTTTGTTGTGTTTGTGTAACATTTGTTTATCATATACGTGGGTTATTCAGAAAGGCCGGGTTTATACCCATTCTGAATAATCGATTCGACGAGATGTCGAAGATGAAGATGGTGGTTGAAGACCAGAAGTCTTCACATCGTTTGGGTAATTACTGATGATTTTGATTGGGCTGTACACCCAAGATGAGGGAAACAGTTGGTGATCGTCCAGACGTACTTGGAGATGGATGGATATGCGAGGAAAGTGCCTCCGGTTTCGTTCAGACCCAGAACGAACTTGTAAATGGATTGTGTGTCTGACATTGGATTTTATTCTGTGTTGACTGATCTCTATTAAATATACATCTGTTTGGCGGTGGAGAATTTATTCTCTTGCTTAACGCCCTTCTCTGAGACGTACGAGCTCAGAGGTTGTATATCGATGGACATCAGTCGCATGGAGTGAATTGCCAGTGTGGCATGCGTAAGTGGCAATTGATCAAGGCTTCTGTTGAAAAGCAAAGTCTTGTGGTTGATGATCAAAGCACGGCCTGTGTGGCGTAGCTTTGTGTATAACGTGAATTCACGAGCCTCACACCTCGGTATGAGTCAAAAACAGGATACGGACCCAAGGAGTGCACGACGTTTCTTTCTAGCTAGGGTGGTGTCAGTGACCTACCAGCCCTGACATTTATATACTTTTCACCTGTGTGGTTGTTGGATACGAGGCGCCTCGGATATAGGTCTGTAAGGACCGGGAAACGTGTGTTCAGGAATTGCCAATCCTCAAAAGTAAGAGAGGACCGGCCTTGGAGGTTCCAAAGGATCATAGTGGGGTCCTGAGGCATTTGCTAGAGTGTCTCGAACGCGGAGAGGAGCTTGCCCCTTGCCTCGACTCATGACGGAATCCAATTTCCAATACGTGATATTGCGGTTTTAATTGTAGAACTAGTATGGCGACATGATAGATGGTACCCATGCCGCCTATGATTGATATTTATGATTGAAATTGTTTTGACACTATACACTTATAATAGTATCAAATGATTTGTTTTAAACGTACCAAGCATGTTTGGCTATTATAAGGGAAAACCCTATCCTCCGGCTTGCGTTGCATTGTGTGATGGGACCTGGGTCTTATAATAGCTTCATTTTTCCAAAAAGCATTGCGTTGTTTTGTTATATGCACTAGTATTCTTGGGAGGAAACCCGTTCCGTGTATACGGCGTGGTCCCTTGAATTACTCTCTTTTAAAGTAAAGTTTTAAATAACTGTTTTAGTTCTCACACCAGTCACATGACTGACCTGGAGTTTATTGTTTTAACCTAAACTCTGGGTGCCCCTATTTTCCACACGGGCAGCTAGTAGTTTTGGTTTTGCAGATTTATATTCACAGGGTCCTGATTAACAGCTGGAACGATGCTCGGAAAGCTCTGTATCCGTGTATCACTTTCAGTTGTGTTTTGTATATTTTTCCGCTGCTATGTAATTTATTGTAATCTCTGATATTTATCGAATGTAATTTATTCATTTATACTCTGTATATTCTTGTATCTGATGGAATTGTTGTAATAGCAATGAAATGTTCTTCTGTTTGCGGTCTATTTTGTCCTGTTCTCAACGCTATCCGCGCTTTCCTTCACGGGGAAGTTCGGGTCGTGTCAGAGAGCTCCATATGCAAAGCGCGCCAGCGCACCTACTAAGACGCTCAAAAATATAGTGAGAATCGACATATTTATAGGAAAATGAGTGTACGTAACAATAAGCAATATACCATAGGTTACTTAGTATTTTTGACAAAATGTAAGTGAAACAAATGCATACAAATAACTGCATGCCAAAACATAACGTAAATTAAATAGCATTTTGTTAATATGCGGATGAAGGCAAACCAAACATATAATCTCCCGAATATACAAATAAATTACATATCATTTACTTTACATTCAAGCTTATGCTCATGCCTATTTATATTTTATTAATTTGCATCTTGTTTCTCATGAATTTTCGCTTACTTCCAAACCATTGGTTTCATTTGTAATTAGAACAAAATGTAGACGGTTCCAAATAATTATTATTTCAACCTACGTAAATACTCTTTATTTGCATGTCATTTAATTCATCTTCGGTTTTTATTTCTCTTATGCTGGTTTCCATTGAATTTTTGTTTGATAAGCATGTAACATACCAATTCTATGCCACATGCAGTTGTTTTCTTTGTTATGGAACACATGCAAGATCCTCAATTAGTCATGCATACAAGTAATTGAGATAATACATGTTTTTTTTCTTTATCCCCCTTTTCTTTTTCCAAAATTAAACTGCTGTTGCTGTTGTGGCAGCAGTTCAGTTGCCTTTTTTGCTGCAGCAGAAGCTACTGCTACTGTGCTGAGGTACTGTAGATGCTGCTGCTGTCAGTGCCGTTGGCGATAGCATCCCTCCCTATGAGTATAAGGCTTATGTCGCCGAGGTGGTGTTCATATCGTATAAATATGTCTATAAATGTTACTTTAAACTTCATTCCTAGAACTAATGCTGTACTAACGCTGACTGAACCAGCAACAAGTTTCTTCCAGCTATTTATTTTCAACCTCTCAAATTTTCCCCTTAGCTTGGACTCCAAATTGTCAACAACTGAAAAAAACGTTAAATGAAAGGCTTCCTTTAATCATGTTCTCAGAATGAGTATCACGGTTATTACCATCGAGAATGTATTTTTAAATTCTTGACGAAATAATTGGCTTACAATCATAAATTAGCCCATTGGTTATGCTTTTTTTTCATTCAGTCATATTTGATTGGATTATATGGCAATTCTATATTTATCCTCATCGTTTCTTAAGTTAGCTTCTTCCATTATTATTTCAACCTCTTAAGTTGAGAATTTATTCTAAACACTTAAAATGGATATTTATAGATTTTCAAATTACCTTTTAATTAATGCTCTTTACAACCTATATTTCCATGAGTTATACCTTAGGCAAATTGTTCGATCCAGGTTAAAAAAAAATTCTCTATTCCATAAGTCATGATTTCCTTGAATATTCTAATGATATAAGTAGTAGCTATCCTTCTAAAAAAATCCATCTAATATTTCCTGTATATTTAATTAACACTTCCCTTCACATTTCATTTTAAGCTATTATTCCCAAATTCCCAATTCATCCTTTTCAATTACTCAATGCTCACATTTCCATTTCATTTTAATATGCGCCCAAGAATCGTTCTCATATCAAATGTAATTAAAATTGGTTATATTCACATAACTAGTATTTTAACTATCCTAGGTTTTTTTTAACTTGTTGTAATGTAACTTCTGAAACAATTAGGATTTGAGTTCAAATGAACATAAATGAAATTTTCAATTCACTTTCAAATTATGCTCTTTAAAGCCTACACTTATCAAGTTAGCATTTATTTGTTCATCATAAATTCATTTCCCACTCCTTTAAATCTTAGAATAGAATTAAAACCCGCTATGAACTTCTATCTATATTATCTATTTGGAAAATGTTATCATGCTCTACATTCGTTTACAAAGTTTATTCACGAGTTTAAATATGTAGCAGCTAAATCTGGAATATGAAATGATATCCTCCAATATGAGTTTCCTGTTAAAGTTAGCATTCCAAATTCAAACTCTTAAGTTGGCTTTCATTGCTGGGTTTGTTATTAATTTAAGTTTTTTTTCTTCTGAAGGTAATTTTCCTTCCATAACCAATTAGAAGTCAACCAAAACGTTCATTTTAAAGTCATCTTATAAGTTCTATTTATATAATTGCTTAATACACCATTTATTAATTCTCAACTATATACTTCATTTTGAATTTTCACTAAAAGCTTATTTTATTTTGTAAACCACTGTACACAATCTATAGCTCACAATTTCTGTTCCTCTCTTTTTTCTTTTCTTAAAGATCCATATTTTATAAAATTTATATAAAATCAGTGAATCAACACTTCCATATTCATTTTCCTTGAACCAAAGTTGCCAGATGTGCCAAATCATATTTATTAGCTAGCACTTATCATCATTTATTTACTTATCATATTTCTGGTTTCAATATTCTTTTAAAACTATCTCACGGCAAAGGTTGCATTTATTCAACCTAAAACCCTTTGAATTTCATAATTTAGAATACATGAAATCCCGTACAAACACTAGTTTAGATTCTAAATTCATTTACATAAAAATTAATGTAAACATTCATTATAGGTGTCCAATTTAATTACAAATCGTTTATTTATTTACGCTATTTAAAAATTACTATAGGAAGGTCGTATGAAGCGGTATTCTCGACATATCTTATACAGGACCTTTCCTTATATATGTTTTTTTCCTTTTCTTCAACCACCTATTGTTTTCCCAGACCCATAAGTTTAGTGTTTGCTTGCTTGTAAAATCTTAATCTATAGAAATATTTACCCAAGTCAATACCATAAATTCTATGCTTTATTTAAGGAATTTTAGTTCAAAGAATAATCATATTACACTTATTTGTGAAGATTTATTATCCCAAATCATTTACTTTTATCGTTAAATTTTACATACGATTCGCTTTAGTATAGTTTATGAGTCCGCAAATACTTCGATCAACGAAATTTCCTTTAATATCGAATCATAAATCTATATAATTCGTTTCTACTGGATTTCAATTTAATTCGTTCAATGCAACCAAGTATTGTTAATACTTAGTCAAACTGTCATGCCTTATTAAATTTAATCTTGAGCTAAGTCTGAACATAGGCTGGAGTCTGAATGAATGGATGAACCAAATCAAATGAATTTTCCAAGGATAGGTTAATTGAACTAAGGAAGATTCAAAACTTAAGGAGCGACGAATTCTAAGTTTCTAAGAAGGGGCCGTGCAAGATCGAGACTCGAATTTGGAAGATCTAACCTACGAGAAGTTCTCAACAAAAAGGGATGAGTTCAAAAGGGATGGACTTTAAAACGAGGATAGATTTTGAAACAAGGTTAAATTTCAAATTATTCATATATAGAAAATCCTTTGAAATATTTTTAATTTCAAAATACGCTCTCTCTTGGGTAATTCTGGTGATAATTCCACTTATTCTATAGTATTGCTACCCTATTTCTAATGAGTGTTTCAACAACATAAGCTAAGCTTTGAATAACCAAAGCTCTGATACCAATTTGTAATGACCTGGCTTTTTGATCGGTTTTCGTCGGTAATTAAACCAACTCAAACCATTCAAAAGGACAGATTGTTATTGCTTATGAAGTTGAAATAGAAATCATCACAGAATGAAAGACACAGATTACTGAATACCTCACAGTGGAAGTAATTTTTTTACAATATTACAAAATATTTAAATTTACATGATATCAGAGTGCAGAATAAATATAGAAACAACGGAAGGATGAATATAGAACCATACTAATATTCGGTAGTAAGAAGAGATGGGCATAACTGCATATGACATAGTAGACGGATGGTTGGATCTCCAACGAATCTCAAGCTCTAACAGGCATATTTCCAAGCTGAAATACTCGATCTGACTTGGGCATATTACATAGAATAAAACAAACAAAATACATGAGTCAGGACTAACAGTCTCATATAAATGAATTAACTCATATGAAGTGTCCACTGAAATGTACAATAACTTAAAGGATTTTCGGGATTTCCATCCTTTAAGGATCCGCGAAACTAATATCTGTATAATAATACACTATTATTGTAATGTCTATTCAGTAAAGTAAATATAATGAAAATAGCGTAAGCGGGATTACCATATTAC
Source organism: Allium sativum (assembly GCA_030737875.1). NCBI lineage: Eukaryota > Viridiplantae > Streptophyta > Magnoliopsida > Asparagales > Amaryllidaceae > Allium > Allium sativum. The sequence continues at coordinate 127,009,877 of CM060927.1, read as the reverse complement.
CCTTACGCCGTTTATAATACCGTAGTCTATATAGTACCGTAAACCCACCGTAAACCGATGGCATCAGAGGGCACTCCATAGTTACGGTGCAAATCAAAATCGTAGGGCGGCTCGAAAGGATAATTGTGACGACCCTAAACTTCTGTAGTACGAAAGAAAGGATAATCATAGGAGTACAACATAATTACAACAATAGCAGATCTCAGATAACATCATAACACATAAATCATTGCAGCGGAAATAGGAATGTCAGCACATCACAACATCAGAGACAACAGAGTGTGCAGTTACAGGATACACTTAGCAAATAGAAGTCTCAACAAAAAAAGAAATAAGTCTCAACTCCATCAAGTACATCATAGATCAATAATGTCTAAATGTCTCAAAGCAGAAATAAAATGATAAAAAGAAAAATGTCCTTCATCTTCTTTCCTTAAGCAAGCTCCAATCCAGAATATATCCATACCTAAACCTTTCACTTGGCTGCCTGTGTGAAAGGAGGAACCCGAGTTTGCAAAGTGAAACAAATTACGAGTCAGTCATGGGACTGGTATGAGAAATCTTCCTTAACTTAACTAACAATATGCCTAATCACAGGACCACGCCGCTGACGCGGAACGGGTTTACTCCATTGGATTGCCAGTGCATAAGTTTAATAAATTTTTATTCAAAAACAACGCAATGCTTTTTAGAAAAATGAAATCATTATAAGACTCAAGTAGCATCACATAATGTAACGCAAACCGAAGGATAGAGTTTTACCTTATAATGATCAAACATGCTTGATACGTAGAAAATAATATTTTAATATTATTATTATTGGCTAATCAGTTTTAAAATACTTCAAAGTAAATGTATCAATCCAAGACAGCATAGTACCCCATCCTACTATGTCGTCATATATAGGTTTATAATCAAAACCGTAATGTTGTATTGGAAATTGGATTTCCGTTATGAGTCAAGGCTAGGGACGATCTCCTTACCGATTCAAGACACTCTAGCAATGTCCCAAGATCACACCTACGGGCAACCCTTGGATCATGCAAGGCCAGTCCATAAATACTTTAGTGGATTGGCAATTCCTGAACACACGTTTCTCGGTCCTATTGAACCTATATTTTGGTCATTATCGACCAATATAACCGAGGTGCCTCATTCCATCAACCATATAAGTTAAATGTCACGGCTTGCAAAACCCTGATACTACTTCTAGCTAGAAAGAAACGTGTGCACTCCCTGCGTTCCTTTGTCCCGTTTCTGATTCTTACCGGGGTGTGAGGCTCGCGAGGTAACGCTATACACAAAGCTATGCCGAAATAGGCTATGCTTTGATCATCAACCATAAGGCTCTGCTTTTCAACAAAAGCCTCGATCAATTGCATTTTGGCATGTCACATTGACAATTCACGCCATGCGATCGATAACTACCAATATATAACCTCTGAGCTTATGCGTCTCAGAGAAGGGTGTTAAGCAAGAGAATAAATTCTCCTCCACCAACAGATATATATTAAATAGAGATCAATTTACATGGAATGAAATCCAATGTTAGACACACATCCATTTACAAGTCCATTTTGGGTCTGAACGAAATTGGAGACACCTAATTCCTCGTCCTGTATGTCCAATACGGAAGAGAGGTGCTCGTTTATCTGGACAATCAACAAGTACGTCCAGATAACTACCAATTTAACCCTTTACTGGGAGCTAACCAATGTCGGGCATCAGTAGTTATCCATTCGATGTGAAGATCGCCGGTCTTCACTCGCCGTCTTCAACATCTTCGATTTAAATCGTCGTATAATCATTTGAAATGAGATTGAACTTGGTCTTTTCAGATGATTCTCGCATATATATAGTTTAAATCCATTTCATATCGTTAAAAGTATTTAATAACGATTTATCGCTATTTTTATCTATATAAAAATTAATTTAACGATGCTTTGGGTCAATAAGCTGCCCTAGCGCTGTTTTTATCAAATTTGATTTACACTTATCTCGAAATATAACCATTGGATTTTAACAAATTTTATATTGTTGGAAATATCTTCCTAAAGCAGTCATAATGGTTCCAGTTTTGGGAAAATCCGACGGTCGGATCTTTCAGCATAATCGTTTAAAGTTACGATTCCGAAACATGAACTATCGCGTGCAATTCGTTTAATATTAATTTATATTTATATATATAATTGTATATATAAATATAAACCATTCAAAGATTCCACTAACGTGTTTAACGTGCCAAATAAAAGAATGTTTTTATTGGCATATCATATCTACATATTCATAATGTCAAACAAAATATATTTCATTCACATGACAACTGGGCCAATGACAAATAAAAAGCTAATTTTTACTTCTATTTCTATTTTTAACTTTAACAAATAAAAAAGAAATATTTTATTTGTATAAATTTTCCAGTGTATGTTTTTTACAATAAAAATAATTCATACAAATTCTAATGTACTTATGGTTAATAAAATGATATTTTAACTTTGCATATAAATTCTAATATATGTATTGTAAATAAAAATGTTACTTTAACTATGCATATAAATTCTATTGTATGCATTGTGAATAAAAGTGTCATTTTAACTATGCATATAAATTCTAATATATGCATTGTAAATAAAAATGTTATTTTAACTATGCATATAAAAATGTAATTTTAACTGTGCATATAAATTTTAATATATGCATTGCAAAATAAAAATGTAATTTTAACTATGCATATAAATTCTAATATATGCATTGCAAAATAAAAAATGTAATTTTAACTATGCATATAAATTCTAATATATGCATTGCAAAATAAAAATGTAATTTTAACTATGCATACAAATTCTAATATATGCATTGCAAATAAAAATGTAATTTTAACTATGCATATAAAAATGTAATTTTAACTATGCATATAAATTCTAATATATGCATTGCAAAATAAAAATGATCCCTAGATTTATACACAAATTCTAATGCATATTTCGATGTTTAAATTTGTTAACAATTCTATTTTAAACAAAATGTATGAAAGCGATGTTTTCATTTTCCTCCTTTCTAGCATGTTAAAAACAAATGTTTTAACATACAAATATTCTTTAACATATGTTTTCTACTGAACCACTTTTGCATTAAAAATTGAATTTTAATGTTGCAACATTTTTATTCAAACAGTCAATATTTCCAGTGAATCAAACTTTACATTAACAAATATGATTTTAATGTTTCAACACTTTTATTCAAATATGAACAATTTTCATATGAATCATTCTTTTATAAAAATGATGTTTTTAATGTTAACATGCTTTTGTTTTAAGAATGAACATTTTCTAGTGATTCATTCATTTCATTAAAAACAAGGTTTTAATGTTATCACGTTCCTATATTTAACTTGAACGTTTCTACTAGTTGCTTACATTACATCAAAATGTGAAATCTTTATATTAACATGTTTTAATTTAAAACATGTACATTCTTCTAATTTCTAACATTACATTAAAAGGTAAATTTTTAATGTAAACATGTTTTTATGTTAAAAACATGAACATTTTTCCAATTTTTAACATTACATTAAAAAGTGAATTTTTTTAATGTAAACATGTTTTTATTTTAAAACATGAATATTTGTCTAATTTCTAACATTACATAAAAAAGTAAATTTTAAATGCAAACATGTTTTTATTTTAAAAGCTTGAACATTTTTCTAATTTTTATTCTAATTCAACAACATGATAGAAATTGATATTTCATTTTTGTTGAAAACTCTAGTTCAACAAAATGACAAAAATGTATATTTTATTTTTGTTGAAAACTCTAGTTCAACAAAATGACAAAATTTGATGTTTTATTTTTGTTGAAAATTCTAGTTCAACAATTTGACAAAAATTGATGTTTCACATTTGTAGAAAATTCTAGTTCAACAATTTGACAAAAATTGATGTTTCATATTTGTTGAAAATTCTAGTTCAACAAATTGACAAAAAATGATGTTTCATATTTGTTGAAAATTCTAGTTCAACAATTTGACTTAAACAAAAATATTCATTTTTGTTTTGACCAATTAAACAAAAATGACAATTCCAATGCAAGTATTCTAATTTTGACAAAAATGATAATTTTTGTCCAATGGTTCCAATTTGACAAAAATGATAAGTTTTGTCCAATTATTCCAAATAACAAAATGATAATTCTTTTACCCAGCAATTCTAATAAACCCAAAAATGATAATTGTTGGTTCCACTATTTTAACTAACAAAATGATTGATTTTGTCCAATGATTCTAATTTGATAATTTTATCTAAAAAAAATTATATATTTTTGTTTCACTCACTTTATTACAACAAAATGATCTATATGTTTTTAACTATTTCATCACAACACAATATCACCAAATAAACAGATCAACACACTACATCCATCACAGATCAAATCATGAATCATAACAAATAGGAATTAACTACGGACTGATGATAATAAAATTAAGATTATTTCTAATTATTTAAAAAGAAGAAATAAATAGATTTCTCACATTCGTTTAAATCTGAATGATTCCGATTTGAAATTTGACCAAAATTTGATCTTCTTACAATTAGTTCTAGTCAGCCTATAAGTGTAGATCTCGGACTCACGATTGTAACGGATCTGAAATCATTCAATTTCGAGTTCGTATGAGTGAGATACGATTTATTTTATCTTAATAACATTTTAAAATAAATTAATTAAGTAATTAAAATATATTTCACCTTCTTCCTCTTTCAGATAACACGGCCGTTGGGTTTTTCAACTCGTTCAATACTAGGGTTTTACTTTTCGAACACAAGCAGTCGGACGACGATCGGGTGGTGGCATGCCAGAGAGGAGGGGATGCACGCCTGGGGGTCCCACCGCCGTGAGGTGCGATGGCCGTAGGAGGGAGCGGCTGCGATTGATGCATCGGCCCTTCAGGGTGTTGGTTCTCCTCAGATTCTCAACGAAAGTTTGCCAAATTCGTATGGATCTGAATTTATGAAGTTCTCTAATATAAAGTCAATAGGAGTATGGAATTTTATAGAGTGGATTGAAGGGAATTAGTGAAGGAAGTGAGGAAGCTTCTGGCCATTGATACGAAAGGGGGTGGCGGCTTAGACTAGGGTATTAGGGTTTGGGAGAATACTATTTATAATATTATAATATCAATTTTCTTGATTAATGATTTTGGCCCATTAATCCTTAACGGTTCCAATTTCAGCCCAGCAAAAATTGTTCCCACCCAATTGCCCCCGTTTCGGAACCAATGGGCTAGGTCCCATCATCCCAAACGATCATTTTCAACCTGTTTTCTTTAATTTAAAATTTAAATCATTTATATAATTAATTCGATCGTACATTTAAATTCACTGGGCCATATATGGACTCCGAAAATTCCCGAAAAATAAATCTAGCTATGTTTTGACGATACCGTCCTAATAAAATTAATTTCGTCGAATTTGGAGACCTTTGAAAAATGGCCTTTTTAACGGTCAAAAAAATTCAATATAAATTACCAAATATAGTTTAATTTTCTACGCTCACAAATGAATTCCAAAAATTATGGAAAATTAAACTCAGCATTAATTTGACATTCCAGATCCAACAAAAATGGTTTCGTCGAAAACGAAGATCTTTTGTATAATGACCATTTATACGGGGCATAAATTATACTATATTGCATAGCGACTATTCTGAATATTCAACTAACCATAACTTTTTATTCCCACTATGAAATTTTGATTTTTCGGATACGTTGGAAAGATATTTTTAAACAGATTTAGATATTTTTGGTTTCTCTAAAATCCATTTTATTTTGAAGCATGTACATTCAGTCAAAGTTCAGATTCAAATTTTCAAACTACCGTGCTATTTCTAATTCTTTTAAAATTAAAATAAATATATTCATTCTAACTTCGATTTTAAAAGAAATTAAATCGTTGTTATTTAAAATAATTTATTTTAACTATTCAAAATTCATTGAAATAGCCAAAATAAAAATTTTAAGTTGGTTTTGATTTTTCGGGTTGTTACAATCTCCCCCACTTAAAAGCTTTTCGTCCCCGAAAAGGAAACAATGGTAAAGTAGGAAACAAAACAGAAAATGTAACATATTGCAAACGTACCTCAACACAAGAGTTACTTGGAGATGTCTACTCTGCACTTGGGATAAGCCTATTTGATGTTATCCTCAGTCTCCCATGTACATCTCTAGGATCCCCACTCCACTGCACTTTGACTAAGTGGATCCTCTTGTTCCTCAGGACTCGGGTTTCTTTGCCAACAATTTTCAATGGCTCCCTTCTCACTGCTAAGCTCGAGGTAATCTCCAAATCTTTTTGTGCTGCTTCCTCCACAACTAAGTCTAGATTATGAACATGCTTCCGGAGTTAAGACACATGGAATACATCATGAACCCCTGGCAACCAATTAGGCAACTGCACCATATAAGCGAGAGTTCCAATCCTTTCAAGAATAGGAAATGGACCAATGAATCTCGGTGCCAATTTCCTAGTCTTCCCAAATCGAATTACATCTCTCAATGGGGAAACCCTCAAGTGCACATGATCACCAATAGAGAATTTTAAATCCCTTCTTCGTGAGTCTGCATAGCTCTTCTGTCTGCTTTGAGCAGCCGGTAGACGCTTCTTAATAAAATCAACTTTATCCGATGCTTCACGAATCATGTCGGGACCCAATACTAATCAATTGCCTGGTTCCACCGAACATGTGGAGATCTGCATTGCCTGCCATATAATGCTTTGAATGGCGACATCTGCAAGCTTGCTTGGTAACTGTTATTATAAGAGAACTCAACCAAGTGCAATTGATCCTCCTAAGACCCGCCAAAATCAAGAATGCATGCTCGCAATAAGTCTTCTAATATGCGATTCACCCTCTTAGTCTGGCCATCTGTCAGAGGATGATAAGCGGTGCTCATATTCAATTTGGTCCCAAGCTCTTCTTAGAATGCTTCCTAGAATTTGCTAGCAAATATCGGATCGTGATCACTAACGATGCTACTGGGAACTCCATGTAGTCTGACAATCTCTCTGAAATAAAGCTGTGCCAGACTTCGAGCTGTTCTATTAGATCTGATAAGGATAAAATGGGCTGTTTTTGTGAAACGATCTACAATCACCCATATACTATCATTTCCTTTTCTGGTTCGGGGCAAGCCATCAATGAAGTCCATAGAAATTTGGTCCCACTTCCAACTTGGTACCTCTAGCGGTTGCAACAATCCTGCGAGCTTCTGTTGAAATGCACTTTTAACTTACTGGCAGGTGGAACATCTAGCAACATATATGGAAATGTCCCTCTTCATCGCCTTCCACCAAAAGGTGCGCTTAAGATCATGATACATCTTGCTTACTCGTGGATGGATGATGAGTTTAGATTTGTGACATTCATCCATAACTTCTCTTTTTAGCTCAGGAATATTTGGCACACATATTCGCCCTTGCAGTCTAAGGGTCCCCTTGTTGTCTATTTGGAAGCTTGACGCTTCGCCCTTTCGAACTCGCTCACTAATCAGTTGAATAAATTTATCATCTTTCTGAAGAGCAGAGATCTTATCCATTATTGTAGGTGTAATGATAAGACTGGCGATGATAAAATTGGCGCTGTCTGCATTCTTCCTGCTGAGCGCATCGGCTACAACATTGGCTTTTCCTGGAGTATATAAGATGTCCAGGTCATAGGCCGCAAGAAATTCAACCCAAAGTTGCTGCCTCAAGTTCAGATCCCTTTGGGTGAACAGATACTTCAAGGATTTGTGATCAGTATATAGTTTGAACATCTCACCCAAGAGATAGTGCCGCCATATCTTTAAAGAAAATACGATGGCCATCAACTCAAGATCATGAGTGGGGTACTTCTTCTCATGCAATTTCAATTGACAGCTAGCATAAGAAACTACTTTGTCACTTTGCATTAACACCGCACCAATACCTTAGACAGATAAAAGGGTAACATGTTAAAATAAGATTTTTCATTTAAAAATGTCATCTCTGACATGTTTGTTTAGATAAAAGGAATAACCTTCAATAGACGCATCTGTTCAGACTTTCAAATCTTGATTGCCATCAATAATGGTCAACACTGGAGCAGTGGTCAACCTCAATTTCAGCTCTTGGAAAGCTGCCTCACATTCGGGTGTCCAAACGAACTTTGTATGCTTCTTAGTTAGCTTTGTCAATGGACAAGATAATTTCAAAAAATCTTTAACGAATTTCCGATAATAGCCAGCCAATCCTAAGAAACTTCTAACTTCTGTAAGAGTGCTAGGTTGCTTCCAATCTTGGATGGCTGAGATCTTTCCTGGGTCTACTGAAATGCCTTTCTTTGATACAACATGACCGAGGAATTTCACTTCTTCTTGCCAGAATATACATTTAGAGAATTTGGCTTTCAGCACATCCTTTCTCAAGATCTCCAGAACTTCTTTTAGATGCTTTTCACGCTCAGCAGTGGATTTAGAAAAGTTTAAGATGTCATCGATGAAAACCAGCACGAATTTATTTATGACATCCCGGAATACTATGTTCATCAGATCGACAAAGTAGGCTGGAGCGTTATATAAACCGAAGGGCATTACTAGCCATTCATAGAATAAGTATGGCCCTTTGAAAGCTGTCAGAGGAACACATTCTTCGACAATGCGTAGTTAATGGAAACCTATAGCTAGGTCCATCCTAGAGAATACTTGCGCTCCATTCAAGCGGTCCAACAGATCATCGATACGGGGCAGTGGATATTTATATTTTAGCATTTGCTTATTGAGGTCACAATAGTCCACACATTGTCTGAGGGTACCATCTGACTTTGGGACAAACACCACTGCTTCACCCCAACTTGAGAAGCTAGGCCTGATCAGACCCTTCCACAAAAGTAATTTAGTTTGATTGCTCAGCTCCTCTTTTTCTTTCAGTGTCATTCTTCGAATAGGATGCACAACGGGCCTTGCATTAGGAACTAAGTCAATCCTGAAATCGATTTCGCTACGCGGAGGTAAGCTATCAACTTCTTCAAACACATCCGCATAATCTCTGACAACAGGAATATCCTCAATAGAAGCACGAGTGACTTCTAGAGAAGCCCAGAATTCTTTCCTAACTTTGGCTGAGCCGTGGTATGGTATAGAAATAATATCTCTGAATTTGGTTTTAATTTTGACTATTCTTTCAACGCACAGTAACTCAGCCTCATATTTTGTTAGCCAATCTAGTCCAAGTATGATATCATATCCGGAAAATTTCATAACGATCAAGTCAAAAGGGAACTGGAAGTAAGAATAAGAAACAGGCACTCTACAATACTAATCGAGAATAAGTGAACCTCCTATCGGACTATGGGCTCTAATCGATTCCTTAAGTTTTCTTGGTTTGAGTTTTAACTTTTTAATCGTGTCACTCGAAATGAAACTTCGTGATGCACCAGTGTCAAACAATACTATAATAGGAATATTCTTAATACTAAGAGTACCTCCTAAAACATCGGGTTTACCTGCTCCCTCGGAAGAAGCCGGTGTAGCCGCTCCATCATACACATGTGCCACCTTAGATTTCTTCAACAGAGGACAATTTCTGATAAAGTGCCCTGTCTTATGGCAATTAAAGCACTCCTGAGTGTTCCGAGAATTCTGACCGCGGTTCTGACTCGGTACACACTCATTCCTCCTTGGTTTATTTGGAGTCTGGCATTCGTAGTCAAAGTGCCCCATCTTTTGACAATTGAAGCATCTCACCTTGGATTTGTCTCTCTTTTCCCCTTGGGGCTTGGCGGCTGAAGAGCTGGTCGCCTCTGGTTTATTCTCATCTTGCTTTCTTTTATTATTATTCTGATTCTTCTCCCTATCCTGCTGTGAATTTCTATCATTATCCTCATAGCGGCAAGCCACCTCGATCACCTCATTAAAGGGGAGCTTAATGTGAGCTGTGACTATGTTCAGATATTTCTTGGAGAGGCCATTAATGAATCTTTTGTTCTTCTGGACTGGTTCCCGAACGAATTCTGGAGCATAGCGTGAGAGTTCTTCGAACTTCCACACATATTCTGAAATAGTCATATCTCTTTGCTGCAAATTGGAAAATTGATCGTGGAGACGCTCTACTTCCAGCGGAGGAATAAACTTCTCGTTGAAGAGATCTTTGAGTTTGGCCCAAGAAATATCAGCCTCATTATTGCCAATGATGACAGTATCCCACCAATTTTCAGCTTCATCCTTCAATAGCCATGATGCCAAGAAGCGCTTGCGGTGGTCTTCTAATTCCAGGCCTCCAAATATTTTCTTGCAATTCTTTAGCCACACTTGTGCCTCGAACACTGTCTCTCGCCTGGTGAATGGCATGCCCCCTAAATTTCTGAACTTCTTGGCCACCTTGTCCAAGTCAAAAGGTTGTGGGGGTGGAGGTGGTGGTGTTACAGCCTCGGGAGTAGGCTGCCTCTGAGCAGTGGGAGTCTCATCTCTTACTGGTCCTCTCGCCCCACCTCAGGCTCTAGCTCTCGCTCTAGTGCTCATTTTCCAGTTAGTTTTGTACCATCAAGGAAAGAGTCAGACTAACAGAAATGATAATTTTTAAAGGAAAGGTTTAAAAGTAGAGACATATGGAAAGATGATAATGATGTAATGACTAATTAATATGTGCTATTCTACTGTGTTCATTCTAGGACATTACTAATCTTATCTTTAGTGAGCTAGTCGCCTTTGAATTCTGCTAATTCTATCTTGACGAATTGTTTTAAAAATGTTATACTCCGAAGCTAAGGTTAACCTTTAGCTCTGATACCAACTGTGACGGCCCCAAACTTCCATAGTATGAAAGAAAGGATAATCATAGGAGTATAACATAATTACAACAATAGCAGGTCTCAGATAACATCATAACACATAAATCATTGCAATGGAAATAGGAATGTCATCACATCACAACATCAGAGACAAGAGAGTGCGCAATTACAGGATACACTTAGCAAATAGAAGTCTCAACAAAAAAAGAAATATAACTCCATCAAATACATCACAGATCAATAATGTCTAAATGTCTCAAAGAAGAAATAAAAAGATAAAAAGAAAAATGTTCATCATCTTCTTTCCTTAAGCAAGCTCCAATCCAGAATGTATCCATACCTAAACCTGTCACTTGGCTACCCGTGTGAAAAGGGGGCACCCGAGTTTGCAAAGTGAAACAAATTACGAGTCAGTCATGGGACTGGTATGAGAAATCTTCCTTAACTTAACTAACAATATGCCTAATCACAGGACCACGCCGCTGACGCGAAACAGGTTTACTACATTGGATTGCCAATGCATAAGTTTAATAAATTTTTATTCAAAAACAATACAATGCTTTTTAGAAAAATGAAATCATTATAAGACTCAAGTCCCATCACACAATGCAACACAAACCGTAGGATAGAGTTTTACCTTATAATGATCAAACATGCTTGATACGTAGAAAATAATATTTTAATATTATTATTAGTGTCTAATCAGTTTTAAAATACTTTAAAGTAAATGTATCAATCCTAGATGGCATAGTACCCCATCCTACTATGTCGCCATATATAGGTTTACAATCAAAACCGTAATGTCGTATTGGAAATTGGATTTCCGTCATGAGTCGAGGCTAGGGACGATCACCTTATCGATTCGAGACACTATAGCAATGTCCCAAGATCACACCTACGGGCAACCCTTAGATCCTACAAAGCCGGTCCACAAGTACTTTAGTGGATTGACAATTCCTGAACACACGTTTCCCAGTCCTATTGAACCTATAATTTGGTCACTATCGACCAATATAACCGAGGCGCCTCATTCCATCAACCACATAAGTAAAATGTCTGGGCTTGCAAAACCCTGATACTACTTCTAGCTATAAACAAATGTGTGCACTCTCTGCGTTCCCTTGTCCCATTTCTGACTCATACCGGGGTGTGAGGCTCACGAGGTAACGCTATATTCAAAGCTATGCCAAAATAGGCTATGCTTTGATCATCAACCACAAGGCTTTGCTTTTCAACAAAAGCCTCGATCAATTACAACTTAGCATGTCACATTGACAATTCACGCCATGCGAACAATAACTACCAATATATAACCTCATAGCTCATGCGTCTCAGAGAAGGGTGTTAAGCAAGAGAATAAATTCTCCACCACCAAAAGATATATTAAATAGAGATCAATTTACATGGAATGAAATCCAATATCAGACACACATCCATTTACAAGTCCGTTCTGGGTCTGAACGAAACCGGATACACCTTATTCATCATCCCGTATGTCCAATACGGAAGAGAGGCGCTCGTTTATCCGGACAATCAACAAGTACCTCCGGATAACTACCACTTTAACCCTTTACTAGGAGCTAACCAATGTCGGGCATCAGTAGTTATCCATTCGATGTGAAGATTGCCAGTCTTCACTCGTCGTCTTCAATATCTTCGATTTAAATCGTCGTATAATCATTTGAAATGAGATTGAACTCGGTCTTTTCATATGATTCGCGCATATATATAGTTTAAAACCATTTCATATCGTTAATAGTATTTAATAATTAATTATCGCTATTTTTATTTATATAAAAATTAATTTAACGACGCTTCGGGTCAATAAGCAGCCCTAGCGCTATTTTTATCAAATTTGATTTACGCTTATCTCGAAATCTAACTGTTGGATTTTAACAAATTTTATATCATTGGAAAGATCTTCCCAAAGCGGTCCTAACGGTTCCAGTTTTGGGAAAATCCGACGGTCTGATCTTTTCGTATAATCGTTTAAAGTTACGATTCCAAAACACGAACTACCATGCGCAATTCATTTAATTTTAATGTATATTTATATATGTACAATTATATATATAAATATAAACCATTCGACGATTCCACTAACGTATTTAACATGCCAAATGAAAGAATGTTTTTATTGGCATATCATATCTTAATATTCATAATGTCAAACAAAATATATTTCATTTACACGACAGCTGGGCCAATGACAAATAAAAGCTAATTTTTATTTGTATTTCTATTTTTAACTTTAACAAATAAAAAGGGAATATTTTATTTGTATAAAGTACCCAGTGTATGTTTTTTACAATAAAAATAATTCATACAAATTTTAATGTACTTATTGTCAATAAAATGATATTTTAACTTTGCATATAAATTCAAATATATGCATTGTAAATAAAAATGTTACTTTAACTATGCATATAAATTCTATTGTATGCATTGTGAATAAAAGTGTCATTTTAACTATGCATATAAATTCTAATATATGCATTGTAAATAAAAATGTTATTTTAACTGTGCATATAAATTCTAATTTATGCATTGCAAAATAAAAATGTAATTTTAACTATGCATATAAATTCTAATATATGCATTGCAAAATAAAAAATGTAATTTTAACTATGCATATAAATTCTAATATATGCATTGCAAAATAAAAATGTTATTTTAACTATGCATATAAATTATAATATATGCATTGCAAATAAAAATGTAATTTTTACTATGCATATAAAAATGTAATTTTAGCTATGCATATAAATTCTAATATATGCATTGCAAAATAAAAATGATCCCGAGATTTATACACAAATTCTAATGCAAATTTTGATATTTCAATTCGTTAACAATTCTATTTTAAACAAAATGTATGAAAGCGATGTTTTCATTTTCCATCTTTCTAGCATGTTAAAAATAACGTTTTAACATACAAATATTTTCTAACATATGTTTTCTACTAAATCACTTTTACATTAAAAATGGAATTTTTAATGTTGAAACATTTTTATTCAAACATTCAATATTTCCAATGAATCAAACTTTACATTAACAAATATGATTTTAATGTTTCAACACTTTTATTCAAATATGAACAATTTTCATATGAATCATTCTTTTATAAAAATGATGTTTTTAATGTTAACATGCTTTTGTGTTAAAAATGAACATTTTCTAGTGATTCGTTCATTTCATTAAAAACAAGGTTTTAATGTTATCATGTTCCTATATTTAACACGAACATTTCTCCTAGTTGCTTACATTACATCAAAATGTGAAATTTTTATATTAACATGTTTTAATTTAAAACATGTACATTCTTCTAATTTCTAACATTACATTAAAAAGTAAATTTTTAATGTAAACATGTTTTTATTTTAAAAACATGAACATTTTTCTAATTTTTAACAATACATTAAAAAGTGAAATTTTTTAATGCAAAAATGTTTTTATTTTAAAACATGAATATTTGTCTAATTTCTAACATTACATTAAAAAGTAATTTTTAAACGTAAACATGTTTTTATTTTAAAAGCATGAACATTTTTATAATTTTTATTCTAATTCAACAACATGATAGAAATTGATATTTCATTTTTGTTGAAAACTTTAGTTCAACAAAATGACAAAAATGCATATTTTGTTTTTGTTGAAAACTCTAGTTCAACAAAATGACAAAAATTGATGTTTTATTTTTGTTGAAAATTCTAGTTGAACACTTTGACAAAATTGATGTTTCATTTGTTGAAAATTCTAATTCAACAATTTGACAAAAATTGATGTTTCATATTTATTGAAAATTCTAGTTCAACAATTTGACAAAAATTGATGTTTCATATTTGCTGAAAATTCTAGTTCAACAATTTGACTTAAACAAAAATGTTCATTTTTGTTTTGACCAATTAAACAAAAATGACAATTCCAATGCAAGTATTCTAATTTTGACAAAAATGATAATTTTTGTCCAATGGTTCCAATTTGACAAAAATGATAAGCTTTGTCCAATTATTCCAAATAACAAAATGATAATTCTTTTTACCCAACTATTCTAATAACCCAAAAATGATAATTGTTGGTTCCTCCATTTTAACTAACAAAATGATTGATTTTGTCCAATGATTCTAATTTAATAATTTTATCTAAACAAAATTATATATTTTTGTTTCACTCACTTTATTACAACAAAATGATCTATATGTTTTTAACTATTTCATCACAACACAATATCACCAAATAAACAGATCTACACACTACATCCATCACAAATCAAATCATGAATCATAACAAATAGGAATTAACTACGAATTAGTGATAATAAAATCAGGATTATTTCTATTATTTAAAAAGAAGAAATAAATAGATTTCTCACGGTCATTTTAAAATGAATGATTCCAATCTGAAATTTGACCAAAATTTGATCTGCTTAGAATTGGTTCTAGTCAGTCCAGAAGTGTAGATCTCGGACTCACGATCGTAACGGATCTGAAACCATTCAATTTCGAGTTCGTACGAGTGAGATACGATTTATTTTACGTTAATAACATTTTAAAATAAATTAATTAAATAATTAAAATATATTTTACCTTCTTTATCTTTTAGATAACACGGCCTTTGGGTTTTTCAACTCGTTCAATATTAGGGTTTAACTTTTCGAACATCATAAGCAGCCGGACGACGATTGGGTGGTGGCACGCCAGAGAGGAGGGGGAGGCGCGCCTGGGGTCCCACTGTCGTGAGGTGCGATGGTCGTAGGAGGGAGAGGTGGCGGTTGATGCATCGGCCTTTCGGGGTGATGATTCTCCTCGGATTCTCAACGAAAGTTTTCCAAATCCGTAAGGATCTGAAATTTATGAAGTTCTCTACGATAAACTCAAAAGGAGTATGGAATTTTATAGAGTGGATTGAAGGGAATTAGTGGAGGAAGTGAGGAAGTTTCTGGCCATTGAAACGAAGGGGGCGGCGGCTCATACTAGGGTATTAGCGTTTGGGAGAATACTATTTATAATATTATAATATTAATTTTCTTAATTAATGATTTTGGCCCATTAATCCTTAACGGTTCCAATTTCAGCCCAGCAAAAGTTGTTCCTACCCAACCGCCCCCGTTTCGGAACCAATGGGCTAGGTCCCATCAGCCCAAACGATCAATTTCAACATGTTTTCTTTAATTTAAAATTTAAATCATTTATTTAATTAATTCGATCGTATATTTAAATTCACCGGGGCCACATACGGACTCCGAAAATTCCCGAAAAATAAATCTAGCTATGTTTTGATGATACGGTCCTAATTAAAATAATTTCGTCCAATTTGGAGACCATTTGAAAAATGGCTTTTTTAAATGTAACACGCCGTATTTTCTATGAACATAAAAGTAACAAAACAAAGCATACTTAATTTTTAAAAGTAGAATTAAGGGAAACGGGTTATGCCATTGCGTTCATCTTGGAATTCTGCTTGAGATAGAGTCCAAGTTTGCGTAAATCGGACTGCGTATGAAGAAGTTATGGCCTTCAGAAGTTTCAGAAAATTTAAATTAATTAAAACATCTCAGTTATAAATTCAAAATTCGAATTCAAACGCAGAACATGTGTGGGCCTGTTCCGGATCCGAGGCAGATTCGGATTTTTGTATCTGGACTTGTTTTCTGGACAGATTCTTTGGCTCCTAAGCTATTTAAACACCCCCAAACTCCACTTTCTCTCCACAACAAACCATTGTAACGCTATGCTGCCTCAATTCTCATTAAAATAAATCAATGGCGTCTCTACTCTGCTGAAACCTAAGCTAGAACTAGTGCTTCTTCTTCTTCTTCCAATACGAATAGGATTAAAAGAGAACAACTACGACCCTTTTTCTTTTAGAATGTAACCAATGTGAGTACAGTTATTTTCAGATATGAAATTTAATTATGATCTTGACATGGTTATAAATCTGAATTTGAGATTATGCATATTCTTGTTTATCAGATCTGTTTTTCTATGTAGATCTATCTTATCAATAATATAGAAACTATTCTGTATCTCTTCCTTCCTTATATTCTATAGCCAGGCTGCCACGAGCCTGAGCCAAATCTCATAAGAGATTGACGCACGAACGCTAAATTTGGGAAAAATAGTGAATGGTGCATAATTTAGGCATGAATGATTTGAGAAAAGAACATATGTTGTAATTTAAGATCTGGATCTGGGCATTCTATATATGATAGTCTGTGATTTGGAAGAAGGAGAATTATTGTGTATACGACTTAGGCGTAAAGATCTATATTATAATAGGATAACTATTAAATGTGAATACGCCTAAATGGGGATTTTGGATATTAGGCACACGCTGAAATCAAAGGCTATAATTTGGCATAATTCGTATTGTATATCGTGATTTGGGATTATTATAGAATATTCTGCACTGTGTAAATTTAACTAAAATTTGGGGCATATGTTATATTGTTAATTATGACCATAATTTGGGCATGTAAAATTAGGCTTAATTTTATGATTAGGCGAGTTATGTCAATGGAATTTTAAGGGATGATTAAATCTGTTAAATTGCATAATCTGCTAAATCTGTTGAAACTGAATACGGTAATTTGGGGTATGAAAATCTGTAGGCTCAATCTAAAATTGAGTAAAACAAGTTAATAGAACTTCGAATAATCTGTTGTAACTTGTAAAGATGTTTAATTTGTTAAATTGGCATAATTAGTCGGATACTGGCATAATCTATGAATGAATACTTTAGCTAAAAATAAGAATGTTGAGGCACGGGGTTGGACCCTGTTTGCGGTAGAAGCCTGCCCGGACCCAACCGGCTTAACCAGCAACCGCAAACTGTCAGTCTAATGTGAGAGGTCATAGGCATAACTAAAAGATGCTTAGACACGAGGTTAGGTCTGGCTTGTGGCAGAAGTCTGTCAGGAACCGCCTGGCACATCCAGCGGCCATAAGCTACCGACCTAATGTGAGAGGTCTGTGCATTAGTAATTAATTAATGCAAATCTAGGACAAATATGATGCCTAAAACGTGTTGTGTGAATAAGATTTAATCAACTGGGCAGATGAATCTAATAAACTCCTTTCGTAAATCTGTAGGCCCAATACAAGGTTTGTTAAAACAATCTGTAAGACTGTTAATCTGTATATCTGATCCGTTAGTCTGAAAAGTTGTTAACCTATATGTCTGATCTGAGAAATAGTTAATCTGAACTTTGTACATCTGAAATCTGTAAGCAAGTTAATTTGAAATTTGTTAGTCTGGGGACACAAGGTTAGGAGGGGTAATTACTTGTGTCATCTGTTGTGTGGGACCCATATTAGTTAGTAACCCTTTTCTGGTATCAAAACTATGACCCAACACTAGGAGGGGTCCGGGCACGCTTACTGAACTAATTGTAAGAGGTTCACTCTGATAATGGCGAGGGGTGTCGATGGCGCATTCCAACCGGTTCATGTGCATGCATGGATCCGGTCTACTCTGAGGATGCAAGACACCGTGACATCTGTAAATAGGTCTGTGTCTATAGGTTGCCACTTTAGGGAATGATACACCCTTTTGTGGGGCTGGCATAGGGTATTTAGGTATTAGGGAGCCGATCGCTTGGGGTTGAATTTAGGGTACACCTAGCTCTGTCTGTTTTTGTTGGTGTACCTTCTGTCTCTGTTGGGGTGGTAAAGGCCCATTAGTTGGGGTGGTAAAGGCCCATCATTAGCATTCTGTTTCTGTACCTTCTGTCTCTGTTGGGGTGGTAAAGGCCCATTACTAGCATTCTGTTTCTATACCTTCTGTCTCTATTGGGGTGGTAAAGGCCTATTACTAGCATTCTGTTTCTGTAGAGATTATTTTGTTTCCGTTTCTGTTTCTGTAGAGATTATTCTGTTTTCGTTTCTGTTTTAGTTTAGACATTAGGGTAACACCTAATCCTGTTATACTAAGTGTTAGTGCAGGGAAGTAAGATAGGTAAGAAGCATATCTTGGTCTATATCATTCTGTTTCTTCTGTTTAGCTTAAGCATACCTGCTACTCCTATTGTTGTAATCTCTCATCTAGTTTTATTTACATGTCACGATACTACTATCTGTTTATATGCTGAAAGTTACTGGACTCGCCAGACTTTATGTTTGACCTCGTTTGTTTTCGCCTCTTTTATTTCCGTTTCCCCCTTCTCCTAAGGTGCTCAAGGCTGAAACATAGGAGCTTGATTCATATTCTCTCTACTTGAAGTGCTTGCTTGGCCTTAACTCTACCTTCTTATGGCAGTTTATGTTGGGGATTATGGTTTTTAAAATTATGCATTCTGAAGGATTTTGGTATAAGACTGATACTTGTGTACTTGGGTTTTGGTATTGTGATTTTGAAAGATGTAATCAAACTTATTTTTGTTTCTGCTGTAATAAATTTATAAATTTTTCAAGTACTACTTTACGTATCTGTCTTGTAATATTATGTTCTATTTACTTATAACGCTTCATGGAAGTTAATGCATTCCCTTTGTGAATGACATTAACAGACATGGGGTGTTACACTTGGTATCAGAGCTGAAGGTTACCAGATTTGATAAAAAGTTTTTGAAAACTATTTTCAAAATGGTTTTAAAAAGGAAGTATTTTCAAAAGTAAAGTTTATTTTGAAAAACATAATCCCCAAAAGCCATATATCTGTCTTTTGATTCTCCATTTTTGAATCTCTTTTCTTTCGTTTTAGCATGTCTGGAGAATAAAACATCCCTTATATCCCAGAGGGAGTCACCATACCCGGATGGTTCCGTAGATATTTGGTGGCCACGGCACCCGCTGAAGGCCAAGGAAACGTTCCTCCGGCTGTACCCTTCGCTCTCCTCCTCCTCTGCGCGTGAATACTTTGCCGGAGACATGTAGAGACTTTCGAGCTATGGGCAGAAATAACTTTAATGGGATTGAATTACTCGTAGAAGCAAGAAACTGGCTCAAGGAATCAGAAGATTTGTTCGTTATCTTCGAAGTGGATAATAGGCAGAAGATATAGTTGGTTGTATGGTTACTTAAGGACGAAGCCTAATTCTGGTGGGAGGTCACGAATAGAGAACATGCAGTGGAGACTTGGATGGATTTCAGGCATAGGTTCGAAATGAAATTTCTCTCACGAGCAGAAGAGAATTTATACATGGAGAGGTTCTTGGCGTTGAAGCAGGGGAATTTATTAGTAAAAGAGTACGTCAATAAGTTCAATCAGTTGGCGAGATTCGGCTTAGACTTGGTGAACACACCTAATAAGAAGGCCCAGAGATTCATTAAAGGTTTGAATGAGCTGCTACACGGGTTGGCTATGACCCACATTCCTATGGGGGCTACCATCGAGAAATTGGTTGACATGGCATTGATGCATGAAGAGGAAGCCAAAAGTGAGAAAAAGGAGGAAAAGCTCGAAGGACCACAGAACAAGAAAGCATGGCCCCAAAGGAAACAAAAAAGAAGGATGAAAAGTCTGAAGATAAGAAGGAGAAAAAGTGCTTTACTTGTGAAATCTTGACTCATCTGAACAAGGATTGCAGAAAGAGGAAGGGCACTTGCTTCAACTGTGGTGAGATGGGATACTTCACTAGGGACTGCCCGAAGAAACGAGGGCATGGGCAGAGGACAAGACCTAATTCTGAAGGGCAGGTGAATGCTCTTGTGACTGGCAGATAGGATAGAGATAGGAAAATTTCTGTAGAAGGTATAATTTCCTTATCTTATTATTGAGTTAAAACTCTTTTTGATTCTTTCATTTTGATTCTGTAATTGAGACTCGGCACTTTAATACTAGTCTTGTTTCTGATCCCGTTATAGTCTCAAACCCCATAAGGGTTACGACTCATCTGTTTGTGATAAGTTGGGGTTTGAGGGTATCTATGTTGGGCATTAAGTTGACTATGACGCATACATACTGGGTTTTGCGGGATATGGTGGGGTTTTATCATGCTTAGTTTCCTAAGAATCATTTGATAATCTGATCTGTACCAGTAGCATGTAAGTATCTGAATATTTCTGAAAAGGATAGGGTTTTTATTCGAAGCGTGAAGTAGATTTCTAGTTTTGACATTGTTTAATGGGAATAATTCTCTGAGTATCAGTCTGATGTTGATTTCGGTCTTCGGGGTTGATACTTAGAGGTTTATTATCTTAACCGATGTCTAATGGGAACAGAACTTTTGTTTTAATTGTACTTGCTTCCATCACTCGGTTGTATCCTATCGATCGAGTCTTTGACCTTTAGGTAGAAACTAATGGGTGTAAACATGTGTTTGAAACATGTTATGTTTGATGGTTAAATGTGGATGCAAGTGGTTGCTAGTAGTTGCTCGTGGATGCATATACACACACTCGGCACTAGATCGGCTCAAAAGCACTCTCATACTACATATGGATGTGTGCGCATTTTCAATTTTTGTGGATGCAAAATGATTGACTCATCACATGGATGTTGCATTTGGATGAATGGTTATGCACTCTGATGTGTATCAAATAGGATTTCTTGCATACATAATTGGACTCATGGCACTAACATAATTCTCATTGAGGAGGTCAACTGAATCAGTAGACCGCCAGATCTTTGCATTAGATAAGAGACATATACACACGCTTTTGCATATGTTCATACAACATTAGAAGTTTTCTAAGGACAATGGATGCTTATGGATGATGGTTGTAGATGGGTGATTGGATGGTAGACACATTCTTCTTAACTTGAAGATTTCGGGGACGAAATCCTTTAAGGAGGGGAGAATGTAACACCCCGTATTTTCTGTGAACATAAAAGTAACAAAACAAAGAATACTTAATTTCTAAAAGAATAACTAAGGGAAAGGGTTATGCCATTGCGTTCTTCTCGGAATTCTGCTTGAGATAGAGTCCAAGTTTGCGTAAATCGGACTCCGTATGAAGAAGTTATGGCCTTCAGAAGTTTCAGAAAATTTAAATTAATTAAAATAGCTCAGTTATAAATTCAAAAATCGAATTCAAACGCAGAACAGGGTGGGCGGGATTTTTCCCGCCCAGGGGCCAGGTCGACCAAGGGGTCGACCTACCCTATACAGGTCGACCATGGGGTCGACCTCCCCCCCAACAAGTCGACATGTTCCAGATCCGAGGCAGATTCGGATTTTTGTATCTGGACTTGTTTTCTGGACATATTCTTTAGTTCCTAAGCTATCTAAACACCCCCAAACCCCACTCTCTCTCCACACCAAACCATTGTAACACTATGCTGCCTCAATTCTAATTAAAATAAATCAATGGCGTCTCTACTCTGCTGAAACCTAAGCTAGAACTAGTGCTTCTTCTTCTTCCAATCTGAATAGGATTAAAAGAGAACAACTACAACCCTTTTTATTTAGAATCCAACCAAGGTGAGTACAATTATTTTCAGATATGAAATTTAATTATGATCTTGACATGGTTATAAATCTGAATTTGAGATTATGCATATTCTTGTTTATCAGATCTTTTTTTCTGTGTAGATCTATCTTATTAATGTTATAGTAACTATTTTGTATCTCTTTCTTCCTTCTGTTCTACAGCCAGGCTACCACGAGCCTGAGCCAAATCTCATAAGAGATTGACGCACGAACGCTAAATTTGGGAAAAATAGTGAATGATGCATAATTTAGGCATGAATGATTTGTGACTGATTTGAGAAAAGAACATATGTTGTAATTTAAGATCTGGATCTGGGCATACTATATATAATAGTATGTGATTTGGAAGAAGGAGAACTATTGTGTATATGACTTAGGCGCAAAGATCTATATTATAATAGGATAACTATTAAATGTGAATACGCCTAAATAGGGATTTTAGATATCAGGCATACGCTGAAATCAAAGGCTATAATTTGGCATAATCCGTATTGTATATCATGATTTCGGATTTTTAGAGAAATTCTATACTGTGTAAATTTAACTAAAATTTGGAGCATATGTTATAATGTGAATTATGACCAAAATTTAGGCATGTAAAATTAGGCTTAATTTTATGATTAGGCGAGGTATGTCAATGGAATTTTAAGGGATGATTAAATCTGTTAAATTGCATAATCTGCTAAATCTATTGAAACTGAATACGGTAATTTGGGGTATGAAAATCTGTAGGCTCAATCTAAAATTGAGCAAAACAAGTTAATAGAACTTCGAATAATCTGCAGTAATTTGTAAAGAAGTTTAATTTGTTGAATTGGCGTAATTAGTCGAATATTGGCATAATCTGTGAATGAATACTTTAGCTAAAAATAAGAATGCTGAGGCACGAGGTTGGACCCTGTTTGCGGTAGAAGCCTGCCCGGACCCAACCGGCTTAACCAGCAACCGCAAACTGTCAGTCTAATGTGAGAGGTCGTAGGCATAACTAAAAGATGCTTAGACACGAGGTTAGGTCTGGCTTATGGCAGAAGTCTGCCAGGAACCGCCCGGCACATCCAGCGGCCATAAGCTACCGACCTAATGTGAGAGGTCTGTGCATTAGTAATTAATTAATGCAAATCTAGGATAAATATGATGCCTAAAACGTGTTGGGTGGATAAGGTTTAATCAACTGCGCAGATGAATCTAATAAACTCGTTTCGTACATCTGTAGGCCCAATACAAGGTTTGTTAAAACAATCTGTAAGACTGTTAATCTGTATATCTGATCCGTTAGTCTGAAAACTTGTTAACCTATATGTCTGATCTGAGAACTAGTTAATCTGAACTTTGTACATCTGAAATCTATAAGCAAGTTAATCTGAAATTTGTTGGCCTGGGGACACATGGTTAGGAGGGGTAATTACTTGTGTCATCTGTTGTGTGGGACCCATATTAGTCATTAACCGTTTTTTGGTATCAAAACTATGACCCAACACTAGGAGGGGTCCGGGCATGCTTACTGAACTAATTGTAAGAGGTTCACTCTGATAATGGCGGTCGATTGCGCATTCCAACCGGTTCATGTGCGTGCATGGATCCGGTCTGCTCTGAGGATGTAAGACACCGTGACATTTGTAAATAGGTTTGTGTCTATAGGTTGCCACTTTAGGGAATGATACACCGTTCTGTGGGGCCGACACAGTCTATTTATGTATTAGGGAGGCAATCACTTGGGGTAGAATTTAGGGTACACCTAGTTCTGTCTGTTTCTGTTGGTGTACCTTCTGTCTCTGTCAGGGTGGTAAAGGCCCATTAGTTGGGGTGGTAAAGGCCCGTTATTAGCATTCTGTTTCTGTACCTTCTGTCTCTGTTGGGGTGGTAAAGGCCCATTAGTTGGGTTGGTAAAGGCCCATTACTAGCATTCTGTTTTTGTACCTTCTGTCTCTGTTAGGGTGGTAACGGCCTATTACTAGCATTCTGTTTCTGTAGAGATTATTCTGTTTCCGTTTCAGTTTAGACATTAGGGTAACACCTAATCCTGTTATACTAAGTATTAGTGCAGGGAAGTAAGATATAAGTAAGAAGCATATCTTGGTCTATATCATTCTATTTCTTCTGTTTAACTTTAGCATACCTGCTACTCTTGTTGTTGTAATCTCTCATCTAGTTTTATTTACTTGTCATGATACTACTATCTGTTTATATGCTGAAAGTTACTGGACTCGCCAGACTTTATGTCTGACCTCGTTTGTTTTCGCCTCCTTTTCTTTCCGTCCCCCCAGGTGCTCAGGGTGGAAACATAGGAGCTTGACTCTTATTCTCTCTGCTTGAAGTGCTTGAAGTATTGCTTTGCTTTGACTCTGCCTTCTTATGGCAGTTTATGTTGGGGATTATGGTTTTAAAAATTATGCATTCTAAAGGATTTTGGTATAAGACTGATACTTGTGTACTTGGGTTTTGGTATTGTAATTTTGAAAGATATAATCAAACTTATTTCTGTTTCTGCTGTAATAAAGTTATAAATTTTTCAAGTACTACTTTACGTATTTGTCTTGTAATATTCTGCTCTGTTTACTTATAATGCTTCATGGAAGTTAATGCATTACCTTTGTGAATGACATTAACGGACATGGGGTGTTACATTAACGGTTGATTAAATTCAATAGAAATTACCAAACACAGTTTCACAAATAAATTCCAAAAATTATGGAAAATTAAACTTAGCAATAATTGGACATTTCGGATCTAACAAAAACGGTTTCGTCGAAAACGGAGGTCATTTTTATAATGGCCATTTACACGGGCCGTAAATTATACTATATTCCATAGCGACTATTCTGAACATTCAACTGGCCATAACTTTTTATTCCCGCTATGAAATATTTATTTTTCGGATTCATTGAAAAGATATTTTTAAACAGATTTAGTGGTTTCTCTAAAATCTGTTTTATTTTGAATCCTATACATTTAGTCAAAGTTCAGATTCAAACTTTCAAACTACCGTGCTATTTCTAATTCCTTTTGAAATTAAAATAAATATATTCATTCTAACTTCGATTTAAATAAATTTTAAATCGTTGTTATTTAAAATAATTTATTTTAACTATTTAAAAATCATTGAAATAGCCAAAATAAAAATTTTAAATTAGTTATGATTTTCCGGGTTGTTACAATAATATGACAAGGCATACGAGGAATATCCATGGTAGGATTCTACAGGATTGCGGCTCCGGGTCGGTGGTAACACAAAGCAGCCACTACCGCCCACCTCGAACAACACTCCCATAATCAAAAGGGCATGTCCAAATCAATCATATAGTAATATAGATGGTACCAAAGAAGCGTGTTCGATTAGAAGTGCTACCTCACTTAACCCAGGCATGGCTCCTGTTTTAGTCATTTTATTTATGACCCGAAGGTCAAGGCTAATCCATCAGTGTTCTCTTTCTTCAAATCTAGTAATTGCCTACATACCATCCTACTACTTTTTTGGAATTCCACCGCATACACAATTGTTAAAGTGGTAACGGTATTTGCAGTGAGTATGACATCTACCGACTCCGGTCTCTTTAACAACCAAATGTTTACATTTTTCACACCATGGCCATCATATTTCAAGTACCGCAAATCAATATATTTCAAATATTGCCCCAAAATAAATTACACGAATACGTTATCATTGGTTCGATTAGGATTATAAAACAAATATTCACCATTTCTTTGTCAACCATTGGATTTTAAATTTTAACTTCCATAAAATATCGTTATTGCTTGAAATCCTTTATTTCACCATTTTGATTCGCTAGACTGGATCAAACTTTGGAATTTATTTATAAAATATATTTAGAAAAGGTAAATTTTAAATATTATGTGTGTATTAAATTAAAATAAGGTATATATATAGTTGAAAACAATCATAAAATTTATATAGTTAAAATGATCAAAATAACTTATAAAGAATATTTACAAAATTACGTAATGAGGAAAATTGCTTTTGTAACATTTTAGTTTTATTCAAAAATATTAATCCAATCCAATCTCAGATCCATGTCTCGCCATTTCTTTTTTTCCAACTAGATTTCATAATCAATCGAATTCCACTTTTTATATAATTCCCAAACAATTTCAACTTAAGCTATTGGCCAAAGGACGATTTGTTATATTCCAAATTAGTTAACAAGCTCAAATTCACCATGGCCTAGATAAGCACATTTCTCTTTTACTTGAATTTAACAAATTTACATTTTGACAAATCTTTTTACATTGAAATGGTAAGAAATCATTTGATAAATTATGTGTATTAAAATAAGTTCTAAAGCATTTAACAAGTTTGAAACCCTTTATATTGAACTACCAACTTTTAAATTCATGTTATAAAATTTAATATGTGAAACATAAAGTTTATGGAGAATTCATTTTAAAAAATAAATTTTAACTTGAGGTTTTAACTTATAAAATTATCTTTAAAAAATTTTTGAAATTCTCATAAAAATTCAAAGTTTCTATTAAATACTTCTTTATGTTATATGGAAATTCCATTTAATTATTTCTTTTTTCAAAATTGACATAATTATTTTAAAATAATTTATTTTTATTGACCACGGTATCCATATATAAATTTTCTACCATATGGTTAAGATATATGGATATTTATCATTTCAATCCATTCTTTAAAAATATTCGAATCCCGGGTATGTATCATTTCAACCTGCATCCCAAATCGATTCGAATACACAAGGGTTTCGAGTATTTACCATTTCAACCCGTAATGTTTCTAATCTTAGGGAACTTGCATGGTGAGAAAATAAGCCTAGCATATTGTAACGACCCACATTCTACGCATCAGGGGATCGTAGAATATTTATTTATTTCTCATGCAAATTCGTATAGCCATGTAACTTTGGGAGATGACTATTGGGGTCATTTCCCATGTTCATGATTTTTGCCGATTTTTAAATGATTAATTTTCCCCTAGCTGATCTTTTTTCGGCTATAACTTTTGACTGATAAGGTGTTTCGACTTGAAACCACTTCCATTAGATCCAGATGATGGTTTACCTTTCCGTAGAGTGGTCACATTAGCCAAACGGACTCACCGTTTGGGAGATATGGCTGAAACAAGGTTTAGAAGGTGAAAAACAGCTTAACAGGTCCTAATATAGGTTATTAGCAAGAAGGCCCATAACCCATTTCGGGATAAGGGTTATGGGGAGGCTGAGAACAGTAGGAAAACGATTTTTATTTCATTTTTCAGCTGCCTAAAACATTTCTCTAACCTTAGCCATGGCCTCCACCTTCTAATTTCATCCCAAATCGCTCTCTAATCAAGTTTTAGCCTAATCTACATCAAATCAAGGAAAAACAACACCAAATCAGAGTTAGAGCTATTGTGTTGCATGGAGATTCAACCCAAATTAGAGATATTTTCAGATCTAAGTTTTATTTGTGGCTAAGTTGAGTGATTTGCATAGTTTCTCACTAATTACGGTTGATCAGGGGTAATTAGTGTTAATTAGCGAAATTTTGGCTTAGAAAAATCTGAAAAGAATTGTAGAATTCTAAAATATTATTTTAGGGCTCTGATAGAAATTTGGACTAATTTGGATAAGTTTTGCTAATTGTATGCTAAAACATGATTGAGGGGGATTAAGGGGAAAACATAGGTTTTTGGGTATGTTTGATCCATAATGACATGTTAAGTTGTTGTTTTAGTGCTTATTGTTGATTCTTTATGTTGCTATTACTGTATGGTATGTTTTGTGGTTGATTAGAAAAGTTAGAGTAGTCGAAAACGCTGTCGTGTGCGTAAAATAGTCGCTGCAAAAGTAGCAGGAATTTGACCCGAACCGGATCAGATCGGTGGAGGAGGGCACGAACCAACCCGCTTGTAGAGCATCCCACAACTCGACCCGCCTGCATCTGGAGTTCTCCAAACTGACCCGCTCGTGGACGGTGACCATGAACTAATCCACTCGTGGCCTACATGCAACGCCCCGAACCGAAGTGCCAACCCAGGACCAGAAGCCCTGAACGAAACAGAAGCTCATGATCCGAACCAGGGAACTACTCTGAACCGAACCATTATAAGAAGATGCGTATGGGCCAACCCAAGTGGAGAACTCTGACCCGAACCGATGGGGTGATCACGACCTGACCCGGATGGAGCAATCCGATCCGAAGCAGGTGATCATGAACTGAACTAGGATGGTCGAACCGATGATGACTGAAGGAATGAACCGATCCGGAGGAGACCAAAACCCGAGATGCAAAAGTAATCCAAATGGGAGGTTGTAACTAAGGATCCAGATGGGAACCAATGAGTGAACTTCACGGTTGGACTTTGCTGCGGGACGTGTGCTAAGGGATTATTGACGTCCATAACTTTGATTCACCACCAAGATAGATGTTAGGCTACGGATCAATGTAGTGGGGTAGTTATTACTCCATGGGGCAGAGTGAACGTAGCATGCCAGTGCAGTGGAGTCGTCATGACTTCATAGGGCAGAGTGGATATAGCAAGGACTAGTGGCTATGGATCAGTGCAGCGGAGTCGCCATGACTCCATGGGGCAGAGTGATAATAGCAAAGGATTTGGACAGTCAAAATAGTGGATATCGTATGCTTTACACACTGAGTGAGAGATGTGAGGATGGTTGCTATGCTTGTTTGTTTGCCATCACTATGACATGTACACCCCTTCCCCGTTATCTTTACACCATATGTTAGTGTCACCATAGAGTATTGTACATCCTGTTGTGCTAACTCTTTGGTTGCAGGTCTAGGTTCGGGTATGGTTTAGTATACCTATTATTGTTCTGTTTTTGCTGCTTATCGCTCATACCAGACTTTTGTCTGACCAAGAGTTTTATGTCTCTTCTTATTACTCTGGGTGCTCTTAAACGGGCAGGCTAGAAACAGGTTAGGTGGTATGCACGAGTAGCTGTACCGGAGACGAGCAGGAGGCTTCCACGTATGATATATATAGATATTCTCCCTGTGTCGCTGCTGGTCATTACTTTGGTCATTAGTAGTGTACCTTCACTACATCATATCAGCCAATTTGGCACACAACGTTGCAGGGATAAAATACGGTTTGTAGCCGTATCATATTTGATAGGTCTTAGAGCCGTAGCAAACTACATTTTGCGATCCGCACCACCCTAAACACCATAAATCTGACCGTCCATCGGGGATGCTCCGGATCGGTTCATTTGACACGACATTTGGCCAAATCTAATTCGTATCCTATTGTGCACCCCTTCAGGCACTCCAAACATAAATTTTGGCCGCTCCCTTTTCCTTTTGTTTTAGTTTAATGGAGACCGAAAACCCAAATTAGGGTTTTCGATCAGTGACCAAATCGTGCCTCCACCTTTCTCTGGAATCTCCTCCTTCGGCAGAGATGATTCGATTTGTGTGTCTCCAGCTTTGCACTGGTTAGATCACTGGCATCACTGGCACCAATGATCGACCAGCGCAAAGCTAGAGACCCCAAATTTGGGTAATTTGAAGATTGTGGACTTTGTGTAATTCCGATGTGCTAATCAACTTATTCTTAATTTGTATCGTTACATTCAGGTAATTCTTTTTACTTGTTCATATTATCTTAATGTCACTCTCAAGGACGGAGCCAGGATTTTAATTTCCGCCAGGCTAAGTAAAAGATTAATTTAAAACCTTAATTGTGCAGGGTCAGCTGGATTGGGATTTCTGTCATGGTACTTAGTAGGAAAAATCAGAGCATTTTTGATATAAACTTCAGGTAATATCTCGTTTTTTCCATCCCCTCATCATGGATACACTACATTAGCTAGATCAGGTGATAGAATAGAAAGGGCAAGGCTATAGCAATGTTATATCTACAATATTGTAGCTAAGTGACAAGAAGAATTATAATGAGTTTGTGGTTTAATACTTTTAGAGCGAATTAGTGAGTCATTACGTGAAAATCATGTTTGCGGAGATTTTGGAGAATGAAAAATAAACTGGTTCAAAGCAAAGGAATTGTTTTGGAGAATGAAATCATTTCATGTAGCATTACATAAACATGTTATACATATAATTGACAAATATGCACACACGAATACAAAGACACGATATGCCCTTCATTGTTATCAGTACGAACAAAAAGACACGATATTTTGTTTCCAATCAGGCATAAAATTACTTCTTTTTTCCTATAGATTTGTGCACTTTTGTGTTGCTGGAACTCAGGCGCTGGCTATCACGATTCAGTTTTACTGCCAATCATCAGGTTAGCCTTTTAAGTTTTTGTTTTAAACTGTGTACATAGTAACATATATAAATATTTAGTGCTATTATATATAAAACTTTATGATCAGCATCATGAGCTAGCTTATTCTCATAGTAGTACTGCTTTGATTACAGCAAACACATGGATTTCATCGGCATATTGATCAGCACGTACGCTCAATCTTCACGGCCTCGACTGGAGTTATATATATCAGGCTGATCATATGTTTTTACCTTTTTTCGTTAGTTCGTGTTGTTATGAAAATCTTTGCCAGTTTCCTTTGTATATGTTATTATGTTATACATTGTGTTCGTGTTATGAAAAATCTTGTAAATGCTTTGAGTATATATATATAATATAAATTGTGTTGTTCTTGTGTATAAATTGTGGTATATATGCTGTGTTATATGAAAAATATGTGCTACAGTTTCTGTATATATATATATATATATATGCACATATATAAATATTTGCACACATAGATATAATTTGATACGGTCAAAGGCCGTGTCTGAATACTACTTAGATACGGCTATAAGCCGTATGTTATTACTTATGAGATACGATTTGTAGCCGTATCTAAAAATTTAACACGCCGTTTTTTGATACGGCTATTGGCCATATTTAAGACCCTTAGATACGGCTAAAAACACAGCTTAATCAGTATATATGGTGTAGTGCTTTCTTATTTTTCTTTAGAGACAATTTGAAAAGTTGTAATGATGATGATGTGGAACATAAGATGTATTTTGAATTTTCCCATGCTATCATGGTTTAGTTTTCATCTTATGCACTGTCTCACCTGTTTTATGTCAAGTATGTTATTATTATATTTTATTCCATGTACTGTGAGACATTCTACAGTTTCCTTGTTAGTCCAAATTCCCTTCTTTCCTTTCTTTGGCGACCATCCCATGCTGGTTGGACATCGGCACAGCGCACTTTCATTGGAAATTTCGGCTAGTGCGGGGCTGGCCGTCACATTTGGTATCAGAGCTCTAGGTTGCGTAGTTAACCTAGGGAAGACACCAGAGAGAGATAGTATATATATGAGAGCGCGTATTTGTGATATTTTGGTTTTCAAAAGCTATATATATACTATTAGTATATTTAAGGATGAAGTCGCACTACACTGGCACCACTGAAGAGATGGTTAATCGTTTTCTCCTTACAGATTGAACAATGAGCCGATATGCTAGGGTACTGGTAGAGGAGCTAATAATTGGAATGCTCCTGATATGAGGACGATGTTCACTAAATTCATGAGAGAAATGCTTGAAAATATGCAAGGAGCAGTTCCCATGCTGCAAATGGTGGTAGTGCAGCGGTGTAGGCGCCTAGAGCCGATTTCGCCAAGCTTTGCAAGGATTACACTAGTCTTGGTGGGAAGTCGTTCCATGGAACGGAATTGGCTAGAGAAGTTCAGGATTGGTTGGATAGCTGTGAGCGTATCTTCGAAGACTTGGGTGTCGAGGATGCGATGAAGAGAAAGCTATCATCCCATCAGCTGCAAGGACGGGCGATGAATTGGTGGAATGCTATTATGGCAGCTACTCCAGAGGATCAAGTTACATGGGATCGGTTTAAGGCCCAATTCAGTGAAAAGTTTATCTCGGCTGCTCAGAAGTCAGAGTTGTTTAGGAAGTTCTTGGAGCTTAAGAAGAATGGTAGGGCAGTCTCGGAGTATATTACTGAGTTCGATACTTTATCGAAGTATGGATTTTCTCTTATCGACACTCCCGAGAAGAAGAATGAGATGTTCATAACAGGCTTAGATCAGTACTTAGGGTAAAGGCTTATAAACCATATCGATGAGACGTTTGAATTGATTATGGGGAAAGCTTTGAGATCGGAGATTCTATACCCTAAGTCGAAGACTGAGGTTGCATCTGTAGAGGAGCCAAAACCGCAAGCGAGCGGTGGAGGCAATAATGGTTCTCAGAATAAGAGAAAGCGGAATCAGACCAAGGATGGCCAGAAGAAAAAGAATAAGAAAGATGTGTAGTGCTTTAGCTGTGGCAAGTAGGGCCATTGTGCTAAAGAATGTCGAGCGAAGCCAGCGGACAGGAAGTGCTTCAACTGCGGCCAAGTGGGACATCATAAGGATAAATGTCCGCAACCCCCCTAAAGAGAAGCAGATTGTGAAAGCATATGCTCTTACTGTTGTTCCTTCTTCGTCGAATGCCCCAACCGCGGCAGAGAAAGGAAAAAATGTCGTCACTCAAGGTATGCTTTCTGCTTATGATGTTCCTGTTCGAGTATTGTTTGATAGCAGAGCTTCCCATTCCAACATATCTAGTGACCTGGTAGATCGGTTGGGATTGGAACCCGAGATAGTCGATAAACCTTTAGCGGTGACAAACTCGATTGATGGTTCGACTAGCCTTAGCATGATTTGTCATAATGTGGTCTTATCGAGTCATGGATGCATGTTTGTTTGCGCTTCGTTTTGGGATTTACTGGGTTTGGCATTATTTTGGGAGTCGATTGGCTCCAAAGGTACGGGCTGGTGGTAAACTGTGAGTGCTTTTTGGTGACAGTTAGAGCGGATGATGGGCGGAGGGTAGTGTTTGGTGGTCTACCTAGTGATGGGGTGATGGCTAGTTTTCTATATTCCCTCGACATCCTGCATGATGAGTTGTCGATGTGCCGATGGCTGGCCAGTATCCGGACGTCTTCGAGGAAGTGACCGGGCTTCCACCACACTAAGAGATTGAGTTTCGTATTGGTTTAGTGAAAGATGTCAGACTTATAGTGATGACACTTCGTCGTATAGCGCCAAGGGAGCAGCGAAAGCTCGGGGTGCAAGTAAGCAATCTTTTGAAGAAGAGATTTATCAGAAGAAGTGTTTTTGAGTGGGGAGCACCAATTGTGTTTGCTACCAAGGCAGATGGTTCCCTTCGATTGTGTGTGGACTACCGCGAGTTGAATAAGGTGACGAGGAAGAATAAGTATCCTCTACCGCGGATAGATGATTTGTTTGATCAGTTGAGTGACGCGAGAGTGTTCTCCCAGTTGGATCTCGTGACAGGTTTTCATCAGCTTAGGGTGGAAGCTGAGAGTATAGCTAAAATGGCCTTTCGGACGCCGTTTGGATTCTATGAGTGGTTGGTCATGCCATTCGGGTTGACCAATGCACCAGCATATTTTGTGAATCTTATGAATAGAGTATTCTGAGATCAATTGAATAAGTTTGTTCTTGTGTTCGTGGACGTTGTCTACTCGAGAACAGAGGAAGAACACAAGGAACATTTGAAGATAGTGATGAAGGTGTTGAGAAAACACCAATTGAAAGCAAAGTTTTCTAAGTGTCACTTTTAGAGAAGAGAAGTGAGATTCTTGGGCCATGTTGTTTCAGAAAATGGTATCGCCGTGGAACCTGCAAAGGTGGCTACAATACAAGATTGGTCTACGCCCAAGAATGCAACAGACGTAAGAAGTTTCTTGGGATTGTCTAGATATTATTGTAAGTTTATCCAAGACTTCTCCAAGATAGCGGCACCGTTGACTCATTTGACCAAGAAAAACCAAGATTTTGTTTGGGACGAAAAGTGCGAGAATGCATTTAAGAGCCTAAAGGAAAAGTTGACGTGCACGCCAGTGTTAGTCGTTCCTAACGGGAATGAAGAGATGACGGTATACACAGATGCATGTGCTACCGGGCTAGGTGCTGTATTGATGTAAGGAGGTAGGGTTGTAGCTTATGCTAGTCGGCAACTGAAACTGCATGAGAAAAGATATCCTACCTATGATTTGGAATTGGCAGTGATTGTGTTCGCGTTGAAGATGTGGAGACATTATCTCTTGAGAGAAAGATTCAAGTTGTTTACTGATCATAAGTCGTTAAAGTACCTTTTCTCCCAGAAGGATCTAAATCTCCGACAGCAGAGATGGTTAGAATTCTTGGCTTCCTATGATTTCGATATTGCGTATACACCAGGAAAGGGCAATGCAGTAGCTGATGCATTGCGTAGTAAGACATGCCAATTTAGGGGCTATGTTTCTAGAATGGAAGCAACTGGAGTATATCGCAGGGTACGATTTTAGATCGAAGTGCGAATTGGATCTAGAGACGCTAGCAAGTTTGACGATCAGACCCACTTTGATTGAGCAGATTGGTTCCAGTCAAAGGGACGATCCTAACCTATTAGAAATCATCTCAAAGTTAGAGATGGGAATCGACAAAGAGATGAACAAGTATTGGCTTGATCGAGATGGATGGCTTAGAAAGAATGGTGGACTGGTTGTACCTAATGTCAATGGATTGAGAGATGAAGTGCTTAGAGAATGTCATCACCCAAAACTGACTATGCACCCCGGTGGTAATAAAATGTATCGAGACATGAAGCAGACCTACTACTGGGAACGGATGAAAAGAGACGTTGGGAAGTTTATATCCAAGTGCATGAATAGCTAGTTAGTTAAAGCTGAGCAAAAGAAACCTAGTGGTTTGTTGCAACCATTGGAAATTCCAGAATGGAAGTGGGAACAAGCCTCGATGGATTTCATTGATGGGTTACCAAGGACGAGGTTGGGCCATGATAGCATTTGGGTGATTGTGGACCGATTGACCAAGAGTGCAAGGTTTATACCAGTCAAGTCGAATAGAACGGCAGCTAAGTTAGCGGAACTATATATGAAGTGGGTAGTGAGATTTTATGGAGTACCTAAAAGCATTGTGAGTGACCGAGACCCGTTGTTTACTAGTGGGTTTTAGAAGAGCTTACAAGAGGTTCTAAGGTCAGAATTATATCTCAGTACCGCGTACCATCCTCAAACCGACGGTCAGACAGAGAGGGTGAATCGGGTATTAGAAGATCTCTTAAGAGCTTGCATATTGGATTTTGGTGGATCATGGGATGACCATTTGAATCTAGTAGAGTTTGCATATAATAATAGTTATCAGTCCAGTATTGGTATGGCTCCATATGAAGCTTCGTACGGAAGACCGTGCAACTCACTGTCATGTTGGTTAGAAACCAGTGAGAAATTTGTGCTTGGGCCAGATGTGACAAGAGGAACCTCAAATAAGATCAAGGTTATCTGACAACGAATGAAGGCTGCCCAAGATAGGCAAAAGAGTTATGCTGATAAGAGGAGAAGAGATTTAAAATTCTCCATTGGCGACTTGGTGTTTGTCAAGATTTCTCCATTAAAGAGCGTGAAACGATTTGGTAGGAGAGGCAAGTTAACACCAAGATTTGTTGGTCCATTCCCAATCCTCGAGCAAGTTGGGAATTTGGCATATAAAGTTGAGTTGCCGGACAAGATGACGGGAGTTCATAACGTATTTCATGTCCCCTAGTTAAGGAAATTCATGCACGACCCCGATATGACTATTTCAACCGATCAGTTGGATGATATTAAAGTGGAACCCGAGGCGGTTGGGAACCGCAAGCCAATTTGTATTGACGAGCATGATACCAAGCAACTTCGAAAGAAAGCGGTGGATCTAGTCAAAGTTCAGTGGGGCAAGAATGAGAATGACTGTACTAGGGAGACAGAAGAGAGCATTAGGAAGACGTATCCAGTACTTTTTGCCTGGTAGGATTTTAATTGCAATTTAGTTTTCCGCATGCTAGGATAGACTTGTTTGTTGTTTTGTATGTTTGATTGTTGTGAATGGTTGGTAGGCATGCGGGATCCTTTACTTGTTTCTTAGTTAAGGAATTTTGGGGGCGAAATTCTTAAGGGGGGGAGAATGTAACGACCCGCATTCTACGCATTAGAGGATCGTAGAATATTTATTTCTTCCTCATGCAAAGTCATATAGCCATGTAACTTTGGGAGACGACTATTGGGGTCATTTCCCATGTTCATGATTTTTGTTGATTTTTAAATGACCGTTTTGACCCTAGCTGATCTTGTTTCAGCCATTGATTGATAAGGAGTTTTGACCTGAAAACACTTCCATTAGGTCCGGATGATGGTTTACCTTTTCGTAAATGGTCACAATAGCCAAATGGGCTCACCGTTTGGGAGATATGGCTGAAACAAGGTTTAGAAGGTGAAAAACAGCTTAACCGGGCCTAATTAGGGTGATTAGCAAGAGCGCCCATAACCCATTTCAGGATTAGGGTTATGGGGGAGGCTGAGAACAGTAGGAAAACGATTTTTATTTCATTTTTCAGCCGCCTAAAACATTTATCTAACCCTAGCCATGGACTCCACCTTCTAATTTCATCCCAAATCGCTCTCTAATCAAGTTTTAGCCTAATCTACATCAAATCAAGGCAAAACAACACCAAATCAGAATTAGAGCCATTGTGTTGCATAGAGATTCAACCTAGATCAGAGATATTTTCAGATCTAAGTTTAATTTGTGGCTAAGGTGAGTGATTTGCATAGTTTCTCACTAATCACGGTTGATTAGGGGTAATTAGTGTTAATTAGCGAAATTTTGGCTCAGAAAAATCTGAATTTTTTTAAAATTCTAAAATATTATTTTGGGGCTCTGATAGAAATTTGGGTTAATTTGGATAAGTTTTGCTAATTGTATGCTTAAACATGATTAAGGGGGATTAAGGGGAAAACATAGGTTTTTGGGTATGTTTGATCCATATTGACATGTTAAGTTGTTGTTTTAGTGCTTATTGTTGATTCTCTATGTTGCTATGACTTTATGGTATGCTTTGTGGTTGATTAGAAAAGTTAGAGTGGTCGAAAACTTCTTCGTATGCGTAAAACAATCGCTGGAAAAGTTCCAGGAATTTGACCCGAACCGGATCGGATCGGTGGAGGAGGGCACGAACCAACCCACTTATGGAGCATCCCACAACCCGACCCGCCTGCATCTGGAGTTCTCCAAACCGACCTGCTCGTGGACGGTGACCATGAACTGATCCACTCGTGGCCTACATGCAACGACCCGAACCGGAGTACCAACCAAGGACCAGAAGCCCCGAACCAAATAGAAGCTCACGATCCGAACCAGGGGACTACTCTGAACCGAACCACCAGAAGAAGAAGCATATGGGACAACCCAAGTGGAGACGCCCAACCCGAACCGATGGGGCCATCACAACCCGACCCGTATGGAGCAATCCGACCTGAGGCAGATGATCACGAACTAAACCAGGATGACTGAACCGATGATGACTGAAGGACCGAATCGATCCGGAGGAGACCAAAACCCGAGATGCAAAGGTAGTCCAAATGGGAGGTTGTAACTCAGGATCCAGATGGGAACCAATGAGTGAACTTCACAATTGGACTTTGCGGCGGGACGTGTGCTAAGGGGTTATCGACGTCCATAACTTTGACTCACCACCAAGATGGATGTTAGGCTACGGATCAGTGTAGTGGGGTATTTATTACTTCATAGGGTAGAGTGATCGTAACATGGCTCTGAACCAGTGCAATGGAGTCGTCATGACTTCATGGGGCAGAGTGGACATAGCAAGGACTAGTGGCTATGGATTAGTGCAGTGGAGTCGCCATGAATCCATGGGGCAGAGTATTCATAGCAAAGGATTTGGGCGGTCAAAGTAGTGGATATCGTATGCTTTACGCACTGAGTGAGAGATGTGAGGATGGTTGCTATGCTTGATTGTTTGCCATCACTATGACATGTAAACTCCCCCCCTCCCCGTTATCTTTACACCATATGTTAGTGTCACCTTAGAGTATTGTACATCCTGTTGTGCTAACTCTTTGGTTGCAGGTCCAGGTTCAGGTATGGTTTAGTATGCTTGTTATTGTTCTGTTTTTGCTGCTTATCGCTCATACCAGACTTTTGTATGACCCAGATTTTTATGTCTCTTCTTATTACTCTAGGTGCTCTTAAATGGGCAGACTAAAGACAGGTTAGGTGGTATGCACGAGTAGTTGTATTGGAGACGAGCAGGAGGCTTCCACGTATGATATATATAGATATTCTCCCTGTGTCGTTGTTGGTCACTACTTTGGGCATTAGTAGTGTACCTTTCTTATTTTTCTTTAGAGACAGTTTGAAAAGTCGTAATAATGATGATGTGGAACATAAGCTGTATTTTGAATTTTCCGCTGCTATCATGGTTTAGTTTTCAGCTTATGCATTGTCTCGCCTGTTTTGTGTCAAGTATGTTATTATTATATTTTATTCCGTGCGCTGTGAGACATTCTACAGGTTCCTTGGTAGTTCAAATTCCCTTCTTTTCCTTTCTTTGGCGACCATCCCGTGTTGGTTGTACATCGGCATAGTGCACTTTCATTGGAAATGTCGGCTGGTGTGGGGTGGGATGTCACACATATCATGCATACATCCATATTGTGTCATATGATATAACCGTGTGTGTCGCACGTGCACAACCACAAAGCAAACAAATCTTGAGCACCCCAACATTTCATTCAACATGTCAAATGTTTAATTCACTTAATAAAAAGTTAGTCTGTGAGTGAGGGGAAACTCACCTTCGAGACTTGAAAATTTTGACATGAAAATGAGGACAAGACTTCATAGCCAAACAGCGAATCCATTCCCAATAAATTCTTCTACATATATACGGATGGACGTATGTGATATCGGAGGAACACCAACCTATTCCCACTTGACTCTTGAACAAGACTGGGAAGTGAATCTGCTTATTTGATTATGTCCACTCTTAACTACAGTCAACAACAAACCAAAAATCGAAGTTTTAACAATATATATTCGGATGTTCAGAAAACGAATTAAAGCTCATACCAGATCAGGTAGATGAGCCAGGTATTGATAAACCCATGCCTGCAACTGAACCACTACCTTCCTGACCCAAACAGTGAGCCTTGTCCCCTACATAAACCACTATGGCATTTCCTCAAGCACTTGGAGTACTTTATTTCTTCCTTGGTAGTTGGTGGACTTAAGGTAAGCGGTTCGTTCTAGAGAGGCAGACGTATTAAAGTTTAGAGAAGCTAGGGTGAAGACTACTGCTAGCAGCGAGTTTCAAGGCAAAGGCTTCAGCTTGAATCAGGAACAGTGGCTTTAGACCTGAGAAAAAGGGTCGACTTTGACAGCAAAGAAGCGGTAACATGGGTTAACCGTTGGTGGTGGCGATGATAGGAGTTTAGGGGTAAAACAGGTCTCGGTTTTGGGTTTGTACGGGGATTTAGACCTAGTCAGCGAAATCAGAAGCCCATAGTGGTAACAACGAGAAGTTGGTGGCCTAGCTTGAGTGCGGCAATGGTAGCCGACCATTGGTGGTGGAGGCATTTCGAACAGCGGCCTATCCTTGCAGAAAAGGGGAGAAATCGATTTGAACAATTTGGGGGAAGGTATCGATTTTGATATTCCAAAAAGAGGATCAGGTGTAAGAGAAAAATAAAGGAACAACATTGCATTCTATTTAGGGAAGGATTAATCTGAGGGCAATGGAGATCCAAGTATTCAGCTGTTACGAAAGAGAGGAGGAGTGAATTATTTGCGGTGAACAGCAGAAGAATGGTACGCATTTTACAATGTAAACTAGGAGACCAATATCCCAGAAAAATCATGCGTATAATTCATCTACAGAGAAGCAATGACAGATGTTGACACTGACTAAGGGATGAGGACGGATGGCGACAAATTTCAGTATAGAATATTTAGGTGTTCAGACCAAATCTTTGAGTTAGATTTTCCCAGATATTGTTCATATTTTAAACGTTGGGCTGAAGGAGTAAGCGGTTCTACTTGGCTGAACGAAAGAATGGGTTGAACGAACGTTTAGAAAATGGGATATGGCGTTGTTTGTCTCAACAAATTTGAATTTCAACTACTACGCTATGATAAAATAAGTTAACGTGAATGAAAACACATATGCGTATTCAATACGTAATTCATTTCTTTGTTTTTATTATGCCAACCGTATTTCGACTATTGCTGTTTTGAGATAAATTTGTACTTAATATTTTATTCAAACAAAGCTAATCAACTATTTAAATTAAAATTTCAAAATTATATTTTTTTTGAAGTCATATTCAAAATATATTGGGTTTTCAAGTTCACTAATTTTTACACTTTACACCTTACCATAAATTAGCTTCTTTAAAATTTGCAAATATATATATCAATACATATTTCGAAGAAATGAATTAATACCAGTGATAACACTGGTATCTATAACACTCATATCAAAGCCCCAAAAGAATTCCTATATTAATTATTTAGTTTAAACTACACTGTTCATCTCAAAAATAAATGTACGGGAAGAATTTTTGTAAGATAAATTCAAAACTTGTTTCGAACTAGGTAAAATTCCAAATTCTATATCGAAATCCAACATAAATATCTATTTAATGTCAAGTCTTAATTTAATTTATATTTTAAAACATCAAAAATTTCCGGTTCGTTACAAGACACTATAATTGCATATCTGGAAATTTTGATTTTTATTTATGTTAAGTGTAATGTAGATGCTACGTTGAATTGACTGAATGCCAGTAAGCTAGTTGGGTGCTATTATTTGAAAATAATTTGACATTTTACTTATATTGAAAAATGTGTTCGGTGTTTGCATAAGTAATGGTTGTCGTGACTGATATGAATGTATGGCTGATATTGCTGAAAATATTTGATTCATTTCTGAGGGCAATGGGTACTCAGGGGTTGTGAATGGGTCAAATAGGTAAAAAGTAAAGGGAAATGCTTAGTGATTAGCTAAGAACTGATCAGGTTAGGAAAGATTATCTTGAGAAGCTTGGCATGGGTTACAAGACAAGCTTGTACACGGCTTGTTTAAGTCCAGAAGCCTGAGTGTCTAGAAATAGTAAATGGGTTCTAGACAGTGTTCACCATTGAGTCGAGTATAATATAACCTGATTAGAAATGAAAGATATAGCTGAGTCTATAGATAAACTTAAGAAAGATATAGGCCCACTAGATTACATTTAATAATGTTGGGAGCATGGGTGTAACAAACCAGATTTTTAGAACCAATTTAAAATTTTTATTTTTGCTATTTTAATGGATTTTGAACATTTAAAAATGATTTATTTTAAATATAACGACTAAAAATTTATTTTAATCGAAGTTAGAATGTATAATTTATTTTTATTATAAATAGAGTTGGAAATGGCGCGATAGTTTGAAAATTCGATTTCAAATTTCAATTGAAAGTATAAAATTCATTTTAAATCAGAATTGGATGAAAGAAGAAATATTTGAATCTATTTAACAATATCTTTCTAATGGATGTGAAAAATATATTTTTTATTTTATAAATTGAAAGTTATGTCCAGTTTAAAATTTAAAATAGTCGCTATAGAATTTATATATATTTTAAATAATATATAGCCCTTAAAAATAGCCATTTTGCAAACGACCTCCATTTTTGACGAAACTACTTCTATTGGATTCGGAATGTCAAATTATTGCTAGATTCCAATTTTTACAATTTTTGGAATTAATATGTGAACGTGGTGAATTAAACGTGTTTGGTTATTTCAGTTTGAATTTAATCGACCGGAAAATGGCAATTTTTCAAATGGCCTCCAAATTCGACAAAATTAGTTTTGTTAGGACCGTATCGTCAAAACATAGCTAGATTTATTTTTCTGGAATTTTTGGAGTCAATATGTGGCCTCGGTAAAATAAAATGTGTGTTGAAATTAATTTTGAATGTTATATAAATTTATATTTTAATTTTGATGAAAACTGATCGAAACTGTTGAATTGGCTAACCGAACATATCCCATTATGTTCAAAATGGGGGTATTTGGATAGGGGCGACGGTCATTGGGTTTTATTTGGAGTTCGAAAGGGGAATCCACTTTTTAGAATATAATTGAATTAAATAAATATAAATTAATTTTATATAAATAGCTTAAAACCTTAATTTAGCCCTAAGTTAAAAAACTCAAGCGCCTCCAAATTTGAACCCGCTCCCCGCCGATCATTCTAATCCCATCGGACCGCCGCCCTACCAGGCGCACCACAGCCGCTCCCCCCTCCCCCCGCGTCCGCCGCTACCTCCCCGGCCCCCTCCTCCGCCTCTCCTTCTCTCCCCCCCTCTCCAATTCGAAGCTCCAAGTCCAAAAGCCCCATTACCCCGCTGCTC
Organism: Allium sativum; assembly: GCA_030737875.1. Classification (NCBI taxonomy): domain Eukaryota; kingdom Viridiplantae; phylum Streptophyta; class Magnoliopsida; order Asparagales; family Amaryllidaceae; genus Allium; species Allium sativum. The sequence continues at coordinate 126,967,477 of CM060927.1, read as the reverse complement.
CAGCAAACGTGGACCGCCACCGGCTACCAGAGCCTCCCCCGACCACCTTTGACCCATGCGCCCCTCCCTGGCCATGTCAGCGCTGCCAGTGGGCCTCCGCAAATAAAAACCTAATTTTTATAATTTTCAGTGCGTACATAATAGCTCTGGCCTTCCTCAGTCCATAACTCCCAAACCAAGCCCCTATGGCCAAAATTCCACAGTGCCAAAATAGAAGAGCATGATTTTCTCTTAGATTTGGGGATATGGAAGTCATATTTTGCATTGCGGAGTTGCCCGGAAAACGCGTCTAAAGTCTGCTGTCTAATTTATGTCATTTTGCAAATTCTGGCGAATTGGAGCATTTTCGGAAGAAAGGCCCCTTGGCGAAAGTCGTCCGGAATGGCGCGTTTAGGCTAGAAACAAAGTCGGTGTGAAGATTGGAGCTCGCATGCAAATTCTGGAACTAGAACAACAATTCAGAACGTTAGAAAACAATGGCGGAGTGGATCCCAATGTGAGAACTCCTTCTCACTCAAATTAATTTACATTTAAATATATACTAGGTTGCAGATGGGGCTTAGTAGCCCCGACACTATTTTATTGTTCAAACCATGATTGTTTGGTTGTATGGATCGAATTGTGGTGTAAATTGGATTGTGTTGAGAAATGACTGGATTGTTGTTGATTATTGTGTATGGCGCAAGCCAGTATCAGGAGAGGAGTAATGCTAGACATTACTCCGGTTCTAATATCACGCCGTTATAATGCTGAAATTTTCTAAAATAAAATGTATTCAATAAAAATATCATTTTTATTGTATGTATGAACTATTAAAAAATATTCGTGTGTTGAAATAAATATTTAATCGTTAAAAATATAATTTTTAACGTATAAATTATGGCATAAAATTCTCCTGAAAAGAAAATGAATATTCATTTACAAATCGGACGATTTGTTTATGCACACGCATTTAACTGACATCGATTACGACGATAAATTTTACACATCGCCCAACTGCATAAATAAAATCTGTGTTTGTTGATTGAAACCCCACATGGGTATTGGGATGATATTTGACATACACTAATCCCAATTGTTTAGTTGTATGTTAATCGATTGGTTGACAGACTGTTGTAAGCGTTAATTATTTATATTTAATGTCTATGCAGCTGTGTAATGCACTCTGGATGATGGATGATTGTTTATCATTGTTGTTGTACACATGTGTTGTATGAAATCCATATAAATAACATTACATGGTAATTGACTGTGTCTGATTCCAATTCTAGATAACAAATATTTTAAAATAACGAATATTTTAAAATAATATTCAGTGAAGAATTAAAATGTGAACTTGATGTCTGATTTTGAATGGACACGAAAATATTGAAATGTTTAAAGCCGTATTGATCAGATATGCGCTATTTTGACGCAAACGATTTTTATATCGATTTTATTCATTTTTATAATGAATATCGAAAAGGAAATGATTTCAAAATACGATATTTTGAAAATATTATCATTTATATATTAATGATATAGAATATTCAATTTTGATTTAAAATTGAAATGGAAGCGGGAATCATTTTTAAAACGAATTTATAAAATAAATTTTGAATGAAATATTATATATATATATATATTAATGGTTTGAATAGAACACGCCGCGCCACGACCGTTCTCGAATTTCAACCACTGACTTCGAATTTACATTACGGGAGATCCGACCGTCGGATTCTCCTAAAAATGGAACCATTGAGTTCGTATCGAAAAGAGCTTTAAAATGAATATAACAGATTTAAATTTGAATGTTTGGATTTGGAATTATGTCCAAATCAAATTTGAAAAAAGGATGATATGGATGTAGTTCGGTGGCCGTTATTGGAAACCGACTGTACGAGCCTTGATAAAATTATTAAAAATATTAATAATTTGTGTAAATTCACAATAAATGATTTGGAAAGAATTAGGATGAAAAATTCAACGTTTGTAAAGATAAAAATATATTTTTATCAAAATTAACTACTTAATAACTATAATAGATAAATTGGATTTGTGAATGGTTTTAATCTAACCAGAATTTTCCAATGTATATATTGGAATGGATTTAAATAGAAATTTTCTTTGAGATATTTCGATATTGGATTCCGTGACTATACGGATATTGTGGAGGAATTTGGAAGATAGATATATATCGTTATTCCCTATATGATATGTGTTGGTTTCAGAATATGATATTGAATATAAGTCGATATAATTTCTGTTCAGAGCCTTATATTTAATATTAAATTGGATTTTTGGTTTGTCGTGAATGGTGTCTTCAGTAACACTACTCTAAAACCCCAAGTGAAAAGAATAAATCTTTTAATTAAGATTATTAGAGTTTCTAGTTAAATTTAGTAATTGGAATAAAATAGAATGTGAATTGGGTTTATTGTGAACTGTGTTTTTAACGACATTTGTTCTTTAACCCGATTAATAGTGAAATATGATTTGGAATTTATAAATCTTTTATTAAGATTTATGCAAATTATCCAAAGTAAAGTTTTCCAATTTAATATATTAAATTGAAATTGAATGGAAGTCGATTTGGTAATAATCAAACTGAGCTTCTATGGAGGAAGACTGTTGATATATATACATATATATATATATATATATATATATGGAACTTAAAATGATTTCCCGTTATTCCATTTATATTATTAGTCGGATACAGGGATTGATATCGATTATATATTGATCTGTTTTCCATGAAGATTCCATAAAATGGAATGTGATTTTGGGTTAATCGTGAACTGTGTTTCAAATGACATTGGTTCTTTAACCCAGTTAAAGGCAATATTTATTTCCTAAATTTGAATAATCATTACATAATGAATTTTGGGAAGATTAAAACTAAGTGGAGTTTTAATGAATCTTTGATTAGATAGAATGCGAATATGATAATTTAAAGTATCAAATTTGTGAAATGATCGAGAATGGAGTATCACCAGTTTTGCTCCAAGCGATAGTTAAATCTTTAATTAGATTTGAACGTGAAATAGCATGATAACACCGTGGTGTTAGATATGGCGTGATACCAGTTTTGCTTCATGGGATGAATAGGTTGGGATTGGGAAATAAAACAAATGATTACTTCGGTAAGGTATGGTAATCCCGACTAGTTTGGAAAACCTTAATTTGGTTTAAATTGTGAAAAGAATATTAGAATAAAAGAATATTCTGGATTGGAATGAGGTGTATGTTGAGTTTTTATAGCACTTGTTTATAAGATATGCGAGTTATTCAAAAAGACCGGGTTTATCCCATTTTGAATAACTGATACGACGATAAGTCGACGATAAAGACGGTGATTGAAGACCGGAGATCTTCACATCGTTTGGATGATTACTGATGTCTTGGTTGGGTTGTACACCCAAGACAAGGTAATAATTGGTGATCGTCTAGGCGTACTTTGAGATCGATCAGATATGCGAGGACCTCTCTCCTGTATTGGACATATGGACGAGGAATAAGGTGCCTCCGGTTTCGTTTATACCCAGAACGGACTTGCAAATGGATGGTATGTCTGACATTGTATTCCTTTATATCGTATTCATTAATCTCTGCTAAATATATATTCGTTTGGCGGCGGAGAATTTATTCTCTTGCTTAACGCCCTTCTCTGAGACTTATGTGCTTAGAGGTTATATATTGGTGGAAATCAGTGGTACAGTATGGATTGACAGTATGGCATGTGATCAAGGCTTTTGTTGAAAAGCATAGCCTTGTGGTTGATGATCAAAGCACGGCTTTAAATAGCATAGCTTTGTGTAGCGTTAATTCTCGAGCCTCACACCTCGGTGTGAACCAAAAACGGGAGAGGACCTCAGGGAGGACATGCGTTTCTTTCTAGCTAGGAGTGGTGTCATGGTATGGAGCCCAGGCATTTTACTCATGTGGATGTTGCATATTATTTGATGGATAGCGAGGTACCTCGGATGTATCGGTCACTACGGGGTCGATGGATATGATGGTCGACATAATGACAAGATTTATGCCCTATAGAGCAGGGAAACGCATTGTTTAGGAATTATAATCCACTAACGTAAGTGTGGACCGGCCCTAACGCTCCAAGGGCTCACCTAAGTCTGGGTCTTGAGATATGGGCTAGATTGTCTCGAATTCGGAAGGATAATTCCTTGCCTTGGTTCATGATGGAAATCCAACTTCCAATACGACATTGTGCAGTTTTAATTGTAGACCTGGTATGGCGACATGATATATGGTACCCATGTATTCTATGGTTGATACATTTATATTTGAAGTTGTTTTTAAACACTATTCACTTATAATAGTATCAAATGATTTGTTTAAAACGTACCAAGCATGTTTGGATATTTTAAGGGAAAACTCTATCCTCCAGCTTGCGCTGCATTGTGTGATGGGACCTGAGTCTTATAATAGCTTCATTTTTTGAAAAGCAATGCGCTGTCTATAATTGTTTATGCACTGGTATTATTGTGAGAAAACTTATTCCGTGTTATATGGCTTGGTCCCTTGATTTACTTTATTTCCAAAGTAAAGTTTTGAATAACTGTTTTAGTTCTCACACCAGTCCTTGTCGCTGGCTCTGAGGGGCTGGGTACGCATGATAGGGGGTTCTTGCCATGTGGTTTGGTGGCGAACAGTGGGATCTTACCCTTACATGTCCCTTTTGAGGGTTGGTTGATCATTCGAGTGGTTGGTCGTCAAACAAGGTGACTGGGGGACCAATTTTATGCCACGGTGGGTTTTATCTGCTGCTTTGGGGGATGAAGGGATAGTTGCTAAGCCTACCGTATTTCGAGCTTATTGTTTTAACCTAAACTCTGGGTGCCCCTATTTTCCACATGGGCAGCTAGTAGTTTTAGTATTGTAGATTTCTATTTTACAGGATCCTAGTTTACAGCTGGAGCTATATTCGGAAAGCTTTGTATCTGTGTATCTCTTTCAGTTGTGTTATGTATTATTTTTCTACTGCTATGTAATGTATTTTAATCTCTGATATTTTTCAAGGTGTAATATTTATTCATACTCTATTATATTCCTATAGTTTGATGTAATTGATATAATAGCAATGAAATGTTCTTCTTTTTGCATTCCAATTGGTCTTGTTCTCAAAGAAGTCCGCCTTCTTGTTTGGTTTAGGCCGGCTGGGAAGTTCGGCTTGCTACAGTTTGGTATCAGATATTTGGTTTACAGAGCTCAAGAACAAGACACATTAGAACCAAATGAAAGAATTCATCAAAGATTGGATTAGTAATATTGTAACGACCCAGAAAATCTGAACCAATTTAAAATTTTTAAATTGGCTAAAATAGTGGATTTTAAATATTTAAAATAAATATTTAAAATAATAGCAATGAACAGTGAGTTTGAAAAGGCGCGGTAGTTTCAAAATTCGAATTCAAACTTTGACTGACTGTACCGAGTGCAAAACAAAACAGATTTGAGTGAAACTAAAAATATTTAAATCTGTTAGTGAATACCTTTCTAACGAAACTGAAAAATCGAAGTTTCATAGCGGAAAGCAAAAGTTATGGCCAAATGAATTTTCAGAAAGGTCGCTATCGAATTTATATAGCCCGTGAAATTGGCCATTTTGCAAACGACCTCGGAATTCGACGAAACCACTTTTGTTGGATTCGGGATGTGAAGTTATCGCTAGATTTCAAATTTCATAATCTTTGAAGCTAGTATGTGAGCGTGGCAAAGGAAAACGTGTTTTGGTCAATTACAGTTAAATTGAATCGACCAGAAATGGGCCTTTTTGCAATCGGTCTCAGAATTCGACGAAACTAGTTTTGTTGGGACCGTATCATCAAAAAATAGCTAGATTTATTTTTCTGAAATTTTTCGAATCAGTTTGTGGCCCAGGCAAATTGAAATGTACGTTCAAATCAAATATTGAATGTTATATATTTTAAATTGAAGGAAAACTGATTTAAACATTCGAATGGGCCTTCGAAACATATCCCATTGTGTTCGGAATGGGGGTAAAACGCTAGGGACGACGGTCGTTGGGTTTGAATTGGTGTTCGTGTGTGACAAGGGGTATTTTAGAAACTTAAAAATATATAAATTAATAAAAAAATCTCATTGATCAGAGAATTATCCTTCTTTCTCCCTGACAGTCGATCATAGGCGGAAACCACTTCAAACTTTCCCCCTCATTTTCCGATCAATCCACGCCGAATTAGCTCGTGCCACAGTTGAACTTTTTGAAGATCTTCTGGAGATCTTCAAATCCATATAAAGTTTGGAATTTTTCGTGGCCTGTGTAGGGCGAATCGACGCCAGGAAATCTGGGCGTTCAAACCGCCGCCGCGCCGCCTATAAGCCACCGAAGTGGGCCCCGCTCCAGGCGCAAGTGCGCCTCTCTCCCCTCTTCCTTGCTGCGAAGGCCGATCGTCGATCCGCTTCACCGTTTGATCGAAAAGATCAACCCTAGTTTTGAACCTTTCAGCTGAGAGGTACGGCTGTTTAATTAAAACTGTTTTTAACAGTTTAAAACCGTTGCAAACTTTGAAAAATCATATCTTTTTCGTTTCTTGTCGAAATCCTGTGAAACAAGAGACAGTGGACTCGTGTGGACATCTTCTACATTCTAGAAGAGACCGCATATTTTTCTGAGCCTTCTGCTATTTTTGGTGGAGTGGAACCCAATGTGAGATTTCTAATTTATAAACGATATGGAAAACGACGATGTATAAATTATATAATCGATGTATGAGTTATATAAGTGTTGTACACCTCTTGTATAAGCGTTGTATAAGTTGTACGTTCGATGTATAAGTTGTATATGCGTTGTAAATATTATATATGTGTTGAAATAGAAGTGAAATGCTATATATAAATATATATATGTATACGCCTCTCGTCCACAAACCATGGACAATATTTATTGGTTGTGATTGGTGTGAAAATTGATTGATGGTGACTGGTTGATTGAAATTGTTTGTGGTTGAGATTGATTGATTGTGGTTGAAAAATACCCGTTTGTGGTTGAGAAATATATGGTTGAAACCACATAGGATTAGTTTGTGGAAATGAAATAAATATACATGCCGCCTGCGTGCGAACTAGATGCATGATTCCCCATTGTCAAAAGCTGTGAGGCTTTAAGGTAGAGCGAGGAGCCGTACTGGGGACGGTTCTGGTTTTAACTACTCTGCCGTTATGCTGCCGAAATTTTGGATAATATTCATGTGTTAGAATTATTTTCATTTGTTGAAACTATATTTATTCGTTGAATAGAAAACCTTCATGTGTTGAATCGATATTCATTCGTTGAATAGAATTCATGTGTTGAATGGCGTTCGTGTTTTAAATATAAAAAACACCTTTTTATCTATATACACAAACTATAGAAAACCTTCATGTGTTGAATTGAAATTCATGTGTTGAATGGTATTCGTGTTTTAAATATAAAAATCACCTTTTTATCTATATATATAAACTATAGAAAACCTTCATGTGTTGAATCGATATTCATTCGTTGAATTGAAATTCATGTGTTGAATGGTATTCATATTTTGAAATAAATTGTTTTATAATAAAAATCATATTTTTATCATCTATATGAACTGTATAAAATAGTCGTGTTTTGAAATAAATTGTTTTATAATAAAAATCCCGTTTTTATCATCAATATGAATTATATAAAATAATCTGGTTTTGAAATAAATTGTTTTACATTAAAAATCACATTTTTACTATATACATGAATTGTTAAAAATAGTGAAGTGTTGAAATAGAAGACAGTTGGATAAAAATATCATTTTTATCAAATATATGAAAATCATATAGTTTTGAAATCGAAGAATCGATATATATATATAAATAGAATTGAAATATATCGAATAACGAAGCTGCAGTTCGTATTTTGAAACCGTGATTTCAAACGATTAGTGCGGGAGATCCGACCATCGGATTTTCCCGAAACAGCAACCATTGGGTTCGCTTTGGAAATATCTTTCCAACGGCACCAACTTTGTAAAAATCGAACGGTTGGATTGTCTGGAATGTTTAATTCAAATCTGAAGAAAAACAGCGCCAGAATGGATTATATTTATATATATAAATATAATTATATTAAATCGAATAATGACGCTGCAGTTCGTATTTTGAAATCGAAACTTCAAACGATTATACCGGGAGATCCGACCGTCGAATTTTCCCGAAACTGGAACCGTTGGATTCATTTTGAAAAGATCTTTCTAATGATGTAAATTTTGTGAAGATCCAACGGTTAGATTTTCAGATATGTGTAAATCAAATCTGAAGAAAAACAGCGCCACGGTCGCGTTATGGCCCGAAGCGTCGTTTTGAATAAATTGGCTATTTTAAAATAAATAAAAATAGCGATAAATCGTTATAAAATATTATAAATGATATGGATGTGAAATTTAGAAACTAACTGAAGATTGGCTAAGTCGAATGGTTTCCTGGGTGTTGATCTGATGTTGGTTTCGGCCTTCGGGGTTAATATTTGGGAAATCGTTCTCTTACTGATTGACGGTTAGTGACTAATGAATTGAAATGATGCGTATGTATGTTAGTGTTGCACTTGTTTATTACATACGCGTGTTGCTCAGAAAGACCGGGTTTATCCCATTCTGAATAACTGAATCGACGATAAGAAGTCGAAGATGAAGACGGGGGATGAAGATCAATCTTCAACTCGTTTGGATGGTCACTGAGGTCCTGATTGGGAGGCATCCCGAAATATGGATAATGAGTGGTGATCATCCAGACGTACGTGGGAATCAATGGATATGCAAGGTATTTAGTGCCTCCGGTTTCGTTCAGACCCAGGACGGACTTGCAAACGGACTGTGTGTCTGACATTGGATTTTATTCTTTGTTGATTGATCCCTATTAAATATACATTTGTTTGGCAGCGAAGAATTTATTCTTTTGCTTAACGCCCTTCTCTGAAACGCACGAGCTCAGAGGTTGTATATCGATGGACATCAGTCGCATGGCATGAATTGCTAGTGTGGCATGCCTAAGTGGCAAATGATCAAGGCTTCTGTTGAAAAGCAAAGTCTTGTGGTGATGATCAAAGCACCGCCTGTGTGGCGTAGCTTTGTGTATAACGTGAATTCGCGAGCCTCACACCCCGGTATGAGCCAGAAACGGGAGAAGAACCTCAAGGAGGGCATGCGTTTCCTTCTAGCTAGGAGTTGTGTCGGTGTTTTTACACGGCCTGACATTTTACTTATGTGGATGATGGATAGCGAGGCGCCTCGGATATATCGGTCGATCCGGGACTGATGGAGCCATTCGTTGGCTCATTGACACCCCATAGGGCGGGGAAACATATTGTTCAGGCATAATAATCCACATCGGTGGATCGGCCCTGACGATCCAAGGGGCAGTTGCGGCTGTTCCTAAGACACGGGCTAGAGCGTCTCGAATTCGGTAAGGACTATCTTTTGCCTTGGTTCATGACGGAAATCCAATTTCCAAATACATGACTGTGCGGTTTTGATTGTAAACCTATATATGGCGACATAGTGGCATCGGACGCTCATGTCGTCTATGATTGATAGTTATGATTCGAATTTTTTTTTGAAACATATAAACACTAGTAGTAATATCAAATGCTTTTGTTTTATTTGTATCAAGCATATCTTGGCCATTATAAGGTAAAAACTCTATCCTCCAGTTTGCATTGCATTGCGTGATGGGAACTGGGTCTTATAATGGCTTCATTTTTATAAAAAGCATTGCGATGTTTAAAAGAATGATTTGTTTTAAAGAACTGGTAATCCGATGGAGTAAACGCGTTCCACGAAAGTGGCGTGGTCCTGTGATTAGCCATATTTTAAATGTGTTGAGTAGATTTCTTATACCAGTCCCATGACTGACTCGTAGTTTGTTTCACTTCCAAACTCGGGCGCCCCTTTTTCTACACGGGCAGCCTTGTATTCAGGTTTAGCTGGTTCTTTTTGGATAGCTGGAGCTGAAGATGGATTCTATTATTTATCTCTTTTTATGCTGTTCAGCTCCTATTGTACATTATGTTTGTTTTTCGCTGTAGACATTTTGTAACAACCCGAAAATCTGGGCCAGTTTAATTTTTTTTATTTTGGCAATTCTAGCGAATTTTGATTATTTAAAATAGATTATTTTAAATAAAATCAACGAGAAATTTATTTTGAATAGAATTCGATCGTATATATTATATACGTCGTCGTTAGAATATAAATAATTATATATAATTATAAAAGGAATTGAAAATGGCGCGGTAGTTCGATAATTCGATTTCAAACTTCAATTGAACATACCGAGAGCAGAATAATCCGGATTTTAGTGAAACCAAAAATAATAGGATCTATTTGATAATATCTTTCCAACGAATCCGACAAATCAAAATTTCATAGCGGGAATCAAAAGATATGTCCAGTTGAAAATTCTGAATAGTCGCTATAGAATTCAGGCCCTTAAAAATGGATATTTTGCAAACGACCTCGGATTTCGACGAAACCACTTTTGTTGGATTCGGGATGTCAAATTATTGCTAGATTCCAAATTTCATAATATTTCGAATCAATATGTGAGCGTGGCAAAGGAAAACGCGTTTGACCAGTTTCAGTTGATTTTAATCGACTGGAAATTGGCCATTTTTCAAATGGTCTCAGAATTTAGCGAAACTAGTTTTGTTAGGACCGTATCGTCAATACGAAGCTAGAAAATATTTTTCAGGAATTTTTAAAGTTCGAATGTGACCCCGGTCAATTGAAATGTACGTTTTAAATTCAATATAATGATTTAAATGTAAATTTGACGAAAATTGATCAGCATATCCCATTGTGCTCGGAATGGGGGTAAAACGCTAGGGACGACAGTCGTTGGAATTAAATTGAAATACAGATTGATAAACAAGAAAAATTAGAATTAAAATAATATTTAATTATATATTTATTCATGTTTTAAGGGTCAAAACCCTTGGCTTTTTCCCAAACGAGAAACGCAGCCGCCAAAGGTGAAACGAACGGCGATTATTCTTCAAAACTTCTTCCTCCCCGATCTCTAAATCTAATCTATGAAATTCAAATTTTTCAAAGGGGATTCGTAGCCCTCAACGAGCTCCACCCAATCAATGGTGGAGATGGACTAACCTTTGCCGACGAAGCCAGGATTTCGCCTGAAAGGGCCCGACGTTGGGTCGATTTTTTAGGAGATGGGGGCCACCGCATGGCGCAGGGCACGAGGCGGGGATGCGCGCCACGTAGGCGCGTGGCGGGGGAGGAGCTGATCGTTGTCCGGCGGTTCCTGGTGGCGGCTACAGGCGGATCCTCCTGTGGAGCATTTCAACGTGAAGATGGGTTTTCTGGAAACGAGGGTTTTGTGAGGTCACAGTTTACTCCAGTTCGACAGTGCCAGCGAATTAATAGTAAGCCCTCCCTTTGTTTTTCTTTTATATGAATTCATTGTTTGAAATCAGTTTGAAATCAGTTTAAATTCAATTTAAATTCAATTTAAAAATTCAGTTTTTATAATAAAAAAAATCATTGTTTTACAAAACAGTTTTTATAAAATATACACGGTATGGGTAAGAAAAATAACATTGTTTTAAATATCATATTTTTGTATATAAAACATAATGTTTTGAAAATATAAAATAGTATTGTTTTGAAATTAAATTTCTTTGTTTTAAAAATATGAATTTTATAGAAATAACTTTGAAATAAAAATAGGAACTTTTATGTATAGGGTTATAGCTTAAATAAAAATATGGTTTTTATTTTTATATAGCATTGTAGGATAAAGATGTACTTTTTTAGAAATAAATAGCGTTGTAAGTAAGAACATGATTTTTTATAAAATAGAATTATATGAATGGAAATAGTGAAGAAAGACGATTTTTATATATTGAAGAATAGCAAAGTAAAAATTCGATTTTTTTATATTGAATAGCGAAGTAAAAATTCGATTTTTATATATTGAATAGCGAAGTAAAAATTCGATTTTTATATATTGAATAGCGAAGTAAAAATTCGATTTTTATATATTGAATAGCATAGTAAAAATTCGATTTTTATATATTGAATAGCATAGTAAAAATTCGATTTTTATATATTGAATAGCATAGTAAAAATTCGATTTTTATATATTGAATAGCAAAGTAAAAATTCGATTTTTATATATGGAATAGCGAAGTAAAAATTGATTTTTACATATGTAGAGAATACGGGCAACGAAAGTGATGAAAGGCGAGAACGATGAAGATTTCTATCATGAAGTGTCGTAGAGTTGGGATAGCTTTCGGTGAGAATTTCTCACCTTTCAATTTCTTTTTCTAGTTATATATATATATACTAGGATGCAGACGGTGCTTAGTAGCACCCGACACAATCGTCCACAGACCATGGACTTGTTTGTTTGGTTGCATAAATTAGTTAGATGATTTGATTTGAATTTGGTTGTTTGGTGATTTTGATTGATGTGTGAATGGCGTGGGCCTTCACTAGACCGGGGATAAGGCTAGGCCTTGTCCCGTTTCTAGTATCGTGCCGTTATGCCGCCGAAATTTTCTAAAATGAGTTAGAAAAATAAAAATATCATTTTATTGTGTAAATGAATAATAAAAATTCATGTGTTGGAATAAATTGTTTTATCGTTAAAAATATAATTTTTAACGTGAATATGAATAAATGAATATTTATAAACAAATCGGCCGATTTGTTTATATACACTAATTTGACTGATATTGATTGGGTCGATAAATTTTACACATCGCCCAACTGCACAAATAAAATATGCATTTGATTGTTTGAAACCCCACACGGGTGTTGGGATGAAATATGAAGTTCACTCATCCTGATTGATTGAATATGTCGATCGATTGATTGACAGGCTGTTATAAGCGTTAGACATCTATGTTTGATGCTTATACAGTGTAGTGCACTTTGGTTGATAGTTGATTATTTTTCAATGCTATTATATACATGTGTTGTATGAAAATCCATATAATTAATTTTATATGGTGATTGATTGGGCCTCATTCCAATTTAGAAGATAAAGAATATTATAAAATAAATGTTCATGTGTTGACTGTACTCATCCGTTGAGATTAGTCATGTGTTGAACGAAATATTTTAATAATAAAATTTATATCTTTATCACTAAAATAAATGTTCATGTGTTGACTGTACTCATCCGTTGAGATTAGTCATGTGTTGAACGAAATATTTTAATAATAAAATTTATATCTTTATCACTAAAATAAAGGTTCATGTGTTGACTGTACTCATCCGTTGAGATTAGTCATGTGTTGAACGAATTATATTTGAAATAGAAATTTTTGAAATAGAATATTTGAAATAGAATATTTGAAAATAGAAATATATGAAGCCGTGTTGATTAGATTGACGCCATTTTGACGTCAACGATATTTATATCGATTTTATTCATTTTAAAATGAATATTGAAAAGTGATTTTGAAATGAATATTGAAAAACGATTTCGAAATGAATTGAAAAGTGATTTCGAAATGAATTGAAAACGATTTCGAAATGAATTGAATATAAAACGATTTCGAATTAAATTGAATAGAAAACGAATTGAATTTGATTTGAATAGAAAACCAATTTGAATTGAATCGAATAGAAAACGACTTTGAAATTGAATTGAATTGAAATGAATTCAAATTGAATTGAACTTTGAATTGAATAGAAATGAATTTTAAAACGAATTTATAAGGAAAAATTCAATTTTGAATTGAATTGAAATGGAAGTTGAAATTGTTTTTGAAACGAATTCAAAACTATTTATATAATTCGTTTTAAATAGAAATCGATGAAATATATATTATATATATATATAATATAATGGCCTGAATAGAACGCGCCGCGTCGCGGTAGTTAGCGAATTTCGACCATTTATTTCAAACGAACATTACGGGAGATCCGACCGTCGGATTCTCCTAAAACCGGAACCATTGGGTTCGTATCGAAAAGAGCTTTCTAACGAATATTAGAAATTAGAAATCTAATGGTTGGATTTGGAATTATGTCCAAATCAAATTTGAAAAAGGTCGCTGTAAGTGCAGTTCGATGGCCATTGATGGAAATCGACTGTACGGGCCTTGATAAAATTATTAAAAATAGTAATAATTTATGTAAAATCATAAGAAATGATTTGAGAAGAATTGGGATGAAAAACTCCATATTTGAAAAGATAAAAATAGATTTTTATCGAAATTAACTAGTTTTGAACTAAAATTATAATTCTATTTATTTTTAAATAAATAAATTGAATTTGAAATGGTTTTGAGAATAACCAGAATTTCCATTGATTGCATTGGAATGGATTTGAATCGAAATTGTCTTCGGAATATTTCGATGTTGGATTTCGTGATGATACAGATATTGTTATGGGAATTTGAAACATATATTTATATTGTTATTTCCAATACGATATTTGTTCGTCGTAGAATTTGATATTGAATATAAGCCGGTATATTTTCTATTCAGAGCCTTGTATTTAATATCAAATGTGATTTGGGTTTGTCGTGAATGGTGTCTTCATTAACACTGTTCTTGAACCCAGTGGAGAAAAGATTAAATCTTTTTATTTAGATTTAATGAAGTGTACCAATTAAATAATATTTAATTGGAATTGAATTGATATTGATTTTTGGGTTTATCATGAACAGTGTTTTAAATAACACTAACCCGATAATCAATGAAATGTGACTTTGGGTTTATCGTGAACTGTGTTTTAAATGACACGGATTCTTTAACCCAGATAACGATTAAAACTAAGTGGAGTTTTAATGAATCTTTAATTAGATTGAAATGATCGAGAATGGAGTATCACCAGTTTTGCTCCAGGCGTTAGTTAAATCTTTAATTAGATTTGAACGTGAAATGGTAATTGAATTTACCGATAACACCGTGGTGTTAGATATGAAGTATTACCAGTTTTACTTCATGGGATGAATAGGTTGGGATTGGGAAATTAAAACAAATGATTACTTCGGTAAGGTTCGTTAATCCCAACTAGTTGAATTGATATTCAAAAGTAGATTAAAGAATAAATTAAAGAATTTATCTTTAATAAAATTAATGGGAACCTTTCCCTATGAATGTGAAATTTAGAAACCAACTGTCGGTTAGCTAAGCAGAATGGTTTTCTGGATATTGATCTGATGTTGGTTTCGGCCTTCGGGGTTAATATTTGGGGAATTACTCTCTTGATTAATTTACAGTTAGTGACTGATGAATTGGAATGAGGCGTATGTTGTGTTTGTGTAACACTTATTTAAAATACACGCGAGTTATTCGGAAAGACCGGGTTTATCCCATTCTGAATAACTAATACGACGATAAGTCGAAGATGAAGACGATGGTCGAAGACCGGAGGTCTTTACATCGTTTGAGTGATTACTGATGATCTTGATTGGAAAGTACACCCAATAAGATGGAAACAGTTGGTGATCGTCCAAACGTACTTGGAGATCGATGGATATGCGGGGTACTAGGTGCCTCCGGTTTCGTTCAGACCCAGAACGGACTTGTAAATGGACTGTGTGTCTGACATTGGATTTTAGTCCGTGCGATTGATCTCTATTAAATATATATCTGTTTGGCGACGGAGAATTTATTCTCTTGCTTAACGCCCTTCTCTGAGATGTACGAGCTCAGGGGTTATATATTGATGGATATCAAACGCATGGAGTGAATTGCCTGTGTGGCATGCCTAAGTGGCAATTGATCGAGGCTTCTGTTGAAAAGCAAAGTCTTGTGGTGATGATCAAAGCACAGCCTGTGTGGCACAGCTTTGTGTAACATGAATTCGCGAGCCTCGCACCTCGGTTGTGAACCAAAAACGGGAGAACGACCTCAGGGAGGGCATGCATTTCTTTCTAGCTAGGGTGGTGTCAGTGACCTACCAGCCATGACATTTATATACTTTTCACCTGTGTGGTTGTTGCTGTTGCGAGGCGCCTCTGTTATATCGGTTTCGGCCGATGCATTCTGGTCGGCAGAAGGACCAGGCTTACGCCCCAAAGGGCGGGGAAACGCAGTGTTCAGGATTTAAGTTTAATCCACATCGGTGGACCGGCCCTGTCGCTCCAAGGCTTGACTGAGTACTTGCCTAGACATGGGCTAGATTGTCTAAAATCGGTAGAGGACGATCCCTTGCCTCGGTTCACAGATGGACATCCAACTTCCAAATACGTGACATTTGCGGTTTTATTTGTAGAGCCTAGTATGGCGACATAGTGGGATGGGGGCGCTCATGCCGTCTATGATTGATACTTATGATTTGAAGTTGTTTTATACACTATGCACTTATAATAGTATCAAATGATTTGTTTTTCAACGTATCAAGCATTCTTAGCTATTATAAGGTAAAAAACCCATCCTCCGGCTTGCGTTGCATTGTGTGATGGGACCTGGGTCTTATAAGAGCTTCATTTTTCTTTATTTAGCATTGCGCTGTTCGTTTTATGCACTGGTATTCTTGGGAGGAAACCTGTTTCGTGTTATACGGCGTGGTCCCTTGATTTACCTAACTTTAAAATAAAGAATCAATAACTGTTTTAGTTCTCACACCAGTCACATGACTGACCTGGGGTTTATTGTTTTAACCTAAACTCTGGGTGCCCTTATTTTGACACGGGCAGCTAGTAGTTTTGGTTTTGCAGATTTATATTCACATGATCCTGGTTTATAGCTGGAACGATATCCGGAAAGCTTTGTATCCGTATATCTCTTCTAATTTTCCGCTGCTATGTAATTTATTGTAATCTCTGATATTTCTGTGTAATATATATTCATTTATACTCTGTATATTCTTGTATTCTGATGGAATTGTTGTAATATACAATGAAATGTTCTTCCGTCTGCGTTCTATTTTGTCGTGTTCTCAAAACAATTCGTTGTTTCTCATCTCTTCGGAGACCGAGGAAGTTCGGGTCGTTTCATCGTGGTATCAGAGCTTTGGTTTACAAAGCTTAGAGAACAAGGCACATTAGGACCGTACGAAAGAATTCATCAGATTTTGGATTAGCAATATCCAATGAGAATGACTCGTTAGAGATGGGATCAGTAGTATCCTAGAACGAGTGTGGAGAGTATATTTTTCAAATGAAAACAATTCTGTTTTGAAATTTAAATCGTTTTACACGTATTTGAATAATTTATTTATATTGATTTTGGACAATTCAGTATATAAAGAATTTGCATATACGCCTTGCAAACGTATATTCAAAATTTTAATATATTGGATAGATATAGCATCACACTCTAGTCGCCCGGAGATGATATTGATGATAGCGATCGCATCATCAACATTTATGTTCGAGTTTCGAAGGTGGGATTTCTATATATTTCCATTAGATTGGTGTGAGAACCAAAACTAGATAGTGCTTATTGTTGTGATTTGGCATCAAAAATCTGATTTTTGACTATGTATCAAAGTTATGAATTTGAAAAGCTAATCAACTAATTGATTGATGGTTGTATTGTTTGATTATTGTTTGAATAATTAAAATTCGAACCATTTAGTTCATTTGAATCAAATATTGAATTATATTGAAAATTGGTCGCACTTGCTTGCATACATGTATATCTTTTGAACAGGTCATAGCAAGGAGGCTAGAGCAGAGAATAAAATTTGTTTGCCCGACAAATAGGTACATGTTTACTACATAATTTACTGTTTTGTTTGGGTGATGATGATTTTATGAGCCTATTGGCTAGCCGCTTGGCTTTTTCTTTTTCTTTTTGAGATCAGAAGGCCTATATGGCAATTTCGGGATTTTCCCGTGGCTCCCGGTGTAGGGGAGGTTATGGCGAAATTTTTCGAAAATTTAGGGTGTTAGCCAAATTTTTGAAAATTTGAAAATTCTCAGAAACTGAAAAGTTGGAGAATGGAAACCAGATCGAACATAGAGTTGATTAATCAAACCACTTTCGACTTTGTTCCTTTTCGGGGACGAAAAGTTTTAAGTGGGGGAGATTGTAACAACCCGAAAATCTGGGCCAGTTTAAATTTTTTTATTTTGGCAATTCTAGCGAATTTTGATTATTTAAAATAGATTATTTTAAATAAAATCAACGAGAAATTTATTTTGAATAGAATTCGATCGTATATATTATATACGTCGTCGTTAGAATATAAATAATTATATATAATTATAAAAGGAATTGAAAATGGCGCGGTAGTTCGATAATTCGATTTCAAACTTCAATTGAACATTCCAGGAGCAGAATAATCCGGATTTTAGTGAAACTAAAAATAATAGGATCTATTTGATAATATCTTTCCAACGAATCCGACAAATCAAAATTTCATAGCGGGAATCAAAAGATATGTCCAGTTGAAAATTTTGAATAGTCGCTATAGAATTCAGGCCCTTAAAAATGGATATTTTGCAAACGACCTCGGATTTCGACGAAACCACTTTTGTTGGATTCGGGATGTCAAATTATTGCTAGATTCCAAATTTCATAATTTTTCGAATCAATATGTGAGCGTGGCAAAGGAAAACGCGTTTGACCAGTTTCAGTTGATTTTAATCGACTGGAAATTGGCCATTTTTCAAATGGTCTCAGAATTTAATGAAACTAGTTTTGTTAGGACCGTATCGTCAATATGAAGCTAGAAAATATTTTTCAGGAATTTTTAAAGTTCGAATGTGACCCCGGTCAATTGAAATGTACGTTTTAAATTCAATATAATGATTTAAATGTAAATTTGATGAAAACTGATCAGCATATCCCATTGTGCTCGGAATGGGGGTAAAACGCTAGGGACGACAGTCGTTGGAATTAAATTGAAATACAGATTGATAAACAAGAAAAATTAGAATTAAAATAATATTTAATTATATATTTATTCATGTTTAAAGGGTCAAAACCCTTGGCTTTTTCCCAAACGAGAAACGCAGCCGCCAAAGGTGAAACGAACGGCGATTATTCTTCAAAACTTCTTCCTCCCCGATCTCTAAATCTAATCTATGAAATTCAAATTTTTCAAAGGGGATTCGTAGCCCTCAACGAGCTCCACCCAATCAATGGTGGAGATGGACTAACCTTTGCCGACGAAGCCAGGATTTCGCCTGAAAGGGCCCGACGTTGGGTCGATTTTTGAGGAGATGGGGGCCACCACATGGCGCAGGGCTCGAGGCGGGGATGCGCGCCACGTAGGCGCGTGGCGGGGGAGGAGCTGATCGCTGTCCGGCGGTTCCTGGTGGCGGCTACAGGCGGATCCTCCTGTGGAGCATTTCAACGTGAAGATGGGTTTTCTGGAAACGAGGGTTTTGTGAGGTCACAGTTTACTCCAGTTCGACAGTGCAAGCGAATTAACAGTAAGCCCTCCCTTTGTTTTTCTTTTATATAAATTCATAGTTTGAAATCAGTTTGAAATCAGTTTAAATTCAATTTAAATTCAGTTTAAAAATTCAGTTTTTATAATAAAAAAAATCATTGTTTTACAAAACAGTTTTTATAAAATATACATGGTATAGGTAAGAAAAATAACATTGTTTTAAATATCATATTTTTGTATATAAAACATAATGTTTTGAAAATATAAAATAGTATTGTTTTGAAATTAAATTTCTTTGTTTTAAAAATATGAATTTTATAGAAATAACTTTGAAATAAAAATAGGAACTTTTATGTATAGGGTTATAGCTTAAATAAAAATATGGTTTTTATTTTTATATAGCATTGTAGGATAAAGATGTAATTTTTTAGAAATAAATAGCGTTGTAAGTAAGAACATGATTTTTTATAAAATAGAATTATATGAATGGAAATAGTGAAGAAAGACGATTTTTATATATTGAAGAATAGCAAAGTAAAAATTCGATTTTTATATATTGAATAGCGAAGTAAAAATTCGATTTTTATATATTGAATAGCGAAGTAAAAATTCGATTTTTATATATTGAATAGCGAAGTAAAAATTCGATTTTTATATATTGAATAGCATAGTAAAAATTCGATTTTTGTATATTGAATAGCAAAGTAAAAATTCAATTTTTATATATGGAATAGCGAAGTAAAAATTGATTTTTACATATGTAGAGAATACGGGCAACGAAAGTGATGAAAGGCGAGAACGATGAAGATTTCTATCATGAAGTGTCGTAGAGTTGGGATAGCTTTCGGTGAGAATTTCTCACCTTTCAATTTCTTTTTCTAGTTATATATATATACTAGGATGCAGACGGTGCTTAGTAGCACCCGACACAATCGTCCACAGACCATGGACTTGTTTGTTTGGTTGCATAAATTAGTTAGATGATTTGATTTGAATTTGGTTGTTTGGTGATTTTGATTGATGTGTGAATGGCGTGGGCCTTCACTAGACCGGGGATAAGGCTAGGCCTTGTCCCGTTTCTAGTATCGTGCCGTTATGCCGCCGAAATTTTCTAAAATGAGTTAGAAAAATAAAAATATCATTTTATTGTGTAAATGAATAATAAAAATTCATGTGTTGGAATAAATTGTTTTATCGTTAAAAATATAATTTTTAACGTGAATATGAATAAATGAATATTTATAAACAAATCGGCCGATTTGTTTATATACACTAATTTGACTGATATTGATTGGGTCGATAAATTTTACACATCGCCCAACTGCCCAAATAAAATATGCATTTGATTGTTTGAAACCCCACACGGGTGTTGGGATGAAATATGAAGTTCACTCATCCTGATTGATTGAATATGTCGATCGATTGATTGACAGGCTGTTATAAGCGTTAGACATCTATGTTTGATGCTTATACAGTGTAGTGCACTTTGGTTGATAGTTGATTATTTTTCAATGCTATTATATACATGTGTTGTATGAAAATCCATATAATTAATTTTATATGGTGATTGATTGGGCCTCATTCCAATTTAGAAGATAAAGAATATTATAAAATAAATGTTCATGTGTTGACTGTACTCATCCGTTGAGATTAGTCATGTGTTGAACGAAATATTTTAATAATAAAATTTATATCTTTATCACTAAAATAAATGTTCATGTGTTGACTGTACTCATCCGTTGAGATTAGTCATGTGTTGAACGAAATATTTTAATAATAAAATTTATATCTTTATCACTAAAATAAAGGTTCATGTGTTGACTGTACTCATCCGTTGAGATTAGTCATGTGTTGAACGAATTATATTTGAAATAGAAATATTTGAAATAGAATATTTGAAATAGAATATTTGAAAATAGAAATATATGAAGCCGTGTTGATTAGATTGACGCCATTTTGACGTGAACGATATTTATATCGATTTTATTCATTTTAAAACGAATATTGAAAAGTGATTTCGAAATGAATATTGAAAAACGATTTCGAAATGAATTGAAAAGTGATTTCGAAATGAATTGAAAATGATTTCGAAATGAATTGAATATAAAACGATTTCGAATTAAATTGAATAGAAAACGAATTGAATTTGATTTGAATAGAAAACCAATTTGAATTGAATCGAATAGAAAACGACTTTGAAATTGAATTGAATTGAAATGAATTCAAATTGAATTGAACTTTGAATTGAATAGAAATGAATTTTAAAACGAATTTATAAGGAAAAATTCAATTTTGATTTGAATTGAAATGGAAGTTGAAATTGTTTTTGAAACGAATTCAAAACTATTTATATAATTCGTTTTAAATAGAAATCGACGAAATATATATTATATATATTATATATATAATATAATGGCCTGAATAGAACGCGCCGCGCCGCGGCAGTTCGCAAATTTCGACCATTTATTTCAAACGGACATTACGGGAGATCCGACCGTCGGATTCTCCCAAAACCGGAACCGTTGGGTTCGTATCGAAAAGAGCTTTCTAACGAATATTAGAAATTAGAAATCTAACGGTTGGATTAGGAATTATGTCCAAATCAAATTTGAAAAAGGTCGCTGTAAGTGCAGTTCGATGGCCATTGATGGAAATCGACTGTACGGGCCTTGATAAAATTATTAAAAATAGTAATAATTTTTGTAAAATCATAAGAAATGATTTGAGAAGAATTGGGATGAAAAACTCCATATTTGAAAAGATAAAAATAGATTTTTATCGAAATTAACTAGTTTTGAACTAAAATTATAATTCTATTTATTTTTAAATAAATAAATTGAATTTGAAATGGTTTTGAGAATAACCAGAATTTCCAATGATTGCATTGGAATGGATTTGAATCGAAATTGTCTTCGGAACATTTCGATGTTGGATTTCGTGATGATACAGATATTGTTATGGGAATTTGAAAGATATATTTATATTGTTATTTCCAATACGATATTTGTTCGTCGTAGAATTTGATATTGAATATAAGCCGGTATATTTTCTATTCAGAGCCTTGTATTTAATATCAAATGTGATTTGGGTTTGTCGTGAATGGTGTCTTCATTAACACTGTTCTTGAACCCAGTGGAGAAAAGATTAAATCTCTTTATTTAGATTTAATGAAGTGTACCAATTAAATAATATTTAATTGGAATTGAATTGATATTGATTTTTGGGTTTATCGTGAACAGTGTTTTAAATAACACTCGTTCTTTAACCCGATAATCAATGAAATGTGACTTTGGGTTTATCGTGAACTGTGCTTTAAATGACACGGATTCTTTAACCCAGTTAACGATTAAAACTAAGTGGAGTTTTAATTAATCTTTAATTAGATTGAAATGATCGAGAATGGAGTATCACCAGTTTTGCTCCAGGCGTTAGTTAAATCTTTAATTAGATTTGAACGTGAAATGGTAATTGAATTTACCGATAACACCATGGTGTTAGATATGAAGTATTACCAGTTTTACTTCATGGGATGAATAGGTTGGGATTGGGAAATTAAAACATATGATTACTTCGGTAAGGTTCGTTAATCCCGACTAGTTGAATTGATATTCAAAAGTAGATTAAAGAATAAATTAAAGAATTTATCTTTAATAAAATTAATGGGAACCTTTCCCTATGAATGTGAAATTTAGAAACTAACTGTCGGTTAGCTAAGCAGAATGGTTTTCTGGATATTGATCTGATGTTGGTTTCGGCCTTCGGGGTTAATATTTGGGGAATTACTCTCTTGATTAATTTACAGTTAGTGATTGATGAATTGGAATGAGGCACATGTTGTGTTTGTGTAACACTTATTTAAAATACACGCGAGTTATTCGGAAAGACCGGGTTTATCCCATTCTGAATAACTGATACGACGATAAGTCGAAGATGAAGACGATGGTCGAAGACCGGAGGTCTTTACATCGTTTGGGTGATTACTGATGATCTTGATTGGGCAGTACACCCAAGAAGATGGAAACAGTTGGTGATCGTCCAAACGTACTTGGAGATCGATGGATATGCGGGGTACTAGGTGCCTCCGGTTTTGTTCAGACTCAGAACGGACTTGTAAATGGACTGTGTGTCTGACATTGGATTTTAGTCCGTGCGATTGATCTCTATTAAATATATATCTATTTGGCGGCGGAGAATTTATTCTCTTGCTTAACGCCCTTCTCTGAGACGTACGAGCTCAGGGGTTATATATTGATGGATATCAAACGCATGGAGTGAATTGCCTGTGTGGCATGCCTAAGTGGCAATTGATCGAGGCTTCTGTTGAAAAGCAAAGTCTTGTGGTGATGATCAAAGCACAGCATGTGTGGCACAGCTTTGTGTAACGTGAATTCGCGAGCCTCGCACCCCGGTTGTGAACCAAAAACGGGAGAAGGACCTCAGGGAGGGCATGCGTTTCTTTCTAGCTAGGGTGGTGTCAGTGACCTACCAGCCATGACATTTATATACTTTTCACCTGTGTGGTTGTTGCTGTTGCGAGGCGCCTCGGTTATATTGGTTTCGGCCGATGCATTCTGGTTGGCAGACGGACCAGGCTTACGCCCCAAAGGGCGGGGAAACGCAGTGTTCAGGATTTAAGTTTAATCCACATCGGTGGACCGGCCCTGTCGCTCCAAGGCTTGACTGAGTACTTGCCTAGACATGGGCTAGATTGTCTAAAATCGGTAGAGGACGATCCCTTGCCTCGGTTCACAGATGGAAATCCAACTTCCAAATACGTGACATTTGCGGTTTTATTTGTAGAGCCTAGTATGGCGACATAGTGGGATGGGGCGCTCATGCCGTCTATGATTGATACTTATGATTTGAAGTTGTTTTATACACTTTGCACTTATAATAGTATCAAATGATTTGTTTTTCAACGTATCAAGCATTCTTAGCTATTATAAGGTAAAAACCCCATCCTCCGGCTTGCGTTGCATTGTGTGATGGGACCTGCGTCTTATAAGAGCTTCATTTTTCTTTATTTAGCATTGCGCTGTTCGTTTTATGCACTGGTATTCTTGGGAGGAAACACGTTCCGTGTTATACGGCGTGGTCCCTTGATTTACCTAACTTTAAAATAAAGAATCAATAACTGTTTTAGTTCTCACACCAGTCACATGACTGACCTGGGGTTTATTGTTTTAACCTAAACTCTGGGTGCCCTTATTTTGACACGGGCAGCTAGTAGTTTTGGTTTTGCAGATTTATATTCACAGGATCCTGGTTTACAGCTGGAACGATATCCGGAAAGCTTTGTATCCGTATATCTCTTCTAGTTGTGTATTGTATTATTTTCCGCTGCTATGTAATTTATTGTAATCTCTGATATTTCTGTGTAATATATATTCATTTATACTCTGTATATTCTTGTATTCTGATGGAATTGTTGTAATATACAATGAAATGTTCTTCCGTCTGCGTTCTATTTTGTCGTGTTCTCAAAACAATTCGTTGTTTCTCATCTCTTCGGAGACCGGGGAAGTTCGGGTCGTTTCACATTTATGTATAGCTGAACTGTATGTGTACTAAGTATGATCCTGTATACTGTGTAACTCTGATGATTACGTTTATCCAGTATATTCTATTGTTCATTATCTGGTGTATTTATTTATTTCTGTTCTGCTATTATCTGTTTCTGTGTTATATTCCAAAGATTACCCTTACCACCGTCAGTACGGGGTTTGGGGTCGTCACAACGTGGTATCAGAGCTTTGGTTAAGCTTAGTTCTGGAATATAACATATTAACGAACTCGTCAAAAATAGAACCAGTAGTGTTCTAGGACGAGTAACTCATTACAGATAGGATCAGCAATATCCTAGTATGAGTAGCAGATGAAATAACACCTAGATAGACACATTTACATTCAAGTATTTGTCTCTATATTTTGAAATATCTTTTCTGTTGACCTGACACTTGATCTGCTATTTGCAGAGGTACTAGAAAATGAGTGCCAGAAATAGAAGAAGTAATACTAACCCGGATATAGAAGCTCTATTTATGAAATATAGAAATCTGGGTGGAAAACCCTTCTCGGGTGAAGAATCTATTTTGAGAACACAAGCTTGGATTCGTTCGGCTGAGAAAATCTTTGAAGGATTAAAGCTGAGGGATGACCAGAAAAGATTACTGGCCTCCTGGGCACTTAAAGACGAAGCTTTGTTCTGGTGGGATTCAGTTATTAAGGATAATCCAGAAGGTGATATCACCTGGGATAGATTCAAAGTGATTTTCCTGGAAAGATTTACTCCTCCTGAAGTGATTGAGCGACTATGTGATGAATTTTCTTATTTGATACAAGGAGATATGACCATTCCAGAATATCATAAGAAATTCAATGAACTTTCTCACTTCGCCCCTCATCTAATTCAAAATCCAAAGAGGAAGAATTTGAGATTTATCAATGGGCTTCAAAGGAAATACTAGAATTAAGTAATGGGGCATGTGAAGCTTCATTTTTCAGAAATGATTTATATGGCTTACCAGTACGAAGATCTAGACAAGAAAGGTATGTTACAGTACGAAGAGGAAGTGAGCTCTAGTAATAAAATTGAGTCTGAAACTGATCGTCCTGAGGCCAGCACGATATCAGAGGTCAGCAAGGAGCCCAAAGCAAATCGGAAAAGGGCTGAATCTGAGAAAGGGCAAGTAACGACTATCGTATGCAGTAACTGTAAGAAGCCAGGGCATTTGGCGATAAATTGTGGACCCTTGAAGAAGCGATTAAAAGGTGGGCTTCAATCCAAGAAGGGATTTCAAGAGGATAGAAAATGCAATCTCTTCCATCAGGCTGGTCACGTAAAGCAAGATTGCTGGCAGTTGAAAAAGACTGAAATAGTTCAAGTGAATGAAGTAGCAGAAACTTCAGCACCCTTAGCTATTCAGGAAAGGCCAAATGTTTTGGAAGGCACGCTAACTGTCAAAGATATCCCAGTTAAAGTACTGTTTGACACAGGCACGTCGCGAAGCTTCATTGCTAAGAATGTGGTTAAGAAACTGGATTTAAATTTGAAGAAGCTCAAAGAACCAATGACTGTCCAAAATCTGGTCGGGGGTTCCATCGATCTCAGTTGGGTTTGTGGAGTGTTGGTTTCCTTTTCTCGTTATCGGTTCCCTACCATCGCGGTCGTCATGAATTTTACAGAGTTTGATCTTATCTTGGGGTTAGACTGGTTGACCAAGTATGAAGCTGAGGTTAAATGCGCCGACAGAGTCGTTAAGGCAAAGATAAAATCAGGTGATTATATAACCATTCCCTGTGAAGGCCAAAATTCAAATAGAAAGGACTTTTGGGCAACTTTGGATGTTTCTCCAGCTCAAATAGAAAATATCCCTGAAGTCATAGAAAATATTCCGGACCTCATCAAAGATATTCCTGTCATCAAGAATTATGCGGATGTGTTTGAAGAAGTTGTTCGCTTACCTCCGCAGAGAGAAATTGATTTCAAAATTGCTTTAATTCCGAATGCAAGGCCGGTAGTTCACGCTATTCGAAGAATGTCCTTAAAAGAGAAAGAGGAATTAGACAATCAAACAAAACATCATGTATGGAAGGGTCTGATTAGGCCTAGTTTCTCTGATTGGGGAGCAGCAGTGGTGTTTGTCCCAAAATCTGACGGTACTCTGTGTCTATGTGTGGATTATCGCGATTTGAACAAGCAGACGATAAAGAACAAATATCCATTGCCGCGAATCGATGATTTATTGGACCGTCTGAATGGAGCACAAGTATTTTCAAGGATGGCCCTAGCTACAGGCTTCCATCAACTTCGAATTGCCGAAGAGTGTGTTCCAATGACAGCATTCAGAGGTCCCGACTTATTCTATGAGTGGTTAGTAATGCCATTCGGCTTATGTAACGCTCCAGCTTACTTCGTCGATCTGATGAATAGAGTGTTCAGAGGAGTTTTGAATAAATTTGTTCTGGTTTTTATTGATGATATTCTAATCTTCTCTAAATCAGAGGCCGAACATGAAAAGCATCTGGAACAGGTTCTAGAAATTCTGAGAAGGAACGTTCTAAAAGCCAAACTATCCAAATGCATATTCTGGCAAGATGAAGTAAAATTTCTAGGCCATGTCGTATCGAAAGAAGGAATTGCTGTGGATCCAAGTAAAATCACAGCTATTCAGAATTGGAAACAGCCCAGTACCACTACAGAAGTCCGCAGTTTTCTCGGATTGGATAGTTATTACCGGAAGTTCGTTAAAAACTTTTCGAAAATATCTGGTCACTTAACGAAGCTTACAAAGAATCACTCAAAATTTAAATGGACTCAAGAATGTGAGGAAGCTTTTGAAGAGCTAAAGTTAAGATTAACGACAGCTCCAGTGTTAACCATCATCGATGGCAATCAGGATTTGAAAGTCTGGATTGATGCTTCTAGAGAAGGCCTTGGCGCGGTGTTAATGCAAAGGGGTCAAGTGATTGCTTATGCTAGCCGTCAATTGAAGCCACACGAGAAAAACTATGTCACACATGATCTTGAGTTGTTGGCTATCGTATTCTCTTTGAAAATCTGGAGACACTATCTTCTGGGTGAGAAATTCGAACTGTATACTGACCATCAGTCGTTAAAATATCTGTTCTCCCAGAAAGACCTGAATCTGAGGCAGCAACGTTGGCTAGAGTTCCTTGCAGCATATGATTTTGAGATTCTATACACTCCAAGGAAAGCCAATGTCGTGGCCGATGCGTTAAGCCGAAAGAATGAAATGATCGCCATTTTTATCATTGCGACTTCTTTGATTGACAAGATATCGGCTCTCCAAAAAGACGACCAATTTATTAAAGGAATGAGTTAGCGAATTCATGAAGGCAATGCTTCGGATTTCCAGCTCGACAGCGAAGGGATTCTGAGGTTTGAAGGACGAATTTGTGTTCCAGAAATTCCTGAACTCAGAAGAGATGTGCTTGATGAATGCCACAAATCTAAGCTCAGTATCCATCCGGGTGTGAGTAAAACGTATAACGATATCAAGCGAACATTCTCGTGGAAGTCGTTAAAAAGAGGCACCTCGATATACATTAGTCGATGCCCTAATTGCCAGCTAGTCAAAAGCGACCAACAGAAACTGGCTGGATTGTTACAACCGCTAGACGTTCCAGGCTGGAAGTGGGAACATATTTCCATGGACTTCATAGATGGTTTGCCCAGAACCAGAAAAGGAAATGACAGTATTTGGGTGATCGTAGATCGCTTCACGAAGACCGCCCATTTTATACCTGTCAGATCAAACAGAACTGCTCAGAGTCTGGCGCAGATTTACTTCAAGGAAATTGTTAGACTGAACGGAGTGCCGCTCAGTATAGTCAGTGATAGAGATACAATATTTACTAGCAAATTCTGGGAGGCATTTCAAGTAGAACTAGGAACAAAGCTGAACCTAAGCACCGCCTATCATCCTCAGACAGATGGTCAGACTGAGAGGGTGAATCGTATACTGGAAGATCTATTGCGGGCTTGTGTTCTAGATTTCGGCGGATCATGGGAAGACCATCTGCATTTGGCTGAATTCTCTTATAACAACAGCTACCAGGCGAGCCTGATAATGTCACCATTCGAAGCGTTGTATGGTAGACTGTGCCGATCTCCTGCTTGTTGGGTCGAACTCGGTAATAGACTTGTATTGGGGCCAGATATGATCAGAGAAGCGGTCGACAAAGTCGATTTCATTAAGAAGCGATTACTCGCTACTCAAAGCCGACAGAAGAGCTATGCCGATAGGAGAAGAAGAGATATATCATTTGTTGTTGGCGACTATGTATATTTAAAAGTATCGCCGATGAGAGGAGTTATCCGGTTCGGTAAAACGGGGAAGTTGGCGCCCAAATTCATTGGTCCGTTTCCTATTCTAGAACGGATCGGAACTCTCGCTTATAGGGTTAAATTGCCTGATTGGTTGCCTGGAGTTCATGATGTATTTCACATATCCCAACTTCAAAAGCACGTTCATGATCCAGACTTGATCGTGGAAGAAGCAGCTTAACAGGATATTGAAATTACTCCAGAATTAGCTGTGAGAAGAGAGCCGCTCAAGATCATTGGCAAAGAAACCAATGAACTGAGGAACAAGAAGGTTCACTTAGTAAAAGTGCAATGGAGTGGAGATCCGCGAGATTGTACTTGGGAAACTGAGGAGAGCATTCAGAAAACCTATCCTAGATTCCGAGTGGATATATCTGATTGACCCCGGTGCAAGGTACATTTACCATACTTTGCATTACCAATTAGTTCTCTACTCTGTTGTTATTTTCTTTCCATGGATGTGCACTTTTAATTCTATAGTCTGAATGATTTTAAAGAAATATAGAAATTGATTGGTATGTTGTTGAAAAGTTAAAAACAATTTGATTGTTGTTTGTGTTGTGTGATTGTGGATTTGATTAATTAAAATTATTAAAACGATAGTTAATTTAATCAATAAGAGAATAATGATAGAATTTATTCATTTAAATCACACATTGAATTGATTAGAAAATAGATAGAAATATATACATGTGCATTATATATATTTGAACAGGTAAATGGATAGCTGTTGAGTAAAGATTTTATTTGCGTGCCAGACAAATAGTAAACCTTAATGAGTTGGATGCGAAATATTATTATATCAACTCTTGTGAATGCCATTGGATGTGGAGTGCTAGTTATTCTGTGTGTAATAATAAACGTCGCCATAGGATAGTAACAATTAATTTTGAACTACATTACATGGAATACTTCTGAAGATAGGCATACTTCATCATATACCACATAAGCATTTGGAGCTTTTGTGACGAGGTGGAAGATTTACCATACGAGCGAGAGGCCTTTATGGCGATGACTATATTTTACAGGTTGAACTGATGACTGATATGGACTATTTAAATTGTAACGAAAAAATGGCCAGATTAATAAAAACCCCACACGGGTCTGGAGTTGACAACAATCACGTCTCTCTAGTCATTAGATACGGCACATGGATTATTTATTTCCCACACGGGACGAGGTGACGGGGATTTATCCTCTGGAGCAGTTAAAATACACACTCCCTCAGGCTTTGACAGGGTGACGAGAATTTATTCTCTAGAGTTATTATCTATACACGCTCCCCTGTAAACACCAGAATATATCACTATAAATATGTGTATGCTTATTAGGATTTATTGGGTACCTAATATGGCCCAATAAATTTCCAAACCTCTCCCCGTACAAAGGAGGTTATGGCGAAATTTTTTGAAAATTCCGGGTGTTAGCCAAATATTTGAAGAATTTGAAAATTCTCAGACACTGAAAAGTTGGACAATGGAAGCCAGATTGAACGTAGAGTTGATTAATCAAACCACTTTAGACTTTGTTCCTTTTCGGGGACGAAAAGTTTTAAGTGTGGGAGATTGTAACGACCCGGAAAATCTAAACCAATTAAAAAAAATTAAATTGGCTAAAATAGTGGATTTTAAATATTTAAAATAAATATTTTAAATAATAGCAATGAAAAGTGAGTTTGAATCGACGTTTGAAAACTAATATAATTAATTCTAATTATAAACAAGGCCTGAAATGGCGCGGTAGTTTCAAAATTTGAATTCAAACTTTGACTGATTGTACCGGGTGCAAAACAAAACAGATTTGAGTGAAACCAAAAATATTTAAATCTGTTAGTGAATGCCTTTCTAACGAATCTGAAAAATCGAAGTTTCATAGCGGAAAGCAAAAGTTATGGCCAAATGAATTTTCAGAAAGGTCGCTATGGAATTTATATAGCCCGTGAAATTGGCCATTTTTGCCAACGACCTCGGAATTCGACGAAACCACTTTTGTTGGATCCGGGATGTGAAGTTATTGCTAGGTTTCAAATTTCATAATTTTTGAAGCTAGTATGTGAGCGTGACAAAGGAAAACGTGTTTTGGTCAATTACAGTTAAATTGGATCGACCAGAAATGGGCCTTTTTGCAAACGGTCTCAGAATTCGACGAAACTAGTTTTGTTGGGACTGTATCGTCAAAACATAGCTAGATTTATTTTTCTGGAATTTTTCGAATCAGTTTGTGGCCCTGGCAAATTGAAATGTACGTTCAAATCAAATATTGAATGTTATATATTTTAAATTGAAGGAAAACTGACTGAAACATTCGAATGGGCCTTCGAAACATATCCCATTGTGTTCAGAATGGGGGTAAAACGCTGGGGACGGTGGTTGTTGGGTTTGAATTGGTGTTCGTGTGTGACAAGGGGTATTTTAGAAATTTAAAAATATATAAATTAATAAAAAAATCTGATTGGTCAGAGAATTATCCTTCTCTCTTCCCGACAGTCGATCATAGGCGGAAACCCCTTCAAACTTTCCCCCTCATTTTCCGATCAATCCACGCTGAATTAGCTCGTGCCACAGTTGAACTTTTTGAAGATCTTCTGGAGATCTTCAAATCCATATAAAGTTTGGAATTTTTCGTGGCCTATGGAGGGCGAATCGACGCCAGGAAGTCTAGGCGTTCAAACCGCCGCCGCGCCGCCTATAGGTCACCAAAGTGGGCCCCGCTCCAGGCGCCAGTGCGCCTCTCTCCCCTCTTCCTCGCTGCGAAGGCCAATCGTCGATCCGCTTCACCGTTTGATCGAAAAGATCAACCCTAGTTTTGAACCTTTCAGCTGAGAGGTACAGCTGTTTAATTAAAACTGTTTTTAACAGTTTAAAACCGTTGCAAACTTTGAAAAATCATATCTTTTTCGTTTCTTGTCGAAATCCAGTGAAACAAGAGACAGTGGACTCGTGTGGACTTCTTCTACATTCTAGAAGAGACCGCATATTTTTCTGAGCCTTCTGCTATTTTTGGTGGAGTGGAACCCAATGTGAGATTTCTAATTTATAAACGTTATGGAAAACGATGATGTATAAATTATATAATCGATGTATGAGTTATATAAGTGTTGTACACCTCTTGTATAAGCGTTGTATAAGTTGTACGTTCGATGTATAAGTTGTATATGCGTTGTAAAAATTATATATGTGTTGAAATAGAAGTGAAATACTATATATATATATATGTATGTATACGCCTCTCGTCCAGAAACCATGGACGATATTTATTGGTTGTGATTGGTGTGATAATTGATTGATAGCGACTGGTTGATTGAAATAGTTTGTGGTTGAGATTGATTGATTGTGGCTGAAAAATACCCGTTTGTGGTTGAGAAATATATGGTTGAAACCACATAGGATTAGTTTGTGGAAATGAAATAAATATACATGTCGCCTGCGTGCGAACTAGATGCATGATTCCCCATTGTCAAAAGCTGCGAGGCTTTAAGGTAGAGCGAGGAGCCATACTAGGGACGGTTCCGGTTTTAACTACCATGCCGTTATGCTGCCGAAATTTTGAATAATATTCATGTGTTAGAATTATTTTCATTTGTTGAAACTATATTTATTCGTTGAATAGAAAACCTTCATGTGTTGAATTGATATTCATTCGTTGAATAGAATTCATGTGTTGAATGGCGTTCGTGTTTTAAATATAAAAAACACCTTTTTATCTATACACACAAACTATAGAAAACCTTCATGTGTTGAATTGAAATTCATGTGTTGAATGGTATTCGTGTTTTAAATATAAAAATCACCTTTTTATCAATATATATAAACTATAGAAAACCTTCATGTGTTGAATCGATATTCATTCGTTGAATTGAAATTCATGTGTGGAATGGTATTCATATTTTGAAATAAATTGTTTTGTAATAAAAATCATATTTTTATCATCTATATGAACTGTATAAAATAGTCGTGTTTTGAAATAAATTGTTTTATAATAAAAATCCCATTTTTATCGTTAATATGAATTATATAAAATAATCTGGTTCTGAAATAAATTGTTTTACATTAAAAATCACATTTTTACTATATACACGAATTGTTAAAAATAGAGAAGTGTTGAAATAGAAGAAAGTTGGATAAAAATATCATTTTTATCAAATGTATGAAAATCATATAGTTTTGAAATTGAAGAATCGATATATATATATATAAATAGAATTGAAGTATATCGAATAACGAAGCTGCAGTTCATATTTTGAAACCGTGATTTCAAACAATTAGTGCGGGAGATCCGACCATCGGATTTTCCTGAAACCGCAACCTTTGGGTTCGCTTTGGAAATATCTTTCCAACGGCACCAACTTTGTAAAAATCCAACGGTTGGATTGTCTGGAATGTTTAATTCAAATCTGAAGAAAAACTGTGCCAGAATGGATTATATTTATATATATATATATATAACTATAATAAATCGAATAATGACGCTGCAGTTCGTATTTTGAAATCGAAACTTCAAACTATTATGCCGGGATATTCGACCGTCGGATTTTCCCGAAACTGGAACCATTGGATTCGTTTTGAAAAGATCTTTCTAATGATGTAAATTTTGTGAAGATCCAACGGTTAGATTTTCAGATATGTGTAAATCAAATCTGAAGAAAAACAGCGCCACGGTCGCGTTGTGGCCCGAAGTGTCGTTTTGAATAAATTGGCTATTTTAAAATAAATAAAAATAGCGATAAATCGTTATAAAATATTATAAATGATATGGATGTGAAATTTAGAAACTAACTGAAGGTTGGCTTAGTCGAATGGTTTCCTGGGTGCTGATCTGATGTTGGTTTCGGCCTTCGGGGTTAATATTTGGGAAATCGTTCTCTTACTGATTGACGGTTAGTGACTAATGAATTGAAATGATGCGTATGTATGTTAGTGTTGCACTAGTTTATTATATACGCGAGTTGCTCAGAAAGACTGGGTTTATCCCATTCTGAATAATCGAATAGACGATAAGAAGTCGAAGATGAAGACGGGAGATGAAGACCGATCTTCACCTCGTTTGGATGGTCACTGAGGTCCTGATTGGGAGGCATCCCAAAATATGGATAATGAGTGGTGATCGTCCAGAGGTACGTGGGAATCGATGGATATGCGAGGTATTTAGTGCCTCCGGTTTCGTTCAGACCCAGGATGGACTTGCAAATGGACTGTATGTCTGACATTGGATTTTATTCTATGTTGGTTGATCCCTATTAAATATACATTTGTTTGGCGGTGGAGAATTTATTCTTTTGCTTAACGCCCTTCTCTGAAACACACGAGCTCAGAGGTTGTATATCGATGGACATCAGTCGCATGGCATGAATTGCTAGTGTGGCATGCCTAAGTGGCAAATGATCAAGGCTTCTGTTGAAAAGCAAAGTCTTGTGGTGATGATCAAAGCACCGCCTGTGTGGCGTAGCTTTGTGTATAACGTGAATTCGCGAGCCTCACACCCCGGTATGAGCCAAAAACAGGAGAAGGACCTCAGGGAAGGCATGCGTTTCCTTCTAGCTAGGAGTTGTGTCGGTGTTTTTACACGGCCTGACATTTTACTTATGTGGATGATGGATAGCGAGGCGCCTCGGATATATAGGTCGATCCGGGAACGATGGAGCCATTCGTTGGCTCATTGACGCCCCATAGGGCGGGGAAACTTTTGTTCAGGCATAATAATCCACATCGGTGGACCGGCGCTGATGATCCAAGGGGCAGTTGCGGCTGTTCCTGAGACACGGGCTAGAGCGTCTCGAATTCGGTAAGGACTATCTTTTGCCTTGGTTCATGATGGAAATCCAATTTCCAAATACGTCACTGTGCGGTTTTGATTGTATACCTATATATGGCGACATAGTGGCATGGGACGCTCATGTCGTCTATGATTGATAGTTATGATTCGAAATTGTTTTTGAAACATATAAACACTAGTAGTAATATCAAATGCTTTTGTTTTATTCGTATCAAGCATATCTTGGCCATTATAAGGTAAAAACTCAATCCTCCGGTTTGCGTTGCATTGTGTGATGGGAACTGAGTCTTATAATGGCTTCATTTTTATAAAAAGCATTGCGATGTTTAAAAGAATGATTTGTTTTAAAGCATTGGCAGTCCGATGGAGTAAACCCATTCCACGAAAGTGGCGTGGTCCTGTGATTAGCCATATTTTAAATGTGTTGAGTAGATTTCTCATACCAGTCCCATGACTGACTTGTAGTTTGTTTCACTTTCAAACTCGGGTGCCCCTTTTTCTATACG
The DNA here is from genome assembly GCA_030737875.1 of Allium sativum. Classification (NCBI taxonomy): domain Eukaryota; kingdom Viridiplantae; phylum Streptophyta; class Magnoliopsida; order Asparagales; family Amaryllidaceae; genus Allium; species Allium sativum. The sequence continues at coordinate 126,932,050 of CM060927.1, read as the reverse complement.
GGCAGCCTTGTATTCAGGTTTAGCTGGTTCTTTCTGAATAGCTGGAGCTGAAGATGGGTTCTATTATTTATCTCTTTTTATGCTGTTCAGCTCCTATTGTACATTATGTTTGTTTTCCGCTGTAGACATTTATGTATAGCTGAACTGTATGTGTACTAAGTATGATCCTGTATACTGTGTAACTCTGATGATTACGTTAATCCAGTATAGTCTATTGTTCATTATCTGGTGTATTTGTTTATTTCTGTTCTGCTATTATCTGTTTCTGTGTTATATTCCAAAGATTACCCTTGCCACCGTCAGTACGGGGTTTGGGGTCATCACAAATATCCAATAAGAATGACTCGTTAGAGATGGGACCAGTAGTATCCTAGAATGAGTTTCAAAGAGTGTTATTTTTTAAATAAAAATATAAACAAATTTTGTTTTGAAAATTTAAAACCTTATTATACGAATTTGAATATTTCATTTTAAATTGATTTGAACAATTGAGTATATGAAGATTTTGCATATACACCTTGCAAACGTGTATACAAAGCCTCAAATATACTGGATAGATATAGAATCACACTCCAGTCACCCGGGGATAATTCTGATGATGTTGCAACATCATTAGTGTTTGTGTTCGAGTTTCGAAAGTGGATATCTATATATTTCCAATTGACTGGTGTGAGAACCAAAACTGGCTAGAATTTATTGTTTGTGATTTGACACAAAAAATATGATTTTTGAGTATATTAAAAGATATATATTTGAAACGTTAATCAACTACTTGACTGCTGATTGTGTTGTGTGATTATTCATAAAACCAATAAGTGAATGAATGGTAAATATTGCCAAATTGAATTAATATTGAACTGAATTGAAAATTGATTGAAATTGCATATATGTACATGTGTATATAATGAACAGGTCATAGCAGGGAAGCTAAGAAGAGGAATAAAATTGTATGCCCGAAAAATAGGTACATGTTTACTATATTTTTTTGGTTTTGATGATTTTATGAACCGATTGGAAAGCCGTTTGGCTTTTTCTTTTTCTTTTTGGATGATGAGGGCCCTATGAGGCTAGATGCGGTTTTAAATGTCTTCCCGTACAAAGGAGGTTATGGAGAAATTTTTCGAAAATTTAGGGTGATAGCCAAATTTTTGAGAAATTAGTAAATTCTTAGAAACTGAAAAGTTGAAGAATGAAAGCCGGAATGAAAGTTGAGTTGGTTAGTTAAACAACTTTCAGCTCCGTTCCTTTTCGAGGACGAAAAGATTTTAAGTGGGGGAGATTGTAACAATCCGGATTTTTAGACCCAATTTAAAAATTTTATTTTAGCTATTTTAATGGATTTTGAACATTTAAAATGGTTTATTTTAAATAATAACGACTAAAAAATTATTTTAATCGAAGTTAGAAAGTATAAATTTATTTTAATTATAAATAGAGTTCGAAATGGCGTGGTAGTTTGGAAATTCGATTTTAAATTTCAATTGAAAGTGTAGAATTCATTTTAAATCAGAATTAGACGAAATAAGAAATATTTGGATCTGTTTAACAATATATTTCTAACAGATGTGAAAAATATAAATTTTATTTTATAAATTGAAAGTTATGTCTAGCTTAAAATTTAAAATAGTCGCCATGGAACTTATATATATTTATATATATATTAAACAATATATAGCCCTTAAAAATAGCCATTTTGCAAACGACCTCCATTTTCAATGAAACCAATTTTGTTGGATCCAAAATGTCAAATTATTGCTAGATTCCAATTTTTATAATTTTTGGAATTAATATGTGAGCGTGGTGAATTTAAATGTGTTTGGCAATTTCAGTTTGAGTTTAATCGACTGGAAAATGGCCATTTTTCAAACGGCCTCCAAATTCAGTGAAATTAGTTTTGTTAGGACTGTATTGTCAAAACATAGCTAGATTTATTTTTCTAGAATTTTGGAGTCAGTATATGACCTCGGTAAATTAAAATGTGCGTTGAAATCAATTTTGAATGTTATATAAATTTATATTTTAATTTTGATGAAAACTGATCGAAACAGCTGAATTAACTTACCGGACATATCCCATTGTGTTCGGAATGGGGGTATTTGGCGAAGGGCGACAGTTGTTGGGTTTTATTTGGAGTTCGAAAGGGGAATCCACTTTCTAGAATATAATTGAATTAAATAAATATAAATTAATTTTATATAAGTAGCTTAAACCCTAATTTAGCCTTAGTTAAAAAAATCGAGCGCCCCTAAATTTAAACCCGTTCCAGCTCATTCCCTCCGCTGATCATTCTAGCCCAATTGGACCACCGCCCCTCTAGGAGCACCACCGTCGCTCCCCTCCCCGCGTCCGCTGCTACCTCCCTAGACCTCCTGCACCTCCTCTCCTTCTCCCCCCTCCCCTCCAATTCGAAGCTCCAAATCCAAAAGCCCCATTCCCCCGCTGCTCCGGCCAACGTGGACCGCCGTCGGCCACCAGAGCCTCCCCTTGACCACTTATGACCCTTACGCCCCTCCCCGGCTACGTCAGTGCCGCCAGTGGGCCCCGATAAATAAAAACCCAAATTTTATAATTTTCAGTGCGTACATAATAGCCCTGACCTTCCTCGGTCCATAACTCCCAAACCGAGCCCCTATGGCCAAAACTTCACAGTGCCAAAATCGAAGAGCATGATTTTCATTTCGATTTGGGTATATGGAAGTCATATTTTGGATTGCGGAGTTGCCCGGAAAACACGTCCAAAGTTTGCTGTCCAATTTATGTCATTTCGCAAATTCTAGCGAATTGGAGTATTTTCGGAAGAAAGTCCCCTAGGCGAATGTCGTCCGGAGTGGCGCGTTTAGGCTAAAAATAAAGATGGCATGAAGATTGGAGCTCGTATGAAAATTCTGGAACCAGAACAACAATTCAGAATGATAGAAAACAACGGCGGAGTGGATCCCAATGTGAGAACTCCTCACTCAAATTAGTTTACAGTTAAATATATACTACGTCGCAGACGGAGCTTAGTAGCCCCTGACATTATTTTATTGTACAAACCATGATTGTTTGGATGTATGAATTGAAATGTGGATGTAAATTGGATTGTGTTGAGAAATCACTGGATTGTGGTTTTGTTGATTGTGGTTGATTATGTGTATGGCGCGAGCCAGTACTAGGAGATGGGTAATGCTAGACATTACTCCGGTTCTAATATCGCACCGTTATAATGCCGAAATTTTCTAAAATAAAATGTATTCAATAAAAATATCATTTTTATTGTATGTATGAACTATAAAAAATATTCATGTGTTGAAATAAATATTTATTGTTAAAAATATAATTTTTAACGTATAAATGAACGGCATAAAATTCTCCTGAAAAGAAAATGAATATTCATTTACAAATTGGACAATTTGTTTATGTACACGCATTTAACTGACATTGATTGGGACGATAAATTTTACACATCACCCAACTGTACAAATAAAATCTGTGTTAGTTGATTGAAACCCCCACACGGGTATTGGGATGATATTTGGCGTAACTAATCCCAATTGTTTAGTTGTATGTCAATCGATTGGTTGAAAGACTATTGTAAGCGTTAATTATTTATATTTAATGCTTATGCAGTTGTGTAATGCACTCTAGATAATGGATGATTGTTTATCATTGTTGTTGTATACATGTGTTGTATGAAATCCATATAAATAACATTATATGGTAATTGACTATGTCTGATTCCAATTTTGGAATAACGAATATTTTAAAACAAAGAATATTTTAAAACAATATCTAGTGAAGAATTTAAATGTGAATTTGATGTCCGATTTTGGATGGGCAAGAAAATATTGAAATGTGTAATGTTGTATTGATCAGATATGCGCTATTTTGACGTGAACAATTTTTATATCGATTTTATTCATTTTTATAATGAATACCGAAAAGGAAATGATTTCAAAATATGATATTTTGAAAATATTATCATTTATATATTAATGATATGGAATATTTAATTTTGATTTAAAATCGAAATGGAAGTGGGAATCGTTTTTAAAACAAATTTATAAAATACGTTTTAAATGATATTATATATACAATAATATATATACATATATTAATGGCTTGAATAGAACGCGCCGCGCCACGACCTTTCGCGAATTTCAACCATTGACTTCGAATTGATATTACAGAAGATCTGACTGTTGGATTCTCCTAAATCCAGAACTATTGGGTTCGTATCGAAAAGAGCTTTCCAATGAATATAAGAGATTTATATTTGAATGGTTGGATTTGGAATTATGTCAAAATCAAATTTGAAAAACGGTCGCCATGGATGCAGTTCGGTGGCCGTTATTGGAAACCGACTGTACGGGCCTTGATAAAATTATTAAAAATATTAATAATTTATGTAAATTCAAAATAAATGATTTGGAAATAATTAGGATGAAAAATTCCACGTTTGTAAAGATAAAAAATATATTTTTATCAAAATGAAATAGATAATAACTAGAATAAATAAATTGGATTCGTGAATGGTTTTAATCTAACCAGAATTTTCCAATGTATGAATTGGAATGGATTTGAATAGAAATTATCTTTGAGATATTTTGATATTGGATTCCGTGACTATACGGATATTCTGGAGGAATTTGGAAGATAGATATATATATATATATATCGTTATTCCCCCATACGATATGTGTTGGTTCCAGAATTTGATATTGAATATAAGCCGATATAATTTCTGTTTAGAGCCTTATATTTAGTATCAAATTGGATTTTGGGTTTGTCATGAATGTTGTCTTCAGTAACACTGTTCTTAAACCCCGTGTGAAAAGAATAAATCTTTTAATTAAGATTATTAGAGTTTCCAGTTACATTTAGTAATTGGAATAAAATGGAACGTGAATTGGGTTTATTATGAACTGTGGTTTTAACGAAATTCGTTCTTTAACCCGATTAACAGTGAAATGTGATTTGGAACTTATAAATATTTTATTAGGATTTAATGGAAATTTTCCATTTTAAAGTGGAATTGAATGGAATTCGATTTGGTAATAATCGAAGTGAGTTTCTGTAGAGGAAGACTGTTGACATATATGGAATTTAAAAGGCTTTGTCCTTATTCCATTTATATTATTAGTCGGATACAGGAATTGATATCGATTATATATTGATCTGTTTTCCATGAAGATTCTATAAAATGGAATGTGATTTTGGGTTTATCATGAACTGTGTTTTAAATGACATTGGTTCTTTAATCTAGTTAAAGACAGGGATTATTTCCTAAATTTGAATAATCATTACATAATGATTTTTGGGAAGATTAAAACTAAGTGGAGTTTTAATGAATCTTTAATTAGGTAGTAATGCGAATATGATAATTTAAAGTATCAAATTTGTGAAATGATCGAGAATGGAGTATCACCAGTTTTGCTCCAAGCGATAGTTAAATCTTTAATTAAATTTGAACGTGAAATGGTAATTAAATTTTACCGATAACACCGTGGTGTTAGATATGGAGTGATACCAGTTTTGCTCCATGGGATGAATAGGTTGGGATTGGGAAATAAAATAAATGATTACTTCGGTAAGGTGCGCTAATCCCGACTAGTTTGGAAAACCTTAATTTGGTTTAAATTGTGAAAAGAATATTTGAATAAAAAATATTCTGGATTGGAATAAGGCGTATATTATGTTTTTATAGCACTTGTTTATAAGATATGTGAGTTATTCGGAAATACCGGAGATCTTCACATCGTTTGGATGATTACTGATGTCCTGATTGGGCTGTACATCCAAGACAAGGTAATAAGTGGTGATCGTCCAAACGTACTTGGAGATCGACCAGATATGTGGGGACCTCTCTCCTATATTGGACATATGAACGAGGAATAAGGTTCCTTCGGTTTCGTTCATACCTAGAACGGACTTGCAAATGGATGGTATGTCCGACATTGTATTCCTTTATACCGTATTCGTTGATCTCTGCTAAATATATATCTGTTTAGCGGTGGAGAATTATTCTCTTTCTTAACGCCCTTCTCTGAGACGTATGAGCTAAGAGGTTATATACTAGTGGAAATTAGTGGTACAATATAGATTGACAGTGTGGCATGCTGAGTGGCATGTGATCAAGGCTTTTGTTGAAAAGCAGGGCCTTATGGTTGATGATCAAAGTAAGGCTTTAAATAGCATAGCTTTGTGTAGAGTTAATTCGCGAGCCTCACACCCCAGTGTGAACCAAAAACGGGAGAGGACCTCAGGGAGGACATGCGTTTCTTTCTAGGTAGGAGTGGTGCCATGGTATGGAGCCCAAACATTTTACTCATGTGGATGTTGAATATTATTTGATGGATAGCGAGGTACCTCGGATATATCGGTCATTGTGGGGCCGATGGATATGATGGTCAACATACTGACCAGATTTACGCCCCAGGGGACGGGAAATGTATTATTCACGAATTATAATCCACTAACGTAAGTGTGGACCGACCCTGACGCTCCAAGGGCTCACCTGAGTCTGGGTCCTGAGACATGGGCTAGATTGTATCGAATTCGGTAAGGACGATCCCTTACCTTGGTTTATGATGGAAATCCAACGTCCAATACGGCATTGTGCGGTTTTAATTGTAGACCTGGTATGGCAACATGATATATGACACTCATGTCGTCTATGATTGATACATTTATATTTGAAGTTATTTTTAAACACTATGCACTTATAATAGTATCAAATGATTTGTTTTAAATGTACCAAGCATGTTTGGCTATTATAAGGAAAACTCTATCCTTCGGCTTGCGTTGCATTGTGTGATGGGACCTTAGTCTTATAATAGCTTCATTTTTCGAAAAGCATTGCGCTGTTTATAACTATTTATGCACTGGTATTCTTGGGAGAAAACTTGTTCCGTGTTATACGGCGTGGTCCCTTTATTTACTATATTTCTAAAGTAAAGTTTTAAATAACTTCTTTAGTTCTCACACCAATCCCATGACTGACCTGGAGTTTACTGTTTTAACCTAAACTCTGGGTGCCCCTATTTTCCACACGGGCAGCTAGTAGTTTTTGTTTTGCAGATTTCTATTTTAAAGGATCCTGGTTTACAGCTGGATCTATATTTAGAAAGCTTTGTATACGTGTATCTCGTTCAGTTGTGTTATGTATTATTTTTCCGCTGCTATGTAATGTATTTTACTCTTTGATATTTTTCAATGTGTAATATTTATTCATACTCTGCTACATTCTTGTACTCTGATGTAATTGTTATAACAACAATGAAATGTTCTTCTTTTTGCGTTCCAATTGATCTTGTTCTCAAAGCAGTCCGCCTTCTTGTTCGGTTTAGGCCGGCCGGGAAGTTCGGGTCGCTACAGTGGGATATGTGAGTATTAATCTGTTTTATGATTTAAATACTTGATGTGAATGATTGCATATTGTACTTGTGCTTGATGGACAATTCTTGTGTGAAATCGTGTGATTGATCCAGTGATTAATTATGATCAAGTAATCACAAATGTTGTAAGTGTTAATTTGAAGAACACTAATAAGTACATCCATGTAATTTCAGTATGATGATACTCACACACACTAGTGAATACAGCAAAACACTTGAATGAATTATTTGGTGTTTTGTACACTTAAGTTAATAGAGACCCTAAAGCATGCAAATTTAAGTTTTTTAAGTAAACAAGTAAAGTGTTAATTAATGATACTTATGATTGATTTTGGTCATCTATGCGTAAAACAATTGAAATATCTTTAAAAATGGCACTTACGTTGTGTGTATGAATGTGGCTTGTTATTGGATTTACCCTATTATTTTGAATAAATTGATACTTGGTAGGGAAGTGTAATTTAAATAGGAGGAAAAGAAGCAAGAAAACTTAGTAGTAAACTAAGGCTAAGGTCACCTATATTATTTTGGGTATGGGGTAAGTAGATGCTGCATATTTGGTTGGCTTGCATCAAAGGAGTGGCGTGAGTCTACACATGGCTTATTTAAGCCCTAAGGTTTTTGTGTCTTGGGACAGTGATGGAGGTCCTAGGCAGTGTGCACCAGTGGACTTATAAATATAGCATTGGACCTAAAAGATGTTAAAAATTAGTTACACACAAAGAATGATAAGCTAAGAGTATATGGGAGTCATGTATTGGGTGATTTCTAGTTGATACTTTAGCTTGAATCATGTGTGCATGTGTGTATGTATACTCTGTTGCAAACAGTGAATTTTTAATATGTGTTTATATTAATTGGGAAAAAAAACTGTGTATGACAATGGGTGATTGATATAACAGATTTGATATGTTCAATATACCCAGTACAGATAAATAAATGGTAAAAACCTGTTTACTGTGAGTTTATTAGAAGTAAGATACTGTTATGAGTATGCTTATAAGTAAATAATGATTATGTGATAAATCTCTATCACTAAGTAAGTAAATTATTATGCATATGTTTGCTATAAGTTTGGTGCTAAAAACCTCTAATCATTTGTTGTGCTATCAGCACAGAAATGTAATGTTTTATTCATGTATGAAAGTGAGCTAATGGTTTCAGAACTGGGGTATATCTATTATTGTATTATATTTAAGTCAGACATGGTAATATGGTGTTTAGCAGTGGAAATTTTGTTTTCCTGCTTATGTCACTCACCTGAAGATAGATGACATGGGTGCACTGAGTTGATGCACCCATCTCATGATCATATGAAGGATCCAACAGGAAGTTCAGTATAGTAATAAGCAGCAAATAGCTTATGAAGTATTGGGCATTTTGAAGACCTACTCTCCAAAACAAGAGAACTGACTTAAATATATAGCTATAAATAAAACCCTAGTTAAAAAAAAAGATAAAACCTGCATGCATTATGTGTTTTAACCATTTGTTTGAATGTTGCAGGGGTAAGTTAGTTTGTAATGTTTAATTTATTGGATGCTCTCCTAAATTAAACTGATAAAATATGGGCTTGATTATATTTGATTTATGTTGAATCCTCACCCATAAAGACCATGTCCATAAGTTACAAAATTGTAAATATCACTGATCATACTTGTGTCATGATGTTTTAAAAATCGGTGTGTGTTTGTTATTGCAAAGTATAAGGGTAATAAGGAAGTAGGGTGTCAGGTAGTAGGAAAGTAGGTTTCCGGCTTATGTCTCATACCTGAAAATATGGCAAGGGTGCAATGATCTCATGTGTTGAGCCCCATTAAAGTTTTTTCTAGAAATTGAGTTGAGTAGCAAGAAAGTGCATACTTATGCGTCTTGATTGTGAGAACTAAATTGCTAGAAAATACATGGTGTACTAATTGAAACACCTTATCCTTGTTTTGCAACAATAAAGAACACCAAAAGCAGTGTTTATAATAAATAGAATGATCTAGTGTTATAACTAATAATTTTGAGCTTATAATGATACTTAATTCATTACTTGACTGTTTTGATGTTGATTGGTTATAACACACATGATATATTTGGTATAAAGTGTGAATAAATTGTGGGACACAATTTCTTAAAGGAGGGGTGAATGTGAGAACCCAAGATTTTATGACCCTAAAATTATATTGATTGCAATTAAATCTATATATATAAGGGTGAATGAACAGATAAATAACAATTATTTTATATAAATAAATGGGTAAAAATTGTGCATGTTTAACATTGTGAACAAATATAAATTTTGATTTGTATATTGTGTGTATAACATGGAAATTTGCTTAAGTATTATAAAATTTGTGTAAGTGTTATAATAGGTTAATATAAAAGCTAAGGGTAAAATGGGTATTGGCCAAAAAATAAAACCCTAGTTGTATGAACTAAGGGGTAACAAAGGAAAAAAAAGAGGTCACGGCCTCCATTATTTCTCTAGTTCGAAAACAAAACGAAAACCAAAAAATGGCAGAAAGCCCTAACAGCAAAATTGGGGGAAATCAACAAATCTATCATCTCACACCTAAATAGACTAGATTCTTGAGGGGGATGGACTCAAGAGGGAAGATGGCAGCGGGTTTAGGGGATTCAGAGGCAAATCGAGGGTCTGAGGGACACGAAATCGAGAAATAACACCTCGGTGAGTGTATTTCTCTATTTTCTTAGGTACTAAGACCTATATAGGCAGCCGTATTATTCTTACATCTTTCAATATGATTTGTTTAGTGAAATCGATATGCTGAATGTGTGATTTACACTATTTTGGATGATTAACATTGGATAAAATATTGGTTGCTACATGTTTATATGTAAATATAAGCGAAGAATTGGTGTCTTATTTAGGTATTCATATCAGGACTGGGGTATGGATACAAAGAAAATAAGGGGATTTCATCGGATTTAAGTAATGAAATTGGGACTAAGCATATGAGATGTGTATGCTTGGATGTATGTTTGGCATGGTGATGCATTTTTAGATGCACTTGCATTAAATCTGGGAATTAAGAAAAAAAATATGTATATATGCATGAAGATGCATGAATATATGTATATTAGAAATAATATATGACAAACAAAAGAATTGATATTAAATGTATACATGCATTTAAAATGTATATATAGGTATATAAAAAAACTGTTAGATGGTTGTAATGTTATGCATATATATATATATATATATATATTTGAAAATTGGTACGCTTTATTAAATTCGGAAATTACAGTACATAGCCAGGTTAGCATACTAACCTGCTAAGATTAAAACAAAAGTATGAAATAAAGCAAAAAAACACATAAACTGGAGTAAACTAAGCTACGATAAAAAGTGACCCATGATAAGATCTGCTTTGTCGGAAACCTGCTTTCAAGTGCATTATCCTTGCACTTCACCAACAGCTTGATACTCCTTCACAACTTCATTTTCATAGAGTGAATGGTACACGTTAACCTTCCACTTACGTTTTCCAGGGAAAAACTGCCTTCTTGCATATCCTCTGTTCCGAATTCGTTTTCTATTACTGCTGAAATACTCATGAAATACCGAACAAAATCTATAGGTTACAACAGCAGAACCGTGTGCTGCTACTGAATTTACCATATTGTTGAGTAAGTAACTTCTCCAGCACAATGCAAACAATCACATAACTATTACATAACCCACTTAGTTTATGCGCAGTAACTAATCAATCTTCTTGAGCCTATTAGCCCATGTTCTACCTTTCAACTGACATTTAGGAATTCAACTATAACTGTCCATTACACACTTACTGCTCAACCATATCATTTTCCAGTTTAACATGGGGGACCAAAAAATTCTTAATCATCATTTGCTATCACCATAATCTGGTCCTGAAGAAGAATAGGAATGAAGGCAACTTCCACATTCTATTTCACAGACCCATAAAAAGACTTGTGTAGCAAAATTGGAAACCATGTTTAATATATAACAACTTTACCTGGTTACAACTCCTAAACCAAACAGAGAAATGTGTGATAGCGGACCAAATTGTCTCACCATCGCCCCTTAAAATGCCTATTTGAAACATGTATGTTATCAGATCTGAAATTAAACTGCAAGTACCTTAAATGAACTTCAAAGTAAACTTGAGCATGAACTTTCAATTAGTGAAATGATTGGGTTCCAGAATACAAAACTCATTACGAACTCGAAGCTGTGTTGAAACAAATACCCATCTTGACTCATATCTAAACCTTCACGCTAAAATCCCACTCCTCATTTATCCCAAAACCAAATAAGAAACCGCATTCTTCCACTTATAAACAATAAGAACCGAAATCAAACAGTCACTTGTGAACAGAAAGCCCAAATTAAACCTACAACACTATCAGATAGCAAAAACCCGATCGACCAACAGAGGCCCTACTGCTTCATGTAATAAATCCGAACGCAACACAAAGAACAACAATATCCCAAAATTCTTACCCAGTCACCACCATGTACCTGTAGAAAACGGTAAAATTAGATAGATAGAAGGATCGATTATAAGAATATGGAACTGAAATACATTCAGTTGCGCTGACAATGTCAGAACCCATATCCTTGATGGCTTGATCCCAAGTTCGAGCATGATTCCCCAATTTCACAGATGAACTAGCGGTGGAGATTGCGTTTTTGGATTAATTTGAAGTAGTGGTTTAAGGAGATTTGTGTAGATCAAGATCATAAATTTCATACCTCGATGCAGTTATGGTAAATCAGAAAACTAGATTTCAGTTGAAATAATAGATGGCTTTTAGCGAGGCTTGTCAACGAAGACTAGGAACCCTGGCTATGAGAAGCGATTGAGGGTTAAGCAAAGATCTATGTTTTACTTGTGAAAACAAAATGAAATATTGATAGCTTGTCAACGAAACAGGATTTCGTTGAAGGTTGAGGGTAGATCTAAGATCCAGATTTAACTTGAGGGACTCGATTAGTTGTAGAAGATGAATTTAATTATAGGGGGAAGCTCACGCACAACGAAACCAGGCTAAATCGCTTGTCTCCATTAACAAGCTTTTAATATATATATATGGGGGGGTTATATGGCACCCCATTTTTTGGGCAGCCCTTTTGCACCCGAACCATAGCCAAGTATTTATAATTAAATAAGTTAGTGGAGGGAGAGAGAGTTAGTGGGAGGAGAGAGAAATGGGAATGTGTGGTGGAAATCAGGGGGACTAAAGGGGTGCTACACTATTTGGGGTGTCATTGAACGCTCCTCATATATATATATATATATATATATGTGTGTGTGTGTGTGTGTGTGTGTGTGCGTGCGTGCATGCGTGCGCGCATGGGAATGTACTTATGTATATGTGTATATATATGTATGTATGTGTATATATATATATATATCTGTGTGTGTGTATGTATGTATGTATATATATTAAAAAGCAGATTGCCTATTAATTCAGAAATTAGGTGGCTGCATATAGGTATACATGCATAAACAAATGTATGTGTATAGGTAAGGATGAATATATATATATATATAAACAATGTACAGTTTTCCTACTAGAAAGTTTAAACTGAATGGGTTAGGAAAAAAAGATAAATCAATTATCTTTTTGTTATATACATGTACCTCTAGGTTCTGTGTGATTGGAATTTGAATTTTTAGGCTTCTTATATGTATTGGGTTGACATACTTATGCACTGAACATGTAACGACCCACTCGGTGGGCCCCTCCGCTGCTAATAGCACCCTAAAGTCGGCGGAGGGGCCCACCGAGTGGGTCGTCGTTACAGTTGGTATCATAGCTTTGGTTAGCTCAAATCTTTGGGACCTGTGGGTTATGGTCCCACCACGCTTTCACTATACCAGATTACTGATTCCACTGCATTATATTACAATTATTGTAAATTTATCTTCCGTTGTATTATATTCAATACACTCTAATATTCTGTACTCTGATGTTACGTTATTATGATGTATTAAAAGTCTTCTGATATTTGTTCTGATGTGTTGTATTCCCAGAGTTAGCGTATTCAGGTTTTTGAACGGTCTTAGTCGATTTTACGATCGATTAGGTCCGGGAAAAATCCGGGTTGTTACAGAAAACATATATATATATATATGTGTGTGTGTGTGTGTGGGCAACTAGCATTCAAAAATCCTTTATATGAAAGAAATTTAAGAAAGTAAAATTCCAGTTTGAGGGGTATTTTTAAATGGTTGTGCAAGGTATCAATTCTATTTATTGAATATTGAACCTATGGATTAATTATAATCCTGGTTCATAAAAATAACATAGGAACCAGTATTTTAACTTGATATAAGACTGAATATATATTAAGTACAAATGTACATATTGTAAAGCTTTTCTGCACCAAAAGAGTTACATCTAAGGATTGGGAAAAAGATTAAAAACAATCATGAATAGATAGATATTGTGCTATATTTGTATATATGTTAAGGCTGAGTAGGATAGATGTATGATCATTATAAAATTGATTAAGTAAATGGTGTATCGTTTGTTGAATATACAATCAGTTTTACATACCTATGTAGACTACTTTAATTTGCACATTGAATGACCTGATTAGAAATATAAAACTTTGAATGAACGCATCACCTGTTATAAGTTAAACCATTGTTCTACATGTTACATACTTTATAAATACACTCATACCAGACTTTTAGTCTGACCCCTTATGTGCTTTCTGTGCATCTTGGGGTGTCTCATTTCAAAATGAGGCATCCCTTGTATTTTAAAGGTAGAATGCATTTTTCTTATGGTACGGAAAATAGTAAAGATTTGGCAGTAAAAGGTTATTTGATATTACACATATGTAGGAGCTGGAACAAATTAATAGTCTGGGGTTTTGCATGATTCTAGTGATGTTGATGTATTAGAAACTACATATTCATAAGTTATATAAATGTATGCATATAAGTTGTGTATGCTGATTTCAAAAGGTATATAGGCTTGTATGTTTTTATATGCTGCGTATAATGTATTTGGTAACTGATGCAATTCATTTTGTATATTTTATTATACACAGTCTAGGTAAAATCTGTATAATTGCACATGTTACATTTATTTAAAGAGGAATATTGTTATAGACCGTTGTAATGCTAAAGAGTATGCAGTGTTAGAATTAATGAATGTATGTATTCTGTAATTTCTTGTTACAATCTTGAAACGACCCAAACTCGCCCTTACGAGAAAGCCCGGATTGAGTTGAGAACATGAAAAATCAGAACACAAACGACAGAACATTTCATTGCTTATTACAACAATTTACATCAGAGTACAAGAATATAAAAGAGTATGAATAAATATTACACATTGGAAAATATAAGAGATTAAATACATTACATAGCAGCAGAAAAATAATACATAACACAACTGTAAGAAATACATGGATACAGAGCATTCCGAGTATAGCTCCAGCTGCAAAACAGGATCATGTAAACTAGAAATCTGGAAAACCAAAACTACTAGCTGCCCGTGTGGAAAATAGGGGCATCCAGAGTTTAGGTTAAAACAATAAACTCCAGGTCAGTCATGTGACCGGTGTGAGAAGTAAAACAGTTATTAGCTTGATTTTTAAAGTTAGGTAAATCATGGGACCACCCCGTATAACACGGAACGGGTTTACCCCCAAGAATACTAGTGCATAAAACAAACAGCGCAATGCTAAATAAAAAAATGAAGTTATTATAAGACTCAGGTCCCATCACACAATGCAACGCAAGCCGGAGGATAGAGTTTTTACCTTATAATTACCAAAAATTCTTGGTACGTGAAATTTCATATTTTGTTATTACTATAACTGAAGAAATCAACTTCAAATATAAATGTATCAATCATAGGCGGCGTAGGTACCCATATGTTACGTCACCAAATATATATTTACAACTAAAATCGAAAAATCACGTATTGGAAATTGGCTTTCCATCTATGAACCGAGGCAAGGGATCATCCTCACCGATTTCGAGACACATTAGCAAGTGCCTCAGGATCCCCCGCAGTGAACCCCTTGGATCTTCATGGCCGGTCATCCATCGATGATTAATTATACCATAAACTATATGTTAGTCGGTTCTATCGAACCACTAAAATGGTCAGTATGTCAACCATCCTATCCATCAGCCTCGTAGTGACCGATATAATATCCATCAGCCCCGCAATGACCGATATATCCAAGGTACCTTGTCTCCCATCAAGTAATAATAGTATGCAACAGCCACATGAGTAAACAGTCTGGGCTCCATACCATGACGTTACTCGTAGCTAGAACTAACATATGTCCATTTCCATGCAGTCCCTATCCTGTTTTTGGTTCACACTTGGGTGCGAGGCTCGCGAATTAATGCTACACAAAGCTATGCTATTTAAAGTCATGCTTTGATCATCCATCACAAGGCTCTGCTTTTCAACAAAAGCCTTAATCCTTTGCATCTCATCATGCCACACTGACAATTCACGCTATGCGACTTATATCTATCGATATATAACCTCTAAGCTTGTACGTCTTAAAGAAGGGTGTTAAGTAAGAGAATAAATTCACCGCCACCAAACAGATATATATTTAATAGAAATCAATCAGCACAAAATAAAATCCAATGTCAGACACACATCCATTTACAAGTTCGTTCTGGGTCTGAACGAAACCGGAGGCACCTTGTTCCTCGTCCCGTGTCCAATACAGGAGAGAGGTCCTCGCATATCCGGTCGATCTCCAAGTACGTCTGGACGATCATCATTTATTACCTTGTCTTGGGTGTATGGCCCAATCAAGACATCGGTAATCATCCAAATGATGTGAAGATCTTCGGTCTTCAACCACCATCTTCATCGTCGATGTGACGACCCCAAAACCCTGCACTACGGCGTTAAGGGTAATCTTTGGAATATAATGCATAAACAGATAATAGCAGAACAGAAATAAATAAATACACCAGATAATGAACAAATAATCACTGGATAAACAATAATCATCAGAGTTACACAGTATACAGGATCACACTTAGTACAAGATACAGTTCAGCTATACATAAATGTCTACAGCGGAAAACAAACATAATATGTACAATAGGAGTTGAACAGTATAAAAAGAGATAAATGATAGAATCCAGAGCTCCAGCTATCTAGAAAGAGCCTGCTAAAATCTGAATACAAGGCTGCCCGTGTAGAAAGAGGGGCACCCGAGTTTGCAAGTGAAACAAACTACGAGTCAGTCATGGGACTGGTATGAGAAATCTACTTAACACATTTATAATATGGCTCATCACAGGACCATGCCACTTTCGGGGAACGAGTTTACTCCATTGGATTGCCAGTGCTCAAAACAAGTAAATCTTTTAAACATCGGGATGCTTTTTATAAAAATGAAGCCGATATAAGATTCAAGTCCCATAACATAATGCAACGCAAACCTGAGGATAGAGTTTTACCTTATATCGACCAAGATATGCTTAATATGTGTAAAGTAAAATCACATAAATGTAGATTTTGTCGTTTAACTCTTAATCAGACTCCAACTGTAAATTATCAAGAGAACGGTTCCCTAAGTATTAACCCCGAAGGCCGAAACCAACATCAGACCAATACCCAGGAAACCACCCATCTTAGCTCGTTTCCAGTTAGTTTCTAATTTTATACACAATCATAAATATCAATCATAGACGACATGAGCGTACCATGCCACTATGTCTCCAAATATAGGTTTACAATCAAAACCGCACGATGTCGTATTTGGAAATTGGATTTCCGTCATGAACCAAGGCAAAAGATAGTCCTTACCGACTTCGAGACAATCTAGCCCATGTCTCAGGCGAGCGCGCAGGCAAGCCTTTGGAGCGACAGGGTCGGTCCACCGATGTGAATTAAAATGTCTGAACACTACGTTTCCCCGCCCTTTGGGGCGTAAATGAGCCAACGAATGACTCCATCGGCATCACATAGTCACCGATATATCCGAGGCGCCTCGCAACAGCAACAACCACATAGGTGAAAATAATATAAATGTCAGCCAGTTTAAGCACCGACACCACCTCTAGCTAGAAGGAAACGCATTCCCTCCCTGAGGTCCTCTCCTGTTTCTGGCTCATACCGGGGTGTGAGGCTCGTGAATCAACGTTATACGCAAAGCTATGCCACACAGGCTGTGCTTTGATCATCAACCACAAGACTTTGCTTTTCAAAAGAAGCCTTGATCATCTGCCACTTAGGCATGCCACACAGGCAATTCACTCTATGCACTGATTTCTATCGACGTATAACCTCTGAGCTCGTACGTCTCAGAGAAGGGCGTTAAGCAAGAGAATAAATTCTCCGCCGCCAAACAGATATATATTTAATAGAGATCAATCAACATAGAACAAAATCCAATGTCAGACACACAGTCCATTTACACGTTCGTTCTGGGCCTGAACGAAACCGGAGGTACTATATACCTCGCATATCCATAGATCTCCACGTACGTCTGGACAATCACCACTCATTATCCATATTTCGGGATGCCTCCTAATCAGGACATCAGTTATCATCCAACCGAGGTGAAGATCTCCGGTATTCAACCACCGTCTTCATCATCGACCTCTTATCGCCGATCAATTATTTGAAATGAGATTTAACTCAGCCTTTTCAAATAATTCAAGTATATTTAGAATTTAAATCAATTCGTTTCAATTGTTAAATTATTCGACAACAATAATTCTGTTTTTAAATGTAATTTTCACGCCAAACACATTCAACCATCAAATACCACATAAACCGAGCAAATTCAGTTTATTTCCATTCCATATTGTTTATAATATTTTATCATGATTTATCGCTATTTTTATTTATTTAAAAATAGCCAATTCATTCAAAACAACGCTTCAGGCCATAACGCGGTCGTGGCGCTGTTTTTCTTCAGATTTGATTTACACATATCTGAAAATCTAACCGTTGGATCTTCCCAAATTTTATATCATTAGAAAGATCCTTTCAAAACGAATCCAACGGTTTCAGTTTCGGGAAAATCCAAGGGTTGGATCTCCCGGTACACTCGTTTGAAGTTTCGATTTCAAAATACGAACTGCAGCGTCGTTATTCGATTTATTTTAATTATATTTATATATATATAAATATAATCGATTCTGGTGCTGTTTTCCTTCAGAATTGAATTAAACATTCTAGACAATCCAACCGTTGGATCTTCACAAAGTGGGTGTCGTTGGCAAGATATTTCCAAAGCGAACCCAACGGTTATGGTTTCGGGAAAATCCGATGGTCGGATCTCCCGCACTAATCGTTTGAAATCACGGTTTCAAAACACGAACTGCAGCTTCATTATTCATTTTATTTTATTTATATATATATATAACAAATTCATTCGTCGATTTCAAAACTATATACATTTCATATATTTGATAAAAATGATATTTTTATCTCACTGATATTTATTTCAGCACATCACCATTTATAACATTTCGTATTCACAATAAAAATGTAGATTTTATTGTTCGATCCATATATTCAACACATGAATATTTTCGACTTCCCACACACGATAAAAATATGATTTTTATCGTTCTACTCCTTTATTCAACACATGAATATTCTCTATAGTTCATATATATAATAAAAATGTGATTTTTATTGTAAAACAATTTATTTCAAAAAAAGATTATTTTATATAGTTTATATATAAGGTAAAAATGTTATTTTTAATGTAAAACAATTTATTTCAAAACACGATTGTTTTATATAGTTTATATATAAGGTAAAAATGTTATTTTTAATGTTAAAACGATTTATTTAAAACACTAGTATTTTATATAGTTTATATATATGATAAAAATGTTATTTTTATTTTTCAAAGAATTTATTCTATACACGAACTCCATTCAACACATGAATTTATTTCAACACAGGAGTTTCTATTCAACACATGAATTTAATTTCCATATTCAACACATGAATTTTATTTCAACAATCAACACATGAATTTAAATCAAACACAGAAATATTTCAGAAAATTTCGGCAGCATAACGGCAGGGTAGTTAAAACCGGGGTCGTCCCTAGTACGGCTCCTCGCTCTACCTTAAAGCCTCGCAGCTTTTGACAATGGGGATTTCATGCATCTAGTTCGCACGTAGGCGGCATGTTTATTATTTTCCTTTTCCACAAACTAATCCTATGTGGTTTCAACCAAATAATTCTCAACCACAAACGGGTATTTTTCAACCACAATCAATCAATTTCAACCACAAACAATTCTAATCAACCATTCGCTATCAACCAATTTTCACGCCAATCATAACCAATAAATAGCGTCCATTGTTTGTGGACGAGGGGCGTATATATATATATATATAAGTATATTTCACTTCTATTTCAATACATATATAATTTTTACAACGCATATATAATTTATACATCGAATATACAACTTATACAACGCTTATACATGAGGTGTACAACGTATATATAACTCATACTTCGAATATATAATTTATACATCGTCATTTCCATATCGTTTATAATTCAGAAATCTCACATTGGGTTCGACTCTACCAAAAATAGCAGAAGGCTCAGAAAAATATCCGGTCTCTTCTAGAGTGTAGAAGACGTCCGCACGAGTCCATTGTCTCTTGTTTCACTGAATTTCGTCAACAAACGAGAAAGATATGATTTTTACAGTGAAATAAAAAACCGTAGCACTTTAAAGTGCTATAATATAGTTTAAAATAATTCAGCCGTACCTCTCAACAGTTTGTTCAAAACTAGGGTCGCGATTTACGCGAAAACCGTGAATCGATAGGACGATCGGGCTACGCAGCGTCGAAGGAGGACAGAGGGCGCACCTGCGCGCTATGGCGGGGGCCCACTCGGTGGTCGAGGCTGCTCGTGGCGGCGGCTGGAAGAGTTGAACTTCCGATCCATAGATCTCGTCGCACAGGGCACGGTGGAGGGTGTACCCTATATGGATTTGAAGCTCTCGCCTAGATCTACAAAATTCTCCAAAGGGGCATAGGGTTTCGAGGCGTGGATCGGTCGGAATCGGGCTGGGAAGTGGCTGAGCGGTTTCCGCCTTCGATCCGCTCTTCTGAAGGGGAGAGAGAAAATAATTGAAAAGTAAATTAATTTTTATAAAAAATCCTATTGGTCCATTTATATATTTATATTTTTAAAGGTATTTTCACATCCGAACTCCAATCCAACCCCAACGTCTGTCGTCCTTAGCTAAATACCCCCATTCCGAACACAATGGGATATGTGTCATAGGCCCATTCGACTGTTTCAGTCAGTTTCTCTTCAAATTAAAATATAAAACATTCAGTATTCGATTTGAACGTACATTTCAATTTGCCGAGGCCACATACTGATTCTAAAAATTCCTGAAAAATAAATCTAGCTATGTTTTGACGATACGGTCCCAACAAAACTAGTTTCGTCGAATTCCGAGACCGTTTGAAAAATGGCCCTTTTCTGGTCAATCCAATTTAATAGAAATCTACCAAACACATTTTCCTTTGCCATGCCCACATACTAACTTCAAAAATTATGAAATTTGACACCTAGCAATAATTTGACATCCCGGATCCAACAAAAGTGGTTTCATCAAATTCTGAGGTCGTTTGCAAAATGGCCATTTTCACGGGCTATATAAACTCTATAGCGACCTTTCTGAAAATTCATTTAGCCATAACTTTTGCTTCCCGCTATGAAACTTCGATTTTTCAGATTCGTTAGAAAGATATTCACTAACAGATTTAAATATTTTTTGTTTCACTAAAATCCGTTTTAATTTGCACCCGGTACAGTCATTCAAAGTTTGAATTCAAATTTTGAAACTACCGCGCCATTTCAGGCCTTGTTTATAATTAAAATTAATTATATTTATTTTCAAGCGTCGATTCAAACTCAATTTTCGTCGTTATTATTTTAAATATCTAAAATTCACCAAAATAGCCAATTTAAAATTTTCAAACTGGTTAAGATTTTTCGGGTTGTTATTGTCGACATATCGTCATATCAATTATTCAGAATGGGATAAACCCGATCTTTCCAAATAACTCGCGTATTTTATAAACAAGTGCTATAAAAACACAACATACGCCTCATTCCAATCCAGAATATTCTTTTATTCAAATGCTCTTTCTTTTGGGAAAGGTTCCCATTAATTTTATCAAATGTAAATTCTTCAATCTTCTTTTGGATATCATTTCAAACCAAATTAAGGTTTATCCAAACTAGTCGGGATTAGCGAACCTTACCGAAGTAATCATTTGTTTAATTTCGCAATCCCAACCTACTCATTCCATGGAGCAAAACTGGTAGTACTCCATATCACGGTGTTATCGGTGAATTTAATTACCATTTCATGCTTAAATCTAATTAAAGATTTAACCGTCACTTGGAGCAAAACTGGTGATACTCCACTTTCGATCATTTTCCAAATTTGATAATTTAAATTATCAATTCACATTTCAATCTAATTAAAGATTCATTAAAACTCCACTTAGTTTTATTCCTCCAAAAATCAATATTAATGATTATTTAACTTTGGGAAATCAAACATGCCGCATCGACAATCTACACCGTACCATTGATTTCTGCCGATATATAACCTCTGAGCTCATATGCCTCAGAGAAGGGTATTAAGTAAGAGAATAAATTCTCCGCCACCAAACAGATATATATATTTAGCAGAGATTAACAATACAGTTCGAAATACGATGTTAGACATGAAATCCTGCATTTAACTAGGTTAAAGAACCAATGTCACTTAAAACACAATTCACGATAAACCCAAAATCACATTCCATTAATTATGGATTCTTCATGGAAAAACAGATCAATATATAATCGATGTCAATTTCCGTATCCGACTAATAATATAAATGGAATAATGACGAAGTCTTCCATTCCATTCCAATTTATTTTATTAAATTGGAAAACTTTACTTTGGAAAATTTCCATTAAATCTTAATAAAAAAGATTTATAAATTCCAAATTACATTTAACGGTTAATCGGGTTAAAGAACAAACGTCGTTTAAAACATTGTTCAGTATAAACCCAAAAATCCAATTCTTTTATTCAATTCTAATTAAATATTAATTAATTGGAAAACTTCACTAAATCTTAAATTAAAGATTTATTCTTTTCTCAATTGGGTTTAAGAATAGAGTTAATAAAGACACCATCCACGACAAACCCAAAATCCCATTTGATATTAAATACAAGGCTCTAAATAGAAATTATATCGGCTTATATTCAATATAAAATTCTGAAACCAGCAAATATCGTATTGGAAATAACGATATAAATTTATCTTCCAAATTTCCATAACAATATCCGTGTAATCAAGAAATCCAACATTGAAATATTCCGAAGATGATTTCCATTCCAATCCACTCCAATTCATATATTGGAAATTCTGGTTATATTAAAACACATTCTCAATCCAATTTATTTATTTAAAAATAATTGGATTATAATTCTAGTTAATAACTAGTTCATTTCGATAAAAATATATTTTTATCTTTTCAAATATGGAATTTTTCATCTCAGTTCTTTCCAAATCATTTATTATGATTTTACACAAATTATTAATATTTTTAATAATTTTATTAAGGCCTTTTCAGTCGATTTCCATAAACGGTCATCGAATTGCACTTACAGCGACCTTTTCCAAATTTTATTTGGACAAATTCCAAATCCAACCGTTAGATTTCAAATCACTTATATTCGTTGGAAAACCCTTTTCGATATGAACCCAACGGTTCCAATTTTAGGAGAATCCAATGGTCGGATCCCCCGTAATATCAATTCGAAGTCAATGGTCAAAATTCGAGAACGGCCGTGGCGCGGCGCATTCTATTCAGGCCATT
This sequence comes from Allium sativum, assembly GCA_030737875.1. Lineage (NCBI taxonomy): Eukaryota > Viridiplantae > Streptophyta > Magnoliopsida > Asparagales > Amaryllidaceae > Allium > Allium sativum. The sequence continues at coordinate 126,908,800 of CM060927.1, read as the reverse complement.
ATATTATATATATAATATATGCATATAATATATTTGGTCAATTTCCATTTAAAACGTATTTTATAAATCGTTTGTAAATTCGTTTTAAAACGACTCTAACTTCATTTCGAATTTTAAATCAAAATTGAACATTCCATATCATTATAATATTAAATGATAATATTTTCAAAACATCAGATTTCGAAATCAATTCTTTTTCGATACTCATTATAAAAATGAATAAAATCGATACAAATATCGTCCACGTTAAAATGACGCAAATCTAAACAACACGGCTTCATATATTTCAATATTTTCGTGTCCATCCCAAATCGGACATCAAAATCATATTTTTATTCTTTACTGAATATTATTTTAAAATATTCGTTATTTTAAAGTATTCGTTATTTTAAAATATTCGTTCTTTATGAATTGGAATCAAACGTAGTCAATTACCATATAATGTTATTTATATGGATTTCATACAACACATGTACATAACAATAATGATACACAATCAACCATCATCTAGAGTGCAATTTACAACTGTATAAGCGTTAAAAATAAATAATTAATGCTCATCACGGCCTGTCAACCCATTGACTGACATACAACTAAATATTGGGATTAGTGTATGTCCAACAACATCCCAATACCCGTGTGGGGTTTTCAAACAACAAAAACAGATTTTTATTTGTGCAGTTGGGCGATGTGTAAAATTTACCGTCCCAGTCACTGTCAGTTAAATGTGTGAACATAAACAAATCGTCCGATTTGTAAATGAATATTTATTTTAACACATTAATATTTTATGTAGTTTTATAACACATTAAAATTTTAATGATTAAACATTTTATTCTATCACATGAATATTTTTATTAATTCATTTCACATCACAATCACAATACAATACAATCCAAACAAACAACCATGGTTTGTACAGAAAAATAGTGTCGGGTACTGCTAAGCATCATCTGCATTCTAGTATATATTTAACTGTAAAGAAATTTGAGTGAGAAGGAGTTCTCACCTTCGGTTTCCACACCGTCATTCTTTACTGGACGGTTTGGATTCTGTTTGCTTCCAGTCGGTTCCATCGCAATATGTTTAACGCGGTTTAAATTAAAAATAAGATTTTTAAATAACTCCATCATATATATATAACTCATAATTTTATTCCGCTATTTTATATATATAAATTATATTTGTATTATGCTATTATATATATAAAAATCATATTTTTATTCCGCTATTATATATATATATAAATCATATTTTTATTATGCTATTATATATATAAATCATATTTTTATTTCAATTTTTATTTCTAAAACTAATGCTATTGTTATTTCTAAAAATCAAAGCTATTTTCATTTTTAAAATCGAAGCTATTTCTATTTTTAAAATTAGAGCTATTTTTATTTTTAAAATCAAAGCTATTTTTATTTTTAAAATCAAAGATATTTTTATTTTTATTATAATGGTATATATTAAAAAAATACAACGGTATTTTATATTAAAAACTGATTTTAAACAATGTATTTTATAAATTAAAAACTGATTTTAAACAATGTATTTTATAAATTAAAAACTGAATTTTAAAACAATATTATTATTATAAAAATATGAAATTTAAAACAATATAATTTGCTTAAGTAAAATAAAAAAAACAACACCTTTCTTCCAGGAACCCACGGTTCCTTCGAACCCATACTGCTCGAATCATTCCTCCACATCGCGCCGCCTCCTGAGGTGAGCGGAATCCGATCAGTGACCAACCCCTGACGCGCCTAGGCGCCCTCCTCCAACATCGTGAGTGGCGCCTGCTTCGTTGGTCCAGGGAGCTCAAATATCAAGCTCGAACTGCGTGACTTCGAGGGAAGATATCTCCCAAAATACGAAACTAGACATGACCAACCCTACATCAATGGAAAGATCGTAGATTTTTCTTTGATTTTTACTTTAGGAGATTTGCAAAATAATTTCTCGATTAGACGAATTTGGGGAGGGAAATCAAAGCAATATCGACCTTTCAATTTGGGGGCTGACGGCGGCTATAATAAAATTAGGGTTTAGTCAAAAATTTAGGGTATTTATTCATTTTATTACATTAAATTCTTTAAAATCGAAAATTACATGTTTATCCATACGAACTCCAAATTGAACCCAACAACTGTCGCCCCTAACCAAATACCCCCATTCCAGACAAAATGGGATATGTTTCCTAAGCCAATTATATCGTTTCGATCAGTTTTTCTTTAATTTTAAAATATAAATTAATATAACGTTCAAAATTGGTTTTAACGTGCATTTCAATTTACCGGGGCCACATACTGACTCCAAAAATTCCTGGAAAATAAATCTAGCTATGTTTTGACGATGCGGTCCTAAAAACTAATTTCATCGAATTTGGAGACCGTTTGAAAAATGGTTATTTACTGGTCGATCCAATTCAATTTAAATTACCAAACACATTTAAATTTACTGCGCTCACATATTAATTCCAAAAATTATGAAATTTGAAAACTGACTATAATTTGACATTCTGGGTCGAAAAAAAGTGGTTTCGTCGAAAATGGAGGTCGTTTGCAAAATGGCTATTTTTAAGGGCTATATATTATATAAAATATATATAAATTCCGTACTTTTCTGAATTTTAAACTGGACATAACTTTCAATTCCCGTTATGAAATCTGGATTTTTCACATTCGTTAGAAAGATATAGTTTAACAGATTCAAATATTTCTGGTTTTACTAAAATCCGATTTATTTTGAATCTTGTACATTCAATTGAAATTTAAAATCAAATTTTCAAACTACCCCGCCATTTTATTGGAGAAGAATCCATGCCATATAAGTTGATGTATGGTAGTGGTATTAGTTTTGAATACACAACACTAAATAGGCAGTTATATATATACACACACACACACACACATATATATATATATATATACATATATGTATGTATGTATGTGTGTGTGTATATATATATATATATTCATAGATCTTGGTTGTTGATTTAAACATAGAATTTGTATACTGTGTTGTGGATGGGAACATGACATATAAGCTAATGTATGTTGGTGTCTCCAGCTCCTCACAGTAGGATATATATATATATATATATATATATATATATGTATGTATGTATGTATGTATATGCAAAACTATGAGACCTATAGTACTTTTTACAAGAAGGATTAACAATTAAAATGTGCTATTATTCTACATAGGACTTTCCTATGTAGAATAATAGCACGTTTTAATTGTTAATCCTTCTTGTAAAAAGTATTATAGGTCTCATAGCTTTGCATATACATACATACATACATATACATATATATATAAGTTTGAACTCTTTCATGTTCATATTTTGAAGCATGTTGTATAATCTATGGGAAAAGGTAAATAACATACATGTCTGATAATTATAAGTTATTTTTGTTAACTTTGAAAATGATATTGACATATGTATCTATTTTGAGAATGATTTTATGAGAAGGAGACAAGTTAATAAGCTATTTTTTTATATCTCGTTTATGCTGTGAAGTGATTAATTATTTTTAGTTAATCCAGTGTCCTTTACTATTTAATTTGACTCTGACATAAGTAAAGGAGACTTGTATATCTTCATACATATAAGCTAAATTTTGAATTATACTGATATTTTTAAATTATTCAAAAGTGATCCTGGAGTTAAAGGGTTATAAGAAGATAACCCTTGAATAGAGGACCCGGAACTTTTGAAATTTATGATATAATAAATAAAAATTTGTTTTGAAAATTTTGGGGTCCTCTCATCTTTAGAATATGACTTTTGTTGGTTCAATTGCTATCATAGTTTGAATATTTCCTCATTTGCCTCTTTTCTCAATCTTCTTTCTTTTTTTAGCTCCTCATTTAACTTTTTATTTTTGACTTCAACTTCTTGAATGTGCAGTTTTAATTTTCTGATCAAGATATCTTGTTCTAATGAACCCATTTGTTCTAAATTTTCACCACGTTTTCTTTTTTTATGTCCACGACTTCTCCTCTTCTAGGTCTTGTTGTTAATGTTTCTAAGGTCTCCAAAAGCTTAGCCTTATATGGTTCAATATTCGTTATCTCTTGAACCTGCATATTTTGAAACATTAAAAAGGTATTAAATAGGTTATAGTTTAAGAATTATTTAGGTATCACTTTTAAGATCTCAGTTTTAAGGTAGCGGTTTTAGTACAATTTAGGTATCAGATTTAAGGTGTCAGTTTTAAGGTAGCAGTTTTAGAATTTTTTAGGTATCAGTTTAGCATATTTTAGGTATCTGTTTTAAGGATTCTGTAATGACCCAGAAAATCTGAACCAATTTAAAATTTTTAAATTGGCTAAAATAAAGGATTTTAAATATTTTAAATAAATATTTTAAATAATAGTAATGAAAACGGAGTTTGAATCGACAATTGAAAACGAATATAATTAATTCTGATTATAAACAAGGCTTGAAAAGGCGCTGTAGTTTCAAAAATTGAATTCAAACTTTGTCGGACTGTACCGGGTGCAAAACAAAACGGATTTGAGTGAAACCAAAAATATTTAAATCTGTTAGTGAATACCTTTCTAACGAATCAGAAAAATCGAATTTTCATAGCGGAAAGCAAAAGTTATGGCCAAATGAATTTTCAGAAAGGTCGCTATGGAATTTATATAGCCCGTGAAATTGGCCATTTTGCATACGACCTCGGAATTCGACGAAACCACTTTTGTTGGATCCGGGATGTGAAGTTATTGCTAGGTTTCAAATTTCATAATTTTTGAAGCTAGTTTGTGAGCGTGGCAAAGGAAAACGTGTTTTGGTCAATTATAGTTAAATTGGATCGACCAGAAATGGGCCTTTTTGCAAACGGTCTCAGAATTCGACGAAACTAGTTTTGTTGGGACCGTATCGTCAAAACATAGCCAGATTTATTTTTTTGGAATTTTACGAATCAGTTTGTGGCCTTGGCAAATTGAAATGTACGTTCAAATTGAATATTGAATGATATATATTTTAATTTGAAGGAAAACTGACTGAAACAATCGAATGGGCCTACGAAACATATTCCATTGTGTTCGGAATGGAGGTAAAACGCTAGGGATGACAGTTGGTGGGTTTAAATTGGAGTTCGTTTGTGACAAGGGGTATTTTCGGATTTTTAAAATATATAATAAAAAAAATCTAATTGGTTAGGAACTTTTCTCTCTCCCCGTCACTCCTCCTTCTCCCTCGCGATTAGCGGTGACAGTAGCTCCCCGCTTCCCTCCTCCTTATCTCCTTCCACGCGCCACGATAGCCAACGCCGCAGTTGGGAATTTTGAAGGCCTCTCCGAGAGCTTCAAATCCATACTCTCTTCGACCCCCCTCGTTGCGTCATCACCGAGATCCGTGCCCAGGAAGTTCCCGACTTCCCACCGCCGCCGTCGACGCCTGGGGCCACCGAAGTGGACCCCCCTTCAGGCGCACGTGCGCCGCACGACCCCCTACAGCTCTGCAAACTCCGATCGTCCAACCGCTACACGGATTTGCGTGAAAATCCAAACCTAGTTTTGAAGAAAAATAGAGGTATACGGCTGTTTAATTTAAAACTGTTTTTAACAGTTTAAAACCGTTGCAAACTTTGAAAAATCATATCTTTTTGCTTTGTGGTCGAAATTCAGTGAAACAAGAGACAGTGGACTCGTGTGGACGTCTTCTACTTTCTAGAAGAGACCGCATATTTTTCTGAGCCTTTCGCTATTTTTGGTGGAGTGGAACAAAATGTGAGACTTCTAATTTATAAACGATATAGAAAACGACGATGTATAAATTATATAGTCGATGTATGAGTTATATAAGCGTTGTACACCTCTTGTATAAGCGTTGTATAAGTTGTACGTTCGATGTGTAAGTTGTATATGCATTGTAAAAATTATACATGTGTTGAAATAGAAGTGAATTGCTATATATATATATATACACGCCCCTCGTCCACAAACCATGGACGATATTTATTGGTTGTGATTGGTGTGAAAATTGATTGATAGCGAATGGTTGTTTGGGATTGTTTGTGGTTGATATTGATTGATTGTGGTTGAAAAATACCCATTTGTGGTTGAGAAATATTTGGTTGAAACCACATAGGATTAGTTTGTGGAAATGAAAAATATATACATGCCGCCTGCGTGCGAACTAGATGCATGATTCCCCATTGTCAAAAACCGCGAGGTTTTAAGGTAGAGCGAGGAGCCGTACTAGGGACGGTCCCGGTTTTAACTACCCTGTCGTTATGCTGCCGAAATTTTGAATAATATTCATGTGTTTGAATTATTTTCATTTGCTGAAACTATATTTATTCGTTGTATAGAAAACCTTCATGTGTTGAATCGATATTCATTCGTTGATTAGAAATTCATGTGTTGAATGGTCTTCGTGTTTTAAATAAAAAAATCACATTTTTATCTATTTATATAAACTATAGAAAACCTTCATGTGTTGAATCGATATTCATTCATTGAATAGAAATTCATGTGTTGAATGGTATTCATATTTTGAAATAAAATGTTTTATAATGAAAATCACCTTTTTATCATCTATATGAACTATGTAAAATGACCTTGTTTTAAAATAAATTGTTTTATAATAAAAATCACCTTTTTATCATCTATATAAACTATATGAAATAATAGTGTTTTGAAATGAATTGTTTTACAATAAAAATCACATTTTTATTATATACATGACTTGTTAAATATAGTGAAGTGTTGAAATAGAAGACAGTTAGATAAAAATATCATTTTTTATCAAATGTATGGGAAAAAAATATAGTTTTGAAATCGAAGAATCGATATATATATTTAAATAGAGTTGAAATATATCGAATAACGACGCTGCAGTTCGTATTTTGAAACCGTGATTTCAAATGATTAGTACGGGAAATCCAACCATCGGATTTTCCTAAAATCGCAATCGTTGGGTTCGCTTTGGAAAAATCTTTCCAACGGGACCAACTTTGTAAAAATCCAACGGTTGGATTGTCTGGAATGTTTAATTCAAATCTGAAGAAAAACAGCGCCAGAATCGATTATATTTATATATATATATAATTATATTTAATCGAATAACGACGCTGCAGTTTGTATTTCGAAATCGAAACTTCAAACGATTATACCGGGAGATCCGACCGTCGGATTTTCCCGAAACTGGAATCGTTGGATTCGTTTTGAAAAGATCTTTCTAATGATGCAAATTTTGTGAAGATCCAACGGTTAGATTTTTAGATATGTGTAAATCAAATCTGAAGAAAAACAGCGCTACGGTCGCGTTATGGCCCGGAGCGTCGTTTTGAATATATTGGCTATTTTAAAATAAATAAAAATAGCGATAAATCGTTATAAAATATTATAAACAATATGGATGTGATTTAGAAATTAATTGAAGGTTGGCTAAGTCGAATGGTTTCGTGGGTGTTGATCTGATGTTGGTTTCGGCCTTCGGGGTTAATATTTGGGAAATCGTTCTCTTACTGATTGACGGTTAGTGACTAATGAATTGAAATGATGCGTGTATATGTTAGTGTTGCACTTGTTTATTATATACGCGAGTTGCTCAGAAAGACCGGGTTTTTCCCATTCTGAATAACTGTATCGACGATAAGAAATCGAAGATGAAGACGGTGATCGAAGACCGGAGATCTTCACCTCGTTTGGATGGTAACCGAGGTCCTGATTGGGAGGCATCCCGAAATATGGATAATGAGTGGTGATCGTCCCGACGTACGTGGTGATCGATGGGTTTGCGAGGTATTTAGTGCCTCCGGTTTCGTTCAGACCCAGAACGGACTTGTAAATGGACTGTGTGCCTGACATTGGATTTTATTCTATGTTGATTGATCTCTATTAAATATACATCTGTTTGGCGGCAGAGAATTTATTCTTTTGCTTAACGCCCTTCTCTGAAACGCACGAGCTCGGAGGTTGTATATCGATGGACATCAGTCGCATGGCATGAATTGCTAATGTGACATGCCTAAGTGGCAAATGATCGGGGCTTCTGTTGAAAAGCAAAGTCTTGTGGTGATGATCAAAGCACCGCCTATGGGGCGTAGCTTTGTGTATAATGTGAATTCGCGAGCCTCACACCCCGGTATGAACTAGAAACGGGAGAAGGACCTCAGGGAGGGCATGCATTTCTTTCTAGCTAGGGTGGTGTCAGTGACCTACCAGCTTTGACATTTATATACTTTTCACTTGTGTGGTTGTTGCTGTTGCGAGGCGCCTCGGTTAGATCAGACGATCCGGGTCCGATGGAGCCATTCGTTGGGTCATTTTCACCCCAAAGGGTGGGGAAACGCAGTGTTCAGGAATTTTAATCCACATCGGTGGACCGGCCCTGACGATCCAAGGGCCCACCTGAGTCTGGGTCCTGAGCGGCGGGCTAGAGCGTCTCGAATTCGGTAAGGACTATCTTTTGCCTTGGTTCATGACGGAAATCCAATTTCCAAATACATGACTGTGCGGTTTTGATTGTATACCTATATATATGACGACATAGTGGTATGGGGCATTAATGTCGTCTATGATTGATAGTTATGATTTGAAATTGTTTTCAAAACATATAAACACTAGCAATAATATCAAATGCTTTTGTTTTATTCGTATCAAGCATATTTTGGCCGTTATAAGGTAAAAACTCTATCCTACGGTTTGCGTTGCATTGTGTGATGGGAACTGAGTCTTATAATGGCTTCATTTTTATAAAAAGCATTGCGATGTTTAAAAGAATGATTTGTTTTAAAGCACTGGCAATCCAATGGAGTAAACCCGTTCCACGAAAGTGGCGTGGTCCTGTGATTAGCCATAATATAAATGTGTTGAGTAGATTTCTCATACCAGTCCCATGACTGACTCGTAGTTTGTTTCACTTTCAAACTCAGGTGCCCCTTTTTCTACACGGGCAGCCTTGTGTTCAGGTTTAGCAGACTTTATCTGGATAGCTGGAGCTGAAGATGGATTCTATCATTTATCTCTTTTTATGCTGTTCAGCTCCTATTGTACATTATGTTTGTTTTTCCGCTGTAGACATATATGTATAGTTGAACTGTATTTGTACTAAGTATGATCATGTATACTGTGTAACTCTGATGATTACTTTTATCCAGTATATTCTATTGTTCATTATCTGGTGTATTTATTTAATTCTGTTCTGCTATTATCTGTTTCTGTGTTATATTCCACGGGTTACCCTTGCCGCCGTCAGTACGGGGTTTGGGGTCGTCGCAGATTCAGTCTTATGATAGCAATTTTTTGGTGTTAGTTTTATCATTATTTAGTTATCAGTTTTATTGTGTTAGATTTAAGGTAGCTGCTTTAGTATTATTTAGGTATCAGTTTTAAGGTGTCAGTTTTAGTATCATCTAGGTAATGGTTGTTAAAAATCTCAATATTACAAGGTACTTAGGTATCAGTTTTGAGTTGTATGAGGTATCAGTTTTGAAAAACTGTGTTTTTTATATTAAATAAAGATGAAATAGTAGGTAAAATTTAAACTTCATACATGTCCATGCTTTCATTCAAGAAACTTTTGATGAAAATTGACCTTAGACCCTTCACATCCCACCTTGCAAATCGTGGGAGTGTGTTATCGAAGTTTCTTCTTTGTTTAATAACTTTCATCTTCTCATACATGCAATACTATGTATAAAAAATAAAATAAAATAAAATTAAACATGAATTCATATTGTAATGTTTGGATTAAAAATAAGAATTTTGTAAATAACTTTTCTTACCAAAGGAAGCATCGAACATCAGGCCATGTTCCTTGGCTTATGGATATTTTTTTTACAAATTTAGTAAAAAAAAGGATTGTTTTTGGAAACGAGATAGCATTCATTTTCTGTACATCCAACAAGAATGGTACTAATCCCAATCATAGCTTTTGTTGGTTGTTGGGTAAGAAAAATGTTAGAACTATGTCCATGATTATAAGAATGGTTAGGTCCTCTTCATTTTGTTTCTTCTTTTTACCCCACTTCTTATTTTATTCTTTTCTCTACCAAATTTCGAGTGATAAATGATGCTGATCCAAGATTCCTTGATACAAAATCTTTGAAGTTGGATGGTATTGTCCAATTTGTCATTTTTGGCGTTTGTTCTACATTATTTGTTCCAATGGCATGTAGAACAGTAAGCTTATGTCCTTTTATGTTATTTTCATTTTATCTTCGCCAAAAACAAAAGCTTCTTCTGCTGCTGGATAACAAGTGTACACTATATCCAAAGTTTCTTGATGTCTTTTGCACCCCTTCAGTTGTTTTCTCTTCGTAGAAAACATTGAAAAACTCAAAGAACAGAGTGCTTTTCAAGAAATCAGTTTGTTTCTTGGTCAAGGCTTTTTTATCTTTCACCAATTTAATCATCTTGTAAGCTGCTTGCAATCCACATCTATACGCGGTATCACTTTTTGATTCATCACCTACACCTATATCTTTGTTTGTGTCTGTTGTTGTCATCACTTCACTGTCTCTAGGTCTTGGGTTAACGAAATCATCTTCTTGATTTTTTAGAAAAAATTAGTATAGAACTGAATGCAGTCATATATTTTAGTATCAGTTTTATATTTGTTGTGGTATTAGTTTCACATGTAATGCAATTATGCATGTTTTATAAAAGTACATGTGTATGCTATGAGCTTAGTGTGTGATATGGTACTAGTGTTGCTAGTGAAATGGTATCGGTTTTAACAAAAAATTAAATCATTTTTACTTGATCAGGTTTATGGTATTAGTTTTGCTTAAACTATGGTATCATTTTTGTGTATATAAGAAATCAGTCTAATCAGTTCAGGCTTTGGGTATCAGTTTTGCATGTTTCATGGTATAATTTTCATATATTAGGTAAATTCTCCTATCATTAGGTGTATGGTATCAGTTTTTGTATATTACAAGTGTAACACCCCACTCCCGCTATGATCACTCACTAAGGGAATGCCATAGCATCGGTGGAGTATTTTAGTGAATATAGAACAGAAAAATTACAACAAGACAGATATAAATAGTACTTGAAATTTTAAAACATCATCTCATAACAGCGGAAGTAAAACATGTCTGGTTACATCATAAAACCACAATAAAGGTCAAGTACAATATCCATCAAAATAAAGAAGTACATAATCCCACTCTCATACAATAGCCAAACAAAAGAAAAGATAACTGGATAACTGGAGCTTTACATCTATCCAAGCTCCTAAAGACTGGAACAGCAATCCGATCAAGCTCCACTACTGCTAGGATCCACCGTAGGACCTGAGGGTTGGGAAAAAGATAAAAACAACGGGGTCAGACATAAGTCTGAGCGTGTCCTATAACTTTAACAATACAATCGTTAAAGTAACCAGAGAAGACATAAACTGATATACGGTAACATATAGGGATGAATGGCTACCCTAAGCAGTCAACTAAACGAAGATAAAGGATAAAGACGCATCTACCCTCCCTAAGGTAAATTACTAAACTGCACCACACCAGTCGTTCCTAACTTAAAGGTTGATCCCACCCAAGGACTTATAAAATTTACTAATTAGTACTTGCGTACCCCTAGGTGACCAAGTAGGCGCCACGGGGCCCTACAATCCACTAGGTGTACACACTACTTCCCATTCGATCGGCTCCCTAACGTAGATACCCGTGCTGGCCCCACCGTGGGATGTATCATTCCCCAATGTGGCAACCTGATGAAACTAAAGGTGCACGGCTTATATCTACTCGATGCAACAACGGCTTACCTACCAGCCCGGGCCCACTCACGCATATGAAGCCCGTTGGACTTGCGTTGCCACCGCTAACCCGTTTGCCTCTTACAGTCAAGCCCAGTATGCGTGTCCCGTCCTCGACATGGGTCGAGCCCACAAAGATACGTATGGGTTACTGGTTGAAATGGGCCTCCACAAGCTACCCACCTAAGCTTGTCCCTTTTTCTAGTATATCCCACTTAACCCTTTAATCATGTTTTAATTACATGTTCCATTTTGGTTAAGTATTCTAATCGTATTTTCTATTGCCACCCAAGGCAACCACTAGATTTTCTCATGCCACCCGAGGCACCCACTTAACCCCTCATGTCCCTCTACATGCTAATGTGGTTAAGTGTTTCTTAATTAATTAATTAAGAACGTAACCTTTGTAAAGACCTCTCACATTAGACTGTCTTTTATGACCGCTGGTTAAGCCGGTTGGGTCCGGGCAGCCTTATGTCATAACAGAGTCTAACCTCGTGTCTTTACATTAATTACGTATTTAGTTTGTGCCTAAGACCTCTCACATTGGGCTAACATTTGTAGCAACTGGTTAAGCCGGTTGGGTCCGGGCAGTTTTACGCTACAACTGAGTCCAACCTCGTGTCTTAGTCAATTAATTACACCTAATTAATCACCCTCATAATTTTATATTAATTATCCCTAATTAATCAAGTTTTCTTAACATGGGTAGACCTAACTTAATAGGTAAATTCCCATGGGGTAGACCTAACTCAATAGGTAAATTCCCAACACATAGTATGGGTACACCTAACCAAATAGGCAAATTCCCATACTATGTTTATTTATTTTGTGTTATGCATAATTATATTAATTTCACACAATCTTATTAACTTATGCATTTAATTACCCCATCGTTCCCACGTAATTTCGTTCATGATATAACACATATAAAAGGTGTCAACTTGCATATGAATGAACATGTTTCAAAGGTGCCATCTTGCATATTAACAAACACATAACTTGCATATGAACTTGCATAACATGTCACATAACTTGCATATAATATGTCACATAACTTACATATTCATTTTGCATAACAAACTTGCATATTAGCTTATAGACTTGCATAATGTGTCATCATGAACTTGCATATTAATAAACATGTAACTTGCATATTTACATACATGTAACTCGCATATTAACAAACATGTAACTTGCATATAAAGAAACATGTAACTTGCATATTTACATACATGTAACTTGCATATTAACAAACATGTAACTTGCATATTAACAAACATGTAACTTGCATATTTACATACATGTAACTTGCATATTAACAAACATGTAACTTGCATATTTACATACATGTAACTTGCATAGCATATTACCATGAACTTGCATAACATGCATATGATTACATAGCCCACAACTTGCATATTTAGCATCATGCAAACATAACATACATCATATTAAACTTGCATAAGCTTACATACTCAACATGCATAAACATAAGATTAATGCTAACATCATATCATATGATTCAAAGCTCATTAACCCACATACAAAACCATAAATCTCATCACATCTCATCTAATTAGTTTACCAAAAGATCATCAAAGTGATAGAAACTCACAACTAGCAACTTTGCACACCAAATGAAGAAGATTAAGATGCTAAGAAGAGATTAGAGGTTGATTAGAGAGTGATTAGCATGCAACCCTCTTCATAAAATTAGTGGAGGCCATGAGAGCTAGCATTTTGCCATAGTTTAGTCACTAGGTTTAATTATGAATGAATTAGGGTAGGTTAGGGTCTTATTTATAGATTAGGCAAGTGTTTTAGGCCATAGGATTAACCCTAGATTCAATCCAAGCCATCAAAGCATGTCTTGGGGAAGAAGTCAAGTGTAGGAACCATCTAGGGCCTTTAGATTAAAGATGGACCATGAGAACCATTCAAATGCAAAATCTGCACTTGAGCGAATCGGCCCACGGGTTGACAGCCAAACACCCTGGATTAACCCCTAGTCGACCCAGCGGGCTCGGGTCGACTTCAAAAATCGGCCGGTTCGGTTATTCCCCTCTCCCAATTCGCTGTTTTGAGCATTTTTGCATATTTATTTATTAAATTTTCAATTATATATATATATATATATATCAATATATATATATATATATATATATATATATCTACACAACCCATTTCACTTAATTAAGTATACTTTAATTTGGGAATTTTCGTGAAACTTCGCGAGGCCATATCTTGGTCATACGGACTCCGATTTTCGAAAACTCGGACTCTATTTCGCGTATTTTTCCGAGACGAACGCAATGGCATAGCCCGTTTCCCTTGATTCCCATTTTAGAATTAAATTCTGCCTCGATTTATGTTATTACAGGTTATTGAAAATACGGGTTGTTACATTCTCCCCTCCTTAAAGGATTTCGTCCCCGAAATCTTCAAGTTAGGAAGAACGTATCCTACCATCCAATCATCCATCTACTCAAAGCATCATCCACGAGCAATCATTGTCCTTACAAGATTCTAAATGCTGGATGGATATATGCAAAAGTGTGTGTATATGTACTTACCTAATGCGAAAATCAGGCGGTTACTGATACAGTAAACCTCCTTAATGCAAACCATGATAGTGCCATGCATCCAATATGTATGCGAAACCCTATTGACACATACAAATTTCTACATGCGTGCACAACCATACACAAAAATGCATCATCCATATGATAACACAGCCATGATACATCCATCAATCTAACTACCACATCCATTTATGCAATATGCAACATGAAGTGACTGAGCCGATCTAGTGCCTAATGTGTGTGTATATGCATCCACGAGCAACCACTAGCAAACAATTGCATCCATATGCATCCATCAACCATAACATGTTTCAAACACATGTTTCAACCATAGGTTTTACCCTATCTAAAGGTCATAGGTATTAGCGAGAGGATATACTAAAGATAAGATAAGTACTAGACAAGCAATAAAGGAGAAGTTAAAAGACATACTCTCAAAAAGAAATGGATACAAAGAACGCATCTTTGCTTCCGTCTCCCAAGTAGCATTGCTTTCGTCATCTCCCCATTGCACTTTAACTAGCTGAACTTCTCTGTTCCTCAACTTCCTAGTTTCTGACCCAAGGATGCGAGTAGGAGCTCGTCGAATCGTCGCATCACGCTCTACCTCTACATCTCTAAGCAAGCTCGGCTCTACCACCTCCGCGGTCTCATGTAAGCACTTCCTCAAATGTGATACATGGAATACATCATGAACACCACTAAGTCTGTCGGGCAACTCCACCCTATATGCCATCCGTCCAATCCTTTCCTTAATAGGAAACGGCCCAACAAATCTCGGTGCTAACTTCCCTACGGACCCAAAGCGAACAACATTTCTCAATGGAGATACTTTGACAAAAACCATGTCCCCAACCTCAAACTCAAGATCCGTCCTTCTCCGATCCGCATAAGATTTCTGTCTATCTTGCGCTGCTTTCATCCTTTTTCGAATTAAATCAATCTTCTCTGAAGTCTCTCTAACCATATCCGGCCCAAGCAAGATCTTATCCGTAGATTCCCACCAACATGTAGGAGATCGACAAGGCCTTCCATAAAGAGCTTCGAAAGGAGCCATACCAATACTGGACTGAAAGCTGTTATTATATGCGAACTCCACCAAAGGAAGATGTTCTTCCCATGTACCTCCAAAATCCAAGATACAAAGCCTCAAAAGATCTTCTAAGATACGGTTCACCCTCTCAGTCTGACCGTCCGTCTGAGGATGATATGCGGTGCTCAAACACAACTGAGTCCCTACCGCCTCTTGCAAACTTCTCCAAAACTCACTAGTGAAAATAGGATCTCGATCACTCACAATGCTGGATGGTACGCCATGCAATCTAACAATCTCTCTAACATAGACTGAAGCAAGCCATGGAGCGGTCCTCTTACTCTTTACGGGTATAAAATGGGCACTCTTGGTAAGTCTGTCTACCACAACCCAAATTCCCGTATTGCCCTTCCTCGATCTCGGTAACCCGTCGATGAAATCCATCGAGACACTATCCCACTTCCACTGTGGAACTTCCAATGGGTGTAGCAACCCACCGGGTTTCCTTTGCTCCACTTTAACTTGTTGGCACACTAAGCATCTAGCCACATACTCGGCCACATCTTTCTTCATACCGGCCCAGAAGAAAACTCTCTTCATGTCTTGGTACATTTTGTCTCCACCGGGATGAATAGTCATTCTTGAACGATGTGCATCATCCAAAATAGCCTTCTTCAAACCCTCATCTTGCGGTACACAAAGTCTACCGTCTCTATGCAACCATCCCTTATCATCTATGGTGTATCTACCCAAATGGCTGGACGACTCCCCTCTTATAAGCTTCTCTACCAACACAACCAACTGTGGGTCGTCTCGCTGAGCCTCGCCAATCCGTCTCAAAAGAGTAGGTCTAACCTCCAAGGATGCCAACAAACCAGGTACAAAATCAACAGAAGGTCTGAAGTCAAACAAAGAAAGAAACTCCAAGCTTCGTCGTTCCACGAACAATGGACTCAAAGATAGCCTTTTTCTACTTAAGGCGTCTGCCACCACGTTACCCTTACCAGGGGTATACGCTATCTCGAAATCATAGGATGCTAAGAACTCCATCCACCTTTGCTGTCTTAAGTTTAAATCCTTCTGAGAGAATAAGTACTTCAATGATTTATGGTCGGTGAACAACTCGAATCTCTCACCAAGAAGATAATGGCGCCAAGACTTAAGTGCGAAAACAATCGCGGCCAACTCTAGATCATGGGTAGGGTAATTCTTCTCATGCACTCTCAATTGTCTCCCTCCATAGGCTATTACCCTTCCCTCCTGCATCAAGACTGCGCCTAATCCTGTTCCACAAGCATCGGTATAAACAACAAACGGCTTACTCCCATCCGGGAGCACTAAAACTGGAGCGGTGGTCAAAGCTCTCTTTAACCGTCGGAAAGCATCATCACAATCTACATCCCACGAGAAAACCAGATTCTTTTTCGTCAAGCGGGTTAATGGGGCTGATATCTTCGCGAAGTCTTTGATGAACTTCCTATAATATCCTGCCAACCCCAAGAAACTTCTTACCTCGGTAGCATTTCTAGGAACTTTCCAATCCTGGATAGATACTATCTTTGCGGGATCCACAGCTATCCCTTCCTTAGAGACCACATGCCCTAAGAATCGCACTTCTCTTCTCCAAAAATGGCATTTAGAGAATTTAGCTTTAAGACTATGCGCTCGAAGAGTCTCCAACACTTCCTTGAGATGTAAGGCATGCTCTTCTTCATTCTTGGAAAAGACCAAGATGTCATCCACAAAAACTACTACAAACTTATTCAGATACTCTCTGAACACTCTACTCATGAGATCAACAAAGTATGCGGGGGCGTTTGTCAACCCAAATGGCATCACTAGCCACTCATAAAAACCATCCGGAGTCCGGAAAGCAGTCTTCTCTATACTGTCCTCCGCCACTCTTAACTGATGAAACCCTGTAGCTAAGTCCATCTGCGAAAATACTGACGCGCCAACCAACTGATCAAAGAGATCATCTATCCTCGGTAATGGGTGTCTATTCTTCTTCGTGAGCTTATTAAGTTCTCTATAATCCACACAAAGTCTGAGGGACCCATCCGCCTTCGTGGCAAACACTACTGGAGCTCCCCACTCTGATATACTTCGCCTTATGAACCCCTTCTCAAGCAACTCCCCTACTTGCTTATGAAGTTCTCTTCTCTCACGAGGAGCCATGTGGCGTACTGGCAAAGACACTGGTTTGGCATTATCCACCAAATAAATTCGGAAATCTATCTCCCGCTTCGGAGGCAAACCCTTTACTTCTTCAAACACATCCGGATATTCCCGGACTACTCTGACAGAACACAAACTCTCGACCGAAGCATCGAGCGATTCAAGATAACTTAGCAAAACAGATTCCATGGGATTGCAAGAGATCTCGAGAGTGTTACCCAAGCGGGTCATGAGCCTGACAACTCTCCTTTCGCAATCAAGAACGGCACCATTACTGGATAACCAGTCCATGCCCAAGATCAACCCATAGCCCGTGAAGCCCAATACAAAAGCATCACATCTAAACTCAACGCTAAGTATAGAAATCTTCAAACCCAAACATATCATAGACAGATATATGGAGCCCCCAATTGGGTTTGAGACAACCAAGGGATCATCAACTAGACTGGTGTCTAAGTGCAGTGACTCAACTAACGATGATGAGATAAAAGAATGCGATGCGCCAGAGTCAAACAAAGTACGAACTGGATGATCAAACAGAAAAACCAGACTTTCAACGGAAATAGTTCTACCTCTCTGCTGAATCGGTGGAACTGAGAGAACCTGAACTTGCCCCCCTGACTGAGGTGGTGCTATAAGAGCTTGCACCTGGCCTCCTGAGGTAGACCCCGTCCTCTGCCCCTTCTTTGGGCAGTTTTTCACAAGATGCCCTGCTTCACCACAATGAAAGCAACCGGTCTTCTTCTTTTTGCGACAATCCTTACTAAGGTGTCCTGGTGTTCCACAATTGAAGCACTTCTTCTTCGTCTTCTTTTTGTCACCATTGCCTTTTCCGCCCTTGCCTTGTTGTTGCTGTTGCGGTTTCTTCTGATCCCCCTTTTTCTCTGGTGCCTTAGAATTCTTATCATCCTCATGCATAAGTGCCATGTAGACAAGCTTCTCAAAAGTGGCCCCCATAGGAATGTGAGTCATAGCTATTCCTTGCAATGGTTCGTTCAAGCCTCTAACGAACCTCAAAGCCTTCTTCTCCGGTGTATTCACCAACTCTATGCCAAACCTTGCTAATTGATTGAATTTGTTGACATATTCTTTCACCGTGAGATTCCCTTGCTTCAAATTCAAGAACTTCTCCATAAACAGATTCTCTTCCGCCCTTGAGAGAAACTTAGCCCCAAACCTTTGCTTAAAATCTGCCCAAGAGTCAACAGGGCGTTCTCCATTAGTGACCTCCCACCAGAATGAGGCCTCTCCCTTCATTAACCAAGCCGCCAACTTGACTTTCTTTCCCTCTTCCACTTCAAAGATATCTAGCAACTCTTCCACTTCCTTAAGCCAATCTCTAGCCTCTACGAAAGTCTCTGAACCAAGAAAAGGTTTTCCTCCTATAGCCTTGAACTCCTTGCAAACCTTAGCAAAATTATCCACTCTAGGCTGAGGAGGAGGAGCGGTTGTCTCTGGTGTAGTAGCATTGGCCGGACCCGCAGCCGCGGCCCTAGCCTCTTGCAACCTCCTATACCATAGTGGTATAACTAAACCCTCCGGGATGTTAAGATCTTCAGCCATGCTGAAACGAAAGAGGAAAGATTCAAAAAGGAGATTCCGAAAGATAAAGATATGGCTATTGGGGATTATGCTTTTCTTTTTCAAAAACTTTTTCTCTTAGAAGACATGCTTTTGAAAATACTTTCTTCGAAAATACTCTTAGAAAATAGTTTTTCTCAAAAAATTTATCTGTTCTGGTAACCTTAAGCTCTGATACCACGTGTAACACCCCACTCCCGCTATGATCACTCACTAAGGGAATGCCATAGCATCGGTGGAGTATTTTAGTGAATATAGAACAGAAAAATTACAACAAGACAGATATAAATAGTACTTGAAATTTTAAAACATCATCTCATAACAGCGGAAGTAAAACATGTCTGGTTACATCATAAAACCACAATAAAGGTCAAGTACAATATCCATCAAAATAAAGAAGTACATAATCCCACTCTCATACAATAGCCAAACAAAAGAAAAGATAACTGGATAACTGGAGCTTTACATCTATCCAAGCTCCTAAAGACTGGAACAGCAATCCGATCAAGCTCCACTACTGCTAGGATCCACCGTAGGACCTGAGGGTTGGGAAAAAGATAAAAACAACGGGGTCAGACATAAGTCTGAGCGTGTCCTATAACTTTAACAATACAATCGTTAAAGTAACCAGAGAAGACATAAACTGATATACGGTAACATATAGGGATGAATGGCTACCCTAAGCAGTCAACTAAACGAAGATAAAGGATAAAGACGCATCTACCCTCCCTAAGGTAAATTACTAAACTGCACCACACCAGTCGTTCCTAACTTAAAGGTTGATCCCACCCAAGGACTTATAAAATTTACTAATTAGTACTTGCGTACCCCTAGGTGACCAAGTAGGCGCCACGGGGCCCTACAATCCACTAGGTGTACACACTACTTCCCATTCGATCGGCTCCCTAACGTAGATACCCGTGCTGGACCCACCGTGGGATGTATCATTCCCCAATGTGGCAACCTGATGAAACTAAAGGTGCACGGCTTATATCTACTCGATGCAACAACGGCTTACCTACCAGCCCGGGCCCACTCACGCATATGAAGCCCGTTGGACTTGCGTTGCCACCGCTAACCCGTTTGCCTCTTACAGTCAAGCCCAGTATGCGTGTCCCGTCCTCGACATGGGTCGAGCCCACAAAGATACGTATGGGTTACTGGTTGAAATGGGCCTCCACAAGCTACCCACCTAAGCTTGTCCCTTTTTCTAGTATATCCCACTTAACCCTTTAATCATGTTTTAATTACATGTTCCATTTTGGTTAAGTATTCTAATCGTATTTTCTATTGCCACCCAAGGCAACCACTAGATTTTCTCATGCCACCCGAGGCACCCACTTAACCCCTCATGTCCCTCTACATGCTAATGTGGTTAAGTGTTTCTTAATTAATTAATTAAGAACGTAACCTTTGTAAAGACCTCTCACATTAGACTGTCTTTTATGACCGCTGGTTAAGCCGGTTGGGTCCGGGCAGCCTTATGTCATAACAGAGTCTAACCTCGTGTCTTTACATTAATTACGTATTTAGTTTGTGCCTAAGACCTCTCACATTGGGCTAACATTTGTAGCAACTGGTTAAGCCGGTTGGGTCCGGGCAGTTTTACGCTACAACTGAGTCCAACCTCGTGTCTTAGTCAATTAATTACACCTAATTAATCACCCTCATAATTTTATATTAATTATCCCTAATTAATCAAGTTTTCTTAACATGGGTAGACCTAACTTAATAGGTAAATTCCCATGGGGTAGACCTAACTCAATAGGTAAATTCCCAACACATAGTATGGGTACACCTAACCAAATAGGCAAATTCCCATACTATGTTTATTTATTTTGTGTTATGCATAATTATATTAATTTCACACAATCTTATTAACTTATGCATTTAATTACCCCATCGTTCCCACGTAATTTCGTTCATGATATAACACATATAAAAGGTGTCAACTTGCATATGAATGAACATGTTTCAAAGGTGCCATCTTGCATATTAACAAACACATAACTTGCATATGAACTTGCATAACATGTCACATAACTTGCATATAATATGTCACATAACTTACATATTCATTTTGCATAACAAACTTGCATATTAGCTTATAGACTTGCATAATGTGTCATCATGAACTTGCATATTAATAAACATGTAACTTGCATATTTACATACATGTAACTCGCATATTAACAAACATGTAACTTGCATATAAAGAAACATGTAACTTGCATATTTACATACATGTAACTTGCATATTAACAAACATGTAACTTGCATATTAACAAACATGTAACTTGCATATTTACATACATGTAACTTGCATATTAACAAACATGTAACTTGCATATTTACATACATGTAACTTGCATAGCATATTACCATGAACTTGCATAACATGCATATGATTACATAGCCCACAACTTGCATATTTAGCATCATGCAAACATAACATACATCATATTAAACTTGCATAAGCTTACATACTCAACATGCATAAACATAAGATTAATGCTAACATCATATCATATGATTCAAAGCTCATTAACCCACATACAAAACCATAAATCTCATCACATCTCATCTAATTAGTTTACCAAAAGATCATCAAAGTGATAGAAACTCACAACTAGCAACTTTGCACACCAAATGAAGAAGATTAAGATGCTAAGAAGAGATTAGAGGTTGATTAGAGAGTGATTAGCATGCAACCCTCTTCATAAAATTAGTGGAGGCCATGAGAGCTAGCATTTTGCCATAGTTTAGTCACTAGGTTTAATTATGAATGAATTAGGGTAGGTTAGGGTCTTATTTATAGATTAGGCAAGTGTTTTAGGCCATAGGATTAACCCTAGATTCAATCCAAGCCATCAAAGCATGTCTTGGGGAAGAAGTCAAGTGTAGGAACCATCTAGGGCCTTTAGATTAAAGATGGACCATGAGAACCATTCAAATGCAAAATCTGCACTTGAGCGAATCGGCCCACGGGTTGACAGCCAAACACCCTGGATTAACCCCTAGTCGACCCAGCGGGCTCGGGTCGACTTCAAAAATCGGCCGGTTCGGTTATTCCCCTCTCCCAATTCGCTGTTTTGAGCATTTTTGCATATTTATTTATTAAATTTTCAATTATATATATATATATATATATCAATATATATATATATATATATATATCTACACAACCCATTTCACTTAATTAAGTATACTTTAATTTGGGAATTTTCGTGAAACTTCGCGAGGCCATATCTTGGTCATACGGACTCCGATTTTCGAAAACTCGGACTCTATTTCGCGTATTTTTCCGAGACGAACGCAATGGCATAGCCCGTTTCCCTTGATTCCCATTTTAGAATTAAATTCTGCCTCGATTTATGTTATTACAGGTTATTGAAAATACGGGTTGTTACAACAAGTATCAATTTTTATATACTACATTCTAAGTATCATTTTTGATGAAATTTAAATCATTTCTAACACTATAGTATCAATTTTTATATACTACATTATAAGTAACACTTTTAATGTAATTTAAATCATTTCTAACACTATAGTATCAATTTTTTTTAATGATACTAACTCAATAGTCTAATTTGTTCTAACTTAATAGGCTTTCGATCAAATTTAAAGCATTTAAGTGCCAGTTATTTATTTATTTATTAGTGATTCTAACGCAACAGTATCAGTTTACTATGTTCTATGTATCAGTTTATTATTATGTTTTAAGACAATAGCATCAGTTTACTTTGCTCTAAGTATCAATTTTTCTAATACAACATTATCATTTTTGTAAGACAATAGTATCAAATTTAAAGCATTTTCTTGTTATGATACTAACACAACAGTATCATTTTTTTGTTTAATGATACTAACCCAACAGTAGTATCAGCTTTGTGTTTATTAATAGTACCATAATAGTATCATTTTTACTCTAACAAGTATAACTTAATTTTATTTCATATTATCTTACCAAATTCATCTCTTTATCTTCAGACTCTTGGGCTTGAATTTGTTTTTCCTTTTTTCTGAGCAACTTCTTGTTGAATATGTACAGTATTCTTAGAAAATGACAACAACAGTATCATCTTTTTAATTTTAATGTATCATTTACCTTGATTTTGTCTTCCTTTGTCTTAATCTTTGTAACTTCTTCTATGTATTTTGGATTGTTATACTTTTTTGACATTTTCTCTCTAGTTTGCATCTTTTTTTCCTCTATAAATGGAATTTCAGTGTTTGATTCTGCTGTTTCTTTTTCTATTGCAGTTTCTTCTACGTTTTGTAACTCGGTTTGAATTTGTTGTTCTTTAACCAAGGTTTCGACTGTAGTTGCAAATTTCTTCCATAGTCACTTAGGGTTTCAGTTTGTTGTTACGATTCACTTAAGGCTTCGGTTTGTTGTTGCGTTCATATTCGATTTGAGCTTCATCTGGTGTCGATTTTAGTTGTTCGGTTATATTCATTGAATCGACCGTAGAAGATGAAGTTGTTCGTGAATCAATCGCCGTTAGTGATGAATTTCATGAGTTTGGTATACGGTTTGAAATGAAAATCGTAAAAGTTGTCGTATCTTGCTGATTGAGATGAATATGCACGAAAATGATGTGTATTGAATTTAGGATTGGCGGTATTTTGTCCTTTTGAATACATTAATAGTCCCTTGTCCTTATGGTTAATTTTTTTAAATAATTTGTCCTTACACTTTTATCCCCTAACAATAATGTCAGAAAAATAGTGTGAAGGACAAAATTAACAAAAAAATAATTCGTAAGGACAAGAGGCAAAAAATTTAACCACAAGGACAAACTTTAGTGTAAAGTATGAAATGATCACCTGAATTCCTCCATTTACACTAAAAAGTATCCTTGTGGTTAAAATTTTAGCCTGAAACACCCCACCTCCGTTAAGGTCACTCACAAAGAGAATGCATTAACTTCGGTGAAGCATTATAGGTAAAAGATACAGATAGTTTACAAGACAGACATACAAACAGCGGAAAAACTGGAATTATTTCATAAGCAACGTGGTTTAGTCAAAATGTTACAACCATTGTCTCAAAAATCAACTTCCAAGTCATTACAATAAAACTTCTATCTTGATTTAAAACTCCAAATACACAAAGAAGCATAAAAAAGTAGTGAAGCGGCATAAATCCCCAATAAAAGTGTAACCACAGGCATAGCCCAAGAAAAGAGAATCCAAGCAATACATCTACTCTCTTCAAGCTGGAAAAGGTCTGAACTAAGCTGAAGTATTCCCTCCCTGTGGACCTAGGGGGGAACGGAAGAAAAGAAGACGAAAGAAAACGGGTCAGACATAAAGCCAGGTAAGCCCAGTGATTTTCAACATGTAAACAAGAAAAAGGATCATGACATGAATAAACCGAATATAAGACAATACAATAGTAACAAGATAACATAAGACAAGATAAGGTAAGATAAACTGAATATGCTATCGCACTCATTTCTATTTCTCTGCACCTACTAACAATTGTTTCAACTAGCCTCATGTGTTCATAATAAAGTGATCCCTTTATCGATCGGCTTCTACTCGCATGTATTTATTACTTGTGTCATTCGGCCCCGCTTGTTTGTAGATACCTGTGCTAGTCCCACCATGGGTGTATCAATCCATATGATGGCGACCCGACACAATTCAAGATGCACAGTGTATAACTACTGATGCCCAGTGCCTGATTTTTCCACTCCAGAGTACATGCATGCCCATACTCCGTCGGAACCTACACTGACGCACCACCTACCGCTATTTTGACCGCTTATAATCAGCCCAGTAATCGTGCCCCACCCTGCCTAGTTCAGGGTACCGTGATACATCTATGTGGGTTACTGTTGAAATGTGTCCCCGTTACTAGGGTTTCCTAACTAACATGTTATAATGGTTAAGCGTTCTCAATTTAACATAACCCCACCCATTTGTTTAATTAACATGTTCTATTGGTTAAGTGTCGCCTATTCATATGTTACTTAACCGTACCATTCTTAGCATGCCTGTTCATTGGAATTAATTGATTTATTAATGCACCAACCTTTCACATTATAACTGTTGTTAGCAGTTGCTGGATGTGCTGGGCGGTTCCGGGCAGACTTCTACCGCAAACTCATTCTAACCTTGGGTTTTAGGCTTAATGAGCTAACCTCTCACATTAGATCTGTTGTTGCGGTCGCTGGATGTGCCGGGCGGTTCCAGGAAGCCTTACACCGCAACTCAATCTAACCTCGGGTTAGGCATGTTCATGTTTTAGCCAATTTACATATTTATCATACATGTCCAAGTCTATATGTCAATTATCCACAAGTGTAGTCAATTCAAGTTATGTCACATTTACTTGTTATACCCAAAATTACTCAATTAAGTTATACCCAATTTCCCGCGTTTCAATCGTACGTACAACAAGATTCAACCTAGGTTTCCAAATGAACCTAGTATTCATGAAATAAAACGAAAAGGGGAATAGAGAAGAAACGCAAGAATTGACATAAGAGAATAAGCATGTAAAAGTGTACCAAACACAAGAATCCTGGTTCCAATAGATTTGTTGTACATTAACAATAAATATGAGCAAACTGAGCAAGTTACATCAAAGGCATAAAGATTCGATAGAACTGAACATAAAAGAATCACAAATTTGATGTACAACAAGATAGATTCAATTGTATCACTAGTAACCGTCTCATAGACTTAGGTAATCTCATATTTGGCAAAATAATAAGAATGAATCAGAATTGGTCATCATTACAATTAGGCATAGTTCAAGATTCGATTCATTACAGTCATTATTTCTATAATGTGTTCAAATCTGAATAATAACTGAACGTACAGTGATAGGATTAGAAAAAGAGAATTATTTGACGATGTAGCGATTCTAATCTCTCGTAGTTGATTGAAGAGGAAAACTTTTACTTTAATGTGAAGCTCCAATTTGATTTCTAGTTTGGAGAAGGAGGCTAAGCTAGTTTAGAGATGTACAACATGGTGGCATCATAGAATAGGGTTATGAGGTTAGGGTTTAGGTTTATGTGTGCTTATATAGATGTGTAGGATTAATTAGAGCCTTTAGATCAACATAGGATCCATCCAAACCATTCAGTCCAAGAAAATGCATCATTAGGCCAATCAGAAGTCGCCATATAGCCCTAAAACTCAGAAAATCGTCACTATCCAGAAGAGTCACCAGGGGTCGACCCCAACAGGGGGGTCGACACCTATTCTATAGGAGGTCGACACCTGTGTCGACACCCCTTAAAGGGGTCGACATCCTCTGGCGGGAATTTTCCCGCCCACTTCTTTTCGCTGGTTTGAATTTCGAATTTTGATTTATTAATTATTTATTTAATTCTGATTTAAACTTAAATCTTCTAACCTTCATAGCTTCTTCATACTTTATCCGTTTTACGCAAACTCGGA
Organism: Allium sativum; assembly: GCA_030737875.1. NCBI lineage: Eukaryota > Viridiplantae > Streptophyta > Magnoliopsida > Asparagales > Amaryllidaceae > Allium > Allium sativum. The sequence continues at coordinate 126,882,255 of CM060927.1, read as the reverse complement.
CTCTATCTCAAGCAAAATTCGGAGACGAACGCAATGGCGCTACCCATTTTACTTAATTTCCACTTTTAAAATTAAGCATTCTTTAATTCATTATTTTAATATTCACAGAAAATACGGGGTGTTACATTCTCCCCTCGATTTCGTCCCCGAAATCTCTGAGTTAAGAAGATTGTATCATAACATCCAACATCCATCTACTCAACCATCAATCACAGGCATCCATTGTCCTTAAAAAGATTTCTAATGCTTTCATGATTATATGCATAGTGTGTGTATATGTCCTTATCTAATGCAAAATCGGTGGCCTACTGATTCAGTTGACCTCCTTAATGTGAATTATGTCAGTGCCATGAGTCCATTATGTATGCAATTATTCCTAATCGTACTTTATAACTTCTACATGAGTGCACAATCATTCATACAAATGCAACATCCATATGATAACACATCAAGTTTCAATTCATATACAAATACATATATGCATACGCAATATGAAAGTGACTGAGCCGATCTAGTATCTAATGTGTGTGTGTATGCATCCACGAGAAGCCACTAGCAACCACTTGCAACCATCAATCATAACATGTTTCAAATACATGTTTACATTCATTGGTTTCTACTTAAGGATCAAGAATAGGACCGAGGAGATATACTTAAAAGATAGATACAAGCTTGCACTGTAACGACCCGCAAATTCGAGCCTTTTGAGTCGACCCAATACCATACAAGTCCGACCCAAATTGCACGGGAACACCGGATCATTAATAGAAAGAAGTTAGAGGATGAGATAGAAAAGATAGAACTAATAGAATAGGAGAAGAAGAAGAACACAGCTGAACATAATCAGAGTAAACACGAATCTCACAGCGGAACGAATAAAATATATTATATAACATAACTTTGAAATACAAAACTGTATTGTATATACATACCATTATCAGAGTACAATACATCATATCACAGCGGAAATAGTCTCTAAATACTAACGGTGAAGCCTTCTGCTTTTAGCTCCTTCAAGCGTATCTGTAAAAGCCTGAAACACTTGACTGCCCGTACAAATTTGGGCACCCAAGAGTTTAGGAAAAACAAAACAAAACAAACTCTGGGTCAGTCATGGGACTGGTGTGAGTAAATTCCAACCACATGGCTTAACTTTGAAAATTCTTTTTGAAACAAAAAGGATAATAGTAAGACCAGCCCACACATAAACACGGACGGTTTTTACCTTACTATAACCCAAATATATTTTGATATCAAAATCCAGTGATATTATAATAATGTCTAATCAAGTAAATAACCAAATAGTAGAACGCTTGCATCTCACGCTCTACATATATAGTATAAAATCAAAAACCGCAGGGCGCTTATTGGAGATTGGATTCCAACTATGACAAGGTATGGGACCACCTTCCGATGATGTATCTCTAGAGGCAAATACACCTGGGTTCAACAAGAACGTCTTGCAACCCGGCCCACACATGACCGACCACTCATTTCGCTTGAGTGTATCGAATGTATATCACCAACGGTTGGACTCAAACCACCGTTCCCGAATGGGCAGAATCGATAGATTTAGAAACAAAAGGAATTTCTCTAGATAGGTGATTATACACCCTAATGGGAGCGACCCACATAGCCATGCTGCCTGCCCGATTTTTGTCATTTCCCGGTTGTGAAGCTTGAGGCTACGTCTACCTTTTAGAACATCTGGCCCCCATACACTTTGAATGCCACATCGTCAAACCCGTCAAATCACCAGTTGATCTTCCCAAAAATATCACGGGTATAAAAGCTAAGAGAAACGAGTTTCTCCGCCACCAGACGTAATATCTTGACAAGATCGTCTTATGTGACCGTTAGGAATACTCTGTCAGACATTCGTCCATACAAGTTGTCCTGGGACTGGACAAACAGAAAACACCATTCTGGAACCTGACGACCCTTGCATTTTCTTCAGCATAATCAAATTCGCAGCGCTTATGCCTATACGGAGTGGTTCTCGGATAAAATATCCAACCGGTCTCTCCGAATTGACAACGATGGTCAAAACACTTCGATAGTCGGTTATTTAACTATCGAAGTAAAAACAACATCCATTCAAACATCACACATCGCTGGCCCTTTCTAATATTTTCCCGTTTCCAATATCTTTCTAGATATTTTCTCAAAGCTTGTTAAGCCCTTCACGCTCTGGAAAACATTTCCAAATATTATAAAAACTTTTTTTTTTTTTTTTTTTTTCATATTCCTGAAACCATATGTCATTTACGTTCGAAAACATTTCTCGCTTTTACACACTTCAAATTTTCTGTATATGCATCATTTATATTTGGAAAATATTTCCAATAACCAGTTAATTCTACAATGATTGCTTTTCAAACATAATTCACTTTAAACCGCGAATGTTATCTCTCATAGAAACTGATCCCATTAAATCAAACCAACTTGGTTTTAACAATAAATATCACTATCGATTATATACATACAATTCGACAAAGCCAAATCCAGCTGTATTACTTCTTCGGAAAAACATAATTATTTCCTTATCACTTGGCTAAGTGAGTTTCAAACCTCTCTAGGGAATAGTACTATATCTCATAATCACGCTTAAGCTTGGTCAACAGCGCTAATTTATTGCTATAGTTCAAAAACTTGTCAGACGCTGTAATATTCTTCTTTATAGCTAATCTCAACATAATAGTCACACTTAAGCCTAGTCAACAGCGCTATTTTATCGCTATAGTTTACAGATTTGCAATACGCTACCATATTCCACTTTATAACTAATCCCGTCACCTCTTTCCGTTACAAAAATCTTGACATCTCTTTCTGTTACAAAAATCTTGAATCTATTTCCGTTACAAAAATATTGGCATCACTTTCCGTTACAAAAATATTGACATCTTTTAACTATGATTTTATGACGCCATATCTTTATTTGGAAACTCGGTTGTTTAGATTTATTTACATTGGCCATTAACTCTTCACCCCCTCTTCCTTAAACATTTCTCTTTAAACTTCTCTTACCAAAAATCGATCACGTTCTTTGTCTTTTTAGCCATTTACTTCTCATTCGAATTATTAATCCCAATTCGATAAACCATCTCAATACAAACTCAATACTAGTTTATAATAGAATTTCTATTATAATTTAAACTTCGCTTTAATTATAAAGATATAATTTTTATAATTAACTTCGTTGATTTGTCAGACGGTCAATCAACTTCTTAACAAAATGGGTTTATGGTTGACTGTTGCTGATATCGTTTATTTACCAAATCAACATAACGTTGAATTCAACCCGGTTCAAACAGTGCACAAACAGCACATCTAAATATTTAGAAATCCGGTTGAGTTCCTCCAACCGATTTTCGCATCCACAGATGTTAGTCAAATCAGCATCCAACCAATGATGTGTACATATGCAACGATATATATTTATTTCAACCAATTTAACGGTAATTTACCTAATCAACCATCACACAACATTCAACCATTATTTAAAATATAATTAAAATATTTTAAAATAAAACAGAGTTAGTGAATTTACTCACCTTGGCGCTTTAACCGTTAAATAACGATTTGCGTCAGTCGATTCAACCGGCGTTCAATTCTGCCATCAATTGTAAAGAACTCGAGTTCGCTTCAAACTAGTTCCACTTCGTAGCCTTGGTCATCGCTTTAAATCTCAACCGTTCTTTAAGTATTCACTGTCTGTTGATTTCCGTACCCATAAATAATTACGTCTCCTGCCCCTCCCTACATAGTAGCTTCCAACTTCCGGCCATCCTTCTTAAAGTTCGCTCAAGAGTTCGCCAGCTCACTTCGACTCCGTTCTCCTAGTCCTGTTTCCTCCATCATTCATCAACGCGCCACCAGATCTTCCCATGTTGTTACCTCCACACTTCTCCACGTATTCACGTATTTGAACTGCGCTTAACACCCGCCAATATCACCTGCTTTGTCACGCTTTGGATCCTTCTGACCCATAACAACTTCCGCCATTTTCACGTCCTCATCCCTCCCATACACCCAACATCCAACCGTGTACAAAACGTTGCCAAATATTTCATTGCACCTGATTGCTCCATGTTTCCATACATAGAAACCACCTTTAAACTCTCCTCAATTTAAACAAATACACGGACCTGAAAAGGAACACTGCTCCTCCTCATTTTTCATGCACGCAAGTCCACTCATTCGCAAGCCTCCCCTTTACGTTCACAACTGAAACCAGTATATGTGCACTAACACCTTGCTGTAAGGACATTCACAGTAACCTTGGCACTGTCTCCGGTCTTCCCTTACATCGCGGATCCCCTTGCCCTAGCCACTGTTTGAGTTCGACAATCCTTGAATAGCATAGCAGGTTCCGACGTTGAAGCTCTCCACCGTAGGCCTTCTATATATGTTTGGATATATATATATATATTTCGTATTTTATAGTTTTATTTTCTGTTTTGTTTTGCCACTAAACTTAACTGAGGGCTCGCTGAAAGAAAAAGAAACAGTGAGTGTTTTTATAGTATTCGTTGCCTTGGCACTCAAGTAGTAGACTTTAGGGTAGCATTACTGTATAGTTTCTTAGGCATGTGGTTGCCTTGAATTTCTAGCCTCTGCACAAAATGTTAAGCCTGCGTTTGACGGCTGAGGCCTTTGATTTAACAATTCATGTGTGACGCAAGTGCTTATGAGAGGTCTGCACAAATTTTCTTCTAGGTCTGCGTTGATCTAAAAATAAGCTGCTGAGGTCCTATAGCCATGTGCATCGGGTAGGTAGGAAATACTTAGTTTCGAAGGAGTAGGTACATCGTTGATATGAAGTCACATTACCACGTGATGCTAGTGATATTGTAGGCGGCGTGTGTATATACATAAATCTAGGGTACGTACTATTTAATAAGAATGGGGTGGGAAGGATTATTCTATATGTTTGGTCCAAACATTAGTATGGGATTGGCTCGGTAGCCATGAAGTCCATTTAATTTGATGAAGATAAACTAAGGAATCGATATGGGTTTCATTTAATGTCCATAGATATCTGTTAATGTGTATGTGGTGACGATGGAATAAAATTTCGTTCATTTACTGGCCGCCGCGGACAGAGATAAAAATACCGTTGTGTCCGGTGAGGGGCCACGATCCCAAATATATAATAATATCGGTAGGTTAACTCATATTTGGAAACCCCGAAATGTTGATACAAGGTGCAAAATACTCCAAATAAAAAGTTGCGTATTAAATTAATTAAAAATTTCAGTAAAATTCTAAAAATTAAATTAACACTATGTCTCAAAAGAACCTTGTCTAAATTTGAAACCGATATCAAGTTATATCGAATAAACAGTTACGGTCGATATACGATTTCATAGCGACTTTCTGAATATTTGATTTTGACATATCTTGCAAACTATACGACGAAATCTCAATATTTCACTTCTGTCAGAAAAATACAGTTCAACAGATTCCAATATTTCTTGTTTTGCAGAAATCCGATTTAAACTGGTTTCTGTACACTTAGTTGAAGTTCAGAACCTTAAATTACGAACTGCAACGTCGTTATGAGCTCGATTATATTGAATATATATTTTTATACGTTCAACCTCGTTTTAATTAATATATAAATTCACTTATATTACGAATTCAATATTTAAACTGATTTAAATATTCAAATATAAACCGATAAAAATGCGGGACATTACATTCCTTCCCCCTTAAAATAATTTCGTCCTCGAAATTGCTAAGAAGTGGAGATGTTCTAATTCTAACTCCTCACAACCTGCTCGGTTGAAATTCCTTATATTCATATCCCCATAACTCAATCCTTGGTTGATCTCTCATCAATCCATTCTCAAACCAATCTTTCACTTTTACTAAGCCAAATATTTCAATTCAAACCCCAATTCCATAACCAAGCATGGCTCCAATCCAAAATCTTAATCAATTACTTCACCAAGTTGAATTATATTCTAATGCAGTTTCCACTTAACTGGCTACCGTTCAATTCCAATTCTATTTCAATACCATTTCCATCGAATATAATTTCCATTTAACTGGTTCCAGTTAAATTTCAATATTCTATCTTCTTTCACAAATTCACTCTATCAAATTTAATTCTACTCCAACACGATTTTCACTTAATCAGCTTCAGTTCAAATTCCAAATTTATTTAACTTAGTTTTAAGTTAAACTCTACTTTTATCATTTTAATCACTTTATAAGTTAAATCCTTATTTCAAATTCCTGGGGTTTTTATTTCAAATCAGTTTGAAATCATATATATTCATAGCATTTCCAAAACATTTGAACTTTTGATAACTTACTTCCTCAAAACAATTCAAAAATTTTTGGTAGTAATCCGTCACTTAGAAACTCGAAAATGAACACCGATAACGCCGCGGTTCATCATCGGAATTATTTCCCAGCCATCAAAGTGAGTTCAATACTATATCACTTTCAAAACTCATATTCAAATACTTTTATTTACTTCAAAAATATCTTTCCGAAACTTGGATAATATTTCAAAATTTCCCCCAGGATCTTAAAATTCCATATATTTAATTCAAATCCATTTACGACGACTTCTCAAATTTCTAGAGTTTTAACTCCATTTCTGGTTTATCATCAGATTCAATTTATCTGATTTATATATTATATTCATATAATATTTCGATTGGTTATTTATATAACCAACTCACTTATATATCTTTATCTGATCATAATAATGATCAATACATCTAATATACTATAATCTCAAGATATATACTTCCCTTTATATCAAAATATATTTCGAGTAAAATTATTTCATTTACCCTCTTTCAAAACAATACTATGTCAAAATTCTCTATCCAAGCGTTTATAAATCCCTATCGACCTCGTCAGCTAAACGCGTCGATCTGGAATTTATATACCACTCAACAGATCAATCAACACAATATAAAACAGTTTTTAAATCAATTCAAATACGCGCTCATATATATCCACTCAAACTCAATCTAGGGTATTACTAACCCCATCTCTACTGAGTCACGCCACAGAGCCAAGGTAATCACTTAACCTTTAGCTCTGATACCACTGTAACGACCCGCAAATTCGAGCCTTTTGAGTCGACCCAATACCATACAAGTCCGACCCAAATTGCACGGGAACACCGGATCATTAATAGAAAGAAGTTAGAGGATGAGATAGAAAAGATAGAACTAATAGAATAGGAGAAGAAGAAGAACACAGCTGAACATAATCAGAGTAAACACGAATCTCACAGCGGAACGAATAAAATATATTATATAACATAACTTTGAAATACAAAACTGTATTGTATATACATACCATTATCAGAGTACAATACATCATATCACAGCGGAAATAGTCTCTAAATACTAACGGTGAAGCCTTCTGCTTTTAGCTCCTTCAAGCGTATCTGTAAAAGCCTGAAACACTTGACTGCCCGTACAAATTTGGGCACCCAAGAGTTTAGGAAAAACAAAACAAAACAAACTCTGGGTCAGTCATGGGACTGGTGTGAGTAAATTCCAACCACATGGCTTAACTTTGAAAATTCTTTTTGAAACAAAAAGGATAATAGTAAGACCAGCCCACACATAAACACGGACGGTTTTTACCTTACTATAACCCAAATATATTTTGATATCAAAATCCAGTGATATTATAATAATGTCTAATCAAGTAAATAACCAAATAGTAGAACGCTTGCATCTCACGCTCTACATATATAGTATAAAATCAAAAACCGCAGGGCGCTTATTGGAGATTGGATTCCAACTATGACAAGGTATGGGACCACCTTCCGATGATGTATCTCTAGAGGCAAATACACCTGGGTTCAACAAGAACGTCTTGCAACCCGGCCCACACATGACCGACCACTCATTTCGCTTGAGTGTATCGAATGTATATCACCAACGGTTGGACTCAAACCACCGTTCCCGAATGGGCAGAATCGATAGATTTAGAAACAAAAGGAATTTCTCTAGATAGGTGATTATACACCCTAATGGGAGCGACCCACATAGCCATGCTGCCTGCCCGATTTTTGTCATTTCCCGGTTGTGAAGCTTGAGGCTACGTCTACCTTTTAGAACATCTGGCCCCCATACACTTTGAATGCCACATCGTCAAACCCGTCAAATCACCAGTTGATCTTCCCAAAAATATCACGGGTATAAAAGCTAAGAGAAACGAGTTTCTCCGCCACCAGACGTAATATCTTGACAAGATCGTCTTATGTGACCGTTAGGAATACTCTGTCAGACATTCGTCCATACAAGTTGTCCTGGGACTGGACAAACAGAAAACACCATTCTGGAACCTGACGACCCTTGCATTTTCTTCAGCATAATCAAATTCGCAGCGCTTATGCCTATACGGAGTGGTTCTCGGATAAAATATCCAACCGGTCTCTCCGAATTGACAACGATGGTCAAAACACTTCGATAGTCGGTTATTTAACTATCGAAGTAAAAACAACATCCATTCAAACATCACACATCGCTGGCCCTTTCTAATATTTTCCCGTTTCCAATATCTTTCTAGATATTTTCTCAAAGCTTGTTAAGCCCTTCACGCTCTGGAAAACATTTCCAAATATTATAAAAACTTTTTTTTTTTTTTTTTTTTTTTTCATATTCCTGAAACCATATGTCATTTACGTTCGAAAACATTTCTCGCTTTTACACACTTCAAATTTTCTGTATATGCATCATTTATATTTGGAAAATATTTCCAATAACCAGTTAATTCTACAATGATTGCTTTTCAAACATAATTCACTTTAAACCGCGAATGTTATCTCTCATAGAAACTGATCCCATTAAATCAAACCAACTTGGTTTTAACAATAAATATCACTATCGATTATATACATACAATTCGACAAAGCCAAATCCAGCTGTATTACTTCTTCGGAAAAACATAATTATTTCCTTATCACTTGGCTAAGTGAGTTTCAAACCTCTCTAGGGAATAGTACTATATCTCATAATCACGCTTAAGCTTGGTCAACAGCGCTAATTTATTGCTATAGTTCAAAAACTTGTCAGACGCTGTAATATTCTTCTTTATAGCTAATCTCAACATAATAGTCACACTTAAGCCTAGTCAACAGCGCTATTTTATCGCTATAGTTTACAGATTTGCAATACGCTACCATATTCCACTTTATAACTAATCCCGTCACCTCTTTCCGTTACAAAAATCTTGACATCTCTTTCTGTTACAAAAATCTTGAATCTATTTCCGTTACAAAAATATTGGCATCACTTTCCGTTACAAAAATATTGACATCTTTTAACTATGATTTTATGACGCCATATCTTTATTTGGAAACTCGGTTGTTTAGATTTATTTACATTGGCCATTAACTCTTCACCCCCTCTTCCTTAAACATTTCTCTTTAAACTTCTCTTACCAAAAATCGATCACGTTCTTTGTCTTTTTAGCCATTTACTTCTCATTCGAATTATTAATCCCAATTCGATAAACCATCTCAATACAAACTCAATACTAGTTTATAATAGAATTTCTATTATAATTTAAACTTCGCTTTAATTATAAAGATATAATTTTTATAATTAACTTCGTTGATTTGTCAGACGGTCAATCAACTTCTTAACAAAATGGGTTTATGGTTGACTGTTGCTGATATCGTTTATTTACCAAATCAACATAACGTTGAATTCAACCCGGTTCAAACAGTGCACAAACAGCACATCTAAATATTTAGAAATCCGGTTGAGTTCCTCCAACCGATTTTCGCATCCACAGATGTTAGTCAAATCAGCATCCAACCAATGATGTGTACATATGCAACGATATATATTTATTTCAACCAATTTAACGGTAATTTACCTAATCAACCATCACACAACATTCAACCATTATTTAAAATATAATTAAAATATTTTAAAATAAAACAGAGTTAGTGAATTTACTCACCTTGGCGCTTTAACCGTTAAATAACGATTTGCGTCAGTCGATTCAACCGGCGTTCAATTCTGCCATCAATTGTAAAGAACTCGAGTTCGCTTCAAACTAGTTCCACTTCGTAGCCTTGGTCATCGCTTTAAATCTCAACCGTTCTTTAAGTATTCACTGTCTGTTGATTTCCGTACCCATAAATAATTACGTCTCCTGCCCCTCCCTACATAGTAGCTTCCAACTTCCGGCCATCCTTCTTAAAGTTCGCTCAAGAGTTCGCCAGCTCACTTCGACTCCGTTCTCCTAGTCCTGTTTCCTCCATCATTCATCAACGCGCCACCAGATCTTCCCATGTTGTTACCTCCACACTTCTCCACGTATTCACGTATTTGAACTGCGCTTAACACCCGCCAATATCACCTGCTTTGTCACGCTTTGGATCCTTCTGACCCATAACAACTTCCGCCATTTTCACGTCCTCATCCCTCCCATACACCCAACATCCAACCGTGTACAAAACGTTGCCAAATATTTCATTGCACCTGATTGCTCCATGTTTCCATACATAGAAACCACCTTTAAACTCTCCTCAATTTAAACAAATACACGGACCTGAAAAGGAACACTGCTCCTCCTCATTTTTCATGCACGCAAGTCCACTCATTCGCAAGCCTCCCCTTTACGTTCACAACTGAAACCAGTATATGTGCACTAACACCTTGCTGTAAGGACATTCACAGTAACCTTGGCACTGTCTCCGGTCTTCCCTTACATCGCGGATCCCCTTGCCCTAGCCACTGTTTGAGTTCGACAATCCTTGAATAGCATAGCAGGTTCCGACGTTGAAGCTCTCCACCGTAGGCCTTCTATATATGTTTGGATATATATATATATATTTCGTATTTTATAGTTTTATTTTCTGTTTTGTTTTGCCACTAAACTTAACTGAGGGCTCGCTGAAAGAAAAAGAAACAGTGAGTGTTTTTATAGTATTCGTTGCCTTGGCACTCAAGTAGTAGACTTTAGGGTAGCATTACTGTATAGTTTCTTAGGCATGTGGTTGCCTTGAATTTCTAGCCTCTGCACAAAATGTTAAGCCTGCGTTTGACGGCTGAGGCCTTTGATTTAACAATTCATGTGTGACGCAAGTGCTTATGAGAGGTCTGCACAAATTTTCTTCTAGGTCTGCGTTGATCTAAAAATAAGCTGCTGAGGTCCTATAGCCATGTGCATCGGGTAGGTAGGAAATACTTAGTTTCGAAGGAGTAGGTACATCGTTGATATGAAGTCACATTACCACGTGATGCTAGTGATATTGTAGGCGGCGTGTGTATATACATAAATCTAGGGTACGTACTATTTAATAAGAATGGGGTGGGAAGGATTATTCTATATGTTTGGTCCAAACATTAGTATGGGATTGGCTCGGTAGCCATGAAGTCCATTTAATTTGATGAAGATAAACTAAGGAATCGATATGGGTTTCATTTAATGTCCATAGATATCTGTTAATGTGTATGTGGTGACGATGGAATAAAATTTCGTTCATTTACTGGCCGCCGCGGACAGAGATAAAAATACCGTTGTGTCCGGTGAGGGGCCACGATCCCAAATATATAATAATATCGGTAGGTTAACTCATATTTGGAAACCCCGAAATGTTGATACAAGGTGCAAAATACTCCAAATAAAAAGTTGCGTATTAAATTAATTAAAAATTTCAGTAAAATTCTAAAAATTAAATTAACACTATGTCTCAAAAGAACCTTGTCTAAATTTGAAACCGATATCAAGTTATATCGAATAAACAGTTACGGTCGATATACGATTTCATAGCGACTTTCTGAATATTTGATTTTGACATATCTTGCAAACTATACGACGAAATCTCAATATTTCACTTCTGTCAGAAAAATACAGTTCAACAGATTCCAATATTTCTTGTTTTGCAGAAATCCGATTTAAACTGGTTTCTGTACACTTAGTTGAAGTTCAGAACCTTAAATTACGAACTGCAACGTCGTTATGAGCTCGATTATATTGAATATATATTTTTATACGTTCAACCTCGTTTTAATTAATATATAAATTCACTTATATTACGAATTCAATATTTAAACTGATTTAAATATTCAAATATAAACCGATAAAAATGCGGGACATTACATGCACAAACTTATGGAAAAAGAGATCAAGGATGTACCCTCAAAAAGAAAAGGGTAGGCTGCGCGTATTTTGTCTTCAGTCTCCTAAGTCGCGTCTTCTTCAGCGTCACTCCATTGTACTTTAGCTAGCTTGACCTCACGATTGCGTAGTTTTTAAATTCTGTTCCCAAGATACGAGTTGGAACTCTTCTCACCATCGCTTCTCATTCCACTTCTACTTCATCTAGTATGCTTGGCTCCACAACTTCTGCAGACTCATGTAAGCACTTTCGTAGATGAGAAACATAAAAAACATTATGAACTCCTTCCAATCTTTCGGGCAGCTCAACTCTATAAGCCATCGTCCCAATCCTCTCAATGATAGAAAATGGCCCTACAAATCTTGGTGCCAATTTTCCTATGGATCCAAAGAGAACGACATTCTTCAAAGGAGATACTTTAAGAAAAACACTGTCTCCAACCTCAAATTCAAGGTCAGACCTTCTTTTATCCGCGTAGGACTTCTGTCTATCTTGTGTGCTCTTCATTCGTCTTCGTATCAAGTCCACCTTCTTTGAAGTTTCTCTAATCATGTCGGGCCCAAGTACGAGCTTGTCTGTAGATTCCCACCAACAAGTTGGTGTTCGACATGGTCTTCCATATAAAGCCTCAAAGGGTGCCATGCCTATGGTGGCTTGGTAGCTATTGTTGTAGGCGAACTCCACCAAAGGAAGATGATCTTCCCACGTTCCTCCAAAATCAAGAATGCATAATCTCAAAAGATCTTCTAATACTCTGTTCACCCTTTCAGTCTGGCCATCGGTTTGAGGGTGATAGGCAGTGCTTAAGCATAGCTGTGTGCCTACAGCCTCTTGCAAACTCTTCCAAAATTCACTCGTAAAGATAGGATCTCGATCATTTACTATGATAGAGGGTATCCCATGCAGTCGAATTACTTTTTTAAGATAAATGGATGCTAATGATGAGGCAGTCCTCCTACTCTTAACAGGTATAAAGTGAGCACTTTTAGTGAGTCTGTCAACTATTACCCAAATACTGGAATTGCCCCTTCTTGATCTAGGCAACCCATCTATAAAGTCCATCGAAATGCTATCCCATTTCCACTGTGGGACCTCTAAAGGATGAAGCAAACCACCAGGCTTCTTCTGCTCCGCCTTGACTTGCTATCATATCAAACACTTAGAGACGAATTCAGCTACATCCTTCTTCATGCCATTCCAAAAGAAAACCCTTTTTATGTCTTTATACATCTTGTCTCCGCCTAAGTGTATGGTCAACTTAGAATGATGTGCTTCTTCAAGAACTGTCTTCACCAAATCCTTTGCTTGTGGGACACATAGTCTTCCATCCCGTCTCAACCAACCCTTGTCATCTATGGAGTATCTATTGAGGTGGCTAGAAGTTTCACCTCTAATTAACTTATCCATCATATCAACTATCTGAGGGTCTTCACATTGCGCGGTTCCTATTGAGTCCAAAAGCATAGGCCGCACCTCTAGCGTTGCTAACAAACCAGGTACAAACTCAAAAGAGGGTCTAAAGTCAAAGGTTGCTATGTACTCCAAGTTTTGCCTTTCAACAAAGAGAGGACTTAAGGTCAGCTTTTTCCTACTTAAGGCGTCTGCTACCACATTGCCCTTGCCAGGGGTATAAGCAATCTCAAAATCGTATGAGGCAAGAAATTCCATCCACCTTTGTTGTCTTAAGTTAAGATCTTTTTGCGAGAAAAATTACTTTAATGATTTATGGTCAGTAAACAATTCAAACCTTTCTCCTAGTAGGTAATGACGTCATGACTTAAGAGAGAAAACAATGGCAGCTAGTTCTAAATTATGAGTTGTGTAGTTCTTCTCATGTACCTTCAACTGCCTTCCCCCATAACAAACTACCTTGCCTTCTTGCATCAACGCAGCGCCTAATCCTGTACCGCATGCGTCTGTGTATACCGTAAACATCTTACCCCCATCAGGCAATGTCAGAACTGGGGCTGTTGTTAGAGCCATTTTCAATCGTTGGAAAGAAACATCACAATCCAAATCCCAAGCGAAAGTTAGGTTCTTCTACGTCAATCTAGTAAGTGGGGCTGAGATCTTCGCAAAGTCTTTAATGAACTTTTTGTAATAGCCCGCTGGTCTGAGAAAACTTCGTACTTTGGTTGCATTCCTTGGAATCTTCCAATCTTGCACTACCACTACTTTTGCGGGATCCACAACTATCCCTTCTTTGGACACCACATGTCCAAGAAACCTTACTTCTCTCCAAAAATGGCATTTGGAGAATTTTTCTTTCAGTCGATGGGCTGGAAGAGTATCCATAACTTCCCTTAAATGCAAAGCATGTTCTTCCTCACTTTTGAGAAAATCCAAATGTCGTCCACGAAGACTACTACAAATTTATTAAGGAACTACCTAAACACCCTACTCATCAAGTCTACGAAATAGGCGGGTGCGTTTGTCAAGCCGAAAGGTATGACAAGCCATTCGGAGAAACCATCCAGGGTCCTGAACGTGGTCTTATCTATGCTGTCTTCAGCCACTCTTAGTTGATGAAATCCGGTAGCCAGATCTAGTTGGGAGAAAACTGATGCACCTATGAGCTGGTCGAACAAGTCATCTATTCTTGGAAGTGGGTGCCAATTTTTCTTGGTCAGCTTGTTTAGCTCCCTATAATCCACGCATAGGCGAAGTGAACCATCCGCTTTGGTTGCGAACACTACTGGAGCACCCCATCCAGAAATACTCCGCCTTATGAACCCCTTTTCGAGCAACTCTTTAACTTGCTTGCTGACCTCCTTCCTTTCCCTTGGAGCCATGTGTCTAGTTTGCATTATCAACTAGGTATATGCGGAAACTATCTCTCGCTTTGGAGGTAAACCCTTCACTTCTTCAAAGACATCCGAGTACTCATGGACTACTCTAACAGATTGCAAATTTTCAACAGACGCATCAAGAGATTCTAGGTAGCTAAGCATAACAGAATTCATAGGATTACCAGAGATTTCGAGAGTATTACCGAGACGAGTCATAAGTCTAACCACTCACTTCTCACAATCGAGGATGGCACCGTTATTGGATAACCAATCCATGCCTAGAATCAACTCACAGCCCATGAACCCAAAACATAAGCATTACATCTAAACCCAACGCTTAGTATAGAAATTTCCAAATCCAAACAAATCATTGATAAATAAGCCGAACCCCCAATTGGATTTGAAACAGCCATGTGATCCTCTACTATACTGGTATCTAGGTGCAGAGATTCAACTATGGCAGTAGATATAAAAGAGTGCGAAGCGCTAGAATCAAAAAGAGTACGAACAGGATGATCAGAAAGATAAACTAAACTCTCAACAAAAAATATTTCTACCTCTTTCTTGCGTAGGTGATGTGAGAGCGTGAATCTTCCCTCCAGAACTCCTCTGCCTTTGCCCTTGCCTTCTTGGGCAGTCCTTGGCCATATGACCTGTCTCGCCGCATTGAAAACAACCACTCATCTTCCTCTTCTTCTTCCTGCAGTCCTTAACCAGATGTCCAGGTATGCCACAAAAATTACACTTTCTATTGTCATGGGCTTTGTTATTCCTCCCGCCCTTCTTGGAATCCGTCTTCTTATTCTGCGATCCCTCCACTTTCTTGTCTAGAGGCTCTTCCATCTTTGCCTCTTTCTTCTCACCCTTGCTTTCCTCATGTGACAGTGCCATGTCCACCAGTCTCTCATAAGTCGCGCCCATAGGTATATGGGATATAGCTAAGCCGTGCAGTGGCTCATTTAACCCTTTAGCGAAACGGAGAGCCTTTTTATGTGGAGTGTTTACCAACTCTAGTCCGAATCTAGCCAGCTGGTTGAACTTGTTGACGTATTCCTTAATCGATAGGCTTCCCTGTTTGAGTGATAAGAACTTCTCCATCTGTAGGTTTTGTTCAGCTTGCGAGAGGAACTTCATTTCAAACCTCATTCTGAAATCCTCCCAAGTCTCAATTGGTCTCTCCACGTTAGTAACTTCCCACCAAAAAGACGCTTCGTCCTTAAGTAACCATACATCCAACTGTATCTTCTGCCTATCGTCCACTTCGAAGATAACAAACAAATCTTCTGTTTCCTTAAGCCAGTTTCTTGCTTCCACGAATGATTCAGTCCCATTAAAGTTCTTTTCTCCCATAGCTCGAAAGTCTCCACATATCTTCGAGAAAGCATTCACACGCGGAGGAGGAGGAGGAGGAACGATGGGTACAGCTGGAGGAACGTTTCCTTGGCCTTCGGCGGGTGTCGTGGCCTCCAAATACCTACGGAACCATCCGGGTATTGTGACTCCCTCTTGAAGATTAAGATCCCCAGACATGTTGAAACGAAAAGAAAAGATTCAAAACAAAGGATAGAAAGATAGTGCATATGGCTTTGGGGAATATGCCTTTAAAATAAAACCACACTTTTCTTGAAAATGCTTCTTTAAATCTTCTTTTCAAAAATTAGTTTTCAAAAACTTTTATCTGATCTGGTAACCATCAGCTCTGATACCAAGTGAAACACCTCACCTCCGTTAAGGTCACTCACAAAGGGAATGCATTAACTTCGGTGAAGCATTGTAGGTAAAAGATACAGATAGTTTACAAGACAGACATACAAACAGCGGAAAAACTGGAATTATTTCATAAGCAGCGTGGTTTAGTCAAAATATTACAACATTGTCTCAAAACTCAACTTCCAAGTCATTACAATAAAACTTCTGTCTTGATTAAAAACTCCAAATACACAAAGAAGCATAAAACAGTAATAAAGCGACATAAATCCCAATAAAAGTGTAACCACGGCCATAGTCCAAGAAAAGAGAATCCAAGCAATACATCTACTCTCTTTAAGTTGGAAAAGGTCTGAACTAAGCTGAAGTATTCCCTCCCTGTGGACCTGGAGAGGGGGAGAACGGAAGAAAAGAAGACGAAAGAAAATGGGTCAGACATAAAGCCTAGTAAGCCTAGTAAGCCCAGTTATTTTCAGCATGTAAACAAGAAAAAAGATCATGACATGAATAAACCGAATATAAGACAATACCATAGTAACAAGATAAGGCAAGATAAACTGAATATGCTATCGCACCCATTTCTATTTCTCTACATCTACTAACAATTGTTTCAACCCGCTTGTTTGTAGATACCTGTGCTGGTCCCACCACGGGGTGTATCAATCCTTGTGATGGCGACCCGAAACAATTCAAGATGCACAGTGTATAACTATTGATGCCCAATGCCTGATTTTTCCACTCCAGAGTACGTGCACGCCCGTACTCCGTCGGAACCTACACTGACGCACCACCTGCCGCTATTTTGACCGCTTATAATCAGCCTAGTAATCGTGCCCCACCCTGCCTAGTTCAAGGTACCGTGATACATCTATGTGGGTTACTGCTGAAATGGGTCCCCGTTACTAAGGTTTCCTAACCAACATGTTATAACGGTTAAGTGTTCTCAATTTAACCTAACCACACCCATTTGTTTAATTAACATGTTGTATTGGTTAAGTGTCACCTATTCATATGCTACTTAACCTTACCATTCTTAGCATGTCCGTTCATTGACATTAATTGATTTATTAATGCACCAACCTCTCACATTAGAACTGTTGTTTGCGGTTGCTGGATGTGTCAGGCGGTTCCGGGCAGACTTCTACCGCAAACTCATTCTAACATCGGGTTTTGGGCTTAATGCGCTAACCTCTCACATTAGATATGTTGTCGCAGTCGCTGGATGTGCCAGGCAGCTCCGAGCAGCCTTACACCGCAACTCAATCTAACCTCGGGTTAGGCGTGTTCATCTTTTAGCCAATTTACATATATACCATACATGTTCAAGTCTATATGTCAATTATCCACAAGTGTAGTCAATTCAAGTTATGTCACATTTACTTGTTATGCCCAAAATTACTCAATTAAGTTATACCCAATTCCCCGTGTTTCAATCGTACGTACAACAAGATTCAAACTAAGTTTTCAAATGAACCTAGTATTCATAAAATAAAACGAAAAGGGGAATAGAGAAGAAACACAAGAATTGACATAAGAAAATAAGCATGTAAAGGGGTACCAAACACAAGAATCCTGGTTCCAATAGATTTGTTGTACATTAACAATAAATATGAGCAAACTGAGCAAGTTACATCATAGGCATAAAGATACGATAGAACTGAACATAAAAGAAT
The DNA here is from genome assembly GCA_030737875.1 of Allium sativum. Taxonomy (NCBI): domain Eukaryota; kingdom Viridiplantae; phylum Streptophyta; class Magnoliopsida; order Asparagales; family Amaryllidaceae; genus Allium; species Allium sativum. Next base: position 126,863,965 of record CM060927.1, on the reverse strand, counting down.
CACCAATTTGATGTACAACAAGATAGATTCAATTGTATCACTAGTAATTGTCTCATAGGCATAGGTAATCTCAGATTTGGCAAAAGAATAAGAATGAATCAGAATTGGTTATCATTACAATTAGGCATAGTTCTAGATTCAATTCATTACAGTCATGATTTCTATTATGTGTTCAAATCTGAATAATAACTGAACTTACAGTGATAGGATTAGAAAAGAAGAATTATTTGACGTTGTAGCGATTCTAATCTCTCTTTGTTGATTGAAGCGGAAAATCTTTACTTTAATTTGAAGCTCTCCAATTTGATTTCTAGTTTAGAGGAGGCTAGGCTAGTTAGAGATGGACAGCATGGTGGCACCATACAATAGGGTTATGAGGTTAGAGTTTAGGTTTATGTGTGCTTATATAGATGTGTAGGATTAATTAGAGCCTTTAGATCAACATAGGATCCATTCAAACCATCCAGTCCAAGAAAATGCGTCATCAGGCCAATTAAAAGTCGCCACGTAGCCCTAAAACTCAGAAAATCGTCACTATCCAGAACAGTCAACAGGGGTCGATGCCTACAGGGGGGTCGACGCCTACAGGGGGGTCGACGCCTACAGGGGGGTCGACACCTATGTCGACACCCCTATCCGGGGTCTATACTTGTGTCGAGCGGGCGGGAATTTTCCCGCCCACTTCTTTTCGCTGGTTTGAATTTCGAATTTTGATTTACTAATTATTTATTTAATTCTGATTTAAACTTAAATCTTCTAACCTCCATAGCTTCTTCATACTATATCCGTTTTACGCAAACTCGGATTCTATCTCAAGCAGAATTCCAAGATGAACGCAATGACGCTACCCATTTTACTTAATTCGCACTTTTAAAATTAAGCATTCTTTAATTTGTTATTTTAATATTCACAGAAAATAAGGGGTGTTACATAGCCTCTTGTCCTTATGGATAAAAAATTTGTTAAGTTTGTCCTTATGCCTAAAAAATCCCAACAATGTATGTTTAGTATATTCACTCTTATTACATATAATACAACAATTAAAGATTTTTATTTTTTCATAAATTTTCCAATGCTCTAATGTTAGGATTTTGCTAATTAAAAATCATACCACTTACGAAATTATAGTAAAATTAAGTTCAATTTGACTTTATATACCAAAATTGATTAATTTTATCAAATCCACTCAACTACATTGTGTTGAAAAAAAAATAACATATTTGAACACATACCCTCCCCCCTCTCCCCCCACCCCCTCTCTTCCCCAAAACCCAAAAAAAGGAAAAATGCAGAACACCCTACAAAAAGAAATATATAATCATTATTCTCTAGCAAAATCATATTATATTAAACCTTCGGGTCTCTTTGAAATTTAGATATATTTCCCTAAGATGCCATTCTACTTCATCTAAAAATTTCAAATCAATCAAAGCTGGGGAAATCAATCAAATCGCTTATCTTTTAAAACTCAAAACCGATAAAATTATCAACTTGAAAACTCTTTTTTTAAACATGCTTAGATTTTAAAGACGTATCAATTTAATCTAAAAGGGGGGGGGGGGGGGTTTGCAAAGTAAGACTAAACTGATATCAGAAAAGAAAAGAAAATTATGAAATCAACGTTAAAAGATCTACGTAATAAATACGAATAATGGAGTGGATCTATGTAAATAACAAGATTAGATTTACATAACAAATTTATAAAAGGAGACCATAAAAGATTTACGAACACAAAGAAATGCATGTAGTTAAGGAGTGTTTGCGCACATGCTCAAAATATAGTTAAATTCCAAAATACACAAAATATCATTTTCAAAAAATATATGTAAATGAGATGTCTTTTTTTTTAGAAAACAACGTTAAAAACTTTCAAACTTCAAAACATATTTTAATTTTAATTTTGATTTATCTTCGTATTTATATAAGAAAAAAAAACATCGAAAGCGAAGAAAAAAAAAAACACGACGCTTCTGCAAAACTAAATGCACGCAGTTTTTCAAGAATTTACCGACATACACGCAAGTACGATCAATAGTTGCATATTTTTATATAATTTTTAATATACGTTTCAAAATTTTAAATTTTATTCAAATTATATTCAATATCATATTTATTGCAGAAAAATCATGAAAAAGTTAATGCAAAATGGAACCCAAAAAAAAAAAAAAAAAAAAAAAAAAAAAAAAAAAACTCACATTCATCAAAAGTATAAACACATTTACAGTTTTTTATTTATTGCAAATATTCGTTTTTTAGTGAATATTAAATCAACATTCGCAGATACATCTACACTATTTCTCAGTAAGTTGCAGATACTTACAAACTTTTTTTTCGATTATCTTATTTTAATATTTATAATTTTATGATTTTTTTTTCGTATTAAAACCAAAAAGTATCCGTAAACTGAGGAGACTTTATTTATTCGCCTTGTCGTACCGAACACATTAGTTTTAAGCTCTACAAATAAGAGCAGGATGAAAGCTATTTTACAAAATAAACCTTGATCATTTAAGTATCTACTTGATGCATATTTTATTAAAAATTATTTACCCTCTACCCAGTGCCGGCTCAACGTAATGGGTTGCCCTAGGCAGAGCAAAGCTGAGTACAAACAAAGAAAGAAAATTTTTGCCCCACGTCAATCAAAAATGCGAAAGCAGAGGAGAAGAAATAGGCAAAAATAAAGCCTGGTCCAGGACTGAAGCGGAAGGAAAAAAAATTCGTGGCTGCAGGTACTCAAACTCACAACCACCCACAACATAGGTTGCTCCATTACCACGGGGCCACCTACTGCAATTGCTAACAGCTGCTACAAAACAATATATATAAGATGATATTAATACAAAAGGACCACCACCACCTCGTTGCCCCTTCCGGGGGGTTGCTTTAGGCGGCCGCCTGCCAGGTCTACCCCTAGAACCGGCTCTGCCTCTACCAGTACTAGCATCATGTACAATTACATCATAGGTAGGTTAATGTTCCAACGAACTAACATCAAATTTCACTTTATTCTTTCCCCTGACGTTTACATGCGTAATAGGCTAATACTGGAGCACATCAAGGTCGCTTTAACAATCCTAACAGTAAAGAATTATTGTTCACGGCCTTATTTGACATTGATAATGCGGGATAAGATGAGATAACCTTTTTAGTGCCAATATGCGCTTACGTAACCCTTTCTCTTATATTTTTAAGATATACTAATTCACTTCTTTCTCTCTTAGACTACATAAATCATACTGACTATTATTTTGCAAGAAATGTCCAACAACCAAATAGGAAAAAGGCAAATGTCCTAATTTCAAGAATATAATCAAAATTACAATGATTATGATAGTTCGCCACCAAATTAGCTATTTTGATCAACGAGCAACACAGGTAGACACGGATCTTTTTCGGAAAAAGTGAGGGCAGGGAAAAGAAAAAAGAAAAAAAAAAACAACACACGAGAGTACCAGCAGACTGAAGTCCACCACCACCTTACATTTTCTCATAATGTGTCAAAAAAATTAGAGCAATGTACTAAGCCCCCCAACCACCCCCCCCCCCCCCTCTCCCCCAAAAAAAAAAAAAACTAGGTCATGAACGAAGACGAATAATGTAAATTGGACTCTGCGTAACAATCACTCACTTAGAATTATCAGGCAAATCAACCTGCAGGAGCAGCGATCTGTATTTTGCAGGTATACGAACAGGTTTATAGTTTCTATCAAGCCAGACTGCAGTCGCCTTAGCCTCGACCACAAGCTAAATAATAAGCGAATTGTTAGAACGTTCTTTAAAAGAAAACAATTAAGATATGATTTCACTGACCTCTTGATCTGGTAACTTAAATATTGCATGCTCCATAAATATACGTGCTGCTGAGCAGCTTGATACTCTGACTTTCACAACAAATCTATCACGAGTCTAAAGTCCAAGGAAGGACGATCAAATATTTTACTAGGTGAAGCAAATGCTCAGTGCAAAATTGTGTGTATGACTTACTTTTAGTGGTGCATAGAATTTCAGAGACAGATCTGAAAGAGCAAGAGCCTCGCCTGTCCTAGCAACAGCATCAGGGCTCAAACCAATGTTTTCGAGGAATTCATGACGTCCTGTCAATGCCATGATGCACAAATAATAAATGTAAATTGATTTTGCTTTAATGGGCAACAATGCCTAATTTATGAATTAATCAGTTGACGATGTATGTCAAATGTTACTCATGTGAGCGAATTTGTTAATGATAAAATATTTATTTCAGAACCATATTTTTATAGGTCAATAACCAGATTTTAAACATGCCTCTTGTTTTTGGTGATAAATTTTATTGTTCAACATACTGAGAAGTTATGGTCTCCACAGCATAGAATTTTGGCAAAATGCCTTCTACAGACATTTTTATTGACAAAACATTATTATGCCTGCTGGGTGTTTGGCGTCTACACACCTTCCTTTCGCGTGCACACCTAACATGTATAGGGATATATATTTCATGCTTTGTGGATTCTTCATTGGTGTAAAGCAGCCAATTGAATCAGAATGTATGTAGATATAATTAACATAACAAAAACTAGTAATTTTGGTGCAAGTGATAGAATAAAACATCGGAGCTCTAGACAACTGTTGAACTATGACATTTTTAAATGTGATTGTCAATATGTTAGGATCTTGAGGTTAATAGGACCACGGTCCTTTGACATGACGCTGGCTGCTTTATCATGCACCAACAATGCTGACATGAACCAAGCATGGTCTCCCCACCAAGAGAAGAGTATCCCTACTTTGCTGCAAGTGCCGAGCGCGTGGCCTTTATCCTTGAGGTTATGACAATGCATATGCATTATAATCAGACTGACTGCAACAAGGTTTGCCAACTACAAGAGCCAAAATTTGAAACCTGAAAAAACATGCATGCAGTACACCTGTCTTCTCTCCTATTTTGCACGGTCCACTTTTTAGCATTCTGTCCACTTTGGTTTTTCCACTGCGGTTCCTAATATACTCTCCAAATCTAACCTGCTGCAACCATTGTAATCCTCTGATCCAAACTTGAATAATCCAAATGTATTTTCTATTAAAATTTAAATCAACCCAGATTCACACGTTTAGTTATTTTGCCATACAATTAACAAACGGGACTTGATCTATAACTGATGAATAGTTTTATTTGATCAGAAATAAATGATTTATCTGATTTACCTTTTATTTTCCAATTGATGACCTAATTTTGACATGATTGCTCTGCTTACAAATTATATTAGTAATACTAAAAAAATTGAATTTATGTTCTAATAGTAATATCATTTTTTTTCTTCAATGTAATTGGAAGTTGATTTATAGCAGAAATAAGAAGCCACTTTCTGCTTTGAGCAATGTTTTTCTCATTAAAGGCTTCCTTTTTGGAGCCATTTTTTCTTTTCTTTTTTCCCTGGTGTTGTATGGAAATTCTGAAATGGAGAAGACAAAGGTTAGTTTTGATTGTTTATAATTCATATGGCTTTTCCATAAACTTCCCATTATTTACAACTGACAGATAATGTCATGGCATAGTAGTTGTTAATGTAAATTGCTTGACTTATTAAGGAATAACTTACAATATGTGTATGGTTAACGTATAAATTTATGTATCATGCTAATTAAATGTTTGATCAATACGATGAAGTAAGAAATTGCTATACCAAACATACAAAAATGGATGAAGATGTAACAAGCATAATTGGTATTGCTTCTATTGAGAGTTATGAGTTTCAGTTAATACCTAAGCATAATTTAATTTCACTTTATGTCCAACACATTTAAGTAACGTTCTATTTCATTTCATTTGTTGCCCCAATGTTTGTTTCTTTTTCCCTTCAAGGAGGATTAATTTCATTTTCTTTAGTCCACATCCGGGTGGGCTTTGATCCTTCTTACTATGGTGTTATGCTCGTCTTTTCCTCGTACATTTCACACACTTGTTTTAGATATATTTTTTAGCCATCCAGGATTCGAGTACTGATCCTCACTTAACAACCCCCCCCCCCCCCCCCCCACACACACACACACCCCAATGAAATTAGAGCCTACCACATAATCTAAATTTTACCGACAGGATTGAAGTTCAGAACTTTTGACAGAAGCACTGCTTCAAATCTCGTTTATCTCACCCAAGATATCATTTTCTAACTCGAGTAAAATAAGATCTAGAGAAACGAGACATGATTATTTATTTATTTATTTTCAATATCTCACTTGACACCGACCTTATCCACAATGTTAAGAACTCAAATGAAAGCGGAGGTAATATCTAACTAGAAGATTTCATATGAAGTAATATTATTTTCATTCACATACTTCTTTTGCTTTTTATGTAAATCCAAAAGAAACTACACTCTAAAGTCTTCTTACACACCACCTAATTGTGGTTTTTAACCACTAGCAAAATAAAAGACTTTTAATTAGGCATGATATTCTTACCCACCGACTAATTGCTCATGTTGAAAGATTCCTATTTAGATAAACATTATCGTAATAATCTTCAAAATGCCAATCATAGAAGCCTAAGTTACTCCGAGATAGTTTCAAGATGGACTTTAAAATTCAAAATATCAATCCGAGATGTACACTCGAGATACACCCATCTCACTTGAGATTTTGTCCGATACAAAATATCGTGCTTGAAATCCTAGAGACGAAATGCGACCAAAATTCGAGTTTAAAACCTAAGAAAGGAGGGAAGTCTAACTGTGAGTAATGCCTTGTTAGTAATTTAACATAGAAAATTAATTTGTGACAACACAATTCGTGTTTAAAAATGATTACATAACTTATTGGGGAGTTATGTGCTATAACATATTGTACTTTTACAAAAAGAAAAAAAAAATTATAAGATATATTTGTATGTGTTTTTTCTTGTATTAGGTTGTGCAATCTGTAACAGGACATGGTTTTAGAAGTTTGTATGATTCACCTTAGGAAATGTTTTTTAAGATTTGTAACACAGATAAACTGAAACCAACAAACCCAGGTGAAGTCCAATAAATTTAAATTAATGTAAGAAGATGAAGAATTTTTATAAAGTTAGCTTTTTTCTGGAGGTGGTTGATTAGTGCCAAAGCCTTTCCCTCGCATATGTGAAGAGGCCGGGACTCGAACCTGCGCGCTCCAGATTACCAGCCGGGTAACCTTACCGTTGCGCCAGGCACCACCTTTGTTGGGTCACATAGACGATGGAAAATAAATGGAAAAGTTGAGACATCATCTCATATTTTAGGCTCTCTGTAGTTGCAAATGAACAAATGTTCAAGTGATGCAAATTAGCAAAAGAATAGTAGATATCACTTGTCGTATCAGGTCTGACAGATACAAGCAAAAGAATAATGAATATATAAATAAATGAAAAATTAAAGATGTCCACCTCTTGCCTTCAACTATGACATGATACCAGCTTATCATCTCAGTTCATTGACGGTGTTATTTACTTTACTGGCACAAGCTTTTGTTGGAATGGGTTCTCTATCGGATATTTTAACCATATCGGCCCCTATATTATTTGCAGTTGGATAACTTTCCTTAGTTACATGTCGGTTGTCGTCAAGGTTTTAATAAATATGAATATATCATCATCCACACCACAGGAAGAGCAAAGGATTAGAGAAAACTCTAGAAAGCTAGAAGCTGCACAGGTGAATATCAAGGCGCATTTTCATTGTTCTTAGTCCCATGGTAGTCACAATAACCAAATTAAAACATATGTTTTTCCTCAGCATTTAATTGAACTCAAAGATCTAAAGTAACTAGATTTCAGGTTCAGATATTCATTCTAGCACTTGCATGTTATATATTATTTTATTCGCATGGGATTTTACATAATGTAATGATTAGTATTTGAAACATCCATCCGAAATAAAATTAAGATGTTATACCCTTTATCTATAGGTTTTGCTACTGCCAATAAGAATGTAATGTTAATAACAGTTGTAATTAAGTTATAAAATTGTAACAGATGTTAGACAAAACAATGAAAACAACGAATACAAGTATTTACAGATTTGGACCTAACAATAATACATTTTTTGTCATTTATTATCAGATTTAATCGGAATAATGCATGCGTATTGTCTTATACACAAAGATGTTTATCTATAATTATTCTTTATTTCGTTGTTTTCTTACCTTTGAGTACTACCAATAACAGAGTGATGGTTCATAACCGCTGTAATTATAAAACTAGAGCACAAATGACAGAAACTAATGGAAATTGCCAATGCAAGTAACTAAAGATTTTGGGCATGAAAAGAGTAAACAGTAACATTTTTTTTATCGGTTTAAAGATGGAGAAAGCAAATGTGCATCCGGATGAACCCAGTCCAATATTAGTTAACAATAGATAATACGGGTACATATCCTCAAACATAGATCCAGCTCATTCCTGAAATAAAACAAGGCTTGCCCTACTGCTGCGATGGCAGGAAAAGCTCACATGCTGCGACTTTTATCTGCAAGTCGTTGGAGCCTTGCGATTGAAGTAATAAAATTGAGGAATTTTGGGGTAAATTGGGCATTACAACGAATGATTGAGCTCTAATTACGTTGCAGATTATGATTATGTTAAAGAATTGCTCTCTGGAGTCGATTGAGACGAGATCTATTGTGTTGAGGTCATAACTACACTCTCCTTAGATCAGTAAATGGATACTTTCAGATGCGGATAATATCATATCTACATCCGCTTCCAAAATCATTTTATGATATTGGATATCCACATTCGCGGATATAGACGGATATCGAATAATTATTCTATCGCTAATGACCAATAAAACTAGAAACGCAAACGATTTTTTTTTATTTAGCATAAAGCCTTTCATTCTCATTGATTATTAAAATGCTAAAAACAAAAATGATGATAATAAGCAGCTTTGACTGGTTAATACGCATTTAGTGTGTTTAATATATAATTTCAACTTAATCAACTAATAAATACAAATCTTTCATTATAGTAAAATATACATAATTTAAACTATAATCCTCAAAAAAACGAACGAATAATTTTCGAACGTAATTGTCATCACATCCGCATCCACATCCTTTGGTCGAATATCGGATATTTATCCCTTTTTCAAATTCGGATGGATTTCGTATATCCATTGATAGCCCTAACTTTCATGAAGTGGAGAGAGCACGTAAAGGACAAATTTACATAACTCGTTTAAGCTAGGTTATCAAGTGCCAACGCCCTTTTTTCATAATGTATCATATCTGGTAAACATAAACTTTTATTTACCTCTAGAAGTATTTAGGGTTGAAAAATGAAGTTTATATAGATCCATTTGAAAATTTGTTTATGCAAGCAAAATCAACCTCTATCTTTCTTTCTCTCTCTATTTTCCTTTTACAATTATATAATGTGTTAATTAATCAACTAATACAGGTTCCAGGTTAAGTAAATATTGATATACAATTTACCATATATCACCATGATATATCAGGTTAGTTTAATAACAAATTTGAGTTACTTATTATATTCCGTTCACTATGAACCGTGCAACCATGATATACTTGAACTGATACCTTATTGTGCAACACCACAGATTATTTTTTGGCCCTTTATGTGCCTTATGTCGTTTTTCAAATACGAAGGTAACAATACGATTGTTGACCTGCTCTTTTACAAGGCAGTCACATTCAGGATTTTCGGCTATCGACGTGCTCAGGACTTGAGTACGGAATTCGACAAACCTGGAGTGGCTTGGAAGCAGCTGCGGATATCTCGGAAAATTGAATATTGATGCTTGAAATCCGGTTTGGTGAAGCCAACTCGACTAAATCGGTTTGACCATCCTCACCACTTCATTCCGGATCGGCCAAGATCTCAGATCGGCATGAAGCCCGGGCCGACTGTCTCGGTTCGGTGTAGCTACGTCACCACCACCACCAAGCTTGTTTCTGGGTCGAGCAACTTGGTTCGACTATGTCGAGCCAGACTAGTTCGGCAGCTATGTCGAGCCAAACTAGTTCACGTATGTCGAGCCGGACATTGAATATCTCTTGAAGACTCATTCAACCACTCAAACGTGATCAACGCACCACTCCGCAAAGACCGGATCAGCTGCCATGTGTCTTGGTCGAGCTGGATCCTTGGTCGTCTATAAATACACCTCCAAGGAATCATCTGAAGGGATCAAGCTATTATTTCTCTGGCTTATATGTGCAAGGAATTGTCATGGCCGCATAACAACTCTTTTCTCTACAATTTTAGACTAAAATCAACTTGTGTTGTAATTATACAGTATAATAAAAGATAGATTACATTAAGTGGACGTATACCTGATTGTCGAACCACTATAAAAATTTGAATCTCTTTCCTTTATTGTTTCTTTGTGATTTGTGATTATTTCTGTGATTTGGGTGTTGCGCTTGAAAGAACCAAATTTCACGTCAACGTTTCAGCATGCCAGATAGGGGGCATGCTACTTGATTTCTAACTTAAATGAAACTGATTGCTTTAGGATTGAAAGATGGCCAAACGAAAGAAAACAGATACCAGTACTCAAGTAGACGGCGCACGAAGAGAAGAAAGTTAAAAGGCTTCCTCGACTGGTGATCCTTCCATTTACCTCACCCGCAAGGAGATGGATGAAGTGCTGAAAGATTTGAAGTCACTCATGGAGCGATAGGATGAACTCTTCTGAAGACAAGACGAGATGATGAATAACTTCCTCGCCAGGATTGATGAATCTGGGCAGTCAGTATGCTAGGGCTTAGTCGTTGGGGCAGAACCTAGTGGCGCAGCAGTAATCAGAACAGTGCAGCAGAATGTTCCCGGTTCGATGCTCAACCCGTCTTGGCTCGACCACCATTCTGAATCAGCAAGAATGAGTGGCAACCCCCCCCCCCCCCCCGAAATGCTCGCATCTTCATGACACGTCATTTGGTCATGTCTTTGAAGATGAAGTTAGAAATGCAACTCAGACTCGAGCGCGTGCAGTGCCAGAGAAAGGTGCGGCTACAACTCCAGAAATCTGGCTCAACCAAGCCAAGCCGGAACCCAATGGCATGGTCGATCCGGATGTAAACGCCACAGAAAGAGCCACTAAAGCACAACCTAAAGAGTGTGTTCCAGAATTCCCTCTAAGGCTCCGAAAAGGCATTCTAACTTGCTACTAACGGAGACCGATTGGCTGAGATAATACGCACAGTAAGCAGAAGCGAAGTACCCAACCAAGGGTATAAGGATGTGACTCGAAGCCCTTTCATTTCTAGCATCCAAGATGCAAGGGCCCCTCCAAATCTCAAACTACCCATTTTGACGACTTACGATCGGAGAACGGATCCAATTATACATCTAACACGCTACATCCGACATATTTATGCGCTAGGGGCATCTCTCGAACTAACAACGAAATGTTTTTTGTTATTACTGACTGATTTGGCTATGCTTTGATTTAGGCAGCTTAACAATGAATCAATTTACTCTTGGAATGAACTGGCAGACATGTTCATGGGATAATTAATAATATAGAGTTCACATAGCTTATCTGAAGAATGTTATGACATTGACTACAATAAGACAAAGACTATGAGAAGCGCTGAAAAGTTTTCTGGAAAGATTTAACGCGGCGATGGCTACGGTAGATAAGCAAGAACCATCGAGGGTTTAGATGGCGGCCATGTCTGGAATGGTTGATAAAACCGAGTTTAAAGACGAGTTTGCAAAGGGATCCTCTGAAGGATCTCGATGAGTTTTATTTTGAAGCTAACAGATACTTGCACCAAGAGGATGCGCAGGCGCAGAGCAGGATTGAAGCAAATGTTCTGAACAACCAGGAAACACTTGAGCCTAGATTCAAGCGTGAGAAAGGAAAAAAGAAAGCTGAGAACGAGCGGGATAGCTCAAAGAAGAGTAGGAATGGTCAGAAATATCCCTCCGACACAAAGCTGAATGAATCATTGGAGAGGATTTACATTGATTCTCGAGGGCAGATCCCATACCGGAAACCACATCCCCAAGAGCCGACAGAAAAGGAAAAAGGACCGGAAAGTTCTGCTTATTCCACGAATTAGATGAACATACCAAGTCTGAATGTAGGCATCTCCGAGATGAGATAGAAGAACGTGTCAGGAATGAACGGCTCCAAGAATATGTTGATACAAGAAGGGCGGTGTCCAAGCGCGGGTAGCCGTCGACGACTTAAAACCAAGGACCTCGATCCAGAGGGAAAATTGTCATCTCATGACAGAGGTGGCAATGGCCGGGGACCCATAACTGCTTTCTCTCTATCGACTCGACTGTTTATACACATATAGGACCATGATCTGGTCTCATGCATGCCCTGAGTGGATGTTGAGTCATGGTGCCTGAAAAGGCTCCGCTCGGTTTAGATTTCCCTCTTGTATTTTGATTTATACATTTGCTTGAATCACCATTGGCCATAAATAATAGTTATATGGTTTCGCTTCAGCCGGAGAGATGAAGCTAAAACCCCTGAGTATGAATTCGTGTCATTCAACTGCTGGTCTCTTTCACCAAAGAGTGATCGGATGAATTTGTAGAACCTTATCGTAAGTCCCTCCCACTAAGAAGTAATTGGATGGATTCATGCATCTAATCATGGATTCCTTCACCTGATAGTAAATGGATGAATCTGTGTCAAGGATCCATAGACTCCTTTCACAGCAGAATGACTGGAAAAGTTCGCCGAAGAGCAATGAGATGAACTCATATCGATGAACTACAAAAAAATTCATCAGAGAATGATCGGATGAATTTGTCTCAATGAACTGCAAGTGTCTTCACCCGAAAGTGATTGGATGAATTTGCATGGAAGACAATGCTGCTTCACAAGAAAGTGACGAGATGCATTATCACAGCCCGAGTAAGGATTATACTCGCATTTAATAGGCCCAACGAGGCCACGAATTTCGGATTTTTTGAATTTGGATTTTTCTCATATTAGATCCGGAGGGATCGTCGGATTCTATTATATTACAATCTAGAGAGATTGTTGGGTATCATTGGAATTTTGGATTATCTACTAATACGATCCGGAGGATCGTAGCTTTCTGTTACTACGATCCGGAGTGATAAAGATTTTCTATTAATATGTTGAGTGTGACTATAGATTATGGTTTCCAACTCAATTTTAGTATTATAACCTAGGAGTGCACCTTGAGTACACCCTCATCTATTGTAGTATTATAATCAAGGTTCGAGAACTTGGTTTCCAACTCAATTTTGATTATTTGAATTTTTGTTAGTTTCGGACGATTTCATAAATTTCGGAAGTTTCAGTCATACTCCGGTTTCGGTCCAGATTTCGGTTTTCCATTGTTTAAAACTAAATTTGCAACAACGATAAATAAAAATTCGTTGCCTACAAACACACTTAAATTTGCAACAATGATGCTTAACGCTAATGTACCAGAACCTTAGGTTTTTTTTTTAATCTGTTTAATTATTTTGGACTTCATTTCACTTTATTGAACCTGTTTACTTTTTTTATTACTATTTTAGACTTTATTTCACTTTTATTGAACCGTTTTACTTTATTATTATTATTGTTTTAAAAAAAACCTTTATTAGACGACTTTTTGTCTGTTTGGTTATTTTAAACTCTTATATATATATATATATTATCATTATTATTTATTTTATTTTAGTTTAATTTTAGGTTCCATATCTAACCAACCCCAACTTGTTTGGGATATATGACTTTGTTGTTGTTGGTGTTGATGCTTAACGCTAATGCACTGAAGAAGAAAAGACCCGCATACTTAATAAAATAATTAAATCCTAAAAAGAAACCCAATTTACTATCAGTTTGTATATTAGTACGCTACCTAGTCACGTTCCATATATTAGGGCATTTGACTTCAAAAAAATTAAAATGAGACAACGGGAAAAAAGGGAACGAAAAAAAACTTCGAGGATATCCGCACAACTTCACCTTCTCCGTGCACAACTTCCTCTTCTCTACTTTGAAAAGTTTCCTGCTATAGGAAGAAGTTCAAGGTAATGTTCTCTGCTTTGTCAAGTGCTTCCTTTTTGGGTTCTGATAGTTACGTTTTTTTTTTTTTTTTGGTCAATGGTTTTTTTGTGCACAACGTCCCTTCCTTGTCAATTGCTTCCCTTTAGGGTTCTGGCAATTACCTTTTTTGGAAGAACATCAAAACTGAATTTGAGCCCTAATTTCGGCTCGTTGATGACCGATACTGGTATGGTACCCCCCAAATTTCAGAGTACCGACCGACACCTTGAACCATGATTATAATTGATTCCGAGAATACTCTTTGAGGAACAGAAGACATATCACTAGGTAACAATTTTTTTTGGAAAATTGGTACTTTATTTTCAAGATGTAGGTAGTACAAAGCATACTACATGGCACTAAGCCTACATAATATTGAGACATTAATAATGGATATGTTTCATATCTATGCACCGTTAATACAAATTTAAATGAATGAATATGCTATCATCTATGCTATCAAGGATGCTGCCGCGGAGCGTCGATTAAACTCTATTTTGCAATTTTAACGCACTGTTTTTTACGATAGTGCCTTGCTGAGACACCAAAAAATAAGTGTTTTTATTTTAACTTTATTTTTTGGATTAATTGTCACGAATAATCCAAAGTTTAACGTGTCTTCCCATAATAATCCCAAGTTTGGATTATTTTTAAATAATCCGAAGTTTGGGGTGTCTCTTCCCATATTGATCCCTTTTACCTGTTGACTTGTTACAGCAAGTAAACTTTCCCAAATCAATATTTCTTCTTCACATTTCTGCCCGTTCACAAATTCTATCCACCATGATTACAGACAAATCAAAAGAAAGAACAAAGAATTTTACAAGAAATTATCACAACCAGACACAAACTAGAAAGGCTTAACTCAAATCCATCATCATCTACTTATTAAGAAGAAAGAGCTTCTCCAAAGTACACCCTGTCCCTCTCACAAACACTCCTCGCCCTTGGTTTTAACACATCAACTGAATCAATGGCGAACTCCAACACATTGACCTGCACGGGAAGTCGAAGCCCGACCTCCATCAAACTCATCTCCAACCTCTACATCCTCCCAAAATAGGCCACCGCCCCATCCTCCAGCACCATCACTGAATTGATCATCTCTACAAGTATCCTAAACCCAGGCTGATACACGCTCATCACAACCGTCCATCAGTGCCTCTCCGCCATCACCTTCACCATCCCCGCTACCTGCATCGCCGAATTGCTATCCAGCCCCGATGTAGGCTCATCTAGAATCAACACCCTTGCGTTGTGTACCACCTCGCCCCTATCAACACCCTCTTATTCTCCCTTCCTGACAGCCCCCTCACCTTCCCTTCGCTGTCACCCACCCTCGTGTCCACCCTGGCCCGATCGTGGCGTCTCCCTCACCGTCAGCAGTGGGAACAATAGATCCCTTTATGTAACGTAGCCCGACACCTTTTTGAAGGTCGTCCTGGAGTACGGCTTCTTGTTGATGTATACACAGTAGTTAAGGCGCTAAGGCGCACAAAGGCGCTAGGGCTTTTTTGAGCTCGGGGCTTTTTTGTGCGACTTTTTAAAAAAGGCGCAACACATATATTAAAAAAAACCTAAAATCACGAAAAGAAAAAAAAACTGCAACTTCGATTTAAACCCTAAAATCACTACTAGATTTCGAGATCGAGATTTAAAAACACCTGGAATAAAACCCTAAAATCACGAAAAAACCCAAATTTCAAGATCGAATCGCCAAAAAACCATAAAATCGAACTTCGATTTCAGTAGCAACAGAGGCTGAGGGTTTTAGGTTTTTTTTGGTTCGATGTCGATGTCGACTTGGCTCAAATGGGTTGAAAACCCTAAATGTTGTCGAGGAGCGCTTTTCTGCGCCTGGAGCCTGGCAAAAAGGCTCCAAAAGCGCGTCTTCTGTGCGCCTCTGTTAGAGGAGGCGCCTCGACCACCTGGAAGGCGCAAGCCTTGCGCTCGCGCCTTAGGCGCGCCTAGGCGCACGCCTTAACTACTATGGATGTATATGGTCCCCGACTTCAGAGTTAGTTTGCCGGACATAATATCCCGTAGGGTCGACATACACGCTCCACTGGGACCTGCAATAGCCAGGATTTCATGAGGCTTCGCGTTGAATGTTACGTTTTTTCAAGAAGAATCTACAGGAAGGAGGAAGAGTGAAATTCAATTTTGTTGAAGGAAGACTAAAATTCAATTTTGGGAAAAGGAGGAAATTTAGAGAATTATATTTCAGGTGAAATTAGGAATACTGATGAGTTTTGCTGAAGGCATTACCGAATAAGGAAGAAAACGAACTGGCTAAGGTATGTTTACCGACTAAACAAGTCAACAGGTAAAGGGGAACAATATGGAAAGAGACCCCTCAAACTTCGGATTATTAAAAAATAATCCAAACTTGGGATTATTATGGGAAGACACGTTAAACTTTGGACCATTCGTGATAATTAATCCTTACTTTTTTTTTACTTGGTTAAATTATATACACATAGAATAAAATCATCTGGTTGCTTTGTCTGTTTATTATAGATCTTTAATTTTCGATAATTTCAATGCCTAAATGATTTCTAAATATCTTCTTTAAAATATACGAATAAAAAAATTAATAAATAATAACAATTCTTTTTTATATTTGAGAATAAATGCTACTCTTTAATTTTTCGCTTCTTTTGAATTTGACTTCACTAATTCCTAATTTTTTTGTTTTAATTGTGCTTGCCTTTTAAAATAATTTCTTCTAAATACAGAATAAATCAAATTTTATATTATTCACTAATATAATATTCGGGTTTTTAAAGAACATTTGGTATACAAATATTCAGTTATTGTCATAACAAAAACTTAACTAATATAATGTTTGTTGCTTATATAAATTAAAAAAAATACTTGATTCAATTTTAAAGTTATATATGAAACATTTGCATGTGTATGTGTGAGTATATATACACACAAACGCATACACATTCATATATATATATATATATATACACACACACACACACATATCATTTATAGTAAACTAATATGTTTTGATTATCTAATCAACATCAATATAGTTTAACCAATAGTTAGTTAATTTATATATTTATCTAATGTGAATCTAATTTGCACAAAACGTATGCAACGAAGACCTACTTTTGCCTAAGTTTCGCCTAGACTCTAAAGCCAATCTTTGCACCCAACGCTCCACCTCATCTCAAACAGCATAGACCGTCGTGTATATAAGCTATCTCAATTTAAGAGTGGTATAAGTCGATAATTTTGGTACTTACGATATTTGATTAAGCATTGTTTTTCTGTTAACTTAATTTCTTTGTGAGGTTAACGAACTGCTTTAGTAAGTCAAAATATGATAATACTTTCTTTGTGCTTAATCTTCTAGAATTAGGATATATAGTTTTGTGCCTACATTTAATTATCACATGCTTAAAACAATTCAACTTTATTTTTCAAATACTAATTTTAGCCATATAATCTAGACTGTTGTAATACTAAACTAATTTATATTGAGGAATTAATTTGATATACGGTATCGCAAAAATCATAACTGGATCTTATCCCACATCAATTTCAAAATCATGATACGGTTTTATAGTATGAGGTTTAAGGCTGAATATATATGTACATTATCAGTGGTATTTATCACATGGATAACCACTTGCACAAAATCTTACATTTATTAGAATGCTTTCATAAAGGTTGTTACTCTTTCGTTGTGGTTGGTAGTACTACAGTTTCTGATTGAGTAGGGTATTGGATTATCTCATAAGTTAGAAATCCACAAATCGCATCTTCTTTAAATCGTGTGATTAGAACATGTAAAATGTCCAAATAGGAATCTGCTTGAAGTAATATTACATGTGCGGTGGAACTAGTGGATGATATAATCATGGAATTCTTGCATGATAACAAGATAAAGGATTTGAGAAGGGTGAAGGGATATGGTTTGAAACACTTGAAGAGATGGTTTAGGGCACTAAGCATGTTGATTGCATTGTAGGTAAATGAGCATATACCGTTTATGTTAGCAAAACTGGATTTCCTCTGAAGTGTGTATTGTTAAAATTGGCAAATTGTGATGGTAAAATTGTTTTACTTAGAGAAAACTAAGAAGGAAAACATACGATGCTATTTCTGAATGAAGGACGCAGCCTAAAATATTAATGAAGAAAAACGTGCATATGTGAAGGCAGACGACAACATAAACGAAGACGGGCGCGTCCAAGTAGGCGGTGATGCAGTGCAAGCAACGACGATGACTTTGGCGACAACTTCAATGATGAATTCGGCGACAAAATTTGACATAGGCGACAACAATGACTTCAACGGTAGGGTGCACGTGGACAGTGGTGCAGTGGAGGTTAAGATGACACGTATTGGTGTAGGAGGCGATGATGATCCACAATGATGAAATAAACTATGAAAACGATATATCAATTTAGCACTTCTTGAATCGTGAAATGAATGCTATTATAGTTAATTTAGTGCAGTTTCTTTCCATTCAGACAAAATTTTAAAATTTGTCATCTAAACTGAAATTGGTTTCAGATATTTTCTTTGAACTACTTTTCTCTTTATTTTATTTGTTAATTTGTTTCAGTTACGAGTATGATAGATGCGTTGTATATGACATAAATCTGACATAAAACCATGCGTATATATTCTTAATATTTAAATTTCACAAAAGTATATACAAGCATCCGTTGTTTTCTTGATATTTTTATTTGACTATTTCTCATATGTTTTTCTATCATTTACTCATTACCATAATTGTTGTTTTTTCTCATGTTAATTCGCAAGGTTGAAGGTCCATACTCCGTTATACCTTCATTCATATATCAACACTCATTCATGTATCCAACATAATAAACAAAAATATATTCAAGCATCCCCGTATTTTTCTTAATATTTTTATTTGACTATTTCTCATATGTTTTTCTACCGTTTAACTATTACTACTGTTGTTTCTTCTCATGTTAATTTACAAGGTTCACACTCACATATTCCTCCATTCATATGTCAAATCTCATTCATGTGTCCAGCTTAATAAAATAAGTAAAAACGAAAAGACAATCATACATTCCAAAGATTTCAACTGGTGGATACCCAGTGCCAAAGGCTCCCGTACTCAAGCGCGAGAGGACTTTCCAGGTCAGTCTCCCATCCTGATATTATTCTCACGGCTTTCCGGGCTCTGAGGGTGGTCGATTAGTGCCAAAGCCTTTCCCTCACATATGTGAAGAGGCCGGGACTCGAACCTGCGCGCTCCAGATTACCAGCCGGGTAACCTTACCGTTGCGTCAGGCACCACCTTATTCCAAAGATTTCAACTATAGGAGGAAATATTTATTATGTTTAAATTTCACAAAAGGGTATCTTTTTGAAATTTCAAGTTCGAAATTCAGATTTTAACTTCTAATTGAAAGAAGAATTTTAATTTTTCGACATTTAATTCGTCAAATTTTCATCGTTTACGATATCAAATTCAAAGTTCAAGCTTTCATATATTTAATCTCGAATTCAAAACTCAGATTTCAATTCCAAATTTCAAATTTTGTAATTCCAAATTAGTTTATTTCATTTTTGACTTCTTTGTCAAAACTTTGCTAGTTGAAATAATTAACACCTCAAAAAAATGCTATCCTTTTGCTTTCTAAATTAGAAAAAATACAAAATTTTCAATTTAAATTTAAAAGTAAATTTTGTACTTACCAAAATCTAATCTTCAGTTTCAATTTTCTAATTCAAAATTTATTTATAAGTTATTTATTTTCAAATTCTAACTTTTCTTTCCATGCTTGTTGTAAATATGAAATTCACTGAATTATAATAAATTGTTTTCCAAATATATAACCAATTGGTTGATTCCCCCATCTTTATGTGGTTGTATTAGTAATATATTAATCTGGATGCATACAACATATAAAAAATAATAAGGTTTTTAGTATATCATACTTGTTGATCCTTCAAAATAAGTGGACGTGTTTTGTTGTGTGTCATTCCGCACCCGCTTTTGAAACAAGTAGCTTTCAAATGAATTTTGACATCAGAACAAACAAGAAATGGTTCAAGAACTTGATGGC
This sequence comes from Allium sativum, assembly GCA_030737875.1. Taxonomy (NCBI): domain Eukaryota; kingdom Viridiplantae; phylum Streptophyta; class Magnoliopsida; order Asparagales; family Amaryllidaceae; genus Allium; species Allium sativum. The sequence continues at coordinate 126,843,900 of CM060927.1, read as the reverse complement.
AAACTTGAAATGGCAGTGGAAAAAAAGTACATGGAGTCTGCAGTCCAAGTTCTCTAGGGAAAAAAGGTCGCAACCAACTTCATTTTATGGCGATACTGAGTTCACTGCGTGAGTTATATTGATCTCTCGTGTATTGGTCAAGGCATAGATGGCTACATTGGGCCTTATTTATGAAGTAGTTGAGCAACTCTCAAAAGCTATGTATAAAAGAGCAAGTACTAGGCGTGCCAGAACATATCAATAACCATATGATTTTCAAGGCAAAAGTGCTTGTAGCTAGAAGATGTAGAGATGGACTGACAAATGATTTGCAATCAGCAAATCATATCGGTACTGACACGATTTATGTCGGTACCAACATGATTTTATTACGGAGGTCTCTGTATTTCCTCATATTTTTTTGGATTTGGAGTTTTACTTTATATTTAGTGATCTGGCGACTTTGTTGGGAATTCTTCTATAAATGGCAAGCTTATAGCAATCTATAGGGGAGTTTTCGTTAATCTTCTTCATTCTCGTATCACATAGATACTGTGTAGACTTACCCTTAATTAGAAAAGCTCTTGTACTTTTGACAAACTCATTCTACAAGGGATTAAAAGTGGACGAAGGCCATAGAATTCCCCGAATTAGTACAAAACTATGTGGGTTCGGGAAGTTTTCTTGTTGTTTCTTACTATACATACCCGTTTCTATATACTTTACTTTGGTGTGTCGAGCCACATTTAGCTAAACAGTTTCGCGGTTTCCTTCCATATTTGATTGTTTAGTTGCAACTGCTGTCAACAGACGAGTTTTGACCATAGCTGTAAAACAACCTAACAAGCATTACAAATTCTAGAATGCAGCAACTACAACATACATGATATTAAGTCTCACTGGTGGAAAAGTGGCACGTTAATTAGGATACAATGAACAATTTTACAAACCATCCTATAAATTATTGATTAAGCCACTCGAGTAATGAAGCTTAGCTGTCTTATAAATAACTGATTGAGCCACTAGAATAATGAAGCTTAGATATTCAATTTAACAATGAACTCCGTTGCTCTTTTAGCTCGGTTATATAAGAGTATTGTGTGTGTGTGTCCTTGTTATTGTTTTTACTCTCTTGCTACGATAAGGACAAAGGTACCTTTTATCTAAGTTTTTTTTACTTGCTTATTTCTCCAAAAAGTAAAATCTAACACTGCAAATAATTAATTGGGTCAATTATACATAAACATCCGTGATACTATCAAAATTTTGGGTGAGCAGAATTTCCAATTAACTTCAAAAAAAATCAAATAACTTGAAAACAATAATCACGTAGCTTAATCAAATAAAAGCACTCACCATGTTGGCAGTAACTTGCATAAACAGCGTTATTAACTACACCATACTGATCAAGCTCGTAATCTCTTACTTTCATTTCCACCTCAAAGACTTTATCACTCGTCCTGTACAATAAGTAATTATTTTAAGATTTAGAACTGAGATATAAATCGGGCGATTGGAGAACGGTAGTATGACGAATTCTCACTGTGCTGTTCCATTAGATCCGGTTACGAGAAGAGGCACCGGGCTAAAGGCCGTTTTGCAGAAGGATAAATTAGAAATTTCGGGGGTTTTGACGGAGACGGCAGGAGTTCGCTGTTGAAATACACGTGACGACGGGAAAGCGGCAGGATTACTCGAAGCGGCAGAGGAGGAAGCAAAGCAATGCAACAGATGCATCCCTGCCATGCCGTATTACACGCTTAATTGATCTGACAGTTGGCACCGGAATATAATTCATGGCGGAATTATCTATGGCCTCGTTTTCTCGCTGATTATTTATTTTAATTTTTTTGGTATTGTTACCATCGCATAAGGTCTACTCTTTTGAAATAATTTTTTCAGCCGTACCTGTCAAAGTGGATGACTTAGATGGTGTTTCCAAGCACAGCCGAGAATGTTTAGGTCGGCGCGTTATGAGTGAAACCCACGAATTTAACTCCTCACAATGAACCGTTGAATTTAGCCGTTTGCGTCTGATGCGTCCGGCACATCAGGACGCGAAACAGCTAAATTCCCAATGATCGCTTCCCTTCGGTTTTTATATATACACAACCTCATTTTTCCATTTTTCTTCCACTAAACCATACCAAATCCGAATTTTCAAATTTTTTTGCGAATCGTCGTCAATATTTTCAAGTAATCGTTGATTTTTTTTTTTTTCTCATCTCAATATGTATCATATATGTTTTTTCCAGATTTTTCTGAATTTTTTTCTTTAGAATGTTAGGTAGCCAATCGTATTCGACTCGCACTATCGTTGATTGGAACGACGAACGAACCAACACTTTTTCTCAATGTTTGCATGGAGATCCTGCCACATCGTCAAGGTTCTATGGCACAGTGGTACGCGAACGTCGCCATGTTTTTCAACCAGCGCACTGACCTCAATTACAATGCAAGCCAGATGAAGAACAAGTTTGATAATATGAAGAGGGACTGGTTTTCATGGAACCGGCAACTACAAATTTCTGAGCGTACTGGAACGAGAAGAAGGACAAACCGACGAGTGGTAGGATACAGTACCCGCACAGTGCCGCAAATACAAGCATGCATCTCACGGCAGATTCAGAGAGTTGAACGCTCATTTTGGAGGCTGCATGAATACAACAGAGTGTAGTTTATAGTTCCACGAGACCCCCTAGTTGTTATGCAGTTCGCAGCCCCCGCTCTGCAGCAATTACATTAGGGGCGATATTGCTGAGATTTCCAGTCGTCCAGCTCGGCGACATGATAGGCAGAGTGACGACCTGTCTTATTCTTCTCCTCCTTCCATGTCACATGACGATATTATCGCAGTGTAACACCCTCTCCTCCGCTAGGGTCACTTCACAAAAGGGAATGCCCTAGTTTTGGAGAGGTATTATCGAGATAACATCACAGAATTATCACAAGACAGAACATAAATAAATAATTAAGTAAACAGCGGAAGAATTTCTGAGCAAAACAGAACTTCATTTCATTCCAAAATAAACCATGTCTTTTACAAACATTTCAAGTAGCTTCATTACAACTGTCTTGTAATAATAGCCAAAGAAGCAATAACTTAAAAACTGTAAAACAGCTTATTCCCCAAGTGCAGTAAAAAGAAGCAGCCATAGCAAACCGTACATGCTGAGCCAAAGCAAGTGATATCCAAGCTAAGAGCTAGTTATTCCTCCCTGAGAACCTTGGAGGGGGAAACGAAAGAAAAAGAGGCGAAAGGAAAAGGGTCAGTCATAAAGACTGAGTAAGTTCTAGTGACTTCCAGTGTAAAAACGGTTAAAACAACCTGTCATGAATGAACTGGAACTAAACTTAAGAATAGTGTCAAGGTGAACAAGATAGACTAAGGTGATCAGGATAAGTCAAGACAAGTCAAGTAAAGCATCACATGTTCGAGATTCGTTGCATCGACTGTACTAGTATACTAAGCCCATATCACAAGTTAATCACGAAATAAATCCCACGGCCCAATGTCATGAAATGACCCTGAAACGGGGTCTGACCCAAGTACGGGGTCCTACGGAGCGATTATCTAGTCGATCGGCTCCCTACAAGTTCTAGCTCGTCAAGTGTCCGTGTCATACGGCTAATCACGAATGTAGTCACCTGTGCTGGGTCCACCTTCGGGTGTATCAGCCCTAGGGTGTCAACCCCTGACACGATTCAAGATGCACAGATAAATCTACGGATACCCAGTGTCTGCCCCGGATACGTGCACGATCGTAGTCCGCCGAACCTACACTGGCGTACCCTACTGCCGTCGTTCACCTCTTACAATCAGCCCAGTAATCGTGCCCCACCCGGCCTAGCCCCAGGGTACCTTGATACTTCTAGAGGGTTACTGCTGAAAGGGGTCGTGTCTAGGGTTTCGCCTAATAGATTAGGTCATGTAATTCGTGACCTAACCCGCCTAACATATTAAGTCATGTAATTCGTGACTTAATCCTTTTCTAGTCTAGTCATGTCAAGATGGTTAAGTATGTCATTTCAGTTCGCGATTTAACCCGCCTACGTGTCATGTCAAGTTGGCTAAGTGTTGTCGTTTTCAAGTTCATGACTTAGCCCTACAAATCGTGTTCAAATTGGTTAAGTTGTCTTTTCATGTTCATGACTTAACCCTAATTGGCATTAATTGATTCGTTAATGCACCGAACCACTCACATTGGATCCTATTGTTCGTAGCCACTGGATTTGCCGGGCGGTTCCGGGCAGGTTTACGCTACGAACTCAACCCAACCTCGGGTTTCAAGCGCGATGTGACCAACTACCCACATTGGATCCTATTGTTTGTAGCAACTGGATTTGTCGGGCGGTTCCGGGCAGATTTACACTACAAACTCAACCCAACCTCGAGTTGGCCACTTTCTTGTTTTCTAAAGTCATGCCCATGTTCTTATCAGATTTTGATATCATGTTCATATGTCAACTTCGTGCCCAACTAAGGCATGTTTTAAAGTCAAATTATGGCATGTTCAAGTCAAGTTTTCGTGCCATATTTCATGTTCTACTTATGCCAATTTCATAGTTTATGCTTAAAAATTAATTCAAGTTTTGCCTATTCTACCCAATCATATCCCCAACGTATATAAACGTACTTCGTTCACAAGTATAAACAATTCAAGAGATAAAGGGGAATAATACCAAACATGTGATAGGCATATGTGACAGTTACAACATTACTTGCATAATAAACAGGCTATAACATATCACATAGTTGCAATACTAGTATGGTGATGATTCCAACTTAATTTAACATGATGTTTTCAACTTTGCATTATAGGCATAATAATCATTGCGGTATCATAATAATTTTATTATAAACATGAAACATTAAAGGCATAGTAATCATAATAGGCATAGTGGATTCCAATTTAGCATTTTTAACATAATAATTCTCAATTAACAAGATAGACATAATGATCCTAATTTAGCGTTTTTAACATAATTAACATGATAGACATAATGATTCCAAATTTGGCGTTTTAACATAATTAACATGATAGACATAATGATTCCAATTTAGCATTTTAACATATCTAACATTATAAACATAATAATCCCAACTTTTCATCATAACCTAGCAATACCCTATTTTTCATAAATCATGATGGGTATAATAACACCACAGGCATAATTCCATCAATATTCATAGCCATGGTCTAATTAGCATCATAGGCATGGTTTAATCAACATAAATATTTCAATAAACATAGCGATTCCATGGACATGTATTAGTCCAACTTGCCAAACAATTAAGCCCAAGTGATTCATAACAACATCAAAATCATGGCAAGTTTAACTTGCAACGTTGCCATAGCAATATTCCTAAATTATAATTTAACGATAAATAATATAAACAATGGATTAGCAATAGTTCATAAATTCGGTTTCAATTCATCGCATGTCCATACTGTTTTAGCGTTTTTGCCTAAAAAGTAACATAGAACTTACAATATGAAGCAAATAACCCAAATAAAAATCCCAAATCAATTTGTCCCAAATTCGTTGTCTAAAGCGTCGTAGTTGTTGTAGCTTCTAGTTGTAGCCTTCAAGAATCATCCTCCATCTTCTATAATCTTTTTCTTTGTATTTTTAATTTAGAGCTCTAGGTTTAATGGCGGCGGCCTGAGGCTAAAATGAAATAGTATGATTTAGGCTAGGTCTTAGGTACTTTTTATAATGTTTGCAAGATGTTTTAGACCGTCGATGGAGCTTGATTCAACAATAGCCGTTCGTTTGAAGGGGAGGCCGATCCGGAGCTGCCACCTAGCCCTAGTGACAAAGCAGGCCTCTGAAAATCGACCAAACATAGACTAGGCCAGCCAGGGTGGGCAGGGTTCGACCTGGCTCTGGACCAGGTCGACAGCCCTGTCGACAGGCCTGTCGACAGCCCTGTCGACATGGCTAGCCCAGGTCGACAGCCCAGTCGACCTGGGTGCCTTAGGCGGGAATTTTCCCGCCCTGGCCAATTGGGCCCGATTTTGAATTTTAAACTTGTTTTTCTGAGCTGTTTTCTTCTGTTTGAATTTTAACCTGAATTCTGAAACTTCCGGAGGCCATATCTTCTTCATACGAAGTCCGTTTTTTGAAAACTCGGACTCTATTTTGCGTATTTTTCCGAGACGAACACAATGGCGTATCCCGTTTCCCTTACTTCTTTGATTTGAAATTAATTATACTTTAATTTGTGAATTTCACTGTTATAGAATACACGGGGTGTTACATTCTCCCCCACTTAAAAGGATTTCGTCCCCGAAATCTTCAAGTTAGGAGGAATGTATATCCTAACATCCAAACATCCATCTACTCATCCATCAAACACGAGTATCCATTGTCCTTAAAAGACTTCTAATGCTTTATGATCATATGCGAAGTGTGTGTATATGTTCCTTAGCTAATGCTAATGATCAGGCCTGATTGATCTTCTAAATGCAAAATATGTTTAGTGAAATGAATCCAATATGTATGCAAATTTTTCCTACTATAATTCACAATTTCTACATGAGTGCTCAAACATTCAATCATATGCAACAACCAAATGATAGCACAACCAAGTTTCCAAAATAATCACTCATGCATATGCAATATGAAAATGTGCCTGAGCCGATCTAGTGCCTAATGTGTATTCATGCATCCACGAGCAACCACTTGCGACCACTTGCAACCATTTCGCAATCATAACATGTTTTAATTACATGTTTACATCCAAAAAGATTCTACCTATGGTTCTCAAGATAGGATCGAGGAGAGAAATAGGATAAAACAATGCATCTAGAATAAGTTAACGATGTACCGCCAGAAGGTCCGGTCTGCTTCTCAGGGCAGTCTTTGCTGATGTGTCCAGTCTTCCCACAATGAAAACATTCACCTTGCTTTCTCTTCCTCTTTCTGCAATCCTTGGCTATGTGCCCTTCCGTACCACAGTAATTGCATTTCCTTTTATCGCGTGAGTTGTTGTTCTTGCCTCCTTTCTCGGAGTCTACCTTCTCATTCTTAGAATCGTTGGGCTTGACCTCTTTCTTCCCTTGAGAGTTTTCTGCCTTTGTCTCCTTCTTGCCCTTATCTTCCTCGTTCAGCAATGCCATCTGCACCAACCTTTCGTACGTAGCTCCCATGGGTATATGGGTCATGGCCAAACTGTGTAATGGCTCATTCAACCCTTTGACAAAGCGGAGAGCCTTCTTGTGCGGGGTGTTGACTAGGTCTAGTCCGAACCTAGCCAGCTCGTCGAACTGATTAACATACTCTTTGACTGTCATATTCCCTTGCTTAAGAAATAAGAATTTTTCCAACTGAAGACTCCTTTCAGCTTCTGAGAGAAATTTAGCCTCAAACCTTGCCCTAAAATCCTCCCATGTTTCCACTGGTCTTTCTGCATTAGTGACTTCCCACCAGTAGGAAGCCTCACCTTTTAGTAGCCACACTGCCAGTTATACCTTCTGCCTATCTTCTATGTAACACCCCACCTCCACTAGGGTCACTCACAAAAGGGAATGCCCTAGTTTTGGAGAGGTATTATCGAGATAACATCACAGAATTATCACAAGACAGAACATAAATAAATAATTAAGTAAACAACGGAAGAATTTCTGAGCAAAACAGAACTTCATTTCATTCCAAAATAAACCATGTCTTTTACAACCATTTCAAGTAACTTCATTACAACTGTCTTGTAATAATAGCCAAAGAAGCAATAATTTAAAAACAGTAAAACAGCTTATTCCCCAAGTGCAGTAAAAAGAGGCAGCCATAGCAAACCGTACATGCTGAGCCAAAGCAAGTGATATCCAAGCTAAGAGCTAGTTATTCCTCCCTGAGAACCGGGGGGGGGGAACGAAAGAAAAAGAGGAGAAAGGAAAAAGGGTCAGTCATAAAGACTGAGTAAATTCTAGTGACTTTCAGTGTAGAAACTGTTAAAACAACCTGTCATGAATGAACTGGAACTAAACTTAAGAATGGTGTCAAGGTGAACAAGATAGACTAAGGTGATCAGGATAAGTCAAGACAAGTCAAGTAAAGCATCACATGTTCGAGATTCGTTGTATCGACTGTACTAGTATACTAAGCCCATGTCACAAGTTAATCACGAAATAAATCCCACGGCCCAATGTCATGAAATGACCCTGAAACGGGGTCTGACCCAAGTACGGGGTCCTACGGAGCGATTATCTAGTCGATCGGCTCCCTACAAGTTCTAGCTCGTCAAGTGTCCGTGTCATACGGCTAATCACGAATGTAGTCACCTGTGCTGGGTCCACCTTCGGGTGTATCAGCGCTAGGGTGTCAACCCCTGACACGATTCAAGATGCACAGATAAATCTACGGATACCCAGTGTCTGCCCCGGATACGTGCACGATCGTAGTCCGCCGAACCTACACTGGCGTACCCTACTGCCGTCGTTCACCTCTTACAATCAGCCCAGTAATCGTGCCCCCACCCGGCCTAGCCCCAGGGTACCTTGATACTTCTAGAGGGTTACTGCTGAAAGGGGTCGTGTCTAGGGTTTCGCCTAATAGATTAGGTCATGTAATTCGTGACCTAACCCGCCTAACAGATTAAGTCATGTAATTCATGACTTAATCCTTTTCTAGTCTAGTCATGTCAAGATGGTTAAGTATGTCATTTCAGTTCGCGACTTAACCCGCCTACGTGTCATGTCAAGTTGGCTAAGTGTTGTCGTTTTCAAGTTCATGACTTAGCCCTACAAATCGTGTTCAAATTGGTTAAGTTGTCTTTTCATGTTCATGACTTAACCCTAATTGGCATTAATTGATTCGTTAATGCACCGAACCACTCACATTGGGTCCTATTGTTCGTAGCCACTGGATTTGCCGGGCGGTTCCGGGCAGGTTTACGCTACGAACTCAACCCAACCTCGGGTTTCAAGCGCGATGTGACCAACTACCCACATTGGATCCTATTGTTTGTAGCAACTGGATTTCCCGGGCGGTTCCGGGCAGATTTACACTACAAACTCAACCCAACCTCGAGTTGGCCACTTTCTTGTTTTCTAAAGTCATGCCCATGTTCTTATCAAATTTTGATATCATGTTCATATGTCAACTTCGTGCCCAACTAAGGCATGTTTTAAAGTCAAATTATGGCATGTTCAAGTCAAGTTTTCGTGCCATATTTCATGTTCTACTTATGCCAAATTTCACAGTTTATTCATATAATTAATTCAAGTTTTGCCTATTCTACCCAATCGTATCCCCAACGTATATAAACGTACTTCGTTCATAAGCATAAACAATTAAAGAGAAAAAAGGGGAATAACACCAAACATGTGATAGGCATATGTGACAATTCCAACATTACTTGCATAATAAACAGGCTATAACATATCACATGGTTTCAATGATGATAACTTGGCATAGTAATGATTCCAACTTAATTTAACATGATGATTTTACATCATAGGCATAATAATCATTGCGGGCATAATAATAATTTTATTATAAACATGAAACATTAAAGGCATAGTAATCCTAATAGGCATAGTGGATTCCAATTTTAACATTTTTAACATAATAATTCTCATAGACATAATAATTCCAATTTATCATAATGGTTCTCATCTAATATTATAAACATAATGGTTCCAACTTAGCGTTTTTAACATAATTAACATGATAGACATAATGATTCCAATTTAGCATAATTAACATGATAGACATAATGATTCAAATTTAGCGTTTTTAACATAATGATTCTCAATTAACATTATAGACATAATGATTCCAATTTAGCATTTTAACATATCTAACATTATAAACATAATAATCCCAACTTTTCATCATAAGCTAGCAATACCCTATTTTTCATAAATCATGATGGGTATAATAACACCACAGGCATAATTCCATCAATATTCATAATCATAGGCATGGTTTAATCAACATAAATATTTCAATAAACATAGCGATTCCATGGACATGTATTAGTCCAACTTGCCAAACGATTAAGCCCAAGTGATTCATAACAACATCAAAATCATGGCAAGTTTAACTTGTAACGTTGCCATAGCAATATCCCAAATTATAATCCAAAGATAAACAATATAAATAATGGATTAACAATAGTTCTTAAATCCGGTTTCAATTCACGGCATGTCCATATTGTTTTAGCGTTTTTGCCTAAAAAGTAACATAGAACTTACTATATGAAGCAAATAACCCAAATAAAAATCCCAAATCAATTTGTCCCAAATTCGTTGTCTAAAGCGTCGTAGTTGTTGTAGCTTCTAGTTGTAGCCTTCAAGAATCATCCTCCATCTTCTACAATCTTTTTCTTTGTATTTTTAATTCAGAGCTCTAGGTTTAATGGCGGCGGCCTGAGGCTAAAATGAAATAGTATGATTTAGGCTAGGTCTTAGGTCCTTTTTATAATGTTTGCAAGATGTTTTAGACCGTCGATGGAGCTTGATTCAATAATAGACGTTCGTTTGAAGGAGAGGCCAATCCGGAGCTGCCACCTAGCCCTAGTGACAAAGCAGGCCTCTGAAAATCGACCAAACATAGACTAGGCCAGCCAGGGTGGGCTGGGTTCGACCTGGCTCTGGGCCAGGTCGACAGCCCTGTCGACAGCCCTGTCGACAGCCCTGTCGACATGGCTAGCCAGGTCGACAGCCCAGTCGACCTGGGTGCCTTAGGCGGGAAATTTCCCGCCCTGGCCAATTGGGCCCGATTTTGAATCTTTAATCTTGTTTTCTGAGCTGTTTTCTTCTGTTCGAATTTTAAACTTAATTCAGAAACTTTCGGAGGCCATATCTTCTTCATACGGACTCCGTTTTTCGAAAACTTGGACTCTATTTCACGTATTTTTCCGAGACGAACACAATGGCGTATCCCGTTTCCCTTAATTCTTTGATTTGAAATTAATTATACTTTAATTTGTGAATTTCACTGTTATAGAATACACGGGGTGTTACATTCTCCCCCACTTAAAAGGATTTCGTCCCCGAAATCTTCAAGTTAGGAGGAATGTATATCCTAACATCCAAACATCCATCTACTCATCCATCAAACACGAGTATCCATTGTCCTTAAAAGACTTCTAATGCTTTATGATCATATGCGAAGTGTGTGTATATGTTCCTTAGCTAATGCTAATGATCAGGCCTGATTGATCTTCTAAATGCAAAATATGTTTAGTGAAATGAATCCAATATGTATGCAAATTTTTCCTACTATAATTCACAATTTCTACATGAGTGCTCAAACATTCAATCATATGCAACAACCAAATGATAGCACAACCAAGTTTCCAAAATAAACACTCATGCATATGCAATAAGAAAATGTGCCTGAGCCGATCTAGTGCCTAATGTGTATTCATGCATCCACGAGCAACCACTTGCGACCACTTGCAACCATTTCGCAATCATAACATGTTTCAATTACATGTTTACATCCAAAAAGATTCTACTTATGGTTCTCAAGATAGGATCGAGGAGAGAAATAGGATAAAACAATGCATCTAGAATAAGTTAACGATGTACCGCCAGAAGGTCCGGTCTGCTTCTCAGGGCAGTCTTTGCTGATGTGTCCAGTCTTCCCACAATGAAAACATTCACCTTGCTTTCTCTTCCTCTTTCTGCAATCCTTGGCTATGTGCCCTTCCGTACCACAGTAATTGCATTTCCTTTTATCGCGTGAGTTGTTGTTCTTGCCTCCTTTCTCGGAGTCTACCTTTTCATTCTTAGAATCGTTGGGCTTGACCTCTTTCTTCCCTTGAGAGTTTTCTGCCTCTGTCTCCTTCTTGCCCTTATCTTCCTCGTTCAGCAATGCCATCTGCACCAACCTTTCGTACGTAGCTCCCATGGGTATATGGGTCATGGCCAAACTGTGCAATGGCTCATTCAACCCTTTGACAAAGCGGAGAGCCTTCTTGTGCGGGGTGTTGACTAGGTCTAGTCCGAACCTAGCCAGCTCGTCGAACTGATTAACGTACTCTTTGACTGTCATATTCCCTTGCTTAAGAAATAAGAATTTTTCCAACTGAAGACTCCTTTCAGCTTCTGAGAGAAATTTAGCCTCAAACCTTGCCCTAAAATCCTCCCATGTTTCCACTGGTCTTTCTGCATTAGTGACTTCCCACCAGTAGGAAGCCTCATCTTTTAGTAGCCACACTGCCAGTTGTACCTTCTGCCTATCTTCTACCTCAAAGATGACGAATAAGTCCTCGGTTTCCTTTAACCAATTTCTAGCTGCCACGAAGGACTCAGTTCCATGAAAGTCCTTTCCTCCCATAGCCTTAAAATCTTTACATATCTTAGCAAAAGTGTTTCCCCGTGGAGGAGATGGAGGAAGAGGTGCTGCTGCAGCTGGATGATTTCCTGCAGCTGGGGGAGGGGGAACGGTAGGACCTGGCTGGGTGGCCCTTGCTTGTAAGAATCGTCTAAACCAACCAGGTATTGGTACACCCTCTGGCAAGTTAAGTTCTTCGGACATGATGATGATGATGCTGAAACAAGAAGGATAGATTCAAAACGAAGGATAAGAGATAGTGCCTATGGCTTTTGGGGAATAGCCTTTAAAAACTTTTTCTTGGAAAAATGCTTCTTTGTAAATGGTTTTGAAAATTTTAAAAGGTTTTCAAAACTTTCGCCCAGTCTTGGTAACCTTCTGCTCTGATACCAAGTGTAACACCCCACCTCCACTAGGGTAACTCACAAAAGGGAATGCCCTAGTTTTGGAGAGGTATTATCGAGATAATGTGACAGCCCGCCTCGCACCAGCCTGCATTTCCTCCAAAAGTGCGCTGTACACATGCCCTACTAGCACAAGACGGTCGTCATAAGAAAAGAAAGAAGGGAATGAACTAATCAAAGAACCTGTAGAATGTCTCACAGCGCATGGAATAAAATATAATAATAATGTACTTGACATAAAACAGTCGAGACAGTGCATAAGCTGATAACTAAAACCAACATCAATCTCAAAGCAGCGGAAAACCAAATACAGCTTATTACAACTTTCCAAAATCTACTGTCTCTGAACAACAGAAAGCCAAAATAGAAGATACACCACCAATGCCCAAGCAGTGATCTTCAACAATACAGGGAGAATACTATATATGTATATTGCGTGGAAGCCTCCTGCTCGTCTCCGGATCATCTACCCGTGCATCACCAGCTAACCTGTCTCTAGTCTGCTCGTGTGAGCACCCAGAGTAATAAGAGGAGACATAAAACTCTGGGTCAGACATAAAGCCTGGTATGAGCGATAAACATCTAAACAGAATAATAACAGGTATACTAAACCATACCTGAACCTGGACCTGCAACCAAAGAGTTAGTACCACATACCGTACAATACTCCAAGGTGCCAGAATAAACAGTGTAAGAATACGGGGGGTGGGGTGTGCATGTCACAATGAGAGCAAGCAAATCGTCCATAGCAACCATCCTCACATCTCTCACTCAGTGCGTAAAGCGTACGATATCTACCACTTTGGAACACTAGACAAACTGAGGTAACGATGAATCCCGACTTGTAGAAACCCTGCTGTGACCAAGCCAAACACTTGGAGTCATGACCAAACATTTCAATGACCCACTTCATTGGTCATAGCCCTTGGTTCTACCGATGCCATAATGGCCCTGAATCCGCCTTCGTACCTCCTACCATAGTGGTCCAAAGCTATAGATGTCGATAACTCCTTGGCACGCGTCCCGCAGCAAAGCCCAACCATGAAGTGAACTCGTTGATTCCCATCTGAATCTTAAGCTCTAACTTCTCATTTGGACTTCCTTTGCATCTCGGGTTTGGTCGAATTGGAGTGGGTCTTCAGAAGAATTGTCGTGCAATAGCAGCTCTAGAATTCGGTTCGGGTCGGTAGTCGTTACTCTCGTCGGTTCGGGTCGGTCCTCCTTGTCATCTTTCCATTCGGGTCGGGTACTTCACTTCGGGTCGGGTCGGGTACTTCACTTCGGGTCGGGTCGGTGTCCTCCTCCGGGTCGGGTCGGGTTGCTGTCTTCCTTCGAGTTCATGCTCCTCCTTCGATCAGCTCCCTCGTTTTCCATCTACTCCGATCCGATCCGATCCCTTCGTCTTGCTCCAGTCGTAGCCTCCCATTCGTGAGTCGATCCGATCTGGCCTCTATTATGCTTCCGATCCGATCCGCTCTCTCCTACTCCGATCCGATCCTGCTCCATAGTTCCGATCCGATCCCCCTGTCCACTCCAACTCTAAGTAAACGGCCTTCCTTTTTGCCAAGTCTCTTATGTGCCAAACTCCAGTTCGGGTCGGGTTTTCTTGCCCAGTTCCCATATCCGATCCGAGCCCTCATCCGATCCGAACCGGTTAGGAACCTGCACATTTCTGCAACTTTCCAGCGAGCTTTCTACGCCATTCGATGACGTTTTCGACCAATTTAACTATTCTAATCATTCATAAAACATACCATAGAGTCATAGCAACATGTAATAGCAATCACAGACAGCAAACAACAATCCAAATGAATCAAAATGGATCAAAAGTGGCTAAAACCTCACATTTTCCTATAATCCTTCTTAATCATGTTTAAGCACATACTTAGTAAAACTTAATCAAATCGTCTAAATTTTCTAACAGAGGCATGAAATATTATTTAAAAATTTCTAAACATTTTTCCAGAATTTATTAGTGTATAAATTCGCTAATCTTCACTAATCACCCTTAATTAACTGTAATTAGTGCCAAAATGATGCTATCACTCACCTTGGCCACAAAATAAATCACCAAATCTGAAATATTCTCTGCTTGGGTCGAATTCCTATGTATAGCAGCAGCTCCAACCTTGCTTTGTTGCTATTTGGCCTTGTTTTGATGTAGTTTAGGCTTAATCTTCACTAAAAATGTGTTTTGGAGTGGTTTTAGAGGATGGAAGCCATTACTAAGGTCTCAAGAAGGTTTGTGGCGGCTCAAAACTGAAATGAAAGTGATAACCTAACCCTAATCAGTCCTCCTATACCTCTAAACCCGAAATTCCCCTTGGGCTTAGCTGTTAATCACCCGGTTAAGCCCAATTAAGCTGTTTTTCACCATCTGAAACTTGTTTCAGCCATATCTCCCAAACGGTAAGCCCGTTTGGCTAATGTGACCACTCTACGGAAAGAGAAACCATCATCCGAAGCCAATGGAAGTGGTTTTAGGTCAAAATTCATTTCCAGTCAAAAGTTATGGCCAAAACAGTGCCAACTAGGGGTAAAATGGTCATTTAAAAATCGGGAAAAATCATGAACATGGGAAATGACCACAATAGTCGTCTCCCAAAGTTACATGACCATACGACTTCGTATGTGAAAGAAATAAATATCCTACGATCCTATGATGCGTAGAATGCGGGTCGTTACACTCTCCTCCCCTTAAGAAATTTCGTCCCCGAAATTCCTTAACCCAAAACATACACAGGATCCCGCATGCCTAACAACCACATATAATAATCAAACATGCAAAGCAAGCAAACAAGTCTATCCTAGCATGCGGAAAACTAAATCGCTAATAAAATCTTACCAGACAAAGAGTTCTGGATACTTCTTCCTTATGTCCTCCTCTGTTTCCCAAGTACAATCATTCTCGTCTTCGCTCCACTGTACCTTGACTAGCTTCACCGACTTCCTTCGAAGTTGCTTCATGTCGTGTGCGACAATACGGGCCGGCTTGCGGTTCCCAACCGCCTCGGGTTCTACTTCGAAGTCCTCTAACTGATCAGGTGAGATAGTCATATCTGAGTCGTGAACGGACTTCCTTAGTTGGGAAACATGAAATACGTTGTGAACTCCTGCCATCTTCTCCGGTAAGTCAATTCTATATGCCAAATTCCCGACTAGTTCAAGAACAGGGAATGGACCAACAAATCTTGGTGCTAATTTGCCTCTCCTGCCAAATCGTATTACGCTCTTCAACGGAGAAACCTTGACAAACACCAAGTCACCCACGAAGAATTTTAAGTCTCTTCTTCTCTTATCAGCATAACTTTTCTGCCTGTCTTGGGCTGCCTTCATTCGTTGCTGAATGATCTTGATTTTATCTGAAGTTTCCCTCACCATATCTGGTCCAAGCATAAACTTCTCGCCAGTCTCTATCCAACATGATGGTGAGTTACACGGTCTTCCGTACAAAGCTTCAAATGGAGCCATACCGATACTGGATTGGTAACTATTATTATATGCAAACTCTACTAGATGCAAATGGTCATCCCATGATCCACCAAAATCCAATATACATGCTCTCAAGAGATCTTCCAAAATACGATTCACCCTCTCCGTCTGACCGTCGGTCTGAGGATGATATGCGATACTGAGATGTAACTCTGACCCTAGTGCCTCTTGCAAGCTCCTCCAAAACCCACTAGTGAACAACGGGTCTCGGTCGCTCACAATGCTTTTAGGTACTCCATGAAATCTCACTATCCACTTCATATACAATTCTGCTAACTTAGCTGCCGTTCTAGTCGATTTGACTGGTATAAACCTTGCACTTTTAGTCAGTCGATCTACAATTACCCAAATGCTGTCATATCCCGATCTAGTCCTTGGTAACCCATCGATGAAATCCATCGAGACTTGCTCCCATTTCCATTCGGGAATTTCTAAGGGCTGTAACAACCCACTAGGCTTCTTTTGCTCGGCTTTAACTAGCTGGCAATTCATGCACTTGGATATAAACTTCCCAACGTCTCTTTTCATCCCTTCCCAGTAGTAGGTCTGCTTCATATCTCGATACATCTTATTACCACTGGGGTGTATGGTCAGCCTTGAGTGATGACATTCTCTAAGCACTTCATCCCTCAGTCCATTGACATTGGGTACAACAAGCTTCCCATTCTTTCTAAGCCATCCATCTCGATCAAGCCCATACTTGTTCATCTCCTCATCGATATCCATCTTTAACTTGGAAATGATTTCCAATAGGTTAGGATCGTCCCTCTGACTAGAGCCGATCCGCTCAATCAAAGTGGGTCTGATCGTCAAACTTGCTAACATTTCTGGATCCAATTCGCACTTTGGTCTGAAATCAAAACTCGCGATAAACTCCAGTTGCTTCCATTCAAGGAACATAGCCCCTAAGCTGGCATGTCTTCTACTCAATGCATCAGCCACCGCATTGCACTTTCCCGGTGTGTATGCGATGTCAAAATCATAGGAAGCTAAGAACTCTAACCATCTCTGCTGACGGAGATTCAGATCTTTCTGAGAGAAGAGATACTTTAACGACTTATGATCAGTAAACAGCTCAAATCTTTCTCCCAAGAGGTAGTGTCTCCACATTTTTAACGCGAACACGATTGCTGCCAATTCTAAATCATGGGTAGGGTATCTCCTCTCGTGCGGTTTCAATTGCCGACTTGCATAAGCTACAACCCTACCGCCTTGCATCAATACAGCACCCAGTCCGGTACCACAGGCATCCGTGTATACCGTCATCTCTTCATCCCCCTTAGGAATGACTAACACTGGTGCGCTTGTCAACTTGTCCTTTAGACTCTTGAATGCATTCTCGCACCTTTCATCCCAGATAAAAGCTTGATTCTTCTTGGTCAATTGGGTCAATGGTGCTGCTAACTTGGAGAAACCTTGGATAAACTTACGATAATATCCAGCTAACCCCAAGAAACTCCTTACATCTGTTGCATTCTTGGGCGTAGGCCAATCCTGTACCGTAGCCACCTTCGCCGGGTCCACGGCAATACCATTCTCTGATACAACATGGCCCAAGAACCTCACCTCCCTCTTCCAGAAGTGACACTTAGAAAACTTTGCTTTCAATTGGTGTTTTCTCAACACCTCCATCGCTACTCTTAAATGTTCCTTGTGTTCTTCCTCTGTCCTCGAATAGACCAAAATATCATCAACGAACACAAGGACAGACTTATTCAACTGATCTCTGAATACCCTATTCATAAGATCCACAAAATATGCCGGGGCATTAGTCAGCCCAAACGGCATAACCAACCATTCATAAAATCCAGACGGCGTTCGAAATGCCGTTTTAGCTATGCTCTCAGCTTCCACTCTAAGCTGATGAAAACCTATCGCGAGATCCAACTGAGAAAATATTCTCGCGCCACTTAACTGATCGAACAAATCATCTATCCGCGGTAGAGGATACTTATTCTTCCTCGTCACTTTATTCAATTCGCGGTAGTCTACACACAAACGAAGGGAACCATCCGCCTTGGTAGCAAACACAACTGGTGCTCCCCATTCAGAAACACTCCTTCTGATAAATCCCTTCTTCAAAAGATCGCTGACTTGCACCCCGAGCTCTCGCTGCTCCTTCGGTGCCATACGACGAAGTGGCATTACTATAGGTCTGGCATCTTTTACCAAATCAATACGAAACTCAATCTCTCGGTGTGGTGGAAGTCCGGTCACTTCTTCGAAAACATCCGGATACTGGCCAACCACGGGCAAACCTGACAACTCACTATGCGGAATGTCGAGGGAGTTTAGAAAACTAGCCAATACCCCCTTACTGGGTAGACCACCAAACACTATCCTCCGCCCATCATCCGCTCTAGCTGTCACTAAGAAGCCCTCACAGTCTACCACCACCCCGTATCTTTGGAGCCAATCTACTCCCAAAATAATGCCAAACCCAGTAAAGCCCAAAACAAAGCAATCACAAACAAACATGCATCCATGACTCGATAGAACCACATTACGACAAATCATGCTAAGGCTAGTTGAACCACCAATCGGGTTCGTCACTACTAAAGGTCTATCGACAATCTCGGGCTCCAATCCCAACCTATCTACCAGGTCACTAGATATGAAAGAACTGGAAGCTCCGGTATCAAACAAAACTCTAACAGGAACATCATAAACAGAAAGCATACCTTGAATGACGACATTCTTTCCCTTCTCCGCCGCAGTTGGGGCATTCGACGAAGAAGGAATAGCATTAAGAGCATATGCTTTCACCATTTGCTTTTCCTTAGGGGGCTGTGGACACTTGTCCTTGTGATGTCCCATTTGGCCACAGTTGAAGCACTTCCTATCCGCTGGCTTGGCCCGACAATTACTAGCATAATGGCCCTTCTTACCACAGCTGAAGCACTCCACATCTTGCTTATTCTTTTTCTTCTGGCCATCCTTAGCCTGATTCTGCTTTCTCTTATTCTGGGAACTACCTTTGCCTCCACCACCAGCTTGTGGCTTTGGCTCATCTGCGGATGCGACCTCAGTCTTCGGCTTAGGGTAGAGACTTTCTGACCTTAACGCTTTCCCCACAATCGATTCAAACGTCTCATCGATGTGGTTAATAAGTTTTTCCCCCAAGTACTGATCCAAACCAGTTATGAATTTCTCATTCTTTTTCTCGGCAGTATCTATAAGAGATAACCCATATTTTGACAAAGTGTCAAATTCAGCAATATACTCCGAGACAGCTCTGCCATTCTGCTTGAGCTCCAAGAACTTCTTAAACAGCATTGACTTCTGAGCAGCTAGAATGAACTTCTCACTAAAGCGAGCCTTAAACTGCTCCCAAGTAATCTGATCTTCGGGAGTAGCTGCCTTTATAGCATTCCACCAATTCATTGCCCGCCCTTGCAGCTGACGGGACGCTAGCTTTCTCTTCATCGCATCCTCGATACCCAAATCCTCGAAGATACGTTCGCAACTATCCACCCAATCCTGAACATCCGTAGCCGACTCCGTTCCGTGGAACGACTTCCCACCAAGGCTAGTATAATCCTTATTCAGCTTGGCGAAGTCGACTCTTGGTGCCTGCACTATTGGACCACCATCATTTCCACCATTGGGAGCTGCCCTCTGTACATCTCTAAGCATCTCTCTCATGAGGTCAGTAAACATCGTCCTCATGTCAGCAGCATTCCCATTATTGGCCCCTCTACCGGTACCTCTAACATATCGGCTCATCGTCAATCTGAAAAAGGAAATGATTAACGACTCCATAGTGGTGCCAGTGCAGTACAACTTCATTCTTATACTACTAATAATATATATATAGCTTTTGAAAACCAAAATAATTACAAATACGCTCTCTCGTATACGTATACTATCTCTCCCTGATAACTTCCCTAGGTTAACTACGCAACCTAGAGCTCTGATACCAAATGTGACAGCCCGCCTCGCACCAGCCTGCATTTCCTCCAAAAGTGCGCTGTACACATGCCCTACTAGCACAAGACGGTCGTCATAAGAAAAGAAAGAAGGGAATGAACTAATCAAAGAACCTGTAGAATGTCTCACAGCGCATGGAATAAAATATAATAATAATGTACTTGACATAAAACAGTCGAGACAGTGCATAAGCTGATAACTAAAACCAACATCAATCTCAAAGCAGCGGAAAACCAAATACAGCTTATTACAACTTTCCAAAATCTACTGTCTCTGAACAACAGAAAGCCAAAATAGAAGATACACCACCAATGCCCAAGCAGTGATCTTCAACAATACAGGGAGAATACTATATATGTATATTGCGTGGAAGCCTCCTGCTCGTCTCCGGATCATCTACCCGTGCATCACCAGCTAACCTGTCTCTAGTCTGCTCGTGTGAGCACCCAGAGTAATAAGAGGAGACATAAAACTCTGGGTCAGACATAAAGCCTGGTATGAGCGATAAACATCTAAACAGAATAATAACAGGTATACTAAACCATACCTGAACCTGGACCTGCAACCAAAGAGTTAGTACCACATACCGTACAATACTCCAAGGTGCCAGAATAAACAGTGTAAGAATACGGGGGGTGGGGTGTGCATGTCACAATGAGAGCAAGCAAATCGTCCATAGCAACCATCCTCACATCTCTCACTCAGTGCGTAAAGCGTACGATATCTACCACTTTGGAACACTAGACAAACTGAGGTAACGACGAATCCCGACTTGTAGAAACCCTGCTGTGACCAAGCCAAACACTTGGAGTCATGACCAAACATTTCAATGACCCACTTCATTGGTCATAGCCCTTGGTTCTACCGATGCCATAATGGCCCTGAATCCGCCTTCGTACCTCCTACCATAGTGGTCCAAAGCTATAGATGTCGATAACTCCTTGGCACGCGTCCCACAGCAAAGCCCAACCATGAAGTGAACTCGTTGATTCCCATCTGAATCTTAAGCTCTAACTTCTCATTTGGACTTCCTTTGCATCTCGGGTTTGGTCGAATTGGAGTGGGTCTTCAGAAGAATTGTCGTGCAATAGCAGCTCTAGAATTCGGTTCGGGTCGGTAGTCGTTACTCTCGTCGGTTCGGGTCGGTCCTCCTTGTCATCTTTCCATTCGGGTCGGGTACTTCACTTCGGGTCGGGTCGGTGTCCTCCTCCGGGTCGGGTCGGGTTGTTGTCTTCCTTCGAGTTCATGCTCCTCCTTCGATCAGCTCCCTCGTTTTCCATCTACTCCGATCCGATCCGATCCCTTCGTCTTGCTCCAGTCGTAGCCTCCCATTCGTGAGTCGATCCGATCTGGCCTCTATTATGCTTCCGATCCGATCCGCTCTCTCCTACTCCGATCCGATCCTGCTCCATAGTTCCGATCCGATCCCCCTGTCCACTCCAACTCTAAGTAAACGGCCTTCCTTTTTGCCAAGTCTCTTATGTGCCAAACTCCAGTTCGGGTCGGGTTTTCTTGCCCAGTTCCCATATCCGATCCGAGCCCTCATCCGATCCGAACCGGTTAGGAACCTGCACATTTCTGCAACTTTCCAGCGAGCTTTCTACGCCATTCGACGACGTTTTCGACCAATTTAACTATTCTAATCAATCATAAAACATACCATAGAGTCATAGCAACATGTAATAGCAATCACAGACAGCAAACAACAATCCAAATGAATCAAAATGGATCAAAAGTGGCTAAAACCTCACATTTTCCTATAATCCTTCTTAATCATGTTTAAGCACATACTTAGTAAAACTTAATCAAATCGTCTAAATTTTCTAACAGAGGCATGAAATATTATTTAAAAATTTCTAAACATTTTTCCAGAATTTATTAGTGTATAAATTCGCTAATCTTCACTAATCACCCTTAATTAACTGTAATTAGTGCCAAAATGATGCTATCACTCACCTTGGCCACAAAATAAATCACCAAATCTGAAATATTCTCTGCTTGGGTCGAATTCCTATGTATAGCAGCAGCTCCAACCTTGCTTTGTTGCTATTTGGCCTTGTTTTGATGTAGTTTAGGCTTAATCTTCACTAAAAATGTGTTTTGGAGTGGTTTTAGAGGATGGAAGCCATTACTAAGGTCTCAAGAAGGTTTGTGGCGGCTCAAAACTGAAATGAAAGTGATAACCTAACCCTAATCAGTCCTCCTATACCTCTAAACCCGAAATTCCCCTTGGGCTTAGCTGTTAATCACCCGGTTAAGCCCAATTAAGCTGTTTTTCACCATCTGAAACTTGTTTCAGCCATATCTCCCAAACGGTAAGCCCGTTTGGCTAATGTGACCACTCTACGGAAAGAGAAACCATCATCCGAAGCCAATGGAAGTGGTTTCAGGCCAAAATTCATTTCCAGTCAAAAGTTATGGCCAAAAAAGTGCCAACTAGGGGTAAAATGGTCATTTAAAAATCGGGAAAAATCATGAACATGGGAAATGACCACAATAGTCGTCTCCCAAAGTTACATGACCATACGACTTCGTATGTGAAAGAAATAAATATCCTACGATCCTATGATGCGTAGAATGCGGGTCGTTACAGATAACATCACAGAATTATCACAAGACATAACATAAATAAATAATTAAGTAAACAGCGGAAGAATTTCTGAGCAAAACAGAACTTCATTTCATTCCAAAATAAACCATGTCTTTTACAACCATTTCAAGTAACTTCGTTACAACTGTCTTGTAATAATAGCCAAAGAAGCAATAATTTAAAAACAGTAAAACAGCTTATTCCCCAAGTGCAGTAAAAAGAGGCAGCCATAGCAAACCGTACATGCTGAGACAAAGCAAGTGATATCCAAGCTAAGAGCTAGTTATTCCTCCCTGAGAACCTGGGGGGGGACGAAAGAAAAAGAGGCGAAAGGAAAAAGGGTCAGTCATAAAGACTGAGTAAATTCTAGTGACTTTCAGTGTAGAAACTGTTAAAACAACCTATCATGAATGAACTGGAACTAAACTTAAGAATGGTGTCAAGGTGAACAAGATAGACTAAGGTGATCAGGATAAGTCAAGACAAGTCAAGTAAAGCATCACATGTTCGAGATTCGTTGTATCGACTGTACTAGTATACTAAGCCCATGTCACAAGTTAATCACGAAATAAATCACACGGCCCAATGTCATGAAATGACCCTGAAACGGGGTCTGACCCAAGTACGGGGTCCTACGGAGCGATTATCTAGTCGATCGGCTCCCTACAAGTTCTAGCTCGTCAAGTGTCCGGGTCATACGGCTAATCACAAATGTAGTCACCTGTGCTGGGTCCACCTTCGGGTGTATCAGCCCTAGGGTGTCAACCCCTGACACGATTCAAGATGCACAGATAAATCTACGGATACCCAGTGTCTGCCCCGGATACGTGCACGATCGTAGTCCGCCGAACCTACACTGGCGTACCCTACTGCCGTCGTTCACCTCTTACAATCAGCCCAGTAATCGTGCCCCCACCCGGCCTAGCCCCAGGGTACCTTGATACTTCTAGAGGGTTACTGCTGAAAGGGGTCGTGTCTAGGGTTTCGCCTAATAGATTAGGTCATGTAATTCGTGACCTAACCCGCCTAACAGATTAAGTCATGTAATTCGTGACTTAATCCTTTTCTAGTCTAGTCATGTCAAGATGGTTAAGTATGTCATTTCAGTTCGCGACTTAACCCGCCTACGTGTCATGTCAAGTTGGCTAAGTGTTGTCGTTTTCAAGTTCATGACTTAGCCCTACAAATCATGTTCAAATTGGTTAAGTTGTCTTTTCATGTTCATGACTTAACCCTAATTGGCATTAATTGATTCGTTAATGCACCGAACCACTCACATTGGGTCCTATTGTTCGTAGCCACTGGATTTGCCGGGCGGTTCCGGGCAAGTTTACGCTACGAACTCAACCCAACCTCGGGTTTCAAGCGCGATGTGACCAACTACCCACATTGGATCCTATTGTTTGTAGCAACTGGATTTCCCGGGCGGTTCCGGGCAGATTTACACTACAAACTCAACCTTACCTCGAGTTGGCCACTTTCTTGTTTTCTAAAGTCATGCCCATGTTCTTATCAGATTTTGATATCATGTTCATATGTCAACTTCGTGCCCAACTAAGGCATGTTTTAAAGTCAAATTATGGCATGTTCAAGTCAAGTTTTCGTGCCATATTTCATGTTCTACTTATGCCAAATTTCACAGTTTATTCATATAATTAATTCAAGTTTTGCCTATTCTACCCAATCGTATCCCCAACGTATATAAACGTACTTCGTTCATAAGCATAAACAATTAAAGAGAAAAAAGGGGAATAACACCAAACATGTGATAGGCATATGTGACAATTCCAACATTACTTGCATAATAAACAGGCTA
The DNA here is from genome assembly GCA_030737875.1 of Allium sativum. Taxonomy (NCBI): domain Eukaryota; kingdom Viridiplantae; phylum Streptophyta; class Magnoliopsida; order Asparagales; family Amaryllidaceae; genus Allium; species Allium sativum. Next base: position 126,819,398 of record CM060927.1, on the reverse strand, counting down.
TAACATATCACATGGTTTCAATGATGATAACTTGGCATAGTAATGATTCCAACTTAATTTAACATGATGATTTTACATCATAGGCATAATAATCATTGCGGGCATAATAATAATTTTATTATAAACATGAAACATTAAAGGCATAGTAATCCTAATAGGCATAGTGGATTCCAATTTTAACATTTTTAACATAATAATTCTCATAGGCATAATAATTCCAATTTATCAAAATGGTTCTCATCTAATATTATAAACATAATGGTTCCAACTTAGCGTTTTTAACATAATTAACATGATAGACATAATGATTCCAATTTAGCATAATTAACATGATAGACATAATGATTCAAATTTAGCGTTTTTAACATAATGATTCTCAATTAACATTATAGACATAATGATTCCAATTTAGCATTTTAACATATCTAACATTATAAACATAATAATCCCAACTTTTCATCATAAGCTAGCAATACCCTATTTTTCAAAAATCATGATGGGTATAATAACACCACAGGCATAATTCCATCAATATTCATAATCATAGGCATGGTTTAATCAACATAAATATTTCAATAAACATAGCGATTCCATGGACATGTATTAGTCTAACTTGCCAAACGATTAAGCCCAAGTGATTCATAACAACATCAAAATCATGGCAAGTTTAACTTGCAACGTTGCCATAGCAATATCCCAAATTATAATCCAAAGATAAACAATATAAATAATGGATTAACAATAGTTCTTAAATACGGTTTCAATTCACGGCATGTCCATATTGTTTTAGCGTTTTTGCCTAAAAAGTAACATAGAACTTACTATATGAAGCAAATAACCCAAATAAAAATCCCAAATCAATTTGTCCCAAATTCGTTGTCTAAAGCGTCGTAGTTGTTGTAGCTTCTAGTTGTAGCCTTCAAGAATCATCCTCCATCTTCTACAATCTTTTTCTTTGTATTTTTAATTCAGAGCTCTAGGTTTAATGGCGGCGGCCTGAGGCTAAAATGAAATAGTATGATTTAGGCTAGGTCTTAGGTCCTTTTTATAATGTTTGCAAGATGTTTTAGACCGTCGATGGAGCTTGATTCAATAATAGACGTTCGTTTGAAGGAGAGGACAATCCGGAGCTGCCACCTAGCCCTAGTGACAAAGCAGGCCTCTGAAAATCGACCAAACATAGACTAGGCCAGCCAGGGTGGGCTGGGTTCGACCTGGCTCTGGGCCAGGTCGACAGCCCTGTCGACAGCCCTGTCGACATGGCTAGCCAGGTCGACAGCCCAGTCGACCTGGGTGCCTTAGGCGGGAAATTTCCCGCCCTGGCCAATTGGGCCCGATTTTGAATCTTTAATCTTGTTTTCTGAGCTGTTTTCTTCTGTTCGAATTTTAAACTTAATTCAGAAACTTCCGGAGGCCATATCTTCTTCATACGGACTCCGTTTTTCGAAAACTCGGACTCTATTTCGCGTATTTTTCCGAGACGAACACAATGGCGTATCCCATTTCCCTTAATTCTTTGATTTGAAATTAATTATACTTTAATTTGTGAATTTCACTGTTATAGAATACACGGGGTGTTACATTCTACCTCAAAGATGACGAATAAGTCCTCGGTTTCCTTTAACCAATTCCTAGCTGCCACGAAGGACTCAGTTCCATGAAAGTCCTTTCCTCCCATAGCCTTCAAATCTTTACATATCTTAGCAAAAGTGTTTCCCCGTGGAGGAGGTGCTGCTGCAGCTGGATGATTTCCTGCAGCTGGGGGAGGGGGAACAGTAGGACCTGGCTGGGTGGCCCTTGCTTCTAAGAATCGTCTAAACCAACCAGGTATTGGTACACCCTCTGGCAAGTTAAGTTCTTCGGACATGATGATGATGATACTGAAACAAGAAGGATAGATTCAAAACGAAGGATAAGAGATAGTGCCTATGGCTTTTGGGGAATAGCCTTTAAAAACTTTTTCTTGGAAAAATGCTTCTTTGTAAATGGTTTTGAAAAATTTAAAAGGTTTTCAAAACTTTTGCCCAGTCTTGGTAACCTTCTGCTCTGATACCAAGTGTAACACCCTCTCCTCCGCTAGGGTCACTTCACAAAAGGGAATGCCCTAGTTTTGGAGAGGTATTATCGAGAGAACATCACAGAATTATCACAAGACAGAACATAAATAAATAATTAAGTAAACAGCGGAAGAATTTCTGAGCAAAACAGAACTTCATTTCATTCCAAAATAAACCATGTCTTTTACAAACATTTCAAGTAGCTTCATTACAACTGTCTTGTAATAATAGCCAAAGAAGCAATAACTTAAAAACTGTAAAACAGCTTATTCCCCAAGTGCAGTAAAAAGAAGCAGCCATAGCAAACCGTACATGCTGAGCCAAAGCAAGTGATATCCAAGCTAAGAGCTAGTTATTCCTCCCTGAGAACCTGGGGGGGGGGGGAAACGAAAGAAAAAGAGGCGAAAGGAAAAGGGTCAGTCATAAAGACTGAGTAAGTTCTAGTGACTTCCAGTGTAAAAACGGTTAAAACAACCTGTCATGAATGAACCGGAACTAAACTTAAGAATAGAGTCAAGGTGAACAAGATAGACTAAGGTGATCAGGATAAGTCAAGACAAGTCAAGTAAAGCATCACATGTTCGAGATTCGTTGCATCGACTGTACTAGTATACTAAGCCCATATTACAAGTTAATCACGAAATAAATCCCACGGCCCAATGTCATGAAATGACCCTGAAACGGGGTCTGACCCAAGTACGGGGTCCTACGGAGCGATTATCTAGTCGATCGGCTCCCTACAAGTTCTAGCTCGTCAAGTGTCCGTGTCATACGGCTAATCACGAATGTAGTCACCTGTGATGGGTCCACCTTCGGGTGTATCAGCCCTAGGGTGTCAACCCCTGACACGATTCAAGATGCACAGATAAATCTACGGATACCCAGTGTCTGCCCCGGATACGTGCACGATCGTAGTCCGCCGAACCTACACTGGCGTACCCTACTGCCGTCGTTCACCTCTTACAATCAGCCCAGTAATCGTGCCCCACCCGGCCTAGCCCCAGGGTACCTTGATACTTCTAGAGGGTTACTGCTGAAAGGGGTCGTGTCTAGGGTTTCGCCTAATAGATTAGGTCATGTAATTCGTGACCTAACCCGCCTAACAGATTAAGTCATGTAATTCGTGACTTAATCCTTTTCTAGTCTAGTCATGTCAAGATGGTTAAGTATGTCATTTCAGTTCGCGACTTAACCCGCCTACGTGTCATGTCAAGTTGGCTAAGTGTTGTCGTTTTCAAGTTCATGACTTAGCCCTACAAATCGTGTTCAAATTGGTTAAGTTGTCTTTTCATGTTCATGACTTAACCCTAATTGGCATTAATTGATTCGTTAATGCACCGAACCACTCACATTGGATCCTATTGTTCGTAGCCACTGGATTTGCCAGGCGGTTCCGGGCAGGTTTACGCTACGAACTCAACCCAACCTCGGGTTTCAAGCGCGATGTGACCAACTACCCACATTGGATCCTATTGTTTGTAGCAACTGGATTTGCCGGGCGGTTCCGGGCAGATTTACACTACAAACTCAACCCAACCTCGAGTTGGCCACTTTCTTGTTTTCTAAAGTCATGCCCATGTTCTTATCAGATTTTGATATCATGTTCATATGTCAACTTCGTGCCCAACTAAGGCATGTTTTAAAGTCAAATTATGGCATGTTCAAGTCAAGCTTTCGTGCCATATTTCATGTTCTACTTATGCCAATTTCATAGTTTATGCTTAAAAATTAATTCAAGTTTTGCCTATTCTACCCAATCGTATCCCCAACGTATATAAACGTACTTCGTTCACATGTATAAACAATTCAAGAGATAAAGGGGAATAATACCAAACATGTGATAGGCATATGTGACAGTTACAACATTACTTGCATAATAAACAGGCTATAACATATCACATAGTTGCAATACTAGTATGGTGATGATTCCAACTTAATTTAACATGATGTTTTCAACTTTGCATTATAGGCATAATAATCATTGCGGCATCATAATAATTTTATTATAAACATGAAACATTAAAGGCATAGTAATCATAATAGGCATAGTGGATTCCAATTTAGCATTTTTAACATAATAATTCTCAATTAACAAGATAGACATAATGATCCTAATTTAGCGTTTTTAACATAATTAACATGATAGGCATAATGATTCCAAATTTGGCGTTTTAACATAATTAACATGATAGACATAATGATTCCAATTTAGCATTTTAACATATCTAACATTATAAACATAATAATCCCAACTTTTCATCATAACCTAGCAATACCCTATTTTTCATAAATCATGATGGGTATAATAACACCACAGGCATAATTCCATCAATATTCATAGCCATGGTCTAATTAGCATCATAGGCATGGTTTAATCAACATAAATATTTCAATAAACATAGCGATTCCATGGATATGTATTAGTCCAACTTGCCAAACAATTAAGCCCAAGTGATTCATAACAACATCAAAATCATGGCAAGTTTAACTTGCAACGTTGCCATAGCAATATTCCCAAATTATAATTTAACGATAAATAATATAAACAATGGATTAGCAATAGTTCATAAATTCGGTTTCAATTCATCGCATGTCCATACTGTTTTAGCGTTTTTGCCTAAAAAGTAACATAGAATTTACAATATGAAGCAAATAACCCAAATAAAAATCCCAAATCAATTTGTCCCAAATTCGTTGTCTAAAGCGTCGTAGTTGTTGTAGCTTCTAGTTGTAGCCTTCAAGAATCATCCTCCATCTTCTATAATCTTTTTCTTTGTATTTTTAATTTAGAGCTCTAGGTTTAATGGCGGCGGCCTGAGGCTAAAATGAAATAGTATGATTTAGGCTAGGTCTTAGGTCCTTTTTATAATGTTTGCAAGATGTTTTAGACCGTCGATGGAGCTTGATTCAACAATAGCCGTTCGTTTGAAGGGGAGGCCAATCCGGAGCTGCCACCTAGCCCTAGTGACAAAGCAGGCCTCTGAAAATCGACCAAACATAGACTAGGCCAGCCAGGGTGGGCTGGGTTCGACCTGGCTCTGGACCAGGTCGACAGCCCTTTTGACAGGCCTGTCGACAGCCCTGTCGACATGGCTAGCCCAGGTCGACAGCCCAGTCGACCTGGGTGCCTTAGGCGGGAATTTTCCCGCCCTGGCCAATTGGGCCCGATTTTGAATTTTAAACTTGTTTTTCTGAGCTGTTTTCTTCTGTTTGAATTTTAACCTGAATTCTGAAACTTCCGGAGGCCATATCTTCTTCATACGGACTCCGTTTTTCGAAAACTCAGACTCTATTTTGCGTATTTTTCCGAGACGAACACAATGGCGTATCCCGTTTCCCTTAATTCTTTGATTTGAAATTAATTATACTTTAATTTGTGAATTTCACTGTTATAGAATACACGGGGTGTTACACGCGGTGTGCATGGTTGTTGCTCGTGATACAAACGACTGTCGGGATTGAAAGGTGACGGTTTGTGTGTCGGAGTATCAAACCAGATGGCGCAACCCTTTTCTTTTTCTGTTGGACAAGCTGGAGCAGCTCAGAAAATGTGTCTGTTATTCTGTTGATAGGCTTAGAAAAGATGCACTGTAGTGTTATTTTTGTATTTCTTCTTTTTAATTCTACATTTTAATTTCTGCACTTTGTATTCTGAAATTTGAATTCTGCAATTATATTCTGCAATTTGTATTATATATTCTACTACTTTATTAAGCACAAACAAATAAATAATAAAATAATAACAATACCTATTTCAGTTTGCCCCTTTCGTAAAAAAAAACGCATTCCCCATTCGTGAAAATACCCCTTCCCCAGCCCCTTCCAAATGCCCATTTCGGTTCGTTTGCAAACGCACCCTTAATTGCCCTTTTATCTTTTTCAAAGTTGATTCTATTAACCCCTCATTTTGGTTTTCTAACCATACTAAAATAAAAATGAGAAATTTATCTTCATATATTGTTCAATTTAATTTATTCACTTTTCTATTATACTGTTGTTTACACGCCTTTTGGCAAGGCAGTCAAAGTTCATGGACAAAGCGCTCAAGACTTGATACAGACATCTCTATTTACTACTAAGACGATGGAATCAACACCGCCTCGGCCTTCTTTCAGCTCGGTCCTCCCTGGCTCAAGCTCCCCCAACTCGGCCTTCTTTAAGAGAAAAGGAATAATAAATTGGAAACGGGTTCGGCTCGGCTCGGTACTATCGTTCTGGACCATGCAACCCCGATACTACACGTCTCAAAGACCTATTATGTCGGTTATATCCTTGGTCAACAACCTCTATTATTTCGGATCTCACTACACGTGTCATATATCCAACCGAAGAAGACATCTCCCACGGATTGAAGACTAGTTTCACTACCACCCCACCGAGATGGGATGAGGGACACGTGGCATATCGAGCCGGATCCAACTTCAACTATAAATAGTCCTTCAAAGCTCTAGAAATAGGACTTTTGGCATTTATTATCTTCTATACTCTATGCTACTCCCTTGTACTCGAGTGTTTGAGAGAATTTCCGTTATTGTACTCATTTTATTCAAGTTTTATAAGAAGAATATAAAGTGGACCTAGGCTCTTTCATGCCGAACCACTATAAACTTGTGTATGATTGCATTTGCTCATTTTTCATTTTTATTCTCTTTATATTCTTTATTTGGGTGTTGTGCCACTTTTTGGCGTCAATACTTTGGTGCTTTCACTGAGAAAGAATTCTCAATGGTTAAGGGTTTTGATCAACTTTTGGATCACCAAGTTCGAAATAAAATCCTAATTTCTATCATCTTCAGTAATAGTGGTTTCTAAGATTTACACCCACGTTATTGGAAAACAACCTCAATACTAAAACCTTGTCTCGCCAATAAATGTTGCTCATACTCCGGCCCCCAACTCGGCACAACTTGAACTGATCATCCCCGGGTCGGCACCGACCCGACTCGAGGCTCAACCAAACTCCCATTCTCTTATATGTCCCTCTTCATCCAACCAAGGTCCCTCCTCGGCATTTTCTAGTTGCGACGATTTCATGGTATTGATGAAACATCTTCGAGAAACAATGGTAGCATTGGATGCTCAAGCACGGGAGAATGCTACTATGAGGCAGGACATGAACTGGGTGGCGAGACAATGGAAGGACTTCAGGACTCAGCAGGCTTCTCCCCAAACACACCACCAAGCAGCCGAAAGCTCATCATTGTCAGGAAGGAGTGGAGGAGCAGCGTAAAAATTCACCAGGGAATGAAGTGTTGATGAACTTCAACACGGCAGGATCCCAGCTCGGCGTAGCGATCCGGCTCGGATCAATAATGTGACACCCCACGTCCGTTAATGTCATTCATTAAGAGAATGCATTAAGTTTCGTGAAGCGTTATAGGTAAACAGAAATAGAAACATTACAAGATAGATATAAAATAGCAGTGGAACTTAAAATTTTATTTATGTAGAAAACATAACATCGTGGTTCAAAACATCATAAGTCTAAAAATATATAAACCCAGTACATCATTTTAAAATTTCTGTCTTGTACTTAAAACATCAGAGTACAGTAATAAAAGAAGCATAATCCCCATAACATAGCCATAGTAGAAGAGATAAGAACTTGAGCAATACATCTGAGCAGCTCCAAGCAGAATGCAAGTAGAATCTTGATCAAGCTTGAGTATTTCCACCCTGAGAACCTGGGGAGGGGGGAACGGAAGAGAAATAAGAGGAAACAAAATGGTCAGACATAAAGTCTGGCGAGTCCAGTTACTTTTAGCATATAAATAAGTAAAAGTATAATGATAGGCGTATAAAGTGGATAAGAGAGATAACATCATAATAGGCAGGCATGACAAGGTAAACAGGATAACATGTTAGAATATACTATGCTTCTCTAATGATTTCTCTTTCTCTGCACCAATACTAGTGTCTTATTAACAAGATGATCCCCAACAAGTATAAGATGGTAGACCTAAGTATACTTCCAGTGAGAGGTTTTCACCCCTACACAATCAACAGGCAGCCAACGTACCGGAGTTACCCCTAAGGGTATTAACGGGCTCCCCAACCATATCGAAGTCTAGATGTACCATAATTACTACCCTAATCGATCGGCTCCCTACTCCGTAGATACCCCGTGCTAGCCCCACATAGGGTGTATCACTCCCTAAAGTGGCAACCCTTCGTTTCAGGATGTGCACAACCTTATCTACAGGTGTCACGACGTCTAAACCTCCTCTGCTAGACCCACGCATGCACATGACCCCGTCAGAATGCGCTGCCCACATCGTCCCCCACGTTTGGATCTCTTACAATCAGCCCAGTAAGCGTACCCCGACTCCGACCTAATTTGGGGTACTCGTTTGATACCTATATATGGGTTACTGACTGAAACAGGTCCCACACACAAGATGATACAAGCTTCCCCCTACGCTTGCATCCCCACTAGGTTTTCCACAGGTTATGCCATTCCAGAGTAAAAGATTGCATAACCCCACGGGTTAAGTTTGTGGGCTTATGTATAAAAATATTACCCACTCACCCAAAATTTACTTAACTCACCCACTGTTTCAAACAAGTTTACTTAACCCTTACTCAAATTATATGCTCATACAATCCATATGAATTCAACTAGGTTAAATATTCCAATTCATTACCATATTCATTTATGGTTATAACATGCTAGACCTCCCACATTAAGCCTACCACTTGTGGATGCTGGATATGTCGGTCGGTTCCAGGCAGACTTCTTCCACAAGTCGGACTTAACCTCGTGTCTTAGCACGTCTCATGTTTATACACTTAGACCCCTCACATTAGATTCACTACTTGTGGTCGCTGGATATGTCGGTCGGTTCCGGGAAGACTTCTACCACAAGTGTAATCTAACCTCCTGTCTAAGCGCGGTTATAGTTTCCAATTACTGTAATTCTAGGCATTTCCATTATTAACCAATTATTCCTATGTCATTATAGGTTATCATGCCACTTTCCCAAGTTATATTCATAATGAACCATATACCCCAAATTAAGGTCTTTAATCACAAGTAGATTTATGCCCCCAAATTCATGTTCATATATTCTATTCAAGTTATGCCCAATTTCCAATTACAAGTTATGCCCCAATTCTACCGTTTTCCTCTCATTCCCAATTTAACGCGTTTGCATATTTCAGCGGCATGCCTAGGCTCGAAGGTAGTCTGGCTATAAAAATAAAAGGGAAAAGATGAAGGGAAGAGGATAAAAATGATCATACTAACAAGATCGACATATAATGGAAGAAATAGGCATAAGCGTATAGTGGCATAATGACAAGATAGGCATATAGGAGCAGATCTGATGAAATGTGATAATAGAACTGATTCTAGCATAATAGAGACATCATAAATAGGCATGAGATCTAAACAGTGAATTAGATATCCAACTAGTAACAGATTTGATTTAACGACAAACATAATAGGAACAGGCATGAGGTGATCTAAGCAGTGAATTAGATCTATAAACAGTGGCAGATCTGACATGATAAATATGTATAAGTTCAGATCTAGCTCATAGTCATGTCAGAATAACTTAGATAAACAGGTTATAACAGATCTGATATGATTCAAATAGTCACAGGCATAGGTCCAAGTTATAGTCATGTCAAATTTACTTTTTAAATATTTAGATCTAAAATTAACATAGACTCACTGTGATTGGATCTATAAAAATAGAAGAAAGGTTGCAGATATTGAATCACAGATCTCTAAACTCTAGTTGACCGTTGAAGAAGAAAAGACTTGATTTAATCTGGGCAGAGGGAGCATCTAGTTCTCCATTTTTTTTTTGTGTGGAGAAACATGAAAAATGAGGCCATATATATAGTTGTCACGAAACCCTAATCTGCCCAGATCTGCCGCGGGAGGTCGATCCCCCCTTATGGGGTCGACCCATGGGTCGACACCCCCCTTATGGGGTCGACACCCCCTTGATGGTGTCGACACCCCTGGATGGGAATTTTCCCGCTCCCCCAATTATCTGGATTTTGAACAGTTTTGAATTTTCTAGATATATTTTATACATATATATTCTTCTTATGCGTATACAAACTTCAAACCTTAATAACTTCTTCATACGGTGTTCGTTTTACGCAAACCAGGTGTCTATCTTGACTAGAATTCCGAGACGAACGCAATGGCGCGGTCCGTTTCCCTTAATTCTAAATATTAAATTAGTTATTCTTTAATTTATCATCTTTTAGTGTTGTTAAAATACGGAGTATTACATTCTCCCCTACTCAAAGGATTTCATCCCTGAAATCTCCAAGTTAAGACGAATGTATATCCTACCATCCATCATCCATCTACTCATCCACCAATCACGGGTATCCATTATCCTTAAAAGATTTCTATTGCTTACATGAACATATGCAAAGGTGTGTGTATATGTCCCAATACTAATGCAAAAATCAGGCGGTCTGCTGATTCAGTCGACCTCCTTAATGCAATGTATGTTAGTGCCATGAATCCAACATGTATGCAAATGATCCTATTATAATATGTAAGTTCTATATGCGTGCACAGTCATCCATCCACATGCAACATCCATATGATGATACATCCATTTCCATCCATAAAAAGAAGAAAAATGCACACACATCCATATGCAGTATGAGAGTGATTGAGCCGATCTAGTGCCTAATGTGTGTGTATATGCATCCACGAGTAACCACTAGCAAATACTTGCATCCACTTGCATGCATCAAACATAACATGTTTCAAACACATGTTTACATCCATGGGTTTCCTACCTAAAGGTCGAAGAATTCGATCGATAGAATATACTTAAATGATAGAAACAAGCATGAATAAAAGCTTTGGAAAGGAAGTTAAGAACATACCCTCGAGAAGAAAAGAGTATGAAGTGTGAATCTTGTCTTCGGTCTCCCTAGTTGCATCCTTTGGGTTATCTCCCCACTGAACTTTCATCAACTTGACCTCTCGGTTGCGTAGCTTCTTTACCTTTGATCCAAGAATACGGGTAGGAACTCGCCTAACTGTCGCCTCCCGTTCCACCTCTACTTCTTCCAATATACTCGGCTCAACTACTTCTGCAGTATCATGCAAGCACTTCCGCAAATGAGAAACGTGGAGAACATTATGAACACCGGACAGTTTCTCTGGTAGCTTTACTCTATAGGCCATTTGGCCAATCCTTTCTGTTATGGGAAATGGCCTTACGAATCTTGGTGCCAATTTCCCTACAGATCCAAAGCGAACCACATTACTCAAAGGTGATACCTTAATGAAAAACATGTCTCCCACCTCAAACTCAATGTCAGTACTTCTCTTATCTGTGAAGGACTACTGCCTATCCTAGGCTGTCTTCATTCGTCTGCGGATAAGATCGATCTTTTCGGACGTCTCTCTAACTATATCTGGTCCAAGTAGAAGTCTTTCTATAGATTCCCACCAACAAGTTAGTGATCTATAGGGTTGTCCGTGCAATGCTTCGAAGGGTGCCATGCCGTTACTAGCTTGATAACTATTGTTGTAGGCGAACTCCATTAAAGGAAGGTGCTCTTCCCAAGTTCCTCCGAAGTCTAGGATACACAGCCTTAAAAGATCCTTAAGAACTCTATTCACCCTTTCCGTCTGTCCATCGGTCTGTGGGTGATAAGCGGTGTTCAAACACAATTGTGTACTTAATGCTTCTTGCAAGCTCCTCCAAAATTCACTGGTGAAAATGGGGTCACGATCACTTACAATACTGGAAGGTTCTCCATGAAGACGGACTATATCACGAACGTAAACTGCTGCCAATCATGATGTCATCATCTTACTCTTAACTGGAATGAAATGAGCGCTCTTAGTAAGTCTGTCTACCACAACCAAAATACTGGTGTTGCCTTTCTTTGATCTAGGAAAACCATCTATGAAATCCATAGAGACGCTTTCCCACTTCCACTGCGGGACCTCCAAAGGATGAAGTAAACCACCGGGCGTTTTTTCTCAGCTTTAACTTGCTGGCAAACCAAACATTGAGAAACAAACTCCGCCACATCTTTCTTCATCCCAGTCCAAAAGAAAACCCTCTTCTTATCCCTATACATCTTATCACCACCTGGATGAATAGTCATCTTAGAATGATGGGCTTCCTCTAGGACTATCTTCAACAAACTCCCAACTCGGGGAACACAAAGCCTTCCGTCTCGTTGCAACCACCCTCTATCGTCTGTGGAATATCTACTGAGGTGGCTAGAAGTCTCCCCTTTACTGAGCCTATCCAAGATGCCTGAAATATGTGGATCCTTTCGCTGCGAAGCTCCTGTTTAATCCATAAGAGTAGGTCGCACCTCCAGTGATGCAAATAAGCCAGGCAAAAACTCGGTGGAGGGTCTAAAATCAAAAGTCGATATAAACTCCAAGCTTTTCCTTTCCACAAATAGAGGACTTAAGGCCATCCTCTGCTACTCAGTGTGTCTGCCACCACATTACCCTTGCTAGGGGTATAAGCAATCTCGAAGTCATAAGATGCTAGGAACTCCATCCACCTTTGTTGCCTTAAATTAAGATCCTTCTGCGAGAACAAGTACTTGAGAGATTTATGATCGGTGTACAACTCGAACTTCTCTACAAGCAAATAATGACGCCATGTTTTAAGCACGAATACTATGGCAGCTAGCTCTAAGTCATAGGTAGGGTAGTTCTTCTCATGAACCCTTAGTTGTCTACCCCCATAACATATTAACCACACCAAGTCATGTACCACATGTATCAGTGTATACTGTAACACTTTGTTCCCGTCAGGCAAGGTCAAGCTGGGGCTATTGTCAGATCCCTCTTCAATCGCTGGAAAGCAACATCACATTCTATATCCCACGAAAACGTCAAATTCTTCTTCGTCAGCCTGGTGAGTGGGGCTGATATCTTTGCGAAGTCCTTAACGAACTTCCTATAATAGCCTACCAATCCAAGAAAGCTTCTCGCTTCCGTTGCATTCTTAGGAATTTGCCAATCTTGAACTACAACTACCTTTGTGGGATCTACTGCTATCCCATCTTTAGAGACCACATTCCCTAGAAATCTCACCTCTTTTCTCCAAAAATGGCATTTGGAGAATTTCGCCTTAAGCTGATGCGCACGCGGAGTTTTCAAAACCTCTCTCAAATGTTGGGCATGCTCTTCCTCGCTCTTTGAGAAGATCAGAATATCATCAACAAAGACCACGACAAACTTATTTAGAAACTCCCCTCATCAGATCAACAAAATAGGCGGGTGCATTCGTCAACCCAAAAGGAGTAACGAGCCATTCAAAGAAACCATCTGGAGTCTTAAAAGTTGTCTTGTCTATACTGTCCACGGCCACCCTCAACTGAAGAAACCTCATGGCCAAGTCTAACTGAGAGAATACTGATGCACCAACGAGCTGGTCAAACAGATCATCTATCCTCGGGAGTGGGTGCCTATTATTCTTGGTGAGTTTGTTCAACTCTCTATAGTCTACACATAAGCGAATCGAACCATCCGCCTTAGTTGCGAATACCACCGACGCACCCTATTCAGATATGCTTCGCCTAATAAACCCTTTCTCAAGTAGCTCCTTTGCTTGCTAAGCTCCCTCCTTTCCCTTGGAGCCATATAATGTACAGGTAATGCAACTGGATTTGCATTGTCTACCAAGTATATACGAAAATCGATCTCGTGCCTCGGAGGTAAGCCCCGAACCTCCTCAAAAACATCAGAATACTCATGGACTACTAGTACAGATCGTAGATCATCAATAGATGCGTCAAGAGACTCTAGGAAACTAAGCATGACAGACCACTTAGGGTCACAATAAATCTCGAGGGTCCTCCCATGGCAAGTCAAAAGTCTAACGACTCTCCTCTCACAATCCAGAATGACACCATACATGGCTAGCCAATCCATCCCTAGAATCAAACCATAACCTATAAAACCGAGCACATATGCGTCGCACCCAAACTCGACGCCTAACACAGATATTCTCAAACCCCGACAAATCATGGACAAATGAGCGAACCACCAATGGGGTTTGAGACAACAATGGGATCCACTACCATACTAGTATTAAGGTGCAGAGACTCAACCACAGAATCATATATAAATGAATGCGAAGCGCTAGAATAAAAAAGAGTTCTAATAGGATGATTGGAAAGAGAAATCAAACCTTCCATGGAAACTTTCCTACCTCGATCTGGAGCACTTATCGCAAGAGCATGCACTTGCCCTCCAGAAGCTCCTGCCCTTTGACCTTGTCCTTTCTTCTTCGGGGACTCCTTAGAAAAGTGTCTGACCTTTCCACAACTAAAGCAAGCATTCTTCCTTCTTTTGCAGTCCTTGATCAAGTGACCCTCGCGTCCGCAATTATGGAACTTCCTCTTATCCTTATCATTCTTTCCACCTTTCTTTTGTTGTTGTTGTTGTTGTTGTTGTCCCTTCTTGGGCCATACTTTCTTGTTTTGTGTTTCCTTAACCTTAACTTCTTTCTTTTCAGCTTTATCTTCCTCATGCATTAAGGCCATATCAACGAGACTTTCAAAAGTTGCTCCCATCGGAATATGAGACATAGCTAACCCATGGAGGGGTTCATCTAGTCCTCTAGCAAATCGCAAAGCTTTCTTATGCAGAGTATCCACTAGCTCCAATCCAAACCTCGCTAGTTGGTTGAATTTGTTAACATACTCTTTGACAGTCATGCCTCCTTGCTTGAGTGCCAGAAAATTTTCCATTTGCATGCTTTTCTCAGCTTGAGAAAGAAAACTTCATTTCAAACCTTTGCCGAAAATCATCCCAAGTCTCCACTGGATGCCCTATTTACGTCACTTCCCACCAGAACGAAGCTTCGTCTTTCAGTAGCCAGGCGGCTAACTGAATCTTCCTACGATCGTCCGCTTCAAAAACTCCAAATAGGTCCTTCGTCTCTTTCAGCCTATTCCTTGCCTCCACGAATGTCTCAGCTCCACGGAATGGCTTTCCTCCCATAGCATAGAAATCTTTTCAGATCTTAGAGAAGTTATCTGCACGCGGAGGAGGAGTAGGAACGACGGGTGCAGCTGGGGGAGGAACGTCAGCTTGACCACCGGTAGGCGCCGTGGCCACTAGATACCTACGGAACCGGCCTGGTATCGTAACACCCTCAGGAATATTAGGTTCCCCAGACATGCTGAAAAGAAAAGGAAAGGGATTCAGACAAAGGATCGAAAGATATTACATATGGCTTTGGGGAATATGTTTTTCAAAACAGACTTTTCTTTTGAACATGCTTTCTTTTAAAACCTTTTTGAAAATAAATTTCAAAATCTTTTATCCAGTCTGGTAACCTTCAGCTCTGATACCAAGTGTGACACCCCACGTCCGTTAATGTCACTCATTAAGAGAATGCGTTAAGTTTCGTGAAGCGTTATAGGTAAACAAAAACAGAAACATTACAAGACAGATATAAAATGACAGCGGAATTTAAAATTTTATTTATGCAGAAAACATAACATCGTGGTTCGAAACATCATAAAGTCTAAAAATACATAAACCCAGTACATCATCTTAAAATTTCTGTCTTGTACTTAAAACATCAGAGTACAGTAATAAAAGAAGCATAATCCCCATAACATAGCCATAGTAGAAGAGATAAGAACTTGAGCAATATATCTAAGCAGCTCCAAGCAGAATGCAAGCAGAATCTTGATCAACCGTGGGTATTCCCACCCTGAGAACCTGGGGGGAGAATGGAAGAGAAAGAAGAGGAAACAAAATAGGCAGACATAAAGTCTAGCAAGTCCAGTTACTTTTAGCATATAAATAAGTAAAAGTATCATAACAGGCGTATAAAGTGGATAAGAGAGATAACATCATAATAGGCAGGCATGACAAGGTAAACAGGATAACATGATAGAGTATACTATGATTCTCTAATGATTTCTCTTTCTCTGCACCAATACTAGTGTCTTATTAACAAGATGATCCCCAACAAGTATAAGATGGTAGACTTAGGTGTACTTCCAGTGAAAGGTTTTCACCCCATACAATCAACAGGCAACCCAACATACCGGAGTTACCCTTAAGGGTATTAACGGGCTCCCCAACCATATCGGAGTCTAGATGTACCATAATTACTGCCCTAATCGATCGACTCCCTACTCTGTAGATACCCTGTGATGGCCCCACAGTAGGGTGTATCACTCCCTAAAGTGGCAACCCTTCGTTTTCAGGATGTGCACAACCATATCTACAGGTGTCACGGCGTCTAAACCTCCTCTGCTGGACCCATGCACACATATGACTCTGTCGGATTGTGCCGCCCACACCGTCCCCCACGTTTGGATCTTTTACAATCAGCCCGGTAAGCGTGCCCCGACTCCGGCCTAATTCGAAGTACTCGTTTGATACCTATATATGGTTACTAACTGAAACAGGTCACATACACAAGATGATACAAGCTTCCCCCTACGCTTGCATCCCCACTAGGTTTTCCACAGGTTATGCCATTCCAGAGTAAAAGATTGCATAACCCCACGGGTTAAGTTTGCGGGCCTATATATATATATATAAATATTACCCACCCACCCAAGATTTACTTAACCCACCCACTGTTTCAAACAAGTTTACTTAACCCTACTCAAGTTATATATTCATACAATCCATATGGATTCAACTAGGTTAAGTATTCCAATTCATTACAATATTCATTTATGGTTATAACGTGCTAGACCTCCCACATTAACCCTACCACTTGTGGATGTTGGATATGCCGGTCGGTTCCGGACAGACTTCTTCCACAAGTCGAACTTAACCTCGTGTCCCAGCACGTCTCATGTTTATACACTTAGACCCCTCACATTAGATTTACCACTTGTGGTCGTTGGATATGCCGGTCGGTTTCGGGCAGACTTCTACCACAAATGTAATCTAGCCTCGTGTCTAAGCGCGGTTACAGTTTCTAATTAATGTAATTCTAAGCATTTCCATTATTAACCAATTATTCCTATGTCATTATAGGTTTTCATGCCCCTTTCCCAAGTTATGTTCATAATGAACCATATACCCCAAATTAAGGTCTTTAATCACAAGTTGATTTATGCCCCAAATTCATGTTCATATATTTTCTTCAAGTTATGACCAATTTCCAATTACAAGTTATACCCCAATTTTACCATTTTCCCCTCGTTCCCAATTTAACACGTTTGCATATTTCAGCGGCATGCCTAGGCTCGAAGGTAGCCTGGCTATAAAAATAAAAGGGAAAAGATGAAGAGAAGAGGACATAAATGATCATGCTAACAAGATCGACATATAATGCCAAAAATAAGCATAAGTATATAGGGGCATAATGACAGGATAGACATATAGGAGCAGATCTGATGAACATGTGATAATAGAACCGATTATAACATAACAGGGACATCATAAACAGGCATGATGAGATCTAAACAATGAACTAGATATCCATCTAGTAACAAATCTAATTTAACGACAAACATAATAGGAACAGACATGAGGTGATCTAAACAGTGAATTAGATCTATAAACATTGGTAGATCGACAAGATAAATAGGTATAGGTTCAGATCTAGTTCATAGTCATGTTAGAATAACTTAGATAAACAGGTTATAACAGATCTGATATGATTCAAATAGTCACAGACATAGATCCAAGTTATAGTCATGTCAAGATTTACTTTTTAAATATTTAGATCTAAAATTAACATAGACTCACTGTGATTAGATCTAGAAAAATAGAAGAAAGGTTGCAGATATTGAATCACAGATCTTTAAACTCTAGTTGATTGTTGAAGAAGAAAAGACTTGATTTAATCTGGGCAGAGGGAGCATCTAGTTCTCCATTATTTTTTGTGTGGAGAAACAAGAAAAATAAGGCCATATATATAGTTGTCACGAAACCCTAATCTGCCCAGATCTGCCATAGGGGGGTTGACCCCCCCTTATGGGGTCGACCCAAAGGTCGAAACCCCTGGACGGGGATTTTCCCGCTCCCCCAATTTTCTAGATTTTGAACAGTTTATAATTTTCTAGATATATTTTATTCATATATATTATTCTTATGCGTGTACAAACTTCAAACCTTAATAACTTCTTCATACGGTGTCCGTTTTACGCAAACCAGGTGTCTATTTTGATCAGAATTCTAAGACGAATGCAATGGCGCAGTCCGTTTCCCTTAAGTCTGAATATTAAATTAATTACTATTTAATTTATCATCTTTTAGTATTGTTAAAATATAGGGTGTTACAGATAATACCAAACTGGAGGGCGCCGATCCAACAATCGAGCCAACTCGGAATCCTTCTATAGCTCGCGATGCTTCTGGCACCTCTCATGCTCCATTTCTTCCTCGCTTGCACCCTATGATTGATCGGGGCAATATGGGTCAGGGAAGCGCTGCTTGGACGGAAGTCTAGGCAACATTGCCTGAGGCGGGAGCAGATAGGGCCAGGCAAGTTGAGAGCTCGGAGCAGTTTATTTTTAGTACTCTGGATTTGACTACCATGGTGCGTCAGATCATGAATGATCACATTTCGTTTATAGATGATATTTTACAAGTGGAATTCCCAAGAAGATTCAACATGCCACAAATAAGCCACTATTTAGGAATGACAGACCGCAACAACATTTGATGAGATATTCATGGCACATGGCCATCAGCCGCACCGGACACGGTTAAGTTCAAGCTTTCCCGATATCTTAATGGGGTGGCACTTATGTGGTTTAAATAGCTTCCCCTAAGACCAGTATTGAACTTCAAAGACTTGAGTGAGAAGTTCTAGAATCAATTTTTCATTCACACCACTAAGTCGAAGCATGTCATTGCTCTTTTTGCGATCAAGCAAGCCCGGGAGAATCTCTGAGGGATTATCTCAACCGATTCAATATGGCCATTATTGAAGTCATTAATCCCAATCTTCGAAACTATCTTGATGGCGATGGTTAATGGAATCAATAAAGGAACGGAATTTGGGAAGTATTTAATTGGAAAAAAAACCCACGTCGATTGAATTATTCTATGAAAAGGCCAGTGTGCGCCTACGAAAGGAAATCGCGCAAGTAAACCAGAAAAGGGGGTCAATTAATGTGTTGAACGAAGGCATAAAAAGCAATGTTGCGGTTAAAAGTCCGGAGATAATTCTGGAAAGGTTGAGGTGAACATTGGGAACCATGGCAAGTGAACGTTAACCGATGAAAGAATGGCAATAGAAGCAGTGGCCAAAAGGGGAATCCAAAGAAGCAACCTCGATTTCAGGCATTTGGAAGATATAAAATGTTGACTGACACGTTAGAAAATATTTATCTTGATACGTGCAGTACAATGCAGTACAAGAAATCACCTCTTCTCGGGAGTCCACGGAGAAAGAGCGGAAAACAAGGAAGTTTCGCTTGTTTCATGAGATCTATGGTCACACGACTAACGAGTATCGTTATCTCAGGGATATCATCGAGAAGTTGATTAGAGAAGGAAAGCTCAATGAATACAAAGTTGCCTCGCGGGACAGGGGTCATGGTACCTTGGCCCCTCAAACAAGGTCAGGTTGCTCCTAGAGCCACCGCCCAGTGGAAAGCTGAAGGAATAGTGATTAACACTGTCGTCGAAGGACCGTATCCAACTTGTCACAATGTAAGGACTTTGGAGCAGTACATGAACGCTGCCAAGCATCTATAAATTAGGGAGTGCAGCGCTCCCAAAGAAAATGCACCTGTGAAGCAGTCGAAAAACGTTGGTTGACGACATCGTCTTCTACGACAGAGAATCTGAGGGGGTGGAGACCCTGAGTATTGACCTGTTAATTATAACCATTATTGGTTCAACTACCGTAAGGAAAGTCCTTCTGGATTGCGGGAGTTCAATGAATATTCTATTCAAAAGAGCCTATTATCAGATGAGGCTCAAAGAAAGAGATCTGAAGCTATGCAAAGTCCGCATGCATGGTTTTAATGGCTCGACTAATGAACCGGTTGGGATTATTGAGTTACCAATAGAGTTAGGCGAGGGAGATCGAAGGAGAGTATGGATCCTACCATTCCTTGTGATGGACATAAACTCTCCATATAATGCTTTTCTAGGCCGACCGACCCTTGCTGAATTCAGGGTCTGCATCGTTCCTTAGTGTTTTTTCTTGAAGTTTCGACAGAAGGTGGACTCGGAGTTGTACGAGGAGAGCAAGTAGCAGGATGAGCGTGCTACTTAGCGGAATTGAAAGAAGTCCGTGGCAGAGAGAACAAGGAGTCTGAAGACAATCCTCCTCCTACGAAGGAGGCGGAAGCATAAAAAATAAAGAAAATATCCCAGTTAGGACCATCTAGTCGCCATCTCGAGGATATTGATCCAAGGGAGGATGAAGAGCCAGGATGCAGAAGGGTGACTCCTAATGAAACAACAGTTGAGATTCCGATCGATAACGACGACCCAACCAAGGTCTTGAAGAGCGAATCCCACCTAGATTCTCTCCGGACAAGCGAGTTGATCGAATTCCTCCACGCAAACCTTGACGTGTTTGCATGGACCCATGCTGACATGTATAGGATATTTCCATCCATCATGACTCATTGAATATTGATCCAAAGTATGTCCAAGTAAAGTAGAAAAGGCATTGCTTGGCCGGAAGAGGTCTGCAGCTTTGAAAAAAGAGGTCGAAAGATTAAAGAATAGTGGGTTCATCCGAAATGCGACATACCCTAAGTGGATATCAAAGCTAGTGCTTGTGAAGAAGGCCAACAGGAAGTGGTGAACGTGCATCGACTTTTCGGACTTGAATAAGGCATGCCCCAAAGACAGCCTTCCACTTCCTTGGATTGATCAGCTTGTCGACCAAACAACTAGATACAAACTCCTCTTTTTCATGGATACTTACTCAGGATATAACCAGATTGTGATGCACTCCCAGACAAGAAGCATACTAGTTTCATAACAGATCTCGAGTTGTATTGCTATGTAGTTGGGCTATTTGGACTAAAGAATGCTGAAGTAACATATCAGCGATTGGTCAACCAAATGTTCCATGAATAAATTGGAAGGACGGTGGAGGTATATGTAAATGACATACATGTGAAGTCAAAGCATTCAACCAATCATGTCCGAGATTTGCTAGAGATGGTCGGCGTTCTCTGCAGATATGGGATGAAGCTCAACCCTTTAAAATGCTCTTTCGGCGTTGTGTCAAGGAAATTCTTGGGTTTTGCGTCAGCTTTCGAGGAGTCAAAATCAACCCTGAACAGATAGTGGCAATCAGAGGCATCCAGGAACCCCGAAGGATCAAAGATGTTCAAAGTTTAGCTAGGAAGGTGGCAGCGTTAGGAAGATTAGTATTCGGTGCTACTGACAAGAGTGTACCCTTCTTTGAGTTGAATAAGCGGGGAAGTGCTATTTTGCTTGGACACCTGACTGTATCGAAGCATTCCAACATCTCTTAGGTCACTTGGATAGACCTTTATCCTATCAAAGCTCGTTGATCATGAAGACTTGTTTGTTTACTTGGCAGTATCACCACATGCAATCGGTTCAACCTTAGTTCGCGAAGAAGATAGTGTGACGGTCCGCCCCGCACCAGCCTGCATTTCCTCAAAGTGCGCTGTACACATGCCCGACTAGCAGGGACGGTCGTCAGGAGAAAGGAAAGAAGAGAATGAACTAATCAAGGAACCTGTAGAATGTCTCACAGCGCATGGGATAAAATATAATAATAATAATGTACTTGACATAAAACAGGCGAGACAGTGCATAAGCTGATAACTAAAACCAACATCAATATCAAAGCAGCGGAAATCCAAATACAGCTTATTACATCTTTTCAAAATCTACTGTCTCTAAACAAAAGAAAGCCAAAATAGAAGATACACCACCAATGCCCAAGCAGTGATCTTCAACAACACAGGGAGAATACTATATATATGTATTACGTGGAAGCCACCTGCTCGTCTCCGGATCATCCACTCGTGCATCACCAGCTAACCTGTCTCTAGTCTGCTCGTGTGAGCACCCAGAGTAATAAGAGGAGACATAAAACTCTGGGTCAGACATAAAGCCTGGTATGAGCGATAAACATATAAACAGAATAATAACAGGTATACTAAACCATACCTGAACCTGGACCTGCAACCAAAGAGTTAGTACCACATACCGTACAGTTCTCTAAGGTGCCATAATGAATAGTGTAAAGAATACGGGGGTGGGGTGTGTATGCCATAATGATAGCAAACAGACCATCCATAGCAACCATCCTCACATCCCTCACTCAGTGCGTAAATCATACGATACCTACCACTTTGGAACACTAGACAAATTGAGGTAACGACGGATCCCGACTTGTAGAAACCCTGCTGTGACCAAGCCAAACACTTGGAGTCATGACCAAACATTTCAACGACCCACTTCATTGGTCATAGCCCTTGGTTCTACCGATGCCATAATGGCCCTGAATCCACCTTCGTACCTCCTACCATAGTGGTCCAAAGCTATAGACATCGTAAACCCCTTAGCACGCGTCCCGCGGCAATGCCCAACCATGAAGCGAACTAGTTGATTCCCATCTAAATCTTGAGCTCTAACTTCTCATTTGGACTTCCTTTGCATCTCGGGTTTTGATCGAGTTGGAGTGGGTCTTCAGAAGAGTCATCGCGTAGAAGTGGTCCTGAATTCGATTCGGTTCGGATATATACGTATAACACGGTTCGATTCGGTGCAATGCTCCATGGTGTATTCCTGCATGCGGTTCGGTTCGGTGATCCTTCCCCTTTAGACGTCGGTTCGGTTCGGATGTCACGCTCCAGTCGGTTCGGTTCGTCCCTCCTTCTCCAGCTTGCCTGCTCCGATCCGATCTCGTTCCCTGGCCTACTACGATCCGGTCCTGCTCCATAGCTCCGATCTGATCCCCCTCGCTTGCCTCCTCCGATCCGATCTCGCTCCCTAGCCCACTCCGATCCGATCCTGCTCCATGACTCCGATCCGATCCTCTGTCCAACTCCAACTCAAAGCAGTGGCCTTCCTTCTTGCCAACCTTCTTTGTGCCAGATTCCAGTTCGGGTCGGATTCCTTGCCCAGCTCCCTACCCGATCTGAGCCCATACCCGATCCGATCCGAAACCCTGCACAACTTTCTGCAACTTTTTCCAGCAACTTGTTTACGCCATTCAACAACGTTTTCGACAAATCTAACTATACTTATCAATCACAAATCATGTCAAATAGTTATAACAACATAGCAAACTGACCACAAACACCAAAGCAATGAATTTATATGTCAAAATGGATCAAATGTGCCCAAAACCCCATTTTTCCCTTAAGCATGATTAAATAAGACTAATCATAGAATTAATAGAACTTAACTAAATCGAACCAAATTTCTAACAGAGGCATAAAATATTATTTAAGAATTTCTAAACATTTTTCCAGAATTTATTGGTGTATAAATTCACTAATCTTCACTAATTACCCTTAATTAACTGTAATTAGTGCCAAAACGATGCTATCGCTCACCTTTGCCACAACTAAAACCCCAAAACTGAAATATTCTCTGATTTGGCGCTGTTCCCAATCTTACACAGCAGCTCTACCTCGGTTCTTGTGCTAATACTCCTTGATCTGCTGTTTGCTAAGCCTAATCTTCAATTAGAAAGTGATTAAGAGGTGTTTTGAAGAGATTTAGAGGGTGGAGGCCATGGCTAGGTTAAGAGGAATGAATAGCGACGGCTGAAAAATGAGAAAAAGGTATTCTCCAAACCCTAACAGCCCTTTTAAACTCCTAATCCCGAAATTCCCCTTTGGGCCTAGCTGTTAATCACCCGGTTAAGCCCAATTAAGATGTTTTTCACCATCTGAAACTTGTTTCAGCCATATCTCCCAAACGGTGAGTCCGTTTGGCTATTATGACCACTCTACGGAAAGAGAAACCATCATCCGAAGCCAATGGAAGTGGTTTCAGGTCAAAATTCATTTCCAGTCAAAAGTTATGGCCAAAACAGTACCAACTAGGGGTAAAATGGTCATTTAAAAATCGGGAAAAATCATGAACATGGGAAATGACCCTAATAGTCGTCTCCCAAAGTTACATGACCATACGACTTCATATGTGAATGAAATAAATATTCTACGATCCTATGATGCGTAGAATGCGGGTCGTTACAGATAGGGTTCAACGGGCGTTCACTGATGGTCCCGAAATGACCAGTGTTATGGTGTTGGGGTTGTCTTGATAACTCCTGAGGGATGTCCGATATGTTATGCTTTGAGGTTGGAGTTTTCAGACACAAACAAAGAAGCTGAATATGAAGCCTTCATTGTCGGTTGAGACTCGCAAAGGAACTATGAGTTAAAGCGGTAGACATTTTCTGTGACTTAAAGTTTGTTGTATTTCAGGTTAAGAAAGAATTCTAGACAAAGGGAGAGAGACTTACTGAGTATCTCAGTAAGGTAGAGCAATTGCTAGGATGGTTCGAGTATTACAACATCTCTCATGTCCTGAGGGAGAAGAATCAACATGCTGACTCATTAGCCAAGATAGCTAATTCAGACAATCAGGAGCAAACAGATTCAATCTCGATAGAGACGTTGACAACTCCCAACATAAATCAGATGGAAGATGATGCGGTGTTGGATACTGAACCTGAAAGGAAATCGTGGATGACTCCTATCAGAGACTTTCTCTTGCAGGGAACTCTTCCGGAGCGAAGAAATAAAAGGCATGCTCTCGTACGCAAAGCCTCGAGATACATCATCCAAGGACATACTCTATATCGGAAGGACTTCTCAGTTCCTTTACTACGGTGTATTCCTAACAACAACGCCAAACGTGTGTTGCGAGAGGTTCACAAAGGCGAATGTGGCGATCACACCTGGGGTGGGGGGGGTCTTTGGAAAGAAGATACATCGGTACGGCTATTTCTGCCTACCGTCAATAGAGAAGAGGCTGAGTATTCACGACGCTGCGACAAGCGCCAAAGGTTTGCAAAGATTCCAAGAGCTCTACCAACTCAACTCACTCATATGATCAGTCCTTGGTCATTCGCAGTTTAGGGAATTGACATCATCGATAGACTTCTGATCTCGAAAGGTGGAGTGAAGTATGCGATTGTAGCAGTAGACTATTTCACGAAATAGGCCAAAGTTAAGCCACAGACCAGATCTCAACAAAACGGGTGATCAACTTCATCATCAGAAATAACATATGTTG
This sequence comes from Allium sativum, assembly GCA_030737875.1. Taxonomy (NCBI): domain Eukaryota; kingdom Viridiplantae; phylum Streptophyta; class Magnoliopsida; order Asparagales; family Amaryllidaceae; genus Allium; species Allium sativum. The sequence continues at coordinate 126,794,183 of CM060927.1, read as the reverse complement.
ATTTGGACTTCCCAGGACTATCATTACTTTTTCTTGCCTACTTGCTTCATTCACTTTTTCTTTTTCTTGCACAACATCAGCTGCACAAGACTTATTACTATCCTCTATACTACTTTTCCCTTCATTACAAGTATTCACATCTTTACTGCAAAAAATACCTGATTTATTTCCAACAAATTCTTCCTAGTCACTCTTTTCCACTACTTTTTTATTGGATTACTATGTCTAACTATTCTTTCTTTCCTTACATTACCATTATGCTGCTTCTTTTCCTCATGCACCTGTGGTTGCTCCTCCTCACTGGTTTGAATTTCCTTTTTATCACAGTTGTCATCCACATGCCCAAACACCTTACATATAGAGCATGCATCTTGCCTCCGTAAGTAATTATGATGTACAAATTGCACACTCCCATCTAGTAGTTGAACTGGAAATTTATCAACCAGTTTTTGATTTCGTGACACTTCAACTAAACATTTTGCATAAGTAAGTCTATCCATTTTTTTAGTTATCCCATCTAAACATAGCAGTTTCCCTATCATGGTCGCTAACCAATTCAATCCAACATGTGACCAAGCATATAAGGGTATATTGGAAAGTTGCAACCAAACAGGAACAGATTTGATATTGCCAACAACATTATCTAGCTTAGGGTTTCATTCCTGTATTATGAAGACTTTATTCTTCATAATAATTGGGTCAGCTCTAAGTATCATGTTATGTTCTTCTTGATTTGAATGTTGAAATTAAAAGACAACCCCATTCAAACCAAACCTTAACACCCCCTTTCTTCTCTAAACACCTTTAAGGTGCTGCACTACTGCAATGTATGATAGAGGTTTGTCCAAGAAAAACCCTACCATGCATTCTTTCCATACTGATGAGGCAACATTAACAATATCCACAGAGGGACGATGGCATCACCATTAAATTTTAGATCAAAACAAATGGGGTGATAGGAACCCGCATTCCAAGGCATTACCTCAAATAATCCATATGTGTAGCGACCCAAACTTCCCTATCTTCGAAGAGAAGAGAAAGAACGAATTACCGTGAGTACAAGACGAATTAGAACACAAACAGAAGAACATTTCATTGTTATTACAACAATTCCATCAGATACAAGAATATACAAAGTATGAATAAATAAAATACATTCGATAAATATCAAAGATTACAATAAATTACATAGCAGCGGATAAACAATACAAATACAACTGAAAGTAATACATGGATACAGAGCTTTCCGAGCATCGTTCCAGCTGTAAATCAGGATCCTGTGAATATAAATCTGCAAAACCAAAACTACTAGCTTCCCATGTCGAAAATAAGGGCACCCAGAGTTTAGGTTAAAACAATAAACTCCAGGTCAGTCATGTGACTGGTGTGAGAACTAAAACAGTTATTAATTCAATTTTAAAAGAGAGTAATTCAAGGGACCACACCATATAACACGGAACGGGTTTCCTCCCAAGAATACCAGTGTACATCAATAAACAGCGCAATGCTTTTTCGAAAAATGAAGCTATTATAAGACCCAGGTCCCATCACACAATGCAACGCAAGCCGGAGGATAGGGTTTTCCCTTATAATAGCCAAACATGCTGGGTACGTTTAAAACAAATCATTTGATACTATTATAAATGTATAGCGTCAAAATAATTTCAATCATAAATATCAATCATAAACGGCATAAGCGCCCCATCCCACTATGTCGCCATACTAGGATCTACAAATAAAACCGAAATATCTCGTATTGGAAATTGGATTTCTGTCATGAGTCGAGGCAAGGGGCAAGATCCTCTTTGCTTCGAGACACTCTAGCAAATGCCTCAGGACTACTCTCCCTGGGTAACCCTTGGAATCGGCTGGGCCGGTCCTCCCTTACGTTTGAGGATTAGTTATTCCTGAACACACGTTTCCCGGTCCTTACAGGCCTATAATCGAGGCGCCTCGCAATCCAACAACCACAAAGGTGAAAATAATATAAATATCAGCCAGTTTAAGCACTGACACCACCATAGCTAGAAAGAAACGCCGTGTCCTCCCAGCGGTCACTATCTCGTTTTTGACTCATACCGAGGTGTGAGGCTCGCGAATCCACGCTATACACAAAGCTACGCCATGTAGGTCGTGCTTTGATCATCAACCACAAGACTTTGCTTTTCAACAGAAGCCTTGATCATTTGCCACTTAGGCATGCCACACCGGCAATTCACTCCATGCGATTGATTTCCATCGATATACAACCTCTGAGCTCGTACGTCTCAGAGAAGGGCGTTAAGCAAGAGAATAAATTCTCCGCCGCCAAACAGATGTATATTTAATAGAGATCAATCAGCACAGAATAAAATCCATTGTCAGAAACACAGTCCATTTACAAGTTCGTTCTGGGTCTGAACGAAACCGGAGGCACTTTCCTCGCATATCCATCGATCTCCAAGTACGTCTGGACGACCACCAACTATTTCCCTCCTCTTGGGTGTATAGCCCAATCCGGATCATCAGTAATTATCCAAACGATGTGAAGACTTCCGGTCTTCGACCACCGTCTTCATCTTCGACTTATCGCCGAAACGGTTATTCAGAATGGGTGTAGACCCGGCCTTTCTAAATAACCTGCGTATATAATAAACAAGTGTTATACAAACACAACATATGCCTCATTCCAATTCATCAGTCACTAACCGTAAATTAGTAAGAGAATAATTCCCTAAATATTAACCCCAAAGGCCGAAACCAACATCAGATCAATACCCAGGAAAGCATTCTTCTTAACTAACCTACATCTAGTTTCTAATTTTCATATTCTTAGGGTAAGGTTCCCATTAATTTTATCAAAGATAAATTCTTTAAAATTTATTCTTTAATCTTCCTTTGGATGTCATTTCAAACCAAATTATGGTTTTCCAAACTAGTCGAGATTAGCGAACCACACCGAAGTAATTATTTATTTTATTTCCCAATCCCAACCTATTCATCCCATGGAGCAAAACTGTTATTACCCCATAACTAACACCACGGTGTTATTGGTAAATTTAATTACCATTTCACGTTCAAATCTAATTAAAGATTTAACTATCGCTAGGAGCAAAACTGGCGATACTCCATTCTCGATCATTTCCTATATTTGATAATTTATATTATCAATTCACATTTCAATCTAATTAAAGATTCATTAAAACTCCACTTAGTTTTAATCTTTAACTGGGTTAAAGAACCAATGTCATTTAAAACACGGTTCACGATAAACCCACATCACATTCCATTCTATTAGTCTCTAACCGTAAATTAGTAAGAGAACAGTTCCCTAAATATTAACCCCAAAGGCCGAAACCAACATCAGATCAATATCCAAGAAACCATTCCACTTAACCGATCCCCAGTTAGTTCCTAATTTTCTTAACTCCATTTGGGTTTAAGAACAGTATTACTAAAGAAACCATTCACGACAAACCAAAATGTCATTTGATATTAAATACAACGCTCTGAATAGAAAATATATCGGCTTACATTCAATATCAAATTCTGAAATCAACAAATATCGTATTGGGAATAACGATATAAAATATATCTTCCAAATTTCCATAACAATATTCGTATAATCCCGAATCTAATCATCGAAATATTCCAAAGATAATTTTGATTCAAATCCACCCCAATCTATATATTGGAAATTCTGGTTATTTTTAAAACCATTTCAAATCCAGTTCATTTATTTTAAAAATATTGAATTTATAATTCTAGTTCAAAACTAGTTCATTTTGATAAAAATACATTTTTATCTTTTCAAATATGGGATTTTTCATCCCAGTTCTTTTCAATTTATAGATTATAATTTTACACAAATCATTAATATTTTTAATAATTTTATCAAGGCCCGTACAGTCGATTTCCTACAATGGCCATCGAACTGCACTTACAGCGACCTTTTCTGAAATTGATTTGGATGTATCTCCAAATCCAACCGTTAGATTTCTAATTTCTTATATACGTTAGAAAGCTCTTTTTGATACGAACCCAACGGTTCCGGTTTTAGGAGAATCCGACGGTCGGATCTCCCGTAATGTCCGTTCGAAGTCAATGGTCGAAATTCACGAACTGCCGCAGCGCGGCGCGTTCTATTCAGGCCATTATATTATATATATAATATATATTTCGTCGATTTCTATTTAAATTTTTTTTATAAATAGTTTTAAATTCGTTTTCAAAACAGTTTCAATTTCATATTCAATTTCAAATCAAAAGTGAATTTTCCATTACAAATTCGTTTTATATTCATTTTCATTCAATTCGAATTTATTTCAATTTGAATTCATTTTATTTTCAATTCAATTCGAATTCTAATCCGTTTCAATTCAATTTCAATTTCAATTTAAATTCATTTTATTTTCAATTCGAATTCTAATTCGTTTTAATTCAATTCGAATTTCATTTCAAAATATTCAATTTTGAAATCACTTTCTTTTCTATAATCATTATAAAAACGAATATAATCGATATAAATATCGTCCGCGTCAAAATAGCGCATCTCTAATCAACACGGCTTTATATTTTTCAATAACTTCGTTATTCTATTTAACAAATGAATATTTATTCTATTCAACACATGAATCTATATTTATTTCAACACATGACTAATCTCAACAAATGAGTACTGTCCACACATAACTATTTTTGTTATGTAATATATTTTATAAAATTTTGATTTCTATCGTTAAATTTTTAATCAAACTCTAACCGTAAATTAGTAAGAGAACAATTCCCTAAATATTAACCCCGAAGGCCGAAACCAACATCAGATCAATATCCAAGAGACCACTCATCTTATCTATTTTCCAATTAGTTCTAATTTTATATAAGATAAAGATGTAAATTTTATTGTTAAAATATTTCGTTCAACACATGAATCTATTTTTTTTCTTTTCCAACACCTGACTAATCTCAACAAATGAGTACTGTCAACACATAACTTTTTTTTTTGTTATGTAATATATTTTATTTTCCCAATTGGAATGAGGCCCAATTAATTACCATATAATGTTAATTATATGGATTCCATACAACACATGTATATAATAGCAACGATAAATAGTCAACCATCATCCAAAGTGCACCACACAACTGCATAAGCATTAAATATAAATAATTAACGCTTACACAGTCTGTCGACCAATCGATCGACATACAATTAAATAATTGGGATTAGTGTATGCCAAATATCATCCCTACACCCGTGTGGGGTTTCAAACAACCAAACACAGATTTTATTTGTGCAGTTGGGCGATGTGTAAAATTTACCATCCCAATCAATATTAGTCAAATGTGTGTGTATAAACAAATCGTTCGATTTTTTTATAATATTCATTTCATTTTATATACACGTTAAAAATTCTATTTTTAACTATACAAATAATTTTAACTATATAAATATTTTATTTCACATCATACAATCAACTACACATCAAAATCAAACAAACAAGCATACAAGCCGTCCATGGTCTGTGGACGACGGGTGTCGGGTGCTACTAAACACCGTCTGCATCCTAGTATATATTTTAACTAGAAAAGAAAAATTAAAAGTGAGAAGTTCTCACCGATTAGCTAAACCAAACGCCACGACTCTTCTTATGTAGAAATCTTCGCCGTGTTCGCCTTTCGCCAATTTCACTGTCCGTAGTCACTACATATATAAAAATCACATTTTTATATTGTTGTTATCTATATAAAAATCACATTTTTAGATTGTTGTTATCTATATAAAAATCACATTTTTACACTACTACTTCATAGATAAAAATTCTATTTTTATACCACTACTATATAGATAAAAATTCTATTTTTATACCACTACTATATAGATAAAAATTCTATTTTTATACCACTACTATATAGATAAAAATTCTATTTTTATACCACTAGTAATATAATAAAAATTATATTTTTATTCTCTATATCTTCATATATAAAAATCCGACCTTTTCTGTTTGATTAACTATATAAAAATCCGACCTTTTCTATTTGATTAACTATATAAAAATTATATTTTTATAATGCTAACTTCTATATAAATATTATATTTCGCTAGTATATACATAAAAATTATATTTTTATATGATTAAAAATCCTAACTTTCATATGAATAAAAATCTAAACTCACCTTTTCACGATTAAAAAACTAATCTTTACCTCATTTTATATATAAACAAATCATAACTTTATATAAAGTTAGGATTTATTTATATATAAAGTTAGGATTTATTTATATATAAACAAATCATAACTTTATATATAAATAAATCCTAACTTTATTTAAATAAAAATCACAATTTTATTTTCATTACATCAAAACTGAAAATAAATCCAACGATTTATATGTAAACCAAAATCTTAACCACTCCTTTAATACATATATAAAAATAAAGAAAGCAAAAAGGAATAAATAAATTAAAAACTTACTTTTAAAGGGGGAAGGAGGGCGCAGCGTAGTGGTGGGGGTCAGTGGGAGGCGCTGGGCTGAGGGGAAGTCGAAGGGGGGGGGGGGGTGGCGCCAGTCAGGTGGTGGCGGTTTTGTTGTGGGGCTTTAGGGGGTCTCGATCGGGTAAAAAGGGGGTGGAGGAGGTAGAGGTTGAGGGGAGAGATGGGAGGGCTGGATGGCGTAGATAGTGTTGCGGAGGCGGGGCTGAGCGTGGCGGGCTTCAGCGAAGGGGAGGGGGGTTTAGTGGAGCTTCGGGGTTGGGGAAAGGAGAATCGGGGCAAGGAGGAAGGGGTAGCCGGCGTCAACATGAGGGGGGAGTGCGGTGGGTCCGGCGATGGCAGGGGCGGGTGGCGGCGCTCCGTCGTTTATCGTTTTTTTTCTTTCCTAATTTTCGATCTGAGGGAAATAGAGAGAGAGGAGAGAGATAAGGGCTTGGGCCTATTATAATTATATTATTTATTTATTTAATTTTCTCCATTTAATCTCAAAAAAGTTGACTTTGCAATTGAACTCCAAACGAGACCCAACGACTATCGCCCCTAGCTAATCACCCCCATTCCGAACATAATGGGATATGTTTCGTAAGCCAGTTCGGCTGTTACGATCAGTTTCCATTCAAATTAAAATATAAATCTGTATATATTCAATTTGAACGTATATTTTAAATTACCGGGGCCACATACTGATTCAGAAAATTCCAGAAAAATTATTTCTAGATTCGTATTGACGATACGGTCCTAACAAAACTAATTTTGTCAAATTCTGAGACCGTTTGAAAAATGGCCATTTTCTAGTCGATTAAAATCAACTGAAACTGGTCAAACGCGTTTTCCTTTGCCACGCTCACATGTTGATTCGAAAAATTACGAATTTTGGAATCTAGCAATAAATTGACATCACAGATCCAACAAAAGAGGTTTCGTCGAAATCCGAGGTCGTTTGCAAAATTTCCATTTTTAAGGGCCAGAATTCCATAGCGACTATTCTGAATTTTCAACTGGGCATATCTTTTGATTCCCGCTATGAAACTTTGATTTTTCAGATTCGTTGGAAAGATATTCTCAAATAGTTTCTAATATTTTTGGTTTCGCTAAAATCCGGTTTATTTTGAATCCTGTACATTCATTTGAAGTTTGAAATCGAATTATCGAACTACCGCGCCATTTTCAATTCCTTTTATAATTAAAAATAAGTAATTCTATTCTAACGACGATCTATATAAATATATACGTTCTAATTCTATTCAAAATAAATTTCTCGTCGATATTATTTAAAATAATTCATTTTAAATATAGAAAATTCATTAAAATTGCCAAAATAAAAATTTTAAATTGGCTCGGTTTTCCGGGTCGTTACAATATGTACCCTCACGATATACTGGTTTGAAACGAGTAGGTTGTGACGAAGGATTTGATCGAGGATGGTTCGAAAGGATACGGACGAAAGAAGGTGGAGGAGATGAGGGGAGCAAAGGAGAAGTGAGGGGAGAAGAAGGCAGAGGGACAGGATTGGATGAAGGGTTAGGAGGCAGCGGCGGAGGAAGCGGGGGGATAGGGTGGTAGGATATTAGGGTGAAAACGATGATGGGACAGAACGAGTCAATGGGCGGGATTCAAAAAGAAGGGCTCTGTGAAAAGGAAAAAAGCTTAAGTTATTCTCTTATTTCTTATGAATTATAATTACTTAAAAAATCTATTCATTGCTTATAAAGCAAATCACCTCCAACATTTCTAAAATTGTAACCAAATCCCTTTTTATTCTAATAACTCCCATTTACAGAAAATCTTTTACTTACAGAATTCCATTTAAGAAGATATTTTACTATTATAAAACTTATATGTATAAAAATAGAATCTTTTTTCATATCTTTAAATGTTGGAAATGCTAACTTCTTGAAATATTTAATTTAGATTATAGTTTCTACTAAATAAAATTCAAATATCCTTTTTGGAATTAAATTATTTTTATAAAATTCGACATAGTCAAATTACAATTATAAATCCCTTAGATTTATCTCAATTTAGTTTACATTTCGATTATCGGAATAAAATTCCATTGTTTCGCTTTGAAAAATTTCCAGTTCCTCTTTTAAAATTCACTCTTGAATTAACATTCCCAAATTATCCAATGCTAATTATTTTACTTCATTTATAAACGTCGGTTATAAACTAAACTACTTGTTTTTATTGTTAAAGACAAGTTACTGTTTCCTAACCCATTCGAAATTCAATTTCTATTTTGGGTAAATATATTTTTCCTTTTAAAACTCAAATTCTTTTTCCTTTCATTCGAATATATTTTTATGGTATTTAAATACCAATTATTTTAGGGCCGGTGCTATTCAAACATCCAACACAACAAAATCTATCATAGAATATCTAACACATAATATATCATAGTATATAAATTAAAACAAATAATAATAAATTTGAGGAATCCAGTTGGATCTCTCCAACCTGTTCTCTTGCATCCACAGATGTCAACCAACACAAATAATACCAATCCTTCTTCGAGGCGGGATATCGCGGTAAAGAAGGTAATCCGCTATTATACGGGGAGCATAGGGTCTCATCTGCTAAAAATTGCAGGAATATCCAAATACCAACCTTCAATATAACTAATATATATGTATATATATATATATAATAGCCATAGTTGATCAATAATTTATCAGTGCATCCAAACATTGAACAACAACAAATAAAAATTATATTAAACAGAAATTTGTTTATAATAAATTATAAACAAACCAGAGATAGTGAGTTTACTCACCTTTATTTTTAATCTTCATTATCGCACCATTTTATTCCATTAAATTCCGAACTGCATTTGCAATTAGTAGAAATTCCACTAAGCCTCAAATCCATTCAATACAACTCCTAGGCGAGATAACGATGATACGAGTCAAACATGACAAACCGCGTTTGATGTGGACCTAGAATGGATAAGGTATCCCATTCTTAATTTCACATAAGTTTAATTATAATAATAATTGTGAGAATTAGTCTTAGGTCCCTAAAAAATTTGGAAATTTAGCTCACATCCCTCCCAAAATTTTAATATAATTTAGGTCCTTATTTTTCAAAAAATCTTAAAAAAATCAGGTAAATTCATAATTAAATACAACAACTAATCGTCATCAAATTCATGCAGCAAAACTGAAAAAAAGCATAAAAAAAAGCGAATCACTAGTATATTGCATCAAACGATGCAGTATTTGCAATAGTTGCATACAATTCTGCAACAATTGCAGTTATTCATCAAACTGCAGTATTACTGCATAAATGTATGCAGTATTACTGCAATAAATGCATCGTTTGATGCAATAATTCAATCATCGCCTGTTTTTTTCAACCATACATCATTTTTAAGCATTGTTGCTTACATTTCAGCATTTATATGCAATAAATGCATACATGTCAGCACATATTCATAAGCCTTCATCCATTTTAACATTTCTGCATATTTCAGCAGTTATACAGTATAACTGCATACATTTCAGCAGTTATTCGCAAGCCATACAAAATTATTCTACTTAATATGCATACGTATTAGCAGGAATATGCAATAACTGCATATATGTGTTCAGTTATTCATCCAGATTTTCAGTGTAAATTCAGGATGAATAACTGCACACATGTATGTTGTTAGTGCTAATAACTACATACTCTGCCGAATTTCTTTATGTTTTTTTCAACATGTTTCTATGAATATTTGCAATTTTTTGATTTTTTTTAATCATCTGTGCATTGTTTTTCTAGAAAAACACGTAAGGCTAAAAAACAGGGACTCACTTTATATTTAAAGTTTAGGGAGGATGCCATTTGAATTATTAAAGATTCTAGGGACATATGGCTAACTGACACACAATAATTCTCTAATGACCAATTAAAACCTTAATTACCTAATTAAGCCATCATATTTCCCTGTTATAGTTCGGAACCTCCATAGCCAAACTTAGCAACCCTCAAAGCTTCCTCATCGTTGCATGAAAACCCATGAATACTTCACCATTCATCTTCTCTAGGTGAACACTACCACTCCATTACCAAGATGTGCAGTTCGATCATCATCAACGAATCATGACCCCAAGCCCTTTTGTTGTGCTACCGAGAATCGATCGACACTTTTTATGTTGAACAACCCCCAAACTCTGACCATACACGCGCCTCAACCCAATGAACACCGCACTGTCCTCCATTTTGTTCATCTCCCCCTACATAAATGGTTAGTCACAAATCTACGTCGTTGCGTTCAAGTTCGAACCTCCCCAAGCTCAGTCGAGCCACAAGAAATAGGCATCCGAATAAAGTAGAGGGTTTTAAGAATGGAATTCGATTTGTGAAAAATTGGAAATTGGTTATTTGTTAATCGAAGGAGAGGCCACAAATATATAGTGGAAGAGGTAGGTTGGCTTCGTATACAAAGATGGTGGTTCGAGACTAACATAGGGTAGGGCGACTGAAAGGAAGTTTGCTTTATCCTGATTTGATTTTATAAAATATTATATACACTCGTACTTCTCGTTTTATGTATTTAATTCATACAATCACATACGAATTCCAAATGCAATGAAAATTGAAATCTTGCTATAGCTTGACATTCTAAACCAGTGAAACTGATTTCATCGAATTCCGAGTTCTTACGCATAAACTGTGCTATTTTGAATCCAAATCATCAGTCGATATTCCTTTAAATTGCACAAACTCACATACTGGCTCCGGTTGACATGAAATTTCAAATCTAGCAATAATTAATCATTATGAATTTTATAAAATTTGTTTCAACGAAATCCGAAGTCGTTTGAAAAATGGTTATTTCTATGAGTTAAATTAAATCAGTTAAAATATAAATTAATTTCAAACAATCAAACTCATCGGTAATAATTTTTTATCATTGATTATATTCAAATAAAATTTATATTGATCATTAGAATTGTTTCAATTTAGTTTTAACTTCTAATTCAATTATTTGTCGTTTTTATATACGGAAATTCGATATATTCGAAATTAAATTGTATCTCGTTTATTTAATCGATAATCATGATATAAAAATCCACTTATATTATCAACTAAACATATAAAACAATATTAATGTTCAAAATTAATCAACTAAAAATATGAATCGTTGCAGTTTAAGCTACTATTTAACCACATATGTCAAACTCAAATGCACAAGAAGCGTATAGTTAGGGGAAAGAAGTTAGAGGGCGAGAAGAAGAAAGAAAAAAAATATTAGAATAGAAAAAGAAGAATCATCAACACTACAGAATAAGAGTAGAATAGAATCTCGCAGCGGAATGAATAAAATATAATATATCAATACTCTTTACACAAAGAGAAAACAGTATATATATGATTAAGTAATAAGAGTACATGACTAGATCAACCTATATAATGCGGATAATACAATACACACAACGGAAATAAGTTAATACAAGAAAATATCGGAATTCGTCTCGATTAGGATCCTCTCCTGAAGCTCCTGGTAAAACCTAATGCAACCTGAAAAACATACTCGGTCTGACCCTAGCCCATTTTGAGGAAAGCAAATCACCCGGTTCTATCTGGAATACTTTTAGTGGTAAAACACACATTACAAACAACTTGCCTAAATTTTAGAAATCTTTTGAATGAATGGAACTCTCATAAGACACGACCACACATAAACATGGCATCTGTTTTTCCCTTATGATACCTAAATCATTTTTTATATCAAATCTAGTGATATTATAATAATGCCTATCAATCCACACTAAAATAAGAATATAGCCGAAAAGCTTGCATCTCTCTTTTCGACATAGTTGGTTTACAACTAAAAACGTATGCCTTGTATCAGAGTTTGGATTTCCAACATGACTAGGCATGGAACAACCTACCGACTAGTGTCCGCTAGAGATAAAACACTAGAGTTCAATAACAACATTTGGCAACCCGGTCACACAGAACCGACCACTCATTCAACTTGAGTGTACCGAATATATCATCACTACGGTTGGTATCAGCAACCGTATCATTCCGAAGCATACAAAAAGAGGCAACCGATTTCTCTAGATCAGGTTATGATATACGCTAATGGGTATGACCCACGTAGCCCTGCTGTCTGCTCGATTTTAGTCATTTCTCGATTGATCATGCTTGAGACTATGATTACCTTTTCTACATGGCACATCCTTATCTTTGAATGCTACATTACCATCCCTTTAATCACTAATTTACGTTCACAAAAAAATAACCTTCGAGTTCATATGTCTCATAGACGGGTGTTAGCTAAGAGAAGTTACCACAGATGCACGTTTGTAAAAAACCAATGTACGTGACGTAAGAAATGCAATGTCAAACCCCCATCCATACAAGATCGCTCTAGGACTGAATGAAATGGAAGATACCCCAGAACGTCGGGGTTACGACTACAAATTTAATCTGGGTAGTTAGCCAGAGACAAAAGCGAGCACCCCTCTCATTTCGAAGGTCTACGTATTTAAATCATCTCATAAGCATCCTACAAATGTTAGTTTTTGAAGCTACGTCGATTCAAAGTGGTTTTGGGTCCAGTTCCCATTCCGGTCTCACAGAACTAACACGGCAATAGTTAGAAGGAATTTATTGGTAGTCGGTTCTTTAACTATCAACTCAAATAGTTCAGTTACGTACATCAGCAGCTCACGCCCTTTTAATTAAATAGTTCATTTAAAATCCTTTCATTGATTCTTAAAAATCAATTTCATATACTTATCTCTACTGGATAATTATATTCTCAAATCTCTCCTGCTTTCGTTACTTTGAAAACGATAACCAAATCTTATATCTTTAGAATAAACGTATTCACAAAACCTCCTCTTTATTCTCTTTATTTCAAAAATATCGTTATATATACTTAACCCAATGGTATATGTCTAATTACCAATCTTAAATGGGTAATAATGTCATACGACACATTGTTTATTACATAAACCTCAACCAGTTTATTTATCCTCAAAACTTTGCCGAATAAAGTTACAATAGCGCTTATGGGAATAATGATTACATTCCCAACATCTACTTCCGTTTCAAACCAATATACCCTCTTATTTCATTTGTTCGAAATCCCTAGCCATTTACTTATTTATTAGAATAAGTATGCTCACAAAAACCATACAGTTTTCACTACTTAGAAAATAGTGCTATATACTTAACCGAATGATAAAAGTATAGTCACACTTCATACCTGGGCCAACTAATGTCAAGTGATATAATGTTTATTATAAACCCAACAGTTTTATTATATTTCTAAACTTTGCAAAATAAGTTGAAATATTTCATATGGAAATAATAAACTATTTCAAACATTACTACCTTTTCAAACTAGTACTATCCCGTGGATAATAACGAAATTGCTCAAGCTGGGTTATTTTATTTACCTCTCAGATCTTGATATGACAACATTCTTATCTTGAGGTAGACTAAAGTTTGTAACTCAAAAACTGATATTATTTATAATATCACATAAATCTCATTTAAAATATGGTTTTATAGACCATTATGTGCATTTGAAAATCTTCTTCCCATCACAATTACCATTACTTAATTAGTTTTTTAAGTAAATACTTACTAAAACTCAACCTTTAGCTTTAACCCTCTTTAATATAATATGTTTACAACGTGGATTTCATTACAATAGTCCATTTACAGAATCCATTTGCACAAATCCGTTAGGCATCTTCCCTTTGCATTTTTGAAACCTCCATTAAATTACAATCATTTCACTTAATTCAATTACTAAGTAATACTTATTTGACACCATCACATTGGTTTTAAGCCTCTTTTATAAACTTTGTGTAACCTCGTGCCTTTTTTACCACTTCAAATCGGTAATTATACTAACTTAAAACGTTCAAACCGATGGATCGTTATTTAGCTTACAGAGTTTAAAACAGAATCAACATAGAAAACACATAATAAATGGATAACACAATACTGAATAGCGAAATAAAGATTTTATAAATTAATCAGAATTTTGATACAAATTTTTTCTATACAACGAAATTTAAAACACATTTTGAATACAATAAAAATATTTACTGTTTTAAATCTTCAGAGTGTGCACGTCTTCGGAATCCCCAGCTTCGCCAACCTTCAAATCTTAAGATGTAATCTCTAAATCTGAAACGCTCGGGTCTGACTCGAGCGTTCAATGCAAAAACATAAACACTCGAGTCAGGATTAATCTCTTGTTCAAGTAAATTAACTTCAATAAAGTTGAATATAAAAATAGTTAAGCAGTCTAAATCTCAAATATACTTTCAAAAAAAATGTGCAGGTGACAACAAGGACCCTACATACAAGTATAATGCAACTACAAGATACGGAAATGATGCAACATAACCAGTTCGTAAGTTAGAGTAGGAAAGTGCATAAGATTTCCCATACATGTATACACACAATCATGTATGTATATACACATATTTATAGGAAATATAAGGTGCAAAAAAATTCCAAGGCAGCAAATACATATGCAGTATTTATATAGTGATGTGCATGGCGCAGAAACAAACAAGGCAGCATGGTTACAACTCGGCACGACATATGTGCCCAGGGAATAAAATGAAACAATGCGTCACACATATACTATTCCACGCGTGTATATGTTTATTAATGGTTGCAACATGGATTGCAGCAAGGATATGCACACAGTACATACCATAAGATGATTATGAGTGCTTTTTTAATTTTAAACCCCGTAACCTTTTCCCATCTTCAAATAAACAAAGTGAAATGAACATGGTGATTAAAACAATTTCAAAGAAGCTTATCATTAATGTAGGGCCTTATACATATGCACGATAGTGCACTTTAGCTAATAATAACAAGTGGAGGACAAACGAATAAAGCATCAATTAAACAATTTTGTTGCATCTTCAAATATCTTGGCTGAATTTAGTTATCATAGTATTTCTCTATACTATGAATTATAGAAAAATGCATCAGTGATGTTGTGAATTTCAGTTTAATGTAAGTCTTAACACTGACAATACAACTATCATAGGAATTATAGGTTCTATCTGAAACTTTGAACTACATATTACAAATTCTGTTGGCCATTATTGACTTCATCTAAACAACAATTGTACACGTTCAAGATATGTACAACATTTACAAGGACAATTACCAAACTTGTATGATCAAACATGTCATTCAAAACATAGGAAAGACAAGGGTACAAGGGGATTTTAACCAATGTTGTTAATAAAATTTGTCGATCATAATTTAACAAATTGTAAATACAATTCAAATTCCATACTTAAAACAATTCAAATTTAAATGCCTTGTGTATGATAACATTTGTATAAACCCATTTAACATGTGTGTGCAGCAAGTATGAAAAATGGCCATTTCATTTGTGTTAGCACCTATCCTGTCTCTTCTAATACAAAGAATTAGATTTTGTTTTAGTAAGTTTCTTGAGTTTTAAATCATAAGACCACCTGGACCAATTATACACAAAAACCATTCCTTCTCACAACGTAAAGTTTCAAGAGAAAAATCCATTTTTTCACATGTGATTTTTTTTAACCTGAAGTGGCCATGTTCCTTTGTATTGCGCAGGACCTGTTCATCTTACGAATAGGATAAAGAATGTAGCTGTACACTAGAAATAGGCTAGAAAGTAGGATCTTGGTATAGTTATATTTCACATGGCCGAATTATTCATGATCAAGATATTTTCAGGTTTTTCAGAACATGGAACAAAACAAACCATTTCTTAAATAATTTATATGAACACCTCAACATTTAGCCGCAAAACAAAACACACCACTTGGCAAAGAAATGATTTGGTGCTGCCATTTCTGCTCATCCTCTCAGCCAAGGAAAAGGGTATGATTGGTTGGTAGAAACTTTAGGTACACATGCATTTAAGGAAGAGATACATCAGCAGCCATTTCTGATATAGGATTGGTACAAAATGGTACTCAGTCACATGTTCTCTAGCACAACATCACTTCGGCCATATGTAGTATAGGGTGCTGGCTATAACACAGTTAGAGAAATATAGGCTTTTTTCTCTTTTCAGTCATTGAGATAGCTGTGCACTTCTGAAATTTGTTCTCCCTGTAACCAGACATGCATTAAATGGCAAATATTTAATAGTTTTAATACACCTATAAATAGAGGAGCACACCCATGCATTCTCTTCATAAACTCAGAACAATTCTAACATAAATCAGTGAAAGATGAAGATTTGAGAATACAAATCCTTATTGGTGAGTAAACCTTATCTAATTTCCTTGTTAATTTCTTTATTGTAAACTATTTGAATATATCAGCTGTATGTTTTAATTTAGCTGCAAGTTCATGTGATGATAATACCATCATCTTGCCAACAAACAACACCTGATTGATGCTAGAAACCCCTGAAATACATTTGTTATCAACTGTTATATTCAGATATAAGAGTACTAGTATGTTTTGCATAAGTGTTGATAGTTTAAACCATTTGAAAGAAACCTGTTACTGTGTTCTGTAAACACATAACATTTTAATCACTTGTTCTTAGAAGAGAATGCTACTAAACCCTCACACTAGTGTTATGTAAATACAAGTGTATAATGTATATACATTAGTGATCTAACCAAAGTAAACAAGAATGAAATAACAAATGGAACTAGAAACCAGAAAACAGAGAAGCAGATTGTTCTTTGTAACCAATCACAAAACATGGATTTTCAAACATCACAGAATCTTTGTTTAATTATATAAACAGAATCATGTTGCCAAACCATGATTTTTAATGGAAGTTTTATGATTTTTAACGCTGTGTTGATCGAGAATTTTGGGGATGAACGGAATTTGGGTTTTGGTCGATATACGGTGATCCTAGTGAGCGGAGATCATGGCGAGAGGAGGAGAGGGACGTTTAGGGAAGAGGAGTACGGGAAAAATATAAAATGAATTTTCCATTACATGGATTTTGAAAATGAATTGAATTTAGGGTTTTGTTTTGTTTTTGGGAGCATGGAGCTTGGCGTCGAACTGCACCACCGTAAGGGGAAACAGGACCGCCGCACCTGGGGGGATCAACGGGGTAGGTTGTTACCGTGATGTGACCGGAGTTGGAGGCACTCCAGTGGACTGAGGAGGGAGCATCCATGAGTTTCCTCGATGAAACCAATACTGTGATAATGGAGGAGAACAGTGAAGTCACTGTAGCGAAGGTGGTGGTGGGATCTGGAGGTGGCAACGTGATCCCGAAGCGAAGTGTGACATGTCTGAACGTTTAAAGGTGGTGGGTGATGACAGGATGGTGTGTGCACGTGCACGTGTATGTGTGCAGATGGAAGAAGGGAAAGGGTGATCGGGCAAAGGAATTCATAGTGATCAGAAGGGGTTAGCATGAGAACTAGAGACTTGGTACTTTGGTACTTTAGTAAGTACCAGGTGGTACTTTGGTATTTCAGGGGAGCATGGTATTTAGGTGATCGGGCAAGCAAAAGCATGGGTGCAAGAGGGAGGTACTTTGGCATTGGGAAAGTACCAAGTGGTACTTTGGCACGGCAGGAAATCACGAGTGTTGCATCGGATTTTTGAGGGAAAACACGGTGACTGGAGGGTGGAACTTTGGCAATTTGATCTGGCACCTGGTACTTTAGCTGGCGCACAACGTTTTGGGGCGGATCTGTTTGCAAAAAACAGTGTTTTGAAAAGTGGCCCTGGTACTTTGGTAAAACCGCTAATAAATAAGTTTTTGAACGTATTTTTAATTAAAATTTGTTTCAATTAAAATAGAAGAATAAATAAAATTAAAGAATATATAAATAATTAAATAAAAATAGAATTTTTATTTAATTTGACATAGGCAAGTGAAAGGAAGAAATAGCAGGAAGATCGGAGTACAGAAGTTTGACTGAAGAAGTTCAACGAGTTTGAAATTAGAAATATAAAGGAAATAATTTAAATAAATTATAAATTTAATTTATTTATGATAAATTAGAAGCAATAAAATAATTTACCAAGATAACCGAAGTATTAAACATCGTATAAACACAGATGACAAACAAAGAAAATACCATGTGCAACGCACACGTTTTATTTTGCTTAATTCTAAATGATGGTTAAAACTGAATAAAATTGTTTGACTGAAACTCATAATCAAAGGATGTATAAACTAAAACAAAATCATGTTCGGCTAATAATTATTTGTCAACTGTAAAAGGCATTACATGAATCATTTCGAAGAGTCCGGAATTTTTATTCCACTTCGATTTGATTTATCAGTCGCATGTCAGAAGTATTGAAGATAATTGAAGACGGAGATATGCAAGGGCTATTCTTGAATAGTGCCTTCGGTTTGTCCAGTCCCAGGACAACTTATATGGACGAATGTCTGACAGAGTAATCCTAACTGATCACGTACGTTGATCTCTCCAAATGTATTTATATGGTAGCGGAGGAATTCGTTTCTCTTGCTTTATACCTATAATATATTTTTGGGAAAGTCAATTAGTGATTGGCAAGTTTTGACGAAGTGGCATTCAAAGCAAATGAATCAGTGATAGTAAAAGGTAAGTTTAGCCTCAAGACTCACATCCAGGAAATGACAAAAATCGGGCAGGCAGCATGGCTATGTAGGTCGCTCTCATTAGGGTGTAGCATCACCTATCTAGAGAAATTCCTTTTGTTTCTTATTCTCGATTCTGTCCCATTCGGGAAATGGTTGCAGTACACAACCATTGGTGGTATACATTCGATGCACTTAAGAGAAACGAGTGGTCGGTCACGTGTGGGTAGGGTTGCAAGACGTTCTTGTTGAACCCAGTGTATTCGCCTCTAGAGATACACTATCGAAAGGTGGTTCCATACCTTGTCATAGTTGGAAATCCATTATCCATAAGCGCCAAGCGGTTTTACTTGTATACTATATAGGAGAATGTGAGATGCAAGCATTCTTCTATATTCTAAATTATTTTGTGAAAAACCCTAGACACTATGATAATATCTGATTTAAAGTATACAAAGAGTTTTATTCTCATTAGGTAAAAACCCGTTTCATATTTACGGCGTGGTCTTATGAGATATGTTATTCCTTTAATTTGTTTTAAAATCGTTTACTCATACCAGTCCCCTGACTGACCCGGAGTTTATTTTTCTGTGTTTTTCTTAAACTCTTGGGTACTCATGACACTTGTTATGAGTTGACAAGTGAATCAGGTCATGATTTAACTGGGGAAGCTGGATGGAAACTTTCTGTGTGCTGTTCTACCCATCATATCTATGTATAATTATGAAGTCTGCAAGTTGGGTTATCTATGATGTTATGTATCGTTAACATTGTACTATGAAATGGCATGTATTCCTAGACCTAATATGCTATGATGTACTGTGTTCTGATGTATAATATTATGTAATATCATCTTTTGTTTAAATTCCGCTGTGAGATTCTGATGTTTTCATTAGTTGAAACACCCTACCTCCGTTAGGGTCACTCTCAAAGGGAATGCCCTAATTTTGGTGGAGGTTTATAAGTATAAATCACAGATATACAAGACAAATATAATAACACATATTTTTGAACAGCGGAAAACAACAACAACTTTTATTTCATTAAAATACGTGTTACACAAGCCATGCCATAATTGTCTTACAATACATCCAAAAACATAACATCTTCATAATTGTCTTGATTACATTATTTAAAGAAGCGTAAAGAAAACATAAATAAACTGCAAAAGTCCCATAATTGTTGTCCAAAGCCATAGTCCAAAACGAAAAGATCCAAGCAATACATTCTTTCTCTTCAAGCAGGATATGAAGGCTGGTCAAGCTTGCGGTATTCCCTCCCTGTGGACCTGGGGAGGGGGGGGAGGGGGAGACGAAAGAAAAGTAGAGTCAGACATAAAGCCTGAGTAAGTCTAGGACTATTCAGTCTATGAATAAAACTGGGTATGATAAGTATAAACTAGAAATGGGAAAGCACCATAAACCAAGTTAAGTTGGCTAGGGTCGAATATACTATCGTACCCCATATTAATCTCTGTACCCATATAAACTAGTTCCCAACAGGCACCCCATAATCAGGGTGAAGTGATCCATTTTATGATGATCGGCTCCTACTCGCATAGTTACATGTGTCTTACGGCCCCCGATGTTGTAGTTACCTATGCTGGTCCCACCATGGGGTGTATCAAGTCCCATGGTGGCGGCCCGACACAACCCTTGAATGCACATGTATGCTACTGGTGCCCAGTGCCTTATTTTTCTGTGCCGGAGTGTGTGCACGCCCGCACCCCGTTAGAACCTACACTGCACCACCGCCGTCGATTTGACCTCTTACAGTCAGCCCAGTAATCGTGCCCCACCCTGCCTAGTTTCAGGGTATCATGATACGCCTTGTAGGGTTACTGCTGAAAAGGGTCCCCCGCTACTAGGTTTTCTATTTCTAGCCAACATGCTAAGTTGGTTAAGTGTTTTATAAACCTAACCCCCAATCAGTCTGTTTAGTTTAGCATGTTCCATTTTGATTAAGTATTAATATAATTTACTTAATCCTATCAACCCCGACTCAGCCTTAATTGTCTTATTAAAGCCTTGACCTCTCACATTAGACAGGTATTGTTGTGGTTGCCTGTTGCCGGTTGGGTCCGGGCAGTCTTACACCACAACTCAGTCTAACCTCGGGTCCTTATTGGGCTCCATGTTTAACCACCCACATTGGATAGGTATTGTTGTGACTACTGGACAGCCGGGCGGTTCCGGGCAGGTTTACATCACAACACAATCCAACCTCGGGTTAAACACATCGTATTTTCTACATTTACATATTTCGTCCCTTTTCTTTTTATATGTAAATATTTGCGGCCCATTATTCAAATTCATCTTTATTGATTAAGATTTATTTATGCCACTTAATTGTTTTTCAAGGTTGTTGGCATGCGTCAAACATGCCAACACATATGTTCTATATTTTAGCCCAAACGTCATTACCCTCGTTTTACACGTTCGTTCCAATGTAAGGTGTGTTGGGTTTAATACATAAACCCAATTTAGCCAAATGAAAAGGGGAGGCTTATAACATGGTGTTTATAAGGTAACATAAAAAGAGGAGTGTGAACGCATGAACTTGCAACATAACGATTCAATTAACATAGGGTAGGCACATGTGAACTTGCAATTGTAACAACATATAATATAAGCAATACTTAAACATGAATCATTCTATTCACATAATCATGGTATAAACAAAACATGAATCATTATATTCATGTAGTCATGGCATAAATAATACTTAAACATGAACCATTCTAATCACATAATTATGGCATAATCATAATTGAACATGAGTCCTTCTATTCATATAGTCGTGGCATAAACATAATTGAACATGAATCCTACTATTCATATAATCATGGTTTTTATCCTATCTATGTAACTTGTAAGTGAGATGTAATTCTAGTGTAATTCTAATGTAACTTATGTGTCAAATATATTATCATATGATTACGATAACAACATAAGCCTAAAAACATGTTTCCAACTAGGCATAATAACAAACATAGTTTAGTCATGTTCATAAAATTAATACAAGCTTACAAAGATGCTTGCTTTTGTCACTATCACAAATCATGATTCTTATGCTTGAACTATGATGCCAATTCCAACATAACCTTCCTATGAATCATAATACTTAAGTGGATCAAATTACACTAAAGATGACCATATAATTATACATCATGTTGGCATAACAATAAATCATATACTTGCATGAATTTCAAATAAACTATTACAACATATAGTTGTTATTTTAAACATGAACAATATACTTGCAATTATCAAATGGGTGTTGTAAATAACTACCACAAACATGTAGTTTTCAATATGAATCGTATGCTTGCATGAATCCCAATTAAAATTCCACAACATGTGGTTGTCAACATAAACCATATACTTGTATGAATCAAATCGTACACCATAGCATTGCCAAATCAAAATAACATACAAACATAAGTTATTATCGCCACAATTCCATTTCGTTGTTAACTTCCAACGCAAATCGCGTACTTGCAAATATCCAATCGTATACCATAATATTCCCAAATCGTTTAGCATCAAAGCAACATACAAATATAGATTATTGTCACCACAATTCCATTTCTTACTTTACACAAATCAACACAATTATTCAACGTATGACGAATCTTCAATTCAGGAATCTGAATTCTGAATTTGGAGATGCTATCCTTTGTTGTAGGCGTTGCTTTGATTTGATTAACGTTGCTTTAAGCTTTGAATTATCTCCTAATTGTCTCTCTATTTCTGACGGCTATCCTCAGTCTCTCCTCAGCAGCATGACGGTCTCATCTCCATTTTAGTTTAAGTGAATTAGGGTTAGTCTTAGGTCCTTTTTATAGAGTTTGTGAGTTGATTTAGACCGTCGATGAAGCTTGGTTCAATAATAGCCGTTCGTTCAAAGGAGAGACCAACCAGGAGCTGACACCTAGCCCTAGTGACAAGGCAAGGCTCAGAAAATCGACCAAACATAGACCAGGCCAGCCAGGGTGGGCTGGGTTCGACCTGGCTCAGGGGCTGGTAGGTTTTGGGCGGGAATTTCCCCGCCTACTCTGATTGGGCTGAAATTCAAATCTGTTTTCGAAATTTGAATTTTCTGAAACTTCATCGGGCCATAATTTGGTCATACGGGCTCCGTTTTTCGAAAACTCGGACTCTATGCGTATTTTTCCGAGACGAACGCAATGGCATATCCCGTTTCCCTTAATACTTTGATTTGAAATTTATTATACTTTAATTTGTGAATTTCACTGTTATAAAATACACGGGGTGTTACATTCTCCCCCACTTAAAAGGATTTCGTCCCGAAATCTTCAAGTTCAGGAAGAATGTACATTCTAACATCCAAACATCCATCTACTCATCCATCAAACACGAGCATCCATTGTCCTTAAAAACTTCTAATGCTTCATGATAATATGCGAAGTGTGTGTACATGTACTTATCTAATGCAAAATCAAGCGGTCTACTGATTCAGTTGACCTCCTTGATGCGAATTATGTAAGTGCTATGAATCCATTACGTATGCAAATCCTCCTATTCATGATTCTACATGAGTGCACAATCATTCATACAAATGCAACATCCATATGACAACATATTAAAGTTCAACCATATACGAATGCAAACATATATGCATATGCAATATGAAGTGATTGAGCCGATCTAAAACCTAGATTGTGTGTGTATATGCAACCACGAGCAACCACTAGCAATCACTTGCAACCACTTGCAATCATCATCCATAACATGTTTCAATTACATGTTTTCATCCAAAGGGTTTCTACCTAAAAGATAGGGTCGAGGAGATATACATAAAAAGATAGATAAAAGCGCAACTTAAGGAAAAAGGAAAGATCAAATATGTACCCTCAAAAAGAAAAGGGTAGGCAGCGCGTATTCTAGCTTCAGTTTCCCAAGTTGCGTCTCCCTCTGCGTCGCTCCACTGAACTTGGACGAGCTTGACTTCGCAGTTGCGTAGCTTCTTCACTTCCGTTCCTAATATGCGGGTTGGAACTTTCCTTACGGTTGCTTCGCGTTCCACTTCAGCTTCTTCTTGGATATTTGGCTCTACCACTTTAGCAGACTCATGTAGACATTTTCGGAGATGTGAAACGTGAAAGACGTTGTGAACTCCGACCAACTTTTCGGGTAGCTCTAATCTATAGGCCATTTCCCCAATTTTCTCAATGATAGGGAATGGCCCTACGAACCTTGGTGCTAGCTTTCCTGTGGTTCCAAAACGAACAACGTTCCTTAGCGGAGATACCTTAAGAAAAACTTTGTCCCCAACCTCAAATTCAAGGTCAGTCCTCCTCTTGTCGGCGTAGGACTTTTGTCTGTCTTGGGCCGTCTTCATCCTTCTTCGTATTAAGTCACTTTTTCTGAAGTCTCTCGGATCATATCTGGTCCAAGTATGAGCTTATCAGTAGACTCCCACCAACAAGTGGGTGATCGACACGGTCTTCCATATAAAGCTTCGAAGGGCGCCATTCCGATGGTTGCTTGATAGCTGTTGTTGTAGGCAAATTCCACCAAAGGAAGATGGTCTTCCCATGTCCCTCCGAAGTCAAGGACGCACAGCCCTAGAAGGTCCTCTAAAACTCTATTCACTCTTTCTGTTTGGCCATCGGTTTGGGGATGATAGGCTGTGCTCAAGCATAACTGTGTGCCTACCGCTTCTTGCAGACTCCGCCAAAACTCACTTGTGAAGATAGGGTCTCGGTCACTAACAATGCTGGATGGTATTCCATGGAGTCAAACGATTTCCTTGAGGTAAAGAGATGCTAGGGATGAGGCAGTTCTTTTACTTTTGATAGGTAAAAAGTGGGCGCTTTTAGTAAGCCTATCCACTATTACCCAAATGCTAGTGTGGCCTCTCCTAGACCTAGGCAGCCCATCGATGAAGTCCATTGAGATGCTATCCCACTTCCACTGTGGGACCTCTAGAGGATGTAGCAGACCGCCAGGCTTTTTCTGTTCCGCCTTAACCTGTTGGCACACCATACACTTAGAGACGAATTCTGCCACGTCCTTCTTCATGCCGTTCCAAAAGAAAGTTCTTTTTATGTCCTTGTACATTTTATCGCCGCCTGGGTGTATCATCATCTTGGAGTGATGTGCTTCCTCGAGAACCTTCTTTACTAAATCCCTTGTCTGTGGGACGCATAGTCTTCCGTCTCGCCTTAGCCAACCCTTATCGTCGATGGAGTATCTGTTGAGGTGACTTGAAGTCTCACCCCTAATTAGCCTATCAATCGTCTCCACAAGCTGAGGGTCTTCGCGTTGTGTTGTACCTATCGAGTCCACTAAAGTCGGGCATACTTCGAGAGATGCTAGCAAGCCTGGTACAAAATCGGAGGAAGGCCTAAAGTCGAAGCTGTATATAAACTCTAGGCTTTGTCTTTCAACAAACAGCGGACTTAGGGTCAGTTTCTTTCGGCTCAACGCGTCTGCCACTACGTTGCCTTTGCCCGGAGTATAGGAGATCTCGAAATCATACGAGGCAAGAAACTCCATCCACCTCTGTTGCCTCAAGTTAAGGTCCTTCTGCGAGAAAAGGTATTTCAACGATTTATGGTCAGTGTAAAGTTCAAACTTCTTACCTAGGAGATAGTGTCGCCAAGACTTGAGTGCAAAGACGATGGCAGCTAACTCAAGATCGTGGGTCGGGTAGTTCTTTTCGTGCACTTTCAATTGTCTCCCGCCATAAGCTACTACCCTTCCTTCTTGCATTAAGACGGCGCCTAACCCTGTCCCACATGCATCTGTATAAACGGTGAACATCTTGCTTCCATCTGGCAACGTCAAAACTGGGGCTGTTGTAAGAGCCCTTTTCAGTCGCTGGAAAGCAAACTCGCAATCCAAGTCCCAATTGAACACTAGATTCTTCTTGGTCAACTTTGTGAGCGGAGCTGAGATTTTCGCAAAATCCTTTATGAACTTTCGATAGAAACCTGCTAGTCCTAGAAAACTTCGGACCTCAGTTGCATTCCTTGGTGTCTTCCAATCCTGTACCGCCACTACCTTAGCAGGGTCCACTGCTAACCCTTGTTTGGATACTATGTGCCCAAGGAACCTCACTTCTTCTCTCCAAAAGTGGCATTTGGAGAATTTGGCTTTTAGCTAATGGACTCGCAGAGTTTCCATGATTGCCCTTAAGTGCTGGGCATGCTCTTCCTCATTCTTTGAGAAGATCAAGATATCGTCTACGAAGACCACTACGAACTTATTGAGGAAATCTCTGAATACCCTACTCATCAGGTCCACGAAGTAAGCAGGTGCATTTGTCAAGCCGAAAGGCATGACAAGCCATTCAAAGAAGCCGTCTGGGGTTCTGAATGCAGTTTTATCGATACTATCTTCAGCCACCCTTAGCTGATGAAAACCAGTCGCTAAATCGAGTTGGGAGAAAACAAACGCTCCTACAAGCTGATCAAACAGATCGTCAATTCTGGGGAGAGGGTGCCTATTCTTTTTCGTTAGCTTGTTGAGCTCCCTATAGTCAACACATAGACGGAGTGAACCATCCACCTTTGTAGCGAACACCACTGGAGCGCCCCATTCTGAAATACTCCTCCTAATGAACCCCTTTTCTAGAAGCTCTTTAATCTGTTTACTAAGCTCTTTCCTTTCCCGTGGAGCCATGTGTCTAACGGGCAACGCAACGGGCTTTGCATTATCTACAAGGTATATGCGGAAGTCTATCTCCCGCTTCGGAGGCAAGCCCTTCACCTCTTCGAAGACATCCGGATATTCCCGGACCACTCTAACCGATTGCAAATTTTCAACGGAGGCATCTAGCGATTCAAGGTAACTAAGCATAACCGCATACGAGGGATTACAAGAAATTTCCAAAATATTACCGAGCTGGGTTAGGAGCCTAACAACCCTTTTCTCACAATCGAGGATGGCCCCATTACTGGATAGCCAATCCATGCCCAAAATCAAACCATATCCCGAAAAGCCCAAAACAAAGGCACTACATTTAAATTCTACGCTTAGAATAGAAATTTTCAATCCCAAACAGATCATAGACAAATGAGCTGGGCCCCCAATTGGGTTTGAAACAATTAAGGTGTCCTCTACCATACTAGTTTTTAGGTGCAGAGATTCTACTAAAGCAGACAAGATAAAGGAGTGTGATGCGCCAGAATCAAATAAAGTGCGAACGGGGTGATCATAAAGGTAAACTACACTTTCTATAGAAGTATTTATACCTCGCTGTTGCAAAGGTGGCGCCTCTAGCACATGAACTTGTGCCCCTGAGGTGGATCCAGCCCTCTGCCCCTGTCCTCGTTTCTTTGGGAAGTCCTTAGCCATGTGGCCTGTCTCACCGCAAGAAAAGCACCCACCATTCATTTTGGCCTTCTTTTTCCGGCAATCTTTCACTAAGTGCCCCACTTTACCACAGAAATTACACTTCCTCTTCTCTTTGTTTCCTTTCCCGCCCTTCTTAAAGTCTGTCTTCTTAGGCTGCAAACCTTCTTTCTTCCCTTGAGAGTTTTCTGCCTTTGTCTCCTTCTTGCCCTTATCCTCTTCGTTCAACAACGCCATCTGTACCAACCTTTCATACGTAGCTCCCATGGGTATATGGGTCATGGCCAAACTGTGTAATGGCTCATTCAACCCTTTGACAAAACGGAGAGCCTTCTTGTGTGGGGTGTTGACTAGGTCCAGTCCGAACCTAGCCAGCTCATCGAACTGATTAACATACTCTTTGACTGTCTTGTTCCCTTGTTTAAGAAATAAGAATTTTTCCAACTGCAAACTACTTTCCGCGTCTGAGAGAAATTTAGCCTCAAACCTTGCCCTAAAGTCCTCCCATGTTTCCACTGGTCTTTCTGCATTAGTGACTTCCCACCAGTAGGAAGCCTCGCCTTTAAGTAGCCATACTGCCAGTTGTACTTTCTGTCTATCCTCTACCTCAAAGATGATGAATAAGTCCTCGGTTTCTTTCAGCCAATTTCTAGCTGCCACGAAGGACTCAGTTCCATGAAAATCCTTTCCTCCCATAGCTTTAAAATCTTTACATATCTTAGCAAAGGTGTTTCCCCACGGAGGAGGTGGAGGAAAAGGTACTGCTGCAGCTGGATGATTTCCTGTAGCTGGGGGAGGAGGAACGGTAGGACCTGGCTAAGTGGCCCTTGGTTCTAAGAACCGTCTAAACCAACCAGGTATTGGTACGCCCTCTGACAAGTTAAGTTCTTCGGACATGCTGAAACAAAAAGGATAGATTCAAAATAAAGGATAAGAGATAGTTCCTATGGCTTTGGGGGGACTTTGCCTTTTAAAATAAAATAATATTTTATCTTAAAAATGCTTCTTTAAATTTCCTTTTTGAATATAAATTTTCAAAACTTTTTATCTTATCTGGTAAACCTATGCTCTAATACCAAGTGAAACACCCCACCTCCGTTAGGGTCACTCTCAAAGGGAATGCCCTAATTTTGGTGGGGGTTTATAAGTATAAATCACAGACATACAAGACAGATATAATAACACATATTTTTGAACAGCGGAAAACAACAACTTTTATTTCATTAAAATACGTGTTACACAAGCCATGCCATAATTGTCTTACAATACTTCCAAAAACATAACATCTTCATAACTGTCTTGATTACAATATTTAAAGAAGCATAAAGAAAACATAAATAAACTGCAAAAGTCCCATAATTGTTGTCCAAAGCCATAGTCCAAAACGAAAAGATCCAAGCAATACATTCTTTCTCTTCAAGCTGGATATGAAGGCTGGTCAAGCTGCGGTATTCCCTCCCTGTGGACCGGGGGGGGGGGGGAGGGGGAGACGGAAGAAAAGAAGACGAAAGAAAAGTAGAGTCAGACATAAAGCCTGAGTAAGTCTAGGACTATTCAGTCTATGAATAAAACTGGGTATGATAAGTATAAACTAGAAATGGGAAAGCACCATAAACCAAGTTAAGTTGGCTAGGGTCGAATATACTATCGTACCCCATATTAATCTCTGTACCCATATAAACTAGTTCCCAACAGGCACCCCATAATCAGGGTGAAGTGATCCATTTTATGATGATCGGCTCCTACTCGCATAGTTACATGTGTCTTACGGCCCCCGATGTTGTAGTTACCTATGCTGGTCCCACCATGGGGTGTATCAAGTCCCATGGTGGCGGCCCGACACAACCCTTGAATGCACATGTATGCTACTGGTGCCCAGTGCCTTATTTTTCTGCGCCGGAGTGTGTGCACGCCCGCACCCCGTTAGAACCTACACTGCACCACCGCCGTCGATTTGACCTCTTACAGTCAGCCCAGTAATCGTGCCCCACCCTGCCTAGTTTCAGGGTATCATGATACGCCTTGTAGGGTTACTGCTGAAAAGGGTCCCCCGCTACTAGGTTTTCTATTTCTAGCCAACATGCTAAGTTGGTTAAGTGTTTTATAAACCTAACCCCCAATCAGTCTGTTTAGTTTAGCATGTTCCATTTTGATTAAGTATTAATATAATTTACTTAATCCTATCAACCCCGACTCAGCCTTAATTGTCTTATTAAAGCCTTGACCTCTCACATTAGACAGGTATTGTTGTGGTTGCCTGT
Source organism: Allium sativum (assembly GCA_030737875.1). Classification (NCBI taxonomy): domain Eukaryota; kingdom Viridiplantae; phylum Streptophyta; class Magnoliopsida; order Asparagales; family Amaryllidaceae; genus Allium; species Allium sativum. Next base: position 126,764,586 of record CM060927.1, on the reverse strand, counting down.
TGCCGGTTGGGTCCGGGCAGTCTTACACCACAACTCAGTCTAACCTCGGGTCCTTATTGGGCTCCGTGTTTAACCACCCACATTGGATAGGTATTGTTGTGACTACTGGACAGCCGGGCGGTTCCGGGCAGGTTTACATCACAACACAATCCAACCTCGGGTTAAACACATCGTATTTTCTACATTTACATATTTCGTCCCTTTTCTTTTTATATGTAAATATTTGCGGCCCATTATTCAAATTCATCTTTATTGATTAAGATTTATTTATGCCACTTAATTGTTTTTCAAGGTTGTTGGCATGCGTCAAACATGCCAACACATATGTTCTATATTTTAGCCCAAACGTCATTACCCTCGTTTTACACGTTCGTTCCAATGTAAGGTGTGTTGGGTTTAATACATAAACCCAATTTAGCCAAATGAAAAGGGGAGGCTTATAACATGGTGTTTATAAGGTAACATAAAAAGAGGAGTGTGAACGCATGAACTTGCAACATAACGATTCAATTAACATAGGGTAGGCACATGTGAACTTGCAATTGTAACAACATATAATATAAGCAATACTTAAACATGAATCATTCTATTCACATAATCATGGTATAAACAAAACATGAATCATTATATTCATGTAGTCATGGCATAAATAATACTTAAACATGAACCATTCTAATCACATAATTATGGCATAATCATAATTGAACATGAGTCCTTCTATTCATATAGTCGTGGCATAAACATAATTGAACATGAATCCTACTATTCATATAATCATGGTTTTTATCCTATCTATGTAACTTGTAAGTGAGATGTAATTCTAATGTAACTTATGTGTCAAATATATTATCATATGATTACGATAACAACATAAGCCTAAAAACATGTTTCCAACTAGGCATAATAACAAACATAGTTTAGTCATGTTCATAAAATTAATACAAGCTTACAAAGATGCTTGCTTTTGTCACTATCACAAATCATGATTCTTATACTTGAACTATGATGCCAATTCCAACATAACCTTCCTATGAATCATAATACTTAAGTGGATCAAATTACACTAAAGATGACCATATAATTATACATCATGTTGGCATAACAATAAATCATATACTTGCATGAATTTCAAATAAACTATTACAACATATAGTTGTTATTTTAAACATGAACAATATACTTGCAATTATCAAATGGGTGTTGTAAATAACTACCACAAACATGTAGTTTTCAATATGAATCGTATGCTTGCATGAATCCCAATTAAAATTCCACAACATGTGGTTGTCAACATAAACCATATACTTGTATGAATCAAATCGTACACCATAGCATTGCCAAATCAAAATAACATACAAACATAAGTTATTATCACCACAATTCCATTTCGTTGTTAACTTCCAACGCAAATCGCGTACTTGCAAATATCCAATCGTATACCATAATATTCCCAAATCGTTTAGCATCAAAGCAACATACAAATATAGATTATTGTCACCACAATTCCATTTCTTACTTTACACAAATCAACACAATTATTTAATTCACATCGGAATAGCACTCTACTTACAACGTATGACGAATCTTCAATTCAGGAATCTGAATTCTGAATTTGGAGATGCTATCCTTTGTTGTAGGCGTTGCTTTGATTTGATTAACGTTGCTTTAAGCTTTGAATTATCTCCTAATTGTCTCTCTATTTCTGACGGCTATCCTCAGTCTCTCCTCAGCAGCATGACGGTCTCATCTCCATTTTAGTTTAAGTGAATTAGGGTTAGTCTTAGGTCCTTTTTATAGAGTTTGTGAGTTGATTTAGACCGTCGATGAAGCTTGGTTCAATAATAGCCGTTCGTTCAAAGGAGAGACCAACCAAGAGCTGACACCTAGCCCTAGTGACAAGGCAAGGCTTAGAAAATCGACCAAACACAGACCAGGCCAGCCAGGGTGGGCTGGATTCGACCTGGCTCAGGGGCAAGGTCGACTCCCCAATCGACCCCCAGGTCGACTCTAGAGTCGACCTGCCTGGGGCAGGTCGACCCTAGGGTCGACCCCCAGGTCGACCTGGTGGGTTTTGGTCGGGAATTTCCCCGCCTACTCTGATTGGGCTGAAATTCAAATCTGTTTTCGAAATTTGAATTTTCTGAAACTTCATCGGGCCATAATTTGGTCATACGGGCTCCGTTTTTCGAAAACTCGGACTCTATTTCGCGTATTTTTCCGAGACGAACGCAATGACATATCTCGTTTCCCTTAATACTTTGATTTGAAATTTATTATACTTTAATTTGTGAATTTCACTGTTATAAAATACATGGGGTGTTACATTAGTTCTACCTTTTATCTATTCTTATTCTTATAAAATGACACGACTTCCGATGTGTTCATTAGTTGGGTCGTTACAGTTGGTATCAGAGCTTAGGTTACTGATTACCTAGGCTTTGGGTGAATGTTGAGAGAGCGTCTTTTCATAAAAAAGAAATTATATAAGAAGATTAACCTGTGTAATATACTTAAGTCAGTTTTACCCAATCAAGTCTTGACTATCGACCTGTCGTATTCAGGTAATTAAGTATGAGTACCCGAGGACGAAGAGGTTGCGCTAATGGGACTACCACTACTAATGGTCGTAATACTGCCTCCCAAAATCAAGTAGAAACTGTGGAGGAAGTTAAACCAGTCCAGCAGGGCAAAAGCTTTGCAACTATCTGTAAGGAGTATACCACTTTGGGAGGGAAAGTTTTCAAAGGGACTGAGTCCTGTATTGAAGTTCAAGCATGGTTGAGGTCCTGTGAGAGGATTTTCAAAGGATTGAAATTGAATGATGAACAGAAACGACTTTTAGCTTCGTGGAAACTCCAAGGAGCTACTGCAATCTGGTGGGACGCTCAAACTGCGAATGTTCCTGAAGAAGATTTCACTTGGGACAAATTCAAAGAGGCATTTGAAGCACAATTTCTTCCTGTCGCCGGCAAAACTAGAATGTATCGGGACTTCATCGATCTCTAATACGGAAGCATGACAATACCGGAGTATGAAAATAAGTTTAATGCACTTTCCTGCTTTGGGCCAAAACTGATCAACACCTCATTCAAGAAGAATGAGATGTTTATAGCAGGTTTGAAGGATAGCTTACAGGTTAAGATGATTGGACATCTGAAGGATATATTCGTTGACTTAGTAGACATGGCCATTCGATATGAAGCATTAGATGCAAAGAAACCAGTGGCGAAGGAGCAGACTGGAGAAAACAGTGGAGGAAATCCTAACAAAAGAAAATCTAATCCGAATTGGAAAAATAATGGACAAGCAAAAATGGGGGAGAAGGCTAAAGAACGATTTAAAGACACAAAATGCCACAACTGCCATCAAAAAGGACACATCGCAAGATTTTATAAGAATTCGGAGGTCAAGAAGCCAGAGCAACCTCAACAAAAACCACAGGAACCGGGTAATGCTATTGTCAAGCAGATTTTATGTTATAAGTGTCATCAGCCTAGACATTTGATTAAAGATTGTCCACTTATAAAGAAGGGAACTCAACCAAAGGTCTATGCCTTAATGGATAAGCCATCGATTCCTGAGGATGTGAAGATGGAAGAAGTTCTAGAAGGTATTATACTTTTTAAATAAAAAGAGTTAAATTGACTAGGGACAGCCTTAAGATAAATTAAATATGGTTGAATTAAATTAGAATAATATCTAATCATATTGATATAAAAATAAAGTTAGAATTTTAAAACTGAATTAAAATTTGATATTTCCATTAAATTAAGTCCAAATTTAAGATAATTGGATATGAACTCATGAAAAGTGAACTGATTGATTTTTGAAATAGAATCAGATTTCTAAGTTCCAAAATGAAGATAACTAATTAAAGAATTAATTAGTTAAGGAAGGCGGTGGATGAAACTTAATGGAGTTAAGAGAATTTGACTAATGAGTTGAATATGGATTCGAGTTTAACAAGATAATTTAGGACAAATATCTATGCTTGAACAAGATTGATTCAAATCAATGAAGTGAAAAAGACTTGGGATCTATTTTCCAAATAAAATCAAGGATATTTGGGAGTTGATGAGGATTTAAAATTTGGGATTAAGGAACTGGATCCTAACTGGAAATTGATTAAGTCGAATAATTTTCTAGGTATCGATCTGATGTTGATTTCGGTCTTCGGGGTTGATACTTAGAGGATTGTTCGTTTACCAATTTATGGTTAGGAACTGATGGACATTGAGGAATAATAATGCAGAGATGGAAATGTTTTCCAATCATAGTGACAAACATTTCTAGTTATAGAAATAACCATGATAAATAACAAATTTGCGAATGTGTGTTGATTATTTGTCGATGACCCTAAACTGGAATCTACTCGTTAATCTCAAATTTCGAGGACTAAATTTTTATAAGGAGGGTAGATTATAATAGCCCGATTTTAACCAATGTTGTTAATAAAATTTGTCGATCGTAATTTAACAAATTGTAAATACAATTAAAATTCCATACTTAAAACAATTCAAATTTAAATGCCTTATGTATGATAACATTTGTATAAACCCATTTAACATGTGTGTGTGTAGCAAGTATGAAAAATGGCCATTTCATTTGTGTTAGCACCTACCCTGTCTCTTTTAACACAAAGAATTAGATTTTGTTTTAGTAAGTTTCTTGAGTTTTAAATCATAAGACCACTTGGACCAATTATACACAAAAACCATTCCTTCTCACAACGTAAAGTTTCAAGAGAAAAATCCATTTTTTCACATGTGAATTTTTTTAACCTGAAGTGGCCATGTTCCTTTGTATTGCGCAGGACCTGTTCATCTTACGAATAGGATAAAGAATGTAGCTGTACACTAGAAATAGGCTAGAAAGTAGGATCTTGATATAGTTATATTTCACATGGCCGAATTATTCATGATCAAGATATTTTCAGGTTTTTCAGAACATGGAACAAAACAAACCATTTCTTAAATAATTTATATGAACACCTCAACATTTAGCCGCAAAACAAAACACACCACTTGGCAAAGAAATGATTTGGTGCTGCCATTTCTGCTCATCCTCTCAGCCAAGGAAAAGGGTATGATTGGTTGGTAGAAACTTTAGGTACACATGCATTTAAGGAAGAGATACATCAGCAGCCATTTATGATATAGGATTGGTACAAAATTGTACTCATTCACATGTTCTCTAGCACAACATCACTTCGGCCATATGTAGTATAGGGTGCTAGCTATAACACAGCTAGAGAAATATAGGCTTTTTTCTCTTTTTAGTCATTGAGATAGCTATGCACTTCTGAAATTTGTTCTCCCTGTAACCAGACATGCATTAAATGGCAAATATTTAATAGTTTTAATACACCTATAAATAGAGGAGCACACCCATGCATTCTCTTCATAAACTCAGAACAATTCTAACATAAATCAGTGAAAGAGGAAGATCTGAGAATACCAAGCCGTATTGGTGAGTAAACCTTATCTAATATCCTTGTTAATTTCTTTACTGTAAACTGTTTGAATATATCAACTGTATGTTTTAATTTAGCTGCAAGTTCATGTGATGATAATACCATCATCTTCCCAACAAACAACACCTGATTGATGCTAGAAACCCCTGAAATACATTTGTTATCAACTGTTATATTCAGATATAAGAGTACTAGTATGTTTTGCATAAGCGTTGATAGTTTAAACCATTTGAAAGAAACCTGTTACTGTGTTCTGTAAACACATAACATTTTGATCACTTGTTCTCAGAAGAGAATGCTACTAAACCCTCACACTAGTGTTATGTAAATACAAGTGTATAATGTATATACAGTAGTGATCTAACCAAAATAAACAAGAATGAAATAACAAATGGAACTAGAAACCAGAAAACAGAGAAGCAGATTGTTCTCTGTAACCAATCACAAAAGATGGATTTTCAAACATCACAGAATCTTAGTTTAATTGTATAAACGGAATCATGTTGCCAAACCATGATTTTTAATGGAAGTTTTATGATTTTTAACGCTGTGTTGATCGAGAATTTTGGGGATGAACGGAATTTGGTCGATATACAGCGATCCTGGTGAGCAGAGAACATGGCGAGAGGAGGAGAGGGATGTTTAGGGGAGAGGAGTACGGGAAAAATATAAAATAATTTTTCCATTACATGGATTTTGAAAACGAATTGAATTTAGGGTTTTGTTTTGTTTTTGGGAGCATGGAGCTTGGCGTTGAACTACACCACCGTGAGGGGAAACGGGACCGCCGCACCTGGGGGGATCAACGGGGTAGGTTGTCACCATGATGTGACCGGAGTTGGAGGCACTCAAGTGGATTGAGGAGGGAGTAGCCATGGGTTTCCTCGATGAAACCCATACTTTTATAATGGAAGAGAACAGTGAAATCACTGTAGCGAAGGTGGTGGTGGGATCTGGAGGTGGCAACGTGATCCCGAAGCGAACTGTGACATGTTTGAACGTTCAAAGGTGGTGGGTGATGACAAGATGGTGTGTGCACATGCACGTGTACATGTGCAGATGGAAGAAGGGTAAGGGTGATCAGGCAAAGGAATTCATGGTGATCAGAGGGGGTTGGCACAAGAACTGGAGACCTGGTACTTTGGTACATTGGTGTAACGACTGGGAAAATCCGAACCAATTTAAAAATTTTATTTTAAATAATTTGGTGGAAAAATGTGGCAGAAATTAAAAAATTTCATTTTTAAATAACAATAATGCCAGTGAAAATAGTCAATTTTTAAACGATCTCTGTTTTCGACGAAACCACTTTCATTGGAACCGGAATGTCATATTATTGCTAGGTTTCAATTTTTAAAATTTTCCAAATTAATATGTGAGTGTGGCGAAGGAAAATGTGTTTGGTTGATTTTAGTCAAATTTAATCGACTGAAAAATAGCCATTTTTCAAACAGTCTCAGAACTCGACGAAATTAATTTTGTTAGGACCATATCGTCAAAACAAAGAAAAATATATTTTTTCTGGATTTTTCTGAGTCCGTTTGTGGCCTCGGTGAATTTATTTATGCAGACGAATTAAATTAATAAAGAAATTAAATATTAAATTAAATAATACAGGCCACAGACAGCCGTTTGGGCTGACGGGACCTGTCCCATTGGATCCGGAATATGGGCTATTGGATAGGGGCACCTTCTGCTGTTCTGAAATTGAACTGGTTTGTAAGATATGGATTTAATTGTAAAAATACATTGAAAATATTATAAATAATTGAGAAAATTTAAACCTTAGGCACTATTCATTGTCTCTGCCGCCGCCACCCCCCAAATCCATGGCCACCATCCCCCGAACTTCTCCTCCTAATTACTCCTTCGTCTCTTCGGATTAGAACCCACTCTTTACACCAAATCGAAGCCCTTTCCTCCCTCTTTAATCCCAAACGAGTTGATCGACCTCTCGTCGCCTGAAATCGGAGGACCAAGCCCCCAAAGACCGCCGTTTCGCACCGCCGTGGGCCCCTCTAAGCTCGACCGAGCTCGGCCAAACCACACCCCCCCGCGTGCGCCGCCCTGAACCAAACCACCCTGCACCCTCTGATCATCCCGAAGCCCCACGGTTTGTTCGATAATTCCTGACCTAGAATCGAACAGTAGGAAGAACTAACGGCTGATACTTTATTTGGAGAAGAAAGGTATTTTGCTTAACTAATTTATTAATTAATTAATTTAAATTTTTTTAAAACTTCATTTAACCATAACTGATTCGTTTCAACTCAGAATTTGACGTTTTCGGAAGCGTTGGAATCGTAACAGCGAATAGAACGTGTTGAGACTGAAACGGGACCATTCTGAACAGTTTGAATTTTGGCCAAAATCTACAACAACTGTGAGATTTCTAGATTTTAATAATTAAATAATTTAATTTGTTATGTGAATCATTGTATGTTATTTCTGATCTGTGATTGGTGATTGTCGTATGGTTGATTTATATTCGTTGTGATATCATGATATGGTATGTCAGTTTAGATCTATGAACTTCTGATGTAATCTCAATAAAGTTCTCATCTTTATTGTTTTTATTTTTATTTTTATTTTTATTTTTATTTTTATTCCTTTATAGAAATGAAAAATTGAATCTTTTTTGTTTTACAAACAAAAATGAAATTTTGAATCTTTATTTTGTTTTTACAAATTAAAATGAAAAATTGAATCTTTGTTTATTTTACAACAAAAATGGAAAGTTAAATCTTTATTTTAGTTCAACACATAAAATGAAAAGTTGAGTTTTTGTTTTGATTAGCAAAATGAAAGAAAGGTAAATTTTTATTTGATTTACAAAATAATAGCATAAGTAAATTTCTATTTTGATTTGCAAAATAAAACAAAGGTTTGATCTTTATTTTTGATTTACAAAATAAGACAAAAGTTAAAGCTTTATTTTTGATTTGCAAAATAATAACAAATGTGGAATCTTTATTTTGATTTACATAATAAGAACAAAAGATTGAGTCTTTATTTTGTTTATGATTTATAAAATAAAGGAAGTTTAAATCTTTTAAATTTTAATTAAAAGATAAATTAAGGTTAGATATTTTATTTGATTTACAAATAAAGATTTGATATTTTATTTGATTTACAAATAAAATAAAGATGAGACCTTTTATTGTGATTCATCAAATTTATACACCAAATCATATATTCTGTTGTTTGTGTGGACATTGAAATGATGATGTTGGGTAAATAGAAATGGTTATGCCAAAAACCATATTATTATATTTGTGGATATTGAAACTACGATGTTGGGTAAATAGAAATGGTTGGACAAAATCCATTATTTTGGGTCATCATATTGTGACACCAATTTGACATATGAGTTGGATAAGAAAATATCCCCTATAAAGAAAAATGTGCAATAAGGAATAATAATTAGAAAATTTACATTTTTCTATGTTAAAATATAAGATTTACATTTTTCTATGTAAAGATAGAAAATTTACATTTTTCTATGTTAAAATATAAGATTTACATTTTTCTATGTAAAGATAGAAAATTTACATTTTTCCTATGTTAAAATATAAGATTTACATTTTTCTATGTAAAGATAGAAAATTTACATTTTTCTATGTTAAAATATAAGATTTACATTTTTCTATGTAAAGATAGAAAATTTACATATTTCTTTGTTAAAATATAAGATTTACATTTTTCTATGTAAAGATAGAAAATTTACATTTTTCTATGTTAAAATATAAGATTTACGTTTGTTAGACCTAAAAGTGGTTCTAACACCCAAATTGATTAGAAACAAGATTATATGAGACAAAAAATAAAAATAAACACACAGGATTTATAGTGGTTCGGCGAAGAAATGCCTACGTCCACTTATCTTTCACTATATTCAATAATTCAGTTGCAAATACAAAGTGATATTCACTCACAACTCACTTTTGTTCACTCAATTAACTAAAACAAGAAATGAAAGATGGTTTGGATTCTCCGGGAGTAATGGAGTTCGGATGATGGAGGTGATTGAATTCTCTAAGTGCTGAAAAAAAGATCCTTTTCTTTGTCTCCAGTCGGGGTATTTATAGGTGTGAATTTGCCTGAGATTCAATCCGGGTCGGGCCACGTGTTATCCATCGCACTCTCTCCGGGTTCGGATGAACTATCAAGCTGACAACACATCAAAGAGATGGACGTTAGGGGTAGGAATTAGTCATAGCCGGTCCGGTTCTCCAGGCGATTTTACAGGAGATTAACCTGGATCATAGGTGCGGGTCGGAAGCGTGCAGGTAGGGGGTTCGGATCGGAATACCCGATCCGAACCGGAGTGGCTTGGACGTCTCTCCTTCTCTAACCTATTCCGTTCCGCTCCAGCGTCGTGGCAAGCAGATGGCTTTCCGATCCATTCGAGATTTAGTTGCCTTCCGATCCGATTGGATATGCTTTGCCAATCTATCCAGTAAGAGACCACCGATCCGAACAGAGAACTCTATCCGATCCGAACCAATATGCTGCTCTATCCCGATCCGAACAACTGCAGCTATCAATCTGAATTGTGGTGTTTTCTTCCAATCCGAACCGAAGTCTTATAACTTAAAATACTCTTCAATGGTTGGTTTCTTGACTTTGTGTTGCCTAGTTCACAAAGTAGGCTAACATTTTGCCCCCTCAAAGGATGCTTCTGTTGTACGAAGCGTGCTTTGATGTTGTTTAAATGCTAGTTCTTGAATCAGAACAGTCAGGAGTAATGCACAGATTTCCATTCGGTTCGGCGTCCGACCCGAGCACATTTTCTTCATTTCTGAGCAAATTTGGGAACTCTTCTCGTCATATAATGCTTCTTGCAGGTATGCTCTTCCTTTATTCCCCTTCTTTTGAACTCAATTCTAATCAGATGCTAAATTAATGTGTGAAACTCGTCCGGTTCGGATTCCGATCCGAAGCGCTTTCGTGGATTTGGTTCTTGGACAGTGGGCCTTCAGGCAGAGTTGTGCTACTGGGCCTTCACTCCGGTCCGAGCGGGTGAGAAAGAATAGGAATACGAGGAGTCAGCACTACCCCTTATATAAATCCACTACTGTCTTCATTCTTTTCTTCTTCTTTTCCGCCGCCGCTTCCAAGCCTAGTATTGAAAACTTCAAAAACTCCAATATCCTGAAACCATTCCTTGTAGATTTCTCAAATCGAACACATAGGTAGCTCTTTAATCTCGAATAACTTCATAGTAACTGTTCTTGATTTCAATTCGTGTTGGATTGGGATGGTTTAGCCACAGGCTTTGCTTGAACTCTACGTCGTTACTGGTGGATGCGCCATCGCTTCGAGGCGTTTCGAGGCTGGAGAGGGCAAATATTTGTCCTCAATGGTAGCTTTGGTGATAAAACGGATTCGTTTGTGAGTAGGGGGGAAAGAGGAAGAAGATGAAGAGCGTGATGACAAATCGGAGTTGATTCGGGAAGAATACGAAGAAGCAAAAAGGAAGGAGAAGGAAAGGGGATCGGTTCGGGTTGCATACTTTAGAAAGACGGGAAGGAAGGAAAATGTCGGTTCGGGTCGGAGGAGCGAATGGGATAAGGGGTTGAAGTAAATGGACTGGTTAAGTGATGCTGGTTCGGTTCGGATCAGGTCACCCGATCCGATTAGATCAGTCCTGCTTCCGATCCCATTATTTCCCTTGTCTTGAGCTGACCTTGCTTTAATGAAGCATCCGAGCCGACCCTACATCTGCATCTGTATTGAGCCAATCACCCTATGCATATCCGAACCGAACCGAACATATCACACTTGGCACACAAAGACTACCCAACTAATTCAACTAACAATCACTCTAAACAATAACTTCATGGACAGTTAGGATAGTGCCCTGTGAACATAAACGAGAATTAAGAACAACTCTGACTATCACTTTCTCTTCAAAGCTTCGTCTTACATTGCTGTACTTTTATTTTGCATTTCCCACATTTGCTGCACACACTTTAGTTCACACACATACACAAAGGGGGGCACGGGATAATTTACTCTAATCCGTGCTATTGCTTCTTCAATAGTTTCATGACAATGAGGCCCAGACGCTCTTCCCGCCAAGCTGAGAGGAAAGAAGCTCCGGAAACTTCTAGCAAAATCACTCTTGAGGATATATCTTCTTCATCCGATCCAGAATGGGACAGTGAAGGTCCAGATTACGGAGTTGGTCATCGGGAAAGCGACGAGGTGTCTTCAGAGACTGAAGTTTCTTTAGGTTTCGAGGAAGAAGGAGGGATTGGTGATAATCGAGCACCCGATGAATTTGAATCAGCCATTATATTGGAATCACCTTCGGACTCCGTTGAATCGACAATCGACAACGATCGACTTGTTCGAATTTGCTTAAAGTATGGAATAATGAAAAGGGACACCCTAGTGCCCTCACGCTCTGACCGTCCCCACAACCCTCCAGAAGGATATATGACGGTCACTCGATTGATGTGCATGGTTGGCACCATTCCTCCGTTCTCGCCTTTCATCGTTGATTTCTTAAGACAAATGCGGATTGCCCCCATGCAGTTGCATCCCAATTCATATGCCTATTTGCACACCTTGTACATAGCATATCGTGAAATCCTAGGCCTAGAGCTCACGTTCGATGATGTTCATTTCTTTTATAATTTCAAACATCGGACTAGAGAAACTCCATCTTTCTGTTACTTTGAATCGGTCCCAAAAAGGAAGATAATCTCTACACCATTTAGCAGTAAAGCTGGAGATTCCAGACTAGAGTTGTTCTATATAAAGCAACAGTCTGGATGCGCCAGGAGATGGACAAAATCAAGTAAAGCGTTGATTTTCCGAACTCGGACTCTATACACTTGAATCATCACCCTGACCTGTTTTCCTTTTTGTTTGCAGTCGACAATCCCAAACAGATATCAGATCAGGTGTTCTTCGATCGGATGCACCGTCTTCTTAATGGCGATCAAAAATTCCTGACTATCGACGAGGTCCTTAAAGATGAATACCTTCACTTTCATGGGCTGCTATCTGTTTTTCGTAGCATTGGACATGGGACGGTTCCATACGCGTACATTCCTCCAGTGGAAACAGTTCCAGAGATAGGAGAAGGTTCAGGAATTCCTACAGCTTCTCTTCACACTTCACCTTCTCCATCTTCTATGCAAGATGATGAATTGGCTAATCTGGCCAAAAAGCATCGTGAAGGGTATATTGCCCCCGAGGAAACTACTTCTCTAGACAAGTCAAAATCTTCCCAAGAGTCGCCACTTCACGCTTCCGAAGGGGATGTTCCTAGCACTGATGAGCACATATTTCAGGGTTTGGGGGATCTTCCCTTACCTGAGACTATATATACTTCAGAGGATTTCAGGAAGGATCCTTTAGTCTTCACCTCTTCCGAAGAAACTACTCCCGCCAAGGCCAAAGAGCCTGCCCGCACCAGTCTAGCTTCAGACTCGGGTTGGTTGGGGGGACACACACCACTTAGGATGCACTCTACACCACAGCCTTAGCATTCATTGCACTTCTTTCTCCATGAATCCACTGATTCTAAACTTCGTTTATTTTATCGTGCAGGTACAATGTCTCGATCCCACTATGATATAAGAAAGCTTCGTCGCAGCATGTCCAATCCTCCTCAGGATGTCGAGTATGATCGCCGGGATGATCGTGGTAGGGAGGAGAGAAGACCTTATGATCCCTATCGATCTCGGCCCTCACGTTCCCGCTCACCAGTTCGACCGGAACAAGAGAAATACAAGAGCTATCAAGGTCGTAGGGAGGAGGATAGACCACCATCTAAGGACTCCACCTCCTTCCATGAAAAGCGGAGTAGAGAGAAAACTCCTCCAAAGGAAACTGGGTCTCGAAGCAAGCAAAAAGTCCCTGCTACTAAACGACCTAGGACAGACAAGGGTACTACAGAATCCTTTTCAGGAAGGGACACCGAATTGACAATCGTCGCTCCTCCTCCATCAGATGCAACAACGGCAGTAAAGCTGGCATATTTAAAGGAGCAATTTCCTGAGCACTACTTCGAGACTCTGACCTTTCTACCTACCCTTGAACCTATTTCTTCTAATTGGGCAGATGAGGCCAAGGCAAAAATTGATTTGGTAGAAAAACAATATTCCGAGATGTTCAAGTATTCACGCAATCTTTCTAGAATCGTCCGCACTCTAATGAAAAATGCTAACTCAATGCAAAAGACCGCGGATGAGGATGCTAAGGCCCTAAAAACCTTAGGAAAAGACTTAGAAGACATTCAAGCTCAACTAGCTGTCGCTCAAAAGAATGCTTCTAATTTCAAACAACAGTTTGAGGACATGCAAAAGCGTTATCATGACTTGCTTGAGTCCCATACTCAGGAGCGATCTGAACTAAAAAAGCAAGTTGACGAAGCCAAATCAGAAGCCGCTAAAACACACCTTGCTTATGTTGAGCTTGAACGGAAAAACGCCGAGTTAGCAGAAAGGAGTGCCGAATTAGAAAAGAAGAATGCCGACTTGGCTTCGAAGTTGTTGGAGGCAGAAAACAGGGCTGCTCTGGCCGAGGGCAATGTGGAATGTGCTATTAAATCTGCGGAGGAAGCCCGCAAGCAACTATCAGAAGCGGAGGCTGATATTCAGGGCTTCGGAGAGCTAATGATTGAATTCTTCGCACACATTATTCGTCGTCGAAACATTTCTTGGATCGAGGACTATCCATCCACTCTGGTTCAAGTATGGAATCAAATCGTTGAGTGGGAAAAAGAAGAACTTAAGGTCGATTCCCTTGATGAAGATAAGCTGATGGAGAAATACTTGAGAGACGATGAACTGGAGCGCCTAGCTGAAGGGCGCCGCCTAATTGCTGAGGCCATGGAAGAAGAGAGGCGGAAGTCTAAACAGAAAACCATTCCCGAAGCTGGCTCCTCGTCTTCTGCTCCTACAACTCCCGAAGTAGAAGGGTATGATCCCGAAAACCCGGGAATTTCCCGGACAACTTTGCTATCTCCCATTCCTGAAATAACTCCAGAGGTAGTAGTCACCCCCGCTGAAAAGTCTTCAGAAGGTACTCCTATCTTTTCTCCTCAATTTGCCAAGGCTACTACTACCTTTGGCTACGTGATTGAACGTTCGATGAGAAACCCTTTGCTTTCGCCTGAGTCGATAACCAATGTTTCTCATTCTGTAGGTGTTGAATCATTCGCAAAGACAGATGTAGCTCAAGGAGCTACCGCTGGGACAAAACCCGCAGATGGGGCCAAAAAAGGGGAAGACAAGGCTGCTTCTATAGACTTGGGAGAAGGAAATGAACCAACTAAGATCGCCACTCCCCATGATGAAGGAATGATCGCAGCTTTAAAAGACGACGGAGGAGACGAGGGGCATGACGAGGAACCGGAGGTTGCAATAACTGGGGAGTCGAAAAGCGCTGATGACGTTACCTTAGCTGCCATGAAGGCTGATCAAGACAAGCGCTTACAATTAAAGGCCGAAGAACTAGACCCTGAGGTCCTCAAACCCCTCGCAGTTGTGGATGCAGGTTCAAGGTTAGTTGTTAAGCTCTCAACTAGATCTATTACCGAAGAACTTGCTAAAAAATCTTCTCTTGATTCCAGTGCCCCGTCCTCCGGGAAGAAGTCTGCTGGCTCCAGTACCACCTCTTCAGGGAAAAAGAAACCAAAACGAATCTTGACTGAAGCCGAGAAGGAAGCAAAGGATGCGGAAAAAGCTGCCAAGAAATCGAAGGCTCATCCCAAACCCAAATAGTGGGTTCCCCTGTGTCTTTTTAGCATCTTTGTGAACCAATAAGTGCTGCTACAAAAACAGC
The DNA here is from genome assembly GCA_030737875.1 of Allium sativum. Classification (NCBI taxonomy): domain Eukaryota; kingdom Viridiplantae; phylum Streptophyta; class Magnoliopsida; order Asparagales; family Amaryllidaceae; genus Allium; species Allium sativum. Next base: position 126,749,309 of record CM060927.1, on the reverse strand, counting down.
TTCCGCATTTTCTTTTTCAGCTATTTCCCTGTACAAATTCATTCATTTGTAAATAAAAATAATTCACTTTTTGCAATGTTTATTTGTTAGCAGTTCTGCACTTATGTAAAAATGCATGTCTATAGTTATGAAACAAAGTTGTGGAGGGGGGGAATATGTGTATGCATATGTGTCCCCAGTCAATTTCCATAAGTTATTCAATGCTTAACCATGCAATCTGAATGCTCCCAATTCTCGAACGGGATGGCATTTCCTGTGTCGTCAATACCTGTTGTTTTTCCCAGCATTTCTTTTATACTCTCTCTCTTTCTCTGGAGAGTTAGAGTTCGAGCTTAGTCATCTATTCATTCCCCGGTCTCTCAACGGGAAAAGATTTCTTTCTCGGCGCTCGGTCGGAGACGCCTTTATACTCTCTTTCTCTCTGGAAAGTTAGAGTTCAGAGTGGAATCTCTTTTTCAGCGCTCAGTCGGAGATGCTTTTATACTCTCTCTCTTTCTCTGGAGAGTTAGAGTTAAGAATAGAATTTCTTTTTCAGCGCTCAGTCGGAGACGCTTTTATACTCTCTCTCTTTCTCTGGAGAGTTAGAGTTAGAATGTCGTTTTCTCATTCTTTTACGTCTTATTGCACAAATAATCATTGTGCTTCTTTTTATGTCCAAACTGTTTTCAACCTTCTTTAGGCTCTGAGTTATCCTGTATTTTATAATCACAACAGAACAACTAATGAATGTAAATGCATAAAAGTAAATAACACACAATATTTTTATAGTGGTTCAGCTAAGTCGTAGCCTACATCCACTTTATAGTCCTTTATTCATATCATCAGATTTTCCCAAGGCAAGGCATGTCTTGTTACAAAATTCACAGTAAAAATAACAAAAAATATAGCATTTCTAATCCAAATATCGCATTAAGTGTTGGGCATTCCATGCTCGAGGAACTTCTTCGCCATCTACGGTCGTTAACTTGAAGGTTCCTTTTTCAAGTTTCCGTTGGATGACAAAGGGTCCTTCCCATTTTGGGCCGAGGTGAGGAAGGGATGGAAAAACTCTCTTTAGCACCAAATCTCCTGGTTCAAAAGTTCTGAGGCGAACTTTTTTGTCATAATAGCGTGCCATCTGACGCCGATGTCTTGCTGCACGCAAGTCTGCTTCGTCCCTTTTCTCTTCGACTTCATCAAGAGACTCAAGTAAAAGTGCCCGATTCGTCATCGGGTCATAATACGTCACCCTGTGGGAAGGAACTTCCAGTTCAACTGGAATTACTGCTTCTGAGCCAAAGGAGAGAGAGAAAGGGGTATGACCGGTAGCCGTTTTAAACGTTGTTCGATATGCCCACAATGCTAGGGGCAATTCGTCAACCCATCTTGCCTTTGCACGCTCCAACCGTTTCTTGAGGATGGATTTTATAACTTTGTTTACTGCCTCTACTTGCCCATTCGATTGTGGATAGGCAACCGCAGTATATCGTTTGTCTATCTTATATTTCTGGCAAAAATTTCTGAATTCAGAGCTATCAAATTGGGTCCCGTTGTCAGTAACAATCGTCCTTGGGATCCCGAATCGGCATATAATATTTCTGACCACAAAACTTATCACCTTTCTTGTGGTGATCTTAGTCAAGTGCTCAGCTTCCACCCACTTTGTGAAATAATCCACGGCTACTATTGCATACTTAGCTCCTCCTTTAGCAATCGGTAAAACTCCAATGATATCAATTCCCCATGTGGCAAATGGCCAAGGACTCACCATCGATTTAAGCTGGGTTGACGGTGCCCTGGGGATTTTGGCGAATCTCTGGCACTTATCGCAGCGTCGTGAATAATCAGCCGCATCTTTGTTAATCGTAGGCCAGAAGTATCCGTACCGCAATATTTTCTTTGTTAAAGTTTGACCTCCTGTATGATCTCCACACTCACCTTCGTGCACTTCTCTTAGTACACGCTTGATGTCGTCGTGTGCGATACATCGTAACAGGGGCATAGAAAATCCTTGTCTATAGAGAGCATCGTCTTGTATAGCATATCTGGTTGCTTTGCGAACTACAGCTCTTTTCTCACTTTTCTTCGATGGGAGTGTCCCATTCTTAAGGAAATTCTTAATTGGAGTCATCCATGAATCCTTCTCTGGTTCCGCTTCAAGAGCGAATTCAATTTCCATTGACTCGAAGCTTGGCGACTCCAACGTTTCAATTGGAATTACCTCAGTCCCTTCTGGATTGTCAGAACTAGCCAGTTTTGCCAGTCTATCCGCTTTCTGGTTTTCAATTCTGGGAATATGTGTTATGTTGTACCGCTCTAAGCTATTCAATAGCTCTTTTACTTTCTTGAGGTAGGCGATAAGTCGAGGTCCTCGAGCCGCGAATTCCTCTCGCACTTGACAAACAACAATCTTAGAGTCACAAAATATGTCCATCATTTTTACTTCGAGGTCTTTAGCAAGTTTCAGCCCGGCAATCAGGGCTTCATACTCAGAGTCGTTGTTAGTTGCCGAAAATTCTAATCGCAGGGCGTAATATAACGACCGTCCCTCGGGAGTGACTAAAACAATTCCAGCTCCGGACCTTCGGTCATTTTTAGCTCCATCTGTATATAATTTCCACGGATTCATCTCTAGCTTATCCTCAGATTTGACCACTCGGTCATTGATTATTTCCTCCTCTGGAATGGTGAACTCCGCAATAAAGTCTGCTAGAGCTTGCCCCCTGATTGACTTTCGAGGTTGAAAATTCAAATCAAACTGACTTAGCTCTATGTTCGATTTGATCAACCTTCCCGATGCTTCAGGCCTCTGCAATACCTGCCTTAAGGGTTGGTCGGTGTATATGGTTATCGGATGGGCTTGGAAATAGTGACGAAGTTTTCGGGATGCGATCAGGAGGCTGTAAGCGAGCTTCTCAATTTTTGGATAGTTGCGCTCTGCCGCTGCTAATTTCTTACTCACATAGTACACCGGCCTTTGTACTTTGTCTTCTTCCCGCACCAGGGCTGTGCTGACAGCGTGAGCCGAGACTGCCAGATAAACGAATAATTCTTCGTGATCTACGGGCTTTGATAAGATTGGCGGTTTCTCTAGTAGCTCTAACAGATTTTGAAAAGCTTCAACACAATCAGGAGTCCATTGGAAGTTCTTCTTTCCCCTTTTTATTAAATCAAAAAACGGAACACATTTATCGGTGGCTTTGGAGATGAATCTACTCAGCGCCGCTACCTTCCCTGCCAGACTTTGGACGTCTTTAATTCTCCTTGGTTCTTCGATGTTTCTAATCGCTGCTATCTGGCTAGGGTTGATTTCAATTCCTCGGGAACTCACAAAAAAGCCAAGGAACTTTCCCGACGCCACTCCGAATGAACATTTTAAAGGATTCAATTTCATACGGTATTTTCGCAAGATACCAAACATTTCCGCTAAGTCTTGCGTATGACTGGAAGACTGCTTTGATTTGACAAGCATATCATCCACATAAACTTCCATAGTTTTTCCTATTTGATCATAAAACATTCTATTTACCAAGCGCTGATAAGTAGCTCCAGCGTTTTTTAACCCGAATGGCATTACAACATAACAATATAGCCCCAAATTCGTAATGAAACTCGTATGCTCTTGGTCTGGTACATGCATAGGAATTTGGTTGTATGCAGAGTATGCGTCCATGAAAGAAAGAAGTTCATGACCTGCTGTCGAGTCTACAAGCTGGTCAATCCTGGGAAGTGGGAAACTATCTTTTGGACAAGCTTTATTTAAATCTGAAAAGTCAATACAAGTTCGCCACTTTCCGTTTGCCTTCTTTACCAAGACGGGATTCGATATCCAGTCGGGATAAGTCGAATCTCGAATAAATCCATTTTGCTTCAATTTCTCTACTTCCTCTTTGAGAGCAGCCGACCTCTCTGGGCCCAGCATGCGTCTCTTTTGCTTCACAGGCGGATGCTTCGGATTCACATTCAATTTGTGACTGATAATGGAAGGTGATATCCCACACATGTCAGCATGGGTCCAGGCGAACACATCTAAGTTTGCCTTCAAGAAGTCCGTCAGTTCTTCAGCACGACGTGGATCCAATTGAGAACCAATCTTCAAAACTTTCGTCGGATCAGCTTTATCAATGTGAATTTCCACTGTCGCTTCGTTAGGAGTTGCATTCCTAGCCTCTGGTTCCTCGTCTTTTCTAGGATCCAGGTCTTCAGGTGTTCCTTTGGGCAACTCCTTTGGGGTCAATTTCTCTAATTGCTATGCCGAGTCCCCCTTTGAGGGAGACGAGGCATCCTTACTCTCAGCATTAACTCCTTTCATCAACATCTTCAGTTCGGCCACATAGCAGGCCCGTCCAGAAACCTGATCCCCTCTCATTACTCCAGTCCCGGCTTCGGTTGGGAACTTTAGTAACAAGCACCAAGGGGCGATACAAACTCTAAATTCAGTGAGGGCAGGTCTCCCTAAAAATGCGTTATATGGCGAATCTATGTCCAATACTACGAACTGAAGCATTCGCACTCTTCTACGTTCTCCTTGCCCTAGGGTCACGGGCAACTCTATATATCCCATGGGAGCTGTCGTCGCTCCGTTAAAGCCTCTAATCCATCCTTCACAAGGTTTCAGATCTTCGGGCTCAAGCTTCATCTGATCAAATGACTTCTTGAACAAAATATTAACGGAACTTCCGTTGTCTACTAATACCTTATGGACCAAGGCCGGCCCAATGGTGGTAGTAATAACCAACGGATCATTGGTGGGAGATTGTATCCCCGTGTTGTCTCGGCTGCGAAATACCACGTCGTCGAACATGGTTTTTTGTTGTTTTATGGGGGTGACATCTTCCAAATCGTCACCTTCATTCACATCTAGATGCTTGGCAGCATTCACATATTGGTCCATTGACCTAAAACTTCGAATTGCCGGGTGAGGTCCACCTACTATGGAGTTGATGACAATCCCTTTACCTTTCTGCTGCGCGGTAGGTTTAGGAGCAGGTAGGATCTGTTTTGGAGCCTGCTCTCCTTGCCCCCTGTCCCTCGGGGCAACCTTGTACTCATCCAACTTTCCTTCACGCAGCAGCTTTTCAATTACATCCCTCAAATGCCGACATTCATTGTTCGAATGCCCATGAGTTCCGTGAAACAAGCAAAATTTCCCTGTCGCCATTTCTTTCTCGATCGAATCACGAGGTGGCGGTCTTTTGTACTGCAATACATTGTACGTATCCAGGTAAATATTTTCCAAGGTGTCATTCAATGGTGTATAGTCCTCGTAGTTCTGGAATCGGGGCCTTTTGTTAGGGTCACTTCCCCTATTTCTGTTTCTTCTGTTACCGTTCGAATTAAGGTTGTTGTTGTTTCCCCCATTTCCAGTATTGCTGTTTCCACCCTTGTTTCCTACATTTACTTCAACCTTGCCGGAACTTTCCCCAGACTGCTTCACGGCAATATTACTCTGCACATTCTCCTTTGAAGCTGTCTCAGACTTTCTCTTCCGGTTTGCCCTGGCCTCCTCTCGCCTTAGATAAATATCGGCTTTTTCGTAGAATATCGTCCTTGTGGGGGGTGTTTTCCCAGAAAGGTAGTCTCCAAACTCGGATTCAGGATCGACTCCTTCCTTTAATGCCATCAGAATAGTGGGCTCGTGCGGGTCACTGACCTCAGTTACGGCTTGGTTAAAACGATCAAGATATGCCCTTAAAGACTCTCCGGGCGCCTGTTTGATTCTCGACAATTCAATAACACTCTTGGACTTTCGGGCATGTAGTCGGAACTGGTTCATGAAACGCTCGCTTAGTTCCTTGTAATTTGAAATCGAACGAGGAGGAAGTCGGGTAAACCAGAACAGTGCCACATCTTCTAAGTAGATTGGGAACGCTTTGCACTTCACTTCATCAGGGGCAGCAGCGGCATTCATGAGCCATGAGTACCGCATTAAATGCTGTCCCGGATCAGTCCTTCCGTTGTATTTGTCCATTTGTGGCAAGTTAAAGCGTCGGGGAAACTGGAAGTCGAGGATATCGTCGGTGAACGGAGTATGGCTTCGCTCAATGCCATAGTCTTCATTTGTATAATTCCGACTCTCGGACATAATTTGGCGAACCATTGCCTGTACATCAGCACTAGTTAGGGGCTGCTCAGGTTCCCTGGCCCTAGTATCCGAGTTCCTTCTGGGCTCTTGCTCAGGGGATGCCCTTCTTCTTTGAGCTGCCTCTGCTCGATTCCGTTCCCTGTGTTCCCGGTCGATCTCGGGAAGAGGGGACTGGAGTCTTTGCCCCCGAGTTGGGTCATCGTTTCCTAATGCTCGTGCGATATCCTCACGAGATCCTAAAGATCCAAATGTCATCTGCTCCACGTTCTGAGGTCGTTCGAGTGGCCTTCGTTCACGGGGTCTCTCTTCCTCGGAAGATGAAGATTGATCAACTGGTGTGTGACGAACGGGTGACGGAGTTCTCTGTCGACGGAGTTCACCAATCTCTCGACTCATGAGCCTCATATTTTCCTGCATCATGAGATTAGTGCGCTCATGAACTCTCATAGCTTCCCTTGTGCTCTCAAGCATGTCAAGCAAGCGCGAAAAATCTCCTTGGGTGATGGGCGCAGATGGATTGACCTGATCACCAACCCTGGCAGCTGGAATTAGAGCGTTCGTAGTGACTCGAGTAGAGGTTCCAGCTTCACCAAGGATCGGGTCGGATCGGAGGTAGGATGTCGGGTCAGATCGGAGCTGGGGTGCCTGGTCGGATCGGTGCGCAGCGAGCAGCTCGGGTCGGTTCAGATTGGGGGAGTGCACTGCTTCAGAGTCTCCTACCCGGATCGGATCGGAGCTTTCCCCCTGCTGGCGGCTCGGATTTCCTGCATTGGCCCTTCCTGCTGCTGAACTCTGCCCCCGAGACCTTGTTACAACAGCATTTTGCTGATCTTCGCCGGCTCCATTTCCTCGAACAGACTGAGCTTCTTTGCCTTTTCCTTTGGCCATGAGTCTTTGACAATTACTTCAACGAATGTAAGAAAACGGAGAAACTTAAGGATTCACTTCTTTGAACTCAACGGTCTAAAAAGTAGAAAGAGATCCCGGAAAATAAAGAATTTAGATGAGGATTCTCAGTGAAAGCACCAAAATGTTAGACCTAAAAGTGGTTCTAACACCCAAATTGATTAGAAACAAGATTATATGAGACAAAAAATAAAAATAAACACACAGGATTTATAGTGGTTCGGCGAAGAAATGCCTACGTCCACTTATCTTTCACTATATTCAATAATTCAGTTGCAAATACAAAGTGATATTCACTCACAACTCACTTTTGTTCACTCAATTAACTAAAACAAGAAATGAAAGATGGTTTGGATTCTCCGGGAGTAATGGAGTTCGGATGATGGAGGTGATTGAATTCTCTAAGTGCTGAAAAAAAGATCCTTTTCTTTGTCTCCAGTCGGGGTATTTATAGGTGTGAATTTGCCTGAGATTCAATCCGGGTCGGGCCACGTGTTATCCATCGCACTCTCTCCGGGTTCGGATGAACTATCAAGCTGACAACACATCAAAGAGATGGACGTTAGGGGTAGGAATTAGTCATAGCCGGTCCGGTTCTCCAGGCGATTTTACAGGAGATTAACCTGGATCATAGGTGCGGGTCGGAAGCGTGCAGGTAGGGGGTTCGGATCGGAATACCCGATCCGAACCGGAGTGGCTTGGACGTCTCTCCTTCTCTAACCTATTCCGTTCCGCTCCAGCGTCGTGGCAAGCAGATGGCTTTCCGATCCATTCGAGATTTAGTTGTCTTCCGATCCGATTGGATATGCTTTGCCAATCTATCCAGTAAGAGACCACCGATCCGAACAGAGAACTCTATCCGATCCGAACCAATATGCTGCTCTATCCCGATCCGAACAACTGCAGCTATCAATCTGAATTGTGGTGTTTTCTTCCAATCCGAACCGAAGTCTTATAACTTAAAATACTCTTCAATGGTTGGTTTCTTGACTTTGTGTTGCCTAGTTCACAAAGTAGGCTAACAACGTTTTTCTATGTAAAGATAGAAAATTTACATTTTTCTATGTTAAAATATAAGATTTACATTTTTCTATGTGAAGATAGAAAATTTACATTTTTCTATGTTAAAATATAAGATTTACATTTTCCTATGTGAAGATTAAAGGTTTACATTTTTCTATGTAATAATGAAAGGTTCACATTTTTCAATGTAAAAGAAAAAGAGATAAAACATTTACATTTTATAAAAAGTACATTTTTGTGTTATAAAAATGAATTAGATAAAAAGTACAATTTTGTGTTATAAAAATGAATTAGATAAAAGTACATTTTTGTGTATTTAAAACAAATAGGATAAAAGAACATTTTATGTAATTATAAAAATATACATTTTTTTTAAATTGTCATTTTTGTCGCATTAGAATTGGTGAACAAAAATGTTTTTTTTTCGAATATAAAAATATACAATGTTAAAAAACATCATTTTTGTCGCATTAGAATTGGCGAACAAAAATGTCATTTTATTGAAAGTAAAATATACAATGTTGAAAACATCATTTTTGTCGCATTAGAATTGGCGAACAAAAAATGTTTTTTTTTCGAATATAAAAATATACAATGTTAAAAACATCATTTTTGTTGCATTAGAATTGGCACACAAAAATGTCATTTTATTGAAAGTAAAATATAAAATGTTGAAAACATCATTTTTGTCGCATTAGAATTGGCGAACAAAAATGTCATTCTATTGAAAGTAAAATATACAATGTTAAAAACATCATTTTTGTTGCACTAGAATTGGCGAACAAAAATATTGTTTTTGTAGAATAAAGGAATGAATTTTAGTAAAGGGAATCGCTAAGTGGTTTAGATATATAAATATAAATATAAAATTAAACGAAACGAGCGCGGCAGTTCGCGTATCGACAATCGTAACTTCAAACGATTATATAGAAAGATCCGACCGTTGGATTTTCCCAAAACTGGAACCGTTAGGACCGCTTTGGGAAGAGCTTTCCAACGATATAAATTTCACCAAAATCCGACGGTTAGATTTTAAGATATTTGTAAATCAAATTTTGGTAAAGCAGCGCCAGGGTCGCCCATTAACCCAAAACGTCGTTTATTTATTTCGAGCTATTTTTAATAAATAAAAATAGCGATAAATAGTTATAAATATATATGAAATGTTTTAAATTATAATTATGAGACAATTATTTGAAAAGACCGAGTTTAACTCATTTCAAATAATTGAACGACGATTAAATCAAAGATGTAACAAGACGTTGTAGAAGACCGGCGATCTTCACATCGAATGGACGATGACTTCTGATACCTTGGACTGATTTGCTCCCAGGACAGGGTTGAAGCAGTAATTGTCCGGACGTGTGTGTTGGTCGTGAGGATAAGCGAGCGCCTTTTTGGTGTCTCCGGTTTCGTTCAGACCCAGAATGGACTTGTAAATGGATGCGTGTCTGACATTGAAATTCACTTCATGTAATTAAATCGATTTCTATTAATATATGTCTGTTTGGTGGTAGAGAATTTATTCTCTACTTAACACCCTGATACGTAGTAATAGTTGTCGATCGCATGGCGTTGAATTGTCAATGTGGCACGCCAAGTTGCAATGATCAAGGCTTTGTTAAAAAGCAGGCCTTGTGGCTGATGATCAAAGCATTGCCTGTTTAGACATAGCTTTGTGTATAACGTGACTTCGCGAGCCTCACTCCCCGGTATGAGTCAAAAACGGGATTAGGACTGCAGGGAGTGCACACGTTTCTTTCTAGCTAGTGGTGTTTGGGCTTTAACACGGCCCGGCATTTTACTTATGTGGATTTTGGATTGAGGTACCTCGGGGTTTTATAGGCCGGAAGTGGTCATACTATAGGTTCGAAAGAACCGGGAAACGTGTGTTCAGGAATTGCCAATCCACTACCGTTAGGTGGGAACCGGCCCTGAAGATCCAAGGGTTTACTGCGGGGGATCCTGAGGCATTTGCTAGAGTGTCTCGAATCGGAAGAGGACGATCCCTAGCCTCGACTTCATGACAGAAAACCAATTCCCCATACGACATCACAGTTTTGATTGTAAACTTATATACGGCGACATAGTATATGGTACCTTTGCTGTCTAGGATTGATATATTTATATTGAAGTATTTTAATACTGCTTAAACACTAATGATAATATTACTTTTCACGTATTAAGCATGTTTGATCATCATAAGGGAAAACTCTATCCTCCTGTGTGCGTTGCATTGTGTGATAGGACTTGAGTCTTATTATGATTTCATTTTTTTTAAAAGTCATTTCGCTGTTTTATACAAACTTTATAAAATTATGCACTGGCAAATCCAATGGAGTAATCCCGTTCCGCGTTAGCGGCGTGGTCCTGTGATTCGCCATATTGATAGTTAATTTAGTTAATAATTCTCACACCAGTCCTTGTTTGGCATGCCTGGTAATAGGATGCAGCATGATGGGGGGTTCTCGCTTCGCGGTTTGGTGGCGAACGGGAGACTCTTACCCTCACATGTCCCTTTTTAGGGTTGGTAGGCTGCAGCCGGGGGATCCCAAAAGGGTCGCCGTAAAACAAGGTCTCTGGGGTACCACTGTAAGCCACGGTGGGTTTTACCTGTTGTACTGAAGAATGAAGAGATGGTTGCAAAGCCTACCGGGTTTCGCGATATCATTACAGTTGGTATCAGAGCCTAAGGTTAACCTTAGCTTCGGAATATAACATATTTAGAACAATTCGTCTAGATAGAATCCACATTATTCTAAGACGAGTAGCTCATTAGAGATAGGACTAGTAATGTCCTAGAATGAGCACAGCAGAATAGCATATATTTATCAGCCATTACATCATCACCTTTTCATCTTGTCCTTATCTTTTATTGAAAATTATCATTTTTGTTGGTCTGACTCTTTCCTTGATGGTACAGACTGATTTAAATGGATACTAGAGCAAGAACAGCCCGAGGCGGAGCCCGAAGTGGAGCTCGAGGCGGGGCTAGTGGAGGAGCCTGAGTAGGAGCAGGAGAGCATGCCAGAAACGAGACCCCCATCACTTAGGAACAACATAATTCAGAGGTCGTAGCCGAACCACCTCCACCTTCACAGCCTTTCAATTTGGAGAGAATGTCAAAGAAATTCAAAAACCTTGGAGGTGTACCTTTTACGGGGCGAGAGTCTGCGATTCAGGCAGAAGCATGGCTTAAAGATTGCGAAAATCCCTAGAGGGCTTGGAACTGGAAGATTAGCGAAAGCGTTACCTGGCAGTTTGGCAACTAAAAGAGGAAGCAGGGCATTGGTGGGATACGATCAAAATCTGCAATGACGTGGCCAATATGTCTTGGGCCAGATTTAAGGAACTTTTCAATGAGAAGTATATACCCCCACAAGCTCGAGAGCGCCTGCACGAGCAGTTCGTTAACCTACAGCAAGGGAATATGACCGTTTTTGAGTATGTGAGGAAGTTTGATGAGCTTTCACGATATGCTCCTAGTTTGATTCAAGATCCGGTAGAGAAGAATAAGAAATTTATCAAGGGGCTGTCCAAGAAATATTTGAACCGAGTCACTGCCCATATCAAGCTTCCTTTCAATGAAGTAGTAGAGATGGCGTGCTGCTATGAGGAAAATGACGAGTCTGGACCGCAGGATAGACGGAAAAGTCAAGGCAACAACCAGAAGGAACAGGCTAACAAGAAACAGGAGGCGAGCAATTCTTCTACCGCTAAGCCCCAAGGGAAGAAGAGGGACCGGAGAAAGGTGACCTGCTATAACTGCAGCAAGATTGGACATTTTGATTACGAGTGTAGAGCACCTAAAAAGGTCAAGAGAAATGATTCAGGCCCTAGTCAGAACCGTGGTCAGAATTCCCAGAACCGTGATCAGAATCCTCAGAATCGTGGCCAGAGTTCGCAGGACAAAAGGGAATGCTACAATTGTCATCAAAAGGGGCACATTAAGGTGAACTGCCCACTGCTAAGAAATGCTCAGGTGGCACATGTTTATGAGGGAGCAGATACACCAGCTTCGACTGGGGGGCCTAATAAACCCGATATCTTAGGAGGTACGCTTAATATTAAGAACATCCCTATTACTGTCTTATTTGATACTGGTGCTACGCGAAGCTTTATTTCTAATGATACAATTAAAAAGTTGAAATTGAAACCAAGGAAACTCAAAGATTTGATTAGAGCTAATAGTCCGATAGGAGGTTCTCTTATTCCTGATCAGTATTGTAGAGTACCTGTTTCTTACTCTTGCTACCAGTTCCCCTTTGACTTGGTTGTTATGAATTTCTCTGATTATGATGTCATACTGGGGATTGATTGGCTAACAAAGTATGAGGCTGAATTAATTTGTGCGGAGAGAATCATCAAAGTTAAAACTAAGCTTGGAAATATTACTATCCCGTGCCATGGCTCGGCCACCGACAGGAAAACATTCTGGTCTTCTCTAGAAGTTACCCCTACTTCTATTGAGGATATCCCTGTAGTCAAAGATTTCGCTGATGTATTCAAAAAAGTTGAGGGCCTACCTCCGCATAGAGAAATCAGCTTCAGAATTGATTTAGCTCTGAATGCAAGGCCTGTCGTACATCCCATTCGGAGAATGTCGCCAAAAGAAAGAGAGGAGCTGAAAAATCAAACCAAGCAGCTTTTTTGGAAGGGTCTGATCCGGCCCAGCTTCTCAAAATGGGGAGCAGCAGTGGTGTTCGTCCCAAAATCAGATGGTACTCTCAGGCTATGTGCAAACTACCATGATCTCAACAAACAAACTCTGAAAAACAAATACCCACTGCCTCGTATTGATGACTTGCTTGACCGCTTGCATGGAGCACGAGTGTTTTCTAGGATGGACCTAGCTACAGGCTTCCATCAACTTCGCATTGCAGAAGAATGTGTGCCTTTAACTGCTTTCAGAGGACCGGACATCTTTTATGAATGGCTAGTAATGCCCTTCGGTCTATGTAATGCTCCAGCATATTTTGTTGATCTGATGAATAGAGTGTTCAGAGATGTTTTAAATAAATTTGTGCTCGTGTTCATCGATGACATCCTCATCTTTTCTAAATCCACTGCTGAGCACGAACAACATCTGAGAGAAGTCTTAGAGATTTTGCGAAGAAATGTGCTGAAAGCAAAATTTTCTAAATGCATATTCTGGCAAGAAGAGGTGAAATTCCTTGGCCATGTTGTATCAAAGGAAGGCATCTCAGTAGATCCAGGAAAGATCTCAGCCATCCAAGAATGGAAGTAGCCTAGAACTCCCATGGAGGTCAGAAGTTTCTTGGGACTGGTTGGCTATTATCGGAAATTTGTCAAAGATTTTTCGAAGGTAGCTTGCCCATTGACAAACCTGACCAAGAAACATACGAAATTCAAGTGGACACCGGAATGCGAGACAGCTTTACAAGAGCTGAAGAAGAGGTTGACCAATGCTCCTGTGTTGACCATCATAGATGGAAATCAGGATTTGAAGATCTGGAACGACGCCTCTAAGCAAGGTTGTTTCTTTTATAAATTAACATGTCAGAGATAACATTTTTCCTTTAATGACAAATCTCATTTTAACATGTTATCCCTTATTTATTTAAGGTATTGGTGCGGTGCTGATGCAAAGAGGCAGAGTAGTCGCATATGCTAGCCGCCAACTGAAACCGCATGAGAAGAATTACGTCATGCGTGATCTTGAACTAATGGCCATTGTGTTTGCTCTTAAAATATGGAGGCATTACCTTTTGGGTGAGAAGTTTGAAATTTACACGGATCACAAATCCTTGAAACACCTTTTTACCCAAAAATATTTGAATATGAGGCTGCAACGATGGGTCGAATTTCTTGCATCATATGACCTGGATATCCTATATACTCCGGGAAAAGCCAACGTTGTAGCCGCTGCGCTCAGTAAAAAGATTGCAGAATGCAACAATCTCATTATCGCTAGTCTCATTATCACTCCTACTGTGATTGATAAAGTCTCTGCTCTTCAGAAGAATGATAAATTTATGCAGAGGATTATCAAAAGAATTTAGGATGGTGAAACCACGAGTTTCCAAATTGACGACGATGGGGTTCTGAGGCTATTAGGCCGAATATGTGTCCCGTACGACTCTAAGCTCAGAAGGGAGGTTACAGATGAATGTCATAAATCTAAGCTTAGCGTTCACCCTGGAGTGAGCAAGATGTATCACGACCTCAAGCGCACATTTTGGTGGAGGTCGATGAAGAGAGATATTTCTATTTATGTTGCTAGATGTCCCACTTGTCAGCAAGTTAAAAGTGATCAGCAGAAGCTGGCCGGTTTGTTGCAACCACTGGGAGTTCCAGGTTGGAAGTGGGAGTAAATTTCTATGGACTTTATAGATGGCTTGCCCCAAAGCCGAAAAGGCAACAATAGTATATGGGTGGTTGTCGACCGCTTAACAAAATCTACCCATTTCATCCATGTTCGGTCAAATAGAACAGCTCGTAGTTTGGCACAACTTTATCTTAAAGAGATAGTCAGACTACATGGGGTTCCCAAAAGCATTGTCAGTGATCTGGATCCATTATTTACCAACAAATTCGGGGAAGCTTTTCAAGAAGAGCTTAGGACCAAGTTGAATCTGAGCTCTGCCTATCACCTTCAGACTTATGGCCAGACTGAGAGGGTGAATCGTGTTTTGGAAGACTTATTGCATGCTTGCATCCTTGATTATGGCAGTTCATGGGAGGACCACTTGCACTTGGTGGAATTCTCCTATAATAATAGCTACCAAGCAAGCTTGGGGATGTCACCGTTTGAATTACTTTATGGCAGGCCGTGCAGATCTCCGGCATGTTGGGTGGAGTCAGGTAATCGACTAGTCTTGGGCCCCGACGTGGTTCGTGAAGCATCGGATAAGGTTGACTTGATTAAGAAGCGCTTGTTGACTGCTCAGAGCCGACAAAAGAGCTATGCAGACCAGCGAAGAAGAAATCTAGAATTCTCTGTGGGTGATCGAGTATACTTGAAGGTTTCTCCTTTGAGAGGCGTGATTCGTTTTGGGAAGACGGGAAAGTTGGCACCGAGATTCATTGGTCCATTCCCTATTCTCGAAAGGATTGGTACTCTCGCTTATAGAGTGCAGCTACCTGACTGGTTGCCAGGGGTGCATGATGTATTTCATGTGTCTCAACTCCGCAAGCATGTTCACGATCCAGATCTGATAGAGGATGAATTAAATCAACAGGTCCTAGATATTGCTCCAAATCTGACAGTGAGAAAGGACCCGATTAAGATCATTGGCAAAGAAACCAAAATTTTGAAGAACAAGAGGATCAACCCAGTCAAGGTTCAATGGAGTGGGGATCTTAGAGACTGTACTTGGGAGACAAAGGATAGCATCAAAAAGGCTTACCCCAAGTGCAGAGTGGATATCTCCGAGTAACTCTTGTATTGAGGTACGTTCACACCAATTTACATTTTCCATCTTGGTTCCTACTTTTCTTTGTTTCCTTTTCGAGGACGAAAATTCTTAAGTGGGGGAGATTGTAACGACCGGGAAAATCCGAACCAATTTAAAAATTTTATTTTAAATAATTTGGTGGAAAAATGTGGAAGAAATTAAAAAAATTCATTTTTAAACAATATTAAAGCCAGTGAAAATAGTCAATTTTTAAACGATCTCTGTTTTCGACGAAACCACTTTCATTGGAACCAGAATGTCATATTATTGCTAGGTTTCATTTTTAGAATTTTCCGAATTAATATGTGAGTGTGGCGAAGGAAAATGTGTTTGGTTGATTTCAGTCAAATTTAATCGACTGAAAAATAGTCATTTTTCAAACAGTCTCAGAATTCGACGAAATTAATTTTGTTAGGACCATATCGTCAAAACAAAGACAAATATGTTTTTTTCTGGATTTTTCTGAGTCCGTTTGTGGCCTCGGTGAATTTATTTATGCAGACGAATTAAATTAACAAAGAAATTAAATATTAAATTAAATAATATAGGCCACAAACATCCGTTTGGGTTGACAGGACCTGTCCCATTGGATCCGGAATATGGGCTATTGGCTAGGGGCACCTTCTGCTGTACTGAAATTGAGCTGGTTTGTAAGATATCGATTTAATTATAAAAATACATTGAAAATATTATAAATAATTGAGAAAATTTAAACCCTAGGCACTATTCATTGTCTCTGCCGCCGCCACCCCCCAAATCCATGGCCACCATCCTCCGAACTTCTCCTCCTAATTTCTCATTCGTCTCTTCGAATTAGAACCCACTCTTTACACCAAATAGAAGCCCTTTCCTCCCTCTTTAATCCCATACGAGTTGATCGACCTCTCGTCGCCTGAAATCGGAGGACCAAGCCCCCAAAGACCGCCGCTTCGCACCACCGTGGGCCCCTCTAAGCTCGACCGATCTCGGCCAAACCACACCCCCCGCGTGCGCCGCCCTGAGCCGAACCACCCTGCACCCTCTGATCATCCCGAAGCCCAACGGTTTGTTCGATAATTCCTGACCTAGAATCAAACAGTAGGAAGAACTAACGGCCGATACTTTATCTGGAGAAGAAAGGTATTTGGCTTAACTAATTTGTTAATTAATTAATTTAAATTGTTTTAAAACTTCATTTAACCATAACTGATTCGTTTCAACTCAGAATTTGACGTTTTCGAAAGCGTTGGAATCGTAACAGCGAATAGAACGTGTTGAGATTGAAACGGGACCATTCTGAATAGTTTGAATTTTGGCCAAAATCTGCAACGACTGTGAGATTTCTAGATTTTAATAATTAAATAATTTAATTTGTTATGTGAATCATTGTATGTTATTTCTGATCTGTGATTGGTGATTGTCGTATGGTTGATTTATATTCGTTGTGATATCATGATATGGTATGTCAGTTTAGATCTATGAACTTCTGATGTAATCTCAATAAAGTTCTCATCTTTATTGTTTTTATTTTTATTTTATTTTTAATTTTATTCCTTTATAGAAATGAAAAATTGAATCTTGTTTGTTTTACAAACAAAAATGAAATTTTGAATCTTTATTTTGTTTTTACAAAATAAAATGAAAAATTGAATCTTTGTTTATTTTACAACAAAAATGAAAAGTTAAATCTTTATTTTTGTTCAACACATAAAATGAAAAGTTGAGTTTTTGTTTTGATTAGCAAAATGAAAAAAGGTAAATTTTTGTTTGATTTACAAAATAATAGCATAAGTAAATTTCTATTTTGATTTGCAAAATAAAACAAAGGTTTGATCTTTATTTTTGATTTACAAAATAAGACAAAAGTTAAAGCTTTATTTTTTATTTGCAAAATAAAACATGTTGATGACATTTATTTCCGCTGTAATGGTTTATGTGTTATGATAATTATCTGAGATCTGTTTTGTTGTAAATATGTTGTATTCCTAAAAGAATATCCTTACTTTCGTAATACGTAAATTTGGGGTCATCACAATTGGTAAGTACCAGGTGGTACTTAGGTAATTCAGCGGAGCATGGTGTTTGGGTGATCGGGCAAGCAAAAGCACGGGCGCAAGAGGGTGGTACTTTGACATTGGGAAAGTACCAAGTGGTACTTTGGCACGAAAGGAAATCACGAGTGTGGCATCATATTTTTGAGGGAAAACACAATGACTGGAGGGTGGCACTTTGGCAATTTGATCTGGCACCTGGTACTTTAGCTAGCGCACGACGTTTTGGAGCGGATCTGTTTGTGAAACACAGTGTTTTGAAAAGTGGCCCTGGTACTTTGGTAAAACCGCTAATAAACAGTTTTAATTAAAATTTGTTTCAATTAAAATAGAAGAATAAATAAATAATTAAATAAAAAGAGAATTTTTATTTAATTTGACATAGGCAAGTGAAAGGAAGAAATAGCAGGAAGATCGGAGTACAGAAGTTTGACTGAAGAAGTTCAACGTGTTTGAAATTAGAAATATAAAGGAAATAGTTTAAATAAATTATAAATTTAATTTATTTATGATAAATTAGAAGCAATAAAATAATTTACCAAGATAACTGAAGTATTAAACATCGTATAAACACAGATGACAAACAAAGAAAATACCGTGTGCAACGCACACGTTTTATTTTGCTCAATTCTAAATGATGGTTAAAACTGAATAAAATTGTTTGATTGAAACTCATAATCAAAGGATGTGTAAACTAAAACAAAATCATGTTTGGCTAATAATTATTTTTCAACTGTAAAAGGCATTACGTGAATCATTTCGAAGAGTCCGGAATTTTTATTCCACTTCGATTTGATTTATCAGTCGCATGTCAGAAGTATTGAAGATAATTGAAGACGGAGATATGCAAGGTCTATTCTTGAATAGTGCCTTCGGTTTGTCCAGTCCCAGGACAACTTGTATGGACGAATGTCTGACAGAGTAATTCTAACTGATCACGTACGTTGACCTCTCCAAATGTATTTATATGGTGGCGGAGGAATTCGTTTCTCTTGCTTTATACCTATATTATATTTTTGGGAAAGTCAATTAGTGATTGGCGAGTTTTGACGATGTGGCATTCAAAACAAATGAATCAGTGATAGTAAAAGGTAAGTCTAGCCTCAGGCCTCACATCCAGGAAATGACAAAAATCAGGCAGCATGGCTATGTGGGTCGCTCCCATTAGGTTGTAACATCACCTATCTAGAGAAATTCCTTTTGTTTCTTATTCTATCGATTCTGTCCCATTCGGGAAATGGTTGCAGTACACAACCATTGGTGGTATACATTCAATACACTTAAGAGAAATGAGTGGTCGATCATGTGTGGGACGGGTTGCAAGACGTTTTTGTTGAACCAAGTTATTCGCCTCTAGAGATACACTATCGGAGCGTTGTTCCATACCTTGTCATAGTCGGAAATCCATTATCCATAAGCGCCAAGCGGTTTTACTTGTATACTATATAGGAGAATGTGAGATGCAAGCATTCTTCTAGATTCTAAATTATTTTGTGAAAAACCCTAGACACTATGATAATATCTGATTTAAAGTATACAAAGAGTTTTATTCTCATAAGGTAAAAACCCGTTCCGTATTTACGGCGTGGTCTTATGAGATATGTTATTCCTTTAATTTGTTTTAAAATCATTTACTCATACCAGTCCCCTGACTGACCCGGAGTTTATTTTTCTGTGTTTTTCTTAAACTCTTGGGTACTCATGACACTTGTTATGAGTAGACAAGTGAATCAGTTCATGATTTAGCTGGGGAAGCTGGATGGTAACTTTCTGTATGCTGGTCTACCTATCATATCTATGTATAATTTTGAAGTCTGCAAGTTGGGTTATCTATAATGTTATGTATAATTAACATTGTACTATGAAATGGCATGTATTACTAGACCTAGTATGTAATATCATCTTTTGTTTAAATTCCACTGTGAGATTATGATGTTTTCATTAGTTCTATCTTCTATCTATTCTTATTCTTATTCTTATAAAATGACACGACTTCCGATGTGTTCGGAAGTTGGGTCGTTACAGTGACAATACTTACGTACATATATATATATATAAGTATATTGAAAATACAGTCCATCTTCTTCAACTTTACCAAATACAGATCGAAATACAGTCCCAGTTCATCAAAATACAAATACATCAGCTAGATCTACTGCAAATATATCAGAGAATATTAATCAAAATACATCATCTCAGAAAGGTTTAAATCCAGATCTGGGATTGAAAAGAAGGAAACTCGTCTATGTCAAACCAGCTTCTGAATATGCTTTTGTTCCTGAAAATATTTACAAATTATCAGAATCTGCTTGGGTTAACACTATAGCTTTGATTCCGATCTATTGTAGATTAACTACTCTGAAGCTAAAAGACTATATTCCAAAGGTATGGAAACCAGTTAGTTCATTTCAGATTCATGTATCTCCAAACTATGATTTCATAGTACAGTTTGAAAATAAGTTGGGCTTTGTTCGAATCATATAAAGCAATACTTACTCATATTTTAGGAGATTATTATATGTTTAAGCATGGTATCCTGGATTCGATTTCAAGGGTAAAACATGCAATGAAGTACAGATTTGGATAAGATTATATGAGTTACCTTTAGAGTTGTGGACTATGGAAGCTATTTAGATTTTGACAAGTTTTATTTCTAATCCTCTTTTGATTGATGAAAATACAGCTGGAAAAAAGTTCACAAAATATGCAAGAGTTCTCATATCCATCGAAACTCAAACAGATCTAAAAACAGAAATCCCAATTTTACTTCATAATGGTCAAAAAATCATAATATCAGTAGAATATGAGTTATAACTTTGAAGTGTCTTCAATGCAATCTGTTTGGTCATGATGATAAGTATCATGAAGTATCTAAAGATGAAAGATGGAATCCAGATGAACAAGAGAATCAACAAACTGATGATGAGAACAATGAAAGGAATGAACAGGATTTAAATAATGGTTTTGAAGAGCAAGTTTCTTTGAATACTGATTTAAATGAGAGAGCCAATCCACAAGTACCTGAAACTAATAGGTCTTCAGTCAATGCTTCTACATCTGCAGTAACAGAAGAATTACAGGGACATAAATTACCTGATAAGATAATTCCATATACATTAAATAATATTGCAGAAGCATTAATAGAAAATGATAGAGTGAAGGAAAAAGTAAAACAAGTGGATGTCTCTTCATTTGTTAACAAGAATACAAGCTATTTACAAGCAGCAAAAACAAAAAATCCTACTCCTTCTAAAAGATGTACAAGGAGTTCATCTTCCATTAAATGACAATATTAGTTTGGAATGTTAGGGGGATGAATACTTCTTTTAGAATGAAAGAAGTATTTACCCTCCTAAATAAAACTAAATCAACAATTGTTGGTTTAGTCGAAACAAAGTTAAATCCAGCTAACTTAGTTATATTTTCATCAATGTTGCATAATGGATGGAAATTGATAACTAATAATTCTACAGAGTCAAATGGAAGAATTTTATTGATGTTGGATTTTAATGTTTGGGAGCTAGATGTCCTATCTATGTCTCCCCAGCACTTAACAGTAAAAGCAATCAATAGGGGAGGATTTCATATGACCTTTACACTAGTATATGGTAGTAATACATTTGTGGAAAGGATAAATTTATGGAATCAGCTTGCAGGGGAATCTAGCTTATATACAGATGCTTGGATATTAATGGGAGATTTTAACAATGTGTTATCTCCAAGTGACAAAAGAGGGGGACTTCCAGTACCTTATCAGCAAATAAGGGAATTTCAAAAGTTTATAATTCAGACTGGACTAACAGAAATTAAGCCACTGGGATTTTTGTTTACATGGAGAAGAAGAGGAATTGCTACTTGTATTGACAAAATATTGGTGAATAATGTGTGTTTGAATCAATTTTTAAACATGAAGGCTCTTTCTTTATCTCAGAAATCAAGTGATCATAATCCTTTATTTTTAGATGTTATTCCTACTCCAGAAATTAAAGGATACCCTTTTAGATATAGAAATGATTGGCACAGTCAAGCAGGATATCATGAAGCAATTCAAAAGGGTTTGAGTGTAATTGGTTGGGGGTTTTATAGTTATCAATTTTTGGAGAAACTTAAGAGTTGTAAAAGAGAATTGAAATTGTGGAATAAAATAAGGAGCAGGAATTTCTCAAACCTTCAACAAGCAGAAGAAGCTGTTTCACAGTTGGAAGCATTGTCAGATCAAAATCCAGATGATATTCAAATGTTTGATGATTATATGCAAGCTAAGCAGAATTATCAAGATCTGCAGATTCTTTCTTTCAGTGGTCTGAAACAACAATCAAAAATTTCTTGGCTTTAACAAGGTGATACAAATTCTAAAATTTTCTATTCTAGAATGTCAAACAGAAGGTACTTTAATCATATAAGAGCTCTCATAAATCAAGATGGAAATTTGTTGATAAATGTGAAAGAGATAGAAATGGAAGCTTTGGCTTACTTTACCTCTATGTTTAATGGTCAGTGTGCAAATGAATTTCCTCCCTTCCAAACAGTTTCATTGGTGAATGAAAATGGTCACTTATTTTTATTAAAGAATATTGAGCTAGCTGAAGTTAAGGAAGCAGTTTTTTCCATTCATGATGATTCAAGTCCAGGACCTGATGGAATGAGTGTAAATTTTTTTAAAGTGCACTGGGAAATTTTAAAAAATGATTTATGTGCAGCTTTAAATGATATATTTCAGTCAGGGAAATTACCAAAATCTTTGAATCACACATTTATTACACTCATACCAAAGAATGAGAGACCTTCAGAAATTTCACACTATAGACCCATTTCTTGCTGCAATGTCTATTATAAAAAAATTTCAAAATTTTTATGTAATAGACTTAAACCTTTTCTTCCCTACACTATATCCCCAAATCAGAGTGCTTTTATTCAAGGAAGGTATATTGGGGATAATATATTGCTAGCTCATGAACTGTTGAGAGATTTTAGGAAAGCAGGAATGCCAAAAATGTGTGTAAAAGTTGATTTACAGAAAGCCTATGATAAAGTGAATAGAAAATTGATATGTTATCATATGGCTAAAATGAACTTTCCAACACATTTTATAAATTTAATCTATGAATGCATGGATACTGCTACCTTTTCTATTATGATCCAGGGAGTGCCAAAGGGATTCATAACTTCTACAAGGGGTATCAGGCAAGGAGATCCTTTGTCTCTATATCTTTTTGCCATAGCAATGCCGTACTTCACCTACATGATTGATGAAGCAACTTTGTTAAAACATTTCCAGCCAAGTAGTAAAGTGCAGCCAATAATTTCTCATCTACTATATGCAGATGATCTTATGATATTTGGAAAAGCTTCAATTCAAAATGCAAATTCTCTTAACTCTATTTTTCAGAGGTTGTGTAAACATGCAGATTTGAATGCTAATGCTACAAAGACAAAGATATTCTTTAGCCACTCAGTCTCTAATTCAGAAGAAATCCTAAATATTTTAAGGTTTGAGCAGGGGTCTTTACCTATAAAATATTTAGGAGTACCATTATCATCAAATTATCTACATTACACAGAATGTAATTCTTTGATACAGAGGGTTCAACAAAAAATACAAGGCTGGGAAAAAAAGCTACTTAGTTTTGCAAGTAGAGCTGAACTGATAAATTCAGTTATAACCCCTATAATTTTGTACTGGTTATTCATTTATCAGATCCTAGAATATGCTTTAAATAAACTGCAAACTCTCTGTGCTGATTTTTTCTGGGGAGGAACAACGCATAAAGTATCTTGGGATACTTTGTGTAAACCAAAGGAAGAAGGGGGTATAGGCTTAAAGAAATTTTCAGACCTTAAAAAAGTGGCTTGCATAAAATTGTTATGGAATTTCTTGTCAAATTCATCATTATGGAGTAAGTGGGTTCATAATAGATACTGTAAAAAGGATTTCTTCTGGTCAATGTTAATTGATTCAAATACATCAAGTACTTGGAAATCTATCCTCAAGCTAAGAACCAATGCAAATCAGTTATTCAAAAAGACAATAGCAAGAGGTGAAAATACTTATCTATGGTTTGAACCCTGGATAAATTGCAAATGCATGGTAGATCTGCTTGGTTTCGACAGGTTTTATATGCTTGGTGAATTTGATCAAAAAGTCTCTGACATAATTAGAAATAAAGATCTGCATCCTGAACTGCATCCTGCAACAAGAGAATTGATAGATGAAATAAATGAAGTAGAAATTCATCCAATCAATGAGTCAGATAGCTATGATTGGTGTGAAGGAGGAGCCTTTTTGTTTCATAAAGTATGGGAGTATACAAGAGTTCATTGTAATGACCCATATTCTACATGTCATAGGATCGTAGAATATTTATTTCTTTCCCATATGAAGTCGTATGGTCATGTAACTTTGGGAAACATCTATTAGAGTCATTTCCCATGTTCATGATTTTTGTCGATTTTTAAATGACCATTTTGCCCCTAGTTGGGACTGTTTTGGCCATAACTTTTGATTGGAAAGGAATTTTGACCTGAAACCACTTCCATTTGATTCGTTTGATGGTTTCTCTTTCCGTAAAGTGGTCACATTAGCCAAACGGACTTACCGTTTGGGAGATATGGCTGAAACAAGGTTTGGAGGGTGAAAAACTGCTTAACCGGGCCAAATCGGGTGATTAGTGAGTAGACCCATAACCCATTTCGGGATTAGGGTTATGGGAGGGCTGAAATGAGATGGAGAATCATTCCATTTCAGTTTTCTAGCCTCCACTTATCACCAAGGATCCCTAAAAATGGCCTCTAACCTCTAAATCACCTCCAAATCATCTCTTGGTCAAGGATTTGGCTTAGCAACCCCTAATCAAGGAGGATCTTCACCAAATCAACAAAGGAGTTGCTGTTTGGCATTGAGATTCACATCAAATCAGAGAATTATTTCAGATCTTAGTTTATTTTGTGGCTAAGGTGAGTGATTTGCATAGTTTTACACTAATTATGGCTAATTAGGGGTGATTAGTGCTAATTAGCGAATTTAAGCATGATAAAATTGGGGAAAAATGTTCATAAATTCCTAAATGATGTTTTAGACCTCTGATATGAATTTGGGTTAAATTGGTTAAGTTTTGCTAATCCTATCATTAGTTTCACCTAAACATGCTTAAGGGGGAAATATGGGATTTTGGGTATGTTTGATCCATTTTGACCTATGATATTGATGTGAATGATGTTTGTGGTTGATTATGCATGTTGCTATGACTGTATGAAATGCTTTGTGATTGATTTCAATAGTTAGAATGGTCGAAAACGTCGTCGAATGACGTAAACCCTTGCTGGAACAGTTTCAGAAAACAGTGCAGGGTTCGGATCGGATCGGATAAGGGGGCTCGGATCGGATATGTGGAACTGAGCAAAGAATCTGATCGGGTCGGAACCCAACACTTGGGAAAAGTGGCAAAAAGGAAGGCCACGCTAGCTGAACTGGGATCAGATCGGATAGAGGAAGATGGATCAGATCGAAGAGGACGGATCGGATCGAAAACACAAAGGCGAATCAGAACAGGAGCAAGAAAGCGGATCAGATAGGAGCATATGAAGGGGAGCATGAAGACGGATCGAAAGCACGAACCAAGAAGGACCCGACCCGACCCGAAAGGAAGCACCGACCCGACCCGACCCGAAGGAGCAGCTGACTCGAACCCAGAGGAATGTCGACCCGAACCGCATCAGAAGGGGGACCCGACCCGAACGGATAAAGAACACCGACCCGAACCGATGACCTGAGGAAGAACCCGACCCGACCTAGTATCGACCAATAACCCGAGATGCAAAGGTAGTCCAATAGGGGAAGTTAGAGCTCAGGATCCCGGAACCAGTTGGGAACCAACGAGTTCACTTCATGGTTGGACTTCGCTGCGGGACGTGTGCTAAGGAGTTGTCGACGTTCATAACTTCGATTCACCACTAAAAGGAATGATGGGCTACTTATCAGTGCAGTAGGGTCATTACGACCTGAGGGGCAAGGTGATGGTAGCAAGACTACGTTATCAGTGCAGTAGGGTCATTATGACCTGAGGGGCAAGGTGATGCGTAGTAAGACTATGAGCCAGCGCAGATGGGTGAATAACTCCATGGGGCAAGTGGACATAGTAAGAATTGGTAAGGCTATGAGCCAGCGCAGATGGGGTGAATAACTCCATGGGGCAAGTGGACATAGCGAGGAATTTGTGGCTACGTTATCAGTGCAGTGAAGCCATTTATGACTTCATGGGGCAAAGTGATCGTAGTAAGGAATGTTGGGTGATCGAAGTGGTGAATATCGTATGCTTTACGCACTGAGTGAGAGATGTGAGGATGGATGCTATGTTTGATTGTTTGCCATCCCTATGACATGCACACCTCCCCCACCTCCGTATCTTTATACCGTTTGATATGATACCTTAGAGTGTTGTACAGTATGTAGTGCTAACTCTTTGGTTGCAGGTCCAGGTTCAGGTATGTTTTAGTCTACCTGTTATTGTTCACTTTAGATGCTTATCGCTCATACCAGGCTTTATGTCTGACCCAGAGTTTTATGTCTCCTCTTATTACTCTGGGTGCTCACACGAGCAGACTAGAGACAGGTTAGCTGGTGATGTGCGAGTAGCTGATCCGGAGGCGGGCAGGAGGCTTCCACGTATTATATATATACACATTCTCCCTGTGTCGTTGGTGGTCGCTACTTGGGCATTAGTAGTGTACCTCATTTATCTTACTTTGCTTTGAGACAGTTTGAAAGGTTGTAATAAGCTGTATTCTGAATTTCCGCTGCTATGATGTTTAGTTTTGATTTTCAGCTTATGCACTGTCTCTCCTGTTTTATGTCAAGTATGTTATTATTATATTTTGTTCGATGCGCTGTGAGACATTCTACAGGTTCTTTGTATGTTCATTTCCTTCTTCTTTTTCCTTCTGGCGACCCGTTCCGTGCTAACTGGACATGTGTACAACGCACTTATGGAGTAAGTGTCGGTTGGTGCGGGGCGGGCCGTTACACTTGGTATCAGAGCTCTAGGTTGCGTAGTTAACCTAGGGAAAGACACTAGGGAGAGTTAGTACGTATATGAGAGCGCGTATTTGTGATTACTTTGGTTTTCAAAAGCTATGTATATATATACTATTAGTAGTATAAGAACGAAGTTGCACTGCACTAGTACCATTATGGGGTCGTTGATCGTTTTTCCTTTTTCAGATTGACGATGAGCCGACATGTTAGAGGTACCGGTAGAGGGGCCAATAATGGGAATGCTGCTGACATGAGGGCGATGTTTACCAACTTCATGAGAGACATGCTTAGAGAAGTGTAAGGGGCAGTTCCCAATCCCGGAGTTGGTGTTGGCCCAGTAGTGCAGGCGCCTAGGGTCGATTTCGCCAAGTTGTGCAAAGATTACACTAATCTTGGTGGGAAGCCGTTCCACGGAACGGAGTCGGCCACAGATGTTCAAGATTGGATGGATAGCTGCGATCGAATCTTCGATGACTTGGGTCTTGAGGATGCGATGAAGAGAAGACTAGCGTCTCGTCAGCTGCAAGGGCGAGCGATGAATTGGTGGAATGCCATTAGAACAGCTACCCCAGAGGATCAGGTTACTTGGGTTCAGTTCAAGGCTCGCTTTAGCGAGAAGTTTATTCCAGCTGCCCAGAAGTCAGTGTTGTTTAAGAGGTTCTTGGAACTCAAGCAGAATGGGAGGGCAGTTTCTGATTATATTGCTGAGTTCGACACTTTGTCGAAGTATGGACTGTCTCTCATTGATACCCCTGAAAAGAAGAATGAGAAGTTCATCACTGGTTTGGATGGGTACTTGGGGGAAAGGCTTATCAACCACATCGATGAGACTTTTGAATCGATCGTGGGAAAAGCTTTGAGGTCAGAGAGTCTTTACCCTAAGTCAAAGACTGAGGCTGCATCTGCAGAAGGGCCAAAGCCGCAAGCAGGCGGTGGAGGCAAGAATAACTCTCAGAATAAGAGGAAGCAGGACCAATCTAAAGGTGGCCATAAAAAGAGCAAGAAGGATGTTGAGTGCTTCAGCTGTGGAAAGAAGGGCCATTATGCTAAAGAATGTTGGGCCAAGCCAGCGGAAAGGAAGTGCTACAACTGTGGTCAAGTGGGACATCAGAAGGAAAAGTGTCCGCAACCTCTTAAGGAGAAGCAGATTGTGAAAGCATATGCTATTGATGTTGTTCCTTCTTCGTCGAATGCCCCAACTGCGGCGGAGAAAGGAAAGAATGTTGTTATTCAAGGTATTCTTTCTATTTATGATATACCAGTTCGAGTTTTGTTTGATACTGGGGCTTCCCGTTCCTTCATATCTAGTGACCTGGTAGATAGGTTGGGACTGGAACCCGAGATAGTCGATAGACCATTGGTTGTGACGAACCCGATTGGTGGTTCGACTAGCCTTAGTATGATTTGCAGGAATTTGGTCTTATCGAGTCATGGATGTATGTTTGTATGTGATTGCTTTGTTTTGGGCTTTACTGGGTATGGCATTATATTGGGAGTCGATTGGCTCCAAAGATACGGGGTGGTGGTAGACTGTGAGGGCTTTTTGGTGACAGTGAGGGCGGATAATGGGCGGAGGGTAGTGTTTGGTAGTCTACCTAGCGATGGGGTTATGGCTAGTTTTGTAAATTCCCTCGACATCCCGCAGGATGAGTTGTCAGATGTGCCCGTGGTTGGCCAGTATCCGGACGTCTTCGAGGAGGTGACCGGGCTTCCACCACACCGAGAGATTGAGTTCCGTATTGATTTAGTGAAAGATGCCAGACCTATTGTGATGCCACTTCGTCGTATGGCACCAAGGGAGCAGCGAGAGCTCGGGGTGCAAGTCAGCAATCTTTTGAAGAAGGAATTTATTAGAAGGAGTGTCTCCGAGTGGGGAGCACCAGTTGTGTTTGCCACTAAGGCAGATGGTTCCCTTCGTTTGTGTGTGGACTATCGCGAGTTGAATAAGGTGACGAGGAAGAATAAGTATCCGCTACCGCGGATAGATGATTTGTTTGATCAGCTGGAAGGAGCAAGAGTGTTCTCCCAGTTGGACCTCGCGACAGGATTTCATCAGCTAAGAGTGGCGGATGAGAGTGTTCCGAAAACGGCATTTAGGACGCCGTCTGGATTTTACGAGTGGTTGGTCATGCCGTTTGGGTTGACCAATGCACCAGCCTATTTTGTGGATCTTATGAATCGAGTATTCAGAGATCAGTTGAATAAGTTTGTTCTTGTGTTCGTGGATGATATCCTTGTTTATTCAAGGACAGAGGAGGAACACAAGGGGCACTTGAGGATAGTGATGGAGGTGTTGAGGAAACACCAATTGAAAGCGAAATTCTCTAAGTTTCATTTTTGGAGAAGGGAAGTGAGATTCTTGGGTCATGTTGTTTCCGAGAGTGGTATTGCCGTGGACCCTGCGAAGGTGGCTACGGTACAGGATTGGCCTACGCCCAAGAATGCTACAGATGTAAGAAGTTTCTTGGGATTAGCTGGATATTATCGTAAGTTTATCCAGGACTTCTCCAAGATTGCAGCACCGTTGACTCAGTTGACTAAGAAGAATCAGTCCTTCGTCTGGGACGGAGTGTGTGAGGATGCCTTCAAGAGTCTAAAGGAGAAGTTGACGCGTGCGCCAGTGTTAGTCATTCCTAAAGGGAATGAAGAGATTACGGTATACACGGATGCTTGTGGTACCGGACTGGGTGCAGTATTGATGCAAGGAGGTAGGGTTGTAGCTTATGCTAGTCGACAGCTAAAGCCGCATGAGAAGAAGTATCCTACTCATGATTTGGAATTGGCAGCGATTGTATTTGCGCTGAAGATGTGGAGACACTATCTCTTGGGAGAAAGATTTGAGTTGTTTACCGATCACAAATCGTTAAAGTATCTCTTCTCTCAGAAAGATTTGAATCTCCGTCAGCAAAGATGGTTAGAGTTCTTGGCTTCGTATGATTTTGATATCGCATACACACCTGGGAAAGGTAATGCGGTAGCCGATGCCTTGAGTAGGAGACATGCCAGCTTAGGGGCAATGTTTCTTGAATGGAAGCAACTGGAGTTTATCGCGGGGTTTGATTCCAGACCAAGGTGCGAATTGGATCCAGTTATGCTAGCTAGTTTGACGATCAGACCCACTTTGATAGAGCGGATTGGTTCTAATCAGAGGGACGATCCTAACCTATTGGAAATCATCTCCAAGTTAGAGATGGGTATCGATGAGGAGATGAATGTGTATGGGCTTGATCGGGATGGATGGCTTCGAAAGAATGGGAGACTAGTTGTGCCCAACGTAAATGGTTTGAGGGATGAAGTGCTTAGAGAATGTCATCACTCAAAACTGACTATACACCCCGGTGGTAATAAGATGTATCGAGACATGAGACAGACTTACTACTGGGAAGGGATGAAAAGAGACGTTGGGAAGTTTATATCCAAATGCATGAATTGTCAGCTAGTTAAAGCCGAACAAAAGAAGCCTAGTGGGTTGTTGCAACCATTAGAAATTCCCGAATGGAAATGGGAGCAAGTTTCGATGGATTTCATCGATGGCTTACCAAGGACTAGATCGGGATATGATAGCATTTGGGTAATTGTGGATCGATTGACTAAGAGCGCAAGATTTATACCGGTCAAATCGACCAGGACGGCAGCCAAGTTGGCAGAATTGTATATGAAGTGGGTAGTGAGATTTCATGGAGTACCCAAAAGCATTGTGAGTGACCGAGACCCGTTGTTCACTAGTGGGTTTTGGAAAAGCTTACAAGAGGCTCTAGGGTCAAGATTACGTCGCAGTACCGCATATCATCCTCAGACCGACGGTCAGACGGAGAGGGTGAATCGTATATTGGAAGATCTTTTGAGAGCTTGTATATTGGATTTTGGTGGATCATGGGACGACTATTTGCATCTAGTAGAGTTTGCATATAATAATAGCTACCAATCCAGTATCGGTATGGCTCCATATGAAGCTTTGTACGGAAGACCATGCAACTCACCATCATGTTGGATAGAGACTGGCGAGAAGTTTATGCTTGGACCAGATGTGGTGAGGGAAACTTCACATAAGATTAAGATCATTCAACAACGAATGAAAGCTGCCCAAGATAGGCAGAAGAGTTATGCTGATAAGAGGAGAAGAGACCTAAAATTCTCCGTAGGTGACTTGGTGTTTGTCAAGATTTCTCCGTTGAAGAACGTAATACGATTTGGCAGGAGAGGCAAGTTGGCACCAAGATTCATTGGCCCATTCCCTGTTCTCGAGCTAGTCGGGAATTTGGCATATAGAATTGACTTACCAGAGAAAATGGCGGGGGTCCACAATGTATTTCATGTTCCCCAACTAACGAAGTTCGTTCACGACTCAGATATGACTATTTCACCTGATCAGTTAGAGGACTTCGAGGTAGAACCCGAGGCGGTTGGGAACCGCAAGCCGATTCGTATTGTGGGGCACGATACGAAGCAACTTCGAAGGAAGTCGGTGAAGCTAGTCAAGGTTCAGTGGGGCGAGGACGAGAATGATTGTACTTGGGAGACAGAGAAGAGCATTGGGAAGGCATATCCAGAACTCTTTGCCTGGTAAGATTTACTTTGCGATTTAGTTATTCCGCATGCTAGGATAGACTTATTTCACTTGATTTGCATGTTTGATGGTTGTTATATGGTTGATAGGCATGCGGGAATCTTTGTGTATGTTTGGATTAGGGAATTTCGGGGGCGAAATTTCTTAAGGGGGGGGGGGGGGAGAGTGTAATGACCCATATTCTACATGTCATAGGATCGTAGAATATTTATTTCTTTTCCATATGAAGTCGTATGGTCATGTAACTTTGGGAAACATCTATTAGAGTCATTTCCCATGTTCATGATTTTTGTCGATTTTTAAATGACCATTTTGCCCCTAGTTGGGACTGTTTTGGCCATAACTTTTGATTGGAAAGGAATTTTGACCTGAAACCACTTCCATTTGATTTGTTTGATGGTTTCTCTTTCCGTAGAGTGGTCACATTAGCCAAACGGACTTACCGTTTGGGAGATATGGCTGAAACAAGGTTTGGAGGGTGAAAAACTGCTTAACCGGGCCAAATCGGGTGATTAGTGAGTAGGCCCATAACCCATTTCGGGATTAGGGTTATGGGAGGGCTGAAATGAGATGGAGAATCATTCCATTTCAGTTTTCTAGCATCCACTTATCACCAAGGATCCCTAAAAATGGCCTCTAACCTCTAAATCACCTCCAAATCATCTCTTGGTCAAGGATTTGGCTTAGCAACCCCTAATCAAGGAGGATCTTCACCAAATCAACAAAGGAGTTGCTGTTTGGCATTGAGATTCACATCAAATCAGAGAATTATTTCATATCTTAGTTTATTTTGTGGCTAAGGTGAGTGATTTGCATAGTTTTACACTAATTATGGCTAATTAGGGGTGATTAGTGCTAATTAGCGAATTTAAGCATGATAAAATTGGGGAAAAATGTTCATAAATTCCTAAATGATGTTTTAGACCTCTGATATGAATTTGGGTTAAATTGGTTAAGTTTTGCTAATCCTATCATTAGTTTCACCTAAACATGCTTAAGGGGGAAATTTGGGATTTTGGGTATGTTTGATCCATTTTGACCTATGATATTGATGTGAATGATGTTTGTGGTTGATTATGCATGTTGCTATGACTGTATGAAATGCTTTGTGATTGATTTCAATAGTTAGAATGGTCGAAAACGTCGTCGAATGGCGTAAACCCTTGCTGGAATATTTTCAGAAAACAGTGCAGGGTTCGAATCGGATCGGATAAGGGGGCTCGGATCGGATATGTGGAACTGAGCAAAGAATCTGATTGGGTCGGAACCCAACACTGGGGAAAAGTGGAAAAAAGGAAGGCCACGCTAGCTGAACTGGGATCGGATCGGATAGAGGAAGACGGATCGGATCGAAGAGGACGGATCGGATCGGAAACACAAAGGCGAATCAGAACAGGAGCAAGAAAGCGGATCGGATAGGAGCATATGAAGGGGAGCATGAAGACGGATCGAAAGCACGAACCAAGAAGGACCCGACCCGACCCGACCCGAAGGAGCAGCTGACTCGAACCCAGAGGAATGCCGACCCGAACCGCATCAGAAGGGGGACCCGACCCGAACGGATAAAGAACACCGACCCGAACCGATGACCTGAGGAAGAACCCGACCCGACCCAGTATCGACCAATAACCCGAGATGCAAAGGTAGTCCAATAGGGG
This sequence comes from Allium sativum, assembly GCA_030737875.1. Classification (NCBI taxonomy): domain Eukaryota; kingdom Viridiplantae; phylum Streptophyta; class Magnoliopsida; order Asparagales; family Amaryllidaceae; genus Allium; species Allium sativum. The sequence goes on along the minus strand of CM060927.1, from coordinate 126,716,612 downwards.
AAGTTAGAGCTCAGGATCCCGGAACCAGTTGGGAACCAACGAGTTCACTTCATGGTTGGACTTCGCTGCGGGACGTGTGCTAAGGAGTTGTCGACGTTCATAACTTCGATTCACCACTAAAAGGAATGATGGGCTACTTATCAGTGCAGTAGGGTCATTACGACCTGAGGGGCAAGGTGATGGTAGCAAGACTACGTTATCAGTGCAGTAGGGTCATTATGACCTGAGGGGCAAGGTGATGCGTAGTAAGACTATGAGCCAGCGAAGATGGGGTGAATAACTCCATGGGGCAAGTGGACATAGTAAGAATTGGTAAGGCTATGAGCCAACGCAGATGGGGTGAATAACTCCATGGGGCAAATGGACATAGCGAGGAATTTGTGGCTACGTTATCAGTGCAGTGAAGCCATTTATGACTTCATGGGGCAAAGTGATCGTAGCAAGGAATGTTGGGTGATCGAAGTGGTGAATATCGTATGCTTTACGCACTGAGTGAGAGATGTGAGGATGGATGCTATGTTTGATTGTTTGCCATCCCTATGACATGCACACCTCCCCCACCTCCGTATCTTTATACCGTTTGATATGATACCTTAGAGTGTTGTACAGTATGTAGTGCTAACTCTTTGGTTGCAGGTCCAGGTTCAGGTATGTTTTAGTCTACCTGTTATTGTTCACTTTAGATGCTTATCGCTCATACCAGGCTTTATGTCTGACCCAGAGTTTTATGTCTCCTCTTATTACTCTGGGTGCTCACACGAGCAGACTAGAGACAGGTTAGCTGGTGATGTGCGAGTAGCTAATCCGGAGGCGGGCAGGAGGCTTCCACGTATTATATATATACACATTCTCCCTGTGTCGTTGGTGGTCGCTACTTGGGCATTAGTAGTGTACCTCATTTATCTTACTTTGCTTTGAGACAGTTTGAAAGGTTGTAATAAGCTGTATTATGAATTTCCGCTGCTATGATGTTTAGTTTTGATTTTCAACTTATGTACTGTCTCTCCTGTTTTATGTCAAGTATGTTATTATTATATTTTGTTCGATGCGCTGTGAGACATTCTACAGGTTCTTTGTATGTTCATTTCCTTCTTCTTTTTCCTTCTGGCGACCCGTTCCGTGCTAACTGGACATGTGTACAGCGCACTTATGGAGTAAATGTCAGTTGGTGCGGGGCGGGCCGTTACATTCATGATACTAAAGATCCAATTTTTTCAGTGATTTGGCATAAAAAGAATAGCAAAAGAATGTCTTTTATAACTTACCTTGCTGTTTTAGGCAGATTGAACACGAAAGATAGGCTTTTGCGATTCAATTCTGTAGATAATGATCTGTGTCCTCTATGTGAGAGCCATGCAGAAATAATCAATCATCTGTTCTTCCAGTGCGATTATTCAGCTTTCATATGGATGTCTTTGAAGCAAAAATTGGATCTTTCAACTCGAAACTTGTCAGATCTGAAAGAAGAAGCAAGGATTCTACTTTCAAACTTCAGAGAGAAGAATCAAATTAGAGATTTGGCTTTCGCAGCTTATTCTACAGCGATATACTATATCTGGAGAGAGAGAAACTTGAGAATTTTTCAGGGGAAGAAGAATCTGGTATCAACCACTTTGGCAAAGATTGAAATGGAGGTAAAATTTTTGACGAAGAATAATGGATCAAAGACAGATCGAACTTCAAGGAATGTTTTTCTTTTGCAGAAGTGGGGGATAGAGTTGAACGATACTGGATAAATTGAGAAGAAGGTTCGGGAAGAAGATGGGCCTATTAAGTGGGCTTTGGAGAAGGATGATCTGAAGCTTTATTTGAGTTTTATTTCTGATTTGTTAAGTAGTTTTATTTTTGTTTTGAGAAGAACTATGAAAGTTTGTATACCAAATTTATGAGCACTCTTTTTCCCTATAAGGTACCCACTAGGGGGATTATGGGGTTTTAACGAGGCTCATAAAGGAGGTTTATTTTGGTTTATAGCAATAAAGTAAACCAATTTTCAAAATATATATATATATAAGTATATTTAATTCTATTGCAAATTACCATGGAACGCTCTAAATTCGTACCGTCAACACAATCTCCAAATGTGACAAAAATAGACGTACCTCTTCGTCTTTGCATTCTGAATCCAATAAAATTAGTTTGGTTGTAATCCGACTCCGTTTGTATATGACATTAAATTATTTATCGGTTCACTGATTTTGTTCCGTTTGTCCACCAACAACTCCATTCGATTCCAAATTTGAAACATTAAGTTTCAATTTCTTTATATATACGTATACACCGTATCCAAGCCAATTTTCCATATATTTCAACAAATAAAATTTCCAATTTATTTAACGTTAATAACGTTTATTTTTAAATTCAACGATTTATATTTTTCAGTTGAATTTCAAATCCAATTCAAATATCCAACCAAATTCAGTTCAAATATTCAACAATAAATATTTGATTACCAACCAACCATTCTAAATTGAATATTGAGTTCACTTCATACTCAAAACCATATATTTGATTTTTAATTTCTGACCCAAGTATCAATATAAAAATTTGATTGTTCATAATTAAATCTTTAATTAATTCTGTATTTCAGTTGTCGAAATTTCTGGGATGTTACGATCTCCCCGCCCTTAAAACTTTTCGTCCTCGAAAAGGATAGATCATTAGAGCTATACCAATGTATACTTCAAAATTTCATATTTGTGTGAAATTTTTCCACAACTAATTTAAATATTGATATTTAAGACATTGATCCTCTTTGTTTATCTATAATATTCAATTAACTCAGAAAATTAAATTTCCTTCCTTGTAATTGGAGATCAATTTTGATCAATCACGATTTTCTTTATCTTCCGAATTGAGTTTTATTTATTTCCTTGCTTTTTAAACTATATTCAATTTTCTTGGACCAATTCCTATCTCAAATTGTTTTGAGATAGCTCCCAATTTCTCATTCTAACTAATCTTCTAAGAGGTTCAAAATCATGTGATTTCATTTCAAAACCAATCACTTTTTAAATTTCAAGTTTTGCATAAGTTGGATTTATGCATCTCAAATTATTCCCAATTTCTTTATAAACCTCATCTGTCAATGTTTACTTATGCATCGTTGCGTTTATTCCTTACAATCCAAGTTCAACCAAATCTCCTTACATTCAATCCATTTAATCTTTCCCAGCACTCATTGAAGAGTGTAAATAACATCTCCACTACAATTCGACAATTTGTAACTTGAAAGCTTGAAAATTTCCAAAATCTAAAATCTTTTATAACTTTTATACATAACGTGAAATTTGTGCTGAAAATATTTGTATTATTACTCCAAAGCTATGGACTTGAAAATACTCCGAAATCCTCTTTCTTAACTTATTAAGTTAGGTACATTTTAATTTCAAATTATTGATTTGAAAATATTTGATAACTCGAACTTTGACAAGTCTATTGTCGTTCTCACCGATGTTAGGCATACGCTGGCCAGGCGCACGACTAAAATCTTCAAGTACTAAATTTTCTTGCTTTGACTCCCAGTGATAATATTTAAAAATACTTTAAAAAATAGATACGGAAAGTACCAATGTGATGTTGATTGTTCATGAATCATAGATACACGATGGTTACGTCTGGATGCCCCAGAAAATATCCATACCTATAAGCTTTCACAGCTTGCAGATTACTTCCTTATAAAATGACTATAGATCACAATAGACACAATTGTTACGCTTGGTTCCCCCAAGAAGAATCCGTCTGTCGTAGGCCATCTACAGCCCTGCGAATATCGCTACACGGTCGTGTTTTTTCCAGGAACTGTGACAACTCATGAGTTTTATGTCCAGACAACCTACTACCACCAGTAGCACGTCTCAACTAAGCTCGAAATTCAAAGGAGAAGGAAGGTACTTTCCTTATCTTGATTTGAAAACATATGATACTATGTACATATAACACTTTATTTCATACTACTCGTAAACATACTTATGTCAACATAAATAAGATTTTCTTTCCAAATCATGTTTTCCAATCCGTCGTTCTTATATAAATTCTATTATATAATATTTAATCTCAATCCATTTCCTTCCAAATCAATAGTTCTCGAATTCACTATATCCTTATATATATTTTCATTTAAGATTAGAAAACTTCTGTATCCAATATCTAAAATTGAATATCCTCAAATGTCCATTCAAAATTTCTAAAATTTTAGTTTTGATCTCTTGACCAATTCATATATTTGATATCTTTTCAAACTCAGATATACTAATCTATAGGTTATAAACCAAAATTTCTTCCAAATTTTAATTATTGAATTCATCACTTAATTCAAATCTTTATGCTCTCAAAATTTCAAAATTCTTCATTCTTATAAAAAAAAAATCTTATTCGCGCATTATTACTCTTCCATATTTACATCCTTCGACCGTAAATTAGCAAGCAAACAACTCCCTAAGTATCAACCCCGAAGGCCAAAACCAACATCAGATCAACACTTCGAAAGTCATCCAACTTGACCAATCTCCAGCCAGTTTCCAATTTTCTTAATTCTCTTTTCGTATTCCAAAATCAATTTCTCCCTTCTTTTATGTTCTGCCACTCTTCATTCTTGACGTGCAACTTTTTGTTCTTCAGTTCTCGCCATTCTGATTTATCAAAACCCGTTAGCCTCTCACGATTTTTTGAAAAACATTTCCAATTATCATATTTATTTTCTATAATTCTAAAACTCTCTTATTACCATTGGAAATCATTTCCATATATAAGATTTGAAAACTTCATCTCGAAATCCATTACCAATTCAACCTTGTTTCTACATCGATTCGAATATTCGATGTTATTTCAAGTTCAAACTCATATTTATAAGTCAATTCTCCAAATTCCCACTTGATTGGGACTACATGTGTGACGGCAAGGAATTTCGCTCGGTCCGAACCAGTCGCTAAACCGACCCAGGCCGTTCGAAACGCCCTATCGTTGAGAACACGACAAATCAGAACGCATACAGAAGAACATTTCATTGTATATTACAACAATGCATCAGATTACAAGAATATACAGAGTATAAATGAATATTACACAGAAATATCAGAGATTTAAACTACATTTAAAAACATAGCAGCGGAAAAATAATACAATACACAACTAGAATGAGATATACGGATACAAAGCTTTCCGGATATCGTTCCAGCTGTAAACCAGGATCCTGTGAATATAAATCTGCAAAACCAAAACTACTAGCTGCCCGTGTCAAAATAAGGGCACCCAGAGTTTAGGTTAAAACAATAAACTCCAGGTCAGTCATGTGACTGGTGTGAGAACTAAAATAGTTATTTATCTTTATTTTCAAAGTTCGGTAAATCAAGGGACCACGCCGTATAACACGGAACGGGTTTCCTCCCAAGAATACCAGTGCATAAACAACAGCGATGCTAAATAAAGAAAAATGAAGCTGTTATAAGACCCAGGTCCCATCACACAATGCAACGCAGCCGAGGATAGGGTTTTCCCTTATAACAGCCAAAGAATGCTTGATACGTTTAAAACAAATCATTTGATACTATTATAAGTGCATAGTGTATAAAACAACTTCAAATCATAAGTATCAATCATAGGCGGCATAAGCGCCCCATCCCACTATGTCGCCATATATAGGATTACAATTAAAACCGCAAATGTCACGTATTTGGAAATTGGATTTCCGTCTATGAACCGAGGCAAAAGATAGTCCTCAACCGATTCGAGACAATCTAGCCTACCATGTCTCAGGAACAGCCGCAACTGCCCCCTGGATCGTCAGGGCCGGTCCACCGATGTGGATTATTATGCCTGAACAATACGTCTCCCCGCCCTTTGGGGCGCAAACGAGCCAACGAATGACTCCATCGGACCCGGATCGTCCGATCAAACCGAGGCGCCTCGCAACAGCAACAACCACATAAGTCAAACTCGTCAGGGCGTGTAAAACCACTGACGCCACTTTTAGCTAGAAAGAAACGCAAGTCCTCCCTGAGGTCCGTCTCCCGTTTTTGGTTCATACCGGGTGTGAAACACGCGAGGTAAACGTTACACAAAGCTACGCCACAAAGGCCGTGCTTTGATCATCACCACAAGACTTTGCTTTTCAACAGAAGCCTCGATCAATTGCCACTTAGGCATGCCACACAGGCAATTCACTCCATGCGTTTGATATCCATCAATATATAACCCCTGAGCTCGTACGTCTCAGAGAAGGGCGTTAAGCAAGAGAATAAATTCTCCGCCGCCAAACAGATATATATTCAATAGAAATCAATCACACAGACTAAAATCCAATGTCAGACACACAGTCCATTTACAAGTCCGTTCTGGGTCTGAACGAAACCGGAGGCACCTAGTACCCCGCATATCCATCGATCTCCAAGTATGTCTGGACGATCACTAACTGTTTCCATCTTCTTGGGTGTACAGCCCAATCAAGATCATCAGTAATTACCCAAACGACGTGAAGACCTCCGGTCTTCGACCATCGTCTTCATCTTCGACTTATCGTCGTATCAGTTATTCAGAATGGGATAAACCCGGTCTTTCCGAATAACTCGCGTATATTTTAAATAAGTGTTACACAAACACAACATACGCCTCATTCCAATTCATTAGTCACTAATCGTAAATTAATCAAGAGAATAATTCCCCAAATATTAACCCCGAAGGCCGAAACCAACATCAGATCAATATCCAGAAAACCATTCTGCTTGGCCAACCAACAGTTAGTTTCTAAATTTCACATTCATAGGGAAATGTTCCCATAAATTTTATCCAAGATAAATTTCCTGAATTTATTCTTCTTTTGAATTTCGATTCAACTAGTCGGGATTAACGAACCTTACCGAAGTAATCATTGGTTTTAATTTCCCAATCCCAACCTATTTATCCCATGAAGTAAAACTGGTAATACTTCATATCTAACACCACAGTGTTATCGGTAAATTCAATTACCATTTCACGTTCAAATCTAATTAAAGATTTAACTATCGCCTGGAGCAAAACTGGTGATACTCCATTTCGATTATTTCAATCTAATTAAAGATTCCTTAAAACTCCACTTAGTTTTAATCTGTGACTGGGTTAAAGAATCAGTGTCATTTAAAACACGGTTCACGATAAACCCAAAATCACATTACATTAATTATCGGGTTAAAGAACAAGTGTTATTTAAAACACTGTTCACGATAAACCCAAAAATCAATATCAATTCAATTCCAATTAAATGTCATTTAATTGGTACACTTCATTAAATCTAAATAAAAAGATTTAATCTTTTCCCAACTGGGTTCAAGAACAGTGTTAATGAAGACACCATTCACGACAAACCCAAATCACCTTTGATATTCAATATAAGGCTCTGAATAGAAAATATACCGGCTTATATTCAACATCAAATTCTACGATTAACAAATGTCGTATTGGAAATAACGATATAAATATATATCTTTCAAATTTCCATAACAACATCCGTATAATCACGAATTCCAACATCGAAATATTCCGAAGACAATTTCGATTCAAATCCACTCCAATGCAATCGTTGGAAATTCTGGTTATTTTTAAAACCCTTTTCAAATTCAATTTATTTATTCAAAAATAAATAGAATTATATTTCTAGTTCAAAACTAGTTCATTTCGATAAAAATCTATTTTTATCTTTTCAAATATGGAGTTTTTCATCCCAATTCTTTCTAAATCATTTCTTATGATTTTACATAAATTATTACTATTTTTAATAATTTTATCAAGGCCCGTACAGTCGATTTCCATCAACGGCCATCGAACTGCACTTACAGCGACCTTTTTCGAATTTGATTTGGACGTATCTCCAAATCCAACCGTTAGATTTTGAATTTCTAATATTCGTTAGAAAGCTCTTTTCGATACGAACCCAACGGTTCCGGTTTTAGGAGAATCCGACGGTCGGATCTCCCGCAATGTCCATTTGAAATAAATGGTCGAAATTCACGAACTGCCACGGCGCGGCGCGTTCTATTCAGGCCATTATATTATATATATAATATATATAATATATATTTCGTCGATTTCTATTTAAAACGAATTATATAAATAGTTTTAAATTCGTTTCAAAAGCAATTTCAACTTCCGTTTCAATTCAAATCAAAATTGAATTCTTCTTTATAAATTCGTTTTAAAATTCATTTCTATTCAATTCAAATTTCAATTCAATTTGAATTCATTTCAATTCGTTTTAAAATTAAATTCGAATTCGTTTTCAATTCCATTCATTTCGAAATCATTTTCAATTCATTTCATTTCGAAATCGTTTTCAATTCATTTCCTTTCAAAATGAATAAAATCGATATAAATATCGTTCACGTCAAAATGGCGTCAATCTAATCAACACGGCTTCATAAATTTCTATTTTCAAATATTCTATTTTAAATATTTGTTTTTTTCAAAATAGTTGTTATTATCAAAATATTTCGTTCAACACATGACCAATCTCAATGGATGAGTACTGTCAACACATGAACTTTTATTTTATAATATTCTTTATTTTTCAAATTGGAATGAGGCCCAATCAATTACCATATAAAGTTAATTATACGGATTTTCATACAACACATGTATATAATAGCATGGAAAAATAATCAACCATCAACCAAAGTGCACTACACTGTATAAGCATCAAATATAAATATCCAACGCTTAAAACAGCCTGTCAATCAACCGATCGACATATTCAATCAATCAGGATGAGTGAACTTCAAATTTCATCCCAACACCCGTGTGGGGTTTTAAACAATCAAACACAGATTTTATTTGTGCAGTTGGGCGATGTGTAAAATTTATCGACCCAATCAATGTCCTTTAAATAAATGTACATAAACAAACCGTTTGGTTTGTAAATGAATATTTTATTTTATTCACTTCACGTTAAAAACTATATTTTTAACGATAAAACATTTTATTTTAACATATGAATTTCTATTCAGTTCATTCTTCAAATAAAACGGTATTTTTATTTTTCTAACATATTTTAGAAAATTTCGGCGGCATAACGGCATGATACTAGAAACGGGACGAGGCCTAGCCTTATCCCCGGACTAGTGAAGGCCCACGCCATTCACACATCAATCAAAACAATTCAATTTCACTCAAACAATTCAATTCAATCACATAATCAAACTAATCTATGCAACCAAACAAACAAGTCCATGGTTTGTGGACGATTGTGTCGGGTGCTACTAAGCACCGTCTGCATCCTAGTATATATATATATAACTAGAAAATAAATTGAAGAGTGAGAAATTCTCACAAATAGCTATCCAACTCCACGACACTCCTAATGCAGGAAATCTTCACTGTTCTCGTCTCTTATCACTTTCTTTGCCCGTAGCCACTACATATGTAAAAATCACATTTTTACTTCGTTATTCAATATATAAAAATCATATTTTTATTTCGAAGTTCAATATATAAAAATCATATTTTTAATTCGAAGTTCAATATATAAAAATCATATTTTTAATTCGAAGTTCAATATATAAAAATCATATTTTTAATTCGAAGTTCAATATATAAAAATCATATTTTTAATTCGAAGTTCAATATATAAAAATCATATTTTTAATTCGAAGTTCAATATATAATCATATTTTTAATTCGAAGTTCAATATATAAAAATCATATTTTTAATTCGAAGTTCAATATATAAAAATCATATTTTTAATTCGAAGTTCAATATATAAAAATCATATTTTTAATTCGAAGTTCAATATATAAAAATCATATTTTTAATTCGAAGTTCAATATATAAAAATCATATTTTTAATTCGACAATATAAAAGATTATATTTTCCTTTCGACAATATGAAAGATTATATTTCCCTTTCGACAATATAAAAGATTATATTTCCCTTTCGACAATATAAAAGATTATATTTTCCTTTCCAAATCTTTCTAAAAATCAGCTTTCAATCTTTTTTTAAAAATCAGTTTTCAATCTTTTTTTAAAAATCAGTTTTCAATCTTTTTTTAAAAAAAATCAGTTTTCAATCTTTTTTTAAAAAAAATCAGTTTTCAATCTTTTAAAAAAAAATCAGTTTTCAATCTTTTTAAAAAAAAAATCAGTTTTCAATCTTTTAAAAAAAAAATCAGTTTTCAATCTTTTTTTAAAAAAAAACCAGTTTTCAATCTTTTTTATTTTCAAAACCCATCACTAATCTAAAAAGTAAACAAAGGAAAGAAAAATAAAATAAAATATATACTTACAGCGCTCGGAGGGGGGGGGGAAGAAACGTCGCTGGGATGGTCGAGGGGAGGCCACGGTTGCCGGCGGTGGGCCAAGGAAGTGGCGGTGGAGGGGTCCTCCAGGGCGCGTCGGTTACAGGAGGGGCGGGGGTTTGGGCTTCTTGCGGTTTCAACGGAGCGGGAGGGGAGGGGCTAAGGGGAAATCGAACGAGGGGGGGGGGGTCTGCGTGGATCGGGGAAGAAGGGGGGGCCTTGCCGGAGCGGCGGTGGGCGGCGCCGCCTTGGGGAGCGAGGGCGCGACGAGTTTTTTTTCTTTCTTTTTTTTCGTTTTTTTTCTGATCTGTATTGTGAGGAGAGAGAGGGTATAGAGGAAGTTATAATAATATATTCAATTATTTAATTTAATTTAATTGTCCATATAAAGTTGACTTTTACATACGACCTCGAAACGAGGCCCACCGCCTGTCGTCTATAGCGTTTCACCCCCATTCCGAACACAATGGGATATGTACCGCAAGCTGAATCGACCGTTTCGATCAGTTTCCGTTGCATTTACATTTAAATCATTATATTGAATTTTAAACGTACATTTCAAATTACCGGGGTCACATACTAACTCGAAAAATTCCCGAAAAATATTTTCTAGCTTCGTATTGACGATACGGTCTTAACAAAACTAGTTTCATCGAATTCTGAGACCGTTAGAAAAATGGCCAATTTCCAGTCGATTAAAATCAACTGAAACTGGTCAAACGCGTTTTCCTTTGCCACGCTCACATATTGATTCGAAAAATTATGAAATTTGAAACCTAGCAATAACTTAACACTGCGGATCCAACAAAAGTGGTTTCGTCGAAATCCGAGCTCGTTTGCAAAATGTCCATTTTTAAGGGCCTGAATTCCATAGCGACTATTCAGAATTTTCAACTGGACATATCTTTTGATTCCCGCTATGAAATCTTGATTTTTCGGATTCGATAGAAAGATATTATCAATTAGATCCTAACATTTTTGGTTTCACTAAAATCCGGATTGTTTTGCACCCGGTACATTCAATTGAAGTTTGAAATCGAATTATCGAACTACCGCGCCATTTTCAATTCTATTTATAATTATATATAAATATTTATATTCTAACGACGGCGTATATAATATATACGTTCGCATTCTATTCAAAATAAATTTCCCGTCGATATTATTTAAAATAATTCATTTTAAATAATCAAAATTCGCTACTATTGCCAAAATAAAAATTTCAAACTGGCTCGCATTTTACGGGTTGTTACAATCTCCCCCACTTAAAACTTTTCGTCCCCGAAAAGGAACAAAGTCGAAAGTGGTTTGATTAATCAACTCTACGTTCGATCTGGCTTCCCTTCTCTAACTTTTCAGTTTCTGAGAATTTTCCAATTCTTCAAAAATTTGGCTAACACCCTAAATTTTCGAAAAATTTCGCCATAACCTCCCCTGCAATGGGAGCATCGGGGAATTTCAAATAGCTTCCCCGGTCCTTCAGATCTCAAAAAGAAAAAGAAAAAGCCAAGCGGCTAGCCAATAGGCTCATAAAATCATCATCACCCAAACAAAACAGTAAATTATGTAGTAAACATGTACCTATTTGTCGGGCAAACAAATTTTATTCTCTGGCTCTAGCCTCCTTGCTATGACCTGTTCAATGATATATATGTATATGCAAGCAAATGCGACCAAATTTCAGTATAATTCAATATGTGATTCAGTTAGGCTAAATGGCTAAAAATTAGCAAACAAATAAACAAACAACACAAACATCAATCAATTAGTGAAATAGAGTTTCAAATTCATAATTTTGATATATATACGAAAATCATGTTTTTGATGCCAAATCACAACAAGGTGTTCTAACTGTATATATAAGTTTTGGTTCTCACACCAGTCTAATGGAAATATATAGGAATCTCACTTTCGTCACTCGAATATAAACACTGATGATGAGGCCTCATCATCTGAATCATCTCCGGGCGACTAGAGTGTGATGCTATATCTATCCAATATATTAAGACTTTGAATACACGCGGATCAGACGTATACGCAAAATCTATATATATTGGATTGTCCATATTCAAAGTAAATAAATAATCAAATACGTTTAAAACGATTTAAATTTTCTAAATAAAATTGTTTTCATTTGAAAAATATACTCTTCACACTCGTTCTAGGATACTACTGATCCTATCTCTAACGAGTCATTCTCATTGGACATTACTAATCCAATTATCTGATGAATTCTTTCGTATGGTTCTAATGTGTCTTGTTCTCTGAGCTTTGTAAACCAAAGCTCTGATACCAACTGTGACGGCAAGGAATTTCGCTCGGTCCGAACCAGTCGCTAAACCGACCCAGGCCGTTCGAAACGCCCTATCGTTGAGAACACGACAAATCAGAACGCATACAGAAGAACATTTCATTGTATATTACAACAATGCATCAGATTACAAGAATATACAGAGTATAAATGAATATTACACAGAAATATCAGAGATTTAAACTACATTTAAAAACATAGCAGCGGAAAAATAATACAATACACAACTAGAATGAGATATACGGATACAAAGCTTTCCGGATATCGTTCCAGCTGTAAACCAGGATCCTGTGAATATAAATCTGCAAAACCAAAACTACTAGCTGCCCGTGTCAAAATAAGGGCACCCAGAGTTTAGGTTAAAACAATAAACTCCAGGTCAGTCATGTGACTGGTGTGAGAACTAAAATAGTTATTTATCTTTATTTTCAAAGTTCGGTAAATCAAGGGACCACGCCGTATAACACGGAACGGGTTTCCTCCCAAGAATACCAGTGCATAAACAACAGCGCAATGCTAAATAAAGAAAAATGAAGCTGTTATAAGACCCAGGTCCCATCACACAATGCAACGCAGCCGAGGATAGGGTTTTCCCTTATAACAGCCAAAGAATGCTTGATACGTTTAAAACAAATCATTTGATACTATTATAAGTGCATAGTGTATAAAACAACTTCAAATCATAAGTATCAATCATAGGCGGCATAAGCGCCCCATCCCACTATGTCGCCATATATAGGATTACAATTAAAACCGCAAATGTCACGTATTTGGAAATTGGATTTCCGTCTATGAACCGAGGCAAAAGATAGTCCTCAACCGATTCGAGACAATCTAGCCTACCATGTCTCAGGAACAGCCGCAACTGCCCCCTAGATCGTCAGGGCCGGTCCACCGATGTGGATTATTATGCCTGAACAATACGTCTCCCCGCCCTTTGGGGCGCAAACGAGCCAACGAATGACTCCATCGGACCCGGATCGTCCGATCAAACCGAGGCGCCTCGCAACAACAACAACCACATAAGTCAAACTCGTCAGGGCGTGTAAAACCACTGACGCCACTTTTAGCTAGAAAGAAACGCAAGTCCTCCCTGAGGTCCGTCTCCCGTTTTTGGTTCATACCGGGTGTGAAACACGCGAGGTAAACGTTACACAAAGCTACGCCACAAAGGCCGTGCTTTGATCATCACCACAAGACTTTGCTTTTCAACAGAAGCCTCGATCAATTGCCACTTAGGCATGCCACACAGGCAATTCACTCCATGCGTTTGATATCCATCAATATATAACCCCTGAGCTCGTACGTCTCAGAGAAGGGCGTTAAGCAAGAGAATAAATTCTCCGCCGCCAAACAGATATATATTCAATAGAAATCAATCACACAGACTAAAATCCAATGTCAGACACACAGTCCATTTACAAGTCCGTTCTGGGTCTGAACAAAACCGGAGGCACCTAGTACCCCGCATATCCATCGATCTCCAAGTACGTCTGGACGATCACTAACTGTTTCCATCTTCTTGGGTGTACAGCCCAATCAAGATCATCAGTAATTACTCAAACGACGTGAAGACCTCCGGTCTTCGACCATCGTCTTCATCTTCGACTTATCGTCGTATCAGTTATTCAGAATGGGATAAACCCGGTCTTTCCGAATAACTCGCGTATATTTTAAATAAGTGTTACACAAACACAACATACGCCTCATTCCAATTCATTAGTCACTAATCGTAAATTAATCAAGAGAATAATTCCCCAAATATTAACCCCGAAGGCCGAAACCAACATCAGATCAATATCCAGAAAACCATTCTGCTTGGCCAACCAACAGTTAGTTTCTAAATTTCACATTCATAGGGAAATGTTCCCATAAATTTTATCCAAGATAAATTTCCTGAATTTATTCTTCTTTTGAATTTCGATTCAACTAGTCGGGATTAACGAACCTTACCGAAGTAATCATTGGTTTTAATTTCCCAATCCCAACCTATTTATCCCATGAAGTAAAACTGGTAATACTTCATATCTAACACCACAGTGTTATCGGTAAATTCAATTACCATTTCACGTTCAAATCTAATTAAAGATTTAACTATCGCCTGGAGCAAAACTGGTGATACTCCATTTCGATTATTTCAATCTAATTAAAGATTCCTTAAAACTCCACTTAGTTTTAATCTGTGACTGGGTTAAAGAATCAGTGTCATTTAAAACACGGTTCACGATAAACCCAAAATCACATTACATTAATTATCGGGTTAAAGAACAAGTGTTATTTAAAACACTGTTCACGATAAACCCAAAAATCAATATCAATTCAATTCCAATTAAATGTCATTTAATTGGTACACTTCATTAAATCTAAATAAAAAGATTTAATCTTTTCCCAACTGGGTTCAAGAACAGTGTTAATGAAGACACCATTCACGACAAACCCAAATCACCTTTGATATTCAATATAAGGCTCTGAATAGAAAATATACCGGCTTATATTCAACATCAAATTCTACGATTAACAAATGTCGTATTGGAAATAACGATATAAATATATATCTTTCAAATTTCCATAACAACATCCGTATAATCACGAATTCCAACATCGAAATATTCCGAAGACAATTTCGATTCAAATCCACTCCAATGCAATCATTGGAAATTCTGGTTATTTTTAAAACCCTTTTCAAATTCAATTTATTTATTCAAAAATAAATAGAATTATATTTCTAGTTCAAAACTAGTTCATTTCGATAAAAATCTATTTTTATCTTTTCAAATATGGAGTTTTTCATCCCAATTCTTTCTAAATCATTTCTTATGATTTTACATAAATTATTACTATTTTTAATAATTTTATCAAGGCCCGTACAGTCGATTTCCATCAACGACCATCGAACTGCACTTACAACGACCTTTTTCGAATTTGATTTGGACGTATCTCCAAATCCAACCGTTAGATTTTGAATTTCTAATATTCGTTAGAAAGCTCTTTTCGATACGAACCCAACGGTTCCGGTTTTAGGAGAATCCGACGGTCGGATCTCCCGCAATGCCCATTTGAAATAAATGGTCGAAATTCACGAACTGCCGCGGCGCGGCGCGTTCTATTCAGGCCATTATATTATATATATAATATATATAATATATATTTCGTCGATTTCTATTTAAAACGAATTATATAAATAGTTTTAAATTCGTTTCAAAAGCAATTTCAACTTCCGTTTCAATTCAAATCAAAATTGAATTCTTCTTTATAAATTCGTTTTAAAATTCATTTCTATTCAATTCAAATTTCAATTCAATTTGAATTCATTTCAATTCGTTTTAAAATTAAATTCGAATTCGTTTTCAATTCCATTCATTTCGAAATCGTTTTCAATTCATTTCATTTCGAAATCGTTTTCAATTCATTTCCTTTCAAAATGAATAAAATCGATATAAATATCGTTCACGTCAAAATGGCGTCAATCTAATCAACACGGCTTCATAAATTTCTATTTTCAAATATTCTATTTCAAATATTTCTTTTTTTCAAAATAGTTGTTATTATCAAAATATTTCGTTCAACACATGACCAATCTCAATGGATGAGTACTGTCAACACATGAACTTTTATTTTATAATATTCTTTATTTTTCAAATTGGAATGAGGCCCAATCAATTACCATATAAAGTTAATTATACGGATTTTCATACAACACATGTATATAATAGCATGGAAAAATAATCAACCATCAACCAAAGTGCACTACACTGTATAAGCATCAAATATAGATATCCAACGCTTAAAACAGCCTGTCAATCAACCGATCGACATATTCAATCAATCAGGATGAGTGAACTTCAAATTTCATCCCAACACCCGTGTGGGGTTTTAAACAATCAAACACAGATTTTATTTGTGCAGTTGGGCGATGTGTAAAATTTATCGACCCAATCAATGTCCTTTAAATAAATGTACATAAACAAACCGTTTGGTTTGTAAATGAATATTTTATTTTATTCACTTCACGTTAAAAACTATATTTTTAACGATAAAACATTTTATTTTAACATATGAATTTCTATTCAGTTCATTCTTCAAATAAAATGGTATTTTTATTTTTCTAACATATTTTAGAAAATTTCGGCGGCATAACGGCACGATACTAGAAACGGGACGAGGCCTAGCCTTATCCCCGGACTAGTGAAGGCCCACGCCATTCACACATCAATCAAAACAATTCAATTTCACTCAAACAATTCAATTCAATCACATAATCAAACTAATCTATCCAACCAAACAAACAAGTCCATGGTTTGTGGACGATTGTGTCGGGTGCTACTAAGCACCGTCTGCATCCTAGTATATATATATATAACTAGAAAATAAATTGAAGAGTGAGAAATTCTCACAAATAGCTATCCAACTCCACGGCACTCCTAATGCAGGAAATCTTCACTGTTCTCGTCTCTTATCACTTTCTTTGCCCGTAGCCACTACATATGTAAAAATCACATTTTTACTTCGTTATTCAATATATAAAAATCATATTTTTATTTCGAAGTTCAATATATAAAAATCATATTTTTAATTCGAAGTTCAATATATAAAAATCATATTTTTAATTCGAAGTTCAATATATAAAAATCATATTTTTAATTCGAAGTTCAATATATAAAAATCATATTTTTAATTCGAAGTTCAATATATAAAAATCATATTTTTAATTCGAAGTTCAATATATAAAAATCATATTTTTAATTCGAAGTTCAATATATAAAAATCATATTTTTAATTCGAAGTTCAATATATAAAAATCATATTTTTAATTCGAAGTTCAATATATAAAAATCATATTTTTAATTCGAAGTTCAATATATAAAAATCATATTTTTAATTCGAAGTTCAATATATAAAAATCATATTTTTAATTCGAAGTTCAATATATAAAAATCATATTTTTAATTCGAAGTTCAATATATAAAAATCATATTTTTAATTCGACAATATAAAAGATTATATTTTCCTTTCGACAATATGAAAGATTATATTTCCCTTTCGACAATATAAAAGATTATATTTTCCTTTCCAAATCTTTCTAAAAATCAGCTTTCAATCTTTTTTTAAAAATCAGTTTTCAATCTTTTTTTAAAAAAAATCAGTTTTCAATCTTTATTTAAAAAAAATCAGTTTTCAATCTTTTTAAAAAAAAAATCAGTTTTCAATCTTTTTTAAAAAAAAATCAGTTTTCAATCTTTTTTAAAAAAAAATCAGTTTTCAATCTTTTAAAAAAAAAAACCAGTTTTCAATCTTTTTAAAAAAAAAATCAGTTTTCAATCTTTTTTATTTTCAAAACCCATCACTAATCTAAAAAGTAAACAAAGGAAAGAAAAATAAAATATATACTTACAGCGCTCGGAGGGGGGGGGGGGGGGGGAAGAAACGTCGCTGGGATGGTCGAGGGGAGGCCACGGTTGCCGGCGGTGGGCCAAGGAAGTGGCGGTGGAGGGGTCCTCCAGGGCGCGTCGGTTACAGGAGGGGCGGGGGTTTGGGCTTCTTGCGGTTTCAACGGAGCGGGAGGGGAGGGGCTAAGGGGAAATCGAACGAGGGGGGGGGTCTGCGTGGATCGGGGAAGAAGGGGGGGCCTTGCCGGAGCGGCGGTGGGCGGCGCCGCCTTGGGGAGCGAGGGCGCGACGAGTTTTTTTTTTTTTTCTTTTTTTTTGTTTTTTTTTCTGATCTGTATTGTGAGGAGAGAGAGGGTATAGAGGAAGTTATAATAATATATTCAATTATTTAATTTAATTTAATTGTCCATATAAAGTTGACTTTTACATACGACCTCGAAACGAGGCCCACCGCCTGTCGTCTATAGCGTTTCACCCCCATTCCGAACACAATGGGATATGTACCGCAAGCTGAAACGACCGTTTCGATCAGTTTCCGTTGCATTTACATTTAAATCATTATATTGAATTTTAAACGTACATTTCAAATTACCGGGGTCACATACTAACTCGAAAAATTCCCGAAAAATATTTTCTAGCTTCGTATTGACGATACGGTCTTAACAAAACTAGTTTCATCGAATTATGAGACCGTTAGAAAAATGGCCAATTTCCAGTCGATTAAAATCAACTGAAACTGGTCAAACGCGTTTTCCTTTGCCACGCTCACATATTGATTCGAAAAATTATGAAATTTGAAACCTAGCAATAACTTAACACTGCGGATCCAACAAAAGTGGTTTCGTCGAAATCCGAGCTCGTTTGCAAAATGTCCATTTTTAAGGGCCTGAATTCCATAGCGACTATTCAGAATTTTCAACTGGACATATCTTTTGATTCCCGCTATGAAATCTTGATTTTTCGGATTCGATAGAAAGATATTATCAATTAGATCCTAACATTTTTGGTTTCACTAAAATCCGGATTGTTTTGCACCCGGTACATTCAATTGAAGTTTGAAATCGAATTATCGAACTACCGCGCCATTTTCAATTCTATTTATAATTATATATAAATATTTATATTCTAACGACGGCGTATATAATATATACGTTCGCATTCTATTCAAAATAAATTTCCCGTCGATATTATTTAAAATAATTCATTTTAAATAATCAAAATTCGCTACTATTGCCAAAATAAAAATTTCAAACTGGCTCGCATTTTACGGGTTGTTACAACATGTCGCATTGCCCATTTCACAACACATAACTGATGTCCATCAATATATAACATCTAAGCTCATATGTCTCGAAGAAGTGTGTTAAGCTAAGAGAATAAATTCTCGGCCACCAAATAGATATATATTTAATCGAGATCGATTGATATGCCATAAATTACAATGTTAGACATACAATCCAGACCAAAGTCGGAAATTCAAAATTCGAGTTACATGATTTATGTTGAAGTTAAACTCAATTTTGTAAAATTTCAAGTTGAATCAATTGTTTAGGTTAAGCTATAACTCGGGTTCCCATTTGAATTCTTATTTCTAATATATTTCAGTTGTCTTTAATTGCTAAAATACACAATTACAGAAATTTATTCTCTTATACTTATCTTTCTTTGATATCATTCGATGATGGATTCAGGATTCAAACCTAAGGGACGTTATCGAAGAACAGTTCTCACAAATTTATATTCAAAGACTGGGGACTCCAAAAATAATTTTTTAATCTCAAAATAATTTTTTTTTCCACTGTATTAGTTTCAAATATTAGTTTCAAAATACTTAATATTTCCAAAAATAATTTATCTTTCAAAATTTATATTTCAAAACCCTTTTTATTTCCAAGATCCTCTTTCTCTAGAGTGATTGCTAGTGCCGATCCCACTCATTCTAGGATATAGCTACCCCATCTCTAATGAGTTTTTGAACCAAATAAGCTAAGTTTTGAATAAACCAAAGCTCTGATACCACTTGTAACGTCCTACCTTTTTTACCGCTTCAAATCGGTTATTAAACCAACTTAAAACGTTCAAACCGACGGATCGTTATTTAACTTACAGAGTTTAAAATAGAATCAATACAGAAGACATAGAATAGATGGATAACACAATATTGAACAGTGAAATAAAACTTTTATATATTAATCGGAATTTTGGTACAAAATTTTTCTATACAACGAGATTTAAAATACACTTTGAATACAAGAAAAATATTTACTGTTTTAAATCTTCAGAGTGTGCACGTTTTCGGAATCCCCAACTTCGCCAACCCTTAAATCCTAAGCTTTAAACTCTAAATCTGTAATGATCGAGTCTGACCCGAGCATTCCAAGCAAAAACATAAACACTCGAGTCAGAATTAATCTAATGTTCAAATAAATTAACTCCAATAAATTTGAATATAAAAATAGTTAAGCAATATAAATCTCAAATATACTCGCAAAACAAAGTATGCAGGTGACAACAAGGACCCTACATACAAGTATAATGCAACTACAAGATAAGGAAATGGTGCAGTATAACTAGTGCATAAGTAAGAGTAGGCAATTGCATAAGATTTCCCATACATGTATACACACACTCATGTATGCATATATATGTATATTTATAGGAAATATAAGGTGCACAAAAATTCCAAGGCAGCAAATACATATGCAGTATTTATATAGTGATATGCATGGTGCAAAAACAAACAAGGCATCATGGTTACAACTCAGCACGACATATGTGCCCAGGGAATAAAATGAAACAATGTGTCACACATATATTGTTCCATGCGTATATATGTGTATTAATGGTCGCAACATGGAGTGCAGCAAGGATAGGCACACAGTACATACCATAAGATGATTATGAGTGTTTTTTAAAATTTAAACCCGGTAGCCTATTCCCATCTTCAAATAAAAAAAGTGAAATGAACATCGCGATTAAAACAATTTCAAAGAAGATTAACATTAACTTAGGGCCTTATACATATGCACAGTAGTGGAGACTAGCTAATAACAACAAGTGGAGGACAAATGAACAGAGCATCAATTAAACAATTTTGTAGCAGCTTCAAATATCTTGGCTGAATTTAGTTATCATTGTATTTCTCTATACTATGGGGTATAGAAAAATGCATCAACGCTGTTGTGAATTTCGGTTTAATGTAAGTCTTAACACCAACAGTATAACTGTCATAGGAATTATAGTTTCCACCTGAAGCTTTGAACTACATAATACAAATTATGTTGGCCGTTATTGACCTTATCTAAACATCAATAGTACACGTTCAAGATATGTACAATAGTTACAAGGACAGTTACCAAACTAGTATGATCAAACAAGCTAATCAAAACATAGGAAAGACAAGGGTGCCAATACCTATATATATATATATAAGTATATAACAAATTCTGTTAGCCATTCATAACTTTATCTAAACAGCGAATGAGTAATATATCTTAACAGAACATGCACTTCAACCTATGCGTGAGGCATAGATATGGACATAAACTACATGAGATGCACGAGCAAGTACTACAACAAGCACTTATGTCAGCAAGAAAAAGAAAAAAACCCGAAACATACATGTAGTGGAAATTCCATGAAAATCAACAATAGGCTTGCATATGTTAAGAGAGTCAATACATATGTATAACACAAGTGAAGCATTTGATAGGAAGTCATAGGGAACCAAGGCGGCGAATACCCCAAATGGCAGATGTAACGACCCGGGTTTCGCCCGACCCGATCGACCGCTAAATCGACCAAGACTGTTCAAACCTGAATACGATAACTTTGGGAATACAACACATTAGAACAAATAACAACAAACTTTTATAAACATTATAATAATGTTACATCAGAGTACATTGATAAATAATACAGCGGAAGATTTAATTACAACAAAACTAATACAATGCAGCGGAATAATTAAATCAATCACAGCGGAAGACTACCAATGCTCTGGACACAGCTCTAAGCTTCGATCCAGAATCCTGCTCAATATATCTGCAAAATAAGCTACTCGACTGCCCGTGTAGAAAAGAGGGCACCCGACTTTGCAAAGTGAAACAAACTACGGGTCAGTCATGGGACTAGTGTGAGAAATCTTTACTTAACTTAACTGGTAAGAAGGCTAATCACAGGATCACGTCGCAAACGCGGAACGGGTTTACTCCATTGGATTGCCAGCGTATAATTTAAATAAAGTAAATCGTTAAGTAACACAATGCTTTTTAGGAAAATGAAACCATTATAAGACTCAGGTCCCATCGAACAATGCAATGCAAGCCGGAGGATAGAGTTTTACCTTATAATGGTCAAAAATGCTTGATACGATAAAAACAGATTTGAGATTATTATTAGTGTATATATGTTTTAAAAACCTTTCAATCATAATGTATTAATCATAGACGGCACAACAACCATATACTATGTCTCCATACTAGTTCTACAATCAAAACCGCATGATATCGTATTGGAAATTGGGTTTCCATCAAGAGTCAAGGCTAGGAACGATCTCCTTACCGATTCGAGACACTCTAGCAATGTCTCAGGATTCGGACGTTGGCGAACCCTTGGATCCTGCAGGGCCGGTCCCCCAATAGTGCAATGGGTTGGATTAGTTATGCCTAAACACACGCTTCCCGATCCTATTGGACCTATAAATTGGCCATTGCGACCAATAAAAATCCGAGGCGCCTCAAAATCCATTAACCACATAAGTAAAATGCCGGCCGTGTTAAACCCAAACACCACTTCTAGCTAGAAAGGGACGTGTGTACTCCCTGTGTTCCCTTGCTCCGTTTCTGACTCATACCGGGGTGTGAGGCTCGCGAGGTAACGAAATACATAAAGTTAAGCCTAATTAGGCTATGCTTTGATCATCATCCACAAGGCTATGCTTTTCAACAAAAGCCTTGATCAACTTCATCTTAGCATGTCACATTGACAGTCCATACCATGCGATCGATAACTACCAATATATAACCTCTGAGCTCGTGCGTCTCAGAGAAGGGTGTTAAGCAAGAGAATAAATTCTCTGCCACCACAAAAATATATTAATAAATATCAATTTAATTACACGGCATGAAATTCAATGTCGGACACACATCCATTTACAAGTCCGTTCTGGGTCTGAACGAAACCGGAGTCCCTAGGTGCTCGCGTATCCGGACGATCAACAAGTACGTCCGGACAAACTACCACTATTAACCCTTTACTGGGAGTGACCCAATGCCAGGCATCAGTAGTCGTCCATTCGATGTGAAGATCGCCGGTCTTCATCCACCGTCTTCAATGTCTTCGACTTTTAATCGTCGTAGTAATTATTCAGAATGGGTTAAACCCGGTCTTTCCGAATAACTCGCGTATTTTTATAATTTAAAAATCAAATGTTGTAAAGACACATCCCACGCCTCATTCCAATTCATAATATTCTTTAAATAAAATACTCATATCATTAATTTATCCAAGATAAATTCCTTTAAATTTATTCTTAAATCTTATTTTCAAAGATTTATTAAAATTCCAATTCAATTTTAATATCAAAATCATTACCTTACGATTATTCCAATTTAAGACATAAATCTTAACTTTAACTGGGTTAAAGAATCAATGTCATTTAAAAACATTGTTCACGATAAACCCAAAATCATTTGCCAATAAATAAATATAAATTGAAATACCAATAATCTTAGTTGAAAGATCTATTCTTTATTTAAAAGAAATTCTTTGTTTTAAAATATTCTTTATATGAAGGATATTCGGAATCAGAAAGCGACTCAATCATTTACCATATTACCCTGGTCATATGGATTTCATACATCGTATGTAAATGACAACAATTGATAAATAATCATCAAAACATCCATTCAACATCCAGAGTGACGTTCACAACTGTGTGAGCATTAAAATGAAATAATAACGCTCATCGCAGCCTGTCAATCTATCGATTGACATACGAACAAATATTGGGACTAGTGTATATCAATATTCATCCCAATACCTGTGTGGGGTTTTCAGCCAACAACAGTACATATAAATAAATAATTGGTTAATGAATTTAACCAATTTTAATGCTACCAACATGTTGATAATGATGGACAAAAATGATATTTTATTTCTAATGTCGCAATAAAATATATTTGACTCGCATAATTTCTTTATACATTTCTAATATTTAATAGAATGTAATTTATTTATATGACATTATTGCGGATGACAAATAAAAGATAATTTTCATTATACTTTACATGTATGTAATTATTCTAAATTTTAACACATAAAAGAAATAATCCCAATTGTACATGTTTCAATGTATAACTCAACACATAAAATGTTTATTTTAAAGTGCATACAAATTCTAATGTATGCATTAACATATAGAAATGTCACTTTAACTCACCTATACATTCTAATGTATGGTTTGACCAATAATATAATTCTTATATTTGAATATAAACTCAACTGTAAGTTTGCACATAAAAATGATTATCTTATTTTGCATATAATTTCTATCTCAACAAAATGTATAAGAAGAGTAATGCATTCATTTGCCGACAATTATATTTTATCAAAATGCTATTTGTGTTTAATTCTTATTTGACAAAAATGTTCTTTTTTGGTATCAACCAATATAATTCAACAAAATGAATGTTTGATTCAACTAATATAAATTGACAGAAGTGAATAATTTTATTTCAACTAATATAAATTGATGAATGTGATTATTTTGTTTCAACCAATGTAAATTAAAAAAAGTGATTATTTTGTTTCAACTAATGTAAATCGTTAAAAGTGATTATTTTGTTTCAACTAATGTAAATCGACAAAAGTAATTATTTTGTCTCAACCTTTTTAAAATGACAAAATTAAATAATTTTGTCTCATTCTATTTAAATGATAAAAAAAATTGTATCTTTTTATATTTCAACAAAAGGACAAATAAACCTTATCTATCTATTTACTCTTTTTATTGAAGCTAAGATGACACTAAAAATATATCTTTTTAATTCTAATCTTTTTATTATAATCTATGATGAAAATAAAAACATTTTATTTAATTTAACAAAATTACAACAAAGATGAATTCATTTTATCATAATCTTTTTATTTACTCTAGTTAAAAAGTAAAAATGATATTTTTAATCCTATTCCTTTATTTATATCTAAAATGTAATAAAAGTGTAACTTCTTAAACTATGCTTTTTACTTGCATCTAAAATGCAAATAAAAAGGTAATATTTTAATTTATGATTTATTTGCATCAAAGAATGCAAATAAAAATACAACTTCTAACTTCATGTTTTATTTGCATCAAAGAATGCAAATAAAAATGCAACTTCTAATTCAATAGTTTATTTGCATCAAGGAATGCAAATAAATATGCAACTTCTAATTTCATAGTTTATTTGCACCAAAGAATGCAAATATAAATTCAACTTTTAATACGATGGTTTATTTGCATCAAAGAATGCAAATGAAAATTCGACTTTTAATTATGGTGTTTATTTGCATCAAAGAATGCAAATAAAAATATAATTTTTTTTAACTACGGTGTTTATTTGCATTTAAATATGCAAATAAAATATAATATTTTTATCTATGATGTTTATTTGCATCTAAATATGCAAATAAAATATAATTTTTTTTGCTTTGTTTGCAACTAAATTTACAAACAAAAATGTAACTCTTTATAAATCATATTTTTATTTCTATCTAAAATACAAAATAAAAAATGTCATATTCATTCTAGTGTTTTTGTTTGCGTTTATAATTGCAAAAATGTAATTTTAACTTTAATGTTTGTTTGCATCTAAAATTGCAAATAAAAATATAGTTTTACTTCTAATGTTTTGTTTGCATCTAAAATAGCAAACAAAAATATAGTTTTGCTTCTAATGTTTTGTTTGCATCTAAAATAGCAAACAAAAATATAGTTTTACTTCAATTGCAAATAAAAGAACATTTTTATTTTCTATGCATATTTGCATAGAAGGATGCAAATAAAAGAACATTTTTATTTCTATGTATATTTACATAAAAGAATGCAAATAAAAGAACATTTTTATATTTCTATGCATATATTTGCATAAAAGAATGCAAATAAAGATCGACAATATTTTCTATCTTAATTCAATGACATGTTCACAATTGTATTGATCATTCTATTAAATCTAATAAAATGACAAAATCATATTTTACATTGAATTTACAATTCTATTTCAATTAAATAAAAATGGTGAAATAATGTTTTACGTGGAATTGACAATTCTATTTTAATTAAAATGAAAATGATAAAGTAATGTTTTACATTGAATTGGTCATTCTATTTCAGTTCAATAAAATAATCCAAATAATGTTTTTATATTGAATTGACAATCTAATTCAATTCAATAAAATGATCAAAATAATGTTTTTATGTTGAATGGCCAATCTAATGCAATTCAACAAAAATGTTCAAAATAATGTTTCAATGTTGAATTGACAATCTAACCAATTCAACAAAAATAACCAAAAGAATGTTTTTAATGTTGAATTGACGATCTAATTCAATTCAACAAAAAATGTAATAACCCGAAAATTCTGAGCCAATTTTAAATTTTTATTTTGACAATTTTGATGAATTTTGAATATTTCAAATGAATTATTTTAAATAATAACAACGAGAAATTTATTTCGAATAGAATTAGAAAGTATATATTTATATAAAACGTCGTTAGAATATAAATATTTATTTTTAATTATAAAAGGAATTGAAAATGGCACGGTAGTTTGAAAATTCGATTTCAAAGTTCAAATGAATGTACAGGATTCAAAGTAAACAGGATTCTAGCTAAACCAAAAATATTAGAATCTAATTGAGAATATCTTTCCACTGAATCCGAAAAATTGAAATTTCATAGCGGGAATAAAAAGTTACATCCAATTGAAAATTTAGAATAGTCGCTATGAAATTCTGGCCCTTAAAAATGGAAATTTTGCAAACGACCTCGGTTTTCGACGAAACCACTTTTGTTGGATCCGTGATGTCAAGTTATTGCTAGATTCCAAAATTCGTAATTTTTCGAATCAATATGTAAGCGTGGCAAAGGAAAACACGTTTGACCAGTTTTAGTTGATTTTAATCGACTGGAAAATGGCCATTTCTCAAACGGTCTCAGAATTCGACGAAACTAGTTTTGTTAGAACCGTATCGTCAATACGAAGTTAGAAAATATTTTTCGGGAATTTTTAGAGTCCATA
This sequence comes from Allium sativum, assembly GCA_030737875.1. Classification (NCBI taxonomy): domain Eukaryota; kingdom Viridiplantae; phylum Streptophyta; class Magnoliopsida; order Asparagales; family Amaryllidaceae; genus Allium; species Allium sativum. Next base: position 126,689,369 of record CM060927.1, on the reverse strand, counting down.
CGTGGCCCCGGTAAATTGAAATGCGCGTTCAAATTCAATATATAGATTTATATTTTGATTTTGACGAAACTGATCGAAACGATCGAATCAGCTTACGATACATATCCCATTGTCTTAGGAATAGGGGTAATTAGCTACGGACAACAGTCGATGGGTTCGATTTCGAGGTCGAAATAAAATGTTGCTTTTTTGAAATTAATTAAATAAAATAAAATAATATATATTAATATATAATCTCTCCTACCCCCTTTTCCTCTTCAGTCAACAAGAATCGAAATAAAATAAAATAAAAGAAAGGAAGGGGCGACGGGGGGGAACTCGCCGCTGCCACCCATCGCGCCCCCCTAGGTGGCGAGCCCACCACCGAAGCCCCCCTCGCCTCAGGCGATCTCCGCTCTCTCCCCCCTCTCCTCTATCCTCCGCAACCTCCCTCTTCCTCCCCCAAACTGCCACGCGATGCCGTCGCCCCCTCCTCGACCTCCACCTCCTCCGAAGCCGCCCAGCCCTCCAGCAACCGACGACGCCAAACCCCCCCTCCAATGCGACTGTAAGTTTTTATTTAGGTTATTTATTTAAAATAATTAGTATAAACCAATTAAAATCAGTTTTTAATGATCAGATCTTTGTAGATCGATATGGAAGTATTTTTAAAGATAAAATTTCGATTTTTACATTAAAAGGCAAGACAAAGATTTGATTTTTATTAATAAAAATATGATTTTTATTATATGTGAGTAATAGAAATATGATTTTTATATATGAATAGACAAGATTTGATTTTTATAATAGACAAGATTAGATTTTTATAATATAGAAAGGTTAGATTTTTAGTAGTGAAAAGGCGGGATGTTTAAAGTCGAAAGGAAATGATTTTTAAAATAATAAAGTTTTGATTTTTATTATCATTAAGGAGGTGGAAAAATATGATTTTTATATAGTAGAGATAATAAAAATATAATTTTTATATAGTAGAAAGATAAAAAATATGATTTTTATAAGATAGAGAATATAAAAATTCGATTTTTATATATATGAAGAATATAAAAATTCGATTTTTATATATAGAAAGTAGCGATATAAAAATTGAATTTTTATAATATGGCTTTGAAATAAAAATGTGATCTTTACTATGAAGTAAACATAATAAAAATGTGATTTTTATTTGAATAGAAAAATAGAAATATGATTTTTGTTTATGTAGAGTAATAAAAATATAATTTTTATTATATTTATTATATTACTAGCAAGATAAAAATAAATTTTTTATCTATATAGTAGCGGTATAAAAATAGAATTTTTATCTATATAGTAGCGGTATAAAAATAGAATTTTTATCTATATAGTAGCGGTATAAAAATGTGATTTTTATCCATATAGAGTGATTATAAAAATGTGATTTTTTTTATATACATAGCAACAATATAGAAATGTGATTTTTATATATGTAGTGGCTACGAACAATGAAAGTGATAAAAGGCGAGAATGACAAAGATTTTCTACATATGAAGAGTCGCGGTGTATTGGTTTAGCTAGTCGGTGAGAACTTCTCACTTTAATTCTTGGTTTCTAGTTAAAATTATATACTAGGATGTAGACGGTGCTTAGCAGCACTCCACACCCGTCGTCCACAGACCGTGGACGACTTGTATGCTTGTTTGTTGTGTTGTGAAGTTCGTTTGTGATGTTAATGTGAAATGGATAATAAAACATTCATGGGTTGAAATAAATTAATTATCGTTAAAAATATAAATTTTAACGGGAATGTGAATAAATATTCATTTACAAAATGGACGGTTTGTTTATGTACACCTATTTGAAGGATATATATTGAGACGATAAATTCCACACGTCGCCCAACTACACAAATAATATTCAATGTTTGTGGATTGAAACCCCACACGGGGCTGGGATGATATTTGGCGTACACTAATCCCAATTGTTTAGTGGTATGTTGATCTGTTGATTGACAAACTGTATGAGCGTTAATTATTTGTATTTAATGTTTATGCAGTTGTGTGGTGCACTTTGGATGATGGGTGATTATTTATAGTTGCTATAATATACATGTGTTGTATGGAAACCATATAATTAACATTATATGGTAATTGATTGTGCCACATTCCAATTGGGAAAATAAAGAATATTATAAAATATATATTCATGTGTTGAATAGAATAAAGAATATTCATGTGTTGAATAAAATATATATTCATGTGTTGAAAATATTCATGTATTGAGTAAAATATTCTAAACAATAAAATTTACATCTCTATCATAATTTTATAAAATATATTAAATAACAAAAATAGTCATGTGTTGACGATACTCATGTGTTGAATAAAATATATATTCATGTGTTGAAGAAAATATTCATTTGTTGAATAGAATAACGAAGTTATTGAAATATATAAAGCCGTGTTGATTAGATTTGCGCCATTTTGACGCGAACGATATTTATATCGATTTTATTCGAATATAGAAAAGGAAGTGATTTCAAAATATAACGTTTTGAAAATATCATCATTTATATATATATTGATGGTATGGAATATTCAATTTTGATTTAAAATTGAATATGAAGTTGAAATCATTTTTAAAACGAATTTAAAACGAATTTAAAACGAATTATAAAATACGTTTTGACTTGAAATCGACGAAGTATATATATATATTATATATATATTAAATGGCTTGAATAGAACGCGCCGCGCCGCGACAGTTCGCGAATTTCGACCATTGACTTCGAATTGGCGTTACGGGAGATCCGACCGTCGGATTCTCCTGAAACCGGAACCGTTGGGTTCGTATCGAAAAGAGCTTTCCAATGAATATTAAGAATTTGAAATCTAATGGTTGGATTTGGAATTATGTCCAAATCAAATTTGGAAAAGGTCGCTGTAAGTGCAGTTCGACGACCGTTATTGGAAATCGACTGTACGGGCCTTGATAAAATTATTAAAAATATCAATAATTTGTGTAAAAATCAAAATATATGAATTGGAAAGAACTGGGATGAAAAATTCCATATTTGAAAAGATAAAAATATATTTTTATTGGAATGAACTAGTTGTGAACTGGATTTGAAATGGTTTTAAAAATAACCAGAATTTCCAATGTTTGAATTGGAATGGATTTGAATCGAAATTGTCATCGGAATATTTCGATGTTGGATTTCGTGATTATACAGATATTGTTATGGAAAATTGAAAGATATGTTTATATCGTTATTTCCAATACGATATTTGTTGGTTTCAAAATTTGATATTGAATGTAAGCTGATATATTTTCTATTTAGAGCCTTATATTTAATATCAAATGGGATTTTGGGTTCGTCGTGAATGGTGTCTTGAATAACACTATTCTTGAACCCAGTTTAGAAAAGAATAAATCTTTTAATTAAAATTTAGTGAAATTGTCCAGTTAATTTGGTATTTAATTAGAATTGAATTTAAATTGGTTTTTGGGTTTATCGTGAGCGGTGTTTTGAATAACTCCTGTTCTTTAACCCGATTAACAATGGAATGTGATTTTGGGTTTATCGTGAACCGTGATTTAGATGACATTGGTTCTTTAACCAAGTTAAAGACATGATATTGATTTTTGGGAAGATTAAAACAAAGTGGAGTTTTAATGAATCTTTAATTAGATTGAAATGATCGAGAATGGAGTATCACCAGTTTTTCTCCAAAGCGATAGTTGAATCTTTAATTAGATTTGAACGTGAAATGGTAATTAATATTTACCTATAACACCTTGGTGTAAGATATGGAGTATTACCAGTTTTGCTCCATGGGATGAATAGGTTGGGATTGGGAAATAAAATAAATAATTACTTCGGTGTGGTTCGTTAATCCCGACTAGTTTGGAAAACCATAATATGGTTTGAAATGATATCAAAAGGAAGATTAATGAATAAATTTAGAAGAATTTATCTTTGATAAAATTAATGGGAACCTTTCCCTAAAAATGTGAATTTTTGAATAAAAGAATATTCTGAATTGGAATGAGGCGTATGTTGTTTTTGTGTAACATTTGTTTATTATATACGCGGGTTATTCGGAAAGGCCGGGTTTATACCCATTCTGAATAACCGATTCGATGATAAGTCGAAGATGAAGACGGTGGTTGAAGACCGGAAGTCTTCACATCGTTTGGGTGATTACTGATGATCTTGATTGGGCTGTACACCCAAGATGAGGGAATCAGTTGGTGGTCGTTTAGACGTACTTGGAGATCGATGGATATGCGAGGAAAGTGCCTCCGGTTTCGTTCAGACCCAGAACGAACTTGTAAATGGATTGTGTGTCTAACACTGGATTTTATTCTGTGTTGATTGATCTCTATTAAATATACATCTGTTTGGTGGCGGAGAATTTATTCTCTTGCTTAACACCCTTCTCTGAGACGTACGAGCTCTGTAACAACCCGTATTTTAATAACGTGTTATAAGCATAAATCAAGGCAGAATTAAATTTTAACATAAGAATCAAGGGAAACGGGTTATGCCATTGCGTTCGCCTCAAAATTTTGCTTGGAAACGAGTCCTAGTTTTCGAAAAACGGATTCCGAATGAGGGAGATATGACCCTCCGAAGTTTCAGGAATTTTCAGAATAAAAAACAGCTCGAAATTCGAATTCGAAATTCGAATTCAAACCCCAGGGCAGACTGGGCGGGAATTTTCCCGCCCAGGACCAGGTCGACACTGTGGTCGACCTCCCAGGGACCAGGTCGATTCTATGGCCGACCTGGTGCCAAAACCTGGTTTTCAGCCTGGGTTCATTCTGATGTTTTTGGACACGTTTTCAGTCCAGATTCATGACTCTAAACCTATATAAACAGCCCCCTAGCCTCATTCTCTCTACACTATTTCATTCTGTCCTTATGCTACCTTTGTGAAAATCAGAATGATAATATTAAAATTAAAAGAGACTACTTCTTCTTCGTCAAGACAACATCTAGGAATTGAAAATTGGGGGTTTTCAACTAGAACAAGACTAAACAAATAGAGATTCAACAACTGCAACAACCGTTTCTAGAATCAAATCTCTGCACTCTAATTCTCGATCCGCGATCTGTAAGTTCTAGTTACTTTGAGATTGAAACTTGTTAAAATTAATATGGACATGGAATAAAATGAAATTGGACCTAAGCTTGATTATCTATTTGGATCTGTTCTTGTCTCCTCTTGAATCTAGGATTTTGGGTTATTTCTTATCGATTGAATCATGCCCATTCATGTTGTTGGACCTAGTTTATTATTCAAACGCTAGATTGTAATATGGATTCTTGGACCTTGACTTGATGATAAGACTTTTTCACCCTATTCTCTCTTAATCTTGAATTTGGATTAATGCAAGTCTACCTATGTTCCTAAACCTTGGTTTTCATATTGTTGTTCTAGATCCTATTCACATGCCTATGATGTGTTAAACTATTATACACCAATTCTGTTGAACATATGATTTGGATTACAATCTCATGCCAATTCACATGCCCATCTTTTTCATGATTTCCTTGTTTATCCCTTTTTGAATTAATCTCGATACGCGCACGGTGGGAATACGATTTGGGGATATTGGACAAAACATGAAGAATCACTTAGACATGAATTGGTAATTGACATGAATTAGCTTGGACATGAATTGGCATAACTTGAACACGAAAGCGATTGTAAACTTGATAATTGACGTGAATTGTGAACTTGGAACGTAATTAGAGAAAATAGAATCTGTTGGTCAAACCATGTTTTTAGGTAATTATGGAACGCGACAAATAGCACGAAATTGATATGATGGGAATAACTTGAACACAAAATTGACTGTGACTTGATAGTTGATATTTGATATCTAGAAGGCACGTAAACATGCTTATGAAATTGAAACATGAATTGGTTATGAATATGAATCATGAACTTGATAATAGGCATAAGTTGAAACCTGAAACTTGACACGAACTTAACTTGAAACTTGAACATGGACTTGACACTTAGAATGAACTTGAAAATGGCCAACTCGAGGTTGGGTTGAGTTTGCAATGTAATTCTGCCCGGAACCACCCGACAAATCCAGTGACTGCAAACAATAAGATCCAATGTGAGTAGTTGGTCATATCGCGCTTAAAACCCGAGGTTAGACTGAGTTGTGGTATAAACCTACCCGGAACCGCCCGGCATAACCAGTGACCACAACAACAGGTCTAATGTGAGAGGTTGGGGTGCATTAATTTATTTAATGCCATTTGATAGGGCTAAGTCATGAACCGCTTGAATATACTTAACCAATTTGACACGATGATTTGATAGGGTTAAGTCATGAACCGCTTGAATATACTTAACCAATTTGACACGATGATTTGATAGGGTTAAGTCATGAACCGCTTGAATATACTTAACCAATTTGACATGATGATTTGATAGGGTTAGGTCATGAACCGCTTGAATATACTTAACCAATTTGGCACGATGATTTGATAGGTTTAAGTCATGAACCGCTTGAATATACTTAACCAATTTGACACGATGATTTGGTAGGGTTAAGTCATGAACCGCTTGAATATACTTAACCAATTTGACACGATGATTTGGTAGGGTTAAGTCGTGAACCACTTGAACATACTTAACCAACTTGACACATGATTCATAGGGCTAAGTCATGAACTTGAACGACAACACTTAGCCAATTTGACATGACACGTAGACGGGTTAAGTCACGAACTTGAATGACCACACTTAACCAACTTGACATGCTAGAATGATGGGGTTAAGTCTCGAATTTAAATGACAACACTTAACCTGCTGGACGGAAACCCTAGTTACGCCGTCCTTTTCAGCAGTAACCCACTAGATGTATCATGGTACCCTGGACCTAGGCAGGGTGGGGCACGATTACTGGGCTGATTGTAAGCGACCAGAAAGACGGCTGAGTTGGTGCGCCATTGCAGGTTCAGGCAGACTATGGTCGTGCACGTAGTCCGGAGTTGAAAAAGCAGGCATTGGGCACCAGTAGGTTTACACTGTGCGTGCTTGATTCGTGTCGGTGGTTGGCACCCTAGGGCTTGATACACCCTATGGTGGACCTAGCACATGTGACTACATTCGTGATAGGGCCGTATGACACAGACACATGACGAGCTAGAACTTGTAGGGAGCCGACCGATTATAGATCGTTTCGTGCGACAAAGTAATGGGTCATTTCATGATATTGGGCAAGGGATCATTTCATAGTTAATACATGACACGGGTTGGGTTACTAGTACAGGTGGTAAAGGCCCATTTCTGTTTCTGTTTCTGTTTCTGTTAGGGAGGTAAAAGTCCATTACTGTTTCTGTAAAGATCACCCTGTTTCTGTTTCCGTTTCTATTTAGACATTAGGATAACACCTAATTCTATTAGACTAGTATTGGTGCAGAGAATGTTGAACATGCGATGCTATAGCGTAGTTACCTTAGTTTATCTTGTTTGCTTAGTTTATCTTGTTATCTTAGTTTAACTTGCCTATCTTGTCATCATCCTTATGTTTACTTTCAGTTTATATATGTCATGTTATCTTTACTTGTTTCTATGCTGAAAGTCACTAGGACTTACCAGTCTGTATGACTGACCCGTTTTTGTTTCGCCGCTTTTTCTTCCGTCCCCCCCCAAGGTTGTCAGGTAGGAAACACTACTACTTAGTTTGGACTTCTTTCTTCTTCAAGATCATCATATATGGCTTGGACCTTTCTTGGCTATGGCTGCTTTACTGTTTTACTTGGGGAATGATTTATGACTATGGTTTTATGCTTCTTTACTATTGCAAGACAGATTTCGATGTAATGGATTTAATGGCATTTTGATGTAAAAGGCTTTAGACCTTACTAGAGTTTAAAGAAATGAAATTTGATTTTCCTTCCGCTGTTTTATATGTTCTGTCTTGTAATATTTCTGTGTATGTTTACCTAGATAATGCTCCACCAAAGCTAGTGCATTCCCTTTGTGAGTGACCCTAGAGGAGGTGGGGTGTTACATTTGGTATCAGAGCAGAAGGTTACCAGACTGGGCGAAAAGCTTTTAAAAACCTTCTGAAATTATTTTTAAAACGTTTACAAAGAAGCATTTTTCTAAGAAAAGTTTTGTTTTACGAAAGGCATGTTCCCCAAAGCCATATGCACTATCTTTTGATTCTCTCCTTGAGTCTCTTCTCTCTTTCTTTTTCACCATAGTTTGAAGGCATACAACGCATGTAGGAGGGAAAAGAAGTGCCCTACCTCCATCAAGAGCCGCAGTAGTTCCATCTGCGACTAATCTTATTTCAAGCTTTGTAGGGTTGCCGTGCGATGGAGGTAGATTTCGAGAAACTTGTCAACAAGCTATACATGGATTGTAAGAACGAGGATAAAAGAACACAAGCCTAAGGATAAGAAACTTGTTGATATGGCTTAATCCACGAAGGAGGAAAAGGTGAAAAGGAAGAGGCCAAAGTGAAAGAATAATAAAACCCATGACAAGAAAGAGTATCGTTAGTATGGTAAAAAGGGACATGTAGTTAAGCGTATAAGACAAGGACAAGGGCAAAGAACAAGATCGTCGAGAGGGCAATTGTATGCTCTCATTACTAGCATACCTAAGAGAGGTGGTAATGTTTCTGTTGAAGGTTTAGTTTTTCTTTTCTATCATCCCATTAGAACTTTGTATTTGTTCATCGCATCCTTTTAATCCCGCTTCGATAGTTGAGTCTCTGCACCTTAGTTCTAGCGTTGTAAAGGATCCCTTTTTTTTATCTCAAATCCTGTTGGGGAATCGACTCATTTATTCATGACTTGTTTGGATTTGAGAATGTCTATGCTAAGTGTATATTCATTACTTGTTTGTACTAGTTCCATGGTAGTTAGACTCTTGACTTGCCTTGGTAATGCCCGCGAAGTCTAGAGTAACCCTTAGGGTTCTGCCATGCTTAGTTATCTGGAATCTCTTGATATATTTATTGATCCGCTCGAGTAGTGTTCGCCACTAAGGCGAATGGTTCATTTCGCTTATGCAGGAGTTATAGGAAATCACCTTAGTAAGTACATTTGGCAACATGGTTGACATCTGTTTATTTTCAAGAGATAGTTCTTCTGCGTGGAATACCTTATAATAAGTAAACGAGATCCAGGATTCACTAGTGAATTTTGGAGAGCTTGCATGAAACCATGAGTACGCAGTTATGTTTAAGCCGAGTATACTAGAAGGAGAATAAGTAAAAGTGGAACGAGAAGCAACAATGAAATGAGTTCCAACTCATATTTTGGAAACAAGAATTAGGAAGCCACGAAAATGTGAAGTTAAATACGGTCAAAGCACAATGGAGTTAAGCTCAAGGAAATGCGACATAGAAGATTGAAGACTAGATACGCGCATCATATCTATTTTTAAGAGTATATACTTGATCCCTCTTTTCCTGTAGAGTTTACTTGCATGCTATCTTTTATGTACATCCTCTCGGTCCTATTTCTCAATCCTATTTCTGTTGCAAACCCCATAGGGAGTATGGCTCATCTGTTAGTAATACATATTGGGGCTAGAGGGTGTTCGTTGGGTTGACTAAACTTTTTGGGCTTTATAGGATATGGGTTGGTTTTAGGAAGGGATTTCTTGCGACCTAAAAGGGAGTTTATCATGCTTGGTTTCCTAGAATCATATATATTGGTTGGGTTGAGTAATTCTCTGTGTGTCAGTCTGATGTTGATTTCGGTCTTCGGGGCTGGTGTTTAGGGGAGTTATTCTCCTAATCAGTATATATGTGAGGAAGATTCCCAGTTTTGACATTGCCTAATGGGCACAAAGTTTTTACTTGCTTCTATCTTTCGATCCTATCTTGAGAACCTTAGGTATAACCCTATGGATGTAAACATGTAGTTGAAACACGTTATGGTTGATGTTTGCAAATGGTTGCAAGTGGTTGCTCGTGGTTTCATAACACACATTAGGCACTAGATCGGCTCAGTCACATTTTCATATTGCATATGCATGAGTGTTTATACTTGTACATGGATGGAAACTTGATATGCTATCATTTGGATGTTGCATATGAATGAATGTTTGGGCACTCATGTAGAAATTGTGAAATGTAATAGGAATTTGCATACATGTTGGACTCATCGCACTAGCATATTTGGCATTAAGGAGGTCTACTGAATCAGTAACCGCCCGACCTTTTGCATTAGATAAGTACATATACACACACTTTCCGCATATATGCATACAACATTAGGAATCTTGTAAGGACAATGGTTGCTTGTGAATGATGGTTGAGTAGATGAATGATTGGGTGGTAGGATACATTCTTCCTAACTTAGAGATTTCGGGGACGAAATCCTTTAAGGAGGGGAGAATGTAACAACCCGTATTTTAATAATGTGTTATAACCCTAAATCAAGGAAGAATTAAATTTTAAAATAAGAATCAAGGGAAACGGGTTGCGCCATTGCGTTCGTCTCGAAATTCTTCTTGGAAACGTGTCCGAGTTTTCAAAAAACGGATTCCGTATGAGGGAGATATGACCCTCCGAAGTTTCAGGAATTTTCAGAATCAAAAACAGCTCGAAATTCGAATTCGAAATTCGAATTCAAACCCCAGGGCACACTGGGCGGGAATTTTCCCGCCCAAGACCAGGTCGACCTGGGGGTCGACACTGTGGTTGACCTCCCAAGGACCAGGTCGACCCTATGGTCGACCTGGTGCCAAAACCTGGTTTTCAGCCTGGGTTCATTCTGATGTTTTTGGACACGTTTTCAGTCCAGATTCATGACTCTAAACCTATATAAATAGCCCCTAGCCTCATTCTCTCTACACCATTTCATTCTGTCCTTATGCTACCTCTGTGAAAATCAGAATGATAATATTAAAATTAAAAGAGACTACTTCATCGTCAAGACAACATCTAGGAATTGCAAATTGGGGGTTTTCAACTAGAACAAGACTAAACAAATAGAGATTCAACAACTGCAACAACTGTTTCTAGAATCAAATCTCTGCACTCTAATTCTCGATCCGCGCTTTGTAAGTTCTAGTTACTTTGAGATTGAAACTTGTTAAAATTAATATGGACATGGAATAAAATGAAATTGGACCTAAGCTTGATTATCTATTTGGATATGTTCTTGTCTCTTCTTGAATCTAGGATTTTGGGTTATTTCTTATAGATTGAATCATGCCCATTCATGTTGTTGGACCTAGTTTATTATTCAAACGCTAGATTGTAATATGGATTCTTGGACCTTGACTTGATGATAAAACTTTTTCACCCTATTCTCTCTTGAATCTTGAATTTGGATTAATGCAAGTCTACCTATGTTCCTAAACCTTGGTTTTCATATTGTTGTTCTAGATCCTATTCACATGCTTATGATGTGTTAAACTATTATACACCAATTCTGTTGAAAATATGATTTGGATTACAATCTCATGCCAATTCACATGCCCATCTTTTTCATGATTTCCTTGTTTATCCCTTTTTGAATTAATCTGGATACGCGCACGGTGGGAATACGATTTGGGGATATTGGACAAAACATGAAGATTCACTTAGACATGAATCGGTAATTGACATGAATCAGCTTGGACATGAATTGGCATAACTTGAACACGAAAGCGATTGTAAACTTGATAATTGACATGAACGTGAATTGTGAACTTGGAACGTAATTAGAGAAAATAGAATCTGTTGGTCCAACCATGTTTTTAGGTAATTATGGAACGCGACAAATAGCACGAAATTGATACGATGGGAATAACTTGAACACAAAATTGACTGTGACTTGATAGTTGATATTTGACATCTAGAAGGCACGTAAACATGCTTATGAAATTGAAACATGAATTGGTTATGAATATGAATCATGAACTTGATAATAGGCATAAGTTGAAACCTGAAACTTGACACGAACTTGACATGAAACTTGAACATGGACATGACATTTAGAATGAACTTGAAAATGGCCAACTCGAGGTTGGGTTGAGTTTGCAGTGTAATTCTGCCCAGAACTACCCGGCAAATCCAGTGACTGCAAACAATAAGATCCAATGTGAGTAGTTGGTCATATCGCGCTTAAAACCCGAGGTTAGACTGAGTTGTGGTATAAACCTGCCCGAAACCGCCCAACATAACCAGTGACCACAACAACAGGTCTAATGTGAGAGGTTGGGGTGCATTAATTTATTTAATGTCATTTGATAGGGTTAAGTCATGAACCGCTTGAATATACTTAACCAATTTGACACGATGATTTGATAGGGTTAAGTCATGAACCGCTTGAATATACTTAACCAATTTGACACGATAATTTGATAGGGTTAAGTCATGAACCACTTGAATATACTTAACCAATTTGACACGATGATTTGATAGGGTTAAGTCATGAACCGCTTGAATATACTTAACCAATTTGACACAATGATTTGATAGGGTTAAGTCATGAACCGCTTGAATATACTTAACCAATTTGACACGATGATTTGGTAGGGTTAAGTCATGAACCGCTTGAATATACTTAACCAATTTGACACGATGATTTGGTAGGGTTAAGTCATGAACCGCTTGAACATACTTAACCAACTTGACACATGATTCATAGGGCTAAGTCATGAACTTGAACGACAAAACTTAGCCAATTTGACATGACACGTAGACGGGTTAAGTCACGAACTTGAATGACCACATTTAACTAACTTGACATGCTAGACTGGTGTGGTTAAGTCTCGAATTTAAATGACAACACTTAACCTGCTGGACGGAAACCCTAGTTACGCGGTCCTTTTCAGCAGTAACCCACTAGATATATCATGGTACCCTATAACTAGGCAGGGTGGGGCACGATTACTGGGCTGATTGTAAGCGACCAGAACGACGGCTGAGTTGGTGCGCCATTGTAGGTTCAGGCGGACTATGGTCGTGCACATAGTCCAGAGTTGAAAAAGCAGGCATTGGGCACCAGTAGGTTTACACTGTGCGTGCTTGATTCGTGTCGGTGGTTGGCACCCTAGGGCTTGATACACCCTACGGTGGACCTAGCACAGGTGACTATATTCGTGATAGGGCCGTATGACACGGACTCATGACGAGCTAGAACTTGTAGGGAGCCGATCGATTAATAGATCGTTTCGTGGGACCAAGTAATGGGTCATTTCATGATATTGGGCAAGGGATCATTTCATAGTTAATACATGACACGGGTTGGGTTACTAGTACAGGTGGTAAAGGCCCATTTCTGTTTCTGTTTCTGTTAGGGAGGTAAAAGCCCATTACTATTTCTGTAAAGATCACCTTGTTTCTGTTTCCGTTTCTGTTTAGACATTAGGATAACACCTAATTCTATTAGACTAGTATTGGTGCAGAGAATGTTGAACATGCGATGCTATAGCGTAGTTACCTTAGTTTATCTTGTTTGCGTAGTTTATCTTGTTATCTTAGTTTAACTTGCCTATCTTGTCATCATCCTTATGTTTACTTTCAGTTTATATATGTCATGTTATCTTTACTTGTTTCTATGCTGAAAGTCACTAGGACTTACCAGTCTGTATGACTGACCCGTTTTTGTTTCGCCTCTTTTTCTTCCGTCCCCCCCCCCCAAAGTTCTCAGGGAGGAAACACTACTACTTAGTTTGGACTTCTTTCTGCTTCAAGATCATCATATATGGCTTGGACCTTTCTTGGCTATGGCTGCTTTACTGTTTTACTTGAGGAATGATTTATGACTATGGTTTTATGCTTCTTTACTATTGCAAGACAGATTTCGATGTAATGGATTTAATGGCATTTTGATGTAAAAGGCTTTAGACCTTACTAGAGTTTAAAGAAATGAAATTTGATTTTCCTTCCGCTGTTTTATATGTTCTGTCTTGTAATATTTCTGTGTATGTTTACCTAGATAATGCTCCACCAAAGCTAGTGCATTCCCTTTGTGAGTGACCCTAGCGGAGATGGGACGTCACAAGCTCAGAGGTTGTATATCGATGGACATCAGTCGCATGGAGTGAATTGCCTGTGTGGCATGCCTAAGTGGCAAATGATCATGGCTTCTGTTGAAAAGCAAAGTCTTGTGGTTGATGATCAAAGCACGGCATGTGTGGCATAGCTTTGTGTATAGCATTAATTCGCGAGCCTCACACCTCGGTATGAGTCAAAAACGAGATCGGACTGCAGGGAGAACACGACGTTTCTTTCTAGCTATGGGTGGTGTCAGTGACCTAACAGCCCTGACATTTACATTATTTTTCACCTGTGTGGTTGTTGGAATGCGAGGCGCCTCGAATATATGGTCAATAACTGGCACTATATGAGCCGACGTACAGACCATTATATAGGTCCTATGGGACCGGGAAACGTGTGTTCATGAATAATTAATCCTCAAAAGTAGGAGAGGACCGTCCTTGAAGCATCCAGGATCGCTGTGTGTGGTCCTGAGACATTTGCTAGAGTGTCTCGAACGGAGCGGAGCTTGCCCCTTGCCTCGACTCATGACGGAAATCCAATTTCCAATACGACCTTTGCGGTTTTATTTGTAGAGCCTATTGTGGCGACATGATATATGGTACTCATGCCGTCTATGATCGATACTTATGATTGAAATTGTTTTGAAACACCTATGCACTAGTAGTAATATGAAATGATTTCGTTTTATACGTATCAAGCATGTTTGGCTATTATAAGGGAAAACCCTATCCTCCGGCTTGCGTTGCATTGTGTGATGGGACCTGGGTCTTATAATAGCTTCAGTTTTCCAAAAAGCATTGCGCTGTTTTGTTATATGCACTAGTGTTCTTGGGAGGAAACCCGTTCCGTGTTATACGGCGTGGTCCCTTGAATTACTCTCTTTTAAAGTAAAGTTTTAATAACTGTTTTAGTTCTCACACCAGTCACATGACTGACCTAGAGTTTATTGTTTTAACCTAAACTCTGGGTGCCCTTATTTTCCGCATGGGCAGCTAGTAGTTTTGGTTTTGCAGATTTATATTCACAGGATCCTGCTTTACAGCTGGAACGATACTCGGAAAGCTCTATATCCGTGTATTACTTTTAGTTGTGTATTGTATTATTTTTCCGCTGCTATGTATGTAATTTACATCTCTGATATTTATCAAATGTGTAATATTTATTCATACTCTGTGATATTCTTGTATTCTGATGGAATTGTTGTAATAAGCAATGGAATGTTCTTCTGTTTGTGTTCCGATGTGTGTTGTTCTCAAAGCAATTCGCCCTTTCCTTCACGGGGAAGTTACGGGTTCGTTACATTTGGTATCAGAGCTCTGGTTTACAGAGCTCGAGAATAAGGCACATTAGAACCATACGGAAGAATTCATCAGAGATTGGATTAGTAATATCCAATAAGAATGACTCGTTAGGGATAGGATCAGCAATATCCTAGAACGAGTCGAAAGAGAGTAATGTTTTTAAAATAAAAGTGAAAACAATTTTTGTTTTTAAAATTTAAGCCAGATTATACGTATTTGAATATTTATTTTATATTGAATTTGGACAATCCAATATATAAAGATTTTGCATATACGCCTTGCAAACGTATATTCGAAGTTTTAATATACTGGATAGATATAGAATCACTCTAGTCGCCCGGGGATAATCCTGGTGATGATGCATCATCATCAGTATTCATGTTCAAGTTTCGAAAGTGAGATATCTATATATTTCCATTAGGCTGGTGTGAGAACCAAAATTAGATAGGGTCTATTGTTGTGATTTGGCATCAAAATGTGATTTTTGACTATATATCAAAATTATGAATTTGAAAAGCTAATCAACTGATTGATTGATGGTTGTGTTGTATGATTATTCCTTTAAACCATTATGTGAATGAACGGTGAATTTAGGCCAAATTGAACCAAATATTAAACCGTATTGAAAATTTATCGCATTTGTATGCATATACATGTACTTACATTGAACAGGTCATAGCAAGAAGGCTAGAGAAGAGGAATAAAATTGTTTGCCCGAAAAATTGGTACATGTTTACTAATTTCTTGGGGTTTGGATGATTTTATGAGCCGCTTGGCTTTTTCTTTTTCTTTTGGATTGGTGAGGGCCATGAGAGGCTATTTGAAATATCCCGAAGCTCCCGGTGCAGGGGAGGTTATGGCGAAATTTTTCAAAAATTTTGCCAAATTTTTGAAGGATTTGAAAAGTTCTTAGAAACTGAAAAGTTGAAGAACTCAAGCCATAATGAAAATAATGAAAGTTGAGTTGATTTGTAAAACAACTTTCAGCTTCGTTCCTTTTCGGGGACGAAAAGTTTTAAGTGGGGGAGGTTGTAATAACCCGGAAATTCTGAGCCAATTTAAAATTTTTATTTTGACAATTTTCTTGAATTTTGAATATTTAAAATGAATTATTTTAAATAATAACAAAAAGAAATTTATTTCGAATAGAATTAGAAAGTATATATTTATATAGATCATCGTTAGAATATAAATATTTATTTTTAATTATAAAAGGAATTGAAAATGGCACGGTAGTTTGAAAATTCGATTTCAAAGTTCAAATGAATGTATAGGATTCAAAATAAACAGGATTCTAGCGAAACCAAAAATATTAGAATCTAATTGAGAATATCTTTCCAACGAATCCGAAAAATTGAAATTTCATAACGGGAATAAAAAGTTACGTCCAGTTGAAAATTCAGAATAGTCGCTATGGAATTCTGGCCCTTAAAAATAGAAATTTTGCAAATGACCTCGGTTTTCGACGAAACCACTTTTGTTGGATCCGTGATGTCAAGTTATTGCTAGATTCCAAAATTCGTAATTTTTCAAATCAATATGTGAGCGTGGCGAAGGAAAACACGTTTGACCAGTTTTAATTGATTTTAATCGACTGGAAAATGGCCATTTTTCAAACGGTCTCAGAATTTGACGAAATTAGTTTTGTTAGAACCATATCGTCAATACGAAGCTAGAAAATATTTTTCGGGAATTTTTAGAGTCCATACGTGGCCCCGGTAAATTGAAATGCGCGTTCAAATTCAATATATAGATTTATATTTTGATTTTGACGAAAAATGATCGAAACGATCGAATCAGCTTACAATACATATCCCATTGTGTTCGGAATAGGGGTAATTAACTATGGTCGATAGTCGGTGGGTTCGATTTCGAGGTCGAAATAAAAAGTTGCTATTTTGAAATTAAATAAATAAAATAAAATAATATATATTAATATATAATCTCTCCTACCCCCTTTTCCTCTTCAGTCAACAAGAATCGAAATAAAAAAAAGGAAGGGGCGACGGGAGGGGGGGGGAACCCGCCGCTGCCACCCATCGCGACCCCCTAGGTGGCGCGCCCACCACCGAAGCCCCCCTCGCCTCAGGCGATCTCCGCTCTCTCCCCCCCCCCTCCTCTATCCTCCGCAACCTCCCTCTTCCTCCCCCAAACTGCCATGCGACGCCGCCGCCCCCTCCTCGACCTCCACCTCCTCCGAAGCCGTGCCAGCCCTCCAGCAACCGACGACGCCAAACCCCAATCCAATGCAACTGTAAGTTTTTATTTAGGTTATTTATTTAGTTATAATTAGTATAAACCAATTAAAATCATTTTTTAATGATCATATCTTTGTAGATCGATATGGAAGTATTTTTAAAGATAAAATTTCAATTTTTACATTAAAAGGCAAGACAAAGATTTGATTTTTATTAATAAAAATATGTTTTTTATTATATGTGAGTATTAGAAATATGATTTTTATATATGAATAGACAAGATTTGATTTTTATAATAGACAAGATTAGATTTTCATAATATAGAAAGGTTAGATTTTTAGTAGTGAAAAGGCGGGATGTTTAAAGTAGAAAGGAAATGATTTTTAAAATACTAAAGTTTTGATTTTTATTATCATGAAGGCGGTGGAAAAATATGATTTTTATATAGTAGAGATAATAAAAATATAATTTTTATATAGTAGAAAGATTAAAAATATGATTTTATTAAGATAGAGAATATAAAAATTCGATTTTTATATATATATATGAAGAATATAAAAATTCAATTTTTATATAAAGAAAGTAGCAATATAAAAATTGAATTTTTATAATATGGCTTTGAAATAAAAATGTGATCTTTACCATGAAGTAAACATAATAAAAATTTGATTTTTATTTGAATAGAAAAATAGAAATATGATTTTTGTTTATGTAGAGTAATAAAAATATTTTTTTTATTATATTACTAGCAAGATAAAAATAGAATTTTTATCTATGTAGTAGCGGTATAAAAATAGAATTTTTATCTATATAGTAGCGGTATAAAAATAAAATTTTTATCTATATAGTAGCGGTATAAAAATGTGATTTTTATCCATATAGAGTGATTATAAAAATGTGATTTTTTTTATATACATAACAACAATATAAAAATGTGATTTTTATATATTTAGTAGCTACGGACAATGAAAGTGACAAAAGGCGAGAATGATGAAGATTTTCTACATATGAAGAGTCGCGGTGTATTGGTTTAGCTAGTCGGTGAGAACTTCTCACTTTAATTCTTGGTTTCAAGTTAAAATAATATACTAGAATGTAGACGGTGCTTAGCAGCACCCAACACCCATCGTCCACAGATCATGGACGACTTGTATGCTTGTTTGATGTGTTGTGAAGTTCGTTTGTGATTTTAATGTGAAATGGATAATAAAACATTCATGGGTTGAAATAAATTAATTATCGTTAAAAATATAATTTTTAACGGGAATGTGAATAAATATTCATTTACAAACCGGACGGTTTGTTTATGTACACCTATTTGAAGGATATAGATTGGGACGATAAATTCCACACGTCGCCCAACTGCACAAATAATATTCAGTGTTTGTGGATTGAAACCCCACACGGGTGTTGGGATGATATTTGGTGTACACTAATCCCAATTGTTTAGTGGTATCTTGATCGGTTGATTGACAGACTGTATGAGCGTTAATTATTTGTATTTAATGCTTATGCAGTTGTGTGGTGCACTTTGGATGATGGGTGATTATTTATAGTTGCTATTATATACATGTGTTGTATGGAAACCATATAATTAACATTATATGGTAATTGATTGTGCCACATTCCAATTGGGAAAATAAAGAATATTATAAAATATATATTCATGTGTTGAATAGAATAAAGAATATTCATGTGTTGAATAAAATATATATTCATGTGTTGAAAATATTCATGTGTTGAGTAAAATATTCTAAACAATAAAATTTACATTTTATCATAATTTTATAAAATATATTAAACAACAAAAATAGTCATGTGTTGACGATACTCATGTGTTGAATAAAATATATATTCATGTGTTGAAGAAAATATTCATTTGTTGAATAGAATAACGAAGTTATTGAAATATATAAAGCCGTGTTGATTAGATTTGCGCCATTTTGATGCGAACGATATTTATATCGATTTTATTCGAATATAGAAAAGGAAGTGATTTCAAAATATAACGTTTTGAAAATATCATCATTTATATATATATTGATGATATGGAATATTCAATTTTGATTTAAAATTGAATATGAAGTTGAAATCGTTTTTAAAACGAATTATAAAATACGTTTTGAATTGAAATCGACAAAGTATATATAATATATATTATATATATATTAAATGGCTTGAATAGAACGCGTCGCACCGCGACAGTTCGCGAATTTCGACCATTGACTTCGAATTGGCGTTACGGGAGATCCGATCGTCGGATTCTCTTGAAACCGGAACCGTTGGGTTCGCATCGAAAAGAGCTTTCCAATGAATATTAGGAATTTGAAATCTAATGGTTGGATTTGGAATTATGTCCAAATCAAATTTGGAAAAGGTCGCTGTAAGTACAGTTCGACGACCGTTATTGGAAATCGACTGTACGAGCCTTGATAAAATTATTAAAAATATAAATAATTTATGTAAAATCATAATATATGAATTGGAAAGGACTGGAATGAAAATTTCCATATTTGAAAAGATAAAAATATATTTTTCTCGAAATGAACTAGTTGTGAACTGGATTTGAAATGGTTTTAAAAATAACCAGAATTTTCAATATTTGAATTGGAATGGATTTGAATCGAAATTGTCTTCGGAATATTTCGATGTTGGATTTCGTGATTATACAGATATTGTTATGGAAATTTGAAAGATATGTTTATATCGTTATTTCCAATACGATATTTGTTGGTTTCAAAATTTGATATTGAATATAAGCCGATATATTTTCTATTCAGAGCCTTATATTTAATATCAAATGGGATTTTGGGTTCGTCGTGAATGGTGTCTTGAATAACATTGTTCTTGAACCTTGTTTAGAAAAGAATAAATCTTTTAATTAAAATTTAGTGAAATTGTCCAGTTAATTTGGTATTTAATTGGAATTGAATTTAAATTGGTTTTTGGGTTTATCGTGAGCGGTGTTTTGAATAACACCTGTTCTTTAACCCGATTAACAATGGAATGTGATTTTGGGTTTATCGTGAACCGTGTTTTAGATGACATTGGTTCTTTAACCCAGTTAAAGACAGGATATTGATTTTTGGGAAGATTAAAACAAAGTGGAGTTTTAATGAATCTTTAATTAGATTGAAATGATCGAGAATGGAGTATCACCAGTTTTGCTCCAAAGCGATAGTTAAATATTTAATTAGATTTGAACGTGAAATGGTAATTAATATTTACCGATAACACCGTGGTGTAAGATATGGAGTATTTCCAATTTTGCTCCATGGGATGAATAGGTTGGGATTGGGAAATAAAATAAATAATTACTTCGGTGTGGTTCGTTAATCCCGACTAGTTTGGAAAACCATAATATGGTTTGAAATGATATCCAAAGGAAGATTAAAGAATAAATTTAGAAGAATTTATCTTTGATAAAATTAATGGGAACCTTTCCCTAAGAATGTGAATATTTGAATAAAAGAATATTCTGAATTGGAATGAGGCGTATGTTGTGTTTGTGTAACATTTGTTTATTATATACACGGGTTATTCGGAAAGGCCGGGTTTATACCCATTCTGAATAACCGATTCGACGATAAGTCGAAGATGAAGATGGTGGTTGAAGACCGGAAGTCTTCACGTCGTTTGGGTGATTACTGATGATCTGGATTTGGCTGTACACCCAAGATGAGGGAATCAGTTGGTGGTCGTCCAGACGTACTTGGAGATCGATGGATATGCGAGGAAAGTGCCTCCGGTTTCAATCAGACCTAGAACGAACTTATAAATGGACTGTGTCTGACATTGGATTTTATTCTGTGTTGATTGATCTCTATTAAATATACATCTGTTTGGTGGCGGAGAATTTATTCTCTTGCTTAACACCCTTCTCTGAGACGTACGAGCTCAGTGGTTGTATATCGATGGACATCAGTCGCATGGAGTGAATTGCCTGTGTGGCATGCCTAAGTGGCAAATGATAAAGGCTTCTGTTGAAAAGAAAAGTCTTGTGGTTGATGATCAAAGCACGGCCTGTGTGGCATAGCTTTGTGTATAGCGTTGATTCGCGAGCCTCACACCTCGGTATGAGTCAAAAAGGGGATTGGACTGCAGGGAGAACACGACGTTTCTTTCTAGCTATGGGTGGTGTCAGTGACCTACCAGCCCTGACATTTACATTATTTTTCACCTGTGTGGTTGTTGGAATGCGATGCGCCTCGAATATATGGTCGATAACTGGCACTATGTGAGCCGACGTACAGACCATTATATAGGTCCTATAGGACCGGGAAACGTGTGTTCAGGAATAATTAATCCTCAAAAGTAGGAGAGGACCGGCCCTGAAGCATCCAGGATCGCTGTGTGTGGTCCTGAGACATTTGCTAGAGTGTCTCGAACGGAGAGGAGCTTGCCCCTTGCCTCGACTCATGACGGAAATCCAATTTCCAATACGACCTTTGTTGTTTTATTTGTAGAGTCTATTATGGCGACATGATATATGGTACCCATGCCGTCTATGATTGATACTTATGATTGAAATTGTTTTGAAACACCTATGCACTAGTAATAATATGAAATGATTTCGTTTTATACGTATCAAGCATGTTTGGCTATTATAAGGGAAAACCCTATCCTCCGGCTTGCGTTGCATTGTGTGATGGGACCTAGGTCTTATAATAGCTTTATTTTTCCAAAAAGCATTGCGCTGTTTTATTATATGCACTAGTGTTCTTCGGAGGAAACCCGTTCTGTGTTATACGGCGTGGTCCCTTGAATTACTCTCTTTTAAAGTAAAGTTTTAATAACCGTTTTAGTTCTCACACTAGTCACATGACTGACCTGGAGTTTATTGTTTTAACCTAAACTCTGGGTGCCCTTATTTTCCACACGGGAAGCTAGTAGTTTTGGTTTTGTAGATTTATATTCATAGGATCCTGCTTTACAGCTGGAACGATACTCGGAATGCTCTGTATCCGTGTATTACTTTCAGTTGTGTATTGTATTATTTTTCCACTGCTATGTATGTAATTTAAATCTCTGATATTTATCAAATGTGTAATATTTATTCATACTCTGTGATATTCTTGTATTCTGATGGAATTGTTGTAATAAGCAATGAAATGTTCTTCTGTTTGTGTTCCGATGTGTGTTGTTCTCAAAGCAATTCGTCCTTTCCTTCACGGGGAAGTTACGGGTTCGTTACAAAAATAATCAAAATAATTTTTTTTAATGGAAATTTTAACCCAAACCAATAATCCAACAATACGATTTATTTTAATCGAAATGGAAATTCTAATCCAAATCAATAAATAAACAATATGGCTATTTTTATTGAACACATTCAAATCTGTGTTTATACATCACCCACTTACAAATAAATCATCCACAATATCATCACATAACAGATCGAAATCATACACATTCAATCGTCACATAACAAATAAATTAGATAATTAATTAGTTAAATAAAAAGGAGAAATCTCACATCGATCGGTTTTCAGAAATCGTTCGTGTTCAAATTTGGCTGAATTTCCAAAGTGCTCCATTCCAGATCTGGTCTGTCCCATGTTGTAGATCTCGTCCATACGATTCCAACAAAGCTGAAATCGTCTAATTCTGTTTTGTTTTGAACGAGATATGAATTTTTAAAGTTTGATTTCTAAAAAATTAACTAATAATATAATTACACTAAATATTTACATTAAAATATGTGCCTCTTCTTCACTGTTCCTTTTCCCCTTCTAGCCGATTACTGAACCCAACTCCAAACCGTAGGGCTTCACTTTGCGCGCCATCCAAGCTGCCGTAGCATGATCCAGGACCCCTACGTCAGAGCCCCACGCCAGAGCTCCTTGCGCCCGGCACCGCCGCCGTTGTGGTGGTCTCCTTACCTCGAGAAACGTGCTCGAACCCATGCTATTTGGGCTCGAATTCTGGTCAAAATAGTCTACAGAATTTAATCATATCCGTATGATTTTAAAGAGCTAAAGAAGCTC
This sequence comes from Allium sativum, assembly GCA_030737875.1. Taxonomy (NCBI): domain Eukaryota; kingdom Viridiplantae; phylum Streptophyta; class Magnoliopsida; order Asparagales; family Amaryllidaceae; genus Allium; species Allium sativum. Next base: position 126,665,936 of record CM060927.1, on the reverse strand, counting down.
TTCGATTTTGTCTTCAGGAGTTTGGAAAATCGTTTGATGGATTGTGAAATTTTAAGGTTTGAATTTGTGATGATATTGGCCATTGATCAAAGAAGGAGGCGGCTGTATCCTTTAGGGTTAGGGCTGCGTATTGCTACCGTATTTATACCGTATTTTTAGTGTATTTTATATTTATTTAATTATTTAATTCAAAGAAAAAGCCTGTTACTCTATACGAACTCCAAATCCATCCCAACGAAAGTTGTCACTAGGCAAATACCCCCTTCTGGACACAATGGGCTAGGTCCCGTCAGCCCAAACGGACGTCTTCAGCCTGTTTTCTTTAATTTAATATATAAATCATTTAGTTAATTAATTCAATCTTACATTTAAATCCACCGGGGCCACATACGGACTCTAAAAATTCCAGAAAAATTTATTTCTAGCTATGTTTTGACGATACAGTTCTAAAAAGACTAATTTCGTTGAATTCTGAGACCGTTGAAAAATGTTCATTTTCTGGTCGATAAGATTTGGCTGGAACTGACAAAACACATTTTCCTTTTCCACGCTCACATATTGATTCTAAAAATTATGAAAATTGAAACCTAGCAATAATTTGACATTCTGGTTCCAACAAAAGTGGTTTCATCGAAAACGGAGGTCGTTTGAAAAATGGCTATTTTTAATATTAAAAAATATATATAAATTCTACAACGACTTTTCTGAATTTTAAATTGGGCGTAACTTTTAATTCCCGCTATGAAATTTCAATTTTTCGGATTCGTTGGAAAGATATTTTTAAATAGATTCTAGTACTTTTAGTTTCACTAAAATCCGTTAAATTTTGAATCCGGTACAGTTAGTCAAAATTCAAGTTTGACTTTTCAAACTACCGCGCTATTTCTAACTCCTTTTATAATTAAAATAAATATATTCATTCTAACTTCGATTTAAATAAATTTTTAATCGTTATAAATTAAAATAAATTGTTTTAACTATTAAATTTCCATTAAAATTTCTAAAATAAATTTTTTAAATTGGTTCAGAATTTGCGGGTTGTTACAATCTCCCCCACTTAAAATCTTTTCATCCTCGAAAAGGAATAGAGCTGAAAGTCGTTTAATTAACCAACTCAACTTTTAATTTTAATCAATTTTCAGTTTAGTTCAATATTAAATTTGATTTAGTTAAATTTATCATTCTTTTATATATTGGTTGAATTAATGATCATTCCAATATTTTAATTAGTTAAACTAATTATCAAACATCACAACCAGCAATCAATTAGGTGATTAACTTTTCAAATATATATAACTTTTATATATAGTCAAAAATCATATTTTTAGTGCAAATCACAACAATATACCCTATCTAATTTTGGTTCTCACAACAGTCAATGGAAATATATAGATATACCATTTTCGAAACTCGAACATAAATTCTGATGATGTTTTGAACCACCATCAGAACATCTCCGGGCGACTAAAGTGTGATTCTATATCTATCTAGTATATTTGAGGCTTCGAATACACGCTAGCTATGCGTATATGCAAAATCTTTATATACTCGATTGTCCAAAATAAAATAATATATTCAAATATGTATAATAAGATTTTAAATTTTCAAAACTAAATTTGTTTTCATTTTTAATTTAAAAATTAATACGCTTCACACTCGTTCTAGGATACTACTGATCCCATCTCTAACGAGTTATTCTTATTGGATATTACAAATCCAATCTCTGATGAGTCTTTTGTTTAGTTCTAACGAGTTGTACCCCAAAGATTTGAGCTAACCAGAGCTCTGATACCAACTGTAACGACACGGGTTTCACCCGACCCGATCGACCGCTAAATTGACCAAGGTCGTTCAAAACCTGAATACGATAACTTTGGGAATACAACACATTAGAACAAATAACAACAGACTTTTATTGTTACGACCCGAAATCCCCCTCATGGGAAATCCCAGATTGTACTGAGGACAAGACAAATCAGGACGCAAACAGAAGAACATTTCATTGTATATTACAACAATTTCATCAGATTACAAGAATATACAGAGTAATGAATAAATATTACACATCATAAAATATCAGAGATTACAAAATATCACATAGCAGCGGAAAATAATACAAAACACAATTGAAGGAGATATACGGATACAGAGCTTTCCGAATATCTTTCCAGTTGTACCCCAGGTTCCTGTAAAGATAAATCTGCAAAACCAAAACTTCTAGCTTGCCGTGTCGAAAATAAGGGCACCCAGAGTTTAGGTTAAAACAATAAACTCCAGGTCAGTCATGTGACCGGTGTGAGAACTAAAACAGTTATTAATCTTTATTTTAAAGTTAGGTAAATCAAGGGACCACGCCGTATAACACGGAACGGGTTTCCTCCCAAGAATACCAGTGCATAAAACAACAACGCAATGCTAAATAAAGAACAATGAAGCTATTATAAGACCCAGGTCCCATCACACAATGCAACACAAGCCGGAGGATAGGGTTTTACCTTATAATAGCCAAAGAATGCTTGATACGCTAAATTTCATCTTTTATTATTACTATAAGTGTATAGTGTCAAAACAATTTCAATCATAAATATCAATCATAGACGGCATGTGTTAGATCAAAATTTGGACCTAACACCCAAATTATTCTGAATGTTATAGAGTTTCGAATGAAGAATGAGAAAAAAAGAAAATAACACACAGAATTTATAGTGGTTCGGCGTTAACGAGCCTACGTCCACTTTATATATTATTGATTACACTTTGAAAGGTAATACAATCAAGGATTTCTCTCAATACTCTCGTTTTTGACAATAATGGCGAATTCTGTACTCAATATTGCCAAAAGGATCCCAAAAAATGCCAAGCTCCGGGCTATTTATAGCTGATTTTGTCAGGCGGGTCGTGGTTACACATGGCATGAATCCCGAGAACATCGGATCGCATCGCCACCGTTGAGGAAATAGTCAAATTAGCCGTTGTGGACAGGTGTCGCGATCTGCTTGGAAATCGGATCGTGCAGATGGGGAGAATTGGTCCAAATGACGGTTAGGGACACGTGTCACTAGATCCGCACGTCTCGGATCGCTGAAGACTAGCTCACGCTTGAACGGGTCAGAGGGTTCGCCACGCACCAGGGGATCGGATCGCTCGACACTGGGCAACAACATATGCATGGATCGGATCGCATAAAGGTGTCGTTTCGCTGATGAAATAGGGGCGATCCATCGAGACGCGATCCGATGGTGGGCGAGTTGATAGCGTGCGATCCGTTATCGGGCGAGTCGATGATGCGATCCATTCCTTCATATTCTTAGAGAATGTGGTTTCATGCTTTCTTCTTATGAATGATCCTGGGTGGCTTGGTCAAAAAGCGAGCCAACATTTTGCCCCCTCGAAGTACGTCGTATCGAAGATGGGGCGTGCTTCGAAGATTCTGATCTACCTTTTCCTGAAGGGACGCAAATCAACAGTCGTATCGGTCCAAAGCAATGTGTCACTCTGGATAGTTGTGTCTCTCTGGCCTGTATACATACCGGATTGGACTCCGATCATTTCTTGCTTGTTGAACAATTCTTTTCTGGAATTTTGCTGAAGCTTCGTCATCGAGTTCACCAGGTAGGTTCCTGAATTTTCTGCAATTATTTCTAAGTTTTTTTTGGTGCAATCATCCGAACTTTCAATCCGCCGCGTCAACAGTAAGTTCGGATCGCGCTAGAGCGCCACGGTCCGAGTGGTCACGTGCTCGTCTCGAGCTGAGTATCTGGGCTTTTGTGCGGGACGCGGCGGACTTTTCTTCGAGCCGTGACGGGCTTTGAGCTTGGTGGGCCAACGTTTGAGGCGGTCTGTGGGCTTCCGTGCGACACAAGCTTCGGATCGTGGCCTGCATGGTGTGGATGGGACAAAAATTAGGATACGAAGAGACACCCTCTTCCTTATATAAACCAGAACCTCCTCCCCATCTCCTTCTTCTTTCTCTTTCTGCCACCGCCTTCAAATTCTTGCTGGAAGAAAAAGAAAAACCCTAATACTGAAAATTCACGTAAAACTTCATCTTTTCAAAAGGTAATCTTGCCGGAATCCTTGTTCTCATGTTTATCTCTAGAATTGCGAACAAAATTGGGAAAGAAATGGGGGGGTTTTAGGGTCTTTAGACAATGATGATGGTGGAGAGGCCATGGCGAGTACGTTCTAGGAGCTCGAGAGGAGGAAAAAGACGAGGAAGGAAGAAGAGGAAGGAGAAGAGGGGTGCCGTGCTGGAGCGATTCGCGTTGGCGAGACGTGGAGGTTTGGGCGTGGCACCATGTTGTGGAAAAGGGTTTGGAGTGAAAAAAAAAATGAAAAAGTGGCGGATCGGAAGAAGGGAGAGACAGCGGATCGTGGCGAGGCTGGCGCGTATCGTGGGGGCTGCAGCCATTCGTGAAGGAGCGATCCCTTTGCCCTGCGTTCCGCTGGGGGGCGATCCCTCTGCCATGCGATCCGAAAGGGGGCGATCCCTCTGCCATACGATCCGAATCATAGTTATTGATACGGAGAAATTTCAAACTTTAATCGACGCCTTGTCACCATAAAACTCTGGACAGTTAGGTTAGGGCCCTGATGTTGGACTTTCTGGACTAAAAGACCACATAATTTGACTGCCTATGACGACTAATATTTCGATGATCTTGATAGCTTTCACATTTTATTTTCAATGCACACACCAGCACACACACCGGCACTTGCACACACGGGGGATGGGGAGTATTAATCTCATTGTTCATGTTTTCTCGTCCTAGCAGTAATGTCGAATGATCACTCTTCTTCAAGATCCGCAACAGAAGCGGAATCCGAGGTTCCTGAGCAATACAACCCTGAAATTCCTCCCATTAATCCAGGAAGTGAAAATTCTGGATCTGAGTACGAGGCCACGGAATCGGATCCATCCGAAAATACTTCATCTAGCGATGATTCTGAGATAGATGGGCGAGCTCCTGACGAGATTCCAGGCGCGCTGGGGATAGATAAGTTTTCTGATTCTTTAGCATCCAAGCTCGACGATATAAAGCTTAAAAGAATCTGCTTAAGACACGGAATTCCTTGGGATGATGTCTTGACACCCGGAAGCGAAGATAGACCCCACCTAGCTCCGGAAGGATATATGGCAATCAGTCGAACCATGTGCTTGGTAGGAGCTATTCCTCCGTTTCCTCCGATCGCCATCGAAACTTTAAGACGGCTGGGTATTGCTCCGATGCAGCTTCATCCTAACGCCTACGCATCTCTATATACCCTATACATTGCATACGCGGAGATCTTACATTCCGAACTTAAATTCAAAGATTTGACATTCTTCTTTCTTTTCAAGCACCGTTCTTCGGCAACTCCAAATTTCTCTTTCTTTGAATCGGTGGCGAATAGGAAGGTTCTGTATGATGGATATAGCAATATAGGGGATCCTAAGTCTGATTGGTTTTATATAAGGAAACAGGCCGGATGCTCACGAAGATGGCTCAAATCAAGTAAACTTTTAAGCTTCTAATCGAATATCTTGTTCAAGAAGTTTAGGCATTAACATTCTTCCCCCTTCCTCTTTGTCTCAAACAGATCATGTCTTCCCGAAAACGGAGGGTCCACTATACAACAATCGATTATCCATTCTTTCACAGAGCAGATCCGACTTTTTAAGGATCAAAAAATGCATTACTGATGACAATCTTCATAAGCATCGTCTTCTAGATAGAAGATTTGGACTTGGCACTGGCGGAAAACCTTATAAGTACGTGCCCCCAATGGAGGGAGAGGGAACTTCGCAAGCGGCAGAAACAACTAAGTTTCGTAAGAGTCCTTCTCCGATAGTCATCCAGGACGATGAGGATTTGAACATATACAGAGGGGACGAGGTCCGTAGTGACGTGTCCAAGGAAATCCCGATTTCTACTCCAATCGAAACCGCTGCTCCCGATGATTTGACAGAAGAGCAGTTATTTGATGAACTAAATAAAATTCCTCTACCTGATGATGTATATACAGAGAAAGACTTTGAAGGGGGCCTTTCTTTCCTGCTTTTGAAGAGACCATTGCTCCAACTAGGGAACAAGAAACGGGTCAGATGAGCCTGTCTTCAGGCCCGGGTCTGTTAGGGGGGATTATATGGGATGCACACATCACACACACTATCTGACCCTGCACTCTTATATCATGGGTATTCAAAGTTTTAATATGCTCTTTTCTTTTTTGCAGGAGCGATGTCCCGCAGGAAATCTTACTCGTATCGTTCTCTTCGTGAGGTCACACCCAACCTTCGTCCGGATACTGAGCGCTCTCGTGGTCCTTCTCGCAGGCCGACTTCCTTGCAACCTCGGTCTCCACCAAAATCAACCTCTACCAAGCCTTCCAACTACCCGGCAGTTCCTACAGTGGGAAAGAAACTTCCTAAAGAGCTAACTCCTCCAAAGAGTGCACCTTCCCACAGCCGGCCGTCAAAAAGGCATCAAGAATCTAAAGATAAGGGCAAGGATGCATCCAAAGAACCTAAAAAGGAGAGGAGTGACATCATCCCCTCCAGCCAGCCAGAGTTGGCTGCTCCAGGGTCACGGGATTACATGCACGGTCCCGAGATTCAAGGCAGGCTGGAAAAGCTGCGGGAACAATTCCCAGACATATTCTTTGACCGGATGACATTTGTTCCAGCCTTGGAACCGGTTCCCAAGAACTGGGATAGCGAAGTTGTCGGGCATATCCGCCATGTTGCCAAGCAATATGAGATGATGAAAAAACATGCTGTTAACCTTTCTGAAGTTATCCGATCGCTTGAAATAGAAGCACACAGATCCAAGGTGAAACTTGAGAACAACGAGAGGGCCAGGACCAAGATGGAGAAGGACCTGGAAGATGCTCAATCCCAGCTTGCTTTAGCACGGAGGGACGCTGAAAATTATAAGATTGAATTAGAGAATGCTAAGCAGCGTTTGCATTCGGAACTTGACTCCAATAGCCAAGAGAAAATGGCCTTAAAGAAGGAGGTTGAAGATCTCAAAATGGCCAACATCGAGTTGAAAACAGCACAAGGCCATTTTGAAGCTGAGAGGGCTGCTTGGGAGGCAGAGAAAGCGAATTTAAAAGAAAGTCTAGCTTTGGTTAAAGCAGAAAAGGTGATTTTAAATGATCAGGTTGTGGACGCGGAGAGACGGGCAGCTCTTGCCGAAAAGAACGTTGAAAGCGCCATCGAATTGGCCACTGCTTCTAATAACAAGCTTCTCGAAAGAGAGAAGGAGATCGAGGGGTTTGAAGAGATGATTTTCGATTTTCTTGGCCAGGTTCTCAAAACTCGCAACATCTCGTGGATCCCGGATTACCACGTTACTTTGGCCAATTTATGGGATGCCATTGTTGAGGGTGAAAAGCATAGACTGGGGGTAGAAGAAATTGATGAGGATGAGTTAATGAAGAGCATCTTAAGGGATAATGAGCCTGAGGACCTAGCGGAGGGTCGTCGTCTGATTTTGGCGGAGATGGAAAAGGGGGAAACCTTGGCTAAAGGTAAAAGCAAAATTGACGAAGGTTCAAGTTCCGCCGTGGAGCCTAAAACCTCTAGAGTTGAGGAGTACCATCCTGATGATCCGCTAATCCCTTTGGGCCTAACTCCCGTAGTTGTTGGAACTCCTGCGACTATTCAAGAAGGAGGGTCTGCGGAAGGTATCTCCCTTTTCTCCCCACAATTTGTCAAAGCAATTGTGAATTGTCGTCGTTTGGTGGAACAACCAATTGAATTAGTAACGTGTGTTCTTCGTAATACAGGTGGCGAGCCCGTCGACAAGGGTGTTGACAAAGAAAAAGAAGCGGAGAAGGAGGCTGTCTCACAAGGTGCCGGTGCTGATATATCAAGACAGGCTGAGGTCACAACAGCAGAGAAAAGCGTCCCGGCACCTAGCACTGACGTTCCCAAAGATGCTGAGACCATCGAAGCCTTGAGAGACATGGATGGGCGCCATGTAGATGATGACGAAGACATTATCGGCGCCAAAAAAGCCGACGATGACGAGACGAAACATTGGCCAGCCGAAAGGCTAGGCAGGAGACAAAGATGGCTTCGAAAAAGGTGGGAGATGAGGCTTTGGACGTAGTCCCTCTTGCAGAATTTGATCCCAAAACTGGGATGATTGTGAAAATCCAGCCCAAATCTATCAGCCGACAGCTTCATTTTGCAAATCCCGATGACTTCCCGGCTTCCCTTTCTGATAGAAGGAAAAGAAAAGAGGTGGAAGAGGAATCTTCAGAAGAATCGGATGTTCCTCTTATTGACAAAAGGAAGAGGAAGAAATGGGATCCGTCTGATACCGACAAGGCGAAGCTGGAGAGGCAGAAGCAAGAGAAGAAGCCAAAGCGTAAATAGGATATTTGTTGTTTGTTGATATTTTGTCTTTAGGTTTTCCACTGGCCAGGAAGTGTAATTGTGAGACTGGTCCTCACTTTTGTTTCTAGGTTGTTTTTCACTTTGTTGATTCGCAGTATAAAAGTTTATCTCTCCTTGCATCATTGTGTACCTGTATTCAGATAAACTTTCCATGTTTAGTCATTAGCTAACTAATAATAATTACAAATCAGTCAAACAACAGAAAGAAGAATTTTCATGCTGTGTTGCATTGCTGTATCAAAGTTCAGTGTATGTATACGAGTGCATATGCCCCCCAATCAGTTGTTATCGTAGCATCTGACTGGGGTTTACTAAGGATTGATTAGTACTGTCGGCAGGTTGCCCCCTATTTCTGAATATGGGGGACTTAGGAGATTTCATGGGATAACAGTGGTTCGGTCGGCCCTTATTCCTTTAACAGGGAACGAGTTCTTTCTCAGCGCTCAATCAGAGACGCTTTTATACTCTCTCTCTCTGGAGAGTTAGAGTTCGTGCTCAGCGACTCATTCGCTCCCCGATCCTTCAGCGGGGAAGGAGCTATTTCTCAGCGCTCAATCGGAGACGCTTTTATACTCTCTCTCTCTCTGGAGAGTTAGAGTTCATGCTCAGCGACTCATTCGCTCCCCGATCCTTCAGCGGGGAAGGAGCTCTTTCTCAGCGCTCAATCGGAGACGCTTTTATACTCTCTCTCTCTCTGGAGAGTTAGAGTTCATGCTCAGCGACTCATTCGCTCCCCAATTCTTCAGCGGAGAAGGAGCTCTTTCTCAGCGCTCAATCGGAGACGCTTTTATACTCTCCTGGTGGTCGCCGAGGTTAGACTTTTGCCCAGGCGGCTCCGATCATGGTACACCGCCGTTCTTCGTGGATGTCATCTTCGCGTCCTTTTTACTCTCTCTCTCTACTCTGGAGAGTTAGAGTCACGGATCAAGCAGTCTGCAATCATGCATGCTCATCAAACTCGTCCTAGGTGTATATTTTAACCCAAGCTCCGAGGATTAAAACTAGTCGGACAAGCAGTTGGAGCATTTGTCAAGGCTTTGAGTTCCTCCGATTAGTCTACGGGAGGAATGGTTGGCACCGGACTTCGGGTACCTGCATTATTCATATCGATTTCCATAAAAATAAACAGGCAGATAAATAAGGATGCAATAAAGGCAAATGACACACAGTATTTTTATAGTGGTTCGGTCGAATCATGACCTACGTCCACTTTATAATTTTTCGCTTCAAAGAATCAAACTATTCTACGCTAGTCGTGCCTTATACATGATTTTCAATAAAGAAAAAGAATAGATTTGAAATTTTCATGTTAAGTATGGCCGTAAATGTTGGGCATTCCACACTCTAGGGATTTCCCTTCCATCTACGGTTGCCAGCTTGAAGGTTCCATTATCAAGCTTAGTCAGAATGGAGTACGGTCCTTCCCACTTCGCTCCCATATGAGTTGGGGGTGGAAAGACACGTTTCAGAACCAAGTCTCCGGGTTCCCAGGTTCGTACTCGAACCTTTCTGTTGTAATATCGAGCAATCTGTTGCTTGCATCTCAAGGCGCGCAGGTCTGCCTCATCCCTCTTTTCTTCAACCATATCTAGGGACTCAAGGAGAAATTCATTATTGGTCATCGGATCATAGTAAGTCACCCGGTGAGAAGGTACCTTTATCTCGACCGGGATGACTGCTTCCGTTCCAAAGGCAAGGGAGAACGGGGTATGTCCTGTTGCCGATTTATATGTTGTCCTATAGGCCCATAGTGCCAAGGGCAATTCATCGGCCCACATGGCTCTAGCCCGCTTCAGTCTTCTTTTCAGAATAGACTTAATCACTTTATTCGCCGCTTCGACTTGTCCGTTCGATTGCGGGTGCGCCACAGAGGTGTATCGATTCTCAATGTGGTATTTTTGACAGAAATTTCTGAATTCCGCGCTATCGAACTGAGTTCCGTTATCCGTTATCACAATCTTTGGAACCCTAAATCGGCAAATGATGTTTCTCACAATAAAGTTGATCACTCGTTTGGTTGTGATCGTAGTTAGTGGCTCAGCCTCGACCCACTTAGTGAAGTAATCCACGGCCACGATAGCGAACTTCGCTCCGCCCCTTGCTGTGGGGAGACTTCCAATAATATCAATTCCCCACATAGCGAAAGGCCATGGGATCATCATTGTTTTTAACTGATTAGGAGGTGCTCTAGGTATCTTCGAAAATCTCTGGCATGCGTCACACCGTCGTGCGTATCTTGTTGCATCCTTGTTTATGGTAGGCCAGAAATAACCATGCCGCAACACCTTTTTTGCCAAAGTCTGCCCTCCAGTGTGGTCGCCGCATTCGCCTTCGTGAACCTCTTGCAGTACACGCTTAATGTCGTCGTGGGCTATACACCGGAGGAGGGGCATCGAAAACCCTTGTCTGTAAAGAACTCCGCCTTGCAGAACGTATCGGGCGGCTTTACGAATCACTTTGCGCCTCTCGCTTTTCTTGGTCGGAAGCGCTCCGTTCATCAGAAAATTCTTTAGAGGGGTCATCCAGGACTCCCTTTCTGGTTCCGCCTCTAGCACTGGGTCAATTTCCATCTGATCTATGCTAGGGGACCGAAGTACTTCAACAGGGGCTAGCCCGGTCACTTCAGGATCGTCGGAACTAGCCATTTTTGCCAACTTATCCGCCTGCTGATTCTCAGAACGCGGAATATGAGATATGCTGTAGTGATCAAAATCGTTCAGCAACTCTTTTACTTTCTTTAAGTATAGAATCAATCTTGCACTTTTAGCTTGGAATTTTCCAGTAACTTGGTTTACAACTAACTTGGAGTCGCAGAAGATGTTCAGCTTTGTGATCTCTAATTCCTTTGCGATCCTCAATCCGGCTATCAGAGCTTCATATTCGGAATCGTTGTTAGTGGCATGAAACTCCATCCGGATTGCATAGGTTATCACTCGTTTCTCGGGGGTTTCAAGCACTATTCCAGCGCCGGATCTTTCGTCATTACTAGCGCCATCAGTATACAATCCCCAGGCATTGGGATCGAAAAGTAACTCCGAAGGATCAGCTTCTTCATTTGCTATATCTTCCTCAGGGACGGTGAACTCTGCTATGAAATCAGCTATCACTTGCCCCCGAATTGACCGTCGGGGTTGAAAGTTCAAATTAAATTGACTTAACTCGATATTCCATTTGAGTAATCTTCCAGACGCCTCTGGTCTCTGTAGAACTTGCTTGAGCGGATGATCGGTGTATACGGTAATAGGATGCGCCTGAAAATAATGTCGAAGCTTTCTAGAGGAAATCAATAAACTATACGCCAACTTTTCTATCCTCGGATAATTACGCTCTGCTGCCGTCAATTTTTTACTCATGTAATATACAGGTCTTTGGATCTTATCCTCTTCTCTTACCAACGTTGAGCTGATCGCATGGGACGAAACTGCCAAATACACGAATAAGTCCTCGTGATCCATTGGCTTAGATAATATCGGAGGTTTCTCCAGGTGCCTGAGCAGATTCTGAAACGCTTCTACGCAGTCAGGTGTCCATTTGAAGTGGCGTTTCCCTCGCTTTATTAATTCGAAAAATGGGATGCATTTATCCGTAGCCTTGGAGATAAATCTACTTAGTGCGGCCACTTTTCCGGCAAGGCTTTGCACATCCCTAATCTGCCTAGGTTCCTGAATGTCTCTAATTGCCGCGATCTGGTCTGGATTAATCTCAATACCACGGGAACTGACGATAAATCCTAAGAATTTCCCGGAGGCAACACCGAATGAACATTTGGTTGGGTTGAGTTTCATTCCGTACTTTCGAAGAATGCCGAACATCACTACCAAGTCAGTTGTGTGTTGGGAAGATTGCTTGGATTTTACCAACATATCGTCGATGTATACTTCCATTGTTTTCCCGATCTGGTTATAAAACATTCTGTTGACTAAACGTTGATATGTAGCGCCCGCATTCTTCAAGCCAAAGGGCATCACCACATAACAATATAATCCCAGATCCGTGATAAAACTAGTATGTTCTTGATCTGGAACATGCATTGGAATCTGGTTATATCCTGAATAAGCGTCCATGAATGAGAGAAGTTCGTGACCCGCCGTCGAGTCTACCAACTGATCAATCCGGGGCAACGGGAAACTATCATTTGGACAGGCTTTGTTCAAATCCGAGAAGTCGATACACGTTCGCCACTTCCCGTTGGCCTTCTTTACCAGGACTGGATTCGAAATCCAGTCTGGGTAGGTCGAGTCTCTAATAAATCCGTTACTCTTCAGTTTCCCAACTTCTTCTTTCAAGGCAGCGGACCTCTCTGGGCCCAACATTCGCCTTTTTTGCTTTACCAGAGGATGTTTAGGGTCAATGCTTAAGGAATGGCTCATGATTGATGGGGATATCCCACACATGTCCGCGTGGGTCCAAGCAAACACATCCAAGTTGTTTTTTAAGAAATCCGTCAATTCTTTAGCGAGATTCGGGTTTAACTGGGATCCAATCTTAAGGACCTTCTCCGGGTCACTATCATCGATCGGCACATCCACAGTTGTCTCGTTGGGAGTTGCCATTCTGCCCCCGGGTTCTTGATCCTCTCTGGGATCTATATCCTCGGGCATCTCTCTGGGCGACTCTCCAACAGCTATCCTCTTTGGTTGCTATAAGGTCTCCGCCCCCGTTGGGGGAGAAGCGCCTTTAGTTTCAATATCCCCTCCGTTGCGAAGTAACTTTAGTTCGGCAACATAACATGCTCGCGCAGCCACCTGATCCCCTCTGATGATACCAATGCCAGCTTCTGTGGGGAATTTCAACAACAAGCACCAGGGGGCTATACAGGCTCTAAACTTGGCGAGGGCCGGTCGGCCCAAGAAGGCATTGTAGGGCGATTCAACATCCAAAACCACAAAGGGAAGGATTCTCACTCTCTGGCGTTCTCCTTCCCCAAGTGTAACTGGTAACTCTACATAACCCATTGGAGCAGTGGATGCTCCGTTAAATCCACGAATCCATCCTTGACAGGGCTTCAAATCTTTTATTTCGAGGTTCATCTGGTCAAAGGTCTTTTTGAAAAGAATATTGATGGAACTCCCGTTGTCCACTAGAACCTTATGAACAGTGGCTGGTCTAATAGGTACTGTAATTACAAATGGATCTTAAGTTGGAGCATGGACTCCAATGCTTTCTCGTTCTCGGAAAACAACATCATCGGTCATCATCTTTTGCTGCTTCACCAGGATACTGTCCTCGGGGTTGCTACATTCCCCTACCTCGAGGTGTTGTTTGGCCGCATTGACGTATTGATCCAATGCTTTGGAACTGTGCCCGGCGAGATAAAGTCCTCCGATCACGGTATTAATAACAATATTCTTTCCTTTTTGCTGGGCAGTCGGCCTAGCAGCAAGTTGATTTGGTTCTGATTTGGGGCCTGCACTGCTTGCCCCCTGTCCCTGGGCGTTACTCTGTATTCATCTAACTTTCCTTCTCGAAGCAGCCTTTGTACTACATCCCTTAGGTGACGACATTCATTCGTCGAATGGCCATGAATTTGATGAAAGAGACAAAACTTCCCTGTTTCACGCTCTTTCTCTGTTGACTCTCTGGGAGGTGGCCTCTTATTCTAGAGAACTTCATATGCATCCATGAAGATATTTTCCAGAGTATCATTTATTGGTGTATAACTTTCAAAGGCCCTGGGACGAGTCCTTCTCTGGGAGTCGTTCCCTCGGCTCCTCTTCCGGTTGTTGCCGTTTCCATTATTATTGTTGTTACCTGGCTGACGACCACCCTGATTCTGATTTCCGACATTAACTTCAACTTTCCCCGAGCTGTCTCCTGTCTGTTTAATGGCGACATTGCTCTGGATTTCCTCCTTATCAGTTGTTTTTGCCTTTCGGTTAGCATATACTTCTTCCCGTCGTAAGTATACGCTAGCCTTCTCGTAGAATAATTCTCTAGTGTGGGGTGGCTTGCCTGCCAGGTATCTCCCGAATTCAGTGTCTTTATCTACTCCGTCAATCAATGCTGCAACAACGGTTGGTTCATGGGGATCTTTAACTTCAGTAGCGGCCAGATTGAAACGATCTAGGTACACCTTCGAACTTTCGACTGGTCGCTGCTTGACGAGGAACAAGTCAATCACACTTTTTGTTTTCTGTGCATAGATACGGAATTGTTCTACGAAATTCTCGCTTAACTCCCTGAAGCTAGAAATCGATCTTGCGGGCAAGCGAGTGAACCATAGCAGTGCTACATCCTCCAAGAATATGGGAAACGCTTTACACTTGACAGCGTCAGAAGCTGCAGCGGCGGTCATCGACCAAGAATACCTCATCAGATGCTGGACGGGATCAGATCTGCCCGCGTATCGGTTCATTTGTGGCATGTTGAAACGCCTTGGGAAAGTCGCGTCCAAAATATCATTAGTGAAAGGGGTGTGACTGCGGTCAATTCCCCAATCTTCGTTCCGTTGTCCACGGCTGTCTGCCAGGATTTGATGGATCATAGCTGCAACATTCGCACTGGTCTGCGGCGGTTCAGGGTCAGTGCCTCTGGTTCGGCGGGGTTCTCTGATCTCTCTTCTGGGAGCAATCACAAAATCCGAGGCTCGGATAGGGCTCCGTTGCCCCCTATTACCATGAGCATGTGCGCGGCGGCGAGGCTGAGGAATTCTGTTATGCACAGGACTGTCCACATCTCGAGTCCTGGGAGTTGTGGCTTGATCGCTGATATTACGGTTTGAGGGCCCCGCCCTCAGGGCTTCTTCTTCTCGCGATGGCAGGGTTCCGAACCGAAGCTTCTCTATGTTTTCGGCTCTCTCATATGGTCGTCGCGGAGGTCTTGGCGATTCCTCAGACGAAGAAGAATATCCCGGAGTGGGTGAACGAACCGGCGGCGTTCTTTGCCTTGCGAGTTCATCAAGCCTTCTATCCATGGCAGTCAAATTTTGTCGTAGGACGGAACTTTCCTGCCTTTGGGCAGCCAATTCATCAAACAATCTATCCCACATTTCGGTGAAGCGAGAGAGATCCCCCTCAATGACAGGAGCAGCAGGATCATATTGGTCATCATCACTCTCTCTTATACGCAAAGAGCTCGAGCCGGGTCGAGCAGAGGGGCCAGGACGATAGGAGCGGGCCATAGGCTCCTTTCCAGGTCGAGATGTAGTCTGATCATCAATTCGGATAGCTGCGGTTCGTGGATGGCGACTCGCTGCGCCCTCCTGAGGTCGATTCGCGGTCATGGAACGCGGAGGATGCGAGGCGTTACCTCGGGATCGAGTAACAACCCCTTCAGCGGTCCGGATCGTCTCGTTCTCATCGACTCGGAGCGTGGTGTCTTCATCAGATCGGTTCGCCCCCTGCGCTCCACGATCCAGAGTTTCTTCATTGCTCAGCTCGTGCACACTCTCTTCAATCGTTTCGTTGGTCTGTGAAGCTCGCACTTCCTTAGATCTTCTTCCAGCCATGATATCCGAATCGCTGGAATCTTCAAAGAACTGAATAGTTAAACTTTAGGACTGATTTCTCAGTGAAAGCACCAAAATGTTAGATCAAAATTTGGACCTAACACCCAAATTGTTCTGAATGTTATAGAGTTTCGAATGAAGAATGAGAAAAAAAAGAAAATAACACACAGAATTTATAGTGGTTCGGCGTTAACGAGCCTACGTCCACTTTATATATTATTGATTATACTTTGAAAGGTAATACAATCAAGGATTTCTCTCAATACTCTCGTTTTTGACAATAATGGCGAATTCTGTACTCAATATTGCCAAAAGGATCCCAAAAAATGCCAAGCTCCGGGCTATTTATAGCTGATTTTGTCAGGCGGGTCGTGGTTACACGTGGCACGAATCCCGATAACATCGGATCGCATCGCCACCATTGAGGAAATAGTCAAATTAGCCGTTGTGGACATGTGTCGCGATCTGCTTGGAAATCGGATCGTGCAGATGGGGAGAATTGGTCCAAATGACGGTTAGGGACACGTGTCGCTAGATCCGCACGTCTCGGATCGCTGAAGACTAGCTCACGCTTGAACGGGTCAGAGGGTTCGTCACGCACTAGGGGATCAGATCGCTCGACACTGGGCAACAACATATGCATGGATCAGATCGCATAAAGGTGTCGTTTCGCTGATGAAATAGGGGCGATCCGTCGAGACACGATCCGATGGTGGGCGAGTCGATAGCGTGCGATCCGTTATCGGGCGAGTCGATGATGCGATCCATTCCTTCATATTCTTAGAGAATGTGGTTTCATGCTTTCTTCTTATGAATGATCCTGGGTGGCTTGGTCAAAAAGCGAGCCAACAGCATGGGTACTATATATCATGTCGCCATACTAGTTCTACAATTAAAACCGCAAAATCACGTATTGGAAGTTGGATTTCCATCTGTGAACTGAGGCAAAAGATAGTCCTCACCGATTCGAGACTCTCTAGCCCGAGCCTCAGGACCCAGACACAGGTGAGCCCTAGAATCGTCAGGGCCGGTCCATCGATGTGGATTAAAATGCCTGAACATTGCGTTTCCCCGCCCTTTGGGGCGTAAATGAGCCAAATGATTCCATCAGCTCCACATAGTCACCGATATATCCGAGGCGCCTCGCAACAGCAACAACCACACAGGTGAAAATAATATAAATGTTAGGGCTGGTAGGTCACTGACACCACCCTAGCTAGAAAGAAACGCATGCCCTCCCTGATGTCCTCTCCCATTTCTGGTTCACAACCGGGGTGTGAGGCTCGCAAATTCACGTTACACAAAGCTATGCCACACAGGCGGTGCTTTGATCATCAACCACAAGACTTTGCTTTTCAACAAAAGCCTTGATCATTTGCCACTTAGGCATGCCACACAGGCAATTCACACCATGCGACCGATGTCTATCGATATACAACCTTTGATCCCGTACGTCTCAGAGAAGGGTGAAGTAAGGGAATGAATTCCCCTTCACCAGGCAGATGTATATTTAATAGAGATCAATCAACACAGAGCAAAATCCAATGTCAGACACACAGTCCATACAAGTTCGTTCTAGGTCTGAACGAAACCGGAGGCACCTTGTACCTCACATATCCATCGATCTCTAAGTACGTCTGGACGATCACCAACTGATTCCCTCCTCTTGGGTGTACAGCCCAATCAAGATCATCAGTAATCACCCAAGCGATGTGAAACCTCCGGTCTTCGACCAACGTCTTCATCCTCGACACCACGTCGAATCAGTTATTCAGAATGGGATAAACCCGGTCTTTCTGAATAACTCGCGTATATAATAAACAAGTGTTACACAAACATAACATACGCCTCCTTCCAATTCAGAATATTCTTTTATTCAAATATTCTTATACTTTGGGAAAGGTTCCCATTAATTTTATTAAAGATAAATTCTTAAATTTATTCTTTAATCTTCTTTTGAATATCAATTCAAACTAGTCGGGATTAGCGAACCACACCGAAGTAATCATTTATTTTATTTCCCAATCCCAACCTATTCACCCCATGAAGTAAAACTGGTAATACTTCATATTTAACCGCACGGTGTTATCGGTAAATTCAATTACCATTTCACGTTCAAATCTAATTAAAGATTTAACTATCGCTTGGAGCAAAACTGGTGAATCTCCATTCTCGGTTATTTCATTCTAATTAAAGATTCATTAAAACTCCACTTGGTTTTAATCTTCCCAAAAATCATATTAATGATTGTTTAACTTGGGAAATCACATCCTGTCCTTAACTAGGTTAAAGAACCAATGTCATTTAAAACACGGTTCACGATAAACCCAAAATCACATTCAAATTCAATTCCAATTAAATATCATTTAATTGGTATACTTCATTATATCTAAATAAAAAGATTTAATCTTTTTCTCAACTGGGTTTAAGAACAGTGCTAATGAAGACACCATTCACGACAAACCCAAATCCCATTTGATATTGAATACAAGGCTCTGAATAGAAAATATATCGGCTAATATTCAATATCAAATTCTACGACCAATAAATATCGTATTGGAAATAACGATATAAATATTTCTTTCAATTCTATAACGATATCTGTATAATCACGAAATCCAACATCGAAATATTCCAAAGACAATTTCGATTCAAATCCATTCCAATTCAATTATTGGAAATTCTGGCTATTTTCAAAACTATTTCAAATCCAATTTATTTAATTTAAAAATAAATGGAATTATAATTCTAGTTCAAAACTAGTCCATTTCGATAAAAATCTATTTTTATCTTTTCAAATATGGAAATTTTCATCCCAATTCTTCACAAATCATTTCTTATGATTTTACACAAATTATTACTATTTTTATAATTTAATCAAGGCCCGTACAGTCGATTTCCATAAACGGCCATCGAACTGCACTTACACCGACCTTTTCCAAATTTGATTTGGACATAATTCCAAATCCAACCGTTAGATTTCAACTCTCTAATATTCGTTAGAAAGCTCTTTTCGATACGAACCCAACGGTTCCGGTTTTAGGAGAATCCGTTGGTCGGATCTCCCGTAATATCAATTCGAAGTCAATGGTCGAAATTCGCGAACTGCCGCTGCGCAGCGCGTTCTATTCAGGCCATTTAATATATATAATATATATATATATTTCGTCGATTTCCTTTTTAAAACGTAATTTATAAATCGTTTTAAATTCATTTTCGAAATGAATTCTACTTCATATTCAATTTCGAATCAAAATTGAATATTCCACATCATCGATATACAAATGATAATATTTTCAAAACGTTATATTTTGAAATCACTTCTTTTTCTATAATCATTATAAAAACGAATATAATCGATATAAATATCGTTCGCGTCAAAATGGCGCATATCTAACCAACACAGCTTTATATATTTTAATAACTTCGTTATTCTATTCAACAAATGAATATTTTCTTCAACACATGAATATATATTTTTATTCAACACATGAATATATATTTTTATTCAACACATGAATTTTCTTTCTATTCAGCACATGAATATATATTTCTATTCAACACATGAATATTTATTTTATTCAACACATGAATTTTCTTTCTATTCAATACATGAATTTTCTTTCTCTAATATTCCTTATTTTCCAAATTGGAATGAGGCCCAATCAATTACCATATAATGTTAATTATATGGATTCCATACAACACATGTATATAATAACAACGATAAATAATCAACCATTATCCAGAGTGCACCACACAACTGCATAAGCATTAAATATCAATAATTAACGCTTACACAGTCTGTCAACCCATCGATTGACATACAACTAAACAATCGGGATTAGTGTACGTCAAATATCTCCCCAATACCCGTGTGGGGTTTCAAATCAACACACACAGATTTTTATTCGTGTAGTTGGGCGATGTGTAAAATTTATCGTCCCAATCAATATCAGTCAAATCGGTGTACATAAACAAATCGTTCGATTTGTAAATGAATACTTATTTTACTTCAACACATGAATATATATTTTATTTCATTCCACATCACACTATCAAATTTCACAACACAGAAATCAAACAAACAAGTCATCCATGGTCTGTGGACGACGGGTGTCAGGTGCTATTAAGCACCGTCTGCACTAGAAATTAAAATAAAAGTGAGGAGTTCTCACCAATTGCTAAACCAAATGCCACGACTCTTCATATGTAGAAAATCTTCGTCGTGCTCGCCTTTTATCACTTTCGTTGTCCGCATCCACTACATATATAAAAATCACATTTTTATTATCTACTTTATATAAAAATCATATTTTTATTATCTACATTATATAAAAATCGTATTTTTATTATCTACATTATATAAAAATCATATTTTTATGTTAAAAATCGTATTTCTACTTCGCTACATATATAAAGATCAAAATTTTATTATCTATATAATATAAAGATCATATTTTTATTATTCATATAATATAAAAATCATATTTTTATAGAACTAAAAATCATATTTTTATTTAACCAAAGATCATATTTTTATTTAACCAAAGATCATATTTTTATTTAACCAAAGATCATATTTAATTAAAAATCCTATCTTTATATAATTAAAAAACAAGGTCTTTATATTTTTAAAAACAAGGTCTTTATATATTTAAAACTGATTTATGCAATGTTTTTTTATATTATATATATTTTAAATAAAATCACTAGTTTAAATATATTTCAAAATTAAAACAATGTAATATAATTAAATTAAAACAAAGAGAAAACTCACGGTTTTCACGCTTCAGGTACATTACGACGTCGAACCCATTTGCTCCGGCCATAGGGCTTCAGCCCGCCGCCGCTTCAGTCACCGCGCCTCAGATCGGAGGCCCCACGCCATAGAGCTTCGCGAGCGCTACCCAAACCACCCATCTTTATCTAACTCGCACCTCCTCGCCACGCTGCAATTCCACATGACGCCGGTGACTTCGAGGTAAAGGTGTGGCTTCACCAGGCACCTGTTTCAGATCTCGACCGTGGAAGAGGGAGCCCTTGGAGAGGCCAACGACTTCATGTTAGGAGTTTGTGGGATTTGGGGCTTGGATTGATCGGATTTAGAGGAGGAAGATCTGAAAGAATATCATCGTCGGTTTCTGAGAGGGTTGGAGGCGCGTTTGGGAAGTTGACCACGGTTTTGAAGTTTGACCAGGGTTAGGTCAAAAGGGATATATATATATATTATATTTTAAATATTATTTAATTCAAAAGAAAAGTGTGTTTGCATACGAACTCCAACCGAGACCCAACGACTGTCGCCCCTAGCTAATTACCCCCATACCGAACACAATGGGATATTTTTGTAAGCCAATTCTATCGTTTTGATCAGTTTCCGTTTAAATTAAAATATAAATCTATATATTGAATTTGAACGCGCATTTCAATTTACCGAGGCCACATATTAAATCTATAAATTCCCCAAAAATTATTTCTTGCTTCGTATTGACGATACGGTCCTAACGAAACTAATTTCGTCAAATTCCGAGATCATTTGAAAAATGGTCATTTTCCAGTCGATTAAATTCAACTAAAACTGGTCAAACGCGTTTAAATGTGCCACGCTCACATATTGATTCAGAAAATTATGAAAATTGGAATCTAGCAATAATTCTACATCCCGGATCCAACAAAAGTGGTTTCGTCGAAAACCGAGGTCGTTTGCAAAAT
The DNA here is from genome assembly GCA_030737875.1 of Allium sativum. Taxonomy (NCBI): domain Eukaryota; kingdom Viridiplantae; phylum Streptophyta; class Magnoliopsida; order Asparagales; family Amaryllidaceae; genus Allium; species Allium sativum. The sequence goes on along the minus strand of CM060927.1, from coordinate 126,644,385 downwards.
TTCCATTTTTAAGGGCCAGAATTCCATAGCGACTATTCTGAATTTTCAACTGGGCATAACTTTTGATTCCCGTTATGAAATTTCAATTTTTCGGATTCATTGGAAAGATATTCTCAAATAGTTTCTAATATTTTTGGTTTCGCTAAAATCCGATTTATTTTGAATCCTGTACATTCATTTGAAATTTGAAATCGAATTTTCGAACTACCACGCCATTTTCAATTCCTTTTATAATTGAAATAAAATAATTATATTCTAGCGTCGATTCAAATAAATATATACGTTCTAATTCTATTCAAAATAAATTTCTCGTCGTTATTATTTAAAATAATTCATTTTAAATGTTCAAAATTCACTAAAATTGCCAAAATAAATTTTTTAAATTGGCTCAGATTTCCGGGTTATTACAATCTCCCCCACTTAAAACTTTTCGTTCCCGAATAGGAATGAAGTTGAAAGTTGTTTTATAAATCAACTCAACTTTCATTATTTTCATTACGGCTTAAGTTTTTCAACTTTTCAGTTTCTAAGAACTTTTCAAAATTTTCAAAAATTTGGCTAACACCCTAAATTTTCGAAAAATTTCGCCATAACCTCCCCTGCACCGGGAGCTTCGGGATATTTCAAATAGCCTCCCATGGCCCTCATCAATCCAAAAGAAAAAGAAAAAGCCACGCGGCTAGCCAATCGGCTCATAAATTCATCAAAAACCCAAGAAATACAATAAACATGTACCTATTAATCGGGCAAACAATTTTATTCTTCTGCTCTAGCCTCCTTGCTATGACCTGTTCAATGTAAGTACATGTATATGCATGCAATTTCGAACAATTTCAATATAGTCCAATATTTGGTTCAATTTGGCTAAAGGTTCAACTTTTAATTAATCAATCAATAATCAAACAACACAATCAGCAATCAATTAGTTGATTATCATTACAAATTCATAACTTTGATATACGTAGAGAAAATCACGTTTTGATGCCAAATCACAACAATAGACCCTATCTAGCTTTGGTTCTCACACCAGTCAATTGGAATCATATAGATATCCCACTTTTGACACTCGAATATAAATGCTGATGACGCCGCGGCATCATCAGAATCATCTCCGGGCGACTAGAGTGTGATTCTATATCTATCCATTATATTAAAACTTCGAATACCCGTGGATCAGACGTGTATGCAAAATCTTTATGTATTAGATTATCCAAATTCAATATAAAATAAATAATCAAATACGAATAATTGATTTAAATTTTCAAAACAAAAATCGTTTTCATTTTAAAAATATACTCTTCACACTCGTTCTAGGATACTACTGATCCTATCTCTAACGAGTCATTCTCATTGAATATTACTAATCCAATCTCTGATGAATTCTTTCATTTGGTTCTAACGTGTCTTGTTCTCGAGCTTTGTAAACCAAAGCTCTGATACCAACTGTTACGACCCGAAATCCCCCTCACGGGAAATCCCGGATTGTACTGAGGACAAGACAAATCAGGACGCAAACAGAAGAACATTTCATTGTATATTACAACAACTTCATCAGATTACAAGAATATACAGAGTAATGAATAAATATTATACATCATAAAATATCAGAGATTACAAAATATTACATAGCAGCGGAAAATAATACAAAACAAAACTGAAGGAGATATACGGATACAAAGCTTTCCGAATATCATTCCAGTTGTACCCCAGGTTCCTGTGAAGATAAATCTGCAAAACCAAAACTACTAGCTGCCCGTGTCGAAAATAAGGGCACCCAGAGTTTAGGTTAAAACAATAAACTCCAGGTCAGTCATGCGACTGGTGTGAGAACTAAAATAATTATTAATCTTTATTTTAAAGTTAGGTAAATCAAGGGACCACGCCGTATAACACAGAATGGGTTTCCTCCCAAGAATACCAGTGCATAAAACAACAGCGCAATGCTAAATAAAGAACAATGAAGCTATTATAAGACCCAGGTCCCATCACACAATGCAACACAAGCCGAAGGATAGGGTTTTACCTTATAATAGCCAAAGAATGCTTGATACGCTAAATTTCATCTTTTATTATTACTATAAGTGTATAGTGTCAAAACAATTTCAATCATAAGTATCAATCATAGACGGCATGGGTACCATATATCATATCGCCATACTAGTTCTACAATTAAAACCGCAAAATCACGTATTGGAAGTTGGATTTCCATCTGTGAACCGAGGCAAAAGACAGTCCTCACTGATTCGAGACTCTCTAGCTCGAGCCTCAGGACCCAGACATAGCTGAGCCCTTGGATCGTCAGGGCCGGTCCACGATGTGGATTAAAATGCCTGAACACTGCGTTTCCCCGCCCTTTAGGGTGTAAATGAGCCAAATGACTCCATCGGCTCCACATAGTCACCGATATATCTGAGGCGCCTCGCAACAGCAATAACCACACAGGTGAAAATAATATAAATGTCAGGGATGGTAGTCACTGACACCACCCTAGCTAGAAAGAAATGCATGCCCTCCCTGATGTCCTCTCCTGTTTCTGGTTCACAACCGGGGTGTGAGGCTCGTGAATTCACGTTACACAAAGCTATGCCACACAGGCGGTGCTTTGATCATCAACCACAAGACTTTTCTTTTCAACAAAAGCCTTGATCATTTGCCACTTAGGCATGCCACACAGGCAATTCACACCATGCGACTGATGTCTATCGATATACAATCTCTGATCCCGTACGTCTCAGAGAAGGGTGAAGTAAGGGAATGAATTCCCCTTCACCAGGCAGATGTATATTTAATAGAGATCAATCAACACAGAGAAAAATTCAATGTCAGACACACAGTCCATACAAGTTCGTTCTGGGTGGTCTGAACGAAACCGAAGGCACCTTGTACCTCGCATATCCATTGATCTCCAAGTACGTCTGGACAATCACCAACTGATTCCCTCCTCTTGGGTGTACAACCCAATCAAGATCATCAGTAATCACCCAAACAATGTGAAGACCTCCGGTCTTCATCCTCGACACCACGTCGAATCAGTTATTCGGAATGGGATAAACCTGGTCTTTCTGAATAACTCGCGTATATAATAAACAAGTGTTACACAAAAGCAACATACGTCTCCTTCCAATTCAGAATATTCTTTTATTCAAATATTCTTATACTTTGGGAAAGGTTCCCATTAATTTTATCAAAGATAAATTCTTAAATTTATTCTTTAATCTTCTTTTGAATATCAATTCAAACTAGTTGGGATTAGTGAACCACACCGAAGTAATCATTTATTTTATTTCCCAATCCCAACCTATTCACCCCATGAAGTAAAACTGGTAATACTTCATATTTAACCGCACGGTGTTATCGGTAAATTCAATTACCATTTCACGTTCAAATCTAATTAAAGATTTAACAATCGCCTGGAGCAAAACTAGTGATACTCCATTCTCGATTATTTCAATCTAATTAAAGATTCATTAAAACTCCACTTGGTTTTAATCTTCCCAAAAGTCATATTAATGATTGTTTAACTTGGGAAATCACATCATGTCCTTAACTGGGTTAAAGAACCAATGTCATTTAAAACACGGTTTACGATAAACCCAAAATCACATTCAAATTCAATTCCAATTAAATATCATTTAATTGGTATACTTCATTAAATCTAAATAAAAAGATTTAATCTTTTTCTCAACTGGGTTTAAGAACAGTGTTAATGAAGACACCATTCACGACAAACCCAAATCCCATTTGATATTGAATACAAGGCTCTGAATAGAAAATATATCGGCTTATATTCAATATCAAATTCTACGACCAACAAATATCGTATTGGAAATAACGATATAAATATATCTTTCAAATTTCCATAACGATATCTGTATAATCAGGAAATCCAACATCGAAATATTCCAAAGACAATTTCGATTCAAATCCAATCCAATTCAATTATTGGAAATTCTGGTTATTTTCAGAACCATTTCAAATCCAATTTATTTATTTTAAAAATAAATGGAATTATAATTCTAGTTCAAAACTAGTTCATTTCGATAAAAATCTATTTTTATCTTTTCAAGTACGGAAATTTTCATCCCAATTCTTCACAAATCATTTCTTATGATTTTACACAAATTATTACTATTTTTACTAATTTTATCAAGGCTCGTACAGTCGATTTCCATCAACGGCCATCGAACTGCACTTACAGCGACCTTTTCCAAATTTGATTTGGACATAATTCCAAATCCAATAGTTAGATTTCAAATCTCTAATATTCGTTAGAAAGCTCTTTTCGATACGGACCCAACGGTTCCGGTTTTAGGAGAATCCGACGGTCGGATCTCCCGTAATATCAATTCGAAGTCAATGTTCGAAATTCGCGAACTACCGCTGCGTGGCGCGTTCTATTCAGGCCATTTAATATATATAATATATATATATTTCGTCGATTTCCTTTTTAAAACGTATTTTATAAATCGTTTTAAATTCGTTTTCGAAACGATTTCTACTTCATATTCAATTTCGAATCAAAATTGAATTTTCCACATCATCGATATACAAATGATAATATTTTCAAAACGTTATATTTTGAAATCACTTCTTTTTCTATAATCATTATAAAAACAAATATAATCGATATAAATATCGTTCGCGTCAAAATGGCGCATATCTAACCAACACGGCTTTATATATTTCAATAACTTCGTTATTCTATTCAACAAATGAATATTTTCTTCAACACATGAATATATATTTTTATTCAACACATGAATATATATTTTTATTCAACACATGAATTTTCTTTCTATTCAACACATGAATATATATTTCTATTCAACACATGAATATTTATTTTATTCAACACATGAATTTTCTTTCTATTCAACACATGAATTTTCTTTCTACTCAACACATGAATTTTCTTTCTATAATATTCCTTATTGTCCAAATTGGAATGAGGCCCAATCAATCACCATATAATGTTAATTATATGGATTCCATACAACACATGTATATAATAACAACGATAAATAATCAACCATCATCCAGAGTGCACCACACAACTGCATAAGCATTAAATATCAATAATTAACGCTTACACAGTCTGTCAACCCATCGATTGACATACAACTAAACAATCGGAATTAGTGTACGTAAAATATCACCCCAATACCCATGTGGGGTTTCAAATCAACACACACAGATTTTTATTCGTGTAGTTGGGCGATGTGTAAAATTTATCGTCCCAATCAATATCAGTCAAATCGGTGTACATAAACAAATCGTTCGATTTGTAAATGAATATTTATTTTACTTCAACACATGAATATATATTTTATTTCATTCCACATCACACTATCAAATTTCACTACACAAAATTAAACAAACAAGTCATCCATGATCTGTGGACGACGGGTGTCAGGTGCTACTAAGCACCATCTGTATCCTAGTATATATTTCAACTAGAAATTAAAATAAAAGTGAGGAGTTCTCACCAATTGCTAAACCAAACGCCACGACTCTTCATATGTAGGAAATCTTCGTCGTGCTCGCCTTTTATCACTTTCATTGTCCGCATCCACTACATATATAAAAATCACATTTTTATTATCTACTTTATATAAAAATCATATTTTTATTATCTACATTATATAAAAATGATATTTTTATTATCTACATTATATAAAAATCATATTTTTATGTTAAAAATCGTATTTCTACTTCGCTAAGTATATAAAGATCAAATTTTTATTATCTATATAATATAAAGATCATATTTTTATTATTCATATAATATAAAAATCATATTTTTATAGAACTAAAAATTATATTTTTATTTAACCAAAGATCATATTTTTATTTAACCAAAGATCATATTTTTATTTAACCAAAGATCATATTTTTATTTAACCAAAGTTCATATTTAATTAAAAAATCCTATCTTTATATAATTAAAATCATGCCTTCATATTTTTAAAAACAACGTCTTCCTATTTTTAAAACAAGGCCTTTATATTTTTTTTAAAAAAGGTCTTTATATTTTTAAAAACAAGGACTTTATATTTTTTAAAACAAGGTCTTTATATTTTTAAAACTGATTTATACAATGTTTTTTTATATTATATATATTTTAAATAAAATCACTAGTTTAAATAAATTTTAAATTTAAAACAATGTACTATAATTAAATTAAAACAAAGAGAAAACTCACGATTTTCACGCTTCAGGTACATTACGACTTTGAACCCATTTGCTCTGGCCATAGTGCTTCAGCCCGCCGCCGCTTCAGTCACCGCGCCTCAGATCGGAGGTCCCCATGCCACAGAGCTTCGCGAGCCCAAACCCCCCTCTTTATCGAACTCGCACCTCCACGCCACGCTGCAATTCCACATGACGCCGGTGACTTCGAGGTGAAGGTGCGGCTTCACCAGGCGCCTGTTTCAGATCTCGACCGTGGAAGAGGGAGCCCTTGGAGAGGCCAACGACTTCATGTTAGGAGTTTGTGGGATTTGGGCTTGGATTGATCGGATTTGGAGGAGGAAGATCTGGAAGAATATCATCGTCGGTTTCTAAGAGGGTTGGAGGCGCGTTGGGAAGTTGACCACGGTTTTGAAGTTTGACCAGGGTTAGATCAAAAGGGATATATATATATATATATATCATATTTTATATATTATTTAATTCAAAAGAAAAGTGTGTTTGCATACGAACTCCAACCGAGACCCAACGACTATCGCCCTTAGCTAATTACCCCCATTCCGAACACAATGGGATATTTTTCGTAAGTCAAATCTATCGTTTTGATCAGTTTCCATTTAAATTAAAATATAAATCTATATATTGAATTTGAACATGCATTTCAATTTACCGGGGCCACATATTAACTCTAAAAATTCCTGAAAAATTATTTCTAGCTTCGTATTGACGATACAGTCCTACCGAAACTAATTTCGTCAAATTTCGAGATCATTTGAAAAATGGTCATTTTCCAGTCAATTAAATTCAACTAAAATTGGTCAAACGCGTTTAAGTGTGCCACGCTCACATATTGATTCAGAAAATTATGAAAATTGGAATCTAACAATAATTCTACATCCCGGATCCAACAAAAGTGGTTTCGTCGAAAACCGAGGTCATTTGCAAAATTTCCATTTTTAAGGGCTAGAATTCCATAACGACTATTCTGAATTTTCAACTGGGCATAACTTTTCATTGCCGCTATGAAATTTCAATTTTTCGGATTCATTGGAAATATATTCTCAAATAGATTCTAATATTTTTGGTTTCGCCAAAATTCGGTTTATTTTGAATCCTGTACATTCATTTGAAAATTGAAATCGAATTTTCGAACTACCGCGCCATTTTCAATTCCTTTTATAATTGAAATAAAATAATTATATTCTAACGTCGATTCAAATAAATATATACGTTCTAATTCTATTCAAAATAAATTTCTCGTCATTATTATTTAAAATAATTCATTTTAAATGTTCAAAATTCGGTAAAATTGCCAGAATAAAATTTTTAAATTGGCTCAGATTTTCGGGTTATTACATTTATAAACATTATAATAATGTTACATCAGAGTACAGAATATATCAGAGTACATTGATAAATAATACAGCGGAAGATTTAATTACAACAAAACTAATACAATGTAGCGAAATAATTAAATCAATCACAGCGGAAGACTATCAATGCTCTGGACACAGCTCTAAGCTTCGATCCAGAATTTTGCTCAATATATCTGCAAAATAAGCTACTCGACTGCCCATGTAGAAAAGAGGGCACCCAAGTTTGCAAAGTGAAACAAACTACGGGTCAGTCATGGGACTGGTGTGAGAAATCTTTACTTAACTTAACTGGTAAGAAGGCTAATCACAGGACCACGCCGCTAACGCGGAATGGGTTTACTCCATTGGATTGCCAGTGTATAATTTAAATAAAGTAAATCGTTAAATAATGCAATGCTTTTTAGAAAAATGAAACCATTATAAGACTCAGGTCCCATCACACAATGCAACGCAAGCCGGAGGATAGAGTTTTACCTTATAATGGTCAAAAATGCTTGATACGATAAAAACAGATTTGAGATTATTATTAGTGTATATATGTTTTAAAAACCTTTCAATCATAATGTATTAATCATAAACGGCATAACTACCATATACTATGTCGCCATACTAGTTCTACAATCAAAACCACATGATGTCGTATTGGAAATTGGGTTTCCATCAAGAGTCAAGGCTAGGAACGATCTCCTTACCGATTCGAGACACTCTAGCAATGTCTCAGGATTCGGACGTTGGCGAACCCCTGGATCCTGCAGGGCCGGTCCCCCAATAGTGTAACGGGTTGGATTAGTTATGCCTGAACACACGCTTCCCGATCCTATTGGACCTATAAATTGGCCATTGCGACCAATAAAAATCCGAGGCGCCTCAAAATCCATCAACCACAAAAGTAAAATGCCGGCCGTGTTAAACCCAAACACCACTTCTAGCTAGAAAGAAACGTGTGTACTCCCTGCGTCCCCTTGCTCCGTTTCTGACTCATACCGGGGTGTGAGGCTCGCGAGGTAACGAAATACACAAAGCTATGCCTAAATAGGCTATGCTTTGATCATCATCCACAAGGCTCTGCTTTTTAACAAAAGCCTTGATCAATTGCATCTTGGCATGTCACATTGACAGTCCATACCATGCGATCGATAACTACCAATATATAACCTCTGAGCTCGTGCGTCTCAGAGAAGAGTGTTAAGCAAGAGAATAAATTTTCCCCCACCACAGAAATATATTAATAGATATCAATTTAATTACACGACATGAAATTCAATGTCGGACACACATCCATTTACAAGTCCGTTCTGGGTCTGAACGAAACCGGAGTCACCTAGGTGATCGCGTATCCGGACGATCAACAAGTACGTCTAGACAAACTACCACTATTAACCCTTTACTAGGAGCGACCCAATGCCAGGCATCAGTAGTCGTCCATTCGATGTGAAGATCGCCGGTCTTCATCCACCGTCTTCAATGTCTTCGTCTTTTAATCGTCATAGTAATTATTCAGAATGGGTTAACCCCGGTCTTTCCGTATAACTCGCGTATTTTTATAATTTAAAAATCAAATGTTGTAAAGACACATCCCACGCCTCATTCCAATTCAAAATATTCATTAAATAAAATACTCATATCATTAATTTATCCAAGATAAATTCCTTTAAATTTATTCGTAAATCTTATTTTCAAAGATTTATTAAAATTCCAATTCAGTTTTAATATCAAAATCATTACCTTACGATTATTCCAATTTAAGACATAAATCTTAATTTTAACTGGGTTAAAGAATCAATGTCATTTAAAAAAAAATCACGATAAACTCAAAATCATTTGCCAATAAATAAATATAAATTGAAATACCAATAATCTTAGTTGAAAGATCCATTCTTTATTTAAAAGAAATTCTTTGTTTTAAAATATTCTTTATATGAAGGATATTCTGAATCGGAAAGCGACTCAATCATTTACCATATAACCTTGGTCATATGGATTTCATACATCGTATGTAAATGAAAACAATTGATAAATAATCATCAAAACATCCATTCAACATCCAGAGTGAAGTTCACAACTGTGTGAGAATTAAAACGAAATAATAACGCTCATTGCAGCCTGTCAATCTATCGATTGACATACAAATAAATATTGGGACTAGTGTATATCAATTATCATCCTAATACCCGTGTGGGGTTTTCAACCAACAACAGTACATATAAATAAATAATTGGTTAATGAATTTAACCAATTTTAATACTACCAACATGTTGATAATGATGGACAAAAATGATATTTTATTTCTGATGTCGCAATAAAATATATTTGACTCGCATAATTTCTTTATACATTTCTAATATTTAATAGAATGTAATTTATTTATATGACATTATTGCAGATGACAAATAAAAGATATTTTTCATTATACTTTACTTGTATGTAATTATTCTAAATTTTAACACATAAAAGAAATAATCTCAATTGTACATGTTTCAATGTATAACTCAACACATAAAATGTTTATTTTAAAGTGCATACAAATTCTAATGTATGCATTAACATATAGAAATGTCACTTTAACTCACCTATACATTCTAATGTATGGTTTGACCAATAATATAATTCTTATATTTGAATATAAACTCAAATGTAAGTTTGCACATAAAAATGATTATCTTATTTGCATATAATTTCTATCTCAACAAAATGTATAAGAAGAGTGATGCATTCATTTGCCGACAATTCTTTTTTATCAAAATGCTATTTGTGTTTAATTCTTATTTGACAAAAATGTTCTTTTTTGGTATCAACCAATATAATTCAACAAAATGAATGTTTGATTCAACTAATATAAATTGACAGAAGTGAATAATTTTGTTTCAACTAATATAAATTGACGAAACTGATTATTTTGTTTCAACCAATATAAATTGACAAAAGTGATTATTTTGTTTCAACTAATGTAAATCGACAAAAGTGATTATTTTGTTTCTACTAATGTAAATCGACAAAAGTAATTATTTTGTCTCAACCTTTTAAAATAACAAAATTAAATAATTTGGTCTCATTCTATTTAAATGATAAAAAATGCATCTTTTTATATTTCAACAAAAGGACAAATAAACTTTATCTATCTATTTACTCTTTTTATTGAAGCTAACATGACACTAAAAACATATCTTTTTAATTCTAATCTTTTTAATATAATCTATGATGAAAATAAAAACATTTAATTTAATTTAACAAAATTACAACAAAGATGAATTCATTTTATCATAATCTTTTTATTTACTCTAGTTTAAAAGTAAAAATGATATTTTTAATCCTATTCCTTTATTTATATCTAAAATGTAATAAAAGTGTAACTTCTTAAACTATGCTTTTTATTTGCATCTAAAATGCAAATAAAAAGATAATATTTTAATTTATGATTTATTTGCATCAAAGAATGCAAATAAAAATACAACTTCTAACTTCATGTTTTATTTGCATCAAAGAACTCAAATAAAAATGCAACTTCGAATTCAGTAGTTTATTTGCATCAAGGAATGCAAATAAATATGCAACTTCTAATTTCATAGTTTATTTGCACCAAAGAATGCAAATATAAATTCAACTTTTAATACGATGGTTTATTTGCATTAAAGAATGCAAATGAAAATTCGACTTTTAAATACGGTGTTTATTTGCATCAAAGAATGTAAATAAAAATATAATTTTTTTAACTACGATGTTTATTTGCATCTAAATATGCAAATAAAATATAATCTTTTTATCTACGATGTTTATTTGCATCTAAATATGCAAATAAAATATATTTTTTATTGCTTTGTTTGCAACTAAATTTACAAAAAAATGTAACTCTTTATAAATCATATTTTTATTTCTATCTAAAATACAAAATAAAAAAATGTCATATTCATTCTAGTGTTTTTGTTTGCATTTATAATTGCAAAAATGTAATTTTAAGTCTAATGTTTGTTTGCATCTAAAATTGCAAATAAAAATATAGTTTTACTTCTAATCTTTTGTTTGCATCTAAAATAGCAAACAAAAATATATTTTTGCTTCTAATGTTTTGTTTGCATCTAAAATAGCAAACAAAAAGATAGTTTTACTTCAAATGCAAATAAAAGAACATTTTTATTTTCTATGCATATTTGCATAGAAGGATACAAATAAAAGAACATTTTTATTTCTATGTATATTTGCATAAAAGAATGCAAATAAAAGAACATTTTTGTATTTCTATGCATATATTTGCATAAAAGAATGCAAATAAAAGAACGATAATATTTTCTATCTCAATTCAATGACATGTTCACAATTGTATTGATCATTCTATTAAATCTAATAAAATGACAAAATAATATTTTACATTGAATTTACAATTCTATTTCAATTATGGTGAAATAATGTTTTATGTGGAATTGACAATTCTATTTAATTAAAATGAAAATGATAAAGTAATGTTTTACATTGAATTGGTCATTCTATTTCAATTCAATAAAATAATCCAAATAATGTTTTTATATTGAATTGACAATCTAATTCAGTTCAATAAAATGATCAAAATAATGTTTTTATGTTGAATGGCCAATCTAATGCAATTCAACAAAAATGTTCAAAATAATGTTTCAATGTTGAATTGACAATCTAAACCAGTTCAACAAAAATAATCAAAATAATGTTTTTAATGTTGAATTGACGATCTAATTCAATTCAACAAAAATAATCAAAATAATTTTTTTAAGGGAAATTTTAATCCAAACCAATAACCCAACAATATGATTTATTTTTATCGAAATGGAAATTCTAATCCAAATCAATAAATAAACAATATGGTTATTTTTATTGAACACATACAAATCTGTGTTTATATATCACCCACTAACAAATAAATCATCCACAATATCATCACATAACAGATCGGAATCATACACATTCAATCGTCACATAACAAATAAATTAGATAATTAATTAGTTAAATAAAAAGAAGAAATCTCACATCGATCGGTTTTCAGAAAACATTCGTGTTCAAATTTGGCTAAATTTCCAAAGTGCTCCGTTCCAGATCTGGTCTGTCCCATGTTATAGATCTCGTCCATACAATTCCAACAAAGCTGAAATCGTCAAATTCTGCTTTGTTTTGAACGAGATATGAATTTTTAAAGTTTGATTTCTACATAATTAACTAATAATAAAATTACACTTAATATTTACATTAAAATATGTGCCTCTTCTTCATCGTTCCTTTTCCCTTCTGGTCGATTACTGAACCCAACTCCACACCGTAGGGCTTCACTTTGTGCGCCATCCAAGCTGCCGTAGCATGATCCAGAACTCCCACGTCAGAGCCCCACGCCAAAGCTCCTTGCGCCCGGCACCGCCGCCGGTGCGGTGGTCTCCTTCCCTCGAGAAACGTGCTCGAACCCGTGCTGTTTGGGCTCGAATTCTGGTCAAAATAGTCTACAGAATTTAATCATATCCGTATGATTTTAAAGAGCTTAAGAAGCTCTTTGATTTTATCTTCAGGAGTTTGGAAAATCGTTTGATGGATTGTGAAATTTTAAGGTTTGAATTTGTGACGATATTGGCCATTGATCAAAAAAGGAGGCGGCTGCATCCTTTAGGGTTAGGGCTGCGTATTGCTACCGTATTTATACCGCATTTTTAGTGTATTTTATATTTATTTAATTATTTAATTCAAAGAAAAAGCCTATTACTCTACGAACTTCAAATCCATCCCAACGAAAGTTGCCACTAGGCAAATACCCCCCTTCCGGACGCAATGGGCTAGGTCCCGTTAGCCCAAACGGACATCTTCAGCCTGTTTTCTTTAATTTAATATATAAATCATTTATTTAATTAATTCAATCATACATTTAAATTCACCGGGGCCACATATGGACTCTAAAAATTCCAGAAAAATTATTTCTAGCTATGTTTTGACGATACAGTTATAACAAGACTAATTTCGTTGAATTCTGAGGCCGTTTGAAAATGGTCATTTTCTGGTCGATAAGATTTGGCTGGAACTGCCAAAACACATTTTCCTTTGCCACGCTCACATATTGATTCTAAAAATTATGAAAATTGAAACCTAGCAATAATTTGACATTCCGGTTCCAACAAAAGTGGTTTCGTCGAAAACGGAGGTCGTTTGAAAAATGGCTATTTTTAATATTAAAATATATATATAAATTCTACAACTTTTCTGAATTTTAATTGGGCATAACTTTTGATTCCCGCTATGAAATTTCAATTTTTCGGATTCGTTGGAAATATATTTTTAAACAGATTCTAATACTTTTAGTTTCACTAAAATCCATTAAATTTTGAATCCGGTACAGTCAGTCAAAGTTCAAGTTTGACTTTTCAAACTACCGCGCTATTTCTAACTCCTTTTATAATTAAAATAAATATATTCATTCTAACTTCGATTTAAATAAATTTTTAATCGTTATTAATTAAAATAAATTGGTTTAACTATTAAATTTCCATTAAAATTTCTAAAATAAAAATTTTAAATTGGTTCAGAATTTGTGGGTTGTTATAGCAGAGGTAGTAAAATTTCAATAACCTGGCAATATGGACAAAAATCAAGTGATACTCAATAGGATAGCAGGGTAATAACATAACACAAACGCCAAGACTCATCAGAATTTTTAGTTCAAACCGAAGTTAAATTACTTGAAACAAGAATTAATCATGAGCAAAAATACTCACCTTAGAATGGTAGGCGATGGGTGACAAGTGCCGAAGCTTGGCTTCGATTGAAAGGAAATGACTTTGCAGGCTTTACAGTGGTGGAGCGACTGACGAACGTTGTTGCGACAATAGGGTGCTAGGTCGAGGATTTGGTGGTGCACGATTTTTGTTGGCAATTTGGACCGATTTTGATTTGGTTCTTAGAGATGGGTTCAGTCTTGATGACATTGATGGATTGCGATTAGAGGAAGAAGCACAACAAAGGGTAAGCTTCGATTTGCAGAGTGGCCGTTCGGTTGATTATGGAGGAGGAGATCGATGGTTTAGGGTAATAAGCCATTAACGATGGTTTTGGGCTTCGATTTTAACTGAAGAAACTGGGGAAAACAACGTGATTTTTATAGAAGGAACGAATGAAGATAAGAACGATGTAAAATCAATAGAGGTAGGGTAGCGGCGCGCTTCAGATGTAGGTCTACGCAAATAATACTAAGGAAGGTTTTATTTAAGTTTAATTTAATATCAAATTCTACTGCGAATTACCATGGAACACTCTAAATTTGTACCGTCAACACAATCACCAAGTGCAACAAAAATAGACGTACCACTTCGTCTTCGTGTTCTGAATCCAATAAAATTAGTTCGGTGGCAATCCGACTCCATTTGTATATGACATTAGTTTAATTTTAAATTATTTATCGCTTCACCGATTTTGTTCCGTTTGTCCACCAAAAAAACTCTGTTCGATTCCAAATTTGAAACGTTAAGCTTTAATATATTTTTTATATATGAATACACCATATCCAAGCCAATTTTCCATATATTTCAACAAATAAAATCTCCAATTTATTTAACGTTAATAACATTTATTTTTAAATTCAACCATTTATATTTTTCAGTCGAATTTCAAATCCAATTCAAATATCCAACCAAATTCAATTCAAATATTCAACAATAAATATTTGATTACCAACCAACCATTCTAAATTAAATATTGAGTTCAATTCATACTAAAAACCATATATTTGATTTTTAATTTCTGACCCAAGTATCAATATAAAAATTTGATTGTTCATAGTTAAATCTTTAATTAGTCCATATACCAATTGTCGAAATTTCTAGGATGTTACACTTTGCTTATAGTGCTTGGATTTATTATCAAATCCTTTTGTAAAATTCGTTACGAATTCAACTAAAATCTCATTGCAAACTCGATTACTTTCTAAAACAAATTCCAATCAAAAAGTAATCACTTTAATTATTATTAAAATAATAATTAACTTCAACATTTACTACAGCAGAAGTAGTTAACTTCTTTAGTGACTAAAAATATAATAGCTAACTCCATTTAAAACCTTATTAGAATAACGACTAACTTCATTAATAATAAACAACTCGATAGTTATCTTCATACAAAGTTAATTAAAAGATTAATTAACTTTTAATAACTCTTACTAAGTTTAAACAACTATTTGTCAAACTGTTTCTATTAGATAAATTGAAAACAAATTAATCTAATAACTAATTTCAATTTAATAGTCGACTTAGACTACTTATTAAAAAAATTAAACTTGTTAACTGATTCTCGTTTATCCTTTCTCTTAAATTAATTAATAATATAATTAATTTAATAATATCACTTAATTGTTTAAATAAACAATTATTCCAAATTATTAACCCTTAGGTTAATTTCTGACTTTCTTGCTTATAAAACTTATTAAAACATAAGAATTTACTATGTAAATCATTTTATCATACTTTTTTAGAATATGATTATAAATATTGATTTATTTATAAAACTTCTATTTCATATAACCTATATAAAATATAATTTAAAACCTTGCTTTAGTTATAAAATAAATTTTGTAACTTTAACTTCGTCAATTCGCCTGACGGCGAATCATTATTTTTTAGAAGATGGATTTATGCCATAAGTTGCCAATCATTTAATCAATACTGTTTATTGATTAGTAACACATAAAATGTTGAATATAAATCAACGTCCAAACCAAATTTAACATTACTTGGGTTATATAGTTCATATACGAATAATATGAAAGAAAGTAACATACAAAATATTTGAGGAATCAAGTTGGATCCTTCTAACCTG
Source organism: Allium sativum (assembly GCA_030737875.1). Lineage (NCBI taxonomy): Eukaryota > Viridiplantae > Streptophyta > Magnoliopsida > Asparagales > Amaryllidaceae > Allium > Allium sativum. The sequence goes on along the minus strand of CM060927.1, from coordinate 126,628,014 downwards.
TTCTCCCTGCATTGCAGCTCCTGATGTCATTTAATAAATGCAAATGAAATAGAAATTCTAATTTAATCATCCAACAACAATCAACAAGCAATAAATTATCATCTAATCACACAATTTATACTAACAACGATGGATATTATAATTCTATGAATTTTACCACATCAAAGTATTCCAGAAAGCATGAGAGTAAACTCACATTTCGTTTTCGATTGACGATTTCAGGTCGATTTATATAATTTCAAACTAGCATTTGAAATTACATTAAAATCTAATTGCTTCCAAATCACTCCAAACCCATTCATACGCATAGTATTTGTTGCCAAGATTCCAGTGCTACTTATTTCGTCAAATTATGTTATCGTATGAAATAGATATGTTTATTACAAGTTTGAATATAATTTATAGCGTCATAACTAGTTAAATTGATAAATTATTTAACCTTAATCATGTAATTAGCACTAACAACTGTAACACCCCGCCTCTGCTAGGGTCACTCACAAAGGGAATGCACTAGCTTTGGTGGAGTATTATCTAGGTAAACATACACAGAAATATTACAGAACATAAATAAAATAGCGGAAGGAAAACCCAAATTTCATTGCTTTAAAATCTAGTAAGGTCTAAAGCCTTTTACATCAAAATGCTATTAAGTCAATTACATCGAAATCTGTCTTGCAATAGTAAAGAAGCATAAAACCATAGTTATAAATCATTCCCCAATAAAGCAAAGCAAGCCATAGCCAAGATAAATCCAAGCCGGACATGAAAGAGCTTTGGAGCTTGGTAAGATCCGAACTAAGCTGTATTCCCACCCTGCGAACCTGGGGGGGGGGGACGGAAGAAAAAGAGGCGAAACAAAACGGGTCAGTCATAAAGACTGAGTAAGTCCTAGTGACTTTCAGCATAAAAACAGGTAAAGATAACATGACATGAATAAACTGAAAGTAAACATAAGTATGATGACAAGATAAGCTACAGGAAAGATAACTAAGAATAACCTCATATGATTTTTGTCAAGTATAACATCGCCAAGTTTCCATTCAAGATAAACTAAGTATAATTTCGCAAGACTTCTATCAAGCATCGCAAGATTTCTCTGCTTTACCATTAAAATGTTTCTATGATATCTATTTGCTCTGCACCAACTGTACTAGTATCCCAACCCGTGTCATGTGTTGACTATAAAATGATCCCTTGCCCAATGTCATGAAATGATCCATTACTTGGTCTCACGAAACGATCTATTAATCGATCAGCTCCCTACGAGTCCTATTTCGTTCATGTGTCTGTGTCATACGGCCCTATCACGAATGTAGTCACCTGTGCTAGGTCCACCATAGGGTGTATCAAGCCCTAGGGTGCCAACCACCGACACGAATCAAGCACGCACAGTGTATGTGAAGGCCCGCCCCGCACCAGCCTGCATTTCCTCCGAAAGTGTGCTGTACACATGCCCGACTAGCACGGAACGGTCGCCAAAGAAAGGAAAGAAGGGAATAAACTAACCAAGGAACCTGTAGATCACAGCGCATGGAATAAAATATAATAATAACATACTTGACATTAAACAGGTGAGACAGTGCATAAGCTGATAACTAAAATCAACATCCATCATCAGAGCAGCGGAAATCCAAACACAGCTTATTACAATTTTCCAAATTTACTGTCTCTAAACAAAAGAAAGCTAAAGTAGAAGATGCACCACCAATGCCCAAGCAGTGATCTTCAACAACACAGGGAGAATATTATATATATATATATATATTACGTGGAAGCCTCCTGCTCGTCTCCGGATCATCCACCTGTGCATCACCAGTTAACCTGTCTCTAGTCTGCTCGTGTGAGCACCCAGAGTAATAAGAGGAGACATAAAACTCTGGGTAAGACATAAAGCCTGGTATGAGCAATAAGCATCTAAACAGAATAATAACAGGTATACTAAACCATACATGAACCTGGACCTGCAACCAAAGAGTTAGTACCACATACCGTACAATGCTCTAAGGTGCCATAATAAATAGTGTAAGAATACGGGGGTGGGGTGTGCATGTCATAATGATAGCAAACAAATCATCCATAGCAACCATCCTCACATCTCTCACTCAGTGCGTAAAGCGTACGACATCTACCACTTTGGAACACTAGACAAACTGAGGTAACGACGAATCCCGACTTGTAGAAACCCTGCTATGACCAAGCTAAACATATGGAGTCATGACCAAACATTTCAATGACCCACCTCATTGGTTGTAGCCCTTGGTTCTACCGATGCCATAATGGCCCTGAATCCGTCTTCGTACCTCCTACCATAGTGGTCCAAAACTATAGACGTCGATAACTCATTGGCACGCGTCCCGCAACAAAGCCCAACCATGAAGCGAACTCGTTGATTCCCATCTGAATCTTGAGCTCTAACTTCTCATTTGGACTTCCTTTGCATCTCGGGTTTGGTCTTCACCTCCGGATCGGTCTTCATTCAGTCTTCTCCTCGGATCGTGCTCCCTTGGATGGTTCGGTTCGTGGTGCGCCTCCCCAATCGGATCGGGTCGAGTTCCTGCTAGCTCGTGGTGCTCCAACTCCATTGGATCGTGTCGCGCCATACGGATTGCGCCTCAACAGCTCGTGGCGCTGGCAACCCATTGGGTTCGGGTCGTGCTACCTCGTCTGGATCGTCGCGCCTCATCTCGATCGCACCTCCTGATCGGTTCGTGGTCCACCAAGCTGGAGCGATTCGGATCGGGGTACTTTAGTTTGGACACGGCGCTGCATCGGTTCGTGGCCTTCGAAGTGAAACGGATCGTGGCGTGAGCTTCCATCGGATCGTGCTCATAGGGGGCGATCCGATCCGGGTAAATTCCTGCGCTTCGTTCCAGCGACAGTCTTTCGCCATTCGACGGCGTTTTTGACCAAACTAACACTTCTAAACAATCACAAAACATCTCATACAGTCATATCAACACATAGTATCGACCACGAACACCATAACACAAATCATAGCATGTAAAGTGGATCAAATATGGTCAAAACCCCAAATTTTCCCCTAAGCATGTTTAAGTAAATCTAATCATAGGGTTAACAAAACTTAATCAAATCGAACCAAACTTCTAACAGAGGCATAAAATATTATTTAAGAATTTATAATCATTTTTCCAGAATTTATTAGTGTACAAATTCGCTAATCTTCACTAATTACCCTTAATTACCGTAATTAGTGCAAAAACTATGCAAATCACTCACCTTTGCCACAATAAAACTTTCAGATCTGAAGTGAACCTCTGATTTGCACGAATTCCAATATATAACAGCAGCTCTACCTCGGTCCTTGTGCTAATTCTCCTTGATTTGATGCCTCTAAGCCTTAATCCTTGATTAGGAAGTGATTTTGGGTGTTTTTAGAGAGATTTAGAGAGTGGAGGCCATTGCTAGGTTAAGAGGAATGAATAGTGACGGCTGAAAAATGAGAAAAAGGTACTCTCCAAACCCTAACAACCCTTTTAAACTCCTAATCCCGAAATTCCCCTTTGGGCCTAGCTGTTAATCACCCGGTTAAGCCCAATTAAGCTGTTTTTCACCATCTGAAACTTGTTTCAGCCATATCTCCCAAATGGTGAGTCCGTTTGGCTAATGTGACCACTCTACGGAAAGAGAAACCATCATCCGGAGCCAATGGAAGTGGTTTCAGGTCAAAATTCCTTTCCAGTCAAAAGTTATGGCCAAAACAGTGCCAACTAGGGGTAAAATGGTCATTTAAAAATCGGGAAAAATCATGAACATGGGAAATGACCCCAATAGTCGTCCGCCAAAGTTACATGACCATACAACTTCGTATGTGAAAGAAATAAATATTCTACGATCCTATGATGCGTAGAATGCGGGTCGTTACACTCTCCCCCCCTTAAGAAATTTCGTCCCCGAAATTCCTTAACCCAAAACATACAAAGGATTCCGCATGCCTAACAACCAGATACAACAATCAAACATGCAAAACAAGCAAACAAGCCTATCCTAGCATGCGGAAAACTAAATCGAAGTCAAAATCTTACCAGGCAAAGAGTTCTGGGTGTGTCTTCCTAAGATTCTCCTCTGTCTCCCAAGTACAATCATTCTCGTCCTCGCCCCACTGAACCTTGACTAGCTTCACCGCCTTCCTTCGAAGTTGCTTCATGTCGTGCTCGACAATACGGGCCGTCTTGCGGTTCCCAACCGCCTCGGGTTCTACTTCGAAGTTCTCTAACTGATCAGGTGAAACAGTCACATCCGGGTCGTGAACGAACTTCCTTAGTTGTGAAACATGAAATACGTTGTGAACTCCCGCCATCTTCTCTGGTAAGTCAATTCTGTATGCCAAATTCCCGACTAACTCGAGAACAGGGAATGGGCCAATGAATCTTGGTGCCAACTTGCCTCTCCTGCCAAATCGTATTACGCTCTTCAACGGAGAAATCTTGACAAACACCAAGTCACCAACGGAGAATTTTAGGTCTCTTCTCCTCTTATCAGCATAACTCTTCTGCCTATCTTGGGCAGCCTTCATTCGTTGTTGAATGATCTTGATCTTATCTGAAGTTTCTCTCACCACATCTGGTCCAAGCATAAACTTCTCGCTAGTCTCTATCCAACATGATGGTGAGTTGCACGGTCTTCCGTACAAAGCTTCAAATGGAGCCATACCGATACTGGATTGGTAGCTATTATTATATGCAAACTCTACTAGATGCAAATGGTCATCCCATGATCCACCAAAATCCAATATGCACGCTCTCAAGAGATCTTCCAAAATACGATTCACCCTCTCCGTCTGACCGACGGTTTGAGGATGATATGCAGTACTGAGATGTAACTCTGACCCTAGAGCCTCTTGTAAGCTCTCCCAAAACCCACTAGTGAACAACGGGTCTCGGTCGCTCACAATGCTTTTGGGTACTCCATGAAATCTCACTACCCACTTCATATATAATTCTGCTAACTTAGCTGCCGTTCTGGTCGATTTGACTGGTATGAACCTTGCACTCTTAGTCAACCGATCCACAATTACCCATATGCTATCATGTCCCGATCTAGTCCTTGGTAAACCATCAATGAAATCCATCGAGACTTGCTCCCATTTCCATTCGGGAATTTCTAATGGTTGCAACAACCCACTAGGATTCTTTTGTTCGGCTTTAACTAGCTGGCAATTCATGCATTTGGATATAAACTTCCCAACGTCCCTTTTCATCCCTTCCCAGTAGTAAGTCTGTCTCATGTCTCGATACATCTTATTACCACCGGGATGTATAGTCAGTTTTGAGTGATGACATTCTCTAAGCACTTCATCCCTCAATCCATTGACATTGGGTACAACAAGCTTTCCATTCTTTCTAAGCCATCCATCTCGATCAAGCCCATACTTGTTCATCTCCTCATCGATACTCATCTCTAACTTGGAGATGATTTCCAATAGGTTAGGATCGTCCCTCTGACTAGAGCCGATCCGCTCAATCAAAGTGGGTCTGATCGTCAAACCTGCTAACATTTCTGGATCCAATTCGCACTTTGGTCTGAAATCAAACCCCGCAATAAACTCCAGTTGCTTCCATTCAAGGAACATAGCCCCTAAGCTGGCATGTCTTCTACTCAATGCATCAGCCACCGCATTGCCCTTTCCCGGTGTGTATGCGATGTCAAAATCATAGGAAGCTAAGAACTCTAACCATCTCTGCTGACGGAGATTCAGATCTTTCTGAGAGAAGAGATACTTTAACGACTTATGATCTGTAAACAACTCAAATCTTTCTCCCAAGAGATAGTGTCTCCACATCTTTAACGCGAACACGATCGCTGCTAATTCTAAATCATGTGTAGGGTATCTTCTCTCGTGCGGTTTCAATTGCTGACTTGCGTAAGCTACAACCCTACCGCCTTGCATCAGTACAGCACCCAGTCCGGTACCACATGCATCCGTGTATACCGTCATCTCTTCATCCCCCTTAGGAATGACTAACACTGGTGCGCTTGTCAACTTGTCCTTTAGACTCTTGAATGCATTCTTGCACCTTTCATCTCAGACAAAAGCTTGATTCTTCTTGGTCAACTGGGTCAATGGTGCTGCTATCTTGGAGAAACCTTGGATAAACTTACGATAATATCCAGCTAATCCCAAGAAACTTCTTACATCTGTTGCGTTCTTGGGCGTAGGCTAATCTTGTACCGTAGCCACCTTTGCCGGGTCCACGGCAATACCATTCTCTGATACAACATGGCCCAAGAACCTCACTTCCCTCTTCCAGAAGTGACACTTAGAAAACTTTGCTTTCAATTGGTGTTTTCTCAACACCTCCGTTGCTACTCTTAAATGTTCCTTGTGTTCTTCCTCTGTCCTCGAATAGACTAAAATATCATCAACGAACACAAGGATAGACTTATTCAACTGATCTCTGAATACCCTATTCATAAGATCCACAAAATTTGCTGGGGCATTGGTCAGCCCGAATGGCATGACCAACCACTCATAAAATCCAGACGGCGTCCGAAATGCCGTTTTAGCTATACTCTCAGCTTCCACTCTAAGCTGATGAAAACCTGTCGCGAGATCCAACTGAGAAAATACTCTCGCGCCACTCAACTGATCAAACAAATCATCTATCCGTGGTAGAGGATACTTGTTCTTCCTCGTCACTTTATTCAACTCGCGGTAGTCTACACACAAACGAAGGGAACCATCCTCCTTGGTAGCAAACACAACTGGTGCTCCCCATTCAGAAACACTCCTTCTGATAAATCCCTTCTTCAAAAGATCGCTGACTTGCACCTCGAGCTCTCGCTGCTCTCTTGGTGCCATATGACGAAGTGGCATCACTATAGGCCTGGCATCCTTTACCAAATCAATACGAAACTCAATCTCTCGGTGTGGTGGAAGTCTGGTCACTTCTTCGAAAACATCCGGATACTGGCCAACCACGGGCAAACCTGACAACTCACTATGCGGAATGTCGAGGGAGTTTAGAAAACTAGCCAATACCCCCTTACTGGGTAGACCACCAAACACTATCCTCCGCCCATTATCCGCTCTAGCTGTCACCAACAAGCCCTCACAGTCAACCACCACCCCGTATCTTTGGAGCCAATCTACTCCCAAAATGATGCCAAACCCAGTAAAGCCCAAAACAAAGCAATCACAAACAAACATGCATCCATGACTCGATAAGACCACATTACGACAAATCATGCTAAGGCTAGTCGAACCACCAATCGGGTTCGTCACTACTAAAGGCCTATCGACAATCTCGGGCTCCAATCCCAACCTATCTACTAGGTCACTAGATATGAAAGAACTGGAAGCTCCGGTATCAAACAAAACTCTAACAGGAACATCATAAACAGAAAGCATACCTTGAATGACGACATTCTTTCCCTTCTCCGCCGCTGTTGGGCATTCGACGAAGAAGGAATAACGTTAAGAGCGTAGGCTTTCACCATTTTCTTTTCCTTAGGGGGCTGTGGACACTTGTCCTTGTGATGTCCCATTTGGCCACAGTTGAAGCACTTCCTATCCGCTGGCTTGGCCCGACAATTACTAGCATAATGGCCCTTCTTACCACAGCTGAAGCACTCCACATCTTTCTTATTCGTTTTCTTCTGGCCATCCTTAGCTTGGTTCTGCTTTCTCTTATTCTGGGAACCACCCTTGCCTCCACCACTTGCTTGTGGCTTTGGCTCATCTGCAGATGCAACCTCAGTCTTCGACTTAGGGTAGAGACTTTCTGATCTTAATGCTTTCCCCACAATCGACTCAAACGTCTCATCGATGTGGTTAATAAGCTTTTCCCCTAAGTACTGATCCAAACCAGTTATGAATTTCTCATTCTTCTTCTCGGCAGTATCAATAAGAGATAACCCATACTTCGACAAAGTGTCGAATTCAGCAATGTACTCCGAGACAGTTCTGCCATTCTGCTTGAGCTCCAAGAATTTCTTAAACAGCACTGACTTCTGAGCGGCTGGAATAAACTTCTCGCTAAAGCGAGCTTTAAACTGCTCCCAAGTAATCTAATCTTCGGGAGTGGCTGCCTTTATAGCATTCCACCAATTCGTTGCCCGCCCTTGCAGCTGACGGGACGCTAGCTTTCTCTTCATCGCATCCTCGATACCCAAATCCTCGAAGATGCGTTCGCAACTATCCAACCAATCTTGAACATCCGTGGCCGACTCCGTTCCGTGAAACGGCTTCCCACCAAGGCTAGTATAATCCTTGTTTAGCTTGGCGAAGTCGACCCTCGGCGCCTGCACTATTGGACCACCACCATTTCCACCATTGGGAGCTGCCCTCTGTACATCTCTAAGCATCTCTCTCATGAGGTCAGTAAACATCGTCCTCATGTCAGCAGCATTCCCATTATTGGCTCCCCTACCAGTACCTCTAGTATATCGGCTCATCGTCAATCTGAAAAAGGAAACGATTAACGATCCCATAGTGGTGCTAGTGCAGCACGACTTCATTCTTATACTACTAATAGTATATATATATATAGTTTTTGAAAACCAAAATATTCACAAATACGCTCTCTCGTATACGTATACTATCTCTCCCTGACAACTTCCCTAGGTTAACTACGCAACCTAGAGCTCTGATACCAAGTGTGACGGCCCGCCCCGCACCAGCCTGTATTTCCTCCGAAAGTGCGTTGTACACATGCCCGACTAGCACGGAACGGTCGCCAAAGAAAGGAAAGATGGGAATAAACTAACCAAGGAACCTGTAGAATGTCTCACAGCGCATGGAATAAAATATAATAATAACATACTTGACATTAAACAGGTGAGACAGTGCATAAGCTGATAACTAAAATCAACATCCATCATCAAAACAGCGGAAATCCAAACACAGCTTATTACAATTTTCCAAATTTACTATCTCTAAACAAAAGAAAGCTAAAGTAGAAGATGCACCACCAATGCCCAAGCAGTGATCTTCAACAACACAGGGAGAATATTATATATATATATATATATATATTACGTGGAAGCCTCCTGCTCGTCTCCGGATCATCCACCCGTGCATCACCAGTTAACCTGTCTCTAGTCTGCTCGTGTGAGCACCCAGAGTAATAAGAGGAGACATAAAACTCTGGGTCAGACATAAAGCCTGGTATGAGCGATAAGCATCTAAACAGAATAATAACAGGTATACTAAACCATACCTGAACCTGGACCTGCAACCAAAGAGTTAGTACCACATACTGTACAATGCTCTAAGGTGCCATAATAAATAGTGTAAGAATACGGGGGTGGGGTGTGCATGTCATAATGATAGCAAACAAATCATCCATAGCAACCATCCTCACATCTCTCACTCAGTGCGTAAAGCGTACGACATCTACCACTTTGGAACACTAGACAAACTGAGGTAACGACGAATCTCGACTTGTAGAAACCCTGCTATGACCAAGCTAAACATATGGAGTCATGACCAAACATTTCAATGACCCACCTCATTGGTTGTAGCCCTTGGTTCTACCGATGCCATAATGGCCCTGAATCCGTCTTCGTACCTCCTACCATAGTGGTCCAAAACTATAGACGTCGATAACTCCTTGGCACGCGTCCCGCAGCAAAGCCCAACCATGAAGCGAACTCGTTGATTCCCATCTGAATCTTGAGCTCTAACTTCTCATTTGGACTTCCTTTGCATCTCGGGTTTGGTCTTCACCTCCGGATCGGTCTTCATTCAGTCTTCTCCTCGGATCGTGCTCCCTTGGATGGTTCGGTTCGTGGTGCGCCTCCCCAATCGGATCGGGTTGAGTTCCTGCTAGCTCGTGGTGCTCCAACTCCATCGGATCGTGTCGCGCCATACGGATCGCGCCTCAACAGCTCGTGGCGCTGGCAACCCATTGGGTTCGGGTCGTGCTACCTCGTCTGGATCGTCGCGCCTCATCTCGGATCGCACCTCCTGATCGGTTCGTGGTCCACCAAGCTGGAGCGATTCGGATTGGGGTACTTTAGTTTGGACACGGCGCTGCATCGGTTCGTGGCCTTCGAAGTGAAACGGATCGTGGCGTGAGCTTCCATCAGATCGTGCTCATAGGGGCGATCCGATCCGGGTAAATTCCTGCGCTTCGTTCTAGCGACAGTCTTTCGCCATTCGACGGCGTTTTTGACCAAACTAACACTTCTAAACAATCACAAAACATCTCATACAGTCATAGCAACACATAGTATCGACCACGAACACCATAACTGTAACACCCCACGCCCGTTATGGTCACTCACTAAGGGAATGCCATAGCATCGGTGGAGTATTTTAGTGAATATAGAACAGAAAAATTACACCAAGACAGATATAAATAGTACTTGAAAATTTAAAACATCATCTCATAATAGCGGAAATAAACATGTCTGGTTACATCATAAAACCATGATAAAAGTCAAGTACAATATCCGTCAAAATAAAGAAGTACATAATCCCACTCTCTCATACAATAGCCATAACAAAAGAAAAGATAACTGGATAACTGGAGCTTTACATCTACCCAAGCTCCTCAAGACTGGAACAGCAATCCGATCAAGCTCTACTACCGCTAGGATCCACCGTAGGACCTGAGGGTTGGGAAAAAGATAAAAACAACGGGGTCAGACATAAGTCTGAGTGAGTCCTATAACTTTAACAATACAATCATTAAGGTAACCAGAGAAGACATAAACTTGACCTACGGTAATATCTGGGGATGAATGGCTACACTAAGCAGCTTGATAGACTTAGGATAAACTAAGATAACCGTCAGGACGCATCTACCCACCCAAGGATAATTACTAACTGCACCACACCAGTCATTCCTACTTAAAGGTTGATCCCTTCCAAGGACTTAGAAAATTTCCCCAGTAATCTCATGTACTCCTAGCCCACTACATAGGTGCCGTCTGCCCCTATCTCCACTAGGTGTACCCAGTAATTCTTACCCAGTAGTTTCGTGTACTCCTACATAGGTGCCGTCTGCCCCTATCTTCATTAGGTGTACCCACTACTCCCCATCGATCGGCTCCCTACCGTAGATACCCGTGCTGGTCCCACAGTGGGGTGTATCACTCCCCTAAAGTGGCTACCCAAATACTAACGGTGCACGGCTTTATATCTACACGATGCAACAACGACTTATCTACCAGCCCGGGCCCACACACGCATATGAAGCCCGTTGGACTTGCGTTGCCACCGCTAACCCGTTTTGGCCTCTTATAATCAAGCCCAATATGCGTGTCCCGTCACTCGACATGGGTCGAGCCCACAAAGATACGTTTGGGATATTGGTTGAAATGGGCCCCCACAAGCTACCCACTTAAGCTTGTCAAATATCTAGTGTATCCCACTTAACCCTTTAATCATGTTTAATTACATGTTTCCACTTGGTTAAGTATTCTAATCGTATTTTCTATTGCCACCCAAGGCAACCCACTAGATTCCCCATGCCACCCAAGGCAATCACAAAATCTCCTCATGCCACCCAAGGCACCCACTTAACCCCTCATGTCCCACTACATGCTATTATGGTTAAGCGTTTCTTAATTAATTAAGACCGTGATCTCCCGTAAAGACCTCCCACATTAGACTGGCTGTTATGACCGCCTGGTTAAGCCGGTAGAATCCGGGCAGTCTTACGTCATAACAGAGTCTAACCTCGTGTCTTTACCTTAATCACGTATTTAATTCATGGCTAAGACCTCTCACATTGGGCTGACATTTGTAGCAACTGATTAAGCCGGTCGGGTCCGGGCAGTTTTACACTACAAATGAGTCCAACCTCGTGTCTTAGTCGATTAATTACACCTAATTAATCACCCCCATATTAATTATCCCTAATTAATATCAAGTTTTCCATAACATGGGTAGACCTAACTCAATAGGTAAATTCCCATGGGGTAGACCTAACTCAATAGGTAAATTCCCACTTATGGTAATTTATTTTTATGGTATGCTTAATCATACCCAATCATTCATTTATTAACATATTTACCAACCCCATCGTTCCCCACGTAAATCGTTCTCATTACATGACATAACAAAAGGGGAAGATCATTACAAATATCATGGGTTTAACATACAACTTTGTCATGGGTTAAGAGGATGTCAACTTGCATATATGAGCATATATTAACCCAACTACATATAAACCCAAACTTGCATATTATCATACACATGATTTGCATAACATGTTGCATATGAGCTTGCATATTAACATACACATATCTTGCATAACATGTTGAACTTGCATATAGGCATTCTCATAACTTGCATAACATGTTAAACATGCATTTAAGCATACACATAACTTGCATAAGTATTCATATACTTGCATAAGCATCCACATACTTGCATAACCATTCACATACTTGCATAAACATGAATAACTTGCATATCATGTCATTTGAGCATATACATATCTTGCATAAGTATTCATATACTCGCATAAGCATGCATAACTTGCATATCACTTTCAACTTGCATTTAAACATACACTTAACTTGCATATCTCATTTTGCTAAACATGCATAATTCCACTTATTAAACATGCATATATCAACTTGTTAAACATGCATAAATCAACTTATTAAGCATGCATAAACCAACTTATCACATATGCATAATCATAGAACAACATAGAGTAACATATCATCATACATGATTCAAACTCACAAATCCGCATTTAAGACCATAAGTCTCATTACACCCAATCTACTTACTTTAACAATTGATGTTAAAGTGATAGAAACTCACCAAAACACAATTAGCAAGCTAATGAAGAAGATTAAGATACTTAGAATGGATTAGAGAATGATTTGAGAGGGATTTGCTTGCAACTCCTTCATGAACTAGTGGAGGCCATGCTCAAATTTCATTTTGCCATAGTTTAGTTACAAGACTTAATTATGAATGAATTAGGGTAGGGTTGGGGTCTTATTTATAGGATTAGGTGAGTGTTTTAGGCCCTTAGATTAACCCTAGATTAGGTTAGGACCCTTAGATTTAGGAAATCTCTAGAACCAGTCCTCCTAGCCAGCCTGAAACCCAACCTGGTGCAACCTGGTGCACCCAGGTTCACTGGGCGCCTGGACCCTGTCGACAGGCAAGTCGACAGGCATGTCGACAGCCCTGTCGACAGCCCTGTCGACATGGGCTGGGCGGGAAGCTTCCCGCCTGACCCCGCTTGGCCCATTCCAAATCTGAATATTTTAAATTTTTAAATCTGTTTTAGTTTTGAATTTTCTGTAAACTTCATTGGGCCATAACTGGGCCATACGGACTCCGATTTTCGAAAACTCGGACTCTATTTCGCGTATTTTTCCGAGACGATCGTAATGACGCAGCCCGTTTCCCCTAATTCCCACATCTGAGTTTATTTATCTTGTAATTAGTGAATTTTAGTATTAACTAAAATTCGGGGTGTTACATTCTCCCCTCCTTAAAGGATTTCGTCCCCGAAATCTCTAAGCTAAGGAGAATGCATATCCTACCATCCAAACAACCATCTACTCAAATCATCAACCACTGGCATCCATTGTCCTTAAAACAATTTCTAATGATGTATGAGCATATGCAAATGGTGTGTGTATATGTTCCCTATCTAATGTATGAACGTATGCAAACCATGATAGTGCCATGCATCCATTATGTATGCGAGAACACCCTATCGACACATACAATATCTACATGAGTGCACAATCATTCACCAAAATGCATCATCCATGTGATAACACAACCATTATACATCCACAAATATTTTCCTACACACAATTTTATGCAATATGCAATATGAAGTGACTGAGCCGATCTAGTGCCTAGAGTGTGTGTATATGCATCCACGAGCAACCACTAGCAAACACTTGCATCCACTTGCATCCATCAACCATAACATGTCTCAAACACATGTTTCAACCATAGGTTTACCCTATCTAAAGGTCAAAGGTACTAACGAGAGGACATACCAAAGATAAGATAAGTACTAGACAAGCGATAAAGGAGAAAGTAAAGACATACCCTCAAAAAGAAATGGGTACAATGAACGCATCTTCGCTTCCGTCTCCCAAGTTGCGTTGCTCTCATCTTCTCCCCATTGCACTTTGACTAGCTGAACCTCTCGATTCCTCAATTTCCTAGTCTCTGACCCAAGGATACGAGTAGGAGCTCGTCGAATCGTCGCATCACGCTCAACCTCTACATCTCTAAGCAAGCTTGGCTCTACCACCTCTGCGGTCTCATGTAAGCACTTCCTCAGATGTGATACATGGAATACATCATGAATACCACTAAGTCTGTCGGGCAACTCCACCCTATAAGCCATCCGTCCAATCCTTTCCTTGATAGGAAACGGCCCAACAAACCTCGGTGCTAACTTCCCAACGGATCCGAAGCGAACAACATTTCTCAACGGAGATACCTTAACAAAAACCATATCCCCAACCTCAAATTCAAGATCCGTCCTTCTCTTGTCCGCATAAGATTTTTGCCTATCCTGCGCTGCCTTCATCCTTCTTCGAATCAAATCGATCTTCTCTGAAGTCTCCCTAACCATATCAGGCCCAAGCAAGGTCTTATCCGTAGATTCCCACCAACATGTAGGTGATCGACAAGGCCTCCCATAGAGAGCTTCGAAAGGAGCCATACCAATACTGGACTGAAAGCTGTTATTATATGCGAACTCCACCAATGGAAGATGCTCTTCCCATGTACCTCCAAAATCTAAGATACAAAGCCTCAAAAGGTCTTCTAGAACACGATTCACCCTCTCAGTCTGGCCGTCTGTCTGAGGATGATATGCGGTGCTCAGACACAATTGGGTCGCCACTGCTTCTTGCAAACTTCTCCAGAACTCGCTAGTGAAGATAGGATCTCTATCACTCACTATGCTAGAGGGTACCCCATGTAATCGAACTATCTCTCGAAGATATACTGAAGCTAGCCATGGAGCAGTCCTCTTGCTCTTCACAGGTATGAAATGGGCGCTCTTAGTAAGTCTGTCTACTACCACCCAAATTCCTGTATTACCCTTTCTCGATCTGGGTAACCCGTCAATAAAATCCATCGAGACGCTATCCCACTTCCATTGCGGAACCTCCAACGGGTGAAGCAACCCCCCTGGTTTCCTTTGCTCCGCCTTCACTTGCTGGCACACCAAACATCGAGCGACATACTCGGCCACATCCTTCTTCATACCGGCCCAGAAGAAAACCCTCTTCATGTCTTGGTACATCTTGTCCCCACCGGGATGAATGGTCATCCTAGAACGGTGTGCGTCATCAAGAATAGCCTTCCTCAACCCTTCATCTTGCGGTACACAAAGTCTATCGTCTCTACGCAAGCACCCCCTGCCGTCTAGGGTGTACCTACTCAAATGGCTGGACGACTCCCCCCTTATGAGCTTCTCTATCAACTCAACCAACTGTGGGTCGTCCCTCTGGGCTTCCCCAATCCGTCCCAAAAGAGTAGGCCTAACTTCCAAGGAAGCTAGCAAACCGGGTACATAATCAATGGAAGGTCTGAAATCAAACATCGAGATAAACTCCAAGCTTCGTCGCTCTACGAACAATGGACTCAAGGACAACCTCTTCCTACTCAAGGCATCCGCCACCACGTTACCCTTGCCAGGGGTATACGCTATCTCGAAATCATAAGATGCTAAGAATTCCATCCACCTTTGCTGTCTCAGATTCAAATCCTTCTGAGAAAACAAGTACTTCAATGATTTATGGTCAGTGAACAACTCAAATCTCTCACCGAGAAGATAATGGCGCCAAATTTTAAGCGCAAAAACAATAGCAGCCAACTCTAAATCATGGGTAGGGTAATTTTTCTCATGTGGCCTTAACTGCCTTCCACCATAGGCTATCACCCTTCCCTCTTGCATTAAGACTGCGCCAAGGCCTGTCCCACAGGCATCGGTATAGACAACAAATGGCTTGCTCCCATCTGGCAACACTAAAACTGGAGCAGTGGTTAAAGTTCTCTTTAACCGTCGGAACGCATCATCACAATCTATGTCCCATGTGAAAACAAGATTCTTCTTCGTTAAGCGGGTTAATGGGGCTGATATCTTCGCGAAGTCTTTGATAAACTTCCTATAATAACCCGCCAAGCCCAAGAAACTTCTTACTTCGGTAGCATTCTTCGGAACCTTCCAATCCTGAATTGATACTACCTTCGCGGGATCCACAGCTATCCCTTCCTTGGAGACCACATGCCCCAAGAACCGCACTTCCCTCCTCCAGAAGTGACATTTAGAGAATTTAGCCTTAAGGCTATGTGCTCGAAGAGTCTTCAACACTTCCCCAAGATGTAGGGCATGCTCTTCCTCACTCTTAGAAAAGACTAAGATATCATCCACAAAGACCACCACGAATTTATTAAGGAACTCCCTGAACACCCTACTCATCAAATCAACAAAGTATGCAGGGGCGTTCGTCAACCCAAATGGCATCACCAGCCACTCATAGAAACCATCCGGAGTCCTAAAGGCAGTCTTGTCTATGCTATCCTCAGCCACCCTCAACTGATGAAACCCCGTGGCTAAGTCCAACTGAGAAAATACCGAAGCGCCAACCAACTGATCGAAAAGATCATCAATCCTCGGCAATGGGTGTCTATTCTTCTTTGTGAGCTTGTTGAGTTCTCTATAGTCTACACAAAGTCTGAGGGACCCATCCGCCTTCGTAGCGAATACTACTGGAGCACCCCACTCCGATATGCTCCGTCTTATGAACCCCTTCTCAAGCAACTCACCTACTTGCTTATGGAGTTCCCTCCTCTCACGAGGAGCCATATGGCGCACTGGTAAAGATACCGGTTTAGCATTATCCACCAAATATATTCGGAAGTCAATCTCCCGCTTCGGAGGTAAGCCCTTCACCTCCTCAAACACATCCGGATATTCCCGGACCACTCTCATAGATTGCAAACTCTCGACCGAAGCGTCAAGCGATTCAAGATAACTTAGCATAACAGAGTCCATGGGATTACAAGAAATCTCGAGAGTGTTACCCAAGCGGGTCATGAGCCTAACAACTCTCCTTTCGCAATCAAGAACGGCACCATTACTGGATAACCAGTCCATGCCCAAAATCAACCCATAGCCCGTGAAGCCCAACACAAAAGCATCACATCTAAACTCAATGCTAAGTATAGAAATCTTCAAACCCAAACATATCATGGACAAATAAGTGGAGCCCCCAATTGGGTTTGAAACAACCAAGGGATCATCTACCAGACTGGTGTCTAAGTGCAGTGACTCAACTAATGATGATGAAATAAACGAATGCGATGCGCCTGAATCAAACAATGTACGGATAGGATGGTCAAATAGAAAAACCAGACTTTCAACGGAGATAGTTCTACCTCTCTCCTGAATCGGCGGAACCGCGAGAGCCTGTACTTGCCCCCTAGCCTGACTCGGTGCCATAAGAGCTTGCACCTGTCCTCCTGAGGTAGATCCCGTCCTTTTCCCTTTCTTAGGGCAATCCTTCACTAAATGCCCTGCTTCGCCACAGTTGAAGCAGCCAGTCTTCTTCTTCTTGCGACAATCCTTGCTTAGGTGGCCAGGTGTCCCACAATTGAAACACTTCTTCTTCTTGCTCTTGCCACCGTTACCTTTCCCACCTTTGCTTTGTTGTTGTTGCTGAGGTCTCTTTTGATCTCCCTTCTTCTCGGGTGCCTTATTAGCATTAGGACCCTTCTCTTCCTCATACATGAGTGCCATGTCAACTAGCTTCTCAAAGGTGGCCCCCATAGGGATATGAGTCATAGCCAACCCATGCATCGGTTCATTCAAGCCTTTCACGAACCTCAAAGCCTTCTTCTCCGGTGTATTCACCATATCTAGGCCAAACCTTGCCAATTGATTAAACTTGTTAACATATTCCTTCACCGAGAGATTTCCTTGCTTTAGAGTCAAGAATCTTTCCATATACAAGTTTTCCTCCGCCCTTGAGAGAAACTTTGCCACAAATCTTTGCTTAAAATCCGCCCAAGAGTCAACGGGGCGTTCTCCATTAGTAACCTCCCACCAGAATGAGGCCTCTCCCTTCATTAACCAAGCAGCCAACTTGACTTTCTTCCCTTCTTCCATCTCAAAGATATCTATCAACTCTTCCACCTCCTTAAGCCAATCTCTAGCCTCCACAAAAGTTTCAGATCCTTGAAAAGGTTTCCCTCCCATAGCTTTAAATTCCTTGCAAGTCTTAGCGAAAGTATCCGTGCGAGGAGGAGGGGGAGGAGGAAGATCGGGTGCTACGGTTGTTGGAGGAACATTTGCTGGACCCGCAGTGGTGGCCCTAGCCTCCATCAATCTCCTATACCATACTGGTACCGTCACACCCTCCGGAAAGTTAAGATCCTCAGCCATGCTGAAACGAAAAAGGGAAGATTCAAAACGGAGAATTCGAAGGATATAGATATGGCTATTGGGGATTATGCTTTTCTTTCAAAAACTTTTCTCTTTAAAAGACATGTTTTTGAAAATATCTTTTCCAAAAATGTTTTAGAAAAATAGTTTTCTAAAAATTTTATCTGTTCCGGTAACCTTTGCTCTGATACCACGTGTAACACCCCACGCCCGTTATGGTCACTCACTAAGGGAATGCCATAGCATCGGTGGAGTATTTTAGTGAATATAGAACAGAAAAATTACACCAAGACAGATATAAATAGTACTTGAAAATTTAAAACATCATCTCATAACAGCGGAAATAAACATGTCTGGTTACATCATAAAACCATGATAAAAGTCAAGTACAATATCCGTCAAAATAAAGAAGTACATAATCCCACTCTCTCATACAATAGCCATAACAAAAGAAAAGATAACTGGATAACTGGAGCTTTACATCTACCCAAGCTCCTCAAGACTGGAACAGCAATCCGATCAAGCTCTACTACCGCTAGGATCCACCGTAGGACCTGAGGGTTGGGAAAAAGATAAAAACAACGGGGTCAGACATAAGTCTGAGTGAGTCCTATAACTTTAACAATACAATCATTAAGGTAACCAGAGAAGACATAAACTTGACCTACGGTAATATCTGGGGATGAATGGCTACACTAAGCAGCTTGATAGACTTAGGATAAACTAAGATAACCGTCAGGACGCATCTACCCACCCAAGGATAATTACTAACTGCACCACACCAGTCATTCCTACTTAAAGGTTGATCCCTTCCAAGGACTTAGAAAATTTCCCCAGTAATCTCATGTACTCCTAGCCCACTACATAGGTGTCGTCTGCCCCTATCTCCACTAGGTGTACCCAGTAATTCTTACCCAGTAGTTTCGTGTACTCCTAAATAGGTGCCGTCTGCCCCTATCTTCATTAGGTGTACCCACTACTCCCCATCGATCGGCTCCCTACCGTAGATACCCGTGCTGGTCCCACAGTGGGGTGTATCACTCCCCTAAAGTGGCTACCCAAATACTAACGGTGCACGGCTTTATATCTACACGATGCAACAACGACTTATCTACCAGCCCGGGCCCACACACGCATATGAAGCCCGTTGGACTTGCGTTGCCACCGCTAACCCGTTTTGGCCTCTTATAATCAAGCCCAATATGCGTGTCCCGTCACTCGACATGGGTCGAGCCCACAAAGATACGTTTGGGATATTGGTTGAAATGGGCCCCCACAAGCTACCCACTTAAGCTTGTCAAATATCTAGTGTATCCCACTTAACCCTTTAATCATGTTTAATTACATGTTTCCACTTGGTTAAGTATTCTAATCGTATTTTCTATTGCCACCCAAGGCAACCCACTAGATTCCCCATGCCACCCAAGGCAATCACAAAATCTCCTCATGCCACCCAAGGCACCCACTTAACCCCTCATGTCCCACTACATGCTATTATGGTTAAGCGTTTCTTAATTAATTAAGACCGTGATCTCCCGTAAAGACCTCCCACATTAGACTGGCTGTTATGACCGCCTGGTTAAGCCGGTAGAATCCGGGCAGTCTTACGTCATAACAGAGTCTAACCTCGTGTCTTTACCTTAATCACGTATTTAATTCATGGCTAAGACCTCTCACATTGGGCTGACATTTGTAGCAACTGGTTAAGCCGGTCGGGTCCGGGCAGTTTTACACTACAAATGAGTCCAACCTCGTGTCTTAGTCGATTAATTACACCTAATTAATCACCCCCATATTAATTATCCCTAATTAATATCAAGTTTTCCATAACATGGGTAGACCTAACTCAATAGGTAAATTCCCATGGGGTAGACCTAACTCAATAGGTAAATTCCCACTTATGGTAATTTATTTTTATGGTATGCTTAATCATACCCAATCATTCATTTATTAACATATTTACCAACCCCATCGTTCCCCACGTAAATCGTTCTCATTACATGACATAACAAAAGGGGAAGATCATTACAAATATCATGGGTTTAACATACAACTTTGTCATGGGTTAAGAGGATGTCAACTTGCATATATGAGCATATATTAACCCAACTACATATAAACCCAAACTTGCATATTATCATACACATGATTTGCATAACATGTTGCATATGAGCTTGCATATTAACATACACATATCTTGCATAACATGTTGAACTTGCATATAGGCATTCTCATAACTTGCATAACATGTTAAACATGCATTTAAGCATACACATAACTTGCATAAGTATTCATATACTTGCATAAGCATCCACATACTTGCATAACCATTCACATACTTGCATAAACATGAATAACTTGCATATCATGTCATTTGAGCATATACATATCTTGCATAAGTATTCATATACTCGCATAAGCATGCATAACTTGCATATCACTTTCAACTTGCATTTAAACATACACTTAACTTGCATATCTCATTTTGCTAAACATGCATAATTCCACTTATTAAACATGCATATATCAACTTGTTAAACATGCATAAATCAACTTATTAAGCATGCATAAACCAACTTATCACATATGCATAATCATAGAACAACATAGAGTAACATATCATCATACATGATTCAAACTCACAAATCCGCATTTAAGACCATAAGTCTCATTACACCCAATCTACTTACTTTAACAATTGATGTTAAAGTGATAGAAACTCACCAAAACACAATTAGCAAGCTAATGAAGAAGATTAAGATACTTAGAATGGATTAGAGAATGATTTGAGAGGGATTTGCTTGCAACTCCTTCATGAACTAGTGGAGGCCATGCTCAAATTTCATTTTGCCATAGTTTAGTTACAAGACTTAATTATGAATGAATTAGGGTAGGGTTGGGGTCTTATTTATAGGATTAGGTGAGTGTTTTAGGCCCTTAGATTAACCCTAGATTAGGTTAGGACCCTTAGATTTAGGAAATCTCTAGAACCAGTCCTCCTAGCCAGCCTGAAACCCAACCTGGTGCAACCTGGTGCACCCAGGTTCACTGGGCGCCTGGACCCTGTCGACAGGCAAGTCGACAGGCATGTCGACACCCCTGTCGACAGGCCTGTCGACAGCCCTGTCGACATGGGCTGGGCGGGAAGCTTCCCGCCTGACCCCGCTTGGCCCATTCCAAATCTGAATATTTTAAATTTTTAAATCTGTTTTAGTTTTGAATTTTCTGTAAACTTCATTGGGCCATAACTGGGCCATACGGACTCCGATTTTCGAAAACTCGGACTCTATTTCGCGTATTTTTCCGAGACGATCGTAATGACGCAGCCCGTTTCCCCTAATTCCCACATCTGAGTTTATTTATCTTGTAATTAGTGAATTTTAGTATTAACTAAAATTCGGGGTGTTACAATAACACAAATCATAGCATGTAAAGTGGATCAAACATGGTCAAAACCCCAAATTTTCCCCTAAGCATGTTTAAGTAAATCTAATCATAGGGTTAACAAAACTTAATCAAATCGAACCAAATTTCTAATAGAGGCATAAAATATTATTTAAGAATTTCTAATCATTTTTCCAGAATTTATTAGTGTACAAATTCGCTAATCTTCACTAATTACCCTTAATTACCGTAATTAGTGCAAAAACTATGCAAATCACTCACCTTTGCCACAATAAAACTTTCAGATCTGAAGTGAACCTCTGATTTGCACGAATTCCAATATATAACAGCAGCTCTACCTCGGTCCTTGTGCTAATTCTCCTTGATTTGATGCCTCTAAGCCTTAATCCTTGATTAGGAAGTGATTTTGGGTGTTTTTAGAGAGATTTAGAGAGTGGAGGCCATGGCTAGGTTAAGAGGAATGAATAGTGACGGCTGAAAAATGAGAAAAAGGTACTCTCCAAACCCTAACAACCCTTTTAAACTCCTAATCCCGAAATTCCCCTTTGGGCCTAGCTGTTAATCACCCGGTTAAGCCCAATTAAGCTGTTTTTCACCATCTGAAACTTGTTTCAGCCATATCTCCCAAACGGTGAGTCCGTTTTGCTAATGTGACCACTCTACGGAAAGAGAAACCATCATCCAGAGCCAATGGAAGTGGTTTCAGGTCAAAATTCCTTTCCAGTCAAAAGTTATGGCCAAAACAGTGCCAACTAGGGGTAAAATGGTCATTTAAAAATCGGGAAAAATCATGAACATGGGAAATGACCCCAATAGTCGTCCCCCAAAGTTACATTACCATACGACTTCGTATGTGAAAGAAATAAATATTCTACAATCCTATGATGCCTAGAATGCGGGTCGTTACAGTGTAAATCTACCGGTGCCCAATGCTTGCTTTTTCAACTCCGGACTACGTGCACGACCATAGCCTGCCTGAACCTACAATGGCGCACCAACTCAGCTGTCGTTCTGGTCGCTTATAATCAATCCAGTAATCGTGCCTAGTTCCAGGGTACCATGATACATCTAGTGGGTTACTGCTGAAAAGGACCGCGTAACTAGGGTTTCCGTCCAGCATGTTAAGTGTTGTTATTTAAATTCGAGACTTAACCCCATCAGTCTAGCATGTCAAGTTGGTTAAGTGTGGTCATTCAAGTTCGTGACTTAACCCATCTACGTGTCATGTCAAATTGGCTAAGTGTTGTCGTTCAAGTTCATGACTTAGCCCTACGAATCATGTGTCAAGTTGGTTAAGTATATTCAAGCGGTTCATGACTTAACCCTATCAAGTCATCATGTCAAATTGGTTAAGTATATTCAAGCGGTTCATGACTTAACCCTATCAAGTCATCGTGTCAAATTGGTTAAGTATATTCAAGCGGTTCGTGACTTAACCCTATCAAGTCATCGTGTCAAATTGGTTAAGTATATTCAAGCGGTTCATGACTTAACCTTATCAAGTCATTAATTCATTAATGCACACCAACCTCTCACATTCGACCTGTTGTTGTGGTCACTGAATATGCCGGGCGGTTCCGGGCAGAATTACACCACAACTCAGTCTGACCTCGGGTTTTCAAGTGCGATATGACCAACTACCCACATTGGATCCTATTGTTTGCAGTAACTGGATTTACCGGGAGGTTCCGGGCATAATTACACTGCAAACTCAACCCAACCTCGAGTTGGCCATTTTCTAGTTCATTCTAGAGTCATGACCATGTTCAAGTTTCATGTCAAGTTCGTGTCTAGTTTCATGGCGAGTTTCATGTTTTCACTTATGCCTATTATCAAGTTAATGATTCATATTCATAACCAATTCATGTTTTGCCTAGTCTACCCAATCGTATTTCCATCGCATGTAAACATGAATCTATTTAAATTACAAGCAAATCCAATCTAGAAATAAGGAAATAACATCAAGCTATGATAGGCGGAAAGGACGAGCATAAAGCGATAAAAGGGATTTCAAGACTAGCATGATATAACTTGAGATAATTGGTTAGAACACCACTGACATATAGAATAATAATCCCAAAACATTTAGGATTACAGATCTAGCACAATAGGGGAATAATCAAGAACATCATGATAAAGTTTTACATAAGGATAGGCATAAGATGATAGTCCCAAACTTGTGAATAAACGGATTCAATATCATAGTCATGACAGTATTATGGACATGAAATGTTTTGAATAATAAACTACAATAGTCATAGTGAATCATAAGCGGTTAATCACCATAGTCATGGATAATTACCCAAATTAGTTCTAAGCAACTACTCTAATAGTCATAGGAAATCAAATGTAATAGTTTTCAAGTCATGGTAATAGACAATAGTCTTATGTTCTCAGTCATATGCATAGTCATAGTCTTATGTTCTCAGTCATATGCATAGTCATAGTCTTATGTTCTCAGTCATATGCATAGTCATAGGCACGATCTCATGTTCAAGTCATAGGCTTAGGCATAGTTTTATGTTCAAGTCACACATAGGTCCAATTCCAATTTATAACATGAATAGAAATATTCCCACAAGTTAAGATCCAAGAATTCATGTTACAATCTAGCATTTGAATAATACTAGATCCAATAACATGAATGCGCATGATTCAATCGATAAGAAATAACCCAAAATCATAGATTCAAGAAGAGACAAGAACACATCTAAAAGAAAATCAAGCTTAGGTCCAATTTCATTTCATTTCATGTCCAAATCAAAATTAACAAGTTTAAATCTCAAAGTAACTAGAACTTACATTGATTGGCTAAGAGAGGACAAATCGATTCGTTGTCGCGTTGAAACGTCTAACTTGATTAATCTTCTGATTTGATTCAATATGCTCTAGGCGTCGTTGCTTGAAGCCGTTGAATCTTTACTTGAATCCTAACTAGATTTGAATCTCCTCTTGAAAGACTTGAACAACATATCCTCGTCTCAGACTTATGTATTATTTTATTCATTTATTTATTCATTTGTTTTCTCAAAGGCAGCATAAGGGCAGAAAGAATTGGTGTATAGAGAATGAGGCGAGAGGCTGTTTATATAGGATTAGGCGGACGAACCTAGGCAGAAAACGAGACCAGGTACATCAGAATGCACCCAGGCCCAAAAGTGGGCTCGGGGACCAGGTCCCCAAGTCGACTGCGCAGTCGACCTGGTCCTGGGGGTGTCGACTGCCCAGTCGACTCCCTAATCGACCTAGGGTGCTGGGCGGGAAATTTCCCGCCTAGTCTGTCTGGGTTTTGAAATTCGAATTTCGAACTCGAATTCGAGCTGTTTTGAACTCTGAAAATTCCTGAAACTTCGGAGGGTCATATCTCCCTTATACGGACTCCGATTCTCGCAAACTCGGACTCGTTTCCAAGCAGAATTTCGAGACGGATGCAATGGCGCAACACATTTCCCTTGATTCTGATCTTAAAATTTAATTCTGCCTTGATTTCTTGTTTTAATGTGTTATTAAAATTCGGGTTGTTACAACAACCCCCTTAATAAACGCTCTAATTCATCTCCTCCATTCAAAAATCCCATCCCAGAAAAAACAACCCACTATCATAGCCGACTTCCCTCCTCCTTACCGACCACCACCCACCACACCTCACGAAATCGAGCAACGCCTATTCCATTGTTCTCCTCTCACCTTCCTCTACGTGACCCTCACCATCACTTCCAACTCGTCGCCTGCCCCTTATTCGCATTCCAGCACCCTTGGCTTGACTAAAGGGAAAAGGTAGAAACAAAAATCACCCCTGATCCCACAAAAACTTCACCCTATATGATAAACTTCACGACCAACCCAAGTACATACTCTAATCGACACAAAACCTCTTTGTTTTTGCGCAAATTCGAGCCCTATATCGACTGCTAATTTTCGAACATTAGTAAATTTTTATCGCACCGTATACTACTTATACCACGATGATGATCTTGAGTAGAGGAGTTCAATGAATCAAAAATCAATTGATTTCATTGCTTATTTGATTTTATATTAATTTTTGAAAAATAAAGTAGGTCGCGGTTGAAATTTATT
The DNA here is from genome assembly GCA_030737875.1 of Allium sativum. Lineage (NCBI taxonomy): Eukaryota > Viridiplantae > Streptophyta > Magnoliopsida > Asparagales > Amaryllidaceae > Allium > Allium sativum. Next base: position 126,602,170 of record CM060927.1, on the reverse strand, counting down.
TCCATGAAGAATAGTCAACAACTTTTCACGGGGAAGCGGGGTATTTATCGGGAGGGTTTAATATTATTTTATTCTATTATAATATCTACCCATATTTTCATCGAACGTTTTGCGCTTGTACGGTGATGTATTAACTCCGATCACGATGAAACTTGAAATTCTACAATAACTTAATGTTCTAGACTCGATGCAACTGGTTTCATCGATTTTCGAGACTATTTGAAAAACTCCTATTTAATTTCAAAACATAAAATGATATGCGTTTATATCATGCACGATCACATAACAACTCCAATTAACAAGAAAGTTGAAATCCTACAATAATTAACCATTACGGATTTTATAAAATTGATTTCATTGAAATCCGAGGTCATTTGAAAATTAGTTATGCTCAAGTGTTAAATTAATTTGATAGAATATAAATCGATTCCAAAATAATCAAATCTATTGATAATCGTTTATTACTATCGTCTATATTTAAATAAAATTTATATTAATTATTAAAATCGTTTTCGATTCATTTTTAATGCAAAATCCAATTATTTTCCTTATCGTATTACGATAATTCGATATATTTGAAATTAAATCATATTCTATTTATTAAACCGATAAATTCCATATAAAAATCCATTTATATTTCCAGTTCAACATTTGAAACAAATTTTAAGTGTTCAAAGTTAAATGACTAAAAATCCGAGTCGTTACAGATACACAGAGACATTTCCTATCATTAAGCGTATAAATCCAGTAGCTTATTGAGTAGAACTTCCAGCCAGGATTTGTGGTGTTCCCGACGTGTTTCACATCTCTCAGATGTGGAATTGTCTACGAGATTCAGATTCAGTTGTTGATACTTGTGAACTAGAGGAGCTTGAGATCTCATCTGATATTTCTTTCGTGCAACGCCCTGTCTGTATACTTGCTTAGAATGTTAAACACCTTCCGAACAAGAATGTACCGCTCAAGAAAATTCAATGGTCTGATAATCCCAATGACTGCACTTGGAAAACCAAAGAATTTTTCAAGCGATCGGTTCTCGATATCCTATCTTCTCATTATGGGGGTGAGAAATTTTAAACTCAAGCCTATCTTTTTATTGTCTACTTCCTTTGTTGATGGAATAAACTAAGTTGATACTATCTTCCCTAAGGAAATTGTGGGAATGCAATTTTTATAGGTGAGTCTGCAACAACCATAGTTTTGCGATTATCTATAATAATGATTAATGAATTATAATGAGGATTATAATATATTACTTAAGAAGTAAAGTATTGCTTGTGGAGATATTTAAACAATCATCTAAGTTTAATTTGACATCGGGATTGAGTTAACTTGGTAATTTTGAGAAACTGGTTATTTAATAATTTTTAATCATTTGTAATTATTGAATAAGGGGTGTAACACCCCACATTTTTTTTTAAATATAATTAAATATGCTTATATGCATGGGTATATAAATAATGGTGATGTATAATTTAAATTAATACATACATTGAAGAGAAGGAAAATTAATACGATAACAATGTATGTAACAGAATAGATAATAAAATAAAGATACTTAATTTAAATATCAGGAATTAAGTAAAACGGACATCACCATTGCGTTCGTCTTGGAATTCTGCTTGGGATAAAGTCTGAGTTTGCGTAAATCGGATACAGTATGAAGAAGTTATGAGACTTAGAAGATTTCAAGTTTAAAGCATAATTTAACTAAATAATAATTATATAACAAAACCAGTTCAAAAATCAAATCTGACCAAAACGTGCTGAGCGGGAAATTTCCCGCTTAAGGTTGTCGACCCCCTTAGGAGGTGTCGACAGGCGTGTCGACCCCTTATAGGGGTGTCGACCTCCTAGCCTAGATCTGGGTTGGGTGTATTTTTGTGTTTCTGGACAGTTTTGTGGCACCATTCGTTGACCTAGAGGCTATATAAAGGACCCTAAACCTATTATTTCCTTCATTAGAAATAATGGTGACGTTGTAATGTTGCTTCTACTCAAATTAAATTAGTTCTTCTTCTTCTTCCCCAAGCAAATCTAATCTCTTCTCTTTCTCTCCAAATCTCTTCTTAAAATAAAAAGATAGATCTAGGATTCCTTTACTCCAAAATAAAATAAAAGAATTCAGATGCCTAGATCTATGCTGCGCAAAAAGTGAGAATACCAAGGATCAGATCTAGAAGGGGGAAAGCATACAAGTGAGTGGATTTAAAATACATTTTTTGTATAATAGTAGATCTATCGTTCGTCATTCCCCATTTACACACATAATAAACATATTGAAGAGCTAATCCGATAAAGTGAATTTGTGGTACTTATAGATCAAAATACCTAATAAGTAATTGGATCAAAGATTTCGACTAGAATCATACCAGTTCACCATAGTTTGTAGATCAGATCTAGAATTCACCTATGCCTAATTTTATCATCGTATATTTAACTTGTTATTATGAACAGTTGTTTATACCTCTGCTTGTTTTCCTCCTTTCTTTCTTCCCTTTTTATGTTTATTTTATAGCTAGGCTATCTTTGAGCCTACGTCTATTGCGGATTTATGCGATTGAAACGATATTGGAAAAAAGGGGAAATGTTGATTTGGGTATAACATGGGATTGGGTGGTTTGGGGCATAACTTATAATGGGGTTATGGGCATAACTATGCATGGAATTATGAATACAACTATGTTGGGATTTATGAATAAAAAATCAAATTGGAATTATGAATATGAAAATGCGATTTAAAGTTTAATTGGGATTATAGGCATAATCTATTGATAGGATTATAAGCATAAACGTGAATTGGGGTGTATGGGTAATTGACATATATTATAATCCAAGATTTGAATTATGGGTATAAGTTATAATAAGAACTTATATGCCTAAGACACGAGGTTAGATTCGGATTGGAGTATAAGTATGCCCGGAACCACCCGGCATATGCAACAACCGCAAACGTTAATCTAATGTGAGAGGTCGAAGGAAGAAATTAGATGCGTAATAGTGCTAAGACACGAGGTTAGATTTGGATTGCGGTAGAAGTCTGCCTGGTACCGCCCGACATATCCAGCAACCGCAAACAGAAATCAAATGTGGGAGGTCTTGCACAATTACAGGTATAATGAATTAATATTAAACACTTGACCAAGATGAGACATATGGTAAGACATGGGAATAATAAAGGGTTAAGTGGGTGACATGGGTAGCATGGATAATTCGTTAAATTGGAATACTTAACCTAATTAAATCTTTAGTGGTGTTACAAACAAATTCAATTGAGTAGGGGTTAAGTAAATGTGTTAAAGAAGTGGGAAGGATTAAGTTAATCTTAATTAATACCAAAACGGGGAATGTTAATAACCTATTATGAATGAACATGAATAAGAAAAGGAAAGATAATAGGTAGGCTTGTCCTAGGGACAAGTGGAAATTATAACTTAAGAAATAAGGTAAGCTATAATGAACGATAGGGGAAGATGAAATAACTTATGTAATAAAGTTGTACTTAATCAAAGATTAAGTAATTAGCGTGAATAAGAATAAATCCATAAATGAGGATAACATAAGTTATATGAAGGAAAAGGGAAACTTATTAGTAAATGTAACACCCCGTAAATTTAAAACGGGACATAAGAGATAATTAAAGAATAATTAATCTTTAAAAGAAGAATTGGGTGAAATGGGTTACTCCATTACGTTCATCTTGGAATTCTACTTGAGATAGAGTCTTAGTTTGCGTGAATCGGACTTCGTATGAAGAAGTTATGGAGGTTAGAAGTTTTAAAGTTTAAGCAGAAATTAAATTAAATTAATAATTAAATAAATCGAGTTCAAAATTCAAATCTGCAGAGAAGGCTGGGCGGGAAAAGACCCTCCATAGGGTGTCGACCCCCCTAGGGGTGTCGACAAAGGTGTCGACCCCCCCATGTAGGGGTCGACTCCAACGAGCTGATCAGGACAATGACGATTTTCTGAGGTGTTAGCGATATGTGTCATGTTCTGGTTGGCTCTCTTGGGCTTGGATGGCTTTGATGACTCCTAGGTTGATCTAAAGGCCCATATTGGTCCTAGACATCTATATATACATAGCTAAACCTAAACTCTAACCTCACAACCCTAAACTATGATGACGTCATGCTGTTCATCTACAAACTAACCTAGCCGCCACCATAACAAATCAAATTCTAAATTAAAGATAAAAAGATAAGAGATAAATATTCAAAGCCTAGGAATTGCGAAAAGGAATTCTAGAACAACAACGAACGAATCAACGGCTACATCAACGGATCAACTTAGCAACTTCAGAAATCAGATCCCAGAATTCAAGATCCGTTTTCTGTGAGTGCAGTTACTTTCACAAGATAATTGTTTAAACGTAATTGTGATGAGTTATGAATTGGACTGTATGAAAATGTTTGTAAATCATATAAAGTTCATGTCTTTGCAAACTATGTTTTGATTTATGCTTGATTTGATTCATTATATGCAAGTTATGTTCTATGTTAATTCATATGCCTAATTACGTATGCAAGTTATGTATGCAAGTTTGCTCGATCTATGTAAGTTATGAAAGATTATATGCAAGTCATTTTCATACATGTAAGATCATATTTTATATATTCACATGTTTAGATCTACATGTTTATATGATTAGATACATATCAGTCCATATGTTTAGAACTATATGTTTATATGTTTAGATCTAAAATGTTTATATGATTAGATCCATATCAGTCCATATGTTTAGAACTATATGTTCATATGTTTAGATCTACATGTTTATACGATTAGATCCATATCAGTCCATATGTTTAGTACTATATGTTCATATGTTTAGATCTACATGTTTATATGATTAGATCCATATCAGTCCATATGTTTAGAATTATATGTTTATATGTTTAAATCCGTGCAAGTTTATGTTTAGATCCATGCTAGTTCGCACTCAATATTTTGATTGGATCTATTTTTATATGTTTACTAGATTTATGACGTCTTAGATCTATATTGTATATGCCTGTTATGATGTCATGTGTTTCTTCCCTTTTTCTTAATTTTATGAGTTGGGCTAATTGCGAGCCTAACGTATCACATGAACTATACGTGCGAACGACGTGGGAACGTTGGGGAAAAGTTTAGGTAAAGGTTGAATATTATGTAATTGGCATAAAAAGGGGTTGTAATCATATAATTAATGTAGGGCAAAACTAGAAAATGTGGCAGAACTTAGATTGACCACACTTATGGATAATTTACATATAAACTTGGACATGAATGGTAAATATGTAAATTGGCTAAAAGATGAACGTGCCTAACCCGAGGTTTGATTGAGTTGCCGTGTAAGACTGCCAGGAATCGCCCGGCACATCCAGCGACCGCAACAACATAGATCTAATGTGAGAGGTTAGCGCATTAAGCCCAAAAACCCGAGGTTAGAATGAGTTTGCGGTAGAAGTCTGCCCGGAACCACCCGGCACATCCAGCAACCGCAAACAATAGTTCTAATGTGAGAGGTTGGTGCTTTAATGAATAAATTAAAGCTAAGGAACAGACATGCTAAGAATGGAAAGGTTAAGTAATATATGAACAAGCGACACCTAACCAATACAACATGTTAGGTGGGTGGGTTAAGTTAACATGGACAAGAAGACAACTTAACCAATATTACATGAACAAAGTGGATAGGGTTAAGGCAAGCTTAACCAATAATACATATGGACTTTATAAGGGGAAGGGTTAAGTAAATATTGGGTAAGTGGGTAATATTAGTATATATAGGCCCACAAACTTGACAGTTAAATAAGCATGCATGAATCAGTGAGAAGGTTAAGTAACATATGAATAGGCAACACTTAACCAGTACAACATGTTAATTAAGCAAATGGGTGGGGTTAAGTTAAATTGAGAACACTTAACCATTATAACATGTTGATTAGGAAACCCTAGTAACGGGGACCCATTTAAGCAGTAACCTACATAGATGTATCATGGTACCCTGTGCTAGGCAGGGTGGAGCACGATTACTGGGCTGATTATAAGCGGTCAAAATAGCGGCGGGTGGTGCAGCAGTGTAGGTTCCGATGGAGTATGGACGTGCACGTGCTCCAGAGTGGAAAAAGCAGGCACTGGGCATCAGTAGTATACACTGTGCATCTTGAATCGTGTCGGGTTGCCATCATAGGAATTGATACACCCCATGATGGGGCCAGCACATGTATCTACATACAAGCAGGAGCGAATGACACAAGTAATGAATACATACAAGCGAGGTCGAATGACACAAGTAATAAATACATGTGAATTAGGGAGCCGATCGAACGAGGAAGGTAGTGGGTACAACTCGTGGGGGTAAGAGCAAAAAGGGGCACCTACGATAGCAGCTAGGAGGACACGAAACTACCATTATCATGATTAGTAAGAGGGATCAACTTTTAGTATGGGACTACTAAGGGTGCGGTGTAACTAGTAATGATACGGTGTTACTAGCATTGGTGCAGTGTAGTAATTATCCTGTAGTGATTAGAAGCGCAATCAACGTTATATCTTGTTCATCTTGTCTGCTTTGTCATGCCTGTTTATTCTACAGTCATTTCTTGCTTTCCAGTTTATGTTCTTATCCTATTACTTTAATGATTATATTGTTAAATCACTGGACTCACCAGACTTATGTCTGACCTAGTTTGTTTCGCCTCTTTTCTTCCGTTTCCCCCCAAGGTTCTTAGGGAGGAAACACTCAATCTTAGTTCAGATATCTCTTTCTTCCAGCTTGAAGTTGAAAGGTGTATTGCTTGGCTTTGATTATGCGTATGGCATTTTTCTGTTGGGGATTATGGCTTTAAAATAATGTACTCTGAAGGTTTTGTACAAGACTGATATTATGTACTTGATTTTGGTATTTGGAAATGTAATCAAACTTATTTCTGTTTCCACTGCAATAAAATTACCAAATTTTCAAGTACTACTTTTTTTGTCTTGTAATATTCCGTTCTGTTTACTTATAATGCTCCATGAAACTTAATGCATTCCCTTTGTGAGTGACATTAACAGACGTGGGGTGTGACACGTGGTATCAGAGCTGAAGGATACCAGAACAGATAAAAGATTTTGAAAACCGTTTTCAAAAGTATTATTTAAAAAAAAAACATGTTTCAAAGAAGGAGTTTTCAAGAGAAAGATTTACTATGAAAAACATAATCCCCAAAAGCCATATATCTATCTTTCGATTCTTTGTTTCGAATCCCTTCTTTTTTCCTTCTTGAGTCTCTTTCTCCACGTTTAGATGCCTTTCCTAAGATATGGAAGGACTTTTGTGCGATGGGCGGAAAACCTTTTCATGGGACTGAGACGTTTGTCGAGGCTATAAATTGGCTCAAGGAAGTGAAGGACTCGTATGGTATCTTGGAGATAGACAATGGAAGTAATGTTCAGCTAGCTGCTTGGTCGATGAGGAAGTTTAGGCTGAGGAACACAACCCAAGGATGAGGAATTTGTTGATATGGCTTTAATCCACGAAGAAGGTAAAGGAGAAAGTGGAAAGAATGATTAACTCCCGTAACAAAAGAAGGTGTCTTTATTGTGGTATAACGGGCCATATAATTAAGGACTGTAGGAAGAAGAAGCATGGTTGTTACCATTGCGGCGAGGCAGGACATATGATTTGAGATTACCCAAGGAGGTAAGGACAAGGGCATGGACAGAGGACAGGACCTACTTCTGGAGGACATGTTCATGCTCTCATGGCACCAGGACAGGAGAGAGATAGAAGCATTTCTGTTGAAAGTTTGATTTTCCTTTTTCAATCATCCTGTTCGAACTTTGTTTGACTCTTGCGCTTCGCAATCGTTTATATCTGCTTCATTAGGTGAAACACTGCACCTAAATACTAGTCTAGTTATGGATCCCATTGTAATCTCAAATCCTATTGGTGGTTCAGCTCATTTATCTATGCTTTGTCGAGATTTGAGAGTATCTATTTTGGGCATTGGGTTTGAATGCAACGCCTTCGTTCCTGGTTTCATGGGCTATGGCTTGATTCTAGGGATGGATTGGCTAGCTAGGCATGGTGCCATCCAAGACTGTGAAAAGAGGGTAGTTAGACTGTTGACATGTTGTGGAAAGACCCTTGATATTTGTTGTGACCCTAGGGGTTCAGTGATTCTAAGCTACCTAGAATCTCTTGATGCATTCATCGATGATTTGAAATCTATTCGTGTAGTCCGTGAGTATGGTGACATCTTTGATGAGGCTCGGGGTCTACCCCCGAGGCGCGAGATAGACCTCCGAATATACTTTTTAGATAATGAAAAGCCAGTTGCATTGCCAGTGCGCCACATGGCTCTAAGAGAGAGAGGAGGGAACTCAGTAAACAAGTAGGGGAGCTACTTGAGAAAGGGTTCATAAAAAGAAGCATTTCGGAATGGGGTGCTCCAGTTGTTTTTGCTACGAAGACTGATGATTCGCTTAAATTGTGCATGGACTATAGAGAGCCGAACAAGCTCACAAAGAAGAATAGACACCCATTGCCGAGGATAGATGATTTGTTCTATCAGTTAGCTGGTGCTTCGGTTTTCTCGCAGTTGGACTTAGCTACAGGATTTCACCAATTGAGGGTAGCTTAGGATAGCATAGATAAGAGTGCTTTTAGGACTCCTAACGGTTTCTTCGAAGGGCTCGTCATACCCTTTTTTTTTGGTTTGACGAATGCACCCACATATTTTGTACACTTGATGAGTAGGGTGTTTAGGGAGTTCCTAAACAAGTTTATGGTAGTCTTTGTGGATAGTATTTTGATTTTCTCTAGAAGCGAGGGAGAGTATGCCCTATATCTTAGGGAAGTCTTAGAGACCCTAGAGCGCATCAACTCAAAGCTAAGTTATCCAAATGTCATTTTTGGAGGAAAGAAGTGAGGTTCTTAGGACACGTGGTCTCTAAGGAAGGGATAGCAGTGGATCCTACAAAGGTGGTGGCAATCCAAGATTGGAAGGTTCCTAGAAAAGAAACGGAAGTAAGAAGTTTTCTAGGGTTGGCGGGCTACTATAGGAAGTTCGTTAAGGGCTTTGCGAAGGTATCAGCCCCAGTTTTGACTTTGCTAGATAGGAGAAAACCGTTCACAGTATATACCGGTACTTGCGAGGCAGGGCCTGGAGTAGTTTTTGATGCAAGAGGAAAAGGTGATATGCAGAAGGCAGTAGGTATGTAGTTATGTTTGAGCAACGTGTATCGTCCACAGACGGATGGACGAACAGAAAGGGTGAATAGAATCCTTGAAGATCTTTTGAGGTTATGCATCCTAGATTTTGGAGGACATGAGAAGAGCACTTTCCATTTGTGGAGTTCGCTTATAACAACAGTTATTAAGCTAGTTGTAACAGCCCGCATTTTACGTATCGGAAGATCGTAAAATATTTTTATTTTATTCCCTGAGGGTTGGATCATTCTCATCTTTTGATATGTTGCTTATGGGGATGTGTGACATATCCATAATTTTTACCGATTTTGTTTGTGACCATTTTGCCCCTGTCAGTCTTGTACAGGGCATAACTTTTGACTCAGGTCGAATCAGAGGGTGAGACCTGTGCCATTGGAAAGGAATTGATGATTCTCTTTCCGTAGAGTGGTTACATTAAGGATTTGGTTCAGCGGTTGGGGAGAAATCGCTGTTTTAAGGTTTTTCAGTTGGCTGTTCAGGTTTTGGAAGGCTAATGGGCTGATTTGGAGAAGGCCCATTAGAGGGTGGGTGGAGAATATAAATAGGGGGTAAGGGGTATGGAGAAAGGTTGGCATTTTCCATTCTCTTATGGGGAGGCTTTGATCTCCTTCTTCCTCTAACATCTTTCCACCATTAAAATTCCAAAATCCAAGGAGGGAAATCGAAGATCTACACCATAAGAGGCTAGATCTACATCATCTCAAGGGCAAATTCATCGGATTGAAGAGTTTGATTCGAAGTGTTCGCTGTCCGGATTGCGTTTTCATTGCTTTTGCTTAGATTTGGATAATTGGTGAGTGATTTACATCTCTCATTCGGATGCATGCAAGTATATGGGTCTTATGTTGTTAATTTCATCATTTCCTTGTTATTTTCCTTAGATCCACACCATGCTAAGTCCATTTTATATATGAATCACCTTAGGATCTGATCTAGATAATTTAAATGGTTAATTTTATGATTTTTCTCAAGATTATGCAAGTTAGATCCGTTTTTATGTTCATATGATTAACTTATCATGTTTTGGGAAATTTATGTGTTTTGATGGAAATTGTTAGATTGATGATATTGTTGGTTGCATAACATGTTTGTGATTGTGTTTGGATGAATCGGATAAGCTGGTTTCGTCGGATTCATCGTTTGGCGAAGTTTTGGTCGAAATCGGAGTCGAATTGGAGATGTGCAGGTTTCTGGTCGTCCTGGAGTTGGTCGGGTCGGTCTGGAATGAGGTGGTCGGTCATAGAATGGCTTGGGAAGCAAGTCAGGGAGCTGGTCGGTTTAAGCTGGTCGGTGCAGAAGGAGCAGAAGTGTTTCTGGTCGGTTTCAGATGGTGCCATTCTGGTCGGTTTCAGATGGTGGCATTCTGGTCGGTTTCAGATGGTGGCATTCTGGTTGGTTTTACTGGAAGCAAATCCTGGTCGCTCTGAAGGAGCTGGTCGGTCAGGTGGAGAAAAATCTGGTCGGTCTTGACGGGGTCGATCCAAAGCTGGTCGGTCCCAAGGAGGTCGAGTCGATCCAAAGCTGCAAGGAGGTCGAGTCGACCCAAAGCTGCATGGAGGCGGGTCGTTCTGGAGCAAGGCTGGTCGGTTTTTGTCGGGTCGTTCTGGAGCAAGGCTGGTCGGTTTTTGGCTGGTCATTCTGGAGCAAGGTTCTGGTCGGTTTTGGCAGGGTCGTTTTCTGAAAAAGTACGTTTTCGGGACGACTCGGGTACGAACCAAAAAGGTCTGAAAAAAATATTTTTCGGGGGCAACCCCCCGAACCCTAGCCGCAGCGCAGTGATGTGTTTTGGTTCGGTGATGGTGTGACTTCGAGATGATTCAAGTAGGAAGACTCGAAGTGATGAATGTGTTCGTTGATCAAGGTGGAACAACGAATGCGGAGACAACTCAAAGGTCGTGAGTTGGTGGATAATGGCTGCTCGAGAAGGTTGCTTGAGCTATGAAACATCGTCAAGGTTGGACGATTAGAGATGCGAAGGCTGAGAGGTCATCATTGTCGTAAGTTCTAGCAGGCTCAAAGCAAGGGTACGATGGGTATCGTTGAAAGGCCCAAAAGACTGGAAGGTTGCTGGTCGAGTACCCTGGGTCTCGGGGAGAGGCCTAGTGTCAAGGTTGGACATTGCCAAGGTTGGGCATATGGAGTTCATGCTAGAACTGGGGTTATCATTAGCCCTTGACATATGGCAAGGTTGGCCGTCATACGATAATGATGGTTTCGAAGCAAGATTAGCGGTGATAGCCAGAGTCTGTCATGTATGCTGGATGTTTTGCATGTGCCATCCCACGTGGATTATCGAACATTGAAGTAGATGTTCCTTGAGTGCTTGTCTGATATTGGTTTCGGCCTCTGGGGCTTGTATTCAAGGGATGTCGAATTCGACTAGGATGATCTACGTGAGATATATATAATCTCGATGCCATGGTTGCTACTGTTGGTTGTTTCTGTTTTCCATGGATGAATGGTTGTTCTGGTTCCTATGGATTAATGGTTGAAATGCTTGGTGTAAAGGCTATCACTGTCCGATGTGGGGAAGATAAGGTTGAGTTCTTCTCTGGTGATGTGGGTAGATAAGTTGTTCATTTACCCATTTTCATATGCTTTCTTGTTGAAATTTGTTAGCTGTATTATCGCTCACTAAGACTATTGTCTAACTCAAAGTTTTATGTCTCCTCTTATTACCTTGGGATGTTCATCCGGTTGTGGATGGGCAGACTAAGTAGCAGGTTACAGTTAATGGAGCTTAGTGATACGAGGAAGCTGAGCGATGACGAGCAGGAGGCTGGCGTACCAGTTTTATTCTATCTAGTATTTCTGTTTCCGCTGTTTGAGTTGCTTGAGAGTTGTAGTGAGGCCTTATGTACAAACTTGGATATCAGTTGGATAATCTTTCTGGATGTTGAAAGAGTTTCAAAAGTTTGCTATATGATACCTCATTACTATCACCTGTTGTATATGTTCTATTATATTTTATCCTTGCGCTGTGAGTTCTACGACAGGTTTTGATGTGTTCACTTACTATGATGATCGTCCATAGCAGCCTGGCACGCCTTTCAGCGCATTATTCCTCTTGTTTAGTGCGGGGGTTATGGGCGGTCGTCACATTTGGTATCAGAGCTCTGGTCAACGATTTTGGCCAAAGTTCAAAGACGTAATTACGTATGAGGGACGTATTTGTAGATTTCAGTTGGATGTTACTATATATATTAGCATATATAGTAGTAGCGGTTGTATTCTTTTAGCAGTTTTCTTGGAAGTGGCTAACTATTCTAAATTTCAGATTTAGAATGAGTAGACGACCATCAAGGCACGCTGCTAGGAGAGCTAATACTGGAGGGGGAAATGGTGGTGAGCCAGATTACCCGGCCATGTTTGAAGCCATGGCAGAAGCAATTATGCGAAGGGTACCCGCTCCAGTGGCGGCCATGGTAGATGTAGGGGTGCGAGTTCCTAGAATAGATTTTGCAAAGATGTGCAAGGACTTTATATCTCTAGGAGGGAAACCATTCAAGGGAACTGAACCAGTTGAAGAGGTTCAGAGGTGGATGGATTCATGTGTTCGATTCTTTGGAGACTTGGGTATTGAAGATGCAATGAAGAGAAAACTTGCATCAAGGCAGCTGCAAAGCAGGGCCATGGAATGGTGGAATTCTGTTATACTCGATACTCCGGAAGAGGAGATTTCATGGGAGAAATTCCAAGCTAAGTTTGAAGCAAAGTTTATCTCCACTGCTCAAAAGTCAGTTCTCTTCAAGAAGTTCGTAGAGTTGAAGCAGAATGGCAGATCAGTTCTTGACTATATTTCTGATTTTGAGGCTTTGTCTAGATATGCTCGTTCATACATTGATATGCCCTATCAGAAGAACGAGAAGTTTGTCTTGGGTTTGGATGCACATATTGGGAAGCCACTTGTGGACCATCTTGATGATTCATTTGAAAAGATTGTGGAAAAAGTTATTCGCCATGAGAGCTTGTTTCCCAAGGAAGCAAATGTTGTCGCTGCAACCAAGGAAGCTCAGAAACCACAACAGAGTGGTAATAAAAAGAGGAAGCAGCAACAACAGAAAGGAAAGGATGGCCAAAAGAAACCCAAGAGTGAGGCAGTTTGCTTTAACTGCCAACAGAAGGGACATTATTCGAATGAGTGTAAGAATCCCAAAGCTGAGAAGAAGTGCTTCAAGTGTGGAAAGCCTGGGCATGAGAAGAAAGATTGTCCGGAATCAGCTAAGGGTAAGCAGATTGTTAAGGCATATGTGCCATCTTCTTCAAGAGCTCCTACTGCAGAGGAGAAGGGAAAGGGTGTCATGGTGCAAGGTACTTTTTCCATTAACGGTGTTTCAGTTCGAGTGTTGTTTGATACTGGAGCATCACATTCATTCATCTGCAATGAGCTTGTGTGTCGCTTGGGTTTGGAACCCGAGATTTGTGATAGACCATTGATCGTGACTAATCCAGTTGGGGGTTCGTCCGGTTTGTGCATGATTTGCCGTGGTCTAGTATTATCGAGTCATGGTTGCTCTTTTATGTGTGATTGCTTTGTTCTTAACTTCGCTGGGTATGGGATCATCTTGGGCATGGATTGGCTCAAGAAGTATGCGGCAAGGGTGAATTGCGAGAAGCTAGAGGTGAGGGTCGGGGATGTGGAAGGGCGAAAGGTGTTGATTAGATGTAAGCGCGAAGACGGGGTCTTCGTGAGTTATCTATATTCGCTTGGGATTCCACAGGAAGACCTATCATCAGTGCTGATCGCTAATGAGTATGTAGATGTCTTTGACGAGGTCAAAGGGTTGCCGCCGCATCGCGAGATCGAGTTTAGGATCGATTTGGTCGAGGGTGCGAGACCAATTGTTATGCCACTTAGGCGGATGGTGCCTAAGGAACAGCGAGAGTTGGAGGTGCAAGTTAGAGACCTTTTGGGAAAAGGTTTCATTCGGAGGAGTGTTTCCGAGTGGGGTGCACCAGTCGTGTTTGCAACTAAAGCAGATGGCTCGTTAAGGTTGTGTGTGGACTATCGTGAGCTGAACAAGGTGACTAAGAAGAACAAGTATCCGTTGCCAAGGATTGATGACTTGTTCGATCAGCTTCACGAAGCCAAAGTGTTTTCTCAGATGGATTTGGCAACGGGATTTCACCAGTTGAGAGTAGCTAAGGATAGTGTGCCAAAGACTGCTTTTAGGACACCGTCCGGATTTTTCGAGTGGTTGGTGATGCCATTCGGGTTGACTAACGCGCCAGCGTATTTTGTGGATCTTATGAATAGAGTGTTCAGAGATCAGTTGAATAAGTTCGTGCTTGTGTTCGTGGATGATATACTGGTTTACTCCAGAAATGTGGAAGAACATAAGACGCACTTGAGAGTTGTGTTAGAGATCTTGCGAAAGCATCAGCTTAAAGCTAAGTTCTCAAAGTGTCACTTCTGGAAGGATGAAGTGAGGTTCTTAGGTCATGTTTTTTCTGGAAAAGGTATAGCGGTTGACCCCGCTAAAGTTGCAGCAATCCAGGACTGGGATAGACCTAAGAATGCAACGGATGTTCGGAGTTTCCTTGGATTGGCTGGTTATTACCGAAGGTTTATCAAGGATTTCTCTAAGATGGCTGCACCATTAACATGATTGACGAAGAAGAACCAAGTGTTCGCATGGGATGCGAAGTGTGAACAAGCGTTCGAAATCTTGAAGGAGAGATTGACGAATGCACCTGTGTTGACCATTCCAAGTGGGAATGAAGAGATGGTGGTATATACTGATGCATGTGGTACTGGACTTGGAGCAGTGCTAATGCAGAAGGATAAAGTAGTGTCTTACGCAAGTCGACAGCTAAAGCCACATGAGAGAAACTATCCAACTCATGATTTGGAGTTGGCAGCGATTGTGTTTGCTCTGAAGATGTGGAGACATTACCTGTTGGGAGTACGATTCGAGTTGTTTACGGATCACAAGTCGTTGAAGTATCTTTTCTCCCAAAAGGATTTGAATCTTCGGCAGCAACGATGGTTAGAGTTTCTGGCATCGTATGATTTTGGGATAGCCTATATTCCTGGCAAAGGCAATGCAGTTGCAGATGCATTGAGTCGAAGACACGCAAGTTTGGGAGCGATGTTTTCGGAATGGAAGGGCCTCGAGTATTTGGCAAGGTTCGATTTCAGGCCAAGGTGTGAGTTGGAACCTGTAATATTGGCAAGCTTGTCGATAAGGCCTACTCTTATCGAAAGGATTGGCGAGGGCCAAAAGAAAGATGCGAAGCTTGTCGAGTCCATTCAGAAACTGAAACCAGAGGATAAGGAGTTCGAGGTCGACCGAGAAGGCTGGCTTCGAAAGCAAGGACGATTAGTTGTTCCTGATGTCGACGGATTGAGGGATGAGGTTCTGAGAGAATGTCATCACTCAAAGCTAACGATTCATCCCTGTGGTAATAAAATGTATCAGGACATGAAGCGAGTCTACTACTGGGAAGGGATGAAAAGAGATATTGGAAAATTCATTTCCAAGTGTATGAACTGTCAGTTAGTGAAAGCTGAACAGAAGAAGCCGAGTGGTTTACTTCAGCCATTAGAGGTTCCTACGTGGAAGTGGGAGCAGATATCGATGGATTTTATCGATGGACTACCTAGAACTAGGGCAGGAAATGAAGGGATTTGGGTCATTGTGGATCGTTTGACCAAAAGTGCGAGATTTATTCCTGTCAAGACGACTAGGACAGCTTCAAAATTGGCTGAGCTTTATGTGAAATGGATAGTTCGATTCCATGGTGTCCCAAAGAGTATAGTAAGTGACCGGGATCCATTGTTCACGAGTGGATTTTGGAAAAGTTTGCAAGAAGCTTTGGGAACCGAATTGTGCTTAAGTACGACATATCATCCCCAAACTGATGGTCAGACCGAGAGAGTCAACCGAGTTTTAGAAGATCTCCTGAGGGCTTGTGTGATAGACTTCGGAGGATCATGGGAAGACCATCTGCATCTGGTTGAGTTTGCGTATAATAATAGCTACCAGTCGAGTATTGGGATGGCACCATACGAGGCGTTGTATGGAAGGCCGTGCAATTCTCCATCTTGTTGGTTAGAAACTGGAGATAAGTTGGTACTTGGGCCCGAGATGATTAGAGAAACCTCGGGTTGTATCAAAATTGTTCGGCAACGAATGAAAGCGGCCCAAGATCGTCAGAAAAGTTACGCTGATAAGCGTCGTAAGGATTTGGAGTTCGACGTAGGTGATATGGTTTTCATAAAGATTTCACCGTTGAAGCAAGTGGTTCGATTCGGAAGTAAAGGAAAGTTGGCTCCTAGGTTTGTTGGACCATTTCTGATAGTCGAGCGAATAGGAAAGCTCGCATATAGGTTGGAGTTACCCGAGAAGATGTCGAGTGTGCATAATGTTTTCCATGTGTCGTTTCTACGAAAGTTTGTGCACGACTCGAATGTGGTGGTATCTCCAGAACAGTATGAAGATTTAGAAGTCGAGACCGCAGTTGCGAAACCTCGTAGGCCACTTCGTGTTGTGGGAAATGATACGAAACAACTTAGGAGGAAGACGGTTAAGCTAGTCAAGGTACAATGGAGTGAAGATGGAGACGATTGTACATGGGAGACGGAAGAGAGCATGAGGGCGACTCATCCAGAACTCTTCGTCGGTAGGACCCTTTGATATCGTATCTTCGTTGTGTCATTGTATCTTGTTGTTGTGTGGTAGAATTCCGCGTGCTAGGATAAGGCTATGGATGCATGGCTTGATGGTTGCTAGTTTGGATGATAGAATTGGCTTCACATGGATGGTAGGCGTGCGGAATTGTTATGGTTGCTTGTGTTTGCTTGGAATTTCGGGGGCGAAATTCTTAAGGAGGGGAGAATGTAACAGCCCGCATTTTACGTATCGGAAGATCGTAAAATATTTTTATTTTATTCCCTGAGGGTTGGATCATTATCATCTTTTGATATGTTGCTTATGGGGATGTGTGACATATCCATAATTTTTACCGATTTTGTTTGTGACCATTTTGCCCCTGTCAGTCTTGTACAGGGCATAACTTTTGACTCAGGTCGAATCAGAGGGTGAGACCTGTGCCATTGGAAAGGAATCGATGATTCTCTTTCCGTAGAGTGGTTACATTAAGGATTTGGTTCAGCGGTTGGGGAGAAATCGCTGTTTTAAGGTTTTTCAGTTGGCTGTTCAGGTTTTGGAAGGCTAATGGGCTGATTTGGAGAAGGCCCATTAGAGGGTGGGTGGAGACTATAAATAGGGGGTAAGGGAGATGGAGAAAGGTTGGCATTTTCCATTCTCTTATGGGGAGGCTTTGATCTCCTTCTTCCTCTAACATCTTTCCACCATTAAAATTCCAAAATCCAAGGAGGGAAATCGAAGATCTACACCATAAGAGGCTAGATCTACATCATCTCAAGGGCGAATTCATCGGATTGAAGAGTTTGATTCGAAGTGTTCGCTGTCCGGATTGCGTTTTCATTGCTTTTGCTTAGATTTGGATAATTGGTGAGTGATTTACATCTCTCATTCGGATGCATGCAAGTATATGGGTCTTATGTTGTTAATTTCATCATTTCCTTGTTATTTTCCTTAGATCCACACCATGCTAAGTCCATTTTATATATGAATCACCTTAGGATCTGATCTAGATAATTTAAATGGTTAATTTTATGATTTTTCTCAAGATTATGCAAGTTAGATCCGTTTTTATGTTCATATGATTAACTTATCATGTTTTGGGAAATTTATGTGTTTTGATGGAAATTGTTAGATTGATGATATTGTTGGTTGCATAACATGTTTGTGATTGCGTTTGGATGAATCGGATAAGCTGGTTTCGTCGGATTCATCGTTTGGCGAAGTTTTGGTCGAAATCGGAGTCGAATTGGAGATGTGCAGGTTTCTGGTCGTCCTGGAGTTGGTCGGGTCGGTCTGGAATGAGGTGGTCGGTCATAGTATGGCTTGGGAAGCAAGTCAGGGAGCTGGTCGGTTTAAGCTGGTCGGTGCAGAAGGAGCAGAAGTGTTTCTGGTCGGTTTCAGATGGTGGCATTCTGGTCGGTTTCAGATGGTGGCATTCTGGTCGGTTTCAGATGGTGGCATTCTGGTTGGTTTTACTGGAAGCAAATCCTGGTCGCTCTGAAGGAGCTGGTCGGTCAGGTGGAGAAAAATCTGGTCGGTCTTGACGGGGTCGATCCAAAGCTGGTCGGTCCCAAGGAGGTCGAGTCGATCCAAAGCTGCAAGGAGGTCGAGTCGACCCAAAGCTGCATGGAGGCGGGTCGTTCTGGAGCAAGGCTGGTCGGTTTTTGTCGGGTCGTTCTGGAGCAAGGCTGGTCGGTTTTTGGCTGGTCATTCTGGAGCAAGGTTCTGGTCGGTTTTGGCAGGGTCGTTTTCTGAAAAAGTACGTTTTCGGGACGACTCGGGTACGAACCAAAAAGGTCTGAAAAAAATATTTTTCGGGGGCAACCCCCCGAACCCTAGCCGCAGCGCAGTGATGTGTTTTGGTTCGGTGATGGTGTGACTTCGAGATGATTCAAGTAGGAAGACTCGAAGTGATGAATGTGTTCGTTGATCAAGGTGGAACAACGAATGCGGAGACAACTCAAAGGTCGTGAGTTGGTGGATAATGGCTGCTCGAGAAGGTTGCTTGAGCTATGAAACATCGTCAAGGTTGGACGATTAGAGATGCGAAGGCTGAGAGGTCATCATTGTCGTAAGTTCTAGCAGGCTCAAAGCAAGGGTACGATGGGTATCGTTGAAAGGCCCAAAAGACTGGAAGGTTGCTGGTCGAGTACCCTGGGTCTCGGGGAGAGGCCTAGTGTCAAGGTTGGACATTGCCAAGGTTGGGCATATGGAGTTCATGCTAGAACTGGGGTTATCATTAGCCCTTGACATATGGCAAGGTTGGCCGTCATACGATAATGATGGTTTCGAAGCAAGATTAGCGGTGATAGCCAGAGTCTGTCATGTATGCTGGATGTTTTGCATGTGCCATCCCACGTGGATTATCGAACATCGAAGTAGATGTTCCTTGAGTGCTTGTCTGATATTGGTTTCGGCCTCTGGGGCTTGTATTCAAGGGATGTCGAATTCGACTAGGATGATCTACGTGAGATATATATAATCTCGATGCCATGGTTGCTACTGTTGGTTGTTTCTGTTTTCCATGGATGAATGGTTGTTCTGGTTCCTATGGATTAATGGTTGAAATGCTTGGTGTAAAGGCTATCACTGTCCGATGTGGGGAAGATAAGGTTGAGTTCTTCTCTGGTGATGTGGGTAGATAAGTTGTTCATTTACCCATTTTCATATGCTTTCTTGTTGAAGTTTGTTAGCTGTATTATCGCTCACTAAGACTATTGTCTAACTCAAAGTTTTATGTCTCCTCTTATTACCTTGGGCTGTTCATCCGGTTGTGGATGGGCAGACTAAGTAGCAGGTTACAGTTAATGGAGCTTAGTGATACGAGGAAGCTGAGCGATGACGAGCAGGAGGCTGGCGTACCAGTTTTATTCTATCTAGTATTTCTGTTTCCGCTGTTTGAGTTGCTTGAGAGTTGTAGTGAGGCCTTATGTACAAACTTGGATATCAGTTGGATAATCTTTCTGGATGTTGAAAGAGTTTCAAAAGTTTGCTATACGATACCTCATTACTATCACCTGTTGTATATGTTCTATTATATTTTATCCTTGCGCTGTGAGTTCTACGACAGGTTTTGATGTGTTCACTTACTATGATGATCGTCCATAGCAGCCTGGCACGCCTTTCAGCGCATTATTCCTCTTGTTTAGTGCGGGGGTTATGGGCGGTCGTCACATGTAACAACCCGTAAAATCGGGGCCAGTTTAAAAATTTTATTTTTGCAATTTTGGCGAATTTTGATTATTTAAAATGGATTATTTTAAATAATATCGACGGAAAATTTATTTTGAATATAAATAGAACGTATATATTATACACGTCGCCGTTAGAATATAAATATTTATAAATAATTATAAATAGAATTGAAAATGGCGCGGTAGTTCGATAATTCGATTTCAAACTTCAATTGAATGTACCGGGTGCAAAACAATCCGGATTTTAGTGAAACCAAAAATCATAGGATCTATTTGATAATATCTTTCCAACGAATCCGACAAATCAAAATTTCATATCGGGAATCAAAAGATATGTCCAGTTGAAAATTCTGAATAGTCGCTATGGAATTCAGGCCCTTAAAAATGGACATTTTGCAAATGACCTCGGATTTCGACGAAACTAGTTTTGTTGGATCTGTGATGTCGAGTTATTGCTAGATTCCAAATTTCATAATTTTTCGAAGCAATATGTGAGCGTGGCGAAGGAAAACGCGTTTGACCGGTTTCAGTTGATTTTAATCGACTGGAAATTGACCATTTTTCCAACGGTCTCAGAATTCGACGAAACTAGTTTTGTTAGGACCGTATCGTCAATACGAAGCTAGAAAATATTTTTTCTGGAATTTTTAGAGTTAGTATGTGACCCCGGTAATTTGAAATGTACGTTTAAAATTCAATAAAGTGATTTAAATGTAAATTTAACGGAAACTGATTCAAACAGTCGAATCAGCCTACGATACATATCCCATTGTGTTCGGAATGGGGGTAAAATGCTAAGGACGTCAGGCGGTGGGCCTCGTTTCGAGTTCGTATTTAAAGGTCAACCTTTTTTCGAATTAAATAATTAAAATAAAATAAAATAAAAATATATAATTTTTTCCCCTTTATTGGTTCTGGCCCCCCCTCGATTTAATCAGAAATCGTTTTCAAAATAAAAAAAAAAGAAAGAAAGGAGAAAGCCGCTGCCGATCTCGATCCTGCCCCGCCCCCTCTTCTTCCGCCACCGCGCGCCGTCAAGGCGTGTCCCCCTTCCCCTCGTCGAACTCCTCCTCCTCTCACTCCCTCTCTTCCCTAAACCACTGCAGCGCTAAGCCCCAACGCGAGCAGATCCGCCAGCAGCAGGACCCTCCCCTCCCACCTCGATCCGACCATCTGTGCGCCTCGCGACGACCGCTGAACCCGCCTGACCTAGATGCGCCTTCTCCTGCCGTCGATGACCTCCGTCCTTCGCCCTCCTTCTTATAAAAAAAAGAAAAAAAAAGAAAAGCACTGTAAGTCTTTTTAGTTCATTTATCTATTTTATTTTCTTTATTTATTTTATTTTATTTTATTTAGGCTTTAATATTGAACGTATTCGGTATTGTTTTAAAATTTAGAATAGTTTTAAAATCTGATTTTTCTTTTATAGGAAATATAAGTAAAAAGATTTTATTTTTAGAAATATAAGAATGATTTTAGTTCATAAAAATGTGATTTTTATAAAGATTAAAAATCATATGGAAGCGTAGAAGGTAGAAAAATATGATTTTTATATTTTTAAAGAATTAAAAATATGATTTTTATATTTTTAAAGTATTAAAAATATAGTCTTTACTATATAGGTGATGTCAAAATATGATTTTTGTTTAGGTAGAGAGTCAAAAATATAATTTTTACATGATAGGAATATTAAAAATATCATCTTTATATAGGAAGCAAAATAAAAATGTGATTTTTAAAGGTGAAAAGACAATATTTTTAAAAGTGAAAAGACGATATTTTGATATGAGTAGTGAAGTAAAAATATGATTTTTACTTCGAGGAAAATGTAAACTTTATTTTTATAAAGATGAAATCTTTAAATTTATAAAGGCGAAGTCTATATTTTTATAAAGGCGAAGTCTATATTTTTATAAAGGTGAAATCTTTATTTTAGAAAAGCGAAATCTTTATATGGAAAATAACGTGATAAAAATATAATTTTTATCTATATAACAGAATAGTAAAAATTCGATTTTTATATATTGAACTTTGAAATAAAAATTCGATTTTTATTTATTGAACTTTGAAATAGAAATTCGATTTTTATATATTGAACTTTGAAATAAAAATTCGATTTTTATATATTGAACTTTGAAATAAAAATTCGATTTTTATATATTGAACTTTGAAATAGAAATTCGATTTTTATATATTTAACTTTGAAATAGAAATATGATTTTTATATGCTGAACTTCGAAATAGAAATTCGATTTTTATGTATTGAACTTTGAAATAAAAATTCGATTTTTATTTATGGAATAGCGAGGTAAAAATGTGATTTTTACATAGGTAGTGAATACGGGCGAAGAAAGTGACAAGGGGCAAGAACGACGAAGATTTTCTTCTAAGAAGAGCCGTGGAGCTAGGATAGCTATAGGTGAGAATTTCTCACCTTTCAATTTCTTTTTCTAGTTATATATATATACTAGGATGCAGACGGTGCTTAGTAGCACCCGACACAATCGTCCACAGACCATGGACTTGTTTGTTTGACTGTTTGGTGATTGATTGCGATATTGGTTTGAATGTGATTTGTAGTGTGAAAAATCGAATCGATAAATTGGTTAGGATTAGACGTGCGCCGTTATAAGGCGAAGGAGTAAGGCTAGGTTAGACCCTTACTCCAAATTTTGTGGTTTGCATAACGAATTGATTTGATTGATGTGTGAATGGCGTGGGCCTTCACTAGACCGGGGATAAGGCTAGGCCTCGTCCCGTTTCTAGTATCGTGCCGTTATGCCGCCGAAATTTTCTAAAATATGTTAGAAAAATAAAAATACCATTTTATTTAAAGAATGAACTGAATAGAAATTCATATGTTAAAATAAAATGTTTTATCGTTAAAAATATAATTTTTAACGTGAATGTGAATAAATAAATATTCATTTACAAGCCGGACGGTTTGTTTATGTACACCTATTTGAAGAACATTGATTGGGTCGATAAATTTTGCACATCGCCCAACAGCACAAATAAAATGTGTGTTTGATTGTTTGGAACCCCACACGGGTGTTGGGATGAAATTTGAAGTTCACTCATCCTGATTTATTAATTATGTCGATCGGTTGATTGATAGGCTGTTTTAAGCGTTGAATATCTATATTTGATGCTTATACAGTGTAGTGCACTTTGGTTGATGGTTGATTATTTTTCAATGCTATGATATACATGTGTTGTATGAAAATCCATATAATTAACTTTATATGGTAATTGATTGGGCCTCATTCCAATTTGAAAAATAAAGAATATTATAAAATAAAGGTTCATGTGTTGACAGTACTCATCCATTGAGATTGGTCATGTGTTGAACGAAATATTTTAGTAATAAAATTTACATCTTTATCAATATAAAATAAAAGTTCATGTGTTGACAGTACTCATCCTTTGAGATTGGTCATGTGTTGAACGAAATATTTTGATAATAACAACTATTTTGAAAAAGAAATATTTGAAATAGAATATTTGAAAATAAAGGAATATATGAAGCCGTGTTGATTAGATTGACGCCATTTTGACGTGAACGATATTTATATCGATTTTAAAACGATTTCGAAATGAATTGAATTGAAAACGATTTCGAAATGAATTGAATTGAAAACGATTTCGAAATGAATTGAATTGAAAACGATTTCGAAATGAATTGAATTGAAAACGATTTCGAAATGAATTGAATTGAAAACGATTTCGAAATGAATTGAATTGAAAACGATTTCTAAATGAATTGAATTGAAAACGATTTCGAAATGAATTGAATTGAAAACGATTTCGAAATGAATTGAATTGAAAACGATTTCGAAATGAATTGAATTGAAAACGATTTCGAAATGAATTAAATTGAAAACGAATTCAAATTGAATTGAAAGTGGATTGAAATGAATTCAAATTGAATTGAAATTTGAATTGAATAGAAATGAACTTTGAAACGAATTTATAAAGAAGAATTCAATTTTGCTTTGAATTGAAATGGAAGTTGAAATAGATTTTGAAACGAATTTTAAAACTATTTATATAATTCGTTTTGAATAGAAAATCGACGAAGTATATATTATATATATTATATATATAATAGAATGGCCTGAATAGAACGCGCCGCGCCGCGGCAGTTCGTGAATTTCGACCATTTATTTCAAACGGACATTGCGGGAGATCCGACCGTCGGATTCTCCTAAAACCGGAACCGTTGGGTTCATATCGAAAAGAGCTTTCTAGCGAATGTTAGAAATTTGAAATCTAACGGTTGGATTTGGAATTATGTCCAAATCAAATTTGAAAAAGGTCGCTGTAAGTGCAGTTCGATGGCCATTGATGGCAATCGACTGTACGGGCCTTGATAAAATTATTAAAAATAGTAATAATTTGTGTAAAATCATAAGAAATGATTTGTGAAGATTTGGGATGAAAGACTCCATATTTGAAAAGATAAAAATAGATTTTTATCGAAATGAACTAGTTTTGAACTAGAATTATAATTCTATTTATTTTTAAATAAATAAATTGAATTCGAAAAGGGTTTTGAAAATAACCAAAATTTCCAATGATTGCATTGGAGTGGATTTGAATCGAAATTGTCTTCGGAATATTTCGATGTTGGAATTCGTGATTATACAGATGTTGTTATGGAAATTTGAAAGATATATATATTTATATCGTTATTTCCAATATAACATTTGTTAATCGTAGAATTTGATATTGAATATAAGCCGATATATTTTCTATTCAGAGCCTTATATTGAATATCAAATGTGATTTGGGTTTGTCGTGAATGGTGTCTTCACTAACACTGTTCTTGAACCCAGTAGAGAAAAGATTAAATCTTTTTATTTAGATTTAATGAAGTGTACCAATTAAATAATATTTAATTGGGATTGAATTGATATTGATTTTTGGGTTTATCGTGAACAGTGTTTTAAATAACACTTGTTCTTTAACCCGATAATTAATGGAATGTGATTTTGGGTTTATCGTGAACCGTGTTTTAAATGACACTGATTCTTTAACCCAGTCGAAGATTAAAACTAAGTGGAGTTTTAATGAATCTTTAATTAGATTGAAAAGATCGAAAATGGAGTATCACCAGTTTTGCTCCAGGCGATAGTTAAATCTTTAATTAGATTTGAACCTGAAATGGTAATTGAATTTATCGATAACACTGTGGTGTTAGATATGAAGTATTACCAGTTTTACTTCATGGGATGAATAGGTTGGGATTGGGAAATTAAAACAAATGATTACTTCGGTAAAGTTCGTTAATCCCGACTAATTCGAATTGATATTCAAAGATAGATTAAAGAATAAATTCAGGAATTTATCTTGGATAAAATTAATGGGAACCTTTCCCTATGAATGTGAAATTTAGAAACTAACTGTCGGTTAGCTAAGCAGAATGGTTTTCTGGATATTGATCTGATGTTGGTTTCGGCCTTCGGGGTTAATATTTGAGGAATTATTCTCTTGATTAATTTACGGTTAGTGACTAATGAATTGGAATGAGGCGTATGTTGTGTTTGTGTAACACTTTTATAATATATACGCGAGTTATTCGGAAAGACCGGGTTTATCCCATTCTGAATAACTGATACGACGATAAGTCGAAGATGAAGACGATGGTCGAAGACCGGAGGTCTTCACGTCGTTTGGGTAATTACTGATGATCTTGATTGGGCTGTACACCCAAGAAGATGGAAACAGTTAGTGATCGTCCAGACGTACTTGGAGATCGATGGATATGCGGGGTACTAGGTGCCTCCGGTTTCGTTCAGACCCAGGACGGACTTGTAAATGGACTGTGTGTCTGACATCGGATTTCATTCTGTGCGACTGACATCGGTTGCATAGGATGGTTTGCCTGTGTGGCATGCTAAGATGCAAATGATCAAGGCTTCTGTTGAAAAGCAAAGTCTTGTGGTGATGATCAAAGCACGGCCTTTGTGGCGTAGCTTTGTGTAACGTTTACCTCGCGTGTTTCACACCCGGTATGAACCAAAAACGGGAGACGGACCTCAGGGAGGACTTGCGTTTCTTTCTAGTTAGAAGTGGCGTCAGTGGTTTTACACGCCCTGACGAGTTTGACTTATGTGGTTGTTGCGGTTGCGAGGCGCCTCGGTTATATCGGTTTCGGCCGAATGCATTCTGGTCGGCTGACGGACCAGACTTACACCCCATAGGGTGGGGAGACGTATTGTTCAGGCATAATAATCCACTCCGTGTGGACCGGCCCTGACGATCCAAGGGGCAGTTGCGGCTGTTCCTGAGGGGCGGGCTAGAGCGTCTCGAATCGGTTGAGGACTATCTTTTGCCTCGGTTCATAGATGGAAATCCAATTTCCAAATACGTGACATTTGCGGTTTTATTTGTAAACCTATATATGGCGACATGATATATGGTACCCATGCCGCCTATGATTGATACTTATGATTTGAAGTTGTTTTACACTATGCACTTATAATAGTATCAAACAATTTGTTTTAAACGTATCAAGCATTCTTTGGCTGTTATAAGGGAAAACCCTATCCTCGGCTGCGTTGCATTGTGTGATGGGACCTGGGTCTTATAACAGCTTCATTTTCTTTATTTAGCATTGCGCTGTTTGTTTTATGCACTGGTATTCTTGGGAGGAAACCCGTTCCGTGTTATACGGCGTGGTCCCTTGATTTACCTAACTTTAAAAATAAAGATTAATAACTGTTTTAGTTCTCACACCAGTCCCAATACTGACCTGGAGTTTATTGTTTTAACCTAAACTCTGGGTGCCCTTATTTTCGACACGGGCAGCTAGTAGTTTTGGTTTTGCAGATTTATATTCACAGGATCCTGGTTTACAGCTGGAATGATATCCGGAAAGCTTTGTATCCGTATATCTCTTCTAGTTGTGTATTTCATTATTTTCCGCTGCGATGTATTTAAATGTAATTTAAATCTCTGATATTTCTGTGTAATATTCATTTATACTCTGTATATTCTTGTAATCTGGTGCATTGTTGTAATATACAGGGAAATGTTCTTTTATATGCGTTCTATTTTGTCGTGTTCTCAAACGATAGGGCGTTTCGAACGGTTTGGGTCGGTTTAGCGACTGGTTCGGACCGAGCGAAATTCTTTGCCGTCACAGTTGGTATCAGAGCTTTGGTTTACAAAGCTCAGAGAACAAGGCACATTAGAACCATACGAAAGAATTCATCAGATATTGGATTAGTAAAATCCAATGGGAATGGCTCGTTAGAGATGGGATCAGTAGTATCCTAGAACGGGTGTGAAGAGTATATTTTTCAAATAAAAACAATTTTGTTTTGAAAATCTAAATCAACTATTCGTATTTGATTATTTATTTTATATTGATTAGGACAATTCAGTATATAAAGAATTTGCATATACGCCTTGCAAACGTATATTCAAAATTTTAATATACTGGATAGATATAGAATTACCCTCTAATCGCCCGGAGATGATTTTGATGATGGAGCTCCATCATTAGAATTTATATTCGAGTGACAAACGTGTAATATCTATATATCTCCTATTGACTGGTGTGAGAACCAAAATTAGATAGGGCCTATTGTTGTGAATTGGCATCAAAAACATGATTTCTGACTATGTATCAAAGTTATGAATTTGAAAACTCTAATCCACTAATTGATTGATGTTTGTATTGCTTGTTTAATTGTTTGATAGTTTTGAACTATTATGCCTAACTGAATCAAATATTGACTTGTATTGAAATTTGGTCGCATTTGCTTGCATATACATGTATATCATTGAACAGGTCATAGCAAGGAGGCTAGAGCAGAGAATAAAATTTGTTTGCCCGACAAATAGGTACATGTTTACTACATAATTTCCTGTTTTGTTTGGGTGATGATGATTTTATGAGCCTATTGGCTAGCCGCTTGGCTTTTTCTTTTTCTTTTTGAGATCTGAAGGACCGGGGAAGCTATTTGAAATTCCCCGATGCTCCCGGTGCAGGGGAGGTTATGGCGAAATTTTTCAAAAATTTAGGGTGTTAGCCAAATTTTTGAAATTTTGAAAATTCTCAAAAACTAAAAAGTTAGAGAATGGAAGCCAGATCGAGCGTAGAGTTGAATAATCAAACCACTTTCGACTTTGTTCCTTTTCGGGGACGAAAAGTTTTAAGTGGGGGAGATTGTAACAACCCGTAAAATCGGGGCCAGTTTAAAATTTTTATTTTTGCAATTTTGGCGAATTTTGATTATTTAAAATGGATTATTTTAAATAATATCGACGGAAAATTTATTTTGAATATAAATAGAACGTATATATTATACGCGTCGCCGTTAGAATATAAATATTTATAAATAATTATAAATAGAATTGAAAATGGCGCGGTAGTTCGATAATTCGATTTCAAACTTCAATTGAATGTACCGGGTGCAAAACAATCCGGATTTTAGTGAAACCAAAAATCATAGGATCTATTTGATAATATCTTTCCAACGAATCCGACAAATCAAAATTTCATATCGGGAATCAAAAGATATGTCCAGTTGAAAATTCTGAATAGTCGCTATGGAATTCAGGCCCTTAAAAATGGACATTTTGCAAATGACCTCGGATTTCGACGAAACTAGTTTTGTTGGATCCGTGATGTCGAGTTATTGCTAGATTCCAAATTTCATAATTTTTCGAAGCAATATGTGAGCGTGGCGAAGGAAAACGCGTTTGACCGGTTTCAGTTGATTTTAATCGACTGGAAATTGACCATTTTTCCAACGGTCTCAGAATTCGACAAAACTAGTTTTGTTAGGACCGTATCGTCAATACGAAGCTAGAAAATATTTTTTCTGGAATTTTTAGAGTTAGTATGTGACCCCGGTAATTTGAAATGTACGTTTAAAATTCAATAAAGTGATTTAAATGTAAATTTAACGGAAACTGATTCAAACAGTCGAATCAGCCTACGATACATATCCCATTGTGTTCGGAATGGGGGTAAAATGCTAAGGACGTCAGGCGGTGGGCCTCGTTTCGAGTTCGTATTTAAAGGTCAACCTTTTTTCGAATTAAATAATTAAAATAAAATAAAATAAAAATATATAATTTTTTCCCCTTTATTGGTTCTGGCCCCCCCTCGATTTAATCAGAAATCGTTTTCAAAATTAAAAAAAAAAAGAAAGAAAGGAGAAAGCTGCTGCCGATCTCGATCCTGCCCCGCCCCCTCTTCTTCCGCCACCGCGCGCCGTCAAGGCGTGTCCCCCTTCCCCTCGTCGAACTCCTCCTCCTCTCACTCCCTCTCTTCCCTAAACCACCGCAGCGCTAAGCCCCAACGCGAGCAGATCCGCCAGCAGCAGGACCCTCCCCTCCCTCCTCGATCCGACCATCTGTGCGCCTCGCGACGACCGCTGAACCCGCCTGACCTAGATGCGCCTTCTCCTGCCGTCGATGACCTCCGTCCTTCGCCCTCCTTCTTATAAAAAAAAAAAAAAAGAAAAGCGCTGTAAGTCTTTTTAGTTCATTTATCTATTTTATTTTCTTTATTTATTTTATTTTATTTTATTTAGGCTTTAATATTGAACGTATTCGGTATTGTTTTAAAATTTAGAATAGTTTTAAAATCTGATTTTTCTTTTATAGGAAATAGAAGTAAAAAGATTTTATTTTTAGAAATATAAGAATGATTTTAGTTCATAAAAATGTGATTTTTATAAAGATTAAAAATCATATGGAAGCGTAGAAGGTAGAAAAATATGATTTTTATATTTTTAAAGAATTAAAAATATGATTTTTATATTTTTAAAGTATTAAAAATATAGTCTTTACTATATAGGTGATGTCAAAATATGATTTTTGTTTAGGTAGAGAGTCAAAAATATAATTTTTACATGATAGGAATATTAAAAATATCATCTTTATATAGGAAGCAAAATAAAATTGTGATTTTTAAAGGTGAAAAGACAATATTTTTAAAAGTGAAAAGACGATATTTTGATATGAGTAGTGAAGTAAAAATATGATTTTTACTTCGAGGAAAATGTAAACTTTATTTTTATAAAGATGAAATCTTTAAATTTATAAAGGCGAAGTCTATATTTTTATAAAGGCGAAGTCTATATTTTTATAAAGGTGAAATCTTTATTTTAGAAAAGCGAAATCTTTATATGGAAAATAACGTGATAAAAATATAATTTTTATCTATATAACAGAATAGTAAAAATTCGATTTTTATATATTGAACTTTGAAATAAAAATTCGATTTTTATATATTGAACTTTGAAATAGAAATTCGATTTTTATATATTGAACTTTGAAATAAAAATTCGATTTTTATATATTGAACTTTGAAATAAAAATTCGATTTTTATATATTGAACTTTGAAATAGAAATTCGATTTTTATATATTTAACTTTGAAATAGAAATATGATTTTTATATGCTGAACTTCGAAATAGAAATTCGATTTTTATGTATTGAACTTTGAAATAAAAATTCGATTTTTATTTATGGAATAGCGAGGTAAAAATGTGATTTTTACATAGGTAGTGAATACGGGCGAAGAAAGTGACAAGGGGCAAGAACGACGAAGATTTTCTTCTAAGAAGAGCCGTGGAGCTAGGATAGCTATAGGTGAGAATTTCTCACCTTTCAATTTCTTTTTCTAGTTATATATATATATACTAGGATGTAGACGGTGCTTATTAGCACCCGACACAATCGTCCACAGACCATGGACTTGTTTGTTTGACTGTTTGGTGATTGATTGCGATATTGGTTTGAATGTGATTTGTAGTGTGAAAAATCGAATCGATAAATTGGTTAGGATTAGACGTGCGCCGTTATAAGGCGAAGGAGTAAGGCTAGGTTAGACCCTTACTCCAAATTTTGTGGTTTGCATAACGAATTGATTTGATTGATGTGTGAATGGCGTGGGCCTTCACTAGACCGGGGATAAGGCTAGGCCTCGTCCCGTTTCTAGTATCGTGCCGTTATGCCGCCGAAATTTTCTAAAATATGTTAGAAAAATAAAAATACCATTTTATTTAAAGAATGAACTGAATAGAAATTCATATGTTAAAATAAAATGTTTTATCGTTAAAAATATAATTTTTAACGTGAATGTGAATAAATAAATATTCATTTACAAGCCGGACGGTTTGTTTATGTACACCTATTTGAAGAACATTGATTGGGTCGATAAATTTTGCACATCGCCCAACAGCACAAATAAAATGTGTGTTTGATTGTTTGGAACCCCACACGGGTGTTGGGATGAAATTTGAAGTTCACTCATCCTGATTTATTAATTATGTCGATCGGTTGATTGACAGGCTGTTTTAAGCGTTGAATATCTATATTTGATGCTTATACAGTGTAGTGCACTTTGGTTGATGGTTGATTATTTTTCAATGCTATGATATACATGTGTTGTATGAAAATCCATATAATTAACTTTATATGGTAATTGATTGGGCCTCATTCCAATTTGAAAAATAAAGAATATTATAAAATAAAGGTTCATGTGTTGACAGTACTCATCCATTGAGATTGGTCATGTGTTGAACGAAATATTTTAGTAATAAAATTTACATCTTTATCAATATAAAATAAAAGTTCATGTGTTGACAGTACTCATCCTTTGAGATTGGTCATGTGTTGAACGAAATATTTTGATAATAACAACTATTTTGAAAAAGAAATATTTGAAATAGAATATTTGAAAATAAAGGAATATATGAAGCCGTGTTGATTAGATTGACGCCATTTTGACGTGAACGATATTTATATCGATTTTAAAACGATTTCGAAATGAATTGAATTGAAAACGATTTCGAAATGAATTGAATTGAAAACGATTTCGAAATGAATTGAATTGAAAACGATTTCGAAATGAATTGAATTGAAAACGATTTCGAAATGAATTGAATTGAAAACGATTTCGAAATGAATTGAATTGAAAACGATTTCGAAATGAATTGAATTGAAAACGATTTCGAAATGAATTGAATTGAAAACGATTTCGAAATGAATTGAATTGAAAACGATTTCGAAATGAATTAAATTGAAAACGAATTCAAATTGAATTGAAAGTGGATTGAAATGAATTCAAATTGAATTGAAATTTGAATTGAATAGAAATGAACTTTGAAACGAATTTATAAAGAAGAATTCAATTTTGCTTTGAATTGAAATGGAAGTTGAAATAGATTTTGAAACGAATTTTAAAACTATTTATATAATTCGTTTTGAATAGAAAATCGACGAAGTATATATTATATATATTATATATATAATATAATGCCCTGAATAGAACGCGCCGCGCCGCGGCAGTTCGTGAATTTCGACCATTTATTTCAAACGGACATTGCGGGAGATCCGACCGTCGGATTCTCCTAAAACCGGAACCGTTGGGTTCATATCGAAAAGAGCTTTCTAGCGAATGTTAGAAATTTGAAATCTAACGGTTGGATTTGGAATTATGTCCAAATCAAATTTGAAAAAGGTCGCTGTAAGTGCAGTTCGATGGCCATTGATGGAAATCGACTGTACGGGCCTTGATAAAATTATTAAAAATAGTAATAATTTGTGTAAAATCATAAGAAATGATTTGTGAAGATTTGGGATGAAAGACTCCATATTTGAAAAGATAAAAATAGATTTTTATCGAAATGAACTAGTTTTGAACTAGAATTATAATTCTATTTATTTTTAAATAAATAAATTGAATTCGAAAAGGGTTTTGAAAATAACCAAAATTTCCAATGATTGCATTGGAGTGGATTTGAATCGAAATTGTCTTCGGAATATTTCGATGTTGGAATTCGTGATTATACAGATGTTGTTATGGAAATTTGAAAGATATATATATTTATATCGTTATTTCCAATATAACATTTGTTAATCGTAGAATTTGATATTGAATATAAGCCGATATATTTTCTATTCAGAGCCTTATATTGAATATCAAATGTGATTTGGGTTTGTCGTGAATGGTGTCTTCACTAACACTGTTCTTGAACCCAGTAGAGAAAAGATTAAATCTTTTTATTTAGATTTAATGAAGTGTACCAATTAAATAATATTTAATTGGGATTGAATTGATATTGATTTTTGGGTTTATCGTGAACAGTGTTTTAAATAACACTTGTTCTTTAACCCGATAATTAATGGAATGTGATTTTGGGTTTATCGTGAACCGTGTTTTAAATGACACTGATTCTTTAACCCAGTCGAAGATTAAAACTAAGTGGAGTTTTAATGAATCTTTAATTAGATTGAAAAGATCGAAAATGGAGTATCACCAGTTTTGCTCCAGGCGATAGTTAAATCTTTAATTAGATTTGAACCTGAAATGGTAATTGAATTTATCGATAACACTGTGGTGTTAGATATGAAGTATTACCAGTTTTACTTCATGGGATGAATAGGTTGGGATTGGGAAATTAAAACAAATGATTACTTCGGTAAAGTTCGTTAATCCCGACTAATTCGAATTGATATTCAAAGATAGATTAAAGAATAAATTCAGGAATTTATCTTGGATAAAATTAATGGGAACCTTTCCCTATGAATGTGAAATTTAGAAACTAACTGTCGGTTAGCTAAGCAGAATGGTTTTCTGGATATTGATCTGATGTTGGTTTCGGCCTTCGGGGTTAATATTTGGGGAATTATTCTCTTGATTAATTTACGGTTAGTGACTAATGAATTGGAATGAGGCGTATGTTGTGTTTGTGTAACACTTTTATAATATATACGCGAGTTATTCGGAAAGACCGGGTTTATCCCATTCTGAATAACTGATACGACGATAAGTCGAAGATGAAGACGATGGTCGAAGACCGGAGGTCTTCACGTCGTTTGGGTAATTACTGATGATCTTGATTGGGCTGTACACCCAAGAAGATGGAAACAGTTAGTGATCGTCCAGACGTACTTGGAGATCGATGGATATGCGGGGTACTAGGTGCCTCCGGTTTCGTTCAGACCCAGGACGGACTTGTAAATGGACTGTGTGTCTGACATCGGATTTCATTCTGTGCGACTGACATCGGTTGCATAGGATGGTTTGCCTGTGTGGCATGCTAAGATGCAAATGATCAAGGCTTCTGTTGAAAAGCAAAGTCTTGTGGTGATGATCAAAGCACGGCCTTTGTGGCATAGCTTTGTGTAACGTTTACCTCGCGTGTTTCACACCCGGTATGAACCAAAAACGGGAGACGGACCTCAGGGAGGACTTGCGTTTCTTTCTAGTTAGAAGTGGCGTCAGTGGTTTTACACGCCCTGACGAGTTTGACTTATGTGGTTGTTGCGGTTGCGAGGCGCCTCGGTTATATCGGTTTCGGCCGAATGCATTCTGGTCGGCTGACGGACCAGACTTACACCCCATAGGGTGGGGAGACGTATTGTTCAGGCATAATAATCCACTCCGTGTGGACCGGCCCTGACGATCCAAGGGGCAGTTGCGGCTGTTCCTGAGGGGCGGGCTAGAGCGTCTCGAATCGGTTGAGGACTATCTTTTGCCTCGGTTCATAGATGGAAATCCAATTTCCAAATACGTGACATTTGCGGTTTTATTTGTAAACCTATATATGGCGACATGATATATGGTACCCATGCCGCCTATGATTGATACTTATGATTTGAAGTTGTTTTACACTATGCACTTATAATAGTATCAAACAATTTGTTTTAAACGTATCAAGCATTCTTTGGCTGTTATAAGGGAAAACCCTATCCTCGGCTGCGTTGCATTGTGTGATGGGACCTGGGTCTTATAACAGCTTCATTTTCTTTATTTAGCATTGCGCTGTTTGTTTTATGCACTGGTATTCTTGGGAGGAAACCCGTTCCGTGTTATACGGTGTGGTCCCTTGATTTACCTAACTTTAAAAATAAAGATTAATAACTGTTTTAGTTCTCACACCAGTCCCATGACTGACCTGGAGTTTATTGTTTTAACCTAAACTCTGGGTGCCCTTATTTTCGACACGGGCAGCTAGTAGTTTTGGTTTTGCAGATTTATATTCACAGGATCCTGGTTTACAGCTGGAATGATATCCGGAAAGCTTTGTATCCGTATATCTCTTCTAGTTGTGTATTTCATTATTTTCCGCTGCGATGCATTTAAATGTAATTTAAATCTCTGATATTTCTGTGTAATATTCATTTATACTCTGTATATTCTTGTAATCTGGTGCATTGTTGTAATATACAGTGAAATGTTCTTTTATATGCGTTCTATTTTGTCGTGTTCTCAAACGATAGGGCGTTTCGAACGGTCTGGGTCGGTTTAGCGACTGGTTCGGACCGAGCGAAATTCCTTGCCGTCACATCACACTAGTATTAGGGTTTTTATGAACGACCGTGTCGATCACCAACTTGTTGGTGGGAATCTACGGATAAGATTTTACTTGAGCCAGATATGGTTAGGGAAACTTCTGAGGAGATAGACTTGATTCGAAGATGAATAAAGACGACACAGGGCCGACAAAAGTCAAACACTGACAAGAGACGGACCGACCTTGAGTTCGATGTTGGAGACAGGGTTTTTATTAAAGTGTCACCGTGGAGGAACGTAGTTCGCTTTGGGGAGTGTGGGGAAATTAGCACCAAGGTTCGTAGGGCAATCTCCCATTACAGAAAGAATTGGACAGACTACAGAGTGAAGTTGCCGAAAAAAAGCTTAATGGTGTTCATGACATGTTTCACGTGTCGCATGTGAGGAAGTGTTTACATGATACCGCGGAAATAGTGGAGCCGAGCATGCTTAGAGAAGTGGAAGTGGAGCAAGATGCCACGATTAGACGAGCTCCTACATGCATCCTTGGATCGGAGATCAAGAAGTTACGCAATAGAGAGGTCAAGTTAGTTAAAATCCAATGAGGAGATGATCAAGGAGACACGACTTGGGAGACGGGAGACAAGATGCGTACGTTGTACCCTTTCATTTTTAAGGTTATACTCTTAATTTCTCCTTTTTCTTTCACTTTGTTTAGACTTATCCTATCGTTTAGTGCATCCTCTCGATTACATTCTTGATCTTTAGGTAGGAAGATCCTATGGTTGTAAACATGTGTTTGAGACATGTTATGTTTGGTAGATGCAAGTGGATGCAAGTGTTTGCTAGTGGTTGCTCGTGGATGCATTTACACACACATTAGACACTAGATCGGCTTAGTCACTTTCATATTGCATATGCATATGTGTATTTGTATATGGATTGAAACTTGATGTGTTATCATATAGATGTTGCATTTGTATGAATGATTGTGCACTCATGTAGAAGTTATAAAGTACGATTAGGAATAATTGCGTACATGATGGACTCATGACACTTACATAATTCGCATTAAGGAGGTTAACTGAATCAGTAGACCGCCTGATTTTGCATTAGATAAGGACATATACACACACTATGCATATGATCGTGAAAGCATTAGTAACCTATTTAAGGAAAATGGATGCCCGTGATTGAATGGTTGAGTAGATGGCTATTGGATGGTAGGATACACATTCTTCTTGACTTGAAGATTTCGGGGACGAAATCCTTTAAGTAGGGGGGAATGTAACACCCCATAATTTTAAAACGGGACATAAGAGATAATTAAAGAATAATTAATCTTTAAAAGAAGAATTGGGTGAAACGGGTTACGCCATTGCGTTCGTCTCGGAATTCTGCTTGAGATAGAGCCCGAGTTTGCGTGAATCGGACTCCGTATGAAGAAGTTATGGAGGTTAGAAGTTTTCAAGTTTAAGTAGAAATTGAATTAAATTAATAATTAAATAAATCGAGTTCGAAATTCAAATCTGCAGAGAAGGCTGGGCGGGAAAAGTCCCGCCACAGAGTGTCGACCACCTAGGGGTGTCGACACAGGTGTCGACCCTCCTATAGGGGTGTCAACATAGGTGTCGACCCCCCTGTAGGTGTCGACTCCCGCGACCTGATCTGGACAGTGACGATTTTCTGAGGTGTTAGGGCATATGTGTCATGTTCTGGTTGGCTCTCTTGGGTTTGGATGGCTTTGATGACTCCTAGGTTGATCTAAAGGCCCATATTGATCCTAGACATCTATATATACATAGTTAAACCTAAACCCTAACCTCACAACCCTAAACTATGATGCCATCATGTTGTTCATCTACAAACTAACCTAGTCGCCACCATAACAAATCAAATTCTAAATTAAAGATAAAAAGATAAGAGATAAAGATTCAAAGCCTAGGAATTGCGAAAAGGAATTCTAGAACAACGACGAACGAATCAACGCCTACAACGGATTAGCTTTGCAACTTCAGAAATTAGATCCCAGAATTCAAGATCTGTTTTCTGTGAGTGCAGTTGCTTTCACAAGATAATTGTTTAAACGTAATTGTGATGAGTTATGAATTGGACTGTATGAAAATGTTTGTAAATCATATAAATTTTATGTCTTTGCAAACTATGTTTTGATTTATGATTGATTTGATTCATTATATGCAAGTTATGTTCTATGTTAATTCATATGCCTAATTACGTATGCAAGTTATGTATGCAAGTTTGCTCGATCTATGCAAGTTATGAAAGATTATATGCAAGTCATGTTCATACATGTAAGATCATATTTTATATATTCATATGTTTAGATCTACATGTTTATATGATTAGATCCATATCAGTCCGTATGTTTAGAGTTATATGTTCATATGTTTAGATCTACATGTTTATATGATTAGATCCATATCAGTCCATATGTTTAGAACTATATGTTCATATATTTAGATCTACATGTTTATATGATTAGATCCATATCAGTCCATATGTTTAGAACTATATGTTCATATGTTTAGATCTACATGTTTATATGATTAGATCCATATCAGTCCATATGTTTAGAACTATATGTTCATATGTTTAGATCTACATGTTTATATGATTAGATCCATATCAGTCCATATGTTTAGAATTATACGTTCATTTATTTAAATCCGTGCAAGTTTATGTTTAGATCCATGCTAGTTCGCACTCAATATGTTGATTGGATCCATTTTTATATGTTTATAGATTTATGCCGTCTTAGATCTATATTGTATATGCCAGTTATGATGTCATATGTTTCTTCCCTTTTTCCTTTTTTCATGAGTTGGGCTAATTGCGAGCCTAACGTATCACATGAACTATACGTATGAACGACGTGGGAACGTTGGGGAAAAGTTTTGGTAAAGGTTGAATATTATGTAATTGGCATAAAAAGGGGTTGTAATCATATAATTAACTTTGGCCATAACTAGAAAATGTGGCATAACTTAAATTATCCACACTTATGGATAATTTACATATAAACTTGGACATGAATGGTAAATATGTAAATTGGCTAAAAGATGAACGTGCCTAACCCGAGGTTCGATTGAGTTGCAGTGTAAGACTCCCCGGAACCGCCCGGCACATCCAGCGACCGCAACAACATTGATCTAATGTGAGAGGTTAGCGCATTAAGCCCAAAAACCCGAGGTTAGAATGAGTTTGCGGTAGAATTCTGCCCGAAACCTCCCGGCACATCCAACAACCGCAAAGAATAGTTCTAATGTGAGAGGTTGGTGCTTTAATGAATAAATTAAAGCAAAGGAACAGGCATGCTAAGAATGGAAAGGTTAAGTAACATATGAACAAGCGACACTTAACCAATACAACATGTTAGGTGGGTGGGTTAAGTTAACATGGACAAGAAGACAACTTAACCAATATTACATGAACAAAGTGGATAGGGTTAAGGCAAGCTTAACCAATAATACATATGGACTTGATAAGGGGAAGGGTTAAGTAAATCTTGGGTAAATGGGTAATATTAGTATATATAGGCCCACAAACATAACTGTTAAATAAACATGTGTGAATCAGTGAGAAGGTTAAGTAACATATGTATAGGCAACACTTAACCAGTACAACATGTTAATTAAGCAAATGGGTGGGGTTAAGTTAAATTGAGAACACTTAACCATTATAACATGTTGATTAGGAAACCCTAGTAACGGAGACCCATTTCAGCAGTAACCCACATAGATGTATCATGGTACCCTGAGCTAGGCAGGGTGGGGCACGATTACTGGGCTGATTATAAGTGGTCAAAATAGCGGCGGGTGGTGCAGCAGTGTAGGTTCCGACGGAGTATGGGCGTGCACGTGCTCCGGAATGGAAAAAGCAGGCACTGGGCATCAGTAGTATGCACTGTGCATCTTGAATCGTGTCGGGTTGCCATCATGGGAATTGATACACCCCATGATGGGGCCAGCACAAGTATCTACATACAAGCGGGGCCAAATGACACAAGTAATGAATACATACAAGCGAGGTCAAATGACACAAGTAATAAATACATGCGAGTTAGGGAGCCGATCGAACGAGGAAGGTAGTGGGTACAACTCGTGAGCGTAGGAGCAAAAATGGGCACCTACGATAGCAGCTAGGAGGACACGAAACTACCATTATCATGATTAGTAAGAGGGATCAACTTTAAGTATGTGACTAGTAAGGGTGCGGTGTAACTAGTAATGATACAGTGTTACTAGCATTGATACAGTGTAGTAATTATCCAGTAGTGATTAGAAGCGCAATCAACGTTATATCTTGTTCATTTTGTCTGCTTTGTCATGCTTGTTTATTCTACAGTCATTTCTTGCTTTCCAGTTCATGTTCTTATCCTGTTACTTTAATGATTATATTGTTAAAGTCACTGGACTCACCAGACTTATGTCTGACCTAGTTTGTTTCGCCTCTTTTCTTCGGTTTCCCCCCCAGGTTCTTAGGGATGAAATACTCAAGCTTAGTTCAGATATCTCTTTCTTCCAGCTTGAAGTTGAAAGGTGTATTGCTTGGCTTTGATTCTGTGTATGGCATTTTTCTGTTGGTGATTATGGCTTTAAAATTATGTACTCTGAAGGTTTTGTACAAGACTGATATTATGTACTTGATTTTGGTATTTGGAAATGTAATCAAACTTATTTCTGTTTCCACTGCAATAAAATTACAAAATTTTCAAGTACTACTTTTTCTGTCTTGTAATATTCCGTTCTGTTTACTTATAATGCTCCACGAAACTTAATGCATTCCCTTTGTGAGTGACATTAACGGACGTGGGGTGTGACAGTAAACCTTAGTTAAGAGAACTAAGTTAATAAGTAAATTATGATGACGGTATACGACAAGATTATGATTGAATGAGAAAGAAGAAGGCAAACTTATGGAGATAAGTAAGTTGTATTTAATCATAAATGTCGAATGACAGAAAACATGTAAAGTAAGATGTACTTAATTATAAATTAAGTAGAACATGTTATGGCAACCATGAGATGGGACAAAGAGTAGTGTAAAGAGAATGAATTATGAATATTGAATTACAATACAGAGAATAACATGTTGTAGGCTTATTAATGAACTTAAATGAGTTAAGTTATGAATGAGGTTAATAAGCAAGAGAAACTTGGTAACTTGAAGAAGAAGTCAAGGGAAAATGGAAACAACTAAGTTAATGGGAAATCTATCGAGTTGGAGCAAGCGCGTAATTAATGATTAGACATAGGATCTAATGACACAGTAAACTGAGGCGCCTGGGACAGTCCGTATGTTAGAGGATGAATAGCCAAACGGGGTTGATCATCGTGGTATCGTAAGACACGAGGGGAGCACATGTTAATCTGATTATTCTGGCGGCTCCGACGAAGTGGAAGGGGAAGCACGCGGCTTCATGAGATGTTAAAGGTGCTCCTGGTAGTCCTTTGTGGTGTAGTTTCGGACTGTGCTCACAGAGGTTGGGTCTGCGTGTAACTATCAGGTGGGTGGGCCTTGACTGCACAAGTAGGGGGCAGTCAGAATGCTGTGACGTGGTGACATTAAGGGTAGCTCGGCGGCTGCCTCACTTCGGAGGCGGAGGGTCAGGACCAACAAAGATAGTATAGGTCGTCGAGAACCTGTCATCGGCAGCCAGTGAGATGCGGAAAGACTAGAGCTAAACACAAGAGGCTATCGACCTTTCATTATCGAGGCGGTGGTTGAGGGTAGATACCACATGGATGTTTAGATTGTTTTCTTAGGGGCTTGTCGCTTAGCTCTTGTAGTCTTTACTATTTAAGGGAGGGGCCGAGGTAGGGCCATAGCCACCATAGAAAAACAGACCCGAGGGATATTTATGTGAGAGGCTCTTAAAGGTAGGCCTGCACAAATATAAGGAAAGCTCCCGACCGAGTTCCTTATGTAGCTCTGCCACGGAACTCGGGCACGCACACATGATAGGTCTGCGGGTTAGGCATCGAATATGTTTGGTGATACGTACGTGGGAAAATCTAAGTACACACATGTCTGCTCTGGGTGGTGCATCGTAGAATAGAGGGAATTATTCGATGATGGCAGTCACTACGCCTACGTAATATAGTTATAATGGTTCCATGCAAACGTAGAGTCGTTATATACAGAGATCCGTACATCACTCGGATGTAATATAAGGGACTGCATATATTCCTACGATGATACGGTGAGGACCATGCGAGTGGGGTACCATGGGGTGTACCTTAATTTGGGGGTAGCTACATATATATTATATTAAGTTAATCTACTAGGGAGTAGATAAGTACAACGAGTGTGTGTGTAAGCGTGGAGCGCTGTTGACACCAATAACCTAATAAATAAGAAAATGTAACTGAATGGTATATGTAGGATTATCCAAAGTGTGTACTTTAAATTCATTCACATAGAACTTTTGTTCTGACCCCCTCCTCATAACACAGTTGCAGGTTAGGCTTGAGATAGAGATGTTATATCTTTGGATACTGCGTAGGCAGTATTATTATTATTAAGGTAAAGCTATATTTTGATTATATTATATTTTGTTCCTTCCGCTGTGAGATGTTTTCCGAACTTTGACATGTTTTATGTCTCTGTCTTTTTTCTGCAGGATACCAGAGCAAACCAACACGACTTTCGATGGATTGAGTTTTTGAAAAAAATCGGTCTGTCGAGATCCGGGTTGTTACATCTAGCATCAGAGCTTCGGTTTAGGGCTCTTAGGGAGATAATGAGTTAGCGTATTTGTATTTTCAAAAATATAAATATAAATATATATAAACCTAGATCCATAAGGAGCCCACTAAATAGAAGGAGTAAAATATGGAAAGAGTCGGGATACTGGTTTGTGCACTAAAGGAATGAACCTAGAAATTTTGAGACCCTTAGGTGGTTTAGTTAGAAGTGTACAATACGATTTGGTATTGGAAAAAAAGTATCCTATATGATAGAAACTGAAATGTTAATATTTCAGATTAGTGGGTTAAGATTTGAAACCTTTTAAATTAGAAAAAGGTTAGAAAGTGGAAAATGGATTACGAATATATATAGTTGAGAGAATTGAAAGTGTCTAGGAAAGCCTAGTTGAGTTGAAAAGACCCCCTTTGAGTCTAACCCAATGATTAACTTTTAAGAACTTGAATTTATATTAAAAAAAATTAGCTAAAGAATTTGTGATGTTTTCAAGTTTTAATCTTAAAAGTATTTTTGAGGAAAATTATGCAAAGAACATATTTAGTGCATGTTGGGTTTTAAAGTAAAGTGGGGTATATTTTTTAAAACAATGATTACTTGTTTTAAAAAGAATTCTCTCATGAAAAAGTATACAACTCACTAGTTTTCATATTATAATATTTGAAAGGATTAAGAAGTAAAGCATACAGAGTTTTGCATTTTGTAAAAGAAGTTTTGAAATT
This sequence comes from Allium sativum, assembly GCA_030737875.1. Classification (NCBI taxonomy): domain Eukaryota; kingdom Viridiplantae; phylum Streptophyta; class Magnoliopsida; order Asparagales; family Amaryllidaceae; genus Allium; species Allium sativum. Next base: position 126,559,442 of record CM060927.1, on the reverse strand, counting down.
TCTATTCTGTTTTGAAAAGAAATTTTGTTGGGTGGACAAAATAAGTTGTAGAAAGTAAGAATAGAGTAGATATTTGCACCTTGTAGATAGCAACCAAATTAACATTGTAAGTAGAAACAATGTAAACCTAATAGTTGTCCTTGTCTACTCCATTTTTGTGATTTGAAAAAAAAATGTTTTGCATTTTTATGTTGCAACATGTTTTACGGTTTGGCAAAAGTAAGTTTTGAAAAAGAAAATAAAGTTTTAGTACTTTTAATTTTGGAAGAAAAATGATATGAAAAAAAATGAGGCCAAACCACATTTTAAAAAGAATGGAGTAGGTAAGGAATAATGCCTAGAAAGAATTGAGATAAGAAATTAAATAATTGGAACCAACTGGAGATTGGTTGAGTTGAGTGATTCTCTGAGTATCAATCTGATGTTGATTTCGGTCTTCGGGGTTGATAGTTAGGGAGTTATTCTCTTACCAATTTACGATCAGAGATAAGATAATGTTGAACTAATAAAAATTCCCGTAGAATGCATAAGCATTGTAAAGCCCAGGATTGTTGCTTGAGAGAAAAAAAGTATAGGCCAGTAGTACACAGCAAGGACTAGTAGTAACTACTAGATAAGAAAGGCAAGTGAGCGTTGAGGGTTTGTGGTTGGACTTTTCTTTAGTGAAATAGTCTTATGATTCTTGGCCCTTAGTAGTAGCTATGTAGGATGAAGAAAGGCTTATTTGAAAATAAACTTAAATCATTGGATTAAGTAAAATAAGCTAAGAAAGAAAAAAAGCCTCACTAAAAAGAAAACAATAAACTCAGAAAAGCAACAAATGTAGCGGGAAAAGAAAATGAAAATCTTAAGAAAAGACGAATAAGAATGAAATCTTTTTCCAAGATAAGTTGAAAAAGAAAAGGAAGTTTTCTTATGTGGGTTGTGCTGGATAGGAAAGTAGGGGATCTTTATAGAATACTTACATAAAATCCAAGTATAATTAAAAGGGTACATAAAAGAAAAACGGAAAATGTAAATTCTTCCATTTTATACCATTTTGTAACATAAGAAATCGAATTTAGAAAATTAGTTTTTTCTAAATTTCGAATTTAATGATGGTTGGTACAGGTCTGGATGCAACAATTGGATGAACTATGCTCTTACTCTGTAAGAGTGTGGGAAAATTTGGGTGAAAAATGTTTTGATTTTAAAAAATATTGCATTCATATAGAACTGCAAGTATATTTAGGATGTGAGCATCATGTTTTGAAAGAGTTTTCGAAAAGTTTGCATACATATAGGTGGTACCAAATTAGGCATACATGCATTACTATGATGTACTTCACTTTGCACATGTGCACAATGCTTGCAAAAATTGGATGCACACATGATAGTTGGATATTATGCGAGGGATTATCTATTTTACCCCTATCGAATTTCGGGGACGAAATTCTTTAAGGGTGGGCGAATGTAACACCCCTCATTTTTTTAATATAATTAAATATATTTATATGCATGGATATATAAATAATGGTGATGTACAATTTAAATTAATACATACATTGAAGAGAAGAAAAATTAATACGATAACAATGTATGTAACAGAATAGATAATAAAATAAAGATACTTAATTTAAATATCTGGAATTAAGTAAAACGAACATCACCATTGCGTTCGTCTCGGAATTCTGCTGGGGATAGAGTCCGAGTTTGCGTAAATCGGATACAGTATGAAGAAGTTATGAGACTTAGAAGATTTCGAGTTTAAAGCAGAATTTAATTAAATATTAATTATATAACAAAACCAGTTCAAAAATCAAATTTGACCAAAACGTGCTGAGCGGGAAAATTCCTGCTCAAGGGTGTCGACCCCCCAGGGGGTGTCTACATGGGTGTTGACCCCCCTTAGGGGGTGCTGATAGGGGTGTCGACCCCCCTATAGGGGTGTCGACCCCCTAGTCCAAATCTGGGTTGGGTGCATTTTTGTGTTTCTTGACATTTTTGTGGCACCATTCGTTGACCTAGAGGCTATGTAAAGGACCCTAAACCTATTATTTTCTTCACTAGAAATAGTGGTGACGTTGTAATGCTGCTTCTACTCAAATTAAATTAGTTCTTCTTCTTCCCCAAACAAATCTAATCTCTTCTCTTTCTCTCCAAATCTCTTCTTAAAATAAAAAGATACATCTAGGATTCCTTTACTCCAAAATAAAAGAAAAGAATTCAGATGCCTAGATCTATGCTGCGTAAAAAGGGAGAAAACCAAGGATCAGATCTAGAAGGGGGAAAGAATACAAGTGAGTGGATTTAAAATACAATTTGTATAATAGTAGATCTATCGTTCGTCATTCCCCATTTACACACATAATAAACATATTGAAGAGCTAATCCGATAAAGTGAGTTTGTGGTACTTATAGATTAAAATACCTAATAAGTAATTGGATCTAAGATTTGGACTAGAATCATATCAGTTCACCATAGTTTGTAGATCAGATCTAGAATTCACCTATGCCTAATTTAATCTTCGTATATTTAACTTGTTATTATGAACAGTTGTTTATGCCTATGCTTGTTTTCCTCCTTTCTTTATTCCCTTTTTATTTTTATTTTTATAGCTAGGCTATCTTTGAGCCTACGTCTATTGCGGATTTATGTGATTGAAACGATATTGGAAAAAAAGTGAAAAAGTTGATTTGGGTATAACATGGGATTGATAGGTTTGGGGCATAACTTATAATGGGGTTATGGGCATAACTATATTTGGAATTATGAATACCACTATGGTGGGATTTATGAATACAAATAAAATTGTAATTATGAATATGAAAATTCGGATTTTAAGTTGAATAAGGATTATAGGCATAATCTATTGATAGGATTATAAGTATAAACGTGAATTGGGGTGTATGGGCAATTGACATATGTTATAATCCAAGATTCGAATTATAGGTATAAGTTATAATAAGAACTTATATGCCTAAGACACGAGGTTAGATTCAGATTGCGGTATAAGTCTAACGGGAACCGCCCGGCATATCCAGCAACCGCAAACGGAATCTAATGTGAGTGGTCGAAGGTAGAAATTAGATGCGTAATAGTGCTAAGATACGAGGTTAGATTTGGATTGCAGTAGAAATCTGCCCGGAATCGCCCGGCATATCTTGCAACCGCAAACGGAAATCTAATGTGGGAGGTCTTGCACAATTACGAGTATAATGAATTAATATTAAACACTTGACCAAGATGAGACATGTGGTAAGACATGGGAATAATAAAGGGTTAAGTGGGTAACATGGGTAGCATGGATAATTCGTTAAATTGGAATACTTAACCTAATTAAATCTGTAGTGGTGTTACGAACCAATTCAATTGAGTAGGTGTTAAGTAAATGTGTTAAAGAAGTGGGAAGGATTAAGTTAATCTTAATTAATACCAAAATGGGGAATGATAATAACCTAGTATGAACGAACTTGAATAAGAAAAGGAAAGATAATAGGTAGGCTTGTCCTAGGGACAAGTGGGAATTATAACTCAAGAAATAAGGTAAGTTATAATGAACGGTAAGGGAAGATGAAATAACGTATGTAATAAAGTTGTACTTAACCGAAGATTAAGTAATTAGCGAGAATAAGAATAAATCCATAAATGAGGATAGCATAAGTTATATGAAGGAAAAGGGAAACTTATTAGTAAACCTTAGTTAAGAGAACTAAGTTAATAAGTAAATTATGATGACGGTGTACGGCGAGATTACGATTAAATGAGAAAGAAGAAGGCAAACTCATGGAGATAAGTAAGTTGTATTTAATCATAAATGTTGAATGACAGAAAACATGTAAAGTAAGATGTACTTGATTATAAATTAAATAGAACATGTTATGGCTACCATGAGATAGGACAATGAGTAGTGTAAAGAGAATGAATTATAAATATTAAATTACAATATAGAGAATAACATGTTGTAGGCTTATTAATGAACTTAAATGAGTTAAGTTATGAATGAGGTTAATAAGCAAGAGAAACTTGGTAACTTGAAGAAAAGTCAAGGGAAAATTGAAACAACCAAGTTAATGGAAATCTGTCGAGGTGGAGCAAGCGCGTAATTGATGATTAGACATAGGATCTTGTTGGCTAGCTTTTTGACCAAGCCACCAAGGTTCACGCACAAGAAGAAAGTATGAAACTATGTTCCTTAAGTCCATGAAGGATCGGATCACACCAGAGGGTCGCCCCTCTCGGATCGCCCCCATAGCATCAGCGATCCGACTACCTCTACACGACTCGATCCGCACTTACACTACTCCCCTGCACAGATCGATCCGATTCCCCGACGCACAGCGAAGCCTTTGACCTGTTCAAGCACGAGCTAGTCTTCGGCGATCCGAGATGCACAGATCCAGCGACATGTGTCCCCAACTGTCATTTTGACTAATTCCTCCTCCTTGCTCGATCCGATATTTAAGGGGATCGCGACACCTGTCCACAACGGATAATTTGACTAATTCTTCATCAAGCTGCGATTCAATCCGATATTCTCAGGATCTGTGCCACGTGTGACCGCGATCCGCCTGACAAAATCAGCTATAAATATCCTAGAGCTTGGCATTTTTCAGGATCTTTTGGCAGTATTGAGCACTGATTCCACCATTACTGTCATACCACTATTTCTTATCAGCATTACTACGAGATTACTGAGAGAAATCACAATTGTAAGAGTGAGTTTGAGAGAAATCATTGATTGTACTAGCATTCAAAGTATAATCGATAACATATAAAGTGGACGTAGGCTCGTTAACGCCGAACCACTATAAATTCTGTGTGTTTTCTGCGTTTTCTTCATTCTCCAGTTATAATTCTCTACGAATCAGAACAATTTGGGTGTTAGGTCCAAATTTTGATCTAACATTTTGGTGCTTTCATTGAGAATTGAATTCTCAGCCTACTGGATTGCTATTCTACTATTTGGATTTGAAAGTCCGAAGAAAACAGTCCCAAAACTTCACTGTTCAGATTTTTGAAGATTCCAGCGACATATGATATCATGGCTGGAAAGAAGTATAAGGAAGTGCGAGCTTCGCAAGCGAATGAAGTCGCGAATGAAGTGGTTGGCGAAAGTGCACACGAGCAGGTCGTCGAGGGGGTCACGGATCGCGAGGACAGGGGGGCGACCCGAATCAATCAAGGTGCCACGATCCGACTTGAGGGTGGTACTGCGAACCGCGAAGCTGGAGGGGTTGTTACTCGATCCCGTGATAACCCCCCGAATCCTCCGCATACCGTGACCACAAACCGATCCTAGGGGGGCGCTGCGAGCCACCAACCTCGATACACAGCGATCCAAATTGATGACCAGACTACAACTCGACCTGGAAAGGAGCCTATGGCTCGCTCCTACCGTCCTGGCCCCTCCGCTCGACCTGGCTCAAGCTCTTTGCACATAAGAGAAAATGATGATGAACAATATGACCCTTCTGCTCCCGTTACTGAGGGGGATCTCTCTCGCTTTTCCGAAATGTGGGAGAGGCTGTTTGATGAATTGGCCGCTCAAAGGCGGGAGAGCTCCGTTCTGCGACAGAACTTGACCGCTATGGATAGAAGGCTTAATGATCTCGCAAGGCAAAGGACGCCCCCAGTTCGTCCGCTCACCCCAGAATACTCTTCTTCGTCAGAGGAATCGCCGAGACCTCTGCGGCGACCATATGAAAGGCCTGAAAACATAGAGCAGCTTCGATTTGGAACCCTGCCATCACGGGAAGAAGAGGCACTGGGTGCAGGGCCCTCAAACTGCAATGTGAATGATCGGGCCGCAACTCCCAGAGCTCGAGGTGTGGACAACCCTGTTCAGAATAGACTACCTCAGCCCCGTCGCCGTACAAATGCTCATGGTAATAGGGGGCAGCGAAGCCCAATCCGAGCCCCGGATTTCATGGCCGCTCCTGGAAGAGAGATTAGAGAACCCCACCGAGCAAGAAGTGCTGAACCCGAGCCTCCGCTAACCAGTGCAAATGTTGCAGCTATGATCCATCAAATTCTGGCAGATAGCCGTGGACAACGGAATGAAGATTGGGGAATTAACCGCAGTCACACCCCTTTCACTGATGACATTTTAGATGAGACGTTCCCGAGGCGCTTCAACATGCCGCAGATGAACCGTTACGCGGGTAGATCTGATCCCGTCCAACATCTGATGAGATATTCTTGGTTAATGACCGCTGCCGCAGCTTCTGACGCTGTCAAGTGCAAAGCATTTCCCATATTCCTGGAAGATGTAGCATTATTATGGTTTACTCGCTTACCAGCAAGATCAATTTCCAGCTTCAAGGAGTTGAGTGAAAGGTTTGTGGAACAGTTCCGCATCTATGCACAAAAGACGAAGAGTGTGATTGACTTGTTCCTTGTCAAGCAACGACCAGGCGAGAGTTTGAGCGTGTATCTAGACCGTTTCAACCTAGCCGCTACTGAAGTCAAAGATCCTAATGAGCCAACTGTTGTGGCAGCCCTAATTGATGGGGTAGATAAAGACACCGAATTTGGGAGATATCTGGCTGGCAAGCCACCTCATACTAGAGTGTTATTCTACGAAAAAGCTAACGTACACTTACGCCGGGAAGAGGTATATGCTAACCGAAAGGCAAAAATGGCCGATAAAGAGGAAATCCAGAGCAATGTCGCCATAAAGCAGACAGGAGACAACTCGGGGAAGGTCGAGGTTAATGTCGGAAATCGGAGCCAGGGTGGTCGTCAGTCAGGAAACAATGGTAATAACAGTAATGGCAACAACCGGAAGAGGAATCGAGGGAACGACTCCCAGAGAAGGACTCGTCCCAGGTCTTTTGAGAGTTATACGCCAATAAACGATACTTTGGAGAATATCTTCATGGATTCGTACAACGTCCTCCAAAATAAAAGGCCTCCTCCCAGAGAGTCGACGGAGAAAGAACGTGAAACAGGGAAGTTTTGTCTCTTCCATCAGATTCATGGCCATTCGACAAATGAATGCCGTCACCTAAGAGATGTGGTCGAGAGGCTTCTCCGAGAAGGAAAATTGGATGAATACAGAGTGACACCCAGAGACAGGGGGCAAGCCGTACAGGCCCCAAATCAGAACCAGAATCAACCTGTTGTCAGGCCAACTGCCCAGCAAAAGGGAAAGGACCTTGTTATCAATACCATAATCGGAGGGCTTTATCTCGCCGGGCACGGTTCCAAGGCATTGGATCAGTATGTCAATGCAGCCAAGCAGCACCTCGGGGTAGGGGAGTGTAGCAACCTGAGGACAACGTCCCGGTAAAGCAACAAAAGATGATGTCCGACGACGTCGTTTTCCACGAACGAGAAAGCATTGGAGTTCATGCTCCGACCGAAGATCCATTTGTAATCACAGTACCTATTGGCCCGGCCACTGTTCATAAAGTCTTGGTGGATAACGGGAGTTCCGTCAACATTCTTTTCAAAAAGACATTTGACCAGATGAATCTCGAGGTAAAAGACTTGAAACCCTGTGAGGGATGGATCCGTGGATTTAACGGAGCATCCACCGCTCCAATGGGTTATGTAGAGCTACCAGTTACGCTTGGAGAAGGAGAACGCCAGAGAGTGAGAACTCTTCCCTTCGTGGTTTTGGACATTGAATCACCCTATAATGCCTTCTTGGGCCGACCGGCCCTCGCAAAGTTTAGAGCCTGTATAGCCCCCTGGTGCTTATTATTGAAGTTTCCTACGGAAGCTGGTGTTGGTATTGTCAGAGGAGACCAGGTTGCCGCACGAGCATGTTATATTGCAGAGCTAAAGCTACTCCGCAACGGAGGAGACATAGAAACCAAGGGCGCTTCTCCCCCCGCAAGGGCGGAAACCTTATAGAAATTAAAGAGGATAACCGTAGGAGAGTCGCTCAGAGAGTTGACCGAGGATATAGATCCCAGAGAGGACAATGAACCTGGGGGCAGAATGGCGACTCCCAATGAGACAACTGTGGATGTACCGATCGATGATAGTGACCCAGAGAAGGTCCTTAAGATTGGATCCCAGTTAAATTCGAATTTAGCTAAAGAACTGACGGATTTCTTGAAAGATAATTTGGATGTATTTGCTTGGACCCACGCAGACATGTGCGGGATATCTCCATCAATTATGAGCCATTCATTAAGCATTAACCCTAAGCATCCTCCGGTAAAACAAAAAAGGCGAATGCTGGGCCCAGAGAGGTCCGCTGCCTTGAAAGAAGAAGTTGGAAAGCTAAAGAGTAATGGATTTATCAGAGACTCAATCTATCCAGACTGGATTTCGAATCCAGTCCTGGTAAAGAAGGCCAACGGGAAGTGGCGAACGTGTATCGATTTCTCGGATTTGAATAAAGCCTGCCCAAAAGACAGTTTTCCGTTACCTCGGATCGATCAGTTGGTGGACTCAACGGCGGGCCATGAACTTCTCTCCTTTATGGATGCTTATTCAGGATATAACCAGATTCCAATGCACGTTCCAGATCAAGAACACACTAGCTTCATTACGGATCTGGGATTATACTGCTATGTGGTAATGCCCTTTGGCTTGAAGAACGCAGGCGCTACATATCAACGGCTAGTGAACAGAATGTTCTATAACCAGATTGGGAAAACAATGGAAGTATACGTCGACGACATGTTGGTCAAGTCCAGGCAATCCTCCAATCACACTACGGACTTGGCAGAGATGTTTGGCATTCTTCGAAAGTACGGGATGAAACTCAACCCAACAAAATGTTCATTCGGGGTCGCCTCCGGAAAATTCTTAGGATTCATCGTCAGTTCTCGCGGGATTGAGATTAATCCAGACCAGATCGCAGCAATCAGAAACATTCAGGAACCTAGGCAGATTAAAGATGTGCAAAGCCTTGCAGGGAAAGTAGCCGCACTAAGCAAATTTATCTCCAGGGCTACGGACAAATGCATCCCATTCTTCGAATTGATAAAGCGAGGAAAACGCCACTTCAAATGGACGCCCGACTGCATAGAAGCGTTTCTGAACTTGCTGAGACACCTGGAGAAACCTCCGATATTATCTAAGCCGATGGATCACGAGGACTTATTCGTGTACTTGGCAGTGTCGTCCCATGCGATCAGCTCAGCATTGGTGAGAGAAGAAGATAAAGTTCAAAGACCAGTGTATTACGTGAGCAAAAAATTGACGGCAGCAGAGCGTAATTATCCAAGGATAGAAAATTTGGCGTATAGTTTGCTGATTGCCTCTAGAAAGCTTCGACATTAATTTCAGGCTCATCCCATTACCGTATACACTAATCATCCACTCAAGCAAGTTCTACAGAGACCAGAAGCGTCTGGAAGACTACTCAAGTGGAACATTGAGTTGAGTCAATTTGATCTGAACTTTCAACCCCGGCGGTCAATACGGGGGCAAGCGATAGCCGACTTCATAGCAGAGTTTACTGTCCCAGAGGATGATATAACGAACGAAGAAGTTAACCCCTCAAAGTTGCTTCTCGACCCCAGTGCCTGGAGATTGTATACTGATGGCGCTAGGAATGACAAGAGATCCGATGCTGGATTAGTGCTTGAAACTCCCAAGAAACGGTTGATATCCTATGCTATCCGGATGGAGTTTCACGCCACTAACAACAACTCCGAATATGAAGCCCTGATAGCCGGGCTAAGGATCGCAAAGGAGTTGGAAATCACAAAGCTGGACATCTTTTGCGACTCCAAGTTAGTTGTAAACCAGATCACTGGAAAATTCCAAGCCAAAAGCCCAAGATTGATTTTATACTTGGAGAAAGTGAAGGAGTTGTTGAACGGCCTCGATCACTACAGCATATCTCATATTCCGCGGTCAGAGAATCAACAGGCGGATAAGTTGGCGAAGATGGCTAGTTCCGACGATCCTGAAGAGACCGGGCTAGCCCCAGTTGAAGTACTTCGGTCTCCTAGTATAGATCAGATGGAAATTGATCCGGTACTAGAGACGGAACCATAAAGGGAGTCATGGATGACCCCTCTAAAGAATTTCTTGATGAAAGGAACGCTTCCGACCAAGAAAAGCGAGAGGCGTAAAGTAATTCGTAAAGCTGCCCGATACGTTCTACAAGGCGGAGTTCTTTACAGACAGGGATTTTCGATGCCCCTTCTCCGGTGTATAGCTCATGACGACATCAAGCGTGTGCTGCAGGAGGTACATGAAGGTGAATGCGGCGATCACGCTGGAGGGCAAACATTGGCGAAAAAGGTGTTGCGGCATGGTTATTTCTGGCCTACCATAAACAAAGATGCGGCAAAGTACGCACAACGGTGTGATGCATGCCAGAGATTTTCAAAGATACCTAGAGCACCTCCTAGTCAGTTAAAAACGTTGACGAGCCCATGGCCTTTCGCTATGTGGGGAATTGATATCATCGGAAGTCTCCCCATAGCTAAGGGCGGAGCGAAGTTCGCTATTGTAGCCATAGATTACTTCACTAAGTGGGTCGAGGCTGAGCCACTGACTACAATCACAACCAAACAGTGATCAATTTTGTCGTTAGAAACATCATCTGTCGATTTGGGATTCCAAAGATTGTTATAACTGACAACGGAACTCAGTTCGTTAGCACTGAATTCAGAGACTTCTGCCAGAAATACCACATTGAGAAACAGTACACCTCTGTGGCGCATCCATAGTCGAACGGACAGGTCGAAGCGGCAAATAAAGTGATTAAGTCCATTCTGAAGAGAAGACTGAAACGGGCCAGAGCCATGTGGGTTGATGAATTACCCTTAGCACTATGGGCCTACAGGACAACGTATAAATCGGCAACAGGACATACCCCCTTCTCCCTTGCTTTTGGAGCAGAAGCAGTCATCCCGGTTGAAATAAAAGTACCTTCCCACCGAGTGACTTATTACGATCCGATGACTAATAACGAATTGCTCCTTGAATCCCTGGATATGATCGAAGAAAAGAGGGACGAAGCAGACCTGCGTGCCTTGAGATGCAAGCAACAGGTCGCCCGATACTACAACAAAAAGGTTCGAGCCCGAACCTTTGAACCCGGAGACTTGGTTCTGAAGCGTGTCTTTCCAGCCCCAACTCATATGGGCGCGAAGTGGGAAGGACCGTACTCCATTCTGTGCAAACTTGATAATGGAACTTTCAAGCTAGCGACCGTAGATGGAAAGGAAATCCCCATAGTGTGGAATGCCCAACATTTACGGCCGTATCTAACGAAAAGATGTTAGATCTGTTCTTTTGCTTTATTAAGGACCATGTACAAGGCACGACTTGCCTAGAATAGTCCGATTTCTTAAGCAAAAATTATAAAGTGGATGTAGGTCATGATTCGACCGAACCACTATAAAAATATTGTGTGTCATTTACCTTTATTGCACTATATTTTATTTGCCTTTCTATTTTTATGGAAATTGCTGTGAACCATGTAACGATCACAGAAGTGTATAATTATAGGTGCCTTCCATCAGAATGGAATGCAGTCACCAGTCAAAACTCTGAGGGTGCGATAAAGTAAATCATATCATTGATAGCGCTCTAACTCTCCAGAGCCGAGAGAGATCATAACGGACATGAGGGCGATGTCCGTAAGTCATGGCGGTGTACCATGATCGGAACCGCCTTGACGTAACTCTAACCTCGGCGACTGCCAGGAGAGTATAAAAGCGTCTCCGACTGAGCGCTGAGAAAGACTCTTGCCCCGCTGAAGGATCGGGGAGCGATTGAACTGCTGAGCTCGAACTCTAACTCTTCAGAGCAGAGAGAGAGTATAAAAGCATCTCCGACTGAGCGCTGAGAAAGAGCTCTTGCCCCGCTGAAGGATCGGGGAGCGATTGAACTGCTGAGCTTGAACTCTAACTCTCCAGAGCAGAGAGAGAGAGGGTATAAAAGCTTCTCCGATTGAGCGCTGAGAAAGAGCTCCTACCCCGCTGGAGGATCGGGGAGCGACTGAACTGCTAAATTCGAACCCTAACCTCGGCGACCACCAGGAGAGTATAAGAGAGTCTATGATTAAGCGCTGAGAAAGGTGCCGGAAACTCAGCACCATAAGGACAGTTATCTTACTAAATTTTCTAAGTCCCCCATATTCAGAAATAGGGGGCAACGTGCAAACAACGCTATTCAATCCTTAATAAGCCCTAGTCAGGCGCTACGTTAATGATTGATTGGAGGCATATACATATACACATGAACCTTGATGCAGCACGGAAATTTTTAAATTTTTCTTTCTATTGCTTGACTGATTTGTAGTTATAATCAGATGATCTATGACAAAGCATGAAAAGTTTATTAAATGCAGGTACACGATGATGCAAAAGAGATAAACTTTCATTTATAAACTGCAAGCCTATAAAGTGAAAAACAACCTAAAACAAAAGTGAGGGCCAGTCTCTCAGTTACATTTCATGGCCAGTAGGAAGCCTAAAGACGAAATATAGACAAGCGACAATATCCTATTTACGCTTGGACTTCTTCTCCTATTTCTGCTTCTCCAGATTCGCCTTGTCAGTTTCGGATTGATCACCCTTCTTTCTTTTCCTTTTTTCTATAAGAGGAACGTCCGACTCATCAGAAGACTCCTCCTCCTCCTCCTTTCTCTTTCTTTTATCAGCAAGGGAAGCTGGGAAATCATCAGGGTTCGCAAAATGAAGCTGTTTGCTGATGGATTTGGGCTGGAGTTTCAGAACCATCCCAGTTTTGGGATTAAACTCCGAGATAGGAGCTACGTTCAAAGGCTCTTGTCCCACCTTCTTTAAAGCCAGCTGCTTTTCCTGCCTAGCTTTTCTTTTAGCCAAAGTTTCGTCGTCATCGTCTTCGGCTTCTTTGGTACTGACGATATCCTCCTCATCATCTACATGGCGCCCATCCCTATCTTTCAAGGCATCGATGGTTTCGTCATCCTTGGGAGCGTCGGCACTGGGTGCCAGGACGCCCTTCTCCGCTATTGTACCTTCATCCTGCTTCGGTATATCAGCACCGGCGCTAGGCGAGACGCCAATCTTCTCCGCCTCTGTCCTTTTCTCAACATCTTTGTCGACGGGCTCGCCACCTGTATTATGAGGAACACATGTAATTAATTCGGTTGGTTGCTCCGCCAGACGACGACAACTCACAATTGCTTTGACAAATTGTGGGGAAAAAAGGGAGATACCTTCCGCCGATCCTCCATCTAGGCTAGCTGCAGAAGCTCCGACAACAAGAGGAGTCGGACCCAGAGGAATCAGTGGGTCATCAGGACTGTACTCCTCGATACCGAAGGCCTTAGGCCCTATAGCTGAGCTTGAACCTTCGTCAATTTTGTTTTTGCCCTTGGCCAGAGTTCTTTTCGTTTCCCTCTCCTCTTGGATTAGGCGCCGACCTTTTGCCAAATCTTCAGGCTCGTTATCCCTCAGGATGGTCTTCATCAGCTCATCCTCGTCAAATTCCTCAACTCCCAACCTCTGCTTCTCTCCTTCGACAATGGCATCCCATAAGTTGGCTAAGGTGACATGGTAGTCCGGGATCAACGAGATGTTACGGGTTTTGACGACGTGGCCGAGGAAGTCAAATATCATCTCTTCAAACCCTTCGATATCCTTTTCTCTCTCGAGGAGCTTGTTGTTAGAAGCAGTAGCCATCTCAATGGCACTTTCAACATTCTTTTCGGCGAGAGCCGCGCGCCTTTCCGCATCCGCGACTTGATCATTTAAAATCACCTTCTCCGCTTCATCCAAAGCTAGACTTTCTCTCAAACTTGCTTTTTCTTCCTCCCAAGCAGCTCTCTCAGCTTCAAAATGGCTCTGTGCCGTCTTCAACTCAATATTGGCCATTTTAAGATCTTCTACCTCCTTCTTTAAGGCCATTTTCTCTTGACTATTTGAGTCGAGTTCAGAATGAAAGCGTTTCTTAGCATTCTCCAATTCAGTCTTATAATTTTCAGCATCTCTCCGCGCTAAGGCAAGTTGGGATTGAGCGTCTTCCAAGTCCTTCTCCATTTTTGTCCTGGCCCTTTCATTGTTATCTATCTTCACTTTGGATCGATGTGCTTCCATCTCAAGTGTTCGGATGACCTCTGAAAGATTAACAACATGTTTCTTCATCACTTCATACTGCCTGGCTACATGGCGAATGTGCCCGATGACTTCAGTATCCCAGTTCCTAGGGACTAGTTCCAAGACTGGAACAAACATCATCCTTTCGAAGAAGATGTTAGGGAATTGTTCTCGCAACTTTTCCAACTTAGCCTGAGTCTCGGGACCATGGATGTAATCTCGTGACCCGAGGGCAACCAAATCTTGCTGGCTGGAAGGGACAATGTCACTTTTCTCCTTCTCATAATCCTTGATTGGATCCTTGCTTTTATCCTTGGGCTCGTAGTGTCTTTTTGATGACCTTCTGTGAGAGGGTGCACTCTTCGGAGGGGTTAACTCTTTAGGAAGTTGTTTTCCCCCTGTAGGTGGCACCGAATAACTGGGAAGCTTGCCAGAGGTTGATTTTGGTGGAGACCGGGATTGCGAAGAAGTAGGCTTGTGAGAAAGGCCGCGAGAACGCTCAGGATTTGGATGAAGACTGGGTGTGCCTTCACGAAGAGAGCGATAAGAATAAGACCGCCTGCGAGACATCTTTCCTGCAAAAGAAAAAAGAGCGTATTAAAACCTTGAATACTGTTGATATAAAAGTGTGGGGTCAGGCAGTGCGTGTGATTCATGCATCCCATATAATTCCCCCTAACAGACCAGGGCCCGAAGTCAGGCCCATCTGAGTAGTTTCTTGTCCTCCAACTGGAACAGTTGTTTCCTCAGAAGCAGGGAAGAATGGTTCCCCTTAAAGTCCCCCTGTGTGTATACATCATTAGGCAAAGGAATTTTGCTCAGCTCTTTAAATAGCCGTTCCTCTGTTAAAATATCGGGAGCAGCAGGTTCGATCGGAAGAGAAGCCCTTGAGGGAAAATCCCCCGAAGAAACTGGGATTTCCTTAGACTTATCACTACGGGCCTCATCTCCTCTATATATGTTTAGGTCCTCGTCGTCCTGGATGATTATCGGGGAAGAACTCTTACGGAATTTAATTGTTTCTGATGCCGATGATGTTCCTTCTCCCTCCGTTGGGGGCACGTATTTGTAGGGTTTACCGCCTGCGCCAAGTCCAAATCTTATATCCAGAAGGCAATGCTTATGAAGGTTCTCGCCAGTAATGCACTTCTTGATCTTTAGAAAATTGGATTTGCTTTGTAGAAGAAGAGACAGACGATTATAGTATACCGAGCCTTCCGTCTTGGGAAAGACGTGATCTACTTAAAAAAAGGGACACGATTAATGCTTCGATTTCTTAAATAAGTTATTCAGTCAAAATTTTAAAGTTTACTTGATTTAAGCCATCTCCTTGAACACCCAGCCTGTCTCTTTATATAGAACCAACCAGCCTTGGGATCCCCGATGTTGTTGTATCCGTCAGACAGAACCTTCCTATTCGCTACCGATTCAAAGAAAGAGAAATTTGGGGTTGCCGAGGAGCGATGCTTGAAAAGATAAAAGAATTTTAAATCTTTAAATGTGAGCTTGGTATGTAGGATTTCCGCATATGCGATATATAGAGTGTATAGAGCCGCGTAGGCATTAGGATGAAGCTGCATCGGAGCAATACCCAATCGTTTTAAGGTCTCAATGACGATTGGAGGAAACGGAGGAATAGCTCCTACCCAACACATGAGTCGGCTGACTGTCATATACCCTTCCGGAGCTAAGTGAGCTCTATCTTCGCTGCCGGGTGTCCTCACATCTTCCCAGGGAATCCCATGTCTCAAGAAAATTCTCTTAAGCTTTTTGTCGCTGAGTTTCAAAGCTAGAGAGTCTGTGAATTTCTCTATTTCTGTGGCACCGGGGACTTCGTCGGGAGCTCGGCCATCTACCTCTGATTCTTCATCAAGCGAGGTACTTTTAGACGGATTCGATTCTGTTTCTGCCTCATATTCGGATCCAGAATCCGCACCCTCTGGATTAGATGGAAGAACCTCGGGGTTGAGATGCTCATACACCTCGGGATCCGTCTTTGTGTCAGATCTTGAAGGGGAACGATTGTCCGACATTACTATTTAGGCGAGTAAACATGAGAAATAAGATTAAAACTACCCATCCCCCCTGTGTGTGCAAGTGCCGGTGTGTGCTTGTGCGTGCATTAAAGAAAAGTACAAAGGTCAACAAAATCATCGAGACATTGGTCATTGTTCGATTGGTAGATTATGCATTTGTTTAGTTCGGAAAGTCCGACATCAAGTCTCTAAAGCTAACTGTCTAGGTTCTTGTGATAACATTGTATTCCTTGAAGTTAAAAAAATGTGTTTGGATCGTGGGTTGAGGACTCAATTCACAAGAGAGGTATGATCGGATCGTGATACACGTAGCGGATCGCACTCATCCAGATCGCATTTATTCGGATAGCGAGACGGACGGATCGCACTCGTTCGGATCGCTCTCATTGGGATCGCACGTATCTCTGGATCGTGAAGCCGCTGTAAGCTCATGGCATCGTTTCGTGGAAAACAACATCGATTCGTGAAACCCATTCGGATCGTGAGTGCCCACCGCGATCTGTTCCCGCCTATTCCCTTACTCAACTCCTACCACGATCCGCTCCTTAGCTATAACCACGATCCGACATCTCGCCATTTTCTCCTCCTTCGTCCTCTCCCTCTTCCTTCCGATCCCACGACCCGAACCAACCTGTTCTCTTCTTCCTCCTCAGCTCCTTCTCTATTCTCCATCGACGAACGCAAGCAGTCAAGCCCATTAGCCATGGCACCACGCCAGCTCCCAAAACCTCAAACCTTACGAAGTTTCGCTGCCTCTCCCCTCAAATCAGCAAAAATCTGAGATAAACGAAAATGAAATCGCATAAGAGCTTTTTTTTTAGCATAATTACCTTTCTAAAAACTGGAAAAACAATAGGGTTTTCAGAGGATTGAAAAACTAGGGTTTTTCCTCGATGGAGCTGGCGGCGCGATACAAAAGCGAGAAGGAAGAGGAAAGTGAAGAGGGAATGTGATTTATATAGGTCACGAGGCGACCGTTAACATTCCAGCTTTTGTTTTATTCGAATGGTGAAAGGAGATGGGCCGTGGATCAAAGCCCATTACGTCTTGAAGAGAAGCCCGTCTCGTTCCGTGAAGAGGCCCAAATGCTCACCAAAGGACGAGGCGAACGACTTGCCACACGGACCGTGACTTGCACATGCGATCCGAACCGATAAATGACAGACATGAGTGGAAATTCAGAAATGATCACGGAAAATTCAAAAATGTACCTGGTAGATTCGATGATGAAGTCTCTAAAGATCCCAGAAAAGAATTGTCCAATAAACAGGGAAATTATTGAAGATTTATCCGACATTTATAGCGAGCAAAGGGACACGACTTTCCGTAAATAATACGACCTTTCGAATAGATGCTACCATTGATTTGCATCTCTTTATGAGAAGATATTTCTGCAGTTTTGAAGCATGTTCCATCATCGATAAAACATACTTCGAGAGGGCAAAATGTTGGCTAGCTTTTTGACCAAGCCACCAAGGTTCACGCAAAAGAAGAAAGTATGAAACTACGTTCCTTAAGTCCATGAAGGATCGGATCGCACGAGAGGGTCTCCCCTCTCGGATTGCCCCCCATCGGATCGCCCCCATAGCATCAGCGATCCGACTACCTCTACAAGACTCGATCCGCACTTACACTACTCCCCTGCACAGACCGATCCGATTCCCCGACGCACAGTGAAGCCTCTGACCTGTTCAAGTATGAGCTAGTCTTCGGCGATCCGAGATGCACGGATCCAGCGACACGTGTCCCTAACTGTCATTTTGACCAATTCCTCCTCCTTGATCGATTTGAAATTTAAGGGGATCACGACACCTGTCCACAACGACTAATTTGACTAATTCTTCATCAAGCTGCGATTCGATCCGATATTCTCGGGATCTGTGCCACATGTGACCGCGATCCGCCTGACAAAATCAGCTATAAATAGCCCAGAGCTTGGCATTTTTCAGGATCTTTTGGCAGTATTGAGCACTGATTCCACCATTACTGTCATACCACTATTTCTTATCAGCTTTACTACGAGATTACTGAGAGAAATCACAATTGTAATAGTGAGTTAAAGAGAAATCATTGATTGTACTAGCATTCAAAGTATAATCGATAACATATAAAGTGGACGTAGGCTCGTTAACGCCGAACCACTATAAATTCTGTGTGTTTTCTGCTTTTTCTTCATTCTCCAGTTATAATTCTTTACGAATCAGAACAATTTGGGTGTTAGGTCCAAATTTTGATCTAACAGATCTAATGACACAGTAAACTGAGGCACTTGGGATAGTCCGTATGTTAGAGGATGAATAATCAAACGGGGTAGATCATCGTGGTGTCGTAAGACACGAGGGGAGCGCACGTTAATCTGGTTATTCTGGCGGCTCCGACGGACTGGAAGGGGAAGCACGCGGCTTCCTGAGACGCTAAAGGTGCTCCTGGTAGTCCTCTGTGGCAGTGTAGTTTCGGACCGTGCTCACAGAGGTTGGGTCTGCGTGTAACAATCAGGTAGGTGGGCCTTGACTGCACAAGTAGGGGGCAGTCAGAATGCTGTGACGTGGTGACATTAAGGGTAGCTTGGCGGCTGCCTCACTTTGGAGGCGGAGGGTCAGGACCAACAAAGATAGTATAGGTCGTCGAGAACCTGTCATCGATAGCCAACGAGATGTAGAAAGACTAGAGCTAAACCCAAGAGGCCATCGACCTTTCACTATCGAGGCGGTGGTGGAGGGTAGACGCCACATGGATGTTTAGATTGTTTGCTTAGGGGCTTGTCGCTTAGCTCTTGTAGTCTTTACTAGTTAAGGAAGGGGCCGAGGTAGGGCCATAGCCACCATAGAAAAACAGACTCTAGGGATATTTGTGTGAGAGGCTATTAAAGGCAGGCCTGCACAAATATAAGGAAAGCTCCCGACCGAGTTCCGTATGTAGCCCTGCCACGGAACTCGGGCATGCACACATGATAGGTGTGCGGGTTAGGCATCGAATACGTTTGGCGATACATATATGGGAAAGTCTAGGTACACACACGTTTGCTCTGGGTGGTGTATCATAGAATAGAGGGCATTATTCGATGATGGAAGTCATTATGCCTACGTAATATAGTTATAATGGTTCCATGCAGACGTAGCGTCGTTATATACAGAGATCCGTACGTCACTCAAACATAGGATGAGGGACTGTGTATATTCCTGCGATGATATGGTGAGGACCGTGCGAGTGGGGTACCACGGGGTGTACATTAATTTGGGAGTAGCTACATATATATTATATTAGGTTAATATACTAGGGAGTAGATGAGTACAACGAGTGTCTGTGTAAGCGTGGAGCTGTTGACACCAATAACCTAATAAATAAGAAAATGTAAATAAACGGTATATGTCTGATTATCCTGTGTACTTTAAATTCATTCACACAGAACTTATGTTATGACCCCCTCCTCATAACACAGTTGCTGGTTAGGCTTGAGACAGAGATGTTATAGCTTTGGATACTGGCTAGGCAGTATTATTATTAAGGTAAAGCTCTGTTTTGATTATATTATATTTTGTTCCTTCCGCTGTGAGATATTTTCCGAACTCTGTCATGTTTTGTGTCTCTGTCTTTTTCTGCATGATACCAGAGCAAACCAACACGGGTTTCGATGGATTGGGTTTTTGAAAAAAAATCGGTCTGTCGAGATCCGGGTTGTTACAAGGGGTTTGGGAAGATATGTTGAATTTGCGGTCAATTGTCAAAAATAAAGTTCAATATGAGAAATAAAGTTTTAGAAAGCTTTATAATGTGAAACTGAGACAAAATAAGTGTTTTAAAGATTTTATTGTTTTATATTGCATTAAAATGCAATATATATGTAAATGTAACATCCGGGATTTTTTCGACCGTTCAAATCGACAATGATCCTCAATGTGAACATAAACAAATAAAAAATACGGATAGTTAATGGGATTTATATTAGAAAAAGAAGAGAAGAAGAAAAACAAACACAAAATCTCACAGCGTAAGGACAAAATATAATAATTAAATAACAGTTCATGAAGCTGTTAAAACATACATTTGATTATATTTTACAACAATTATCAGAGTTAACTATCATAAACATACCAATGTTTGCAGTGGAGTAACAATAATAAATACGTCTGTTGAGCTCCATCTTCATCTTCATAACATTGTCTTCAATAACTGAAAACTCAGGCTGACCCGAACACAAATGAAAAGACAAAAATACTTGGATCGAGACTAAAATATTCTCATATTAGTTAAATCAAATTCATGCGATAATATGAGTGCAATAACTTAAGAGATGTTACGGGAATTTCCATCTCCTAAGGATCCATTAAACTAGATACTATATAATACAACACGCTATTATAATAATGTCTATGGTTAAATATAACATATTAAAATAGCGTAAGCGGGATTACATTTTTACCTTTACACCGTTTATAATACCGTAGTCTATACAAATACCGTAAAGTCCACAGTACGTAGTGGCTATCAGAGGGCATTCCATAGGTACGGTACAAATCAAAGTCGTAGGGGGCTCGATCAGGATAATATGACAAGGCACACGAGGAATGCCCAGAGTATGAATATACTAGTTGCACACCCGGACTTGTGGTAACGCATAGCCGTGACTACCGCCCACCTTGAACAACACTCCCAAATCAAGGATGCATATCAAATCAAATCAATCAAACCGAGGGGCTATAGTAATAAAGGAAGAAGTGTTGCCGATGGAGGTAGCTAACCCCACTTGGTCCGGTATAGCCCTGTTTTAGTCATTTTAATTATCACCCGAAGGTCAAGGACATCCATTATCGTTCTCTTTCTTCAAATCCAGTAATCACCTCCAAATCAACCTACTTCATTTTGGAACTCCACCGCGTACATAGTAGTTAAAGTAGTTTTCGGTATAGGCAGAGAGTATGACAATATCCGATCCCGGTCTCTTTAACAACCAAGCGTTTACATTTTTCACACCGGTCGGTTCTTTTACATTTTAAAGATATTCATACTTCATATCAAAATATTAGATTTTCATAAAGATCATTTCAATATTCAAGAGAGAATATTATTCATCATAAAATCTACATTTAAACTAATTTAAATTCTTGAAACAATACCAACTTTAAAATAAATTGAATATTAAAATAGTTAAAAATATATTTAAAATAGTTTAGATATATAATTTAAATAGTTTGAAAATAAATAATTTGTATTTAAAATAGAATTTTCAGATTTAGAAAAATCTATAGTTAAAATATAAAATAGTTTATAAAATAAATATTTAATTATTAAAAATGGTTTATTTAAAATAATTAAATAATATAAAATAGTTATAAGGTAAATAGTTTATAAAGAAAAGTAATTATTATTAAAATAGTTAATAAAATGGTTTAAAATACTATGGTTGGAATTAGAATCGTTTCTTCAAAATTTAACCAACTGGAAATCATATTTCAGTTTCAAATAAATCGACTAAATTTCGATATCTTGATTCAAAAGGATTTGACTTCCCATTTATCTTTCAATTCGATTCAACAGTTCGATTTCAAATAATTCGATTTAATAATTTTATTCAAATAATTGAATTTCAATTATAATTCTCATTTTGTATAATTCGTTTATAAAAATCTCGAGTTCACTGTTCAATTATTACTATAAATCAAGTTAATTTAAAGTAAATATCAAAAATGGACAAATAATTCAATTTCGATAAATTTAGTTCATATCCAATTCAGTTTTAACTTCAGTTATCCACATTTACGAATTCCTTGAAATTTAAAATTTAAAATTTCAAAGCTCAAAGTTCAAATTTAAGGAAAATCGATTAACAATATCATTTATTTTCTTTAAAACAATAGTTAAAATTAGTGTAACATCCCTATTATGTTTCAAAATTAGGCTCACATCCGGTCATAAACTTATAGTAAATTTGGTCCTTGTTTTCAATTTTACGTGTTATTCATAATATTTGCATACATATATGCAAATATTCTGAATGAATATTTGCATACATGTATGCAAATATTCTGAATTTTTGCATACATGTATGCAACTATTCTGATGAATTTTTGCATACATGTATGCAAATATTCTGAACGAATATTTGCATCCATGTATGCAAATATTTAAAATATTTGTATACATGTATGCAGCTATTCTGATAAATATTTGCATGTATGTATGCAAATATTCTAAATTTTTGCATACATGTATGCAAATATTCAAAATATTTGCATATATGTATGCAAATAAAGTTGAACTAATGCTCTTGAATTGTTACAGAAATGTATGCAATTTTTCTAAATAGGGACTAAATTTACAATAAGTTTATGACCGGATGTGAGCCTAATTTTGAAACTTAATAGGGACCTGTGCCAAATGGACCCAAAACAATATTCCAAAACTTTAAGGTTAAAAACAATTTTTATTTACCCACCCGGTGTCCGTATATAATTTTCTATCCTATAGCCAAGTAATACTTAAAATTTAATTTTAGTATTTTGGGAAAGGATATATATCATTTCAGTCCAAATCAGGGTCATAGGTATTAATCATTTCAACCTACGTTCTTAATTCATTTTAATGATTAATCCCGGGTTTATTTAATGCCCATAACATCTAGATAATGGTTGGGATTAATCAATACAAACACTGGTCATATAAAATCAAGGTGAATAATAGGTAAATTCACATAAATAAACATTAATATGTAAACATATCAAAATCAATCCATATATCATGTCAATACATTCCAACAGTTCAAAATTTTACCAGCTATCAGATGTCGGGTGTTTTTTTTTTAAACTAGCAACTATATAGAATTTTAACTTAACTGAAAATTTCATACTAACAGTCCAATTAAATTAAATTATCGGTGTCAATCAATATAATATGCAATTATAACTATTAAACAGCAAACAGTACAATCATATCATGATATTAATTTAACAAATATTAGAATATTTTAGTTAGATGTGAGTGGGTTTAATCACTCACCTTTTCTTCTGAACGCATTTGAAATCCAAAATAAGCCCCAAAATTTAACTATCTCAGAATCTATCCAAATCAGGGCCATCGTGAAGAGCTCACCGATATGATTCCAACGCAATAAACCGCATATCAATTGGAGCTCGTATGCAAAAGCTATACGCGATTATCATTTGGATTCTCAAATTAAAATAAAATAAACAAGATAAACTCTCACCAGGAAAATCATGCCACCTCATCCATCTTCTACGCACCATCCACATGCACGCTACAAGCAATTAAAGAAAACCGAACCCAATTTATGTCCAAACCCATCCACTTCTCTCCTCTATCTCTTCCACTTCGCATGGCGCTGCAACCTTTAAGACGCGAATGGAAATGAAAATCATGATTCAAGTAACCCAAAGAAATAAGTTTTGCAAATTTAGGAATTTTCTTTGAATGGTTATACATTTTTTTTGAAAGAGGAGGAACATTAATTAATTTTTTTTAAAACAAATTATCAGATCGAAGAAAAGAAAATAAATAAATAGAAGGGAAGAAGGAATTTCAATAGTGGAAGGGGAAGAATAGGAATGGGATGATGGATTTTAAAATGAAACGTGACCAGTAGCCATTTTGAACGTGTATTCCAAAAATGTAGGATTGGGTTTGATTTATTCTATGCATGTGGGGAAGAAAAATATCTGAATCACTTGTTTGGCTTCCATTCCTTTAATTTGTATATATTAATGGATGCCTTGGTCTGTGTAATGCATATATGGATAATGAACAGACATGCATGGACATGTAAACCAACGCATGCATGATTAATTACCAAAAATTGCAAACAAATTTGATTAAGTCTCAATTAATTCGTTATTTTTTTTAAAATTAGTTAAACATTCAATTTATTTCTTTAATTACCGTTCTTAATTTCCATTAATTACGTCATTAAATTATCTTTATTGCAATTTGTTTCCACTTTTATTTCAATGCACTAATATTAGTTTTTGAAATCTATGACTAGTTACAACATCTAATTAATATATCATAAACTTATTGTTGTAAACAAATAAGCAAATTTATTCACATATAAGTTAATTATTCTAACTTAATAAATTTCATTTGATAACATAAAATATTACCATTCTTTTACCATATTTGGTTTAAATCCTTTTTATTACAATTAATAACCAAATCTTATGTTTACCATCATGTACAAGTTATTATATTAATAAATTATTGAATTCAACGTTAAATAAACTTGTTCAAGTTTATATAAATTAAATCCACTTAATAATTTTTATTAACTTTGCATTTATCCATTATTATCCAAAATCAACATTAAATTTAATAATATAGATTATCGCAAAACCTCGGGATGTTACATTATCCCCCGCTTAAAAACTTTTTGTCCCCGAAAAGGAACGTAGTAGTAAAGTGGTGAACCAAAATTAAAATAATATAAAAAATTTACTAAACTTAGAAAACATCTACTTAAATATATAGAAAACATGAGTTTGAAAACAAATTTCACAAAATTTTCTAACCCTAGATTTCACGAAAAAATTCGGTAGAGTCTCCTTTGTACGAAGGGGTCCGGAAAATAACAATATATATAATATCACAAATATACATCCCATCTCAGTGACAAGGCATCCCAAAACATGGGGAATAATATATAATATCCAAACATAATATAAAAACCGTTATACGTACCTTTCATTAGCGTTTTCATTGGGTTTTTTTAGCATCTTACCTTTATTTTAAGCGAGAAAAAGCGAAGCATGAAGCGCAAGCGTCCTCTAAGTGAGTGGATTCCATCAGTATCTGCTACCAAACTCAGCAACAAAAAGTAACACAATATATATATATATATATATATAAGGGAATAATCTTCTATATATGCAACAACCATACATGACATAATAATTGTAGCAAAGCAATAATAGAACATCCAAACCAACACATTCATTTGAACTAAAACATAAATTTCAGGTTAAGTTCACCATTAGTTTCTGTAATAATCTAGACTTTTGAGTACCTGAGCATAACAGACTATAATGTATTTTTTTGTATTTTAAATTTGAAGAGGATAAAATACGAGTTTGGGAGCCTAACTCGTATATTGTTTTTAAAAATAAAAAGGGACTAGAAATAAGAAATTTGTAATTTGTGTGTTGGAATAAATTAAATGTCCTTAATTTAATAAGTAATTTATTCCTATATGTGTTTACAAATCGTAACTTGTTGATTAATGCAAATATTGAAAGTATATAATATTGATTAAGAATCAATATTTAAGTGAGAAATATATTTTCAATATTAATGACAAATAGTTGGTTGGGATAATTATTAACTATTGGCTTGGATTTCAAATATAAGAATATTTATCATAATAAAATAGAGAATTGTGTTTTTAAACTATGGTGGAAGATTTAAATTAATAACAATAATATTATAACGTTGGATTTGTTGATTGTTGTTAATAATTTAATGTGTAGATTTTAAATATTAACAACAAAAACAACCAATGATTTAATTAGATTGTTTTCATTGTAAAAATAAATATTGATTGAGAATAAATATTTATAAAATATTTGTTAGAGTTAATTGATTTAATTTATTAAATCAACGAAGGATGTGAATTTTGTTGGTAAAATAAAATCATGTTTCTTAATGATGTTAATGACAACATGATGTTTTAATTGGAATGTTGTCAAATTAAAATATAATCTAATTGGTATTTGTGTGTGTTGGTGAAATTTGTAAACGTGTTTCATTAGCAAAATAATTACTGTGATAAACAAATAAAATTTATATAAATTGTCACAAGTGTAATTCAAAACATTGTTTAAAGCGTTTTGAAACCTAATATAAAGTGTGTTTGTGTTTTATGTATTAAACACAATTTAATTAGTTATTTGTAGTGTGTTTTTAGTGTTTTAAGAAGTGTTTGAAGTATTACAATTATGTTATAAAATAAAACAGAACATGTAATTAGGGATGGCAATGAGGCGAGTCTAGGGTCCAAGCCCGCTTAACCCGCCCCTGTTTTGACCCATTTAGGCCCACCCCATAGGGTCTTCAGGGCGGGTAGACCCACGACCCGCTTTTGAAGGTTCGGGTCTAGGATCGGGTCTGGGGCACGGCTAACCCGCCCCAACCTGACCCGCATGATTAGAAGATCATTAAAACACTTCATAACTGTGATCATTACTTGTTAATATTCTCAGGTATACATGATTATAACTTGAATATTGTATTCTTTCAATCAACAAACTGCAAAATTTTCATAGTATTAGATTACATCAATGATAATCATATAATAACAAATGCATACATTTCGAACTATTATCTTACAACTCATTTTATTATATTATCTTATCATTGTGAACACATTATAATATGTATATAATTTAACATTTAGTGCTAAAAAATATAAGTATATAAATTTGTATACATTAGAACACAATATCACCGGGTCGCGAGACGGGTCGGGTCTACCTTGACCCTTACGGGTTTCGGGTACAGGGAGAAATTCCAGACCCGCACTGGGTCTACGGGGTGGGTATAAGGCGGGGTTTAAAAAGTCCGGGTCGGGTCTGGGACATGAGAAACCTGCCCCAACCCGCCCCAACCCGCCCCATTGCCATTCCTACGTGTAATAAACAAGAAGCCATTAGAGAGAACAGAAAGATAGGGAAGAGACTTATATTGCTACTGCTTCAAGTGTGTACAATTTCTATTACATTGGCTCCTAAATATAGGCTTTGGAGCTGATGTTAGACTTATTCCCATGATGTGGGACTAAATAGAATATGACAAGAGCATATTCACTCATATATATTACAACACTCCCCCTTGAATATGCGTCTTCAAAATCTTAAATGCTCTGCTAATTTGAAGTTTTCCTTTTAAAACATATATGATGATTGCTCCCCCTTATAATTATTTTGCTTGCATATATCCGTTCAGTTGATACAACTATTGTCTGTTGCCTTCAAAACTCTATCAGGAAAACCCAATGGGAAAAATCTTGAACATAAAAAGAGTACAACGTCTGACATTATGAATATCATATTAAAATGATATTCCTTAAAAGAGTTTGATGCTTCAGGATCAAAACAATGCCTCATTAAAAACCCTATGGGAAAAAACATAAACAAGGAAAAGAGTGCAAATTTATTTCATCTTTAGGTAACATGTTTTATAATGTTACCGTAAGGGTTGATACTTCAGGATCAAGATAATGCCTCATTAAAAACCTTAGTAACAAAAACCCAATGGGAAAAATATTAGTGAAGGAAAAGAGTACATTATAGCATAATTTTATATGCTCCCCCTTATTTATAACTCATTATTCAATTAGTCTATTGATGTAGTCGACGCATGTCAATTTTGTACATCATCTTCTGGAATGTTGATTTGGAAATTGCCTTTGAGAACAGATTTACCCGCTTTTCTTGAACTGAATTTGTTTCCCCTCTTTCTTGTTATCCTTTCATTCATGTGTGAAGAGAGATTTAGAAGAAATGTGCTCGATCCTATCACCCTTAATATAATTCACTTGAATCTGAGCCTTGCAAACTGCCCTGTCTTCTTCATAAATAATAGTTTACTACATCAAAAGATGTTTGATACTTCTAGATCAAAATGTTGCCTCGTCAAAATGTTACTAAGAAAAACCCGATGGGAAAAATCTTAGTGAAGGAAAAAGAGTACAATATACAATGTCATATTTACTACGTCAAAGGTAGTATGATACTTCTAGATCAATGTAATGCCTCGTTAAAACCTTAATAAGAAAAATCTAGTGGGAAAAATCTTAAACAAGGAAAAAGAGTACATTATAATTTATTTTTGTATGTTACTTTTGGGTTGATACTTCTGGATCATGACAATGCCTCATTAAAACCTTACTAAGAAAACCTTGAAAAAAGCATGATGTTTGTTAACTTGAAATGAAAATCATGTTCTTTACTCATTAATAAACTGCATACTAAAACCATATGATTTGGTAAATCAAATCATACGTAATGAATCATAACCTGAGTTAACATCACTAATGACCTGCTTACTCTCTATGTAACCATGAATGATCTGGTTGATTAACGTAATCTCTGTTTCAATCGGACTTGCATATTGGAATACGTATGTGATGAATAAGACAACTTTCATTACTAAGCAGGAAGTAATCTACTCATCTTGAAGTATATCAAGATTTTCATTACGGCAATACTTGGAAGAATGAAGTATATCAAGATTTTCATTACAACAACACTAAGCAGGAAGTAATCTACTCACCTTGTAGTATATCAAGATTTTCATTACAACAATACTTAGAAGAATGTTGTAATCTATCATCCATGTTCTTGGTATTCTTTATAATAACAAATGTTATTTATGTTCTTCAGGAACTTATATATTATAATAAGTTTTGCATATCGCAACTACCACTTCAATGGATATTAAGAGTTTCATTAAAACAATTCTTGGAAGTAAGAAGTGATCTACTCATCATGAATTATATCAAGATTTTAATTACAACAATACTTAAAAGAATGTTGTAATCTACATTTCTTGCTCTTTGCATTATTTATCACTAACAACGTAATTTAAATTCTTTCGAAATTTGTATACTTTTATCGTTTATACCTTCAGGGTATTGTAAGCGTTTTAAACACTTTTGCCACTTTAATCAATTCAATTATCTCTGAAAATACAATGCTCATGGAACTTGACACTCTATGGTGCTTCAGTAACTTCCATGTGCTTTTGTCATTATATATATTTCTATTTTTATCTTATGAACTACAGGTTCATATCTTATGGACTACAGGTCCACGTATCTTAATTAGGAGAATTTCATGATGGCCAATCATGTTTCTCTCTAATATAGGATTTTTAATCCATTTATAAATAAGCGCTTCATTATTTATTAATTTAGCATCGATGATTATTTATTGTCAATTCTATACATGATTTATTGAGATCTCAAAAATTATCATGCTTTAGGTACCTAAACCACTTCTGGGGTTATTTTGACAATAATGTCATGGGTTTCTTTCAAAGCACCCTTAAGTGTTTCTTCAGAAATACTCACCTCCTTTATTTTATATGTTAGCAAATGTATATTGGAGAAATGTATATTGGAGAAAGTCTATTAGATGTATATTGGAGAAAGTCTATTAGGGATATAATTAATAATTTATGCAAGTTACTTAATACTTTGCATAATTCTATATGTTAGCAAATATTTAACATTGATGATTCCTTTATCCTCCCCCTCAATGTTGACAAACATTGTCACTTTAAATAATAAACCTTCTTTGGATTCTCATTTTTGATCCATTATAGCATTATAGCTAAAAAAATACATTAGATGTGTCTCAATTGTAGGAGGATAATGCTCTTATTAGTTGATAAGATGCATTCATATTGTATTACTTATTCCCTTTCATTGATCAATGACTTAGAGGAATTTCTATCATTTGAATATGCACATGACTTCAGATCATTCAATATTGATGTCAATCGACTTTCTGGAATACAAAATAATATATGCATAATTTATAATATGATCTCATGACAACTTCATGTTGTTAATTAAATATTCGCATATCTGTGTATATACATGCGTCCACGTATTCCATATGTAATCGATTTGCATATTATTTTTCATTCGAGTTACCTATTTTAGAACAAATTGTTCATAAGGTTCCAATCATTAATTTTTTCTTATCAAGCAATGTCAATGCGAATCTTAAAGATCATATCATAATATCCGATTTGAAACTGTTAACCCCGTTAGTTCAACGCAGTTCAAAGAATTGACATCAAAGAACTAGATTACAGTTTAAGCAATGAAATGCCCATGTAATTGAATCGTCAGTACGACATGCCACCAAGTCGTCGACACGACATAAAACCGTGTCGGGGCAAGTCAAGTCGCTCACAACCAGGCCGTCAGCATGGCATGACTAAGTTATATTTTTCCCTTCCAAGTCGTTCACACAACATGGTTCAATGTAGTTGAAACAACATGAACTAAAAGCAACCAACCCGTTATCATGACTAAAGGAGAGGCCGACATATTAAAAGGTCATACCATTTACTTCATACCGCAGATGCTTCATGTCGTTCATAGGGTCATGGCAAAGATCATGAATCCGATATCAGGTGGGGGCATCCATGTCGCGACACGGATTTAAACCATGTCGTACATCCACTTTAATCCATGTCGTCAGCCTTCCGTATCATACCACAAGTTGTATCAAAGCGACTGTTCCTCAAGCCGTAAAACATTATGTACCAAGGAGTGCCACGTGGAGAAACAGATGACGTCTCTTGGAAGTGAGGGCATAAAAGCATGTCGTGTGTCCATTTGTGTCAGTGAAGCATGTTGTTCCAATTGTTGGTACACAAAAGTCAAGGTGTATAAACAATAATAAGTCAGCATGA
Organism: Allium sativum; assembly: GCA_030737875.1. Lineage (NCBI taxonomy): Eukaryota > Viridiplantae > Streptophyta > Magnoliopsida > Asparagales > Amaryllidaceae > Allium > Allium sativum. The sequence continues at coordinate 126,528,987 of CM060927.1, read as the reverse complement.
ATAGCTAAATAAGGCAACGTGACCAACATGAGGGTACAATAAGGTCATTGATGCATATAAGAGGGCCACGTGTGCATATTCGGTCCATTTGAGTATAAAGACAAGGCATCCCATACCTTAATGATGGGATGGCCAACACTTAGAAAGGCGGCAAAGGGAAGGGTGATACAAAACTAACCAGGTCGTGTAAATGATGAAACTGAAGCTTTTCACGTCCATGCCATATTTGTCAACCCGTAAGAGACCTTCATAGTGCTCGGATATTATATAACAACAAGTAGTTCAAGTCATAACGGATCCACGAGAAATATATCTGAAAGCAAATATCATGGCGCTTCTGTATACTCAAGCTGTAAGCTACATGTACAGCGTGTAAGGTATCGCACAAGTGGTAGTAAATAGAAGGGCTGTGTCAGGACATAAAGACATGGAGGACAGCTAAGCGTGCGTGGATTAAAACATGTTTGGGCATATGTATTCGGTCCAAATGGAAATAATAGAGAGGCATGCTCAGATTGATCATTTTCTTACTCCATGTCGTTATGATGACATCACAACATGCCAAGTCGTTCAAATAGATCATGTCATTCAATGAAGCTCACGAGTTGCATGAGAAGGCAAGTTATAAAGGACACGTGGTGTCATTTCAAAGGGCGAAGCCGCCATGTTGTTCGAGATGCTGCTTTACCACCTACATGAGCCATTGTTCATACATCAAAAAGAAAGAGCATAAGTCCATCTATAAAAAGTAGATTGACAACTATCATTGGACGGGACTATGGACTTAAAACTGACTACGCAATTTGTGTTAAAGAACATGTCGCTGAACCCTTGTTAATCGATACCGTGGATATAAAAGCCACTATTTCAATCCATGTAGCAAGTCGTGGCTTATCAATGAAAACCAGTTGTTAACTGCCAGCTATAAAGTAAAGGGCATGAATTCATTTAGTTCGACAAGGTCAATCAGGCCACAATTCGTATGAAGCTTGCATGTCTTAATGCCGTGTACTGTGAGAACAAACTCACGCCGTAGCCCAGTTGTGTACATCTCAAAATGGAATTATGTCATTAGAAGGAATGACGCAAGTGTTCATGCCGCATTTCACCATGTCGTGGGTTATGGCGACATGAGTCATGGCGACATGGGTCACGGCGACACGGGTCATGGCGACACGAGTCATGTCGACACGAGTTATGGTGACATTAGTCATGGCGTTTTTCCTACATAATTACAGAACTGCCACCCGGTCCCAAAATCACCTATAAATACCCACCATAATTCACTTGGAGAGGGTGGGCGAATTCCATGGCCACGAAGTGCTCTAAAATCTATCCACAAATATTCTAACACCCATCCATCATCATCAAGTGAAGATTATTTCATGGATCATGGCTTACATCAAATCCATCCAAGTGATCTAAGAATTGATCCAAGTGATCTAAGAGTTGGAAATTGATCATGCAAGTTCAAACACTTGAAGAAATCCTTCAAATCCTCCTCCGATCATACCTTATCTTCGCTGGTCATTCCATTTCTCCATCACTATTTGTGAATTCAAGTGAGATCTACAAGTGAGAGAGTGATAAAACTTGTTGTAAGAGTGTACCAAACCTTGTAATTGATAAATTGGTAATGGAATCTTATATGAAAGTGAACATAGATTCCTATTGAATCGAATCACTATAAAAATGCTCTTATGTTTTACTTTAATGTTTTCTATGCTTGAGATTGTGGCTCCACATATTTTTGTTGAAGTGCTCAAAAGAGGACCTTTGGTGTTAATTCCAAATTTGGGATCAACATTTGGCGCCGACAGCGGGGCCGCTTTCGCATCTCCTTCCTCCGCACTTTTTTCAAAGTCTAAAAGCCAGCTCTAAACCACCTACTTCTCCCAAAATTATTGTGAAATCTAAGAAGACCGTAAGTAAAGACGTCGGAAATGCCGATAATGCCGCTACTGAGACTACGCCACTTACAAACCGTCTCGATGTTGGCGAAAACTTGGTAAGTGGAGCCGGTGTGACTAGAAATGAATTAAATGCCACTATTGCCAACGTAAACAACCGAATGGATGCCTCTACTAAAGCGATGATGGAGAAACTCGACGCCATCCTTAATGCTCAACCAAATCAAGCCCCTCCCAAAGTCCGTGTTGATCTCGAAGAGAATGATAAATCGCCCACTTCCGACCATAACCGTAATGACAACATGGAAGACGATTATGATTGGACGAGTGACAAGGACGAAGCTAACATCGAAGGATTGAGATCAAAAGCTAAAAACCATCCCGAAGTGAATGCTCGAAAGGTCACTAATCCTGTCACGAGGGAAACTTCTCGTCGAGAAGGCAAGGGCCAAAAAATCTTTAATCGAGATCATATGCCTAGACGAACATTTGGTAAAGAGCTCAGCTTCACAAAGCGCCACAACACTGAAGAATACATCTCGAATATGATAGAACGAGTCATGAAAAGGAATCAAGCTAACAAAGACGATGAAAGAGAATGGGACTTCTCTCCCGATAGGACTCCATTCACCGAAAGAATCCTTGAAGCTGAGTGTCCGAAGAAGTTCAATCCTCCTACTTTTCCTCCGTACAACGGCCTTGTTAATCCGAACTACTTCCTATTCAAATACGAATGGCATATGAGTGTGTCTTAGGCGACTGACGAGATGAGATGCACATACTTTCCTCTCTAGTTAGAAGGTGCTGCATCATTATGGTTCACGAATCTACCACCTGAATCCATCGATCGATTCTCTGATCTAACCAAAAAGTTCAAGGAGCAGTTCCGCTTATATGATACCAAAGCCAAGGATGCTATAACGCTCCCAACTATGAAGAAGAAGCCAGGGGAAACTGTAAAAGCCTTCCTTAGTCGATTCAATAATGCCCTGTCTGAAGTAAGGAATCCGGAACCATGCATAGTCCTCATGGCTCTACTCGACGCTATAGACAAAACAAGCGAATTCGGAAGATGGATAAAGATGAAGGAACCGACTACGCTTGATAAATTCTATAAGAAAGAAGAGGAGTACATGAGAGTGGACGAGAATCCTATACCTCTTCGGATCATTGGTGGTAACCAACTCCTTGAAGCTCCTAAAAGTGCAGCTATTCAATCCAATCAGAAGAATACTCAAGGGTTGAAGTGTGCCAACAACGGAAACGACAACAAAGCTAATAAAAAGTTTCACCCACTTGACTCGTCTGAGCTAACGCCTCTGAGTGAAACTCCTAAGAACATTTACCTTGCTACAAGGATGCAGAAGATTACCCGGAGCCTCGGCCAATAAGGATGAATGGCCATCTGAGCAAATCCAGAAAGTTCTTCCGATTCCATAATAACCCAGGCCACAACACCAATGAGTGCAGGCACCTGAGATCATTGATCGAAGAGCCGATTAAGAAGAACTGTCTCCAATAGTACGTGAAGAATTCCCAAGATGCAAATCCTTCTGCGACTACCCAAGGGCAAGGGGCATCAAATAACAAATCCGGCCCAAACAACGTAGCTTCTGCTCAAGCTATTACAAGGCTGATAATCAACTGACGACCATTGATGATGATCTAATATCCGCAGCTCAGAATAAGTGATCACTATCGCCTTTACTTTACTTCCGGCATTACTTTACTCTTCGCTATGTTCTACTATCTTGTTAATATTCTGTAATGGTTTACATGCATTGTACCGAACCATAACACTACGAATGAAGTATTAATTGCCTGTATAAATCTCTGACTTGCCAAATTTACATGAAAATTTTCTAACAGACGATTCCTTATTACAGCCTATCCAATAAGCATCTTATCTCTCAAAGCCCGACGAAGTAAGGCAATTCCAATAAACACCAGTTCAAATGTCAAGTGCTCTAACCATCAATATGCATAATGCAAAGATGGAAAGCACCACCTTAAAGAGTGAGCGGGAGGAGTTGTCAAGAGTTAAATGGTGGAGAGTTCAGCAAGCATATCCAGAATCAATGCCATGAGTCGCGAGTTCCAGGGAGTCATAACCTCTCGGTCCGGCTGCAATGGCTTACCATAGTTAAGCGTATCCGACACAAGGATTGATGTTTACCTTCTGGAACAACATAAAAAACAAAGTCCACCCATAGAGAGGAAAAAACAAAGTCCTCCCATAACAGAAGAAAAATAAAGTCCTCCCATAGAGAGGAAAAAACAAAGTCCTCGCATAGCAGAGGCAAAATAAAGTCTTCCCGTAGAGAGGCAAAATAAAGTCCTCCCATAGAGAGGCAAAATCAAGTCCCTCCATAGCAAGGGCAAAACAAAGTCCTCCCATAGTAGAGGCAAGTCAACAAAGGTTCGCGGGAATTCGTAAGCGTGAAACGAAGCGCGGGAGCTCACTTAAGCGAGAGGAAGCATGGGAGTTCGTAAGCGCGGAGCGATGCAACCTTCACCCAATGGTTTGCGGGAATCCGTAAGCGTGAAACAAAGCCGGGAGCTCGCTTAAGCGAGACGAAGCGTGGGAGTTCATAAGCGCGGAGCGATGCGGCCTTTACTTAATGGTTTACGGGAATCCGTAGGCGCGAAACGAAGCGCGGGAGCTCGCTTACGCGAGACGAAGCGTGGGAGTTTGTAAGCGCGGAGCGATGCAACCTTCACCCAACGGTTTGCGGGAATCCGTAAGCGGGAAACGAAGTGCGGGAGCTCGCTTAAGCAAGACGAAGCATGGGAGTTCGTAAGCGCGGAGCGATGCGGTCTTTACCCAATGGTTTGCGGGAATCCGTAGGCGCGAAACGAAGCGCGGGAGCTCGCTTACGTGAGACGAAGCGTGGGAGTTCGTAAGCGCAGAGTGACGCAGCCTTAACCTAATGGTTCACAGGAATCCGTAAGCGTGAAACGAAGCACGGTAGCTGGCTTAAGCGAGACAAAGTGTGAGAGTTCGTAAGCGTGGAGCGATGCAACCTCACCCAGACCTCACAGGAGTTCGCACTGTGGAACGATGCAACAACCAAAAATCCTCTCAATAGGAGAAATCAATAACATTCAATGAACTCCACCACGTTGATTCAGTTGACAAGAGAAGACAAACGTTGAATTAAAATGATCTCTCCAAAAAATGGGGCATTCAATGGAGTCTCCAATGTTAGAACTGATCGACAAAACAAACATTAACTAGTGAAAGCATTCTGCCGAAGACAAAGACTAAAGGACCTCCAAAGACGGGGCACCAATAATCAAAAACTCCTCCAAAGAGAAGTAGAGGATAAATTACTGACACGCATTTCCCGAATGGGAAATATCGAACACCAACATATAAGTCATTAGAACGGTAACGTTTGAAATCCACAGTCGGCCTTAATCGATTAGTTAATTTTAAGCGTTAATGTGAATTCGAATTAAAATATCGTATTTATGCAGATAATATTCGATGAGCTATAAACCATCGAGTAGAATAATTCTGTATAAACACTTTAACCAATTCAAAACCAAATTCGCTATAAGTCGTTCTTAATTATTAAACTAATCTGTTATTGATGTGAACGATCAATAGCAAAGTATAAGTCCAAAATCTTGCTAGCGTTCGTTTCAATTGCAGAACAAGTGGCAAGAAGCAATTTACACTCTAATACAGTGTCAGAAGTCAACAAGTTAAGTCAAAGTTTTGGCAAATCATTAGCAGTGCAAAAATACACTAGAATTTATGATAACAGATCGAACAACATGAATGTATGAATAGATCAAGATTGAATTTTGTTTTGCAAGAATTATCAGTTCCAATCAAGGAGATGTTCACCAGTTACAATGTTTATTTCGAATCCCGCATTTCTCATAAGCAAGAAATACAAGCTTCAAGGGGCAAATGTTAGCCCCATTAGTTCAACGCGGTTCAAAGAATTGACATCAAAGAACTTGATTACGGTTTAAGCAGTGAAATGCCCATGTTATTGAATCATCAGTACGACATGCCACCAAGTCATCGACACGATATAAAACCGTGTCGGGGCAAGTCAAGTCGCTCACAACCAGGCTGTCAGCATAGCATGACTAAGTTATATTGTTCCCTTCTAAGTCGTTCACACGACATGGTTCAATGCCGTTGAAACGACATGAACTAAAAGCAACCAACCCATTGTCGCGACTTAAGGAGAGGCCGACATATTAAAAGGTTATACCGTTTACTTCATACCGCAGATGCTTCATGTCGTTCATAAGGTCATGGCATAGATTATGAATCCGATATCAGGTTGGGGCATCCATGTCGCGACACGGATTTAAACCATGTCGTACTTCCACTTTAATCCATGTCGTCAGCCTTCCGTATCATACCAAAAGCTGTATCAAAGCAACCGTTCCTCAAGCCGCAAAACATTATGTATCATGGAGTGCCACGTGGAGAAACAAATGATGTCTCTTGGAAGTGAGAGCACAAAAGCATGTCGTGTGTCCATTTATGTCAGTGAAGCATGCTATTTCAATTGTTGGTACACAAAAGTCAAGGTGTATAAACAATAATACATGGATTAATAGAGCTACGGACACGTCGGCATGAATAGCTAAATAAGGCAACATGACCAACATGAGGGTACAACAAGGTCATTGATGCATATGAGAGGGCCACGTGTGCATATTCAGTCCACTTGAGTATAAAGACAAGGCAACCCATACTTTATTGATGGGATGACTAACACTTAGAAAGGCGGCAAAGGGAAGGGTGATATAAAAACAACCAGGTCGTGTAAATGATGAAACTGAAGCTTTTCACATCCATGCTGTATTTGTTATTCCGTAAGAGACCTTCATAGTGCCAGGATATTATATGACAGCAAGTAGTTCAAGTCATAACGGAGCCACGAGAAATATATCTGAAAGAAAATATCCTGGCGCGTTTGTATACTCAAGTTGTAAGCTACATGTACAGCGTGTAAGGTATCGCACAAGTGGTAGTAAATAGAAGGGCTGCGTCAGGACATAAAGACATGGAGGACAGATAAGCGTGCGTGGATTAAAATATGTTTGGGCATATGTATTCAGTCCAAATGGAAATAATAGAGAGGCATGCTCAGATTGCTCATTTTCTTACTCCATGTCGTTATGATGACATCACGGCATGCCAAGTCGTTCAAATAGATCATGTCATTCAATGAAGCTCACGAGTTGCATGAGAAGGCATGTTATAAAGGACACATGGTTTCATTTCAGAGGGGGAAGCCGCCATGTCGTTCGAGATGCTGCTTTACTACAAACATGAGCCATTGTTCATACATCAAAAAGAAAGCGCATAAGTCCAACTATAAAAAGTAGATTGACAGCTGTCATTGGAGGGGACTAAGGAATTAAAATCGACTCCGCATTTTGTGTTAAAGAACATGTCGCTGAACCCTTGTTAATCGATACCGTGGATATCAAAGCCACTATTTCATTCTATGTAGCAAGTCGTGACTTATCAATGAAAACCAGTTGTGAACTACCAGCTATAAAGTAAAGGGTATGAATTCATTTAGTTCGACAAGGTTAGTCAGTCCACAATTCGTATGAAGCTTGCACATCTCAATGCCTTGTACAGTGAGAACAAACTCACGCCATAGCCCAGCTGTGTACATCTCAAAATGGAATCATGTCATTGGAAGGAATGACGCAAGTGTTCATGCCGCATTTCACCATGTCGTGGGTCATGGCGACATGAGTCATGGCAACATGGGTCATAGTGACATGAGTCATGACGACACGAGTCATGGCGACATTAGTCATGGCATTTTTCCTGTATAATTACAGAACTGCCACCCGGTCCGAAAATCACCTATAAATACCCCACATAATTCACCTGGAGGGGGTGAGGGGGGGGGGGTTGGGGGCGAATTCCATGGCCATGAAGTGCTGTTAAAATCTCTCCAAAACTATTCTAACACCCATCCATCATCATTAAGTGAAGATTAATTCATGGATCATGGCTTACATCAAATCCATTCAAGTGATCTAAGAATTGATCCAAGTGATCTAAGAGTTGGAAATTGATCCTACAAGTTCAAACACTTGAAGAAATCCTTCCAATCCTCCTCCGATCATACCTTATCTCCGCTGGTCATTCCATTTCTCTGTCACTTTTTGTGAATTCAAGTGATATATACAAGTGAGAGAGTGATAAAACTCGTTGTAAGAGTGTACCAAACCTTGTAATTGATAAATTGGTAATGGAATCTTATATGAAAGTGGACGTAGATTCCTATTGAATCGAACCACTATAAAAATGCTCTTATGTTTTACTTTAATGTTTTCTATGCTTGAGATTGTGGCACTACATACTTTTTGTTGAAGTGCTCGAAAGAGGACCTTTGGTGTTAATTCCAAATTTGGGGTCAACAGAAAGTATTGAACTTCTGGTTCAAATGAAATATATGAACAACTTCGAGTTGTTAATCTATATTGATCTTCTGGTTAAAATAATATATAAACAATTTCAAGTTTGTTAAATTGTATTGAACTTCTAGCTCAACTGTATTAAACTTCTGGTTCCACTGTATTGAGCTTCTGGTTCAACTGTATTGAACTTGTGGTTCAAATAAAATATATAAACAACTTCAAGTTGTTAAAATTTATTCTTCAATACAATATGTAAACATAAATATATAAGCAAGATACAAATCATTTTTGAAAATTGTGCAATCTTTGGATGCATTATCATTGTCGCATATGATGTAACTTCTTCAAGAAGTATAACGTTATTATTTCACACAGTTTCAATAAAGCTTCAGGCTTTTAAATTATGAAGTATTTCAAGTTCATTGATTAAGGAACTTCAAGTTCCTATGCATATATACACACATACATTTGTATATCAAGTTTATTAATTTATGATGAACTTCTAGTTTTCAATCTTTTAACATACTTTTAATTTAGAAGCTTTTACATTCTTGCTAATTGTCAAGATTTCAGACTGTAAACTTCATCAAAAAGTTTCTTTTCTCATAATCCAAGACTTCAGGTCTTAGATCTAAGTTATACAACTTTTTCCATTACATTAGATATTAGTTGCCAAATACATTGACTAATAATACATATGTCTATTCTTATTCCAAACACAAACATACATCATTTAACTTACAATAGCCAATGCTTTTAATACATTTATAATAATATGGCAATACAATATATATTACCATAACGATACATTTAATGCGTTTATTATAAAAATAACGGAAATAACCATTATACGGTCTAAATATATGAATCAGATATATAAATTTTACTTAAATCAACATAATAAAATTTGGATCTAGCTACAGTATTGATCAACGACAAAACTCGAATAAACAACTTATAGTTGTACTGCATTCTCAATAATCATTTTTTTTTAAAATACCATATATATGTATGATACCTAATCGAGAATTGAGTAAAAGTGCATATACATAAAATTCACAACATAAAAATTACATGTTTTAGGTTCAAATTATACAATCCATATAAAAATCTTTCATTTTGTATCAAAATATCACTTACCATTATAGAAACGATAGGTTCTAAATTTTCCATTTTATAACAAAAATTGCTTCGGCATACACTTCAGGAGTGCTGAATTAAGATCAATATTTAAATCTTAGCTTATGATCTTCGAGATGCATATTTTCCTTTTTAGGAAAAATTTATGAACTTTTTCTACAAATATTTTATCACCTTTAATTATATAAATCTCTTCTGGAGATATTTTATCATTTTCAAATATACAAACATCCTCTAAAGATATTTTGTTATCACTGCTTCTGGGATGAACTTATCTCCTCTAGAGATAAATATATACAAACTATTGAAATGTCGTATCAATATACAAAATACATATCAAACCTTAAATGCATTAACAAAATTAGGTGCACTAAATAAAAATAAGATTTTAGAGAGAAAAGAAATCACTACTTCTGGAGTGTATGATATACCTTCAGGGAGCATATCTTTTATTTATGTAATTGCAATGCAACAAAAAAAAACTCTAACATCTCTTCTAGGATGTTGGATTTGGTACATAAAATTAAATCTCTAAAACATCTCTTCAAGAGATTAATATGCATACTATATCTTCAGGATATTCATTTAATGTAACACCCCACCTCCGTTAAGGTCACTCTCAAAGGGAATGCCTTAACTTCGGTGGAGCGTTTTAAGGTACAAGATACTAATAAATTACAAGACAGAAATCTTAAGCAGCGGAAAAAGATCAATATTATTTCATAAATACTTGTTCAACACAACAATTCAACAACGGTTTCAACCTTCCAAATTATTACAACTTTTCATCTGTCTTGAAAACATAAAGAAGCAATACTGAAAATAAAACGACATAAATCCCCAATAAGTGCTTGACCATAGCCATAGCTCAAAAAGGAAAGTTCAAGCCTTACATCTACGGTCTTCAAGCTTTGACTAACCTAGACTAAGCAGAAGTGTTTCCTCCCTGCGGACCTGGGGGGGGGGGGGGGGAGGGGACGGAAGAAAAGAAGCGAAAGGAAAATGGGTCAGACATAAGTTGTGACGGCCCGCCCCGCACCAGCCTGCATTTCCTCCGAAAGTGCGCTGTACACATGCCCGACTAGCACAGGACGGACGTCAAGAGAAAGGAAAGAAGAGGATGAACTAATCAAGAAACCTGTAGAATGTCTCACAGCGCATGGAATAAAATATAATAATAACATACTTGACACGAAACAGGCGAGACAGTGCATAAGCTGATAACTAAAATCAACATCAATCATCAAAGCAGCGGAAATCCAAATACAGCTTATTACAATTTTCCAAATTTACTGTCTCTAAACAAAAGAAAGCTGAAGTAGAAGATACACCAACAATGCCCAAGCAGTGATCTTCAACAACACAGGGAGAATACTATATATATTACGTGGAAGCCTCCTGCTCGTCTCCGGATCATCTACCCGTGCATCACCAGCTAACCTGTCTCTAGTCTGCTCGAGTGAGCACCCAGAGTAATAAGAGGAGACATAAAACTCTGGGTCAGACATAAAGCCTGGTATGAGCGATAAGCATCTAAACAGAATAATAACAGGTATACTAAACCATACCTGAACCTGGACCTGCAACCAAAGAGTTAGTACCACATACCGTACAATACTCCAAGGTGCCATAATAAATAGTGTAAGAATACGGGGGTGGGGGTGTGCATGTCACAATGAGAGCAAGCAAATCATCCATAGCAACCATCCTCACATCTCACTCAGTGCGTAAAGCGTACGACATCTACCACTTTGGAACACTAGACAAACTGAGGTAACGACGAATCCCGACTTGTAGAAACCCTGCTGTGACCAAGCCAAACACTTGGAGTCATGACCAAACATTTCAATGACCCACTTCATTGGTCGTAGCCCTTGGTTCTACCGATGCCATGATGGCCCTGAATCCGCCTTCGCACCTCCTACCATAGTGGTCCAAAGCTATAGACGTCGATAACTCCTTAACACGCGTCCCGCAGCAAAGCCCAACCATGAAGCGAACTCGTTGATTCCCATCTGAATCTTGAGCTCTAACTTCTCATTTGGACTTCCTTTGCATCTCGGGTTTGGTCGAATTGGAGTTGGTCTTCAGAAGAGTCATCATGAAGTAGTAAAAGTACACGTCCGGCTCCCCATGCTCGGTTCGGTTCGGATACGTTCCCCGGTTCGGTTCGGAGTGCCACCATCCTCTGGGTTCGGGTCTTTCTCCCTCATGCGGTTCGGTTCGGTGCTTTTGGTTCGGTTCGGTGGTTCTGAAGCGGTGCGGTTCGGATACCCCATAGCTTGAGTGTCTCCGTCTCCGTCTCGTCAGCATCAGTTCGGTTCGTGTATTGCTCTTGATTCGGTTCGGAATATGGTGTCCATGCTCCTCTTTCTTCTACTTCAGTCCTCCTTGTTCCTTCCGATCCCACGCTATGCCCCTCCGATCCGATCAGGCCTTCCTTGTTGCCTCTTCACGTCATGCTCCAGAAAGTACCACGCCCCGGTCCGGTTCGGATATGTCCGATCCGATCCCCTACCCGATCCGATCCCCTACCCGATCCGATCCGGTTAGATACCCTGCAGTTTTCTGCAACTTTCCAGCAATTGTTTATACGCCTCTCGACGGCGTTTTCGACCAATCTAACTATTGGAATCAATCACAAAGCATACCAAAGAGTCATAGAAACATATAACAGCAACCGCAAGCAACAAACAACAATTTAAATGAATCATAATGGATCAAAAGTGGCCAAAACCTCACATTTTCCTATAATCCCTCTTAATCATGTTTAAGCATACGATTAGCAAAACACATCGAAATTAACCCAAATTTCTAACAGAGCCTTAAAACATTATTTTAGAATTTTAAGAATTTTTCCAGAATTTATTTACGTATAAATTCGCTAATCTTCACTAATTACCCTTAATCACCGTAATTAGTGCAAAAACTATGCAAATCACTCACCTTGGCCACAAACAAAATTCTCAGAACTGAAACTCCTCTGATTTGGGCGAATACTGATGTCCAACAGCAGCTCTAACCTTGCTTTGGTGCTTTTTCCTCTTAATTTGATGCCTCTAAGCCTTAATCCTTGATTAGGAAGTGATTTTGAGTGTTTTGAGAGAGATTTAGAGAGTGGAGGCCATGGCTAGGTTAAGAGGAATGAAAGTGGCGGCTCAAAACTGAAATGAAAGTGATAACCTAACCCTAATCAGCCCCTACATACCACTAAACCCGAAATTCTCCTTGGGCCTAGCTGCTAATCACCCGGTTAAGCCCAATTAAGCTGTTTTTCACCATCTGAAACTTGTTTCAGCCATATCTCCCAAACGGTAAGCCCGTTCGGCTAATGTGACCACTCTACGGAAAGAGAAACCATCATCCGAAGCCAATGGAAGTGGTTTTAGGTCAAAATTCATTTCCAGTCAAAAGTTATGGCCAAAACAGTGCCAACTAGGGGTAAAATGGTCATTTAAAAATCGGGAAAAATCATGAACATGGGAAATGACCCCAATAGTCGTCTCCCAAAGTTACATGACCATACGACTTCGTATGTGAAAGAAATAAATATCCTACGATCCTATGATGCGTAGAATGCGGGTCGTTACACTCTCCCCCCCTTAAGAAATTTCGTCCCCGAAACTCCTTAACCCAAAACATACACAGGATCCCGCATGCCTAACACCCACATACAACAATCAAACATGCAAAGCAAGCAAACAAGTCTATCCTAGCATGCGGAAAACTAAATCGCTAATAAAATCTTACCAGACAAAGAGTTCTGGATACTTCTTCCTTATGTCCTCCTCTGTTTCCCAAGTACAATCATTCTCGTCTTCGCTCCACTGTACCTTGACTAGCTTCACCGACTTCCTTCGAAGTTGCTTCATGTCGTGTGCGACAATACGGGCCGGCTTGCGGTTTCCAACCGCCTCGGGTTCTACTTCGAAGTCCTCCAACTGATCAGGTGAGATAGTCATATCTGAGTCGTGAACGAACTTCCTTAGTTGGGAAACATGAAATACGTTGTGAACTCCCGCCATCTTATATGGTAAGTCAATTCTATATGCCAAATTCCCGACTAGTTCAAGAACAGGGAATGGACCAACAAATCTTGGGGCTAATTTACCTCTCCTGCCAAATCGTATTACGCTCTTCAACGGAGAAATCTTAACAAACACCAAGTCACCCACGGAGAATTTTAGGTCTCTTCTTCTCTTATCAGCATAACTCTTCTGCCTATCTTGGGCTGCCTTCATTCGTTGCTGAATGATCTTGATTTTATCTGAAGTTTCCCTCACCACATCTGGTCCAAGCATAAACTTCTCGCCAGTCTCTATCCAACATGATGGTGAGTTACACGGCCTTCCGTACAAAGCTTCAAACGGAGCCATGCCGATACTGGATTGGTAGCTATTATTATATGCAAACTCTACTAGATGCAAATGGTCGTCCCATGATCCACCAAAATCCAATATACATGCTCTCAAGAGATCTTCCAAAATACGATTCACCCTTTCCGTCTGACCGTCGGTCTGAGGATGATATGCGGTACTGAGATGTAACTCTGACCCTAGCGCCTCTTGCAAGCTCCTCCAAAACCCACTAGTGAACAACGGGTCTCGGTCGCTCACAATGCTTTTAGGTACTCCATGAAATCTCACTACCCACTTCATATACAATTCTGCTAACTTAGCTGCCGTTCTAGTCGATTTGACTGGTATAAACCTTGCACTTTTAGTCAGTCGATCTACAATTACCCAAATGCTGTCATATCCCAATCTAGTCCTTGGTAACCCATCGATGAAATCCATCGAGACTTGCTCCCATTTCCATTCGGGAATTTCTAAGGGCTGTAACAACCCACTAGGCTTCTTTTGCTCGGCTTTAACTAGCTGGCAATTCATGCACTTGGATATAAACTTCCCAACGTCTCTTTTCATCCCTTCCCAGTAGTAGGTCTGCTTCATATCTCGATACATCTTATTACCACCGGGGTGTATAGTTAGCTTTGAGTGATGACATTCTCTAAGCACTTCATCCCTCAATCCATTGACATTGGGTACAACAAGCTTTCCATTCTTTCTAAGCCATCTATCTCGATCAAGCCCATACTTGTTCACCTCCTCATCGATACCCATCTCTAACTTGGAGATGATTTCCAGTAGGTTAGGATCGTCCCTCTGACTGGAGCCGATCCGCTCAATTAAAGTGGGTCTGATCGTCAAACTTGCTAACATTTCTGGATCCAATTCGCACTTTGGTCTGAAATCAAAACTTGCGATAAACTCCAGTTGCTTCCATTCAAGGAACATAGCCCCTAAGCTGGCATGTCTTCTACTCAATGCATCAGCCACCGCATTGCCCTTTCCTGGTGTGTATGCGATGTCAAAATCATATGAAGCTAAGAACTCTAACCATCTCTGCTGACGGAGATTTAAATCCTTCTGGGAGAATAGACACTTCAACGACTTATGATCTGTAAACAGCTCAAATCTTTCCCCCAAGAGATAGTGTCTCCACATCTTTAACGCGAACACGATTGCTGCCAATTCTAAATCATGGGTAGGGTATCTTCTCTCGTGCGGTTTCAATTGCCGACTTGCATAAGCTACAACCCTACTGCCTTGCATCAATACAGCACCCAGTCCGGTACCACATGCATCCGTGTATACCGTCATCTCTTCATCCCCCTTAGGAATGACTAACACTGGTGCGCTTGTCAACTTGTCCTTTAGACTCTTGAATGCATTCTCGCAACTTTCATCCCAGATAAAAGCTTGATTCTTCTTGGTCAACTGGGTCAATGGTGCTGCTAACTTGGAGAAACCTTGGATAAACTTACGATAATATCCAACTAACCCCAAGAAACTCCTTACATCTGTTGCATTCTAGGGCGTAGGCCAATCCTGTACCGTAGCCACCTTCGCCGGGTCCACGGCAATACCATTCTCTGATACAATATGGCCCAAGAACCTCACTTCCCTCTTCCAGAAGTGACACTTAGAAAACTTTGCTTTCAATTGGTGTTTTCTCAACACCTCCATCGCTACTCTTAAATGTTCCTTGTGTTCTTCCTCTGTCCTCGAATAGACCAAAATATCATCAACGAACACAAGGACAGACTTATTCAACTGGTCTCTGAATACCCTATTCATAAGATCCACAAAATATGCCGGGGCATTAGTCAGCCCAAATGGCATAACCAACCATTCATAAAATCCAGACGGCGTTCGAAATGTCGTTTTAGCTATACTCTCAGCTTCCACTCTAAGCTGATGAAAACCTGTCGCGAGATCCAACTGAGAAAATATTCTCGCGCCACTCAACTGATCGAACAAATCATCTATCCGCGGTAGAGGATACTTATTCTTCCTCGTCACTTTATTCAATTCGCGGTAGTCTACACACAAACGAAGGGAACCGTCCGCCTTGGTAGCAAACACAACTGGTGCTCCCCATTCAGAAACACTCCTCCTGATAAATCCCTTCTTCAAAAGATCGCTGACTTGCACCCCGAGCTCTCGCTGCTCCCTTGGTGCCATACGACGAAGTGGCATCACTATAGGTCTGGCATCTTTTACCAAATCAATATGAAACTCAATCTCTCGGTGTGGTGGAAGTCCGGTCACTTCTTCGAAAACATCCGGATACTGGCCAACCACGGGCAAACCTGACAACTCACTATGCGGAATGTCGAGGGAGTTTAGAAAACTAGCCAATACCCCCTTACTGGGTAGACCACCAAACACTATCCTCCGCCCATCATCCGCTCTAGCTGTCACCAAAAAGCCCTCACAGTCTACCACCACCCCGTATCTTTGGAGCCAATCTACTCCCAAAATAATGCCAAACCCCGTAAAGCCCAAAACAAAGCAATCACAAACAAACATGCATCCATGACTCGATAGAACCACATTACGACAAATCATGCTAAGGCTAGTCGAACCACCAATCGGGTTCGTCACTACTAAAGGTCTATCGACAATCTCGGGCTCCAATCCCAACCTATCTACCAGGTCACTAGATATGAAAGAACTGGAAGCTCTGGTATCAAACAAAACTCTAACAGAAACATCATAAACAGAAAGCATACCTTGAATGACGACATTCTTTCCCTTCTCCGCCGCAGTTGGGGCATTCGACGAAGAAGGAATAGCATTAAGAGCATATGCTTTCACCATTTGCTTTTCCTTAGGGGGCTGTGGACACTTGTCCTTGTGATGTCCCATTTGGCCACAGTTGAAGCACTTCCTATCTGCTGGCTTGGCCCGACAATTACTAGCATAATGGCCCTTCTTACCACAGCTGAAGCACTCCACATCTTGCTTATTCTTTTTCTTCTGGCCATCCTTAGCCTGATTCTGCTTTCTCTTATTCTGGGAACCACCTTTGCCTCCACCACTAACTTGTGGCTTTGGCTCATCTACGGATGCAACCTCAGTCTTTGGCTTAGGGTAGAGACTTTCTGACCTTAACGCTTTCCCCACAATCGATTCAAACGTCTCATCGATGTGGTTAATAAGTTTTTCCCCTAAGTACTGATCCAATCCAGTTATGAATTTCTCATTCTTTTTCTCGGCAGTATCTATAAGAGATAACCCATATTTTGACAAAGTGTCAAATTCAGCAATATACTCCGAGACAGCCCTGCCATTCTGCTTGAGCTCCAAAAATTTCTTAAACAACATTGACTTCTGAGCAGCTGGAATGAACTTCTCACTAAAGCGAGCCTTAAACTGCTCCCAAGTAATCTGGTCTTCGGGAGTAGCTGCCTTTATAGCATTCCACCAATTCATTGCCCGCCCTTGCAGCTGACGGGACGCTAGTTTTCTCTTCATCGCATCCTCGATACCCAAATCCTCGAAGATACGTTCGCAACTATCCACCCAATCCTGAACATCCGTAGCCGACTCCGTTCCATGGAACGGCTTCCCACCAAGGCTAGTATAATCCTTATTCAGCTTGGCGAAGTCGACTCTTGGCGCCTGCACCATTGGACCACCACCATTTCCACCATTGGGAGCTGCCCTCTGTACATCTCTAAGCATCTCTCTCATGAGGTCAGTAAACATCGTCCTCATGTCAGCAGCATTCCCATTATTGGCCCCTCTACCGGTACCTCTAACATATCGGCTCATCGTCAATCTGAAAAAGGAAATGATTAACGACTCCATAGTGGTGCTAGTGCAGTACGACTTCATCCTTATACTACTATTAGTATATATATAGCTTTTGAAAACCAAAATAATCACAAATACGCTCTCTCGTATACGTATACTATCTCTCCCTGATAACTTCCCTAGGTTAACTACGCAACCTAGAGCTCTGATACCAAGTGTGACGGCCCGCCCCGCACCAGCCTGCATTTCCTCCGAAAGTGCGCTGTACACATGCCCGACTAGCACAGGACGGACGTCAAGAGAAAGGAAAGAAGAGGATGAACTAATCAAGAAACCTGTAGAATGTCTCACAGCGCATGGAATAAAATATAATAATAACATACTTGACACGAAACAGGCGAGACAGTGCATAAGCTGATAACTAAAATCAACATCAATCATCAAAGCAGCGGAAATCCAAATACAGCTTATTACAATTTTCCAAATTTACTGTCTCTAAACAAAAGAAAGCTGAAGTAGAAGATACACCAACAATGCCCAAGCAGTGATCTTCAACAACACAGGGAGAATACTATATATATTACGTGGAAGCCTCCTGCTCGTCTCCGGATCATCTACCCGTGCATCACCAGCTAACCTGTCTCTAGTCTGCTCGAGTGAGCACCCAGAGTAATAAGAGGAGACATAAAACTCTGGGTCAGACATAAAGCCTGGTATGAGCGATAAGCATCTAAACAGAATAATAACAGGTATACTAAACCATACCTGAACCTGGACCTGCAACCAAAGAGTTAGTACCACATACCGTACAATACTCCAAGGTGCCATAATAAATAGTGTAAGAATACGGGGGTGGGGGTGTGCATGTCACAATGAGAGCAAGCAAATCATCCATAGCAACCATCCTCACATCTCACTCAGTGCGTAAAGCGTACGACATCTACCACTTTGGAACACTAGACAAACTGAGGTAACGACGAATCCCGACTTGTAGAAACCCTGCTGTGACCAAGCCAAACACTTGGAGTCATGACCAAACATTTCAATGACCCACTTCATTAGTCGTAGCCCTTGGTTCTACCGATGCCATGATGGCCCTGAATCCGCCTTCGCACCTCCTACCATAGTAGTCCAAAGCTATAGACGTCGATAACTCCTTAACACGCGTCCCGCAGCAAAGCCCAACCATGAAGCGAACTCGTTGATTCCCATCTGAATCTTGAGCTCTAACTTCTCATTTGGACTTCCTTTGCATCTCGGGTTTGGTCGAATTGGAGTTGGTCTTCAGAAGAGTCATCATGAAGTAGTAAAAGTACACGTCCGGTTCCCCATGCTCGGTTCGGTTCGGATACGTTCCCCGGTTCGATTCGGAGTGCCACCATCCTCTGGGTTCAGGTCTTTCTCCCTTATGCGGTTCGGTTCGGTGCTTTTGGTTCGGTTCGGTGGTTCTGAAGCGGTGCGGTTCGGATACCCCATAGCTTGAGTGTCTCCGTCTCGTCAGCATCAGTTCGGTTCGTGTATTGCTCTCGATTCGGTTCGGAATATGGTGTCCATGCTCCTCTTTCTTCTACTTCAGTCCTCCTTGTTCCTTCCGATCCCACGCTATGCCCCTCCGATCCGATCAGGCCTTCCTTGTTGCCTCTTCACGTCATGCTCCAGAAAGTACCACGCCCCGGTCCGGTTCGGATATGTCCGATCCGATCCCCTACCCGATCCGATCCCCTACCCGATCCGATCCGGTTAGATACCCTGCAGTTTTCTGCAACTTTCCAGCAACTGTTTATACGCCTCTCGACGGCGTTTTCGACCAATCTAACTATTGGAATCAATCACAAAGCATACCAAAGAGTCATAGCAACATATAACAGCAACCGCAAGCAACAAACAACAATTTAAATGAATCATAATGGATCAAAAGTGGCCAAAACCTCACATTTTCCTATAATCCCTCTTAATCATGTTTAAGCATACGATTAGCAAAACACATCGAAATTAACCCAAATTTCTAACAGAGCCTTAAAACATTATTTTAGAATTTTAAGAATTTTTCCAGAATTTATTTACGTATAAATTCGCTAATCTTCACTAATTACCCTTAATCACCGTAATTAGTGCAAAAACTATGCAAATCACTCACCTTGGCCACAAACAAAATTCTCAGAACTGAAACTCCTCTGATTTGGGCGAATACTGATGTCCAACAGCAGCTCTAACCTTGCTTTGGTGCTTTTTCCTCTTAATTTGATGCCTCTAAGCCTTAATCCTTGATTAGGAAGTGATTTTGAGTGTTTTGAGAGAGATTTAGAGAGTGGAGGTCATGGCTAGGTTAAGAGGAATGAAAGTGGCAGCTCAAAACTGAAATGAAAGTGATAACCTAACCCTAATCAGCCCCTACATACCCCTAAACCCGAAATTCCCCTTGGGCCTAGCTGCTAATCACCCGGTTAAGCCCAATTAAGCTGTTTTTCACCATCTGAAACTTGTTTCAGCCATATCTCCCAAACGGTAAGCCCGTTCGGCCATTGTGACCACTCTACGGAAAGAGAAACCATCACCCGAAGCCAATGGAAGTGGTTTTAGGTCAAAATTCATTTCCAGTCAAAAGTTATGGCCAAAACAGTGCCAACTAGGGGTAAAATGGTCATTTAAAAATCGGGAAAAATCATGAACATGGGAAATGACCCCAATAGTCGTCTCCCAAAGTTACATGACCATACGACTTCGTATGTGAAAGAAATAAATATCCTACGATCCTATGATGCGTAGAATGCGGGTCGTTACATAAGTCTGGTAAGCCCAGTTATTTAATAGCATGTAAACAAGTAAAAGACTATGACATGAATAAACAGAACTTAGAATGATACCACAAGGATAGGGTAGTCCTAAAACGAGGTAAGGTAAGATTTAACTAGATTTGGCTATCGCACCCACTTTTACTTCTCTGCACCCACTAAGAGCTGTTTAACTAGCAATGTATGTTCATGATAAAGTGATCCCATTCATGTATTGATCGGGTCCTACTCGCATTCATGTATTCCCAGTGTCATGCGGCCCCACGTGATTTTTAAGTACTTGTGCTGGTTCCAGTATAGGGTGTTTCAAGTCCTATAATGGCAACCCTGACACGATTCAAAGATGCACCAGTGTACGCCTGGTGCCCAGTGCCTGCTTTTTCCACTCCGGAGCCCGTGCACGCCCGTACTCCATCGGAACCTACACTGACGCACCTAACCGCCGTCCTTTTGACCGCTTATATTCAACCTAGTAATCGTGCCCCACCTTGCCTAGTTCAGGGTACCTTAATACATCCATGTGGGTTACTGCTGAAACGGGTCCCCGTTACTAGGGTTTTTCTAGTCAACATGCTAAATTGGGTAAGTGTCCTTGGTTTGACTTAACCCCTATCAATCTTGTCTAGTTAACATGTTGAATTGGCTAAGTGTTTTCTCAATTACTTAACCCCACCAATCTTGTCTTGTTAACATGTTAAGTTGGTTAAGTGTTTTCCTTAATTACTTAACCTCGCCATTTCTAGCTTGATTGTTCATGAGCTTTAATTAATTAATTAATTAAAGCACCAACCACTCACATTAGACAGGTATAGTTGTGGTTACTAGATGTGCCGGTTGGTTCCGGGCTGTTTTACACCACAACTCAGTCTAACCTCGGGTCTTTCTGGGCTTGATGCACTAACCTCTCACATTAAACATGTATTGTTGTGGTTACTGGATGTGCCGGTCGGTTCCGGGCAGGTTTACACAATAACTCAGTCTAACCTCGGGTTAGGCATATTCATCTTTTACATTTTATATATATAAATTTTATACAAGTGTTTTATGTCGCATATTTTAATTATGTTCAAGACTAATTGTATAAATTATACCATTCATGGCCTTAACCATTTACATGGTTTTGGGCCCACCTACATTATTAACATGTTTTGATTTAATAACTATCCCAACGTTACCCCTGTTAGTTCGTTCGTATTAATCACATAAAGTCATTGGGCCCGCATATTAGCCCAATTTATAAACAAGAGGTAAAGAAGGGAACATGCATAATATAGATTCAACCAAACATGTAAATTTTTGCATAAAACTTTATTCATATAATTTAACATGTCACATGAACTTGCATATAATTTAGACTTAAATAATCATAAGCCTAAAACATGTTAATATGTAGATCTAGGCATGTGTGATCATAACCTCAATTATAAACTAGCATATGACATAATCATGACATGTCCAATTGCAAAGCATGTATAATTTTAACATTAACATATAGGTGCGAACTAGATCTAACATGGTGAACTTGCATAAATCCACTTTACAAACATGCATATAAATATAGATCTAGTTTTGGATCTAACATGTAATTTGCATATGAACATAGGTATAATTAGATCGTGACTTGGATCTATCATAAAACATATAACTTGCATTAATCATATGAACCTGGATAGATCTTGACATGGATTCAACATAAAACTTGTAACTTGCATATGAACATATATATAGGCATATGGATCTAACATAGAGCATATGAATATATATATATATATATAGATCTTGACTTGGATCTAACATAATACATACAACTTGCATTAATCATATAAACATATATATGTAGATCTTAACATGAAACATATAACTTGCATATGATATTGATAGTTTCATTCTCAATTCTTAATAGATCCAACACCAAGTCCGATAAGCCACAAACATTCCAAGTCAATTCATGATAAAATCATCACAAGAATCAAACATAAATTTGCATCGTCAATATTATACAACATGGTATAATTCTATTTTTCACTTTATATCAAATCACGTCTTAAATTTATTTACATTTAAAAGATAACTACACTTACTACAAACGAAGATCTTGATTTCTGGAATCTGTATTCTAAAGTTGAAATGCTCGCCTTTGGTGTAGACAATTGTTGTTTTAATTTAGTTTTGATATAGTTTGGTTCGTCTCTTTGTTAGCTTTAAGTGGCGGCTACTCTAGGTTGTTTAATGGCAGTATGACGACTCTTGGTTTAATTTTAATATGATTTAGGGTTGCGGTATCAGGTTGCTTTTATAGAGATTTGATTGAATAGGAGCCGTCAGATCATCTCAGAATCAATCAAGACCATTAAGACAAGATAGAGTTATCCAGAACAACCAACTTAGCCCTAATGACTTAGCAGTGAGTCAAAATTGGCTGGAAAACAGATCTGCCCGAAGGGGGTAGGTCGACCCCCAGGTCGACACTAATGTCGACCCCCAGGTCGACACTAAGGTCGACCTGTATAGGGGAGGTCGACACTAGGGTCGACCCCCTGGTCGACCTGATCTCTGGGCGGGAAATTTCCCGCCCAGCCCGCTTCCTCTTCTAATTTCCAAAATTTAAATCTGGACTGAGCTGTTTTGAATTTTTATTAAACTTCTGAAGGCCATAACTCCTTCATACGAAATCCGATTTACGCAAACTCGAACTCTATCTCAAGCAGAATTCCGAGGCGAACGCAATGGCGTAACCCATTTCCCTTAATTCTTACATTTGAGATTAAGTATAGTTTAATTCGCAACTTCAATGTTAACAGAAAATACGGGGTGTTACATTCTCCCATCCTTTAAGGATTTCGTCCCCGAAATCTTCAAGTCGAGAAGAACGTATATCCTACCATCCAAACATTCATCTACTCAACCATCAAACAAGGGCGTCCATTTTCCTTAAAAGACTTCTAATGCTTCATGATCATATGCATAGTGTGTGTACATGTCCTTGTTTAATGCAAAATCAAGCGGTCTACTGATTCAGTTGACCTCCTTAATGCAATTCATGTCGGTGCCATAAGTCCATTATGTATACAATCATACTTTCTACATGAGTGCACAATCATTCATACAAATGCAACGTCCACATGATAATACATAAAGTTTCAATCATATACAAGTACATATATGCATATGCAATATGAAAGGTGACTGAGCCGATCTAACACCTAATGTGTGTGTGTGTATGCATCAACGAGCAACCACTAGCAACCACTTACAACCACCTACAACCATCAATCATAACATGTTTCAAATAAATGTTTACATCCATTGGTTTCTACCTAAGGATAAGGATGGGACCAAGGAGATATACTAAGAAAAAGATAGGTACAAGCATAAACTTAAGGAAAAAGAGATCAAAGATGTACCCTCAAAAAGAAAAGGGTAGGTTGTGCGTATTCTGTCCTCAGTTTCCCAACAAGCTTGACTTCACGGTTGCATAGCTTTCTGACTTCCGTTCCCAAGATACGAGTTGGAATTCTCCTCATAGTCGCCTCTCGCTCTACTTCTACTTCCTCTAATATGCTTGGTTCCACCACTTCCGCAGACTCATGTAGGCACTTGCGTAAGTGAGAAACGTGAAAGACATTATGAACTCCAGCCAATCTTTTGGGCAGCTCTACTCTGTAAGCCATCTTTCCAATCTTCTCAATGATAGGAAACGGCCCTACAAATCTTGGTGCTAACTTCCCTACGGATCCAAGGCGAACGACATTCCTCAAAGGAGATACTTTAAGGAACACCTTGTCTCCAACCTCAAACTCAAGGTCGGTCCTTCTTTTGTTTGCGTAGGACTTCTGTCTATCCTGGGTAGTCTTCATTCTTCTTCGTATCAAGTCCACTTTCTCTGAGGTTTCCCTAATCATGTCTGGCCCAAGTATAAGCTTATCTGTAGACTCCCACCAACAAGTTGGTGACCGGCACGGTCTTCCATATAAAGCTTCGAAAGGCGCCATGCCTATGGTGGCTTGGTAGCTATTGTTGTAAGCGAATTCCACCAAAGGTAAATGATCCTCCCATGTACCTCCGAAGTCTAGAATGCATAGTCTCAAGAGGTCTTCTAATACTTTGTTTACTCTTTCCGTCTGGCCATCGGTTTGGGGGTGACAGGCCGTGCTTAAGCATAACTGTGTGCCTACATCTTCTTGCAAACTCCTCCAAAACTCGCTTGTAAAGATAGGATCTTGGTCACTCACTATGCTGGAGGGTATCCCATGGAGTCGAACCGTATCTTTAAGATATATGGATGCTAGGGATGAGGCAGTCCTTCTAATCTTAACGGGTATGAAGTGAGCGCTTTTTGTGAGCCTGTCTACTATTACCCAAATACTGGTATTGCCTCTTCTTGACCTAGGCAGCCTATCAATAAAGTCCATCGAGATGCTATCCCATTTCCACTATGGGACCTCTAGAGGATGGAGCAGACCACCAGGCTTCTTCTGCTCCGCCTTGACTTGTTGGCATATTAAACACTTAGAAACAAATTCAGCTACGTCCTTCTTCATGCCATTCCAAAAGAAAACTCTTTTGATGTCTTTATAAATTTTGTCTCTGCCTGGGTGTATGGTTAGCTTTGAATGGTGTGCTTCTTCTAGAACCGTTTTCACTAAATCTCTTACTTCTGGGACGCATAGTCTTCCATCCCATCTCAACCAGCCCTTGGCATCAATGGAGTATCTATTGAGGTGACTAGAAGTCTCACCCCTAATTAGCTCATCCATCACATCGGCTAGCTGAGGGTCTTCTCGTTGGCTCCAATTGAGTCCAAAAGAGTTGGCCGCACTTCTAACATTGCTAACAAGCCCGGTACAAAGTCAAAGGAGGGTCTAAAGTTAAAAATTGCTATGAACTCCAAGAATTTCCTTTCTACAAAGAGAGGGCTTAAAGTCAGCTTCTTTCTACTCAAGGCGTCTACTACTACATTGCCTTTACAGGGGTATAGGCAATCTCAAAATCATATGAGGCGAGAAATTCCATCCACCTTTGTTGCCTTAAGTTAAGATCTTTCTGGAAGAAAAGGTATTTTAATGATTTATGATCAGTAAATAATTCAAACCTTTCTCCTAGTAGATAATGACGCCATGATTTAAGGGCAAAAACGATGGCAGCTAGTTCTAAATCATGAGTTGGGTAATTCTTCTCATGAACCTTCAACTGCCTTCCTCCATAGCAAACTACTTTGCCTTCTTGCATTAGGAAAACGCCCAATCCTGTTCTGCACACATCCGTATATACTGTAAACATCTTGCTTCCATCAGGCAATGTCAGAACTGGGGCTGTTGTCAAAGCCCTTTTCAAACGTTGGAAAGCAATATCGCAATAAAAATCCCAAGCAAAAGTCAAGTTCTTCTTTGTCAATCTTGTCAGCGGAGCTGAGATCTTCGCAAAGTCCTTAATGAACTTTCGATAATAGCCCGCTAGCTGGAGAAAGCTTCGGACTTCGGTTGCATTTCGCGGAATCTTCCAATCTTGCACTGCGACTACTTTTGCGGGGTCCACGGCTATCCCCTCTTTGGACACCACATGTCCAAGAAACCTTACTTCTTCTCTCCAAAAGTGTTATTTGGAGAATTTTGCTTTCAGCTGATGCGCTCGAAGAGTATCTAACACTTCCTTTAAATGCATAGCATGTTCTTCCTCGCTTTTTGAGAAGATTAAGATGTCTTCCACGAAGACCACCACAAATTTGTTGAGGAATTCCCGGAACACCCTGCTCATCAAGTCCACGAAATAGGCAGGTGCGTTTGTCAAGCCGAAAGGCATGACAAGCCACTCGAAGAAACAATCCGGGGTCCTAAATGCGGTCTTGTCAAAGTTATCCTCAGCCACTCTTAGCTGATGAAACCCAATAGCCAGATCTAGTTGGGAGAAAACGGATGCACCTACGAGCTGATCAAATAGATCGTCAATTCTTGGGAGTGGGTGCCTATTCTTCTTGGTCAGCTTGTTCAGCTCCCTATAATCCACGCATAGGCGGAGTGAACCATCAGCTTTGGTCGCGAACACTACTAGAGCATGCCATTTAGAAATACTCCGTCTTATAAACCCCTTCTCAAGCAATTCTTTAACTTGCTTACTGAGCTCTTTTCTCTCCCTTGGAGCCATGTGTCTAACGGGTAAAGCAGCGGGTTTTGCGTTGTCGACGAGGTATATGCGGAAGTCAATTTCCCGCTTCGGAGGTAAGCCCTTCACCTCTTCAAACACATCCGAGTATTCACGGACTACTCTAACAGACTGCAAATTCTCAATAGATGCGTCAAGAGATTCTAGAAATCTAAGCATAACAGAGTTCATGGGATTACAAGAAATTTCGAGAGTGTTACCAAGGCGAGTCATGAGTCTAACCACTCTCTTTTCACAGTCGAGGATGGCACCATTACTGGATAGCCAATCCATGCCTAGAATCAACCCATAGCCCGTGAAGCCCAAAACATAGGCATTGCATCTAAAACCCATACTTAGTATAGAAATTTCCAAATCCAAACAAATCATTGACAAATAAGTTGAGCCCCCAATTGGATTTGTAACAACCAAGGGATCCTCTACTAAACTCGTGTCTAGGTGCAGAGGTTCAACTAAAGCAGCATATACAAATGAGTGCGATGCGCCAGAATCAAATAGTGTACGAATAGGATAATCAAAAAGATAGACTAAACTTTCGACAGAAATATTTCTATCTCGTTCTTGTGGAGGTGCTGTGAGAGCATGAACTTGTCCCCCAGAAGAAGGTCCAGCTCTCTGCCCTAGCCCTTGGCTTTTTGGGCAGTCCTTAGACAAGTGTCCAGTATCCCCGCACTGGAAACAAGCGCCCAATTTCCTCTTTTTCTTTCTGCAGTCCCTAGCCAAGTGTCCAGGTATCCCACAGAAATTGCACTTCATCTTCTTACGGGATTTATTATCCTTCCCGCCTTTCTTGGGGTCCGACTTCTTGTTCTGAGATCCATCTCCTTTCTTGTTTTGAGGCTCTTCCTTCTTCACCTCCTTCTTGCCATCTTTGTTCTCCTATTGCAACAGAGCCATGTCCACCAGTCTCTCGTAAGTTGCTCCCATAGGTATATGGGACATTGCCAAACCTTGCAGTGGCTCATTCAGTCCTTTGGCAAAGCAGAGAGCCTTCTTGTGTGGAGTGTTTACTAACTCCAGTCCAAATTGAGCAAGCTGGTTGAATTTATTGACGTATTCTTTGACCGACAAGCTGCCCTGTTTAAGTGATAGGAACTTCTCCATTTGCAGACTCTGCTCGGCTTGTGAGAGGAACTTCATTTCAAATCTCTCCCTGAAGTCCTCCCAAGTCTCTATCGGTCTTTCAGCATTAGTGACCTCCCACCAGATGGAGGCCTCGTCTTTGAGAAACCACACCACCAACTGTAGTTTCTGCCTCTCATCTACTTCAAAGATAACGAATAAGTCCTCAGTCTCCTTGAGCCAGTTTCTAGCTTCCACGAATGATTCGCTCCCCTTAAAGTCTTTTCCACCCATGGATCTAAAGTCTCTACAGATCTTTGAGAAAGCATTTCCTCTCGGAGGAAGAGGAGGAGCAGCAGCTGGGGGAGGAGGAATATCTGCTGGGCCCGCATCGTTAGCCCTAGCCTCTAGGTACCTCCTGAACTAGCCAGGTATCTGTACACCCTCTGGAAGGTTAAGATTCCCAGACATGCTGAAATGAAAAAGGAAAGATTCAAAACAAAGGATAGAAAGATAGGGCATATGGCTTTGGGGGATTATGCCTTTTAGTGTAAAATAACACTTTTTCTTGAAAAAATGCTTCTTTATGACTTCTTTTTGAAAAATAGTTTCAAAAATTTTATCCGATCTGGTAACCTTTAGCTCTGATACCAAGTGTAACACCCCACCTCCGTTAAGGTCACTCTCAAAGGGAATGCCTTAACTTCGGTGGAGCGTTTTAAGGTACAAGATACTAATAAATTACAAGACAGAAAATTTAAGCAGCGGAAAAAGAACAATATTATTTCATAAATACTTGTTCAGCACAACAATTCAACAACGGTTTCAACCTCCCAAATTATTACAACTTTTCATCTGTCTTGAAAACATAAAGAAGCAATACTGAAAATAAAATGACATAAATCCCCAACAAGTGCTTGACCATAGCCATAGCTCAAAAAGGAAAGTCCAAGCCTTACATCTACGGTCTTCAAGCTTTGACTAACCTGGACTAAGCAGAAATGTTTTCGCCCTGCGGACCTTGGGGGGGGAACGGAAGAAAAGAAGCGAAAGGAAAATGGGTCAGACATAAGTCTGGTAAGCCCAGTCATTTAATAGCATGTAAACAAGTAAAAGACTATGACATGAATAAACTGAACTTAGAATGATACCACAAGGATAGGGTAGTCCTAAAACGAGGTAAGGTAAGATTTAACTAGATTTGGCTATCGCACCCTCATTTACTTCTCTGCACCCACTAAGAGTTGTTTAACTAGCAATTTATGTTCATGATAAAGTGATCCCATTCATGTATTGAACGGCTCCTACTTGCATTCATGTATTCCCGGTGTCATGCGGCCCCACGTGATTTTTAAGTACTTGTGCTGGTTCCAGAATAGGGTGTATCAAATCCTATAATGGCAACCCTGACACGATTCAAAGATGCACAAGTGTACGCCTGGTGCCCAGTGCCTGCTTTTTCCACTCCGGAGCCCGTGCACGCCCGTACTCCGTCAGAACCTACACTGACGCACCTAACCGCCGCCCTTTTGACCGCTTATATTCAGCCCAGTAATCGTGCCCTACCCTGCCTAGTTCAGGTTATCTTGATACATAAATGTGGGTTACTGCTGAAACGGGTCCCCATTACTAGGATTTTTCTAGTCAACATGCTAAATTGGTTAAGTGTCCTTGGTTTGACTTAACCCCTATCAATCTTGTCTAGTTAACATGTTGAATTGGCTAAGTGTTTTCTCAATTACTTAACCCCACCAATCTTGTCTTGTTAACATGTTAAGTTGGTTAAGTGTTTTCCTTAATTACTTAACCTCACCATTTCTAGCTTGATTGTTCATGAGCTTTAATTAATTAATTAAAGCACCAACCACTCACATTAGACAGGTATTGTTGTGGTTACTAGATGTGCCGGTCGGTTCCGGGCAGTTTTACACTACAACTCAGTCTAACCTCGGGTCTTTCTGGGCTTAATGCACTAACCTCTCACATTAGACAGGTATTGTTATGGTTATTGGATGTGCCGTTCGGTTCCGGGCAGGTTTACACCACAACTCAGTCTAACCTCGGGTTAGGCATATTCATCTTTTACATTTTATATATGTAAATTTTCTACAGGTGTTTCATGTCACATATTTTAATTATGTTCAAGACTAATGGTATAAATTATACCATTCATGGCCTTAACCATTTACATGGTTTTGGGCCCACCTACATTATTAACATGTTTTGATTTAATAACTATCCCAACGTTACCCCCTGTTTGTTCGTTCGTATTAATCACATAAAGTCATTGGGCCCGCATATTAGCCCAATTTCTAAACAAGAGGTAAAGAAGGGAACATGCATAATATAGATTCAAACAAACATGTAAATTTTTGCATAAAACTTTATTCATATAATTTAACATGTCACATGAACTTGCATATAATTTAGACTTAAATAATCATAAGCCTAAAACATGTCAATATGTAGATCTAGGCATGTGTGATCATAACCTCAATTATAAACTAGCATATGACATAATCATGACATGTCCAATTCCAAAGCATGTATAATTTTAACATTAACATTTAGGTGTGAACTAGATCTAACAAGGTGAACTTGCATAAATCCACTTTACAAACATGCATATAAATATAGATCTAGTTTTGGATCTAACATGTAATTTGCATATGAACATATGTATAATTAGATCGTGACTTGGATCTATCATAAAACATATAACTTGCATTAATCATATGAACCTGGATAGATCTTGACATGGATCCAACATAAAACTTGTAACTTGCACATGAACATATGAACATATATATAGGCATATGGATCTAACATAAAGCATATGAATATATATATACATACGTATATATATATATATATAGATCTTGACTTGGATCTGACATAATACATACAACTTGCATTAATCATATAAACATATATTTGTAGATCTTAACATGAAACATATAACTTGCATATGATATTGATAGTTTCATTCTCAATTCTTAATAGATCCAACACCAAGTCCAATAAGCCACAAACATTCCAAGACAATTCATGATAAAATCATCACAAAAAACAAACATAAATTAGCATCGTCAATATTATACAACATGGTATAATTCTATTTTTCACTTTATATCAAATCACGTCTTAAATTTATTTACATCTAAAAGATAACTACACTTACTACAAACGAAGATCTTGATTTATGGAATCTGTATTCTGAAGTTGAAACGCTCTCCTTTGGTGTAGACAATCGTTGTTTTAATTTAGTTTTGATTTAGTTTGGTTCGTCTCTTTGTTAGCTTCAAGTGGCGGCTACTCTAGGTTGTCTACTGGCATTATGACGGCTCTTGGTTTAATTTTAATATGATTTATGGTTGCGGTATTAGGTTGATTTTATAGAGATTCGATTGAATAGGAGCCGTCAGATCATCTCAGAATCAATCAAGACCATTAAGACAAGGTAGAGTTATCCAGAACAGCCAACTCAGCCCTAATGACTCAGCAGTGAGTCGAAATTGGCTGGAAAACAGATCTGCCCAAAGGGGGTAGGTCGACCCCCAGGTCAACACTAAGGTCGACCTGTATAGGGAGGTCGAAACTAGGGTCGACCCCCTGGTTGTCCTGATCCCTGGGCTGGAATTTTCCCGCCCAGCCCGCTTCCTCTTCTGATTTCGAAATTTAAATCTGGACTGAGCTATTTTGAATTTTTATCAAACTTCTGAAGGCCATAACTCCTTCATACGAAACCCGATTTACGCAAACTTGGACTCTATCTGAAGTAGAATTCCGAGACGAACGCAATGGCGTAACCCATTTCCCTTAATTCTTACATTTGAGATTAAGTATAGCTTAATTCGCAACTTCAATGTTAATAGAAAATACGGGGTGTTATAGTTAATATAAACTGTACATGAAAGATGTCAGTTAGATGAAACCCGTTTAGAGATTTTCTATTGAATCCAATGTTATTGTCACATATTATAATGTGTGTGCCTCTTTTAACTTCTTCTGGAAGTACAATCTTTTCATGTCACAACATTTAAGAAAGCTTCGGGTTTCATTTTTTTTCAACATATGAACTTCAAGTTCATATTATTTCAGATTTCAAAGAATTAATATACTTTATGATTTTTCATTTGTTTATGAACTTCAAGTTCCTCATTTGCATATGAACTGCAGGTTCCTCATTTGAAAAAAAAATTATATATGAACTTCAGGTCATTTACATATGAACTTCAGGTTCCTCATTTGAAAGAATTGTTTTACATCATGAGTTTTCAATCTCACTTCCAGTGATAAATAAATATTGCTATTGAATTTAAATGTTACATCATTATATTTTATACCCATAATTTTGTTGGATATACATTAAAAAAACATTTTTTTTCAAGGGATATTTTGTCTTTTAGTCTATCCAAAAAAAAACATACGAAATGTAATAGTAGATCGAAAAGGATAAAACTAGGTCTACCTCTATATCACCAATAATGTAAACAATACATATATAATCAAATCTCCATTTGGATTTGGAAAACTCAAAATTAGATCCGCAATGAATTGAAAGAATATATCTATACATATTTAGGATCAATATGGATAATTTGATCTAAAAAGTTAGATCCACTAAAATAAAATTTAGATCTACAAAGACTAAAAAATAAAAGAGATCTAGAAGTATGAATCACGTCTAAGCAGAAGATACAACAAATTCATAGATGTAGATCTAGATGATTTCAAAACATAAAAAAATTAGCTTTAGTGGAATATCGTGCTGATAACGTGTTATAAAATAAAACAGAACATGTAATAAATAAGAAGACATTAGAGAGAACAGAAAGATAGGGAAGAGACTTTTATTTCTATTGCTTCAAGTGTGTGCAATTTCTATTACATTGGCTCCTTTATATAGGCTTTGGAGCTGATGTTAGACTTATTCCCATGATGTGGGACTAAATAGAATATGACAAGAGCATATTCACTCATATATATTACAACAAATTGGGAATAAAAGGGAGATTAGTTATATTATATTTTTGGGACTTGATCAATGGTGTAGCCCACTATCCTTTGTTCTGAGATATCTCTGGAAGGAGGAAAACAAAAACAACGCTACTTTATTTCTCATTCTTCCTCGCTCTTTCAATCGAAATCCATGGCCTCTTATTTGTCTAAATCTTCAAAACCCTAGCTGCTCTAAAAATCAGAAAAAATCAAATAAAATTCCAAAAATTCCGAAATTTAGATATGTTGTTACTAACCTATTCTAGCACCTCTCCTCCAATTTTTGTCATATTTGGTTTTGTTTTGAGGCATCAAACGTCTTCTTTCATCAAGTAATTTTCGGATTAGATTTGGGCTGAAAACGCAGGGACGAAAATTGTAACGAACCAAAATTTTCGACATTTAAATTTTAGAGTTTAGTGTCAGAAATTTATGTTTATACTTGATATGTGATTGTAAATTTGAAATTTAATCTATTTTATTTCGGTTTTTAAAACAAAATCTTGTAAGTATAAATTAAAATTTTATTTTATATTCGATTTAAGTATTTTGTAAAATTAGCTGTTAGTGATATGTTAAACTAATTGGTATAATATTGTATATGTGGAATTATATTTTTGGAATTTGAATGGTTTGTAACATTTTGAATACATTGTTGTGAAATGAAAGATTTTGTTTTAGAATTTAAACATTAGTTTATTTTATTTTATTGAGAGTTGAATTGAGTTTATATTAAAAAAAATATTTTATTTAAAATGTAAAAATATCCTTATATTAGTTTGTACACTTAGGATCATAAGACTAGTATATTTATTTATTTGTTTTGACACTTGTGATCAAATTAGAGTAAGGTAAACACTTGCAAAGAAAAACTGAAAATCAAGCTACACTTGTTTCCCCTTTACATTTTACTTCGTATGCGTGTCTCTACTGTCCCTTTTATCTGACTATAGCCAAGCAAACCCTCCTCCTTTATTATTTCATTTGACCATTTCAGCCGATGGTTCCATTCCCAAATCCATTCTTCTTTCACCCCAAAATCAAAAAATTTCCTTCCCCTAAACTTGGAATTCCAAATCCATGTCGCAAGCTACTGCGCCACTTGATTTCGGTCACCGCACTTCTCTTCCTCAGTCCTCGAAATCCACGCCAGTCCTTTCACTGTCCAATCGCAACCGCATCTCCACTCCGACCGCCGACTACACCCTACCTTTGGCAATCGATGGACCACCTAAGACCCGAAACAGTGAACCCACTAGTTAGTAGATCCGAAGCCGCACACCAGTCATCATCCTCCTCAACTCAATTAAAAACGGTCCTCCCCAAATCAGTTTAGTACTGTGTTGCCACCGTTTAGCCTCTCAGAAAAGCGCCACCTTTACCACTCCGTTCGCAAGCAACTGTTGTCGACAAATCGTAAGTAGTCTTACAACTAAACGTATTTTAGGTCTTTCAACTTCGTAGAGCATTTAACTTGATTGTTGGAGTTTTTTGGGCTACCGTATGGTAGATTGTTTGGGTGAATTTTTTTGCCAAATTGTTTGCTTGCACTGCTCCATTAATTTTGGCACCTTTAATTGATGCATGTTTCTAACACGTGAGTTTCTATTTCGATTAAAATGACAGGCTTCCCTTGTTTATTTTGTAAAATGGTATTTGTTCACTTTTACTCTTGGACCATGTTGTGGTGACTGTTGCCTAAGCTTGTTTGAATTTTTTTTGCAGTTCATCACCATGTCATCGGTATTCGTGAATTAGTTGTGCATGTATGTGCATGTATTATTCAACATATATATATTGTTGCCTTAAACTATGGCTTTATTATTTTCCTGTTAGAAATATTGAGGCATACCCTTTTTGAGTAGCAATTTTAACCGTGAGTATGTAGAGATCAAAATTTTGAACTTACTATGCTTATCCTATACTCACGCATGATCTAAATTTGGGTGGAAAACTTTGGTCATATTTACTTACTGTGCTTATCCTATATTCACGCATGGTCTAAATTTGATGGAAAAACCTTGGTCACATATTTACTTACTTGTAACATGGTCCAAGTATGCGACCTCTAGCCACTCTGTTGTGCTACATATTGACTAGGAGACATATAGAATTACACACTTTTCAAAATGTTATATATATATATATACATATTTTTCACGCATGGATACATTTGAGCTAACCTTTCTAAAGATGGAATTTTTTCTTATACCATGATTGAAATGGAAATTTATACCATAGAAACCTTATGGTATTGTGTTTGGTACTTAGGCACATGTTTTGTGATAATATATATTGTATTTGTTTCTATCCTAAGGGGTTTGTGAAAAAAGAAGAAGAAGAAGTAAGCCAACATTTTATATGACAGAATGTTTTGCATAAAACTGAAATAGGATGTTATTGTTTTGCCTTTTCCTTATTTTGATATGGTTCTGCATTCCTCAAATATGAGGTTTCTCCTATTAGATTTTCATCATATCTAAAGTTATAGTAAAACCCTGACATATCATCGTCTGAACCCAACCTAGAACCGTGTTAATGATTATTGAGGTCCTAAGTGTTCCAGGTTTAGAGATTTTGGCTCACTAAGCTAGAGAGGAATGTGAAGACGTAGGATGCATGCTCGCGCAAGTGCCCGACCAAAACTGTAAACTTTTATTTAAAATCATGTACTGTATATTGAATTCTTCCGTTGGCAAAAATAATTTTGTACAACTCTTGATTTTTTTTTATAAAATTCATTGTGAGACATACTGTTGTATAATTTTCTGTTATGTGATTTTGTGTTATTTCTGTTAAACCGTAAGCTAAAATAACTATCTGCTGTTTTGACCGTTCTGAGTTGGTTTAATTACCGACTTGGAACAGTCAAAAAGGCAAGTCGTTACAAAGTGGTATCAGAGCTTTGGTTTGACTAAGCTAGGTTTATCGGGTTTTAAAACTCATTAGAGATAGAGTAGCAGTACTCAAGAATGAGTGGAATTGACACAAGAATTGTCTTAGAGAGCGTATTTTGAAATTATAAATTATTTTAAAATTTAATAAATCATTTTGGAAAGTGTAATTATTTTAAAATATAAGTTATGATAAGGGTTTTTAGT
The DNA here is from genome assembly GCA_030737875.1 of Allium sativum. Classification (NCBI taxonomy): domain Eukaryota; kingdom Viridiplantae; phylum Streptophyta; class Magnoliopsida; order Asparagales; family Amaryllidaceae; genus Allium; species Allium sativum. Next base: position 126,493,297 of record CM060927.1, on the reverse strand, counting down.
ATTATTGGACGTCGAGATTGGACTATGTAGTATGTACGGATTTTGCATATACGCTTGATCAACGTATACACGAAATCCAATATATACTAGATAGATATAGAATCATATTCTAGTCTCTTGGAAATAATTCTGGTGATAGATCGATCATCATCAGTACTTATTTTCGAGTTTTGAAAATGGGATGACTGTATGGTTCCGATTTAAACGTCGAGGAATACTTGAAACCAAATAGATAAGTGTTTGAAAATATTTTTATAAATTTTAATAAAAGATTTTGACAAAATTAATGTGAACCAGAATAGATAAGCAAAATTTAAATAAACGACATTTTCATTATTTGTAAAGTATAAATTGAATTTGCAAATGAACTTAAGACAAAATTGGTAATAAATTGAATAAAATTTGACTAATAATGAATGTTTGAAAATATAATATTGCCTCTTCGCCAGTTGTCATGTTTGCTATTCCTTGACATGTCGTCATCTTTTGCTTATCATTATCGATTCGAACCATTCGTGCTTGAAATTTTGAAATTGTCCAGTCTTGATCCCATTCGAAACCCATCATCGAGTTGTCGCAATTGTCGAAAATTTTAAGCGTAAGTTGAGGGAATAAATAAAATTGAATACGAATCAAATATTTCAGAAATACTTATAGCGAGAACAAACGGTTGTTGAAATTTAGGAAGCGTTAACTAGTAAAGTATATATAAGGAATGGACGAATAAATTGAAGAATGTTAAAACCGTTGAAATGCAATAAGAAGTACATTCTAAATTAAAATAATTGTGAAATAAATGAATTTAGTCGTAATGAAGAATACCGTTTTGACTAAAATTTGAGAATTGAATTCCGGAAAATTTTGAATTGATTTCTAAGGTTTTGGAAAAAATACTAGTAGTATGTAAAAGTATTTTCGAATAGAAATGTTTAAAGTGATTTTTTGAAATATTTTCCAAAAGGGAAATATTCGAATGGAGAACCCCTTTTGTTGCTTGGAATTGATTTCAATGATAATTTTACGTCATTGGAATTTATTTTCGAGTCTCGAAGTGGGGGAGACCAATTTGGTAGCCTTGTTCGAACGAAGTTTGATTTGTGAAACATGATGTGATATGTGAATATGTATATTTTTGAATAATAGAAAAAAAAACCATAATTGAATCTCGAGTATGAGTTGAACAATATCCATCCTATTGTATTAGGATAAGATAATATGTACACCTCGAATGGACATCTCGAAGAAAACTACGAATCTAAATCTCCAATGAATTGAATAAAAGTTCGATTTTTCGACTTATCGAATAAATTTGATTATTTTAAGTGAGATTTGAATTTTGAGCTATATCTTTATAAGCTCAAAAATCTTTCGAATGTAAATTTGAATAATTGGTTCAATTTGGAGTATAATTGAAATTGAGATTTAAGTTTTGTACTTGATTGAAATTGAAAATGCAAACGGGAACTCAAGTATTGAGCTAATTTGAACCTTGAGTCCGACTAGAATATAAATAAATTGAATTTGAGGTTAAAGTGAGTTTAATCTCAAAATTGGAAACCGACAATGGGTAAGAAATTTGAATATTGGATAACTGATTCGGGTTGGGTTATTTTTGAAAGTAGCGTTCATTCTAAAACTATTGTTTTGAAGTTATGGTATAAGATTTAATTTTATTATTTAAATTATTTTGTTACAAGCCTAATTATTTTTGTTTTCAAAGTTATTTTTCCAAAACCTATTTATTTATTTATTTCAAACCATTTGCAAAACATATATAATCATTTAACTTATTTTTCCAAAACTATCTATTTATTTAAATCTATTGTATACCAAGTTACTTATTTTACAAAGCGTATCTATTTATTTCAAACCCATTTTCAAAATTTATTTATTTATTTAAGTTAATTTTTTCAATAAGCTATTATTTTTCCAAGATTATTTAATGGAACTGAGTAATTTTGATAAAAGTATATAACCAATTCGAACAACTTAAGATCCAAAATGATTGAATGTAAAACTCGATTGAATATTGATAATCGTGATGTGAAAATCCAAGTTGTATGTAATTTAAAATTGGAAATGATATTGAATACTCGAATAGTTTTGAAACCAACTTATTTTGATCTTTAAATGGAAATTTGAAACTTATATACGAATTATATAAGTATGAGATTTGAAAACTATTGATTTGGAAGGTAATTGATTTGAATGAAATCTTATATAACAAAATTTATGTAAGGATGATATGTTTAAAAAAAATGATTTGGATATGAAAAAAAATCTTGTGTAAATTAACATTTACATAAGTGCGATATATGCGAAATAAAAGGGAAGTACTATATATATAGTATCGTATGTTTTCAAAATCAATGATATGAGAAATACCTTCCATCGAAAGTCGCGAAGGCGCTGGAACTCCTCGGGAGTGTCCATTCGAAAGTCGTGAAAGCGCCGGAACTCCATGAGAGTGTCCAATGAAAACCGCACCTGCGTTGGAGCTCCAATGTTTGGAACCTCCATCGAAATCGGTGCCCGTGTGATGGGGACATGTATTATATATTAAAATTGATTTTCTAGCATAATTCGAGGGGCGCGATGCCTACAGTTACAAGCGATTCCATTGGGATAGTGGCATAACCGCCGCGTAACTGCGATCTAGACGCCATAGCGAAATTAGATGGGGCGCGATGCCTTCAGTACAAGCGACTCTACTTGGATAGTAGCGCAACCGCCATGTAACTGCGATCTATGACTAACAACCATGGCGAAATTCGAGGGGTGTGATACCCATGGCCACGAGTGATTCTACTGGGATAGTAGCATAACCGCCACGTGTCTACAATCCATGGGGGAAGTGAAGTACTTTCCATATCTGTTTTACTAAAATGATTTTAAAGTATTTTCACCGGAGGTCGAAACAAGTATATATTTAGTGCTTGGAGAATTTTAGTCATGCGTTGGATCCACGCATGCTTAAATTTTTGTAAGAACAAAAATAAACTTGTTAAACTTCGAGTTATCAAGTATTTTCGAACTTTAAATAACAAATCAACATTATGAAGTAAAACTTATATAACTTCAACAAATAAACTAAGGAAGAGGGTTTTGAAGGTTTTGCAAGTGCACAGCTTTGAAATATATAACAAAATACATTTCTCTAAATTTCCGAAATGAGAATTGCAAGTTTAAATTTATGTTTTGTTATAACCAAATTGAAGTTTTAATAAAAGAAGAGCTGTGACATTCAAATAAATTTTGGGAATAAAAATTGAAAAGGAAAAATTTATGATTGTATGAATCTCTTGAAAATGTTACCTTGTGTGAAATTATTGAAAATATTATAGTAAGAATATTTCGAAAATGATTCAAATTGTTATAGAAACTAGACACAACTTGAAATTTTGAAATGGTTTATAAAGTAGATTGTAAACACAAAATTTTCGACGATTTGAATCCCGAAATTTCGAAATGTTTGATAAACAATGTAATAGTTGATTTGGAAATTAATATTTCAAAATGACTTATAACTTCGGAATATGAAATGAAATGATTTGTTATTGAGATTCGAGTAACCTGTGACTAAAGAAAGGTATATACTTTGTGCTCTTATTCGGTGTTCGAGTCTGGATGTTAACGGGGAGATACTTTGCGTTATATTGACATGTGTGTAGGCCGTGCCTAGTGGCCTTGTCACTGGGAGAAAGCTCTCGACTCGAGACATAAATGTTTTATGTCATTTATCGTAAAATATTTGAAATTTTGAAATGATTTTTCATTTTCAAAATCCTGAAGCAAGTATAATTCGATATGAAAAAAACTGTAATATTTCAAATGATCTGAAAACGGGAACGAGATTCTAAGTCGAAGAGATAATACCATACTTTAATTTTTAGAATTTAAATTCTATTGTTATTTTGTTTAAATTTTAATTTAGTATTGATAAATACTCTATTTTGTTTATATATATATATATATATTGTTTAACAATCTCTCCTTTTCGAGGATGAAAAGTTTTAAGGGGGGAGGGGAGATTGTAACGAACCAAAATTTTCGACATTTAAATTTTAGAGTTTAGTGTCAGAAATTTATGTTTATACTTGATATGTGATTGTAAATTTGAAATTTAATCTATTTTTTTTTGTTTTTAAAACAAAATCTTGTAAGTATAAATTAAAATTTTCTTTTATATTCGATTTAAGTATTTTGTAAAATTAACTGTTAGTGATATGTTAAACTAATTGGTATAATATTGTATATGTGGATTTATATTTTTGGAATTTGAATGGTTTGTAACATTTTGAATACATTATTGCGAAATGAAAGATTTTGTTTTAGAATTTAAACATGAGTTTATTTTATTTTATGGAGAGTTGAATTGGGTTTATATTAAAAAAAAAATTATTTAAAATGTAGAAATATCCTTGTATTTGTTTGTATACTTAGGATCATAAGACTAGTATATTTATTTATTTGTTTTGACACTTGTGATCAAATTAGAGTAAGGTAAACACTTGTAAAAAAAACTGAAAATCAAGCTACACTTGTTTCCCCTTTACATTTTACTTCGTACACGTGTCTCTACTGTCCCTTTTATCTGATTGTAGAACCCTCCTCCTTTATTATTTCATTTTACCATTTCAGCCGATGGTTCCATTCCCAAATCCATTACTCTTTCACCCCAAAATCAAAAAATTTCCTTCCCCAAAACTCGGAATTCAAAATCCATGTCGCAAGCTACTGCACCGCTTGATTTCGGTCACCATACTTCTCTTCCTCAGTCCTCGAAATCCACGCCCAGTCCTTTCACTGTCCAATCGCTACCGCATCTCCACTCCGACCGCCGACTATACCGTACCTTTGGCAATCAATGGGCCACCTAAGATCCGAAACAGTGAACCCACTAGTTAGCAGATCCGAAGTCGCACACCAGTCATCGTCCTCCTTAACTCAATTAAAAGCGGTCCTCCCCAAATCAGTTTAGCTCCGCGTCGCCACCGTTTAGCCTTTCAGAAAGGCGCCGCCTTTACCGCTCCGTTCGCAAGCAACTGTCATCAGCAAATCGTAAGTATTCTTACGATTAAACATATTTCAGGTCTTTCAATTTTGTAGAGCATTTAACTTGATTGTTGGAGTTTTCTGGGCTACCGTTTGGTAGATTGTTTGGGTGAAATTTTCGCCAAATTGTTTGCTTGCACTACTCCATTACTTTTAGCACCTTTATTTGATGTACGTTTATAACACGAGAGTTTCTATTTCAATTAAAATGACAGGCTTCCCTTGTTTATTTTGTAAACTGGTATTTGTTCACTTTTACTCTTGGACCATGTTTTGGTGACTGTTGCCTAAGCTTGTTTGAACTTTTTTTGCAGTTCATCACCATGTCATCGGTATTCGTGAATTAGTTGTGCATGTATGTGCATGTATTATTCTACATATATATACTGTTGCCTTAAACCATGGCTTTATTATTGTCCTATTAGAAATATTAAGGCATACCCTTTTTGAGTAGTAGTTTTAACCATGAGTATGTAGAGATCAAAATTTTGAACTTACTATGCTTATCCTATACTCATTCATGGTCTGAATTTGGGTGGAAAACTTTGGTCATATTTACTTATTGTGCTTATCCTATATTCACGCATAGTCTAAATTTGATGGAAAAACCTTGGTCACATATTTACTTACTGGTAACATGGTCCAAGTATGCAACTTCTAGCCACTCCGTTGTGCTACATATTGACTGGGATAACATGTAGAATTACACACTTTTCAAAATGTTTTTTTATATATACATATTTTACACGCATGGATACAATTGAACTGACCTTTTTAAAGATGTAATTTTTCCTTATACCATGATTGAAATGGAAATTTATACAATAGAAACCTTGTGGTATTGTGTTTGGTACTTAGGCACATGTTTTGTGATAACATATATTGTATTTGTTTCTATCCTAAGGGAATTGTCAAAAAGAAAAGAAAAGAAAGAAGTAAGCCTACATTTTATATGAAAGAATATTTTGCATAAAACTGAAATAGGATCTTATTATTTTGCCTTTTCCTTATTTTGATATGGTTCTGCATTCCTCAAATATGAGGTTTCTCCTATTAGATTTTCATCATATCTAAAGTTATAGTAAAACCCTAACATATCATTGTATGAACCCAACCTAGAACCGTTTTGATGATTTTTGAGGTCCTAAGTGTTCCAGGCTTAGAGATTTTGGCTCGCTAAGCTGGAGAGGAACGTGAAGACGTAGGATGCACGCGCGTGCAAGTGCCCGACCAAAACTGTAAAATTTTATTTAAAATCATGTTTGTATATTGAATTCTTCCGTTGGGAAAAATAATTTTGTACAACTCTGTTTTTTTTTTAAATTCGCTGTGAGACATACTGGTGTATATTTTTCAGTTATGTGATTTTGTGTTATTTTTGTTAAACCCGTAAGCTAAAATAACTATCTGCTGTTTTGACCGTTTTGAGTTGGTTTAATCACCGACTTAGAACGGTCAAAAAGGCAGGTCGTTACAAAAATCTGGTCTGTTTTGATGGAATTAGCTAGATTTGGGTTGCATATCATTTTCTTCACTGCTTTAAGATTTTGATGGGATGAAAGCTTCATATTGTTGTCAAATTGATGTTAGTTATTGCTGTAATCATGGCGAGTAATCAACTCATAGTTTCTAGCTCAAGCATATACAAATTGGTTTGTTGTAAACCAATTTTTGTGTTGTTTTATTCTTTTGTAAGTCTAAGTTAGTACTTTGATCATAACTTTTACATTCTTCATCCAAATTGGATAATATTTGATGTTTCAGAAACCTTGAAAAGAATGTGACAACTTTCATGTTGACCACATTCGAAGATTCTAGGAGTAAATGGTCGAAAAATCTAATGCAAGCTCGCTGTCCTGCTACAGTAAATTTCAATATGAATCAAAGTTCGTATTTCGATCATTACTTTCTCATCCTGTATCGAAATTTGATTATTTTTAATGTTTTGGAAAGCTTAGAATATTTTCTACAGCTTCATATTTTGAGATTTCTGGAATTTTGATGTTATCTTAGTCAAAATTGAAATTTTCCATTGCTATCCCGAGAGCAAGACATATATTGCTCTACGATTTGAAGCTGAAACAAAATTGATCGTAATTTTTTTCATTTCTTAACCGAATTTGATGATTTTAGATGTTTCGCAAAGCTTGAAATGTATGCAACAACTTTCCGTCGGAGTGTTTTTAAATATTTTGATGTTTGCTAGCTCGAAACAACAAATTTTATTCGTTGTCCTATGTTTTTGTTTCAAGTTGTTATTGCATTTATTGGTTTTTAACCAATTGAAAGTTGCTTTGCATCCATGAACATGTACATGCATGCTCTTGCTTGGTAATTATGATGTTAAATAATTTACATTTTTAGAGGATTTCTAAATAATAAAAGTATTTATAATATATTTATTTTTATATAAAAAGTAGAATTTTAATAAATGGGTTTCAAAAATTATTTTTAAAAACCGGTTTTCTTAGTAAATTATTGTAGAAAGAACATAAACTATTTTTTTTTCACTTTTCGGACGTATAAGAATGAGAATTAAATGATTTAGTAAAAATACATAGTATAGGACATCTGTTTTATTTTATCGCTTAATATCGGACTTGTACAGTCGAAACCCTTTTGATGCAATGTTTTGAGATGATGCCAAATTTGGCGAAGGCCATTGGTTCTAGAACTACTCAACTGTATTGCGCTCGATGATGAATCAACCACGATGCAATGCAAACTTGCTAATGTGATGAGGCAACCTATTCTATGATAAATTCATGATGTTTATGAATTTATGATGTTTTTATGTTTATGATGGATTTTTACTTGTCGATGAGATGAGACAAGTTAGATTTCCACTTAGTACTCGTCGGAAAGAAAGAAAGATGGGACGAGTTTGGTATCTTTACACTCGCTGATGAGATGAGGCAGTGTATATCTGATGATGTTTTCTAATGTGGCAACAACTAACGGCTAGTAAACCATTAGGTGCGAACATATGGTATGGGACATACGTTGACGCCTTATGGGTTACTATCCGAGAGGTTAAGATACATTCAAGATGATTACTAGTACTATAACCGAGTACTCGATTAGAGTCATCACGATGTTTTCGAGCACAACCATCACGATGTTTGTGACTCCAATCACCAAGATGTTTATTACTCGAGTTTTTGTGACTTAGGGGCATCACGATGTTCTTGGTTATAGTCGTCACGATGATGATTATGTTTGTGTCCCTAGTGATCATGATGTATGGTACCAAAAAGTATAGTACTAGTCAAGATGTAATGCACGTGCAGCTTGTCATGAAGTTTTAAATGTTTTGATTTCATCTTTATATGACGCTATTTATTACTGCCTCAAGAAAGATGAAGGCTTAAATAAATTGATGGTTTTATGGTGATTCGAATCAGAAGTTTTGGACTCCATACAAGTTCTATTATGATAATTTCTATTAAAATGAGACTGAGATTTAAGGTGGATTTAAGATGTGTTTATATTTATATTGATGAAACGAGATATAAATGATTATGAAGATTCTTTTGTGTTGAGTTTTAATTATGGAATTACGATGTATTGATATTCATATCAATGAGATGAGGTATGGATAAGTATGGTGCTTCTATTATAATTGATTTTTATATTTCCTTTGATGATACTTGAGAATATGATGAAGGGATGAGGCATATTCATTTGCATTTGTTTCTATGTGTGAAGAATATGTATCCTTAATATATATAGATCTTGATGATTTATTTGAGGAATATATTCAGTTCTTTTGAAGTCATTATCTACATTCCATTACACCACCGTTAATATAAGGCGAAAGCGAGTTTGATTGAGTCTTTCTCTTAAGACTCAGCTAGTTGAAGTTTCTTTTATTCAAGTGTTGATTACCTCACTTGATTATGACCATATCCTAGATATTTCTTCTTTTTCTCTAGAAGAGATATCATTCCTTCTCATGATGTGAATCATTGTATGACATGGTATCCTTCAAGTAAAAAGACACTATATCTATCCCTTACTTTCTATTACCAATTGTTCTATTTAACTGATGAATTTAGCTAGCCTGACCCATGTGTTTTCACTCAGGTCAGACCGAGTTTGTTTCAGGTATCAGTCTCCTTTTTGGTTCTCAACTGTTTCATGAAGCTTCTTCGTGGGATCGAGTCATTCTCTTGGGATTGATAGTTTCCTTATGAGATATTATCAAGTTGATTTTGTTCTCTTGTATAATGAAGGATCGTCATACCACTTTATTGTAGTTTTTGTATTATATTGTGATGTACCATTGTATATGTAAATGTAAGAATACTTGTAACTGTTCCGTGGTGATACACACACACACACACACATTTAGATGTTGTATTTTGTTATGATAGATTCATAGCCATATATAGCTTGTATTAATTATTTATTGAATATGTCGATCCACTTAAGTTGAGAAAAAAAATAGATAGCAATTATCGACATGTCTAGTAGATTGTTAAGACAAGATTATAGTTGGTCGCCTCCAACCAGCCCTATTCTCCGCATTAGCAGATGGAATTACTTTGTAATTTTCTTTGTTAATGTGGGTCTCAGGGTGGGGCGTTACAGTTTCATACATTGATTCCAAGGCATCCAATTCAAATTAATCCTTTGATTCCAATAAATATTATATTTAGTCAATCTTACTTAATTTAATTCCTTAATATTTATTAAGCGCATATATATATCTATTTATTTATTTCCACTACCTAAACTTTACATATTTGCAATTAACAGTTTCTGCACATTTATTTTATGTCATTTATTTATATTTCCAACAATTATGGTTATTAACTACTGACACTAAAGTAGTTAAATTTATATTATTCCATATATTCATATACTTATTTTCCTACTCATTTAATATGTCTATTATTATTATTTTATAAGTAATGAGCAATATTAACTTTCAAATTAATTCTCTTATGCAATATCTTGTCTCTTATCCCAAACGCCTTAACTTTTATATAATTTAGGTAAATTATGTTCGTGTTTAGAATAGAACCTTATATTACATAAGTTTTTTTTTATTTCAACCAAAGCACACAAATTATATAAATTTAATATTTCATCACTTAAGTATTACTCCCCAAATATAATTATGTATTTTTACAATCATTTTAACCTCTGCACTAATATACAGTGTATGTACTTTAATTTCAGTTTTTAGTTGTCTCTAATAATCTCAATATTCCATTCATTTAAGGTTGTTATCATATTATTAATTAACCAAAGTTAAGAATTTCAACACCGGACCATTTTCATATCATTGAAAATAATTATAATTATTCTTTTACATACCAAATATGTCAAATCATGTTTCTAAAGATTTAACGAACTTAGGTTTTTAAAGAAAATTCATAGCACGGCTACATAGTGCCCCCCACTCAGAACTTGAAAATAAATATTGATAATGTGTGCACCCATTACCAACATTATTTCCCAGCCACAAATGGAGGAGTACTTAATAACTTTTATGCTATATCTTGAATAACCTTATACAAAATACCATTTAATAGTACTTACAAAATTTCAAAACCTTTAAAAAAGAAAATTTTCCAAGAAACCGGAGTTAGATTCTTAAATTTGATTCAATTTATTTTAATTTTATCTTGTATTCATATATCGAGTCTTGGAAATTTTTTTCATAATGGTCAATAGCTAAGGATATTAACCATTCAAACAATAAATGGCGATAATCAGTTATAGTCATTTCTAAATACCTAATCAACCATAATTTCAAATAATACTATATATATAATATAATTCAAAACAATATTATGTCAATGAGCCTTATTCGAGTGTTTAATAAGCCCTATCGATGCCTTGGCGTCCCAAGTACCGAACATAATTCATTAATACTCAATAGACAAACCAACATAATACAAAATCATTTTATATCAAAAGTACAAGTACGCTCTCTCGTATACACTCAAACTCATTCTAGGGTATTACTACCCTATCTATAACGAGTTAATCCCAAATAGAGCCAAGGTTTTTGTTAAACCAAAGCTCTAATTGTAACATTCGAGATTTTTTTGATCGTTCAAATCAACAATGATCCTCAATGTCGACATAAACAAATCAAAAATACGGATAGTTATTGGGATTTATATAAGAAAAAGAAGAGAAGAAGAAAAACAAACACAAAATCTCGCAACGGAAGGACAAATATAATAATTAAATAATAGTTCATGAAGTTGTTAAAACATACATTTGATTATATTTTACAACAACTATCAGAGTTAACTATCATAAACAAACCAATGTTTGCAGCGGAGTAATAATAATAAATATGTCTGTTGAGCTGCATTTTCATCTTCATAACATTGTCTTCAACAACTGAAAACTCAAGCTGACCCAACCACAAATGAAAAGACAAAAATACTCGAATTCAAACTAAAATATTCTCATATTAGTTAAATCAAATTCATGCGATAATATGAGTACAATAACTTAAGAGACGTTACGGGAATTTCCATCTCCGAAGGATCCGTTAAACTAGATACTACATAATACAATACGCTATTATAATAATGTTTATGGTTAAATATAACATGTTAAAATAGCGTAAGCGAGATTAAATTTTTACCCATACACCGTTTATAATACCGTAGTCTATACAGATACCGTAAAGTCCACAGTATGTAGTGGCTATCAGAGGGCACTCCATAGGTACGGTACAAATCAAAGTCGTAACGGGCTCGATCAAGATAATATGATAAGGCACACGAGGAATGCCCAGTGTATGAATATACTAGTTGCACTCCCGGACAGGTGGTAACGCATAGTCGTGACTACCGCCCACCTTGAACAACACTCCCAAATCACGGATGCGCATCAAATCAAATCAATCAAACCAAGGGACTATAGTAATAAAGGAAGAAGTGTTGCTGATGGAGGTAGCTAACCCCACTTGGTTCGTTATACCCATGTTTTAGTCATTTTAATTATGACCCGAAGGCTAAGGACATCCATTATCGTTCTCTTTTTTCAAATACAGTAATCACCTCCAAAACAACCTACTTCATTCTGGAGCTCCATAGCGGTCACAGTTGTTAAAGTGTTCTTCGGTATTGGCAGAGAATATGACAATATCCGATCCCGGTCTCTTTAACAACCAAACGTTTACATTTTTCACACCGGTCGGTTCTTTTACATTTCAAAGATATTCATACTTCATATCAAAATATTAGAGTTTCATAAAGATCATTTTAATATTCAAGAGAGAATATTATTCATCATAAAATCTACATTTAAACTAATTTAAAATCTTGAAACAATTCCAACTTTAAAATAAATTGAATATTAAAATAGTTAAAAGTATATTTAAAATAGTTTAGATATATAATTTAAATAGTTTGAAAATAAATAATTTGTAATTAAAATAGAATTTTCAAATTTAGAAAAATCTAAAGTTAAAATATAAAGTAGTTTATAAAATAAATATTTAATTATTAAGAATGGTTTATTTAAAATAATTAAATAATATAAAATTGTTATAAGGTATTTAAAATACTATGGTTGGAAATAAAATCGTTTCTTCAAAATTTAACCAATTGGAAATCATATTTCAGTTTCAAATCAATCAACTAAATTTTGATATCTTAATTCAAAAGGATTTGACTTCCCGTTTATCTTTCAATTCGATTCAATTGTTCGATTTCAAATAATTCGATTTAATAATTCTATTCAAATAATTGAATTTCAATTACAATTCACATTTTGAATAACTAGTTTATAAAAATCTCGAGTTCACAGTTCAATTATTCCTATAAATCAAGTTAATTTAAAGTAAATATCAAAGATGGATAAACAATTCAATTTCGATAAATTCAGTTCATATCCAATTTAGTTTTAACTTCAGTTATCCACACTTACGAATTCTTTAAAATTTTAAATTTTAAATTTCAAAGCTTAAAGTTTAAATTTAAAGAAAATCGACTAACAGTATCATTTATTGTCTTTAAAACAATATTCCAAAATTTCAAGGTTAAAAACAATTTTTATTTAACCAACCGGTATCCGTATATAATTTTCTATCCTATTGCCAAGTAATACTTAAAATTTTATTTTATTATTTTGGGAAAGGATATATATCATTTCAATCAAAATCAGGTTCATAGGTATTTATCTTTTCAACCTACGTCCTTAATTCATTTTAATGATTAATCCCGGGTTTATTTGATGCCCGTAACATCTAGGGTAATGGTTGGATTAATCAATACAAATACTTGTCATATAAAATCAAGGTGAATAACAGGTGAATTCACATAAATAAACATTAATATGTAAACATATCAAAATCAATCCATATATCATGTCAATACATTCCAACAGTTCATAATTTTACCAGTTATCAGATGTCGGTGTTTTTTTCAAACTAGCAACTACATAGAATTTTAACTTAACTTAAAATTTCATACTAACAGTCCAATTAGATTAAATTATCGGTGTCAATCAACATAATATGCAATTATAACTAACAAACATCAAATAATACAATCATATCATGACATGATTAATTTAACTAATATTAGAATATTTTAGTTAGATGTTAGTGGGTTTAATCACTCACCTTTGCTTCTAAACGCATTTGAAATCCAAAATAAGCCCCAAAATTTAACTTTCTCGGTACTATCCAAATCAACGCCATCGTGAAAAGCTCGTCGATATGATTCCAACGCAATAAACCGCGTGTCAATTGGATCTCGTATGCAAAAGTTATACGCGATTATCATATGGATTCTCAAATTAAAATAAAATAAACAAGATAAACTCTCACCAAATAAATCATGCCACCTCATCTATCTTCTACGCACCATCCTCATACATGCTACAGGCAATTAAACAAAACCGAACTCAATTTATGTCCAAACCCATCCACTTCTCTCCTTTATATCTTCCACTTTGCATGGCGCTGCAACCTTCAAGACGCGAATGGAAATGAAGATCATGGTTCAAGTAACCTAGAGAAATAAGTTTCATAAATTTAGGAATTTTCTTTGAATAGTTATACATTTTTTTTGAAAGAGGAGGAAGATTGATTACTATTAATTTTAAACAAATTATCAGATCAGATCAAAGAAAATAAATAAATAAAAGGGAAGCAGGAATTTTGAAAGTGGAAGGGGAAGAATAAGAATGGGACGATGGCTTTTAAAACGAAACGTGACCAGTAGCCATTTTGAACGTGTATTCCTAAAATGTAGGATTGGGTTTGATTTATTCTATGCATGTGGGGAAGAAAAATATCCGAATAGCTTGTTTGGCTTCCATTCCTTTAATTTGTATATATTAATGGATGCCTTGGTCTGTGTAATGCATATATGGATAATGAACACACATGCATGGACATGTAAACCAACGCATGCATGATTAATTACCAAAAATTGCAAACAAATTTGATTAATTCTCATTTAATTCATTATTTTTTTAAAAATTAGTTAAACGTTCAATTTATTACTTTAATTACCGTTCTTAATTTCCATTAATTACGTCATTAAATTATCTTTATTGCAATTTGTTTCCACTTTTATTTCAATGCAATAATATTAGTTTTTGAAATCTATGACTAGTTACAACATCTAATTAATATATCATAAACTTATTGTTGTAAACAAATAAGCAAAGTTATTCACATTTAAGTTAATTATTCTAACTTAATAAATTTCATTTGATAACATAAAATATTACCATTCTTTTACCATATTTGGTTTAATTCCTTTTTATTACAATTAATAACCAAATCTTATGTTTACCATCATGTACAAGTTATTATATTAATAAATTATTGAATTCATCGTTAAATAAACTTGTTCAAGTTTATATAAATTAAATCCACTAAATAATTTTTATTAACTTTGCATTTATCCATTATTATCCAAAATCCACATTAAATTTAATAATATAGATTATCGCAAAATCTCGGGAAGTTACAATATATAATGATTATTAGTGTAAAATTATTATTTTCTAAATGATTGAGATGTAAAAATGAAATAAAATGTAAATATGGATAAAAAATCAAAAATTATGTGTTAAAATAATTTTAATATGATCGTCCAATTTATTCATGTCAAAATATTGTATCTTGTACAATTTCAATATCAAATTTGTAAGTTTATACATAAAAGCGTAAAATGTTTAATTTGTTTGAGAATTGTAAATTTTGTGTTAGAATGTTCAAATTTGTGTTAATTTTTTTAAATATGTTGTATAAATTTCTAGTAAGGCTAAACATGGGCAAAACTATGTATTTGAATGATTAAAATGGTAAAACGTAGTGATTTATGTGTCAAACAACTCATTTGAACTTAACATAGCTTAAGCCTACTACTAATAGCCTAATTAGGCGTTAATTAAGTCTTTTATCTAAGAGACTAGGGAAAGAAAAGTTTGGAACCTGTGTCTAGTACGTAATTTTTCTCTTTGAAGCATTTCCTCCTCATTCTCCCAAAAACAGTAAAAAAATAGAAAACCTCACTTAAAAACCTAAATCCCCACTTTAAATTTTGATTAGAAAACCGAAACAAGTTGCAAAACAAAACTATAAGTAGGTAATCTCTTCAAAACCATGAATATTTTCCTATTTGGTGATAATTTATGAAGTTCCACTCATTGTCTTCTTATTACCTCTTGCATGTTATAGTAAATTATATTTCAAGTTATTGAGAGCCGAATTCAAGCAAAACAAAACCGTGAGGGTTGTAGTAGAGAATGAATTTCCAACAAATGACTAGGCTAAGGAAATTCCTTATCTGATTGGTACACCTCTAGAGGGATGTCTCGAGAACCAACTGGCTCTCTGCCAACACAAGGTCAGTCTCTCCCTTAAGTGGATTGACTATGTCGCTCCTAATTGTGCATCTCTTGGTCGTTACCAACCTTTAATCGGGGACCATCAACATCCACATAATTGGAAGTTGCCACCTAAGTAATACCTGGGCTCCATACCATGGTACACTTTTTTACCCAGAAGGAGATGACACACCCATATCCTTGTCGCATTTTTCCTGTTTTGGTCACTTATCGGGGGTTGAGGCTTGCCCAAGTCTCGTTTCACAAAGATACGCTTCACTAAGCCATGCTTTGATCACCAATAGCTCAAGACTTAGTATGCCACACTCTCATTTCATAACAAATAATTGATAATCACTAACCAAATAACCTTTGAGCTCGTACATCTCAATGAAGGGTGTTAAGCTAAGATAATATATCCTTCGCCACCAATCATAAATATGTTTAGTATAGATCGGTCACACGTTACAAAATACAATGATAGACACACATCCATACAAGTTTATTTTGGGTCTAAACGAAACTGAAGGCACCTTATTCCTCGTCCAATAAAGGAGAGAGGTCCTTGCAAATCCAAAAAAAATCTCCAAGTACGTTCAGACTGCTGTTACAATATAATCTCATAATAGGTGGCCCGCTATTTGAGACATCAACAAGTAATCCTACGATGTAAAGATTCCCGATCGTCAATCATCGTCTTCAAATATCTCTTCTTTGTCATGTCGTATTATTATTCCGAATGGTTTTCGGACACAAGTTCCGATCCCGGACTTCCCGAATAAAAAGCGTCATTTTAAAACAGTATGGATATATCGAATTTCAGTTAAGTCTCAACCCATCTTCACTTTTGAAAACACCTATTCATCATAAAAAAAACATTTCATTATTCCTTTGAAATGGTTTAACAAAGGTTGGATATCAATTACTAAGTCTAAACCCTTCGAAAACAATAATTAAGTAAAAAGTGTTTCAAAGGCATTACTAAAAGCGTTACATATAGGCTACTTATACTAGTTTAATGAAAATAACTTTAAAACTCTATAAAATCATCCCAAATCACTTTAAAATCATTTATTATGATTTATCAAAAAAAATATCATATTTTTAATAATTTTTATGAAGTCGTTTCAGTTGATTTCATATTTGGTCACTAAACTACACTACCGTGATTTTTATTGAACTTTGTTTTGGACAAAACATGAAAATTATTCATCAAAATTGGAAAATTCTTTTTTCGTTCGAAAAATACTACTGTAAGAAAGCAAAAGTTTTTCGTTTGGGGAAAATTTGTTTTAGAACAAATCTGTTATGACAGTTTAAAGTCTATGGTCGAAATTCGCGAACTAACGTTGTGCGATAAGCTCTATTCTAACTGTATTTTTATATTGATCATAAAAATAATCCGATTTACTTCAAAATAGTTTAGGAAACCTTTTAAAACATACATAAGACTATTTCAAAACAATATTTCATATTTTTCAACTTTTATTTCAAATATTCATTTTAAATTAGTATTATTTAATTATTAAAATATTGTTAGTTTTCAAAAATTTACCTTTTGAAATCCAAACTTTCCAAAACTTAAATTAAATATTATATAAGCTATACGGAATAACCGGTTTGAGTTAAAACACTTTTTATGTAACCAAACTAAATTTCAATTTCAAAATCGAATTCAGTTTTAACCGATTAAACTTGACTACACCGCTTACTGTCAAAACTTTGTTCAATAAATTTTCAACCTTTACAAAAGTTTCTTAAAATCACTTTAATTTCATTTCCATCAAATTCTAGGTATGAAATTCCAACTTTTATTTTTCCACTATATTTAAATATATAAAATATTCATCTATATTATCCAATAAGCATGAGACTTAACCAATACCCAAATATCCCTACGCATGTGTGTGTAACATGTGTAGTGTGAACTAGTATCATTACTAACAATCATTACAACATTCATAGCATCCATTTATCCATCACATAACATGTACATCATAGTATATACGTATAAGCGTTCAGTAATCAATGCTTATACTATGTTTAACAGCTAATTAACCATCCATTAACACAACAAACATAATAAACGAATATAACTTCAGGGTTTCTCACTGAGGGTTTCACTCCACCAATCTTTACCTTAGGACTACCAAGCTATACTGGACTTCTACGTACCGACTTCTGACTTTTACTATCTTTAACGATTATAATAATAATTAAATAAATATAATTTTTTATATATTTTTGCAAGTAGAGAGGACTTGTTAATGGCGACAGGCGGATTATTTCTACTTGCCTTCGCTATGCATGAGTCCTCTTCTTATCTCATTTTCCACCCTTATTTCTATCTGATTTCTTGCTGAAACAAATCGCTCTTCAATTTTTTTCAACCTTCAACGAATTTCGATTTGTTGATAAGCCAAAATTTTACTTCACTTTCTAAGCCTTATTTCCATAAAACGCCAGATCTATTAATCCACCTTGAGATTTATATGCCGGTTCGATTTCCATCTACCCAATCTTTACAGATCTGATTAGTTTGAGAATAGATTATCAAGTCATCGTTAATTTGGGATTCGGCATGGCTGGCGCAACTGAATAGCTTCAGCTCCAAGTTATCCAAAGATTCTCCATGGTTGAGCTAGACCGAGATCAGTTTTGTACTGGGTAAGATTATTTTGGTTTTAGTCTTGGGTTAATGGACTCTGAGTATTTTGATTTTCGCTCAGATTTTGTTCAAAAGATTAGTCACCTACCGATTATAGTATGCCTTTTTTGAATTTTCATTTTCAGATTCATAAAAGATCTGGTATACTGGTTTTTAATGAAGCAGTAGTATTCTTCATGATAATCTCTTCAATTTGTTCATGGTGGTCCAAATAACCTTCTATTTGATGATCAGTAGATCCATAAAGTGAATATGAGACAATCGATATTGATAATGTTTTTCCAATACATGTTGTCATCCATATACTAGGGATCAATTGATTGTGGATGAAATGGGATACTGGTGCATTGAGGATAAGATATGTTTTGTTCCATATTTCTATGTTAAGGTGGTCTTCTGTTTAATTATCCAATTTCATCATTTTTAATTAATATTTTGCACGTTAATCAACCTCATGTGAACCCGTTTATGAGATTGAAAGAATGTAATTGAATATTGATTTGATTTAACAAATGGTTGTTGGTTGAATGTTCATGAGCAGATGTTAATGATTTACAATGGTTTCTTGTTTTTCATATTTCAAGTATTCTAGAATATCATTACATCCAAAGCTTAGTTTCAATCTGACGGATTTGATCAAGGAATGGCCTGTTATGACTGGAGCGAGTTTACGGATTTAATAGTTTGATGAATCACAGTTAACATAACAGTGCAGATATAGTTCTGTTACAGTAAGATGGTGGCACTTGGATTCTTTACATCTTTTATGAAATCTACAGCTCAAACTATCGATTCTGGTACAAGGATTGGTTGAAAGTTGTTTATGAATCATCAGCCAGGCTTAATGATTGGAATTGAATATCTTTTGGGATTTCATTAGCAAGGGCTTATTGCTGAGCTTAGGAGCCATTTATATTTGTGTAAGGGCTGCATGGCATTTCATTATAGCTTGGATTTACGTGCTTCTTTGGACCATGGACTGGAGAAAAGAAATGATACTATTTTACATGAAGATGACTATTGCATATATAAAGGGCAGTTGGCTCGGGGATAGTGCATTGAGTCTACACTCAAAGTGTAATGGAGACCTCACCGTGGGTTGGATTTTTTTACTTTGTTTTTATAGTTACTTGTATTTACCGTTTCCTTTTCTCTTTTACATTATAACGGTTAGTATGCTAACTTGTTTTCTATACTGTCTTTTGTTAGAAATAAAACGAACCAATTTTCGAAAAAATAATATTTGGAGGAGACCGAGGTGGGGTATGGTGATGGAGTGGCCGAACTAGGATAAGGATATAAAGGTGGTTTAGGCCGAGCTAGGGGGTGGTGTTGGTGGCCAATAGATAGCGCAAGGAGGGGAGGAAGGTAAGGTCATGGATGGTGGTTAGGGAGGCCAAGTTCTGGCTGGAATTGGAGGGGAAGGGGAGGTGGAAGGTGGCGGCCTAGAGGTGAGGGAAGAGGGACCAAACACAGGGGAAAGGGGGCGATGGTCGAATTTCAGGAGAAGGGAAAGGAAGAAAAAGAGGGAGAAGAAGAAAGACCAAGATATGGAAGCAATGGCCATTAAGAAAAGGGAGAAGGAAGTGAGAATGGTAAGGAATGAATGGAAAAGGAGGATGTAAGGGCCTTTATATAAGAAAGGAAGTAAAGGAGGCTGTGACACATACATGGACACTTGTCCTTACCAAGTTGAAACCACCAAAACTATGTGCCTTTGTAAACAAAACCATGGACTTAAACACATGGTTTTCTACCTAACCATTTGCTACACTTTTGGCATGCTTTAGAAGGGTTTCAAGCTTTCAACGCATATAAGTGTGGCTATATTTCAATGTACACATTATTGTTTAAAATCTAAAGCTTATATATTTTGTCAAAATACTTCCCAACTATATTTTATAATTATAAAAAACTTATTTTTATTTAAAGTGGTTCAAATTTGACCTATTTAATATAAATTTGATTGAATTAATTAAACTAGTCGAAAATTCCAGATCATTACATTCACCCCCTAAAAAGAATTTCATCCTCGAAATTGCATAAGAAGGGAAAAACTGAAAGGAAATTGATAGTGAAACAAGTTTATCGTCGGTTGGGTTAGACTTAGACGTACACTCGACAGTTGGGGTAGAACTTTTGCAAAGTCTCTTTCGTTTCCCAAGTACAATCCTTTGGGTCAGCGTTCCATTGCACTTTAACCAACTTAATAGTCTTATTCCTCAATCTCTTTTCATCTCGAGTAATGATCTTTATAGGTTCCCTCTTGACTGCTAAATTTAGGGTAATCTCTAGATCTTGTTGAGGGCTTTTTAAACAATCTGATCAGGCTCATGCACATACTTCCTTAAATTAGATAATATCATGCACACCTGATAGTCATTTAGGCAATTGAACTTTATAAGCTAATGGTCTGACTCTTTCCAAAATAGGGAATGGTCCAATATAGCACGACGCTAATTTTCCAGTTCTTCCAAACCTTATAACTCCACGGTTTGGAGAAACTTTTAAGAAAATACAACCTCCAACTGCAAATTCCGGTGCTTTCCTTCTACGATCAGTGTAACTCTTTTGCCGATCCTAAGATGTTTTCAACTTCTTCTTAATCAGATCTACTTTCTTTGTAGCCTCTCTGATAATGCCCGATTCGAGAACAAGTCTATCTTCTGACTCAATCCAACAAGCTGGTGACTTACACAGACGACCATATAATGCTTTGAAAGGCGCTATTTCAATACTAGCTTGATAACCGTTGTTATAAGAAAGCTCAACTAAGGGTAAATGATTCTCCCATGAACCTTCGAAGTTAAGGACACATGCTTGCAACAAATCATCCGAAATCCTATTAACTCTTTCCGTCTGTCCGTTCATTTGAGGGTGACAAGAAGTACTGAACTTTAGTCTCGTTCCCAAAGTGTCTTGAAAAGCTTCCCAAAAATGGATAGTGAAAATTAGATCTCTGCCACTTACTATGCTTCTTGGTATTCCATGCCGTCGAACGATCTTCTTTATATATAGATCTTCCAAGCTTGTAGCGGTTCTAGTAGATTTTACTTGAATGAAGTGGGCACTTTTGATTTGACGATCTACAACGACCCAAATTCCTTCATTTCCTTTGCGAAATCTAGGTAATCCATCAATAAAATCCATGGAGACTTGGTCTCATTTCCACTTCGAAATTTGCAGTGGCATGAGTAATCCTGCCATCTTCTGTTGATCGCTTTTAATTTTTTGGCAAATAACATAATGGCTGACATAATTAGATATGTACATGTTCATTGTCTTCGACCAAAATGCACATTTAACATCTTGATACATTTAATTAACTTCTGGATGGATGCTGAACTTGGACATGTGGCATTCGTCTAATACCTCTTTCTTGAGTTCCTTACTATTGGGGACACAAATTCTTCCTTTTAACCTCAAAATGCCTTTATCATCTATTTCAAAGCTTGTCTTTTCGCCTTGATGTATACTTTTGGCAATTCCTTGTAAAATTTCATCTTCTCCTTATTTGTTGGCAACCTTCTTGATAAGAGTCGGGGAATTAACCAAGTAGGCAATGACAACATATATCCTACTTAGAGCATCGATTACAACGTTGTCTTTCCCAGGGATATATGGAATATCCAAATCATATGATGCTAGAAATTCTAACCAACGTTGTTGCCTCAATCTCAAATCTTTCTGAGTAAATAGATACTATAGAGGCTTGTGGTCAGTGTATAATTCAAATGTCTCTCCTAATAGATAGTGCCTCCAAATTTTTATAGAAAATATTACCGCCAGTAGTTCCAATTCATGAGTTGGTTAATTTTTCTCACGAGGTCTCAACTGTTTGCTTGCATAGGCAATTAATCTGTCTTCTTGCATCAGAACTGCACCAACTCCTTCTTTAAACGCATCCGTATAAACTGATAGTCCCTTATTCACGTTTATAACAGATAGCACTGGGGCAGAGGTCAATCATTTCTTTAGCTCCTGGTAGGCTTCTTACACTTTGGGGACCAATCAAACTTTGCATTCTTCAGTATTAACTTGTTCAAAGGAGAAGTTGTCCTTGAAAAATCCTGAACAAATTTCCTATAATAGCCAGCCAATTCTAGGAAATTCCAGACTTCTTTTGGTGTTATAGGTTGTTTCTAGTCCAGAATGGAAGAAATCTTTCCTGGGTCTACTGAATTTTTTTTCTCAAATACTATATGACAAAGGAACTTTACTTCTCGTTCCCACAAATGACATTCAGAAATCTTCGGTTTAGCACATTCTTTCTCAATATTTCCAAAGTAGTTCTCAGATGCTCAGCATGTTGTTACTAACTTTTGGAGTAAATAAGGATATCATCGATGAAGACCAATACAAATTTATTCAACATGTCATGGAATACTCGACTAATTAAATCCACAAAAATAGGCGGGGGCATTAGTTAATCCGAATGGCATTACTAACCATTCGTAAAAGGTATCAGGTCCATTAAAAGCAGTCAAATGGACATAGTCCACAGCAATCCTTTGTTGATGAAAACCAGTGGCTAGGTTCATTTTTGAGAAAAATCGCGCACCACTCAACTGATAAAATAGGTCATCAATTCGAGGCAACATGTATTCATTCTTAAGAGTTTGTTTATTAACATCTTGGTAGTCAACGCACATTCTCAATAAACCGACAGACTTAGCTACAAATACCATAGCCGAACCCCAATTTGAACGGTTGGGTCGAATAAATCCTTTCTCCAAAAATTCATGAATTTTTGTATTCAATCATTCTCTCTCTTGGGGCCATTCTACGGCTTGGATGAACAACAGATCGGGCATTAAGTACAAAGTCAATTCTAAACTCGATTTCTCGGTGTGGAGAAGGCTCTTAACTTCTTTGAATATGTCTGGAAATTCTCTAACAATAGGTATAGTTTCAATGTCGGTGCAAGGATAACCTAGGGTATACATCAAATTGTCTCCTTTTGGACTGGGGTCATTGCAAGATATTTCGATAAAATTTCCGAAGTTTGTTTTTACAAATACTTTTCTATTTACACAATCCAGATGTGCTTCATATTTATTTAACCAATCCATTCCAAGTATAATATCAAATTCATTAAAATCTAGGATGAATAGGATGAAAGGAACTCATGATGTGAATGAGAGATAGGGACGCTTTCACAATACTAACATAGACTAGTGGGGCCTCCTACTGGATTCCTTACACATAAGGGTTCATCAACAAATTTGGGTTTAAGTTTTAATTCTTCTATAATGGGTTTTGAAATGAAACTATGTGTGGCACCAGTATCAAAAAGAACTCAGACTAATTTATCAAAAATGAAGATATTACCTTCTATGACTTCCATCCCTTTCTCTTCCTTAATGAAGGAAGGACCCTTAACATAGCACAAACCTTCGGCACTTCCACTTTCTTCATAATCGGGCAGTCTTTCATCAAATTTTCAGGCTTGTGGCAATTATAGAACTCCTTGACTTGGCTTGCTTGACTTCTTGGGTTTGTTGCAGTTAGTTGAATAATGCCCTTTTTCCTGGCAATTGAAGCATACGACATCCTTAAGACGATATCCCTAGCTTCTTTCTTTCTGTTATTCAGGCCAGGTATCTTCCCGATGAACTTTCTCTTCTTTCAGTTGCTACTACTGTGGCTTCCCTTCTCCTCAGGTGCCTTTTGTTAATCATAGTAGCGTATTTATATCCCATATCCACCAAGTTGGCAAAAGATTGCTATACATGCCATGTCATCCTTTTATGATACTTCTGATCCATCCCCTTAATAAATCCTTCATTCTTTTTCAGTGGGGTGTTGATTAGTTCTGGTCCGAAGTGGGACAGTTCATTAAATTTATTCAAGTACTTCTCAAAAGACATGTCTCCCTTCTTCAAGTTCATAAACTCATTATACATCCTTGAAATTCCAGCTGAAGACATGTATCTTTCTTCAAAAATTTCTTTGAACTGATCACACAAAAAGTCATCTTTTGATTTCCCTTGAATAATAATCTCCCACCAAGTTGCAGCTCCTTCATGTAATTACCCTGTAGCTAATTCCCTTTTTTATTGTCTTCTAAGCTCAAACATCTGAAAATATTATCACATGAATTAATCCATGCTTGGGATTCCATAACATCTTTTGGCTTTTTAAAATGGTTTTCCACACAGATTCGTATAGTGCTTATTCAGAACTGAAAGATTCATCTGGGGATGATCCTGATTAGCAGCTTCATCAACTATGTCGGCATCACGACCATTTGTAGTGGTGTTGCTTCTTCCCTTGCTTCGTGCACGTCGTCCACTCATTTTCAACTATTTGTAAATAGTACGAAAATGTTATAAGGGAATATAGACGAAATATTATAGGGAATATCAAATCGTTGATGTTTTATTGGGTTTCACTCATTCTAGGGTAATACTAACCCCATCTTTAATGAGTTATCTAGTAAGTTATATCTCATAAGCTTTGTATGAAAAAGCTTTGATACCACGTTGTAACGACCTATATTTTCAGCCTTCGAAAATTGATATTTAATACATCCAAGTATTCAAATGTTGGAATTTCAAACGTCGGAATCCGCATCGCCTGGGATTATAGCACATTAGAAACAACACAATGTAACAGAAATAACATTTTCATTACTATACCATCTGGGTTACAAAGGGATACATCATAACTACAGTATCATAGTATATACATATCCAGTTATACTGACTACTAGAAACAAATAAAACATCGGAAACACAACTATGGTATACTGAGTGAATCCAAAAACATCCATCTTCACCTCAGAAAGCTTCAAGCCGCAAAGCTCCAAAAACCAAAAGACAACTCCACTGAAAGTCCTTAGAAAGACTCCAAAATGATCCTACCAAAGACTTGACGATTCTCCTAGATGCTGCTATAAGAACCTGACCACTAGGTTTCTCGTGCGGAAAATTATGGACACCTAGACTTTGAGGGAAACAAATAAACACCAATTCAGTCATAGGACTGGTGTGAGAAACTTGATATATTTGTTATGTGCAGTAAAATTCACAATGCTATTTGAAAAATGAAGCTACCATAAGGTTTCGCAGTACACACACAATGCAAACGCAAACATAGGCAATGTTTCTCCTTATGATAACCAAAATGCTTGATACATGAAAACCATTTGGTATTATTATTAGTGTTGAAAATCATTTCGCAAATAAATTTATCAATCTTAGCCAGGATAATGCCACATCCCATTATGTAGACATATAGTATACAAATAAAACCATAGGGTTCATATTGGAGAATGGATTTCCAACAAACGACTAGGCTAAGCAACTTCCTTATCCGATGGGTACACCTATAGAGGGATGTCCCGAGAACCAACCGGCTCTCCGCCAATACAAGGTCGGTCTCTACGTTAACTGGATTGATTAGATCGCGCCTAAGTGTGCATCTACCGGTTGTTACCAACCTTTAACCGGGCCTTCCAAACCTAATTAATACCTGGGCTCCATACATGGTACACTCTTTATCTAGAAGGAGACAGAACACCCATATCCTTGCTGCATTTTTCCTATTTTGGCCATTTAGCGGGGTGTGAGGCTTGCTAAAGTCTCATTACACCAAGCTACGCTTCACTAAGCCATGCTTTGATCATAAATAGCATATCACCTAGAATGTCAAACTGTCATTTCATAACAAGTAATCGATAATCACTAACCATATAATCTTTGAGCTCGTATTCTCAAAGAAGGGTGTTAAGCTAAGAGAACAAATTCTCCGCCACCAATCAGAAATATTTTTAGTAAAGATCAATCACACATTACAAAATACAATGTCAGATACACATCCAAAAAAAAATCTGTTCTGGGTCTGAACGAAACCGATGGCACCTTATTCCTCGTCTAATAAAGGAGAGAGGCCCTTGTTGTGAGGGAATGCGAAATGCGGATCTTTAGGAAAAACAAACACTAGAGGGGTGTGAATAGTTTTCATGAGAAATTTATGAAAACCTTAAACTTATATGATCTACTTTATGAATTACACACAACAGAGATGATCACAGATACAGAATCAAACACAAACACAGAAACATATAAATATTAAATGCAGAAAAAGGAAAGAACACACCGGATTTTATACTGGTTCGGATTACTCCTACATCCAATCCTACGCAACGCTAGATTACGCAGAGTTTTATTATTATCAATATCCAAGTAAAACCCCCTTGATTTCATGGCTACAAGGTTAACACCGCTCCAAACACCCTTGATTTCACGGCTACAAGGTTAACACCGCTCCCTTTCCTTAATTTCAGGGCTACAAGGAACACACCCTTTTCCAATCACTTCCCAATGATTACAACATCCCTATAACTCTTCAATAGCACTTCAATTCAAAGAGTAGTGGATAGAGATTGAGAAGAGAAGAATTTTTATATAATTTGAATAGAAATTGGCAAATATAAGTGTAGAAATCAAGAAAATATGAAATATTAATTTCATAATAGGAGGGCCCTTTTCTGAGACATCAACAAGTAGTCCTGTGATGTGGAAATTCTCGGTCTTCTATCACTGTCGTCAAATATCTCTTCTTCATCACATTGTATTATTAATCGAAATGGTTTTCGGACACAAGTTCCTATCTCGGACTTCCTGAATAACAACCGTTATTTTAAACCAGTATAGATATATCGAATTTCAGTTAAATCTGAACCCATGTTCACTTTTAAAAACTTCTATTCATAATAAAAAACATTTCATTATTACTTTGAAATGGTTTATCAAAGGGTGGATATCGATTATTAAGTCTAAATCCTTCTAAATCAATTATTAAGTAAAAAGTGCTTCAAAAGCGTTATTGAAAGCATTACAAATTGGCTATTTAAACTAGTTTGATGAAAATAAATTTAAAATTCGATATTATTAACCAAAATCACTTTGAAATTATTTATTATGATTTAACGAATTTTTTTCCATATTTTTAGTAATTTTTATAAAGTCGTTTTAGTTGATTTCCATATTTGGTCACTAAACTGCACTACCGCGATTTTTATTGAAATTTGTTTTGAACATAACTTTAAAATTATTCATCGAAATTGGAAAATTCTTTTTTCGTTTGAAAAATATTGTTCTAAGAAAGCAAAAAAAATTCGTTTGGGTAAAGTCCGATTTAAAATGAATCGGTTATGACAGTTTAAAGTCTACGGTCGAAATTCGCGAACTACCGCTGCGCGACAAGATCTATTCTAACCATATTTTATATTTATCATAAAATAATCCGATTTACTTCAAAATAGTTTAGAAAACCTTTTAAAACATATATAAGACTATTTCAAAACAATATTTCATGTTTTCAACTTTTATTTCAAATATTCATTTTTAGTCAATATTATAATATTATTTAATTATTAAAATAATATTATTTTTCAAAAATTAATCTTTTGAAATCCAAACTTTCCAGAGCTCAAATTAGATATTATATAAGAAGCTATATGGAACAATAGATTTGAGTTAAAACACTTCTATATAATCAAACTAAACTTCTATTTCCCAATCGAATTCAATTTTAACCGATTAAACTTGAACACACCGTTTACTGTCAAAACCTTGTTCAATAAAAATTAAACCTTTACAAAAATTTCTTGAAATCATTTTAATTTCATTCCTATCAAATTCTAGGTATAAAATTCCAACATTTATTTTTCCACTATATTTAAATGTATAAAAATTCATTTATATTATCCGGTAAGCATGAGACTTAACTAATACCTAAATATCCCCACACAGGTGTGCATAACATGTATAGTATGAACTAGTATCCCTACTAACAATCATTACTACATTTATAGCATTCGTTCATCCATCGCATCGTAGTATATACATATAAGCGTTCGATAATCAACGCTTACACCATGTTTAATAGCTAATTAACCTTCTATTAACATCCATTAACACAACAAACATAATAAACAAATAAAATGCAGAGTTTCTCACTGGGGGTTCCACTCCACAAATATTTACGGTAGGACTGCCTAGTTATACCGGACTGTTACGAAATGACTTCCGACTTTCACCGTCTTTGACGATAATAATAATATTATTTTTATTTAAATATATAAATAAAATTATTTGGATGAGGCCTTGGTGGGGGTATGGTAGTGGTGATAGGGTGGCCGAACTTGGACAAGGGTATTGAGGTGGTTTAGGCCGATTTAAGGGGTGGCATTGTTGGCTAAGAGATGGCGCAAGGAGGGGAAAAAGGTAGGGCTGTGGATGGTGGTTGAGGAGGCCGAGTTTTGGTCAGAGTTGGAGGGCAAGGGGGGAGGAAGGTGGCAGCTAAGGGTAAGGAAGAGGGGCCGAATAGAGGGGAGAAGGGGCGATGGCCGAATCTAGAGAGGAGGGAAAGGAAGAAAAAGAGGGAGGAGAAGAGAGACTAGGCTATGGAATCCATGTCCATTAAGAAAAGGAAGAAGGAGGAAGTGAGAATGGTAAGGAATGAATGGAAAGGGAGGAGGTAAGGGTCTTTATATAGGAAAAGGAAGTAAAGGAGGTTATGACACATACATGGACATTTGTCCTTACCAAGTGGAAACCACCAAAATCATATACAAAAACCATGTTCCTTTGTAAACAAAACCATGGACTTAAACACATGGTTTTCTACCTTAACATTTGTATACTTTTATCACGCTTTAGAAGTGTTTCGAGCTTGCAATGCATATAAGCATGTCAATATTTTAATGTATACATTATCGTTTAAAATCAAAAGCTTATATGTTTTGTCAAAATACTTCCCAACTGTATTTTATAATTCTAAACAACTTATTTTTATTTATTTAAAGTGGTTCAAATTTAACCTATTTAATTTATAATATGATAAAATTAATTATTTAACTAATCAAAAATTCTAGATCGTTACATCGCCATTGTGCAAATTCTCTGCTATAAATTGCTAAAATCGCCAAGTCGATGAACATAACTCAAATTATCTAGTTTTATTAGTTCTTTATGTTCATATCAAGTTGTTTGGGTGAGAAATAATATTTTTATAAACATAAAACCGAGTTTTATGTTTACAGTGGAATATCGGATCTCTGTCAATTTTGTGGTGTTGTATCTTGCTCATTTCTTATTGAAATAATTCCAAATATTTCTGAATGATAACAATATTAATAGTCATTATGCATGTCAAATTTCAGGTCATTCTGACTTATGTAACTTATTGAAACATGTTGATCAACTTTGAATCGAAGAAGTTGTACACCTAGGTGAAATGCCCGTCACCTGGGTCAACTTAGTCTTTCTTAAGGATACCTATGTTCGACTCAGAGGTCGTTAAGGTTGACCTGGGGGACAACTTACGTAAAAGCATGGGTCGATCTATGTTGTTAGTGAATTAACGTGATTTTCTGGTCTTGTTCCCAATAGCTTGTTAGCTATTTTGTGGATATATATTGGTAAATTCTTAACGATTTTTAAGCCAGTTTCTAATGTTGATTTCTTAAGGCTTAATCTTGAAATAGATGAGCCAACATTGTAACCAATTCTTACATCGAATTAATGAATTTTTGTGTGATTTTTGTTTGTTGATTTCATGAGCTATTTCATGAGATATTTGACATGGTGCACATTTTATAAAACTATTTCGATAAGAAATTCTCTCTCTCACTCTCTCTCTCTCTATATATATGCATATATATATATATATATGTCGCTTTGGGACAAATTATTTTCTAAGTTTTGTTTTATAAAATAAATTCATCTTAAGGATATATAATGTAAAATATTTTCTAATATATATGGATTTTCAAAGAAACAATTCAAATGGGGTCAAAATCATTTTCATAAACAGTTTTTTCTCAAATCGACTATTTTTAATATATAACTATACGTTTTTACACATTCGAACAAGCAAGAATGTGATTTAACGATATAATAAATAATGTGATATGGGACACGTAGATTAATTATATCGGTTAATTCTTGACTCATTGGTTGAAACAGTTTCTATTTCTGAGTATGATGTAGGCTGACTAGTAGTAAATCGATTAGTGAAATGTGTGATATGAAATGTATTGTTTTTACTTTCCGAGTTACCATTTCGATAGTGAAACTAAATTTGATAGAATTAAGGGTGTGTAATAAGAGCAATTATATGATTTGATTATATAATATTACTCTTATATTAGACGTTGTTTGAAATAAAGTAAGCTTTTAACTTTGTCTTCAGTTGTGTATATTGTTCATTGGAATGTAAATAATGTTACAAATATACTAATTATATACACGTAAGAAACCCTGGGAAGTGTGTTTAATTGGTTGCAGTTACAAGTGTGTTTCTGACCATAAGTACTAAATAAAATAAAATAAATATTTTTCCTTAAATGTTTCCAACAAGATGTATGTAGAACCGAATACCAATATATTTACGCAACAATTTTCATATGAAGGAGAGGGAATCAATCATGATCGTTGAGTGGAATAAATGTAACAGCCCGCATTTTACGTATTGAAAGATCGTAAAATATTTTTATTTTATTTCCTGAGGGTTGGGTCATTCTCATCTTTTAATATGTTGCTTGTGGGGATGTGAGGCATGTCCATAATTTTTACCGATTTTGTTTGTGAACATTTTCCCCCTATTTGTCTTGTATAAGGCATAACTTTTGACTCAGGTCGAATCAAAGGGTGAGACCTATGCCACTGGAAAGGAATTGATATTTGTCTTTCCGTAGAGTGGTTACATTAAAGATTTGGCTCAGCGGGTTGGGAGAAATTGTTGTTTTAAGGTTTTTCATTTGCTATCCAGGTTTTGGGAGCCTAATGGGCTGATTTGGGAGAGGCCCATTAGTGGGCTGGTGGAAACTATAAATAGAGGGTGAGAGGTATGGGAAATAGTTTACTTCCCCATTCTCTCATTTGGTGGCCTTTTGCTCCTCCTTCCTCTAACACCTTTCCACCATTAAAAATCAAAATCCAAGAGGGGAAATCAAAGATCTACACCATTGGAGGCTGGATCTACATCAGTTGAAGCAAGGATTCATCAGATCAAGGGGTTTGGTCCGAGGAGCTTGCTGCCCGGATTCATATTTCTATCATTTTAGCTTGTTTTGGGGAATCAGTGAGTGATATGCATCTCTTACATTGATTCAATGAAGTATATGAGTGTTTGTTCATGTTTTTCATCAACTTCAAGTGTTCTTCCATAGATCTATGCATTGGTAAGTCCGTTTTCATATAAATCACCCTATGTTCTGATGTAGCAAGTTTAGATAGGTAATTTCTATGCTACTCCATATGATTATGCAAGTTAGATCTATTGTTTTATTCATATGCACATTTATGGCGGTATTGGTGAATTTTACATAATTATTGATGGAATTGTCATATTGGTGTTATAGTTGATTTCATATCATGTTTGTGGTCATATTAGATGAATTGGATGAGTTGGTTTCGTCGAATATTTCATTTTGGCGAAGTTTTGGTCGAAATTGGAGTTGCATTAAAGGATGCAGGTTTTGGGTCGCACGTATTGGTCGGTCATGCATCACAGTGGGAATTTCTTGGGGAACAAGACAGGAAGGGTCGAGTGAGCAAGCTCAGGAAAGCAGGGTCGGTCGTGCGTAACAGAATGGTTGTAAAGTTTGAAATGGTGAAGCAGGGGGTCGATCGTGCACTTTGGTCGCACATGTCTTGGGAAAATATGTTAGGTCTGGTCGGTTGCTCCTGGATGAATGGGTCGGTCATGATACAGTGGAAACCTGTGTTTGAGAAGCAGGTTGGGTCGGTCGCTCATTACCTGGTCGGTCGGGTGTTAGCAAATGAGTTGGGTACGTTATGAAGTGGAGCTGGTCGATCCCTGGATCTGGTCGATAGGTCGTGGTGGGCTCATGTCAACTGGGTCGGTCGGTCAAGATATTAAATAGGTTCCAGAAGGGGGTCGATCGTTCAGGGTCGGTCGGTCCAGTAGGGGGGTCGGTCCTATCCTGGTTTGTTGGAATGAGTTTCTGCAGCGCTTTTATGTGCTGTGATTGATGGCCTATGCGTCGTGGTTGATTTCCTTAGCTATGTGTATGAATGCTATGAACCTTATATTGATGTTGTTTGGTTCGATGGTGATGGTGGCTTCGACGAGAGTCCAGATGATGATGTTTAATGTGATGTGTTCGTTAATCGATGAAAAGCATCGAATGTGCAGACAACTCAAAAGGTGTTGGGCTATGGACAATGGTTACTTGAGTAAGACTTGAGTTTGTGATTGGCCGCCGGTGACGACGACTAATGATGTGAAGGCTGAGAGATTATCGTTGTCATAAATTCTAGTAGATTCAAAGTAGAGGTACATTGGGCAGTCATGAAGGGCCTCGTGCCATGGGCATTCGTGAAGGGCCTAGTTGTCGAGATGTGAGAAGAAAAACATATGAGTATTGATGGCGTATGGAGCTGTGCTAGAACTGGGGTTACCATTAGCCTTTGACACATGGCAGTCATGATGGGCTGTCATATGATTAACGATGGTTTCAAAGCAGGATTGGCGGTGATAGCTAGAGTCTATCATGGATGTTAGAATGTCTGGATGTTTTGTTATACCATCTCACGTGGATTATCCAACGTCGAGGGAGATGTTTCTTCAGTGCTTGACTGATATTGGTTTAGGCCTCTGGGGAGAGTACTTGCGGGATGTTAAACTCAATTAGGATTGTCTACATAAGACCTATGTAATCTGGATGCTATGAATGTTATTGATGGTTGTTATGATTGCTATGGACGACTTGTTGTTACCTTGGATGTTATGAATTGTAAAGGCTATCACTGTCGGTATGGGGAAGACGGGTGTGAGTTCTTCTCTAGTGTTGGGTAGTGGTTGGTAAATCTATCCATTCTCACATACTTTATTGATGAAGTTTGTTAGATGTTTTATCGCTCACTAAGACCGTTGTCCGACTTAAGGTTTTATGTTTCCCTCTTATTACCTTGGGTTGTTCATTCGGTTGTGGATAGGAAGACCGAGTAGCAGGTGACAGTGATGCTTTAGTGAGGACGATGATGCTGATCGATGGCGAGCAGGAGGCCCACGTACCAGTTTTATTACTATCTAGTATTTTCTGTTTCTGCTAATACCATATACTCTGAGGGATGTATTGAGGACCTTTTCACAGAAATATTATCCTAAATTTTATGGATCTTTCTACGGGTTCTGTTAAGAGTTTTCAGTTTCTGTGCAATTGGATTTCACATTATTACCTATTGTATATGTTCTATTATAGCTTATCCTTACGCTGTGAGATTTACGGTAGGTTTCGATGGTGCTTACCTACTTTGATGATCGTCCATAGCTT
The DNA here is from genome assembly GCA_030737875.1 of Allium sativum. Classification (NCBI taxonomy): domain Eukaryota; kingdom Viridiplantae; phylum Streptophyta; class Magnoliopsida; order Asparagales; family Amaryllidaceae; genus Allium; species Allium sativum. The sequence goes on along the minus strand of CM060927.1, from coordinate 126,459,437 downwards.
CCTGGCACACCTTTTAGCGCATTATTCCTCTTGTTTAGTGTGGGGGCAATGGGCGGTCGTCACATTTGGTATTAGAGCTCAGGTTAACGATTTTAGCAAAAGTTCAAGGACGTAATCACGTGTGAGGGACGTAATTGTAGATTTCAATTGTATGCTTACTATATATTAGCATATATAGTAGTAGCAGTTGTATTCCTTTAGCAGTTTTTCTTGGAAGTGGATAATTATTCGAGATTGCAGATTTAGAATGAGTAGATGACCATCAAGACACGCTGCTAGGGAAGCTAATACTGGAGGAGGAAATGGTGACGAACCAGACTACCCAGTCATGTTCGAGGCCATGGCGGCAGCGATCATGAATAGGGTTCCCACTCTAGTGGCAGCTATGGTTGATGTTGGTGTTCCAGTGCCTTGAGCTGTAGAATTTGCAAAGCTATGCAAAGACTTTTCTTCATTGGGAGGAAAACAATTCAAGGGCACTAAACCAGTTGAAGAGGTTCAAAGATGGTTGGATACTTGTGTTGGGATCTTCAAGGACATGGGCATTGATGATGCAACAAAGAGGAAGCTTGCATCAAGGCAGTTAGAGGGCAGAGCAATGGATTAGTGGAACTCTGTCACACTTGAGGTTCCATAAGAAGGGATCTCATGGGAGCAGTTCCAAGCTAAGTTTGAAGCAAAATTTATCTCCATCGTGCAAAAGTCTATTATGTTTAAGAGATTGTGGAGCTTAAGCAGAATGGTCACCCAGTTCTTGACTATATTTCTGACTTCGAGGCTTTGTCGAAGTTTGCTAGTTCATATGTGGATACTTCTTATCAAAAGAACGAGAAGTTCGTCTTGGGGTTGGATAAATATCTTGGGAATCAGCTTGTGGATCACCTCGATGATAGCTTTGAGAAGATCGTCGAGAAAGCTTTGAGGCATGAAAGTCTCTTTCCTAAGAGGATGTCCGTTGTTGCAACTAAGGAAGAACAGAAGCCACAACAGTGTGGTAATAATAAGAAGAGGAAGAAGCAACAACAGAAAGGAAATAATGGCAAGAAGAAGCCTAAGAGTGGGTCTATTTGCTTTAATTGCCAACAGAAAGGCCATTTTGCTAATGAGTGCAAGAATCCGAAGGTTGAGAAGAAGTGTCACAATTGTGGCAAGACTAGACATCTCAAGAAGGACTGTCAGGAACCAGCTAAAGGGAAGCAGATTGTGAAGGCACATGCTTTGGAATCCATGCCAACTTATTCAAGATCTGCTACTGCAGAGGAAAGGGGAAAGGGTATCATGGTGCAAGGTACTCTTTCTATTCATTCATTTGCAATGTGCTTGTTTGTCGCTTGGGTTTGGAACCTAAGATCTGTGATGTGACGGCAAGGAATTTCGCTCGATCCGAACCAGTCGCTAAACCGACCCAGACCGTTCGAAACGCCCTATCGTTGAGAACACGACAAAATAGAACGCATACAGAAGAACATTTCATTGTATATTACAACAATGCATCAGATTACAAGAATATACAGAGTATAAACAAATAAATATTACACAGAAATATCAGAGATTTAAATTATATTTATTACATCGCAGCGGAAAATAATACAATACACAACTAGAATGAGATATACGGATACAAAGCTTTCCGGATATCGTTCCAGCTGTAAACCAGGATCCTGTGAATATAAATCTGCAAAACCAAAACTACTAGCTGCCCGTGTCAAAATAGGGGCACCCAGAGTTTAGGTTAAAACAATAAACTCCAGGTCAGTCATGGGACTGGTGTGAGAACTAAAACAGTTATAGATCTTTATTTTAAATCTTTAGGTAAATCAAGGGACCACGCCGTATAACACGGAACGGGTTTCCTCCCAAGAATACCAGTGCATAAAACAACAGCGCAATGCTAAATAAAGAAAAATGAAGCTGTTATAAGACCCAGGTCCTATCACACAATGCAACGCAAGCCGGGGGATAGGGTTTTCCCTTATAACAGCCAAAGAATGCTTGATACGTTTAAAACAAATCATTTGATACTATTATAAGTGCATAGTGTATAAAACAACTTCAAATCATAAGTATCAATCATAGGCGGCATGGGTACCATATATCATGTCGCCATACTAGTTCTACAATTAAAACCGCAATACACGTATTGGAAATTGGGTTATCATTTATGGTATGAACCGAGGCTAGGGACAAGATCCTCTACCGATTTTAGACAATCTAGCCCATGTCTAGGAACAGCCGCAACTGCCCCTTGGATCGTCAGGGCCGGTCCACCGATGTGGATTATAATGCCTGAACAATACGTTTCTCCGCCCTTTGGGGCGTAAGCCTGGCCCGTCAGCCGACCAGAAGCATCGGTCGAAACCGATATCACGAGGCGCCTCGCTTTTCAGCAAGTAATAATAAGCAACATCCACATGAGTCAAACTCGTCAGCCAGTTCAAGCACTGACGCCACTCCTAGCTAGAAAGAAAACGCATGTCCCCCCTGATGTCCGTCTCCCGTTTTTGATTCATACCGGGTGTGATACTCGCGAATCAACGTTACACAAAGCTACGCCACAAAGGCCGTGCTTCGATCATCAACCACAAGACTTTGCTTTTCAACAGAAGCCTTGATCATTTGCATCTTAGCATGCCACACAGGCAATTCACTCCATGCGATTGATATCCATCAATATATAACCCCTGAGCTCGTACGTCTCAGAGAAGGGCGTTAAGCAAGAGAATAAATTCTCCGCCGCCAAACAGATGTATATTTAATAGAGATCAATCGCACGGACTAAAATCCAATGTCAGACACACAGTCCATTTACAAGTCCGTTCTGGGTCTGAACGAAACCGGAGGCACCTAGTACCCCGCATATCCATCGATCTCCAAGTACGTCTGGACGATCACTAACTGTTTCCATCTTCTTGGGTGTACAGCCCAATCAAGATCATCAGTAATCACCCAAACGACGTGAAGACTTCTGGTCTTCGACCACCGTCTTCATCTTCGACTTATCGTCGTATCAGTTATTCAGAATGGGATAAACCCGGTCTTTCCGAATAACTCGCGTATATTTTAAATAAGTGTTACACAAAGACAGCATACGCCTCATTCCAATTCATTAGTCACTAACCGTAAATTAATCAAGGGAATAATTCCCCAAATATTAACCCCGAAGGCCGAAACCAACATCAGATCAATATCCAGAAAACCATTCTGCTTGGCTAACCGACAGTTAGTTTCTAAATTTCACGTTCATAGGGAAAGGTTCCCATTAATTTTATCAAAGATAAATTCCTTGAATTTATTCTTTAATCTACTTTTGAATTTCGATTCAACTAATCGGGATTAACGAAACTTACCGAAGTAATCATTTGTTTTAATTTTCCCAATCCCAACCTATTAATCCCATGAAGTAAAACTGGTAATACTTCATATCTAACACCACAGTGTTATCGGTAATTCAATTACCATTTCACGTTCAAATCTAATTAAAGATTTAACTATCGCCTGAAGCAAAACTGGTAATACTCCATTCTCGATCATTTTAATCTAATTAAAGATTCATTAAAACTCCACTTAGTTTTAATCGTTAACTGGGTTAAAGAATCAGTGTCATTTAAAACACGGTTCACGATAAACCCAAAATCCCATTCATTAATTATCGGGATAAAAAACAAGTGTTATTTAAAACACTGTTCACGATAAACCCAAAAATCATTCCATTAATTATCGGGTTAAAGAACAAGTGTTATTTAAAACACTGTTCACGATAAACCCAAAAATCAATATCGATTCAATTCCAATTAAATATTATTTAATTGGTACACTTCATTAAATCTAAATAAAAAGGTTTAATCCTTTCTCAACTGGGTTCAAGAACAGTGTTAGTGAAGACACCATTCACGACAAACCCAAATCACATTCGATATTCAATACAAGGCTCTGAATAGAAAATATACCGGCTTATATTCAATATCAAATTCTACGACTAACAAATATCGCATTGGAAATAACGATATATATATATATATCTTTCAAATTCCCATAACAATATCTGTATCATCACGAAATCCAATCTCGAAATATTCCGAAGACAATTTCGATTCAAATCCATTCCAATATAATTATTGGAAATGCTGGTTATTTTTAAAACCCTTTTCAAATTCAATTTATTTATTTAAAAATAAATAGAATTATAGTTCTAGTTCAAAACTAGTTCATTTCGATAAAAATCTATTTTTATCTTTTCAAACATGGATTTTTTCCTCCCAATTCTTTCTAAATCATTTCTTATGATTTTACACAAATTATTACTATTTTTAATAATTTTATCAAGGCCCGTACAGTCGATTTCCATCAATGGCCATCGAACTGCACTTACAGCGACCTTTTTCAAATTTGATTTGGACATAATTCCAAATCCAACCGTTAGATTTCTAATTTCTAATATTCGTTAGAAAGCTCTTTTCGATACGAACCCAACGGTTCCGGTTTTAGGAGAATCCGACGGTCGGATCTCCCGTAATGTCTGTTTGAAATAAATGGTCGAAATTCACGAACTGCCGCGGCGCGGCGCGTTCTATTCAAGCCATTATATTATATATATAATATATATATAATATATTTCGTCGATTTCTATTTAAAACGAATTTTATAAATCGTTTTAATTTCATTTCAAAAGCAATTTCAACTTCCATTTCAATTCAAATCAAAATTGAATTCTTCTTTATAAATTCGTTTTAAAATTCATTTCTATTCAATTCAAATTTCAGTTCAATTTGAATTCATTTCAATTCGCTTTCAATTCCATTTGAAATCGTTTCCAATTCAATTCATTTCGAAATCGTTTTCAATTCAATTCATTTCGAAATCGTTTTATTTTCAATTCATTTCGAAATCGTTTTCAATTCAATTCATTTCGAAATCGTTTTATTTTCAATTCATTTCGAAATCGTTTTCAATTCAATTCATTTCGAAATCGTTTTCAATTCAATTCATTTCGAAATCGTTTTCAATTCAATTCATTTCGAAATCGTTTTCAATTCAATTCATTTCGAAATCGTTTTATTTTCAATTCATTTCGAAATCGTTTTATTTTCAATTCATTTCGAAATCGTTTTCAATTCAATTCATTTCGAAATCGTTTTCAATTCAATTCATTTCGAAATCGTTTTCAATTCAATTCATTTCGAAATCGTTTTCAATTCAATTCATTTCGAAATCGTTTTCAATTCAATTCATTTCGAAATCGTTTTCAATTCAATTCATTTCGAAATCGTTTTATTTTCAATTCATTTCGAAATCGTTTTATTTTCAATTCATTTCGAAATCGTTTTCAATTCAATTCATTTCGAAATCGTTTTCAATTCAATTCATTTCGAAATCGTTTTATTTTCAATTCATTTCGAAATCGTTTTCAATTCAATTCATTTCGAAATCGTTATCAATTCAATTCATTTCGAAATCGTTATAAAATCGATATAAATATCGATTCACGTCAAAATGGCGTCAATCTAATCAACACGGCTTCATAAATTTCTATTTTTCAAATATTCTATTTCAAATATTTCTTTTTCAAAATAGTTGTTATTATCAAAATATTTCGTTCAACACATGACCAATCTCAATGGATGAGTACTGTCAACACATGAACTTTTATTTTATATCGATAAAGGTGTAAATTTTATTACTAAAATATTTCGTTCAACACATGACCAATCTCAATGGATGAGTACTGTCAACACATGAACTTTTATTTTATAATATTCTTTATTTTTCAAATTGGAATGAGGCCCAATCAATTACCATATAAAGTTAATTATATGGATTTTCATACAACACATGTATAATAGCATTGGAAAATAATCAACCATCAACCAAAGTGCACTACACTGTATAAGCATCAAATATAGATATCTAACGCTTATAACAGCCTGTCAATCAATCGATCGACATATTCAATCAATCAGGATGAGTGAACTTCAAATTTCATCCCAACACCCGTGTGGGGTTTCAAACAATCAAACACAGATTTTATTAGTGCAGTTGGGCGATGTGTAAAATTTATCGACCCAATCAATGTCCTTCAAATAGGTGTACATAAACAAACCGTCTGGTTTGTAAATGAATATTTATTTATTCACATTCACGTTAAAAATTATATTTTTAACGACAAAACATTTTATTCCAACATATGAATTTCTATTCAGTTCATTCTTTAAATAAAATGATATTTTTATTTTTCTAACTTATTTTAGAAAATTTCGGCGGCATAACGGCACGATACTAGAAACGGGACGAGGCATAGCCTTATCCCCGGTCTAGTGAAGGCCCACGCCATTCACACATCAATCAAATCAATTTTATTTCACCAAACAATTCAGTTCAAACCAAATAATCTAACCAACTACACAACCAAACAAACAAGTCCATGGTATGTGGACGGGTGTCGGGTGCTTCTAATAAGCACCGTCTGCATCCTAGTATATATATATAACTAGAAAATTTAAATTGAAAGGTGAGAAGTTCTCACCGAAAGCTATCCAAACATCTTGACTCCTCTTTGATATAAATCTTCTTCGTTCTCGCCTTTTTGTTACCTTCGTTGCCCGCTTTCACTACCTATGTAAAAATCGAATTTTTACTTCGCTATTCAATATTTAAAAATCATATTTTTAACTCGAAGTTCAATATATAAAAATTCCTTTTTTAACTCGAAGTTCAATATATAAAAATTCCTTTTTTAACTCGAAGTTCAATATATAAAAATTCCTTTTTTAACTCGAAGTTCAATATATAAAAATTCCCTTTTTAACTCGAAGTTCAATATATAAAAATTCCCTTTTTAACTCGAAGTTCAATATATAAAAATTCCTTTTTTAACTCGAAGTTCAATATATAAAAATTCCTTTTTTTAACTCGAAGTTCAATATATAAAAATTCCCTTTTTTAACTCGAAGTTCAATATATAAAAATTCCTTTTTTTTACTCGAAGTTCAATATATAAAAATTCCTTTTTTAACTCGAAGTTCAATATATAAAAATTCCCTTTTTTTACTCGAAGTTCAATATATAAAAATTCCTTTTTTTTACTCGAAGTTCAATATATAAAAATTCCTTTTTTTCTATAACCGTGCTTTTCATTCAAAAATAATGCCAATGCTAATTTTATTCACAAAAATAATGCCAAATTGATTTACAAAGCTAATTCATAAATTAAATTAAATAACCTTGTCTTCTTCCGCATCTGTTTGTTACTCCAGGCCGTTGCTCCATTTCTGAACCCATCAGCTATCCTTAGGGCTTCATATCGCGCAACATTCGAGGCGCCAGAACTTCATCGGGATGCGCCACGTCGGAGCCCATCTACCACCGCCCCGTCGGCCGGAATCGCAGTCCACTCGCACGCCTATACGGCGTGAAAACCCTCTCCGAAGCTGGCCACTTTGAACGCAGGAATCGCGAACACCACTCCACGATAGATGACCAAGCTTATACCATTTTGAAGATCTAACAAAGTACTATCATTTTCGTTTTGGTTTCCTGATTTAAATCGATCTGACTTGAGAGGAATTGGGGTTCAAAATTCGGATGATATCAGCCAAAAAATCGCGACTGGAGGCGCTTGATTGGGGCTAGGGTTTCTTTTGACTGGTCAAATAAGTATTTATAAGGGTATATTTTATTATTTAATTCAATTTAATTTTTAAAAGGTGAATGTCTTATTCGAACTCCAAACGAATCCCAACGACCGTCACTCCTGGCCAAATACCCTCATTCCGAACACAATGGGATATGTATCGTAAGCTGATTTGGCTGTTACAATTAGTTTTCATTGAAAATTAAAATATAAATCAATATATATTTAATTTAAACGTACATTTTAATTTACTGGGGCCACATACGGACCCTAAAAATTCCCGAAAAATATTTTCTAGCTTCGTATTGACGATACGGTCCTAACAAAACTAGTTTCGTCGAATTCTGAGACCGTTTGAAAAATGGCCAATTTCCAGTCGATTAAAATCAACTGAAACTGGTCAAACGCGTTTTCCTTTGCCACGCTCACATATTGATTCGAAAAATTATGAAATTTGGAACCTAGCAATAACTTGACATCCCGGACCCAACAAAACTGGTTTCGTCGGAATCCGAGGTCGTTTGCAAAATGTCCATTTTTAAGGGCCTTATATATATAAAAATATATATAAATTCCACAGCGACTATTTCTAATTTTAAACTGGACATATCTTATCATTTCTAAGATGAAATCTCAGTTTGTTAACTTCGTTACAAAGATATAGTTATACAGATTCAAATATTTCTTGTTTCGTTCAATTCTGACTTATATTGAATTCTGTATATTCATTTGAAATTAGAAATCGAATTTTCGAACTACCGCGCCATTTTCAATTCCTTTTATAATTATATATAAATATTTATATTCTAACGACGACGTATATAATATATACGTTCGAATTATATTCAAAATAAATTTCTCGTCGATATTATTTAAAATAATTCATTTTAAATAATCAAGATTAGCTAAGATTGCTAAAATAAAAATTTTAAACTGGCCCAGATTTTCGGGTTGTTACAATCTCCCCCACTTAAAACTTTTCGTCCCCGAAAAGGAACAAAGTCGAAAGTGGTTTGATCATTCAACTCTACGTTCGATCTGGCTTCCATTCTCCAACCTTTCAGTTTCTGAGAATTTTCTAAAATTTCAAAAATTTGGCTAACACCCTAAATTTTCGAAAAATTTCGCCATAACCTCCCCTGCACCGGGAGCATCGGGGAATTTCAAATAGCTTCCCCGGTCCTTCAGATCTCAAAAAGAAAAAGAAAAAGCCAAACGGCTAGCCAATAGGCTCATAAAATCATCATCACCCAAACAAAACAGGAAATTATGTAGTAAACATGTACCTATTTGTCGGGCAAACAAATTTTATTCTCTGGCTCTAGCCTCCTTGCTATGACCTGTTCAATGATATATATGTATATGCAAGCAAATGCAACCAATTTTCAATACAGTTCAATATTTGATTCAATTAGGCATAATGGTTCAAAATTATCAAACAAATAAACTAACAACACAAACATCAATCAATTAGTGAATTATCATTTCAAATTCATAATTTTGATACATATACAAAAATCAGATTTTTGATGCCAAATCACAACAATAAGCCCTATCAAATTTGGTTCTCACACCAGTCTAATGGAAATATATAGAAATCTCGCTTTCGAAACTCGAATACCAATTCTGATGATGTCTAGACTATCATCAGAATCGTCTCCGGGCGACTAGAGTGTGACTCCATATCTATCCAGTATATTGAAATTTCAAATACACGTGGATCAGACGTATACGCAAAATCTTTATATACTGGACTGTCCAACTCAATATAAATAGATAATCAGATACGAATAATTGATTTAAATTTTCAAAACAAAATTGGTTTTATTTTAAAAATATACTCTTCACACTCGTTCTAGGATACTACTGATCCTATCTCTAACGAGTCATTCTAATTGATATCACTAATCCAATATCCGATGAATTCTTTCGTATGGTTCTAATGTGCCTTGTTCTCTAGCTTTGCAAACCAAAGCTCTGATACCAAATGTGACGGCAAGGAATTTCGCTCGATCCGAACCAGTCGCTAAACCGACCCAGACCGTTCGAAACGCCCTATCGTTGAGAACACGACAAAATAGAACGCATACAGAAGAACATTTCATTGTATATTACAACAATGCATCAGATTACAAGAATATACAGAGTATAAACAAATAAATATTACACAGAAATATCAGAGATTTAAATTATATTTATTACATCGCAGCGGAAAATAATACAATACACAACTAGAATGAGATATACGGATACAAAGCTTTCCGGATTCGTTCCAGCTGTAAACCAGGATCCTGTGAATATAAATCTGCAAAACCAAAACTACTAGCTGCCCGTGTCAAAATAGGGGCACCCAGAGTTTAGGTTAAAACAATAAACTCCAGGTCAGTCATGGGACTGGTGTGAGAACTAAAACAGTTATAGATCTTTATTTTAAATCTTTAGGTAAATCAAGGGACCACGCCGTATAACACGGAACGGGTTTCCTCCCAAGAATACCAGTGCATAAAACAACAGCGCAATGCTAAATAAAGAAAAATGAAGCTGTTATAAGACCCAGGTCCTATCACACAATGCAACGCAAGCCGGGGGATAGGGTTTTCCCTTATAACAGCCAAAGAATGCTTGATACGTTTAAAACAAATTATTTGATACTATTATAAGTGCATAGTGTATAAAACAACTTCAAATCATAAGTATCAATCATAGGCGGCATGGGTACCATATATCATGTCGCCATACTAGTTCTACAATTAAAACCGCAATACACGTATTGGAAATTGGGTTATCATTTATGGTATGAACCGAGGCTAGGGACAAGATCCTCTACCGATTTTAGACAATCTAGCCCATGTCTAGGAACAGCCGCAACTGCCCCTTGGATCGTCAGGGCCGGTCCACCGATGTGGATTATAATGCCTGAACAATACGTTTCTCCGCCCTTTGGGGCGTAAGCCTGGCCCGTCAGCCGACCAGAAGCATCGGTCGAAACCGATATCACGAGGCGCCTCGCTTTTCAGCAAGTAATAATAAGCAACATCCACATGAGTCAAACTCGTCAGCCAGTTCAAGCACTGACGCCACTCCTAGCTAGAAAGAAAACGCATGTCCCCCCTGATGTCCGTCTCCCGTTTTTGATTCATACCGGGTGTGATACTCGCGAATCAACGTTACACAAAGCTACGCCACAAAGGCCGTGCTTCGATCATCAACCACAAGACTTTGCTTTTCAACAGAAGCCTTGATCATTTGCATCTTAGCATGCCACACAGGCAATTCACTCCATGCGATTGATATCCATCAATATATAACCCCTGAGCTCGTACGTCTCAGAGAAGGGCGTTAAGCAAGAGAATAAATTCTCCGCCGCCAAACAGATGTATATTTAATAGAGATCAATCGCACGGACTAAAATCCAATGTCAGACACACAGTCCATTTACAAGTCCGTTCTGGGTCTGAACGAAACCGGAGGCACCTAGTACCCCGCATATCCATCGATCTCCAAGTACGTCTGGACGATCACTAACTGTTTCCATCTTCTTGGGTGTACAGCCCAATCAAGATCATCAGTAATCACCCAAACGACGTGAAGACTTCTGGTCTTCGACCACCGTCTTCATCTTCGACTTATCGTCGTATCAGTTATTCAGAATGGGATAAACCCGGTCTTTCCGAATAACTCGCGTATATTTTAAATAAGTGTTACACAAAGACAGCATACGCCTCATTCCAATTCATTAGTCACTAACCGTAAATTAATCAAGGGAATAATTCCCCAAATATTAACCCCGAAGGCCGAAACCAACATCAGATCAATATCCAGAAAACCATTCTGCTTGGCTAACCGACAGTTAGTTTCTAAATTTCACGTTCATAGGGAAAGGTTCCCATTAATTTTATCAAAGATAAATTCCTTGAATTTATTCTTTAATCTACTTTTGAATTTCGATTCAACTAATCGGGATTAACGAAACTTACCGAAGTAATCATTTGTTTTAATTTTCCCAATCCCAACCTATTAATCCCATGAAGTAAAACTGGTAATACTTCATATCTAACACCACAGTGTTATCGGTAATTCAATTACCATTTCACGTTCAAATCTAATTAAAGATTTAACTATCGCCTGAAGCAAAACTGGTAATACTCCATTCTCGATCATTTTAATCTAATTAAAGATTCATTAAAACTCCACTTAGTTTTAATCGTTAACTGGGTTAAAGAATCAGTGTCATTTAAAACACGGTTCACGATAAACCCAAAATCCCATTCATTAATTATCGGGATAAAAAACAAGTGTTATTTAAAACACTGTTCACGATAAACCCAAAAATCATTCCATTAATTATCGGGTTAAAGAACAAGTGTTATTTAAAACACTGTTCACGATAAACCCAAAAATCAATATCGATTCAATTCCAATTAAATATTATTTAATTGGTACACTTCATTAAATCTAAATAAAAAGGTTTAATCCTTTCTCAACTGGGTTCAAGAACAGTGTTAGTGAAGACACCATTCACGACAAACCCAAATCACATTCGATATTCAATACAAGGCTCTGAATAGAAAATATACCGGCTTATATTCAATATCAAATTCTACGACTAACAAATATCGCATTGGAAATAACGATATATATATATATCTTTCAAATTCCCATAACAATATCTGTATCATCACGAAATCCAATCTCGAAATATTCCGAAGACAATTTCGATTCAAATCCATTCCAATATAATTATTGGAAATGCTGGTTATTTTTAAAACCCTTTTCAAATTCAATTTATTTATTTAAAAATAAATAGAATTATAGTTCTAGTTCAAAACTAGTTCATTTCGATAAAAATCTATTTTTATCTTTTCAAACATGGAGTTTTTCCTCCCAATTCTTTCTAAATCATTTCTTATGATTTTACACAAATTATTACTATTTTTAATAATTTTATCAAGGCCCGTACAGTCGATTTCCATCAATGGCCATCGAACTGCACTTACAGCGACCTTTTTCAAATTTGATTTGGACATAATTCCAAATCCAACCGTTAGATTTCTAATTTCTAATATTCGTTAGAAAGCTCTTTTCGATACGAACCCAACGGTTCCGGTTTTAGGAGAATCCGACGGTCGGATCTCCCGTAATGTCTGTTTGAAATAAATGGTCGAAATTCACGAACTGCCGCGGCGCGGCGCGTTCTATTCAAGCCATTATATTATATATATAATATATATATAATATATTTCGTCGATTTCTATTTAAAACGAATTTTATAAATCGTTTTAATTTCATTTCAAAAGCAATTTCAACTTCCATTTCAATTCAAATCAAAATTGAATTCTTCTTTATAAATTCGTTTTAAAATTCATTTCTATTCAATTCAAATTTCAGTTCAATTTGAATTCATTTCAATTCGCTTTCAATTCCATTTGAAATCGTTTCCAATTCAATTCATTTCGAAATCGTTTTCAATTCAATTCATTTCGAAATCGTTTTATTTTCAATTCATTTCGAAATCGTTTTCAATTCAATTCATTTCGAAATCGTTTTATTTTCAATTCATTTCGAAATCGTTTTCAATTCAATTCATTTCGAAATCGTTTTCAATTCAATTCATTTCGAAATCGTTTTCAATTCAATTCATTTCGAAATCGTTTTCAATTCAATTCATTTCGAAATCGTTTTATTTTCAATTCATTTCGAAATCGTTTTATTTTCAATTCATTTCGAAATCGTTTTCAATTCAATTCATTTCGAAATCGTTTTCAATTCAATTCATTTCGAAATCGTTTTCAATTCAATTCATTTCGAAATCGTTTTCAATTCAATTCATTTCGAAATCGTTTTCAATTCAATTCATTTCGAAATCGTTTTCAATTCAATTCATTTCGAAATCGTTTTATTTTCAATTCATTTCGAAATCGTTTTATTTTCAATTCATTTCGAAATCGTTTTCAATTCAATTCATTTCGAAATCGTTTTCAATTCAATTCATTTCGAAATCGTTTTCAATTCAATTCATTTCGAAATCGTTTTATTTTCAATTCATTTCGAAATCGTTTTCAATTCAATTCATTTCGAAATCGTTATCAATTCAATTCATTTCGAAATCGTTATAAAATCGATATAAATATCGATTCACGTCAAAATGGCGTCAATCTAATCAACACGGCTTCATAAATTTCTATTTTTCAAATATTCTATTTCAAATATTTCTTTTTCAAAATAGTTGTTATTATCAAAATATTTCGTTCAACACATGACCAATCTCAATGGATGAGTACTGTCAACACATGAACTTTTATTTTATATCGATAAAGGTGTAAATTTTATTACTAAAATATTTCGTTCAACACATGACCAATCTCAATGGATGAGTACTGTCAACACATGAACTTTTATTTTATAATATTCTTTATTTTTCAAATTGGAATGAGGCCCAATCAATTACCATATAAAGTTAATTATATGGATTTTCATACAACACATGTATAATAGCATTGGAAAATAATCAACCATCAACCAAAGTGCACTACACTGTATAAGCATCAAATATAGATATCTAACGCTTATAACAGCCTGTCAATCAATCGATCGACATATTCAATCAATCAGGATGAGTGAACTTCAAATTTCATCCCAACACCCGTGTGGGGTTTCAAACAATCAAACACAGATTTTATTAGTGCAGTTGGGCGATGTGTAAAATTTATCGACCCAATCAATGTCCTTCAAATAGGTGTACATAAACAAACCGTCTGGTTTGTAAATGAATATTTATTTATTCACATTCACGTTAAAAATTATATTTTTAACGACAAAACATTTTATTCCAACATATGAATTTCTATTCAGTTCATTCTTTAAATAAAATGATATTTTTATTTTTCTAACTTATTTTAGAAAATTTCGGCGGCATAACGGCACGATACTAGAAACGGGACGAGGCATAGCCTTATCCCCGGTCTAGTGAAGGCCCACGCCATTCACACATCAATCAAATCAATTTTATTTCACCAAACAATTCAGTTCAAACCAAATAATCTAACCAACTACACAACCAAACAAACAAGTCCATGGTATGTGGACGGGTGTCGGGTGCTTCTAATAAGCACCGTCTGCATCCTAGTATATATATATAACTAGAAAATTTAAATTGAAAGGTGAGAAGTTCTCACCGAAAGCTATCCAAACATCTTGACTCCTCTTTGATATAAATCTTCTTCGTTCTCGCCTTTTTGTTACCTTCGTTGCCCGCTTTCACTACCTATGTAAAAATCGAATTTTTACTTCGCTATTCAATATTTAAAAATCATATTTTTAACTCGAAGTTCAATATATAAAAATTCCTTTTTTAACTCGAAGTTCAATATATAAAAATTCCTTTTTTAACTCGAAGTTCAATATATAAAAATTCCTTTTTTAACTCGAAGTTCAATATATAAAAATTCCCTTTTTAACTCGAAGTTCAATATATAAAAATTCCCTTTTTAACTCGAAGTTCAATATATAAAAATTCCTTTTTTAACTCGAAGTTCAATATATAAAAATTCCTTTTTTTAACTCGAAGTTCAATATATAAAAATTCCCTTTTTTAACTCGAAGTTCAATATATAAAAATTCCTTTTTTTTACTCGAAGTTCAATATATAAAAATTCCTTTTTTAACTCGAAGTTCAATATATAAAAATTCCCTTTTTTTACTCGAAGTTCAATATATAAAAATTCCTTTTTTTTACTCGAAGTTCAATATATAAAAATTCCTTTTTTTCTATAACCGTGCTTTTCATTCAAAAATAATGCCAATGCTAATTTTATTCACAAAAATAATGCCAAATTGATTTACAAAGCTAATTCATAAATTAAATTAAATAACCTTGTCTTCTTCCGCATCTGTTTGTTACTCCAGGCCGTTGCTCCATTTCTGAACCCATCAGCTATCCTTAGGGCTTCATATCGCGCAACATTCGAGGCGCCAGAACTTCATCGGGATGCGCCACGTCGGAGCCCATCTACCACCGCCCCGTCGGCCGGAATCGCAGTCCACTCGCACGCCTATACGGCGTGAAAACCCTCTCCGAAGCTGGCCACTTTGAACGCAGGAATCGCGAACACCACTCCACGATAGATGACCAAGCTTATACCATTTTGAAGATCTAACAAAGTACTATCATTTTCGTTTTGGTTTCCTGATTTAAATCGATCTGACTTGAGAGGAATTGGGGTTCAAAATTCGGATGATATCAGCCAAAAAATCGCGACTGGAGGCGCTTGATTGGGGCTAGGGTTTCTTTTGACTGGTCAAATAAGTATTTATAAGGGTATATTTTATTATTTAATTCAATTTAATTTTTAAAAGGTGAATGTCTTATTCGAACTCCAAACGAATCCCAACGACCGTCACTCCTGGCCAAATACCCTCATTCCGAACACAATGGGATATGTATCGTAAGCTGATTTGGCTGTTACAATTAGTTTTCATTGAAAATTAAAATATAAATCAATATATATTTAATTTAAACGTACATTTTAATTTACTGGGGCCACATACGGACCCTAAAAATTCCCGAAAAATATTTTCTAGCTTCGTATTGACGATACGGTCCTAACAAAACTAGTTTCGTCGAATTCTGAGACCGTTTGAAAAATGGCCAATTTCCAGTCGATTAAAATCAACTGAAACTGGTCAAACGCGTTTTCCTTTGCCACGCTCACATATTGATTCGAAAAATTATGAAATTTGGAACCTAGCAATAACTTGACATCCCGGACCCAACAAAACTGGTTTCGTCGGAATCCGAGGTCGTTTGCAAAATGTCCATTTTTAAGGGCCTTATATATATAAAAATATATATAAATTCCACAGCGACTATTTCTAATTTTAAACTGGACATATCTTATCATTTCTAAGATGAAATCTCAGTTTGTTAACTTCGTTACAAAGATATAGTTATACAGATTCAAATATTTCTTGTTTCGTTCAATTCTGACTTATATTGAATTCTGTATATTCATTTGAAATTAGAAATCGAATTTTCGAACTACCGCGCCATTTTCAATTCCTTTTATAATTATATATAAATATTTATATTCTAACGACGACGTATATAATATATACGTTCGAATTATATTCAAAATAAATTTCTCGTCGATATTATTTAAAATAATTCATTTTAAATAATCAAGATTAGCTAAGATTGCTAAAATAAAAATTTTAAACTGGCCCAGATTTTCGGGTTGTTACATGTGATAGACCATTGATAGTGACTAATCCAGTTGGGGGTTCGTCCAGTTTGTGCATGATATGTCATGATCTAGTATTGTCAAGTCATGGTTGCTCTTTTGTGTGTGATTGCTTTATTCTCAACTTCGCTGGGTTTGTGTGACGGCCCGTCCCGCACCAGCCGACATTTCCTTGAAATGCGCTATACCGATGTCCAACCAGCACGGGACGGTTGTCAAGATAAAAGGGATATGAAGCTATTAACCAACAAAAGAACCTGTAGTATACCTCACAACGCATGGAATAAAATATAATAATAACATACTTTGACATAAAATAGGCGAGACAGTGCATAAGCTGAAAACTAAACATTATATCAGCGGAAAATCCAAATACAGCTTATGTTCCACATCATTATTACAACTTTTGAAAATTGTCTCTAAAGAAAAATAAGGAAGGTACACTACTAATGCCTAAAGTAGTGACCAACTGCGACACAGGGAGAATATATAGGAATAATACGTGTAAGCCTCCTGCTCATCTCCGGACAGCTACTCGTGCACAACCAGATAACCTGTCTCTATTCTACCCGTTTAAGAGCACCCAGAGTAATAAGAAGAGACATAAAACTCTGGGTCAGACAAAAGTCTGGTATGAGCGTTAAGCAGCAAAAACAGAACAATAATAGGTATACTAAACCATACCTGAACCTGGACCTGTAACCAAAGAGTCAGCATAACAAGATGTACAATACTCTAAGGTAACACTAACATAAGGTGTCAAGATAACGGGGGAGGGGGGAGGGGGGTGTGTGCATGTCATAGTGATGGCAAACAATCAAGCATAGCAACCATCCTCACATCTCTCACTCAGTGCGTAAAGCATACGATATCCACCGCTTTGATCACCCAAATCCTTGCTATGATCACTCTGCCCTATGGGGTCATGGCGACTCCACTACACTGATCCATAGCCACTAGTCCTTGCTATGTCCACTCTACCGCATGAAGCCATGACGACTCCACTGCACTGGCTCATAGCCGTGCTACGATCACTCTACCCCATGGAGTAATGACTACCCCACCGCACTGACCCATAGCCTAACAATCATCTCTCGGTGGTGAATCAAAGATATGGACATCCACAACTCCTTAGCACACGTCCCGCAGCAAAGCCCAATCATGAAGTTAACTCGTTGGTTCCCGTCTGGATCCTGATTACAAACTTCCCATTTGGACTACCTTTGCATCTCGAGTTTTTGTCATCATCTCCATTCGTGATTCTTCAATTCAGTTCGTTCGCTGTCCAGACTCAAAGATTGGATCGTAATTTCCCCTGGCCATCAGCTTGTGGTCCCTCCTTCAGCTCGTGGCTCGTGACATCATGCTCCAACATTGGTTCGCGGCTCGTGGTCTCCCTCCTCCAGCTCGTGGTGACCGATTAGGCTCGTGCAACATCTAGGTGGTTCGTCCTATTCCTTTCGGTCGGGGTGTGGGGTTCGTGATCATCTTCACGATCAGGGTGTGAGGCTTCGCCATCTTCCCCACGGTCGGGGTGTGAAGGTTCGTGATCATCCTCACGATCGGGGTGTGGGGTTCGTGATCATCCTCACGATCGGGGTGTGAGGCTTTGTCATCTTCCTCACGCTCGGGGTGTGAAGGTTCGTGATCATCCGCACGATCGGGGTGTGGGGTTCGTGATCATCCCCACGATCGGGGTGTGAGGCTTCGCCATCTTCCTCACGGTCGGGGTGTGAGGGTTCGTGATCATGGGGGTGCTTCACGAACGGGTATGACCAATTTTCTGTAACTCTTTCCAGCCAGCTATTTACGCCATACGACGACGTTTTCGACCATTATAACTGTTCTAAACAACCACAAAACATTCCAAACAGTCATAGCAACATGTATAATCAACCATAAACACCAAAACAACAAATAATAATGTCAATATGGATCAAACATACACAAACCCCATGTTTTCCCCTTAATCATGTTTAAGCACAACTAATGATAGGATTAGCAAAACTTATCCAGATTAACCCAAATTTCTAACAGAGCCCTAAAATAATATTTTAGAATTTTACAAATTTTTCCAGAATTTAATTACGTATAATTTCGCTAATTACCACTAATCACCCCTAATTAGCCGTAATTAGTGAAAAACGATGCAAATCACTCACCTCGGCCACAAACAAACTATAGATCTGAAATATTATCTATTTTGGGTCGAATTCTAATATAACACAACAGCTCCAACTCTGATTTGGTGTTATTTCCCCTTGATTTGACGTAGCTTGGCTTAATCTTCAATTAGAAAGCGATTAGGAGCGATTTGGGATGAAATTAGAAGGTGGAGGCCATAGCTAGGGTTAGAGAATTGTTTTAGGCGGCTGTAAAATGAAATAAAATTCGTTTCCTAACTGTTCTCAGCCTCCCCATAACCCTAATCCCGAAATGGGTTATGGGCCCTCTTGCTAATCACCCTAATTAGGCCCGGTTAAGCTGTTTTTCACCTTCTAAGCATTGTTTCAGCCATATCTCCCAAACGGTAAGTCCGTTTGGCTAATGTGACCACTCTACGGAAAGGTAAACCATCATTCGAATTCAATGAAAGTGGTTTCAGGTCAAAATTCCTTACCAATCAAAAATTATAGCCGAAACAAGATCAGCTAGGGGCAAAACGGTCATATAAAAATCGACAAAAATCATGAACATGGGGAATGACCCCAATATTCGTTCCCCAAAGTTACATGACCATACGACTTCGTATGAGAAAGAAATAAACATTTTACGACCCTTCGATGCGTAGAATGCAGGTCGTTACATTCCCCCCCCCCCCTTAAGAAATTTCACCCCCGAAATTCCTTAACTAAGAAACAAGCAAATCCCGCATGCCTATCAACCATTCACAACAATCAAACATACAAAAACAAACAAACAAGTCTATCCTAGCATGCGGAAAACTAAGTCGCAATTAAAATCTTACCAGGCAAAGAGGTCTGGATATGTCTTCCTAATGCTCTCCTCTGTCTCCCAAGTACAGTCATTCTCATTCTCGCCCCACTGAACTTTGACTAGATTCACCGCTTTCCTTCGAAGTTGCTTCATATCGTGCTCGACAATATGAATCGGCTTGCGGTTCCCAACCGCCTCGGGTTCTACTTCAATATCATCCAACTGATCAGGTGAAATAGTCATATCGGGGTCGTGCACGAATTCCCTTAACTGGGAAACATGAAATACGTTATGAACTCCTGCCATCTTCTCTGGTAATTCAATTCCCAACTTGCTCGAGGATTGGGAATGGACCAACAAATCTTGGTGCCAGCTTTCCTCTCCATCCAAATCTAATAACATTCTTTAATGGAGAGATCTTGACAAATACTAGGTCGCCAACGGAGAATTTCAAATCCTTTCGCCTCTTATCAGCATAACTCTTCTTCCTATCTTAGGCAGCCTTCATTCGCTATTGAATGATCTTAATCTTGTCTGAAGTTTCCCTTATCACATCTGGTCCAAGCACAAACTTCTCACCGGTTTCTAACCAACATGACGGTGAGTTGCACGGTCTTCCGTACAAAGCTTCAAATGGAGCCATACTAATACTGGATTGATAACTATTATTATATGCAAACTCTACTAGATGCAAATGGTCATCCCATGATCCACCAAAATCCAATATGCAATCTCTCAAGAGATCTTCTAATATACGATTCACCCTCTCTGTTTGACCATCAGTTTGAGGATGATACGCAGTACTGAGATATAATTCTGACCCTAGAGCCTCTTGTAAGCTCTTCCAAAACCCACTAGTAAACAAAGGGTCTTGATCACTCACAATGCTTTTAGGTACTCCATGAAATCTCACTACCCACTTCATATACAGTTCTGTTAACTTAGCTATTGTTCTATTCGATTTGATCGGTATGAACTTTGCACTCTTGGTCATTCTGTCTACAATCACCCAAATACTACCGTGGCCCGATCTAGTCCTTGGTAACCCATCAATGAAATCCATTGATACTTGCTCCCATTTCCATTTTGGAATCTCTAATGGTTGTAACAAACCACTTGGCTTCTTTTGCTCAGTTTTAACTAGCTGGCAATTTATGCACTTGGATATAAACCTCCCAACGTCTCTCTTCATCCCTTCCCAGTAGTAAATCTGCTTCATGTCTCGATACATCTTGTTACCATCGGGATGTATGGTCAGTTTTGAGTGATGACATTCTCTAAGCACTTCATCTCTTAAGCCATTGACATTGGGTACAACTAGTCTCCCATCCTTTCGAAGCCATCCTTCTCAATCAAGCCCATACTTGTTCATCTCCTCATTATTTCCCATCTCTAACTTGGAGATGATTTCTAATAAATTGGGATCGTCCTTCTGACTGGAACCAATCCGCTCAATTAAAGTGGGTCTGGTCGTCAAACTTGCTAACATTTCTGGATCCAATTCGCACTTAGACCTGAAATCATATCCCGCGATATATTCTAGTTGCTTCCATTCCAAAAACATATCCCCTAAGCTGGCATGTCTTCTACTCAAGGCATAAGCTACCGCATTGCCCCTTCCTGGCGTATATGCGATATCAAAATCATATGAAGCCATAAATTATAACCATCTCTGCTGACGGAGATTTAAATCCTTCTGGGAGAAAAGATACTTTAGCGACTTATGATCAGTGAACAACTCGAATCTTTCTCCCTAGAGATAATGTCTCCACATCTTCAATGCGAATACGATCGCTGTCAATTCCAAATCATGCGTAGGATATCTTCTCTCGTGCAGTTTCAGTTTCCGACATGCATAAGCTACAACCCTACCTCCTTGCATCAATACAACACCTAGTCTAGTACGACAGGCATCCGTTTATACCGTCATCTCTTCATTCCCTTTAGGAATGACTAACACTGGTGCACACATCAACTTCTCTTTTAGACCATTGAATGCATTCTCGCACCTTTCATCCCAGACGAAATCTTGATTCTTCTTGGTCGAACGAGTCGACGGTGCCGCTCTCTTGGAGAAGTCTTGGATAAACTTACGATAATATCCAGCTAACCCCAAGAAACTTCTTACGTCTGTTGCATTCTTGGGCGTAGACCAATCTTGTACCGTAGCCACCTTTGCAGGATCCACGGCAATACCATTCTCTGAAATAACATGGCCCAAGAATCTCACTTCCCTCCTCCAGAAGTGACACTTAGAAAATTTCGCTTTCAATTGGTGTTTTCTCAACACCTCCATCACAGTCCTCAAATGATCCTTGTGTTCTTCTTTTGTCCTCGAGTAAACCAAGATATCGGCCACGAACACAAGAACAAACTTATCCAATTGATCCCTGAATACCCTATTCATGAGATCCAAAAAATATGCTGGTGCATTGGTCAACCCGAATGGCATGACCAACCACTCTTAGAACCCAGACGGTGTCCGAAAGGCCATTTTAGCTATGCTCTCAGCTGCTACTCTGAGATGATGAAATCCTGTCGCGAGATCCAACTGGGAGAACACCCTTGCTCCACTCAACTGATCATACAAATCATCTATTCGTGGGAGAGGATACTTATTCTTCCTCGTCACCTTATTCAACTCGCGATAGTCTACACACAATCGAAGGGAACCATCTGCCTTAGTGGCAAACACAACTAGTGCTCCCCACTCGGAAACGCTTCTTCGAATAAATCCCTTCTTCAAAAAATCGCTTACTTGAACCTCGAGCTCTCGCTACTCCTTTGGTGCCATACGATGAAGTGGCATCACTATAGGCCTGGCATCTTTTACTAAATCAATACGAAACTCGTTCTCTCGGTGTGGTGGAAGTACGGTCACTTCCCCGAAGATGTCCGGATACTCGGCAGCAATAGGCACCTCTGTCAACTCATCATGCGGGATGTCGAGGGAATTTAGAAAACTAGCCATCACCCCATCACTATATAGGCTACCAAGCAGTACCCTCCGCCCATCGTCCGCTCTAATGTTCACCAAATACCCCTCATAGTCCACCACACCCCATACCTTTGGAGCCAATCGACTCCCAAAATAATGCCATACCTAGTAAAGCCCAAAACCAAGCAATCACAAGAAAGCATGCATCCATGACTCGATAAGACCAAATTATGACAAATCATACCAAGGTTAGTCGAGCCACCAATCGGGATCGTCACAGCTAAAGGTCTATCGACTATCCCGGGTTCCAATCCCAACCTATCTACCAGGTTACTAGATATGAAGAAATGAGAAGCCCCGGTATCAAACAATACTCGAATAGGAACATCATAAATGGAAAGCATACCTTGAATAACGATATTCTTTCCTTTCTCCGCCGTATTTGGGGCATTCGACGAAGAAAGAACAACATTGATGGCATATGCTTTCACTATCTACTTCTCTTTCAAAGGTTGTGGACACCTATCCTTTTGATGTCCAACTTGGCCACAGTTGAAGCACTTCCTGTCCGCGAGCTTTGCTCGACATTCTTTAGCATAATGACCCTTCTTGCTACAGCTAAAGCACTCTACCTCTTTATTATTCTTCTTCTTCTGGCCATCCTTGGTCAGATTTTGCTTCCTCTTATTCCGAGAACCATTCTTGCATCCACCGCTTGCTTGCGGTTTTGGCTCCTCTACAGATGCAACCTCAGTCTTTGTCATTGGATAAAGACTCTCTAACCTCAATGCTTTCCCCACAATCGATTCAAACGTCTCATCGATGTGGTTAATAAGCCTTTCCCCCAAGTATCCATCCAAACCAGTTATGAACTTCTCGTTCTTCTTCTCGGCAGTATCAATAAGGGACAATCCTATTTCGATAGAGTATCGAACTCAGCAATATACTCCGAGACAGCTCTACCATTCTGCTTTAGCTCCAAGAACCTCTTAAACAATAATGACTTCTGAGCAGCTAGAATAAACTTGTCGCTAAAGCAAGTCTTAAACTGATCCCAAGTAATCTGATCCTCGGGAGTAGCTGCCTTCATAGCATTCCACCAATTCATTGCCCGTCCTTGCAGCTGACGGGATGTTAGCTTTCTCTTCATCGCATCCTCGATACCCAAGTATTCGAAGATATGCTCATAGCTATCCAACCAATCTTGAACATCCGTAGATGACTCCGTTCCGTGGAACGACTTTCCACCAAGGCTAGTGTAATCCTTACAGAGCTTGGCGAAATCGGCCCTAGGCGCCTGCACCGCTGCACCACCACCATTAGCAGCATTAGGAGGTACCCTCTGCACATCCCTAAGCATCTCTCTCATGAAGTTAGTGAACATCGTCAGGGGCATTCCTATCAGTTGCCCTTGGCTCGGTGTTCCTCAAGTTTCGGCTCATCGTCTTATCTGTGAAGGGAAAACGATTAACCATCTCCATAGTGGTGCTAGTGCAGTGCGACTTCATCCTTAGATATACTAATAGTATATATATATAGCTTTTGAAAACAAAAATATAACAAATACGCGCTCTCATATACGTATACTATCTCTCCCTAGTATCTTCACCTAGGTTAACTACGCAATCAAGAGCTCTGATACCAAATGTGATGGCCCGTCCCGCACCAGCCGACATTTCCCTGAAATGCGCTATACCGATGTCCAGCCAGCACGGGACGGTTGTCAAGAGAAAAGGGATATGAAGCTATTAACCAACAAAGGAACCTATAGTATATCTCACAGTGCATGGAATAAAATATAATAACAACATACTTTGACATAAAACATGCGAGACAGTGCATAAGCTGAAAACTAAACGTCATAGCAGCGGAAAATCCAAATACAGCTTATGTTCCACATCATCATTATTACAACTTTTGAAAACTGTCTCTAAAGCAAAATAAGGAAGGTACACTACTAATGCCCAAAGTAGTGACCAGCTGCGACACAAGGAGAATATATAGGAATAATACGTGTAAGCCTCCTGCGCATCTCTGGACAGCTACTCGTGCACAACCAGCTAACCTGTCTCTAGTCTGCCCGTTTAAGAGCAACCAAAGTAATAAAAAGAGACATAAAACTCTGGGTCATACAAAAGTCTGGTATGAGCGATAAGCAGCAAAAACAGAACAATAGCAGGTATACTAAACCATACCTGAACCTGGACCTATAACCAAAGAGTCAGCATAACAAGATGTACAATACTCTAAGGTAACACTAACATAAGGTGTCAAGATAACGGGGGAGGGGGTGTTCATGTCATAGAGATGGCAAACAATCAAGCATAGAAACCATCCTCACATCTCTCACTCAGTGCGTAAAGCATACGATATCCACCGCTTTGATAACCCGAATCCTTGCTATGATCACTCTGCCCCATGGAGTCATGGCGACTCCACTACACTGATCCATACCCACTAGTCCTTTCTATGCCCACTCTTCCCCATGAAGCCATTACCACTCCACTGCACTGGCTCATAGCCGTGCTATGATCACTCTGCCCCATGGAGTAATGACTACCCTACTGCACTGACCTGTAGCCTAACAATCGTCTCTCGGTGGTGAATCAAAGCTTTGGACGTCGACAACTCCTTAGCACACGTCCCGCAGCAAAGCCCAATCATGAAGTTAACTCGTTGGTTCCCGTCTGGATCCTGAGTACAAACTTCCCATTTGGACCACCTTTGCATCTCGTGTTTTGGTCATCATCTCCATTCGTGATTCTACAATCCGGTTCGTTCGCTGTACATACTCAAAGATTGGATCGTGATTTCCCCCTAGCCATCGGCTTGTGGTCCCTCCTTCAGCTCGTGGCTCGTGACATCATGCTCCAACATCGGTTCACGGCTTGTGGTCTGCCTCCTCCAGCTCGTAGTGACTGATTCGGCTCGTGCAACATCTAGTGGTTCGTCCTATTCCTTACGGTTGGGGTATGGGGTTCGTGATCATCCTCACGATCGGGGTGTGAGGCTTCGCCATCTTCCTCACGGTCGGGGTGTGAGGGTTCGTGATCATCCTCACAATCGGGGTGTGGGGTTCGTGACCATTCTCACGATCGGGGTGTAAGGCTTCGCCATCTTCCTCATGGTCGATGTGTAAGGGTTCGTGATCATCCTCACGATCGGGTTGTGGGGTTCGTGATCATCCTCATGATCAGGGTGTGAGGCTTCACAATCTTTCTCACGGTCGGGGTGTGAGGGTTCGTGATCATCCTTACGATCGGGGTATGGGGTTCGTGATCATCCTCACGATCGGGGTGTGAGGCTTCGCCATCTTCCTCACGATCGGGGTGTGAGGCTTTGCCATCTTCCTCACGGTCGGGGTGTGAGGGTTCGTGATCATGGGGGTGCTTCACGAACGGTTATGACCAATTTCCTGCAACTCTTTCGAGCCAGCTATTTACACCATATGACGGCGTTTTCGACCATTCTAACTGTTCTAAACAACCACAAAACATTCCAAACAGTCATAGCAACATGTATAATCAATCATAAACACCAAAACAACAAAAAATCATGTCAATATGGATCAAACATACCCAAAACCCATGTTTTTCCCCTTAATCATGATTAAGCACAACTAATGATGGGATTAGCAAAACTTATCCAAATTAACCCAAATTTCTAACAGAGCCCTAAAATAATATTTTAGAATTTTACAAATTTTTCCAGAATTTAATTACGTATAGTTCGCTAATTACCACTAATCACCCCCAATTAGCCATAATTAGTGAAAAACGATGCAAATCACTCACCTTGGCAACGAACAAACTATTGATCTGAAATATTATCTGTTTTGGGTCGAATTCTAATGCAACACAGCAGCTACAACTCTGATTTGGTGTTATTTCCCCTTGATTTGACGTAGCTTGGCTTAATTTTCGATTAGAAAGCGATTAGGAGCGATTTGGGATGAATTGCGAGAAGCTAGAGGTGAGGGTCGGGGATGTGGAAAGGTGAATTGCGATAAGGGCGCATTCGAGAAGCTAGAGGTGAGAGTCGGGGATGTGGAAGGGCGAAAGGTGTTGATTAGATATAAGCGCAAAGAGGGGTCTACGTGAGTTATCTATATTCACTTGTAATTCCATAAGAAGACCTTTCATCAGTAATGATCACTAATGAGTATGTAGATGTCTTTGACGGGGTCAAAGGGTTACTGGCGCATCATGTGATCGAGTTTAAGATCGATTTGGTCGAGTGTGCTAGACCAATCATGATGCCTCTTAGGTGGATGGCGCATGAGGAACAACGAGAGTTGGAGGTGCAAGTTCGAGACCTTTTGGGAACAGGATTCATTCGGAGAAGTGTTTTAGAATGGGGTGCATTGGTTGTGTTTGCAACCAAGGAGGATGGCTCGTTAAGATTGTGTGTGGACTATCGTGAGTTAAACAAGGTAAATAAGAAGAACAAGTATTCGTTGCCAAGGACTGATGACTTGTTCGATCAACTTCACGAAGCCAAAGTATTTTCTCAATTAGATTTGGCAATGGGATTTCACTAGTTGAGGGTGGCTAAGGATAGTATGCCAAAAACTGCTTTTAGGATACCATCCGGGTTTTTCGAATAGTTTGTGATGCCATTCGGATTGACTAATGCGCCAACGTATTTCATGGATCTTATGAGTAGGGTATTCAGAGATCAGTTGAACAAGTTCGTGCTTGTGTTCGTAGATCATATTCTGGTTTACTCCAGGAATAGGGAAGAACTTAAGACGCACTTGAGAGTTGTATTGGAAATCTTGCGAAAGCATCATCTGAGAGCTAAGTTTTCGAAGTGCCACTTCTGGAAGAATGAAGCGAGGTTCTTAGGTTATGTTGTTTCTGGAAATGGGATAGCAGTTGATCCCGCTAAAGTAGCAGCAATCCAGGACTGGGATAGACCAAAGAATGCAACGGATGTGAGAAGTTTCCTTGTGTTGGCTGGTTATTGCCGGCGGTTTGTCAAGGATTTCTCAAAGATAGCTTCACCGTTGACAGGATTGACAAAGAAGAACCAAATGTTCACATAGGATGTGAAGTGTGAACAATCGTTCGGAATCCTGAAGGAGAGATTGACGAGTGCACCTGTGTTGACCATTCCAAGTGGAAATGAAGAGATGGTAGTGTACACTGATGCATGTGGTACCGGACTTGGAGTGGTGCTAATGCAGAAGGATAAGGTTGTGGCCTACGCGAGTCGATAGCTGAAGCTGCATGAAATGAATTATCCAACTCGTGATTTGGAGTTGGCGGCGATTGTGTTTGCTCTGAAGATGTGGAGGCATTACCTATTGAGAATATGATTCGAGTTGTTTACTGATCACAAGTCATTGAAGTATCTTTTCTCCAAAAGGATTTGTATCTTCAGCAGCAACAATGGTTAGAGTTTCTAGCATCATATGATTTTGGTATAGCCTATACTCCTGGCAAAGGCAATGCAGTTGTAGATGCATTAAGTCAAAGACTCGCAAGTTTAGGAGCGATGTTTTCAGAATGGAAGAGCCTTGAATATTTGGCAAGATTCGATTTCAGACCAAGGTGCAAGTTGGAACCAGAAATGTTGGCAAGCTTATCGATAAGACCTACTCTCATTGAAAGGATTGGCGAGAGCCAAGTGCGAGATGAAAAGCTTGTCGACTTTATCTAGAGACTAAAACCAGGAGATAAAGAGTTCGAAGTCGATCGAGAAGGTTGGCTTCGAAAGCAAGGGCAATTAGTTGTTCCCAATATAGATGGACTAAGGGATGAGGTTCTGAAAGAGTGTCTTCACTCAATGTTCATGATTCATCCCGGTGGTAATAAGATGTATCAGGACATGAAACGAGTCTACTACTGGGAGGGGATGAAGCAAGATATTGGAAAGTTCATTTCCAAGCATATGAACTGTCTATTGGTGAAAGCTGAACAGAAGAAGCCGAGTGGTTTGCTTCAGCCACTGGAAGTTCCTGCGTGGAAATGGGAACAAGTATCGGTGGATTTTATCAATGGACTACCTAGAACCAAGGCAGGAAATGAAGGGATTAGGGTAAATATGGATCGCTTGACCAAAAGTGCGAGATTCGTTCCTGCTAAGTCGACTAGGATGGCGCCGAAACTGGCTGAACTTTATGTGAAATGGATAGTTCGATTCCATGGTGTCCCGAGGAGTATAGTGAGTGACCGAGATCCATTATTTACGATTGGATTTTGGAAAAGTTTGCAAGATGCTTTGAGAACCGAGTTATGTTTGTGTAACACCCCATATTTTCTGTAAACACTAAGGTCACGAATTAAAGAATATTTAATTTTAAATGTGATAATTAAGGGAAACGGGTTACGCCATTGCGTTCATCTCGGAATTCTTCTTGGGATAGAGTCCGAGTTTGCGTGAATTGGACTCCGTATGAAGGAGTTATGGTCTCCAGAAGTTTCAGTAGTTTTAATAAACAGTTCAGAAATTCAAAATTCAAAGTCAGAAGAAGAAGCGGGCTGGGCGGGAAATTTCCCGCCCAGGGATCAGGTCGACCAGGGGGTCGACCCTAGTGTCGACCTACCCTATACAGGTCGACCTTAGTGTCGACCTGGGGGTTGACCTACCCCCCTCGGGCAGATCTGAAAATTTGTGTGTTCTGACTTCTTGTTGAGTCATTAGGGATGATTTGGCCGTTCTATCTTGTCTGGATGGTCTTGATCGCTTCTGGGTTGATCTGACGGCTCTAAATTAATCAAACTTCTATATAAGCAACCTAAATCTAAACCCTAAGCCACACAAAAAATTATTCCTAGAGCCGTCATGCCGTCAGTAGTAAACCTAGAATAGCCGTCATCTCTTTCAACTCAAAGACAAGATAGAAGCTACATCAAAATCTAATCTAATCTAATTCAACTAATTCAACGATCTACATCAAAGGCGAGTAATTCAGTTTCAGAATACAGATCCTAGAACTCAAGAATTCCTTTTTGGTTGTAAGTATAGTTAACTTTCAGATGTGAATAAATTAAAGACGCGATTTGTAATGTATTGGAAAATAAAATTTGATCCAAGTTGTATGTGATTGATGATGCGAATTCATGTCTAATTCTTGCGATAATTTGGTCATGTATGTCTTGGAATGATTGTGGTTTATTTGAACTTATCGTATCATGTGGAAATTGGTGATGAACGTATTATGATTTGGGGAACGAAACCATCATACCACATTTAAGTTTGACAATTGTTAGATCAAAATTTGGACCTAACACCCAAATTGTTCTGATTTGCAGAGAATTATAACTGATTATTGAAGAAAAAAGCAGAGAACACACAAAGTTTATAGTGGTTTGGCGTTAACGAGCCTACGTCCACTTTATATGTTATCGATTATACTTTGAATGCTAGTACAATCAATGATTTCTCTCAAGCTCACTCTTACAATTATGATTTCTCTCAGTAATCTCGAAATAAAACTGATAAGAAATAGTGGTATGACAGTAATGGTGGAATCAATACTTGATACTGCCAAAAGATCCCGAAAAATGCCAATCTCTGGGCTATTTATAGCTGATTCTGTCAGTCGGGTCGTGGCCACACGTGGCGCAAATCCCGAGAAAAACGGATCGGATCGAGCAATGAGGAAGAATTGGTCAATATGACAGTTGTGGACAGGTGTCACGAGATCTGTGCATTTTGGATCGCTGAAGACCAGTTCGTGGTTGAACAAGTCAGGGGCTTCACTGCGCGTCTAGGGATCGGATCGGAGCGAGGTAGTGGCGCAGGTGCGGATCGAGTCGTGATGAGGTGGAAGGATTGGGTCGTGAACAATACTAGCGATCTGAGGGGCACGATCCGTGAGTGTGATCCGCTGGTGCAATCCGATCTTTCATGGACTTGAGGAACGTAGTTTCATGCTTTCTTCTTGTGTGTGAACCTTGGTGGCTTGGTCAAAAAGCTAGCCAACATTTTGCCCCCTCGAAGTATGTTTTATTAAGGATGGAACATGCTTCGAAATTTCGGACGTATCTTTTCATGAGGTGATGCAAGTCAAAAGTCGTGTCTGTCTGAGACGTCGTACAACTTCAGAAAGTCGTGTCTTTTGATTAGTTTAAATATCCAATCGATCTTTAATCATTTCTCTGTTCATTAGATTATTCTCATCTCTGGAGCTTTCGGAGGGATCGTTATTGAATTACCAGGTAAATTTTGAATCTTCAATTATTTATGAGTCTTCAATTTCAGCAATCATTCATCAGGTTGGATCGCCAAAACTTCCCACGGCTCGTGAGACGAGGTATCTGTTTCGGGCTGGTCACCATTTGGGCTTCCCCCTCGAAACACGATGGGCCTCCTTACTTCAGTCACGAATCGCTTGAGGGTTTAGCCTCCCTTTTCTTTGATGGGCTTGGTTCCGTGAACCACCAAGGCCCACGGTTCGAATAAGACAAAAAATAGAATACTAACGGTCACGGGTTTATCTATATAAACCCGACCCTTCCTCCACTTTCCCTCCTTCTTCTTTCTCTCTACAGCCGCCATCAATCCTCCCTTCCAAACCTTAACTTGCGATCCCCAGAAAACAATTTTCTTTCGCGATTTTAGTCAAAATGAGATAGGTAATTGTATTAATCAAGACCTTAATGCATTTTCATTTTCGTTTCTCTCTGGTTTTCACTAATTTGAGGGGAGACGGTAACGGAGTTTTGGTGGTGTTCGAGCCTTTAAAGGCGACTGGTTGATGGGTTTAAGCGTTCGGGTTCATGAAATGGATAAGAAGACGGAGGAGGAAGAAGGAAGAAGGTGCCAGGTCGATTCATGGATAGAGCTTCGACTCAGGTCGTGGTAGCGACGAAATTAAAAAGGGAAGTGAAGGAGTAGCTTTGGACAATGGATCGGATCGAGGAGTGTGGGCTCATGGAAGTACAGGAGGGGACGGATCAGGATCTTCCTTCGCGAGACGAAGTCTTGTTATTATTCCCAGGATCTAGTTCAACGATCCGATCCCCCCTAGGCCCATCCGATTCCTCCGAGCCAATTTGTTTCCACATGCCAGCGCTTCTGTCATGATCCGAACTCCAATCTCTTCAACGAACCGACCCGGTTAACAGTTCCAAACATATATGGACTTTAATCAATCCTCCATAATTGCAGTATATTGAACAGTTAGGTTAGAGCCTTTGAGACGGACTTCTTGGACTGACCAAACGCATAACTTAACAACATATGATGACTAACACTTCGATGATCTTGATAACCTTTATACTTTTTCTTTAAGACATGCACAGGCACACACTTGCACTCACACACATAGGGGGGACAGGTAATTATAACCTTATTTCTCATGTTTACTCGCCTAAACAGCAATGTCGGATAATCGTTTCCCTTCAAGATCTGACACAGAGACGGATCCCGAGGTGTATGAGCATCTCAACCCCGAGGTTCTTCCATCTAATCCAGAGAGTGCGGATTCTGGATCCGAATATGAGGCAGAAACATAATCGAATCCATCTGGTAGTACCTCGCTTGATGAAGAGTCAGAGGTAGACGGCCGAGCTCCTGACGAAGTTCCTGGTGCAATAGAAATAGAGAAACTCACAGACTCTTTAGCTTCCAAACTTGATGACATAAAGCTTAAGAGAATTTGCTTGAGACATGGTATCCCCTGGGATGATGTGAGGACACCCGGCAGCGAAGATAGACCTCATTTGGCTCCGGAGGGGTATATGACAGTCAGCCGACTCATGTGTTGGGTAGGCGCTATTCCTCCGTTTCCTCCAATCGTCATTAAGACCTTAAAACGATTGGGTATTGCTCCAATGCAGCTTCATCCCAATGCCTACGCAGCTTTATACACTCTATATATCGCATATGCAGAAATCCTGCATACCGAGCTCACGTTTAAAGATTTAAAATTCTTTTATCTTTTCAAGCATCGCTCCTCGGCAACCCCAAATTTCTCTTTCTTCGAATAGGTAGCAAATAGGAAGGTTTTGTCTGACGGATACAGCAACATAGGGGATCCCAAGGCCGATTGGTTCTATATAAAGAGACAGGCTGGGTGTTCAAGAAGATGGCTTAAATCAAGTAAACTTTGAACTTTTGACTGAATAACTTGTTTTAAGAAATTGAAGCATTAACATCCCTTTTTTTTTTCTCTAAGCAGATCACGCCTTTCCCAAGACGGAAGGATCGGTATACAATAATCGGCTGTCTCTCCTTCTACAAAGCAAATCCGATTTTCTAAAGATCAAGAAATGCATTACTGACGAGAACCTTCACAAGCACCGCCTTCTGGATATAAGGTTTGGACTTGGTGCAGGCGGCAAACCCTACAAATACGTGCCCCCGACAAAGGGAGAAGGAACGTCACGGGCAGCAGAAACAATTAAATTTCGTAAGAGTCCTTCGCCGATAGTCATTCAGGACGACGAAAACCTAAACATATATAGAGGAGATGAGGCCCATGGTGATAAGTCTAAGGAAATCCCAGTTTCTCCGGGGGGTTTCCCCTCAAGGGCCTCTCTTCCGGTTGAACCTGCTGCTCCCGATGATTTAACAGAGGAGCAGCTATTAAAAGAGCTGAGCAAAATTCCTTTGCCTGATGATGTATATACACCGAGAGACTTCGAAGGGGAGCCATTTTTCCCTGTTTCTGAGGAAACAACTGCTCCAGTTGGAGAACGAGAAACTACTCAAATGAGCCAGACTTCGGGCCCTGGTCTGTTAGGGGGAATTATATGGGATGCACAAAACACATGCACTATCTGACCCCCACACTTTTATACCAACAGCATTCAAGATTTTAACATGTACTTGTTTCTTTTGCAGGAAGGATGTCTCGCAAATGATCTTATTCCTATCGCTCTCTTCACGAAGGTACACCTAGCTTCCATCCAAATCCGAAGCGTGCCCGTAGCAGCAGTCAAGGGGGAGACAGCCACTGGTCTAGGGATTCTCACAAGCCTCGCTCTTCACCGTCTAGATCTCTGTCAAAACAAACTTCTGGAAAGCCTCCCAGTCATCCAATGCTACCTATAGGGGGGAAAAAAACTTCCCAAAGACTTAACCCCTCCGAAGAGTGCACCCTCTCACAGCAGGTCATCAAAAAGACACTACGAGCCCAAGGATAAAAGCAAGGATCCAATCAAGGACTCTGAGAAGGAGAAAATTGACAATGTCCCTTCCAGCCAACAAGGTTTGATTGCCCCCGGGTCACGAGATTACATCCATGGTCCTGAGACTCAGGCTAAGCTGGAAAAGTTGCAAGAACAATTCCCCGACATCTTCTTCGAAAGGATGATGTTTGTTCCGGCCTTGAAACCAGTCCCTAGGAACTGGGATACTGAAGTCATCGGGCACATTCTCCATGTAGCCAGGCAGTATGAGGCGATGAAGAAACATGCTATTAATCTTTCAGAGGTCATCCGAACGCTTGAGATGGAGGCACATAGATCCAAAGTGAAGATTGATAACAATGAAAGGGCCAGGGAAAAAATGGAGAAGGACTTAGAGGATGCACAATCTCTGCTTGCCTTGGCCCAACGAGACGCTAAAGCTTACAAAACAGAGCTGGAGGAGGCCAGGCAGCGTTTCCATAATGAGCTCGATTCTAACAGTAAGGAGCGCGCGTCATTGAAGAAAGAGGTGGAAGATCTCAGGATGGCCAACACCGAATTGAGAACAGCACAGGATCATTTTGAGGCTGAAAGAGCTGCTTGGGAGAAAGAAAAGGCAAGCTTGAAAGATAGTTTAGCTCTGGCCGGAAAAGAAAGGGCTATTCTGAATGATCAACTTGCGCGTGAAGAGAAGCGCGCGATTCTTGCTGAAAGTAATGTGGAAAGTGCCATTGAAATGGCTACTGCTTCTAATGAAAAGCTCCTCGAGAGAGAAAAGGATATTGAAGGATTTGAAGAAATGCTATTTGATTTTCTCTGCCAGGTCATCAAGACTCGTAATATCTCCTGGATCCCGGACTACCATGTCACTTTGGCAAACATATGGGATGCGATCGTCCAGGACGAGAAACGGCGATTAGGAGCCGACGAGATTGATGAGAATGAGTTGATGCGGACCGTTCTGAGGGATAATGAGCCTGAGGATTTAGAGAAAGGCAGACGCCTGCTCCAAGAAGAAATTGAAAAAGAGAAAACTCAGGCGAAGGGCAAAGAGAAAATGGAAGAAGGCCCGAGCTCAGAAGCAGATCCCAAGGCTTCCGAAATCGAGGAATACAATCCAGATTATCCATTGATTCCTCTGGGTCCAACTCCTCAAACTGTCGGGGGTTCTGCTGCTAGCTTGGATGGAGGATCGACGGAAGGTATCTCTATATTTTCTCCGCAACTTGCCAAAGCAATTGTCACTTGTCGTCGCTTTGTCGGACAATCAACTGAGCAAACCGCATTTTCTCCCAAAATAACATTTGTTTCTCATGATACAGGTAGCGGGCCGGTTGATAAGGATGCTGAAAAGGAGGCGAGGCAGAGAAGATTGACATCCTGCCAGGCGTTGGTGCTGATGTCCCTCCAGATGATGAAACTATTGAGGCTTTGAGAGACATGGACGGGCGCCACGACGGTGATGAAGAGGAAGTCGCCATTACCAAAGAGAGCAGAGGCGGTGATGAGCAAATCTTAGCTGAACAACAGGCCGAAGGGGAGGAGCAGTTGCTCCTTATGAAAGGGGGACATGATCCAGTATATGTGCCCCCTATTTCTGAGATCGACCCCAAAACTGGGTTGGTCGTAAGATTTTCCTCCCGATCGATAACTTCACAACTAGCCTCTCAGTCCTCTAGTTCTTCACCGGAGCCTCTTGTTGATAAGAGGAAGAGGAAAAAAGGTGTTTGTTCGGACGTTGACAAGGAGGCATCAGGGAAGCAGAAAAAGAGCAAGAAGTCTACATAGTCTCCTCTCCCCAGAATAAGTAGGAGGCAGATATCAGTTCATATTTTGTCCTTAGGATTTTTTTTAGGCTTTCCACTGGCCATGAAATGTAATTGTGAGAATGGCCCTCACTTTTGTTTAGGTTCTTCTTTATCTTGTAGGTTTGCAGCTTATGAATGAAAGTTTATTTCTTTTGCGTCACCGTGTTCCTGCAGTCAATAAACTCTTCATATTTAGTCACTAGTCACTTGGCTACAACCAAACTAAAATTATATCATAAATCATTCAAGCAACAGAAAGAATTTAACAATTTATATGCATGCTGCCCCCTAAATTCGAGTATGGGGGACTTGGAATTTTTTAGTAGAATTGTAGTCCTTGAGGCACCGAATCTCCGGTGCCTCTATGCTTTCCCGATTCATCAGCAGGTTAAAGTTTGAATTTGTATCATGATCGTCTCACCGATCCTCTAACGTGGCAGAAATTCTGGGGACGCCGAGGCTCCAGCATCCTTGTTAGGGCTTAATTGCAAATGTTCTTATACTCTCCTGGCGGTCGACGAGGTTAGAGTTCGAGCTCGGCTGTTCAATCGCCCCCCGATCCTTCAGCGGGATAAGAGCTCTTTCTCAGCGCTCAATCGGAGACGCTTTTATACTCTCCTGGCAGTCGCCGAGGTTAGAGTTTGAGCTCGGCTGTTCAATCGCCCCCGATCCTTCAGCAGGGTAAGAGCTCTTTCTCAGCGCTCAGTCGGAGACGCTTTTATACTCTCCTGGCAGTCGCCGAGGTTAGAGTTCGAGCTCGGCTGTTCAATCGCCCCCCGATCCTTTAGCGGGGTAAGAGCTCTTACTCAGCGCTCAATCGGAGATGCTTTTATACTCTCCTGGCAGTCGCCGAGGTTAGAGTTCTGTCAGGGCGGTTCCGATCATGGTACACCACCGTGACTTATAGACATCGCCTTCATGTCCATTATGCTCTCTCTCGGCTCTGGAGAGTTAGAGCGCTATCAATGATATGATTTACTTTATCGCACCCTCAGAGTTTTGACTGTTGATTGCACTCCATTCTGATGGAAGGCACCTATAATTATATGTTCCTGTGATCGTTGTATGGTTCATAGCAATTTCCATAAAAGTAGAAAGGAAAATAAATAATAGTGCAATAAAGGTAGACGACACACAATATTTTTATAGTGGTTCGGTCGAATCATGACCTACGTCCACTATATAATCTTTTGCTTAAGAAATCGGACTATTCTAGGCAAGTCGTGCCTTGTACATGGTCCTTAATAAAGCAAAAGGATAGATTTGACATCTTCACGTTAGATACGGCCGTAAATGTTCGGCATTCCACACTCTGGGGATTTCCTTTCCATCTACGGTTGCTAGCTTGAAGGTTCCATTATCAAGCTTGCACAGAATGGAGTACGGTCCTTCCCACTTCGCACCCATATGAGTTGGGGGTGGAAAGACACGCTTCAGAACCAAGTCTCCGGGTTCAAAGGTTCGGGCTCGAACCTTTTTGTTGTAGTATCGGGCGACATGTTGCTTGCATCTCAAGGCACGCAGGTCTGCTTCGTCCCTCTTTTCTTCAATCATATCCAAGGATTCAAGGAGCAATTCGTTATTAGTCATCGGATCGTAATAAGTCACTCGGTGAGAAGGTACTTTTATCTCAACCGGGATGACTGCTTCTGCTCCAAAAGCAAGGGAGAAGGGGATATGGCCCGGTGCCGATTTATAAGTCGTCCTGTAGGCCCATAATGCTAGGGGTACTTCATCAACCCACATGGCTTTAGCCCGCTTCAGTCTCCTTTTCAGAATGGACTTAATTACTTTATTTGCCGATTCGACCTGTCCGTTCGACTGTGGATGTGCCACAGAGGTGTACCGTTTCTCGATGTGGTATTTCTAGCAGAAGTCCCTGAATTCAGTGCTATCGAACTGAGTTCCATTGTCAGTTATAACGATCTTTGGAATCCCAAACCGACAGATGATGTTCCTAACGACGAAGTTGATCACTTGTTTGGTTGTGATTGTAGTCAGTGGCTCAGCCTCGACCCACTTAGTGAAGCAATCTACATCTACAATAGCAAACTTCGCTCCGCCCTTAGCTATGGGGAGACTTCTGATGATATCATCATTCAAGCAACAGAAAAAATTTAACAATTTCTATGCATGTTGCCCACTAAATTCAAGTACGAGGGACTTGGATTTTTTTAGTAGAATTATAGTCCTTGAGTCGCCGAATCTCCGGTGCCTCTATGCTTTCCCGATTCATCAGCAGGTTAAAGTTTGAATTTGTATCATGATCGGCTCACCGATCCTCTAACGTGGCAGAAATTATGGGGACATCCAGGCTCCAGCATCCTTGTTAGGGCTTAATTGCAAATGTTCTTATACTGTCCTGGCGGTCGCCGAGGTTAGAGTTCGAACTCGGCTATTCAATCGCCCCCCGATCCTTCAGCGGGGTAAGAGCTCTTTCTCAGCGCTCAATCAGAGACGCTTTTATTCTCTCCTGGCAGTCGCCGAGGTTAGAGTTCAAGCTCGGCTGTTCAATCGCCCCCCGATCCTTCAGCGGGGTAAGTGCTCTTTCTCAGCGCTCAGTCGGAGACGCTTTTATACTCTCCTGGAAGTCGCTGAGGTTAGAGTTCGTGCTCGGCTGTTCAATCGCCCCCCGATCCTTCAGCGGAGTAAGAGCTCTTTCTCAGCGCTTAATCGGAGACACTTTTATACTCTCCAGGCAGTCGCCGAGGTTAGAGTTCCGTCAAGGCGGTTCCGATCATGGTACACCGCCGTGACTTATGGACATCGCCTTCATGTCCGTTATGCTCTCTCTCGGCTCTGGAGAGTTAGAGCGCTATCAATGATATGATTTACTTTATCGCACCCTCA
Source organism: Allium sativum (assembly GCA_030737875.1). Taxonomy (NCBI): domain Eukaryota; kingdom Viridiplantae; phylum Streptophyta; class Magnoliopsida; order Asparagales; family Amaryllidaceae; genus Allium; species Allium sativum. The sequence continues at coordinate 126,420,954 of CM060927.1, read as the reverse complement.
GAGTTTTGACTATTGATTGCACTCCATTCTGATGGAAGGCACCTATAATTATATGTTCCTGTGATCGTTGTATGGTTCACAGCAATTTCCATATAAGTAGAATGGCAAATAAATAATAGTGCAATAAAGGTAGACGACACACAATATTTTTATAGTGGTTCGGTCGAATCATGACCTACGTCCACTTTATAATCTTTTTCTTAAGAAATCGGACTATTCTAGGCAAGTCATTCCTTGTACATGGTCCTTAATAAAGCAAAAGGACAGATCTGACATCTTCACGTTAGATAGTGCCATAAATGTTGGGCATTCCACACTCTGGGGATTTCCTTTCCATCTACGGTTGCTAGCTTGAAGGTTCCATTATCAAGCTTGCACAGAATGGAGTACGGTCCTTCCCACTTCGCACCCATTTGAGTTGGGGGTGGAAAGACATGCTTCAGAACCAAGTCTCCGGGTTCAAAGGTTCAGGCTCGAACCTTTTTGTTGTAGTATCGGGCGACCTGTTGCTTGCATCTCAAGGCACGCAGGTCTGCTTCGTCCCTCTTTTCTTCGATCATATCCATGGATTCAAGGAGCAATTCGTTATTAGTCATCGGATCGTAATAAGTCACTCGGTGAGAAGGTACTTTTATCTCAACCGGGATGACTGCTTCTGCTCTAAAAGCAAGGGAGAAGGGGGTATGGCCCATTGCCGATTTATACGTCGTCCTGTAGGCCCATAATGCTAGGGGTAATTCATCAACCCACATGGCTTTGGCCCGCTTCAGTCTCCTTTTCAAAATGGACTTAATTACTTTATTTGTCGCTTCGACCTGTCCGTTCGACTGCGGATGTGCCACAGAGGTGTACCGTTTCTCGATGTGGTATTTCTGGCAGAAGTCCCTGAATTCATTGCTATTGAACTGAGTTCCATTGTCAGTTATAACTATCTTTGAAATCCCAAACTGACAGATGATGTTCCTAACGACGAAGTTGATCACTCGTTTGGTTGTGATTGTAGTCAGTGGCTCAGCCTCGACCCACTTAGTGAAGTAGTCTACAGCTACTATAGCGAACTTCGCTCCACCCTTAGCTATGGGGAGACTTCCGATGATATCAATTCCCCACATAGCGAAAGGCGATGGGCTTGTCATTGTTTTTAACTGACTAGGAGGTGCCCTCGGTATCTTTGAAAATCTCTGGCATGCATTACACCGTCGTGCGTACTTCGCCGCATCTTTGTTTATGGTAGGCCAGAAATAACCATGCCGCAACACCTTTTTTGCCAATGTTTGCCCTCCACTGTGATTGCCGCATTCACCCTCATGTACCTCCTGCAGTAAACGCTTGATGTCGTCATGAGCTATACACCGGAGAAGGGGCATCGAAAATCCCTGTTTGTAAAGGACTCCGTCTTGCAGAACGTATCGGGAAGCTTTACGAATTAGTTTACGCCTCTCGCTCTTCTTGGTCGGGAGCGTTCCATTCATCAAGAAATTCTTTAGAGGGTCATCCATGACTCCCTTTCTGGTTCCGTCTCTAGTACCGGATCAATTTCCATCTGATCTATACTAGGAGACCGAAGTACTTCAACTGGGGCTAGACCGGTCTCTTCAGGATCGTCGGAACTAGCCATCTTCGCCAACTTATCTGCCTGTTGGTTCTCTGACCGCGGAATATGAGATATGCTGTAGTGATCGAAGCCGTTCAGCAACTCCTTCACTTTCTCCAAGTATAAAATCAATCTTGGGCTTCTGGCTTGGAATTTTCCAGTGACCTGGTTTACAACTAACTTGGAGTCGCAAAATATGTCCAGCTTTGTGATTTCCAACTCCTTTGCGATCCTTAGCCCGGCTATCAGGGCTTCATATTCAGAATCGTTGTTAGTGGCATGAAACTCCATCCAGATAGCATAGAATATCAGTCGTTTCTCAGGAGTTTCAAGCATTACTCCAGCGCCGGATCTCTTGTCATTCCTAGCGCCATCAGTATACAATCTCCAGGCACTGGGATCGAGAAGTAACTTTGGTGGGTCAGCTTCTTCGTTCGCTATATCTTCCTCCGGGACAGTAAACTCCGCTATAAAATCGGCTATCACTTGCCCCCGTATTGACCGTCGGGGCTGAAAGTTCAGATTAAATTGACTCAACTCAATGTTCCATTTGAGTAGCCTTCCAGACGCTTCTGGTCTCTGTAGAACTTGCTTGAGTGGATGATCATTGTACACGGTGATGGGATGAGCCTGAAAATATTGTCGAAGCTTTCTAGAGGCAATCAACAAACTATACGCCAACTTTTCTTTCCTTGGATAATTACACTCTGCTGCCGCCAATTTTTTGCTCACGTAATATACTGGCCTTTGAACTTTATCTTCTTCTCTCACCAATGCTGAGCTAATCGCGTGGGACGACACTGCCAAGTACACGAATAAGTCCTCGTGATCCACCGGCTTAGATAATATCGGAGGTTTCTCCAGGTGACTCGGCAGGTTCTGAAACGCTTCTATGCAGTCAGGCGTCCATTTGAAGTGGTGTTTTCCTCGCTTTATCAATTCGAAGAATGGGATGCATTTGTCCGTAGCCTGGAGATGAATCTGCTTAGAGCTGCTACTTTCCCTGCAAGGCTTTGCACATCTTTAATTTGCCTAGGCTCCTGAATGCCTCTGATTTCTGTGATTTGGTCTGGATTAATCTCAATCCCGCGAGAACTGACGATGAATCCCAAGAATTTTCCGGAGGCGACCCCGAATGAACATTTCGTTGGATTGAGTTTCATCCCGTACTTTCGAAGAATGCCAAACATCTTTGCCAAGTCTATAGTGTGATTGGAGGATTGCCTGGAATTAACCAACATGTCATCGACATATACTTCCATTGTTTTCCCAATCTGGTTATAGAACATTCTGTTCACTAACCGTTGATATGTAGCGCCTGCGTTCTTCAAGCCAAAGGGCATTACCACGTAGCAGTATAATCCCAGATCCGTAATGAAGCTAGTGTGTTCTTGATCTGGAACATGCATTGGAATCTGGTTATATCCTGAATAAGCATCCATAAAGGAGAGAAGTTCATGACCCGCCGTTGAGTCCACCAACTGATCGATCCTAGGTAACGGAAAACTGTCTTTTGTGCAGGCTTTATTCAAATCCGAAAAATCGATACACATTCGCCACTTCCCGTTGGCCTTCTTTACCAGAACTGAATTTGAAATCCAGTCTGGATAGGTTGATTCTCTGATAAATTCATTACTCTTTAGCTTTCCAACTTCTTCTTTCAAGGCAGCGGACCTCTCTGGTCCCAGCATTCGCCTTTTTTGTTTTACCGGAGGATGCTTAGGGTTAATGCTTAATGAATGGCTCATGATTGATGGAGATATCCCATACATGTCTGCGTGGGTCCAAGAAAATATATCCAAGTTATCTTTCAAGAAATCCGTCAGTTCTTTAGCTAAATTCGGATTTAACTGGGATCCAATCTTAAGGACCTTCTCTGGGTCACTGTCATCGATCGGTACATCCACAGTTGTCTCGTTGGGAGTTGCCATTCTGCCCCCAGGTTCTTCGTCCTCTCTGGGATCTATATCCTCGGGCAACTCTCTGGGCGACTCACCTACGGTTATCCTCTTTAATTGCTATGAGGTATCCGCCCTTGCGGGGGGAGAAGCGCCCTTGGTTTCTATGTCTCCTACGTTGCGGAGTAGCTTTAGCTCTGCAATATAACATGCTCGTGCGGCAACCTGATCTCCTATGACAATACCAACACCAGCTTCTGTAGGAAACTTCAATAACAAGCACCAGGGGGCTATACAGGCTTTGAACTTTGCTAGGGCCGGTCGGCCCAGGAAGGCATTATAGGGTGATTCAATACCCAAAACCACGAAGGGAAGAATTCTCACTCTCTGGCGTTCTCCTTCCCCAAGTGTAACTGGTAGCTCCACATATCCCATTGGAGTGGTGGATGCTCCGTTAAATCCACGGATCCATCTCTCACAGGGCTTCAATTCTTTTAACTCGAGATTCATCTGGTCGAATGTCTTTTTGAAAAGAATGTTGACGGAACTCCCGTTATCCACCAAGACTTTATGAACAGTGGCCGGGCTAATAGGAACTGTGATTACAAATGGATCTTCGATCGGAGCATGGACTCCAACGCTTTCTCGTTCACCGAAAACGACGTCGTCGGACATCATCTTTTGTTTCTTTACCGGGACATTTTCCTCAGGGTTGCTACACTCTCCTACCTCGAGGTGCTGCTTAGCCGCATTGACATATTGATCCAATGCCTTGGAACCGTGCCCGGCAAGATAAAGCCCTCCGATTATGGTACTGATAACAAGGTCCTTTCCCTTTTGCTGGGCAGTTGGCCTGACAACAGGCTAATTCTGGTTCTGATTTGGGGCCTGTACGGCTTGCCCCCTGTCTCTGGGTGTCACTCTGTATTCATCCAATTTTCCTTCTCGGAGAAGCTTCTCGACCACATCTCTTAGGTGACGGCATTCATTTGTTGAGTGGCCGTGAATCTGATGGAAGAGATAGAACTTCCTTGTCTCACGTTCTTTCTCCGTCGACTCTCTGGGAGGAGGCCTTTTATTTTGGAGGACATTGTACGAATCCATGAAGATATTCTCCAAAGTATCGTTTATTGGAGTATAACTTTCAAAAGACCTGGGACGAGTCCTTCTCTAGGAGTCGTTCCCTCGATTCCTTTTTCGGTTATTGCCATTACTGTTATTATCATTGTTTCCTGACTGGCGACCACCCTGGTTTCGGTTTTCGACATTAACTTCGACCTTCCCCGAGCTGTCTCCTGTCTGCTTAATGGCGACATTGCTCTGGATTTCCTCCTTATCTGCCATTTTTGCCTTCCGGTTAGCATATACCTCCTCCCGACGTAAGTGTACGTTAGCTTTTTCGTAGAATAACTCTCTAGTATGAGGTGGCTTGCCGGCCAGGTATCTCCCAAATTCGGTGTCTTTATCTACCCCATCAATCAGGGCTGCCACAACAGTTGGCTCATGAGGATCTTTGACTTCAGTAGCGGCTAGGTTGAAACAGTCTAGATACACCCTTAAACTCTCGCCTGGTCGTTGCTTGACAAGGAACAAGTCAATCACACTCTTCGTCCTTTGTGCATAGATGCGGAACTGTTCCACAAACTTTTCACTCAACTCCCTGAAGCTGGAAATTGATCTTGCTGGTAAGCGAGTAAACCATAATAACGCTACATCCTCCAGGAATATAGGAAATGCTTTGCACTTGACAGCGTCAGAAGCTGCGGCAACGGTCATTGACCAAGAATATCTCATCAGATGTTGGATGGGATCAGATCTGCCCGCGTAACGGTTCATCTGCGGCATGTTGAAGCGCCTCGGGAACGTTGCATCTAAAATGTCATCAGTGAAAGGGGTGTGACTGCGGTCAATTCCCCAATCTTCATTCCGTTGTCCACGGCTACCCGCCAGAATTTGATGGATCATAGCTGCAACATTTGCACTGGTCAGCGGAGGCTCGGGATCAGCGCTTCTTGCTCGGTGGAACTCTCTGATCTCCCTTCCAGGAGCAGCCTCGAAATCTGGGGCTCGGATTGGGCTTCGCTGCCCCCCTGTTACCATGAGCATTTGTACGGCGAAGGGGCTGAGGTAGTCTATTCTCAACAGGGTTGTCCACACCTCGAGCTCTGGGAATTGCGGCACGATTATTCACTTTGCGGTTTGAGGGCCCTGCACTCAATACCTCTTCTTCTCGTGATGGCAGGGTTCCAAATCGGAGTTGCTCTATGTTTTCAGGCCTCTCATACGGTCCGCGGAGGTCTTGGCGATTCCTCTGACGAAGAAGAGTACTCTGGGGTGAGCGGACGAACGAACTGGAGGCGTCCTTTGCCTTGCAAGATCATTGAGCCTTATATCCATAGCAGTCAAGTTCTGTCGCATCACGGAGCTCTCCTGCCTTTGAGCAGCCAATTCATCAAACAACCTCTCCCACATTTCAGAGAAGTGAGAAAGATCTCCCTCAATAACGGGAGCAGAAGGGTCATATTGATCATCAACATTTTCTCTTATGCGCAGATAACTTGAACCAGGTCGAGCAGAGGTACCGGGACGGGAAGTGTGAGCCATAACCTCTTTTCCAGGTCAAGTTGTAGTCTGGTCATCATTTCGGATCGCTGCGGATCGATGTCGGTGGCTCGTTGCGCCCCCCTTAGTTCGGTTCGTGGTGACGCTGGGTAGAGGGTTCCGTGCGTTGTCATGGTATCGTGTGACAACCCCTTCAGCAGTCCGGTCCGCTCCGCCCTCATCAGCCTGGATCGTGGCGCCCTCATCTGCTCGGATCGTCACGCCACGGTCGGTTCGGATCGTGCCTTGGTCCCCGCGATCCGCGAGACCCACCTCGACCTGCTCGTGAACACTTTCTTTAATTGCCTCATCCGCTTGCGAAGCTTGTACTTCCTTAGACTTCTTTCCAGCCATGATATCAGATATCGCTAGAACCTTCAGAAATCTGAACAGTGAAGTTTTGGGGCTGTTTTCTTCGGACTTTCAAATCCAAACTGTAGAATAGCAATCCGGTAGGCTGAGAATTGAATTCTCAGTGAAAGCACCAAAATGTTAGATCAAAATTTGGACCTAACACCCGAATTGTTCTGATTTGCAGAGAATTATAACTGATTAATGAAGAAAAAAGCAGAGAACACACAAAGTTTATAGTGGTCCGGCATTAACGAGCCTACGTCCACTTTATATGTTATCGATTATACTTTGAATGCTAGTACAATCAATGATTTCTCTCAAGCTCACTCTTACAATTATGATTTCTCTCAGTAATCTCGAAGTAAAACTGATAAGAAATAGTGGTATGACAGTAATGGTGGAATCAATACTTGATACTGCCAAAAGATCCCCAAAAATGCCAATCTCTGGGCTATTTATAGCTGATTCTGTCAATCGGGTCGCGGTTACACGTGGCGCAAATCCCGAGAAAAACAGATCGGATCGAGCAATGAGGAAGAATTGGTCAATATGACAGTTGTGGACAGGTGTCGCGAGATCCGAGCATTTCGGATCGTTGAAGACCAGTTCGTGGTTGAACAAGTCAGGGGCTTCACTGCGCGTCGGGGGATCGGATCGGAGCGAGGTTGTGGCGCAGGTGCGGATCGAGTCGTGATGAGGTGGACGGATCGGGTCGCGAACAATACTAGCGATCCGAGGGGCGCGATCCGTGAGTGCGATCCGCGGGTGCGATCCGATCTTTCATGGACTTGAGGAACGTAGTTTCATGCTTTCTTCTTGTGTGTGAACCTTGGTGGCTTGGTCAAAAAGCTAGACAACAACAATCCTTTCATGATGTGTCATATGAAAGTTACATGCTTTATGTTAGTCAAGATCTATATATATGTTCATATGCACGATACATGTTTTATGTTAGACCCCAAGTCAAGATCTATATATATATATATGTGTGTGTGTGTGTGTGTGTGTGTTCATACGCAAAGTTACATGTTCTGTGTTAGATCCAAAAATTAGATCTATATTTATATGCATGTTTATAAAGTGGATCCATGCAAGTTCATATGATCATTATTGTTAGATCTAGTTCACATCTACATGTTAAAGTTAAACTTATACATACTTTGGTAACGTACATATCATGATTCTCCTAAATTATGCTAGTTTGTAAACCAAGTTGTGTTCACCTATGCCTAGATCTACATGTTCACATGCTTAGGCTTATGCTAGTTCTATCCAATTTAATTGCAAGTTTCACGAGACATGTTAATTTAAATTTACGTGACATATGTTTGATTAAATGTTCCCTTCTTTTACCTCTTGTTTATAAATTGGGCAAATCTGCAGGCCCAATAATTTTATGTGATTAACGTGAACGTACAACGGGTGTAACGTTGGGAAAAACTTGAAAATTACATATAATTGGAATGTTAGGCATAACTAGAATAAGTGGCATGAAAATTGGTATAATTTACATACCAAAAATTATGAATTTGGTATTAAGAGGAAAGTGGGCCATGAAAATAAATTGTTGACAAATTTACATATAAGCATAAAAGGATAGATATGTAAATTTAGAAAAGACGAATATGCCTAACCCGAGGTTAGACTGAGTTATGGTGTAAAACTGCCCGGAATCGACCGGCACATCTAGTGACCACAACAATACCTGTCTAATGTGGGTGGTTTGTGCATTGAGCCCAAAAAGGACCCGAGGTTAGACTGAGTTGTGGTGTAAAACTGCCTGGAACCGACCAGCACATCCAGTGACTACAACAATACCTGTCTAATGTGAGTGGTTGGTGCTCTAATAAAGCTAAGTCAAGATTGGTAGGGTTAAGTCAATTAAACCAATTCAACATGTTAACTAAACTGATGGGTGGGGTTAGGTAAACTTGGACACTTAACCAATTTAACATGTTGGCTAGGAAACCCTAGTAACGGGGACTCATTTCAGCAGTAAACCACATAGATGTATCATGGTACCCTGAACTAGTCAGGGTGGGGCACGATTACTGGGCTGATTATAAGCGGTCAAAATGTCGGCGGGTGGTGCATCAGTGTAGGTTCCGATGGAGTACGGGTGTGCACATACTCCGGAGTGGAAAAAGCAGGCACTGGGCATCATACACTGTGCATCTTGAATCATGTCGGGTTGCCACCATATGACTTGATACACCCCATGGTCGGACTAGCACAGGTATCTACAATCAAGCGGGTGCCGAATGACACACGTGATAAATGTATGCGAGTAGGAGATGATCGATAAAAAGGGATCACTTCACCATGTATATGGGGTGCCAGTTGGGACAAGTATAAATAGGTGCAGAGAATTAGACATGGGTGCGATGTATATTCGGTTTACCCTGCTTTGTATAGTTTTATGTTAGATTGTTGTTCTGGTACTGTCCTATTTTCAGTTTATTCCTATCATGACCTTTTCCTTATTCACACACTGAAAAGTCACTGGACTTACTCAGATTTATGTCTGACCCATTTTTCTTTTGCTCTCTTTTCTTCCGTTCCCCCCCCCCCCCCCAGGTAACCAGGGAGGGAATAGCTCAGCTTAATTTGGACCGTTCATCTTTCCAAGCTTGAAGACTCTGTGATGTATAGCTTGGAATCTCTTGCTTTTGGCTATGGCTTTGGATACTCTACTTGTTAGATCAAAATCTGGACCTAACACCCAAATTGTTCTGAATCTTATAGAGTTTTAACTGAAGAATGAAGAAAAAGAAAATATAACACAGAATTTATAGTGGTTCGGCGTTAATGAGCCTACGTCCACTTTATATGTTATTGATTATACTTCGAATGCTGGTACAATCAATGATTTCTCTCTAGCTCACTTTTACAATTGTGATTTCTCTCAGTAATCTAGCAACAAAACTGATAAGAAATGGTAATATGACAATAATGGCGGAATCAGTTTTCAATATTGCCAAAAGGATCCCAAAAAGTGCCAAGCTCTGGGCTATTTATAGCTGATTTTGTTAGGCGGGTCGTGGTAACACGTGGCACGAATCCCGAGAACATCGAATCGCATCGCCACCGTTGAAGAAATAGTCAAATTAGCCGTTGTGGACAGGTGTCGCGATCCTCTTGAAAATCGGATCGTGCAAATGGGGAGAATCGGTCAAAATGACGGTTTGGGACACGTGTCGCTGGATCCGTACGTCTCGGATCGCTGAAGACTAGCTCGTGTTTGAACGGGTCAGAGGCTCCACCATGCATCAGGGGATCGGATCGGTCTATCCTGGGCAATAATACATGTACGGATCGAATCGCATAGAGGTGTCGTTTCACTGATGAAGTGGGGGCGATTCGATGGTGCGATCCAATGAGGGGCGATCCGATCGTGCGATCCAATGAGGGGCGATCCGAACGTGTGACCCAATGAGGGGCGATCCGATCCTTCATGCTCTTAGGGAACGCAGTTTCATACTTTCTTCTTATGAATGAACCTGGATGGCTTGGTCAAAAAGCTAGCCAACATTTTGCCCCCTCGAAGTATGTTTTATCGATGATGGAACATGCTTCGAAGCTATAGAATCGTCTTTTCACAACGAGTCGCAAATCAGTGAACGATTCCTTTTCTGGGACTTTTCAGAGTCTTCATCACTGGATCTGTCGGTCATTTATCGATTCGTATCGCGTAGTCGAGTCGCGGTCCGTTAGCAAGCCATTCGTTTCGTTCTTTGGTGAGCACTTAGGCTTCTTCACGAAACGAAATGGGCTTCTCTCCGAGACGTGGTGGGCTTTCGGTTCGCGGCCTGTCTATTTTTGCGGATCGAATAAGACAAAAAAGGGGAGACAAACGGTCGCCCTTCTGCCTATATAAGTCGACCCCCCACTTCACTTTCTTCCTTCTTCGTTCTTTCGTATCGTATCGCCTGCATCACTGAGGAAAAACACTAGTTTTTCAAACCTCCAAAAATCCGATTGTTTTCCCAACTTTTAGAAAGGTAATTCTACCGAAAGCACCCTTATTCGATATCGCTCTCGTTTTTATAAATTTTTCGACTGGTTTGAGGGAAGAAACGATGGAATGTTGTGATTTTTGGGGGAACCAGCGAGGCGCCATGGCTGATAGGTTCAGAGGTTAGAGTTCGAAAATGAGAAGGAGAGGAGGAAAACGGAGGAGGAAGGAGAAGAAAGAAGGCCGGTTCAGATCGTGGGCAAGGAGAGGAGAGGAAGAAGATGAAGGTGAGTGGCGAGACGGAGGGTCGTGGTGACGGCAGAGGCGTGTATCGTAGGGGGCTGCAACGATTCGGCAAAGACCCCGATCACTCAATTTCACGATCCGTGAGGGGGCGATCCCTCTGCCCTGCGATTCGAAGGAGGGCGATCCCTCTACCCTGCGATTCGAAGGAGGGCGATCCCTCTATCCTGCGATCCGAAGGAGGGCGAACTGTCATACACATCGCGGTCCAACTCGTAGTTCACGATCCAAACAAATTTTGAACCTTAGACGATGCCTTGTCACCATAAAATTCTGAACAGTTAGGCTAGGGCCTTGATTTGGACTTTCTGGACTAAATGACCACATAATTTAACTGCATATGACGACTAATATTTTGATGATCTTGATAGCTTTTAAGCTTTAGCTTTAATGCATGCACAAGCACGTACACCGGCACTTGCACACACGGGGGACGGGTAGTTTTAATCTCATTTTTCATGTTTTCTCGCCTAGCAGTAATGTCGGATAATCAATCTTCTTCAAGATCCGCTACAGAAATGGAGTCTGAGGCTCCTGAGCAACACAACCCTGAGGTCCCTTTGATTAACCCAGGAGGTGAAGATTCTGGCTCTGAATACGAGGCAACGGAATCAAATCCGTCTGAAAGAACTTCATCTAGTGAAGAATCTGAGATAGACAGGCGAGCTCCTGACGAGATTCCTGGCGCGCTCGGAATAGATAAATTTTCTGATTCTTTAGCATCTAAACTCGATGATATAAAGCTTAAAAGAATCTGTCTGAGACATGGGATCCCTTGGGATGATGTCATGACACCTAGTAGCGAAGATAGACCCCACTTAGCTCCGGAAGGGTATATGGCAATCAGTCGAACCATGTGCTTGGTAGGAGCTATTCCTCCGTTTCCTTCAATCGTCATCGAGACTTTAAAACAGCTGGGTATCGGTCCGATGCAGCTTCATCCCAATGCCTACGCGTCTCTATACACCTTATGTATTGCGTATGCGGAGATTCTACACACCGAACTCACATTCAGAGATTTGACATTCTTCTTTCTTTTCAAGCATCGTTCCTCGGCAACCCCAAATTTCTCTTTCTTTGAATCGGTGGCGAATAGGAAGGTTCTGTATGATGGATATAGCAATATAGGGGATCCCAAGTCTTATTGGTTCTATATAAAGAAACAGGCCGGATGCTCAAGAAGATGGCTTAAATCAAGTAAGCTTCAAGCTTTTAACTGAATATCTCGTTCAAGAAGTTGAAGCATTAACATTCTTCCCCCTTTCTCTTTGTCTTAAACAGATCACGTCTTCCCGAAAACGGAGGGTCCGTTATATAACAATCGATTGTCTATTCTTCTTCAAAGCAGGTCCGACTTTCTAAGGATCAAAAAATGCATTACCAATGAGAATCTTCATTAGCATCATCTTCTAGATATAAGATTTGGACCTGGCGCTAGCGGCAAACCCTATAAGTACGTGCCCCCAACGGAGGGAGAGGGAACATCGCAAGCAGTAGAAACAGCTAAGTTTCACAAGAGTCCTTCCCCGATGGTCATCCAAGATTATGAGGACCTGAATATATACAAAGGGGATGAGGCCCATGGTGAAAAATCCAAGGAAATCCCAATTTCTACTCCAATCGAATCCACTGCTCCCGATGACTTGACAGGAGAACAGCTATTCAAAGAGCTGAGCAAAATTCCCCTGCCCGATGATGTATATACAGAGAAAGACCTTGGAGGGAAGCCATTCTTCCCTGCTTCTGAGGAGACCATCGCTCCAACTAGAGAACAAGAAACTAGTCAGATGAGCCTGTCTTCAGGCCCGGGTCTGTTAGGGGGAATTATATGGGATGCACAAATTACACACACTATCTGACCCTGCACTCTTATATCGTCAGTGTTCAAAGTTTAAATATGCTCTTTTCTTTTTTGCAGGAAAGATGTCCCACAGGCGATCTTATCCTTATCGTTCTCTGCGTGAGGGCACACCCAGTCTACATCCGGGTACTGAGCGTTCTTGCGGCCCTTCCCACAAGCCGACTTCCTCGCAACCCCGGTCTCCACCAAAATCGACCTCTGCCAAGCCTTCCAGTTATCCGGTAGTTCCTGCAGGGGGGAAGAAACATCCTAAAGAGTTAACTCCTCCAAAGAGTGCACCTTCCCACAGCAGGTCGTCAAAAAGGCATCACGAATCTAAAGATAAAAGCAAAGATCCAATCAAAGAGTCTGAAAAGGATAGGAGTGACATCGTCCCTTCCAGCCAGCCAGAGTTGGGTGCCCCCGGGTCACGGGACTACATCCATGGTCCCGAGATTCAAGGTAGGCTGGAAAAACTGAGGGAACAATTCCCAGACATATTCTTTGATAGGATTACATTTGTTTCAGCCTTGGAACCCATCCCAAAGAACTGGGATTATGAAGTCGTCGGGCACATCCGTCACGTTGCCAGGCAGTATGAGATGATGAAAAAACATGCAGTTAACCTTTCAGAAGTCATCCGAACACTTGAAATAGAAGCACACAGATCTAAGGCGAAACTTGAAAACAACGAAAGGGCCAGGACAAAGATGGAGAAGGACCTGGAAGATGCTCAATCCCAACTTGCTTTAGCGCGGAGAGACGTCGAGAATTATAAAACCGAATTGGAGAATGCTAAAAAACGCTTCCATTCGGAACTTGACTCCAATAGCCAAGAGAAAATGGCCTTAAAGAAGGAGGTTGAAGATCTTAAAATGGCCAACATTGAGTTGAAAACAGCACAAGACCATTTCGAAGCTGAGAGAGCTGCTTGGGAAGCAAAAAGAGCAAGTTTGAAAGAAAGTTTGGCTTTGGCTAAAGCGGAAACGCTGACTTTGAATGATCAAGTCGCAGATGCGGAGAGACGGGCAGCTCTCGCCGAACAGAATGTTGAAAGTGCCATCGAAATGGCTACTGCCTCAAACAACAAGCTCCTCGAGAGAGAGAAGGATATCGAGGGGTTTGAAGAGATGATCTTTGACTTCCTTGGCCAAGTCCTGAAAACCCGCAACATTTCGTGGATCCCGGATTACCATGTTACTTTAGCCAATCTATGGGATGCCATTGTTGAGGGTGAAAAGCAAAGATTGGGAGTCGATGAAATTGATGAAGATGAGTTGATGAAGAGCATCTTGAGGGATAACGAGCCTGAGGACCTAGCAGAGGGTCGTCGTCTGATTCAAGCGGAGATGGAAAAGGAGAGGGCCCTGGCTAAAGGTAAAGGCAAAGCTAATGAAGGTTTGAGTTCAGCCGTGGAGCCCAAAACCTCCGGAGTTGAGGAATACCATCCTGACGATCCACTAATCCCTTTAGGCCTAACTCCTGTAGTTGTTGGGGCTCCTACAGCTACGCAGGAAGGCGGATCTGCAGAAGGTATCTCCCTTTTTTCTCCACAATTCGTCAAAGCAATTGTGAATTGTCGTCGTCTGGTAGAACAACCAATTGAATTAGTAACGTGTGTTCCTCATAATACAGGTGGCGAGCCCGTCGACAAGGGTGCTGAAAAAGAAAAAGAGGAGGAGAGGGAGGTTGTCTCGCCAGGTGCCGGTATTGATATATCAAAGCAGGTTGAGGTCACAACAGCAGAGAAAAGCATCCCGGCACCTAGTTCTGACGTTCCCAAGGATGCGGAAACCATTGAGGCCTTGAAAGACATGGATGGGCGCCATGTAGAGGAAGAGGAAGATATTATCGGCCCCAAAGAAACCGACGACGATGAGGATGAAACTTTGGCCAGCAGAAGAGCTAGGCAGGAAAAAGAGATGGCTTCGACGAAGGTGGGAGAAGAGCCTTTGGACGTAGTCCCTATTGCAGAATTTGATCCTAAAACTGGGATGATTTTGAAAGTCCGGCCCAAATCCATTAGCAGACAGCTCCATTTTGCAAATCCTGACAATTTCCCGGCTTCCCTTTCTGATAAAAGGAAGAGAAAGGAGTCGGAAAAGGAATCTTCTGAAGAGTCGGATGTTCCCCTCATAGACAAAAGGAAGAGGAAGAAGGGAGATCAATATGACGCTGACAAGGCTAGGCTGGAGAGACAGAAGCAGGAGAAGAGGTCGAAGCGTAAATAGGATACTTGCTGGTTTCATATTTTGTCTTTAGGTTTTCCACTGGCTAGGAAGTGTAATTGTGAGACTGACCCTCACTTTTGTTTTCTAGGTTATTTTTCACTTTGCAGACTTGTATATAAAGGAAAGTTTACCTCTTTTTGGCATCATTGTGTACCTGTATTCAAATAAACTTTCCATGTTTAGTCATAGATAATCTACGTATAACCACAAATCAGTCAAACAACAGAAAGAAAATTTTCATGCTGCATTACTGTATTAAAGTGTAGTATATGTATATAAGTATATGTGCCCCCAATCAATCGTTATCATAGCGCCTGACTGGGGCTTATTAGGGATTGGTTAGCATTGTCGGCAGGTTGCCCCCTATTTCTGAATATAGGGGGACTTAGAAGATTTCGTAGGATAACTGTTCTTGTGGTACCGAATTTCTGGCACCTTTCTCAGTGCTCAATCATAGACTTTCTTATACTCTCCTGACGGTCGCCGAGGTTAGAGTTTGAATTAAGTAGTTCAGTCGGCCCCTGTTCCTTCAGCAGGGAAGAAGTTCTTTCTCAGCGCTCAATCGGAGACGCTTTTATACTCTCTCTCTCTCTCTCTCTCCGGAGAGTTGGAGTTCGAGCTCAGCAATTCATTCGCTCCCCGATCATTCAGCGGGGAAGGAGCTCTTTCTCAGCGCTCAATCGGAGACGCTTTTATACTCTCTCTCTCTCTGGAGAGTTAGAGTTGGGACTCAACCGTTCCATCGCTCCCCTATCCTTCAATGGGGTAAGAGTCCTTTCTCAGCGCCACATCATGGACGCTTTTATATTCTCCTGGCGACCGCCAAGGTTAGACTTTTGCTCAGGCGGCTCCGATCATGGTACACCGCCATGCCTTGTGGACGTCATCTTCGCGTCCTTTATACTCTCTCTCAGCTCTGGAGAGTTAGAGTCACGGATCAAGCGGTCTGCAATCATGCACGCTCATCAAACTCGTCCTAGGTTTACATTTTAATCCAAGCTCCGAGGATTAAAACCAGTCGGACAAGCAGTTGGAGCATCTGCCAAGGCTTTGAGTTCCTCCGAACAGTCTATGGGAGGAATGGTTGGCACCAGACTTCGGGTACCTGCATTATTCACACCGATTTCCATAAAAATAAACAGGCAGATAAATAAAGATGCAATAAAGGTAAATGACACACAATATTTTTATAGTGGTTCAGTCGAATCATTACCTACGTCCACTTTATAATTTTTTGCTTCAAGGGATCAAACTATTCTAGGCAAGTCGTGCCTTATACATGGTTTTCAACAAAGCAAAAGAATAGATTTGAAACTTTCATGTTAAGTATGGCCGTAAATTTTGGGCATTCCACACTCTGGGGATTTCCTTTCCATATACGGTTGCCAACTTGAAGGTTCCATTATCAAGCTTGCTCAGAATGGAGTACGGTCCTTCCCACTTCGCTCCCATATGAGTTGGGGGTGGAAAGACACGTTTCAGAACCAAGTCTCCGGGTTCCCAGGTTCGGGCTCGAACCTTTTTGTTGTAATATCGAGCGATCTGTTGTTTTCATCTCAAGGCACGCAGGTCCGCTTCATCCCTCTTTTCTTCGATCATATCCAGGGACTCAAGGAGCAATTCATTAGTGGTCATCGGATCATAATAACTCACCCGGTGAGAAGGTACCTTTATCTCAACCGGGATGACCGCTTCCGATCCAAAAGCAAGGGAGAAGGGGGTATGTCCGGTTGCCAATTTATATGTTGTCCTGTAGGCCCATAGTGCCAGAGCAATTCGTCAGCCCACATGGCTCTGGCCCGCTCCAGTCTTCTTTTCAGAATGGACTTAATCACTTTATTCGCCGCTTCGACTTGTCCATTCAATTGCGGGTGTGCCACAGAGGTGTATCGATTCTCAACGTGGTATTTTTGGCAGAAATTTCTGAATTCAGCGCTATCGAACTGAGTCCTGTTATCCGTTATCACAACCTTTGGAATCCCAAATCGACAGATGATGTTTCTAACGATAAAGTTGATCACTCGTTTGGTTGTGATTTTAGTTAGTGGTTCAACCTCGACCCACTTAGTGAAATAATCCACGGCTACAATAGCGAACTTTGCTCCGCCCCTTGCTATGGGGAGACTTCTAATGATATCAATTCCCCACATGGCAAAAGGCCATGGGCTCATCATTGTTTTTAACTGATTAGGAGGTGCTCTAGGTATTTTTGAAAATTTCTGGCACGCATCACACCGTCGTGCGTATCTTGCCGCATCCTTGTTTATCGTAGGCCAGAAATAACCATGCTGCAACACCTTTTTTGCCAAAGTTTTCCCTCCAGTATGATCGCCGCATTCGCCTTCGTGTACCTCCTGCAGCACACGCTTGATGTCATCGTGAGCTATACACCAGAGGAGGGGCATCGAAAATCCTTGTCTGTAAAGAACTCCACCTGTAGGACGTATCGGGCAGCTTTACGAATCACTTTACGTCTCTCGCTTTTCTTGGTCGGAAGCGCTCCATTCATCAAGAAATTCTTTAGAGGGGTCATCCACGACTCACTTTCTGGTTCCGTCTCTAGCACTGGATCAATTTCCATCTGATCTATGCTAGGAGACCGAAGTACTTCAACGGGGGCTAGCCCGGTCTCTTCAGGATCGTCGGAACTAGCCATCTTTGCCAACTTATCCGCCTGCTGATTCTCTGACCGCGGAATATGAGATATGCTGTAGTGATCAAAATCGTTCAGCAACTCTTTCACTTTCTTTAAGTATAAAATCAATCTTGCACTTTTAGCTTGGAATTTTCCAGTAACTTGGTTCACAACTAACTTGGAGTCGCAGAAGATGTTCAGCTTTGTGACCTCTAATTCTTTTGCGATCCTTAATCCGGCTATCAGGGCTTCATATTCGGAATCGTTGTTAGTGGCGTGAAACTCCATCCGGATTGCATAGGATATCAATCGTTTCTCGGGAGTTTCAAGCACTATTCCAGCGCCGGATCTTTCGTCATTCCTAGCGCCATCAGTATTCAATCTCCAGGCATTGGGATCGAGAAGTAACTTTGAGGGATCAACTTCTTCATTTGCTATATCTTTCTCCGGGACGGTGAACTCTGCTATGAAGTCGGCTATCACTTGCCCCCGAATCGACCGTCTGGGCTGAAAGTTCAAATCAAATTGACTTAACTCAATGTTCCATTTGAGTAATCTTCCAGACGCCTCTGGTCTTTGTAGGACTTGCTTGAGTGGATGATCGGTGTATACGATAATGGATTGTGCCTGAAAATAATGTCAAAGCTTTCTAGAGGCGATCAGCAAACTATACGCCAACTTTTCTATCCTTGGGTAATTACGCTCTGCTGCCGTTAATTTTTTGCTCATGTAATACACAGGTCTTTGGACCTTATCTTCTTCTCTTACCAACGCTGAGTTGATCGCATGGGATGACACCGCCAGATACACGAATAAGTCCTCGTGATCCATTGGCTTAGATAATATCGGAGGTTTCTCCAGGTGCCTTAGTAAGTTCTGAAATGCTTCTACGCAGTCGGGCGTCCATTTGAAGTGGCGTTTTCCCCGCTTTATTAATTCGAAGAATGGGATGCACTTATCCGTAGCCCTGGAGATAAATCTGCTTAGTGCGGCTACTTTTCCTGCGAGGCTTTGCACATCCTTAATTTGCCTGGGTTCCTGAATGTCTCTGATTGCTGCGATCTGGTCTGGATTAATCTCAATCCCACGAGAACTGACGATGAACCCCAAGAATTTTCCGGAGGCAACACCGAATGAACATATGGTTGGGTTGAGTTTCATTCCGTACTTTCGAAGAATGCCGAACATCTCTGCCAAGTCAATAGTGTGTTGGGAAGATTGCTTGGACTTAACCAACATATCGTCGACGTATACTTCCATTGTTTTCCCGATCTGGTTATAAAACATTCTGTTGACTAAAAGTTGATATGTAGCGCCTGCATTCTTCAAGCCAAAAGGCATCACTACATAGCAATATAATCCCAGATCCGTGATAAAACTGGTGTGTTCTTGATCCGGAACATGCATCGGAATTTGGTTATATCCTGAGTAAGCATCCATAAATGAGAGAAGTTCATGACCCGCCGTCGAGTCCACCAACTGGTCAATCCGGGGCAACGGGAAACTATCTTTTGGGCAGGCTTTGTTCAAATCCGAGAAGTCGATACACGTTCGCCACTTCCCGTTGGCCTTCTTTATCAGGACTGGATTTGAAATCCAGTCTGGGTAGGTCGAGTCTCTGATAAATCCATTACTCTTTAGCTTTCCAACTTCTTCTTTCAAGGCAACGGACCTCTCTGGGCACAACATTCGCCTTTTTTGCTTTACCGGAGGATGTTTAGGGTAAATGCTTAATGAATGACTCATGATAGATGGGGATATTCCGCACATGTCTGCGTGGGTCCAAGCAAATACATCCAAGTTGTTTTTTAAGAAATCCGTCAATTCTTTAGCGAGATTCGGATTTAACTGGGATCCAATCTTAAGGACCTTCTCCGGGTCACTATCATCGATCGGTACATCCACAGTTATCTCGTTGGGAGTCGCCATTCTGCCCCCAGGTTCTTGATCCTCTCTGGGACCTATATCCTCGGGCAACTCTCTGGGCGACTCTCCAACGGTTATCCTCTTTAGTTGCTATAAGGTCTTCGCCCTTGTAGGGGGAGAAGTGCCCTTGGTTTCTATGTCCCCTCCATTGCGAAGTAACTTCAGCTCGGCAACATAGCATGCTCGCGCAGCAACCTGATCTCCTCTGACGATACCAATGCCAGCTTCTGTGGGGAATTTCAATAACAAGCACCAGGGGGCTATACAGGCTCTAAACTTTGCGAGGGCCGGTCGGCCCAAGAAGGCATTGTAGGGCGATTCAACGTCCAAGACCACGAAGGGAAGGATTCTCACTCTCTGGCGTTCTCCTTCCCCAAGCGTAACCGGTAACTCTACATAACCCATTGGAGCGGTGGATGCTCTGTTAAATCCACGGATCCATCCTTGACAGGGCTTCAAGTCTTTTATTTCGAGGTTCATCTGGTCAAATGTCCTTTTGAAAAGAATATTGACGGAACTCCCGTTGTCCACTAAAACCTTATGAACAGTGGCTGGTCCAATAGTTACTGTAATTACAAATGGATCTTCAGTCGGAGTGTGGACTCCAATGCTTTCTCGTTCTCGGAAAACGACATCGTCGGTCATCATTTTTTGTTGCTTCACCGGGATATTATCCTCGGGGTTGCTACACTCCCCTACCTCGAGGTGTTGCTTGGCTACGTTGACGTATTGATCCAATGCCTTGGAACTATGCCCGGCGAGACAAAGTCCTCCGATTATGGTATTGATAACGATATTCTTTCCCTTTTGCTGGGCAGTTGGCCTGGCAGCAAGTTGATTCTGGTTCTGATTTGGGGCCTGTACGGCTTGCCCCCTATCTCTGGGCGTTACTCTGTATTCATCTAATTTTCCTTCTCGAAGAAGCCTTTCGACTACATCTCTTAGGTGACGGCATTCATTTGTCGAATGGCCGTGAATCTGATGAAAGAGACAAAACTTCCCCGTTTCACATTCTTTCTCTGTTGACTCTCTGGGAGGTGGCCTCTTATTCTGGAGGACGTCGTACGAATCCATGAAGATATTTTCCAGAGTATCATTTATTGGCGTATAACTCTCAAAGGCCCTGGGACGAGTCCTTCTCTGGGATTCATTCCCTCGGTTCCTCTTCCGGTTATTGCCATTACTATTATTATCATTGTTCCCTGACTGACGACCACCCTGATTCCGATTTCCAACATTAACTTCGACCTTCCCCGAGCTGTCTCCTGTCTGCTTAATGGCGACATTGCTCTGGATTTCCTCCTTATCGGTCGTTTTTGCCTTTCGGTTAGCATATACTTCTTCCCGGCACAAGTGTACGTTGGCCTTTTCGTAGAATAATTCTCTAGTATGGGGTGGCTTGCCTGCCAGGTATCTCCCAAATTCAGTGTCTTTATCTACTCCATCAATCAGAGTTGCGACAACGGTTGGCTCATGGGGATCTTTAACTTCAGTAGCGGCCAGGTTGAAACGGTCTAGGTACACCCTCAAACTTTCGCCTGGTCGCTGCTTGACAAGGAACAAGTCAATCACACTCTTTGTCTTTTGTGCATAGATGCGGAATTGTTCTATGAACTTTTCACTCAACTCCCTGAAGCTAGAAATCGATCTTGCTGGTAATCGGGTAAACCATAACAATGCTACATCCTCCAAGAATATGGGAAATGCTTTGCACTTGACAGCATCAGAAGCTGCGACAGCGGTCATTGACCAAGAATATCTCATCAGATGCTAGACGGGATCAGACCTACCCGCGTATCGGTTCATCTGTGGCATGATGAAACGCCTCGGGAAAGTAGCATCCAAAATATCATCAGTGAAAGGGGTGTGACTGCGGTCAATTCCCCAATCTTGATTCCGTTGTCCACGGCTATCTGCCAGAATTTGATGGATCATGGCTGCAACATTTGCACTAGTCAGTGGAGGTTCAGGGTCAGTGCTTCTGGCTCGGCGGGGTTCTCTAGTCTCTCTTCCGGGAGTAGTCACAAAATCCGGGGCTCGGATAGGGCTTCGTTGCCCCCTGTTACCATGAGCATGTGCGCGACGACGGGGCTGTGGCAGTCTGTTCTGTACAGGATTATCCACATCTCGAGCTCTGGGAGTTGCGGCGTGGTCGTTCACATTATGGTTTGAGGGCCCCGCCTCCAGCGCTTCTTCTTCTCGTGATGGCAGGGTTCAGAACCGAAGCTGCTCTATGTTTTCGGTTCTCTCATATGGTCGCCGCGGAGGTCTCGGCGAATCCTCTGACGAAGAAGAATATCCTGGAGTGAGCGGACGAGCTGGTGGCGTCCTTTGCCTTGCGAGTTCATCAAGCCTTCTATCCATAGCAGTCAAATTTTGTCGCAGGACGGAGCTTTCCTGCCTTTGGGCAGCCAATTCATCAAACAATCTCTCCCACATTTCGGAAAAGCGAGAGAGATCCCCCTCAGTAACGGGAGCAGCAGGGTCATATTGGTCATCATCATTTTCCCTTATGCGCAAAGAGCTTGAGCCATGTCGAGCGGAGGGGCCAGGACGGTAGGAGCGAGCCATAGGCTCCTTTCCAGGTCGAGTTGTAGTCCGGTCATCAATTCGGATCGCCGTGGATCGAGGATGGTGGTTCGCTACGCCCCCTTGGGATCGGTTCGTGGTCACGGTACGCGGGGGGTTCGTGGCGTTATCTCGGGATCGAGTAACAACTCCTTCAGCAGTCCGAATCGCCTCGTTCTCGTCGACTCGGAGTGTGGCGTCTTCATCGGATTGGTTCGCCCCCTGCGCTCCGCGATCCACAGTTTCCTCATTGCCTAGCTCGTGCACACTTTCCTCGATTGCTTCATTCGCGGTTTCATTGGTTCGTGAAGCTCGTACTTCCTTAGATCTCTTTCCAGCCATGATATCTGAATCGCTGGAATGTTCAAAGGACTGAATAGTGAAACTTTAGGACTGTTTTCTCGGTGAAAGCACCAAAATGTTAGATCAAAATCTGGACTTAACACCCAAATTGTTCTGAATCTTATAGAGTTTTAACTGAAGAATGAAGAAAAAGAAAATAACACACAAAATTTATAGTGGTTCGGCGTTAATGAGCCTACGTCCACTTTATATGTTATTGATTATACTTCGAATGCTGGTACAATCAATGATTTCTCTCTAGCTCACTTTTACAGTTGTGATTTCTCTCAGTAATTTAGCAACAAAACTGATAAGAAATGGTAATATGACAATAACGGCGGAATCAGTTCTCAATATTGCCAAAAGGATCCCAAAAAGTGCCAAGCTCTGGGCTATTTATAGCTGATTTTGTCAGGCGGGTCGTGGTAACACGTGGCACGAATCCCAAGAACATCGAATTGCATCGCCACCGTTGAAGAAATAGTCAAATTAGCCGTTGTGGGCAGGTGTCGCGATCCCCCTGAAAATCGGATCGTGCAAATGGGGAGAATCGGTCAAAATGACGGTTTGGGACACGTGTCGCTGGATCCGTACGTCTCGAATCGTTGAAGACTAGCTCGTGTTTGAACGGGTCAGAGGCTCCACCATGCATCAGGGGATCGGATCGGTCTATCCTGGGCAATAATACATGTACGGATCGAATCACATAGAGGTGTCGTTTCGCTGATGAAGTGGGGGCGATCCGATGGTGCGATCCAATGAGGGTCCGATCGTGCGATCCAATGAGGGGCGATCCGATCGTGCGACCCAATGAGGGGCGATCCGATCCTTCATGCTCTTAGGGAACGCAGTTACATACTTTCTTCTTATGAATGAACCTGGATGGCTTGGTCAAAAAGCTAGCCAACATTACTACTTGGGGATTTATGTAGTTTTATTTTGTTTTATGCTTCTTTATAAAACAATCAAGACAGAAATTATGATGTAATGATTTGGGAGTTGGTTTGAAACAGTTTGCTGTAATGTTTTGTTATGAACCATGTTTGAAATAAAGTTAGTCTTATTTTCCGCTGCTTATATATCTGTCTTGTATATTATCTGTGCCTTTTACCTATAATGCTCCACCAAAGTTAAGGCATTCCCTTTGTGAGTGACCTTAACGGAGGTGGGGTGTTTCACTTGGTATCAGAGCAAAGGTTTACCAGATCAGATAAAATTTTTGAAAAACTATTTTCAAAAAGAAGTATAAAGGAGCAATTTTCAAGAAAAAGTGTTTTGTTTTAAAAAGGCATAATCCCCCAAAGCCATATGCACTATCTTTCTATCCTTTGTTTTGAATCTTTCCATTTTCGTTTCAGCATGTTTGGGAATCTTAACCTTCCGGAGGGTGTACCGATACCTGGCTGGTTCAGGAGGTACCTAGAGGCTAGGGCCAACGACGCAGGCCCAACAGACATTCCTCCTCCCTAGCAGCTGCAGTTCCTCTTCCTCCTCCACGTGCAAATGCTTTCTCAAAAATATGTAAGGACTTTCGAGCCATGGGTGGAAATAACTTGAATGGAAATGAACCTTTCGTGGAAGCAAGAAACTCGCTCAAAGAAACTGAGGATTTGTTCGATATCTTCAAAATGGATGATAGGCAGAAGATACGGTTGGCAGTGTGGTTGCTCAAAGACGAAGCTTCCTATTGGTGGGAAGTCAATAACGCTGAAAGACCAGTTGAAACTTGGATGGATTTTAATGAAATTCCTCTCACAAGCTGGAAGAAGCCTTCAGATGGAGAAATTCTTAGCTCTCAAACAGGGAAGTATGACGGTCAAGGAATATGTCAACCAATTCAACCAGCTGGCTAGGTTCAGATTGGATTTAGTAAACACTCCTCATAAGAAGGCTCTTCGTTTTGTTAAAGGATTAAATGAGTGACTACACAGTGTAGCTATGTCCCATATACCTATGGGTGCAACTTACGAGAGGCTGGTGGACATGGCACTGCTACAAGAAGAAGATAAGGCTGGCAAGAAAGAGACAAAGGAGGAAGCGTCTCAAGATAAGAAAGGGGAAGGATCACAGAGCAAGAAGACAGACTCCAAGAAGGGCGGGAAGAACAACAAACCCCGTGACAAAATGAAGTGTAATTTTTTTGGCATTCCTGGACATCTGGTCAAAGACTGCAGGAAGAAGAAGAGGAAGATGGGTGGCTGTTTCCACTGTGGTGAGATAGGACACATGGCTAAGGACTGCCCAAGAAAGCAAGGGCAGAGAGCTGGACCTTCTTCTGGAGGACAAGTTCACGCTCTCACAGCACCTCCGCAAGAACGAGGTAAAAATATTTCTGTCAAAAGTTTAGTCTATCTTTTTGATCATCCTGTTCGTACACTATTTGATTCTGGCGCATCGCACTCATTTGTATCTACTGCTTTAGTTGAATCTTTGCACCTAGACACTAGTTTAGTAGAGGATCACTTGGTTGTTTCAAATCCAATTGGGGGCTCAACTTATTTGTCAATAATTTGTTTGGATTTGGAAATTTCAATACTAAGTGTGGGGTTTAGATGCAATGCTTATGTTTTGGGCTTCACAGGCTATGGGTTGATTCTAGGCATGGACTGGCTATCCAGTAATGGTGCCATCCTCGACTGTGAAAATAGAGTGGTTAAACTCATGACTCGCCTTGGTAACACTCTCGAAATTTCTTGTAATCCCATGAACTCTGTTATGCTTAGCTATCTAGAATCCCTTGATGCGTCTATTGAGAATTTGCAGTCTGTTAGAGTAGTCCGTGAATACTTGGATGTCTTTGAGGAGGTAAAGGGGTTACCTTTGAAGCGGAAGATAGACTTCCGCATATACCTCGTTGACAATGCAAAACCCATTGCTTTACCCATTAGACACATGGCACCAAGAGAGAGGAAAGAACTCAGCAAGAAAGTCAAAGAATTGCTTAAGAAAGGGTTTATAAGGCGGAGTATTTCTGAATGGGGAGCTCCAGTAGTGTTCGCAACTAAAGCAGACGGTTCACTTCTCATGTGCATTGATTATAGGGAGCTAAACAAGCTGACCAAGAAAAATAGGCACCCACTTCCAAGGATAGACGATTTGTTCGATCAGCTTGTAGGTGCATCGGTTTTCTCCCAACTAGATTTTGCTACCGGGTTTCATCAGCTAAGAATGGCTGAAGTCAGCATTGATAAGACCGCGTTCAGAACTTCGGATGGATTCTTCGAGTGGCTTGTCATGCCTTTCGGCTTGACAAACACACCGGCTTATTTCGTCGATTTGATGAGCTGGGTGTTCCGAGAGTTCATCAATAAGTTTGTGGTGGTCTTCGTAGATGACATCTTGATTTTCTCGAAGAGTGAGGGAGAGCATGCTCAGCATCTAAAAGAAGTCATGGATACTCTTCGTGCACATCAGTTGAAAGCCAAATTCTCCAAATGCCATTTTTTGAGAGAAGAAGTGAGATTTCTCGGACATGTGGTATCCAAGGAAGGGTTGGCTGTATACCCTGCAAAAGTAGTTGCGGTGCAAGATTGGAAGGTTCCACAGAATGCTATTGAAGTCCGAAGCTTCCTTGGGCTAGCAGGCTTTTATCGAAAGTTCATCAAAGATTTTGCGAAAATCTCAGCTCCACTTACAAAGTTGACAAAGAAGAACTTAACTTTCACTTGGGATTTGGATTGCGATATTGCTTTCCAATGCTTGAAAAGGGCTCTGACAACAGCTCCAGTTCTGACATTGCCGGATGGGAGAAAGATGTTTACCGTATATACAGATGCATGCGGTACGGGACTAGGCGCTGTCTTGATGCAAGAAGGGAAGGTAGTAGCTTATGGCGGAAGACAGTTGAGAGCACATGAGAAAAACTACCCAACCCACGATCTAGAGTTAGCTGTCATCGTCTTTGCGCTTAAGTCTTGGCGCCATTATCTCCTATGTGAGAAGTTTGAATTGTATACTGACCATAAATCGTTGAAGTACCTTTTCTCGCATAAAGATCTCAACTTGAGGCAGCAAAGATGGATGGAGTTTCTTGCCTCATATGATTTTGAGATTTCCTATATTCCTGGCAAGGGCAATGTAGTAGCAGACGCCTTGAGTAGAAATAAGCCGACCTTAAGCCCTCTTTTCGTAGAAAGGCAAAGCTTGGAGTACATAGCCAACTTTGATTTTAGACCCTCCATCGATCATGTGACTGGTTTGTTAGCATCGCTTGAGGTGTGTCCTACTCTTTTGGACTCGATAGGAGCCGTGCAACGTGAAGACCCTCAGCTAGTTGATATGATGGACAAGCTAATTAGGGGTGAGACTTCTAGTCACCTCAATAGATACTCCATCGATGATAAGGGTTGGTTGAGGCGGGATGGAAGACTATGCGTCCCACAAGCAAGGGATTTGGTGAAGAAAGTTCTTGAAGAAGCACACCATTCCAAGCTGACCATACACCCCGGTGGAGACAAAATGTACAAAGACATCAAAAGGGTTTTCTTTTGGGATGGCATGAAGAGGGATGTAGCTGAATTTGTTTCTAAGTGCATGATATGCCAACAAGTCAAGGCGGAGCAAAAGAAGCCTAGTGGTTTGCTTCATCCTTTAGAGGTCCCATAGTGGAAATGGGATAGCATCTCGATGGACTTTATTGATGGGTTGCCTAGGTCACGAAGAGGCTTTACCAGTATTTGGGTAATAGTGGACAGGCTCACAAAAAGCGTTCACTTCATACCCGTTAAGAGTAGAAGGACTGCCTCATCTCTAGCATCCATATATCTTAAAGAGATAGTTCGACTCCATGGGATACCCTCCAGCATTGTAAGTGACCGAGATCCTATCTTTACGAGCGAGTTTTGGAGGAGTTTACAAGAGTCTGTAGGCACACAACTATGTTTAAGCACGACCTATCACCCCCAAACCGATGGTCAGACGGAAAGAGTAAACAGAGTATTAGAAGACCTCTTGAGACTATGCATTCTTGACTTTGGAGGTAGATGGGAGGATCATCTTCCTTTGGTGGAATTTGCTTACAACAATAGCTACCAAACCACCAGAGGCATGTCACCCTTCGAAGCTTTATATGGAAGACCATGTCGATCACCAACTTGTTGGTGGGAGTCTACTTACAAGCTTATACTTGGACCAGATATGATTAGAGAGACTTCAGAGAAAGTGGACTTGATACGGAGAAGAATGAAGACTGCCCAAGATAGACAGAAGTCCTACGCAGATAAAAGAAGGACCGACCTTGAGTTTGAGGTTGGGGACATGATTTTCCTTAAAGTATCTCCTTTGAGGAACGTCGTTCGCTTCGGATCCACGGGAAATTTCGCACCAAGATTTGTAGGGTCGTTTCCTATCATCGAGAAGATTGGGAAAATGGCTTATAGAGTAGAGCTACCCGAAAGATTGGCAGGATTCCATAATGTCTTTCATGTTTATCACCTACGAAAGTGCTTACATGAGTCTACGGAAGTGATGGAACCAAGTATATTAGAGGAAGTAGAAGTAAAACGAGAGGCGACCGTGAGGAGAGTTCCAACTTGTATCTTGGGGACAGAAATCAAAAAGCTATGCAACCGTGAATTCAAGCTCGTTAAAGTTCAATGGAGCGACGCCGAGGAAGACGCGACTTGGGAAACTGAGGACAAAATATGCACAGCCTACCCATTTCTTTTTTAGGGTACATTTTGATCTCTCTCTTTCCGTAAGTTTATGCTTGTACCTATCTTTTTAAGTATATCTCCTTGGTCCCATCCTTTATCCTTAGGTAGAAAGCAATGGATGTAAACATGTACTAGAAACATGTTATGATTGATGGTTGCAAGTGGTTGCTAGTGGTTGCTCGTGGATGCATATACACACACTTTAGGTATTAGATCGGCTCAGTCACTTTCATATTGCATATGCACATATGTACTTGTATATGATTGAAACTTGATGTGTTATCATGTGGATGTTGCATTTGTATGAATGATAGTGCACTCATGTAGAAAGTATGATTAGGGGTGATTGCATACATAATGGACTCATGGTACCAACGTGAATTGCATTAAGGAGGTCAACTGAATCAGTAGACCGCCTGATTTTGCATTAGATAAGGACATGTACACACACTGTGCATATGATCATGAAGCATTAGAGGTCTTTTAAGGACAATGGACACCTGTGTTTGATGGTTGGGTAGATGGACGATTGGATGGTAGGATATACGTTCTTCTTGACTTGAAGATTTCGGGGACGAAATCCTTTAAGGAGGGGAGAATGTAACACCCCTTATTTTCTGTAAACACTAAGGACACAAATTAAAGAATATTTAATTTTATATGTGAGAATTAATGGAAACGGGTTACGCCATTACGTTCGTCTCGGAATTCTGCTTGGGATAGAGTTCGAGTTTGCGTGAATTGGACTCCGTATGAAGGAGTTATGGTCTCTAGAAGTTTCAGTAGTTTTAATAAATAGTTCAGAAATTCAAAATTCAAAGTCAGAAGAAGAAGCGGGTTGGGCGGGAAATTTCCCGCCCAGGGATCAGGTCGACCAGGGGGTCGACCCTAGTGTCGACCTCCCTTATACAGGTAGACCTTAGTGTCGACCTGGGGGTCGACCTGGGGATCGACCTACCACCCCTCGTGCAGATCTGAAAATTTGTGTGTTCTGACTCCTTGCTGAGTCATTAGGGCTGATTTGGCTATTCTATCTTGTCTGGATGGTCTTGATCGCTTCTGGGTTGATCTGACGGCTCTAAATTAATCAACTTCTATATAAGCAACCTAAATCTAAACCCTAAGCCACACAAAAAAATATTCCTAGAGCTGTCATGCCGTCAGTAGTAAACCTAGAATAGTCGTCATCTCTTTCAACTCAAAGACAAGATAGAAGCTACATCAAAATCTAATCTAATCTAATTCAACTAATTCAACGATCTACATCAAAGGCGAGCAATTCAGTTTCAGAATACAGATCCCAGAACTTAAGAATTCCTTTTTGATTGTAAGTATAGTTACCTTTCAGATGTGAATAAATTAAAGACGTGATTTGTAATGAATTGGAAAATAGAATTTGAACCAAGTTGTATGTGATTAATGATGCGAATTCATGTCTAATTCTTGCGATAATTTGGTCATGTATGTCTTGGAATGATTGTGGTTTATTTGAACTTATCGTATCATGTGGAAATTGGTGATGAACTTATTATGATTTAGGGTACGAAACCATCATACCACATATAAGTTTGACAATCCTTTCATGATGTGTCATATGCACGTTACATGCTTTATGTTAGTCAAGATCTATATATATGTTCGTATGCAAGATACATGTTTTATGTTAGACCCCAAGTCAAGATCTATATATATATGTTCATACGCAAAGTTACATGTTCTGTGTTAGATCCAAAAATTAGATCTATATTTATATGCATGTTTATAAAGTGGATCCATGCAAGTTCATATGATCATTATTGTTAGATCTAGTTCACATCTACATGTTAAAGTTAAACTTATACATGCTTTGGTAATGAACATGTCATGATTCTCCTAAATTATGCTAGTTTATAAACCAAGTTGTGTTCACCTATGCCTAGATCTACATGTTCACATGCTTAGGCTTATGCTATTTCTATCCAATTTAATTGCAAGTTTCATGAGACATGTTAATTTAAATTTACGTCACATATGTTTGATTAAATGTTCCCTTATTTTACCTCTTGTTTATAAATTGGGCAAATCTGCGGGCCTAATAATTTTATGTGATTAACGCGAACGTATAACGGGGGTAACGCTTGGAAAAACTTGAAAATTACATATAATTGGCATGTTAGGCATAATTAGAATAAGTGGCATGAAAATTGGTATAATTTACATACCAAAAATTATGAATTTGATATTAAGAGGAAAGTGGGCCATGAAAATAAATTGTTGACAAATTTACATATAAGCATAAAAGAATAGATATGTAAATTTAGAAAAGACGAATATGCCTAACCTGAGGTTAGACTGAGTTGTGGTGTAAAACTGCCCGGAACCGACCGACACATCCAGTGACCATAACAATACCTGTCTAATGTGGGTGGTTAGTGCATTGAGCCCAAAAAGGACCTGAGGTTAGACTGAGTTGTGGTGTAAAACTGCCCGGAACCGACCGGCACATCCTGTGACCACAACAATACCTGTCTAATGTGAGTGGTTGGTGCTCTAATAAAGCTAAGTCAAGATTGGTAGGGTTAATTCAATTAAGGAAACACTTAACCAATTCAACATGTTAACTAAACTGATGGGTGGGGTTAGGTAAACTTGGACACTTAACCAATTTAACATGTTGGCTAGGAAACCCTAGTAACGGGGACCCATTTAAGTAGTAACCCACACAGATGTATCATGGTACCCTGAACTAGGAAGGGTGGGGCACGATTACTGGGCTGATTATAAGCGGTCAAAACGTCGGCGGGTGGTGCGTTAGTGTAGGTTCCTACGGAGTACGGGCGTGCACGTACTATGGAGTGGAAAAAGCAGGCACTGGGCATCAGTAGTCATACACTGTGCATCTTGAATCGTGTCGGGTTGCCACCATAGGACTTGATACACCCCAGGTTGGGACCAGAACAGGTATCTACAATCAAGCGGGGGCCGAATGACACACGTGATAAATGTATGCGAGTAGGAGCCGATCGATAAAAAGGGATCACTTCACCATGTATATGGGGTGCCAGTTGGGACAAGTATAAATAGGTGCAGGGAATTAGACATGGGTGCGATGTATATTCGGTTTACCCTGCTTTGTGTAGTTTTATGTTAGATTGTTGTTCTAGTACTGTCCTATTTTCAGTTTATTCCTATCATGACCTTTTCCTTATTCACACACTGAAAAGTCACTGGACTTACTCAGACTTATGTCTAACCCATTTTTCTTTCGCTCTCTTTTCTTCCATTCCCCCCCCCCCCCAGGTACCCAGGGAGGGAATAGCTTAGCTTAATTTGGACCGTTCATCTTTCCAAGCTTGAAGACTCTGTGATGTATAGCTTGGAATCTCTTGCATTTGGCTATGGCTTTGGATACTCTACTACTTGGGGATTTATGCAGTTTTATTTTGTTTTATGCTTCTTTATAAAACAATCAAGACAGAAATTATGATGTAATGATTTTGGAGCTAGTTTGAAACAGTTTGCTGTAATGTTTTGTTATGAACCATGTTTGAAATAAAATTAGTCTTATTTTCCGCTGCTTATATATATCTGTCTTGTAAATTATCTGTGTCTTTTACCTATAATGCTCCACCAAAGTCAAGGCATTCCCTTTGTGAGTGACCTTAACGGAGGTGGGGTGTTTCAGTTTGAGTATGGCTTATCATCCCCAAACCGATGGTCAGACCAAGAGAGTCAATCGTGTTTTGGAAGATCTCCTGAGGGCTTGTGTGTTTGACTTTTGTGGATCATGGGAGGACCATCTACATTTAGTCAAGTTTGCTTATAATAATAGCTACCAGTCTAGCATTGGGATGGCACCATACGAGGCATTGTATGGAATTGTAACAACCCGAAAAATCAGAACCAATTTAAAATTTTTATTTTGGCAATTTTAATGAATTTTGAATATTTAAAATGAATTATTTTAAATAATAATGACTAGAAATTTATTTTGAATAGAATTAGAACGTATATATTTATTTGAATCGACGTTAGAATATAAATATTTATTTTTAAATATAAAAGGAATTGAAAATGGTGCGTTAGTTTGAAAATTCGATTTCCAATTCAAATGAATGTACAGGATTCGAAATAAACTGGATTTTGGCGAAACAAAAAATATTTGAATCAATTTGAAAATATCTTTCCAACGAATCCAAAAAATTGAAATTTCATAGCGGGAATAAAAAGTTATGCCCAGTTGAAAATTCAGAATAGTCGCTATGGAATTTTGGCCCTTAAAAATAGCGATTTTGCAAACGACCTACGTTTTCGACGAAACCACTTTTGTTGGATCCGGGATGTCAAGTTATTGCTAGTGTAATAACCCGGAAAATCTGAACCAATTTAAAAATTTTATTTTGGCAATTTTAATGAATTTTGAATATTTAAAATGATTTATTTTAAATAATAACGACGAGAAATTTATTTTGAATAGAATTAGAACGTATATTTTTATATAAATCATCGTTAGAATATAAATATTTATTTTTAATTATAAAAGGAATTGAAAATGGCGCGGTAGTTTGAAAATTCGATTTCAAATGAATGTACAGGATTCAAAATAAACCAGATTTTAACGAAACCAGAAATATTATTTGAATCTATTTGAAAATGTTTTTCCAACGAATCCGAAAAATTGAAATTTCATAGCGGGAATAAAAAATTATGCCCAGTTGAAAATTCAGAATAATTGCTATGGAAAATATAGCCCTTAAAATGGAAATTATGCAAACGACCTCCGTTTTCAATGAAACCACTTTTGTTGCATTCGGGATGTCAAGTTATTGCTAGATTCCAAAATTCATAATTTTTGGGGTCAATATGTGAGCGCGGCAAACAAAAACGTGTTTTGGCAGTTTCAGTCAATTTGGATCGACCAGAAAATGGCCATTTTTCAAAGGTCTCCAAATTCGATGAAATTAGTTTTGTTAGAACCGTATCATTAATACGAAGCTAGAAAATAATTTCCGGGAATTTTTAGAGTCCGTATGTGTCCCCGGTAAATTGAAATGAGCGTTCAAATTCAATATATAGATTTATATTTTGATTTTGACGGAAACCGATCGAAACAGCCAAACTGGCTTACGATACATAACCCATTGTGTTCGGAATGGGGGTAATTAGTTATGGACGACAGTCGGTGGGTCTCCTTTGGAGGTCGAAATAAAAAATTACTTTTTGGGAATTATTAAATTAAAAAAAATTGAAAAAGGGGGTCAACACCCCCTTCTCTCTTCCAAACCCGATTACGCGTTCACAAAATAAAAAAAAGAGGGGTGGGGGAGTCGCGCGCCGCCAAGCCGCGCTAGCCACCGCGCCACCGCCGGGGCAGGCGCTCCCCTCCGCCAAACCCCCTCCCTCTCACGCCTCGCCCACTTCTTCTCCGTTGAAAGATCACCCCCCTCCAAAACCCATCCCCACCACTGCTACAGGACCCACCGCGCACTAGGAGCCGCCACCGCCGGAGCTCGCCTGCGCGCCTTCCCCCACTACCAAGGCCGACGTGAATCGCCCCCTTCCTTCGCTGTAAGAATATTTATTTTATATTAATTTATCTTAAATATTTAGTTTAGTTTAATCGATTTAATCAATGAAAAAAAATGATTTTTATTTTGAAGAAAAATTCGATTTTTATTTTAAAGAAAGGTTAAATTTTTATTTAACATGAAAGGTTTGATTTTCAAATATAAAAAGGTTTGATTTTAAAATTAGAAAAGATATGATCTTGATTCATATAAAATATGATTTTTATATTATAGAGACAAAAATATGATTTTTATATTATAGGAATAATAAAAATATGATTTTTATAATATGTAGATAATAAAAATTCGATTTTTATTATATATGAAGGGAAATAAAAATTCGGTCTTTATATAAGAAGTTGAAATATAAAAATATAATTTTTATATAGAAAGAAGGGTTGTAAAAATATATGAAGTAGAAATAAAAATATGATTTTTATTTATTGGAATGAAGCGATAAAAATATGATTTTTATATATGAACAGAGTGAAAAGGATGCGTTGGAATTTCGAACAAATCCAAACAGTTCAAAAAAAAAGACTGGCGGAGTGGATCCCAAAGGTGAGAACTTCTCACTTTTAATTTATTTTCTATTTAAAAATATATATTAGGATGCAGACGGTGCTTAGCAGCACCCGACACCCGTCGTCCACAGACCATGGACGACTTGTTTGTTTGTTTGATTGTGTTGTGAAAATTGATTGTGTGATGTGGAATGAAATAAAATATTTTATAGTTAAAAATATAATTTTTAACGTGTATTTGAATAAAATAAATATTCATAAACAAATCGGACGATTTGTTTATGTACACACATTTGACTGATATTGATATGGACGATAAATTTTACACATCACCCAGTTGCACAAATAAATCTGTATTTGTTGATTGAAACCCTACACGGGTATCGGGATGAAATTGGACATACACTAATCCCAATAATTAGTTGTATGTCGATTGATTGATTGATTGACAGACTGTGTAAGCGTTGAATATTTATATTTAATGCTTATACAGTGTAGAATGCACTATGGATGATGGTTGACTGTGTTTCATTGTTGTTGTGTACATGTGTGTGTGAAATCCATATAAATCAAATTATATGGTAATTGACTGTGTTTGATTCCAGTTCAGAAAGAATAAATATTTTAAAATAACGATTATTTTAAAATGATGAATACTTGAAAATATTATTCAGTAAAAATCAAAATCTGATTTTGATGTCCGATTTGGGATGGACACTAATATATTTAAATATACAAAGCTGTGTTAATTAGATTAACGCCATTTTGACGTGAACGATATTTATATCGATTTTATTCATTTTTACAATGAATATCGAAAAGGAAATGATTTTGAAATATAATGTTTTGAAAATACTATCATTTATATACCGATGATATGGAATATTCAATTTTGATTTGAAATTGAATATAAAGTTAAAATTGTTTTGAAAACGAATTTAAAACGATTTATAAAATACGTTTTAAAAAGGAAATCGACGAAATATATATAATATATACTATATATATAATGGCCGGAATAGAACGCGACGCAACAGTTCGCGAATTTCGACCATTGACTTCGAACGGATATTACGGGAGATCCGACCGGCTGATTCTCCTAAAACCGGAACCGTTGGGTTCGTATGGAAAAGAGCTTTCTAACAAATATGAGAGATTTGAAATCTAACTGTTGGATTTGGAATTATGTCCAAATCAAATCTGGAAAAGGTCGTTGTAAGTGCAGTTCGATGGCCGTTTATGGAAATCGACTATACGGGCCTTGATAAAATTATTAAAAATATCAATAATTTGTGTAAAATCATAATAAATGATTTGGAAAGAATTGGGATGAAAAATCCCATATTTGAAAAGATAAAAAAATATTTTTATCGAAATGAACTAGTTATGAACTAGAATTATAAATTCAATATTTTTAAAATAATTAAATTGGATCTTAAATGGTTTTAAAAATAACCAAAATTTCTAACATATGAATTGGAATGGATTTGAATCGAAATTATCTTCGGAATATTTCGATATTGGATTCCGTGATTATACGGATATTATGGAGGAATTTGGAAGATATATATCGTTATTCCAATACGATATTTGTTGATTTCAGAATTTGATATTGAATAAAAGCCGATATATTTTCTATTCAGAGCCTTGTATTTAATATCAAATGGGATTTGGGTTTGTCGTGAATGGTGTCTTCATCAACACCGTTCTTAAACCCAGTTGAGAAAAGATTAAATCTATTTATTTAGATTTAATGAAGTATACCAATTAATTAATATATTTAATTGGAATTGAATTATGTAAGAACCAGTAACTTCCCCGTGAAGGAAAGAGCGGATACTTTGAGAACAACACACAAAAGAACGCAGACGGAATAACATTTCATTGTTATTACAACAATTCCATCAGATACAAGAATATACAGAGTATAAATGAATAAATTACATTCGACAAATATCAAAGATTACAATAAATTACATAGTAGCGGAAAAATATACAAAAGCACAACTGAAAGTGATACACGGATACAGAGCTTCCCGAGCATCGTTCCAGCTGTAAATCAGGATCCTGTGAATATAAATCTGCAAAACCAAAACTACTAGCTACCCGTGTGGAAAATAGGGGCACCCAGAGTTTAGGTTAAAACAATAAACTCCAGGTCAGTCATGTGACTGGTGTGAGAACTAAAACAGTTATAATTCTTTATTTTAAAGTTCTGTAAATCAAGGGACCACGCCGTATAACACGGAACGGGTTTCCTCCCAAGGATACCAGTGCATAGAACAAACAACGCAATGCTAAATAAAGAAAAATGAAGCTGTTATAAGACCCAGGTCCCATCACACAATGCAACGCAAGCCGGAGGATAGGGTTTTTACCTTATAACAGCCAAAGCATGTTTGATACGTTTAAATCACATTATTTGATACTATTATAAGTGTATAGTGTCAAAACAATTTCAATCATAAATATCAATCATAGGCGGCATGAATGACCCATACCATTATGTCGCCATACTAGGTTCTACAAATAAAACCGAAACACACGTATTGGAAAATTGATTCCATCATGAGTCGAGGCAAGGGGCAAGCTCCTCTCCGCGTTCGAGACACTCTAGCAAATGTCCCAGGACCCCACTCTGATCCTTTGGAACCTCTGAGGTCGGTCCTCTCTTACTTTTAAGGATTAGTTATTTCGGAACACACGTTTCCCGGTCCTTACAGACCTATATCCGAGGCGCCTCGCATTCCAACAACCACACAGGTGAAAAGTATATAAATGTCAGGCCTGGTAGGTCACTGACACCACCCTAGCTAGAAAGAAACGTCGTGCACTCCTTGGGTCCGTCTCCCGTTTTTGACTCATACCGAGGTGTGAGGCTCGCGAATTCACGCTATACACAAAGCTACGCCACATAGGCCGTGCTTTGATCATCAACCACAAGACTTTGCTTTTCAACAAAAGCCTTGATCAATTGCCACTTACGCGTGCCACACTGGCAATTCACTCCATGCGACTGATGTCCATCGATATACAACCTCTGAGCTCGTACGTCTCAGAGAAGGGCATTAAGTAAGAGAATAAATTCTCTGCCGCCAAACAGATGTATATTTAATAGAGATCAATCAACAAAGAATAAAATCCAATGTCAGACACACAATCCATTTACAAGTTCATTCTGGGTCTGAACGAAAGCACTTTCCTCGCATATCCATCCATCTCCAAGTACGTCTAGACGATCAGCAACTGTTTCCCTCATCTTGGGTGTACAGCCCAATCGAGATCATCAGTAATCACCCAAACGATGTGAAGACTTCCGGTCTTCAACCACCGTCTTCATCTTCGACATCTCGTCGAATCGGTTATTCAGAATGGGTATAACCCCGGCCTTTCTGAATAACCCACGTATATAGTAAACAAATGTTACACAAACACAACGAACGCCTCATTCCAATTCAGAATATTCTTTTATTCACAAAATCACATTCTTAGGGAAAGGTTCCCATTAATTTTATCCAAGATAAATTCTTCTAAATTTATTCTTTAATCTTCCTTTGGATATCATTTCAAACTAATCGGGATTAGCGAACCACACCGAAGTAATTATTTATTTTATTTCCCAATCCCAACCTATTCATCCCATGGAGCAAAACTGGTAATACTCCATACCTAACACCACGGTGTTATCGGTAAAATTAATTACCATTTCACGTTTCAATCTAATTAAAGATTTAACTATCGCTTTGGAGCAAAACTGGTGATACTCCACTCTCGATCACTTTTCAGATTTGATAATTTAAATTATCAATGCACATTTTAATCTAATTAAATATTCATTAAAACTACACTTAGTTTTATTCCTTTTAAAAATCAACATCTTGCCTTTAACTGGGTTAAAGAACCAATGTCATCTAAAACACGATTCACGATAAACCCAAATCACATTTGATATTAAATACAGGGCTCTGAATAGAAAATATACCGGCTTATATTCAATATCAAATTCTGAAACCAACAAATATCGTATTGGAAATAACGATATAAAATATATCTTTCAAATTCCCATAACAATATCTGTATAGTCACGAAATCCAACATCGAAATATTCCGAAGATAATTTCGATTCAACTCCAGTCCAATCCACGTATTGGGAATATTGATTATTTTTAAAATCACTTTCAAATTCAATTTATTTATTTCAAAAATAAATTGATTTTAATTCTAGTTCAAAACTAGTTCATTTCGATAAAAATCTATTTTTATCTTTTCAAATATGGAATTTCTCAGACCATTTTTCCCCAAATCATTTCTTATGATTTTACATAAATTATGGATATTTTTAATAATTTTATCAAGGCCCGTACATTCGATTTCCATCAACGGCCATCGAACTGCACTTACAACGACCTTTTCCAAATTTGATTTTGACATAATTCCAAATCCAACCGTTAGATTTAAAATTTCTAATATTCATTGGAAAGCTCATTTCGATACGAACCCAACGGTTCCGGTTTTAGGAGAATCCGACGGTCGGATCTCCCGCAACGTCAATTCGAAGTCAATGGTCGAAATTCACAAACTGTCGCGGCGCGTTCTATTCAGGCCATTATATATATAATATTTATTACATATATATATATATATATTTCATCGATTTCCTTTTTCAAACGTATTTTATAAATCGTTTTAAATTCGGTTTCAAAACCATTTCAACTTCATCTTCCATTTCAAATCGATTTGATTTCAATTCGAATTCATTCCAATTTTATTTAATTCGAATTCAAATTCTAATTCATTTCAATTCAATTCAAATTCTAATTCGTTTCAATTCAATTCAAATTCTAATTCGTTTCAATTCAATTCAAATTCTAATTCAATTTGAATTCATTTCTATTCAATTCTATTTGAATTTACCTTCTATTTAATTCAATTCGAATTCTATTCAATTCGAATTGAATTCATTTTCAACTCGATTCGAATTCATTTCAAATTGATTCAATAAAATTGCAATTTGAATTTTATTTCAAAATATTAAATTTTGAAATCACTTTTCAATATTCATTATAGAACGAATAAAATCGATATAAATATCGTTCGCGCATCTCTAATCAACACGGCTTTATATTTTTCAAAAACTTCTTTATTCTATTCAACAAATGAATATTTATCCCATTCAATACATGAATCTATATTTTTTTCAACACACGACTAATCTCAACACATGAGTACTATCAACACATCACTATTTTTGTTATGTAAAATATTTTAAAAAATTATGGTATCTATCGTTTGATTTTCAATCAGACTCCACCGTGAAGTAGATTCTAATTTTAAATATGATAAAGATGTAATTTTTATTATTTAAAATATTTTACTCAACACATGATCATCGTCAACACATGACTATTTTTATATTCAACACATGAATTTTCTTTTAAGATATTCATTATTTTCTCGATTGGAATGAGGCCCAATCAATCACCATATAATGTTAATTATATGGATTCCATACAACACATGTATATAATAGCAATGATAAACAATCAACCATCATCCAAGGTGCACCACACAACTGCATAAGCATCAAATATAAATAATCAACGCTTACACAGTCTGTCGACCAATCGATCGACATACAATTAAATAATTGGGATTAGTGTACGCCAAATATCATCCCAACACCTGTGTGGGGTTTCAAATCAACAAACACTTATTTTTATTCGTGCAGTTGGGCAATGTGTAAAATTTATCATCCCAATCAATATCAGTCAAATCAGTGTATACAAACAAATCGGTCGATTTGTTTATAAATATTTATTTATTCACATTCACGTTAAAAATTATATTTTTAACGATAAAATATTTTACTTCAACCATCTACAATTTATTATCGATTTCACATCAACATCACAAACAATTTTCACAACACATCAATCAAACAAACAAGCCATCCATGGTCTGTGGATGACGGGTGTCGGGTGCTGCTAAGCACCGTATGCATCCTAGTATATATATATATATAACTAGAAAAGAAATTTAGAGTGAGAAGTTCTCACCAATAGCTATCCCAACTCCACGACACTTCATTTATAGAAACCTTCGTCGTTCTCGCCTTTTGTCACTTTCGTTGCCCGTAGCCACTACATATATAAAAATCACATTTTTATATTGTTGCTATGTATATAAAAATCATATTTTTATCATTACTCCAAAGATAAAAAATTTATTTTTACATTGCTACTCTCTATATAAAGACTTCGCCTTTTCACATATAAATATTTCGCCATTTCTATTTCATCACTATAAAGTGGTATTTTTAGTATCCATATAATATGAAAATCGTATTTTTATACTTTTCATACTATAAAAATCATATCTTTGCATTGCTACCACTATAAAGATCACATCTTTATTACTCTACATTATATAAAATCATATTTTTATTCTTCTAACTTCTATATAAAAATTATTTCTTTTTCATATATAAAAATACGATTTTTACTCTTCCTTTTCATATATAAAAATACGATTTTTACTCTTCCTTTTCATATATAAAAATACGATTTTTACTCTTCCTTTTCATATATAAAAATACAATTTTTACTTAACACACTATGGTAATTACAACTAAAATAAATAAAACTGATTTAAAATAAAATTCACCTTTGAAATTGAAGAGGGGTTTCGTTGTTTGAATCGAGCAAGGAGGGGGTTGGCTGCGTTGGACCACTGGAGGAGGCGGAGGGGAGAGAGGCGAAGTTCATCGGAGAGGCGGCGGCATCCTTGGACAGCGGCGACGAGGGCGGGCACGAAGGCGACGGGGTGCTGTCTAGGGTTTTGGGTGCGCGCAGAGAAGGGGGGAGAGAAGAGGAGGCTAGGGCGACGGAGCGGTTGGGGGGGTCGACGTGGGCGGCGGTGGTCCGATGGGTGGAGGAGGAGGATCGAAGTTTTTTTTTTTCTGTTGAAATGAATTTCAACGGAGGGGGGGCTGAGAAGGTAAAGGAAGAGGGAGAGAGGAAATTTTATTTCTAATTATTTAATTTCTAAAATGGTACTTTTTATTTCGACCTCGAAACGAGGCCCACCGCCTGTCGTCCATAGCGTTTCACCCCATTCCGAACACAATGGGATATGTATCGTAAGCTGATTCGACCGTTTCGATCAGTTTCCGTTAAAATCAACATATAACTCTATATATTGAATTTGAACGCGCATTTCAATTTACTGGGGTCACATACTAACTCGAAAAATTCCAGAAAAATATTTTCTAGCTTCGTATTGACGATACGGTCCTAACAAAACTAGTTTCGTCGAATTCTGAGACCGTTGGAAAAATGGCCATTTTCCAGTCGATTAAAATCAACTGAAATTGGTCAAACACGTTTTCCCTTGCCACGCTCACATATTGATTCGAAAAATTATGAAATTTGGAATCTAACAATAATTTGACATCACGGATCCAACAAAAGTAGTTTCGTCGAAATCCGAGGTCGTTTGCAAAATTCCCATTTTTAAGGGCCTGAATTCCATAGCGACTATTCAGAATTTTCAACTGGACATATCTTTTGATTCCCGCTATGAAATTTCAATTTTTCGGATTCGTTAGAAAGATATTCTCAATTAGATCCTAATATTTTTGGTTTCACTAAAATCCGGTTTATTTTGCACCCGGTACATTCAATTGAAGTTTAAAATCGAATTATCGAACTACCCCGCCATTTTCAATTCCTTTTATAATTATAAATAATTATTTATAATCTAACGACGACGTATATAATATATACGTTCGAATTCCATTCAAAATAAATTTTCGTTGATATTATTTAAAATAATTCATTTTAAATATTCAAAATTCACTAAAATTGCCAAAATAAAAATTTTTAATTGGCTCGCATTTCCTGGTTGTTACATTCTCCCCCACTTAAAACTTTTCGTCCCCGAAAAGGAACAAGGTCGAAAGTGGTTTGATTAATCAACTCTACGTTCGATCTGGCTTCCACTCTCCAACTTTTCAGTTTCTGAGAATTTTCAAATTCTTCAAAAATTTGGCTAACACCCTAAATTTTCGAAAAATTTCGCCATAACCTCCCCTGCACCAGGAGCCACGGGAAAATCCCGAAATTGCCATACTGGCCTTCTGATCTCAAAAAGAAAAAGAAAAGGCCAAGCGGCTAGCCAATCGGCTCATAAAATCATCATCACCCAAACAAAACAGTAAATTATAGTAAACATGTACCTATTTGTAAGGCAAACAAATTTTATTCTTCTGATCTAGCCTCCTTGCTATGACCTGTTCAATGTAAGTACATGTATATGCAAGCAAATGCGACCAATTTTTAATACAATTCAATATTTGATTCTATTAGGGTAAATGGTTCAAAATTATCAAATAAACAAACAACACAAACATCAATCAATTAGTGAATTAGAGTTTCAAATTCATAATTTTGATACATATACAGAAAATCATGTTTTGATGCCAATTCACAACAATGTATTCTAGCTATATTAGTTTTGGTTCTCACACCAGTCTAATGGAAATATATAGATATCACACCTTCGAAACACGAACTCAAATATTGATAATGCGGCCGCATTACCAGAATTATCTCCGGGCGACTAGAATGTGACTCTATATCTATCCAGTATATTAAAACTTCGAATATACGTTCATGACGCGTATACGCGAAATCTATATATCTCGATTGTCCAAATTCAAAATAAATAAATAATCAAATACGTTTAAAACGATTTAAATTTTCAAAACAAAATTGTTTTCATTTGAAAAATATACTCTTCACACTCGTTCTAGGATACTACTGATCCCATCTCTAACGAGTAATTCTAATTGGATATTACTAATCCAATATCTGATGAATTCTTTCGTATGGTTCTAATGTGTCTTGTTCTCTAGCTCTGTAAACCAAAGATCTGATACCAACTGTAAGAACCCGTAACTTCCCCGTGAAGGAAAGAGCGGATACTTTGAGAACAACACACAAAAGAACACAGACGGAAGAACATTTCATTGTTATTACAACAATTCCATCAGATACAAGAATATACAGAGTATAAATGAATATATTACATTCGACAAATATCAGAGATTACAATAAATTACATAGTAGCGGAAAAATATACAAAAGCACAACTGAAAGTGATACACGGATACAGAGCTTTCCGAGCATCGTTCCAGCTGTAAATCAGGACTCTGTGAATATAAATCTGCAAAACCAAAACTACTAGCTGCCCGTGTGGAAAATAGGGGCACCCAGAGTTTAGGTTAAAACAATAAACTCCAGGTCAGTCATGTGACTGGTGTGAGAACTAAAACAGTTATAATTCTTAATTTTAAAGTTCGGTAAATCAAGGGACCATGCCGTATAACACGGAACGGGTTTCCTCCCAAGGATACCAGTGCATAGAACAAACAACGCAATGCTAAATAAAGAAAAATGAAGCTGTTATAAGACCCAGGTCCCATCACACAATGCAACGCAAGCCGGAGGATAGGGTTTTTACCTTATAACAGCCAAAGCATGTTTGATACGTTTAAAACACATTATTTGATACTATTATAAGTGTATAGTGTCAAAACAATTTCAATCATAAATATCAATCATAGGCGGCATGAATGACCCATACCACTATGTCGCCATACTAGGTTCTACAAATAAAACCAAAACACACGTATTGGAAATTGGATTCCATCATGAGTCGAGGCAAGGGGCAAGCTCCTCTCCGCGTTCGAGACACTCTAGCAAATGTCCCAGGACCCCACTCTGATCCTTTGGAACCTCCAAGGCCGGTCCTCTCTTACTTTTGAGGATTAGTTATTCCTGAACACACGTTTCCCGGTCCTTACAGACCTATATCCGAGGTGCCTCGCATTCCAACAACCACACAGGTGAAAAGTATATAAATGTCAGGGCTGGTAGGTCACTGACACCACCCTAGCTAGAAAGAAACGTCGTGCACTCCTTGGGTCCGTCTCCCGTTTTTGACTCATACCGAGGTGTGAGGCTCGCGAATTCACGCTATACACAAAGCTACGCCACACAGGCCGTGCTTTGATCATCAACCACAAGACTTTGCTTTTCAACAAAAGCCTTGATCAATTGCCACTTACGCGTGCCACACTGGCAATTCACTCCATGCGACTGATGTCCATCGATATACAACCTCTGAGCTCGTACGTCTCAGAGAAGGGCATTAAGCAAGAGAATAAATTCTCTGCCGCCAAA
Source organism: Allium sativum (assembly GCA_030737875.1). Taxonomy (NCBI): domain Eukaryota; kingdom Viridiplantae; phylum Streptophyta; class Magnoliopsida; order Asparagales; family Amaryllidaceae; genus Allium; species Allium sativum. Next base: position 126,376,739 of record CM060927.1, on the reverse strand, counting down.
CAGATGTATATTTAATATAGATCAATCAACAAAGAATAAAATCCAATGTCAGACACACAATCCATTTACAAGTTCATTCTGGGTCTGAACGAAAGCACTTTCCTCGCATATCCATCCATCTCCAAGTACGTCTAGACGATCAGCAACTGTTTCCCTCATCTTGGGTGTACAGCCCAATCGAGATCATCAGTAATCACCCAAACGATGTGAAGACTTCCGGTCTTCAACCACCGTCTTCATCTTCGACATCTCGTCGAATCGGTTATTCAGAATGGGTATAACCCCGGCCTTTCTGAATAACCCACGTATATAGTAAACAAATGTTACACAAACACAACGAACGCCTCATTCCAATTCAGAATATTCTTTTATTCACAAAATCACATTCTTAGGGAAAGGTTCCCATTAATTTTATCCAAGATAAATTCTTCTAAATTTATTCTTTAATCTTCCTTTGGATATCATTTCAAACTAGTCGGGATTAGCGAACCACACCGAAGTAATTATTTATTTTATTTCCCAATCCCAACCTATTCATCCCATGGAGCAAAACTGGTAATACTCCATACCTAACACCACGGTGTTATCGGTAAAATTAATTACCATTTCACGTTTTAATCTAATTAAAGATTTAACTATCGCTTTGGAGCAAAACTGGTGATACTCCACTCTCGATCACTTTTCAGATTTGATAATTTAAATTATCAATGCACATTTTAATCTAATTAAATATTCATTAAAACTACACTTAGTTTTATTCCTTTTAAAAATCAACATCTTGCCTTTAACTGGGTTAAAGAACCAATGTCATCTAAAACACGATTCACGATAAACCCAAATCACATTTGATATTAAATACAGGGCTCTGAATAGAAAATATACCGGCTTATATTCAATATCAAATTCTGAAACCAACAAATATCGTATTGGAAATAACGATATAAAATATATCTTTCAAATTCCCATAACAATATCTGTATAGTCACGAAATCCAACATCGAAATATTCCGAAGATAATTTCGATTCAACTCCAGTCCAATCCACGTATTGGGAATATTGATTATTTTTAAAATCACTTTCAAATTCAATTTATTTATTTCAAAAATAAATTGATTTTAATTCTAGTTCAAAACTAGTTCATTTCGATAAAAATCAATTTTTATCTTTTCAAATATGGAATTTTTCAGCCCAATTTTCCCCAAATCATTTCTTATGATTTTACACAAATTATGGATATTTTTAATAATTTTATCAAGGCCCGTACAGTCGATTTCCATCAATGGCCATCGAACTGCACTTACAGCGACCTTTTCCAAATTTGATTTGGACATAATTCCAAATCCAACCGTTAGATTTCAAATTTCTAATATTCATTGGAAAGCTCTTTTCGATACGAACCCAACGGTTCCGGTTTTAGGAGAATCTGACGGTCGGATCTCCCGTAACGTCAATTCGAAGTCAATGGTCGAAATTCATGAACTGCCGCGGTGCGGCGTGTTCTATTCAGGCCATTATATATAATATATATATATTATATATATATTTCATCGATTTCCTTTTTAAAACGTATTTTATAAATCGTTTTAAATTCGTTTTCAAAACCATTTCAACTTCATCTTCCATTTCAAATCGATTTGATTTCAATTCGAATTCATTCCAATTTTATTTAATTCGAATTCTAATTCTAATTCATTTCAATTCAATTCAAATTCTAATTCGTTTCAATTCAATTCTAATTCAATTTGAATTCATTTCTATTTGAATTTACCTTCTATTTAATTCAATTCGAATTCTATTCAATTCGAATTGAATTCATTTTCTACTCGATTCGAATTCATTTCAAATTGATTCAATAAAATTTCAATTTGAATTTTAATCTAATTCAATTTGAATTTTATTTCAAAATATTAAATTTTGTAATCACTTTTCAATATTCATTATAGAACGAATAAAATCGATATAAATATCGTTCGCCTCATAATAACGCATCTCTAATCAACACGGCTTTATATTTTTCAAAAACTTCTTTATTCTATTCAACAAATGATTATTTATCCCATTCAACACATGAATCTATATTTTTTTCAACACACTACTAATCTCAACACATGAGTACTGTCAACACATCACTATTTTTGTTATGTAAAATATTTTATAAAATTATGGTATCTATCGTTTGATTTTCAATCAGACTCCACCGTGAAGTAGATTCTAATTTTAAATATGATAAAGATGTAATTTTTATTATTTAAAATATTTTACTCAACACGTGATCATCGTCAACACATGACTATTTTTATATTCAACACATGAATTTTCTTTTAAGATATTCATTATTTTCCCGACTGGAATGAGGCCCAATAAATCACCATATAATGTTAATTATATGCATTCCATACAACACATGTATATAATAGCAATGATAAACAATCAACCATCATCCAAGGTGCACCACACAACTGCATAAGCATCAAATATAAATAATCAACGCTTACACAGTCTGTCGACCAATCGATCGACATACAATTAAATAATTGGGATTAGTGTACGCCAAATATCATCCCAACACCCGTGTGGGGTTTCAAATCAACAAACACTTATTTTTATTCGTGCAGTTGGGCGATGTGTAAAATTTATCATCCCAATCAATATCAGTCAAATCAGTGTATACAAACAAATCGGTCGATTTGTTTATAAATATTTATTTATTCACATTCACGTTAAAAATTATATTTTTAACGATAAAATATTTTACTTCAACCATCTACAATTTATTATCGATTTCACATCAACATCACAAACAATTTTCACTACACATCAATCAAACAAACAAGCCATCCATGGTCTGTGGATGACGGGTGTCGGGTGCTGCTAAGCACCGTCTGCATCCTAGTATATATATATATATATATATATATATATATATATATATATATATATAACTAGAAAAGAAATTTAGAGTGAGAAGTTCTCACCAATAGCTATCCCAACTCCACGACACTTCATTTATAGAAACCTTCGTCGTTCTCGCCTTTTGTCACTTTCGTTGCCCGTAGCCACTACATATATAAAAATCACATTTTTATATTGTTGCTATGTATATAAAAATCATATTTTTATCATTACTCCATAGATAAAAATTCTATTTTTACATTGCTACTCTCTATATAAAGACTTCGCCTTTTCACATATAAATATTTCGCCTTTTCTATTTCATCACTATAAAGATGGTATTTTTAGTATCCATATAATATGAAAATCGTATTTTTATACTTTTCATACTATAAAAATCATATCTTTACATTGCTACCACTATAAAGATCACATCTTTATTACTCTACATTATATAAAATCATATTTTTATTCTTCTAACTTCTATAATAAAATTATTTCTTTTTCATATATAAAAATACGATTTTTACTCTTCCTTTTCATATATAAAAATACGATTTTTACTCTTCCTTTTCATATATAAAAATACGATTTTTACTTAACACACTATGGTAATTACAACTAAAATAAATAAAACTGATTTAAAATAAAATTCACCTTTGAAATTGAAGAGGGGTTTCGTTGTTTGAATCGAGCAAGGAGGGGGTTGGCTACGCTGGACCACTGGAGGAGGCGGAGGAGAGAGAGGCGAAGTTCATCAGAGGGGCGGCGACATCCTTGGACGGCAGCGACGAGGGCGGGCACGAAGGCGACGGGGTGTTGTCTAGGGTTTTGGGTGCGTGCAGAGAAGGGGGAGAAGAGAAGAGGAGGCTAGGGCGACGGAGCGGCTGGAGGGGGGGCGACGTGGGCTGCGGTGGTCCGATGGGTGGAGGAGGAGGATCGAAGTTTTTTTTCTTTTTTTTCCTATTGAAATGAATTTCAACGGGGGGGGTGGGGGGGCCTGAGAAGGTAAAGGAAGAGGGAGAGAGGAAATTTTATTTTTAATTATTTAATTTCTAAAAAGGTACTTTTTATTTCGACCTCGAAACGAGGCCCACCGCCTATCGTCCATAGCGTTTTACCCCCATTCCGAACACAATGGGATATGTATCGTAAGCTGATTCGACCGTTTCGATCAGTTTCCGTTAAAATCAACATATAACTCTATATATTGAATTTGAACGCGCATTTCAATTTACTGGGGTCACATACTAACTCGAAAAATTTCTGAAAAATATTTTCTAGCTTCGTATTGACGATACGGTCCTAACAAAACTAGTTTCGTTGAATTCTGAGACCGTTGGAAAAATGGCCATTTTCCAGTCGATTAAAATCAACTGAAATTGGTCAAACACGTTTTCCCTTGCCACGCTCACATATTGATTCGAAAAATTATGAAATTTGGAATCTAACAATAATTTGACATCACGGATCCAACAAAAGTGGTTTCGTCGAAATCCGAGGTCGTTTGCAAAATTCCCATTTTTAAGGGCCTGAATTCTATAGCGACTATTCAGAATTTTAAACTGGACATATCTTTTGATTCCCGCTATGAAATTTCAATTTTTCGGATTCGTTAGAAAGATATTCTCAATTAGATCCTAATATTTTTGGTTTCACTAAAATCCGGTTTATTTTGCACCCGGTACATTCAATTGAAGTTTAAAATCGAATTATCGAACTACCGCGCCATTTTCAATTCCTTTTATATTTATAAATAATTATTTATAATCTAACGACGACGTATATAATATATACGTTCGAATTCCATTCAAAATAAATTTTCGTCGATATTATTTAAAATAATTCATTTTAAATATTCAAAATTCACTAAAATTGCCAAAATAAAAATTTTAAATTGGCTCGCATTTCCGGGTTGTTACAAATTATAATTGATTTTTGGGTTTATCGTGAACGGTGTTTTAAATAACACTTGCTTCTTTAACCCGATAAATAAATGGAATTTGAATTGGGTTTGTTGTGAACTGTGTTTTTAACGACATTCATTCTTTAACCCGATTTACAGTGAAATGTGATTTAGAATTTATTGATCATTTTATTAAGATTTAATGGGAATTTTCCAAAGTAAAGTTTTCCAATTTAATATATTAAATTGGAATTGAATGGAATTCGATTTGATAATAATCGAAATGAAATTCGGTGGAGGAAGACTGTTAATACATATGGAATTTAAAAGGCTTTGTCGTTATTCCAATTGTATTATTAGTCGGATACGGAAATTGATATCTATTATATATTGATTCATTTTTCCGTAAAGATTCCATAATTAATGGAATGTGATTTGGGTTTGTCGTGAACTGTGTTTTAAATGACATTAGTTCTTTAACCCAGTAAAAGACAGGATTACATGTCTGTCGTTGTATTTCGAACTGTATGGTCGATCTCTGCTTAATATACATTTGTTTGGCGGCGGAGAATTTATTCTCTTGCTTAACGCCCTTCTCTGAGACGTACGAGCTCAGAGGTTATATATCGGCAGAAATCAATAGTACGGTGTAGATTGTCGATGCGACATGTTTGATTTTCCAAAGTTAAATAATCATTAATATTGATTTTTGGGAAGATTAAAACTAAATGGAGTTTTAACGAATCTTTAATTAGATTAAAATGTGAACTGATAATTTAAATTATCAAATGTGGGAAATGATCGAGAGTGGAGCTTCACCAGTTTTGCTCCAAGCGATAGTTAAATCTTTAATTAGATTTGAACGTGAAATGGTAATTAAATTTATCGATAACACCATGGTGTTAGTTATGGGGTAGTAACAGTTTTGCTCCATGGGATGAATAGGTTGGGATTGGGAAATAAAATAAATGATTACTTCGGTGTAGTTCGCTAATCTCGACTAGTTTGGAAAACCGTAATATGGTTTGAATTGATAACCAAAGGAAGATTAAAGAATAAATTTTAAAGAATTTATCTTTGATAAAATTAATGGGAACCTTTCCCAAAAGATGTGAATATAAAAATAAAAGAATATTCAGAATTGGAATGAGGCGTATGTTGTGTTGTTATAGCAATTGTTTATTATATACGCGAGTTATTCAGAAAGGCCGGGTTTATACCCATTCTGAATAACTGATTCGACGATATGTCGACGATGAAGGTGGTGGTCAAAGACCGAAAGTGTTCACATCGTTTGGATGATTACTGATGTCTTGATTGGGTTGTACACCCAAGACGAGGTAACAAATGGTGATCGTCCAGACGTACTTGGAGATCGACGGATATGCGAGGACCTCTCCCTTGTATTGGACATATGTGGGAGGAATAAGGTGCCTTCGGTTTCGTTCAGACCCAGAACGGACTTGTAAATGGATTGTGTGTTTGACATTGGAATTTATTCTTTGTTAATTGATTTCTATTAAATATATATCTGTTTGGCGATGGAGGATTTATTATCTTGCTTAACGCCCTTCTATGAGACGTACGAGCTTAGAGGTTATATATCGATAGATATCAGTCGCATGGCATGAATTGTCTGTGTGGCATGCTGAGATGCAGTGATCAAGGCATTTGTTGAAAAGCAGAGTCTCGTGGTAGATGATCAAAGCATGGCTTTAATACAGCGTAGCTTTGTGTATTGCGTTAATTCGCGAGCCTCACACCTCAGTATGAGTTAAAAACGGGATAAGGACCGCAGGGAGAACACGATATTTCTTTCTAGTTATGGGTGGTGTCAGCGTTTTACTAGCCCCGACATCGTTGATTATTATACCTTTATGGATGCTGGAATGCGAGGCGCCTCGGATATATCGGTCTCTTCAGAGCCGATGGATAGGTCTGATAGGACTGGGAAACGTGTGTTCAGGAATAACTAATCCACTAACGTAAGTGTGGACCGGCCCAGTCGATTCCAAGGGCTACCCAGAGTGTGTAGTCCTGGGGCATTTGCTAGAGTGTCTCGAAGTCGGTGAGGAGCTTGCCCCTTGCCTCGACTCGTGACGGAAATCCAATTTCCAATACGACATTTTGGTTTTAGTTGTAATCCTATATATGGCGACATAGTGGGATGGGGCGCTCATGCCGTCTATGATTGATACTTATGGTTGAAATTGTTTTGACACTATACACTTATAGTAATAATAAAAGATGAAATTTCACGTGCCAAGCATTTTTGGCTATTATAAGGTAAAACCCTATCCTCTGGCTTGCGTTGCATTATGTGATGGGACCTGGGTCTTATAATATCTTCATTGTTCTTTATTTAGCATTGCGCTGTTTGTTTTATGCATTGGTTGTCTTGGGGGTAAACCCGTTCCGTGTTATACGGCGTGGTCCCTCGATTTACCTAACTTTAGAAATTGAATTAATAACTGTTTTAGTTCTCACACTAGCCACATAACTGACCTGGAGTTTATTGTTTTAACCTAAACCCTGGGTGCCCTTATTTTCCACACGGGCAGCTAGTAGTTTTGGTTTTGCAGATTTATATTCACAGGATCCTGGTTTACAGCTGGAATGATATTCGGAAAGTTCTGTATCCGTTTATCTCTTTCAGTTGTGTTTTATATTATTTTCCGCTGCTATGTAATGTAATTTAAATCTCTGATATTTCTCTGATGTATATTAATTATTCATATTCTGTATATTCTTGTATTCTGATGAAATTGTTGTAGTAAGCAATGAAATGTTCTTCTGTTTGTGTCCCGATGTGGCTTGTTATCAAGTCAATCCGGGCTTTTCTTCATGGGGAAGTTCGGGTCATTTCATTTGGTATCAGAGCTTTGGTTTACAGAGCTTGAGAACAAGACACTTTAGAACCGAACGAAAGAATTCATCAGAGATTGGATTAGTAATATCCAATGAGAATGACTCATTAGAGATAGGATCAGTAGTATCCTAGAATGAGTCGAAAGAGTGTTATTTTTAAAATCAAAATGAAAAGCAACTTTGTTTTGAAAATTTAAACCATTTCATGCGTATTTGAATATTTATTTGTATTGAATTTGGACAATCCAATATATAAAGATTTTGCATATACGCCTTGCAAACGTATATTCGAAGTTTTAATATACTGGATAGATAGAATCACACTCTGTCGCCCGGAGATGATTCTACTGATGACGTACGACATTAGTAGTTTATTTTCGAGTTTCAAAAGTGGGATTTCTATATGATTCCAATTGACTGGTGTAAAAACCAAAACTAGATAGGGCTTATTGTTGTGATTTGGCATCAAAAATGGATTTCTTTGTATATATATCAAAATTATGAATTCGAAAAGCTAATCAACTAATTGATTGATGATTGTGTTGTGTGATCATTCATTTAAACCAACGTATGAAAGAAAGGAAAATTTAGGCCAAATTGAACCAAATATTGAATTGAATTGAAAATTGTTCTGAATTGCATGCATATACATGAATATACATTGAACAGGTCATTGCAAGGAGGCTAGAGCAGAGGAATAAAATTGTATGCCTGACAAATAGGTACATGTTTACTAATTTATTGGGTTTGGATGATTTTATAAGCCGATTGGCTAGCCGCTTGGCTGTTTCTTTTTCTTTTTGGATTGGAGAGGCCTGTATGGCAATTTCGGGATTTTCCTGGTGCTCCCGTACAGGGGAGGTTATGGCGAAATTTTTCGAAAATTTATGGTGTTAACCAAATTTTTGAAAAATTTGAAAAGTTCTTAGAAACTGAAAAGTTGAAGAACTAAAGCCATAATGAAAGTTGAGTTGGTTAGTAAAACAACTTTCAGCTCCGTTCCTTTTCGGGGACGAAAAGATCTTAAGTGAGGGAGATTGTAATAACCCAGAAAATCTGAACCAATTTAAAAATTTTATTTTGGAAATTTTAATGAACTTTGAATATATAAAATGATTTATTTTAAATAATAACGACGAGAAATTTATTTTGAATAGAATTAGAACATATATATTTATATAGATCGTCGTTAGAATATAAATATTTACTTTTAATTATAAAAGGAATTGAAAATGGCGCTGTAGTTCGAAAATTCGATTTCAAATTTCAAATGAATGTACAGGATTCAAAATACACCGGATTTTAGTGAAACCATAAATATTTTAATCTATTTGAAAATGTCTTTCCAACGAATCCGAAAAATTGAAATTTCATAGCGGGAATAAAAAGTTATACCCAGTTGAAAATTCAGAACAGTCGCTATGGAAAATATAGCCCTTAAAATGGAAATTTTTGCAAATGACCTCCGTTTTCGACGAAACTACTTTTGTTGGATTCGGGATATCAAGTTATTGCTATATTCCAAAATTCATAATTTTTGGGGTCAATATGTGAGCGTGGCAAAAGAAAACGTGTTTTGACAGTTTTAGTCAATTTGGATCTACCAGAAAATGGCATTTTTCAAACGGTCTCCAAATTCGACGAAATTAGTTTTGTTAGAACTGTATCGTCAATACGAAGCTAGAAAAAAAATTCGGGAATTTTTAGAGTCCGTATGTGGCCCCGGTAAATTGAAATGTGCGTTCAAATTCAATATATAGATTTATATTTTGATTTTGACGGAAACCGATCGAAACTGCCAAACTGGCTTATGATACATATCTCATTGTACTCGTAATGGGGGTAATTAGTTAGGGACAATAGTCGGTGGGTCTCGTTTGGAGGTCGAAATAAAAAATTACTTTTTCAGAATAATTAAATTAAAAAAATATTTTGAAAAGGGGGTCAACCCCCCTTCTCTCTTCCAAACCCGATTATGGGTTCACAAAATAAAAAAAGAAAAAAAGGAAAAAGAGGGGGGTGGAAGTCGCGCGCCGCCAGGCCGCACTGGCCACCGCGCCGCCGCAGGGGGAGGTGCTCCCCTCCGCCAAACCCTCCTCCCTCTCGCACCTCGCCCCCCTTCTTCTCCGTTGAAAGACCACCCCCCTCCAAAACCCATCCTCGCCACTGCTACAGGACCCACCGTGCCACCAGGAGCCGCCATCGCCGGAGCTCGCCTGCCCGTCTCCCCTCACTACCAAGGCCGACGTGAATCACCCCCTTCCTTCGCTGTAAGAATATTTATTTTATATTAATTTATCTTAAATATTTAGTTTAGTTTAATCGATTTAATCAATGAAAAAAATCTAATTATTATTTTAAAGAAAATTTTGATTTTGATTTTAAAGAAAGGTTATATTTTTATTTAACATGAAAGGTTTGATTTTCAAATATAAAATGGTTTGATTTTTAAATTAGAAAAGATATGATCTTGATTCATATAAAAATATGATTTTTATATTATAGGGATAAAAATATGATTTTTATATTATAGGAATAATAAAAATATGATTTTTATAACGTGTATACGAATAAAATAAATATTCATAAACAAATCGGACGGTTTGTTTATGTACACACATTTGACTGATATTGATTGGAACGATAAATTTTACACATCTCCCAACTGCACAAATAAATCTGTATTTGTTGATTGAAACCCCACACGTGTATTGGGAATGAAATTGGACATACACTAATCCCAATAATTAGTTGTATGTCGATCGATTGATTGACAGACCGTGTAAGCGTTGAATATTTATATTTAATGCTTATATAATGTAGAATGCACTATGGATGATGGTTGACTGTGTTTCATGATTGTTGTGTACACGTGTGTGTGAAATCCATATAAATCAAATTATATGGTAATTGACTGTGTCTGGTTCCAGTTCAGAAAGAATAAATATTTTAAAATAACGATTATTTAAAAATGATGAATATTTTAAAATAATATTTAGTAAAAGATCAAAATCTGATTTTGATGTCCGATTTGAGATGGACACGAATATATTTAAATATACAAAGCCCTGTTGATTAGATTAATGTCATTTTAACGTGAACGATATTTATATCGATTTTAGTCATTTTTATAATGAATATCGAAAAGGAACTGATTTTGAAATATAATGTTTTGAAAATACTATCATTTATATACCGATGATATGGAATATTCAATTTTGATTTGAAATTGAATATGAAGTTGAAATCGTTTTGAAAACGAATTTAAAACGATTTCTAGAATACGTTTTAAAAGGAAATCGACGAAGTATATATAATATATATATTATATATATAATGGCCTGAATAGAATGCGCCGCGTCGCGGTAGTTCGCGAATTCCGACCATTGACTTCGAACGGATATTACGGGAGATCCGACCGTCGGATTCTCTTAAAACCGGAACCGTTGGGTTCGTATCGAAACGATCTTTCTAACGAATATGAGAGATTTGAAATCTAACGGTCGGATTTGGAATTATGTCCAAATCGAATCTGGAAAAGGTCGTTGTAAGTGTAGTTCGATGGTCGTTTATGGAAATCGACTGTACGGGCCTTGATAAAATTATTAAAAATATCAATAATTTTTGTAAAATAATAATAAATGATTTGGAAAGAATTGGGATGAAAAATCCCATATTTGAAAAGATAAAAATATATTTTTATCGAAATGAACTAGTTATGAACTAGAATTATAAATTCCATATTTTTAAAATATTTAAATTGGATTTGAAATGGTTTTAAAAATAACCGAAATTTCCAATATATGAATTGGAATGGATTTGAATCGAAATTATCTTCGGAATATTTCGATATTGGATTCCGTGATTATATGGATATTGTGGAGGAATTTGGAAGATATATATATCGTTATTCCAATATGATATTTGTTGATTTCAGAATTTGATATTGAATATAAGCCGATATATTTTCTATTCAGAGCCTTGTATTTAAAATCAAATGGGATTTGGGTTTGTCGTGAATGGTGTCTTCATCAACACCGTTCTTAAACCCAGTTGAGAAAAGATTAAATCTTTTTATTTAGATTTAATGAAGTATACTAATTAATTAATATATTTAATTGGAATTGAATTAGAATTGATTTTCTGGTTTATCGTGGACGGTGTTTTATATAACCCTTGCTTCTTTAACCCGATAAATAAATGGAATGTGAATTGGGTTTATTGTGAACTGTGTTTTTAACGACATTCGTTCTTTAACCCGATTTACAGTGAAATGTGATTTAGAATTTATAGATCTTTTTATTAAGATTTAACGGGAATTTTCCAATTTAATATATTAAATTGGAATTCGATTTGATAATAATCAAAATGAAATTCTGTGGAGGAAGACTGTTAATACATATGGAATTTAAAAGTCTTTGCCGTTATTCCATTTGTATTATTAGTCGAATACCGAAATTGATATTGATTATATATTGATTTATTTTTCCGTGAAGATTCCATGATTAATGGAATGTGATTTGGGTTTGTCGTAAATTGTGTTTTAAATGACATTAGTTCTTTAACCTAGTAAAAGACAGGATTACATGTCTGTCGTTGTATTTCGAACTGTATGGTTGCTCTCTTCTTAATATATATCTGTTTGGTGGTGGAGAATTTATTCTCTTGCTTAATGCCCTTCTCTGAGACGTACGAGCTTAGAGGTTATATATAGGCAGAAATCAATAGTACGGTGTAGATTGTCGATGCGACATGTTTGATTTTCCAGAGTTAAATAATCATTAATATTGATTTTTGGGAAGATTAAAACTAAATGGAGTTTTAATGAAACTTTAATTAGATTAAAATTTGAATTGATCATTTAAATTATCAAATATGGGAAATGATCGAGAGTGGAGTATCACCAGTTTTGCTCCAAGCGATAGTTAAATCTTTAATTAGATTTGAACGTGAAATGGTAATTAAATTTACCGATAACACCGTGGTGTTAGTTATGGGGTAGTAACAGTTTTTCTCCATGGGATGAATAGGTTGGGATTGGGAAATAAAATAAATGATTACTTCGGTGTAGTTCGCTAATCCCGACTAGTTTGGAAAACCGTAATATGGTTTGAATTGACAACCAAAGGAAGATTAAAGAATAAATTTTAAAGAATTTATCTTTGATAAAATTAATGGGAACCTTTCCCAAAAGATGTGAATATTAAAATAAAAGAATATTCAGAATTGGAATGAGGCGTATGTTGTGTTGTTATAGCACTTGTTTATTATATACGCGAGTTATTCAGAAAGGTCGGGTTTATACCCATTCTGAATAACTGATTCGACGATATGTCGACGATGAAGATGGTGGTCGAAGATCGGAGGTCTTCACATCGTTTGCATGATTAGTGATGTCTTGATAGGGCTGTACACCCAAGATGAGGTAATAAGTGGTGATCGTCTAGACGTACTTGGAGATCGACGGATATGCGAGGACCTCTCCCTTGTATTGGACATATGGCGGAGGAATAAGGTGCCTTCGGTTTCGTTCAGACCCAGAACGGACTTGTAAATGGATTGTGTGTCTGACATTGGATTTTATTCTATGTTGATTGATTTATATTAAATATATATCTGTTTGGCAGTGGATAATTTATTCTCTTGCTTAACGCCCTTCTCTGAGACGTACGAGCTCAGAGGTTATATATCGATAGATATCAGTCGCATGGCATGAATTACCTGTGTGGCATGCTGAGATGCAGTGATCAAGGCTTTTGTTGAAAAGCAGAGTCTTGTGGTAGATGATCAAAGCACGGTTTTAATACAGCGTAGCTTTGTGTGTTGCGTTAATTCGCGAGCCTCACACCTTGGTATGAGTTAAAAATGGGATAAGGACCGTTGGGAGAACACGACGTTTCTTTCTAGTTATAGGTGGTGTCAGTGTTTTACTAGCCCTGACATCGTTGATTATTATACCTTTGCGGATGGAATGCGAGGCGCCTCGGATATATCGGTCTCTTCGGAGCCGATGGATAGGTCTAATAGGACCGGGAAACGTGTGTTCAGGAATAACTAATCCACTATCGTAAGTGTGGACCGGCCCAGCCGATTCCAAGGGCTACCCAGAGTGTGTAGTCCTAGGGCATTTGCTAAAGTGTCTCGAAGCCGGTGAGGAGCTTGCCCCTTACCTCGACTCATGACGGAAATCCAATTTCTAATACGACATTTCGGTTTTAGTTGTAGTCCTATATATGGCGACATAGTGGGATGGGGCGCTCATGTCCTCCGGCTTGCGTTGCATTGTGTGATGGGACCTGGCTCTTATAATAGCTTCATTGTTCTTTATTTAGCATTGCGCTGTTTGTTTTATGCACTGGTTTTCTTGGGGGTAAACCCGTTCCGTGTTATACGGCGTGGTGCCTTGATTTAGCTAACTTTAAAAATTGAATTAATAACTGTTTTAGTTCTCACACCAGTCACATGACTGACCTGAAGTTTATTGTTTTAACCTAAACTCTGGGTGCCCTTATTTTCCAAACGGGCAGCTAGTAGTTTTGGTTTTGCAGATTTATATTCACAGGATCCTGTATTATAGCTGGAATGATATTCGAAAAGCTCTGTATCTGTTTATCTCTTTCAGTTGTGTTTTATATTATTTTCCGCTGCTATGTAATGTAATTTAAATCTCTGATATTTCTCTGATGTATAATAATTATTCATACTCTGTATATTCTTGTAATCTGATGAAATTGTTGTAATAAGCAATGAAATGTTCTTCTGTTTTTGTCCTGATGTGGCTTGTTCTCAAGTCAATCCGGGCTTTCCTTCACGGGGAAGTTCGGGTCGTTTCATTTGGTATCAGAGCTTTGGTTTACAGAGCTCGAGAACAAGACACTTTAGAACCGAACGAAAGATTTCATCAGAGATTGGATTAGTAATATCCAATGAGAATGACTCGTTAAAGATAGGATTAGTGGTATCCTAGAACGAGTCGAAAGAGTGTTATTTTTAAAATCAAAATGAAAACCAACTTTGTTTTGAAAATTTAAACCATTTCATGCGTATTTGAATATTTATTTGTACTGAATTTGGACAATCCAATATATAAAGATTTTGTATATAAGCCTTGCAAACGTATATTCGAAGTTTTAATATACTGGATAGATATAGAATCACACTCTAGTCGCCCAGAGATGATTCTACTGATAACGTACGGCATTAGTAGTTTATTTTCGAGTTTCGAAAGTTGGATTTCTATATGATTCCAACTGAATGGTGTGAGAACCAAAACTAGATAGGGCTTATTATTGTGATTTGGCATCAAAAATGGATTTCTTTGTATATATATCAAAATTATGGATCTGAAAAGCTAATCAACTAATTGATTGATGATTGTGTTGTGTGATTATTCATTTAAACCAACATATGAAAGAAAGGTAAATTTAGGCCAAATTGAACCAAATATTGAATTGAATTGAAAATTGTTTGGAACTGCATGCATATACATGTATATACATTGAACAGGTCATGGCAAGGAGGCTAGAGCAGAGGAATAAAATTGTATGCCCGACAAATAGGTACATGTTTACTAATTTATTGGGTTTGGATGATTTTATAAGCCGATTGGCTAGCCGCTTGGCTGTTTCTTTTTCTTTTTGGATTGGAGAGGCCTGTATGGCGATTTCGGGATTTTCTCGGTGCTCCCACACATGGGAGGTCATGGCGAAATTTTTCAAAAATTTAGGGTGTTAGCCAAATTTTTGAAAAATTTGAAAAGTTCTTAGAAACTGAAAAGTTAAAGAACTTAAGCCATAATGAAAATAATGAAAGTTGAGTTTGTTAGTAAAACAACTTTCAACTCCGTTCCTTTTCGGGGATGAAAAGATCTTAAGTGGGGGAGATTGTAATAACCCGGAAAATCTGAACCAATTAAAAAAATTTATTTTGGCAATTTTAATGAATTTTGAATATCTAAAATGATTTATTTTAAATAATAACGACGAGAAATTTACTTTGAATAGAATTAGAACGTATACATTTATATAGATCATCGTTAGAATATAAATATTTATTTTTAACAATAAAAGGAATTGAAAATGGCGCGGTAGTTCGAAAATTCGATTTCAAATTTCAAATTTCAAATGAATGTACAGGATTCAAAATAAACCGGATTTTAGCGAAACCATAAATATTCGAATCTATTTGAAAATGTCTTTCCAACGAATCCTAAAAATTGAAATTTCATAGCGGGAATAAAAAGTTATGCCCCATTGAAAATTCAGAATAGTTGCTATGGAAAATATAACCCTTAAAAATGTGGAAATTTTGCAAACGACCTCCGTTTTCGACGAAACTACTTTTGTTGGATCCGGGATGTCAAGTTATTGCTAGATTCAAAAATTCATAATTTTTGGGGTCAATACGTGAGCGTGGCAATAGAAAACGTGTTTTGTCAGTTTTAGTCTATTTGGATCGACCAGAAAATGGCCATTTTTCAAACGGTCTCCAAATTCGACGAAATTAGTTTTGTTAGAACCATATCGTTAATACGAAGCTAGAAAATATTTTTTGGGAATTTTTAGAGTCCGTATGTGGCCCCAGTAAATTGAAATGTGCGTTCAAATTCAATATATAGATTTATATTTTGATTTTGATGGAAACCGATCGAAACAGCCAAACTGGCTTACGATACATATCCCATTGTGTTCGGAATGGGGGTAATTAGTTATGGACGACGGTTGGTGGGTCTCGTTTGGAGGTCGAAATAAAAAATTACTTTTTGGGAATAATTAAATAAAAAAATATATAGAAAAAGGGGGTCAACCCCCCTTCTCTCTTCCAAACCCGATTACGGGTTCAAAAAATAAAAATAAAAAAAGAGGGGGGGGGCGAAGTCGCGTGCCGCCAGGCCGCGCTGGCCACCGTGCCGCCGCCGGGGCAGGCGCTCCCCTCTGCCAAACCCCTCTCCCTCTCGCGCCTCGCCCCCCTTCTTCTCCGTTGAAAGACCACCCCCTCCAAAACCCATCCCCGCCACTACTACAGGACCCACCGCGCCACCAGGAGCTGCCACCACTGGAGCTCACCTGCGCGCCTGCCCCCACTACCAAGGCTGTAACACCCCACATCAGTTAAGGTCACTCATAAAGGGAATGCCTTAACTTCAGTGGAGTATTATGGGTACTGGAACAGAAATATTACAAGAAAGACATATATGAAACAGCGGAAAATAAAGTGGAAGTACTTCAAACCATTTATTAAATATAAATGTTTACAAGAAAAGCCCTTCAACTTCCAATACCCAATTTCATGGTTAAAATATCTGTCTTGCTAAAAACAAAGAAGCATAAAAACAAACTGCAGTATTCCCCAATAAAGAAAAGCAAGCCATAGGCAAGAGAAATCCAAGCCATACATGAAAGAGCCTTGGAGCTTGATAAGATCCGAACTACGCTGTATTCCCACCCTGTGAACCTAGGGGGGAAACGGAAGAAAAAGAGGCGAAACAAAACGGGTCAGTCATAAAGACTGAGTAAGTCCTAGTGACTTTCAGCATAAAAATGAGTAAAGATAACATGGCATGAATAAACTGAAAGTAAACATAAGCATGATGACAAGGTAGGCAAGATAAACTAAGATAACAAGATAAACTATGATAATAAGATAAACTATGGTAACAAGATAAACTTCGGGCACGATGAAACAAGTATAACATTCCATAATTCCCATCAAGTACCCCACCGCATGGTTTCTATCAAGAATAACATCGCAAGGTTTCTAAGCTTTACCATTAAAACGATGTCTATTTGCTCTGCACCACCTAACTAGCATCCTCATAAGTGTCTTACATGGAATGATCTGTACTCGTACTAGTATCCCAACTAGTGTCCTGTGTAACAAGGATCCGTACCCCCTACTAGTGTCCCAACTAGTAGCCCGTGTTATATAATAATTACAACGTGATCCCAATCCCCGCAATTATGGTAGCCTTCAGGTGTACATCGATTTTGAGGATTCCACCTCGATCACCCCAATGGCCATGTATATATTCGATGCACCCTTACTACCTTATCGATCGGCTCCCTACTTGACCTAGTTCTCGTTTGTGTCACGCAGCCCCCTACTTGTAGATACATGTGCTGGTCCCACCATGGGGTGTATCAAGTCCCATGGTGGCAACCCTGACACAATCAAGATGCACAGCTTTATACCTACTGATGCCCAGTGGCTAAATTTTCTGCGCCGAAGTGTGTGCACGCCCGCACTCCATTAGAACCTGCACTACTGCACCAACCGCCGCTAATTTGACCTCTTATAATCAGCCCAGTAATCGTTCCCCACCCTGCCTAGCTCAGGGTTCCGTTGATACCTAATGTGGGTTACTGCTGAAATGGGTCCCCATTACTAGGTTTTTCTAATGGTTAAGTTTGTGGGCCTATACTCTCTGATATTACCCACCAACCATGATGTGTACTTAACCCCGCTACTGATTCAAGCATGTGTATTTAATGGTTAAGTGTATGTGGGCCTATATTTACTAATATTACCCACCAACACGATATGTACTTAACCCTTCTACTCATTATGTTACCATGGTTAAGTGTTTACCTTAGTTAACTTAACCTTTCTCGCTTATTATGTTTGATTGGTTAAGTGTGGTTTATTAACTTAACCCCGTTCGTCTATCTGGTTACATTGGTTAAGAATTTTCTTGTTAACTTAACCCCATGTGTTACTTAATCCTACTACGCATCACATCAGATTTGTTAAGTGCATGTTAACTTAACCCCATCCACTAGTCATATTATAATGGTTAAGTGTTATCAACTTATTCAAGTTAAATTAACCCACCCGCTTGTCCTGTTTTGTTGGTTGAGTGTTACTACTTAACCGCAAACACTTGTCTAATTAACCCATTGTATTAGTTAAGTGTTCTCATTAACTTAACCTCACTCTCTAGTCCAGTTTAATCATGTTATAATGGTTAAACATTTTCTTAACCTTACCCACTCCCGTAGTCAACTTATTAAATTGGTTAAGTGTCCAGATTAACCTAATCATATTACTTAACCCACCCATTTATATCATATTGGTTAAGCGTTCTTATTTACTTAACCCTACCCACTGGTCTAATTACCATGTTACGTTGGTTAAGTTTTACTATTCGTATTTCCACATGTCACCCACATGTCACCCACTTAACCCCCATGTCCCACCACATGTTTATCTGGTTTAGTATTTCTTAATTCATTAAGGCCGTAACCTTATAAAGACCTCTCACATTAGACTGACATTTATGGCAGCTGGATTTGCCGGGCGGGTCCGGGCAGTCTTACACCATAAAAGAGTCTAACCTCGTGTCTTTACAACTGTTACGTTTTTAATTTGGGCCTAGGACCTCTCATATTGGGCTGACATTTGTGACTACTGGATTCGTCGGGCGGTTTCGGGCAGGTTTACGTCACAAATGAGTCCAACCTCGTGTCCTAAGCATTGATTATCACTTATAATCTTTTACCCCAATTTGAATTTATTTCCCCTATTCAAATTATCAATTAATTCCTAATTTAACGATGTCCATAATTGACTCAATTATGTCCATCTATTAATGGTATGCAAAATCATACCAATTTCACCACAATTTATCTTATGCTATTAAAGGCAACTTATCTCAATTTATATTTATCCCTCTTTTAAGGCTATTACATGCCAACTAATATATGTACCCAATTCTAGTCAGTTTACATATATACCAAGTTTCATGCCTTTTTACATATGTCAAGATCTAGCCAAAATTACATGTATCAAGTTTTATACCCAATAAACCCAAATCCGATGATTCATGATGTAGTTATCACAAACTATAATCTTTTTATTTCAATACATGCCAGTTGCCCAAGTTCATAATACATGTTTATGCCAATTATAAAGTTTACAATCGCTTTTATGCTCAAATTTCCAAGTCTACACATGCCTAATCAACATAAGCCCAATCTTTTGATTTAATTTACATAGGCTCCAAAACTCATAATTTTATTTTACATGCCAAATTACATACATGTTATATATACCAAATTTCATGTTACATTACATAGATCCAATTGGTGTCGAATTCCATGTATATAATATTTATGCAAATTTTATCATAACAGGATTATACCAAAATTTACAGATTTACCCCAAACTTGCAAATAAAATGATAACATCCAATTTCATGTTGCCAATTATTAATCATATTCTTATAGGCAATAATCCCATTATTCCCCCGTATACATCTCGTATGCGAATCGCGATTTTAGGCCAAGGTCCGAAGTTGACCAAGGTTCATCAAAAGAAAATAAATAGGGGAAGGTAGAAATTTGCATAATAAATAGATCAGAGAGAAAACAACATCATGATAGGCATAAAGATTACAACTTGATGATAACATCATTACGAATCAAGGAAACTGCTGAATAAATCACAAACTTGTCAAGAGAATAAAGGTAGACAAGTCTCAAAACTAAAGATTCAAAAAGCAACAGGAATAGATCTGAATCGATAAACATACTTAGATCCAATTCCACTTTATTTCATACCCATATTAAAATTAAATATTTAGATCTGAAAATAACTAGCACTTACAGAGAACGGCTAATGAATTAAGAAGTGAATTTGTCTTAGAAAGTTGCAGTGTCATTGATCTATCCCCTTGAATTTGTTGTAGAAGCATTGATCTTTGATTGGATTTGAGTTTGGACGCTTAAGCTTTAATTTGGAGACGGTGGCCATGGCTCAAGAGAGATTTTTGCAGCATAACGGTGTAAGAATGATTTGTGTGAGTTAGGCTAGGTCTAGGTGTTATTTTATAGGTGTAGGAAACTCATTTAGGCCATTAGATCAACCCTAGAGTCAATCCGGACCATCAAAACTCATCCCGGGCCTCAAAAATGGGTTCTGGGCCACCCCAGGCCGACCAGGTCGACATGTACAGGGGGGGAGTCGACACTACAGTCGACACAGGGGGGGGAGGTCGACTTGGGTGTCGACACTACAGTCGGCACGGGTAGTCTGCCAGAAAGTCTGTTGAAATCTTGTTTTGGCCATATCTTGGTCATACGGACTCCGATTTTCGAAAACTCGGACTCTGTTTCGCGTATTTTTCCGAGAGAAACGCAATGGTGATGTCCATTTTACCTAATTCCTGATTCTTGAATTAGTTATCCTTAGTTTACTATCTTTTCTGTTACATACGCCGTTATCGAACTAATTTTTCTTCTCTTCCATGTATTAATTAATTCTCCTTATGCATCACCATTATTTACCTATCATAAGCATATTTTCATATATTTTATTTCATTTTTAATTATATTAAAAAAAATACGGGGTGTAACAAAGGCCGACGTGAATCACCCCCTTCCTTCGCTGTAAGAATATTTATTTTATATTAATTTATCTTAAATATTTAGTTTAGTTTAATCAATTTAATTAATGGAAAAAAAATCTGATTTTTATTTTAAAAATTTGTTTTTATTTTAAAGAAAGGTTAAATTTTTATTTAACATGAAAGGTTTGATTTTCAAATATAAAAAGGTTTGTTTTTTAATTAGAAAAGATATGATCTTGGTTTGTATAAAAATATGATTTTTATATTATAGAGATAAAAATATGATTTTTATATTATAGGAATAATAAAAATATGATTTTTATAATATGTAGATAATAAAAATTCGATCTTTATCATATATGAAGCGAAATAAAAATTCGATCTTTATATAAGAAGTAGAAATATAAAAATATAATTTTTATATAGAAAGAAGGGTTGTAAAAATATATGAAGTAGAAATAAAAATATGATTTTTATTTATTGGAATGAAGCGATAAAAATATGATTTTTATATATGAACAGCGTGAAAAGGATGCGTTGGAATTTCGAACAAATCCAAACAGTTCAGAAAGAAAGACTGGCAGAGTGGATCCCAAAGGTGAGAACTTCTCACTTTTAATTTATTTTCTATTTAAAAATGTATACTAGGATGCAGACGGTGCTTAGCAGCACCCGACACCCGTTGTCCACAGACCATGGACGACTTGTTTGTTTGTTTGATTGTGTTGTGAAAATTGATTGTGTGATGTGGAATAAAATAAAATATTTTATAGTTAAAAATATAATTTTTAACGTGTATATGAATAAAATAAATATTCATAAACAAATCGGACGATTTGTTTATGTACACACATTTGACTGATATTGATTGGGACGATAAATTTTACACATCGCCCAACTGCACAAATAAATCTGTATTTGTTGATTGAAACCCCACATGGGTATTGGGAATGAAATTGCACGTACACTAATCCTAATAATTAGTTGTATGTCGATTGATTGATTGACAAACAGTGTAAGCGTTGAATATTTATATTTAATGCTTATACAGTGTAGAACGCACTATGGATGATGGCTGACTGTGTTTCATTGTTGTTGTGTACACCTGTGTGTGAAATCCATATAAATCAAATTATATGGTAATTGACTGTGTCTGATTCCAGTTTAGAAAGAATAAATATTTTAAAATACGATTATTTTAAAATGATGAATATTTTAAAATAATATTCAGTAAAAGATCAAAATCTGATTTTGATGTCCGATTTGGGATGGACACGAATATATTTAAATATACAAAGCCGTGTAGATTAGATTAACGCCATTTTGACGTGAACGATATTTATATCGGTCTTATTCATTTTTATAATGAATATCGAAAAGGAAATGATTTTGAAATATAATGTTTTGAAAATACTATCATTTATATACCGATGATATGGAATATTCAATTTTGATTTGAAATTGAATATGAAGTTGAAATCGTTTTGAAAACGAATTTAAAACGATTTATAAAATACGTTTTAAAAGGAAATCAACGAAATATATATAATATATATATTATATATATATAATGGCCTGAATAGAACGCGCCGCGCCGCGGCAGTTCGCGAATTTCGACCATTGACTTCGAACGGATATTACTGGAGATTCGACCGCCGGATTCTCCTAAAACTGGAAACGTTGGATTCGTATCGAAAAGAGCTTTCTAACGAATTTGAGAGATTTGAAATCTAACGGTTGGATTTGGAATTATGTCCAAATCAAATCTCGAAAAGTTCGCTGTAAGTGCAGTTCGATGGCCGTTTATGTAAATCGACTGTACGGATCTTGATAAAATTATTAAAAATACCAATAATTTGTGTAAAATCATAATAAATGATTTGGAAAGAATTGGAATGAAAAATCCTGTTACGACCCGAACATCCCCGTAAAGGAAAGCCCGGATTGCTTTGAGAACACGACCAATCAGAACGCAAACAGAAGAACATTTCATTGTTAATTACAACAATTCCATCAGAATACAAGAATATACAGAGTATGAATCAATATTACACTTCATAAAATATCAGAGATTACAATACATTACATAGCAGCGGAAAATAATACAAAACACAACTGAAGGAGATATACGGATACAAAGCTTTCCGAATATCATTCCAGCTGTAAACCAGGATCCTATGAATATAAATCTGCAAAACCAAAACTACTAGCTGCCCGTGTCGAAAATAAGGGCACCCGGAGTTTAGGTTAAAACAATAAACTCCATATCAGTCATGTGACTGGTGTGAGAACTAAAACAGTTATTAATCTTTATTTTAAAGTTAGGTAAATCAAGGGACCACGCCGTATAACACGGAACGGGTTTCCTCCCAAGAATACCAGTGCATAAAACAACAGCGCAATGCTAAATAAAGAACAATGAAGCTATTATAAGACCCAGGTCCCATCACACAATGCAACACAAGCCGGAGGATAGGGTTTTACCTTATAATAGCCAAAGAATGCTTGATACGTTAAAACAAATCATTTGATACTATTATAAGTGCATAGCGTATAAAACAATTTCAATCATAAGTATCAATCATAGACGGCATGGGTATCATATATCATGTCGCCATACTAGTTCTACAATTAAAACCGCAAAGTCACGTATCGGAAGTTGGATTTCCATCTGTGAACCGAGGCAAAAGATAGTCCTCTACCGATTCGAGATGCTCTAGCCCGTGTCTCAGGAACAGAACGCATCGTCCCTTAGGAGCCACAGGGCCGGTCCACTCGATGTGGATTAAATAAAACCCTGAACACTACGTCTCCCCGCCCTATGGGGGCATAAATGAGCCAAATGACTCCATATCTGAGGCGCCTCGCATTCCCACAACCACACAGGTGAAAAAAAATATAAATGTCAGGGCTGGTAGGTCAATAACACCACCTCTAACTAGAAAGAGACGCACGTTCTCCCTGGATCCTTTTCCCGTTTCTGGTTCACACCGGGGTGTGAGGCTCGCGAATTAACGCCATACACAAAGCTATGCCACACAGGCCGTGCTTTGATCATCAACCACAAGGCTTTTCTTTTCAACAGAGGCCTTGATCATTTGCCACTTAGGCATGCCACAAAGGCAATCCACTCCACGCGACTGATGTCTATCGATATACAACCTCTGATGCCGTACGTCTCAGAGAAGGGTGAAGTAAGGGAATAAATTCTCCTTCACCAGGCATATGTATATTTAATAGAGATCAATCAACACAGAGCAAAATCCAATGTCAGACACACAGTCCATACAAGTTCGTTCTGGGTCTGAACGAAACCGGAGGCACCTTGTACCTCGCATATCCATCGATCTCCAAGTACGTCCGGACGATCACCAACTGATTCCCTCCTCTTGGGTGTACAGCCCAATCAAGATCATCAGTAATTATCCAAACAATGTGAAGACCTCCGGTCTCCGACCACCGTCTTCATCCTCGACATATTGTCGAATCAGTTATTCAGAATGGGATAAACCCGGTCTTTCTGAATAACTCGCGTATATAATAAACAAGTGTTACACAAACACAACATACGCCTCATTCCGATTCAGAATATTCTTTTATTCAAATATCCTTATACTTTGGGAAAGGTTCCCATTAATTTTATCAAAGATAAATTCTTTAAATTTATTCTTTAATCTTCCTTTGAATATCAATTCAAACCAAATTATGGTTTATCCAAACTAGTCGGGATTAACGAACCTTACCGAAGTAATCATTTGCTTTAAATTCCCAATCCCAACCTATTCATCCCATGAAGTAAAACTGGTAATACTTCATATCTAACACCACGGTGTTATCGGTAAATTCAATTACCATTTCATGTTCAAATCTAATTAAAGATTTAACTATCGCCTGGAGTAAAACAGGTGATACTCCATTCTCGATCATTTCAATCTAATTAAAGATTCATTAAAACTCCACTTGGTTTTAATCTTCCCAAAAATCAATACTAATGATTGTTTAACTTGGGAAACCATATCCTGTCTTTAACTAGGCTAAAGAACCAATGTCATTTAAAACACGGTTCACGATAAACTCAAAATCACATTCTATTCCATCAGCCTTTAACCGTAAATTAGCAAGTGAACAATTCCTTAAGTAATAACCCCGAAGGCCGAAACCAACATCAGATCAATACCCAGGAAACCATTTAACTTAACCAATCTCCAGTTAGTTTCTGGTTTTCTTAACTCCGTTGGCTCTAAGAACAGTATTATTAAAGATACCATTCACGACAACCCCAAATCACATTCAATTAACGATAGAATCTTCATGGAAAACAAATCGATATATACAATCGATATAAACTTCCATATCCGACTAAACATATAAATGGAATAACGGAAAAGCCTTTTAAATTCCATATATATTAGCAGTCCTCATCCACATAAATTCACTTCGATTATTACCAAATTGAATTCCATTCCATTCCAATTTATTTTATTCAATTGGAAAATATCCTTTAAATCTTAGCAAAATATTTATAAATCCCAAATCACATTTCACTGTGAATCGGGTTAAAGAAAGAATGTCGTTAAAACACAGCTCACAACAAACCCAATTCACATTCTATAAATTATTGGGTTAAAGAACAAATGTTATTTAAAACACCATTCACGATAAACCCACCAATCAATTCCAATTCGATTCCAATTAAATATTATTTAATTGGTATACTTCAATTTTTTTTTTTTTTGAAAACAAAATGTGTGATCTTCTAAGAAGAAGAGAGCACACATATATATCATAATATCAAAAAATACAGAGTCCCAATACAACTCCCTAGGAGTAAAACAACCAACAACACTCAGAATATCAACTCGACTCTAGAAATGTATTGGATTGTAGATAGATGAGCTCCGGATAAACCACCGCCCATCTACTCCTATATCGAATTCCGGCAAAGCCACCACCCGATATAGGAGTATATCTACTCCAATACTATAATCAAAACCTCCCAGGAAGAATAATAAAGAAGTAAAACCCACAATATCTCTCTAAATATAATCACAACAAGCGCTCCACTAGAAAAGCCTAGCATCAAAACCAGATAGCTATCCATATAGTTCTCCAATATGCTCTTCCACCTAAAGACCTGAATAATAACTAGAACACCCACCATTAGTAGCCATCACATATATGTAGGGATATATATATATATATATATATATATATCTATATATCTATATATATCTATATATATAAAATATAAATAAAAAGATTTAATCATTTCTCAACTGGGTTTAAGAACAGTGTTAATGAAGACACCATTCACGACAAACCCAAATCCCATTTGATATTAAATACAAGGCTCTGAATAGAAAATATATCGGCTTATATTCAATATCAAATAACACAACCAACAAATATCGTATTGGAAATAACGATATACATATATCTTTCAAATTTCCATAACAATATCTGTATAATCACGAAATCCAACATCGAAATATTCCGAAGACAATTTCAATTCAAATCCATTCCAATTCAACTATTGGAAATTCTGGTTATTTTTAAAACCATCTCAAATCCAATTTATTTATTTTAAAAATAAATGGATTATAATTCTAGTTCAAAACTAGTTCATTTCGATAAAAATCTGTTTTTATCTTTTCAAAAATGGGATTTTTCATCCCATCTCTTTCCAAATCATCTCTTATGATTTTACACTAATTATTGATATTTTTAATAATGTTATCAAGGCCCGTATAGTCGATTTCCATCAACGGGCATCGAACTGCACTTACAGCGGCCTTTTTCCAAATTTGATTTGGACATAATTCCAAATCCAACCATTAGATTTCTAATTTCTTGTATTCGTTAGAAAGCTCTTTTCGATACGAACCCAACGGTTCCGGTTTTAGGAGAATCCGACGGTCGGATCTCCCGTAATATCCATTCGAAGTCAATGGTCGAAATTCGTGAACTGCGCAGCGTGGCACGTTCTATTCAGGCCATTATATTATATATATATATATATATAATATATATATTTCGTCGATTTCCTTTTAAAACCTATTTTATAAATCGTTTTAAATTCGTTTTCAAAACGAATTCAATTTCATATTCAATTTCAAATCAAAATTGAATACTCCATATCATCGATATATAAATGATAATATTTTCAAAACATTATATTTTGAAATCAGTTCCTTTTCGATATTCATTATAAAAATGAATAAAATCGATATAAATATCGCTCACGCCAAAATGGCGTCAATCTAATTGACACGGCTATATATATTTAAATATATTCGTGCCCATCCCAAATCGGACATCAAAATCATATTTTGATTCTTTTCCGAATATTATTTGAAAATATTCATTATATTAAAATAATCTTTATTTTAAAATATTCATTCTTTTTGAACTGGAATCAGACACAGTCAATTACCATATAATGTGATTTATATGGATTTCACACAACAAATGTGTGTAACAACAATGAAAACAGCAATCCATCATCCAGAGTGCATTCTACACTGCATAAGCATCAAATATATATATTTAACGCTTATAATAGCCTGTCAATCAATCGATCGACATACAGCTAATTATTGGGATTAGTGTATGTCCAATATCATCCCAACACCCATGTGGGGTTTCTAACAATCAAACACAAGTTTTATTTGTGCAGTTGGGCGATGTGTAAAATTTATCGTCCCAATCCATATCAGTCAAATGTGTGTACATAAACAAATCGTCTGATTTGTTTATAAATATTTATTTTATATACACGTTAAAAATTATATTTTTAACCATAAAATAATTTATTCCATACCACATCACACAATCAATATTCACACCACAAACAACAAACAAACAAGTCGTCCATGGTCTATGGACAACGGGTGTCGGGTGTTGCTAAACACCGTCTGCATCCTAGTGTATATTTCAACTAGAAAAATAAATAAAAGTGAGAAGTTCTCACCGAGGGATCCACTCCATCCTTCTCTATTTCTGAACCTCTGAAACGTTTGGATTTGTTTGAAATTCCAATGCAGTCCTTACCGCGCTGTTAATAATAAAAATTATATTTTTATTGCTTCATTCCAATAAATAAAAATCACATTTTTATTTCTACTTCATATTTTTTTGATGCTTCTTTCCATATAAAAATTATATTTTTATATTCCTAATTCTTATATAAAGATCGAACTTTTATATTGCTACAACATATATACAAATCGATTATACATCTAATAAGATTATAACTATATATGATAAAAATCATAACTTTTCATGTATATAAAAAAAATCTTATCTTTATCTATGTAAAAATCAGATTTTTACACAACTAAAAATCGTATTTTTATACAACTAGAGATCGTATTTTTATACTTCTAAAAATCGAATCTTTTTAATTCTAAAAATCGAATCTTTTTAATTCTAAAAATCGAATCTTTTTAATTTTAAAAATCCTAGCTTTTCTATTTTAAAAATCATATCTTTAATCTTCTAAACATATACTTTCATGAATTAAAAATTAAAACTTTATCCTCATGAACGCACTATAAAAATCTAATCTTTAACACTTTTAAAAATCAAATCTTTAATACTTTAAAAAATCAAAACTTTATACTTTAAAAATCAAAACTTTATACTTGGTTATAAATATATATAAATTCTTTTCTTGCTTTCTATTTATATGAATAAGAGGGAAATAATAATAAAAATAATAACAAAAAGTAAAATAAAAGTAAAAAAAACTTACTGGCCTAAGTTGAATGGAGAGGAGGGGGTTGGAGTTGCGTCGGCGGCGGGTGGTGGCTACGGCAGGCGTCAGGGGCCAGAGCGAAGGCGGTTTTCAGTTGGAGGAGGGAGGAAAGGGGGGTCTCGCGTCGGAGTTTGGGGGAGAGGGGGCTTCACGGGTGATCTAACGAAGGTGGAGTGGAGGGCTCGCCGCAGTTCGGCCTTGGCCGGCGCAGGTGGCGGCTCCGGTTGTTGGGCGGCGGTGGGTGCAAAAAGGGAGCGGCGGGATCGAATTTGGGGAGAGGCTGATGGGTAACGGTTTTGTTTTGGGGGAGAATGGTATAGGGGGGTATATGTTAATATATATATAATTTATTTTATTATTTTATATTTTAAAAGGTTGACTTTTCTTTTGAACCCCAAACGAGGCCCAACGACTGTCGTCCCTAGCGCATTACCCCCATTCCGAACACAATGGGATATGTCCCGCAAGCTAATTTGACTGTTTCAATCTGTTTCGATCAAAATCAAAATATAAATCATTATATTCAATTTTAAACGTACATTTCAATTTACCGGGGCCACATACTAACTCTGAAAATTCCAGATTTTTTTTTCTTGCTTCGTATTGACGATACGGTCTTAACAAAACTAATTTCGTCAAATTCTGAGATCATTTGAAAAATGGCCATTTTCTGGTCGATAGAAATTGACTGAAATTGTTAAAGCACATTTTACTTCGCCACGCTCACATATTGATTCAGAAAATTACGAATTTTGAAACCTAGCAATAACTTGGCATCTCGGATCCAACAAAAGTGGTTTCTTCGAAAACAGAGATCATTTGCAAAATTTCCATTTTTAAGGGCCAGAATTCCACAGCGACTATTCTGAATTTTCTACTGGGCATAACTTTTTTTTCCCGCTATGAAATTTCGATTTTTGGATTCGTTGGAAAGATATTCTCAATTAGATTCTAATGTTTTTGGTTTTGCTAAAATCCGATTTATTTTGAATCATGTACATTCATTTGAAATTTGAAATCGAATTTTTCAAACTACCGCGCCATTTTCAATTCCTTTTATAATTTAAAATAAATATTTATATTCTAACGTCGATTAAAATAAATATATACATTCTTATTCTATTCAAAATAAATTTCTCATCATTATTATTTAAAATAAATTATTTTAAATATTCAAAATTCATCAAAATTGTCAAAAAAATAATAATTAAATTGGCTCGGGTTTTCCGGGTTATTACAATCTCCCCCACTTAAAACTTTTCGTCCCCGAAAAGGAACGTAGCTGAAAGTTGTTTCACTAATCAACTCAACTTCCGTTATTTTCATTATGGCTTAAGTTCTTCAACTTTTCAGTTTCTAAAAACTTTTCAAATTCTTCAAAAATTTGGCTAACACCCTAAATTTTCGAAAAATTTCGCCATAACCTCCCCTGCACGGGAGCACCGGGAAAATCCCAAAATTTCCATACAGGCCTTTCCAATCCAAAAAGAAAAAGAAACAGCTAAGCGGCTAGCCAACCGGCTCATAAAATCATCCAAAACCTAAGAAATACAATAAACATGTACCTATTTATTGGGCAAACAATTTTATTCCTCTTCTCTAGCCTCCTTGCTATGACCTGTTTAATGTAAGTACATGTATATGCATGCAAATGCGACTAATTTTCAATACCGTTCAATATTTGGTACAATTTGGCTTTATGGTTCAAAATCTTAAATAAATCAAACCGATAATCAAACAACACAACCATCAATCAATTAGTTGGTTAACGTTTCAAATTCATAACTTTGATACATAGTCGAAAAATCAGATTTTTGATGCCAAATCACAACAATAAGCCCTATCTAGTTTTGGTTCTCACACCAGTCAATTGGAAATATATAAATATCACACCTTCGAAACTCGAACACAAATTCTGAAGATGTAGCTACAATCATCAGAATCATCTCCGGGCGACTAGAGTGTGACTCCATATCTATCCAGTATATTAAAACTTCAAACACACGCGGATCAGACGTATACGCAAAATCTTTATATACTTGATTGTCCAAATCAATATAAAAATAATATTCAAATACGAATAATTGAATTTAATTTTTCAAAACAAAATTTGTTTTCAATTTTATTTTAAAAACATCACTCTTCACACTCGTTCTAGGACACTACTGATCCCATCTCTAACGAGTCATTCTCATTGGATATTACTTATGCAATCTCTGATGAATTCTTTCGTTCGGTTCTAATATGCCTTGTTCTCGAGCTTTGTAAAACAAAGCTATGATACCAAGCTGTTACGACCCGAACTTCCCCGTAAAGGAAAGCTCGGATTGCTTTGAGAACACGACCAATCAGAACGCAAACAGAAGAACATTTCATTGTTAATTACAGCAATTCCATCATAATACAAGAATATACAGAGTATGAATCAATATTACACATCATAAAATATCTAAGATTATAATACATTACATTGCAGCGGAAAATAATACAAAACACAACTGAAGGAGATATACGGATACAAAGCTTTCTGAATATCATTCCAGATGTAAACCAGGATTCTGTGAATATAAATCTGCAAAACCAAAACTACTAGCTGCCCGTGTCGAAAATAAGGGCACCCAGAGTTTAGGTTAAAACAATAAACTCCAGGTCAGTCATGTGATTGGTGTGAGAACTAAAACAGTTATTAATCTTTATTTTAAAGTTAGGTAAATCAAGGGACCACGCTGTATAACATGGAACGGGTTTCCTCCCAAGAATACCAGTGCATAGAACAAGAACGCAATGCTAAATAAAGAACAATGAAGCTATTATAAGACCCAGGTCCCATCACACAATGCAACACAAGCCGGAGGATAGGGTTTTACCTTATAATATCCAAAGAATGCTTGATACGTTAAAACAAATCATTTGATACTATTATAAGTGCATAGTGTATAAAACAATTTCAATCATAAGTATCAATCATAGACGGCATGGGTACCATATATCATGTCGCCATACTAGTTCTACAATTAAAACCGCAAAGTCACGTATTGGAAGTTGGATTTCCATCTATGAACCGAGGCAAAAGTTAGTCCTCTACCGATTCGAGACGCTCTAGCCAGTGTCTCAGGAACATAACGCATCGTCCCTTAGGAGCCACAGGGCCGGTCCACTCGATGTGGATTAAATAAAACCCTAAACACTACGTCTCCCCGCCCTATGGGGCATAAATGAGCCAAATGACTCCATATCCGAGGCGCCTCGCATTCCCACAACCACACAGGTGAAAAAAAAATGTCAGGGCTGGTAGGTCACTAACGCCACCTCTAACTAGAAAGAGATGCACGTTCTCCTTGGATCCTTCTCCCGTTTCTGGTTCACACCGGGGTGTGAGGCTCGCGAATTAACGCCATACACGAAGCTATGCCACACAGGCCATGCTTTGATCATCAACCACAAGACTTTGGTTTTCAACAGAAGCCTTGATCATTTGCCACTTAGGCAAGCCACACAGACAATCCACTCCACGCGACTGATGTCTATCGATATACAACCTCTGATCCCGTACGTCTCAGAGAAGGGTGAAGTAAGGGAATAAATTCCCCTTCACCAGGCAGATGTATATTTAATAGAGATCAATCAACACAGAGAAAAATCCAATGTCAGACACACAGTCCATACAAGTTCGTTCTGGGTCTGAACGAAACCGGAGACACACAGTCCATCAAACTTTTGTTTGGAACGAAAGGTGCGAGGATGCATTCAAGAATCTAAAAGAAAAGTTGACAAGTGCACCAGTGTTAGTCATTCCCAAGGGGAGTGAAGAGATGACAGTATATACAGATGCTTGTGGTACCGGACTAGGTGTTGTGTTGATGCAGGGTGGTAGGTTTGTAGCTTATGCAAGCAGGCAACTGAAACCGCATGAGAAGAGATATCCTATCCATGATTTGGAATTGGCAGCGATCGTATTCGCATTGAAGATGTGGAGACATTATCTCTTGGGAGAAAGATTCGAGCTGTTTACTGATCATAAGTCGCTGAAGTATCTTTTCTCTCAAAAGGATTTGAATCTTCGTCAGCAGAGTTGGTTAGAGTTCTTAGCTTCATATGATTTCGACATCGCATATACACCAGGAAAGGGCAATGCGGTAGCCGATGCGTTGAGTCGAAGACATGCCAGTTTAGGGGCTATGTTCCTTGAATGGAAGCAACTGGAGTATATCGCGGGGTTTGATTTCAGACCAAAGTGCGAATTGGACCCAGAAATGTTAGCAAGTTTGACGATCAGACCCACTTTAATTGAGCGGATCGGCTCTAGTCAGAGGGACGATCCTAACCTATTGGAAATCATCTCCAAGTTAGAGATGGGTATCAATGAGGATATGAGCAAGTATAGGCTTGATCAAGATGGATGGCTTAGAAAGAATGGAAAGCTCGTTGTACCAAATGTCAATGGATTGAGAGATGAAGTGCTTAGAGAATGTCATCACTCAAAACTGACTATACACCCCGGTGGTAATAACATGTATCGAGACATGAGACAGACTTACTACTGGGAAGGGATGAAAAGAGACGTTGGGGAGTTTATATCCAAATGCATGAATTGCCAGCTAGTTAGAGCCGAGCAAAAGAAGACTAGTGGGTTGTTACAGCCATTAGAAATTCCCGAATGGAAATGGGAGCAAGTCTCGATGGATTTCATTGATGGTTTACCAAGGACTAGATCGGGACATGATAGCATTTGGGTGATTGTGGACCGATTAACCAAAAGTGCAAGATTTATACCAGTCAGATCGACCAGAACGGCAGCTAAGTTAGCAGAATTGTATATGAAGTGGGTAGTGAGATTCCATGGAGTACCTAAAAGCATTGTGAGTGACCGAGACCCGTTGTTCACTAGTGGGTTTTGGAAGAGCTTACAAGAAGCTCTAGGGTCAGAGTTACATCTCAGTACCGCATATCATCCTCAGACCGACGGTCAGACGGAGAGGGTGAATCGTATTTTGGAAGATCTCTTGAGAGCATGTATATTGGATTTTGGTGGATCATGGGATGACCATTTGCATCTAGTAGAGTTTGCATATAATAATAGCTACCAATCCAGTATCGGTATGGCTCCGTTTGAAGCTTTGTACGGAAGACCATGCAACTCACCATCATGTTGGATAGAGACTGGCGAGAAGTTTATGCTTGGACCAGATGTGGTGAGGGAAACTTCAGATAAAATCAAGACCATTCAACAACGAATGAAGGCTGCCTAAGATAGGCAGAAGAGTTATGCCGATAAGAGGAGAAGAGACTTAAAATTCTCCGTTGGCGACTTGGTGTTTGTCAAGATTTCTCCGTTGAAGAGCGTAATACGATTTGGCAGGAGAGGAAAATTGGCACCAAGATTCGTTGGCCCATTCCCTGTTCTTGAACTAGTCGGGAATTTGGCATATAGAATTGACTTACCAGACAAGATGGCGGGAGTTCACAACGTATTTCATGTTTCCCAGTTAAGGAAGTTTGTGCACGACCCTAATGTGGCTATTTCACCTGATCAGTTGGACGATATCGAGGTTGAACCTGAGGCGGTTTGGAACCGTAGGCCTATGCGTATCGTTGGGAACGATACGAAGCAACTTCGAAGGAAGGTGGTGAAATTAGTCAACGTCCAGTGGGGTGAGGATGAGAAAGACTGTACTTAGGAAACAGAGGAGGACATAAGGAAGAAGTATCCAGAACTCTTTGCCTGGTAAGATTTAATTAGCGATTTAGTTTTCCGCATGCTAGGTTATGTTTGTTTTGCTTGTTTTGCATGTTTGGTTGCTGTGAATGATTGTTAGGCATGCGGGATTCATTGTTTGTTTCTTTGTTAAGGAATTTCGGGGGCGAAATTTCTTAAGGGGGGGAGAATGTAACGACCTGCATTCTACGCATCGGAAGATCGTAGAATATTTATTTCTTTTTCTTAGTAAGTCGTATGGTCGTGTACTTTTGGGAAACGACTAGTAGGGTCATTTCCCATGTTCATGATTTTTGTCGATTTTTAAATGACCGTTTTGCCCCTAGTTGAACTTGTTTTGACCATAACTTTTGACTGGAAAGGAATTTTGACCTGAAACCACTTCCATTGGATCCGGATGATGGTTTACAATTCCGTAGAGTGGTCATATTAGCCAAACGGACTCACCTTTTGGGAGATATGGCTGAAACAAATTTCATATGGTGAAAAACAGCTTAATTGGGCTTAACCGGGTGATTAACAGCTAGGCCCAAAGGAGAATTTCGGGATTAGGAGTTTAAAAGGGCTGTTAGGGTTTGGAGAATACCTTTTTCTCATTTTTCAGCCGTCACTATTCATTCCTCTTAACCTAGCCATGGCCTCCACCCTCTAAATCTCTTCAAAATACCTCTTAATCACTTTCTAATTGAAGATTTGGCTTAGCAAACATCAAATCAAGGAGTATTAGCACGAGAAACGAGGTAGAGCTGCTGTGTAAGATTGGGAACAGCGCCAAATCAGAGAATATTTCAGTTTTGGGGTTTTAGTGGTGGCAAAGGTGAGTGATTAGCTTGCTTTTACACTAATTACGGTTAGTTATGGGTAATTAGTGAAGATTAGCGAATTTATACATTAATAAATTCTAGATAAATTCCTAAAATTCTATAATGATGTTTTATGGCTCTGATAAAAATTTGGGCTAATTTGGATAAGTTTTGCTAATTGTATGCATAATCACGGTTAAGAAGGATTAAGGGGAAAACATGGGTTTCTGGATACGTTTGATCTAAAGTATTTCATGTAAATGATGTTTTAATGTTTGTGATTGATTCTATATGTTGTTACTGCTGTTTGGAATGTTTTGTAATGTCATAGGAAGTTTAGAATGGTTGAAAACGCCGTCGTTCGGCGAAAATAGCTTGCTGGAAAAAGTTGCAGATTTTCAGAACCGGTTAGGAAGAACACCCGATCCAAACCGGATAGGAGGAGGAGATCCGATCCGAACCGGATAGGAGGAGTAGATCCGATCCGAACCGGATAGGAGGAGGAGATCCGAACCGAACCGGATAGGAGGAGGAGATCTGATCCGAGCCGAATAGAAGGAGGAGATCCGAACCGAATCGGATAGGAGGAGACACCCGAACCGAACCGGATAGGAGGAGACACCCGAACCGAACCGGATAGGAGGAGGAGATCCGATCCGAACCGAATAGAAGGAGGAGATCCGAACCGAACCGGATAGGAGGAGACACCCGAACCGAACCGGATAGGAGGAGACACCCGAACCGAACCGGATAGGAGGAGGAGATCCGATCCGAACCGGATAGAAGGAGGAGATCCGAACCGAACCGGATAGGAGGAGACACCCGAACCGAACCGGATAGGAGGAGGAGACCCGAACCGAACCGGATAGAGGAGGAGACCCGAACCGAACCGGATAGGAGGAGGATGCCCGAACCGAACAATAGGAGGAAGAGACCCGAACCGAACCGAAGAAGACCATAACCCGAGATGCAAAGGTAGTCCAAATGGGAAGTTTGTACCAAGGATTCAGATGGGAATCAACGAGTTAACTTCATGATTGGGCTTTGCTGCGGGACGTGTGCTAAGGGGCTGTCGATGTTTGTAACTTTGGATCACTATGTATAGGGGGTACGTGAATGGATCCAGGGCCACAGTGGTCTAGGTACGACTAAAAGAGCTATAGACCAATGAAGTGGGGTCATTTGTAAAGGTTTAGTCATGACTCCATGGGGTAAGCTTGGTGGTAGCAGTAGTTGTACAAGCCGAACTCCGTCACTACTTCGATGGGTCTAGTGGTTGAAAGCGGTATACATCGTATGCTTTATGCACTGAGTGAGAGATGTGAGGATGGTTGCCATGATTGAATTGTTTGCTATCCCTATGACATGCACACCCCCACCCCCGTATTTCTTTACACCATATGTTGATGGCACCTTAGAGTATTGTACAGTATGTAGTGCTAACTCTTTGGTTGCAGGTCCAGGTTCAGGTATGGTTTAGTATACCTGTTATTGTTCTGTTTAGCTACTTATCGCTCATACCAGACTTTTTGTCTGACCCAGAGTTTTATGTCTCTTCTTATTACTCTGGGTGCTCACACGAGCAGACTAGAGACAGGTTAGCTGGTGATGCACGGGTAGATGATCCGGAGACGAGCAGGAGGCTTCCACGTAATATATATATATAGTATTCTCCCTGTGTTGTCGAAGATCACTGCTTGGGCATTGGTGGTGCATCTTCCACTTTAGCTTTCTTTTGTTTAGAGACAGTAGATTTTGAAAAGTTGTAATAAGCTGTATTTGGATTTCCGCTGCTCTGATGTTGACATTTATTATTAGTTATCAGCTTATGCACTGTCTCACCTGTTTTATGTCAAGTATGTTATTATTATATTTTATTCCATGCGCTGTGAGACATTCTACAGGTTCGTTGATTAGTTCATTCTCTTCTTTCTTTTCTTATGACGACCGTTCTGTGCCAGTTGGACATGTGTACAGCGCACACTTGGAGGAAGTGTCGGTTGGTGCGGGGCGGGCCGTCACACTTGGTATCAGAGCTCTAGGTTGCGTAGTTAACCTAGGGAAGTTATCAGGGAGAGATAATATACGTATACGAGAGAGCGTATTTGTGGTTATTTTGGTTTTCAAAAGCTATATATATACTATTAGTAGTATAAGAATGAAGTCGTACTGCACTAGCACCACTATGGAATCGTTAATCGTTTCCTTTTTCAGATTGACGATGAGCCGAGATACTAGAGGTGCTGGTAGGGGAGCCAATAATTGGAATGCTGCTGACATGAGGACGATGTTTACTGACCTCATGAAAGAGATGCTTAGAGATGTACGGAGGGTAGCTCCCAATGGTGGAAATGGTGGTGGTCCAATAGTGCAGGCGCCAAGAGTCGACTTCGCCAAGCTGAATAAGGATTATACTAGCCTTGGTGGGAAGCCGTTCCACGGAACGGAGTCGGCCACAGATGTTCAGGATTGGTTGGATAGTTGCGAACGTATCTTCGAGGATTTGGGTATCGAGGATGCGATGAAGAGAAAGCTAGCGTCCCGTCAGCTGCAAGGGCGGGCAATGAATTGGTGGAATGCTATAAAGGCAGCTACTCCCGAAGATCAGATTACTTGGGAGCAGTTTAAAGCTCGCTTTAGCGAGAAGTTCATTCCAGCTGCTCAAAAGTCAGTGCAGTTTAAGAAATTCTTGGAGCTCAAGCAGAATGGCAGAGCTGTCTCGGAGTACATTGCTGAATTCGACACTTTGTCAAAGTATGGGTTATCTCTTATTGATACTGCCGAGAAGAAGAATGAGAAATTCATAACTGGGTTAGATCAGTACTTAGGGGAAAGGCTTATTAACCACATCGATGAGATGTTTGAGTCGATTGTGGGGAAAGCATTAAGATCAGAGAGTATCTACACTAAGCCGAAGACTGAGGTTGCATCCGCAGATGAGCCAAAGCCACAAGCAAGTGGTGGAGGCAAGGGTGGTTCCCAGAATAAAAGAAAGCAGAGTCAGACTAAGGATGGCCAGAAGAAAAGGAATAAACAAGATGTTGAGTGCTTCAGCTGTGGTAAGAAGGGCCATTATGCTAGTAATTGTCGGGCCAAGCCAGCGGATAGGAAGTGCTTCAACTGTGGCCAAATGGGACATCACAAGGACAAGTGTCCGCAACCCCCTAAAGAAAAGCAAATGGTGAAGGCATACGCCCTTAATGCTATTCCTTCTTCGTCGAATGCCCCAACTGCGGCGGAGAAGGGAAAGAATGTCGTCATTCAAGGTATGCTTTCTATTTATGATGTTCCTGTTAGAGTTTTGTTTGATACCGGAGCTTCCAGTTCTTTCATATCTAGTGACCTGGTAGATAGGTTGGGATTGGAGCCCGAGATTGTCGATAGACCTTTAGTAGTGACGAACTCGATTGGTGGTTCTACTAGCCTTAGCATGATTTGTCGTAATGTGGTCTTATCGAGTCATGGATGCATGTTTGTTTGTGATTGCTTTGTTTTGGGCTTTACTGGGTTTGGCATTATTTTGGGAGTAGATTGGCTCCGAAGATACGGGGTGGTGGTAGACTGTGAGGGTTTTTGGTGACAGCTAGAGCGGATGATGGGCGGAGGATAGTGTTTGGTGGTCTACCCAGTGAGGGGGTATTGGCTAGTTTTCTAAACTCCCTCGACATTCCGCATAGTGAGTTGTCAGGTTTGCCCGTGGTTGGCCAGTATCCGGATGTTTTCGAAGAAGTGACCGGACTTCCACCACACAGAGAGATTGAGTTCCGTATTGATTTGGTAAAAGATGCCAGACCTATAGTGATGCCACTTCGTTGTATGGCACTAAGGGAGCAGCGAGAGCTCGAGGTGCAAGTCAGCGATCTTTTGAAGAAGGGATTTATCAGAAGGAGTGTCTCTGAATGGGGAGCACCAGTTGTGTTTGCTACCAAGGCGGATGGTTCCCTTCGTTTGTGTGTAGACTACCGCGAGTTGAACAAGGTGACGAGGAAGAATAAGTATCCTCTTCCGCGGATAGATGATTTGTTCGATCAGTTGAGTGGCGCGAGAGTGTTCTCCCAGTTGGATCTCGCGACAGGTTTTCATCAGCTTAGAGTGGAAGCTGAGAGTATAGCTAAAACGGCATTTCGAACGCCGTCTGGATTTTATGAATGGTTGGTTATGCCATTTGGGCTGACTAATGCCCCGGCATATTTTGTGGATCTTACGAATAGGGTATTCAGAGATCAGTTGAATAAGTCTGTTCTTGTGTTCGTGGATGATATTTTGGTTTACTCAAGGAACGAGGAAGAACACAAGGAACATTTGAGGACAGTGATGGAGGTGTTGAGGAAACACCAATTGAAAGCAAAGTTTTCTAAGTGTCACTTCTGGAGGAAGGAAGTGAGATTCTTGGGCCATGTTGCTTCAGAAAATGGTATCGCCGTGGATCCTGCTAAGGTGGCTACGGTGCAAGATTGGTCTACGCCCAAGAATGCAACAGACGTAAGAAGTTTCTTGGGATTAGCGGGATATTATCGTAAGTTTATCCAAGGCTTCTCCAAGATAGCAGCACCGTTGACTCAGTTGACAAAGAAGAATCAAGCTTTTGTTTGGAACGAAAGGTGCGAGGATGCATTCAAGAGTCTAAAAGAAAAGTTGACAAGTGCACCAGTGTTAGTCATTCCCAAGGGGAGTGAAGAGATGACGGTATATACAGATGCTTGTGGTACCGGACTAGGTGCTGTGTTGATGCAGGGTGGTAGGTTTGTAGCTTATGCAAGCAGGCAACTGAAACCGCATGAGAAGAGGTATCCTATCCATGATTTGGAATTGGCAGCGATCGTATTCGCATTGAAGATGTGGAGACATTATCTCTTGGGAGAAAGATTCGAGCTGTTTACTGATCATAAGTCGCTGAAGTATCTTTTCTCTCAAAAGGATTTGAATCTTCGTCAGCAGAGTTGGTTAGAGTTCTTAGCTTCATATGATTTCGACATCGCATATACACCAGGAAAGGGCAATGCGGTAGCCGATGCGTTGAGTCGAAGACATGCCAGTTTAGGGGCTATGTTCCTTGAATGGAAGCAACTGGAGTATATCGCGGGGTTTGATTTCAGACCAAAGTGCGAATTGGACCCAGAAATGTTAGCAAGTTTGACGATCAGACCCACTTTAATTGAGCGGATCGGCTCTAGTCAGAGGGACGATCCTAACCTATTGGAAATCATCTCCAAGTTAGAGATGGGTATCAATGAGGAGATGAGCAAGTATGGGCTTGATCGAGATGGATGGCTTAGAAAGAATGGAAAGCTCGTTGTACCAAATGTCAGTGGATTGAGAGATGAAGTGCTTAGAGAATGTCATCACTCAAAACTGACTATACACCCCGGTGGTAATAAGATGTATCGAGACATGA
This sequence comes from Allium sativum, assembly GCA_030737875.1. NCBI lineage: Eukaryota > Viridiplantae > Streptophyta > Magnoliopsida > Asparagales > Amaryllidaceae > Allium > Allium sativum. Next base: position 126,336,058 of record CM060927.1, on the reverse strand, counting down.
GACAGACTTACTACTGGGAAGGGATGAAAAGAGACGTTGGGGAGTTTATATCCAAATGCATGAATTGCCAGCTAGTTAAAGCCGAGCAAAAGAAGCCTAGTGGGTTGTTACAGCCATTAGAAATTCCCGAATGGAAATGGGAGCAAGTCTCGATGGATTTCATTGATGGTTTACCAAGGACTAGATCGGGACATGATAGCATTTGGGTGATTGTGGACCGATTAACCAAAAGTGCAAGATTTATACCAGTCAGATCGACCAGAACGGCAGCTAAGTTAGCAGAATTGTATATGAAGTGGGTAGTGAGATTCCATGGAGTACCTAAAAGCATTGTGAGTGACCGAGACCCGTTGTTCACTAGTGGGTTTTGGAAGAGCTTACAAGAAGCTCTAGGGTCAGAGTTACATCTCAGTACCGCATATCATCCTCAGACCGACGGTCAGACGGAGAGGGTGAATCGTATTTTGGAAGATCTCTTGAGAGCATGTATATTGGATTTTGGTGGATCATGGGATGACCATTTGCATCTAGTAGAGTTTGCATATAATAATAGCTACCAATCCAGTATCGGTATGGCTCCGTTTGAAGCTTTGTACGGAAGACCATGCAACTCACCATCATGTTGGATAGAGACTGGCGAGAAGTTTATGCTTGGACCAGATGTGGTGAGGGAAACTTCAGATAAAATCAAGACCATTCAACAACGAATGAAGGCTGCCCAAGATAGGCAGAAGAGTTATGCCGATAAGAGGAGAAGAGACTTAAAATTCTCCGTTGGCGACTTGGTGTTTGTCAAGATTTCTCCGTTGAAGAGCGTAATACGATTTGGCAGGAGAGGAAAGTTGGCACCAAGATTCGTTGGCCCATTCCCTGTTCTTGAACTAGTTGGGAATTTGGCATATAGAATTGACTTACCAGACAAGATGGCGGGAGTTCACAACGTATTTCATGTTTCCCAGTTAAGGAAGTTTGTGCACGACCCTAATGTGGCTATTTCACCTGATCAGTTGGACGATATCGAGGTTGTACCTGAGGCGGTTTGGAACCGTAGGCCTATGCGTATCGTTGGGAACGATACGAAGCAACTTCGAAGGAAGGCGGTGTAATTAGTCAAAGTCCAGTGGGGTGAGGATGAGAAAGACTGTACTTGGGAAACAGAGGAGGACATAAGGAAGAAGTATCCAGAACTCTTTGCCTGGTAAGATTTAATTAGCGATTTAGTTTTCCGCATGCTAGGTTATGTTTGTTTTGCTTGTTTTGCATGTTTGGTTGCTGTGAATGATTGTTAGGCATGCGAGATTCATTGTTTGTTTCTTTGTTAAGGAATTTCGGGGGCGAAATTTCTTAAGGGGGGGAGAATGTAACGACCTGCATTCTACGCATCGGAAGATCGTAGAATATTTATTTCTTTTTCTTAGTAAGTCGTATGGTCGTGTACTTTTGGGAAACGACAAGTAGGGTCATTTCCCATGTTCATGATTTTTGTCGATTTTTAAATGACCGTTTTGCCCCTAGTTGAACTTGTTTTGACCATAACTTTTGACTGGAAAGGAATTTTGACCTGAAACCACTTCCATTGGATCCGGATGATGGTTTACAATTCCGTAGAGTGGGAATATTAGCCAAACGGACTCACCGTTTGGGAGGTATGGCTGAAACAAGTTTCAGATGGTGAAAAACAGCTTAATTGGGCTTAACCGGGTGATTAACAGCTAGGCCCAAAGGGGAATTTCGGGATTAGGAGTTTAAAAGGGCTGTTAGGGTTTGGAGAATACCTTTTTCTCATTTTTCAGCCGTCACTATTCATTCCTCTTAACCTAGCCATGGCCTCCACCCTCTAAATCTCTTCAAAACACCTCTTAATCACTTTCTAATTGAAGATTAGGATTAGCAAACATCAAATCAAGGAGTATTAGCACGAGAACCGAGGTAGAGCTGCTGTGTAAGATTGGGAACAACGCCAAATCAGAGAATATTTCAGTTTTGGGGTTTTAGTGGTGGCAAAGGTGAGTGATTAGCTTGCTTTTACACTAATTACGGTTAGTTATGGGTAATTAGTGAAGATTAGCGAATTTATACATTAATAAATTCTGGAAAAATTCCTAAAATTCTATAATGATGTTTTATGGCTCTGATAAAAATTTGGGCTAATTTGGATAAGTTTTGCTAATTGTATGCATAATCACGGTTAAGAAGGATTAAGGGGAAAACATGGGTTTCTGGGTATGTTTGATCTAAAGTGTTTCATGTAAATGATGTTTTAATGTTTGTGATTGATTCTATATGTTGTTACTGCTGTTTGGAATGTTTTGTAATGTCATAGGAAGTTTAGAATGGTTGAAAACGCCGTCGTTCGGCGAAAATAGCTTGCTGGAAAAAGTTGCAGATTTTCAGAACCGGTTAGGAAGAACACCCGATCCGAACCGGATAGGAGGAGGAGATCCGATCCGAACCGGATAGGAGGAGTAGATCCGATCCGAACCGGATAGGAGGAGGAGATCCGAACCGAACCGAATAGGAGGAGGAGATCCGATCCGAACCGAATAGAAGGAGGAGATCCGAACCGAACCGGATAGGAGGAGACACCCGAACCGAACCGGATAGGAGGAGACACCCGAACCGAACCGGATAGGAGGAGGAGATCCGATCCGAACCGAATAGAAGGAGGAGATCCGAACCGAACCGGATAGCAGGAGACACCCGAACCGAACCGGATAGGAGGAGACACCCGAACCGAACCGGATAGGAGGAGGAGATCCGATCCGAACTGGATAGAAGGAGGAGATCCGAACCGAACCGGATAGGAGGAGACACCCGAACCGAACCAGATAGGAGGAGGAGACCCAAACCGAACCGGATAGAGGAGGAGACCCGAACCGAACCGGATAGGAGGAGGATGCCCGAACCGAACCGAATAGGAGGAAGAGACCCGAACCGAACCGAAGAAGACCATAACCCGAGATGCAAAGGTAGTCCAAATGGGAAGTTTGTACCAAGGATTCAGATGGGAATCAACGAGTTAACTTCATGATTGGGCTTTGCTGCGGGACGTGTGCTAAGGGGCTGTCGATGTCTGTAACTTTGGATCACTATGTATAGGGGGTACGTGAACGGATTCAGGGCCACAGTGGTCTAGGTACGACTAAAAGAGCTATAGACCAATGAAGTGGGGTCATTTGTAAAGGTTTAGTCATGACTCCATGGGGTAAGCTTGGTGGTAGCAGTAGTTGTACAAGCCGAACTCCGTCACTACTTCGATGGGTCTAGTGGTTGAAAGCGGTATACATCGTATGCTTTATGCACTGAGTGAGAGATGTGAGGATGGTTGCCATGATTGAATTGTTTGCTATCCCTATGACATGCACACCCCCACCCCCGTATTTCTTTACACCATATGTTGATGGCACCTTAGAGTATTGTACAGTATGTAGTGCTAACTCTTTGGTTGCAGGTCCAGGTTCAGGTATGGTTTAGTATACCTGTTATTGTTCTGTTTAGCTGCTTATCGCTCATACCAGACTTTTTGTCTGACCCAGAGTTTTATGTCTCTTCTTATTACTCTGGGTGCTCACACGAGCAGACTAGAGACAGGTTAGCTGGTGATGCACGGGTAGATGATCCGGAGACGAGCAGGAGGCTTCCACGTAATATATATATATATAGTATTCTCCCTGTGTTGTCGAAGATCACTGCTTGGGCATTGGTGGTGCATCTTCCACTTTAGCTTTCTTTTGTTTAGAGACAGTAGATTTTGAAAAGTTGTAATAAGCTGTATTTGGATTTCCGCTGCTCTGATGTTGACATTTATTATTAGTTATCAGCTTATGCACTGTCTCACCTGTTTTATGTCAAGTATGTTATTATTATATTTTATTCCATGCGTTGTGAGACATTCTACAGGTTCCTTGATTAGTTCATTCTCTTCTTTCTTTTCTTGTGACGACCGTTCCGTGCCAGTTGGACATGTGTACAGCGCACACTTGGAGGAAGTGTCGGTTGGTGCGGGGCGGGCCGTCACATTATTCCAATGCGATATTTGTTGAATTCAGATTTGATATTGAATATAAGCCGATATATTTTCTATTCAGAGCCTTGTATTTAATATCAAATGGGATTTGGGTTTGTCGTGAATGGTGTCTTCATCAACACCATTCTTAAATCCAGTTAAGAAAAGATTAAATCTTTTTATTTAGATTTAATGAAGTATACCAATTAATTAATATATTTAATTGGAATTGAATTAGAATTTATTTTTGGGTTTATCGTGAACGGTGTTTTAAATAACACTTTCTTATTTAACCCGATAAACAAATGGAATGTGAATTGGGTTTATTGTGAACTGTGTTTTTAACGACATTCGTTCTTTAACCCGATTCACAGTGAAATATGATTTTGAATTTATAGATCTTTTAATTAAGATTTAACGGGAATTTTTCAAAGTAAAGTTTTCCAATTTAATATATTAAATTGGAATTGAATGAAATTCGATTCGATAATAATCGAAATGAAATTCTGTGGAGGAAGACTGTTAATACATATGGAATTTAAAAGGCTTTTCCGCTATTCCATTTGTATTATTAGTCGGATACGGAAATTGATATCGATTATATATTGATTTGTTTTTCCCTGAAGAATCCATAATTAATGGAATGTGATTTGGGTTTGTCGTGAACTGTGTTTTAAATGACATTAGTTCTTTAACCCAGTAAAAGACAGGATTACATGTCTGTCATTGTATTTCGAACTGTACAGTTGAACTCTTCTTAATATATATCTGTTTGGCGGCAGAGAATTTATTCTCTTGCTTAACGCCCTTCTCTGAGACGTACGAGCTCAGAGGTTATATATCGGCAGAAATCAATAGTACGGTGTAGATTGTTGATGAGACATGTTCGATTTTCCAAAGTTAAATAATCATTAATATAGATTTTTGGGAAGATTAAAACTAAATGGAGTTTTAGTAAATCTTTAATTAGATTAAAATGTGAATTGATAATTTAAATTATCAAATGTGGGAAATGATCGAGAGTGGAGTATCACCAGTTTTGCTCCAAGCGATAGTTAAATCTTTAATTAGATTTGAACGTGAAATGGTAATTAAATTTACCGATAACACCGTGGTGTTAGTTATGGGGTAGTAACAATTTTTCTCCATGGGATAATAAGTTGGGATTGGGCAATAAAATAAATGATTACTTCAGTGTAGTTCGCTAATCCCGACTAGTTTGGAAAACCGTAATATGGTTTGAATTGACAACCAAAGGAAGATTAAAGAATAAATTTTAAAGAATTTATCTTTGATAAAATTAATGGGAACCTTTCCCAAAAGATGTGAATATATAAATAAAAGAATATTCAGAATTGGAATGAGGCGTATGTTGTGTTGTTATAGCACTTGTTTATAATATACGCGAGTTATTCAGAAAGGTCGGGTTTATACCCATTCTGAATAACTGATTCAACGATATATCGACGATGAAGACGGTGGTCGAAGACCGGAGGTCTTCACATCGTTTGGATGATTACTGATGTCTTGATTGGGCTGTACACCCAAGAATAGGTAATAAGTGGTGATCGTCCAGATGTACTTGGAGATCGACGGATATGCGAGGACCTCTCCCTTGTATTGGACATATGGGGGAGGAATAAGGTGCCTCCAGTTTCGTTCAGACCTAGAACGGACTTGTAAATGTATTGTATGTATGACATTGGATTTTATTCTGTGTTGATTGATTTCTATTAAATATATATCTATTTCCGGCGGAGAATTTATTCTCTTTCTTAACGCCCTTCTCTGAGACGTACGAGCTCAGAGGTTATATATCGATAGATATCAGTCGCATGGCATGAATTGCCTGTGTGGCATGGTGAGATGCAGTGATAAAGGCTTTTGTTGAAAAGCAGAGTCTTGTGGTAGATGATCAAAGCACGGCTTTAATACAGCATAGCTTTGTGTATTGCGTTAATTCGCGAGCCTCACACCTAGGTATGAGTTAAAAACAGGATAAGGACCATTGGGAGAACACGACGTTTCTTTCTAGTTATGAGTGGTGTCAGCGTTTTACTAACACTGACATCGTTGATTATTATACCTTTGTGGATGTAGGAATGCGAGGCGCCTCGGATATATCGGTCTCTTCGAAGCCGATGGATAGGTCTGATAGGACCGGGAAACGCGTGTTCAGGAATAACTATTCCACTAACGTAAGTGTGGACTGGCCCAGCCGATACCAAGGGCTACCCAGAGTGTGTAGTCCTGGGGCATTTGCTAGAGTGTCTCGAAGCCGGTGAGGAGCTTGCCCCTTGCCTCGACTCATGACGGAAATCCAATTTCCAATACGACATTTCGGTTTTAGTTGTAATCATATATATGGCGACATAATGGGATGGGTCGCTCATGCCGTCTATGATTGATACTTATGATTGAAATTGTTTGGACACTATACATAGTAATAATAAAAGATGAAATTTCACGTACCAAGCATTTTTGGCTATTATAAGGTAAAACCCTATCCTTCGGCTTGCGTTGCATTGTGTGATGGGACCTGGGTCTTATAATAGCTTCATTGTTCTTTATTTAGCATTGCGTTGTTTGTTTTATGCACTGGTTTTCTTGGGGGTAAACCCATTCCGTGTTATACGGCGTGGTCCCTTGATTTACCTAACTTTAAAAATTGAATTAATAACTGTTTTAGTTCTCACACCAGTCACATGACTGACCTGGAGTTTATTGTTTTAACCTAAACTCTGGGTGCCCTTATTTTCCACACGGGCAGCTAGTAGTTTTGGTTTTGCAGATTTATATTCTCAGGATCCTGGTTTACAGCTGGAATGATATTCGGAAAGCTCTGTATCCGTTTATCTATTTCAGTTGTGTTTTATATTATTATCCGCTGCTATGTAATGTAAATCTCTGATATTTCTCTGATGTATAATAATTATTCATACTCTGTGTATTCTTGTATTCTGATGAAATTGTTGTAATAAGCAATGAAATGCTCTTCTGTTTGTGTCCCGATGTGGCTTGTTCTCAACTCAATCCGGGCTTTCCTTCACGGGGAAGTTCGGGTCGTTTCAGCTAGATTCCAAAATTCATAATTTTCTGAACCAATATGTGAGCGTGGTAGAAGAAAATGTGTTTTGTCAATTGCAATCAATTTTGATCGACCAGAAAATGGCAATTTTTCAAACGGTCTTCAAATTTGATGAAATTAGTTTTGTTAGGACCGTATCGTCAATACAAAGCTAGAAATAAATTTTTTGGAATTTTTATAGTCAGTATGTGACCTTAGTAAATTGAAATGTACGTTTAAAATTGAATATATAGATTTAAATTTAAATTTAAATGAAAACTGATCGAAATGATCAAATTGGCTTGCGAAACATATCCCATTGTGTTCGGAATGGGAGTAATTAGTTATTGACGACAGTCGGTGGGTCTCGTTTGGAGGTCGAAACAAAAAGTGGCTTTTTGGGGTAATTAAATATAATATAAATTAATTAATTAAAATAAATTTCCTCTTAATCCCCTCCTCACATCATTGACTTCATATCAGAAAAGAAAAGAAAAACCGATCTCTCCCCCCTCGTCCAGATCCAATCCGCCGCTCAACCCCGTCGCCACCGCCGTCATCGAGCCATCGCCCGCCCCTTCTGCTCCGCCATCTCCCTCCTCTAATCGAAGTCGCTGCTCTCCTGCAGTCTCAAGCACAAACTGCGAGGCAAGGGGGATCGATGAAACGACCCGAAATCCCCCTTACGGGAAATCACGGATTGAGTTGAGAACAAACCACATCGGAACACAAACAGAAGAACATTTCATTATTTATTAAAACAATTCCATCAAAATACAAGAATATACAGAGTATGAATAAATAATATACATCACAAAATATCAGAGATTATAATACATTACATAGCAGCGGAAAATAATACAAAACACAACTGAAGGAGATATACGGATACAAAGCTTTCCGGATATCATTCCAGCTGTAAACCAGGTTCCCGTGGATATAAATCTGCAAAAACAAAACTACTAGTTGCCCATGTCAAAATAAGGGTACCCAGAGTTTAGGTTAAAACAATAAACTCTAAGTCAGTCAAGTGACTGGTGTGAGAACTAAAACAGTTATTAATCTTTATTTTAAAGTTAGGTAAATCAAGGGACCACGCCGTATAACGCGGAACGGGTTTCCTCCCAAGAACACCAGTGCATAAAACAAACAGCGCAATGCTAAATAAAGAACAATGAAGCTATTATAAGACCCAGGTCCCATCACACAATGCAACACAAGTCGGAGGATAGGGTTTTAACTTATAATAGCCAAAGAATGCTTGATATGCTAAATTTCATCTTTTACTATTACTATAAGTGAAGAAAACAACTTCAAATATAAATGTATCAATCATAGGCGGCATGGGTACCATATATCATGTCGCCATACTAGTTCTACAATTAAAACCGCAAAATCACGTATTTGGAAATTGGATTTCCATCTGTGAACCGAGGCTAGGGATCGTCCTCACTGCTTCGAGACAATCTAGCCCATGTCTCAGGAACAGCCGCAACTACCCATGGATCGTCAGGGCCGGTCCACCGATGTGGATTATTATGCCTAGACACTACGTTTCCCCACCCTTTGGGGCGTAAATGAGCCAACAAATGACTCCATCGGCTCCACATAGTCACCGATATATCCGAGGTGCCTCGCAATAGCAACAACCACACAGGTGAAAAGTATATAAATGTCAGCCAGTTTAAGCACTGACACCACCCTAGCTAGAAGGAAACGCATGCCCTCCCTGATGTCCTCTCCCGTTTCTGGTTCACAACCGGGGTGTGAGGCTCGCGAATCAACGTTACACAAAGCTATGCCACATAGGCGGTGCTTTGGTCATCAACCACAATACTTTGCTTTTCAAAAGAAGCCTTGATCATTTGCATCTTAGCATGCCACACAGGCAAACCACTCCATGCAACCGATATCCATCAATCACACAGAATGATTTCCAATGTCAGACACACAGTCCATTTACAAGTCCGTTCTGGTCTAAACGAAACCGGAGGCACCTTGTACCTCGCCCATCCATCGATCTCCAAATACGTCTGGATGATCACCAACTAATTCCCTCCTCTTGGGTGTACAGCCCAATCAAGATCATCAGTAATCACCCAAACGATGTGAAGACCTCCGGTCTTCGACCACCGTCTTCATCCTCGATACCACGTCGAATCAGTTATTCAGAATGGGATAAACCAGGTCTTTCTTAATAACTCGCGTATATAATAAACAAGTGTTACACAAACAAAACATACGCCTCATTCCAATTCAGAATATTCTTTTATTCAAATATTCTTATACTTTGGAAAAGGTTCCCATTAATTTTATCAAAGATAAATTCTTTAAATTTATTCTTTAATCTTCTTTTGAATATCAATTCAAACTAGTCGGGATTAGCAAACCACACCGAAGTAATCATTTATTTTATTTCCCAATCCCAACCTATTCATCCCATGAAGTAAAACTGGTAATACTTCATATCTAACACCACGGTGTTATCGGTAAATTCAATTACCATTTCACGTTCAAATCTAATTAAAGATTTAACTATCGCCTGGAGCAGAACTGGTGACACTCCATTCTCGATCATTTCAATCTAATTAAAGATTCATTAAAACTCCACTTGGTTTTAATCTTCCCAAAAATCAATATTAATGATTATTTAAATTGGGAAATCATATCCTGTCTTTAATTGGGTTAAAGAACCAATGTCATTTAAAACACAGATCACGATAAACCCAAAATCACATTTCATTTCCATCTGCCTTTAACCGTAAATTAGCAAGTGAACAATTCCCTAAGTAATAACCCCGAAGGACGAAACCAACATCAGATCAATACCCATGAAACCATTCAACTTAACTAATCTCTAGTTAGTTTCTGATTTTCTTAACTCCGTTGGGCCTAAGAACAGTATTATTAAAGATACCATTCACGACAGCCCAAATCACATTCCATTAATTATCGGGTTAAAGAATAAATGTTATTTAAAACGCCGTTCATGATAAACCCAAAAATCAATTCCAATTCAATTCCAATTAAATATTATTTAATTGGTATACTTCATTAAATCTAAATAAAAAGATTTAATCTTTTTCTCAACTGGGTTTAAGAAAAGTGTTAATGCAGACACCATCCACGACAAACCAAAATCTCATTTGATATTAAATACAAGGCTCTGAATAGAAAATATATCGGTTTATATTCAATATCAAATTCTACGACCAACAAATATCGTATTGGAAATAACGATATAAATATCTTTCAAATTTCCATAACAATATCTGTATAATCACAAAATCCAATATCGAAATATTCCAAAGACAATTTCGATTCATATCCATTCCAATTCGATTACTGGAAATTCTGGTTACTTTTAAAACCCTTTCAAATCCAATTTATTTATTTCAAAAATAAATGAATTATAACTCTAGTTCAAAACTAGTTCATTCCGATAAAAAACTATTTTTATCTTTTCAAATATTGAGTTTTTCATCTCAATCCTTTCCAAATCCTTTCTTATGATTTTACACAAACTATTACTATTTTTAATAATTTTATCAAGGCCCGTACAGTCGATTTCCATCAACGGCCATCGAACTGCACTTACAACGACCTTTTCCAAATTTGATTTGGACATAATTCCAAATCCAACCGTTAGATTTCTAATTTCTAATTTTCGTTAGAAAGCTCTTTTCGATACGAACCCAACGGTTTTGGTTTTAGGAGAATCCGACAGTCGGATCTCCCGCAACGTCAATTCAAAGTCAATGGTCGAAATTCGCGAACTGCCGCATCGTGGCGCGTTCTATTCAGGCCATTATATTATATATATAATATATATTTCATCGATTTCAATTCAAAACGTATTTTATAAATCGTTTTAACTTCGTTTTCAAAACGATTTCACTTCATATTCGATTTCTAATCAAAATTGAATATTCCATATCATCGATATATAAATGATAATATTTTCAAAACGTTATATTTTGAAATCACTTCCTTTTCTATTTTCATCATAAAAATGAATAAAATCGATATAAATATCGTTCACGTCAAAATGGCGTCAATCTAATCGACACGGCTTTATATTTCTATTTCAAATATTTCTATTCAAATATTTCTATTTCAAATATTTCTATTTCAAATATTTCTATTTCAAATATTTCTTTTCAAATATTTCTTTTCAAATATTTCAAAATATTCGATAATTCTGAACTGGAATCAGACACAGTCAATTACCATATAATGCGATTTATATGGATTTCACACAACAAATGTGTATAACAACAATGAAAACAGCAATCCATCATCCAGAGTGCATTCTACACTGTATAAGCATTGAATATAAATACTCAACGCTTACACAGTCTGTCAATCAATCGATCGACATACAGCTAATTATTGGGATTAGTGTATGTCCAATTTCACCCCAATACCCGTGTGGGGTTTCAAACAATCAAACACAGGTTTTATTTGTGCAGTCGGGCGATGTGTAAAATTTATCGTCCCAATCAATATCAGTCAAATCAGTGTATATAAACAAATCTTCCTATTTGTTTATTACTGTTTATTTTATATACACATTAAAAATTATATTTTTAACTATAAAATGTTTTCCACTATAAAATGTTTTATTTCATTCCACATCACACAATCAAATTTCACAACACAACAATCAAACAAACAAGTCATCCATGGTCTGTGGACGACGGGTGTCGGGTGCTACTAAGCACCGTCTGCATCCTAGTATATATTTCAACTAGAAAATAAAAGTGAGGAGTTCTCACCGAGGGTTCCACTCCGCCATATTATATTTCTGAACTTTAGAACAGTCGGGATTAGCATGACATTCCAATGCAGTCTTCTCTACGCTGCTCATATTAAAAATCACGTGTTTATCACTTCATTCAAATAGATAAAAATCATATTTTTATCGCTTCATCTGAAATAAAGATCACATTTATACTTCACTATATATATAAAAATCAGATTTTTATTTCGTTACATATATAAAAACCATATTTTTATATTCTCTACTTTATAAAAATTATATTTTTATTATCACTACTTTATAAAAATCATATTTTTATTATCTCTACTTTATAAAAATCATATTTTTACTATCTCTACTTTATAAAAATCATATTTTTATTATCTCTACTTTATAAATTTCATATTTTTATTATATCTACTTTATAAATTTCATATTTTTATTATATCTACTTTATGGATAAAAATCGTATATCTTATATCGCTACACCTTATATAAAAATGTATTTTTATATAATTAAAAATCATTTCTTTTTCATGTTGAAAATCTTATTTTTAATAAATTAAAAATCTTAACTTTTCCTATATAAAAATCTAAGCTTTATCTTTATAAAAATCAATTCTTTTTCTTTTTAATCCATTTCCTAAACCTGATTTTTATCTTATAAAGTTCATTACCTTACATAAAAGAAAATAAATATAAATATAAATATAAATACTTACAGTTAAATTTGGGAGACGAGAGGGTTGTTGCATTCTTCGATGACTGAGGAGGCCAGTGTTGCGCGGGTATGGAAGAGGGGCAGGCTCGCTGATCGAGGAGGGGCGGATGGCAGGCCACAAGCGGTCGGACTCAGGCGGTTTGGGTGGCCTCGTGGTGCTCGCGACTTTACAGAGGGGGGAAGGGGATGGAGGCGGAAACGAGGAGAGGGGGGTCGTCGACGTGGGGCTTGGCGGAGGTCAAAGGGGGTGGGCGGCGCTCTGGTGGTGGGCGAATCGAAGGGGGAAGCGACTGGATCGATCGAGGCTAGCGGGTTTTTTTTTGAAACCTATTATGAGCGTTGACTTCAAAAAGGGCAGAGGGGGATAGTGTATAAAGGGGAGGGGCTTCTTATAAAATTTAATTATTTCATTATTTTAAATTCAAAAAGCAACTTTTTATTTCGACCTCCAAACGAGACCCACCGCCTGTCATCCATAACTAATTACCCCCATTCCGAACGCAATGGGATATGTTTCGTAACCTAATTCGGCCATTACGATCAGTTTCCGTTGAATTTAAAATATAAATCTTTATATATTCAATTTAAACGCACATTTCAATTTACCGGGGTCACATACAGTCTCTAAAAATTCCCAAAAAAATATTTCTAGCTTCGTATTGACGATACGGTCCTAACAAAACTAATTTCGTCAAATTCTGAGACCGTTTGAAAAATGGTCATTTTCTGGTCGATCGAAATTGACTGAAACTGCCAAAACACGTTTTACTTCACCACGCTCACATATTGATTCGAAAAATTATGAATTTTGGAATTTAGCGATAACTTGACATCACGGATCCAACAAAAGTGGTTTCATCGAAAACCGAGGTCATTTGCAAAATTTCCATTTTTAAGGGCCAGAATTCCATAGCGACTATTCTGAATTTTCAACTGGGCATATCTTTTGATTCCTGCTATGAAATTTTGATTTTTCTGATTCGTTGGAAAGATATTCTCAAATAGATTCTAATATTTTTGGTTTCACTAAAATCCGGTTTATTTTGAATCCTGTACACTCATTTGAATTTTGAAATCGAATTTTCGAACTACCGCACCATTTTCAATTCCTTTTATAATTAAAAATAAATATTTATATTCTAACGATGCTCTCAATAAATATATACGTTCTAATTCTATTCAAAATAAATTTCTTGTAGTTATTATTTAAAATAATTCGTTTTAAATATTCAAAACTCACTAAAATTGCCAAAATAAAAAATTTAAATTGGCTCAGAATTTCCGGGTTGTTACAATCTCCCCCACTTAAAACTTTTCGTCCCCGAAAAGGAACGAAGCTGAAAGTTGTTTTACTAACCAACTCAACGTCCGTTATTTTCATTATGGCTTAAGTTCTTCAACTTTTCAGTTTTTAAGAACTTTTCAAATTTTTCAAAAATTTGGCTAACACCCTAAATTTTCGAAAAATTTCGCCATAACCTCCCTTGCACCAGGGACTTCGGGATATTTCATATAGCCTCCCATGGCCTTCTTCAGTCAAAAAGAAAAAGAAAAAGCCAAGCGGCTAGCCAATCGGCCCATAAAATCATCCAAAACCCAAGAAATACAATAAACATGTACCTATTTGTCGGGCAAACAATTTTATTCCTCTTCTCTAGCCTCCTTGCAATGACCTGTTCACACATATATATGTACATGTATGCATTTGCAAACAAATTTTCAATACAATTCACTATTTTGGTTCAATTTGGCCTAAAAGGTTCAACATTTTAATTAATCAACCAATAATCAAACAACACAATCAGCAATCAATTAGTTGATTAACGTTTCAAATTCATAATTTTGATACACATTTTTGGTGCCAAATCACAACAATAGACCCTATCTAATTTTGGTTCTCAGACCGGTCAATTGGAAATATATAGATATCCCACCTTCGAAACAAATAAATTCTAATGATGACGCGTCAATCATCAGAATCATGTCTGAGCGACTAGAGTGTGATTCTATATCTATCGAATATATTTGAGGCTTCAATATACGTGGATTAGACGTATACTAAAATCTCTATATACTTGATTGTCCAAAAAAATACAAATAAATATTCAAATAGGAATAATCGATTTAAATTATCAAAACAAAATTTGTTTTCATTTTAAAAATATACTCTTTCGACTCATTCTAGGACACTGCTGATCCTATCTCTAACGAGTCATTCCTATTGGATATTACTAATCCAATCTCTGATGAATTCTTTCGTATGGTTCTAATGTGTCTTGTTCTCCGAGGTTTGTAAACCAAAGCTCTGATACCACGATGAAACGACCCGAAATTCCCCTTACGGGAAATCACGGATTGAATTGAGAACAAACCACATCAGAACACAAACAGAAGAACATCTCATTGTTTATTACAACAATTCCATCAAAATACAAGAATATACAGAGTATGAATAAATAATATACATCACAAGATATCAGAGATTATAATACATTACATAGCAGCGGAAAATAATACAAAACACAACTGAAGGAGATATACGGATACAAAGCTTTCCGGATATCATTCCAGCTGTAAACCAGGTTCCTGTGGATATAAATCTGCAAAACCAAAACTGCTAGCTGCTCGTGTCAAAATAAGGGCACCCAGAGTTTAGGTTAAAACAATAAACTCCAGGTCAGTCATGCGACTGGTGTGAGAACTAAAACAGTTATTAATCTTTATTTTAAAGTTAGGTAAATCAAGGGACCACGCCGTATAACGCGGAACGGGTTTCCTTCCAAGAACACCGGTGCATAAAACAAACAGCGCAATGCTAAATAAAGAACAATGAAGCTATTATAAGACCCAGGTCCCATCACACAATGCAACACAAGCCGGAGGATAGGGTTTTACCTTATAATAGCCAAAGAATGCTTGATACGCTAAATTTCATCTTTTAATATTACTATAAGTGAAGAAAACAACTTCAAATAGAAATGTATCAATCATAGGTGGCATGGGTACCATATATCATGTCGCTATACTAGTTCTACAATTAAAACCGCAAAATCACGTATTTGGAAATTGGATTTCCATCTGTGAGGCGAGGCTAGGGATCATCCTTACCGCTTCGAGACAATCTAGCTCATGTCTCAGGAACATCCACAACTGCCCCATGGATCGTCAGGGCCGGTCCACCGATGTGGATTATTATGCCAGAACACTGTGTTTCCCCGCCCTTTGGGGCGTAAATGAGCCAACGAATGACTCCATCGGCTCCACATAGTCACCGATATATCCGAGGCGCCTCGCAACAGCAACAACCACACAGGTGAAAAGTATATAAATGTCAGCCAGTTTAAGCACTGACACCACCCTAGCTAGAAGGAAACGCATGCCCTCCCTGATGTCCTCTCCCGTTTCTGGTTCACAACCGGGGTGTGAAGCTCGCGAATCAACGTTACACAAAGCTATGCCTCACAGGCGGTGCTTTGATCATCAACCACAAGACTTTGCTTTTCAACAAAAGCCGTGATCATTTGCATCTTAGCATGCCATACAAGCAAACCACTCCATGCAACCGATATCCATCAATCACACAGAATGATTTCCAATGTCAGACACACAGTCCATTTACAAGTCCGTTATGGTTCTGAACGAAACCGGAGGCACCCTGTACCTCGCCCATCCATCGATCTCCAAATACTTCTGGACGATCACCAACTAATTCCATCCTCTTGGGTGTACAGCCCAATCAAGATCATCAGTAATCACCCAAACGATGTGAAGACCTCCGGTCTTCGACCACCATCTTCATCCTCGATACCACGTCGAATCAGTTATTCAGAATGGGATAAACCCGGTCTTTCTGAATAACTCGCGTATATAATAAACAAGTGTTACACAAACACAACATACGCCTCATTCCAATTCATAATATTCTTTTATTCAAATATTCTTATACTTTGGGAAAGGTTCCCATTAATTTTATCAAAGATAAATTCTTTAAATTTATTCTTTAATCTTCTTTTGAATATCAATTCAAACTAGTCGGGATTAGCGAACCACACCGAAGTAATCATTTATTTTATTTTCCAATCCCAACCTATTCATCCCATGAAGTAAAACTGGTAATACTTCATATCTAACACCACGGTGTTATCGGTGAATTCAATTACCATTTCACGTTCAAATCTAATTAAAGATTTAACTATCGCCTGGAGCAGAACTGGTGATACTCCATTCTCGATTATTTCAATCTAATTAAAGATTCATTAAAACTCCACTTGGTTTTAATCTTCCCAAAAATCAATATTAATGATTATTTAACTTGGGAAGTCATATCCTGTCTTTAACTGGGTTAAAGAACCAATGTCATTTAAAACACGGTTCACGATAAACCCAAAATCACATTTCATTTCCATCAGCCTTTAACCGTAAATTAGCAAGTGAGCAATTCCCTAAGTAATAACCCTGAAGGCCGAAACCAACATCAGATCAATACCCATGAAACCATTCAACTTAACTAATCTCCAGTTAGTTTCTGATTTTCTTAACTCCGTTGGGCCTAAGAACAGTATTATTAAAGATACCATTCACGACAACCCAAATTACATTCCATTAATTATCGGGTTAAAGAACAAATGTATTTAAAACGCCGTTCACGATAAACCGAAAAATCAATTCCAATTCAATTCCAACTAAATATTATTTAATTGGTATACTTCATTAAATCTAAATAAAAAGATTTAATCTTTTTCTCAACTGGGTTTAAGAACAGTGTTAATGCAGGCACCATTCACGACAAACCCAAATCTCATTTGATATTAAATACAAGGCTCTGAATAGAAAATATATCGGCTTATATTCAATATCAAATTCTACGACCAACAAATATTGTATTGGAAATAACGATATAAATATCTTTCAAATTTCCATAACAATATCTGTATAATCACGAAATCCAATATCGAAATATTCCAAAGACAATTTCGATTCAAATCCATTCCAATTCGATTACTGGAAATTCTGGTTACTTTTAAAACCCTTTCAAATCCAATTTATTTATTTCAAAAATAAATGAATTATAACTCTAGTTCAAAACTAGTTCATTTCGATAAAAAAACTATTTTTATCTTTTCAAATATTGAGTTTTTCATCTCAATTCTTTCCAAATCATTTCTTATGATTTTACACAAACTATTACTATTTTTAATAATTTTATCAAGGCCCGTACAGTCGATTTCTATCAACGGTCATCGAACTGCACTTACAACGACCTTTTCCAAATTTGATTTGGACATAATTTCAAATCCAACCGTTAGATTTCTAATTTCTAATTTTCATTAGAAAGATCTTTTCGATACGAACCCAACGGTTCCGGTTTTAGGAGAATTCGACGGTCGGATCTCCCGCAACGTCAATTCGAAGTCAATGGTCGAAATTCGCGAACTGCCGCAACGCTGCGCGTTCTATTCAGGCCATTATATTATATATATATAATATATATTTCATCGATTTCAATTCAAAACGTATTTTATAAATCGTTTTAACTTCGTTTTCAAAACGAGTTCACTTCATATTCGATTTCTAATCAAAATTGAATATTCCATATCATCGATATATAAATGATAATATTTTCAAAATGTTATATTTTGAAATCCCTTCCTTTTCTATATTCATTATAAAAATGAATAAAATCGATATAAATATCATTCACGTCAAAATGGCGTCAATCTAATCGACACGGCTTTATATTTCTATTTCAAATATTTCTATTCAAATATTTCTATTTCAAATATTTCTATTTCAAATATTTCTATTTCAAATATTTCTATATCAAATATTTCTTTTCTTTCAAATATTTATTTTCAAAGATTTCTTTTCAAATATTTCTATTTCAAATATTTCAAAATATTCGATAATTCTGAACTGGAATCAGACACAGTCAATTACCATATAATGTGATTTATATGGATTTCACACAACAAATGTGTATAACAATAATGAAAATAGCAATCCATCATCCAGAGTGCATTCTACACTGTATAAGCATTGAATATAAATACTCAACGCTTACACAGTCTGTCAATCAATCGATCGACATACAGCTAATTATTGGGATTAGTGTATGTCCAATTTCACCCAAATACCCGTGTGGGGGTTTCAAACAATCAAACACAGGTTTTATTTGTGCAGTCGGGCGATGTGTAAAATTTATCATCCCAATCAATATCAGTCAAATCAGTGTATATAAACAAATCTTCCGATTTGTTTACTACTATTTATTTTATATACACGTTAAAAAATATATTTTTTAACTATAAAATATTTTCCACTATAAAATATTTTATTTCATTCCACATCACACAATCAAATTTCATAACACAACAATCAAAAAAACAAGTCATCCATGGTCTGTGGACGACGAGTGTCGGTTGCTACTAAGCACCATCTGCATCCTAGTATATATTTCAACTAGAAAATAAAATAAAAGTGAGGAGTTCTCACCGAGGGTTCCACTCCGCCATATTATATTCCTGAACTTCAGAACAGTCGTGATTAGCATGACATTCCAATGCAGTCTTCTCTACAATACTCATATTAAAAATCACGTTTTTATCGCTTTATTCAAATAGATAAAAATCATATTTTTATCGCTTCATCTGAAATAAAGATCACATTTTTACTTCACTATATATATAAAAATCAGATTTTTATTGCGCTATATATATAAAAATCATATTTTTATATTCTCTACTTTATAAAAATTATATTTTTATTATCTCTACTTTATAAAAATCATATTTTTATTATCTCTACTTTATAAAAATCATATTTTTATTATCTCTACTTTACAAAAATCATATTTTTATTATATCTACTTTATGGATAAAAATCGTATATCTTATATCGCTACATCTTATATAAAAATGTATTTTTACATAATTAAAAATCATTTCTTTTTCATGTTGAAAATCTTATTTTTAACAAATTAAAAATCTCAACTTTTCCTATATAAAAATCTAAGCTTTATCTTTATAAAAATCAGTTCTTTTTCTTTTTAATCCATTTCCTAAAACTGATTTTTATCTTATAAAGTTCATTACCTTACATAAACGAAAATAAATATAAATAAAAATACTTACAGTTAAATTTGGGAGACGGGAGGGTTGTTGCGTTCTTCGATGACTGAGGAGGCCAGTGCTGCGCGGGTATGGAAGAGGGGCGGGATCGCTGATCGAGGAGGGGCAGATGGCAGGCCACAAGCGGTCGGATTCAGGCGGTTTGGGTGGCCTCGTGGTGCTCGCGACTTTACAAAGGGGGGAAGGGGATGGAGGCGGAAACGAGGAGTAGGGGGTCGTCGACGTGGGGCTTGGCGGAGGTCAAAGGGGGTGGGCGGCGCTCCGGTGGTGGGCGAATCGAGGGGGAAGCGACTGGATCAAACGAGGCTAACGGGGTTTTTTATTTTTATTTTTGAAACCTATTCTGAGTGTTGACTTCAAAAGGGGGAGAGGGGGATAGTGTATAAAGGGGAGGGGCTTCATGTAAAATTTAATTATTTTATTAATTTAAATTCAAAAAGCAACTTTTTATTTCGACCTCCAAACGAGACCCACCGCCTGTCGTTCATAACTAATTACCCCATTCCGAACGCAATAGGATATGTTTCGTAACCCAATTCGGCTGTTACGATCAGTTTCCGTTGAATTTAAAATATAAACCTTATATATATTCAATTTAAACGCACATTTCAATTTACTGGGGTCACGTACAATCTCTAAAAATTCCCAAAAAAATATTTCTAGCTTCGTATTGACGATACGGACCTAACAAAACTAATTTCATCAAATTCCGAGACCGTTTGAAAAATGGCCATTTTCTGGTCGATCGAAATTGATTGAAACTGCCAAAACACGTTTTACTTCACAACGCTCACATATTGATTCGAAAAATTATGAATTTTGGAATCTAGCGATAACTTGACATCACGGATCCAACAAAAGTGGTTTCGTCGAAAACCGAGGTCGTTTGCAAAATTTCCATTTTTAAGGGCTATAATTCCATAGCGACTATTCTGAATTTTCAACTGGGCATATCTTTTGAGTCCCGCTATGAAATTTTGATTTTTCGGATTCGTTGTAAAGGTTTTCTCAAATAGATTCTAGTATTTTTGGTTTCACTAAAATCCGGTTTATTTTGAATCCTGTACACTCATTTGAATTTTGAAATCGAATTTTTGAACTACCACACCATTTTCAATTCCTTTTATAATTAAAAATAAATATTTATATTCTAACGACGCTCTCAATAAATATATATGTTCTAATTCTATTCAAAATAAATTTCTCGTAGTTATTATTTAAAATAATTCATTTTAAAAATTCAAAACTCACTAAAATTGCCAAAATAAAAATTTTAAATTGGCTCCGAATTTCCAGGTTGTTACAATCGATCTGGGCGCGGCTCTGGCTGGAGGTGCAGTCCACCATGGCGGTCGATGAGATGCGGTAGGGTGTGGGTCCGACGGCTCTGACTGGTGGCGACGGAGGGTTTCGTTTTGGCGGCTTTGGGATGAACGGGCTTCAGCGTGTACATATGAACGATACAGTGAGTTTCTTTTCATTTTATTTTATTAAACATATTATAAACTTCTGATTTTAAAGAATGACATAAATATGAATTATTTTTATTAAATTCTGATTTTTGATATGTAAAAGAAAATAATAAAAATATGATTTTTTGTATATAATAGCATAGAATGAAGAATAGAATTGATTTTGAAAATATAAATATACATGATTTGGAAATATAAAAATATCTTTGTTTTAGAAATATAAAAATATCTTTGTTTTAGAAATATAAAAATATCTTTGTTTTAGAAATATATAAATATCTTTGTTTTAGAAAGATAAAAATATACTTGATTTAGAAAGACAAAATTAAAATAGCATGGTCTTCGAAAATTAAAATATAGCTTTGATCTTTGAAAATTAAAATATAGCTTTGATCTTTGAAAATTAAAATAGCATGATCTTCAAAAATTAAAATAGCATGATCTTTGAAAATTAAAATAGCGTGATCTTTGAAAATTAAAATAGCGTGATCTTTGAAAATTGAAATGGCATGATGTTTGAAAATTAAAATGGCATGATGTTTCAAAAAAAAAATTTGCATTCTTTGGTTTTATAAAAATATGATTTTTATATATTATATGACGATATAAAAATATGATTTTTAATATATATACGACGGTAAAAAAATATGATTTCTATCATATTTTTGAAATATTTTTATGAAGATAAAAATATGATCTTTATCGAATGTATACTATTGTTAAAATGGTTAAGCTGTGAAATATTTTTAGAAAGCTAAAAACATGATTTTCAGATCATATACGCTATATATGAAATAGGCATGCTATGGAATAACTTATAATTCGATAAAATTATGATTTTCAGAATATATGTAAGATGGATAAAATTTAAAAGTGAGGAATAAAGAATGGCGGACTGGAACCCCAAGGCGTGAACTTCTCACTTTAATTTGTTTTCTAGTTAAAATATATACTAGGATGCAGATGGTGCTTTGCAACACCCGACACCCGTCATCCACAAACCATGGACGACTTGTTTGTTTGTTTGACTGTGTTGTAAAAATTGATTGTGTGATGTGGAATGGAATAAAATATTTTGTAGTTAAAAATATAATTTTTAACGTGTATATGAATAAAATAAATATTCATAAACAAATCGGCCAATTTGTTTATTTACACTGATTTGACTGATATTGATTGGGATGATAAATTTTACACATCGCCCAACTGCACAAATAAATCTGTGTTTATTGTTTGAAAACCCCACACGGGTATTGGGATGATATTAGACGTACACTAATCCCAATATTTAGTTATATGTCAATCGATAGGTTGATAGACTGTTATAAGCATTAAATATTTATATTTGATGCTTATGTAGTGTAGAATGCACTATGGATGATGGTTGACTGTGTTTGATTATTGTAGTGTACATGTGTGTATGAAATCCATATAAATAACATTATATGGTAATTGACTGTGTCTGATTCCAGTTCAGAAAGAATGAATATTTTAAAATAACGAATATTTTAAAATAATATTCAGTAGAAAATCAAAATCTGATTTTGATGTCCGATTTGGGATGGACACGAATATATCAAAATATATAAAGCCGTGTTGATTAGATTAACGCCATTTTGACATGAATGATATTTATATCGATTTTATTCATTTTATAATGAACATCGAAAAGGAAATGATTTCGAAATATAATGTTTTGAAAATACTATAATTTATATATCGATGATATGGAATATTCAATTTTGATTTGAAATTGAATATGAAGTTTAAATCGTTTTGAAAACGAATTTAAAACGATTTATAAATTACGTTTTAAATGGAAATCGATGAAATATAATATATTATATATATATATATATAATGGCCTGAATAGAACGCGCCGCGCTGCGGCAGTTCGTGAATTTCGACCATTGACTTCGAACGGACATTACGGGAGATCCGACCGTCTGATTCTCCTAAAATTGGAACCGTTGGGTTCGTATCGAAAAGAGATTTACAAAGAATATTAGAGATTTGAAATCTAACGGTTGGATTTGGAATTATGTCCAAATCAAATTTGGAAAAGGTCGTTGTAAGTGCAGTTCGACGACCGTTTATGGAAATCGACTGTACGGGCCTTGATAAAATTATCAAAAATATCAATAATTAGCGTAAAATCATAATAAATGATTTGGAAAGATTTGGGATGAAAAATTCCATAATTGAAAAGATAAAAATATATTTTTATCAAAATGAACTAGTTATGAACTAGAATTATAAATCCAATATTTTTAAAATAAATAAATTGGATTTGAAATGGTTTTAAAAATAACCAGAATTTCCAATATATGAATTGGAATGGATTTGAATCGAAATTATCATCGGAATATTTTGATGTTGGATTCGGGATTGTACGGATATTGTTATGGAAATTTGGAAGATATATTTTATATCATTATTTCCAAAGCGATATTTGTTGGTTTCAGAATTTGATATTGAATATAAGTCGATATATTTTCTATTCAGAGCCTTGTATTTAATATCAAATGGGATTTGGGTTTGTCGTGAATGGTGTCTTCATTAACACTGTTCTTAAACCCAGTTGAGAAAAGATTAAATCTTTTTATGTAGATTTAATGAAGTATACCAATTAATTAATATTTAATTGGAATTGAATTGAAATTTGTTTTTGGTTTTATCGTGAACGGTGTTTTAAATAACACTTGTTCTTTAACCCGATAATAAATGGAATGTGAATTGATTGTGAACTGTGTTTTTAACGACGTTCGTTCTTTAACCCAATTTACAGTGAAAGGTGATTTGGAATTTATAAATCTTTTTATTAAGATTTAAAGGGAATTTTCCAAAGTTAAGATTTCCAATTTAATATATTAAATTGAAATTGAATGGAATTCCATTTGATGGTAATCGAAATGAGCTTCAGTGGAGGATGACTGATAATACATATGGAATTTAAAAGGCTTTGCCGTTATTCCATTTATATTATTAGTCGAATACGGAAATTGATATTGATTATATATATTGATTTGTTTTTCCGTGAAGATTCCATAATTAATGGAATGTGATTTGGGTTTATCGTGAACTGTGTTTTAAATGACATTAGTTCTTTAACCCAGTAAAAGGCAGGATTTCATGTCTGTCATTGTATTTAGAACTGTATGGTCGATCTCTGCTAAATATATGTCTATTTGGTGGCGGATTTATTCTCTTGCTTAACACCCTTCTCTGAGACGTACGAGCTTAGAGGTTATATATCGGCAGAAATCAATAGTACGGTGTAGATTATCGATGCGACATGTTTGTGTTTCCAAAGTTAAATAATCATTAATATTGATTTTTGGGAAGGTTAAAATTAAGTGGAGTTTTAATGAATCTTTAATTAGATTTAAATATGGATTGCTAATTTAAATTATCAAATTTGGGAAATGATCGAGAATGTTGTATCTCCAGTTTTGCTCCTAGCGATAGTTAAATCTTTAATTAGATTTGAACGTGAAATGGTAATTAAATTTACCGATAACACCATGGTGTTAGTTATGGAGTGATAACAGTTTTGCTCCATGGGATGAATAGGTTGGGATTGGGAAATTAAACAAAGGATTACTTCGGTAAGGTGAGCCAATCCCGACTAGTTTGGAAAACCGTAACATGGTTTGAAATGATATCCAAAGGAAGATTAAAGAATAAATTTAAAAGGATTTATCTTTGATAAAATTAATGGGAACCTTTCCCAAATGATATGAATATTTGAATAAAGGAAAATTCTGGATTGGAATGAGGCGTATGTTGTGTTTTTATAACACCTGTTTATATATACGCGAGTTATTCGGAAAGGCCCGGTTTATACCCATTCTGAGTAACTGATTCGACGATATGTCGACGATGAAGACGGTGGTTGAAGACCGGAGGTCTTCACATCGTTTGGATGATTACTGATGTCTTGATTGGGCTATACACCCGGGACGAGGTAATAAGTGGTGATCGTCCAGACGTACTTGGAGATCGACGGATATGCGAGGACCTCTCTCCTGTATTGGACATACGGGATGCGGAATAAGGTGCCTCCGATTTCGTTCAGACCCAGAATAGACTTGTAAACGGATTGTGTGTCTGACATTGGATTTTATTCTGTGTTGATTGATTTCTATTAAATATATATCTGTTTGGCGGTGGAGAATTTATTCTCTTTCTTAACGCCCTTCTCTGAGACGTACGAGCTCAAGGTTATATATCGATAGATATCAGTCGCATGGCATGAATTGCCTGTGTGTCATGCTGAGATGCAAATGATCAAGGCCTCTGTTGAAAAGCAGAGTCTTGTGGTAGATGATCAAAGCACGACTTTAATACAGCGTAGCTTTGTGTATAGCGTTAATTCGCGAGCCTCACACCCCGGTGTGAACCAGAAACGGGAAGGACCTCCGAGAAATGGACATATGCTGGTTTCTAGCTAGGAGTGGTGTCAGAGTTTTGCAAGCCCTGGCATTTTACTCATGTGGATGTTGCTTATTATTACTTGATGGGTAGAGAGGCGCCTCAGATATATCAGCTACTGTGGGAGCTGATGGATATGGTGGTTGCAGAGGCTTACAGGCCCCAGATCACCAAGAGGTTCGATAGAACCAGCTAGCATATTGTAACACCCTGAATTTTCTATGTTTATTAAAGTAACGAATTAAAAAATACTTAATTTTTAAAGTGAGAATTAAGTGAAATGGCTTATGCCATTGCGTTCGTCTCGAAATTCTGCTTGAGATAGAGTTCGAGTTTGTGTGAATCGAACTCCGTATGAAGAAGATATGGAGTCCAAAAGATTTCATGTCAAATCAGAGATTAAATATAAATAATAATTAAAACGAAAAAGCAGTTCGAATTTCAAACGTAAGCAAAAGAGGCTGAGCGGGAAAATTCCCGCTCAAGGGGTCGACCCCCCCTATAGGGGAGTCGACATAGGTGTCGACCCCCCTATAGGGGTCGACTCCTGCATTCTGATCCAGATAGTGATGAATTCTGACCTGTTGCTGAGTCACTAGAGCATAGGCGGCAGTTTCTGGATAACTCTAATTGGCCTGGATGGTTCTGATTTCTCCTAGGTTGATCTAACGGCTTACATTAGTTTAAACTTCTATATAAACAACCCCAACCCTCAACCCTAAACCACACAAATTCATTCCAAGGGTCTTCATGTTTTCCATGGTCAAATTAGAGCAGCCGCCATTCTTCTCCAACTAGAAAGCAAGTTAGAAGCTACGAATCAAATCTAAATTAGAGAATTCAGTAGTCTACGTCAAGGGATATCTTTTCAGTTTCAGAAAACAAGACTGTTCTTTTTTTGTAAGTTTAGTTATCTTTTAGATGTGAACAAATTAAAGTCATGATTTGTAATAAAGTGAAAATTAGAACTGTGCCTAGCTGTATGATAATAGTGATGCTGATTCATGTCTATTCGTGTGACAATTCTATCATATATGCCTATGAGACTATTGCGTTTTATTGAACCTATCATGTTGTATAGAATTTGGTGAATGAACCTATTATGTTGTATAGAAATTTGGGAATGAAACTATCATGTTATATGTAAATTTGGTGATTCTATCTTGTTAAGTTATTTGCAAGTTTATAGGCTAAGTCATGTCATATATGCCTAAATGTTTAGATCCACATGCCTCTATGTTAGATCTATGTTAACTTGATTCAACCCAAATGCAAGTTCACATCTACATGCCTAATTAAGTTTGTGTAGTTCTATGTAAACTCCTATTTACATGCTTATGATTCATGTTGAATGGATCTAAAATTGCAAGTTCATAATTAAATGTATATTGTGATATGCCAAATTCATATGAATATGTTTAGTTTTATCCATATTATGCTTGTTGGAATGTTACATGTTACTTCCTTTTCCCTTTTGTTGATAAGTTAGGCTAAATTGTGAAGCCTAACATTCTATGTGATTTATGCGAACGTATAATGGGGGTAACGTTGGGAAAATTAATAATTTACATATTATTGGCATTGTTTGGTAGCATGAATGGTATAATTTATATACCTAAAAATTATGAACATGATTTAGAGGGTAAATTGGGCATGACTTGAATGACAACAAATTTGTGAATAATTACATATAAACAAAAAGGGTGAATATGTAAATTAAGTAAAAGATGAATATGCCTAACCCGAGGTTAGATTGAGTTACGGTGTAAGACTTCCCGGAACCGACCGGCACATCCAGCAACCGTAACAATATAGATCTAATGTGAGAGGTTAGCGCATCAAGCCCAAAAGAACCAAAGCTTAGATTGAGTTGTGGTGTAAGACTGCCCGGGACCGACCGGCACATCCAGCGACAGCAACAATATAGATCTAATGTGAGTGGTTGGTGCTTTAATGAATGAATTAAAGCTAAGGAACAGGCAGGCTAAGAATGGTAGGGTTAAGTTAACTAAGTCAACACTTAACCAGTACGACATGTTAATTAAACAAAAGGTAGGGTTAAATTAACAAAGGCAACACTTAACCAGTACAACATGCTAATTAAACAAATGGTAGGGTTAAGTTAACTAAGGCAACACTTAACCAGTACAACATGTTAATTAAACAAATGGTAGGGTTAAGTTAACTAAGGCAACACTTAACCAGTACAACATGTTAATTAAACAAATGGTAAGGTTAAGTAACATATGAATAGGCGACACTTAACCGTTGTAACATGTTAATTAGACAAGAAGGTGGGGTTAAGTAAATTTAGAGCACTTAACCGTTATAACATGTTAATTAGACAAGAAGGTGGGGTTAAGTAAATTTAGAACACTTAACCGTTATAACATGTTAATTAGACAAGAAGGTGGGGTTAAGTAAATTTAGAACACTTAACCGTTATAACATGTTAATTAGACAAGAAGGTGGGTTAAGTAAATTTAAAACACTTAACCGTTATAACATGTTAATTAGACAAGAAGGTGGGTTTAAGTAAATTTAGAACACTTAACCGATATAACTTGATGAACGAATGGGGTTATGTTAATGGGGAGGACTTAACCAATATGACATAATGAATGAACGGGGTTAAGTTAATAGGAAACACTTAACCAATACAACATGGTGTGTGGAAGGGTTAAGTTAGCATGAATGGACAACACTTAACCAATATTACATGAACGAAGCGGATAGGGTTAAGGCAAGCTTAACCAATAATACGTATTGACTAAATCAGTGGGAGGGTTAAGTACATCCCGTGTAGGTGGGTAATATTTGTATATATAGGCCCACAAACTTAACCATTGAATAAACATGCTTGAATCAGTGGGAGGGTTAAGTACATCTCGTGTAGGTTTATATATAGGCCCACAAACTTAACCAGTAGGAAATCCTAGTAACGGGGACCTATTTCAGCAGTAACCCACATAGATGTATCATGGTACCCTAAACTAGGCAGGGTGGGGCACGATTACTGGGCTGATTATAAGCGGTCAAAATAACGGCAGGGGGTACGTCAGTGTAGGTTCCGACGGTTTACGGGCGTGCACGTACTCCGGAGTGGGAAAAAAGCAGACACTGGTTACCAGTAGTTATACACTGTGCATCTTGAATCGTGTCAGGTTGCTATCATAAGGATTGATACACCTTATGGTGGGACCAGCACAGGGTATCTAAACGCAAGAGAGGGTCGATTGACATAGACACATGGAACATTAATACAAGTAGGGAGCCGATCGATAGGGTAGTAAGGGTACATCTAACATCTTCATGGCAATTAGGTTGATTGAGGTAAGATCCTCATACTAGATGTACACCTGAAGGTTACCACAATTGCGGGGATTGGGATCATGTTGTAATATTATCATTTTATACAGAATACTAGTTGGGACACTAGTTAGGCGGTACAGAGATATAGAAATCAGAATAACAGGGTTGTAGTGAAGCAGAGAAAGAGTAGAAGCGCATTCAGTTTACCTTGCCTTATCTTGTCTTAAGTTATCTTGTTTTATGGTATTGCCCTAATTTTAGTTTATTCATGTCATGATCCTTTATCTTGTTTACATGCTGAAAAATCACTGGACTTACCAGACTTATGTCTGACCTGTTTTCTTTCGTCTTCTTTTCTTTCGTTTCCCCCCCCCCCAGGTAGCCAGGGAGGGAATAACTCAGCTTAGTTTGGACCGTTTCTCTTTCCAAGCTTGGAGATTCTGTGATGTATGGCTGGGAACCTCTTATCTTTGGCTATGGCTGTGATTGCACTTTAATTTGGGGACTTATGCTACTTGGCTATGTTTTATGCTTCTTTTATACTTGGAAGTTTTTGAATCAAGACAGATGTTCTACGTATTACTTTAAAGTATGATTGAGACAAATTGTTGTAAAAGCTTGACTGAACCACATTGTTTATAAAATGACTTTATTTTCCGCTGCTTTATTTGTCTGTCTTGTAACTTATCTGCATCTTTTACCTTAAATGCTCCACCGAAGTTAAGGCATTCCCTTTGTGAGTGACCTTAACGGAGGTGGGGTGTTTCATGTGGTATCAGAGCTGAAGGTTACCGGATCAGATAAAAGATTTGAAAAATTATTTTCAAAACGGTTTTAAAAGAAGCATTTTCTAAAGAAAAGTTTTGTTTCAAAGGCATATTCCCCAAAGCCATATGCACTATCTTTTGATTCTCTGTTTGAATCCTTGTTTTCCTTCTTTACTGAGTCTCCGGGGCTCCTGGCTTTCTGGGAGGTAACCTCATCGCGACATGGTTCCATGGCTTGATGAGACTACGACACCTGTTAAAGGGCGAAGAAGTGCCCAACTTACATATATAGCCGCAGTAGTTTCACCTGTGGCTAATTTTCTTTCAAGCTCTGTAGGGTTTTCCGTGCGATGGAGGCAGCTTTCAAGAGACTTGTCAACAAGTTACACAAGGATGGCAAAGATGAGAATGAGGGAGTTTGGCTAAGGAGCACAACCCTAGGATGAGAAACTCATGGATATGGACTTGGTTCACAAAGGAGGAAAGAATAGAAAAATCTAAGACAAGAGGAAGTGTCATTATTATGGTATAACATGTCATATAATTAAAGACAACGGCAAAAACAAAGGACAGGATTTTCAGGAGGGCAAGTGCATGCTCTCACCTCCAGCGTACCTGAGAGAGAGGTAGTAAAGTTTCTGTTGAAAAAGTCTAGTTTTTCTTTTTGATCATCCTGTTAGTACTCTTTTTGATTTTAGCGCTTCACATTCGTTTATATCTGCTTCCATAGTTGAGTCTATGCACCTTAGTACTTTTAAAGTAGAAGATCCCATTATTGTCTCAAATCCAATTGGTGGTTCGGCTCATTTGTCTTTGGTTTGTAAGGATTTGAGTATAGTTATATTAAGCATTGAGTTTAAGTGTAATGCTTATGTTTTTGGTTTCATGGGCTATGGGTTGATTCTATGCATGGATTGGTTAGCTAGTAATTACGAAAAGAGAGTGGTCAGACTTATGACTCGCCTCGGTAATACTCTCGAAATCTCTTGTAAACCCATGAATTCTGTTATGTTTAGCTACCTAGAATCTCTTGATGCGTCTATTGAAAAATTTGTGATCCGTTAGAGTAGTCCATGAGTACGCAGATGTTTTTGATTAGGGGTTTGTCCCCTAAAACACGAGATATACTTCCGCATATATCTAGTTGACAATGCAAAGTTAGTTGCATTACCTGTACGACACATGACTCCAAGGGAAAGGAAGGGCTCAGTAAACAAGTAAAAGAGTTACTTGAGAAAGGGGTTCATAAGGCGAAGTATTTCTGAATAGGGTGCTCCAGTTGTTCTTGCTACAAAGGCGGATGGCTCACTTCGCTTGTGCATAGATGATACTTTGGTTTTCTCTAGAAGCGAGGAAAAGCATGCTCTACATCTTAGGGAAGTCTTAGAGACCCTACGAGCACATCAACTCAAAGTTAAGTTCTCCAAATGTCATTTTTGGAGGAAAGAGGTGAGACACGTGGTCTCTAAGGAAGGGATAGCAGTTGATCCTGAAAAGGTGGTGGCAATCCAAGATTGGAAGATTCCTTAGAACGCAACGGAAGTAAGAAGTTTTCTAGGACTAGCGGGCTAATATAGGAAGTTCATTAAGGACTTTGCGAAGGTATTAGCCCCACTTCCAAGACTGACGAAGACGAATCTAACCTTTGCTCGGAATATTGGTTGTGATGTCGCTTTCCAACGATCGAAGAGGGCTCTTACAACGGCCCTAGTTTTGAATTTTACCTTACGGTAGTAAAAGGCTTATGGTATACACGGATGCATGCGGCACAGGACTAGGCGCCATTTTGATGTAAGGGTAAGTCGTAGCGGATGCCTTAAGGAGGAAAAGGTTGACTGCCTCTTTATGTGAAAAGGAAAAGTTCAGAATACATATCAAACTTTGATTTTAAAACCTTCGGTTAAGTTAGAAGTTGGCCTCTCTAGGAGTAAGACCTACGCTTTTGCATCAAATAGGGACTTCACAAAGAAAAGACTCTCAGACAAGTGACGCAATGGATAAGTTAAGACAGTCGGAGCACAATGGAGTGAATCTCAAGAAGATGCGACTTAGAAGACTGAAGACTAGATACGTGCATCATACCCTTTTTGAGGGTATATCCTTGATCTCTCTTTTTATGTAAAGTTTATTTGCTAGTCTTTATCTTTTAAGTATATCCTCTTGGTCCAATCCTCGATCCTTAGGTAGAAACAAATGGATGTAAACATGTATTTGAAACATGTTATGATTAATGGTTGCAAGTGGTTGCAAGTGGTTGCTAGTGGTTGCTCGTGGATGCATATACACACACATTAGGTGCTAGATCGGCTCAGTCACTTTCATATTGCATATGCATATATGTATTTGTATATGGATTGAACTAGATGTGTTATCATATGGACGTTGCATTTGTATGAATGACTGTGCACTCATGTAGAAAGTATGATTAGAAATAATTGCATACATAATGGACTCATGGCACTGACATAATTTGCATTAAGGAGGTCAACTGAATCAGTAGACCGCCTGATTTTGCATTAGATAAGGACATGTACACACACTATGCATATGATTATGAAAGCATTAGAAGTCTTTTTAAGGACAATGGATGCTTGTGTTTGATGGTTGAGTAGATGGACGATTGGATGGTAGGATATACGTTCTTCTTGACTTAAAGATTTCGGGGACGAAATCCTTTAAGAAGGGGAGAATGTAACACCCTGAATTTTCTGTGTTTATTAAAGTAACGAATTAAAGAAAACTTAATTTTTAAAGTGATAATTAAGGGAAATGGGTCACCCCATTGCATTCGTCTCGAAATTCTGCTTGAGATAGAGTCCGAGTTTGCGTGAATCGGACTCCGTATGAAGAAGATATGGAGTCCAGAAGATTTCAAGTTAAATCAGAGATTAAATATAAATAATAATTAAAACGAAAAAGCAGTTCGAATTTCAAACGTAAGCAAAAGAGGCTGAGTGGGAAAATTCCCACTCAGGGGGTCGACCCCCCTATAGGGGAGTCGACATAGGTGTCGACCCCTCTGTAGGGGTCGACTCCTGCATTCTAATCCAGATAGTGATGAATTCTGACCTGTTGCTGAGTCACTAGGGCATAGATGGCGGTTTCTGGACAACTCTAATTGGCCTAGATGGTTCTGATTTCTCCTAGGTTGATCTAACGGCTTACATTAGTTTAAACTTCTATATAAACAACCCCAACCCTCAACCCTAAACCACACAAATTCATTCCAAGAGCCGTCATGTTGTCCATGGTCAAATTAGAGTAGCCGCCATTCTTCTCCAACTAGAAAGCAAGTTAGAAGCTACGAATCGAATCAAATCTAAATAAGAGAATTCAGTAGTCTATGTCAAGGGATAGCTTTTCAGTTTCAGAAAACAGATCCCAGAAAACAAGACTATTCTTTTGTTTGTAGGTTTAGTTATCTTTTAGATGTGAACAAATTAAAGCCATGATTTGTAATAAAGTGAAAATTAGAACTGTGCCTAGTTGTATGATAATAGTGATGTTGATTCATGTCTATTCGTGTGACAATTCTATCATATATGCCTGTGAGACTATTGCGGTTTATTGAACCTATCATGTTGTATAGAATTTGGTGAATGAACCTACTATGTTGTATTGAAATTTGGGAATGAAACTATCATGTTATATGTAAGTTTGGTGATTGTATCTTGTTATGTTACATGCAAGTTTATAGGCTAAGTCATTTCATATATGCCTAAATGTTTAGATCCACATGCCTCTATGTTAGATCTATGTTAACTTGATTCAACCCAAATGCAAGTTCACATCTACATGCCTAATTAAGTTTGTGTAGTTCTATGTAAACTCCTATTTACATGCTTATGATTCATGTTGAATGGATCTAAAATTGCAAGTTCATAATTAAATGTATATTGTTTTATGCCAAATTCATATGACATATGTTTAGTTGAATCCATATTATGCTTGTTGGAATGTTACATGTTCCTTCCTTTCCCCTTTTGTTTATAAGTTAGGCTAAATTGCGAAGCCTAACATTCTATGTGATTTATGCGAACGTATAATGGGAGTAATGTTGAGAAAATTATTAATTTCATATTATTGGCATAGTTTGGTAGCATGAATGGCATAATTTATATACCTAAAAATTATGAACATGATTTAGAGGGTAAATGGGGCATGACTTGAATGACAACAAATTTGTGAATAATTTACATATAAACAAAAAGGGTAAATATGTAAATTAAGTAAAAGACGAATATGCCTAACCCAAGGTTAGATTGAGTTACGGTGTAAGACTGCCCGGAACCGACCGACACATCCAGCACCCATAACAATATAGATCTAATGTGAGAGGCTAGCGCATCAAGCCCAAAAGAACCCGAGGTTAGATTGAGTTGTGGTGTAAGAATGCCCGGAACCGACCGGCACATCCAGCGACCGCAACAATATAGATCTAATGTGAGTGGTAGGTGCTTTAATGAATGAATTAAAGCTAAGGAACAGGCAAGCTAAGAATGGTAGGGTTAAGTTAACTAAGGAAACACTTAACCAGTACAACATGTTAATTAAACAAAAGGTAGGGTTAAGTTAACTAAGGCAACACTTAACCAGTACAACATGTTAATTAAACAAATGGTAGGGTTAATTTAACTAAGGCAACACTTAACCAGTACAACATGTTAATTAAACAAATGGTAGGGTTAAGTTAACTAAGGCAACAATTAACCAGTACAACATGTTAATTAAACAAATGGTAAGGTTAAGTAACATATGAATTGGCGACACTTAACCGTTGTAACATATTAATTAGACAAGTATGTGGGGTTAAGTAAATTTAGAACACTTAACCGTTATAACATGTTAATTAGACAAGAAGGTGGGGTTAAGTAAATTTAGAACACTTAACCGTTATAACATGTTAATTAGACAAGAAGGTGGGTTTAAGTAAATTTATAACACTTAACCGTTATAACATGTTAATTAGACAAGAAGGTGGGGCCAAGTAAATTTAGAACACTTAACCGTTATAACATGTTAATTAGATAAGAAGGTGGGGTTAATTAAATTTAGAACACTTAACCGATATAACTTGATGAACGAATGGGGTTAAGTTAATGGGGAGGACTTAACCAATAAGACATGATGAATGAACGGGGTTAAGTTAATAGGAAATACTTAACCAATACAACATGGTATGTGGGTGGGTTAAGTTAACATGAGTGGACAACACTTTACCAATATTACATGAACGAAGAGGATAGGGTTAAGGCAAGTGTAACCAATAATACATATTGACTAAATCGGTGGGAGGGTTAAGTACATCCCGTGTAGGTGGGTAATATTTGTATATATAGGCCCACAAACTTAACCATTGAATAAACATGCTTGAATCAGTGGGAGGGTTAAGTACATCTCGTGTAGGTGTATATATAGGCCCACAAACTTAACCAGTAGGAAACCCTAGTAACGGGGACCCATTTCAGCAGTAACCCATATAGATGTATCATGGTACCCTGAACTAGGCAGGGTAGGGCACGATTACTGGGCTGATTATAAGCGGTCAAAATAGAGGCAGGGGGTACGTCAGTGTAGGTTCTGATGGTTTATGGGCGTGCACGTACTTCGGAGTGGGAAGAAGCAGACACTGGGTACCGGTAGTTATACACTGTGCATCTTGAATCGTGTCAGGTTGTTATCATAAGGATTGATACACCTTATGGTGGGACCAGCACAGGGTATCTACATGCAAGAGAGGGCCGATTGACACAGACACATGGAACATTAATACAAGTAGGGAGCCGATCGATAGGGTAGTAAGGGTACATCTAACATCTTCATGGCAATTAGGCTGATTGAGGTAAGATCCTCATACTAAATGTACACCTAAAGGCTACCACAATTGCGGGGATTGGGATCACGTTGTAATATTATCATTTTATACATATTACTAGTTGGGACACTAGTTAGGCGGTGCAGAGATATAGAAATCAGAATAACAGGGTAGTAACGAAGCAGAGAAAGAGTAGAAGCGCATTCAGTTTATCTTGCCTTATCTTGTCTTAAGTTATCTTGTTTTATGGTATTGTCATATTTTCAGTTTATTCGTGTCATGATCCTTTATCTTGTTTACATGCTGAAAAATCACTGGACTTACCAGACTTACGTCTGACCTGTTTTCTTTCGTTTCTCTCCCTCCCCCCCCCCCTTAGTAGCCAGGGAGGGAATAGCTCAGCTTAGTTTGGACCGTTTCTCTTTCCAAGCTTGGAGATTCTGTGATGTATAACTGGGAACCTCTTATCTTTGGCTATGGCTGTGATTGCACTTTAATCTGAGGACTTATGCTACTTGGCTATGTTTTATGCTTCTTTTATACTTGGAAGTTTTTGAATCAAGACAGATGTTCTACGTATTACTTTAAAGTATGATTGAGACAAATTGTTGTAAAAGCTTGACTGAACCACATTGTTTATAAAATGACTTTATTTTCCGTTGCTTTATTTGTCTATCTTTTAACTTATCTGCATCTTTTACCTAAAATTCTCCACCGAAGTTAAGAAATTCCCTTTTTGAGTGACCTTAACGGAGGTGAGGTGTTTCACATATCATTTACGGTATTACTAATCATCGACGGATGACCGGTGTTAGCCTACTTTGTGAACTAGGCAACACAAAGCCAAGAAACCAAACATTGAAGGGTATTTTTTAATTATAAGAATCCGGTTCGGATTGGGGGAAAACATTACAGTTCAGATTGATAGCTGCAGTTGTTCGGATCGGGTCAGAGCAACATATCGGTTCGGATCGGATAGAGTCCTCTGTTCGGATCGGTGATCTCTTACTGGGTAGGTTGGTAAAGCATATCTAATCGGATCGGAAGGCAACTAAATCTCGAATGGATCGGAAAGCCACCTGTTTGCCACAGCAACGGAACGGAGCGAAACAGGTTAGAGAAGGAGAGTCGCACCCAAGCCAATCCGGTTCGGATCGGGTATCCCGATCCGAACCCCTTATCTGCACATCTCCGACCCGCTCCCATGATCCATGTTATTCTCCTGCAAAAGCGCCTGGATATCCGGACCGGTTATGACCAGTTCATACCCATAACGTCCTTCCCTTTGATGCGTTGTCAACATGATGGTTCATCCGAGCCCGAAGAGAATGCGATGGATGACACGTGGCCCGACCCGGATCAAGACTCAAGCAAATTCACACCTATAAATACCCCGTCTGGAGACAAAGAGAAGGATCTTTTTTCAGCACTTTAAGAATTCAACTACCTCCATCATCCGAATTTCATCACTCCCGGAGAATCCAAATCATCTTTCATTTCTTGTTTTAGTCAATTGAGTGAAGAAAAGTGAGTTGTGAGTGAATCTTACATTGTATTTGCAACTGAATTATTGAATATAGTGAAAGATAAGTGGACGTAGGCATTTCTTCGCCGAACCACTATAAATCTTGTGTGTTCATTTTTATTTTTGTCTCATTTAATCTTGTTTCTAATCAATTTGGGTGTTAGAACCACTTTTGGGTCTAACATTTTGGTGCTTTCACTGAGAAACCTCATCTAAATTCTTTATTTTCCGGGATCTCTTTCTACTTTTTGGACCGTAGAGTTCAAAGAAGTGAATCCTTAAGTTTCTCCGCTTTTTTAAAATCGTTGAAGTAATTGTCAAAGAGTCATGGCCAAAGGAAAAGGCAAAGAAGTTCAGTCTGTTCGAGGAATTGGAGCTGGCGAAGATCAGCAGAATGCTGTTGTAACAAGGTCTCGGGGGCAAAGTTCAGCAGCAGGAAGGGCCAATGCAGGAAATCCGAGCCGCCAGCAGGGGGAAAGCTCCGATCCGATCCGGGTAGGAGATTCTGAAGCTGTACATTCCCCCACTCTGAATCGACCCGAGCTGCTCGCCACATACCGATCCGAACAGGCCCCTCATCTCCGAACCGACCCGACCTCCTACCTCCGATCCGACCCGATCCTTGGTGAAGCTGGAACCTCTACTCGAGTCCCTACGAATGCTCCAATTCCAGCCACCCGAGTTGATGATCAGGTCAATCCGTCTGCGCCCATCACTCAAGGAGATTTCTCGCGCTTGCTTGACATGCTTGAGAGCACAAGGGAAGCTATGAAAGTTCACGAGCGCACTAATCTCATGATGCAGGAAAATATGAGGCTCATGAGTCGGGAGATTGGTGAACTCCGTCGACAGAGAACTCCGTCACCAGTTCGTCACACACCAGTTGATCAATCTTCATCTTTCGAGGAAGAGAGGCCCCATGAACGAAGGCCACTCGAACGACCTCAGAACGTGGAGCAGCTGACATTTGGATCTTTGGGATCTCGTGAGGATATTGCACGAGCATTAGGAGACAATGACCCCACTCGGGGGCAAAGACTCCAGTCCCCTCATCCCGAGATCGACCGGGAACGCAGGGAGCGGAATCGAGCAGAGGCAGCTCGAAGAAGAAGAGTATCTCCTGAGCAAGAGCCCAGAAGGAACTCGGATACTAGGGCCAGGGAACCTGAGCGGCCCCTAACTAATGCCGATGTACAGACAATGGTTCGCCAAATCATGTCCGAGAGCCGCAATTATACAAATGAAGACTATGGCATTGAGCGAAGCCATACTCCCTTCACCGACGATATCCTCGACTTCCAATTTCCCCAACGCTTTAACTTGCCACAGATGAACAAATACAACGGAAGGACTGATCCGGGACAGCATTTAATGCGGTACTCATGGCTCATGAATGTCGCTGCTGCCCCTGATGAAGTGAAGTGCAAAGCGTTCCCAATCTACTTAGAAGATGTGGCACTGTTCTGGTTTACCCGACTTCCTCCTCGTTCGATTTCAAATTACAAGGAACTAAGCGAGCGTTTCATGAACCAGTTCCGTCTCCATGCCCGAAAGTCCAAAATTGTCATTGAATTGTCAAGAATCAAGCAGGCGCCAGGAGAATCTTTAAGGGCATATCTTGATCGTTTTAACCAAGCCGTAACTGAGGTCAGTGACCCGCACGAGCCCACTATTCTGATGGCATTGAAGGAAGGAGTCGATCCTGAATCTGAGTTTGGAGACTACCTTTCTGGGAAAACACCCCCCACAAGGGCGATATTCTACGAAAAAGCCGATATTTATTTAAGGCGAGAGGAGGCCAGGGCAAACTGAAAGAGAAAGTCTGAGACGGCTTCAAAGGAGAATGTGCAGAGTAATATCGCCGTGAAGCAGTCGGGGGAGAATTCTGGCAAGGTTGAAGTAAATGTAGGAAACAAGGGTGGAAACAGCAATACTGGAAATGGGGGAAACAACAACCGTAATTCGAGCGGTAACAGAAGAAACAGAAATAGGGGAAGTGACCCTAACAAAAAGCCCCGATTCCAGAACTACGAGAATTATACACCATTGAATGACACCCTGGAAAATATTTACCTGGATACATACAATGTGTTGCAGTACAAAAGACCGCCACCTCGTGATTCGACCGAGAAAGAAATGGCGACAGGGAAATTTTGCTTGTTTCACGGAACTCATGGGCATTCGACCAATGAATGTCGGCATTTGAGGGATGTGATTGAGAAGATGCTGCGTGAAGGAAAGTTGGATGAGTACAAGGTGGCCCCGAGTGACAGGGGGTAAGGTGAGTAGGCTCCAAAACAGATTCTACCTGCTCCCAAACCTACAGCGCAGCAGAAAGGAAAAGGGATTGTCATCAATTCCATAGTAGGCGGACCTCACCCGGCAATCCGAAGTTTCAGATCAATGGATCAATATGTGAATGCCGCCAAGCATCTAGACGTGAATGAAGGTGATGATTTGGAAGATGTCACCCCCATAAAACAACAGAAGACCATGTTTGACGACGTGGTATTTCGCAGCCGAGACAATACTGGGATACAATCACCCACCAATGATCCGTTGGTTATTACTACCACCATTGGGCCGGCTTTGGTCCATAAGGTATTAGTAGACAACGGAAGTTCCGTTAATATCTTGTTCAAAAAGTCATTTGATCAGATGAAGCTTGAGCCCGAAGATCTGAAGCCTTGTGAAGGATGGATTAGAGGCTTCAACGGGGCGTCGACAGCTCCCTTGGGATACATAGAGTTGCCCGTAACCCTGGGGCAAGGAGAGCGTAGAAGAGTGCGAATGCTTTAGTTCGTAGTATTGGACATAGATTCGCCTTACAACGCGTTTTTAGGGAGACCTGCCCTCGCTGAATTTAGAGTTTGTATTGCCCCTTGGTGTCTGTTACTTAAACTCCCAACCGAAGCCGGAACTGGAGTAATGAGAGGGGATCAGGTTTCCGGACGGGCCTGCTATGTGGCTGAGTTAAAAATGTTGATGAAAGGACTTGACGTTGAGAGTAAGGATGCCTCGTCTCCCTCAAAGGGGGACTCGGCATAGCAATTAGAGAAATTGACCCCAAAGGAGTTGCTCAAAGGAACACCTGAAGACCTGGATCCTAGAAAAGACGAGGAACCAGAGGCTAGGAATGCAACTCCTAATGAAGCGACAGTGGAAATTCCCATTGATGAAGCTGATCCGACAAAAATTTTGAAAATTGGTTCTCAATTGGATCCACGTCGAGCTAAAGAACTAACGGACTTCTTGAAGGCAAACCTGGACGTATTTGCCTGGACCCATGCTGACATGTGTGGGATATCGCCATCCATTATAACTCACCAATTGAATGTAAATCCGAAGCATCCACCTGTGAAGCAGAAGAGACGCATGTTGGGCCCAGAGAGGTCGGCTGCTCTCAAAGAGGAGGTAGAGAAGTTGAAGCAGAATGGATTTATTCGAGATTCGACATATCCCGACTGGATATCGAATCCCGTCTTAGTAAAAAAGCCAAACGGAAAGTGGCGGACTTGTATTGACTTTTCAGATTTAAATAAAGCTTGCCCGAAAGATAGTTTCCCACTTCCCAGGATTGACCAGCTTGTAGACTCGACAGCAGGTCATGAACTTCTTTCTTTCATGGACGCATATTCTGGGTACAATCAAATTCCTATGCACATACCAGATCAAGAACATACAAGTTTCATTACGAATTTGGGATTATATTGTTATGTTGTAATGCCATTTGGATTGAAAAATGCTGGAGGTACTTACCAGCGCTTGGTGAACAGAATGTTTTATGATCAGATAGGAAAAACTATGGAAGTTTATGTGGATGACATGCTTGTCAAATAAA
Organism: Allium sativum; assembly: GCA_030737875.1. Taxonomy (NCBI): domain Eukaryota; kingdom Viridiplantae; phylum Streptophyta; class Magnoliopsida; order Asparagales; family Amaryllidaceae; genus Allium; species Allium sativum. Next base: position 126,295,209 of record CM060927.1, on the reverse strand, counting down.
AGCAGTCTTCCAGCCATACGCAAGACTTGGCGGAAATGTTTGGTATCTTGCGAAAGTACCAGATGAAATTAAATCCTCTGAAATGCTCGTTTGGAGTGGCATCGGGAAAGTTCCTTGGTTTCATTGTGAGTTCCCGAGGAATTGAAATTAACCCTAGCCAGATAGCAGCAATTAGAAATATCGAAGAACCAAGGAGAATTAAAGACGTCCAAAGTCTGGCAGGGAAAGTAGCGGTGCTGAGTAGATTCATCTCCAAAGCCACAGATAAATGTGTTCCGTTTTTTGATTTGATAAAAAGGGGAAAGAAGAACTTCCAATGGACTCCGGATTGTGTTGAGGCCTTTCGAAATCTGCTGGAACTGCTAGAGAAACCGCCAATCTTATCAAAGCCTATAGATCATGAAGAATTGTTTGTTTACTTGGAGGTCTCGGCTCACGCTGTCAGCACAGCCCTGGTTCGAGAAGAAAACAAAGTACAAAGGCCGGTGTATTATGTAAGTAAGAAATTAGCAGCGGCAGAGCGCAATTACCCAAAGATTGAGAAGCTTGCTTACAGTCTCCTGATCGCATCCCGAAAACTTCGTCACTATTTCCAAGCCCATCCAATAACTATATACACCGACCAACCCTTGAGGCAAGTATTGCAGAGACCCGAAGCATCGGGAAGGTTGATCAAATGGAACATAGAACTAAGTCAATTTGATTTGAATTTTCAACCACGAAAGTCAATCAGAGGGCAAGCTCTAGCAGACTTTATTGCGGAGTTCACCATTCCAGAGGAGGAAATAATTAATGACCGAGTGGTTAAATCCGAGGATGAGCTAGAGATGAATCCATGGAAATTATATACAGATGGAGCTAAAAATGACCGAAGGTCCGGAGCTGGAATTGTCTTAGTTACTCCCGAGGGACGGTCGTTATATTACGCGCTGCGATTAGAATTTTCGGCAACTAACAATGACTCCGAATATGAAGCCCTGATTGCCGGGCTGAAACTTGCTAAAGACCTCGGAGTAAAAATGATGGACATATTTTGTGACTCTAAGATTGTTGTTTGTCAAGTACGAGAGGAATTCGTGGCTCGAGGACCTCGACTTATCGCCTACCTCAAGAAAGTGAAAGAGCTGTTGAATAGCTTAGAGCGGTACAACATAACACATATTCCCAGAGCTGAAAACCAGAAAGCGGATAGACTGGCAAAGCTGGCTAGTTCTGACAATCCAGAAAAGACTGAGGAAATTCCAATTGAAACGTTGGAGTTGCCAAGCTTTGAGTCAATGGAAATTGAATTAGCTTTTGAAGCGGAACCAGAGAAGGAGTCATGGATGACTCCAATTAAGAATTTTCTTAAGAATGGGACACTCCCATCGAAGAAGAGTGAGAAAAGAGCTGTAGTCCGCAAAGTTACCAGATATGTTATACAAGACGATACTCTTTATAGACAAGGATTTTCTATGCCCCTGTTACGATGTATCGCACACGACGACATCAAGCGTGTACTGAGAGAAGTACACGAAGGTGAGTGTGGAGATCATACAGGAGGTCAAACTTTAGCAAAGAAGATATTGCGATACGGATACTTCTGGCCTACAATCAATAAAGATGCAGCTGATTATTCACGATGCTGCGATAAGTGCCAGAGATTCGCCAAAATCCCCAGGGCACCGTCGACCCAACTTAAATCGATGGTGAGTCCTTGGCCATTTGCCACATGGGGAATTGATATCATTGGAGTTTTGCCAATTGCAAAAGGAGGAGCTAAGTATGCAATAGTTGCCGTGGACTATTTTACGAAGTGGGTGGAAGCTGAGCCCTTGACTAAGATCACAACAAGAAAGGTGATAAGTTTTGTGGTCAGAAATATTATATGCCGATTCGGGATCCCAAGGACGATTATTACTGACAATGGGACCCAATTTGATAGCACTGAGTTCAGAAATTTTTGCCAGAAGTATAAGATAGATAAACGATATACTGCAGTTGCCTATCCGCAATCGAATGGACAAGTGGAGGCAATAAATAAAGTTATAAAATCCATCCTCAAGAAACGGTTAGAGCGTGCAAAGGCAAGATGGGTTGACGAATTGCCCCTAGCTTTGTGGGCATACCGAACAACGTTTAAAACGGCTACTGGTCATACCCCTTTCTCTCTTTCCTTTGGCTCAGAAGCAGTAATTCCAGTTGAACTGGAAGTTCCTTCCCATAGGGTGACATATTATGACCCGATGACGAATCGGGCGCTCTTACTTGAGTCTCTTGACGAAGTCGAAGAAAAAAGGGATGAAGCGGACTTGCGTGCGGCAAGACATCGACGTCAGATGGCACGCTATTATGATAAAAAAGTTCGCCTCAGGACTTTTGAACCAGGAGATTTGGTGTTAAAAAGAGTTTTTCCGTCCCTTCCTCATCTCGGCCCAAAATGGGAAGGACCCTTTGTCATTCAACGGAAACTTGAAAAAGGAACCTTCAAGTTAACGACCGTAGATGGCGAAGAAGTCCCTCGAGCATGGAATGCCCAACACTTAATGCGATATTTGGATTAGAAATGCTGTACTTTTTGTCAAATTTTTCTGTGAACTCTGTAATAGGGCACAACCTGCCTAAGGAAAATCTGATGATATGAATAAAGGACTATAAAGTGGATGTAGGCTACGACTTAGCTGAACCACTATAAAAATATTGTGTGTTTTTTACTTTTATGCATTACATACATACATTCATCGGTTATTCTGTTGTGATTATAAAATACAGGATAGCTCAAAGCCTAAAAAGGTTGAAAACAGTTCAGACATCAAAAGAAGCACAACGATTATTTGTGCAATAAGACATAAAAGAATGAGAAAACGACATTCTTAACTCTAACTCTCCAGAGAAAGAGAGAGAGTATAAAAGCGTCTCCGACTGAGCGCTGAAAAAGAAATTCTCTTCCTAACTCTAACTCTCCAGAGAAAGAGAGAGAGTATAAAAGCGTCTCCGACTGAGCGCTGAAAAAGAAATTCTCTTCCTAACTCTAACTCTCCAAAGAAAGAGAGAGAGTATAAAAGCGTCTCCGACTGAGCGCTGAAAAAGAAATTCCCCTCCTAACTCTAACTCTCCAGAGAAAGAAAGAGAGTATAAAGGCGTCTCCGACTGAGCGCTGAGAAAGAAGTTTTTCCCCGTTGAACGACCGGGGATTAAACAAATGACTGAACTCGAACTCTAACTCTCAAGAGAAAGAGGGAGAGTATAAAAGAAAAGCCAGAAAAACGACAGGTACTGACGACACAGAAAGTGCTACCCCGTCAGAGAATTGGGGGCATTTAGATTGCTTGGTTAAGCATTGAATAACTTGTGGAAATTGACTGGGGACACATATGCATACACATATTTCCCCCCTCCACAGTTTCGTTTCATGACTACAGACATGCATTTGTACATAAGTGCAGAACTACTAACAAATAAACATCGCAAAAAGTGAATTATTTTCTATTTACAAATGAATGAATTTGTACAGGGAAATAACTAAAAAAGAAAGTGCAGGAGCTGCTTTTGTAGCAGCAATTATTGGTTCACAAGGATGCTAAAAAGATACAGGGGAACCCACTACTTAGGTTTGGAATGAGCCTTAGATTTCTTGGCGGCTTTCTCCGCATCCTTTGCTTCCTTCTCGGCTTCAGTCAAGATTCGTTTTGATTTCTTTTTCCCCGAAGATGCGGTACTGGAGCCAGTAGACTTCTTTCCGGAGGGCGGGACACTGGAATCAAGAGAAGATTTTTTAGCAAGTTCTTCGGTAATAGATCTAGTTGAGAGCTTAACAACTAACCTTGAACCCGCATCCACAACTGCGAGGGGCTTAAGGACCTCAGGGTCTAGTTCTTCGGCCTTTAATTGCAAACGCTTGTCTTGGTCAGCCTTCATTGCAGCCAAGGTAACGTCATCAGCACTTTTTGACTCCCCGGTTATTGCGACTTCTGGTTCCTCATCATGCCCCCCCGTCTCTGCCATCGTCCTTTAAAGCTGCTATCATTTCTTCATCATGGGGGGTGGTGACCTTAGTTGGCTCACTTCCTTCCCCCAAGTCAATAGAAGCAGCCTTGTCTTCCCCTTCTTTGGCCCTATCAGCGGGCTTTGTCCCAGCGACAGCTCCTTGAGTTACGTCTGTCTTTCAAGATGGTTCAACACCTGCAGAATGAGAAACATCGGTTATCAACTCAGGCGAAGACAAAGGGTCTCTCATCGAATGTTCAATCATGTAACGAAAAGTGGTAATAGCTTTGGCAAATTGAGGAGAAAAGATAGGGATACCTTCCGAAGACTTTTCAGCGGGGGTGACTACTACCTCTGGGGTTATTTCAGCAATGGGAGATAGCAAAGTTGTCCGGGGAATTCCCGGATTTTCGGGATCATACCCTTCTACTTCGGGAGGTGCAGGAGAAGAAGAAGAGGAACCAGTTTCAGGAATGGTTTTTTGTTTAGACTTCCGTCTCTCTTCTTCCATGGCCTCAGCAATAAGGCGACGCCCTTCAGCTAGGCGCTCCGGTTCATCGTCTTTCAAGTATTTCTCTATCAGTTTATCTTCATCAAGAGAATCGACCTTAAGTTCTTCTTTTTCCCACTCGACGATTTGATTCCATACTTGAACCAGAGTGGATGGATAGTCCTCGATCCAAGAAATGTTTCGACGACGAATAATATGCGCGAAGAATTCAATCATTAGCTCGCCGAAGCCCTGAATCTCAGCCTCCGCCTCAGATAATTGCTTGCGGGCCTCCTCCGCAGATTTAATAGCACATTCCACATTGCCCTTGGCCAAAGCAGCCCTGTTTTCTGCCTCCAACAACTTCGACGCCAAGTCAGCATTCTTCTTTTCTAATTCGGCACTCCTTTTTGCTAACTCGGCGTTTTTCTGTTCAAGCTCAGCATAAGCAAGGCGTGTCTTAGCAGCCTCTGATTTGGCCTCGTCGGCTTGCTTTTTCAACTCAGAACGCTCCTGAGTGTGAGATTCAAGCAAGTCATGATAGCGTTTTTGCGTGTCCTCAAACTGTTGTTTGAAATTAGAAGCGTTCTTTTGAGCGACAGCAAGTTGAACTTGAGTGTCTTCCAAGTCTTTTCCTAGGGCTTTTAAAGCCTTGGCATCTTCCTCCGCAGTCTTTTGCATTGAATCGGTGTTGGTCATTAGAGTGCGGATGATTCTAGAAAGATTGCGGGAATACTTGAACATCTCGGTATATTGTTTTTCCACCAAATCAATCTTTGCTTTGGCCTCCTCTGCCCAATTAGACGAAATAGGTTCCAGGGCAGGTAAAAAAGTCAGAGTTTCGAAGTAGTGTTCGGGAAATTGCTCTTCCAAATATGCTCGTTTTACTGCAGTTCCCGCATCTGGTGGGGGAGGAGCAAGGATTGTCAATTCAGTGTCTCTTCCTGAGGAGGATTCGGTAGTCCCTTTGTCTGTCCTAGGTCGTTTAGTGGCGGGGACCTTTTGCTTACTTCGAGACCCGGTTTCTCTTGGAGGAGTTTTCTCTCTACTCCGCTTTTCATGGGAGGAAGTGGAGTCTTTAGATGGTGGTCTATCCTCCTCCCTGCGACCTTGATAGCTCTTATATTTTTCTTGTTCCGGTCGAACTGGTGAGCGGGAGCGTGAGGGTCGAGAACGATAGGGATCGTAAGGTCTTCTCTCCTCCCTACCACGGTCATCCCGACGATCATACTCGACATCCTGAGGAGGATTGGACATGCTACGGCGAAGTTTTCTTATATCGTAATAGGATCGAGACATTGTACCTGCACAATAAAATAAATGAAGTTTAGAATTAATGGATTCATGGAGAAAGAAGTGCAACGAATGCTAATGCTGTGGTGTAAAGTGCATCCTAAGTGGTGTGTGTGTCCCCCCAACCAACCCAAGTCTGAAGCTAGACTAGTGCGGGCAGGCTCTTTGGCCTTAGCGGGAGTAGTTTCTTCGGAAGAAGTGAAGACTAAAGGATCCTTCCTGAAATCCTCAGAAGTATATATAGTCTCAGGTAAGGGGAGATCCCCCAAACCCTGAAATATGTGCTCATCAGTGCTAGGAACATCCCCTTCGGAAGCGTGAAGTGGAGACTCTTGGGAAGATTTTGACTTGTCTAGAGAAGTAGTTTCCTCGGGGGCAATATACCCTTCCCGATGTTTTTCGGCCAGATTAGCCAATTCGTCATCTTGTGTGGAAGAGGGAGAAGGTGAAGTTTGAAGAGGAGCTGTAGGAATTCCCGAGCCTTCTCCTGTCTCTGGAACTATCTCCACTGGAGGAATGTATGCGTAAGGAACCGTCCCATGGCCGATGCTACGAAATACGGATAGCAGCCCATGAAAGTGAAGGTATTCATCTTTAAGGACCTCGTCGATAGTCAAGAATTTTTGATCGCCATTAAGAAGACAGTGCATCCGATCAAAGAACACATGATCTGATATCTGTTTGGGATTGTCGACTGCAAACAAAAAGGAAAACAGGTCAGGGTGATGATTCAAGTGTACAGAGTCCGAATTCAGAAAATCAACGCTTTACTTGATTTTGTCCATCTCCTGGCGCATCCAGACTGTTGCTTTATATAGAACCATTCTAGTCTGGAATCTCCAGCTTTACTGCTAAATGGTGTAGAGATTATCTTCCTTTTTGGGACTGATTCAAAGTAGCAGAAAGATGGAGTTTCTCTAGTCCGATGTTTGAAATTATAAAAGAAATGAACATCATCGAACGTGAGCTCTACGCCTAGGATTTCACGATATGCTATGTACAAGGTATGCAAATAGGCATATGAATTGGGATGCAACTGCATGGAGGCAATCCGCATTTGTCTTAAGAAATCAACGATGAAAGGAGAGAATGGAGGAATGGCGCCAACCATGCACATCAATCGAGTGACCGTCATATATCCTTCTGGAGGGTTGTGGGGACGGTCAGAGCGTGAGGGCACTAGGGTGTCCCCTTTCATTATTCCATATTTTAGACAAATTCGAACAAGTCGATCGTTGTCAATTGTTGATTCAACGGAGTCCGAGGGTGATTCCAATATGATGGCCGATTCAAATTCATCAGGTGCTCGATTATCACCAATCCCTCCTTCCTCCTCGAAACCCAGAGAGACTTCATTCTCTGAAGACGCCTCGTCGCTTTCCCGATGACCAACCCCGTAATCTGGACCCTCACTGTCCCATTCCGGATCAGACGAAGAAGATATATCCTCAAGAGTGATTTTGTTAGAAGTCTCCGGGGCTTCTTTCCTCTCAGCTAGACGGGAAGAGCGTCTGGGCCTCATTGTCATGGAACTATTGAAAAAGCAATAGCGCGGATTAGAGTAAATTATCCCGTGCCCCCCTTTATGTATGTGTGTGAGCTAAAGTGTGTGCAGCAAATGTGGGAAATGCAAAATAAAAAGTACAACAGTGTAAGACGAAGCTTTGAAGAAAAAGTGATAGTCAAAGTTGTTCTTAAAGTTCGTTCATATTTCACAAGGCACTATCCTGACTGTCCATTAAGTTGAGAGTTGTGATTCAGCATTAATTAAGTTGGTTGAGCAAATTATTATGCATAGAGTTGATCACTTCGGTTCGGTTCGGAGGCACGCATTGGGATCGGATCGGAGGGAGATTTTGTCTTGGTTAGCAGAAGATAGTCACGCCTCTCAAGCAGAACCGGACTGGATCGGAGAAGGATTTTCGGAGCGGTTCGGATGAAATTGTTTACCCATACAATTCCGTCTCCTTGTTCCCTACTCCAATCCGATCCGGTTAGGCCAGATACGCTTCTTCTCCTTGCTTCACAACTCCGACCCGATCCGGTCACTCAAACTCTTTTTCTTTTCTTCCTCTTCATCTTTACACTCCTTCACCCGAACCGATCCCCTGCACACTTTTTCTTCTTCCTTTTCCCTAAATTTGATCCCGATTCCATGCCAATGACCCCAATCAAGACCGAGTTTTTATTTTTCTTTAAATCCCCTACAGTGAGTCTTAAATCCATCCTCCTAACGCCTCGAAGTGGCAATTGAGCCACCGACGACGATGGCGAAGGAGGGGGAGGAGGTTGTGACGTTGAAACCAAATCAAAGTCATGCGCAAATCGGTTGAATTGACCGTAATTTCCAGTTGAGAATGATTATTACAAAGTTAATTGCAGATATAAACCTACTAAGGTGTTTAATATAGAGATCAGCGCGAGAATTGTAAGAGTTTTTTCTTTTTGGACCTAGGGTTTTGAAGGAGAATCTACCAGATACGCGCAGTAAAAGGAAAAGAAAGGGGGAAGAAGGCAGGGAGCAGATTTATATAGGTATACGGTGGTCGTTCGTATTCCCGCTTGGATCGGAGTTTAAGCCCACCAAGTCGCTTTGGCCCGCTAGCATAGTGTTAAGTAAAAGGAAAGACGAGATTGCACGGGTCGGGTCCGAACCGAATGGAACTGAGTACAATGACTTGACGTACCAATTGAATTCAAAAAAGAAGAATAAAGAAAGAGCATACCCGCAAGAAGCATTATATGTCGAGAAAAGTTCCCAGACTTGCTTAGAAATGAAGAAAATAAGTTGTGTATTTTGCAACATATATATATAAGCTATGAGAGACGTGACTTCATGAAGCAACGCATCTTCACAAGTGAATAGGAACGGCTTCTCAATGATTCAATTTCAAAGAGGCGTTGTACAGAGGACATCAAAGCATGCTTCGTATACAACAGAAGCATCCTTTGAGGGGGCAAAATGTTAGCCTACTTTGTGAACTAGGCAACACAAAGCCAAGAAACCAAACATTGAAGGGTATTTTTTAATTATAAGAATCCGGTTCGGATTGGGGGAAAACATTACAGTTCAGATTGATAGCTGCAGTTGTTCGGATCGGGTCAAAGCAACATATCGGTTCGGATCGGATAGAGTCCTCTGTTCGGATCGGTGATCTCTTACTGGGTAGGTTGGTAAAGCATATCTAATCGGATCGGAAGGCAACTAAATCTCGAATGGATCGGAAAGCCACCTGTTTGCCACAGCAACGGAACGGAGCGGAACAGGTTAGAGAAGGAGAGTCGCACCCAAGCCAATCCGGTTCGGATCGGGTATCCCGATCCGAACCCCTTATCTGCACATCTCCGACCCGCTCCCATGATCCATGTTATTCTCCTGCAAAAGCGCCTGGATATCCGGACCGGTTATGACCAGTTCATACCCATAACGTCCTTCCCTTTGATGCGTTGTCAACATGATGGTTCATCCGAGCCCGAAGAGAATGCGATGGATGACACGTGGCCCGACCCGGATCAAGACTCAAGCAAATTCACACCTATAAATTCCCCGTCTGGAGACAAAGAGAAGGATCTTTTTTCAGCACTTTAAGAATTCAACTACCTCCATCATCCGAATTTCATCACTCCCGGAGAATCCAAATCATCTTTCATTTCTTGTTTTAGTCAATTGAGTGAAGAAAAGTGAGTTGTGAGTGAATCTTACATTGTATTTGCAACTGAATTATTGAATATAGTGAAAGATAAGTGGACGTAGGCATTTCTTCGCCGAACCACTATAAATCTTGTGTGTTCATTTTTATTTTTGTCTCATTTAATCTTGTTTCTAATCAATTTGGGTGTTAGAACCACTTTTGGGTCTAACAACCGGCCCCAACGATCCGGGTGCAGTTGCGACTGAGACCTGAGGCACAGGCTAGAGTGTATCGAATTAGCACAGGATATTCCCTTTACCTTGGTTCACAGATGGAATCCAATTTCCAATATGTGACATTTTGCGGTTTGAATTGTAGAACTAGTATTGGCGACATGATAGATGGTGCCCATGCCGCCTATGATTGATACATTTATATTTGAAGTTGTTTTATACACTTTACACTATAATAGTATCAAAATAATTTGTTTTAAATGTATCAAGCATTATTTGGCTATTATAAGGTAAAACCCTATCCTACGGCTTGCGTTGCATTGTGTGATGGGACCTGGGTCTTATAATATCTTCATTTTTCCAAAAAGCATTGCGTTGTTTATTCTGTGCACTGGTATTCTTTGGTGGAAACCCGTTCCGTGTTATACGGCGTGGTCCCTTGAATTACTCTCTTTTAAAGTAAAGTTTTATAAATGTTTTAGTTCTCACACCAGTCACGTGACTAACCTGGAGTTTATTGTTTTAACATAAACTCTGGGTTCCCCTATTTCCATACGGGCAGCTAGTAGTTTTGGTTTTGCAGATTTATATTCACAGGATCCTGGTTTACAACTGGAATGATATTCGGAAAGCTCTGTATCCGTATATCTCCTTCAGTTATGTTTTTGTATTATTTTCCGCTGCAGTAATGTATTTAAATCTCTGATGTTTTATGATGTGTAATATTTATTCATACTCTGTATATTCTTGTATTCTGATGGAATTGTTGTAATGAGCAATGAAATGTTCTTCTGTTTGTGTTCTGATTCGTCTTGTTCTTAAAGCAATCCGGGCTTTCCTTCACGAATATTTTAAAATAACGAATATTTTAAAATAATGTTCAGTAGAAAATCAAAATCTGATTTTGATGTCCGATTTGGGATGGACACGAATATATCTAAATATACAAAGCCGTGTTGATTAGATTAACGCCATTTTGACGTGAACGATATTTATATCGATTTTATTCATTTTTATAATGAATATCGAAAAGGAAATGATTTCGAAATATAATGTTTTGAAAATACTATCTTTTATATATCGATGATATGGAATATTCAATTTTGATTTGAAATTGAATATGAAGTTGAAAACGAATTTAAAACGATTTATAAAATACGTTTTAAATGGAAATCAACGAAATATATTATATATATAATGGCCTGAATAGAACGCGCCACGCTGCGGCAGTTCACGAATTTCGACCATTGACTTCGAACGGACATTACGGGAGATCTGACCGTCGGATTCTCCTAATACTGGAACCGTTGGGTTCGTATCGAAAAGAGCTTACCATTGAATATTAGAGATTTTAAATCTAATAGTTGGATTTGGAATTATATCCAAATCAAATTTGGAAAAGGTCACTGTAAGTGCAGTTCGATGACCGTTTATGGAAATCGACTGTACGGGTCTTGATAAAATTATTAAAAATATCAACAATTAGTGTAAAATCATAATAAATGATTTGGAAATAATTGGGATGAAAAATTCCATATTTGAAAAGATAAAAATATATTTTTATCAAAATGACCTAGTTATGAACTTATAAATCCAATATTTTTAAAATAAATAAATTGGATTTGAAATGGTTTTAAAAATAACCAGAATTTCCAATATACGAATTGGAATGGATTTGAATCGAAATTATCATCGGAATATTTCGATGTTGGATCCGGGATTATACGGATATTGTTATGGAAATTTGGAAGATATTTTTTATATCATTATTCCCAAAGCAATATTTGTTGGTTTCAGAATTTGATATTGAATATAAGCCGATATATTTTCTATTCAGAGCCTTGTATTTAATATCAAATGGGATTTGAGTTTGTCGTGAATGGTGTCTTCATTAACACTGTTCTTAAACCCGGTTGAGAAAAGATTAAATCTTTTTATATAGATTTAATGAAGTATACCAATTAATTAATATATAATTGGAATTGAATTGAAATTTATTTTTGGGTTTATCGTGAACGGTGTTTTAAATAACACTTTTTCTTTAACCCGATAATAAATGGAATGTGAATTGGGTTTATTATGAACTGTGTTTTTAACGACGTTCGTTCTTTAACCCGATCTATAGTGAAAGGTGATTTGGAATTTATAAATCATTTTATTAAGATTTAACGGGAATTTTCCAAAGTAAAGATTTCCAATTTAATATATTAAATTGGAATTGAATGGAATTCGATTTGATGATAATCGAAATGAGCTTCAGTGGAGGAAGACTGATAATACATATGGAATTTAAAAGGCTTTGCCGTTATTCCATTTATATTATTAGTCGAATACGAAAATTGATATCGATTATATATATTGATTTGTTTTTCCGTGAAGATTCCATAATTAATGGAATGTGATTTGGGTTTATCGTGAACAGTGTTTTAAATGACATTAGTTCTTTAACCCAGTAAAAGGCAGGATTTCATGTCTTTCATTGTATTTCGGACTGTATGGTTGATTTCTGCTAAATATATATTGTTTGGTGGCGGAGAATTTATTCTCTTGCTTAACACCCTTCACTGAGACGTACGAGCTTAGAGGTTATATATTGGCAGAAATCAATAGTACGGTGTAGATTGTCGATGCGACATGTTTGTGTTTCCAAAGTTAAATAATCATTAATATTGATTTTTGGGAAGATTAAAACTAAATGGAGTTTTAATGAATCTTTAATTAGATTTAAATGTGGATTGCTAATTTAAATTATCAAATTTGGGAAATGATCGAGAATGGAGTATCACCAGTTTTGCTCCTAGCGATAGTTAAATCTTTAATTAGATTTGAATGTGAAATGGTAATTAAATTTACCGATAACACCGTGGTGTTAGTTATGGAGTGATAACAGTTTTGCTCCATGGGATGAATAAGTTGGGATTGGGAAATTAAACAAAGGATTACTTCGTTAAGGTGCGCCAATCCCGACTAGTTTGGAAAACCGTAACATGGTTTGAAATGATATCCAAAGGAAGATTAAAGAATAAATTTAAAAGGATTTATCTTTGATAAAATTAATGGGAACCTTTCCCAAATGATATGAATATTTGAATAAAGGAATATTCTGGATTGGAATGAGGCGTATGTTGTGTTTTTATAACACCTGTTTATATATACACGAGTTATTCGGAAAGGCCGGGTTTATACCCATTCTGAGTAACTGATTCGACGATATGTCGATGATGAAGACGGTGGTTGAAGACTGGAGGTCTTCACATCGTTTGGATGATTACTGATGTCTTGATTGTGTTGTTCACCCAAGACGAGGTAATAAGTGGTGATCGTCCAGACGTATTTGGAGATCGACGGATATGCGAGGACCTCTCTCATGTATTGGACATACGCGATGCGGAATAAGGTGCCTCTGGTTTCGTTCAGACCCAGAACGGACTTGTAAATGGATTGTGTGTCTGGCATTGGATTTTATTCTATGTTGATTGATTTCTATTAAATATATATCTGTTTGGCGGCGGAGAATTTATTCTCTTGCTTAACGCCCTTCTCTAAGACGTACGAGCTTAGAGGTTATATATCGATAGATATCAGTCGCATGGCATGAATTGCCTGTGTGGCATGCTGAGATGCAAATGATTAAGGCTTCTATTGAAAAGCAGAGTCTTGTGGTAGATGATCAAAGCACGGCTTTAATACAGCGTAGCTTTGTGTATAGCATTAATTCGCGAGCCTCACACCCCGGTGTGAACCAGAAACGGGAAGGACCTCTGGGAAATGGACATATGCTGGTTTCTAACTAGGAGTGGTGTCAGCGTTTTGCAAGCCCTGGCATTTTACTCATGTGGATGTTGTTTATTATTACTTGATGGATAGAGAGGCGCCTCGGATATATCGGCTACTGCGGGAGCTGATGGATATGGTGGTTGCAGAGGCTTACGGGCCCCAGATCACCAAGAGGTTCGATAGAACCGGCTAGCATATCGTTTACGGTATTACTAATCATCGACGGATGACCGGCCCTGACGATCCAGGTGTAGTTGCGACTGAGACCTGAGGCACAGGCTAGTGTGTCTCGAATTAGCATAGGATATTCCCTTTGCCTTGGTTCACAGATTGAATCCAATTTCCAATACGTGACATTTTGCGGTTTTAATTGTAGAACTAGTATTGGCGACATGATAGATGGTACCCATGTCGCCTGATACATTTATATTTGAAGTTGTTTTATTCACTTTACACTATAATAGTATCAAAATGATTTGTTTTAAATGTATCAAGCATTACTTGGCTATTATAAGGTAAAACCCTATCCTTCGGTTTCCGTTGCATTGTGTGATGGGACCTGGGTCTTATAATAGCTTCATTTTTCCAAAAAGCATTGCGTTGTTTATTCTATGCACTAGTATTCTGGAGGAAACCCGTTCTGTGTTATACGGCGTGATCCCTTGAATTACTCTCTTTTAAAGTAAAGTTTTAAATAACTATTTTAGTTCTCACACCAGTCACGTGACTGACCTGGAGTTTATTGTTTTAACCTAAACTATGGGTGCCCCTATTTCCACATGGGCAGCTAGTAGTTTTGGTTTTGCAGATTTATATTCACATGATCATGGCTTACAGCTGGAATGATATTCGGAAAGCTCTGTATCCGTATATCTCCTTCAGTTGTGTTTTTGTATTATTTTCCGCTGTAGTAATGTATCTAAATCTTTGATATTTTATGATGTGTAATATTTATTCATACTCTGTATATTCTTGTATTCTGATGAAATTGTTGTAATAAGCAATGAAATGTTCTTTTGTTTGTGTTCTGATTCATCTTGTCTTCAAAGCAATTCGGGCTTTCCTTCACGGGGAAGTTCGGGTCGCCACAGGAAGGCCATGCAATTATCTGGCATATTAGTTGGAGACTGGAGATAAGTTGATATTTGGGCCAGAGATGATTAGAGAAACCTCGGATTGAATCGAGATCGTTCGACAACGAATGAAGGCATCCCAAGATCGTCAAAAGAGTTACGTCGATAAGTGTTGCAAGGACTTGGAATTCGACGTGGGCGACATGGTTTTCGTGAAGATTTTGCCATTAAAGCATATGGTTCGATTCAGAAATAAAAGGAAATTAGCTCCAGGGTTTGTTGGACCATTTCCGATAGTCGAGCGAATTGTAAAGCTCGCATATAGGTTGGAGTTACTCGAGAAGATGTCGAGTGTGCATAATATGTTCCATGTGTTGTTTCTACGGAAATTCGTGCATGATTCGAATGTGGTGGTATCTCCAGGGTAGTATGAAGACTTAGAAGTAGAAACTGTAGTTGCGAAACCTAGTAAGCTGCTTCATGTTATGGGAAATGACGCGAAACAGCTTAGGAGGAAGACAGTTAAGATAATCAAGGTACAATGGAGTGAAGATTGTAACACCCAGAATTTTCTATGTTTATTAAAGTAACGAATTAAAGAAGACTTAATTTTTAAATTGATAATTATGGTAAACGGGTTACGCCATTGCGTTCGTCTCAGAATTCTGCTTGAGATATAGTCCGAGTTTGTGTGAATCGGACTCCGTATGAAGAAGATATAGAGTCCAGAAGATTTCATGTTAAATCAGAAATTAAATATAAATAATAATTAAAACGAAAAAGCAGTTCGAATTTCAAACGTAAGCAAAAGAGTCTGAGCGGGAAAATTCCCGCTTAGGGGGTCACCCCCCCCCTAAGGGGAGTCGACATAGGTGTCGACCCACCTGTAGGGGTCGACTCTTGCATTCTAATCCAGATAGTGACGAATTCTGACCTGTTGCTAAGTCACTAGGGCATAGGTGGCGGTTTCTGGATAACTCTAATTGGCCTGGATGGTTCTGATTTCTCCTAGGTTGATCTAATGGCTTACATTAGTTTAAACTTCTATATAAACAACCCCAACCCTCAACCCTAAACCACACAAATTCATTCCAAGAGCCATCATGCTGTCCATGGTCAAATTAGAGTAGCCGCCATTCTTCTCCAACTAGAAAGCAAGTTAGAAGCTACGAATCAAATCTAAATTAGAGAATTCAGTAGTCTATGTCAAGGGATAGCTTTTCAGTTTCAAAACAAGACTGTTCTTTTGTTTGTAAGTTTAGTTATCTTTTAGATGTAAACAAATTAAAGTCATGTTTTGTAATAAAGTGAAAATTAGAACTATGCCTAGTTGTATGATAATAGTGATGCTGATTCATGTCTATTCGTGTGACAATTCTATCATATATGCCTGTGAGACTATTGCGGTTTATTGAACCTATCATGTTGTATAGAATTTGGTGAATGAACCTATTATGTTGTATAGAAATTTGGGAATGAAACTATCATGTTATATGTAAGTTTGGTGATTCTATCTTGTTATGTTACATGCAAGTTTATAGGCTAAGTCATGTCATATATGCCTAAATGTTTAGATCCACATGCCTCTATGTTAGATCTATGTTAACTTGATTCAACCCAAATGCAAGTTCACATCTACGTGCCTAATTAAGTTTGTGTAGTTCTATGTAAACTCCTATTTACATGCTTATGATTCATGTTGAATGGATCTAAAATTGCAAGTTCATAATTAAATATATATTGTTCTATGCCAAATTCATATGACATATGTTTAGTTGGATCCATATTATGCTTGTTGGAATGTTACATGTTCCTTCCTTTTCCCTTTTGTTTATAAGTTAGGCTAAATTGCGAAGCCTAACATTCTATGTGATTTATGCAAAGGTATAACGGGGGTAACATTGGGAAAATTATTATTTTACATATTATTGGCATAGTTTGGTAGCATAATGGTATAATTTATATACCTAAAAATTATGAACATGATCTAGAGGGTAAATGGGGCATGACTTGAATGACAATAAATTTGTGAATAATTTACATATAAACAAAAAGGGTAAATATGTAAATTAAGTAAAAGACGAATATGCCTAACCCGAGGTCAGATTGAGTTACGGTGTAAGGCTGCCTGGAACCGACCGGCATATCCAGCAACCATAACAATATAGATCTAATGTGAGAGGTTAGCGCATCAAGCCCAAAAGAACCCGAGGTTAGATTGAGTTGCGGTGTAAGATTGCCCGGAACCGACCGGCGCATCCAGCGACCACAATAGTATAGATCTAATGTGAGTGTTTGGTGCTTTAATGAATGAATTAAAGCTAAGGAATAGACAAACTAAGAAGGTAGGGTTAAGTCAATTAAGGCAACACTTAACCAATACATCATGTTAACTAAACCGATGAGTGGGGTTAGGTTAATTTGAGAACACTTAACCATTTTAACATGTCGATTAGGAAACCCTATAAAGGGGACCCATTTCATAAGTAACCCACATAGATGTATCATGGTACCCTAAACTAGGTAGGTTGGGGCACGATTACTGGGCTGATTATAAGCGGTCAAAACAACGGCGGGTGGTGCGTTGGTGTAGGTTCCGACGCAGTACGGGCGTGCACGTACTCCGGAGTGGAAAAAGCAGGCACTGTGTAACACCCCGTATTTTCTGTGAACATTGAAGTAACGAATTAAAGAATACCTAATTATAAAGTGAGAATTAAGGGAAACAGGTTATGCCATTGCGTTTGTCTCGGAATTCTGCTTGAGATAGAGTCTGAGTTTGCGTAAATCGGACTCCATATGAAGGAGTTATGACCTTCAGAAGATTCAAGAATTTAAATATATTAAATCAGTTCAAATAAAAATTCAAATTTCAAGTTCAAACCCCGAAGCAGGCTCAGAAATCAGGTCACCCAGGTCGACCAGGGGGTCGACCTAGGGGTCGACCTACCCCCCTCGCCCAGATCCAAATCTGAGACGATTCTGACTAGTTGCTGAGTCCTTTCTGACCTGCTGCTTGGTCACTAGGGCTTAGGTGGCAATTCTGGATAACTCTATCTAGGCTGAACGGTTGTGATTGCTCCTAAAACGATCTAACGGCTCACATAAGATTTAACTTCTGTAAAAGCAACCCAAAACCTCAAACCCTAAATCACACAAAAATAATCCAAGGAGCCACCATGCTGTCAATGAACGTTCTAGCCTAGCCACCATTTCTTCTTCAATTAGAAAGCGAGTCAAAAGCTTCGAATCAAAACTTACTTAGGAAATTGATAGTCTTCTTCAAGGGATTGCTTTTCAAATCCAGAAAATAGATCCCAGAAAGACAAGACTTTCTTTTCTTTGTAAGTCCTGTTATTATTTAGATGTGAACGATAAAAAGTTGTGATTTGTAATAAAATGAAAACTAGAGTAATTCCTAGTTATAAGATAATGACGATGCTAATTTATGCCTATTCTTGTAACGATTCTATCGCATGTTCTTGTGAGATTATTGTAGTTATTATGTTGGTGTTAAAACCAATCATGTATTATGTAAAGTTTGGTGATTTATTCATGATATGTATCATGCAAGTTGTTTAGATCTATGTTTATTGAATCATGCAAGTTGTTTAGATCTACATTTAGATCTATGTTTATTGAATCATGCAAGTTGTTTAGATCTACATTTAGATCTATGTTTATTGAATCATGCAAGTCGTTTAGATCTACATTTAGATCTCTGTTTATTGAATCATGCAACTTGTTAGGCTAAGACATGTATTATGTTTAGATTCACATTTAGATCTATGAAAATTTGATCCATAAATTAAAGCTAATATTTACATGCCTTGTTAAACTTGTGTAAAACCTTACATTCATATTAATGGCATAATTTGGTGATGACACCTATATGTTGTATGTCAATTTGGGAATTTTACTATGTTTATGCAAGTTCAACCATGTTCACATATATGATTAGAACTACATGCTAACATGTTTAGGTTTATGTTAATTTGATCCAACTCAATTTGCAAGTTCACAACTACATGCCTAATTAAGTTTATGTAGTTCTATGAAAAACCCCTATTTTATGATTCATGTTGAGTAGATCAAAATTTGCAAGTTCATGGTTAAATGTATATTGCTCTATGCCAAATTCATATGATGCATGTGTAGTTAGATCCATATTTTTATGATGTTGGAATATTACATGTTCCTCTTTTTCCCCTTTTGTGTATGAGTTAGGCTATGTAGCGAGCCTAACATTTTATGTAATTTATGCGAACGTTTAACGGGGGTAACGTTGGGGAAAAATATGAAATTATAGGTAATTGGCATATTTGGCTCATAAACATGTAAATGGTTTATGGCATAAAGTGGTATAATTTTTATACCAAAAATTATGAATTTGATTTAAGGGAAAGTGGGGCTTAACTTGAATGACAATAATTTACATATAAACATAATAGGTAAATATGTAAATTTAGAAAAGACGAATATGCCTAACCCGAGGTTAGATTGAGTTAAGGTATAAGACTGCCCGGAACCGCCTGGCACATCCAACAACCGTAACAATATATATCTAATGTGAGAGGTTAGTGCATTGAGCCCAAAAGAACCCGAGCTTAGAATGAATTGCGGTGTAAAACTGCCTGGACCCGACCAGCACATCTAGTGACCGCAACAATATCTGTCTAATGTGAGTGGTTGGTGCTTTAATGAATGAATTAAAGCTAAGTCAGGAATGGTAGGGTTAAGTTAATTAAGTCAACACTTAACCAATACAACATGTTAACTAAACTGATGGGTGGGGTTAGGTTAACTTGGACACTTAACCAATTTAACATGTTGATTAGGAAACCCTAGTAACGGGGACGCATTTCAGCAGTAACCCACAAAGATGTATCATGGTACCCTGAACTAGGCATGAAGGGGAACGATTACTGGGCTGATTATAAGCAGTCAAAACAACGGCGGGTGGTGCGTCAGTGTAGGTTCCGACGGAGTGAGGGCGTACACGTACTCCGGAGTGGAAAAAGCAGGTACTGGGCATCAGTAGTTATACACTATGCATCTTGAATTGTGCCGGGTTGCCACCATAGGATTTGATACACCCCATGGTGGGACCAGCACAGGTATCTACAATCAAGCGGGGGGGCATATGACACACATGATAAATACATGCGGGTAGGAGCGATCGAAAAAGGGGACCATTTATCTTGAACACATGGTGCTAATTGAAACACTGGTACGGGGGTGCAGAGAAGTTGAAATGAGTGCGATAGCATATTCAGTCTTATTATCTTATTTCTAGGGTGTTGTCCTAGATTCAGGTTATTCAAGTCATAATCCTTTTCTTTTTTATATGCTAAATAATCACTGGACATACCAGACTCATGTCTGACCCATTTTTCTTTCGTCTTCTTTTCATCCATTCCCCCCCCCCCCCAGGTCCGCAGGGAGGAAACACCTCAGCTTAGTTCAGACCTTTTGCAAGCTTGAAGAGAGTAGATGTATGGCTTGGACTTTCTCTTCTTGGGCTATGGCTTTGGATACACTCTTAATGGGGATTATGCTACTTTACTATTGTTTTATGCTTCTTTATGTTTTAATCAAGACAGAGTATTTTGACGTAATGATTTAGAAGTTATTTTGTGACAGCTTGTTGTAATGACTTTGTTATGAACCACGTATGAATAAATTTCGTTTTTCCATTGCTTATATATATATATATCTGTCTTGTAAATTATCTGTGTCTTTTACCTATAATGCTCCTCCAAAGTTAAGGCATTCCCTTTGTGAGTGACCTTAACGGAGGTGGGGTGCTTTACTTGGTATCAGAGCAAAGGTTTACCAGATCAGATAAAAGTTTTTGAAAACTAATTTTCAAAAAAGGAAATTTAAAGAAGCATTTTTCAAGAGAAAGTGATTTTTTTTATTTTAAAAAGGCATAATCCCCCAAAGCCATATGCACTATCTTTCTATCCGTTGTTTTGAATCTTTCCTTTTTCGTTTCAGCATGTTTGGGGATCTTATCCTTCCCGAGGGCGTACCGGTACCTGGCTGGTTCAGAAGGTACCTAGAGGCTAGGGCTAATGTCGCAGGCCCAGCAGACGTTCCTCCTCCCCCAATTGCAGCGGTTCCTCCTCCTCCTTCGCGTGCAAATATTTTCTCAAAGATATGTAGAGACTTTCGAGCCATGGTTCGAAAGAACTTTAATGGAATTGAATCATTCATGGAAACTAGGAACTAGCTCAAAGAAACTGAGGATTTGTTTGTTATCTTCGAAGTGGACGATAGGGAGAAGGTATAGTTGGCTGTATGGTTACACAAAGACGAAGCCTCCTATTGGCGGGAAGTTACTAATGTTGAAAGACCACTTGAAACTTGGATGGATTTCAGAATGTGGTTTGAAATGAAATTCCTCTCACAAGCTGAATGAAGCCAACAGATGGAGAAGTTCTTAGCTCTCAAACAGGGAAGTATGTCGGTCAAGGAATACGTTAACCAATTCAACCAGCTGGCTAGGTTCAGATTGGAGTTAGTGAGCACTCCACATAAGAAGGCTCTTCGCTTTGTTAAAGGATTGAATGAGCCACTGCACAGCGTAGCTATGTCCCATATACCTATGGGTGCGACTTATGAGAGACTGGTGGACCTGGCACTGCTACAAGAAGAAGATAAGGGTGGCAAGAAGGAGACAAAGGTGGAAGTACCTCAAGATAAGAAAGTGGAAGGATCACAGAACAAGAAGACAGATTCCAAGAAGGGCGGGAAGAATAACAAACCCCGTGAAAAAAGGAAGTGTAATTTTTGTGGCATTCCTGGACATCTGGTTAAGGACTGCAGAAAGAAGAAGAGGAAGATGGGTGGTTGTTTCCATTGCGGCGAGACAGGACACATGACTAAGGACAGCCCAAGAAAGAAAGGGCAAGGGCAGAGAGCTGGACCTTTTTCTGGAGGGCAAGTTCACACTCTCACAGCACCTCCGCAAGAACATGGTAGAAATATTTCTGTTGAGAGTTTAGTTTATCTTTTTGATCATCCTGTTCATACACTCTTTCATTCTGGCACATCACACTCTTTTATATCTACTTCTTTAGTTGAATCTCTGCACCTAGACACCAGTTTAGTAGAGGATCCCTTGGTTGTTTCAAATCCAAATGGGGGCTCATCTTATTTATCAATGATTTGTTTGAATTTGAAAATTTCTATACTAAGCATTGGGTTTAGATGTGATGCCTATGTTTATGGCTTTACGAGCTATGGGTTGATTATAGGCATGGATTGGTTATCCAGTAATGGTGTCGTCCTCGATTGTGAAAAGAGAGTGGTTAGACTCTTGACTCGCCTCAGTAACACTCTCGAAATTTATTGTAATCCCATGAACTCTGTTATGCTTAGCTATCTAGAATCTCTTGATGCGTCTTTTGAGAATTTGCAGTCTGTTAGAGTAGTCCGTGAATACTCGGATGTCTTTGAAGAGTTGAAGGGCTTACCTCCGAAGCGGGAGATAGACTTCCGCATATTCCTCGTTGACAATGCAAAACCCGTTGCTTTACCCATTAGACACATGGCTCCAAGGGAGAGAAAAGAGCTCAGCAAGCAAGTCAAAGAGCTTCTTGAAAAAGGGTTTATAAGGCGGAGTATTTCTGAATGGGGTGCTCCAGTAGTATTTGCAACTAAAGTGGATGGTTCACTTCGCCTATGCGTGGACTATAGGGAGCTAAACAAGCTGACCAAGAAGAATAGGCACCCACTTCCAAGAATAGATGACTTGTTCGATCAGCTTGTAGGTGCATCAGTTTTCTCCCAACAAGATCTAGCTATCGGGTTTCATCAGCTAAGAGTGGCTGAAGACAATATTAATAAGACCGCGTTCAGGACCCCGGATGGTTTCT
The DNA here is from genome assembly GCA_030737875.1 of Allium sativum. Lineage (NCBI taxonomy): Eukaryota > Viridiplantae > Streptophyta > Magnoliopsida > Asparagales > Amaryllidaceae > Allium > Allium sativum. The sequence continues at coordinate 126,272,862 of CM060927.1, read as the reverse complement.
TCGAATGGCTTGTGATGCCTTTCGGCTTGACAAACGCACCCGCTTATTTCATTGACTTGATGAGCAGGGTGTTCCGAGAGTTCCTCAATAAGTTTGTGGTGGTCTTTGTAGATGATATTTTGATTTTCTCAAAGAGTGAGGAAGGGCATGCTCAGCATTTAAAAGAAGTCATGGATACTCTTCGAGCACATCAGTTGAAATCCAAATTCTCCAAATGCCACTTCTGGAGAGAGGAAGTAAGGTTTCTTGGACATGTGGTGTCCAAGGAAGGGTTAGCTATTGTAACACCCCACTCCCGCTATGATCACTCACTAAGGGAATGCCATAGCATCGGTGGAGTATTTTAGTGAATATAGAACAGAAAAATTACAACAAGACAGATATAAATAGTACTTGAAATTTTAAAACATCATCTCATAACAGCGGAAGTAAAACATGTCTGGTTACATCATAAAACCACAATAAAGGTCAAGTACAATATCCATCAAAATAAAGAAGTACATAATCCCACTCTCATACAATAGCCAAACAAAAGAAAAGATAACTGGATAACTGGAGCTTTACATCTATCCAAGCTCCTAAAGACTGGAACAGCAATCCGATCAAGCTCCACTACTGCTAGGATCCACCGTAGGACCTGAGGGTTGGGAAAAAGATAAAAACAACGGGGTCAGACATAAGTCTGAGCGAGTCCTATAACTTTAACAATACAATCGTTAAAGTAACCAGAGAAGACATAAACTGATATACGGTAACATATAGGGATGAATGGCTACCCTAAGCAGTCAACTAAACGAAGATAAAGGATAAAGACGCATCTACCCTCCCTAAGGTAAATTACTAAACTGCACCACACCAGTCGTTCCTAACTTAAAGGTTGATCCCACCCAAGGACTTATAAAATTTACTAATTAGTACCTGCGTACCCCTAGGTGACCAAGTAGGCGCCACGGGGCCCTACAATCCACTAGGTGTACACACTACTTCCCATTCGATCGGCTCCCTAACGTAGATACCCGTGCTGGCCCCACCGTGGGATGTATCATTCCCCAATGTGGCAACCTGATGAAACTAAAGGTGCACGGCTTATATCTACTCGATGCAACAACGGCTTACCTACCAGCCCGGGCCCACTCACGCATATGAAGCCCGTTGGACTTGCGTTGCCACCGCTAACCCGTTTGCCTCTTACAGTCAAGCCCAGTATGCGTGTCCCGTCCTCGACATGGGTCGAGCCCACAAAGATACGTATGGGTTACTGGTTGAAATGGGCCTCCACAAGCTACCCACCTAAGCTTGTCCCTTTTTCTAGTATATCCCACTTAACCCTTTAATCATGTTTTAATTACATGTTCCATTTTGGTTAAGTATTCTAATCGTATTTTCTATTGCCACCCAAGGCAACCACTAGATTTTCTCATGCCACCCGAGGCACCCACTTAACCCCTCATGTCCCTCTACATGCTAATGTGGTTAAGTGTTTCTTAATTAATTAATTAAGAACGTAACCTTTGTAAAGACCTCTCACATTAGACTGTCTTTTATAACCGCTGGTTAAGCCGGTTGGGTCCGGGCAGCCTTATGTCATAACAGAGTCTAACCTCGTGTCTTTACATTAATTACGTATTTAGTTTGTGCCTAAGACCTCTCACATTGGGCTAACATTTGTAGCAACTGGTTAAGCCGGTTGGGTCCGGGCAGTTTTACGCTACAACTGAGTCCAACCTCGTGTCTTAGTCAATTAATTACACCTAATTAATCACCCTCATAATTTTATATTAATTATCCCTAATTAATCAAGTTTTCTTAACATGGGTAGACCTAACTTAATAGGTAAATTCCCATGGGGTAGACCTAACTCAATAGGTAAATTCCCAACACATAGTATGGGTACACCTAACCAAATAGGCAAATTCCCATACTATGTTTATTTATTTTGTGTTATGCATAATTATATTAATTTCACACAATCTTATTAACTTATGCATTTAATTACCCCATCGTTCCCACGTAATTTCGTTCATGATATAACACATATAAAAGGTGTCAACTTGCATATGAATGAACATGTTTCAAAGGTGCCATCTTGCATATTAACAAACACATAACTTGCATATGAACTTGCATAACATGTCACATAACTTGCATATAATATGTCACATAACTTACATATTCATTTTGCATAACAAACTTGCATATTAGCTTATAGACTTGCATAATGTGTCATCATGAACTTGCATATTAATAAACATGTAACTTGCATATTTACATACATGTAACTCGCATATTAACAAACATGTAACTTGCATATAAAGAAACATGTAACTTGCATATTTACATACATGTAACTTGCATATTAACAAACATGTAACTTGCATATTAACAAACATGTAACTTGCATATTTACATACATGTAACTTGCATATTAACAAACATGTAACTTGCATATTTACATACATGTAACTTGCATAGCATATTACCATGAACTTGCATAACATGCATATGATTACATAGCCCACAACTTGCATATTTAGCATCATGCAAACATAACATACATCATATTAAACTTGCATAAGCTTACATACTCAACATGCATAAACATAAGATTAATGCTCACATCATATCATATGATTCAAAGCTCATTAACCCACATACAAAACCATAAATCTCATCACATCTCATCTAATTAGTTTACCAAAAGATCATCAAAGTGATAGAAACTCACAACTAGCAACTTTGAACACCAAATGAAGAAGATTAAGATGCTAAGAAGGGATTAGAAGTTGATTAGAGAGTGATTAGTATGCAACCCTCTTCATAAAATTAGTGGAGGCCATGAGAGCTAGCATTTTGCCATAGTTTAGTCACTAGGTTTAATTATGAATGAATTAGGGTAGGTTAGGGTCTTATTTATAGATTAGGCAAGTGTTTTAGGCCATAGGATTAACCCTAGATTCAATCCAAGCCATCAAAGCATGTCTTGGGGAAGAAGTCAAGTGTAGGAACCATCTAGGGCCTTTAGATTAAAGATGGACCATGAGAACCATTCAAATGCAAAATCTGCACTTGAGCGAATCGGCCCACGGGTTGACAGCCAAACACCCTGGATTAACCCCTAGTCGACCCAGCGGGCTCGGGTCGACTTCAAAAATCGGCCGGTTCGGTTATTCCCCTCTCCCAATTCGCTGTTTTGAGCATTTTTGCATATTTATTTATTAAATTTTCAATTATATATATATATATATATCAATATATATATATATATATATATATATCTACACAACCCATTTCACTTAATTAAGTATACTTTAATTTGGGAATTTTCGTGAAACTTCGCGAGGCCATATCTTGGTCATACGGACTCCGATTTTCGAAAACTCGGACTCTATTTCGCGTATTTTTCCGAGACGAACGCAATGGCATAGCCCGTTTCCCTTGATTCCCATTTTAGAATTAAATTCTGCCTCGATTTATGTTATTACAGGTTATTGAAAATACGGGTTGTTACATTCTCCCCTCCTTAAAGGATTTCGTCCCCGAAATCTTCAAGTTAGGAAGAACGTATCCTACCATCCAATCATCCATCTACTCAAAGCATCATCCACGAGCAATCATTGTCCTTACAAGATTCTAAATGCTGGATGGATATATGCAAAAGTGTGTGTATATGTACTTACCTAATGCGAAAATCAGGCGGTTACTGATACAGTAAACCTCCTTAATGCAAACCATGATAGTGCCATGCATCCAATATGTATGCGAAACCCTATTGACACATACAAATTTCTACATGCGTGCACAACCATACACAAAAATGCATCATCCATATGATAACACAGCCATGATACATCCATCAATCTAACTACCACATCCATTTATGCAATATGCAACATGAAGTGACTGAGCCGATCTAGTGCCTAATGTGTGTGTATATGCATCCACGAGCAACCACTAGCAAACAATTGCATCCATATGCATCCATCAACCATAACATGTTTCAAACACATGTTTCAACCATAGGTTTTACCCTATCTAAAGGTCATAGGTATTAGCGAGAGGATATACTAAAGATAAGATAAGTACTAGACAAGCAATAAAGGAGAAGTTAAAAGACATACTCTCAAAAAGAAATGGATACAAAGAACGCATCTTTGCTTCCGTCTCCCAAGTAGCATTGCTTTCGTCATCTCCCCATTGCACTTTAACTAGCTGAACTTCTCTGTTCCTCAACTTCCTAGTTTCTGACCCAAGGATGCGAGTAGGAGCTCGTCGAATCGTCGCATCACGCTCTACCTCTACATCTCTAAGCAAGCTCGGCTCTACCACCTCCGCGGTCTCATGTAAGCACTTCCTCAAATGTGATACATGGAATACATCATGAACACCACTAAGTCTGTCGGGCAACTCCACCCTATATGCCATCCGTCCAATCCTTTCCTTAATAGGAAACGGCCCAACAAATCTCGGTGCTAACTTCCCTACGGACCCAAAGCGAACAACATTTCTCAATGGAGATACTTTGACAAAAACCATGTCCCCAACCTCAAACTCAAGATCCGTCCTTCTCCGATCCGCATAAGATTTCTGTCTATCTTGCGCTGCTTTCATCCTTTTTCGAATTAAATCAATCTTCTCTGAAGTCTCTCTAACCATATCCGGCCCAAGCAAGATCTTATCCGTAGATTCCCACCAACATGTAGGAGATCGACAAGGCCTTCCATAAAGAGCTTCGAAAGGAGCCATACCAATACTGGACTGAAAGCTGTTATTATATGCGAACTCCACCAAAGGAAGATGTTCTTCCCATGTACCTCCAAAATCCAAGATACAAAGCCTCAAAAGATCTTCTAAGATACGGTTCACCCTCTCAGTCTGACCGTCCGTCTGAGGATGATATGCGGTGCTCAAACACAACTGAGTCCCTACCGCCTCTTGCAAACTTCTCCAAAACTCACTAGTGAAAATAGGATCTCGATCACTCACAATGCTGGATGGTACGCCATGCAATCTAACAATCTCTCTAACATAGACTGAAGCAAGCCATGGAGCGGTCCTCTTACTCTTTACGGGTATAAAATGGGCACTCTTGGTAAGTCTGTCTACCACAACCCAAATTCCCGTATTGCCCTTCCTCGATCTCGGTAACCCGTCGATGAAATCCATCGAGACACTATCCCACTTCCACTGTGGAACTTCCAATGGGTGTAGCAACCCACCGGGTTTCCTTTGCTCCACTTTAACTTGTTGGCACACTAAGCATCTAGCCACATACTCGGCCACATCTTTCTTCATACCGGCCCAGAAGAAAACTCTCTTCATGTCTTGGTACATTTTGTCTCCACCGGGATGAATAGTCATTCTTGAACGATGTGCATCATCCAAAATAGCCTTCTTCAAACCCTCATCTTGCGGTACACAAAGTCTACCGTCTCTATGCAACCATCCCTTATCATCTATGGTGTATCTACCCAAATGGCTGGACGACTCCCCTCTTATAAGCTTCTCTACCAACACAACCAACTGTGGGTCGTCTCGCTGAGCCTCGCCAATCCGTCTCAAAAGAGTAGGTCTAACCTCCAAGGATGCCAACAAACCAGGTACAAAATCAACAGAAGGTCTGAAGTCAAACAAAGAAAGAAACTCCAAGCTTCGTCGTTCCACGAACAATGGACTCAAAGATAGCCTTTTTCTACTTAAGGCGTCTGCCACCACGTTACCCTTACCAGGGGTATACGCTATCTCGAAATCATAGGATGCTAAGAACTCCATCCACCTTTGCTGTCTTAAGTTTAAATCCTTCTGAGAGAATAAGTACTTCAATGATTTATGGTCGGTGAACAACTCGAATCTCTCACCAAGAAGATAATGGCGCCAAGACTTAAGTGCGAAAACAATCGCGGCCAACTCTAGATCATGGGTAGGGTAATTCTTCTCATGCACTCTCAATTGTCTCCCTCCATAGGCTATTACCCTTCCCTCCTGCATCAAGACTGCGCCTAATCCTGTTCCACAAGCATCGGTATAAACAACAAACGGCTTACTCCCATCCGGGAGCACTAAAACTGGAGCGGTGGTCAAAGCTCTCTTTAACCGTCGGAAAGCATCATCACAATCTACATCCCACGAGAAAACCAGATTCTTTTTCGTCAAGCGGGTTAATGGGGCTGATATCTTCGCGAAGTCTTTGATGAACTTCCTATAATATCCTGCCAACCCCAAGAAACTTCTTACCTCGGTAGCATTTCTAGGAACTTTCCAATCCTGGATAGATACTATCTTTGCGGGATCCACAGCTATCCCTTCCTTAGAGACCACATGCCCTAAGAATCGCACTTCTCTTCTCCAAAAATGGCATTTAGAGAATTTAGCTTTAAGACTATGCGCTCGAAGAGTCTCCAACACTTCCTTGAGATGTAAGGCATGCTCTTCTTCATTCTTGGAAAAGACCAAGATGTCATCCACAAAAACTACTACAAACTTATTCAGATACTCTCTGAACACTCTACTCATGAGATCAACAAAGTATGCGGGGGCGTTTGTCAACCCAAATGGCATCACTAGCCACTCATAAAAACCATCCGGAGTCCGGAAAGCAGTCTTCTCTATACTGTCCTCCGCCACTCTTAACTGATGAAACCCTGTAGCTAAGTCCATCTGCGAAAATACTGACGCGCCAACCAACTGATCAAAGAGATCATCTATCCTCGGTAATGGGTGTCTATTCTTCTTCGTGAGCTTATTAAGTTCTCTATAATCCACACAAAGTCTGAGGGACCCATCCGCCTTCGTGGCAAACACTACTGGAGCTCCCCACTCCGATATACTTCGCCTTATGAACCCCTTCTCAAGCAACTCCCCTACTTGCTTATGAAGTTCTCTTCTCTCACGAGGAGCCATGTGGCGTACTGGCAAAGACACTGGTTTGGCATTATCCACCAAATAAATTCGGAAATCTATCTCCCGCTTCGGAGGCAAACCCTTTACTTCTTCAAACACATCCGGATATTCCCGGACTACTCTGACAGAACACAAACTCTCGACCGAAGCATCGAGCGATTCAAGATAACTTAGCAAAACAGATTCCATGGGATTGCAAGAGATCTCGAGAGTGTTACCCAAGCGGGTCATGAGCCTGACAACTCTCCTTTCGCAATCAAGAACGGCACCATTACTGGATAACCAGTCCATGCCCAAGATCAACCCATAGCCCGTGAAGCCCAATACAAAAGCATCACATCTAAACTCAACGCTAAGTATAGAAATCTTCAAACCCAAACATATCATAGACAGATATATGGAGCCCCCAATTGGGTTTGAGACAACCAAGGGATCATCAACTAGACTGGTGTCTAAGTGCAGTGACTCAACTAACGATGATGAGATAAAAGAATGCGATGCGCCAGAGTCAAACAAAGTACGAACTGGATGATCAAACAGAAAAACCAGACTTTCAACGGAAATAGTTCTACCTCTCTGCTGAATCGGTGGAACTGAGAGAACCTGAACTTGCCCCCCTGACTGAGGTGGTGCTATAAGAGCTTGCACCTGGCCTCCTGAGGTAGACCCCGTCTTCTGCCCCTTCTTTGGGCAGTTTTTCACAAGATGCCCTGCTTCACCACAATGAAAGCAACCGGTCTTCTTCTTTTTGCGACAATCCTTACTAAGGTGTCCTGGTGTTCCACAATTGAAGCACTTCTTCTTCGTCTTCTTTTTGTCACCATTGCCTTTTCCGCCCTTGCCTTGTTGTTGCTGTTGCGGTTTCTTCTGATCCCCCTTTTTCTCTGGTGCCTTAGAATTCTTATCATCCTCATGCATAAGTGCCATGTAGACAAGCTTCTCAAAAGTGGCCCCCATAGGAATGTGAGTCATAGCTATTCCTTGCAATGGTTCGTTCAAGCCTCTAACGAACCTCAAAGCCTTCTTCTCCGGTGTATTCACCAACTCTATGCCAAACCTTGCTAATTGATTGAATTTGTTGACATATTCTTTCACCGTGAGATTCCCTTGCTTCAAATTCAAGAACTTCTCCATAAACAGATTCTCTTCCGCCCTTGAGAGAAACTTAGCCCCAAACCTTTGCTTAAAATCTGCCCAAAAGTCAACAGGGCGTTCTCCATTAGTGACCTCCCACCAGAATGAGGCCTCTCCCTTCATTAACCAAGCCGCCAACTTGACTTTCTTTCCCTCTTCCACTTCAAAGATATCTAGCAACTCTTCCACTTCCTTAAGCCAATCTCTAGCCTCTACGAAAGTCTCTGAACCAAGAAAAGGTTTTCCTCCTATAGCCTTGAACTCCTTGCAAACCTTAGCAAAATTATCCACTCTAGGCTGAGGAGGAGGAGCGGTTGTCTCTGGTGTAGTAGCATTGGCCGGACCCGCAGCCGCGGCCCTAGCCTCTTGCAACCTCCTATACCATAGTGGTATAACTAAACCCTCCGGGATGTTAAGATCTTCAGCCATGCTGAAACGAAAGAGGAAAGATTCAAAAAGGAGATTCCGAAAGATAAAGATATGGCTATTGGGGATTATGCTTTTCTTTTTCAAAAACTTTTTCTCTTAGAAGACATGCTTTTAAAAATACTTTCTTCGAAAATACTCTTAGAAAATAGTTTTTCTCAAAAATTTTATCTGTTCTGGTAACCTTAAGCTCTGATACCACGTGTAACACCCCACTCCCGCTATGATCACTCACTAAGGGAATGCCATAGCATCGGTGGAGTATTTTAGTGAATATAGAACAGAAAAATTACAACAAGACAGATATAAATAGTACTTGAAATTTTAAAACATCATCTCATAACAGCGGAAGTAAAACATGTCTGGTTACATCATAAAACCACAATAAAGGTCAAGTACAATATCCATCAAAATAAAGAAGTACATAATCCCACTCTCATACAATAGCCAAACAAAAGAAAAGATAACTGGATAACTGGAGCTTTACATCTATCCAAGCTCCTAAAGACTGGAACAGCAATCCGATCAAGCTCCACTACTGCTAGGATCCACCGTAGGACCTGAGGGTTGGGAAAAAGATAAAAACAACGGGGTCAGACATAAGTCTGAGCGAGTCCTATAACTTTAACAATACAATCGTTAAAGTAACCAGAGAAGACATAAACTGATATACGGTAACATATAGGGATGAATGGCTACCCTAAGCAGTCAACTAAACGAAGATAAAGGATAAAGACGCATCTACCCTCCCTAAGGTAAATTACTAAACTGCACCACACCAGTCGTTCCTAACTTAAAGGTTGATCCCACCCAAGGACTTATAAAATTTACTAATTAGTACCTGCGTACCCCTAGGTGACCAAGTAGGCGCCACGGGGCCCTACAATCCACTAGGTGTACACACTACTTCCCATTCGATCGGCTCCCTAACGTAGATACCCGTGCTGGCCCCACCGTGGGATGTATCATTCCCCAATGTGGCAACCTGATGAAACTAAAGGTGCACGGCTTATATCTACTCGATGCAACAACGGCTTACCTACCAGCCCGGGCCCACTCACGCATATGAAGCCCGTTGGACTTGCGTTGCCACCGCTAACCCGTTTGCCTCTTACAGTCAAGCCCAGTATGCGTGTCCCGTCCTCGACATGGGTCGAGCCCACAAAGATACGTATGGGTTACTGGTTGAAATGGGCCTCCACAAGCTACCCACCTAAGCTTGTCCCTTTTTCTAGTATATCCCACTTAACCCTTTAATCATGTTTTAATTACATGTTCCATTTTGGTTAAGTATTCTAATCGTATTTTCTATTGCCACCCAAGGCAACCACTAGATTTTCTCATGCCACCCGAGGCACCCACTTAACCCCTCATGTCCCTCTACATGCTAATGTGGTTAAGTGTTTCTTAATTAATTAATTAAGAACGTAACCTTTGTAAAGACCTCTCACATTAGACTGTCTTTTATGACCGCTGGTTAAGCCGGTTGGGTCCGGGCAGCCTTATGTCATAACAGAGTCTAACCTCGTGTCTTTACATTAATTACGTATTTAGTTTGTGCCTAAGACCTCTCACATTGGGCTAACATTTGTAGCAACTGGTTAAGCCGGTTGGGTCCGGGCAGTTTTACGCTACAACTGAGTCCAACCTCGTGTCTTAGTCAATTAATTACACCTAATTAATCACCCTCATAATTTTATATTAATTATCCCTAATTAATCAAGTTTTCTTAACATGGGTAGACCTAACTTAATAGGTAAATTCCCATGGGGTAGACCTAACTCAATAGGTAAATTCCCAACACATAGTATGGGTACACCTAACCAAATAGGCAAATTCCCATACTATGTTTATTTATTTTGTGTTATGCATAATTATATTAATTTCACACAATCTTATTAACTTATGCATTTAATTACCCCATCGTTCCCACGTAATTTCGTTCATGATATAACACATATAAAAGGTGTCAACTTGCATATGAATGAACATGTTTCAAAGGTGCCATCTTGCATATTAACAAACACATAACTTGCATATGAACTTGCATAACATGTCACATAACTTGCATATAATATGTCACATAACTTACATATTCATTTTGCATAACAAACTTGCATATTAGCTTATAGACTTGCATAATGTGTCATCATGAACTTGCATATTAATAAACATGTAACTTGCATATTTACATACATGTAACTCGCATATTAACAAACATGTAACTTGCATATAAAGAAACATGTAACTTGCATATTTACATACATGTAACTTGCATATTAACAAACATGTAACTTGCATATTAACAAACATGTAACTTGCATATTTACATACATGTAACTTGCATATTAACAAACATGTAACTTGCATATTTACATACATGTAACTTGCATAGCATATTACCATGAACTTGCATAACATGCATATGATTACATAGCCCACAACTTGCATATTTAGCATCATGCAAACATAACATACATCATATTAAACTTGCATAAGCTTACATACTCAACATGCATAAACATAAGATTAATGCTCACATCATATCATATGATTCAAAGCTCATTAACCCACATACAAAACCATAAATCTCATCACATCTCATCTAATTAGTTTACCAAAAGATCATCAAAGTGATAGAAACTCACAACTAGCAACTTTGAACACCAAATGAAGAAGATTAAGATGCTAAGAAGGGATTAGAAGTTGATTAGAGAGTGATTAGTATGCAACCCTCTTCATAAAATTAGTGGAGGCCATGAGAGCTAGCATTTTGCCATAGTTTAGTCACTAGGTTTAATTATGAATGAATTAGGGTAGGTTAGGGTCTTATTTATAGATTAGGCAAGTGTTTTAGGCCATAGGATTAACCCTAGATTCAATCCAAGCCATCAAAGCATGTCTTGGGGAAGAAGTCAAGTGTAGGAACCATCTAGGGCCTTTAGATTAAAGATGGACCATGAGAACCATTCAAATGCAAAATCTGCACTTGAGCGAATCGGCCCACGGGTTGACAGCCAAACACCCTGGATTAACCCCTAGTCGACCCAGCGGGCTCGGGTCGACTTCAAAAATCGGCCGGTTCGGTTATTCCCCTCTCCCAATTCGCTGTTTTGAGCATTTTTGCATATTTATTTATTAAATTTTCAATTATATATATATATATATATATATCAATATATATATATATATATATCTACACAACCCATTTCACTTAATTAAGTATACTTTAATTTGGGAATTTTCGTGAAACTTCGCGAGGCCATATCTTGGTCATACGGACTCCGATTTTCGAAAACTCGGACTCTATTTCGCGTATTTTTCCGAGACGAACGCAATGGCATAGCCCGTTTCCCTTGATTCCCATTTTAGAATTAAATTCTGCCTCGATTTATGTTATTACAGGTTATTGAAAATACGGGTTGTTACAGCTATGGACCCTGCAAAGTAGTTGCGATACAAGATTGGAAGGTTCCACGGAATGCGACCGAAGTCCGAAGCTTTCTCGGGCTAGCGGGCTTTTACTGAAAGTTAATCAAAGACTTTGCGAAAATCTCAGCTCCACTTACAAGGTTAACGAAGAAGAACCTAACTTTCAATTGGGATTTGGATTGCGATATTGCCTTCCAACGTTTGAAGAGGGCTCTAACAACAGCCCCAGTTCTGACATTGCCGGATGGGAGCAAGATGTTTACTGTATACAGTGTACACGTATGCATGTGGTACGGGACTAGGCGTTGTCTTGATGCAAGAAGGAAAGGTAGTAGCTTATGGAGGCAGACAGTTGAAAGTACATGAGAAAAACTACCCAACCCACGATCTAGAGTTGGCTGCCATCGTCTTTGCACTTAAGTCTTGGCGCCATTATCTCCTAGTTGAGAAGTTTGAATTGTATACTGACCATAAATCGTTGAAGTACCTTTTCTCACAGAAAGATCTTAACTTGAGGCAACAAAGGTGGATGGAATTCTTGGAATCCTACGATTTCGAGATTTCCTATACCCCTGGCAAGGGCAATGTAGTTGCAGATGCCTTGAGTAGAAAGAAGCTGACCTTAAGCCCTCTCTTTGTAGAAAGGAAAAGCTTGGAGTACATAGCCAACTTTGACTTTAGACCCTCCTATGAATTTGTACCTGGTCTGTTAGCATCGCTAGAAGTGCGGCCTGCTCTTTTGGAATCAATAGGGACTACGCAACGTGAAGACCCTCAGCCAGTTGATGTGATATTTAAGCTAATTACGGGTGAGACTTCTAGTCACCTCAATAGATACTCCATTGATGACAAGGGTTGGTTGAGGCGGGATGGAAGGCTATGCGTCCCACAAGTAAGGGATTTGGTGAAGAAGGTTCTCGAAGAGGCACACCATTCCAAGTTGACCATACACCCAGGTGGATACAAAATGTATAATGACATAAAAAGGGTTTTCTTTTGGAATGGCATGAAGAGGGATGTAGCTGAATTCGTTGCTAAGTGCTTGATATGCCAGCAAGTCAAAGCGGAGCAGAAGAAGCCTGGCAGTCTGCTTCATCCTCTAGAGGTCCCACAGTGGAAATGGGATAGCATTTCGATGGACTTTATTGATGGGCTTCCTAGGTCAAGAAGAGGCAATACCAGTATTTGGGTAATAGTGGACAGGCTCACTAAAAGCGCTCACTTTATACCCGTTAAAAGTAGAAGGACACCCCTATCTTTAGCATCCATTTATCTTAAAGAGATAGTTAGGCTCCATGGGATACCCTCCAGTATAGTGAGTGATCGAGATCCTATCTTTACGAGCGAGTTTTGGAAGAGTTTGCAAGAGGCTATAGGCACACATCTATGCTTAAGCACGACCTATCACCCCCAAACCGATGGCCAGACGGAAAGGGTGAACAGAGTACTAGAAGACCTCTTGAGATTATGCATTCTTGACTTTGGAGGAACATGGGAGGATCATCTCCCTTTGGTGGAATTCGCTTACAACAATAGCTACCAAGCCACCATAGGCATGGCACTCTTCGAAGCTTTATATGGAAGACCATGTCGATCACCAAATTGTTGGTGGGAGTCTACGGACAAGCTCATACTTGGACCAGATATGATTAGAGAAACTTCAGAGAAAGTGGACTTGATACGAAGAAGGATGAAGACTGCCCAAGATAGACAGAAATCCTACGTAGACAAAAGAAGGACTGACCTTGAGTTTGAGGTTGGAGACAGGGTTTTCCTTAAAGTATCTCCTTTAAGGAACGTCGTTCGCTTTGGACCCGCAGGAATGTTGGCGCCAAGATTTGTAGGGTTGTTTCCTATCATTGAGAAGATTGGGAAGATGGCTTATAGAGTAGAGCTACCCGAAAGATTGGCTGGAGTTCATAATGTCTTTCATGTTTCTCACCTACGGAAGTGCTTACATGAGTCGGCGGAAGTGGTGGAACCAAGCATACTAGAGGAAGTAGAAGTCGAACGAGAAGGGACTATGAGAAGAGTTCCAACTCGTATCTTGGGATCAGAAGTCAAAAATCTACGCAACCGCGAAGTTAGACTTGTTAAAGTTCAATGGAGCGACACCGAGGAAGATGCGACTTGGGAAACTGAGGACAAAATACGCGTAGCCTACCCTTATCTTTTTGAGGGTACATCCTTGATCTCTTTTTCCTTAAGTTTATACATGCTTATATCTATCTTTCTAGTATATCTCCTCGGTCCTATCCTTTATCCTTAGGTAGAAACCAATGGATGTAAACATGTATTTGAAACGTGTTATGATTGATGACTGCAAGTGGTTGCTAGTGGTTGCTCGTGGATGCATATACACACACATTAGGTGTTAGATCGGCTCAGTCACTTTCATATTGCATATGCATATATGTACTTGTATATGATTGAAACTTGATGTGTTATCATGTGGATGTTGCATTTGTATGAATGATCATGCACTCATGTAGAAAGTATGATTAGGAATAATCGCATACATAATGGACTCATGGCACTGACATAATTTGCATTAAGGAGGTCAACTGAATCAGTAGACTGCCTGATTTTGCATTAGATAAGGACATGTACACATACTATGCATACAGTCATGGAAGCATTAGAAGTCTTTTTAAGGACAATAGACGCCTGTGTTTGATGGTTGAGTAGATGGACGATTGGATGGTAGGATATACGTTCTTCTCGACTTAAAGATTTCGGGGCGAAATCCTTTAAGGAGGGGAGAATGTAACACCCCTATTTTCTGTAAACATTGAAGTAACGAATTAAAGAATACTTAATTATAAATGTGAGAATTAAGGGGAAAGGGTTACGCCATTGCATTCGTCTCGGAATTCTGCTTGAGATAGAGTCCGAGTTTGCGTAAATCGGACTCCGTATGAAGGAGTTATGACCTTCAGAAGATTCAAGAATTTAAATAAATTAAATCAATTCAAAAAAAAAATCAAGTTCAAACCCCAAAGCAGGCTGAGCGGGAAATTTCCTGCCCAGAAATCAGGTCGACCAGGGGGTCGACCTGGGTAACCCAGGTCAACCAAGGGGTCAACCTGGGGGTCGACCAACCCCCTCTCCCATATCCAAATCTGAGACGATTCTGACTAGTTGTTGAGTCCTTTCTGACCTACTGCTGGTTCACTAGGGCTTAGGTGGCAATTCTGGATAACTCTATCTAGGCTGAACGGTTGTGATTGCTCCTAAAACGATCTAACGGCTCACATAAGATTTAACTACTATAAAAGCAACCCAAAACCTCAAACCCTAAATCACACAAAAATATTCCAAGGAGCCACCATGCTGTCAATGAACGTTCTCGCCTAGCCACCATTTCTTCTTCAATTAGAAAGCGAGTCAAAAGCTACGAATCAAAACTTACTTAGGAAATTGATAGTCTTCTTCAAGGGATTGCTTTTCAAATCCAGAAAACAGATCCGAGAAAGACAAGACTTTCTTTTCTTTGTAAGTCCTGTTATTATTTAGATGTGAATGATAAAAAGTTGTAATTTGTATTAAAATGAAAACTAAAGTAATTCCTAGTTGTAAGATAATGACGATGCTAATTTATGCCTATTCTTGTAACGATTCTATCGTATGTGCTTGTGAGATTATTGTGGTTATTATGTTGGTGTTAAAACCAATCATGTATTATGTAAAGTTTGGTGATTTATTCATGATATGCATCATGCAAGTTGTTTAGATCTACATTTAGATCTATGTTTATTGAATCATGGAAGCTGTTTAGATCTATGTTTATTGAATCATGCAAGTTGTTTAGATCTACATTTATATCTACGTTTATTGAATCTTGCAAGTTGTTTAGATCTACGTTTAGATCTCTGTTTATTGAATCACGCAACTTGTTAGGCTAAGACATGTATTATGTTTAGATTCACATTTAGATCTATGAAAATTGGATCCAAAAATTAAAGCTCATATTTACATGCCTTGTTAAACTTGTGTAAAACCTTACATTCATATTAATGGCATAATTTGGTGATGACACCTATATTTTGTATGTCAAATTGGGAATTTTGCTATGTTTATGCAAGTTCAACCATGTTCACATATATGATTAGAACTACATGCTAACATGTTTAGGTTTATGTTAATTTGATCTAACTCAATTTGCAAGTTCACAACTACGTGCCTAATTAAGTTTATGTAGTTTTATGTAAAACCCCTATTTTATGATTCATGTTGAGTAGATCAAAATTTACAAGATCATGATTAAATGAATATTGCTCTATGCCGTATTCATATGATACATGTGTAGTTAGATCCATATTTTTATGATGTTGGAATATTACATGTTCCTCTTTTTCCCCTTTTGTGTATGAGTTAGGCTATGTAGCGAGCCTAACATTTTATTTAATTTATGCGAACGTTTAACGAGGGTAACGTTGGGGAAAAAATATGAAATTATAGGTAATTGGCATATTTGGCTCATAAACATGTAAATGGTTTATGGCATAAAGTGGTATAATTTTTATACCAACAATTATGAACTTGATTTAAGGGGAAAGTGGGGCTTGACTTGAATGACAATAATTTAGATTTAAACATAAGAGGTAAATATGTAAATTTAGAAAAGATGAATATGCCTAACCCGAGGTTAGATTGAGTTACGGTATAAGACTGCACGGAACCGCCCGACACATCCAGCAACCGTAACAATATATATCTAATGTGAGAGGTTAGTGCATTGAGCCCAAAATAACCCGAGGTTAGACTGAGTTGCGGTGTAAAACTGCCCGGACCCGACCGGCACATCCAGTGACCGCAACAATACCTGTCTAATGTGAGTGGTTGGTGCTTTAATGAATGAATTAAAGCTAAGTTGGTAATGGTAAGGTTAAGTTAATTAAGGTAACACTTAACCAATGCAACATATTAACTAAACTGATGGGTGGGGTTAGGTTAACTTGGACACTTAACCAATTTAACATGTTGATTAGGAAACCCTAGTAACGGGGACCCATTTCAGCAGTAACCCACATAGATGTATCATGGTACCCTGAACTAGGCAGGGTAGGGCACGATTACTGGGCTGATTATAAGCGATCAAAACAACGGCGGGTGGTGCGTCAGTGTAGGTTCCGACGGAGTGCGGGCGTGCATGTACTCCGGAGTCGAAAAAGAAGGCACTGGGCATCAGTAGTTATACACAGTGCATCTTGAATTATGTCAAGTTGCCACCATAGGATTTGATACACCCCATGGTGGGACCAGCACAGGTATCTACAATCAAGCGGGGGGGCGTATGAAACACGTGATACATACATGTGAGTTGGAGCCGATCGAAAAAGGGGATCATTTATCTTGAACACATGGTGCTAATTGAAACACTGGTACGGGGGTGCAGAGAAGTTGAAATGAGTGCGATAGCATATTCAGTCTTATTATCTTATTTCTAGGGTGTTGTCCTAGATTCAGTTTATTCAAGTCATAATCTTTTTCTTGTTTATATGCTAAATAATCATTGGACTTACCAGACTCATGTCTGACCCATTTTTCTTTCGTCTTCTTTTCTTCTGTCCCCCCCCCCCTCAGGTCCGTAGGGAGGAAACACCTCAGCTTAGTTCAGACCTTTTGCAAGCTTGAAGAGAGTAGATGTATGGCTTGGACTTTCTCTTCTTGGGCTATGGCTTTGGATACACTCTTAATGGGGATTATGCTACTTTATTATCTTTTTATGCTTCTTTATGTTTTAATCAAGACAGAGTATTTTGATGTAATGATTTGGAAGTTTTTTTGAGACAGTTTGTTGTAATGACTTTGTTATGAACCACGTATGAAATAAAATTCAATTTTCCGCTGCTTATATATAACTGTCTTGTAAATTATCTGTGTCTTTTATCTATAATGCTCCACCAAAGTTAAGGCATTCCCTTTGTGAGTGACCTTAACGGAGGTGGGGTGTTTCACACTAGGCATTAGTAGTTATACACTGTGCATTTTGAATTGTGTCGGGTTGCCACCATAGGATTTGGTACACGCCATGGTGGAACCAGCACATGTATCTACAATCAAGCGGGGCCGAATGACACAAGTGGTAAACGTATACGAGTAGGAGCCGATCGATAAAAAAGGGATCACTTTGTTATGAACATATGAGGCTAGTTGAAACAATAGTTAGTAGGTGCAGAGAAATAGAAATGGGCGCGATGGTATATTCAGCTTAAACTACCTTATCTTGGTTTATGTTATCTTGTTATTCTGGTATTGTCCTATTTTCAGTTTATTCCTGTCATGATCCTTTTTCTTGTTCACATGCTGAAAAATCACTGGACTTACCAGACTTATGTCTGACCCATTTTTCTTTCGTCTTCTTTTCTTCCCCCCCCCCCCCCGAAGGTCCGTAGGGAGGGAATACTCCAGCTTAGTTCAGACCTTTTGTAAGCTTGAAGAGAGTAGATGTTTTGCTTGGACTCTCCTTTCTTGAGCTATAGCTTTGGATACACTCTTAATGGGGATTTATGCTACTTTATTATCATTTTATGCTTCTTTATGTTTTAATCAAGACAAAGATTTTGTTGTAATAATTTGGAAGTTGTTTTGAGATAGTTTTTTGTAATGTTTTGACTGAACCACGTGCTTATGTAATAAATTTAGTTTTTCCGTTGTTTATATGTCTGTCTTGTAAATCATCTGTATCTTTTACCTACAACGCTCCACCGAAGTTAAGGCATTCCCTTTGTGAGTGACCTTAACGGAGGTGGGGTGTTTCACTTAGTATCAGAGCAAAGGTTTACCAGATCGGATAAAAGTTTTTGAAAACTAATTTTCAAAAAGAAGTTTAAAGAAGAATTCTCAAGAAAAAGTATTGTTTTAAAAGGCATAATCCCCAAAGCCATATGCACTATCTTTCTATCCTTTGTTTTGAATCTTTTCTTTTTCGTTTCAGCATGTCTGTGGATCTTAAACTTCCAAAGGGCGTGCCGGTACCTAGCTGATTCAGAAGGTACCTAGAGGCTAGGGCTAATAACGCAGGCCCAGCAGACGTTCCTCCTCCCCCAGCTGCAGCGGTTCCTCCTCCTCCTCCGCGTGCAAATGTTTTCTCAAAGATATGTAGAGACTTTCGAACCATGGGTGGAAAGAACTTTAATGGAACTGAATCGTTCGCGGAAGCAAGGAACTGGCTCAAAGAAATCGAGGATTTGTTTGTTATCTTCGAAGTGGATGATAGGTAGAAGATACAGTTGGCCGTATGGTTGCTTAATGACGAAGCTTCTTATTGGTGGGAAGTTACTAATGCTGAGAGACCAGTTGAAACTTGGGAGGATTTCATAATGAGGTTTGAAATGAAATTCCTCTCACAAGCTGAATGAAGCCTACAGATGGAGAAGTTCTTAGCTCTCAAACAGGGAAGTATGTCGGTCAAGGAATACGTCAAATAATTCAATCAGCTGGCTAAATTTGGACTGGAGTTAGTAAACACTCCACATAAGAAGGCTCTCCGTTTTGTTAAAGGGTTGAATGAGCCACTGCACAGCGTAGCTATGTCCCGTATACCTATGGGTGCGACTTATGAGAGACTGGTGGGCATGGCACTTCTACAGGAAGAAGATAAGGATGGCAAGAAAGAGACAAAGGTGGAAGTACCTCAAGATAAGAAAGTGGAAGGATCACAGAACAAGTAGACGGATTCCAAGAAGGGCGGGAAGAACAACAAACCTCGTGACAAGAGGAAGTGTAATTTTTGTGGCATTCCTGGACATCTGATTAAGGACTGCAGAAATAAGAAGAGGAAGATGGGTGGTTGTTTTTCAGTGTGGCGAGACAGGACACATGGCTAAGGACTACCCAAGAAAGCAAGGGCAAAGGCTGAGAGCTGGATCTACTTCTGGAGGGCAGGTTCACGCTCTTATAGCACCTCCGCAAGAACGAGGTAGAAATATTTCTGTTGAGAGTTTAGTTTATCTTTTTGATCATCCTGTTCGTGCACTCTTTGATTCTGGCGCATCGCACTCTTTTATATCTACTGCTTTACTTAAATCTCTGCACCTAGACACTAGTATAGTAGAGGATCCCTTAGTTGTTTCAAATCCAATTGGGGGTTCGGCTTATTTGTCAATGATTTGTTTGGATTTGGAAATTACTATACTAAGCGTTGGGTTTAAATGTAATGCCTATGTTTTGGGCTTCACAGGCTATGGGTTGATTCTAGGCATGGATTGGTTATCTAGTAATGGTGCCATCCTCGATTGTGAAAATAGTGTGGTTAGACTTATGACTCGCCTCGGTAACACTCTCGAAATCTCTTGTAATCCCATGAATTCTGTTATGCTTAGCTACCTAGAATCTAGTGATGCATCTGATGAAAACTTGCAGTCTGTTAGAGTAGTCCGTGAATACTCAAATGTGTTTGAAGAGCTGAAGGGCTTACCTCCGAAGTGGGAGATAGACTTCCGCATATACCTTTTAGATAATGCAAAACCTGTAGCTCTACCCGTTAGACACATGGCTCCAAGGGAAAGGAAAGAGCTCTGCAAGCAAGTTAAAGAGCTGCTAGAAAAGGGGTTTATAAGGCGGAGTATTTCTGAATGGGGTGCTCCAGTAGTATTCGCAACCAAAGTAGATGGTTCACTTCGCTTATGCGTTGATGATAGGGAGCTAAACAAGCTGACCAAGAAGAATAGGCACCCACTTCCAAGAATAGATGACTTGTTCGATCAGCTTGTAGGTGCATCAGTTTTCTCCCAACTAGATCTGGCTACCGGGTTTCATCAGCTAAGAGTGGCTGAAGACAGCATTGATAAGACCGCATTCAGAACCCCGGATGGTTTCTTTGAACGACTTGTCATGCCTTTCGGCTTGACAAACGCACCCGCTTATTTCGTTGACTTAATGAGCTGGGTGTTCAGGGAATTCCTTAATAAGTTTGTGGTGGTCTTCATGGACGACATATTGATTTTCTCGAAGAGTGAGGAAGAGCATGCTCTGCATTTAAGGGAAGTCATGGATACTCTTCGTGCACATCAGCTAAAAGCCAAATTCTCCAAATGTCATTTCTGGAGAGAAGAAGTAAGATTCCTTGGACATGTGGTGTCCAAAGAGGGGATAGCTGTGGACCCCGCAAAAGTAGTTGCGGTGCAAGATTGGAAGGTCCCACGGAATGCAACTGAAGTCCGAAGCTTTCTCGGGCTAGCGGGCTTTTACCGAAAGTTCATTAAAGAATTTGCGAAAATCTCAGCTCCACTTACAAGGTTGACGAAGAAGAACCTAACTTTCGCTTGGGATTTGGATTGCGATGTTGCTTTCCAACGTTTGAAAAGGGCTCTAACAATAGCCCCAGTTCTGACATTGCCTAATGAGAGCAAAATGTTTACCGTATACACAGACGCATGCGGTACAGAATTAGGCGCTGTCTTGGTGTAGGAAGGCAAGGTTGTTTGTTATGGGGGAAGGCAGTTGAAGGTACATAAGAAGAACTACCCAACTCATGATTTGGAGCTAGCTGCTATTGTTTTCGCTCTTAAATCATGGCGTCATTACTTGCTAGGAGAAAGGTTTGAATTGTTTACTGACCATAAATCGTTAAAGTACCTTTTCTCATAGAAGGATCTAAACTTAAGACAACAAAGGTGGATGGAGTTTCTTGCCTCGTATGATTTTGAGATTTCTTATACTCCTGGCAAGGGCAATGCAGTAGCAGACGCCTTGAGTAGAAAGAAGCTGACCTTAAACCCTCTCTTTGTAGAAAGGAAAAGCTTGGAGTACATAGCAAACTTTGACTTTAGACCCTCCTCTGAATTTGTACCTGGTTTGTTAGCATCGCTAGAGGTGCGACCTACTCTTTTGGACTCAATAGGAACCGCACAACGTGAAGACCCTCAGCTAGTTGACGTAATAGATAAGCTAATTAGGGGTGAGACTTCTAGTCACCTCAATAGATACTCCATCGATGACAAGGGTTGGTTGAGGCGGAATGGAAGACTATGCGTACCACAAGCAAGGGATTTTGTGAAGACGGTTCTCGAAGAAGCCCACCGTTCTAAGTTGACCATACACCCAGGTGGAGACAAGATGTATAAAGACATAAAAAGGGTTTTCTTTAGGAATGGCATGAAGAGGGATGTAGCTGAATTCGTTTCTAAGTGCATGATATGCCAGCAAGTCAAGGCGGAGAAGAAGAAGCCTAGTGGTTTGCTTCATCCTCTAGAGGTCCGACAATGGAAATGGGATAGCATTTCGATGGACTTTGTTAATGGGTTGCCTAGGTCAAGAATGGGCAATACCAGTATTTGGGTAATAGTGGACAGGCTCACTAAAAGCGCTCACTTGATACCTGTTAAGAGTAGAAGGACTGCCTCGTCTTTAGCATCCATTTATCTTAAAGAGATAGTTTGACTCCATGGGATACCCTCCAGCATAGTGAGTGATCGAGATCCTATCTTTACGAGCGAGTTTTGGAGGAGCTTGCAAGGGGCTGTGAGCACACAGCTACGCTTAAGCACAGCCTATCATCCCCAAACCGATGGTCAGACGGAAAGGGTGAACAGAGTATTAGAAGACCTCTTGAGATTGTGCATTCTTAATTTTGGAGGGATATGGGAGGATCATCTTCCTTTGGTAGAATTCGCTTACAACAATAGCTACCAAGCAACCATAGGCATGGCACCCTCCGAAGCTTTATATGGAAGACCATGCCGATCACCAACTTGTTGGTGGGAGTCTACAGACAAGCACATAATTGGGCCAGACATGATTAGAGAAACTTCAGAGAAGGTGGACTTGATACGAAGAAGAATGAAGACTGCCAAGATAGACAGAAGTCCTACGCAGACAAAAGAAGGTCCAACCTAGAATTTGAGGTTGGAGATAGGGTGTTCCTTAAAGTATCTCCTTTGAGGAATGTCATTCGCTTTGGGTCCGTAGGAAAGTTGGCACCAAGATTTGTAGGACCATTTCCTATCATTGAAAGGATTGGGACGATGGCTTATAGAGTAGAGCTGCCCGAAAGACTGGCTGGAGTTCATAATGTTTTTCATATTTCTCAACTACAAAAGTGCTTACATGAGTTTGCGGAAGTTGTGGAGCCAAGCATACTAGAGGAAGTAGAAGTGGAACGAGAAGCAAATGTGAGAAGAGTTCCAACTCGTATCTTAGATACAGAAGTCAAAAAGCTACGCAACCGTGAAGTCAAGCTTGTTAAAGTTCAGTGGAGTGACGCTGAGGAAGACGCGACTTGGGAAACTGAGGAAAAATACGCGCAGCCTACCCTTTTCTTTTTGAGGGGACATCCTTGATCTCTTTTTTGTTCCTTAAGTTTATGCATGCTTGTATCTACCTTTTAAGTATATCTCCTCGGTTCTATTCTTTATCCTTTTAGGTAGAAACCAATGGATGTAAACATGTATTTGAAACATGTTATGATTGATGGTTGCAAGTGGTTGCTAGTGGTTGCTCGTGGATGCATATACATACACATTAGGTGCTAGATCGGCTCAGTCACTTTCATATTGCATATGCATATATGTATTTGTATATAGATTGAACTTGATGTGTTATCATATGAACGTTGCTTTTGTATGAATGATTGTGCACTCATGTAGAAAGTATGATTAGAAATAATTGCATACATAATGGACTCATAGCACTGACATAATTTGCATTAAGGAGGTCAACTGAATCAGTAGACCGCCTGAATTTGCATTAGATAAGGACATGTACAAACACTATGCATATGATCATGAAAGCATTAGAAGTCTTTTTAAGGACAATGGATGCTTGTGTTTGATGGTTGAGTAGATGGACGATTGGATGGCAGGATATACGTTCTTCTTGACTTGAAGATTTCGGGGACGAAATCCTTTAAGGAGGGGAGAATGTAACACCCTGAATTTTCTGTGTTTATTAAAGTAAAGAATTAAAGAAGACTTAATTTTAAAGTGAGAATTAAGGGAAACGGGTTACGCCATTGCGTTCGTATCGGAATTCTGCTTGAGATAGAGTCCGAGTTTACGTGAATCGGACTCCGTATGAAGAAGATATGGAGTCTAGAAGATTTCATGTTAAATCATAAATTAAATATAAATAATAATTAAAACGAAAACCAGTTCGAATTTCAAATGTAAGCAAAAGAGGCTGAGTGGGAAAATTCCCGCTCAGGGGGTCGACCCCGCCAGGGGGAGTCGACATAGGTTCGACCCCCCCCCCCCCCCCCGTAGGGGTCGACTCCTGCATTCTGATCAAGATAGTGACGAATTCTGACCTGTTGCTGAGTCACTAGGGCATAGGTGGCGGTTTCTGGATAACTCTAATTGGCCTAGATGGTTCTGATTTCTCCTAGGTTGATCTAATGGCTTACATTTGTTTAAACTTCTATATAAACAACCCCAACCCTCAACCCTAAACCACACAAATTCATTCCAAGAGCCGTCATGCTGTCCATGGTCAAATTAGAGTAGCCGCCATTCTTCTCCAACTAGAAAGCAAGTTAGAAGCTACGAATCGAATCAAATATAAATTAGAGAATTCAGTAGTCTACGTCAAGGGATAGCATTTTAGTTTTAGAAAACAGATCCCAAAAAACAAGACTGTTCTTTTGTTTGTAAGTTTAGTTATCTTTTAGATGTGAAAAAATTAAAGTCATGATTTGTAATAAAATGAAAATTAGAACTGTGCCTGGTTGTATGATAATAGTGATGCTGATTCATGTCTATTCATGTGGCAATTCTATCATATATGCCTGTGAGACTATTGCGGTTTATTGAACCTATCATGTTGTATAGAATTTGGTAAATGAACCTATTATGTTGTATAGAAATTTGGGAATGAAACTATCATGTTATATGTAAGTTTGGTGATTCTATCTTGTTATGTTACATGCAAGTTTATAGGCTAAGTCATGTCATATATGCCTAAATGTTTAGATCCACATGCCTCTATGTTAGATCTATGTTTACTTGATTCAACCCAAATGCAAGTTCACATCTACATGCCTAATTAAGTTTGTGTAGTTCTATGTAAACTCCTATTTACATGCTTATGATTCATGTTGAATGGATCTAAAATTGCAAGTTCATAATTAAATGTATATTGTTCTATGCCAAATTCATATGACATATGTTTAGTTGGATCCATATTATGCTTGTTGGAATGTTACATGTTCCTTCCTTTTCCCTTTTGTTTATAAGTTAGGCTAAATTGCGAAGCCTAACATTCTATGTGATTTATGCAAAGGTATAACGGGGGTAACGTTGGGAAAATTATTATTTTACATATTATTGGCATAGTTTGGTAGCATAATGGTATAATTTATATACCTAAAAATTATGAACATGATTTAGAGGGTAAATGGGGCATGACTTGAATGACAACAAATTTGTGAATAATTTACATATAAACAAAAAGGGTAAATATGTAAATTAAGTAAAAGATGAATATGCCTAACCCGAGGTTAGATTGAGTTACAGTGTAAGACTGCCCGTAACCGACCAGCACATCCAGCAACCGTAACAATATAGATCTAATGTGAGAGGTTAGCGCATCAAGCCCAAAAGAACCCGCGGTTAGATTGAGTTGCGGTGTAAGACTGCCCGGAACCGACCGGCACATCCAGCGACCACAACAATATAGATCTAATGTGAGTGGTTGGTGCTTTAATGAATGAATTAAAGCTAAGGAACAGACAAGCTGAGAAGGCAGGGTTAAGTTAATTAAGGCAACACTTAACTAATACAACATGTTAACTAAACTGATCGGTGGGGTTAGGTTAATTTGAGAACACTTAACCATTTTAACATGTTGATTAGGAAACCCTAGTAACGGGGACCCATTTCAGCAGTAACCCACATAGATGTATCATGGTACCCTGAACTAGGTAGGGTGGGGCACGATTACTGGGCTGGTTATAAGCGGTCAAAACAACGGCGGGTTGTGCGTCGGAGTAGGTTCCGACGGAGTACGGGCATGCACGTACTCCGGAGTGGAAAAATAAGGCATTGGGCATCAGTAGTTATACACTGTGCATCTTGAATTGTGTCGGGTTGACACTATAGGATTTGATACACCCATGGTGGGACCAGCACAGGAATCTACAATCAAGCGGGGCCGAATAACACAAGTGGTAAACGTATACGAGTAGGAGCCAATCGATAAAAAGGGGATCACTTTGTTATGAACATGTGAGGCTGGTTGAAACAATAGTAAGTATGTGCAGAGAAATAGAAATGGGTGCGATGGTATATTCAGCTTAAACTACCTTATCTTGGTTTATGTTATCTTGTTATTCTGGTATTGTCCTATTTTTAGTTTATTCCTGTCATGATCCTTTTTCTTGTTCACATGCTGAAAAATCACTGGACTTACCAGACTTATGTCTGACCCATTTTTCTTTCGTCTTCTTTTCTTCCGTTCCCCCCCATCCAGGTCCGCAGGGAGGGAATACTCCAGCTTAGTTCAGACCTTTTGCAAGCTTGAAGAGAGTAGATGTATTTCTTGGACACTTCTTTCTTGGGCTATAGCTTTGGATACACTCTTAATGGGGATTTATGCTACTTTATTATCATTTTATGCTTCTTTATGTTTTAATCAAGACAGATATTTTGTTGTAATAATTTGGAAGTTGTTTTGAGACATTTTGTTGTAACGTATTGACTGAACCACGTGCTTATGAAATAAATTTAGTTTTTCCGCTGTTTGTAGGTCTGTCTTGTAAATTATCTGTATCTTTTACCTACAACGCTCCACCGAAGTTAAGGCATTCCCTTTGTGAGTGACCTTAACGGAGGTGGGGTGTTTCAAAGATGGTAACGATTGTACATGGGAGACGGAAGAGAGCATACGTCGGTAGGAACTTTTGATATTGTATCATCGTTATATTGTCGTATCTTGTTATTGTTTGATAGAATTCCGCGTGCTAGGATAAGGCTATGGATGCATGGCTTGATGGTTGCTAGTTCGGATGATAGAATTAGCTTCTCATGGATGATAGACATGCAGAATTGTTGTGTTTCTTATGTTTTCTTGGAATTTTGGGGGTGAAATTTCTTAAGAGGGAGGGGGGAGAGAATGTAACAGTCCGCATTTTACGTATCAAAAGAACGATAAATATTTTTATTTTATTTCCTGAGGGTAGGGCCATTTTCATCTTTTAATATGTTTTTTATGGGGATGTGAGACATGTCCATAATTTTTTTCGATTTTGTTTGTGACCATTTTTCCCATGTCAGTCTTATACAAGGCATAATTTTTGACTCAAGTTGAATTAGAGGGTGAGACCTATGCTATCGGAAAGGAATTGATGCTTGCCTTTCCGTGGAGTGGTTATACTAAAGATTTTGCTCAGCGAGTTGAGAGAAATCGCTATTTTAAGGTTTTTCAATTGGTTGTCCAAGTTTCGGGAGCCTAATGGGCGGATTTGGGAGAGGCCCATTAGTGGGCTGGTGAAAACTATAAATGGAGGGCGATAGGTATGGGAAAGAGTTTACTTCCCCATTCTCTCATTTGGTGGCCTTGTGCTCCTCCTTCTACTAACACCTTTCCACCATTAAAAATCAAAATCCAAGGAGGGAAATCATAGATCTACGCCATTGGAGGCAGGATCTACATCAACTGAAGCAAGGATTCATCGGATTAAGGGGTTTGGTGCGAGGTGCTTGCTTCCCGAATTCATATTTCTATCATTTTAGCTTGTTTTGGGGAATAGGTGAGTGATATGCATCTCTCACATGGAATTAATGAAGTATATGAGTGTTTGTTCATGTTATTCATCAATTTCAAGTGTTCTTCCATAGATCTATGCATTGGTAAGTCCATTTTCATATAAATCACCCTATGGTCTAATTTAGTAAGTTTAGATAGGTAATTTCTATGCTACTCCATATGATTATGCAAGTTAGATCTATAGTTTTGTTCATATGCACATTTATGGTGATATTTGTGAATTTTACATAATTATTGATGGAATTGTCATACTGGTGTTATTGTTGATTTCATATCATGTTTATGGTCATATTGGATGAGTTGGTTTCGTCGAACATATCGTTTTGGCGAAGTTTTGGTTGAAATTTGAGTTGCATTAAAGGATGCAGGTTTTGGGTCGCACGATTGGGTCGGTCGTGCATCACAGTGGGAATTTCTTGGGGAACAAGACAGGAAGGGTTAAGCGAGCGAGCCCAGGAAAGCAGGGTCGGTCGTGCATAACAGAATGGTTGTAAAGTTTGAAATGGTGAAGCAGGGAGTCGATCATGCATTCTGGTCGCACATGTCTTGGGAAAACATGCCAGGTTTGGTCGGTCGCTCCTGGATGAATGGGTCGGTCATGATACAGTGGAAACCTGTGTTTGAGAAGTAAGCAGGTTGGGTCGGTCGCTCATTACCCGGTCAGTCGGGTGTTAGCAAATGAGTTGGACACAATATGAAGTGGAGCTCGTCGGTCCCTAGATCTGGTCGGTAGGTCGTGGTGGGCTCATGTCAACTGTGTCGGTCGGTCAAGATATTAAAGAGGTTCCAGAAGGAGGTCAGTCGTTCAGGGTCATTCGGTCTAGAAGGGGGTCGGTCCTATCCTACTCGGTTGGAATGAGTTTATGCAGCGCTTTTATGTGTTGTGCTTGATGTCCTATGTGATGTGGTTGATTTCCTTAGCTAGTGTGTATGAATGCTATGGACTATATTAAAGCTTATATTGATGTTGTTTGGTTCGATGGTGATGGTTGCTTCGACGAGAGTCCAGATGAGGATGTTCGAAGTGATGTGATGTATTCGTTGATCGATGAAAAGAAACGAATGTGAAGACAACTCAAAAGGTCTTGGGTTGTGGATAATGGTTACTCGAGTAGGACTTGAGTTTGTGATTGGTCACCGGTGATGACGACTAGAGATGTGAAGGCTGAGAGATTATCATTGTCATAAGTTCTAGCAGACTCAAAGTAGAGGTACTTTGGGCAGTCGTGAAAGGCCTAGTTTTCGAGATGTGAGAAGACAAACATACGAGTCATGATGGCGTATGGAGTTGTGCTAGAACTGGTGTTACCATTAGCCCTTGACACATGGCAGTCATGATGGGCCGTCATACGATTAACAATGGTTTCAAAGCATGATTGGCGGTGATAGCCAGAGTATGTCATGGATGTTTGAATGTCTGGATGTTTTGTTATACCATCTCACGTGGATTATCCAATGTCGAGGGAGATGTTTCTTGAGTGCTTGACTAATATTGGTTTAGGCCTTTGGGGAGAGTGCTTGAGAGATTTTAAACTCAATTAGGATTGTTTACGTGAGACCTATGTAATATGGATGCTATGAATATTATTAATGGTTGTTCTAATTGCTTTGGACGAATTGTTGTTACCTTGGATGTTATGGATTGGAAAGGCTATCACTGTCGGATGTGGGGAAGACAGGTGTGAGTTCTTCTCTAGTGTTGGGTAGTGGTCGATAAATCTACCCATTCTCATATACTTTATTGATGAAGTTTGTTAGCGGTTTTATCGCTCACTAAGACTATTGTCTGACTCAAGGTTTTATATTTCCCTCTTATTGCCTTGGGTTGTTCATCCGGCTGTGGATGGGCATACCGAGTAGCAGGTGATAGGTGATGCTTTAGTGAGGACGATGATGTTGATCGATGGCGAGCAGGAGTCTCACGTACCAGTTTTATTACTATCTAGTATTTTCTGTTTCTGCTGATACTATATACTCTAAGGGATGTAGTAAGGACCTTTGTACAGAAATATTATCCTAAGTTGTATGGATCTTTCTACGGGTTCTGTTAAGAGTTTTCAGTTTCTGTGCAATTGGATTTCACTATTATTACCTATTGTATATGTTCTATTATATCTTATCCTTGCTCTGTGAGATTTACGACAGGTTTCGATGGTGCTTACCTACTTTGATGATCGTCCATAGCTTCCTGGCAAGCTTTTTAGTGCATTATTCCTCTTGTTTAGTGCGGGGTCTGTGTGCAGTCGTCACAATAAAGATATATGTACTGTAGTTATTTGAATCAGTTACAGAACGAGTCATCTAGTGTCTTTTATAGGATGAAAGTTAACTGAAAATCTCACATGGCAATATATAATTGTCTTTTGACTTAAAAATATCGTGAATTTTAAGCATTTATACTAGAGCAGCTATTAGTGGCACCCCAAACAGTTGATCGCCCCTTTGGCTTTCTGATTTTCACTGTATGTTTCTCCCTCTTTCTTTTCACTTACTCTCGCATCTCCCACTAAATTAAATTAATACAAACATGTGGTGGAAATCAAAGGGTCAAAGTTATGCTCTACTGTTTGGGGTGCCATCGACTACTGCATAGTAAAAAATTTGTATCACCGCAAACGGTTAACTGATACTACATCCGATTTCAAATATAAGATGTTTTATTTGTTTGCACAAGAATTTAGGAATCAATTAATGGTGCTTGAATTCAAACTCAAAATAAGTCTCTCTCTTAAATTAGCTTCTTTTTGTGTGCATCTATTGGTTGAAACATGAATAAATGCATAAAAAGTCACATCGTTTATTATGAATAACGGACAAAGAGGGAATTAAAACCTTAAACATATTATATTATAAAACAAATCAAACTTCTTAAAACATCTTATATTTATAAAAGGAGGGCGTAGTTGTTAGGATTGAACCACAGACTTGCATTTTTATACTAATCAAGGCAGTGAATGTGGACATTTTTAATGTTTTAACTGTTGATTGAGTTTTGGATGTTGAAGATATAGCAATGAAAAAGAGAAAACATGCATAATAATATTGTTGCTTGGTTGTGTCACTTCAAAAGATATGAATTTATACTTGATTCAGATGATCAATAAGCAGCTAAACTCATGTCATATACTGTGCTTCAATAAAGTCTGTACATGCACTAATATCTTATTTGCCTACATATTACTGATGGTCGAAGTCATACTTATGGTTCACCTATTTACAACTCATAGTTTTTAACCATTAAATAATTTTATAATGTTACAAATCATTATTATATAAATTAACACAATGATTATATTATTATTATTAATTATTAAGGTCCCAAAATTAATTAATGAAATATGCGATGTTTATATATTTGTTTAATTACTTTTTGGTTAAAATAATAATTTAAATGTAAATAATAATAATATATATATAATTTTGGTAGATGATTTTTTGTAAAATGAGGTTGACCAAATTATAGGTAGGTCTGAATTAAATAAGTTTAATAAATTAAGGCAGATAAGACCTTTCAAGTAGAGTTAGAATTTTGCGTACAAGTATATGATTCAATACATATTTCTAACTCAATAATTAATCTTGTTTACAATAAAGTCGGTAATACCTCAAAATTTGACGTTAGTTAAATTATTTATTTAATTAGGTTCCAAGAAAGGAATTTGGGTAAACAATGGAATCTAGCCATGAAA
The DNA here is from genome assembly GCA_030737875.1 of Allium sativum. Lineage (NCBI taxonomy): Eukaryota > Viridiplantae > Streptophyta > Magnoliopsida > Asparagales > Amaryllidaceae > Allium > Allium sativum. The sequence goes on along the minus strand of CM060927.1, from coordinate 126,241,579 downwards.
CTCGCACTGTTGCATTCATAATGCAATTCAAGTCAAGTTTCATGTGCGGAACTTTGCAAAAATGGTCCATATGAAAAATTTATGGTCGAAAAGCGAATACGAATGGAAAATAATGTATAAATATAATTAGCATTAACTTTTTACATTACTCACCCAGCCCCACCATTGCTACGTTGACCGAAGAAGCCGACCGAACGGTTGACTGCTTGATTGGTCTGTTGTTTGATTGGAGTAGGTCGAGGATAGGGTTTGGGTAGATAAAAGTTAAATTTATGGACATCATTTTAATATAATTAAATCCCAAGGTTGTAGGTCATTTGAGTGTCTATAAATAAAGGTCTGGACTGTCTATTCTTTACTTATATTTTCTGCAAGTAGCAACAAAGCTTTGTCATTTTCATTTCTCCACTCTTTTCCAAACTTTCAAAATAAATAAGTTTTCTAATCAAACAAATAAGAATTGGAGAAGATGAATCCGGGTCTATAAAAAATTTGGTTCTGGGTATTAGATAAATCTTATTCTCTATTTTTCTTTCCCTCCAGATCGATAAATTTAATATGTATACATGTTTTCTTTTTATACATATTATAGATCTGTAGGGATTTCGGAATAAAAACCTTAAAACTGTAATTTAGATCTAGGATAGCTTTTAGGTGAGCAGGAAATTTATACATTATTTTTTAAGTCAAATCTATTTTATCGTGTAAATTTGAATTCATATGCATAAAGCTGATATTGATTTGTAGGGTTTTTAGATATAATATTCTTATCTTGCCTGCAATTATCTTTGTATCGTATGTTATTGTTTGCACCTTAAATTTGGAAATCAATCCCTAAATATTATTGAGGTTTACGTAGTTGTTTATTCCATATTCGTAGAATTGGGTGTAGTTGTAAGATTTGTGTAAATTATCATTATTGGTTTGTAAATCTGTCTCTTTTTGAATTGTTTAAAGTTTTGCTTGATTTTTGTAAACTAGCCTTTTTTTTCCTTTTCTATAAAAAGACAACGTATGAAATTACAACGAATACAAATAAAACATATAGGAAGAGATTTGTAAATTCACGTATTTTGTATGCAGTTTATACTATCTATTCCAAATAAAATATTACCTGTTAGCACAAAAAATAACTAAGTCAAACCAATGATTGAAGTTAAAGTTAAGAAGCACGAAAGCCAGCAGCGCCCCGAAGGAAGCAGTGCAAGATCTTCGACAAGGTCCCTTTTGAAATAAGAGAAGTAAAGAAAAGGGAATTACCCTCTAGCCAGAAAATCCCCTTTCGACCTTAACTAGAAGGTCACTGATTTCGAACCTGAAAAACATATAAGAAAGGGAAAAGGGTGCAAGCTAAGGGAAAAGAATTATAAGAAACAGAGAAGGATATAAGAGCAAGAAGCAGGCAAGTTTGCAGCGGAAGAAGAACTTTAGTCATATTCTAAAAGGTCCATCTTTTGTAAGCAAAAGGGCACTAACAAGACAAGTTCATCTCTCAAGTATAATGAAACGAAATGTATTTTGAAGCACGGGATCGAAAGGAAAGGGAAAAAGACCCAGGGAGAGATCCACCAGACAGATCAAATATTGGGGAAAGAACTCTCAGACCTGACCACGTCAGGGAGTATGCTAATTTGAAGATGACCACTACAATAAGCCGAGAGTCTGCATACATCTATGCCCCTCGTAATTGTTCAGATTGAAACTGAAGGGGTTTACCCTAAGAATGCTGATAAATAAGAATAGCTGAAGTCAAGAAAGCTTTCGTATAACCATCAGAAGGGCCTTCAAATCAACAAGTTAAGCATTATGATCATTTGAGTAATAAAAAGGGCAGAATAGAAGGAAAGGATTTACGAAAGCTACAGAAGACAAGAACGGGAAGGATTACCTAATATGGATACCCAAGGAGCCCTTCGAGGGAATAAAGAAGGACTTCGATGCATACCTCTAAGGCCTAGGTAGAACGAGATACATATGCGAAATCCAACATCACCCCGAAGGAAGTAGTGTTGGAACTTCGACAATGTCCCTTTCGAAATGAGAAAAGGAAAGAAAGGAAATTTTCCTCCAGCCATAAGAACCCCTTTCGGCCTTCACCGAATGGACACTTATTTTGAACCTGACAACCCTTTAAGAAATGGTAAAGGGAGCAAGCCAAGGGAAAAGCATCAGAAGAAACGGAGAAGGAGATAAGACCCAGAAGTAAGCAAGTTTGCAGCGGACGAAGACCTTTGGTTATATTTCAAAAGGTCCATCTTTCGTAAGAAAAAGGGCACTGACAAGACAAGTTTATATCTCAAATATACTAAAAGGAAATGTATTCCGAGGCACAAGATCAAATTGAAAGGGAAAAAGAGACATGAAAAGGCTCATCGAATAGATCAGATATTGGGAAAAGAACTCTCATACCTGACCACATCAAGGATTATGTTGATTTGAAGATGACTGCAACTGTGATGACCCACTATATGACACCGGTGCTCACAACTAAAAATACGCACTATAAAGCACCTAATAAATGTAAAGATATCATCAAGAGGAAGAAATAGTAGAAAGGGAGAAAAAGTAAAAAAGAAGCGAAAGAAATAGAAGAGAAAGAAGGAAACATAACGTAAACTTAATTACAGAATCTATCGTATATCTCATAGCGTATCAGATAACATATAATAATCAATCACAGATATAAAACAGATGAGACATTTTTAACTATACAAACCATATGATCAAAGTAAATAGGCTCGTATAGTTATATTGAACAATAACAGAGTTTATAAAAGAAATAAACTCAACTGATATACTATCTCCAATAGGACACATAATACTGTCAAAGCTCCATAATGTGACACAACGTAACAGACGATAATGATACAAGTACAAATATGTAAAATGTCGCCTCCCGCGAATCCACCTGTACAGCTTTAGATAATATCCAAATGTTCTACTTGGTCAGCTCATCAGTATCGTCAATAAGCACCTAAGGTAATAAGAGGGAAATAAAACCTAAGGTTAGAAAAAGTCTGGCGTGAGCGATAAGCAAATCTCAAATTACAGTAAAAGTCGTAATAACATATATGGCACGGAGGGTATGGATAATCATACCTTCCTTGCCCCTACATCCAGAAAATTAGCACATAACAGTCGGTATATGCTAAACGATGATAAAAATCAAATAATACAGTATAATAGATGTCTAAGTACTGATGGTGACGAATATCAAACACCCAAAGAATCCATCATCCATCCTCACATTCATTTACCCTGTGCATTGGATATACGATAACGCCCATGATCCTTGGTACCTGAATCCATGCCACTCACTCGGCTTGGGCCTATGGTGTGCCGATGTGTACAACCCAAAGTAAGGACCCAAACCTGGTTTTAGGTGTTGCCATGAGTTCCCCAAACCTGGAAACAATCTCTCAAGTACCCACTACCCCTTCTTCTCGAGTACCCTTCAAACCTATGTATTGATAATCCCTTTGCATATGCAATCCGTAGCAGAGTCAATCCTGGAACTACTACCATGACTCCTCTTTACTAGTTGCCTCTTGATCCATCATCCCTTCCGCACATCCTGGAATATTGCAATCAACAATCGAAGCCATCGGTGCTTCGCTTCCTATCCTGGAATCACCATCATAGAAAAACGACCACTTATCGTAGAGCCATCGAATAAACCACCATGTACTGCTCCTTGAAATCGCTTCATCGTCCACGTCAAATTGGCCAAAGTGGTCAATAATAGTAGTAACCAATTTCATAGTAATCGATAACGACTACTCGAATCACATATTTAACCAAAATTGGTTAAATACACATTCAAAGGAAAGAGTCTGACATTTGTTGTGAAAATCCATCTCGTCACCAAGTAGAAATGCCATGCCATGAACAGCTCCTTCCCTTTAGACCACCATCACATTGCGTCCTCCTAGGTCAACCCATCTCCAGTTCAACCTAGTCGAACCAGATCCGAATCCACATGGTCGATCTGGACTTAGTAACCCAAATCTGGATCGACATAGTTGATCCAGGCCGAGCCACTTGATCGATCCGGATCCGAATCGACATAGCCAATCCGGGCTTGGATACTTGGTCGAACCGGCTCTAGATCAACTATGTCGATCCGGACTTGGTCGAACCGAGATCCACGTTGTCCTTTGGCTTCCTTGCTCCATCCAAGTGTTTAGATATATTGTCGGCTCTAATGTTATTCAATCGTCGAACCCAGCAAATTCTATGAAGCACCATTGTGAATATATCTCGTATGTTCGAGTCTACCATTCTTGTGCGTACAATCAAGATGCACCAACATGTGAATTTGATCGATAAGCATCCCAAACTCTAACGAACAAAAAAAATTCCTAATACTAAGTTGCCTACGAACGACGTTTTCAGCTAAACTATGCAAACAAGTCAACCATGCAACCAATAGTCATACAAATCCTAAACTAGCATACGGACATACAAAATGACCATAACAAGTCAAATATAACCTATCTATAGCAATCAAGGTGATTTAAATGTCCAAATAGTCTATATCTAGCAATATGGAGAGACAGTGCGCAATAGCGTGTTAACAAGTAAATAGCACGCGACTAGGTAAAAACATGATAATCATGGTTAAAACTATTTGAATCACATATTAGTCTTTTTATTAATTATTATCAAGTTCAACAATTTAGATATTCAATTTTATAACTAGAAATCACATGTAAACATTAATAATGTTCTATTCTACAACTACAATATAGTGAGGGATAATATCACATACCTTAGCCAAATCAGCCCAAACCAAATCTAAAATGCGGAGCTCGTTAATACGAGTTCAATGGATAAAATCGTGTCCAAATCCGACCTCGTATGCAAAATTTATGCTAGTTAGAAGTTTGTAAAATTGAATGGACACTGAAACAACACATCCAACCTTTGACTGAATTTTGACCAACTGCCATGGCCACCTCACACCTTCGATCGACACCAAACCACATTCATCTGAAGTGCCTCCGTTCAGGCTACCTTCTCTAGAAAATCCATCCTCCGTCCATGCTTCATTTGTTATACAAAGGCAAAATATCAAATCAAAAATTTCTTGCTCGTACGAACTCCAGTCGACCTCAAACCAGTGCCATTATCTTTGTTTTTCAATCTACATCTTTTCTTATTTGTCCCAAGAGCTGATTTTCAACGATAAAGTCATGGAAAAAAAATAACGAAAGGAGCTTGGGCTGGTTTTTGGTGATTTTCGACCGACTACGACCACCAATTGATGAGCTCCCTTTGTCGTTGAGTTTGTGCCAACGATACAAATAACTTCCATGCTGGGAGTTTTGGCTAAAAGTAAAAGACTGGATTAGGCGATTTCGACAATTAATGAAGAGGATGGAGGATAGGGATTGCAAAGCAGGAAGATGAAAGAGATGATGCCTATTTATAACCTCTACCCAAAACACTATTCAATAATCCCAAACCTCTCAAATTCTAAACATATTTAACCTTATACTCAAAAGAATTCGGATGGTCATTCCGAGACCAATAGGAAAGGTTTCATGACCTAATTCCATCATACGCAAAAGTTAGCTTTTCGAATAGATTCACGAATCGATCCTAAGATACCAGCCAAAAATCCAACAATCAAAACATATCGATCTTTACAGTCTAAAAAGTTCTCGCCATCGATCTGGACTCAATGGAACTGTTCCCATATTTTGATTAGATCGTCTGTGAAAAGTCACATTTTGGAACCACCACTTAATTGATGATTAATATTTAAATGTCAAATCGCCAAAATACGGGTTGTTACATTCTCCCTCATAAAGGGTTTCGTCCTTGAAATCATGAAGTACAAAACAATCTAACCCAACGCTCTCTCGAGTACGTGACAACACCAAAGAAATTGTCAATTATCACTCTCGACAACAGCCATTCAGTTCGGGATCGATGCAGTCAAGTCAAAACTTTAAGTTGTTTAATCATTTCCAACAACACGATGTTGAAAGATAAAAGTGACAACTTAGTATTTAAAAGACAATTCAACTTAGCATTGCATACTGAATTTCTTTTCAAATATGCCAAAATTCATGGAAAATTTCGGTAATAGCTCTCCTTTATGGCTTTATCTGAAAAAACACCAAATCGCCATGCAAAGCTCACCCCAACCAAAAAAAAGCTCAAAAGTGGATACCCATATTTGGGCATAAAATCACCAAAATATACCAAATAGCAAAAACCACAACTCTACGTCTACTACATATCTCTTTTTTGTGCAAGCTTAGCATTTAGATGAAAATAAAACAAATTAGCATCCACACAAAACAAATCTTACTTCTTTGTACCTTCAAAATAGTAACAAGGGGATAAACATGTTAAATAAATAAAAATTGTCTAACACGAGCATGTCAAGTCATGTATGGAATTTATTTCGTCCAATAAACAATACAACATAATTATCCGACATGCTTAACAACCATATAAACATAAATGAACATACAAACAACATCAATCAAGCATGCATAAGCAGAACAATGAAAATTTTAGAAAATAACATTCATACCTATCCTAGCATGCGGGATGTTAATCTGAAACATTTATTATTAAGTATTGATCCATATATGTCTCGACAGCTGGTTGCCATTCCAGAAATCAGGATATCAATCTAACATCTCTTGTCAATGAATATGATTGGAGCGCTATCATACTATTCCTAATATTTATGGCAACCGATCAACGGAAACCATCGATTACCATCCTCGCAACCTATTGGAAATCTCGAATATTTATAGAAGACTATTCGATCCATCCCATCTAGTTATCACTAGCTGATATTGCAAATGAATGTGTAATCAACCCTTTCTCATGGGGTTGAAAAAAAAACAATGCCTAACACAGAACAGACTACCTCAGTCGAGTTTGCTCTACCTTAACTGGAGTTATGGGATCATAACCAGCAGTAACACAAGCGACGTTCACTAATGGAATATCTCTCCCAAACTGCTACATTTCCAGCTCGACACACACAACAACCACATTTCCTATGCATGCCTATAGGAAATCTCAGACATGCATGAGGCCAAGAAGTTCAACCATTGCCGCTAGAAAAGTTTGAGATACCTCTTGGGAAAGATAAATCTTGATGATGTGACATCACCAACGACTCTACCCCATTCACTAATAAATAGTGCCTCCAACTTACCAAAACGAACTCCATTGCCATTGACTCCAAATTTTGAGTCAAATACGCCTCATATGGTTTTGGTTATTGACTAAAACACGATGACCTTCCAGTTGGACACAAACCAAATTTAAACCACTCACATAACCAGATGAGTACTATAACCATCTCGTTCCTACTCGAAGCGAAAAACTAATACACTCACGGGTCAACTCTAACTTCTGAACTATCCAAACCCTTGTAGGACTCACCGCGAGATCCTACTCGAGGTGATGTGATCCATGATCTCCGCTTTCTCAATGAAAGGTGAAACTCCAAAAAACCAAGCTCAAAATATGCTGACTCACTGGTTGGCCCGAATAGCCCAGCCACTATTCAAGATCAAAACAGCCTATATAATGTGGTAATCGGCATGCACCAACCAACTACTCATAGTTGCTAAAATACCCTTGGGATTCCCAATCGAAAGAACATCTATAACTAGACCGATACAGAACTCGAATCAAACATGATGGCCACCTAGTCACCTCATTGAATTTGTCGTGATACTCTCAAGCTATATGTTCAGGTAAAGACTCTCTACTAGAGATCTGTTTTAGCCCGCTATCGTTCGATCATAAGTGACTCGCCTACCAAAGATCGTGTCCTAGCCCATAGTCATCGCCAACAACTTCTGACTACAAACCATATTCCATATCCTCCTAGCAATTGAACTTTTAGACTCAAAGATTAAGTCTAGTTAAGTTAAAAAATTAACAAGCAACAATTTAACAAACATGCAACCATGACTCCATGAATTTAACTTTTTGACAAACCATATATACTACCAAGAAAAGACTAGCTACATCATAAAACTCCCCCACCTCGAGGCCTAAAATTAATCGCTATGGATGTTGTAGTCATTTACAATATTAATTCGTAGCGACCAAACACGGGATGTTACAGACATACATAGTCTAACCATGCTCTCGACACGGTAAGTCTCAATCCAAAGAGACAAGTCAATTCATGTGTCCCAATCTCATTCCATCCATCAAATCGTAAGATCAAATGGAATGATGAAATCTCAATGTCAAACTAAAACATATATGGAAATTCCATTGATGGAAACTTATATCAAGTGATTACGTTGCTATTTCCCGCTTCATGAAGGAGCACTCGACGGAATGGGAACGACAATAAACTAATACATTTCCACGATTGGTCCAGACAAAGTAGGACAAACCTCAGTAGTAGGCGCAAGCTTGGACATTGCAAGCTTATTCGATGACTCATCCAAACCATCATCCCCTCAGAATAAAATCAAATACCCTCCAAATAGGTCACTCAACATAGCCATAAACTCCCAACTTTGGGGTGACAAAGGAGAGAATTAGCCTTACTTCGATATCACATCGAATTCACTTGTGCTCTATAACACAGATATATCGCCTAAATCAGCGAACTCTCATTGACTCCTAAGAAGTCAATACAAAACCACTTCGAAGTGAAATGGTCTCGAGAAAATCGATTTTGGGAACTCGAAATGATAAAGACTCACGAAAAATTCAGGCTTAACCTTGGAGTCTCGTAGGAGTAAAATCCTAATTCATTCAACACCAAGTCATCAAAGGAAAACCCTTGTGAAAACCCGAACAGCTTTCGTACCACAACAGTTGATTCAGTTCTGAGGAACGACATGCCATATGGACATATAAGAATCCACACAACGCGACATATTCCAACGCGACTCGACTCTCCATACTTGAGCGCCATGACTAATTAGAGATTTTAGGGCATCCCAGATAATGGGTCGTACCATTATTGAAAACAAATAATGTAAATTGAGACTAGTAGTTCTCGATTATGCCTAACTCTCAACTCTAGAGACAGAGTAATTAGAAGTATTTCTCATTCACTAGATCATCCAAGATTAGAACGATCAGTCGCTAATAGAGAAAACTAGACCATGCGCACTCCTGTGAAAAACAACTAATACTAATATACTAATAATATATAGATTTGAAAACCGAAATATATAGAAGTACATACTCTCTCGTGTATGCTAACTCCCAAATTTTGTACTGCTTAGGTTAAGCAATGCAACCTAGGCTCTAATACCACGCTGACGACTCGCCACACACCACCAGTGCTCAAAACTAAAAAGTTGTGCTCTACAAGCACGTGATCGACGTAAAATGGTCGTCAATAGGAAGAAATAGTAGAAAGGGAGAAAAAGAAGAAAGAAAAGAAGGGAATAGAAGAGAAAGAAGGAAATAGAGCATAAACATGACTAAACAGTTTGTGTATATCTCACAACACATCAGATAACTTATAATAATCAATCATAGATACAAAAAAGGAGACAGTAATAACTATACAAACCATATAATCAAAGTAAATAGGCTCATACAATTATATAGAACAATAATATAGTTTATACAAGAAATAAACTCAACTAGTATACTATCTCCAATACGACACGTAACACTGTCAAGGCTCCATAGTGTGACACGACATGGTAGACAATAATGATACAAGTATAAATATGTAAAACATCGCTTCCCGCGAATGCACACGTACAACTCAAGATAATATCCAAACCTGCTACCTGGTTTACTCATCAGCATCGTCGATAAGAACCCAAGGTAATAAGAGGGAAATAAAACCTTGAGTCAAACAACATTTCAGTGTGAGCGATAAACAAATCTCAAAGTACTGTAAAAGTCGTAATAACATATACGACAGGGACGGTATGGAGAGTCATACTTGCCCTACCCTTGCATCCACAGAGTTAGCACATGACAGTCAGTATATGCTACACCATGATAAATATCATACATTATGGTGTGATAAATTTCTAAGAAATAATGGTGATAAAAAAAAAGTAAACACCCATAGCATCCATCCTCACATTCACTTACTCTGTGTATTGGATATACAATAACCCTCATGTTCCATTGTACTCAAATCCATGCCACTCAGTTGGCTAAGACGTAGGTTGTACCGGCGTGTAAAACCCTTAGTAAGGACCCAGAGCTGGTCAAGATGAATGCCATGAGTTCCCCAAACCTTGAAACAAGCTCCTGAATATGGAGATAAGGACCTGAACCCAGTCTAATGGACATCACACCACTACCTCTTCTTCACGAGTATCGATCTAACGTGCATATCGATAATCCCTTTGCACACACAATCTGTAGCCGTGTCAGTCCTAAAACTACTACCATGACTCTTCTTTAGTTGTTCGCTCTGGATCCATCATCCCACCCTACATCCCGGAATATCGCCATCCATCGTCGAAGTCATCGCTGCTTCGCCTCCTATCCTTGAGTCACTATCACTGGATAACGAAACACTGATCAAAGAGCCATCGTGTTGAAATTACCATCAAATAGAACATCATGTTCTACTCCTCGAAATCGCACCGTTGTCCACATTAAATTGGCTAAAGTGGCCAACAACAATAGTAACTAATATCGATCACTACATAGTAATCGTTTATGACCGTTTGGATCACCTATTAAACTAAAATTGGATAAATATGCATCCAAAGGAAAGCGTCTGACATTCATTGCGAAATTTAACTTGATGCCTAGTAGAAATGCCATGCCTTGAAGAGCTCCTTTCCGTGAGACCACCGTCACATTACTTCCTCCTGGGTCGACCCATCTCTAGTTCGTCCTAGTTGAACTGAATCCAAATCAAAATGGTTTATACAGACTTAGTGACCCAGATCTGGATCGACCGGATCGACATAGTCAATCCGGGCTTAGTCACTTGATCGACCTGGATTTGGATCAATGTAGTCAATCCAGAATTGGGTACTTGGTTGAACCGACTTTGGACCGACTATGTCGATACAGAATTGGTTGAACCGGTATCCACTTTGTCCTTTGGCTGCTTTGCTCCGTCCAAGTCTTCAGATTTGTTAAGGTCTCCAATGTTGCTCTGTCGTCGAACTCAGCCAAGCGCTATGAAGCTCCATCATGAATATATCTCTCCCATTCAAGTCTACCATTCTTGTGCATATAATCAAGATGCATCAACATATGAATTTTATCGATAAGCACTCCAAACTCTAACAAACGAAATATTTCCAAATACCAAGTCACCTACGAACGACGTTTTAAGCTAAACTAAGCAAATAAGTCAACCATCACTACAAGAAAAGCTGCTATAAACAACAGTAAAAAACGGTGTTTTTAGCTTACTGTTGTTGTTGAACCTTCAGTAAGTATTGTGTAACCTAAAACAATGTAGCAAAACTTTGATATATCCATCTGCTAATTGCTAAATCTCAAAATTTTTATTTCCCTCCATATTAGGTGTGTGCCTCTATTTCTTCCTGCATTTTCCCCTTTCCTTGTATTTCATCATCTTCCTCGTTATACCCGAAATCAAATTGCCGCCACAACCCTAAATCGCTTACAACTACTACTGACGGTTAAGTCTGAATCATGATATCTTATCTATTTATGGGTAGTTTTGGTCTTCGTCATTAGGTTTATGGAAATTGCTTCGCTTTTAATTTCAAAGCTTGGTTTCGGTTCATGTTAGTTTGACAAGAGATTTAGGATTTTGCTTTGGCTTTAAATATTTCGCTTTAATGTCAATGTTTGGTTTCGATTCATGTTTCATTGACCCTTGATTTCTGATTTGGGTATTTCAGCAGTAGGCGCATCATGTGTTTTGTTTCAATTGATATCTTCAATTCGAAGAAGCTAGAGGATATCATGCCATCCTCACATAATTGTGCTGTAATGTACCTTTTGGTTTCAAATGTTTATCATTTTAGGCATCTGGCTACAGTTATCTTATGTAATGCTTGTATTGTAGGTTCCTCATGTCAACCGTACTGACTATCAACTTGTTGACATTTCTGAAGATGGTTTTGTAAGTTCAGTTCCCTCTAGTGAAGTCTATGATTATTAACAAACATTTACTCTTAGACCATTTTCAAATGTTGGGAAACATGCCTATATTTTTTAACGTTGTATAAACCTAAGAACAACACCATTTGAAATGCTATAGTATTTCAATTTTCTATAGCACTTTGGTATGTATTGTGATATTTCCATGGCCTATAACAACTTATTGGCAGACAACATTCATCAAAATGTTGTTAAACGCAAAAACAACGTTTTTTCAACTTTGTGAACAGACATATTTCTTGTAGTGCATGCAACCAACAGTATTACAAATCCTAAGCTAGCATACAAATGTGCAAAATGACCATAACAAGTCAAATAAAAGCTATCTAGCAATCAAGGTGATTTAAATGTCCAAATAGTCTATAGCTAGAAATATGGTTGAGATAGTACGCAATAGCGCGCTAACAGGTAAATAGCACGCACACTAGCATGCAACCAGGTAAGACATGATAATCATGGTTAAAATTACCTAAACCACTTATTAATCTTTTTATTAATTATTTATAGGTTCAACTATCCTAGATATTCCATTTTACAACTAGAAATCACATGTAAACTTCAATAACGTTCTATGCTACAACTACAGTATTGTGAGATATAATATCACTCTCCTTAGCTAAACTAGCTTTAAAATGTAGAGCTCATCAATACGGATCCAAAGCACAAAACAATGTCCAAATCCGACCTCTATTCAGAAGTTATTCTAGTCAGAAGTTTGTAAACTTGAAAGGACATTGAAACAACACATATGACCTTTGACCAAACTTTGACCAATGGCCATAGCCACCTTGCACCTCCGATCGACACCAAACTAGATCCATCTGAAGCGCCTCCCTCGAGGTTACCTTCGCCAGAAACTCCGCCATCTGACCATGCTTCGTTCACCTGAAAAAGAAAAATAATGAAATCACCAAAGCGTAGATTTCTCCCTCATACGAACTAATATCGACAATAAACCGACACCATTCTCTTCATTTTACAGTTCTCTGTATCTTTACTTTTGGCGCTATGAGCTGATTCTTGAAAATGAAGTTATGGAAAATAGAATAACGAAATAGGCATGGGCTGGTTTTTGGTGATTTCCAACCAAGTCTAACGTCCAATTGATAAGCATCCAGCGCCGCCGAGTTTGTATCGTCAATACAAACACCTTTCATGTTGGGAGTTTTGGCAAAAAGTGGACGGATTGGATTGGGCATTTTGGTCATTAATGAATAGAATGAAGGCTAGAGATTATAACGGGGAAGATGAGAGAGATGAGGTCTATTTATAGCCTTTACCCGAAACACTATTCACCAAGCCCAAAATCTCCCAAACTCCAAACATATCGAACCTTATACTCAAAGAATCTCAATGACCATTCTGAGACTCACGAAAAAAGTTTCAGGACCTAAATCCGTCATACGTAAAAGTTAGGTGGTGTTTCATTTAAAACATATTTTATGTTTTGAGTTTTCAATATCGTTAACAAGACATAAGAAAAGGTAAAGGATGATGAAGGGACTGAAAGGACGATGGAGGGGAGCACATAAAAGAGAGAGGGACGATGGAATGATAGATTATCTCTCTTTCTTGCATTACTTCCCAAAATAAGGAAAACAAATAAAAGTTGTTTTCTGTTTTGTGTGTTAACTTTGTTTTCTAAAACAACCGTTTTGGACGTTATGCATGCATCATTCGTATTTTACTATGTTCGAAAACTAAAAACTAAAAGAGTAAGCCAAACACCCTCTTACTTTTCAGATCGATTCATGAATCGATCCCAAGCTACCTACCAAAAATCCAACAATCGAAACATATCAATGCTTACAGTATAAAAAAATTCAACCCTCAATCTAGACTCAATGGAACTAGTCCCAAGACCCAATTCGATCATCTATGAAAAGTCACATTTTGGAACCACCACTTAATTGACGATTAATATTTAAATATCCAATTGCCAAAATACGGGTTGTTACAGTTATAAAAGCCAAGAGTCTACATACATTTTTGCCTCCCGCAACTGTTCAGATCGAAACCGAAGGGGATTACCTTGAGAATGCTGATAAAGAAGAATAGTGAAGTTAAGAAAGCCATCATGTAACCATCAGAAGGGTCTCCGAAGCAATAATAGATGAAGCATGAAGATAATTTAAGTAATAAAAAAGGACAGAATAAAAGGATTGGATCTCCAAAAGCCGCTAAAAACAAGAGCAAGAGGGATATCCCAATTGGATACCTAAGGACCTTTTTGAAGGAAATAAAGCAGGACTTTCAATGCATACCTCCAATGCCAAGGAAGGATGGGATATAGCTAGCACATCACAAAGGGCAAGGAATCTAAATTTCGGACCTCTAAATCTTAAAGTAAAAGCACGAGATGAAAAAGAGTCGGGAGCCCCTGCAAGACCATCCCTCTCACATTCAACTGAGAGCTCCCGTCGTCGAGACCCTCGGAAGCAACTATTTGGATTTTCTCTCGAAGTAAAGCTACCAATGTGCTTACAAAGCCTTAGTGGTTAAACCCTATCGGGTGACCAAAGTAGAGAATTTAAGTCGAAAAAAGATTAATCCACACCTATAAATAGGACTCCAGAAACTCAAAGGGGGGTTCTTTTTCCTAGACATTCAGTTCATTTTTATCATTTCGTAATCTCTTATGGAAGGGTCAAACCCTAATTACAAAATTAGCTTGGAGAAAGGTTTGCAACATGGGATATGATCAATAAAAGAGAATATACAACGATTAAGGTAATCGTGAGAAATATTGTTTTAATCATGTATTATAATTATTATTTTCAGTAACATCGTAGGTACAAAATGCAATCTATGCACAATTAGATTTGTTTTACACTCTAACCTGTGATCACCTTCAAGTCACTTACATCATGAGATTGAGACCTAGCCATAACCTAAAATTTATGTTAGGACCTTGCTACCAAGCGACTTATACGATTTAAATGTTTGACTGGAAATAAGAGTATATTTCTACCATCTCGTCAAATTTTTGAGAAATTAAGGAAGACTCATGAAAACCCATCATTTGATGACTGTTTAAGAAGAGTTATCTTCCTTGAACTTGGTGTAGTGATCATTGAATACCCAGGTAGAATTTTCTAAGAATATCAAGACACTCCTAAGGAATAATTTTCACAAGAGGATAAGCCTCTCATTCGGGAAATTGAAAAAAGTTCACAACTGAATTTATTCTCAACAGAAAATATACCTATGGTATTATGCAGTGGTATTTCAATAAGAATTCTGAAATATATGTAGTTTCCAAGTTTGAGCTCCGTTCCGTCATAAAACATGAGTTCAGCAGGTAGAGCTCGTCTTCGGGGTGTTAACCATAAATTTAGCTAATATTTTTGCGTTTGAAAAAGGAATTGAACCTCCGATTCTATTTTTCTCCTCCTAGTGTTACTAGAATTTGTCCTTAAGAAGATAAAAAATAGTGGGAAATAAACATAAAAAACCCTTAGGGTATTACAAAGGATTGTGGAAACCTCGAACAATTTTTTGAATGAACCAAAGGACAAAGATTCTATAAGAGTGAAAATCCTAGAGTAATGAGCAAGTGTCCCCGTAGTATAAGGTATCAAATCATTGGGAATATACAGACACCCCCACAGTCCAAGAAAATAAAAGAGGTTACGACTCCTTTTTATTTCCAACATAAGGATAACCAGGGAAAATTGAAAGAAAGGTTAAGTCACCCATCGAAGGAAGAGAAAAAGGTATTAAGCTTGGTAAAACGATCGTCGTGTATGGTTGTCTAATCAGTTAAATCGAAACAAGGATCTTCCAAACCATTAGAAAAGGAGATACTTATGTGGATTTGAGGTTTCACACTTAACAAATGTTGCAAATTCAAGCTCTGAATATGATTAACCAAAAGAGGAAAAGAAATTATGACTCAAATAAAGTAGGAGTGAGCTCATCCCAAGGGGAATCAACCTCAACCTTTAGCCATCAAAGCAATAATTGAGGATTATGAGGCTTTCACCTGAAAATGGCAAGATACTATGGCCAGGCCCCAAGAGGATCAAAATCCATATTAAACATGAAAACATAGAAGTATCACTAGTAGAATCTCTTCACAACATCCCTCCATAATAAGATCCAAAGGGAATATTTTAATTTTATGATAATACGGGATTATAACAAAAAAAGAAGAAATCGAAAACCGAGCCCTTAAGGAAAAGTGGAAGATCCAACCAAACTACGAAAAACAAATTAACCACCTCAAGAGAAAACATGTTCTTCCTTACTAAAGAGAAATTTGATTATCGGCCAACAAGAAAGAAAGAAATAAAGTATGTGGAATGAAGAAGGAGGTTACTGCTACTATCACCTAACGAATGGTTATGAAACCAATCAGTGTAGGACACTAGAAAAGAGAATGTTTACCTTTATAAGCAAGGGAAATTATGGAAGTATCTTATGAATTGAAAATCATTTTGAAGTTAAAACCAATCAACGAAAGGGAATCTATGTAAGGAATTAAGGATTACTCTAAACCAGTGTAAAAATATATAAGAGTTTCTACTTGATTAAGGGAGAAGTGCCCTTCTCACAATGGATTAGTTTAGAAACTCCTGGGTATAATACCGGGTTCTTCCCTCGAAAAGAGAAGGGGGTATGCCTAGGAAATCACGCGGTTGGCCCCAAACCTATGGTATATCCCTGGAGCCTCTTAGAGGGAGGAGGGTAAGTCGTCATCCGCATATGAGGGCCAATGTGATGCACTGAATCCCATAACCACATCCAAGGACTAGGTTAAGGCATCCTCTAGAGGACAGATAGGTAAGCTGGCAGACATGCGCCCAGCGCCGAAGGAAGCACGCTCTACCTCTGATCATTACATGCTCAAGTCCTCTCTATGCTTCGACATAGGCACACACTACCTCTATTTATGTCCTGTCCCAAAAAAGGGTTCAAAAGATCATAAGGAGCGCTAAAGCACGCCAAAGCCTCTACTTTTGAAAAATGCCTATAATTGCCAAAAATAAATATAAACCGAAAGCACTTTCGTAACTAAACCGGAAGAGGACATTATGGATTCTCCTTAACATGCCAATGATGGATCCATTAAAATCGGAAGAAGACATTACGAATTTTCTGTAAAGAGCCGAGAAGGGCTTTACCTTTTTCCAAAAAAGTAATCTTTGGCCTTTTGTTATCTTATTAGCTGAATCGGGGTTCTTAAGCTGAAAACAGCTTCGTTCTACTATCACTACCCGAATTTAAGTACCTAAGCCGAAAATGGCTTAGTTCTTCTTTCTTTACTTGAATCTAGGTTCCTAAATTGAAAATGGATTCGTTCTGTTGTCATTACCTGAATCTGGGTTCCTAAACTGAAAACGGCTTTGTTCTTCAATCATTACCCGAATCTGGGTTCTAAGACGAAATGGCTTCGTTCTTAAGCCGCTTCATTTTTCTGTTATTAATCGAATCTGGGTTCGTAAGCTAAAAATGACTTCATTTTTCTGTTATTACACAAATTTGGGTTCACTAAGATAAAGGCAGCTTCATTCTTTTGTTATTACCAATCTGGGTTCACTAAGTTGAAAACGGCTTCGATCGACCAACTATTTCCCGAATATGTGTTTTCAAGTTGAAAGATGGCTTCGGTTATTTTAGAAAATAATCTGTAAGCTTCTATTACCCAAATCTAGATTTCCTAAATAAAAAATCATCCATATGTTTCTAGAAGACAATCTTTGGGCTTTTATCTCCTTATTGTTCGAGTTTGAGTTCAAAACCACTTATAACCATTTTAGGATTTTTATATATTCTTCACAAATTTTTTGACTTATATAATGATAGCACCAAAACTCGGCTTCCGATTCTTAAGGTATATAATGTTTTGTACATCCACAAACCTCTACTATCTCATCATGTACACGCTGGTTAAGTTTCCAATGATGAAAGTGGCCTCACAATTTTAATGCCAAGAGCAGCTTCATCCAAGAAATAATTCCTCTACCGAGGCCCCAACACCAAAGAAGGAGTTTTAGCTTTATTACACCTTCAAGAAAAGTAATACAAGGTGTCTCCACATAAATGCTCAGGTAAACAGTACCAATTTCAAATGTTTATAAATAGTTAATACGTTTAAGCCTGAACTCTTAAGATTATTGTTATGAGCCTACCATGACAACTTGAGAGTCGATATTACAAAGGGAAAATTACCAAACAACCATTTGAAATTTATTAGACTTAGGGAAACACACTAAAACTGACAAACAAGAGTGAACCTTCCTATACCTTTTTAACTTCAAAAAGGGATTTGATGACCATGTGATCTTTCTATACCATATTAAAATTTCATAATATAACCAGTTTCAAATAAGATAAATAGTCACCATCTCGGTGTACTTGGAATATTTTACTAACTCAAAACCTAAATAACACCTAAATTTAAATTTATTAAAAGACAATGCTAAGTACCTGCATTCGACCGAAAGACGGAAGGGGTCAGCAGGAAGCCAAAGATTAAAATTTAGAATACTACCCCTTGAAAATTACAAAGAATCGTTATTTTCAAAATAAACTTTAAGGCGTCAGCATTCCCTATCAAAAGAGATAATTTTTGCTCTAGTCTCATACACATTACTTGCCCCGGAAGGCATTTTGCTCTTTTGTTTATGCCAAAAGTCAGAGTCTTTTGCACCAAGCATTCTATGTGTAAGACAAAAGCTAAAATAACCAAGACAGAATAAATTCTAAAAGATGGCGCTTTCCTCGTAATTTACATGGGTAAAAGAATGTTTTATTTTAATAAAACTGTTAACGAAGGAAAAAGATTCTGATGACGAGCATATTATATCTCGTGAAGTTGCAAAGTGAAGGAAACAACTTTTTTAAGCATCTTTGGATAAGTTAAATTTTCACTCCTTAACATATATCAGAGAGCCGAGATAAATTGAAGATTTATTTAGCTTTCGTTGAAAGCATTTGTACGAAGGACACCGAGGGTGCAACTATCAAAAAACTTCCTAAGAGTATACTCCTTAATAAATTTTGAATAAAAATCGAAATTGTAAGGCTTTTTAAAATTAAGAGATACAAGATTACACCTTGGTTTACATTTTGCAAGAAATTGTCAAGCCACAATATAAATACGCACACTTAAAAGTTCCCTTTTTCCATGAGACTTGAAAACGTTCTCGAGCAATAACCAAAAGAGGATAACTATCGAACTTCCGCTTGTAGATGAGGTTCATGAGAGAAATTCAAATCATTTTTCCTAAAAATGGTTAAGATGTAAATTTCAACTAAAATTTGAAAACTAAAAAGGAAATCAGGAGGAAGGTATTTACCAACGATTACTTCCTTAACTAACCTATTTTTAATAGCGAAAATTTACCAAATGAAATCATCATGTACAAAAAGGAAAATGAATAAGTATGAGTCCGTGCTCCAAAAGGATCGTAGCATAATACGTACATATTGTAACACCCCGTGAATTCTATAACTATGAAATTTACAAATTAAAGTATAATTAATTTCAAATCAAAGAACTAAGGGAAACGGGATACGCCATTGCGTTCGTCTCGAAAAAATACGCGAAATAGAGTCCGAGTTTTCGAAAAACGGAGTCCGTATGAAGGAGATATAGCCTTCGGAAGTTTCTGAATTAAGTTTAAAATTCGAGCATAAGAAAAATCGGGCCCAATTGGCCAGGGCGGGAAAAGTCCCGCCTAACGCACCCAGGTCGACTGGGCTGTCGACCTGGTCTAGCCAGGTCGACAGGGCTGTCGACAGGCATGTCGACCTGGTCCAGAGCCAGGTCGAACCCAGCCCAACCTGGCTGGCCTATTCTATGTTGGTCGATTTTCTGCAGTCTGCTTTGTCATTAAGGCTAGGTGGCAGGCTCTAATTGGTCCCTCTTTCGAATGAATGGCTACGATCAATCCAAGCAACATCAATGGTCCTAATCAGTTCATAACCTCTATAAAAATGACCCTAGACTCAACCCTAATCTATTCATTCAAAAATAAGAACAAAGCCGTCATGTTGCTGAGGAACGACTAAGAGTAGCCGCCAATTGGAGAGAGGATTAGGAGGGCAAATTCTAAGGCATAAAGCAACCTAAACAAATCAAATCAACAAGGAATCGCATCTCCAAATCCCTAAATTGGAGAATTCGCCACACCATTGTAAGTAGAGTATTATTTTGGTATGAACAAATAATTGTGTTGGTTTGTATACTTGATTTGTGGCGATAAAGTAATTCATATTTGTGCGTTACTATGATTCTTATCGATTTGGAATATTGTATACGTTTGGATATTCTCGAATTATGTTATTCAATTATGAAAAACTACATGCGGTAGTTTTATGCAAGTATATGTTTGGAATATTCGCAAATTATGTAATCCATATTGAAACTACATGTATATAGTTGATTAATTGAAATTCATGCAAGTTTGGGGTTTTGCTACTATGCCATCATAATGTGTATTTTTATACAAACATCATTTTTGTGAAGTAATTGGAATAAGTTTGGGTTATCATAGTCCATATGAAATTATGTTGAAAATTTGGCACCATGATTTATGTATTAAGACATGCTTTTGTACTAGAAAACCTATTTGCAAACTTATGAATATGACTAGGCTATGATTGATATTTGGCATAATTGAAATCCATGTTAAGTCTATATTGTTTACAAGAATTATATGATGACATATGTGGTACATAGCTAGGTTAGATTCAAAATCCCTTTTTGCAAGTTTGCATGACTAAAGTAAAAATCATGATTTCATGTTAGAAATATTTATGCCATGGTTATGTGAACAAATTTAACTATACTTTTGTATTAGTCACAAAAGTAGGCACCTTTGTAAACATGTAGTAGTCTTATGAACATGATTTGCTTATGTTTGACATTATGCCTGAATAAAAATATAGGTTTATGTTGTATAGTGATATTCTTAACTTAACTACAAGTTTACATGGTTTGATTCATGTCACTTATGCTTTATGACCAAAGTATATGTCACTACTATGCAAGTACACCAGTTTCTATTTTGTATTTCCAACGTCATATTGCAAGTTCATACGTTCACATTCCCTTTTCTTTGTGTTTGTAATCTCGCTTTAAGCCTCCCCTTTTCGCATGGCTAAGTTGGGCTTAAAAAGGCTAAGCCCAACATATACATAATAAACGGACGTGTTAAACGGGGGAAAATAACATTGGGTTAAAATTACTAATGAATGAAAATATAAAATAGAAGGGCCCAAATTCAAGTATGGGTTGGGCCCATGATTGGTGTAACCTTTACACCATTAACTTAATAATGGGCCGCAAATATTTACATATAAGAAAATAAAGAAGAAAGACAAAATATGTAAATGTAGAGCATACGATGTGTTTAACCCGAGGTTGGATTGAGTTGTGATGTAAACCTGCCCGGAACCGCCCGGCTGTCCAGTAGTCACAACAATACCTATCCAATGTGGGAGGTTAAACATGGAGCCCAATAAGGACCCGAGGTTAGACTGAGTTGTGGCGTAAGACTGCCCGGAACCAACCGGCAACAGGCAGCCACAACAATACCTGTCTAATGTGAGAGGTCAAGGCTTTAATAAGACAATTAAGGCTGAGTCAGGATTGTTAGGATTAAGTGAACTAAAGACTTAATCAAAATGGAACATGCTAAACTAAACGGACTGGTGGGGTTAGGTTAGAAAACACTTAACCAACTTAGCATGTTGGCTAGAGATAGAAAACCTAGTAACGGGGGACCCTTTTCAGCAGTAACCCTATAAGGTGTATCTGATACCCTGAAACTAGGCAGGGTGGGGCACGCTTACTGGGCTGATTGTAAGAGGTCAAATCGACGGCGGTGGTGTAGCAGTGTAGGTTCTAACGGGGTGCGGGCGTGCACACACTCCGGCGCAGAAAAATAAAGCACTGGGCACCAGTAGCATACCTGTGCATTCTAAGGTTGTGTCGGGCCGCCGCCATGGGACTTGATACACCCCATGGTGGGACCAGCATAGGTAACTACAACATCGGGGGCCGTAGGACACATGTAACTATGCGAGTAGGAGCTGATCATCATAGAATGGATCACATCACCCTGATTATGGGGTGCCAGTTGGAAACTAGTTTATATGGGTTCAGAGATTAACATGGGGTACGATAGTATATTCGACCCTAGACAACTTAACCAAGTTATAGTGCTTTCCCACTTCTTGTTTATACTTATCATACCCAGTTCTTTATTCATAGACAGAATAGTACTAGACTTACTCAGGCTTTATGTCTGACTCTACTTTTCTTTCGTCTTCTTTTCTTCCGTTTCCCCCCCCCCCCCCCCCAGGTCCACAGGGAGGGAACACTGCAGCTTGACCAGCCTTAGCATCCAGCTTGAAGAGGAGAAATGTATTGCTTGGACCTTTCCTTTTTGAACTATGGCTTTGGACAACCACTATGGGGCTTTTGCAGTTTTATCTATGTTTTCTTTATGCTTCTTTAAACAATGTAATCAAGACAGATTATGAAAGTGTTATGTTATGTTTTGGAAAAGATGTAAGACAATTATGGTGATGTTGTTGTAGCACGTATTTGCTTTCATGAAATAAAAGTTTGTTGATTTTCCGCTGTTTACAAATATGTGTTCTTATATCTGTCTTGTATATCTGTGACTTATACTTATAAACCTCCACCAAAATTAGGGCATTCCCTTTGAGAGTGACCCTAACGGAGGTGGGGTGTTTCACTTGGTATCAGAGCATAGGTTTACCAGATAAGATAAAAAGTTTTGAAAAAAAAATTATTTTCAAAAAGGAAATTTAAAGAAGCATTTTTAAAAGATAAAATATTATTTTAAAAGGCAAAGTCCACTCCCCAAAGCCATAGGTACTATCTCTTATCCTTCGTTTTGAATCTATCCTTTTTGTTTCAGCATGTCCGAAGAACTTAACTTGCCAGAAGGGGTGCCAATACCTGGTTGGTTCAGGCGGTTCTTAGAAGCAAGAGCCACTCAGCCAGGTCCTACCGTTCCTCCTCCCCCAGCTGCCGGAAATCATCCAGCTGCAGCGGCACCTTTTCCTCCACCTCCTCCACGGGGAAACATGTTTGCTAAGATATGTAGAGATTTTAAAGCTATGGGAGGAAAGGATTTCCATGGAACCGATTCCTTCGTGGCAGCTAGAAATTGGCTAAAAGAAACGGAGGACCTATTCATCATCTTTGAGGTAGAAGATAGACAAAAAGTACAATTGGCGGTGTGGCTATTGAAGGGCGAGGCTTCCTACTGGTGGGAAGTCACTAATGCTGAAAGACCAGTAGAGACATGGGAGGACTTTAGGGCAAGGTTTGAGACTAAATTTCTCTCAGATGCGGAAAGAAGTCTGCAGTTGGAAAAATTCTTATTTCTCAAGCAAGGGGACAAGACAGTCAGAGAGTATGTGAATCAGTTCGATGAGCTGGCTAGGTTTGGGCTGGACCTAGTCAACACCCCGCACAAGAAGGCTCTCCGTTTCGTCAAAGGGTTGAACGAGCCATTACACAGTTTGGCCATGACCCATATACCCATGGGAGCCACGTATGAAAGATTGGTGCAAATGGCATTGCTGAATGAGGAGGATAAGGGTAAGAAGGAGGCAAAGGCAGAGAGCTCTCAAGGAAAGAAAGAGGGTTTGCAGCCTAAGAAGACAGACTTTAAGAAAGGCGGGAAAGGCAACAAAGAGAAGAGGAAGTGTAATTTCTGTGGCAAAGTGGGGCACTTAGTAAAGGACTGCCGGAAAAAGAAGGCCAAGGAGAATGGTGGGTGCTTTTCTTGCGGTGAGACGGGCCACAGGGCTAAGGACTGCCCAAAGAAACGAGGACAGGGGCAGAGGGCTGGATCCACCTCAGGGGCACAGGTTCATGTGCTAGAAGCGCCACCTTTGCAACAGCGAGGTATAAATACTTCTGTAGAAAGTGTAGTTTATCTTTATGATCACCCCGTTCGCACTTTATTTGATTCTGGCGCATCACACTCCTTTATCTCGTCTGCTTTAGTAGAATCTCTGCACCTAAAAACTAGTATGGTAGAGGACCCCTTAATTGTTTCAAACCCAATTGGGGGCCCAGCTCATTTGTCTATGATCTGTTTCGGATTGAAAATTTCTATTCTAAGTGTAGAATTTCAATGTAGTGCCTTTGTTTTGGGCTTTTCGGGGTATGGTTTGATTTTGGGTATGGATTGGCTCTCCAGTAATGGGGCCATCCTTGATTGTGAAAAAAGGGTTGTTAGGCTCCTAACCCAGCTCGGTAATACTTTGGAAATTTCTTGTAATCCCTCGTATGCGGTTATGCTTAGTTATCTTGAATCGCTAGATGCCTCTGTTGAAAATTTGCAATCCGTTAGAGTGGTCCGGGAATATCCGGATGTCTTCGAAGAGGTGAAGGGCTTGCCTCCGAAGCGGGAAATAGACTTCCGCATATATCTTGTAGATAATGCAAAGCCTGTTGCGTTGCCCGTTAGACACATGGCTCCACGGGAAAGGAAAGAGCTCAGTAAACAGATTAAAGAGCTTCTAGAAAAGGGGTTCATTAGGAGGAGCATTTCAGAATGGGGCGCTCCAGTGGTGTTCGCTACAAAGGCGGATGGTTCACTCCGTCTATGTGTTGACTATAGGGAGCTCAACAAGCTAACGAAAAAGAATAGGCACCCTCTCCCTAGAATTGACGATTTATTTGACCAGCTTGTAGGAGCGTCTGTTTTCTCCCAACTCGATTTAGCAACCGGTTTTCATCAGCTAAGGGTGGCTGAAGATAGCATCGATAAAACGGCGTTCAGAACCCCAGACGGCTTCTTTGAATGGCTTGTCATGCCTTTCGGCTTGACAAATGCACCTGCTTACTTCGTGGACCTGATGAGTAGGGTATTTAGAGATTTCCTCAACAAATTCGTAGTGGTCTTCGTAGATGATATCCTTATCTTCTCAAAGAGTGAAGAGGAACATGCTCAGCACTTAAGGGCAATCATGGAAACTTTGCGAGTCCACCAACTAAAAGCCAAATTCTCCAAATGCCACTTTTGGAGAGAAGAGGTGAGGTTTCTTGGGCACATAGTATCCAAACAAGGGTTAGCAGTGGACCCTGCTAAGGTAGTGGCGGTACAGGATTGGAAGACACCAAGGAATGCAACTGAGGTCCGAAGCTTTCTAGGACTAGCAGGTTTCTATCGAAAGTTCATAAGGGATTTTGCGAAAATCTCAGCTCCGCTCACAAAATTGACCAAGAAGAATCTAGTGTTTAATTGGGACTTGGATTGTGAGTTTGCTTTCCAACGACTAAAAAGGGCTCTTACAACAGCCCCTGTTTTGACGCTGCCAGATGGGAGCAAGATGTTCACTGTTTATACGGATGCATGTGGGACAGGGCTAGGCGCCGTCTTAATGCAAGAAGGAAGGGTAGTAGCTTATGGCGGGAGGCAGTTGAAGGTGCACGAAAAGAACTACCCGACCCACGATCTTGAGTTAGCTGCCATCGTCTTTGCACTCAAGTCTTGGCGACACTATCTCCTAGGTGAGAAGTTCGAACTTTACACTGACCATAAATCGTTGAAATATCTTTTCTCGCAGAAGGATCTTAACTTGAGGCAACAGAGATGGATGGAGTTTCTTGCCTCGTACGATTTCGAAATCTCCTACACTCCGGGCAAAGGCAACGTAGTGGCAGACGCGTTGAGCCGAAAGAAATTGACCCTAAGCCCGTTGTTTGTTGAAAGACAAAGCCTAGAGTTTATAGCCAGCTTCGACTTTAGGCCCTCCTCCGATTTTGTACCAGGCCTGCTAGCATCTCTCGAAGTGCGCCCAACTTTAATGGATTCAGTAGGGACAGCACAACGCGAAGACCCTCAGCTTGTGGAAATGATGGATAGGCTAATTAGGGGTGAGACTTCAAGTCACCTCAACAGATATTCCATCGACGATAAGGGTTTGCTAAGGCGAGACGGAAGACTATGCGTCCCACAAACAAAAGATTTAGTAAAGAAGGTTCTCGAGGAAGCACATCACTCTAAGATGACGATACACCCAGGCGGAGATAAAATGTACAAAGATATAAAAAGGACTTTCTTCTGGAACGGCATGAAAAAGGACGTGGCGGAATTCGTTTCTAAGTGTATGGTGTGCCAACAGGTTAAGGCGGAACAGAAAAAGCCTGGCGGACTGCTACATCCTCTAGAGGTCCCACAGTGGAAGTGGGATAGCATCTCAATGGACTTCATCGATGGGCTGCCTAGGTCTAGGAGAGGCAACACTAGCATTTGGGTAATAGTGGATAGGCTTACTAAAAGCGCCCACTTTTTACCAGTCAAAAGTAAAAGAACTGCCTCATCCCTAGCATCACTTTACCTCAAGGAAATCGTTCGACTCCATGGAATACCATCTAGCATTGTTAGTGACCGAGACCCCATCTTCACCAGTGAGTTTTGGCGGAGTCTGCAAGAAGCAGTAGGAACGCAGTTATGCTTGAGCACAGCCTATCATCCCCAAACCGACGGCCAAACAGAGAGAGTAAACAGGGTTTTGGAAGACCTTTTAAGACTATGCGTCCTTGACTTCGGAGGGACATGGGAAGACCACCTTCCTTTGGTGGAATTTGCCTACAACAACAGCTATCAAGCAACCATCGGAATGGCGCCCTTCGAAGCTTTATATGGAAGACCGTGCCGATCGCCCACTTGTTGGTGGGAGTCTACCTATAAGCTCATACTTGGACCAGATATGATCCGAGAAACTTCAGAGAAAGTAGACTTAATACGAAGAAGGATGAAGACGGCCCAAGACAGACAAAAGTCCTATGCCGACAAGAGAAGGACCGACCTTGAATTTGAGGTTGGAGACAGAGTTTTTCTCAAGGTATCTCCGCTAAGAAACGTTGTTCGTTTTGGAACCACGGGAAAGCTAGCACCAAGGTTCGTAGGGCCATTCCCTATCATCGAGAAAATTGGGAAAATGGCCTATAGATTGGAGCTACCCGAAAAGTTGGCCGGAGTCCACAACGTTTTTCACGTTTCACATCTCCGAAAATGTCTACATGAGTCCGCTGAAGTGGTAGAGCCAAATATCCTCGAAGAAGCCGAAGTGGAACGCGAAGCAACCATAAGAAAAGTTCCAACCCGCATATTAGGAACGGAAGTGAAGAAGCTACGCAACCGCGAAGTCAAACTCGTCAAAGTTCAGTGGAGCGACGCCGAGGGAGACGCGACTTGGGAAACTGAAGCTAGAATACGCACTGCCTACCCTTTTCTTTTCGAGGGTACATCCTTGATCTTTCTTTTTCCTTAAGTTGCGCTTTTATCTTTTAGGTATATTTCCTCGTCCTTATCTTTTAGGTAGAAACCTTTTGGATGAAAACATGTAATTGAAACATGTTATGGATGATGGTTGCAAGTGGTTGCAAGTGATTGCTAGTGGTTGCTCGTGGTTGCATATACACACACAATCTAGGTTTTAGATCGGCTCAGTCACTTCATATTGCATATGCATATATGTTTGCATTCGTATATGGTTGAACTTTAATGTGTTGTCATATGGATGTTGCATTTGTATGGATGATTGTGCACTCATATAGAATCATGAATAGGAAGAATTTGCATACATAATGGATTCATGGCACTTACATAGTTCGCATTAAGGGGGTCAACTGAATCAGTAGACCGCCTGATTTTGCATTAGATAAGTACATGTACACACACACTTCGCATATGATCATGAAGCATTAGAAGTCTTTTAAGGACAATGGATGCTCATGTTTGATGGATGAGTAGATGGATGATTGGATGTTAGGATATGCATTCCTCCTAACTTGAAGATTTCGGGGACGAAATCCTTTTTAAGTAGGGGAGAATGTAACACCCCGTGAATTCTATAACTATGAAATTTACAAATTAAAGTATAATTAATTTCAAATCAAAGAACTAAGGGAAACGGGATACGCCATTGCGTTCGTCTCGGAAAAATACGCGAAATAGAGTCCGAGTTTTCGAAAAACTGAGTCCGTATGAAGGAGATATAGCCTTCGGAAGTTTCTGAATTAAGTTTAAAATTCGAGCATAAGAAAAATCGGGCCCAATTGGCCAGGGCGGGAAAAGTCCCGCCTAACGCACCCAGGTCGACTGGGCTGTCGACCTGGTCTAGCCAGGTCGACAGGGCTGTCGACAGGCATGTCGACCTGGTCCAGAGCCAGGTCGAACCCAGCCCAACCTGGCTGGCCTATTCTATGTTGGTCGATTTTCTGCAGTCTGCTTTGTCATTAGGGCTAGGTGGCAGGCTCTAATTGGTCCCTCTTTCGAATGAATGGCTACGATCAATCCAAGCAACATCAATGGTCCTAATCAGTTCATAACCTCTATAAAAATGACCCTAGACTCAACCCTAATCTATTCATTCAAAAATAAGAACAAAGCCGTCATGTTGCTGAGGAACGACTAAGAGTAGCCGCCAATTGGAGAGAGGATTAGGAGGGCAAATTCTAAGGCATAAAGCAACCTAAACAAATCAAATCAACAAGGAATCGCATCTCCAAATCCCTAAATTGGAGAATTCGCCACACCATTGTAAGTAGAGTATTATTTTGGTATGAACAAATAATTGTGTTGGTTTGTATACTTGATTTGTGGCGATAAAGTAATTCATATTTGTGCGTTACTATGATTCTTATCGATTTGGAATATTGTATACGTTTGGATATTCTCGAATTATGTTATTCAATTATGAAAAACTACATGCGGTAGTTTTATGCAAGTATATGTTTGGAATATTCGCAAATTATGTAATCCATATTGAAACTACATGTATATAGTTGATTAATTGAAATTCATGCAAGTTTGGGGTTTTGCTACTATGCCATCATAATGTGTATTTTTATACAAACATCATTTTTGTGAAGTAATTGGAATAAGTTTGGGTTATCATAGTCCATATGAAATTATGTTGAAAATTTGGCACCATGATTTATGTATTAAGACATGCTTTTGTACTAGAAAACCTATTTGCAAACTTATGAATATGACTAGGCTATGATTGATATTTGGCATAATTGAAATCCATGTTAAGTCTATATTGTTTACAAGAATTATATGATGACATATGTGGTACATAGCTAGGTTAGATTCAAAATCCCTTTTTGCAAGTTTGCATGACTAAAGTAAAAATCATGATTTCATGTTAGAAATATTTATGCCATGGTTATGTGAACAAATTTAACTATACTTTTGTATTAGTCACAAAAGTAGGCACCTTTGTAAACATGTAGTAGTCTTATGAACATGATTTGCTTATGTTTGACATTATGCCTGAATAAAAATATAGGTTTATGTTGTATAGTGATATTCTTAACTTAATTACAAGTTTACATGGTTTGATTCATGTCACTTATGCTTTATGACCAAAGTATATGTCACTACTATGCAAGTACACCAGTTTCTATTTTGTATTTCCAACGTCATATTGCAAGTTCATACGTTCACATTCCCTTTTCTTTGTGTTTGTAATCTCGCTTTAAGCCTCCCCTTTTCGCATGGCTAAGTTGGGCTTAAAAAGGCTAAGCCCAACATATACATAATAAACGGACGTGTTAAACGGGGGAAAATAACATTGGGTTAAAATTACTAATGAATGAAAATATAAAATAGAAGGGCCCAAATTCAAGTATGGGTTGGGCCCATGATTGGTGTAACCTTTACACCATTAACTTAATAATGGGCCGCAAATATTTACATATAAGAAAATAAAGAAGAAAGACAAAATATGTAAATGTAGAGCATACGATGTGTTTAACCCGAGGTTGGATTGAGTTGTGATGTAAACCTGCCCGGAACCGCCCGGCTGTCCAGTAGTCACAACAATACCTATCCAATGTGGGAGGTTAAACATGGAGCCCAATAAGGACCCGAGGTTAGACTGAGTTGTGGCGTAAGACTGCCCGAAACCAACCGGCAACAGGCAGCCACAACAATACCTGTCTAATGTGAGAGGTCAAGGCTTTAATAAGACAATTAAGGCTGAGTCAGGATTGTTAGGATTAAGTGAACTAAAGACTTAATCAAAATGGAACATGCTAAACTAAACGGACTGGTGGGGTTAGGTTAGAAAACACTTAACCAACTTAGCATGTTGGCTAGAGATAGAAAACCTAGTAACGGGGGACCCTTTTCAGCAGTAACCCTATAAGGTGTATCTGATACCCTGAAACTAGGCAGGGTGGGGCACGATTACTGGGCTGATTGTAAGAGGTCAAATCGACGGCGGTGGTGTAGCAGTGTAGGTTCTAACGGGGTGCGGGCGTGCACACACTCCGGCACAGAAAAATAAAGCACTGGGCACCAGTAGCATACCTGTGCATTCTAAGGTTGTGTCGGGCCGCCGCCATGGGACTTGATACACCCCATGGTGGGACCAGCATAGGTAACTACAACATCGGGGGCCGTAGGACACATGTAACTATGCGAGTAGGAGCCGATCATCATAGAATGGATCACATCACCCTGATTATGGGGTGCCAGTTGGAAACTAGTTTATATGGGTTCAGAGATTAACATGGGGTACGATAGTATATTCGACCCTAGACAACTTAACCAAGTTATAGTGCTTTCCCACTTCTTGTTTATACTTATCATACCCAGTTCTTTATTCATAGACAGAATAGTACTAGACTTACTCAGGCTTTATGTCTGACTCTACTTTTCTTTCGTCTTCTTTTCTTCCGTTTCCCCCCCCCCCCCTGGTCCACAGGGAGGGAACACTGCAGCTTGACCAGCCTTAGCATCCAGCTTGAAGAGGAGAAATGTATTGCTTGGACCTTTCCTTTTTGAACTATGGCTTTGGACAACCACTATGGGGCTTTTGCAGTTTTATCTATGTTTTCTTTATGCTTCTTTAAACAATGTAATCAAGACAGATTATGAAAGTGTTATGTTATGTTTTGGAAAAGATGTAAGACAATTATGGTGATGTTGTTGTAGCACGTATTTGCTTTCATGAAATAAAAGTTTGTTGATTTTCCGCTGTTTACAAATATGTGTTCTTATATCTGTCTTGTATATCTGTGACTTATACTTATAAACCTCCACCAAAATTAGGGCATTCCCTTTGAGAGTGACCCTAACGGAGGTGGGGTGTTTCACATATCGCATTAAGGAAAGGGTTCCTGAGTGGTCATGAATAAGGAGTTTGGTAAACAAAGAAGCTTATGTTTTTTTTCTTAACAATGCCAAATCTGGATAATTGGTAATGATAGTATTAAAGTTAATATCACATTTTTGAAACTTGGCAGAACCGTTTAATACAAATTATGGTAATGCACATAGCCCCCATGAGAGTCTAACTAAAAATAGACTCCTTAATAAGGGCCAAGTGGTTTATCAAATTTGCAGAAGATGGGAACATTAAGGAAAAACAAAGATGCCCAAAGAATTGAAAGAACATCTAGAATAATGATAATAATAATATTAATATTAGAAATAAAATATATACCACCGAACTCAACGATGTTTCCCTCTATCAATTTCGGTAAAGCACCTAAACTTTTCTAATAAAAATTAGTCGAGAAAAGTCTTCTAAGTTTTTGGTTAAATGCTCTACCAGTTTGGTAGAAGGCAACAACACCAAGAGGAAGCTTCTAAATTCAAAAAGATAAAGACCATATAAAATTTTGATTCCGATGAAGAAGTTTCTTAAAGGATAGGAACATGAAGACTACAAAGAAGAATGAAGCAATTTATAGAAAAAGCGTCTTTGAAATGAGACCGTTGAATTAGATTTGAAGGGTTTGGTAACAATCAAAGAAAAGACGGGGAAATCAAGAAGAGATATAGATGCCAGCTAGAGTAATTAATTGTCACAGTTTAAAAAGAAATTACAATTAAAGAGAAAAGAAAAAAAATACGGCGTGTGCAGAAGAAGAAACAAAAGAAATGAATCGACTCATGCTGATCAAATCCCGATTACCAAGAGAGAAGCATTAAAAAACAGATATGGTGAAACGACAACACGGATGTGGGAATCCGAGCCAGATGACTTGAAAAGTCATGAACATTCCTTCACTAGGGGTGGGCAAATGTTAGCAACACAAATAACCAAGGCAAATAAAGAATAAAGGTTAAACTGAAGAAGTAAAAAATCCAACAATGCCCTGAAAGAAGTAGTGCTAGATCTTCGACAACATCCCTTTTGAAAAAAGAGAGGGAAAGAAAAGGGAATTTCCGTCCAGCTAGAAAAGCCCCTTTCGACCTTAACCGACAAGACACTAATTTCGAACCTGACAACCTGATAAGAAAGGGAAAAGGGAGCAATCCAAGGGTAAAGCATCAGAAAAAATGGAGAAGGAGATAAGTGTTAGAAGCACGCAAGTTTGCAGCGGACAAAGACCTTTGGTCGTATTTCGATAGGTTTGTCTTCCGTAAGCAAAAGAGCACTGACAAGACAAGTTCATCTCTCAAGCATACTAAAAGGAAATTTATTTCAAACAAAAAGATCGAAAGAAAAGGGAGAAAGAGCCATGAAGAGGCCCATCGAATAGATCAGATATTGAGAAAAGAACTATCGGACTTGACCACATCAAGGAGCATGCTCATTTGAAAATGACCTCCATTATACGCCGAGAGTCTACATACATCTATGCCTCTCGCAACAGTTCAGATTGAGATCGAAGGGGTTTACCTCGAGAATGTTGATAAAGATGAATAAGTGAAGTCAAGAAAGCCTTCGTATAACCATTAGAAGGGACTCCAAAGCAACAAAAGGTGAAGCATGAAGATCATTTGAATATTAAAAGAGGATAAAATAGAATGAAAGAATCTCTTAAAGCTACCAAAGACAAGAGCATGAGGGATAACCAATACGGATTCCCAAGGATCCCTTCGAAGGAAATAAAGCATTACTTTTGATGCATACCTCCAAGGCCAAGAAAGAATGAGATACAGCCGGCATAGCACAAAAGGGCAAGGAATCTAAATTTCATACATCTAAGCCTCAAAGATAAAGCATGAAATGAAAGTTAGAAAAGAGCTAGAAGCCCTTACAGGACCATCCCCCTCACATTCAACTGAGAGCTCCCTTCTTCAGGACATACAAAAGTAGCTATCTGGATTTTCTCTCGAAGGAAAGCCATCAATGTGCTTGCAAAGCCTTTGTGGTTTAACCATATCGGATGACCAAAGCAGAGCATTTAAGTCGATAGAAGGATCAATCCATACCTATAAATAGGACCCTAGAAACTCAAAGGGGCTTCTTTTTCCCAGACATTCAGTTCATTTTTATCATTTTGTAATCTCTTATGGTGGGGTCAAACCCTAGTTTCAAAATCAGCATGGAGAAAGATTTGTAACATGGGATATGATCAATAAAAGAGAATATACAACGACTAAGGTAATCATGAGAAATCTTGTTTCAATCATGTGTTATAATTACCTTTTCGCTAACATCGTAGGTACAAAATGTGATTAATGCATTATTAGATTTATTTCATACCCTGACCCCCGATCACCTATAAGTTTCTTACATCACGAGATATAGACCATCCTTATCCTAATAGTTATAGCTATGACCTAAAATTTTTGTTAGGATCTAGCAACCAAGGGACTTATAGGATTTAAATGCTTGACTGAAATTAGGAGTATATTTCTACCATCTCGTCAAATCTTTGAGATACTAAGAAGTCTAATAAAAACCCATTATTTGATGACTTTTTAAGAAAAGTTAGCTTCCTTGAACTTAGAATAATGATGTTGAATACGCAGAGAGAATTATTTAAGAATCTCAAGACACTTATAAGGAATAATTTTCACAAGAGAATAAGCCTCTCATTCGGGAAATTGAAATAAAGTTTGCAACTAATTCTATTCTTAACAAGAAATATACCTACGGTATTCTATGGTGCAATTTCATTAAGAACTCCGGAATATAGGAAGTTTCCAACTTTGAGCTCTATTCTGTTATAAAACAATAGATTTGCATGCAGATCTCATTTTCAGAATGTTAACCATAAATTTGGCTAACATTAACTATTCCTTCAGATTTTGAATATTTCGATATTTCCTCTTTTTAAATGCTTGGGCAAAACTTATGTGAATTATGGCGAATATTTTTTAAAGGATTTTGAATCTAAACAAGTCAGAACATAGGAAGATTGTACTAGTCATTAGTTTCGACTAGAATGTAAAATAACTGGAATGTAATTGAATTAGTAACAACGTAAATATTATGCTAAGGTGTATGTATATAATATATCCATCCAAAAATATACGTAAAGAATGCTAGTACTATTATAAACCATGTAAACGCAAGAATGGTTTGGATTTGAATGGTCTCCAACTATGATGGATATATAGTAATGTTTCCCATAATGAAAGAAAATAATTGTTCGTAACCATTAAATTGTTAGCAGTAAATGTGGAAATAATTGCAATAATTGTAAATGTTACAGCTAGCTTTAATGAGAGCTAAGACTGCAACCATTAATTTTGTGGCGAAATAAATGTTAAAATTTATAACAAAAATGAATAGAAAATAAATAATGTAACTTTTATTAAGGAAATAATATAATAAACATGCATAAGCCACATGCATATATATGTATAAAAGAACTAACATAATAAACAATGTATAGAGTAACAGATGGGAGTTACAATAAATTAAATTAACGAATTAAATGGGATTGATATAAATGACATTTATTTGAATGTCTATTGCCTTAGAAATAGTTAGCATTATGGTTGTTAATGGCATACAACTGTTATGGTAATTAATTAATGGGAATTCAATTGTAATTACCACAATTAATACTAAGTCTAATAAATAAATAAATAATCATAGAATTATGAGCCTTATCTTAGGATAATCAATTCTATCTTATCTTTAATTCAATTCTAGGCCGATTATCTCTAATTTATATAAGAAATGGACTTAGTAGGTTGATGATGCGAGGTCGATTGAGTTATCCGACAGAAGTCTGCACTTTCCAATAGTCGGGTATATGTAAGGCCCCACCTCTATACTCGCGTTAGCCAAGGCCATTGCAAGCAATGGTGTCTAATAACCCGAAGAATAAGGCTGTTGAGGAGCGACCATCTGTATATTAAATTTGAACGAGTGTTAAATATGTCGGATAATGTGGTCTTACTTTTTAAATCTCATAAGGAAATCCGACACATCTAAATCAAGTTCAAATCTACTACACGATGGCTATATATAATTCGGAATCAATATAAAATACATAATAATAAAATCAGAGTCAGACACAAATAATCACATCACTAAGGCGGAAATAAATATGAATATAACACATGAGTAGAAATACAAGTTAGTGGTCATACTCGATCCACTATACAACAAATGAATTGGTACAAGCTCTAGCCAAATGAATATGTATACATGAGAGTCACTGTCACATATAAATATATAATCAAAAAATACAACTCTAATGTAGATAGCAAAACGCAAAAAGTAGTCCCCACTAGAGTTCTAGAAGAAGCACCTATAATACCTCGGTCTGACTCGAGTATTATTTATAAGAAAATAAACAATAAACGGATCAGTCTAGCTCTACTTATCATAATAACTGGGATAGAGATAGAGATATATGTAGGTAATGACATATAAGCAATAACAATCATGTTCACGCATAAGTATGCAACCCTAAAAATGTCTAACCCGCATCTCCAATAGATCCCCACTACACAACCCATACATCATGCACACCACACACAAGTTGAACCGAAGTTCCCCGCGAATCCGAAGATCGCCACCCATCATCATACAAGCTGAACCGAAGTTCCCTGCGAATCCGAAGATCACTTCCCGCGAATCCGAAGATCGCCTCCCGCGAATCTGAAGATCGCCAAACAACATGAACCGAAATTCCTCGCGAATCCGAAGATTGCCAAAAACCATGAACCGAAGTTCCCCGTGAATCCGAAGATCGACAAACAACATGAACCAAGTTCCCTGCGAATCTGAAGATCGCCAAACAGCATGAACCGAAGTTCCTCGCGAATCCGAAGATCGATGTTAGTGTAATTTACCCCAAGCTAGTAAATATAAGAGTTAAGCTACATGTCCCATAACCACTTGCTCTACTTGAATATTTACGAACTCGCTCCTCGTTGCTGCCATTGGTCCATCCTACCTGTCGTACTCCTCGGGTCCTTACCCTAGAATTTCTGGCTTATACTTTCGCGTCTCTCTAAAATTGCAGTCGTGGTAAAATCTTGGTTTATTCAACTTTCAAGGACTCCCAAGCACACGGTTATATATTCCACTAGAAGTACGAAATGATCATTGCATGGTGTTCAATCAAACGAGTCTAAGAATTAACCATCAAAGCAAACACAAGGGTTCATAGTCCTTGTTTTTACAAAGGCGTTGAATAAGATTTCTCATACGAATGAGAAAAAGGTTTATGAAATCATATACTAGTAGATAGTAAAATAATTTGGAAAATATCTTCATATAATGAAGTGGAGTTAGAAACCGTTTAGTAAAAGATTTGTTATCTACTAATAATTTAAAACTCTTTTATACAATTTCAAAGTGGCAAGTCCCACATAATAATGACCGAAATGATGATCGATCTAAGAATTCACGTTTAAATAACATAAAAAAAATCTCATGACTATCAATTATGAATTCGTTCACCACGAATAAATCAAAAGTCCATGAAATCAAAACGTAGAAATTCGTGAACCAGAGAAACTGAAAAGTCATAAAAAATTCGAAATGGGCAGAAATTCGGCCGTGAAAGAGCCTGAATGGGACTAAACTGTTGACCATGGTTTCCACTGGTCAACAGTCCAAAAACATGATTCAAACGTATGAATTGGGTTTTTCAGAGACATAACTCTCTGTCTGTAACTCAAACGTCAAAATTTTCTAATACAGAGTCTAAATTGAAATTCATACATCTGAATTGAAATTTAGACCTCTTAATTTTGTTACTTCTATTTGTTAATTACTCGTAGGAGGTCAGACATATGACCTATAATATTCAGATGTCTGAATCTGGGTCTTTGTAACACCCCGTAATTTTATAACATTAAAATTCACAAATTAAAGTATACTTAATTTTTAGAAAAGAATTAAGTGGAATGGGTTGCGCAGAGAAATATATATATATATATTGATATATATATATATATAAATTAAATAAATAAATATGCGAAAAAGTTCAAAACAGCGAACTGGGAGGGGAAATAACCGAACCGACCCATTTTTGAGGTCGACCCGAGCCTAGCTGGGTCGACTAGGGGTTAATCCAGGGTGTTTGGCTGTCAACCCGTGGGCCGATTCGCTCAAATGCAGATTTTTCATTTGATTGGTTCTCATGGTTCAGGGTTAATCTAATGGTCCTAAATAACTTCCTACACCTATAAATACATCCTAATGCTAACCCTAAACCTAATTATAATAGAATAGTTACCGTCGCCATGGAAATCAATGGAGCCGCCGCCAACTAAGAAAGAAGAAAAGCAAATTCAATTCTAATTCTCTCAACCCTAAAGCAAAGCAAAACTCTCTCTTTTCTTCTCTAAATTGTGAGTATGATGATCTTAACAAGATTATTATCATTTTAATTAGGTTGAGTTATGAATGGATTATGAGTAGATGATGTGAATTATCATATATGTTGTTGTAAACCCCTTTTGCTATCATGTATATTGTAAATCCAATGTTATGTGATGATGATATCTTATATGTTGTAAATCATGCTATGATGATGTTATGTATGTTGAAAGTTTCTATGCTAAGTTGTGATGAATCATACATGTTAAAAAGGCCATGATGTTACCATCTATGCTAGTTAGTTCATATTAATTAAATCATCATGTTTGGGTTATGTTGATCTATATGACAAGTCACATATGCAAGTTAGATTGGTTAGAAAAGTTATGAACATATGCCAAGACATCTATTATGACATCTAGAATTATGCTATGACATATGTGATATCCTATGCTAGTTCACACCATCATTATGTTGCCTAAAAACCCCATATGCAAGTTTATGTATAGATTTGGGCTATGATCATATCATGTAAATTGAGACATTTAACAAGTTGACACCTTTTGATCCTTAACATGTGTAGTTTATGCAAGTTTCACCCCTATTATGATTAGATTTATTTTAATTGTCTATATGTTGTGATAATTTATCTTTGTTCTAGGTGTTAGACTATACAAGTCTAGCCTATATTATGCGTTGAATAAGCGAACGTATAAACGTGGGGTAGGGGTAATATTAAGAATTTAATATTAAAAAGTTGGGGTGCAATTGATATGATTTTGCATGCCATAAGTGGATGTCCATAATTGAGTCAATTATGGACATCATTAAAAGTTGACTTAATTAATAATTTGAATAGGGAATTATTAAAACTGGGGTAAAAGATTTTAAGTGTTAATCAATGCTTAGGACACGAGGTTGGACTCGTTTGTGACGTAAACCTGCCCGGACCCGCCCGGCAAATCCAGTGGTCACAAATGTCAGCCCAATGTGAGAGGTCCTAGGCCTAAACTAAAGCATAACGGTTGTAAAGACACGAGGTTAGACTCTTTTATGGTGTAAGACTGCCCGGACCCGCCCGGAAAATCCAGCTGCCATAAATGCCAGTCTAATGTGAGAGGTCTTTATGAGGTTATGGCCTGAATGAATTAAGAAATACTTAACTAGATAAACATGTAAAGTGGGACATGGGGGTTAAGTAGGTGCCTTGGGTGGCACGAGGAATCTAGGGGGTGCCCTTAGTGGCATGTGAAATACGATTAGTAAGACATAACCAAACACACATGTAAATGAACATGACTAAGAGGGTTAAGTGGGATATACTAGTGACAAGCTTAGGTGGGTAGCTTGTGGGGGCCCATTTCGACCAGTATCCCAAACGTATCTTTGTGGGCTCGACCCAAGTCGAGGACGGGAAACGCATGCTGGGTTTGACTGTAAGAGGCCAAAACGGGGAGCGGTGGCAACGCAAGTCCAATGGGTTTCGTATGCGTGTGTGGAGCCGGGCTGGTAGGTAAGACGTTGTTGCATCGTGTAGGTATAAGCCGTGCATTCTCAAGTTGTATCGGGTTGCCACTTTAGGGGAGTGATACACCCCACTGTGGGGCCAGCACGGGTATCTACGAGTAGGGATCCGATCGAAAGTGGGTAGTGGGGTACACCTAGTGGAGATAGGGGCAGACGGCACCTATGTAGTCAGCTAAGGGTACGTAAGGCTATTTATAAAGTTTCTGTGTGAAGCAAGTGGGATCAAACAATAGGGTGACTGGTGTGGTGCAGTGTAGTAATGTGCGGTGCAGTGTAGTAATCATTCGTTAGTAATTAGGTGTGCCTTTACCGTTATCTTTAATGTTATCTTAAACGCTATCTTTATCTTCCTAAGAGTTCATAGACATTTACTTGTCTTCCAGCTTATGCCTTAGTCTAGTTATTTTGATAATAGTATTGTTAGAATTATCATACTCGCCAGACTTTATGTCTGACCCCCTCTATTTCTATCCTTTTTTCCCCTCCAGGTCCTCAGGTTGGGCCCAGCTCTAGTGGAGTTTGATTGAATTGCTTCATCTCTCTTTGGAAAGCTTGGACCGTTGAAGTAAAGTCCAGCTTGTTATCTTTTTAATGGCTGTTTATGTAATGGGATTATGTATTTTGTTTTTATGAAGATGGATATTGTACTTGGTTATGATCTATGGTTTTATGATGTAACAAACATGTTTAATTTCCGCTGCAATAAAATGAAGTTTTAGATTTCCAAGTACTATTTACTATCTGTCTTGTTGTAATTTTTCTGTTCTATATTCACTTATAACCTCCATGGAAGTTAATGCATTTCCTTCGTGAGTGACATTAATGGACGTGGGGTGTTACACGTGGTATCAGAGCTTAAGGCTACCAGAACAGATAAAAATACCTTAGAAAATTAGTTATTTTTGGAAGAAGTGCTTTCAAAAACATGTTTTAATGTTAAATTTAAAGAGAAAAGTTTTTAAGAAAAAAAAACATAATCCCCAATAGCCCATATCTTTATCTTTCGAATTCTCCATTCTGAATCTTTCCTTTTTCGTTTCAGCATGGCTGAAGATCTTAATCTACCCGACGGTGTAACGATACCAGGATGGTATAGGAGGTTATTAGAGGCTAGGGCCGCTGCAGGTCCAGCCAATGTTCCTCCACCACCAGTTGCACCCGTTCCTCCTCCTCGCGTAGATACTTTTGCAAAAACGTGCAAGGAATTCAAGGCTATGGGTGGAAAACCATTTCAAGGGTCAGAAACGTTTGTGGAAGCTAGAGATTGGCTTAAGGAGGTGGAAGAATTGCTAGAAATCTTTGAAGTAGAAGAAGGGAGGAGAGTTCGATTAGCAGCTTGGTTGATGAAGGGAGAGGCCTCGTTTTGGTAGGAGGTCACTAATGGGGAGCGTCCTGTTGACTCTTGGGCGGATTTCAGACGTAGGTTCGAGGCGAAGTTTCTCTCAAGGGCGGAAGAAAATCTATATATGGAAAGGTTCTTGACATTGAAGAAAGGAAGCTCATCAGTGAAAGAATATGTCAACAAATTTAATCAGTTAGCAAGGTTTGGCTTGGACTTAGTGAACACGCCGGAGAAGAAGGCGCTGAGGTTCGTGAATGGCTTGAATGAACCATTGCAAGGGTTGGCTATGACCCACATCCCTATGGGGGCCACCTTTGAGAAGTTAGTAGAAATGGCGCTTATGCATGAGGAGAAAAGCACTAAAGCTGATAAGGCACCCGAGAAGAAGGGGGGTCAGAAGAAACCACAACAGCAAAACAAGAAGGGTGGTAAAGACAATAACGGCAAGGGAAAGAAGAAATGTTTTAACTGTGGGACACCAGGCCATCTCAGCAAGGATTGCCGAAAGAAAAAGAAGACAGGCTGTTTTCATTGTGGCGATGCGGGACATTTAGTGAAGGACTGCCCAAAGAAGGGGCAGAGGGCAGGAGCTACCTCGGGAGGACAGGTGCAGGCTCTTATGGCACCAGGGCAGGCAAGGGGACAAGTTCAGGCTCTCGCGGTCCCACCGCTGCAAGAACGAGGTAGAACCATTTCTGTTGAAAGCTTAGTTTTCCTGTTTGATCATCATGTCCGTACCTTATTCGATTCAGGCGCATCACATTCGTTTATCTCTACATCATTAGTTGAATCACTGCACTTAAACACCAGTTTAGTAGAGGATCCCTTAGTTGTTTCGAATCCAATTTGGGGCTCAGCTTATTTGTTTATGATGTGTTTGGATTTGAAAATTTCCATACTTAGCGTTGAATTTAGATGTGATGCTTATGTGTTGGGCTTCACGGGCTATGGGCTAATTTTAGGAATGGATTGGTTATGCAGAAATGGGGCCGTTCTTGATTGTGAAAGGAGAGTAATTAGGCTCGTGACTCGCCTTGGCAACACTCTCGAAATCTTTTGTAATCCCATAAATTCGGTTATGCTAAGTTATCTAGAATCGCTTGACGCGTCTGAGGAAAATCTACGATCTGTTAGAGTGGTCCGAGAATATTCGGATGTGTTTGAGGAGGTGAAGGGCTTGCCTCCGAAGCGGGAGATAGATTTTCGAATATATCTTGTGGATAATGCGAAACCAGTATCTTTGCCAGTACGCCACATGGCTCCACGTGAAAGGAGGGGACTCGGTAAGCAAGTAAAGGAGTTGCTTGAGAAGGGGTTCATAAGACGAAGTATATCAGAGTGGGGTGCTCCAGTAGTATTTTCCGCGAAGGCGGATGGGTCCCTTAGACTGTGTGTGGACTATAGAAAACTTAATAAACTTACTAAGAACAGACACCCACTGCCGAGGATTGACGATCTCTTCAATCAGTTAGTTGGCGCCTTAGTGTTTTCGCAGTTGGACTTAGCCACTGGTTTCCATCAGTTGAGAGTGGCTGAGGATAGCATTGACAAGACTGCTTTTAGGACTCA
The DNA here is from genome assembly GCA_030737875.1 of Allium sativum. Taxonomy (NCBI): domain Eukaryota; kingdom Viridiplantae; phylum Streptophyta; class Magnoliopsida; order Asparagales; family Amaryllidaceae; genus Allium; species Allium sativum. The sequence continues at coordinate 126,199,569 of CM060927.1, read as the reverse complement.
TGACGGTTTCTATGAATGGCTAGTGATGCCCTTCGGTTTGACAAACGCCCCCGCATACTTTGTTGATTTGATGAGTAGGGTGTTTAGGGAGTACCTTAACAAATTTGTGGTAGTCTTTGTAGATGACATCTTGATCTTTTCTAAGGATGAAGAAGAGCATGCCCTACATCTTAGGGAAGTGTTGGAGACTCTTCGAGCGCATAAGCTTAAAGCTAAATTTTCTAAGTGTCACTTTTGGAGGAAGGAAGTACGGTTCTTAGGACACGTGGTTTCCAAAGCAGGGATAGCTATAGATCCCGCGAAGGTGGTGGCCATCCAAGATCGGAAGGTTCCTAAAAATGCTACCGAAGTGAGAAATTTCTTGGGGTTGGCTGGCTACTATAGGAAGTTTATCAAAGACTTCGCAAAGATATCAGCTCCAATGACACTCTTGACGAAGAAGAACCTAGTTTTCACATGGGACGTAGATTGTGATGATGCGTTCCAACGTTTGAAGAGAGCTTTGACTTCAGCCCCAGTTTTAGTATTGCTAGACGGGAGTAAGCCGTTTACCGTTTATACTGACGCTTGTGGGACAGGACTAGGCGCAGTCTTAATGCAAGAGGGTAGGGTAATAGCCTATGGTGGAAGGCAGTTGAGAGCGCATGAGAAGAATTACCCCACACATGACCTAGAGTTGGCCGCTATTGTTTTCGCGCTTAAGTCTTGGCGTCATTATCTTCTTGGCGAGAAATTCGAACTATTCACTGACCACAAATCTTTAAAATACCTATTCTCTCAAAAGGACTTGAACTTAAGGCAGCAAAGGTGGATGGAGTTCTTAGCGTCCTACGACTTCGAAATAGCCTATACCCCTGGCAAGGGTAACGTAGTGGCAGACGCCTTAAGCAGAAAAAGATTATCCTTAAGTCCTTTGTTTGTTGAGCGGCAAAGTTTAGAATTCATTTCGATGTTTGACTTTAGACCTTCCGTTGACTTCGTACCCGGTTTGCTAGCATCCTTGCAGGTCAGACCTACGCTTTTGGGACGGATTGGCGAGGCACAGCGAGACAACCCACAGTTAGTTGAGTTAGTAGAAAAGCTCAAAGGAGGGGAGTCATCAAGCTATCTCCGTAGGTATACCCTAGATGATAAGGGTTGGTTACGTAGGGACGGTAGACTTTGTGTACCAAAAGACGATGACCTAAGGAAGACTATTCTTGACGAAGCACATCGTTCGAAGATGACCATTCATCCTGGCGGGGACAAGATGTACAAAGACATGAAGAGAGTTTACTTTTGGGCCGGCATGAAGAAAGACGTGGCCGAGTATGTCGCTAGATGCTTGGTGTGCCAACAAGTAAAAGCGGAGCAAAAGAAACCCGGTAGGTTGCTTCACCCATTGGAGGTTCCACTATGGAAATGGGAAAGCATCTCGATGGATTTTGTGGATGGATTACTGCGATCGAGGAAGGGTAATACGGGAATTTGGGTTATAGTAGATAGACTTACTAAGAGCGCCCATTTTATTCCCGTGAAGAGTAAGAGGACTGCTCCATGGTTAGCTTCTGTATACGTTCGAGAGATAGTTCGTTTGCACGGTGTTCCTTCTAGCATAGTGAGCTACCGCGATCCTATTTTCACTAGCGAATTTTGGAGAAGCTTACAAGAGGCGGTAGGGACTCAGTTATGTTTGAGCACCGCATATCATCCTCAGATGGACGGCCAGACTGAGAGGGTGAATCGCATTCTAGAGGATTTGTTGAGGCTATGTATCCTAGACTTTGGGGTACATTGGAAGAGAATCTTCCATTGGTTGAGTTCGCATATAATAATAGCTTTCAGTCCAGCATTGGTATGGCACCATTCGAAGCTCTATATGGACGACTTTGTCGTTCACCTACATGTTGGTGGGAATCTACGGATATGATCTTACTTGGGCCCGATATGATTAGGGAGACTTCGGAAAAGATCGACTTGATTCGAAGGAGAATGAAAGCAGCGCAAGATAGGCAAAAATCTTATGCGGATAAGAGGAGGACAGATCTCGAGTTTGAAGTTGGGGACATGGTCTTTGTCAAAGTGTCTCCGTTACGAAACGTTGTTCGCTTTAGGTCCGTTGGGAAATTAGCACCAAGGTTTGTAGGGCCGTTTCCTATTAAGGAGAGGATTGGACGGATGGCGTATAGAGTGGAGTTGCCCGAGAGACTTAGTGGTGTACATGACATATTCCATGTGTCACATTTGAGGAAGTGCTTGCACGAGACCGCGGAAGTGGTAGAGCCGAGCTTGCTTAGAGAGGCGGAGATCGAGCGTGATGCGACGATTCGACGAGCTCCTACGTGCATTCTTGGGTCAGAGATTAAGAAGTTGAGGAATCGAGAGGTCAAACTAGTCAAAGTGCAATGGGGAGATGATGAGAGCGACGCTACTTGGGAGACGGCTCAGTCACTTCATACTGCATATTGCATATAAATGGCTGTATTTAGTAAAATGGATGTATAATGGTTGTATTATCATATAGTTGCTGCATTCGGGTGGATGGTTGTGCACGCATATAGAATTAATATGTATCATTAGGAATCTTTTGCATACATATTGGACGCATGACACTATCATGAATTGCACTAAGGAGGTCGACTGAATCAGTAGACCGCCTAATTTTGCATTAGATATGGACATATACACACACTGTGCATATAAACATTAAAGCATTAGAAGTCTTTTAAGGACAATGGATGCTGGTGTTTGATGGTTGAGTAGATGGACGATTAGATGGTAGGATATACATTCTTCTTGACTTGGAGATTTCGGGGACGAAATCCTTTAAGGAGGGGAGAATGTAACAACCCGTAATTTTATAACATTAAAATTCACAAATTAAAGTATACTTAATTTTTAGAAAAGAATTAAGTGGAATGGGTTGCGCAGAGAAATATATATATTGATATATATATATATATAAATTAAAAATTAAATAAATATGCGAAAAAGTTCAAAACAGCGAATTGGGAGGGGAGATAACCGAACCGGCCCATTTTTGAGGTCGACCCGAGCCTAGCTGGGTCGACTAGGGGTTAATCCAGGGTGTTTGGCTGTCAACCCGTGGGCCGATTCGCTCAAATGCAGGTTTTGCATTTGATTGGTTCTCATGGTTCAGGGTTAATCTAATGGTCCTAAATAACTTCCTACACCTATAAATACATCCTAATGCTAACCCTAAACCTAATTAAAATAGAATAGTTACCGTCGCCATGGAAATCAATGGAGCCGCCGCCAACTAAGAAAGAAGAAAAGCAAATTCAATTCTAATTCTCTCAACCCTAAAGCAAAGCAAAACTTTCTCTTTTCTTCTCTAAATTGTGAGTATGATGATCTTAACAAGATTATTATCATTTTAATTAGGTTGAGTTATGAATGGATTATGAGTAGATGATGTGAATTATCATATATGTTGTTGTAAACCCCTTTTGCTATCATGTATATTGTAAATCCAATGTTATGTGATGATGATATCTTATATGTTGTAAATCATGCTATGATGATGTTATGTATGTTGAAAGTTTCTATGCTAAGTTGTGATGAATCATACATGTTAAAAAGGCCATGATGTTACCATCTATGCTAGTTAGTTCATATTAATTAAATCATCATGTTTGGGTTATGTTGATCTATATGACAAGTCACATATGCAAGTTAGATTGGTTAGAAAAGTTATGAACATATGCCAAGACATCTATTATGGCACATAGAATTATGCTATGACATATGTGATATCCTATGCTAGTTCACACCATCATTATGTTGCCTAAAAACCCCATATGCAAGTTTATGTATAGATTTGGGCTATGATCATATCATGTAAATTGAGACATTTAACAAGTTGACACCTTTTGATCCTTAACATGTGTAGTTTATGCAAGTTTCACCCCTATTATGATTAGATTTGTTTTAATTGTCTATATGTTGTGATAATTTATCTTTGTGCTAGGTGTTAGACTATACAAGTCTAGCCTATATTATGCGTTGAATAAGCGAACGTATAAACATGGGGTAGGGGTAATATTAAGGATTTAATATTAAAAAGTTGGGGTGCAATTGATATGATTTTGCATGCCATAAGTGGATGGCCATAATTGAGTCAATTATGGACATCATTAAAAGTTGACTTAATTAATAATTTGAATAGGGAATTATTAAAACTGGGGTAAAAGATTTTAAGTGTTAATCAATGCCTAGGACACGAGGTTGGACTCGTTTGTGACGTAAACCTACCCGGACCCGCCCGGCAAATCCAGTGGTCACAAATGTCAGCCCAATGTGAGAGGTCCTAGGCCTAAACTAAAGCATAACGGTTGTAAAGACACGAGGTTAGACTCTTTTATGGTGTAAGACTGCCCGGACCCGCCCGGCAAATCCAGCTGCCATAAATGCCAGTCTAATGTGAGAGGTCTTTATGAGGTTATGGCCTGAATGAATTAAGAAATACTTAACCAGATAAACATGTAAAGTGGGACATGGGGGTTAAGTAGGTGCCTTGGGTGGCACGAGGAATCTAGGGGGTGCCCTTAGTGGCATGTGAAATACGATTAGTAAGACTTAACCAAACACACATGTAAATGAACATGACTAAGAGGGTTAAGTGGGATATACTAGTGACAAGCTTAGGTGGGTAGCTTGTGGGGGCCCATTTCGACCAGTATCCCAAACGTATCTTTGTGGGCTCGACCCAAGTCGAGGACGGGACACGCATGCTGGGTTTGACTGTAAGAGGCCAAAACGGGGAGCGGTGGCAACGCAAGTCCAACGGGTTTCGTATGCGTGTGTGGAGCCGGGCTGGTAGGTAAGACGTTGTTGCATCATGTAGGTATAAGCCGTGCGTTCTCAAGTTGTATCGGGTTGCCACTTTAGGGGAGTGATACACCCCACTGTGGGGCCAGCACGGGTATCTACGAGTAGGGAGCCGATCGAAAGTGGGTAGTGGGGTACACCTAGTGGAGATAGGGGCAGACGGCACCTATGTAGTCAGCTAGGGGTACGTAAGGCTATTTATAAAGTTTTTGTGTAAAGCAAGTGGGATCAAACAATAGGGTGACTGGTGTGGTGCAGTGTATTATTGTGCGGTGCAGTGTAGTAATCATTCGTTAGTAATTAGGTGTGCCTTTACCGTTATCTTAAACGCTATCTTTATCTTCCTAAGAGTTCATAGACGTTTACTTGTCTTCCAGCTTATGCCTTAGTCTAGTTATTTTGATAATAGTATTGTTAGAATTATCATACTCGCCAGACTTTATGTCTGACCCCCTCTATTTCTATCCTTTTTCCCCCTCCAGGTCCTCAGGTTGGGCCCAGCTCTAGTGGAGTTTGATTGAATTGCTTCATCTCTCTTTGGAAAGCTTGGACCGTTGAAGTAAAGTCCAGCTTGTTATCTTTTTAATGGCTATTTATGTAATGGGATTATGTATTTTGTTTTTATGAAGATGGATATTGTACTTGGTTATGATCTATGGTTTTATGATGTAACAAACATGTTTAATTTCCGCTGCAATAAAATGAAGTTTTAGATTTCCAAGTACTATTTACTATCTGTCTTGTTGTAATTTTTCTGTTCTATATTCACTTATAACCTCCATGGAAGTTAATGCATTCCCTTCGTGAGTGACATTAATGGACGTGGTGTGTTACAGTCTGGGCACAAATTTGCCTAGAAAACATGCTCAAAACGATATCGACAAATGCCCGAAGGCTTATAATGTTTCCCATGCAAAAAGGAAGACTCCAAGGCTTGCCGAAGCAACTTATAACACCCAAATTCACATGCACACCAAGAATCACAATAGAAATCACTGAAATGAAATCAAACTTCGTAAACTGAAAATGTTAACACACAAATCAATCAACACAACCAATAATCAAACCAAAAACATGCCAAAGACACACTAGACGAGAATGACTGCTTGAGGCATAGATGTGAGTTCATAGGAACTTACCTTTGATCTTAATATGGAAAGAGAAGCTCCAAAACAAAAAATGATCAACCTCTCTTCAAGAAGAACTCTAGAATCTCAAATCTAAGATCATATAAATAGAATTCCTTAGAGTTAGGTATTAGGAATTCATAGAGGAATAGGGTTGGAGAAGATAGAGATGTAGCTTACTTCTTTTATTTATGAATTTACACTTGATTTCTTTCATAAATTTGGATTCCTAAGATGAACTAGGGCTTAGGGATTTTGATTTCCCTTCCCCCATTTCTATTTTTACTTAAGTTTTTGGATGGAATGAAGAGGAGAGGGGTATAGTAGTTATAAGGGTGGACTAGGTTGTCTAACCCAAACCCAAGTCCAAAGTCCAAATTTTCACGAACCAGAAATATATCGATGTTTATAGTTTTCGATCACGTAAACGGTATTTTGAACTCAATGGAAGTGGTTTCGAGTCCAAACTCATCCACAAGCAAAATGTGACTTTTTGGACATTCATTCGGACGATGTTATATTTGAATAAAATATTTAAATATATTATCGTAAAATATGTGGATTGTTACAGACTTTCCCCTTAAAAAAATTGTGTCCCCGCAATTACTTAAGGAAAAACTCGAAAAGTAACAACCAAGCACCAACAAAAATCTATATGAAAGTAGATTAAGTCAAGAAATTCACTTTTGTTTTCATATGTAGTATATCATTTTATACTAAAATTCATTTATGAATAATCTTGTAAATTTTTAACTTTGAGTTATAAATCACTATATAACTTAAGTCCATACACGTATGATGTTCAAATCAAAGTCACGAACACATACGAGCATCTAATCAATTTTAACCATAAGTGGTTTCAATAAATTAGAATTTTCTTACTCAGATTCTATATATTATAAACCAATCCCCAAGATAGTTTCAACTCAAACTAGGAAACAACTGTGAATTCCTACTCATGAAAGGGACGGGACTCTAAGTTTATTTAGGCCAAGATTTCACAAAGATGAAATCAAATAAATTTGATTGGTCAAACAAGGATCTTGACATAAAATAGGATGTGAGGGTCCTTAGACTCGAGCTAAATCCTAAAACACGATTTCCTAAGAGAGACTTAGGAAAATGACCCTCGCCATAATATCTTATATTATTCCAAACTTAGCTCTGGTACCAAGCGTAACGCCCCATCTCTATACTTGCGTTAGCCAAGGCCATTGCAAGAAATGGTGTCGAATAACCCGAAGAATAAGGCTGTTGAGGAGAAACCATTCGTATATTAGCTTTGAACGAGTGTTAAACATGTCGGATAATGTTGTCTTACTTTTTAAATATCATGAGGAAATCCAACACATCTAATTCAAGTTCAAATCAACTACACAGTGGTTATATATAAATCGGAATCAATATTAAATACATAACAATAAAATTAGAGTCAGACATAAATATTCACATCATTAAGGCGGAAATAGATATGAATATAACATATGAGTATAAATACAAGTTAGTGGTCATAGTCGATCCACTATACAATAAAAGAATAGGTACAAGCTCTAGCCAAAAGAATATGTATACATGAGAATCACTGTCTCATATACATATATAATCAAAAACTACAACTCTAATGTAGATAGCAAAAAGCCAAGAATAGTCCCCGCTAGTGGTCTTGAAGAAGGACCTGTAGTACCTCACTTTGACCCGAGTTTTATTTATAAGAAAATAAACAATAAACGGACCAGTCTAGATGTACTTATCATAATAAACTGAGATAGAGATAGAGATAAATGTAGGTAATGACATATAAGCAATAGCAATCTATTCACGCATAAGTACGCAACCCCAAAAATGTCTAACCCACATCTCCAATAGATCCCCACTGCACAATCCTAACATCATGCACACCACACATAAGTTGAACCGAAGTTCCCCGCGAATCCGAAGATCGCCACCCATCATCATACAAGTTGAACCGAAGTTCCATGCGAATCCAAAGATCGCTTCCCGCGAATCCGAAGATCGCTAAACAACATGAACTGAAATTGCCTACGAATCTGAAGATCACCAAACAACATGAATCGAAGTTTCCCGTGAATCCGAAGATCACCAAACAACATGAACTGAAGTTCCTCGCGAATCCGAAGATCGCCAAACAACAAGAACTGAAGTTCCTCGTGAATCCGAATCACCTCAAACTAGTAAGTATAAGGGTTAAGCTACATGTTCCATAACCATTTGCTCTACTCGAATATTTATGAACAAGTTATATATTCCACAAGAAGTACGAAATGATCATTGCCACGGTGTTCAATCAAACGAGTCCAAGAATTAACCATCAATGCAAACACAAGAGTTCATAGTCCTTGTTTTTACTAAGGCGTTTAATTAGATTTCTCATACGACTGAAAAAAGGTTTATGAAATCATATACTAGTAGATAGTAAAACAATTAGGAAAATATCTTCATATAATGAAGTAGAGTTAGAAACCGTTTAGTAAAAGATTAGTTATCTACTAATAATATAAAACTCTTTTATACAATTTCGAAGTGGCACGCGTAATAGCGATCGAAATGAGGACCGATCTGAGAATTCACGTTTAAATAACATAAAAAAAATCTCACGACTATCGATTACGAATTTGTTCACCATGAATAAATCAAAAGTCCATGAAATCAAAACGTAGAAATCTGTGAACCAGAGAAACTGGAAAGTCATAAAAAGTTGAAATAGGCCGAAACTCGGCCTGGAAAGAGCCTGAATAGGCCTAGACTATTAACCGTGGTCTCCACCAGTCAACAACCCAAATACAGGATTCAAACGTCTGAATTGGGTTTTCCATATACATAAATCTCCGTCTATGACTCAGACGTTTGTATTTTCCAATTCATACGTCTGAATTGAAATTCAGACGTTTAAATGGGAAATTTCAGACTTCTAAATTCTGTTACTTCTGTTTTTTAATTATTCGTAGCATTTCAGATGTCTGACCTATAATATTCAGACATTTGAATCTGGGCTTGGGCATAAATTTGCCTAGAAAACATGCTCAAAACGATATCGATAAATGCTCGAAGGCATATGATGTTTTCCATGCAGAAATGAAGCATCGAAGGCTTGCCGAAGCAACTTATAACACCCAAATTCACATGCACACCAAGAATCACAATAGAAATCAATGAAATGAAATCAAACTTCATAAATTGAAAATGTCAACGCACAAATCAATCAACACAACCAATAATCAAACCACAAACGTGCCAAAGGCACATTAGACAATCACGAGTGCTTGAGGTATAGATGTGAGTTCATAGGAACTCACCTTTAATCTTAATATGGAAGGAGAAGCTCCAAAACAAAAAAAGATCAACCTCTCTTCGACAAGAACTCTAGAATCTCCAATCTAAGATCGTATAAATAGAATTCCTAAGAGTTAGGTATTAGGAATTCATACAAATTCAAGAGGAATACGGTTGGAGAAGATAGAGATGGAACTTTCCTCTCCTCTATGAACTTACACTTGATTTCCTTCAAAATTTGGATTCCTATGATGAACTAGGGCTTAGGGATTTTGATTTCCCTTCCCCTTATTTCTATTTTTACTTAAGTGTTTGGATTGAATGAAGAGGAGAGGGCTATAGGAGTTATAAGGGTGGACTAGGTTGTCTAACCCAAACCCAAGTCCAAAGTCCAATTTTTCACAAATCTGAAATATATCGATGTTTATTGAAACGACCCAAACTTCCCCATAAAGCAAAGCCCGGGTTGAATTGAGAACACGACAAATTAGAACACAAACAGAAGAACATTTCATTTCTTATTACAAAAAGTACATCAGAGTACAAGAATATATCAGAGTATGGATAAATATACAACAGAAAACATATCAGAGATTTAAATTCATTTAAATAGCAGCGGAAAAATAATACAAAATACAACTGAAAGAAATACACGGTTATAGAGCTTTCCGAATATCACTTCAGCTGTGAACCAGGATTCTGTGAATATAATATCTATAAAACCAAAACCATTAGCTGCCCGTGTGGAAAATATGGGCACCCAGAGTTTAGGTTAAAACAATAAACTCCAGGTTAGTCATGGGACTGGTGTGAGAACTCAAAACAGTTATTAAACTTGATTTTCAAGTTAGGAAAATCACGGGACCACATCGTATAACACGGAACGGGCTTACTCCACATGAAAATTAGTTTGAAATAAAACAACGCAATGCTTTTTGAAAAAATGAAGCTATTATAAGACTCAGGTCCCATCACACAATGCAACGCAAGCCGGAGGACAGAATTTTCCCTTATAATAGCCAAATATGCTTGATACGTTATAAAACAAAATCATTTTGATATTATAAGTGCATAGTGTTTAAAAAACTTCAAATATAAATGTATCAATCATAGACGGCATGGGTACCATATATCATGTCGCCATACTAGTTCTATAATCAAAACCGCATGATGTCGTATTCGAAGTTGGATTTCCATCATGAACCAAGGCAAGGGATCGTCCTTACCGAATTCGAGACACTCTAGCCTGTGCCTTAAGACTCAGACTCAGGTGAGCCCTTAGGAGCTCCAGGGTCGGTCCACAAATACATTAATGGATTGGTTATGCCTGAACAATACGTTTCCCCGCCCTATGGGGCGTAAATCTAGAGCCACTAGGGACTCAAATCCGAGGTACCTCACTTTCCAACATCCACATAAGTAAAAATGTATGGGCTCCATACCATGACACCACTTCTAGCTAAAAAGAAACGCATGTCCTCCCTTGGGTCCTTCTCCCGTTTCTGGTTCATAACGGGGTGTGAGGCTCGCGAAGTAACGCTATACACAAAGCTATGCTAATTAAAGCTGTGCTTTGATCATCATCCACAAGACTCTGCTTTTCAATAAAAGCCTTGATCATTAGCATCTCAGCATGTCACATTGTCAATCCATACCATACCATTGATTTCTGCCAATATATAACCTTTAAGATCGTACGTCTCAGAGAAGGGTGTTAAGCAAGAGGATAAATCCTCTGCCACCAAACAGATATATATTTAGCAGAGATCAACGAATACAGCATAAAGGAATACAACGTCAGACATACCATCCATTTACAAGTCCATTCTGGGTCTGAACGAATCCGGAGGCACCTTATTCCTCGTCCCATATGTCCAATACAGGAGAGAGGTCCCCGCATATCCATCGATCTCCAAGTATGCTTGGACGATCACCACTCATTACATTGTCTTGGGTGTACGACCTAATCAATACATCAGTAATCACCCAAACGATGTGAAGAACTCCGGTCTTCAACCACCATCTTCATCTTCGACTCTTGGTCGTCGTATTAATTATTCAGAATGGGTTAAACTCGATCTTTTCGAATAACTTACGTATTTTATAATCAATAATAAAGTGCTATTAAAAAAACACATCATACGCCTCATTCCGGTTCAGAATATTCTTTTATTAAAATATTCACATTTTTAGGGAAAGGTTCCCATTAATTTTATCAAAGATAAATTCCTTTAAATTTATTCTTTAATCTTCTTAAAATTAACAAGATACATTAAAACACCAATTTGGTTTTAATCTCCAAAAATCATTACTTAATGATTATTCAAATTTAAGAAAATTAATCTTATCTTTAACTGGGTAAAAGAACCAATGTCATTAAAATCACAGTTTACGACAAACCCAAAATCATCTTCCATTAAATATGGAATCTTTACAGAAATCAGATCAATATATAATCGATATAAATTTCTGTATCAAACTAATAATATAAATGGAATAATGGCAAGGCCTTTTAAATTCCATATATAGTAACAGTCTTCATTCGCAGAAGCTCATCTCGATTATTACCAAATCGAATTCATTTCAATTCCAATTTAATATATTAAACTAGAAAACTTTACTTTGGAAAATTTCCATTTAAATCTTAATAAAAGATTTATAAATTCCAAAATTGTATTTTTCACTGTTCATCGGGTTAAAGAACGAATGTCTTTAAAAACACAGTCACAATAAACCCAATTCACATTTCATTTTATTCCAATTACCAAATATAATTGGAAACTATAATAATTTTAATTAAAAGATTTATTCTTTTCATACGGGGTTTAAGAACAGTGTTATTGAAGACACCATTCACGACAAACCCAAAATCCAATTTATTTATTTATTTTAAAAACATTGGATTATTATTCTAGTTAATAACTAGTTCGTTTTGATAAAAATATATTTTTATCTTTACAAAATTGGAATTTTTCATCCAAATTCTTTTTGAATCATTTATTATGATTTTACATAAATTTTCCATATTTTTAATAATTTTATCAAGGCCCGTACAGTCGGTTTCCAATAACGACCACCGAACTACATCCATAGCCACCTTTTTTAAAATTTGATTTGGACATAATTCAAAATCCAACCGTTAGATTTCAAATCTCTTATATTCATTGGAAGGCTCTTTTCAATACGAATCCAACGGTCCCGGTTTTAGGAGAATCCGACGGTCGGATCTCCCATTACGCCAATTTGAAGTTAATGGTCAAAATTCGTGAACGGTCGCTGCGCGGCGCGTTCTATTCAGGTCATTTAAATATATATAATATATATTTTATATATATCGTCGATTTCCATTTAGATCATATTTATAAAATATTTATAATTTCATTTTGAAACGCTTCCAACCTCATTTTCAATTCTAAATAAAAATTGAATATTCTATATCTTTATCATATTAAAATGATAATATTTTCAAAATATTATATTTTGAAATCACTTCTTTACAACATTCATTATAAAATGAATAAAATCGATTGATAAACCCGTTTGGGTTGAAATGGCGTTTACTACTTAACTCGGCTTCACATTTCAATATTTTTGTGTCTATCTAAAATCGGACATCAAAATCATTATTTTATTCTTCACTGAATATTATTTTAAAATATTCGTTATTTTAAAATAATCTTTATTTTAAAAGATACTTTATTATAACACATTCTTTATTATGTAACATTCTTTATTATGTAACATTCTTTATTACATAACATTCTTTATTATATAACATTATTTATTATATAACATTCTTTATTGCGTAACATTATTTATTAGATAACATTCTTTATTATATAACATTATTCATTATTAAAATACACATGTTAAGTGTAACATTTCTAATGACAAATCCTATTTTGACAAGTAATTCTTTTTATTTAAATATATATGTTAAAAACGATGCTTTTAACTAACAAATACATTTTAACATGCATTTCTATTTATTCTATTTAACATATAAAATGTCCTTTTAAAATGGCAAAACATATTTAACATGAACTTCTATTTATTCTATTTAACATATAAAATGTCCTTTTAAAATGACAAAACATGTTTAACATGAATTTCTATTTATTCTATTTAACATATAAAATGTCCTTTTAAAATGGCAAAACATGTTTAACATGAATTTCTATTTATTCTATTTAACATATAAAATGTCCTTTTAAAATGTTCTTTTACATTAAAATGTTCTTTTCATTAAAATTTTCTTTATTTCCGAATCAGAATGCGACTCAATCAATTACCATATAATTTCAGTTATATGGATTTCACACATCGCATGTATGCAACAATAATGACAAATAATCATTAAACAGTCCATTCACATCCAGAGTGAAATTCACAACTGTGTGAGCATTAAAATAAATAAATAACGCTCATTACAGCTTGTCAATCCATTGATTGACATAAAACTAAATATTGGGAATAGTGTATGTCAAATATCATCCCAATACCAGTGTGGGGTTTTCAAACAACAACAGTGAATTTAAATAAATTATTGGTTAACAAATTTAACCAATTCTAATCCAGTTTGAATTATTTTTCTAATTAGCCAATTTTAATTCCAATCACTACATCAATATTAACATTATTTTTAATATGTTAGTCATCACAACATCACAAATAATCCCACAATATAGTCAATTTAAATCGTCCATGGTCTGTGGACGAGGAAGGTGATCTAAAAGGCACCATATACAATTTATGATGATTAAACTGATAAAAATCTAAACTGGCAATTCTATATATATTTTTCAGTTATGGAAATAAATAAATAACTATGCAGAATTTTTAGTGAGGAGTTCTCACCTTGATCGGTTTTGAAATCGATTGAATAACGATGGTTTTCAATTGAATTAAACCGCACGTTTAATTAAACCAAAAATTCCATATAACCCCAATACTGTCTAGATTTATTCCATCATGTAGAGCTTGCTGAGATGGTTACAACGCTTCTTGAATCGTCCGATCCTGATAACGTAGTAAAAAGTTATGGTATTTTGAATATTAATTACATTAATAACCAATTAAAATTATAATTAAGATTTTAATTACATTTCCAAGTCAAAGATTAAGACCGTCATCTTCTTCCTTAATCAGCCGTTCTCCAGGTCCACCGAAACAACCTATAGCCGCCCCTTAGGGTTCCAATTTCACGCCGCCACCGTCGCTGGTTACCAGATCCGACTTCGCCATCCCCTCCGCCTACGTGGACTGACCCCCAGCCCTAGCCTCTCCCAACTCGATGGTCATTCCTCCCCATACGGCGGTTCTAACGGCGCCACTTCCCAAGCAAAATCCGGCCACCTCGTCGATCCTTAGACGATCACCACCATACAACCCCACCATCTCGCCAAGCTCTTCCATATTCCTTCAAGAAGCATCGGGTTTTATTGATTGGATTAAGAGAAATTTAGGCTCGAATTTCAGAAGATTTCTGCCATTCATGAGTATGTGCGACGGCTCAGTTGAAATGGGATTAGGGTTCCCGTATTTCAACCGTTTTTATATAGTATATTTTAATTTATTTAATTATTTAATTATTTAATTCAGAAATAACTGGTTAAACCATCTGAACTCCAAACGAGACCCAACGACTATCATCCCTAGCCAATTATCCCCAATTCGGACACAATGGAATATGTCTCGTAAGCCAATTCGACTGTTTCGATTAGTTTTCGTCAAAATTAAAATATAAATCAATGTATATTAAATTTGAACGTACATTTTAATTTACTGGGGCCACATACTAACTCCAAAAATAAAAAAAAAATAACTCTAGCTATTTTTTGATGATACGGTCCTAACAAAATTAATTTCATCGAATTTGGATATCGTATGAAAAATGGCCATTTTCTGGTCCATCCAAATTGACTTAAACTGACAAAACATGTTTTCTTTTTCCATTCTCACATATTAATTCCAAAAATTATGAAAATTGGAATCTAACAATAATTTGACATTCCGGATCCAACAAAAGTGGTTTCGTCGAAAACGGAGGTCGTTTGCAAAATGGCTATTTTTAAGGGCTATATATTATTTTAAAATATATATAAATTCTACAGCGACTTTTCTGAATTTTAACCTGGACATAACTTATTTATAAAGTGAAATCTCGGTTTCTTACATTCGTTAGAAAGATATAGTTAAATCGATTCTAACGTTTCTTGTTTCGTCCAATTTTGACTTAAAGTGAATTTTGTATACTCAATTGAAATTAGAAATCGAATTTTCAAACTGCCGCGCCATTTCAGGCTCATTTTATAATTAAAATAAATTTATACGTTCTAATTTCGTTTAAAATAAATTTTTAGTCGTTATTATTTAAAATAAATCATTTTAAATATTCAAAATCCATTAAAACAGTTAAAATAAAAAAAAATTAAATTGGTTCTGAAATTCCGGGTTGTTACAATCTCCCCCACTTAAAATCTTTTTGTCCTAAAAAAGGAACGGAGATGAAAGTTGTTTAACTAACCAACTAAACTTTCAATTCTAATCAATTTTCAATTTCAATTCAATATTAATTTTGATTTAGCTAAATTTATCATTCTTTCTCATATTGGTTAAATTAATTATCGTTCCAATATTTTAATTAGTTAAACTAATTATCAAACATCACAACCAGCAATCAATTAGTTGATTAACTTTTTAAATATGTATAACTTTTATATATAGTCAAAAAACATATTTTTAGTGCAAATCACAGTAATAAACTCTAACTAAGTTTTGGTTCTCACACCTGCCAATTGGAAATATATAGATATCCACTTTCGGCACTCGAACATAAACATTGATGACGCTAGCTATCATCAGAATCATCTTCGGGCAACTAGAATGTGATCCTATATCTATCTAGTATCTGAGGCTTCGAATATACATCTAGTCAGACATACACTCAAAATCTCCCTATGCTAGATTGTCCAAATTCAATTTAAAATAATATACTCAAATACGTATTTTAAGATAAAATTTTTAAAACTATTTTTTATATATATAAATAATACTCTTCGAACTCATTCTAGGATGCTACTGATCCTATCTCTAACGAGTGATTCTTATAGGATGTTGCTAATCCTATCTCTGATGAATTCTTTCATTTGGTTCTAATGTGTCTTGTTCTCGAGCTCTGTAAAACCAAAGCTCTGATACCAAATGAAATGATCCAAACTTCCCCGTAAAGGAAAGCCCGGATTGAATTGAGAACACGACAAATTAGAACACAAACAGAAGAACATTTCATTGCTTATTACAACAATTACATCAGAGTACAAGAATATATCAGAGTATGAATAAATATACAACATAAAACATATTAGAGAGTTAAATTGCATTTAAATAGCAATGGAAAAATAATACAAAATACAACTGAAAGAAATACATGGATACAGAGCTTTCCAAATATCGCTTCAGCTGTAAACCATGATCCTGTGAATATAATATCTGCAAAATCAAAACTACTAGCTGCCCGTGTGGAAAATATGGGCACTCAGAGTTTAGGTTAAAACAATAAACTCCAGGTCAGTCATGGGATTGGTGTGAGAACTCAAAACAGTTATTAAACTTGATTTTGAAGTTAGGCAAATCAAGGGACCACGCCGTATAACACGGAACGGGTTTACTCCATATGAACCTTAGTTTGAAATAAAACAACGCAATGCTTTTTAAAAAAAGGAAGCTATTATAAGACTCAGGTCCCATCACACAATGCAACGCAAGCCGGAGGACAGAGTTTTCCCTTATAATAGCCAAATATGCTTGATACGTTATAAAACAAAATCATTTCGATATTATAAGTGCATAATGTTTAAAAAACAACTTCAAATATAATCATAGACGTCATGGGTACCATATATCATGTCGCCATACTAGTTCTACAATCAAAACCGCATGATGTCGTATTCGAAGTTGGATTTCCATCATGAACCAAGGCAACGGATCATCCTTACCGAATTCGAGACACTCTAGCCCGTGCCTCAGGACTCAAACTCAGGTGAGCCCTTAGGAGCGCTAGGGCCAATCCACAAAAACTTTAGTGGATTGGTTGTGCCTGAACCATACGTTTCCCCGTCCTATAGGGCATAAATCTAGAGCCACTAGGGACTCAAATCCGAGGTACCTCACTTTCCAACATCCACATAAGTAAAAATGTCTGGGCTCCATACCATGACACCACTTCTATCTAGAAAGAAACGCATGTCCTCCCTTGGGTCCTTTTCCCGTTCATGGTTCATACCTGGGTGTGAGACTTGCGAAGTAACGCTATACACAAAGCTATGCTAATTAAAGTTGTGCTTTGATCATCATCCACAAGACTCTACTTTTCAACAAAAGCCTTGATCATTAACATATCAGCATGTCACATTGTCAACCTATACCATACCATTGATTTCTACCAATATATAACCTCTAAGCTTGTACGTCTCAGAGAAGGGTGTTAAGAAAGAGGATAAATCCTCCACCACCAAACAGATATATATTTAGCAGAGATCAACGAATACAGCATAAAGGAATACAACGTCAGACATACCATCCATTTACAAGTCTGTTCTGGGTCTGAACGAAATCGGAGGCACCTTATTCCTTGTCCCATATGTCCAATACATGAGAGAGGTCATCGCATATCCGTCGATCTCCAAGTACGCTTGGACGATCACCACTTATTACCTTGTCTTGGGTGTACGGCCCAATCAAGACATCAGTAACCACCCAAACAATGTGAAGAACTCCGGTCTTCAACCACCATCTTCATCTTCGACTCTTGGTCGTCGTATTAATTATTCAGAATGAGTTAAACCCAGTCTTTCTGAATAACTCGCGTATTTTATAATCAATAATAAAGTGCTATAAAAAAACACATCATATGCCTCATTTCGATTCAGAATATTCTTTTATTAAAATATTCACATTTTTAGGGAAAGCTTCCCATTAATTTTATCAAAGATAAATTCCTTTAAATTTATTCTTTAATCTTCCTAAAATTAACAAGATACATTAAAACACTAATTTTGTTTTAATCTCCAAAAATCATTACTTAATGATTATTCAAATTTAAGAAATTAATCTTATCTTTAACTGGGTTAAAGAACCAATGTCATTAAAAACACAGTTCACGACAAACCCAAAATCATCTTCCATTAAATATGAAATCTTCACAGAAATCAGATCAATAAATAATTGATATAAATTTTTGTATTAGACTAATAATATAAATGGAATAACGACAAGGCCTTTTAAATTCCATATATAGTAACAGACTTCATTCACAGAAGCTCATCTTGATTATTACCAAATCGAATTCAATTCAATTCCAATTTAATATATTAAATTGGAAAACTTTACTTTGGAAATTTTCCATTTAAATCTTAATAAAAGATTTATAAATTCCAAAATTATATTTTCACTGTTCATCGGGTTAAATAACGAATGCCTTTAAAAACACAGTTCACAATAAACCCATTTCACATTTCATTTTATTCCAATTACCAAATATAATTGGAAACTCTAATAATTTTAATTAAAAGATTTATTCTTTTCATACGGGGTTTAAGAACAGTGTCATTGAAGACACCATTCACGACAAACCCAAAATCCAATTTATTTACTTAATTTGAAAACATTGGATTATTTTTCTAGTTAATAACTAGTTCGTTTTGATAAGAATATATTTTTATCTTTACAAAATTGGAATTTTTCATCCAAATTCTTTCTGAATCATTTATTATAATTTTACATAATTTTTCCATATTTTTAATAATTTTATCAAGGCCCGTACAGTCGGTTTCCAATAACGGCCACCGAATTGCATCCATAGCGACCTTTTTCAAAATTGATTTGGACATAATTCCAAATCCAACCGTTAGATTTCAAATCTCTTATATTCATTGGAAGGCTCTTTTCGATACGAACCCAACGGTTCGGTTTTTGGAGAATCCGACGGTCGATCTCCCGTTACGCCAATTTGAAGTTAATGGTCGAAATTCGCGAACAGTCGCTGCGCGTTCTATTCAGGCCATTTAAATATATATAATATATTATATATATATATATCGTCGATTTCCATTTGGATCATATTTATAAAATATTTATAATTTCATTTCGAAACGCTTCCAACTTCTTTTTCAATTCTAAATAAAAATTGAATATTCTATATCTTTATCATATTAAAATGATAATATTTTCAAAATATTATATTTTGAAATCACTTCTTTACAACATTCATTATAAAATGAATAAAATCGATCAATAAACCCGTTCGGGTTGAAATGGCGTTTACTACTTAACTCGGCTTCACATTTCCATATTTTTGTGTCAATCTAAAATCGGACGTCAAAATCATTATTTTATTCTTCACTGAATATTATTTTAAAATATTTGTTATTTTAAAATAATCTTTATTTTAAAAGATACTTTATTATAAAACATTCTTTATCATGTAACATTCTTTATTATATAACATTCTTTATTATACAATATTATTTATTATATAACATTTTTTATTACGTAACATTCTTTATTATATAACATTCTTTATTATATAACATTATTCATTATTAAAATACACATGTTAAGTGTAACATTTCTAATGACAAATCCTATTTTGACAAGTAATTCTTTTTATTTAAATACATATGTTAAAAATGATGCTTTTAACTAATAAATGCATTTTAACATGCATTTCTATTTATCCTATTTAACATTAAAAATGTCCTTTTAAAATGGCAAAACATATTTAACATGAATTTCTATTTATTCTATTTAACATAAAATGTCCTTTTAAAATGGCAAAACATGTTTTTCTATTTATTCTATTTAACATATGAAATGTTCTTTTAAAATGGCAAAACATGTTTAACATGAATTTCTATTTATTCTATTTAACATATAAAATGTCCTTTTAAAATGGCAAATCATGTTTAACATGAATTTCTATTTATTCTATTTAGCATATAAAATGTCCTTTTAAAATGGCAAAACATGTTTAACATGAATTTCTATTTATTCCATTTAACATATAAAATGTCCTTTTAAAATGGCAAAACATGCTTAACATGAATTTCTGTTTATTCCATTTAACATATAAAATGTCCTTTTAAAATGGCAAAACATGTTTAACATGAATTTCTATTTATTCTATTTAACATATAAAATGTCCTTTTAAAATGGCAAAACATGTTTAACATGAATTTCTATTTATTCTATTTAACATATAAAATGTCCTTTTAAAATGGTAAAACATGTTTAACATGAATATCATTTATTCTGTTTAACATATAAAACGTCCTTTTAAAATGGAAAAACATGTTTAACATGAATTTCTATTTATTCTATTTAACATATAGAATGTCCTTTTAAAGTGGCAAAACATGTTTAACATGAATTTATATTTATTCTATTTAACATATAGAATGTTCTTTTAAAATGGCAAAACATGTTTAACATGAATTTCTATTTATTCTATTTAACATATAAAATGTCCTTTTAAAATGGCAAACCATGTTTAACATGAATTTTTATTTATTCTATTTAACATATAAAATGTCCTTTTAAAATGGAAAAACATGTTTAACATGAATTTCTATTTATTCTATTTAACATATAAAATGCCCTTTTAAAACGGCAAAACATGTTTAACATGAATTTCTATTTATTCTATTTAACATATAAAATGTCCTTTTAAAATGTTCTTTTACATTAAAATGTTCTTTTCATTAAAATTTTCTTTATTTCCGAATCGGAATGCGACTCAATCAATTACCATATAATTTCAGTTATATGGATTTCACACATCGCATGTATGCAATAATAATAACATATAATCATTAAACAATCCATTCACATCCAGAGTGAAATTCACAACTGTGTGAGCATTAAAATAAATAAATAACGCTCATTATAGTCTGTTAATCCATTGATTGACATATAACTAAATACTGGGAATAGTGTATGTCAAATATCATCCCAATACCCGTGTAGGGTTTCCAAACAACAGTGAATTTAAATAAATTATTGGTTAACAAAATTCTAATCCGGTTTGAATTATTTTTCCAATTAGCCAATTTTACTGTTTAATTTATAAATAGATATTCATAATTTAATTCCAATCACTACATCAATATTAACATTATTTTTAATATGTTAGTCATCACAGCATCACAAATAATCACACAATACAGTTAATTTAAATCGTCCATGGTCTGTGGACGAGGAAGGTGATCTAACAGGCCCGTATACAATTTATGATGGTTAAACTGATAAAAATCTAAACTGGCAATTATATATATATTTTTCAGTTATGGAAATAAATAAATAACTGTGTAGAATTTTTAGTGAGGAGTTCACACCTTGATCGGTTTTGAAATCGATTGAATAACGATGGTTTTCAATTGAATTAAACCGCACGTTTAATTAAATCAAAAATTCTATATAACCCCAATACTTTCTAGAATTATTCCATCGTGTAGAGCTTGCTGAGACGGTTCCAACGCTTCTTGAATCGTCCGATTCTGATAATGTAGTAAAAAGTAATGGTATTTTGAATATTAATTACATTAATAACCAATTAAAATTATAATTAAGATTTTAACTACGTTTCCAAGTCAAAGATTAAGGTCGTCATCTTCTTCCTTAATCAGTTGTTCTCCAGGTCCACCGAAACAACCCATAGCAGCTCCTTAGGGTTCCAATTTCACGCCGCCACCGTCGCCTGTTACCAGATCCGACTTCGCCATCCCCTCCGCCTACGTGGACCGCACCCCCAGCCCCAGCCTTGCCCAACTCGATGGACGTTCCTCCCCCATACGGCGGTTCTAACGGCGCCACTTCCCATGCAAAATCCGGCCACCTCGTCGATCCTTAGACGATCACAACCGTACAAACCCACCATCCCGCCAAGCCCTTCCATATTCCTTCAAGAAGCATCGGGTTTATTTATTGGATTAAGAGAAATTTAAGCTCGAATTTCAGACGATTTCGGCCATTCATGAGTATGTGCGGCGGTTCAGTTGAAATGAGTATAGTTCATGTGGCTAACAAGCCTCCACAGAAAATCATTCCCGTGCTGACACGTGTACTCAAATCCAAAGCGTCTCCATTTTTCATTGGAGAGGTTAATGCCAGTTTGTTTTCGTCCTAAATCTGAAGTGCCTCTGTTTTCCATTGCAAAACGTAATAGCTCAATTTTTTTTTTTTTTTTTCATTTCCGATCCCTGCAAAATATCCCTAAATCGGTATCCACTTTGAATTTTTTATCATTGAACATCCGTCGCTTTGACCTATGATGAAATATCTTTATGCGATGCATCAACTGGTACGTCGATCCACCATGCTAGGCGATAGCGATCTTTTTGTTTGGCTTTAATTCAGATCGACGAATAGGTTAGCAATTTTGGCGATCTTCCTCTCTGCCTGAAATACATTTGGTAATTGATATCCACTGTGAAAGAAGATTGTTGGTTAAACCACATGCTGAAAATTAATTTTTTTTGGTGCTTGAGGCCATTTGTTGAAAGCTAATATTTCTTCTGTATTTACAGGTTCCATCGCAAAGATTGGTGCCAGTTTTAGTTCATGCTAGATCTGAAGCGCCTTTGTTTTCCATTGCAAAACGTTATGCCTCCTTTTTTTTTTTCATTCCCAATACCTGGAAAACAGCCCTAAATCAGTTTACACAACTTCTAATTTTTGTATCGTTGAACATTGTTGCTTTGCCCTGTGGTGAATTTGACAGGTCGATCCACCACGCTAGGCGGTAGCTATTCAGCTTCAATTCAGATCGTGGAATAGGTTAATAATTTTGGCGGTCATCCTGTTCTCCATCAAAAAAGTCAGTATTTGATATCCATTGAGAAAGAGAATTGTTGGCTCTATCATATGCTTAAATTTTTTTTAGGTGCTTGAGACCGTCTGCAAAAAATTAATATTTCTTTTGTTTAGCAGGTTCCACACTTTTTATTCAGTACAAGTCAAATCCCCAACTTTAGAAACATGCACTCAAAGTCTAGCATCCACCATTTTCAGGTACCTTGAACTGTCTACCCATTTTGGATAATTTATCCTATTTTATATTTTAAATGGTACTGAATTGTTGCGTATTTAAAGCTAACATATATCCTTACTAACTATCCTATATATCACCGTCAACTATATGGTAGACAAACATATTATAAATAAACTTATTCCCACCACGCTGCGTATCCCTACTGTTTTATACTATCCTATTTTATCACTAACTATGTGGTAAACAAACACAATCCTATTCTATTGTACATGTCATGTATTCCTACTGTTAAATATATAGATAATTAACAGTAACATAATTATAAATGGAAAAATTGCAAATAAATGTAATTTTTTATAAGAAGGCGTAATGCATAATGATGTTACAGATGTATAACTAACAGGCAGTATATTTCCATTAATTTATCAATAATGCCTAGGATCCGTAATTTAGATGAATTAATAAGAGTGTAATGTTGCGGTCATTCATACTTTGTACAACCCACTTAAAACAAACATAGTAAAGTGGGGTGCGGACTCCTTTAGCTCACAATAGTCTGGAAGATGTTTTGTCTAAGAAATATGTAAAACCATGTATGTTTCCGCCTAAACATGTTACTATTACTATTATATTAAGCACTAATAACTATGTTTACTCATTTGTTTTCTTCTAACAACGTGTTAAGCTATTCTTATAGTTTATTTGCATAATTTGGTCAACTTAGTTTTGCTTTCCTACTGAATCCAATATTTCAAACATGTTTAGGACAGGAAGGTCGAGGCTGATTCCCGACTGTTGGATAATGTGATACATGTACATATGTGTTCAAACATCTATTCAATAATTTTTACGTCGGTGTTGAATTAGTATTAGGTTCTAAATGTTTACCTTTCATATACATGATGTACCCAGTATTTTTGGTTTGGCCATCAATGAACGTTTTGGCTAACCCTCGCATAAATTTCTGGTTAAAATCAATTAGACAATGAAGTTGATATGAAATCATTAATTGATTGAAAACTTCTTTGTTTGTAGGTTATAACGATGCCTGCATTTGATGAATGATATATTTGAACTCAGCAATTTTTTTGCTTCAAGTAACATTCCACAATCATCGTTGTGGAAAATTGCATTATTTTATACAGTTGCCATATTTCATCAAAAACTGAAATTCAATTAAATTATTCAAGAAAAAAAATTCAATAGTATTTTCTTTTCTTTGGCGATTTAATTTAACATAAACATAGAGTAAGTATGCACGCAATTGATATTGTACAACAACCATCCCTTTAGATGTAGTACTATTGCTTCTATGGAAGGTCTATTGTGATAATGGAAGATACGCATTCTTCTCATTATATGTTATCTTACAGTGAGCTATATTTTATATTTTTTACCCATTCAAGAGCAAGAGAACATGAAATTTGATATAGTTACCTGTTCTTTTATTCCGTTGAACCAGGGTAATTTTATTGCGTGATTGATCGAAAGAATGTCAAATATGACTATCAAATGATCATAACTTCAATGGTAAGAAAATTTGACTACTGATGTAACATGATTTGTTATTGAAAATCTAAGACTAGATTATTCGTTATTCACATAGGCTCCTACAAAAAATTGCCATGGATAACAGCTATAGCATGACATTTTTGGAGTTGACAAACATAATAATTGGAAGTTATCGAGCACACTACATCATTTTTGAAAAAGTGCAATGCTAATGACATATAAAACCACATTAATGAAAAAATAGCACCGTTCAATTAAGTTTATGTTATGAATGATATGCCTCATAAAATTTAAAACTAACATTTAGGTTTCCAAATTAAAATGAAATATTTCTAATTAAACACATGGTGACAAATCAAAAAACAAGTAGAGAAAGAGTGAAAAAAAAAACATTTTTTTGTAGATTTGCACAGTTTTTTTTTTTTTACTTGGATTGATTTATAAACTGAAATTAGCTTATTTCAAAATTTTTATTAATGCGGTATAACAAAAAACAATTTCTATTAACAAATATTAGATATATAATCTGTAACTAATATGTGGTAAATTTTACACTATTTTTTCACTACTTTTATACTATTGAAATCGTACTATGTCATTCCACATCCATGCTTTCATGATTTAACCCTATCTATATATTTCTAACAACTCTATTATTTAGATTGGTATATCATCCATTTATTACTATTCACACGGTAAGTCATAAATTTTTATTGTTTTTGGCTAAATTCGTTGAAGGAGGATGAAGCCGAACTGAATCCCTGGAGCAGAGATCTTTAAATTGCCAGTGTTCTGGTATTACTGATTTTTAATTGTCTATTGAACTATTTAGGATTTTGTTTCATCCATTTTCTTTATGGCACATAAGATAGGATGCTCAATATTGCTTGAGTTTTACATGATGGATAGCCATAAAACTCTTCATAAATTGATTTTTTTTCCTTCTATCAAAGGTTGATGGAACTATATCTATTGAAAAACAAATTGATATGAAGCCGGTTTGTGGTATATATGAATATTGGTAGTTTCATCTGCTATAATACATTGATGTAGCAGCTATAATGGATGATAATACTATATTTTATTTGTTATAGTTGTGTTTATATGCTAAATATTTTACCTTATTTTTATTTGGTAGAAACTATGAATGGAGTCAACAAACACTCTCCTAAAAGAAGTTAAGCATTGGGTATGGAAAAGGCAATATGTCATTGCCACAATTATATGACTAGGTATACTTGCTCTTTTTCAAATATAACGACACTCAAGTTGTCTCAATTGGCTTCAGGTGTAGCTACGAATATTTTATAATTAATAAATTATAATATTGAGGAAAACTTCAGTGATCAAATGGGTTCAACTTAAACATAAAAAGGAGAGTTTTTGGACTACACATAAAAATTTAAACATACTAAAACAATAAAAATATAAAATTATATTGCATGAAATGAGCTAAATATAGTGCAAAATTAATTACCCAAACAGTAGAATTAACCAAGGTGAACATGGTTGTTTCAGTCCGATTCCTTCCTTTTCCAAACTATAAATTTATATTGTTGCTAACTTTAATTCGATTTTTCGTGACAGTTTCTTACATTTGTGATCCCTCATTTGTTAGTTTTTTCCTACATTAATGGGGCTTGCTTATTAAATATGAGGTTTATCCGTTTTCGTTTAATTTTATCTATTTTACTTTGAATATTGACAATAAATAGCAGCAAACTGACCTAATTTTCACATTTTTAAATAGATTAATTTTCCATATTATAAAATAAAACCTATTATCCGAATACAGTTTTCTATCTAAGGAGATCCCGTTCTTCCTTCACCATGTAGAGAAAAACATGTAACCAATATGTCCATTCCTCCATGTATATTTTACCACCTTTTTTATCGAAATACACACTTTTTTACGATATGAACTACAATTCACTTGAGCATGATTTAACACATTTGTAACTTTTTAGAAATTGGTTATTTCCTTCAATAAACTTTTACGTTATGCAGACAACATTTTAAGTGGTTTTGGGACATATAAGTTTGAATAGATTAAGATCCTTTGAAACAATATTTTTACAGAAGAAAATCAAAAGGCTGAAATGCCCTTGAAGCAAATACTGAGATGAATTTAATACATACCAATGGCCATGCATACAATATACAAAGTGAGCAAGGTGCACATGTATATGTAATTGAAAGTATATATTACTTCGTATTCATGTATAGCCCAGTATGGGCTATGTTGAAGGTTAATGACGTATTTGCAAAAGCAAAATTTTTCTCATTAGCATGTGCAAGGGAGTACGCAATATAGCATGTAAGTGTGACTTATTGAATGGCTGCATGTTTTGATTGTTTTCACCAAAGCGTGCAATTACTCCTTTTTTGCAGTACACATTATACTTTTTTCTGAAAGTCACATAGCATTGCGGCTGCAGTGTATACTACCCTATATAATGTACCATGGTACACTGTTGTTTCCCTAATAATGTTGCCCAGTTATATATAAAATTGAGTGGCTGAGAATTCGCATTTTAAACTGTCAAATTTCTCAATAGCTTTCTGTATTTATTATTTATTTCTATATGTAGCAGTGTTTTAAAGACCCAACCCAACCTCGGTTCGACCGCGGTTAACCTTCGACCTTGGAGCGCCATGACTCTTAAAATGAAATAACCTTGCGCGTTCACAGACCCGCGGTTTAACCTCAAAACCTATAAAAACCTCTGGTTCGACCTCTTTGAACCTCACGGTTCTTCAAATTTGCGAAAATATAATTACTTCACTCTTTATTTTTTACTATAATAAATTTAACAAATAATTTTATAGCAATTGTTATTAAATTTTGAATTATATAATTCATTATTATGTACATTTTACGAACTATTATTGAACCAATCCTCTTTTACTATAGAAAATTAGTAAATTTACAACTATAATTATTTCAATTAAGTAGTTTGGACACGGATGTTTGTCATAATTGCTTAAATTTTATCTATATTTAAATTAATTTTACATTTAAGTCAAAAAATAAAAATAAACTATCAGCGCGGTTCTCTCGGTCTGACCGGTTGAACCACGAAAACCTTGGACCTTTCACTGTCACGGTTTAACGTACGGTTCGGTCTTCACAACTATGATATATAGTTTAACCCTGCATAATTGTATGCGTTAATTTATTATAGATTTTAGCTTACGAAAGATTATTAACTGATCGGTAGGTTAAATAAATGACAGTTCAATTTTTTATAAGCCATATATAGGACAAATGAACAATTTGTTTGCGTATGTTTGGCATGTTATATATGCTTATTCCCTGTCTTCTCTTACGTCTTAATGAACTTTTTCCAACCTCAGATAGCCGAGACAATCCCAAGTTCCTCCTTTCTATTTATCAAACAGAATCTTGAAATCTCTTTGAAGTCAGTGGTGAGCGCTATACCACTCCAGCTTCAAGATAAATGATATGCAAAGAACTTTTGTTTTGTTTTGATCCATTATGATTTCTCTGTTGGAATATAATTTGAAATGGTCTTTTGCTATGTTGGTCCCTATATTCAAAGCGTCTATTCAAGTGAAAAGATGTGTCCATTCAAGCGAAGAGATGTGTTCGTTAAGTGAAAAGTCATGTCAGTTCGATGATCAAGAGTCGTGTCCGTTCAAGTGAAGAGTCGTGACCATTCAAGTGAAGAGTCATGTCGGTTCAACGAAGAGTCGTGTCCATTCAAAAAGTAGTGTCTATTTGTAGAGTATGTAATCCACTATATATATGTGGTCATTTTGTTATTTGTTGGTAAGAGAAAAACTAGAATTTTGTAAGGAAGTCAAGGAAGTTTGAAGGCAAGAAATTCCAAGAAGTTCTTCACTTAAATTAAACAATCTTCCTCTAATTTATATTTCTCTAACATTCTCCATGACTTCTACTGGAGTGAAGACAAAATATATTCTAATACTAAATAATATGATTTTTTTTGAATACATATTTGGTAACTTATTACTAATGTCCAAATTCATATTAAATTCATTTACTGACCACTAAAGGAAAATATGCTAAATGATTATCTATTAGAAAAGAAGATATATAAGTAGATATGTATGCAACTAAAGGTGGAGAGCATGGTTGAAGTACTGAAATTTTGCTCCAACACTTACAGACCTTGGACTGTTGATATATCCATAACTGAATCTATATTCCATAAATAAATCAATATTTGTGAACGTAGATAAATTAGTTTATTCGACAAACAAGATTGGATAATCGTTACTTCCCCACTATTTACCTTCAACCTATCTGTGTGCATCTATTCAAGTGAAGCAAAAGTATTATAAGCTGAATTTTAATTATTTATTTTCTTTTTTAGCAGAAATATTGATTAAAAAACATATGAATTTATTAGTGTTTCTCATTCATGAATTTCAAGGTGCATAAGAATAAAGCTAACATACATGGGTACGCTTTCTGTTTTTTCCTTTAGGTCCGCAACATGTTAGTAATGATGCATGTTATTTTGATGGTAGATTGCAGTAGTATTGAAGAAGTGGTTAGTTTGCCATGTTCTCATGTATGGATTTTATGATACGCCAACATTTTCTTCTTTTCGGATATACATGGTGCCCGATTTAAATTATATTTGCATATAAACACTTGCCAATTGCTAAATAATAACATATCAATGGTACATAACATCCAAAACAACTTCTCTTATATCCGTTGAAAATAAAGGAATATAGATTATAAACTACCATTTTTCGTTTTTTGTTCCCTTACCATCTCACGAATCAAAGTAATAATACCAAATGAACTTAACTTTTCCATCGTTGCAAAATTTGTACATAAGAAAAAAAAGATTGTCCCTGACTATGAACTTAAAAGACAAAAATAAAACCAGTTGTCCACATTTGTAACACTATTTAGTTTATCCATGTTTGCAAATATAACAAGAAGTTAAATAAAAAAACCAACATTGTGTCCTTAATTAAAGTTCGTAGGTTAAACTCAAGATTTTAATATATAATTGGAGTTTTACTTCATTCAAATTATTTTACATTTTTGGAGGAAGAATAGTTTCCAAGTAATTATGTTATTGACTCACTGGTATGATAACCATCTGAAGGACACTGTCCTTACTTATTTGCTACTGAAGTTGATATATTCCTCCCTTTGTTTCATTTCATGTTAGCACTTCTGTTAGCAAATACAGGAATAAAAAGTTTATCACCTTGTGTTTATGTCTGATTCTTTTCACAATTTTAAGCAATAGTTCTAATCTATTGTATTGCACCAACAACTGTTAATTATGCTTGGCTACTTGGCAGTTACGTGCACAATACCCTTTCATTAAAAAGCAACTTTATGCACATGGTTTAACATGGTGCAATTAATTCTGATTTTGTATCCAAAGAAAGCGAATAGGTTGATTTGAATAAGCTTTCTCAAACATGGATAAAGTGTAGTTTAACTCAATTCATACTACAAAGACATGCTACAATATGATGCATTCCATGCAAAGCCATTATGTTTGCCTTAGTTCCTTTCCATTTAGTGGGTCCCTTCAATCGATTTAGAAATACTATGATAGTGTTTGGTTTATTTGTGTTTTCAACGTTGATTACGAAAGATATGAAGATTTAAAGTGTATCGGATGTGACGAACCAAAGGCGGAGGGGGTGACGGAGGAGACGATAGATGGATGAAGTTGCTATTATTCTTCCGTTAAGTCGTTTTTTGTTTTATATGTTAACTTCATTTTGTAAAACGATCGTTTTTCATGATATGTGTGCGTCGTTCGTATTTTTATATGTACGAAAATCCAAAATTAAAAAAAAATATAAAGTGAACATATATAAAGGGAATGCACCCTTCCTTTAGCATTTCTGATATGAGAACCCTTTCATCCAAAGGCTACCTGCATGTAATTTTTATGGTTCAAGTTGGTGAAAGACTATTTCATTTTTCAAACTTCACTATAATTTTATTTTATACCAAAATTAATTTTGTAATAACTAATGTTAGCGTCATGAAATCTAATCTAATGATCTTTTGTTATAACAAAATAGGAAATTATTTGCGTCATGAAACATGAATTTGGAATGTTACATATGGATGTAGAGTATCTTTACTTACGTTGTACTAATTTTCAGTCAGCAAAACGTGTGCTTGTGTATGATGTAATGTACTTCAGAGCCCTGTGTTTGTACTTTTTTAGAATCATAATTTTCCGATTTTATGTATGTTAAAGTTGTTTTAAAATTAGAGGACCATTTTATGTTTAATTCACGGGGTTCCTATTTATAACTTTCTTATCAAAGGTGCATAATTCAGCTATCTTTGCTCATACTATCCTGAAGAATTATTTCAACAATTATAGGATAACTGCTGTGCTCATGAACATATGCACAAAGCTGGGATATTATTTTATTATAGATATACATGTGTATTTAATGGGAAGCTTTAGAGCAGGCAACAACCTAGCACAATTAACGACCACTGCCATTAGTCATGGTTGTTCCATGCTACTGAGCAGTCTAAAGATACCCACCACGCACGAACTCAAATATTCTCTTTTTAAATAGTTATGTATGAATTTCACACTAATATATGACAAACAACTTACGTGCCGCCCATCAACGTGGTTTTCTATAGGTTTTAATATCAGAAAAAAAAAAAAAATCATGTGTCAATGTGTACGCAAAGCAAATCAAAGTAAGAAAAAAACATTTTACTAAGCCATGTTCAATCTGAATAACAGAAAATAGTATATTAGATTTTAAATTTGCTCATACAAAATTAATTGCTACACTTTAAAGTTAGAATCTATATGACTAAGTATACAAATATTTAAACAAAAACCATAATTGCAACCATCAAAAGCTTCGGGTTTTTAAGAGTTCTGTAAATGGCGTCTTGGTCATCTCTCCTTCCCTTCTAACACCTTCTACCGCTTCTACTCTCCACAAAAACGCGTCTTTCTTCAATATTTCTCCTCTACACAATCCGCCTCTCAGATCCAAGCTTACGCTGCGCGTGGAACTCCTATAACCCTAATTTCGTATTCTGATTTGAAGCTTATATGTCATCGGAGCAAAACGTCGACGGCCTACTACCTTCTTCCTCATCGGATCTGTGCTTTCAACGCACAGAATGCTTCTGGCTCCTCTTCGATTCCTGCGCAGAGAGATTTCAGGAAACTACCTTACGGTTCTTCAACTGATCTTTCTGGGTTGTATTTGGAGCATTGTCACTGTCGTGGATTATATAGGTGAGCAGTAACTCCGACTAGGTAGACTTGTATTATATGAAAGCACAATCATTTCTCAAAATCTTTGAGAATTCGATTTTGTCAAAAAATCCAGATCGTGCCATCTGTCCCACTTATAGAATCGTTCAGCCTCGGCTTCTCACCGCCTCGAATACACGCGTTTCCTCTTATCGTATCCATCATCAAACCTCCTCTTCCCTCATTGTATCAACAGATAATTTTACCCCAAATTCCATAACCCTACTGCATCGACCATCGCTTCGCCCTTTTCCTCCCGAACCTCCAATCGGTTCCTTGCCCACTGACTGCGCCGCAACTCAGTCCTCCCTGTTCCATCCTGCGCTGACATCAGCGGGACCCAGTTTTCTTCTGCGTCTCAAATCTGATGGCTGCCGTACCTACCTTCGTCCGCCTTCTGCTTCCAAGACCGCGCCGCCGATCCCCTTCCGTCTGCGCCTTTGCTGTCCTTTTTCTCCACCCTGCCTGCAACAGGTACAAATAATCCTTCTTCTACTTTACCCGACATTGTTTTCGCTTGTTGCATATAAATGGATTATATAACTGCATATAAATGGATCTATCCATGCTTCTCCTTTCTTTTCCCCCTTTTAAGATTGAAATTTTCTCTTTTGCTTTCGTATTGTTTGCCTTACCTCGCTGCCATCTGAATTATCATTGGACATACAAATTCTCCGCATTTATTGTTCTTTATCCCTGTACATTCTCGAGTTATTCTAAATTTGATTGTTCATTGTTTTGTTGACATTTATACACTGAAAATAGATAAAATTTAGATTTTAAATGCATGACAAAATAATTTTAACTACATACAAATATATATATGGCAAACCATCCGTTCCTATAAGTTAAGAATAATATATTTGTGGAAGTAACATAGTTATTTGTAGAAATAATACATTTCATTATATTATTCTGTAGAATAATATAATTTAAACATCAATATATTTATTCTACAAATAAATGCATTTTTTAAAGAATAATATATGACAATATTCACCTTTCACGACCATTGAATGCTTACATAATCTTCCCCTTTATGCAAACAAAGGTACAAAGCTTAAAGTTGTTTTTGACATAAGGCTTCAATGATTTACTACACATACCCATATTACTGCTTTTTATCAACTGAATATATATATATATATATATATATATATATATATATATATATATATATATATATATATATATATATATGAGGAGCGTTCAAGAGCACCCCAAATAGTGCAGCACCCTTTTAGCTCCCCTGAATTTCACTACACATTTCCGTTTCTCTCTCCTCCCACTAACTCTCCCCCCCCCCCCCCCCCCCCCGGCTAACTTATTTAATTATAAATACTTGGCCCTCATTCGGGTGTAAAAGGGGTGCCCATAAAAAGGGGTGCTATATAGAGGAGCGATCGGGGGCACCCCTGTTGCACCCCCTGCCGATCCGTGAGCTACGACGATCCAAATCGAACGAGAATTTGTAGATGTTCAATCCACATATCAAATTTTGGATAGGTCCTTAAATATATGTGGATTGAACATCTACAAATTCTCGTTCGATTTGGATCGCCGTAGCTCACAGATCGGCAGGGGGTGCAACAGGGGTGCTCACAAACAGGGGTGCCCCCGGTCGCTCCTCATATATATATATATATATATATATATATATATATATATATATATATATATATATATATATACAAGTGAAGTTGGGGTAACTTCGTTTTGTGAATTTTTGAAGTTTTCTGTATTCAACATGATATTACAAAATTTATTACCATGTGCTCATCTTTGTTATCTTTGCCGCTAAATACATGTGAGATCACTGGCCATTTTAAGGCGGTAAACCATGTTCGTCGCTACTACTTTTATTCTTAAATGAGATATACAACATACAATGTCGTGCAGTTGTTACTTTTCGATATTATCTTCATTTTATTTTGGAATTTCTCATAAATTTACTAATATATTAACTGCTACATTTAATCTTCAGTTGTTATGTCTTTATTTGCTTCATAGATATCCTACTACATTCTCGCTTCTCTTTTAACTAACTGTGTTCCTACCATTAATAAAATATTGTCCAAAGTGTAAATAAAACAATCATCTTTATTGGATTGCAAAATCATTTGTTTTATTCTACCAGTGCTATGTTATTATCTGAACCATTTGGGCTTGAATCTACGCTACTTTGTTGTTTTGATCATGTTCATTTTCCATGAACAACGACAATCCATTCAAGCATTGTACTACATATTTGCGTAAATGAAAGCTATTATAATGACTCAACTTGAGTTTTCCCTTTGGACCATTTTTTGGGTCTGTACAGTCTGTACTTACTAAATGTCACTAGCTGATATAGCTAAGGTAAACTGGAGTCATAAACTGGGTATAATGGAATATCTAATGTTGGATTAAAGAAAAATGAAAATGATAACCGC
Organism: Allium sativum; assembly: GCA_030737875.1. Taxonomy (NCBI): domain Eukaryota; kingdom Viridiplantae; phylum Streptophyta; class Magnoliopsida; order Asparagales; family Amaryllidaceae; genus Allium; species Allium sativum. The sequence goes on along the minus strand of CM060927.1, from coordinate 126,165,053 downwards.
TTTGCTTATTCATTTGCCATAACCTTACGCTCACCACTGTTGTATATGGCATCGCTTAAAACCTGTAATGCCTAAATAGGATGGAAGTTAGTTATCTACTTTATTCACATTTTCAACAAAGCAAAAAGACTCATATAATGCAGGTGTCTTTTGGATTTAGATAGAATGATGAATGATTTATTATGTAATGTGTAAGGGCAGTAAAAAATCACATGCGCATTAAAAGTGATACTTTGATGTTAGTATCAATCTCATCAGCTATACACGTATGGTCAAACCGTGTGCTCTGTATTGAAAAATGTAAGATGTAATTTCCTTTGTTTTAGTAAAGTTCGTACATTAAAAGGAAGCAGAGACTTTTTTGTTGGATGAAAGTCCAAACAAATAGCATTAGAGTATTGGACAGTTCCTAAAATAATACGAATGAAGTGCAGCAAGAGGTTGGATATAAAGTGAATAATTAGATATTTTCTCTCATATTTAGTATATTTTCTTTTGTGGTATTTAATAATTATTAAATTATTTATTTATTATTCATATTTTACGTGTAATATTTGTTATCTAATATCTAATAGTCAACATAATGATCTATAATTGTTAATTCGTAGTTAACTTTTTTGTTGAGTTACTTTGCTTACCTCCGAATTATAGTGCATGCTTCCTCTTTACAACTGAAATTTCTAACTTCACAGTCTCTTCATCCAAAACTTAACATAAGTTTTATGAGAAGCATGTAAAAAATAAACATAACAAACATAAAAATGTAAAAAGCTTTTCAAATAGATTTTTTTTTTTTAGTTGGAAAAGATGACTAAATTTAACATCGAGCAAATTATGAGTAAATTAAATACAAATCAAATTGTACACATTCAATGCATGATATCACAAGTTATGTTCATTTAGATCTTTGTTTAATAATTGATCTACCGATTTATAGGCAAAATGTATATTTTTCTAATACTCCTTCGTACTCTTTTTCTTTTCACCAGTGCACTAGCATTTGTTTCTTCAATGATGCATCATAATTTCTTTCTAACTTTGTATCATTAGCTATTATGTCCGACCAAATTTATCCTCGCGTCTTTATACTTTCACAGAATAGGGAATTTAGATTTTTTTTCCTTCATATTTGTTATTAGTAAAATCAGCGAACCCCTTCTCTTTGTTTTTTTTTTTTTTTTGTTTTTTTTTTGTCTATTTTAAAATTTTAGTTTCATGCTAAGTTTTTTTTTTGTTGATTGATGTTCTATTGTCTCATACTTTGTATCGCATGTTTTCATGATTAATTAGTTTTATGTGCCACAGTTTAAAAGGTTGAATTAATTAAAATTCAATAATTTGTTTATGTTCCAAAGTTGATTCAATATTTCTCTCTATTCAACATACTCATATGCTTTATTGTACATGTGATTTTGTAGATTATGATTTATTTCAAGCATGATTTTTCAATTTTTTCTAAATCTAATTGTTAACTTTGTCTTTTCTATTTATATTTTGGAAAGTAGGATTTTGTTGACTAACATATATATATGTATACTGCATTTGAGTGTTCAAATTCGTTTTTTTTTTCTTTTTTTCTTTTTTTCTTTTTTAAGTTCAAGCTTTCAGTTCTGCTAGCTGAATATGTTATTCATAATTACGAGCTAAGAAGGATTCTGTTAACACTGCCTATTCTAAATATGATTTAAATGGTATTGTTTTTAGCTGAGACATTTAATTGTAAAATCATTCATTCCTTAATTTGTAGAGATGGTATAATTAAAAAAAGTCTCCTTTGGGAAAGACTGTCAATTGTCATGGCTCAACGTAATTTATAGACATGTGTTTATCTAACTTCTAGATTTTATGTTTCTGAATAAAAATAAAACATTTTGATGACTGTGTGCCATGTAATGCACCATTTGATTATAAATCTTATCAACATGAATAGTTTGATTCAAAATTAAAAGAATTATGACCTTCAGCTTTTGGTTAATACATAGAATCATACTTTTGTAATAATTATATGTATCTATTATATAAGTTGAACTCTTGGTTAATCTAAGTCGAAGAGAAGCTTTTTAAGAATTAGCATATGTTTTTGTAACTTGGTAAAATTAAAGAAGACTATTTTCATCATTTAAAAAGAAAATGGAGGCATATCACATATTTTCACACATTATTAGCACTCTTTCACTTCTGCTGTTTGCAGATGGACTAATTTCCCAAATGATAAAAACATTATCAAGCACATAATTAACTGTGATGGTCAAGGATATGAAACATTAAAGTCAATGAAAGATCCTTCATAGTGAACATATTGATTTCTACGTTTCTCTTTTATGGTATGTTAGGGACTGTATGTGAGAGTATTTTTACTTGGAAAGAAAAAATCAAGCTTGAAGTCAGAAATTATGATTATAGGAATTAATCTTTTACTTTATCAGGATTAAGGTAGTTATTATCCTCAATTTATTTCTGTCCTTTTTCAGTATTTTTTTTTCTTCTATTACCTTCAGATTCACTCACTATTCCTTTTTTTTTTTCTTTAAGGGAATTTTTTTTTTTTTTTGGTAGTATCACATATTTTCAATATTTTATTTTTGAATGACATTAGATATATTTATGGTACATTCCTGCTATGCTTACTTATTTTCAACTTATTTTCGGTCAACCAAAATATCATCTCCCAAAATTTGTGGATTTAATTAAAATAAGATATATATTTGGATGACATTAAGTATAATTTATAGCAATCTCTTACTATTTTCACAATTTCCATATCAGCTTATTTTTCCATGTATAAAAAGTTAACCTCCCATGATTAGTGTTTGTCCAGTATGATTCATGTTTAAATGACACTAAATATGGTTTATATTATACTCTTAACAGTTAATTTTTTCCATGGTATTATAATGGTAATGGCAGATTTATTACAAAATTCCATTTCCCTTCATGCTCCAATAAAGCTGCCAGGCTTCTCTCCATTTAGAAGGATTGAATGTATATAACCCACTTTGGTGCATCGTTGCCATCAACCATATGAAGTGCTTTCAGTTTATTGATTCAAAGTTATTCAAATAGAGGTCTTAAAAGCTCAATTTTTATTGATTTCTTGTGTTCTATTTTCAGTTTTTATTGTTGCATGCATTTTTCAAGTTAAAGCCTACAAAGGGTCTCCAAGAAAGAGAAGTGATTGGGTGTATAGTTTGGTGGATGCTTATTTAGATGAAGAGGCTGTTGGAAGTTAGAAGAAAACAAAGAACAATTTGATATATTGGACTAACTTGACAGTAAAATTAATGAGGTGATATTCTTTATCATAGAACTACTACTGACTTCATTATGTTTTCCAATAGAGTACAAAACAAGTCATACAAGTTGAGTTATAATTTACTGAAGTTATACCATATAAAGTACACACTATTCAGTGTTAGCCATTCTAGAATCAATTTCATATAATGTATTCTTTCTTTGTGTTCAAAGGTTTAACGACCGTTATACCAAGTATTCATTTATTTATATTGAAGAAAAGTTAAAGGTTTAAAGTGGATTAGAAATTACCTACAATTTACTAATGTAACTATTATCTAATATGCATTTTGTTTACCACAACCTACAATGCAATGTGTATATCAAAGTATCACGTGAACTGTAATTTTAAATATGTCAGCAAATATTTTCTGTCCTCGCCTTTTTAAACTCAATTCAGAAATATTCCAAAATCTGTTCTTGATATTTCCAAAGCTTTGGAGAAGAGCCAAAGATTGTCGCGATGTTGGGCATTCAATCTCTGGCTTGCCATATACATTGATATTTTAGTTATATGTAATGCTATGTTAAGAATCACTACTCATGTTTACTATGAGTAAAATTAAATTTTCGCAGATAGACTGAAGATTTGTTGTGCATGGTCTGCTTTTCTTTTTATTGCTAGAAGCACATTTATATAAATATGTTATACCTTCTGACTTCAGGTGCTGTGTGAATATGGTATTTGACTATAGCACTGTATTCTTATTAGATTCCCTTTTCGTTGTTTTGGTGTCAATATTTCTATTTTGGCTGAATTGAGATTTTATTTGTATCGAGTTTATTGAAATCCTATCATTCACGTACGTATTTTTAGCAGGGATATAAAATATGTGCAGTAAACTTCTGCCTTTTTCCAATATAAAAAATCCAATGTCCCACCTACGCACACCAAGTAGCTTGCTCATTTTAATTGCGATCACTGATTCAATAAGCTTATGATGGATCAATATCAAGCTTTTTCACCTATAAGCTCCAAATACAAATGATTAATCCATATTCTACTTAGACGAGTACTTTCATAATTTGGACTTCTTGCATCCACTTAATTTTCTGTACTTAAATATCCTTTTTATTCATAGCTGTAACTACACCATGAAATATTGGTTACATGCTGAATGTTCACCATCAAATAAATTTTAAACAAACATAACATCAAAATATCTCATCCTATCTAGCAATATCATTAAAAATTACTGCAGTTTTATTTAAATGTTTGGGTGATATTCTGCGAAGCACGGGCTCGCTCTATACCCGCTGTTAAATGACACAATTACATATTATATTTCATACGAGATTGGGTGTTCAATCCTGAGAGTTGAATTAAAACCCTTTAGTTTTGCCTTTTTTTCCTTTCCGTTTCGTTGACTGACACAAAAGTCACTCATATGTGAGTAACCAAACTTTGTATTTTATTTTATTTATTTATCAACAGTTGTACCATCTCCAAGCTCATTTCTTTTTTCATTTGTTTTTCAAAAAATTTCAAAAGCTTGATTAACCCTAAATATCATTGTGATAAGTGATAGGAAATTTTGTTCGGATTTTGTTTAATTTGTTTCTGAATGTTTCCATTTCTTTCATTACGTTATGATATTTGGCTCATTCCTACTCAACTGCACTCTGGTAGGTGATCAAAAAAGCAATTAGGGTGTCCTAATCAAGCAAATTGTCAAAGCTGATGATTGAACGATGCGTGGCTTGATTCAACGAATTTATTTTTATTTCTAATGTTGTTCTTTGTTTTTACCAGTTTTCCAATAGTCGTTTCCCAATTCACAGAAAAAGAAGAAGAGGAATATAAAAAACATGGGCTCTTCACTGGTAATTTGACATTATCATGCTCTCTTACTGTGAAATTCATCAGCGTTTAAATTATCAACATTTTATTTTGTAGTCAATTGCATGCGCTATTTAGAAAATTGATGGAAGCATCATCTTCTCTGTTTTTCCAGTACACATACAGTGCTCTGAAATTCACACTCATTTCACAAATGTGACTACTGAACCAACATTTTAATCTTTAAAGAGATATCAGCAAATAAGAGCCCATTAGCTTTTCCAGTTTCTATTCGTTGTCATACTGCTACGATGTTATAGTTGTATGCTTCTGTCTTGATGTGATCAGATACAGATCATATCTTAACATTGAGCACAATTTACGTTTACCATGTATGTTAAATCTATATAATCTTATCTTAGAGTGAAATTAATATAGTACGTCAATAGTAGTAATAAGAAAACAAATACAATATATTAGGAATAAAATACACAAATATTCAAGGAATGTTTAGTACTTTTAATGATGCATTCATGTATTGTTGATGCATCTGCGTACAATTGACTATTACACCAATTATTTCTTCTGACTTGAAACTTTTTCCTTTTTGGCTGCAGGCAAAACAACCTTCAACATTGGAAATGTTTAATCCATTGTAATGCATCAACTAAGTGGAAGATAAGAGCTGCAATTTCCACTCAAGACCAACTTCGTACACACATTGTCGGCTATTGTTTTTAAAGCTGAATATTAAATAAAACTTTTCATATATGATTTATTTTTTTCTTTGTTTTAAACATCTAAAAATAAAGGATAATGCAACCTACTTCTGTCATATTTTGTGCATGGCATTGACATAGACTCATATTCAATGAACGATACTATTTTTAATGGAAATTGTATTATTTCATAGTACATCTTCAGTCCATTTCAAAAGACTTCTATGTTTTACCGTTTGCGAGGTTCACTATACTACATCTGCTGTTGTTTTCTTTTTTTAGTATCGTTGTCTAGCATATTTCAAGTATTTTAAACTTTCGCATACAAGTCCAATGTGTCTTTGCGCACCCTTAAGAAAGAATCCAAAAAACTCCAGATAATTTGTGCTGCTTCTTGAGCTGTTGCACACTCTAAAGCTTCCCTCCTTTCCTTTAACCTGAGCTTCAAATTCTTATTGAACTTTGAGCTATTATTTATGTTCTTTTGTTTATCCTTACACATTTCTGTTAACGATGGAGCATTATTGTTTTATAATGCTTCTTTCACTTTACATAAAAATTCTTATATATATAGTGTGGTGATAAGGGCATTCCAATATGTTCTTTTCAATACCTCGACTAAAAAATACCATAAGAATTAGTATTACATTATTCTTAATACCATACTTAAAAAATAGGGGCTACCACACTGTTTTACCCTGTTTTTATTTCGCTCGATATTCGTTCGTCCTTATTTGTAAAACTAATCAACGAGCTAAACCCCAGATCTATAATCAATCAACGAATTCGACACTACAATATACAAAGCCGTGAATAAGGCTTGAATAAGAAAACTAGAAGAGGAAGTGAGAATTAGGGTTTTTCGGATCACCAATGTAACACCCCACCTCAGCCAGGGTCACTCTTGCAAGTACACTAGCTTTGGAGGGGTGTTGGACAAGGTAAACATGCATGCAGATATCACAAGACAGAACATATAAGTAAAACAGAGTATTAAAGCAGCGGATAAAACTAACATTTCAAAACCATAGTCAAGTTACATCAAAGTACTTGATCATTATTTTCCCACAAAACAAAGTCTAGAACATAAACTGAAAACTGGAAAAACATAAAGTAACTATCCCCAAAGTAGAATAAAGGCATAACATGCTCAAGTCCAAACCATACATGAGCTATCCAGAAAAGCAGCTAAAGGTCCAGCTAGGTACCAGTGTTCCCACCCTGCAAACCTAGGGAGGGGGGGGGGGGGAACAGAAGAAAAAAGGAGAAAGAAAACGGGTCAGTCAAAAAGACTGGTAATTCCTATCTACTATTAGTATAAAAACTAATAAAGTTAACTGGACATATAAAGCAGAGATGAAACATGGGGTGATAACTGGCATGGTGAAGAGATAGATCAAGTGTGGCATCGCATATACAAGGTTAAGTTGCACCAAGTGTGTACTAGTAATCCATGTCAAGTATCAACAAGAAAAGATCCCTTGGCCCAATCTTGGCCCAACATCCCGAGATGACCTAGATCAAGGTCCAACAACACGGTCTAGTCGATCGGCTCCCTAAAAGCCTAACTCGTCAAGTGTCGGTGTCATACGGCCCAATCACGAAGTGTAGTCAAACTGTGCTAGGTCCACCCTAGGGTGCCAACCACGGACACAAATCAAGCACGCACAGTCTAAACCTACGGGTGCCCGTGTCTGCTTTTTCAACTCCGGACTATGTGCACGACCATAGTCCGCCTGAACCTACACCGGCGCACCTACTCAGCCGTCGTTTTGGTCGCTTACATGTCAGCCCAGTAATCGTGCCCCACCCTAGCCTAGTCCCTAGGGTATCATGATACAATCAAGAGGGTTACTGGTGAAAAGGACCACGTAACTAGGGTTTCTAACGGGTTAAATGTGGTTAACCCTACCCATCAAGTTGGTTAAGTGTACCCAAGGTTCATGACTTAACCCTATCAACCCATCGTGTTCAATCGGTTAAGTATTCAAGTGGTCCATGACTTAACCCTATCATGTGGCATTAATTAATTTAATGCACCCAACCTCTCACATTAGACCTTGTTGTGGTTACTAGTTAAGCCGGGCGGTTCCGGGTAGCTTTACACCACAACTTGGTCTAACCTCGGGTTTCAAGTGCGACATGACCAACTACTCACATTGGGTCCTATTGCTTGTAGCCACTAGTTAAGCCGGTCGGTTCCGGGTAAATTTATGCTACAAACTCAACCCAACCTCGAGTTGGCCATTCTCATGTTTTCTAGAAGTCATGTCCAAGTTCATGTTTCAAGCATAATCACATGTCATATTTCATGTCATCTTTTCAATTCATGTTTTTATGTCATTTTAGTTTACCCATAACGTAACCCCATCGCATGTAAGTTCGCATAAACGCAAATAGATCTAAAAGGGGAAACTTAGAAGCATGACATAATTAATAGGTTTTGGGCCACAAGTTAAACATGGTGGCATATGAGGCAAATGTGTTCATAAACTTGCATATTACATCATAGGCCTCAAAACATGCATGATATCAACTTTAGCAAAATAGATGAAACATGGTCATAAATGACATAGGATGATAGCAAGTGATTCGCATATAACATCATATGCAAGATAGCATAAGGTAGATCATAAACTTGCATATTAGATTATAAGCCTCAAAATATGCATGATATCAAACTTTAGCAAATAGGTGAAACATGATCATAAATGACATAGGATGGTGGCTAGTGATTCACATATAACATCATATGCAAGATAACACAAGGTTTATGAGAGTTTCTATGTTGCTTTATGCAACATTTCCAATCAAAGCTCATAGCTTTCTATGCATAAGGTAAAGGTGATAGCTTTACAAACATGCATAGAATAAATTTATGCATAACATGATAGGATCAAAGCACATATCATACTTAGGCCCCAAACTCAAACTTGCAACATGTCATATTTAACTTCATAGTTAGAATCTAAGAGTAGTATAGGGCTTACAATGCTATGAAGACTTATAAAATATAAATAAGATTGAGGCGAAGCCACTAGCAACTCTAAAGACCCCCAAATAGCAAGCTTCAATGAAAACCCTTGAGAAATTAGAAGAAGATCCTTGCTTTGATGAAGAAAGATTGAACTTTGGCCTTAGAAACTCTCAAACAAGCTTAGGAACTCTCATATGAATGAAGATGGAGGTTATGACAAGAGGGTGGAGGCCATGATTAAACATTTTGACATAGTTTAGTTGTAGGATTGATTTATGATGATTTAGGCTAGGTATTAGGGTCCTTTTATAGAAGATTAGGTTAGTTTAGACCCTAGGATTAACCCTAATTCAGATCTGGGCCATCAATTCACGTCACTAGCCTCCAAACATGTCTTGAGAAACAAGTCAGGTGCACCTAGGCCAGACTGGCCGACCACCCAAGTCGACAGGGGTGTCGACTGGGCAGTCGACACAGCCTGGGGTGTGTCGACTCCCAAGTCGACTCCCCAGTCGACTTGGGGAGTGGCGGGATCTTTTCCCGCCTACCTGCCCAGCTGAATTTGAAATCTGTTTTTAAATTTAAATTTTCTGAAAACTTCCATGGGCCTTAACTGGGTCATACGGACTCCGATTTTCGAAAACTCGGACTCTATTCCGCGTATTTTTCCGAGACGAACGCAATGGCACAGTCCATTTCCCTTGATTCAGATTTTATCATTGAATTCTGCCTTGATTTATGTTATAACTTGTTATTCAAAATATGGGTTGTTACATCCTCCTCACCTTAAAGGATTTTGTCCCCGAAATCTCTAAGTTAGGAAGAACGTATCCTACCATCCATCATCCATCTACTCAAAACATCATCCACGTGCAGTCAATGTCCTTAACAAATTCTAAATGCTGTATGATTATATGCAAAGGTGTGTGTATATGTACTTATCTAATGCGAAAATCAGGCGGTTACTGATCCAGTAAACCCCCTTAATGCAAAGTATGTTAGTGAAATGAGTCCATATGTATGCAAAATCCTAACATAATTTATAATCTCTACATGAGTGCACATAACATTCATCCATATGCAACATCCACGTGATAGCATAACAAGTTTCATCCATGAATAAGTATCAGCACTCATGCATATGCAATATGAAAGTGTGTGAGCTGATCTTAGTGCCTAATGTGTATCATGCATCCACGAGTATCCACTTGCAAACACTTGCAATCACTTGCAAACATCAAGCATAACATGTTTCAAATACATGTTTCATCCAGAAGGTTTCTACTTAAGGTTCTCATGACAAGGTTAACGAGATAACAGGATAAACATGGATAACAAAAAGGAAGATATGTAAAAGGAAAAGAGGTCGAGAATGTACCCTAAAAAAGAAATGGATAAAGCCCATGCATCTTCTCCTCGGTTTCCCAAGTTGCATCCTCTTCGGCTTCACTCTACTGAACTTTCACCAATTTGACTTCTCGATTTCTTAGCTTCTTGATCTCTGTTCCCAAGATACGAATCAGAGCTCTCCTCAAGGTTGCCTCTTTCTCTACCTCCACGTCTTCAAGAATGCTTGGTTCAACCACCTCAGCGGACTCATGTAGGCACTTTCGGAGATGCGAGACATGAAAGACATTATGCACTCCGGCTAGCTTCTCGGGCAATTCCACCTTATAAGCCATCTTTCCAATTCTCTCTATGATAGGGAAGGGTCCTATGAATCTTGGTGCCAGTTTCCCAACTGCTCCAAAACGTACCACATTACGCAAAGGAGAAACCTTCACGAAAACCATATCCCCAATTTCGAATTTCAAATCTGTCCTTCGCTTGTCAGCATAGGATTTCTGTCTGTCTTGGGCCGCTTTCATCCGTCTTCTCACCAATTCAACTTTCTCGGATGTGTCCCGTATCATATCGGGCCCAAGTATAAGCCTATCCGTTGTCTCCCACCAACAAGATGGTGACCTACACGGCCTCCCATACAGAGCTTCAAATGGTGCCATCCCTATGCTAACTTGGTAGATATTATTATAAGCAAACTCTACAAGAGGAAGGGGGTCTTCCCAAGTACCACCAAAGTCAAGAACACAAAGCCTCAAAAGATCTTCTAGCACTCTATTCACCCTTTCGGTTTGGCCATCCGTCTGGGGGTGATAGGCTGTACTCAGATTCAATCGCGTACCCATCGCTTCTTGCAAACTGTTCCAGAACTGGCTAGTGAAAATTGGGTCACGATCGCTAACTATGCTAGAAGGAACTCCATGCAACCGCACTATCTCTCGAAGATAAATAGATGCTAGCCATGATGCGGTCCTCTTGCTCTTTACTGGAATGAAATGAGCACTCTTCGCAAGTCTGTCAACTATGACCCATATGCTCGTATTCCCTTTCCTTGACCTAGGCAATCCATCCACAAAATCCATAGAAATACTTTCCCACTTCCATTGCGGGACCTCCAATGGATGTAATAGCCCACCGGGTTTCTTCGACTCGGCTTTTACTTGTTGGCACACCATGCACTTTGAAACATACTCTGCCACATCTTTCTTCATTCCAGCCCAAAAGAAAATGCGCTTCATATCTCTATACATCTTATCTCCTCCAGGATGTATAGTCATCTTCGAGTGATGCGCTTCTTCGAGAACTTTATGCACCAAGTCTCCTACTTGTGGAACGCATAGCCTTCCATCACGCCTTAGCCAACCCTTGTCATCAATAGTATATCTAGCAAGGTGACTAGACGTCTCACCACGAATCAACTTGTCCATGACCTCAACTATCTACGGGTCTCCTTTCTGGGAAGCCCCAACTTGATCAAGAAGTATAGGTCTAAGCTCAAGGGATGCTAACGATCCCGTCATCGACTCAACAGCTGTTGTGAAATCAAAGGTTACCAAGAACTCTAGGCTCCTCATCTCAACAAACAAGGGACTCAAAGTCAACCTACTTCTGCTTAATGCATCTGCCACAACATTACCCTTGCCCGGGGTATATGCTATCTCGAAGTCATAAGATGCCAAGAATTCCATCCACCTTTGCTGCCTTAGATTCAGATCCTTCTGCGAGAAGAGGTACTTGAGCGACTTATGATCAGTATATAACTCAAACCTTTTGCCTAGAAGATAGTGGCGCCAGGATTTGAGTGCAAAGATAATCGCCGCCAACTCCAAATCATGAGTGGGATAGTTCTTCTCATGAACTTTAAGTTGCCTACCCCCATAACATATCACTCTTCCCTCTTGCATCAGAACAGCACCTAACCCCGTGCCACATGCATCGGTGTACACGGTAAACATCTTACCACCATCGGGTAATGCCAAAACTGGAGCTGTAGTAAGGGCCCTCTTGAGCCTTTGAAAAGCAAGCTCACACTCTAAGTCCCATGCAAAGACTAATTTCTTCTTCGTCAACTTAGTAAGAGGGGCTGAAATCTTAGCGAAGTCCCTGATGAACTTCCTATAGTAGCCCGCCAGACCGAGAAAGCTTCTTACTTCGGTTGCATTTCTAGGAGTCTTCCAGTCTTGAACTGCAACCACTTTCGCGGGATCCACTGCTATGCCTTGCTTAGAAACTATATGTCCAAGAAACCGAACTTCCCTTCTCCAGAAATGGCATTTGGAGAACTTGGCTTTCAACTGATGAGCTCTAAGCGTATCCATCACTTCCTTGAGGTGTCTGGCATGTTCTTCCTCATCCTTTGAGAAGATCAGAATATCATCCATGAAGACAACCACGAACTTGTTAAGGAACTCCCCGAACACCCTACTCATCAAATCTACGAAGTAGGCGGGTGCATTAGTCAAACCGAATGGCATGACAAGCCATTCAAAGAATCCATCCGGAGTCCTAAACGCAGTCTTATCAATACTATCCTCATCCACTCTAAGCTGATGGAATCCGGTGGCTAGATCGAGCTGAGAGAAAACAGAAGCACCAACAAGCTGGTCAAAGAGGTCATCAATCCTCGGTAGCGGATGCCTATTCTTCTTTGTCAGCTTGTTCAACTCTCGATAATCAACACATAGACGAAGCGAACCATCCGCCTTAGTAGCGAATACCACAGGAGCACCCCATTCAGAAATGCTTCGCCTAATAAAATTCTTCTCAAGCAACTCCTTGATTTGCTTACTGAGCTCTCTTCTTTCTCGTGGGGCCATGTGCCTAACGGGCAATGAAACTGGCTTGGCATTATCAACAAGATAAATGCGAAAATCTATCTCTCGTTTAGGGGGTAACCCCTTAACCTCTTCAAAGACATCAGGATATTCTCGGACCACCCTTACAGATTGCAGATCATTGATGGACGAGTCAAGAGATTCAAGATAACATAACATGACGGGATCTCTAGGGTTACAAGAAATTTCTAGGGTATTACCGAGGCGAGTCATGAGCCTCACTACCCTATGCTCACAATCGAGAATGGCTCCATAACTGGACAACCAATCCATGCCCAAGATCAACCCGTACCCCGTGAATCCGAGAACATAGGCATTACACGTGAATTCTTCGGTCAAGATAGAAATCTTCAAATCCACACAAATCATAGATAGATGGGCGGAACCCCCAATTGGATTTGAAACACTAACGGGATCCTCAACTAGGCTAGTACTTAGGTGCAAACTTTCAACAAGATCAGAAGAAATAAAACTATGCGATGCGCTAGAATCAAATAAGGTGCGAACAGGATAATCAGAAATATAAACAAGGCTTTCTACAGAAATACTACCTCGGTCCTGAACTGGAGCAGTGTTGAGAGCATGCACTTGCCCTCCAGAAGGTCCTGCACGCTGAGTCTGCCCTTGCCCTTATCCTTGCTTCTTGGGGCAATCCTTGCTAAGGTGTCCAGGCTCTCCACAGTTAAAGCATTCGCCCAACTTCCTCTTCTTCTTTCTGCAATCTTTGGCTATGTGCCCAACAATCCCACAGAAGTTGCATTTTCTTGGGTCTTTTGCCTTGTTGTTGTTGGCCTTATTGCCCTTATTGTTCTTGTTGTTCTTCTTGTTGTTCTGATTGCTCTGATTTCCTCCCCCCTTGGAGTCCGTCTTCTTGGTTTGAGTCTCATTAGTCTTGACTTCCTTCTTGCCATTCTTATCGTCTCCTTGAAGCAATGCCATGTCCACTAGGCCTTCAAAAGTGGCCCCCATGGGTATATGAGATAGGGCTAAACCTTTAATGGCTCATTCAACCCTCGTGCAAAGCGTAAAGCCTTCTTCTGGGGAGTATTAACCATGTCCAAACCGAATCGAGCGAGCTGGTTAAACTTATTCACATACTCCCTCACTGTCATGTCCCCTTGCTTCAAAGATATAAACTTCTCCAATTGCAGATTCGCCTCAGCTGATGATAGAAACTTAAGCCCAAACCTCGTCCTAAAGTCGGCCCAAGTCTCTATAGGCCTAGTAGCATTGGTGACCTCCCACCAGTAAGCAGCTTCTTCTTTTAATAGCCATGCTGCCAGTAAAACCTTTCTATGGTCTTCCACATCAAAGATAGCGAAGAGATCTTCAGTTTCTTTCAACCAATTTCGTGCCTCAACAAAAGTCTCCGTCCCAATAAAATTCTTGCCACCCATTGCCTTAAAGTCCTTGCAAACCTTTGCGAAATCTGCTTGTGGATGCTGAGGAGGAGGAGGAGGAACCTCAGTTACGGTGGGGGTATTTGCTGGACCCGCATCATTGGCCCTAGCTTCCAAGTACCTCCGGAACCATCCGGGAATGGTTACTCCCTCGGGAAGGTTAAGATTGGCCATGCTGAAAAAGGAAAAGATAGATTAAGAACGAGGAAACAAAGGATAGTGCTAATGGCTTTTGGGGAATAGCCTTTTAAAATAAACTAGACTTTTCTTGGAAAATACTTAATTGGTTTTGAAAATAGTTTTCCAAAAAGGTAAGTTTTAAAAACACTTTTGCTCCAATCTTGTAAACCTGGCTCTGATAACAAATGTAACACCCCACCTCCGCCAGGGTCACTCTTGCAAGTACACTAGCTTTGGAGGGGTGTTGGACAAGGTAAACATGCATGCAGATATCACAAGACAGAACATATAAGTAAAACAGAGTAGTAAAGCAGCGGATAAAACTAACATTTCAAAACCATAGTCAAGTTACATCAAAGTACTTGGTCATTATTTTCCCATAAAACAAAGTCTAGAACATAAACTGAAATCTGGAAAAAACATAATGTAACTATCCCCAAAGTAGAATAAAGCCATAGCATGCTCAAGTCCAAACCATACATGAGCTATCCAGAAAAGCAGCTAAAGGTCCAGCTAGGTACCAGTGTTCCCACCCTGCAAACCGGGGGGGGGGGGGGGGGGGAACGGAAGAAAAGAGGCGAAAGAAAACGGGTCAGTCAAAAAGACTGGTAAGTCCTATCTACTATTAGTATAAAAACTAATAAAGTTAACTGGACATATAAAGCAGAGATGAAACATGGGGTGATAACTAGCATGGTGAAGAGACAGATCAAGTGTGGCATCGCATATACAAGGTTAAGTTGCACCAAGTGTGTACTAGTAATCCATGTCAAGTATCAACAAGAAAAGATCCCTTGGCCCAATCTTGGCCCAACATCCCGAGATGACCTAGATCAAGGTCCAACAACACGGTCTAGTCGATCGGCTCCCTAAAAGCCTAACTCGTCAAGTGTCGGTGTCATACGGCCCAATCACGAAGTGTAGTCAAACTGTGCTAGGTCCACCCTAAGGTGCCAACCACGGACACAAATCAAGCACGCACAGTCTAAACCTACGGGTGCCCGTGTCTGCTTTTTCAACTCCGGACTATGTGCACGACCATAGTCCGCCTGAACCTACACCGGCGCACCTACTCAGCCGTCGTTTTGGTCGCTTACATGTCAGCCCAGTAATCGTGCCCCACCCTAGCCTAGTCCCTAGGGTATCATGATACAATCAAGAGGGTTACTGGTGAAAAGGACCACGTAACTAGGGTTTCTAACAGGTTAAATGTGGTTAACCCTACCCCATCAAGTTGGTTAAGTGTACCCAAGGTTCATGACTTAACCCTATCAACCCATCGTGTTCAATCAGTTAAGTATTCAAGTGGTCCATGACTTAACCCTATCATGTGGCATTAATTAATTTAATGCACCCAACCTCTCACATTAGACCTTGTTGTGGTTACTAGTTAAGCCGGACGGTTCCGGGTAGCTTTACACCACAACTTGGTCTAACCTCGGGTTTCAAGTGCGACATGGCCAACTACTCACATTGGGTCCTATTGCTTGTAGCCACTAGTTAAGCCGGTCGGTTCCGGGTAGATTTATGCTACAAACTCAACCCAACCTCGAGTTGGCCATTCTCATGTTTTCTAGAAGTCATGTCCAAGTTCATATTTCAAGCATAATCACATGTCATATTTCATGTCATCTTTTCAAGTCATGTTTTTATGTCATTTTAGTTTACCCATAACGTAACCCCATCGCATGTAAGTTCGCATAAACGCAAATAGATCTAAAAGGGGAAACTTAGAAGCATGACATAATTAATAAGGTTTTGGGCCACAAGTTAAACATGGTGGCATATGAGGCAAATGTGTTCATAAACTTGCATATTACATCATAGGTCTCAAAACATGCATGATATCAACTTTAGCAAAATAGATGAAACATGGTCATAAATGACATAGGATGATAGCAAGTGATTCACATATAACATCATATGCAAGATAGCATAAGGTAGATCATAAACTTGCATATTAGATTATAAGCCTCAAAATATGCATGATATCAAACTTTAGCAAATAGGTGAAACATGATCATCAATGACATAGGATGGTGGCTAGTGATTCGCATATAACATCATATGCAAGATAACACAAGGTTTATGAGAGTTTCTATGTTGCTTTATGCAACATTTCCAATCAAAGCTCATAGCTTTCTATGCATAAGGTAAAGGTGATAGCTTTACAAACATGCATAGAATAAATTTATGCATAACATGATAGGATCAAAGCACATATCATACTTAGGCCCCAAACTCAAACTTGCAACATGTCATATTTAACTTCATAGTTAGAATCTAAGAGTAGTATAGGGCTTACAATGCTATGAAGACTTATAAAATATAAATAAGATTGAGACGAAGCCACTAGCAACTCTAAAGACCCCCAAATAGCAAGCTTCAATGAAAACACTTGAGAAATTAGAAGAAGATCCTTGCTTTGATGAAGAAAGATTGAACTTTGGCCTTAGAAACTCTCAAACAAGCTTAGGAACTCTCATATGAATGAAGATGGAGGCTATGACAAGAGGGTGGAGGCCATGATTAAACATTTTGGCATAGTTTAGTTGTAGGATTGATTTATGATGATTTAGGCTAGGTATTAGGGTCCTTTTATAGAAGATTAGGTTAGTTTAGACCCTAGGATTAACCCTAATTTAGATCTGGGCCATCAATTCACGTCACTAGCCTCCAAACATGTCTTGAGAAACAAGTCAGGTGCACCCAGGCTAGACTGGCCGACCACCCAAGTCGATAGGGGTGTCGACTGGGCAGTCGACACAGCCTGGGGTGTGTCGACTCCCAAGTCGACTCCCCAGTCGACTTGGGGAGTGGCGGGATCTTTTCCCGCCTACCTGCCCAGCTGAATTTGAAATCTGTTTTTAAATTTAAATTTTCTGAAAACTTCCATGGGCCTTAACTGGGTCATACAGACTCCGATTTTCGAAAACTCGGACTCTATTCCGCGTATTTTTCCGAGACGAACGCAATGGCACAGCCCGTTTCCCTTGATTCAGATTTTATCATTGAATTCTGCCTTGATTTATGTTATAACTTTTTATTCAAAATATGGGTTGTTACAACCAAACAATTGAGAGATTACCGTACGAATTTGAATTTTCCCGTGAGAGATGCGAAGAAGACAACGATTACGAGAGATTAGGGCTTTTAGATTAGCTTAGTACGTGATTAATTCAACAAATAATGATTGGGTGAGAGATTAGAATGGAAAGGTAATGTGGTATTAGGAATACAAAATTTAACGAGTTTCAAGTATTTGGAAAAACATATTGGGGTGCCCTTAGCACCACACACACGATATATATATATATTTATATATATATGTATATATATGTATGTGTATATATATATATATATATATGTATGTGTATATATATATATATATATATGGTTATGGCCTCTACAACTATAATATTTTTGCATAGCCGTGTGCGAAGCACGGGTTCGCACTAGTTTATATAGTATTTTTTAATTTATTTAATTCAGAAATAACTGGTTAAACCATCCGAACTCCAAAAATTATGAAAATTGGAATCTAGTAATAATTTGACATTCCGGATCCAACAAAAGTGTTTTCGTCGAAAACGGAGGTCGTTTGCAAAATGGCTATTTTTAAGGGCTATATATTATATTAATATATATATATATGAATTCTACAACGAATTTTTTGAATTTTAAACTGGACATAACTTATAATTTATAAAGTGAAATCTCAGTTTCTTACATTCATTACAAAGATATAGTTAAATCGATTCTAATGTTTCTTATTTCATCCAATTCTGACTTAAAATGAATTCTGTATACTCAATTGAAATTAGAAATCAAATTTTCAAACTGTCGCGCCATTTCAGACTCGTTTTACAATTAAAATAAATTTATACATTCTAACTTCGTTTAAAATAAATTTATACATTCTAACTTCGTTTAAAATAAATTTTTAGTCGTTATTATTTAAAATAAATCATTTTAAATATTCAAAATCCATTAAAATAGTTAAAATAAATTTTTTAAATTGGTTCTGAAATTCCTGGTTGTTGCATTTATAGTTTTTGATCATGTAAACGACATTTTAAACTTAATGGAAGTGGTTTCGAGTCCAAATTCATCCGTATGCAAAATGTGGCTATTTGGACATGCGTTCGGTTAACAATTAATGATGTTATATTTAAATATAATATCGTAAAATATGCAGGTTGTTATAGACTTCTCCCTTTAAAGAAATTGCGTCCCCGTAATTACTTAAGGAAAAACTCGAAAAGTAACAACCAAGCACTAACAAAAATCTATATGAAAGTAGAAGTCAAGAAATTCACTTTTGTTTTCATATTTACTATATCATTCTTATACTAAAATTCACTTATGAATAATCTTGTAAATTTTTAACTTTGAGTTATAAATCACTATATAACTTAAGTCCATACACGTATGATGTTCAAATCAAAGCCACGAACACATACGAGCATCTAATCAATTTTATCCATAAGTGGTTTCAATAAATTAGAATTTTCTTACTCAAATTCTGTATATTCTAAACCAATCCTCGGAGATAGTTTCAACTCAAACTTGGAAACAACTCTGAATTCCTACACATGAAAGGGACGGGATTCTAAGTTTATCTAGGCCAAGATTTCACAAAGATGAAATCAAATAAATTTGATTGGTCAAATAAGGATCATGATACAAAATAGGATATGATGGGTTCTAAGACTCGAGCTAAATCCTAAAACACGAATTCCTAAGAGAGACTTAGGACAATGACCCTCACCAAAATATCTTATATTATTCTGAACTTAGCTCTGATACCAGGTGTAAAGCCCCATCTCTATACTCGCGTTAGCCAAGGCCATTGCAAGCAATGGTGCCAATTAACCCGAAGAATAAGGCTGTTGAGGAGCGACCATCTGTATATTAGCTTTGAACGAGTGTCAAATATGTCAGATAGTATGGTCTTAATTAAGTCTCATGAGGAAGTCCGACGCATCTAAATCAAGTCAAATCTACTACACGTTGGCAATATATAATTCGTAATCAATATAATATACATAACAATAAAATCAGAGTCAAACACAAATATTTACATCACTAAAGCAGAAATAGATATGAATATAACACATGAGTATAAATACAAGTTAGTGGTCATAGTCGATCCACTATACAACCAAAGTATTGGTACAAGCTCTAGCCAAAAGAATATGTATACATGAGAGTCACCGTCTCATATAAATATATAATCAAAAACTACAACTCTAATGTAGATAGTAAAAAGCCAAGAATAGTCCCCGCTAGAGGCTTAAAGAAGCACCTGTAATACCTCAGTCTGACCCGAGTATTATTTATAAGAAAATAAATAATAAACATATCAGTCTAGCTATACTTATCAAAATAAACCAGGATTGATATCGAGATATATGTAGGTAATGACATATAAGCAATAACAATTATGTTCGTGCATAAGTATGCAACCCCAAAAATATCTAACCCACATCTCGAATAGATCCCCACTACACAACCTACACATCATGCACAACACACACAAGACGAACCGAAGTTTCCTCCGAATTTGAAGATCGCCACACATCATATAAGTTGAACCGAAGTTCCCCACGAATCCGAAGATCGCTTCCCGTGAATCCGAAGATCGCCAAACAACATGAACCGAAATTCCCCGCGAATCTGAAAATCGCCAAACAATATGAACCGAAGTTCCCCGCGAATCCGAAGATTGCCAAACAATAAGAACCGAAGTTCCTCGTGAATCCGAAGATCGATGTTAGTGTAAATTATCCCAAGCTAGCAAATATAAGAGTTAAGCTACATGTCCTATAACCACTTGCTCTACTCGGATATTTACGAACAAGTTGTATATTCCACTAGAAGTACGAAATGATCATTTCCACGGTGTTCAATCAAACGAGTCCAAATATTAACTGTCAAAGCAAACACAATGGTTCATAGTCCTTGTTTTTACTAAGGCGTTTAATTAGATTTCTCATACGAACGAGAAAAAGGTTTATGAAATCATATACAAGTAGATAGTAAAACAATTAGGAAAATATATCATATAATGAAGTGGAGTTAGAAACTGTTTAGTAAAAGATTCGTTATCTACTACTAATTTTAAACTCTTTTATACAATTTCGAAGTGGCAAATCTTGTGTAATAGCGACCGAAATGAGGACTGATCTAAGAATTCACATTTAAATAACGTCAGCAAAATCTCATGATTATCGAGTATGAATTCGTTCACCACGAATAAGTCAAAAGTCCATGAAATCAAAACACAGAAATCTATGAACCAAAGAAACAGGAAAGTCATAAAAAAGTCGAAATGGGCCGAAACTCGGCCGGGAAAGAGCCTGAAAGGGCCTAGACTTTTAACCGTGGTCTCCACCAGTCAACAGTCCAAATATAGGATTCAGACGTCTGAATTAAAAATTTAGACGTTTGAGTTGGGTTTTCCAAAGACATAACTCTTTGTATGTAACTCAAACGTCTGAATTTTCTAGTTCAGACGTCTGAATGGAAAAATTCAAACTTCTGAATTATGTTACTTCTGTCTTTTAATTATTCGTAGCAGGTCAGACGTCTGACCTATAATATTAAGACATTTGAATCTGGTCCTGGGCACAAAGTTGCCTAGAAAACATGCTCAAAACGATATTGACAAATGCCCGAAGGCTTATAATGTTTCCCTTGCAAAAATGAAGCATCCAAGGCTACCGAATCAATAACACCCAAATTCACATGCACACCAAGAATCACAATAGAAATCATTGAAATGAAATCGAACTTCATAAATTGAAAATGTCAACAAACAAATCAATCAACACAACCAATAATCAAACCACAAACATGCCAAAGGCACACAAGACAATCATGATTGCTTGAGGCATAAATGTGAGTTCATAGGAACTGACCTTTGATCTTAATATGGAAGGAGAAGCTCCAAAATGAAACAAGATCAACCTCTCTTTAGCAATAACTCTAGAATCTCCAATCTAAGATCATATAAATAGAATTCCTAAGAGTTAGGTATTAGGAATTCATACAAAGTCAAGAGGAATAGGGTTGGAGAAGATAGAGATGGAACTTACCTCTCTTCTCTATGAATTTACTCTTGATTTCCTTCACAAATTTGGATTCCTAAGATGAACTAGGGCTTTGGGATTTTGATTTCCCTTCCTCCCATTTCTATTTTTACTTAAGTGCTTGGATGGAATGAATATGAGAGGTATAAGAGTTATAAGGGTGGGCAACGTTGTCTAACCCAAACCCAAGTCCAAAGTCCAAATTTTCACAAACCCGAAATATATCGATGTTTATAGTTTTCGATCACGTAAAGGGCATTTTGAACTCAATGGAAGTGGTTTCGAGACCAAATTCATCTGTATGCAAAATGTGACTTTTTGAACATACATTCGGTTCACGCTATATTTAAATATATTATTGTAAAATATGTGGGTTGTTACATATACGTACAACTGATATGAGATATCATCGATAATAGGAACCCGTGACAATTATTTTTGCATAGCGTGGAATGTTCTTTGTAATTTACTTCTTTGTAATTTACTTCAAGTGTTGAGGTCTTAAGTGGTTAAAGGGCCTGCCTCCCTCCTAAGAAGAAGGGATCCACCTATTGGGGTACTAAGTGATTGGATTCTCCCTTCTCTTTAAGGTGTAAGCCTTGAGTCATAGGGCCCTCCCTTGAAAGTATTAAATAATTACATAAATCATATTTTTCCAATATGAAGTATTTAATGGTTAATTGGGTACTAGTTTGGAAATCGTTGAAGGGTCTGCTTCCTTTAGGAAGTAAATAACATAGGTAAATTCAGCCTTACGATGTGGTATTATATGTTTTCTATGGGGCTACCAATGGTTTGCCTATCACGTGGGAAATATTAAGTTACCGGGGATTATCCAATAAGGTCAACTAGATTGTAATGTAGGAGTCCACCGGGGGAAGGTCTTAAATGTAAGTAGTTGTATATCTATTTTATAGGTAATAAGTGAATGCTTACTATCTTTTACTCATTTGGGGTTGGGATATGCGAATGATGGAAACCTTATCTATGAGTTAGGGGACTTAGTAGGTAATGTCCTCTAATTTGAATTAGTGCATTTATAAACCACATAGGTATTAAATGATCACAAGGGATCCACCTTAAATATTATATTTCAAGTGAGGTCATAAGTAGATATAGAACCCACCTCTTTTCATAATAAGGTATTAAGTGACCAAAAAGACTGCCTCTTAGTTATTATTTATTGATATATAGGGCAGTTTAAAGGCTTTATTTATGCGTAAAGGTTCTATCTCAGTGTATAATAATAACCTGTCTTTGGGAGGTACTACCTTTGGTACGGTAGTTAATCGCTGTGTGAATCAAAAGGTTTGGTTAGAATTACTAGCCTCGTAAGACATATAATGTGGGTGAAACCAAAAGGGATGCATTTGTATATTATGGACGTTGTTATACATTTTCTACTCACAAGGACTTGTTGTTCTGACCCCGACCTCGTAACAACCCTCATGTTTATCTTAGGAAAGAAATTTCTTTAAAAGATTTCAAGTTATATTTTTTGTTCTTGTTCTCTTATGCTCGGTATTGATTCGGTGATTCTCCATAAAGGCAACTGCCTTAGTCCATACTTGTTATCTTATCTATTTTTCGCTTTGAGTTTGTTTTATTGTACTCTGATTATAATCATGTTCACTATTTGCAGGTACCAGATTTACATGATCCGCACTTGGATGAATTTGAGTTTCGATTTTTGATTGAAATTTGGGCTCGGAAAAGTATGACCTGTTAAATTTAGTTTTTGTGCTTAGGTCTAGACAATCAAATGAATTAATAAATTGAGATTTAGCGAGAAAACGTATTCAAACTTTCTTTCTATATTTATTTGGATCCCTGGATTTTCTCTAAATAGTTTTAACGATGAAGTAGTCATAATCATTTTTAGTAAGAATGGATTTAAGCGATAACAAGTTAGAAATATTTTTAAGTTCGAGTCGCCTACTAACCCTTATTTAGTAAAATCTAGCTACAATTGAGATAGTCGCGTTTTTTGTTTTGGTTTGGGAGTTCTAGTCGAAGTCTTTTTCTTTATTTTACGTAAATGGGAAATTCATGCTAATATGTCGTATTAGACTGAAAGCTTAGTAAAAGGTAATTCACATGGAACCTTGGAATGGTAGTCCAGATATTCTTAGTTTGAAATAACTCCTTTGAGTTTTCTTAGTCTTATAGTCAGGAGAAATTAAAATTTTTAAACTTGTTTTGAAAAATAAAGAGATTTTGAAGATTTCAAACTATTTTATAGAAAATTCATTTACATAAAACGAGATTTGGTTTGGAGGAAACAATAAAATTAAACATACATAGTACGAGACCCTCAATTTATATTCAAATTTGAATTTTGAAAAGGTTTTCTAAATTCTTCTCTCAAATGGACTAAGAATTTTTTTGTTTAGCTTAGGGTATTTTCTTCTTAAATATTTTGTTGACCCGCTAGCTAGACAAGGGGATAATTTTGTGTAAATTTAATATGAAATACTATTTGGGTATTCTTGAGATTTTATGGTCGCAACCTTTTGTTGAGACTACTTCAAATCATGGTAGACAACTTAGAATTTGACAACAGTCTTTGACACTTTCATGATAAGGACAAGTATTTTTCGAATCGCATTAGATCTTACGAGACAATGCAAAATAATTAAGATTTTAACCTGATCCTAATAGGGTCTAGGTACAACCAATCTACAAAACCCGTTTAGTAGTTGACCGTCTAGCGTTATACTTAAGATGGTGAACTAGTAGATGAGTTAATATAAAACTTGAACCTACGTCTAAATCTATGATTGTTTTCGTGTCTGTGAATTGCATATGTTCGTTTTTAATTTCAAAAGATTTCAATAAGATTCATATAATTCATTAAACACTATTCCTACTCCCTAATGTTAATCTAGCCTTAAGATTTGTAATTCGTATTCCTCACATTTGGTATCAAAGCATTAGTTTTTAAAATTGTCATAATATGAATCTAAAAAATATGGAATTTTTTTGTTAATACTAGTTCAAAACTATCCAAATCACTAGTTTCATAAGTCTTCTTATTTTTATTATAAAGAACCGAATTATCTACTGAACTTGGGTGGTGTGCACAAAAAGATTTTTTATATAGCTTTTGAAGATTCAACACTCAGTACAAATAAAGAAAAAAAAAGGAAAGTTGATAGTGGATCTTCAAACACATAACCCGAAATCATAGGTATTGAATGACAAATTATAAAGACAGAGAATTGGTCAACTTTGGATACAACTCAGAAGGATATGTGACTGGAAAACCCATTCTATTTTATATGTTTTAATAGTTAGGAATCGAAAACACAATTTGCTTAGTATAAGTCAATTTTTTTATGAGGGATACAAAATTAAATTTGAAAAGGATAAATTTCACATTGAAGATAATAAATCAAATATTATCTTTGAAGGAATTAGCAAGAAAAACATTTATATTCTAAGTATGAAAATCTCAAATGATAATGTATGTCTTTTGGCTAATACGAGTGGATTTGGCATAACAAATTTTGGTACTTAAATTTTAAACTTTTATCTAGATTATCAAAAATTGATTCAGTAAGAAGTTTCCATAAAATGGATTTAAAGTAACAGTATGTGTGATGCTTGTCGATTAGGAAAACTTAAGAAAAGTTAATTTATATTAAAAGATATGATTTCAACTTCAATACCTATTGAGTTACTTCATTTAGATCTGTTTAGCCCATCTCAAATTCAGTCAATAAATGATAACAAATACATCTTTGTAATTGAAGATGATTATTTTAGATTTACATGGACTATTTTTTTGAAACTTAAAAGTGATCCTTTTGATTTATTTAAAACTTCTGCGAAAAAAATCAAAATCAAAATTCTTTAAAAAATTAAAACTAATGGTAGTGATCATGGTAGAGAATTTGGGAATAAGAATTTTGAGAATTTCTATGATAAAAAGGAATAACTCATATTGTTTACTTTCTAAGAAACCCACAACTAAAATGAGTGGTAAAACGTAAAAACAAGACGATTCCAGAGTGTGTAAGAACTATGCTTTCAGATAGTAAATTACCAAGAAATTCTTGGGCTATCGCAGTCACTATAGCTTGTTACATTTTGAATAAAATTTTAATTTGACCACTAACTAATAAAACATCATATAAACTTCTTTACAATAAGAAACCAAAGGTATCATATTTTAGATTTCTTCGAAGTAAACCTTTCATTGTAAATAAGAAGGACAATTTGGATAAATTTGATATTAAGTCCAACAAAGAACCTTTATCGGAAGAGTTTTCAATTTAAGAACAAAAACCACTAAAGAAACATTACACCTATATTTTGGTGAAAATTTCAAAAAAATTGTTCATATAGATGATGGAGATAAATTTGGTACTGTAAATAATAAACTAAATGAAACAAATTATGAGAATGTTTATTTTAATAAAAGGATCAGTCTTCTAAAAGATTAACCTGTTGAAAATATACTAGAAAATATTAAATCTATGGTCAGAGCTAGAAATCAATTAAACAACATTAATAATATAGCTCTTATATTGAACATTGAACCTAAAAATCCAAAGTAAGCATCATATGATTATTCATGGATTTTTTCCATGCAAAAAAAACTAAATCAGTTCACCAGAATTGATGTACGAGAACTTGTTCCTAGACCTACAGATAAATGTATAATTGGAACTAAATGGGTTTATAAAAATAAAATGAATGAACATTGTGAGGCCTTTAGAAATAAACTCAATTAGTCGTGCAAGGTTATTGTCAAATAATAATAATAATAGACCATGAAAAAAAATTGGCATCCGTAGCATTAGATTTATACTCGCTCTAACCATAACAATTTTAGACTATTTCAAATGAATGTCAAAACAGCATTTTAAAATGACTTTGTGAAAGAAGAAGTTTATGTTGGACAACCTCCCACTTTTTGAAAATGAATATTTTCCAAATTATGTTAACAAATTAAATAAAGCTTTATATGATCTAAAACGAGTTCCTAGAATCTGATATGATAGACTAATATCTTACTTATTACAATCAAAATTTAAAATTGGTAAAGTACACAATACTTTTTTAAAAGAAGGCAAAATAATATACAACTATTACAAATTTATGTAGATTATATAATTTTTGGATCAATATAAAATGAAATAAACAAAGAATTTCCTGAAATAATGACAAAAGAATTTGGGATGAGTCATATGATTGAACTTTCTTTCTTTTTAGGATTACAAATAAAAAAATTAGATAATGATATTTTCATTAGTTAAGAAAAATATGCTAGGAATCTAATTGATAAGTTTAGTAGACCACTGCCAGTTGAAAACCCACTTCTATGAAAATCAATGAAGCCTTTAATAAAGAAGATAAGCTAAAAGATGTTGATCAAAAATTGTATACATGAATGTTTAGAATGCAACTCTATATAACAGCAAGTCAACCTGATATCTTGCATAGTGTCTGTCTCTGTGCAAGATACCAATCTCAACCAAAAAACTCATTTAAAACCTATTAAAATATTCTAAGATATGATAAACACACTTTAGACTGGTATTTTTTAGTCTAAAAATGAAACATTAGATTTAATCTCATATTGTGATGCTGACTATGCTGGTTGTAAATATGACCGAAAAAGTACAAATGGAACCTATCACTTTTTAGGACACTCTCTGTTTTCCTGGTTTAGTCAAAAAAATAAAATATTGTTTCTCTATCGGTAACCGAAGCATAATATATATGTGCTACTTTGCCTTGTTCTCAATTTATCTATATGCAACAAAGTCCTAACTCTAAAGGACTTTGGTATAAATATATCAAAATCACCAATTTATTCTGATAATACAAGTTCAATAAATTTAGCTAAAAATCCTACTCATCATGCTAGCACCAAACATATCGACATCAAACATTATTTTCTCAAAGATGATATAAGTAAAGGAATTATATCTCTTGAATATATTAGCACTGAAAATCAAGTAGCTGATATTCTGACTAAACCTTGGAATCAATCAACTTTTACTCAATTTAGAAGAGAACTCGTTTGCTATATAACTAAGATATAATATGGATGTAGTAACATAAATATTTAAATAAAGAAAGAAGACCAATTTTTTTTAGGGATGTCGACATATCTACCCCCATGCCGATATACAATGGTAAAAATTGAAAATTTGATTTTCTCTTTAAAATTTAAGATGGTAGTTATGTATTCTTTATATTGAATATTTCTGTCTTCCACTTCATTACTCTATGACAAACTTCTGAAATCATAAATTAATGCTCTCCTCTTCCAAATCAAATCAAAATGGATCAGTTTCCTTTCCTTCTCCTACTTCTGGCGCTTTCCAATGAACTGTACTAGCATGAGTCGTGAAGATAGAGGAAACTTTTAAGGACTCTCTAAATATGAATACTGAAATACAACTTATGCAAATAAGAATAGCTAAGGAACAAGAAAACAAGGCAATATTCTTAGAAATTTGCAAAAACTTTCTTATACATAATCATTCGAACTCGATCATGATTGAAGATGACTCCTCCAACATTCTTGTTCATAATCCATTTGAAGAAGAAGAATTGCACATGGACAAAGACAATAAAGTTATACTTGTTGGAGAACTCTGTTTTGACAAAAAAGGTAATTTGGTCGAACAATTTGGAAACTTTTGTATTCATTACCCTAATTTTTCGATTCATAAGTCGCCAATTGTCAAAAACTTTCATTAATTCACCTTTCTATTAAATGTTCTTATATATTGCATGTAAGTGTACATATTTGTATATATGTATGATATAACACTTAAATTAAGGGGGAGTTATTAGGATAAGGGGGAGTCAGGAGTAGAATTAGTGTTTGGTGAAGTATAATTTATATACATAGGTTGTCATCATAAAAAAGTGGCAGTTTTTAGTTCCAATGATGATGGTTTTGGTGACAACAACCTTAGGATTTATTATAAAATATAAATACTAATGTTATTGTATAGATATATGTGTATATGTAGGCTTATACATACACACACACACACACACATATATATATATGCATGCACTAAAGAATGAAGACTATATAATATAAAGATTAATGACTAATGAATTCAAAATTGAAGAAACCAATACTGGAAACTCGGAATTTCAAGATCTCAAGAGATTAAGGTTTCAAGACATCAAGATAAGTAAAGAGTCTGGATTTATGTTAAAAATTCAAAATAGAACTAAATTTTTTATTTTGATTTTAATTGTGGATGGAAACACCTTCTCGCTTTAATAACGAGATGGAATCCGTAATGGGACGGAACCCGTGACCTTCTTTAGTGGAATGGAATACACGAACTTTTAAAATAACCTTTTTCAAGTTTAAATTATTTTTCCAAAACTATTTTTAAAAAACATATCTCTTGATTCAAATACTTTAGCCTCAATTCAAAACTAGTTTCAAATCGTCTCTTGATTTAAATATTTTATCCTTGATTTCAAAAACTATCTTTTAATTGTCTTCTGATTTCAATGTTTTAGCTTAAATCTCAAAATTATATTTAAGTTTTTATATATTATGTTCTATATATATATTATAAAGTAAAATGAACGCATTGCTGATGTGGAACTGCTACTTTTCTTGCATATCCAACGTGTCAACTATTTACGGCCCGACTTTGGTTTCGCCTGCGTAGAAAAGAAGCGCTTTCGAAATAATTAAATTCCCATCGTCGCGTTTGCGGTTATTAAAATTACCACTCTCTGTTCTCCTTCCTTAAAAAAAACCAACTTCAACCCTAAATCCTTTGGTCGATCAATTACAATAGAATTCTTCGGTTCAATAGAATTCCCATCATCCCAGATGCAATTGACTGTAATAAACATACAGAAGGATTTGGAAATTCATAGAGGCGGTGGTGGTTGTTTCATTGCAGGTGCGGCTTTTTCTCCGTTGATACCTTCATTCCTTCTCAACCAACCACAAAGAATTACAACACCTTCTTTTCGAAGTATCCTATTTTTCAATTTGTCTTTTTCATATGAATTACAATTTTAGCTGTCTTAATTCAAACGTAGTTATAATATTATTAAATGGTTGACAATTTTTATTTCAATCGACATACAAAACATGAAACTGCTAACCTCTTTTGAGTATTTATATTTATTATTTCAGTACTTATTTTTTGGACGACGACTAGAATGCTCTCAATTTCTAGCAATTACGGTTTATAAGATTTCAAACAAAACTCAGCTATCAATCCTATTTTACGAACGGCTTGATGTTCATGTGTACATATGTATATACAACCTGCTCTAATTATTTTTAGTAATTTTTGTCATAATTTGGTTTATATTTAACAAGATAACCCATTTGGAAGAAGAAGAAAAATACAATTTTAGTTTATTTTCTTTCGGTCTTTTTTGTGTGTGATATTTTGTAGATGAATTTATCATGTCACATTTCCACTGAAATCAAACACTTATTCTTCGTCCTTGCTTCTTCTGAATTGTGGCTTTTTCCCATCAAATCTGAATGATTGGCTCCCAATTATGTGATTCAATTTTGTTGATTCCCTAATGTTTAACGTTAAAATTGTGTTCTCTCTTATGCAGAGATTATCTACCAATTATACATAAACTGATAAAGTCATGTCTATTGTGCTTGAATTTTTGGAATGTTGGATTTGAGTGGTGGGAATATATATCGGATTGTATGTTATGAATTATGTATTGTTTGCCTAGAAAACTACATTGATGTTGAGAAATTGCTAGACAGGTAAATTTGGAAAAAGCAGAACGAAAAGAAAATAAAATACACATTAATAGGACGGTTGGATGAGAAATCCCAACTTAGATGAAGTCTGTATGCCTACCAAAGACTGGCTTTTCGCTAGTGATATGGAAAGTATGATTAGGGTTATATAATTTAAACACTCCGTTTATATTATAAATACCGTTGTTTCCAAAGATGATTTTTTTCACTCAAATTAACTTAATTTTCAACATTCCCAGTCTTGAATAGAGCAAGAAGCTAAACATACTGCCAGGATTGCAATAATTGTGGATTCAAGGCGATTGCAAACATCAAATGATCTATTATGTAGTATCTATCTTGAGTAATATAAACATAATTCCCAGCAAACTGTTGCACAAATAATCAATTGTAAGGTATAATCTTCGGTCTTATGCCTTCTTTTCTATTCTAAGTAAGAATATATTAATTTTATCCGATATGTTGGGATTTAGGAGGAGAAAAGATGCTTCTGAAACTTGCATTAAATATCGTCTCTTAGTAAAAGTTTGCAACTGATGGTAGTAATGAGAAATTGATATATGTAGAGCAAATAAATATATGTTTATATCCCTTAAATTGGATCTGAACCAGAAAAATAGCCATTAGAGAAGTTCACTATAAGATTGTAAGAAGAAATGATTTTGTAATTTTATTCAATGATTTACAAGAGAGAGTTTGTACATATTTATAATACCCGATGTGGGCTTATTTGTAAAGCAGGAAATAATGGGCTAAGCCCAATTATACAAAATGGGTACAAAGAGTAACGTTGTATTGTTACTCCTCATACCCCCCGTCAAACCCTACTACATGATTTAGGGTTTGCTTCAGAAAAGAATGGCCCCCGTAATGAGATATATCAAATCATTTTCCTCAGCGATTTTCTTCAACTTCGACATCATCTTCTCCCTTTTTCTGTCTTCTCTTCCAAGTCTTGGCTTTAATTTGAGTTTGAGCTTTCTCTTCTTTGCTATTTGCAGTGGATACTCCTTGGTCAGCTTCAGATCTGAACTTGTTGTGGAATTGATCAGAGTTTCTTCTGGATTTGGTTAGGATTTGAGGTTTTGTGACAGAATCGAAGCTAACACTTGTGGATCTGCTCGATTTGGTTGCTAGGGTTTGTTCACTGCTTTGTGGCTTAGGATTTGTGATCTCTGCAACGCATAGCTTGTCTCTTAGAGTCTCAAACCTAGGTCTTGATAATAGTTTTGTCAGAATGTCCACCGTTTGGTAAGTGGAAGGTACGTGATTTACCTAAAGCTTTCCTTTTTGAACTAATTCTCTTACGAAGTAAATATCTAGCTCTAAGTGCTTAGTTCTAGAATGTAGAACATGATTAGCTGTTAATGCTATGGCACTCATGTTGTCACACCATATTGTTGCATTAGTACTTGAGTTAATTTTTAGTTCACTTAGGATTGATTGAATCCACATGATTTCAGCTGTAGCACTAGCAATACTGCGATATTCTGCTTCTGTACTTGACCTTGAAACAGTATTTTATTTCTTTGCACACCAAGATATAGTGTTTTTGCCTAGGAATATACAGTACCCACTTGTAGACTTTCTATCATCATAGTCATTGGCCCAATCAACATCTGCATAGGCATTAATATTTAGATTGTTGCCTGTCCTTAGGATTAGTCCCTGATTGATTGTGCCTCTTAAATACCTCAAGATTCTTTTTACGGCCTTCCATTGATCACTAAGAGATTTTTGCATGAATTGGCTAGCCTTGTTAACACTCTATGCTATGTCAGGCCTGATTATAGTTACATATTGTAGAGCTCCAATGATACTTCTGTACAGTTTTTCATTGCATATAGGTTCACCTTTTTCATTACTCAAGTGAGAATTAGTGATCATTGGTGTGGGTAAAGGATTAGCCTTGTCCATGTTTGATCTGGTTAGGATTTTTTCAATGTATTTCTTTTGACTCAAGTGAAGTTCATTGCTGTTTTTCCTGTTGACTTCAATTCCTTAAAAGTAGGATAGTTCACTCAGGTCCTTGATAGCAAATTCATTGTCTAGTTGATGGGTAATAGTCTTGATTTCAGTTTCACAGTTGCCTGTAATTTTAAAATCATCCACATAGATCAACACATAGGTAACTTTATCACCAGTAAATTTTGTGAATAGGGAGTTGTCTGATTTTGTAGGACTGTATCCAAACTTTGACAGGGTTGTCATTAGCTTATTGAACCAAACACGTGGTGCTTGCTTTAGCCCATAAATGGCTTTGTTTAATTTACACACCAGCTTTCCATTTGTCTTTTCTTTGAGTCCTGGTGGTAGTTCCATACAGACCTCTTCCTGCAATTCACCATTCAAAAAGGCATTATTAACATCAAGTTGCTTGATGGTCCAATTTCTATACAAGGCTATTGTCAATATAATTCTAATTGTTGTAGGTTTCACAACTGGTGAGAATGTTTCACTGAAATCAATTCCCCACTGTTGTGAATATCTTTTTGCCACCAGTCTAGCCTTGTATTTAGAAATTGTACCATCAGCCTGTCTTTTAATTTTATATGTCCATCTACACCCAATAATATTTTTGTTTTTGGGTGGTTGAACAAGACACCAAGTTTGTTTTTTATTTAAGGCATCTAACTCTTCATTCATGGCTGATATCCACTTATCATTCAACTTGGCTTGTTGATAAGTGGATGGTTCGGTCTCATTAGATTCAGTGCAAAAGATTTTTGGTTTGAATATACCACCTTTTGCTCTTGTCATCATGTGATGTTGATTTCTAGTTTGAGGTTCATCCATGTTTTCTTCATACTGAATGCTTTCCTGGTCATTGTTGTCATCATGTATTGCACTGTTTTGTGGAGAGTTATCACTGTTTTCGTTGGCATTGTCTTCTTCTTCATTCATAGCCTCTGTTCTGGAATTTGAATGTCGTGGTGTACTAATAGCGTGTGTACTTTGTGTGTGTGTTGTACCATTGTTAAAGTGTTGCACATGCACAATATCACTAGTTTGCTTAGGAAATTCAAGAACTGAAATCTTTGGATTATAAACCTTACCTGTAGTTTTGCATGTGTGACTTTTAAATGGGAACACTTTCTCATTAAAAATAACATGTCTGGATATATAAATTTTTCCATTGTTACTCAAACACTTGTAACCTTTCTGATTGGTAGTATAGCCAAGAAAAGTACATGGGATGGATCTATAGTCAAGTTTATGCTTATTAAATGGTCTGATATGAGGAAAACACAAACATCCTAATACTTTTAAATCATTATAATTAGGTTTAAGTTGATTTAAAACCTCAATGGGACATTTTAAATCAAGCACCTTTGTAGGCAACCTGTTAATGAGATGTACTGCTGTTGCAAATGCATCAGGCCAGAATTTTAATGGCATTGATGCATGTGCTAACAGTGTGAGACCAGTTTCAACAATATGTTTGTGTTTTCTCTCGATCGGCCCATTTTGTTCAGAAGTGTGAGGGCATGTCAATCTATGAGTGATACCCTTTTTGCTAAAGTAATTTTTAAGTGGTAAAAATTACTTACCCCCATCACTTTGTATAGTTTTGACTTTATGGTTTAGTTGATTTTCAACATTGGATATAAACTGCATTACTATATTACAAGTGTCTGACTTTGATTTCATGAAGTAAATCCACACATGTCTTGAATGAGCATCAATAAAAGAAATATAGTAATTGTACCCATGGTCAGTATTAATAGGTGCTGGACCCCAAAGATCAACAACAATTAGTTCTAATGGGTTTATATATTCAGTTTCAGAGTTTGGGAATGGTAATTTATGACTCTTTCCCATTTGGCAATAAGTACACACGTAATCATTTGGAATGTCAACATTGATGTTATTTTTATGTAAAATTTCTTTTATAATTCTTGAACTTGGATGTCCAAGTTTATAGTGCCACAAGTCAAACATCATGCATTCATTGCTCTTTTCTAATTCAGTCACATTACAACACTTGCTTTTAAACTCAGTATGTCTGAGATTTCCAGAATCAAACTTGTATAGGCCGTTTTGTTCCCTACCCTACAATAAAATGTTCCTAGTCAGCATGTCCCTAACTACACAGTGATTTGGGTAGAATTCAAATGACACTTTATTATCTTTGGCACACTGTGACACGCTGATCAAGTTTTTTCTTATGTGTGGTGCACATAGTAAATTATTTAGATAAATCTGTTTAGCACCCTTAATTCTAGCATGTCCAGTGTGAGAAATAACTATAGAGTTGCCATTACCCATAATTAGAGATTGTTTACCTTTGTATTCACGATTGCCAAGATTCAGGTTGTTTAAATTGTTTGTGTACCAAGACTCATCTAGAATATCATCAGTAGTAGCAGGATTTGAAGTAGGTTCTTGATTGTTTTTGACATCTGCTTGAGTATTGACCATGTTAGCATTGGGATTGTTGTTTTTATTGCTGTTACTTCGTTGTTGGTTCACACTGAAGCTGTTATCAAATCTGAAGTAATATTTGTTTGCTGTGTGTCCAATCTTTTCACAAATCTGGCACTTCGGTCTGTTGTTAGGATTCCATCTCCTAGCTCTTCCTCTTCCTCTGTTTGACTCCCTCCCCTTTGGTAAGTATTTTGATTTCTTGTATTTTGTTGGTTCTTGTTTTTGCCAATAACAGTATAATTGACAGAGGAGTCAATAATTTGATCTTTCTTTTGCATTAATCTACATTCATATGCAAGAAGCATAGAGTAGACACTTTGTAGAGTAGGGGTAGGTTCAATAGATGTTATAAATGCAACAACAGCTTCATATTCTTCTTCTAATCCTCCAACAATATACAACACCTGCTCCTTTTTCTTCTATTCTGTTTCCAGTGCACGCAAGTTGATCACATAAATTTTTCACCTTTATGAGATATTCATTCATACTGGAGTTTTCTTTCTTTATTGTCTGCAATTGTTTTTTGTAATGCAACACTCTTGCTGAAGACTGGCTTGTAAATGATCTTTCTAGGGCTGTCCATATACATCATGAGATGTCTTACTGCCAATTAGTTGTGGCATGATAGATGAACTTACTATTGACATTAACCATGCACTAACAAGATTGTCTTGCCTTTGATATGATGCATGTTCTTGATTAGGAATTAGACTGTTGTCAGCACCTTTGTTATATTTTGCTGAAACTGTATGTGATCCATAGAGATAGTCTTCTAAACCATATCCTTTTGCTGCCGTTTCAACTTGCAGTTTCCATAAAAGATAATTGGATTCATCCAGTTGGATTGAGATGATGTTGCTTTGCGGCTTGATAATGGATTTAATGAGATCTTCAGTGCTCTTAGCACTAGTCTGGTTCGATCTGGCAGATAATCTTGGGGAGTTTGGTGGGTTGGTTTCAACCATTTTTCTCTAAATGTGATGCCTGGAGACAATTACAGGAAGGGATGTGGGATTTCTTCGAAAACAGATGAATATTTTTCTGAACTCGTTTTTCTTGAATTGAAATTCTTTGAAAGGTTTCTTTGATCTGAATTTGAAAGTAACCAGTATTGTTGAAATGAGGATTTTGATGAAGTTTTGATATTATGGATGTCTGATTAGCAATCTAGGATGACTTTTAAATTCAGATATTGATTTCTTCAAAGTTTTGTTGATCGAAAAATGAGTTCTTGAAAATATTTTGCCGCCAAGCTGTGATATTGAAAGAACTGATGCAACCACTGAAAGGTGAGCGAGACACAGTTTCTTTGATCACAGCCTCAACTCTTAACTGACAGGATGAAAGTCTTGGATGAGAGGCATCCAAATGATGACACTTTTCTCATGGATGATCTATCTTTCGATAGATTTATAGAGCACCCAATTGTTGGATCGAATCTTGATGGTGTTTGCATACAACGGCTCTGATACCATATAAGATTGTAAGCAGAAATGATTTTGTAATTTTATTCAATGATTTACAAGAGAGAGTTTGTACATATTTATAATACCCGATGTGGGCTTATTTGTAAAGCAGGAAATAATGGGCTAAGCCCAGTTATACTGAACGGGTACAAAGAGTAACGTTGTATTGTTACTCCTCATATTCACGAACGGCGTGATGTTCATGTGTACATATGTATATACAACTTGCTCAAATTAGTTTTCATAATTTTTGTCATTGTTTTTGGAAGGCCAACAAAGATAGTAGTAATAATAATAATAATTTCAAGTTACATGCAAACGTTATTGTCTATAATTGTCATGAAGTACAAGATTTGTCTACTTGGAAAGTGCATGGTCGTAAAAGAATTTAACTCTTCGTGATGCTACAGCCTTTGAATATAAGCTACAAAACGGGTTTGGTGAATGTATAGACAGTCTAGCAGAAGCTGGACTCAAGATTTGGGTTCCTATGGGCAGCACTATGGAAACTACCATAAATATTGGGTATGTATATAACAAGGGCAATTAATATATATTTTCTTCAACTTCAACCATGAATTCGGGTAAAAAAATGTTAACACAAGAAATTTTAAGAAGTAACTATAAGGAAAAAAGATGCTAAGTTCACCGAGTACACTGCATAATCATTTTCCATGACTATAGATGGCAACTCACTCACTTATGCTTACAGGATTATGTTAAGAACATATTTTTCTGCCACCGACCCCCATTTGTGCTTTCGTTGTATTTTGCTACTTTTCCTCTGAACAAAATGCTCACTTAAGTTATCCTGCTATTTTTTCACGTCATGATTTGCTTCTTTCTTTATTTTTTGAGTTTTCTTTTTATTTTTCCTTATGTGTATGGTTGTCTTATTTCTTTGTTTTATAATTGTTAAGTCACAGAATTAGTTAGGAAGGAACATGTAAACTGACACTACCAACTGGAGAAGGCGTCAATTATGCGTTATGCTTCAACAAGCAGATATGGGTATGGACTTTGCTAGGAGGCCAGGGAAATGGTGTGCGAAAATTGTGCAGAAAAGAATCCACGGGTGTAATTCGGGGGGTCAACAATGTTGTGCAGTGCAGATCAGTCCCGCATCCATTCGGGTCTCAGTACCTTCGGGCCTTCCAGCAAATTGCTATGGGTATTGGGGGTAAGTGACGTTGAATAAATGCATGTAAGCATTCTTTATTTATAAACTATAAACATTGCCAAATAGGATAACTTTTAGAAATTAACCCTACAAGAGAGTGAAATATGCCTTGCGTGCATGATTTTATGAATTAACTGTGAAAGTCATGAAACATGCACAACTTTGTAATTTTTTACTTAAGGTAGGATCAGGGCCGGCTGGGGGGCTAGGCGGAGCAGGCGGCCGCCTAGGGCAACCCCCCGGCCGGGGCAACAGCCACTGATGGTTGTCAGTGATGAAGAACTTTCTTCTATAAGTAACACTTAATGGTAATAGTTAAACAAGACAGTAGTGGGTGGGGTGGATGTGTTATGGAATCCTAACTGCAAGGTGATGGGTTCAAACCTGGGTAGCATCAAATTTTTGAAAGCTTTTTATCCCCAGCTGAGGTTTTTGCAGGCTTTTTAGTCCCAGCAGGGCAACATTTGCCAGTATGCTAGCTTACTAACTTTGCATGTTGCCTAGGGCAACCCATATTGTAGCACCTGAGGTTTTTGCAGGCTTTTTAGTCCCAGCAGGGCAACATTTGCCAGTATGCTAGCTTACTAACTTTGCATGTTGCCTAGGGCAACCCATATTGTAGCACCGGCCCTGGGTAGGATTATGAAATTTTAAAAGGCAACCTTATATTTGTAACAAATTTGTTTTGCATTCAACAAATTATTTCAGGTTGAATATAAACATTCAACGGTCACCATGACCAAGAAGTATTAAGCATTATATTTATGTTTACTGAAAGCTTATAATGAATCATGTTTTGAAAATTAGTATAGATGTGAACTTCTAACTGTAAATAAGAATGCTAACTGCAAGGTGATGGGTTCAAACCTGGGTAGCATCAAATTTTTGAAAGCTTTTTATCCCCAGCTGAGGTTTTTGCAGGCTTTTTAGTCCCAGCAGGGCAACATTTGCCAGTATGCTAGCTTACTAACTTTGCATGTTGCCTAGGGCAACCCATATTGTAGCACCTGAGGTTTTTGCAGGCTTTTTAGTCCCAGCAGGGCAACATTTGCCAGTATGCTAGCTTACTAACTTTGCATGTTGCCTAGGGCAACCCATATTGTAGCACCGGCCCTGGGTAGGATTATGAAATTTTAAAAGGCAACCTTATATTTGTAACAAATTTGTTTTGCATTCAACAAATTATTTCAGGTTGAATATAAACATTCAACGGTCACCATGACCAAGAAGTATTAAGCATTATATTTATGTTTACTGAAAGCTTATAATGAATCATGTTTTGAAAATTAGTATAGATGTGAACTTCTAACTGTAAATAAGAATGCTAACTGCAAGGTGATGGGTTCAAACCTGGATAGCATCAAATTTTCGAAAGCTTTTTATCCCCAGCTGAGGTTTTTGCAGGCTTTTTAGTCCCAGCAGGGCAACATTTGCCAGTATGCTAGCTTACTAACTTTGCATGTTGCCTAGGGCAACCCATATTGTAGCACCCGAGGTTTTTGCAGGCTTTTTAGTCCCAGCAGGGCAACATTTGCCAGTATGCTAGCTTACTAACTTTGCATGTTGCCTAGGGCAACCCATATTGTAGCACCGGCCATGGGTAGGATTATGAAATTTTAAAAGGCAACTTTATATTTGTAACAAATTTGTTTTGCATTCAACAAATTATTTCAGGTTGAATATAAACATTCAACGGTCACCATGACCAAGAAGTATTAAGCTTTATATTTATGTTTACAGAAAGCTTATAATGAATCATGTTTTGAAAATTAGTATAGATGTGAACTTCTAACTGTAAATAAGAATCCTTTAAATATAATTGGCAATCAAGAATCAAAATTCATTACACTCTCTTAGATGTCACTATAAAATAAATGATTTATAGTTCTTTGAAAGTCAATACTTGCATTTTATCTGAGAACTTCACTTTGAAAGTTTCATCACCGATTAGCTGCAATCGTTAAAAACTTTGTGATAAAGTTATATGATAACATGTATTTGTACTTTGTTTCGGAACATGCTTGCACTGCTACTGACTGAAAATTTGGGCTTTATAACGATTACTATGCTTTAGACTTTTTATAACATTAAACTATCTACTTTATAACCATATTTTACTATTTTCTTAAAATTCTATACTGTTACTAACTTCCACAGCAACAGTGTTTAACTAAGAATTGTCGTTTTCCTTTGGTACTCAATTTTTTTGCCCTTTCTCCTGTATTATTTCTTGCGATATGGTTAGTGTGAAATATGAGTTTATGATCATCCCACATCGATTATGGTTGCTAACTGGCTTTCATTACAAACTGCGGCCTGTCTGATCTTAATTTGTTCATGTTTCTCATATAAAAAGGTTAAAAACACTTTTGATTCTACTGGAATTTTTTTTATTACTGTAACAAATATGTTTTTTGTCGCCAGCGCATTTTCAGTGACGTGCATTATAGTTGTGATACAGTGGTCAATGTTTAAGCAGTGTACGAGATATTTGTTATGTTAATTAGCACGTAAGGGGTGTTTGTTAACTTCTCCTTTACCATTATTTGCAATATCTGTACAGAAATGTGATGAGAATTGGTTCAAAACCTTGGTTTTTTGGCGTTCATTTTTAAAGTTCGCACCATTCTGATTTATTGTCATAAATTTTACAGCCTTTCTTAAATCATTTTTCAACACTAGGCCTTTCCGTTGTTTTTAATTTCATGCATGGAAACAGAGTGCTTCCTTCAAATTATAAAAATAGGAACATAACTTACCCACTGTGTGAAAAACAGTTGCAAACTTAAGTGGTATTACTGTTTTTAACTGTCAAACAGAATTTGATCATGCGTATATGTTCATTAGAAGTTTAGGATAAGATGGGACTTAGATTATTATTATTATTATTATTATTATTATTATTATTATTATTATTATTATTATTATTATTATTTTTTTTTAATCATTTCTCAGATTTAACTTGCATAATACGCACTACAAATGTGCTGCTTATTGAATGTGAGACCATAAGTGGACTTGCTCTATTTGTGCGCTCTAACAATTACTCATATAGTGAATTTTTAGATTATCATAAAATTATAGATGATACTGAGCACAAATCAATCATCGTTGATAAAAGCAGCTTAAAGTTATAGCAAACAAATAATGAAAGCCCTTTTTATTAAAAAAATAATCGCATAAGTGTAGTCAACATTCCTCTAAACTATGCTTTCCATCATATGTTTAACCAGTTAATACAATTTGTGCATTACATTGGAGAGAGCAAAAGAGAACTTACTATTCAATGCATTGTCCTCATCAACATATGGGCAAGAACTTTCAAGTTATTATTTTAATAACGAAATATCATACTAGCCCGAAATTATACTATTATGATCAGAGGATGTCGATGAAACTCTACTTAACTGGGCCTCCATTAGGACAGAGGAACAATGCTTGTCGGACACTATTTTAGCCTACCAAATTATATGCTGAATATATTAGGTTTTCCTACCAGTTCACAGTAAATCAACCCGGATAATCAATATGTTATTTAATGATACTTGTTTAATCCTCCATAGTTATCCATGTGTCCGTACAGTGATGGATTTTATTCAAGTCTATATA
This sequence comes from Allium sativum, assembly GCA_030737875.1. Lineage (NCBI taxonomy): Eukaryota > Viridiplantae > Streptophyta > Magnoliopsida > Asparagales > Amaryllidaceae > Allium > Allium sativum. The sequence continues at coordinate 126,124,011 of CM060927.1, read as the reverse complement.
GGCTGACCCATGAAAATGTTGGAAGTAAATGGTATGAATATGCTCTAAGAGGATCTATTTTTTCCATAAACTAAAATTCGGCCTAGCCTTAGGATATTATTTTTCATCCAAAATTTGCAGTTTGACCTATTGTTGTGATTTAAGAAATTGAACTTGAAATGCCCTTCATGTATACTCAGTGCGTTTACTTTGGCCGAAAGCGACCTAACTGGCTACCATTGCCCTCCAAATATCAGTGTTCTTAGTGGCCTCTAAATTTCTCTATCTTATAGGTTAAGGGCACCCATTTTAAACTGACTTTTATTCAATAACAGACATCATAGTACTCACTGATGTATATGATGAATTGGCATACGTGTATGTTGTTTTTTGCTGTCACAGTCTGATGCTCAAAAGGAAAATCAAGTATATATGGTTTTTTTTACATAAATCGATCTACTGTTTTTTTCTGAAGAATGTAGGACTTTAGTGCAAGCCGTAGGGCAAACGCAATTGACAAACGTAGCAAACGTAAGGTTGAAGAAGCACGGCATGCGATTCAAGATCGCCTGTTACAATAGAACAAGGTTCTTTCATGGCAATCTGGAGTTGAGAAAGATCTGGATGAAGTGCTGCAACCCCATATATTTTATGCTAATGTTTCCAAAGGAGTTCTAGAAAAATCAAAAGATTTGAAAGTGATGATTAATCAAAAATATGCTTGGAGATTTTGGTAGTGGAGCTTCAAGTTGCTGGAAAGGGGAGAGAATTGTTGGAAATAGAAGAAAGAGTAATGAATTGGAGCAATGCAAAACAACTTTCTATTATTTCAAAGCTAATACAAAACGTGGTACATCTACTTATACTTGCAAAATACTAAAATATCAAACAATAAAATAGCTAAAATAATTCAAACTGATCCACTAAAAAAGGAAGACTAGATCTAATATAAAATAAAACTTTGAATCATTCTCTAACACAACCCCTTGATTCAAAGTTATTGAAATAATAAACGAAGCACTTCTCTTCGATTTGTGATGCACTCTCTCGTCACCTTCAAACATTAACGAAGCACTTTCTCTTCGATTTGTGATGCACTCTCTCATCACCTTCAAAAATAAAATAAACAATTAATATTGTAGCACTTTTTCTCCATGGTGCACTTTCTCACCAACAATTCTAAAATAAAATTTCTTCCACGGCCGCTTGTGCCATGTTCTCTTGTTTTTCATCTGTCATGGACTCTTGCTTTTCATTTTTGAATCTACAATTCCTTGCCATATGCCCAAATTTTTGACAATTGAAACACTTAGGTTTTCCCTTATACCAACAATCACTTTCTTCAGGACCAGTTTTGTGACAATTGTTGCATTGGAGAAATTTGTCTTTCCCTTTTTGAGTTTGATACTTTGCTATAAAAGTTTTTCACGGTTGTTTTCACCATTTTCATTTCTCATGATCCTCCTTTGATCCACCGCATGGAGTGAATTGATCAATCCTGAAAAAGTTAACTTGGATAAATCTTTAGTATCATCAAGTGAAGAAATTTTACCTTCGTACTTTTCTAGAAGAGTGACAAGAAGTTTTTGCACCACCCTTTGGCTTGTAAATTCTCCACCAAGTAGCTTGATTTGGTTAGCAATTGACATCAGCCGACTCCCATACTCCTTGACACCTTCATTACTTTTCATCCTCATTATTTCAAATTCCCTCTTAAGATTCAAAATTTGCATTAATTTCGTTTGGTGATTTCCTTCATACTCCTCTTTAATTTTCTCCCATGCTTCTTTGGGAGATTCACAACCCATAATAGTTGTGAAAATTTCTTCTAACACGGCCCCATGCAGATACGAAAGTGCCCTTGGCTTTCTCGCCATTTCTTCGTCATATTTTTTGACTTGGGTAGTTGTTGGATTTTGTGGAAGAGGAGTGGGATCAATATCAGTTTCAATGACATCCCATAAACTTAAAGCTTTGAGATATGACTACATTTTGATAGTCCATAATTGATAATTTTCTCCTTTGAATAGAGGAATGGAAAGTGAATAATTTGTGGTAGTAGACATTTGAAGAACACTCAATTTTTTTTTGTTAACCTCACAAGCCCTAAGAATAACCTGCTTTGATACCAATGTTGGAATTATTTTTATTATTAATTATCCCCTTATTATCACAAAACCAATTGGCAATGTGATGGGGAACATCTTAGTTTATATCCAGGATCTTAGTTCAGTATTTCCAGATGTGGGAAAACTTTGAAGCACCATTTTAACACACCCCCTTGCTTCAAAGTTGTTGAGATCGAAGCACTTTCTCTTCGATTTTGTGACGCATTTTCTCATCACCTTCAATTGTTGAAGCACTTTTCTCTTCAACTCTACTGAAATCCTGAGCTCTGATACCAAGTTAGAATTATTTATTATTTATTTATCCCCTTATTATCACAAAACCAATTGGCAATGTGATGGGGAACATCTTAGTTTATATCCAGGATCTTAGTTCAGTATTTCCCGATGTGGGACAACTTTGAAGCACCATTTTAACACACCCCCTTACTTCAAAGTTGTTGAGATCGAAGCACTTCCTCTTCGATTTTGTGACACACTTTCTCATCACCTTCAATTTGTTGAAGCACTTTCTCTTCAACTCTACTGAAAACCTGGCTCTGATACCATGTTAGAATTTATTAATCCCCTTATTATCACAAAACCAATTGACAATGTGATGGGGAACATCTTAGTTTATATCCAGGATCTTAGTTCAGTATTTCCCGATGTGAGACAACTTTGAAGCACCATTTTAACAAGAATCTCAGGTCTCAAGTCAGTTCCGTGATATTGCGACTATTATGATTGAAAGGCTTCTGCATGAAATCCATTTTGCTGCGGATCCTCATAATAGTTCAAAGAAACAGGCTTTGGAAGTGATACACGAGCTTCAAAAGCACTACCCAATAAAAAGACCATCAATGAGATTACGGCTAACTCTACCAGCAGAAAATCTTCCATGTTTATTGGAGAAGCTTCCGAGCTGGAATGCAAACATAATTTCAACCGATGCACTTGCTGACAACCAGTTGTCCATTGTGTGTGAAATTGTGCCAGGCTACTTTCGCGACTGTGATGCTGTAATAAAGAGTTTATGAGGAAGATTGGATATACTTTCTGCTACAGCTCAAAATGATGAAAACTATCATGTATTCCAACATAACGATGATAATGACTTACCGATGTTAACCAAAGAACCAGGTTCTAGCAAATGCTCGGATTCAACTGTCCAACTAGCTGAGAAATTAAAGAAGCAGAGCCTGACTACAGAGAGGACTAATGGTGAAATGGTCAAGCAAAGCAGGTGCAGCACATGTAATGCTATCATAGGAAATGCGAAGGAATACAGAGAACATTTCAAGTCTGACTAGCACAATCATAATCTCAAAAGAAAGATGAGGGAACTTCCTCCTCTAACTGGAGAGTGTGCAGTTGACGGTGAATTGAGCAGGGAGACTTGAAGGAATACTCATTTTGGGTTGACTAGCTTTTGTGAAACCATCTTCCTATAAAGAGTGTGTCAGAAAATTTTCAAAACATGATTTTGGTATGGGTTTGTTTTGAAGAGAAAGAAAGAATGAAGGAAGAGGAAATGCATTTGTCCCACATCATAGAATATGCATAGGTGTGCCAATACTTAATGGCCTTTCTCATGAAGGTGTTGGGGCCTTAGGGCACCCAAATGTTTGCTTTGTTGTGAGAAGGAAGACCATGCATGTAGACAACATACGTGTGCGCCGTCCGACCGATCGAACCGAACCGGTTTCGGGTTCAATAAAAATATTTTTGGACCGAGTTTTTTAAATTGTAATGGGCCAAATTTAGCCCATTAAGAACCCGCATTGCATAATGTAATTAAATATGGTGGCAGTATTTGAATTCAAACAAATGCGCGAATTAGTGACATTTCTGAACCATTTCGAATGAATAGACGCAACGTTTCGCTCCAGAGCGTTACTAATGAAAAGAAACATCATTTCAATTCGAAACAGACACAACCGTTACAAACGGTTATGACGTTTCACTACCTATAAATAGTAACGGGGAAAGACGTTGCAAACTTCACTTCGAAATTCTTCTTCTTCCTCTGTATTTTGCAGTGCCACTGCTGATGCTATATACTGTTGCGAATTCTCCAATTTGCAACACTACAAGGTGCTGCAAAATCTGATTCTTTCTCCTCTTCTTTCTATTTGATTATTGCATCATCAGAAACCATATTATACAGCGTTCTTGATCGGATCAAAGCCGTACAAACTTTGAATCCAATTTCGTTGTTCCAAGGCTTTATTGAATCCTGAAAGTCGATAGTTCGATAATCCGTTTGTATCTGGTGGATTGAACTATTGTCTGAAAGAATTTGCTCCGCAAATCCTTAAAGTCTGAAGTACGACATTCATTCTCCTCCAAAAGCGTCTCAAACCACGAAATCCCCAACAAATTTTCAGACAATATCTTCAATCATGGAAGGTTTGAGCGCATTGCAAGTTATGAACCAGCATTCGATGAAATTGGAGCATTTTGATCATGAAAACTTTACTCGTTGGCAAGAGATGATGATGTTCTTCCTGATCACTATGAAATTGTTCTATATCTTGGAAGACGATTTGGAAGATATACCATGGGAAACCACTGGCGAGGATGCCGCTCTGAAAGAGAAACGTGCAAAGCGCGAAGAGGACGATTTTCTATGCAGAGGGCATATTCTGAATGCATTGTTTACTCCAGTCTACAACGTTCACAGGACCTTGGAAACAACGAAGGAACTCTGGACTGCTTTGGAGAGCAAGTATCACATATCCGAGGCAAGTAATAAAAAATTTCTTATTTGTAATTTTATGGATTTCAAAATGGTCACCAACAAGTCCATAATTGGACAAGTTAGTGAAATACTACTGTTGGTGAATCAACTTAAAAATGCCGGTATTGATCTCCCTGAATCTTTTGTTGTTGGAGTTATTATTTCAAGGCTCCCAAATTCTTGGAATGATTATAAGAAAAAATTGAAACATGCGAAAACGGATTACAATTTAGATGCTTTACAGCGTCATCTTCGTATTGAAGAGGATTCTCGTAAATGCGAACTAGATGATAATCCACAAACTGAGTCTCAGGCTAAGGCAAATAATGTTGAAATTACTGATAAATTGAAGCCTAAGAATGAGACGTGGTTTAAGAAGAATGGTAATTCCAAGAACAAAATGAAGGGTGCATGTTACTATTGTTAGGAGCCCGACCACTATGCACGAGACTGTCGTCTTCGGAAGAAACAATAAAAACCGAATGCGGTCGAAGAAAAGCTTGTGGTTGTCGTACAAGAGGTGAACTCCGTTAGTGGCATTGATAATGATTTGTGGCTCGATACTGGAGCAACCATTCATGTTTGCAAAGACCGTAATCTGTTGAAGACTTACGAAGAGAATAATGGAGAATCCAGCGAAGTTACTAGCGCAAACAAAGTTGCAAGTAAAGTTTGGGAAAAGGCACAATTGAACTTACATTCACCTCTGGAAAAGTTCTTACATTAGTTAATGTATTTTATGTACCCGATACGTGTAAGAATTTGGCTTCTAGATACCTTCTTAATAAAGGAGGATTTAAGATGGTGTATGAGTCTGATAAGTTAGTGTTGTTCAAGAACAAAATTTTTATTGCACATGGATATTCTTGTAACGGCATGATTAAGTTGAATCTAATGAAGAAATCTTCTGCTTATATTGTTGATTATGTTAATTTGTGGCATGGTAGATTAGGACATGTTAATTATAAGTCTCTTAGAAATATGCATAAATTAGGATTAATTTCTGATTGTGATTTCGATTCCATCAATAAATGTGAAATTTTTGTTTAAGCAAAAATACACCGAAAATCCTTTAAATCTGTTGAAAGGAACACTGGTTTGCTTGATTTAGTACATGGTGGTGTGAGTGACTTAAAAAGTCATATCAATACTATATAACATTTATTGATGATTATACTAAATATGCATATGTATATCTAATGAAATCGAAAGATGAAGCCTTTGATAAATTCAAAATTTAAAAGCATAAGTCGAAACACAATTAGGAGTTAAAATTAAAGTGTTACATTCAGATCGTAGTGGTGAATATTTTTCAAGTGAGTTCACTTTGTTTTGTAAACAAAATGGTATAATTCACCAATGTACGGCTCCATACATCACAACAAAATGGTGTTGCTGAGAGGAAAAATAGAACTTTAGTAGAAATGGTTAACGCCATGCTCATTAGTTCTAGTTTATCTCATAACCTATGGGGTGATGCTATGTTATCTGCATGTTACATTTTAAATAGAGTACCACTTAAAAAGAATAATATTCCCCCTTATGAATTATGGTTTAATAGAAAACCAAACGTTGCTAGACTTAAAGTTTGGGGTTGCTTAGCATACGTTAGAAAACCTGACCCTAAACGACCAAAGTTAGGAAATAGGGCATTTAAGTGTGTTTTCATAGGATATTCTCTTAATAGTATAACGTATAGGTTCCTTATTCTTGACACCTTAGAAGTTATAGAATATGTAGATGTAGAATTATTTGAAAATCAAACTATTGAGAATCCATTGAGATCATCTAGTCTGGAGTCAACTGAGACTAATGATATCAATGATGATGAATATGCTCCTATTCAAAACAACAAGGAAGTTTCAGTACCAGATAATAGTACTAAACACAGGAGAAGTAAAAGAGCGAGAATAGAGACGGACTATGGTCCTGACTTCTTAACATATCTCATAGAAGGCAATAAAGACGAAGTCCTTAATGTGACAAGATATGTAATGAACATCGATGATGATCCCAAAACTTATTCTGAAGCTATGAGTTCCAGAGATTCTAATTTCTAGAAAGAAGCTATCAATGATGAAATGAATTCCATAATGTTAAACCAAACTTGGGTTTTATCTGATTTACCTCCTAGTGCTAAACCAATAGGATGTAAATGGATATTTAAGAAAAATTTGAATACAAATGGATCCATTGATAAGTTTAAAGCTAGACTAGTTGCTAAGGGATATAAACAAATACAAGGAGTAGATTATTTTGATACATATGCTCCAATTGCTCGCATATCTTCCATACGCTGTTTAATAGCACTGGCATCAATTCATAACCTGGTCATACATCAAATGGATGTAAATACATCTTTTCTAAATGGAGATTTAGAAGAAGAGATATACATGGAACAACTTGAAGGTTTTATAACCCCGGGCCAAGAAAAGAAAGTTTGTTAATTAGTCAAATCTATTTATGGCCTGAAGCAAGCTCCCATGCAATGGCATGAGAAGTTTGATAAAGTTGCACTGTCATTTAGATTCATTGTTAATGTTGGAGATAAATGTATTTGTAGCAAATCAGATAACAATGGTTATGTTATAATATATTTAAACGTTGATGACATGCTAATATTTGGTTCTAATATATCATGTGTGAATGAAACTAAAAAGTTTCTATCTTCTAAATTTGATATAAAAGATCTAGGAGAGGCTGATGTAATTTTAGGAATTAAAATCATTAGGAAAGCGGGGGAGTTATTACTAACCCTGTCTCATTACGTTGAGAAGTTCCTAAAGAAGTATGGTCATTATGATGACAAACTAGCACCAACTCCTTTAGATCCAAGTATTAAGTTAGAAAAGAACACTGGATGTACCATTTCTCAACTTGAGTATTCTAGTGTTATTGGGAGTCTTATGTATGTTATGCATTGCACTAGACCCGACATCGCACATGTAATAAGTGTATTGTGTAGATTTACGAGTAACCCAGGTTTCGAACAATGGAAAGCTATTTCCAGAGTTTTAGCTTATTTGAAAGGAACCATTAACTATGGTTTATCTTATAAAGGATATCCTGCTGTAATAGAAGGATATAGTGATGCAACCTGGAACAATGTAGAATCCAAATCCAAGTCTACGACTGGATGGATATTTACATTAGGTGGCGCTACTGTATCTTGGGCTTCCAAGAAGCAGACCTGTGTATTTAATTCAACTATGCTATCAGAATTGATTGCGTTAGCAGATGCATGTAAGGAAGCGAAATTGCTTAGAAATCTATTAATAGAAATCCCATTGTGGAAGAAGCCATCCCCAGCAGTCTTGATTAACTGTGATAATCAAGCAATGATACATAATGTCTCTAATAAGACATATAATGGAAAGTCTAGACATGTGAGTTTAAGACATCAAATGTTTAGACAGTTACTCAAAAGTGGAGTTATAACTGTTAACTACATAGAAACGAAGAAAAACTTGGCTGACCCACTTACAAAAGGTCTTCCAAAGGTTATGCTTTCTATAAAGTCAAAAGAAATGGGACTAAGGTCTGTGAATGAAGATTGATCATCCTTAACAGAAACCCAACTTGTGTCTTGAAAAGGATAGACAAAGTTCAATGGCAACCAACAAGTTAAGAGTACGGTTATGGAACACTAAATCAATTATCCCATAATACTTAGTGTTGGATTCCGCATGAACAAAGGATGGATAATATCCTTAATAAGTTTAGAAAACTTAAAAGGTGTATCACATAAACACCTTAAGAGACTTACCTATATGAGTATGGAAATCAGGCCGTTTCCTAGGAAAGTAAGATCGCTTTCTAAAGTAGACTCATGAACCAGGATTAATGCACATGGCCATTAACATGCTAAGCAATACAGAACACTCTAACTAAGGAATTCAACATGTGTGATTGTTCCGGTTTTATTAAAGGGATACTTGGTTCAAGATTCGTTCACCATAGAATCTCGATAGAGCTTTGAATGATTTACACTAAGTAAAGGTTCAAATCCAAAAGATACCTTTTATTTATGTGTTATTTCCACGATGATGCAAAACTTGATCTTAGAAATACATTGTCTTGATCCCACTTGGGTATATAGGAAGTCACATTAGTGACTCAGTCGTCCATTTTAATTTTTCTTTATTTTGAAAATTGGGGGAGATTGTTAGAAAATTTTCAAAACATGATTTGGGTATGGGTTTGTTTTGAAGAGAAAGAAAGAATGAAGGAAGAGGAAATGCATTTGTCCCACATCATAGAATATGCATAGGTATGCCAATACTTAATGGCCTTTCTCATGAAGGTGTTGGGGCCTTGGGGCACCCAAATGTTTGCTTTGTTGTGAGGAGGGAGACCATGCATGTAGACCACACACGCGCGCGCCGTCCGTCCGACCGAACAGGGCCGGGTACGGGTTCAATTAAAATATTTTTGGACCGAGTTTTTCAATTTGTAATGGGCCAAATTTAGCCCATTAAGAACCCGCACTGCATACTGTAATTAAGTAATGGCGGCAGTATTTGAATTCAAACAAATGCGCGAATTAGTGACGTTTCTGAACTGTTTCGAATGAATGGACGCAACGTTTCGTTCCAGAACGTTACTAATGAAAAGAAACATTGTTTCGATTCGAAACAGACATAACCATTACAAACGATTATGACGTTTCACTACCTATAAGTAGTAACAGGGACAGTCGTTGCAAATTTCACTTCAAAATTCTTCTTTTTCCTCTGTATTTTGCAGCGCCATTGCCGATGCTATATACTGTTGCAAATTCCCCAATTTGCAGCACTTCAAGGCGTTGCAAAATCTGATTCTTTCTCCTCTTCTTTCTATTTGATTATTGCATCATCAGAAACCATATTATAGAGTGTTCTTGATCGGATCAAAGCCGTACAAACTTTGAATCCGATTTCGCTGTTCCAAGGCTTTATTGAATCTTAAAAGTCAATATTTCGATAATCCGTTTGTATCTGGTGGATTGAACTATTATCTGAAAGAATTTGCTCTGCAAATCTTTAAAGTTTGAAGTACGACATTCATTCTCCTCCAAAAGCGTCTCAGACCACAAAATCCCCAATAAATTTTCGGACAATATCTTCAATCATGGAAGGTTTGAGTGCACTATAAGTTATGAATCAACATTTGACGAAATTGGAGCGTTTTGATGGTGAAAAATTTACTCGTTGGCAAGAGACGATGAAGTTCTTCTTGATCACTGTGAAGTTGTTTTATATCTTGGAAGACGATTTGGAAGATATACCATGGGAAACCGCTGATGAGGATGCCGCTTTGAAAGAGAAATGAGCAAAGCGCAAAGAGGACGATTTTCTATGCAGAGGGCATATTCTGAATGCAATGTCTACTCCAGTTTACAACGCTTACAGGACCTTGAAAACTGCAAAGGAACTCTGGACTGTTTTGGAGAGCAAGTATCGCATATCCGAGGCAAGTAATAAAAAATTTCTTATTCGTAATTTTATGGATTTCAAAATGGTCACCAACAAGTCCATAATTGGACAAGTTAGTGCAATACTACTGTTGGTGAATCAACTTAAAGATGTCGGTATTGATCTCCCTGAATCTTTTGTTGTTCGAGTTATTATTTCAAGGCTCCCAAATTCTTGGAATGATTATAAGAAAAAATTGAAACATGCGGAAACGAATTATAATTTAGACGGCTTACAGCGTCATCTTCGTATTGAAGAGGATTCTCGTAAACGCGAACTAGATGATAATCCGCAAACTATGTCTCAGGATAAGGCAAATAATGTTAAAATTACTGATAAATTGAAGCCTAATAATGAGACACAGTTTAAGAAGAATGGTAATTCCAAGAACAAAAAGAAGGGTGCATGTTACTATTGTAACAAACCCGACCACTATGCCCGAGACTGTCGTCTTTGGAAGAAACAACAAAAACCGAATGTGGTCGAAGAAAAGCTTGTGGCTATCGTACAAGAGGCGAACACCGTTAGTGGCACTGATAATGATTGGTGGCTCGATACTGGAGCAACCATTCATGTTTGCAAAGAATGTAATTTGTTCAAGACTTACGAAGAGAATAATGGAGAATCCAACGAAGTTACTGGCGCAAACAAAGTTGCAAGCAAAGTTATGGGCAAAGGCACAATTGAAGTTACATTCACCACTGGAAAAGTTCTTACATTAGCTAATGTATTTTATGTGCCCAATATATGTAAGAATTTGGTTTTTGGATACCTTCTTAATAAAGGAGGATTCAAGATGGTGTATGAGTCTGATAAGTTAGTGTTGTCCAAGAACAACAAATTTATTGGACAGGGATATTCTTGTAACGGTACGATTAAGTTAAATCTAATGAAGAAATCTTCTGCTTATATTGTTGATTATGTTAATTTGTGGCATGGTAGATTAGGACATGTTAATTATTAGTCTCTTAGAAATATGCATAAATTAGGATTAATTTCTGATTGTGATTTCGATTCCATCACTAAATGTGAAATTTGTGTTCAAGCTAAAATACACTGGAAATCCTTTAAATATGTTGAAAGGAATACTGGTTTGCTTGATTTAGTATATAGTGATGTGGGTGACTTGAAAAGTCATATCACCTATGGTGGTAACCAATACTATATAACATTTATTGATGATTATACTAGATATGCATATGTATTTCTAATGAAATCGAAAGATGAGGCCTTCAATAAATTCAAAATATACAAAGCAGAAGTCAAAACACAATTAGGAGTTAAAATTAAAGTCTTACTTTAGATTGTGGTGGTGAATATTTCTCAAATGAGTTCACTTTGTTTTGTAAACAAAATGGTATAATTCACCAATGTACCGCTCCATATACACCACAACAAACTGATGTTGCTGAGAGGAAAAATAGAACTATAGTAGAAATGGTTAACGCCATGCTCATTAGTTCTAATTTACCTCATAACCTATGGGGTGAGGCTATGTTATCTGCATGTTACATTTTAAATAGAGTACCACTTAAAATGAATAATATTTCCCCTTATGAATGGTTTAATAGAAAACCAAACCTTACTGGACTTAAAGTTTGGGGTTGCTTAGCATACATTTGAAAACCTGACCCAAAACGACCAAAGTTAGGAAATAGGGCATTTAAGTGTTTTTCCATAGGATATTCTCTTAATAATCTAAAGTATAGGTTCCTTATTCTTGACACCTTAGAAGTTATAGAATCCGTAGATGTAGAATTCTTTGAAAATCAAACTATTGAGAATCCATTGAGATCATCTAGTCCGGAGCCAACTGAGACTAATGATATCAATGATGATGAATATGCTCCTATTCAAAACAGCAAGGAAGTTTTAGTACCAGATAATAGTACTAAACACAGGATAAGTAATAGAGCGAGAATAGAGAAGGACTATGGTCCTGACTTCATAACATATCTCGTAGAAGGCAATAAGGACGAAGTCCTTAATATGACAAGATACGTAATGAACGTCGATAATGATCCCAAAAATTATTCTGAACCTATGAGTTCTTGATATTCTAATTTCTATAAAGAAGCTATCAATGCTGAAATGAATTCCATAATGTTAAACCAAACTTGGGTTTTATCTGATTTACTTCCTGGTGCTAAACCAATAGGATGTGAATGGATATTCAAGAAAAAGTTGAATACAAATGGATCCATTGATAAGTTTAAAGCCAAACTAGTTGCTAAGGGATATAAACAAAGACAAGGAGTATATTATTTTGATGCATATGCTCCAGTTGCTCGCATATCCTCCATACGCTGTTTAATAGCACTTGTATCAATTCATAACCTGGTCATACATCAAATAGATGTAAAGACAACTTTTCCAAATGGAGATTTAGAAGAAGAGATATACATGGAACAACCTGAATGTTTTATAACCCCAGGCCAGGAAAAGAAAGTTTGTAAATTAGTCAAATCTTTTTATGGCCTGAAGCAAGCTCTCATGCAATGGCATGAGAAGTTTGATAAAGTTACACTGTCATTTGGATTCATTGTTAATGATGAAGATAAATGTATTTATAGAAAATCGGATAACAAAGGTTATGTTATAATATGTTTATACGTTGATGATATGCTAATATTTGGTTCCAATATAACATGTGTGAATGAAACTAAAAGTTTCTATCTTCTAAATTTGATACGAAAGATCTAGGAGAGGCTGATGTAATTTTAGGAATTAAAATCATTAGGAAAGCGGGGGAGTTATTACTAACCCAGTCTCATTACATTGAGAAGTTCCTAAAGAAGTATGGTCATTATGTTGACAAACCAGCACCAACTCCTTTAGATCCAAGTATTAAGTTAGAAAAGAACACTGGATGTACCATTTCTCAACTTGAGAATTCTAGTTATTTTGAGTCTTATGTATGTTATGCATTGCACTAGACCCGACATCGCACATGCAATAAGTGTATTGTGTAGATTTACGAGTAACCCAGGTTTCGAACACTGGAAAGCTATTTCCATAATTTTAGCTTATTTGAAAGGAACCATTAACTATGGTTTATCTTATAAAGGATATCCTGCTATAATATAAGGATATAGTGATGCAACCTGGATCAATGTAGAATCCGAATCCAAGTCTACGACTGGATGGATATTTACATTAGGAGGCGCTGTTGTATCTTGGGCTTCCAAGAAGCAGACTTGTATATCTGATTCAACTACGTTGTCAGAATTGATTGCATTAGCAGATGCATGTAAGGAAGCGGAATGGCTTAGAAATCTATTAATAGAAATCCCATTGTGGAAAAAGCCAACTCTGGCAGTCTTGATTAACTGTGCTAATCAAACAACGATATATAATGTCTCTAATAAGACATATAATGGAATGTCTAGACATGTGAGTCTAAGACATCAAATGGTTAGAAAGTTACTCAAAAGTGGAGTTATAACTGTTAACTACATAGAAACGAAGAAAAACTTGGTTGACCCACTTACAAAAGGTCTTCCAAAGGCTATGGTTTCTATGAAGTCAAAAGAAATGGGACTAAGGTCTGTTAATGAAGATTGATTATCCTTAACAGAAACCCAACTTGTGTCTTGAAAAGGATAGGCAAAATTCAATGAGTACCAACAAGTTAAGAGTATGGTTATGGAACACTAAATCAATTATCCAATAATACTTAGTGTTGGATTCTGCATGAACAAAGGACGGATAATATCCTTAGTAAGTCTAGAAAACTTAAAAGGTGTATCGTAGAAACACCTTAAGAGACTTACCTATATGAGTATGGAAATCAGGCTGTTTCCTAGGAAAGTAAGACCGCTTTCTAAAGTAGACTCATGAACCAGGATTAAACCACATGGCCATTAACGTGCAAAGCAATACAGAACACTCTAACTAAGGAATTTAACATGTGTGATTGTTCCGGTTTTATTATTAAGGGATACTTGGTTCAAGATTCGTTCACCATAGAAACTCGATAGAGCTTTGAACGATTTACACTAAGTAAAGGTTCAAATCCAAAGATACCTTTTATTTATGTGTTGTTTTCACGATGATGCAAAACTTGATCTTAGAACTACATTGGCTTGATCCCACTTAGGTATGTAGAAAGTCACATTAGTGATTCAGCCGTCCATTTTAATTTTTCTTTATTTTGAAAATTGGGGGAGATTGTTAGAAAATTTTCAAAACATGATTTGGGTATGGGTCTGTTTTGAAGAGAAATAAAGAATGAAGGAAGAGGAAATGCATTTGTCCCACATCATAGAATATGCATAGGTGTGCCAATACTTAATGGCCTTTCTCATGAAGGTGTTGGGGCCTTGGGGCACCCAAATGTTTGCTTTGTTGTGAGGAGGGAGACCATGCATGTAGACCACACACGCGCGTGCCGTCCGTCCGTCCGAACAGGGCTGGGCTGGTTACGGGTTACGGGTTCAATAAAAATATTTTTGAACTGAGTTTTTCAAATTGTAATGGGCCAAATTTAGCCCATTAAGAACCCGCACTGCATAATGTAATTAAATAATGGCGGAAGTATTTGAATTCAAACAAATGCACGAATTAGTGATGTTTCTGAACCGTTTCGAATGAATGGACGCAACGTTTCGCTCCAGGACGTTACTAATGAAAAGAAACATCGTTTCAATTCGAAACAGACATGACCGTTACAAACGGTTATGACATTTCACTACCTATAAATAGTAACGGGGACAAACGTTGCAAACTTCACTTCGAAATTCTTCTCCTTCCACTGTATTTTGCAGCGCCATTGCCGACGCTATATACTATTGCGAATTATCCAATTTGCAACACTTCAAGGCGTTGCAAAATATGATTCTTTCTCCTCTTCTTTTTATTTGATTATTGCATCATTAGAAACCATATTATAGAGTGTTCTTGATCGGATCAAAGCCTTACAAACTTTGAATTTGATTTCGCTGTTCCAAGGCTTTACTGAATCCTGAAACTCAATAGTTCGATAATCTGTTTGTATCTGGTGGATTGAACTATTGTCTGAAAGAATTTGCTCTGCAAATCCTTGACGTCTAAAGTACGACATTCATTCTCCTCCTAAAGCATCTCAAACCACAAAATTCCAAACAGATCATATGTATCACGTAGTTCCGTAATTGTATGTGAATCAGTTGGATGTGACTTGTTATATGATTTTTAGGTTGCATTTCTTTCGTGTGTAGATGCCTTCAGTTGCATCTTTTGTCTCTTTGAGAAATACCAACTGAAAATGAAAGTGTTGGCATTCATTAAAAAAAACAAGTATATATGGTTTTTGTTGTTGTTCGGTATATTTTGTACACCATTATTTTTCAGGGTACTTGTGCTTGGTTTTCCTTATGTGTTGTGAACTTAATTTTGCCCTATTATCGTGTTTTGCTTCAGTTATTGGTTTAAGAATCTTTGACAATTTTACTTATATTTACAAAGTCTATTTTTGTAAATTAAACTAAAATGTTATGATCTCATTGTATGTACCAACCTTATAACAGTAGTAATTATAAAATACTATAATTTGAATTCATGTTTTGAGCTTACTTCCAGTGCCAACCATGCATATGTTAGGTATTCATGTTGTGGACGGAAGGTGTGACAAACTCAGGAAAACATGGCCTACAATAAGGGAAAAAAATGCAAGACATGGAGGCTTAACTAATTCGTCGTCCTACCACAAATATATATATATATCTGTGCTCTTACTATAACTAGGGTTATGGTAATGGTAAATTTACCATTATCAGTCGATCGGTAACCATTTTTAATTGAAATTGGTATACCAGTTAAAACGATATGGTAACGATAAATTTACCATTTTTAATGGTAAATTATCGGTAGCAATTTTTCAATACCAGTGGTAATGGTAATTTACCAATCAATTTAAAACATATGTATATTCATCTGATATGCTTTATTACATGCATTTAGTACAAAACAAATGATTATATTAGTTCAATAATCGAGTGAAAAGTTTCTAGATACACTTATTTTCTTTCTCATTTATGCCCTTTTATAAACTAACACTACATATAATATAAAAAAGATGCCCTGTGTACAAAAAACATGTCATGATATAAACTTTGATGCACAAACGGTAATTTATCATTACCAGTGCAACGATTACCAGATTATCGGTATACCAGTCGACTAGTAACGATAACGGTAAGCAATTCTGGCTTACTAGTAAAAATGGTATAGTAACAGTATTTGGCAAATGGTAATAGTAACCATTACCATATCAGCCCTAATTATAACCAATGTTTAACCGTTTTCTATTCTCAGCAGCTATGCTATGCTCTGATTATTACCAATGTTTAACTGTTTTCTATTCTCAACAACTATATTATTTCTTTATTCCAATCATTTTTTCTACCTGTGAACTTATATAATATGTGCCGACGGCATCAATTTGTACTATTAACTTACATTACAACTTGTATAATTATAAGTTATTTCAATACATATTGGCCTTATTGGCATTTCAGTTTGATCGGTAACGATAACAGTAAGCAATTCTGGCTTACCAGTAAAAACGGTATGGTAACGGTATTTGCCAAATGGTAACAGTAACCATTAACATATCAGCCCTAATTATAACCAATGTTTAACCGTTTTCTATTCTTAGCAGCTATGCTATGCTCCTATTATAACCAATGTTTAACTGTTTTCTATTCTCAACAGCTATATTATTTCTTTATTCCGATCATTTTTTCAACCTGTGAACTTATATAATATGCGCCGACGGCATCAGTTTGTACTATTAAGTTACATTACAACTTGTATAGTTATACGTTATTTCAATACATATTGGCCTTATTGGCATTTCAGTTCAACTTAGATATTAGTATTTACATTACAATTTGGATATCAATATTCAGCATTTCAGTTATGTGGAAGAAGCTAATTGCCACTTAAACGAACATATTGCAAAATCAATTTTTCCTATAATGAATTAGATTTAGCAACTCAATTGGGTTTTTTAATACCAAACTGAAGTATTTACAAAATTATATATTTATAGTCCACATGCATGCAAGACATTACAAATCCTCATTAATTCTTCATGTACTACATGGTAAATTCTGATGTTTATGTGCTATCTTCAAATTACCAAATGTTATGTGCTTTCTGTTCACACTAAAATGAATACTTTTTGGTTCCTTTACTTCATGTAACTAACACAAATGATTAACTAGATATAGAAAAGATTTAAAGCAATTGATTATATGCGTATTGGTAGTCATGTAATATAAATTACTTTCTGATTGTGTTTGATTTCCTAAGGTTATGCTCAAGGGATTATATCATGACTATGTTCCTCAAATTGAAGACATTGCTCTCTCTGTTGGATTTTAGTGTTTATATTCATATGATTAGGTGATTGTATTTATTTAATTAGTTTGCAGTGTGTACTACTTTCTCTTTTGTTGTGTCACTATAAATTTGGTGTAACACCCCACCTCCGCTAGGGTCACTCACAAAGGGAATGCACTAGTTTTGGAGGAGCGTTATCGAGGTAAACAAACACAGAAATATTACAAGACAGAATATAGATAAAACAGCGGAAGAATCAAAAGGTAAATTTCATTACTTTCAAAAAGAGTCAAAACCTTTTACATCAAATAGCAAAGGTTATTATTTTCCATTACATCAAATTCTGTCTTGTACAAATAAAGAAGCATAGACTTAAAACATCAAAAGTAGCTTAATTCCCCAAAGGTAGCAGATAATGCAGCCATAGCATAGCCCAAGATCAAACCGTACATGAGATGAATCAAAAGCAAGCAAAATCCAAGCTAAGTGCTAGAGTTTCCTCCCTGAGAACCTGGGGGGAAACAGAAGAAAAAGAGGCGAAAGAAAACGGGCCAGTCATAAAGACTGGTAAGTCCAAGTGACATTCAGCATAAAAACAGATAAAGATAACATGACATGTATAAACTGAAAGTAAACATAAGGATGCTGTCAAGATTGGCAAGATAGACTAAGATAACATGATAAATCAAGTATAAATCAAGTATAGCATCACGTATTCAAGGTTTGCTGCATCAACTGTACTAGAATCCCAAACCCTTGTCTTATATTAATCATGAAATCATCCCTTGGCCCAATATCACGAATGACCTATTACTAGGTCCAACGAAACGATCCACTAGTCGATCGGCTCCCTACAAGTTCTAGCTCGTCATGTGTCTGTGTCATACGGCCCTACCACGAATGTAGTTACCTGTGCTAGGTCCACCATAGAGTGTATCAACCCCTAGGGTGCCAACCACCGACACGAATCAAGAATGCACAGATAAACCTACTGATGCCCAATGCCAGCTTTTTCAACTCCGGACCACGTGCACGACCATAGCCCGCCTGAACCTACACTGGCGCACCAACACAGCTGTCGTTCTGGTCGCTTACAATCAGCCCAGTAATCGTGCCCCACCCTGCCTAGTCCCAGGGTACCATGATGCATCTAGTGGGTTACTGCTGAAACAGACCGCGTAACTAGGGTTTCCTTCCAATAGGTTAAGTGTTGTCATTTAAATTCGTGACTTAACCCCATCAGTCTAGCATGTGAAGTTGGTTAAGTGTTGTCATTCAAGTTCGTGACTTAACCCACCTACGAATCATTTATCAAGTTGGTTAAGTGTTGTCTTACATGTTCATGACTTAACCCTATCATGTGGCATTAATTCATTAATGCATCCCAACCTCTCACATCAGACCTGTTGTTTTGGTCACTGGATATGCCGGGCAGCTCCGGGCAGAATTACACCACAACTCAGTCTGACCTCGGGTTTTCAAGTGCGATATGACCAACTACCCACATTGGATCCTATTGTTTGCAGTAACGGGATTTGCCGGGCTGTTCCGGGCAGATTTACACTGCAAACTCAACCCAACCTCGAGTTGGCCATTTTCATGTTCATTCTAGTGTCATTTCCATGTTCAAGATTCATGTCAAATTCGTGTCAAGTTTTCAAGGCAAGTTTCATGTCAAGTTCTTGTCAAGTTTCAAGGCAAGTTTCATGCCAAGCTTCCTATGATTACCAATTTTTCCCAACGTTACCCCGTCTAAATATTAGGCTAACAATCTTAGCCTAATCTTTGTCCGCATGATTTTTGACATATAATATTAGGCTAAAAACTTTGCCTAATTCAACATACACAAAATTTGCATAAAGCGATTCATTAGCATAAACATGTTATAGGTGTAAACTTGGCATTCTCGGCATAGACAATATAAACACCATAGGTGTGTACTTGCAAAATAATCAACATGAACATCGTAGGTGTGAACTTGTAACGTAGATTAAATCAACTTACATATATGTGAACTTGCAAATCAATCACGAACATATGGACAAGTGTTAACTTGAAATATGACATAGGTTTTACATATACACATAAACATGTAGATCTTTCATTTGGTCACATATGTGATATGATTTCACAACCTAAAACTTGCATAACATGATAAATTACACAACTTATCATAACAGGTTATACTTCAAGTTCCTATACATATGAATAGACTTATTCATTAATTCCCAATTCAACATGATAATAAAATAAAACCACAGGCATAGACCAATATCATTCAATAACATAATCAATCTATTTTCAAGGCATGACATAACCGAATAAATTGATTAAAACATCACAGGCATATAAATCTGATAACATTACGAACATAAAAAGGTTTGAATACTGATCTAGATTCAAGAACATGGATAGGTTTAACTTAAATAGAAAAATCCCCAAAATCAAGATCCAAGGACAAATAAAGAAAATAGATATGAATAGAAAATCAAGCTTAGATCCAATTTCAAAGTCATAATCCTAGGCAATGAATCATAGGTGATTAACCACAATTGTCCTTGTCATAGTCATAGGCAATAGTCTTATTGTTCATAGCCATAGGCAGTCTTATGTTCACCGTCATAGTCATAGGCATAGTCTTATTAGTCATAGTCAGTCTTATGTTCACCGTCATAGTCATAGGCATAGTCTTATGTTCACCGTCATAGTCATAGGCATAGGCAAAATCTTATGTCCACAGTCATAGGCATAGTCATAGTCTTATGTCATTAACAATAGTTTCAACTTCGTAGGCAATATTCCCAATAGTCAAGATCCAAGAAGAAACCAAGAATAGATATGAATCATACATAAATCACTTCCAAATTATACCATGCACATATTAGATTTATAGTTTTTATCTAAAAGTAACTGGAACTTACAGATCATGGTCTAAGAAAGATGTAGAAGTCGAATCTATAAACTAGTCGTCGAATTGTTGAATCGTTGAATCTTGCTTTGATTGTAGAAGAAAATCCCCAATTCCTAGCCGTAGTCTTCAAGAAATAATCTTCGCGTTTTATTTTTAATTTAATTTAATTAAGGTGGAGGCAGCATAACATTGCAATGGTTTGGTGTGGAGAGAAAGCTAGGTTTAGGGGTGTTTAAATAGGAGAATAGGGTAATTTAGAGCCTTCAGATCAGTCCAGAAGTTATTAGAACCACCCAGCTCGAAGACAGGTCATCCAGCCACTCAGAAGAAGACACGTCATCACAAAAAACTCCATAATTCTGTGCTGGATCTGTAAGGGCGCACTTAGCAGGTGCGCCAGTGTATTTTTGTACTGGCGCACTTCACAAGTGCGCCAGTGTATTCTGGCCTGTTTTCGGTTTTTCTGCCTAACTTCGTTCGTCCATATCTTCTTCATACGGTATCCGTTTTACGCAAACTCGGACTCTATCTCAAGCAGAATTTCGGGACGAACGCAATGACGCAACACGTTTCCCTTGATTCTTATTTTAAAAATTAATTCTGCCTTGATTTATGGTTTTAACATGTTATTAAAATTTGGGTTGTTACATTCTTCCCTCCTTAAAGGATTTCGTCCCCGAAATCTTCAAGTTAAGAAGAATGCATCCTATCATCCAATCATCCATCTACTCAAAACATCATCCACAAGCACCCATTGTCCTTAAACGATTTCTAATGCTATATGAACATATGCAAAAAGTGTGTGTATATGTTCCTTATCTAATGCAAATGATCAGGCCTGATTGATCTTCTTAATGCAAAATATGTTTAGTGCCATGAATCCAACATGTATGCAAATAGTCCTAGTCACATAAACGCTATATGTGTGCACAAACATCCATCCATATGCAACATCCACATGATAACACATTCAATTTCAACCATAAAAAGGTATAAACACTCATGCATATGCAATATGAAAATGTGTCTTAGCCGATCTAGTGCCTAATGTGTGTTATGCAACCACGAGCAACCACTTGCGACCACTTGCAATCATTTGCAAACATCAACCATAACATGTTTCAAGAACATGTTTACATCCAAAAGGGTTCTACCTAAGGTTCTCAAGATAGGATTGAGAAGATAAGCAAGATAAAACAAAGCATCTAGGAGAAGAAGTTAAAGATGTACCCCTAGAAGGTCCTGCCTGTGAGACTTGCCCTTGCTTCTTAGTGCAGTTCTTGCTGATATGTCCAGTTTCACCACATTGGAAGCATGCTCCCATCTTAATCTTCTTCTTTCTACAATCGTGGACTATAAGCCCAACTATACCACAAAAGTTGCACTTCCTCTTATCACGTGACTTGTTATTATTGTTGTCGTTGTTCTCGCCTCCCTTCTAGAAGTCTTTCTTATCGTTTTGAGACTCATCTGCCTTAACTTATCACTCATACATTTCCTATGTAACATGTTAACAAGCCTCACGGAAACTATCTCCATCGTACGGAAAACCCTCTATGAAGCTAGAAAGAAGATTAACCGCTAGTAAAAACTACTGCGACTACAGATGGAGAAAAGAAAGGAAAAGAGATTCAAACAAGGAAACAAAGGATAGTGCTATTGGCTTTTGGGGAATATCCTTTAAATAAAACAAGACTTTTCTTGAAAAATGCTTCTTTGTAAATGGTTTTTGAAAATAATTTTAGAAGGTTTTAAAAACTTTTGCCTAGTTTGGTAACCTTCTGCTCTGATACCAAATGTAACACCCCACCTCCGCTAGGGTCACTCACAAAGGGAATGCACTAGTATTGGAGGAGCGTTATCGAGGTAAACAAACACAGAAATATTACAAGACAAAACATAGATAAAACAGTGGAAGAATCAAAAGGTAAATTTCATTACTTTCAAAAAGAGTCAAAACCTTTTACATCAAATAGCAAAGGTTATTATTTTCCATTACATCAAATTCTATCTTGCACAAATAAAGAAGCATCGACTTAAAACATCAAAAGTAGCTTAATTCCCCAAAGGTAGCAGAAAATGCAGCCATAGCATAGCCTAAGATCAAACCGTACATAAGCTGAATCAAAAGCAAGCAAAATCCAAGCTAAGTGCTAAAGTTTCCTCCCTGAGAACCTGAGGGGGAAACGGAAGAAAAAGAGGCGAAAGAAAACGGGTTAGTCAAAAAGACTGGTAAGTCCAAGTGACATTCAGCATAAAAACAGATAAAGATAACATGACATGTATAAACTGAAAGTAAACATAAGGATGCTGTCAAGATTGGCAAGATAGACTAAGATAACATGATAAATCAAGTATAAATCAAGTATAGCATCACGTATTCAAGGTTCGCTGCATCAACTGTACTAGAATCCCAAACCCCTGTCTTATATTAATCATGAAATCATCCCTTGGCCCAATATCACGAATGACCCATTACTAGGTCCAACGAAACGATCCACTTGTCGATCGGCTCCCTACAAGTTCTAGCTCGTTATGTGTCTGTGTCATACAGCCCTACCACGAATGTAGTTACCTGTGCTAGGTCCACCATAGAGTGTATCAAGCCCTAAGGCGCTAACCACCGACACGAATCAAGAATGCACAGATAAACCTACTGATGCCCAATGCCTGCTTTTTCAACTCCGGACCACGTGCACGACCATAGCCCGCCTGAACCTACACTGGCGCACCAACACAGCCGTCGTTCTGGTCTCTTACAATCAGCCCAGTAATCGTGCCCCACCCTGCCTAGTCCTAGGGTACCATGATACATCTAGTGGGTTACTGCTGAAATGGACCGTGTAACTAGGGTTTCCGTCCAATAGGTTAAATGTTGTCATTTAAATTCGTGACTTAACCCCCATCAGTCTAGCATGTGAAGTTGGTTAAGTGTTGTCATTCAAGTTCGTGACTTAACCCACCTACGAATCATGTATCAAGTTGGTTAAGTGTTGTCTTACATGTTCATGACTTAACCCTATCATGTGGCATTAATTCATTAATGCACCCCAACCTCTCACATCAGACCTGTTGTTATGGTCACTGGATATGCCGGGCGGTTCCGGGCAGAATTACACCACAACTCAGTCTGACCTCGGGTTTTCAAGTGCAATATGACCAACTACCCACATTGGATCCTATTGTTTGCAGTAACTGGATTTGCCGAGTTATTCCGGGCAGATTTACACTGCAAACTCAACCTAACCTCGAGTTGGCCATTTTCATGTTCATTCTAGTGTCATGTCCATGTTCAAGATTCATGTCAAATTCATGTCAAGTTTTCAAGGCAAGTTTCATGTCAAGTTGTAACAACCCGAAAATCTGGGCCAGTTTAAATTTTTTATTTTTGGCGATTTTAGCGAATTTTGATTATTTAAAATGAATTATTTTAAATAATATCGACGAGAAATTTATTTTGAATATATTAAAACGTATATATTATATACGTCGTCGTTAGAATATAATAATTATATATAATTATAAATAGGAATTGAAAATGGCGCGGTAGTTCGATAATTCGATTTCAAACTTCAATTGAATGTACCGGGTGCAAAACAATCCGGATTTTAGTGAAACCAAAAACATTAGGATCTAATTGATAATATCTTTCCAACGAATCCGAAAAATCGAAATTTCATAGCGGGAATCAAAAGATATGTCCAGTTGAAAATTTTGAATAGTCGCTATGGAATTCAGGCCCTTAAAAATAGGGAATTTCGCAAACGACCTCGGATTTCGACGAAACCACTTTTGTTGGATCCGTGATGTCAAATTATTGCTAGGTTTCAAATTTCATAATTTTTCGATTCAATATGTGAGCATGGCAAAGGAAAACGCGTTTGACCAGTTTTAGTTGATTTTAATCGACTGGAAATTGGCCATTTTTCCAACGGTCTCAGAATTCGACGAAACTAGTTTTGTTAGGACCGTATCGTCAATACGAAGCCAGAAAATATTTTTTTGGAATTTTTCGAGTTAGTATGTGACCCCGGTAATTTGAAATGTACGTTTAAAATTCAATATAGTGATTTAAATGTAAATTCAACGGAAACTGATTGTAACGGCCGAATTGGCTTGCGAAACATATCCCATTGTGTTCGGAATGGGGGTAATGAGCTAGGGGCGACAATCGGTGGGTTCGATTTCGAGTTGGAAATAAAAAGTTGCTTTTTGAAATTTAGAAATTATATATATATATATATATATATTCATATAACCCCTCTCCCTCATCACTGTCTCTCCACGTTTCAGAAAAAAAAAGGAAAAAAAAAAGAAATACCCGATCCCGCCGTTGACCCCATCGCGCGCCGCCAGGGAGGAGCACCACCGCACGCCGCCGCCCCTGCCGATTCGCCCCCTTCTTCCTCCTCCAACTCGACCCACCCCGCGCCCCTCTCCTCGTTGAACCCCATACCCGACGAGACCCCGCAGCCGCCGCTCCCTCCATCCCTCAAATCGATGTCGCACCGCCACCTCAGCCCTCCGCCCTCTTCCTCCTGCCCTCCGATGTACGGCTGACGCCCCCCCTTCCGCAGTAAAACCGAACAGTAAGTCCGTTAATTTAATTTCATTTTTATATACTAAGCCACTGTATTTTTCTATGATGTTCATATAAATAAAGGTCAAATTTTTATAGTGTTAAAGAAGAGATTTTTAAAGTGTTAAAAACGAAAATTTTAAAGTGTTAAAGACGAGTTTTTTATTCGGTAAAATCTTTAAATATTAGAAAAGGCGAAAACTTCATATTTGAAAAAGGTAAAATCTTTAAATATTAGAAAAGGCGAAAACTTCATATTTGAAAAAGGTAAAATCTTTAAATATTAGAAAAGGCGAAAACTTCATATTTGAAAAAGGTAAAATCTTTAAATATTAGAAAAGGCGAAAACTTCATATTTGAAAAAGGTAAAATCTTTTAATTTGAAAAGGCAAAATCTTTATAGTTGTAAAAATTCGATTTTCTCACCTTTCAATTTAATTTTTCTAGTTATATATATACTAGGATGCAGACGGTGTTTAGTAGCACCCGACACCCGTCATCCACAGACCATGGATGGCTTGTTTGTTAAATTGTTTGGTTGTGTAGTTGGTTTGATTATTTGGTTTGAATTGAATTGTTTGATGAAATGAGATTGATTTGATTGATGTGTGAATGGCGTGGGCCTTCACTAGACCGGGGATAAGGCTAGGCCTTGTCCCGTTTCTAGTATCGTGCCGTTATGCCGCCGAAATTTTCTAAAATAAGTTAGAAAAATAAAGATAACATTTTATTTAATAAATGAACTGAATAGAATATTCATAGGTTGAATAAAATAGTTTGATCGTTAAAAATATATTTTTTAACGTGAATGTGAATAAATAAATATTCATTTACAAACCGGACGGTTTGTTTATGTACACCTATTTGAAGGACATTGATTGGGACGATAAATTTTACACATCGCCCAACTGCACAAATAAAAATCTGTGTTTGATTGCTTGAAATCCCACATGGGTATTGGGATGATATTTGAGGTACACTAATCCCGATTGTTTAGTTGTATGTCGATCGATTGATTGACAGGCTGTTATAAGCATTGAATATTTATATTTGATGCTTATACAGTGTAGAATGCACTTTGGATAATGGTTGATTATTCATCGTTGTTGATATATACATGTGTTGTAAAAAAATCCATATAATTAACATTATATGGTAATTGTTTGGGCCTCATTCCAGTTTTGAAATAGAAATACTTGAAATGAAATATTTGAAATGAAATATTTGAATAGAAATATTTGAAAAAGAAATATTTAAAATAGAATATTTGAAAGTTGAAATATATGAAGCCGCGTTGATAGATTGACGCCATTTTGACGTGAACGATATTTATATCGATTTTATTCAAATAGAAGTGAATTTTAAAGTGAATTGAAATTCGAATTTAATTGAATTGATTTGAAATTCGAAATAAACTGAAAAGGTCTGAAATTCGAATAGAATCGAAATAGAATTGAAATCGTTTTGAAATGAATTCGAAATAGAATTGAAATCGTTTTGAAATGAATTCGAAATAGAATTGAAATCGTTTTAAAATGAATTCGAATTGAAATGGTATAGAAATGAATTCGAATTGAAATTGAATTGAAAACGAACTGAAATTGAATTAGAAATCAATTTGAATTGAAATCAAATTGAAATCAATTTAAAATGAATTTAAATTGGAATATTCAATTTTGATTTGAAGCTGAATATGATGTTGAAACCGTTTTTTTTTTAAAAATGAATTTAAAACGATTTATAGAGCACGTTTTGAATTGAAATCGATGAAGTATATGTTATATATATATATATATATATATATATTTTATATATATATAATATAATGGCCTGAATAGAACGCGCCGCGCCGCGGCAGTTCGCGAATTTCGACCATTGATTTCAAACGGACATTACGGGAGATCCGACCGTCGGATTCTCCTAAAACCGGAACCGTTGGGTTCGTATCGAAAAGAGCTTTCTAACGAATATTAGAAATTCGAAATCTAACGGTTGGATTTGGAATTATGTCCAAATCAAATTTGAAAAGGGTCGCTGCAAGTGCAGTTCGATGGCCGTTGATGAAAATCGACTGTACGGGCCTTGATAAAATTATTAAAAATAGTAATAATTAGTGTAAAATCATAAGAAATGATTTGGGAAGAATTGGGATGAAAAACTCCATATTTGAAAAGATAAAAATAGATTTTTATCAAAATGAACTAGTTTTGAACTAGAATTATAATTCTATTTTTTTTAAATAAATAAATTGAATTTGAAATGGTTTTGAAAATAACCAGAATTTCCAATGATTGCATTGGGATGGATTTGAATCGAAATTGTCTTCGGAATATTTCGATGTTGGATTTCGTGACTATACAGATGTTGTTATGGAAATTTGAAAGATATAGATATATATATATCGTAATTTCCAATACGATATTTGTTGGTCGTAGAATTTGATATTGAATATAAGCAGGGATATTTTCTATTCAGAGCCTTGTATTTAATATCAAATGTGATTTGGGTTTGTCGTGAATGGTGTCTTGACTAACACTGTTCTTGAACCTAGTTGAGAAAAGATTAAATCTTTTTTTTTTGGATTTAATGAAGTCTACCAATTAAATAATATTTAATTGGAATTTAATTGATATTGATTTTTGGGTTTATCGTGAACAGTGTTTTAAATAACACTTGTTCTTTAACCCGATAATTAATGGAATGTGATTTTGGGTTTATCGTGAACCGTGTTTTAAATGACACTGATTCTTTAACCCAGTTAACGATTAAAACTAAGTGGAGTTTTAATGAATCTTTAATTAGATTGAAAAGATTGAGAATGGAGTATCACCAGTTTTGCTCCAGGCGATAGTTAAATCTTTAATTAGATTTGAACGTGAAATGGTAATTGAATTTACCGATAACACTGTGGTGTTAGATATGAAGTATTACCAGTTTTACTTCATGGGATGAATAGGTTGGGATTGGGAAATTAAAATAAATGATTACTTCGGTAAGGTTCGCTAATCCCGACTAGTTTGAATTGAGATTCAAAAATAGAATAAAGAATAAATTCAAGGAATTTATCTTGGATAAAATTAATGGGAACCTTTCCCTATAAATGTGAAATTTAGAAACTAACTATCGGTTAGCCAAGCAGAATGGTTTTCAGGATATTGATCTGATGTTGGTTTCGGCCTTTGGGGTTAATATTTGGGAAATTATTCTCTTGATTAATTTACGGTTAGTGACTGATGAATTGGAATGAGGCGTATGTTGTGTTTGTGTAACACTTATTTAAAATATACGCGAGTTATTCGGAAAGACCGGGTTTATCCCATTCTGAATAACTGATACGACGATAAGTCGAAGATGAAGACGGTGGTTGAAGACCGGAAGTCATCACGTCGTTTGGATAATTACTGATGATCTTGATTGGGATGTACACCCAAGAAGATGGAAACAGTTGGTGATCGTCCAGACGTACTTGGAGATCGATGGATATGCGGGGTACTAGGTGCCTCCGGTTTCGTTCAGACCCAGAACGGACTTGTAAATGGACTGTGTGTCTGACATTGGATTTTAGTCCGTGTGATTGATCTCTATTAAATATATATCTGTTTGGCGGCGGAGAATTTATTCTCTTGCTTAATGCCCTTCTCTGAGACGTACGAGCTCAGGGGTTATATATTGATGGATATCAAACGCATGGTGTGAATTGCCTGTGTGGCATGCCTAAGTGGCAATTGATCGAGGCTTCTGTTGAAAAGCAAAGTCTTGTGGTGATGATCAAAGCACAGCCTGTGTGGCACAGCTTTGTGTAACGTGAATTCGCGAGCCTCGCACCCCGGTTGTGAACCAAAAACGGGAGAGGACATCAGGGAGGGCATGCGTTTCTTTCTAGCTAGGGTGGTGTCAGTGACCTTCCAGCCCTGACATTTATATACTTTTCACTTATGTGGTTGTTGCTGTTGCGAGGCGCCTCGGTTAAATCGGACGATCCGGGTCCGATGGAGCCATTTGTTGGCTCATTTACGCCCCAAAGGGCGGGGAAACGCATGTTCAGGCATTTTAATCCACATCGTTGGACCGGCCCTGACGATCCAAGGGTCACTCGAGCTCTGATCCTGAGGGGAGGGCTAGAGCGTCTCGAATCGGTTGAGGACTATCTTTTGCCTCGGTTCATAGATGGAAACCCAATTTCCAAATACGAGACCTTTGCGGTTTTAATTGTAGAACTAGTATGGCGACATGATATATGGTACCCATGTCGCCTATGATTGATATTTATGATTTGAAGTTGTTTTATACACTATGCACTTATAAAAGTATCAAATGATTTGTTTTAAACATATCAAGCATTCTTTGGCTGTTATAAGAGAAAACCCTATCCCCCGGCTTGCGTTGCATTGTGTGATAGGACCTGGGTCTTTTAACAGCTTCATTTTTCTTTATTTAGCATTGCGCAGTTTGTTTTATGCACTGGTATTCTTGGGAGGAAACCCGTTCCGTGTTATACGGCGTGGTCCCTTGATTTACCTAACTTTAAAAATAAAGATTATTAACTGTTTTAGTTCTCACACCAGTCCCATGACTGACCTGGAGTTTATTGTTTTAACCTAAACTCTGGGTGCCCTTATTTTGACACGGGCAGCTAGTAGTTTTGGTTTTGCAGATTTATATTCACAGGATCCTGGTTTACAGCTGGAACGATATCCGGAAAGCTTTGTATCCGTATATCTCTTCTAGTTGTGTATTGTATTATTTTCCGCTGCTATGTATTTAAATGTAATTTAAATCTCTGATATTTCTGTGTAATATTCATTAATACTCTGTATATTCTTGTATCTGATGGAATTGTTGTAATATACAATGAAATGTTCTTTTGTATGTATTCTGTTGTGGCTTGTTCTCGAACTATCCGACACTTTCCTTTACGGGGAAGTTACGGGTTTTTACACAAGTTCTTGTCAAGTTTCAAGGCAAGTTTCATGCCAAGCTTCCTATGATTACACATTTTTCCCAACGTTACCCTGTCTAAATATTAGGCTAACAGTCTTAGCCTAATCTTCGTCCGCATGATTTTTAACATATAATATTAGGCTAAAAACTTAGCCTAATTCAACGTACACAAAATTTGCATAAAGCGATTCATTAGCATAAACATGTCATAGGTGTAAACTTGGCATTCTCGGCATAGTCAATATAAACACCATAGGTGTGTACTTGCAAAATAATTAACATGAACATCGTAGGTGTGAACTTGGAACATAGATTAAATCAAATTACATATATGTGAACTTGCAAATCTATAACGAACATATGGACAAGTGTGAACTTGAAATACGACATAAGTTTTACATATACACATAAACATGTAGATCTATCATTTGGTCACATATGTGATATGATTTCACAACCTAAAACTTGCATAACATGATAAATTACACAACTTATCATAACAGGTTATACTTCAAGTTCCTATACATATGAATAGACTTATTCATTAATTCCCAATTCAACATGATAATAAAATAGAACCACAGGCATAGACCAATATCGTTCAATAACATAATCAATCTATTTTCAAGGCATGACATAACCGAATAAATTGATTAAAACATCACAGGCATATAAATCTGATAACATTACGAACATAAAAAGGTTTGAATACTAATCTAGATTCAAGAACATGGATAGGTTTAACTTAAATAGAAAAATCCCCAAAATCAAGATCCAAGGACAAATAAAGAAAATAGATCTGAATAGAAAATCAAGCTTAGATCCAATTTCAAAGTCATAATCCTAGGCAATGAATCATAGGTGATTAACCACAATTGTCCTTGTCATAGTCATAGGCAATAGTCTTATTGTTCATAGTCATAGGCAGTCTTATGTTCACCGTCATAGTCATAGGCATAGTCTTATTAGTCATAGTCAGTCTTATGTTCACCGTCATAGTCATAGGCATAGTCTTATGTTCACCGTCATAGTCATAGGCATAGGCAAAATCTTATGTCCACAGTCATAGGCATAGTCATAGTCTTATGTCATTAACAATAGTTTCAACTTCGTAGGCAATATTCCCAATAGTCAAGATCCAAGAAGAAACCAAGAATAGATATGAATCATACATAAATCACTTCCAAATTATACCATGCACATATTAGATTTATAGTTTTTATCTAAAAGTAACTGGAACTTACAGATCGTGGTCTAAGAAAGATGTAGAAGTCGAATCTATAAACTAGTCGTCGAATTGTTGAATCGTTGAATCTTGCTTTGATTGTAGAAGAAAATCCCCAATTCCTAGCCGTAGTCTTCAAGAAATAATCTTCGCGTTTTATTTTTAATTTAATTTAATTAAGGTGGAGGCAGCATAACATTGCAATGGTTTGGTGTGGAGAGAAAGCTAGGTTTAGGGGTGTTTAAATAGGAAAATAGGGTAATTTAGAGCCTTCAGATCAGTCCATAAGTCATCAGAACCACCCAGCTCGAAGACAGGTCATCCAGCCACTCAAAAGAAGACACGTCATCACAGAACACTCCAGAATTCTGTGCTGGATTTGTATGGGCGCACTTGGCAGGTGCGCCAGTGTATTTTTGTACTGGCGCACTTCACAAGTGCGCCAGTGTATTCTGGCCTGTTTCCGGTTTTTCTGCCTAACTTCGTTCGTCCATATCTTCTTCATACGGTATCCGTTTTACGCAAACTCGGACTCTATCTCAAGCATAATTTCGAGACGAACACAATGGCGCAACCCATTTCCCTTGATTCTTAATTTAAAAATTAATTCTGCCTTGATTTATGGTTTTAACATGTTATTAAAATTCGGGTTGTTACATTTGGTATAACTTAGGTTTAAATTTTTTATTTTTAATATAATAGTAGTTCCTGTTTGAAGTCTTAATATTTAGTTTGTAGATGCTAAGATATTACAACTGGGTTTATTGTCAAAAATCTTAAAATTCTATGATTTGAATTCCTTTTCAATTCGAATCTATCCCTTTATGATTTGTTTTATATTCCGATTCAAACTCAGCTAGTATCGTAGATTAGAAAAATCACTCAATCAAAATTGATGTAATCGGTATACTTATTTGGATCTACAATCACAACTCTAATCATTTTCAAATTAAATATAATTGGAACAAGAGAGAAAATGGAATTTTAAGTTCAGATATAAAATTTCAAACATCGAAACAAATTTCAGATCATGTGCTAACTTTAAAATATATGTTTTTTGACTCTACGATTTAAACCCCTTTTCGATTTAAAGTATGAGTTCTGTGATTTACAATTTGGATCTCATTTTGAAAACCTTGGCTGTGACTCCTTTTCAACTGGAAGATGTTATATTTTTCGTTATCATATTTTTGTTGGTTCATCAAACTTGGGTAAACACGTTCCACAAAAATTTCAACAAAGTTGAACATTAAGAAACCTTTGAGTTACAATAAAATATAGCGATAACCACTAATTTATAGTTTAGTTCAACTAAAATTTTTAGATTAGATATTTGATTTTGTCTTGATATGACTAATTTTGTGGCAACATTATTCAAAATCATATTTTAATAGTAAACACATAATATTTATATGCAATGTCGTGTTAGCTAGAAATTTGTAATTTATAATACATGTTTATAAATTTATATACACCGATTGGTCGCTACTTTTCTGTTTTCCTATTAGTGTATATCCATCCAGTATCAATTATTTTTCTGTTTTCCTTTTCTTATGTGTGGAATTGTGGATATAAATTAGATTTTTATCTTAAGTTAGCATATCTAACATTTATTAGTATGATTTCATATATGATATTTTATCTTCTTAAATTTACATCTGGGTTGTTTATATCTGTATTCTTGGTTATGTCACCTTCTTCTTCTTTTGCTTAATGCATTTGTCTTTCTACAGATGTGATTTGTTTATAGAAAAAAAGATTAGCAACTATTAAGGAATCGTCATTCAAATTAATTGTCAATCAATCCTAAATCTAGCAAATTGAGAAAGAATAACTAAATCATGTTTTGAATTTTATCTTTGATTGCCAATTAGTAATTATTATTGAACTGTTATTTTTCGAAACCATGCAAACGAAAATAATTTCGGATGCTTAAAATAATTTTTCTTGTCCATTGTGATAAATGCTCTAAGACTTTAAATTAAATTGTATTTGAAAAATAGAATCTATAAGATATATACAATGAGACTATTCATTTTTTTCCAAATGAAGATGTTGGAGAACGGGAATTGACTTTATGTGCCACTTTCATAGACGACAAAGCCATGTTAACAACGTGATATGTAACCATAGGTTGATACTATTCCATGATCAAACTCTATGTGATAGATAAAACATTAGTATGGCATTCTAAAAAAACAAGATAATATGGTGAGCTAATTAAGGCACTATTACATTTATAACAAATATGAACTATTAAAAAAATCAAAAAATTAAAATTTTCTAATAAGACACTTTTGTTTTTTTTAAGAAACATGATGAAAAACGTTCCCAGTTAGTAAACATAATTACCACATTAGTAATACACAGTATTTATTTATAAAATAAAGAAGATGCAAGGTTTCCAGATTCCACGCTACAAGAAGTGTCAATTTTTGTGTTTATTGCATTTCTCAAGGTATTAATATAATATTGATTATTTTCTTTGCTTTATTTTATTATCACTTAAAATAACGGACTCTTATTCATATCCCAACAAACGAACTCTCATTCATAACAAGATATCACTACGTATTTTAATCTTTAATTGACACGACATCACACAATCTTGAATTGATTGTTGATGAAAGTAATTCTCTTATTCATATTTAATATGGGTTCAAACCAGATCGAATCAAAACCAGATCGTATTACACCGAAACCTAACCGTTTGAATGAATAGTATAATGATTTATATTTTTTATCAACCGTTTGATGCAGTGCGGAAGCAGTCTAGACTTTGAACCATGCGAGACCGTGTCCACCCCTACTTAAATTAACTCACTTCGCTACGTAAGCAACTTTACATCATAACATGTCCAAATGATAAATTTTTGTCATCATAAAGGCTGCTATTATTGCACGATCATATTTTAATTTAACTTAACCCTACTTAATATCTACCTTATGTTATATGACTATTCAAAGTACAACCATTACTGTTTCACGACATTATTCCTACCCTGCAACTTCGTACTCTTACCTGGCTAACTCATACTATGTCAACTGAACTTTCTTTTACTCCCTACCCATAAACTACTTTTACACAAATGCTTTTGATCCTTTTGCGTGGCCATCACACCACAATTTCCTAACCTACCCGTGTGCGTAGCACGGTTTCCAACCTAGTATATATATAATTTTAAATTTCACTCTTTAAAGACTTTAACAAATTTTACTATTTAAAATATATATGTTGATGCATAAAAGTTGGTAACAATACCCAATGGGTTCCAAAATAATGAAACTAAACGTCTAGAGTGGAAAAATATGCCGAAAGTTAATCAACATAGTGTTTATACTGGTTTGGTCTGTAAGAACCTACGTGCACTTTGAAGGTTTTGATCTTTTATTCACTTTTATGTCAAAGTACAATGGTGGGAACAATAGTTCTATATTAGTAAAATGGCAGTGGTGGAATGTACGTTCAACAAGGCCAAAAATAGATCTCAATTTCTTCTTCCCGAAATGATTATGAAGTCCAAACATCCAAGTGTGCAAAAAGTGGTGAGTTCTTTCTTCCCCTGGGGGATGGAATGCAACGACCCGGAAAATCTGGGCCACTTTAAATTTTTATTTTGGCAATTTTAATGAATTTTGAATATTTAAAATGAATTATTTCAAATAGTATCGACGAAAAAATTATTTTGAATGGAATTCGAACGTATATATATTATATAGATCGTTGTTAGAATATAAATATTTATTTTAAATTATAAAAGGAATTGGAAATGGCGTGGTAGTTCGATAATTCGATTTCTAACTTCAAATGAATATGCAGGATTCAAAATAAACCGGATTTTAACGAAACCAAAAATATAAGAATCTAATTGAGAATATCTTTCCAACGAATCCGAAAAATCAAAATTTCATAGCGGGAATCAAAAGATATGTCCAGTTGAAAATCCAGAATAGTCGCTATGGAATTCTGGCCCTTAAAAATGGAAATTTTGCAAACGACCTCGGATTTCGACGAAAACACTTTTGTTGGATCCGTGATGTCAAGAGATTGCTATATTCCAATGTTCAGAATTTTTCGAATCAATATGTGAGCGTGGCAAAGGAAAACGCGTTTGACCAGTTTTAGTTGATTTTAATCGACTGGAAAATGGCCATTTTTCAGATGGTCTCAGAATTTGACGAAATTAGTTTTGTTAGGACCGTATCGTCAATATGAAGCTAGAAATAATTTTTCGGGAATTTTTAAAAACTGTATGTGGTCCCTGTAGGTTGAAATGTGCGTTTAGATTGAATATATAAAGATTTATATTTTAAATTCAACGGAAACTGATCTTAACAGCCGAATTGGGTTACGAAACATATCCCATTGTGTTCGGAATGGGGGTAACACGCTAGGGACGATAGTCGGCGGGTTCGATTTCGAGTTCGAAAATAAAAGTTTCTTTTTGAAAATAAAATAATTAAATTAAATTATAAAATACTCTCACCTTTCCCTCCTCTCTCTCTTATACCTGGTCAACGCTCACGTTCTTTCTCCCTCACTTCTCTCGTTCGATCAGAAAGAAAAAAAAAGAAAAAAAAATGAGAAAACGAAGGCGACGCACCGCCGCTCCAGGCCACTGGAGCTTCGCCGCTGGCGCCTGCGCCCTCTCCAGATGCGGCGCAACCCTCTCCGCCGTTCTCCTCTTTCCTCCTCCCTCTAGAACCCCGAATCCATCCTCACCCAAATCGCCTGTCCCCGACATCGCTACCCTACCCCGACGCGATCCCGCTCCTCCTCCCAGCGCACCCCGACGTCGCCTGAAGCCCCCCTCTTCTTCCTCCCCTCGCCTGCGCACGCAGCCCAACCCCGTTCAACCTCTTCCGCCACGAACCGGTGAGTGTTCTCCCCCTTTCCTTCCTTTTTTATTTATTTATTATTATTCAGTAGTGACAGGATTTTAAAATAAAATTAACGTGATTTTAGGACTGAAATTAGAATTGTTTTAAAATATATATACATCGAAGTAAAGTTAGGATTTTTATGTTATCAAAGTTATGATTTTAAATCCAAAAAGTTATGATTTTTAGCTTAGTAAAAATGTGATTTTTGATTGCAAAAAGGAGCGATTTTTAGTTATAAAAAGAAATGATTTTTGTCAGGTGAAGAAGATAATAAAAATATGATTTTTATTAAGGTAGGGTTATAAAAATATAATTTTTACATACTAGAGAATATAAAAATGTGATTTTTATATAAGTAGTGAGGTAAAAATATGATTTTTATATACTAGACAATATAAAAATATGATCTTTATTGTGAAGTGAACAATATAAAAATATGATTTTTATTAGATGTGAAGATCAAAAATATGGTTTTTATAAAATGGAGAATATAAAAATTCGATTTATATATATATGAAGTGAAATAAAAATCTGAACTTTATTTTTATCGTGAAGTGGAGAGGATATAAAAATGTGATTTATATATAAGTAGTGAATACGGACAACGAAAGTGACAAAGGGCGAGCACGACGAAGATTTTCCACATATGAAGTGTCTTGGAGTTGGGATTGCTTTGGTGAGAACTTCTCACTTTAAATTTCTTTTCCTAGTTAGAAATATATACTAGGATGCAGACGGTGTTTAGTAGCACCCGACACCATCGTCCAGAGACCATGGACTTGTTTGTTTGGTTGTTTGGTGATTGATTATAATATTTGTTGAAATTTTGTGGTGTAAATAATAAAATTGAATTTGATTGATATGTGTATGGCGTGGGCCATTATTAGACCGGGGATAAGGCTAGGCCTTGTCCCGTTTCTAGTATCGTGCCGTTATGCCGTCGAAATTTTCTAAAATAAGTTAGAAAAATAAAAATATAATTTTATTGTGTAAATGAACTGAATAGAAATTCATGTGTTGAAATAAAATATTTTATCGTTAAAAATATAATTTTTAACGTGTGTGAAATAAAATAAAATATTCATTTACAAACCAGACGGTTTGTTTATGTACACTGATTTGACTGATATTGATAGGGACGATAAATTTTACACATCGCCCAACTACACAAATAATATTCAGTGTTTGTTGATGTGAAACCCCACACGGGTATTGGGATAATATTTGACGTACACTTGTCCCAATAATTAGTTGTGTGTCGATCGATAGGTTGACAGACAGTTGTGTTGTGCACTTTGGATGATGGTTGATTATTTATTGTTGCTGTTATATATACGTGCTGTATGGAATCCATATAAGTAACATTATATGGTAATTGATTGGGCCTCATTCCAATTTAGAGAATAAAGAATATTGAGAAATATATATTCATGTGTCGAAGTAAAATATATATTCATGTGTTGAAAGTAAAATATATATTCATGTGTTGAAAATAAAATATATATTCATGTGTTGAAAATAAAATATATATTCATGTGTTGAAAATAAAATATATATTCATGTGTTGAAGTAAAATATATATTCATGTGTTGAAAATAAAATATATGTTCATGTGTTGAAAATAAAATATATATTCATGTGTTGAAAAGAAAATATATATTCATGTGTTGAAAGTAAAATATATATTCATGTGTTGAAGTAAAATATATATTCATGTGTTGAAAATAAAATATATATTCATGTGTTGAAAATAAAATATATGTTCATGTGTTGAAAATAAAATATATATTCATGTGTTGAAAATAAAATATATATTCATGTGTTGAAAATAAAATATATATTCATGTGTTGAAGTAAAATATATATTCAGGTGTTGAAAGTACTCATGTGTTGAGAATATTCATGTGTTGAAATATATATATATATATATATATATATATATATATATATATTCATGTGTTGAAGAAAATATTCATTTGTTGAATAAAATAAAGAAATTATTGAAATACATAAAGCCGTGTTGATTAGATTTGCGCCATTTTTACGCGAACGATATTTATATCGATTTTATTCGAATATCGAAAAAGAAGTGATTTCAAAATATAACGTTTGAAAATATTATCATTGATGATATGGAATATTCAATTTTGATTTAAAATTGAATATGAAGTTGAAATCGTTTTTAAAACGATTTGTAAATTACGTTTAGAATTGAAATTGACGAAGTATATATAATATATATATTATATATATTATATGGCCTGAATAGAATGCGCCGCACCGCGGCAGTTCGTGAATTTCGATCATTGACTTCGAATTGACATTACGGGAGATCCGACCGTCGGATTATCCTGGAACCAGAACCGTTGGGTTCGTATCGAAAAGAGCTTTCCAATGAATATTAGAAATTTGAAATCTAACGGTTGGATTTGGAGATACGTCCAAATGAAATTTAGAAAAGGTCGCTATAAGTGCAGTTCGACGACCGTTATTGGAAATCGACTGTACGTGCCTTGATAAAAATTTTAAAAATATCTATAATTTGTATAAAATCAAAATATATGAATTGGAAAGAACTAGGATGAAAAATTCCCTATTTGAAAGGATAAAAAAATATATTTTTATCGAAATGAACTAGTTTTGAACTAGAATTAAAATCCAATATTTTTTAAATAAATAAATTGGGTTTGAAGTGGTTTTAAAAATAATCAGAATTTGATATTGAATATAAGCCGATATATTTTCTATTCAGAGCCTTGTATTTAATATCAAATGGAATTTTGGGTTTGTCGTGAACCGTGTTTTAAATGACGTCGGTCCTTTAACCCAATTAAAGCTTTAAAACTAAGTGGAGTTTTAAATAAATCTTTAATTAGATTGAAATGATCGAGAATGGAGTATCACCAGTTTTGCTCCAAAGCGATAGTTAAATCTTTAATTAGATTTGAAAGTGAAATGGTAATTAGTTTTACCGATAACACCGTGGTGTTAGATATGGGGTATTACCAGTTTTGTTCCATGGGATAAATAGGTTGGGATAGGGAAATAATATAAATAATTACTTCGGTGTGGTTCGCTAATCCCGACTAGTTTGAAATGATATTCAAAGGAAGATAAAAGAATAAATTTCAAAGAATTTATCTTTGATAAAATTAATGGGAACCATTCCCTAAGAATGTGAAATTGACTGATGAATTGGAATGAGGCGTAGTGTTTGTGTAACAATTGTTTATTTTATATGTGGATTATTCAGAAAGGCCGGGTTTATACCCATTCTGAATAACCGATCCGACGATAAGTCGAAAATGAAGACGGTGATATGCAAGGAAAGTGCCTCCGATTTCGTTCAGACCCAGAACGAACCTGTAAATGGACTGTGTATCTGACATTGGATTTTATTCTGTGCGATTGATTTCTATTAAATATATATCTGTATGGCGGCAGAGAATTTATTCTCTTGCTTAACGCCCTTCTCTGAGACGTACAAGCTCAGAGGTTATATATCGATAGATATCAATCGCATGGAGTGAATTGCCTGTGTGGCATGCCTAAGTGGTAATTGAACAAGGCTTCTGCTGAAAAGCAAAGTCTTGTGGTTGATGATCAAAGCACGGCCTACGTGGCTTAGCTTTGTGTATAACGTGGATTCGCGAGCCTCACACCTCGGTATGAGTCAAAAAGGGATACGGACTACAGGGAGAGCACGACGTTTCTTTCTAGCTATGGGTGGTGTCAGTGCTTAAACTGGCTGACATTTATATACTTTTCACCTGTGTGGTTGTTGGAATGAGGCGCCTCGAATATATATGGTGATAACTGACACTTTGTGAGCCGACGTACTGACCATTATATATATAGGCCCAATAGGACCGGGAAACGTGTGCTTAGGAATAACCAATCCTCAAAAGTAAGAGAGGACCGACCCTGAAGCATCCAAGGATCATAGTGGGGTCCTGAGACATTTGCTAGAGTGTCTCGAATCGGAGAGGAGCTTGCCCCTTGCCTCGACTCATGATGGAATCCAATTTCCAATACGTGTCATTCGGTTTTATTTGTAGAGCCTAGTATGGCGACATGATATATGGTAGCCATGCCGTCTATGATTGATATATTATGATTGAAGTTGTTTTCTTCACTTATAGTAATAATAAAAGATGAAATTTAGCGTATCAAAGCATTCTTTGGCTGTTATAAGGGAAAACCCTATCCTCCGTCTTGCGTTGCATTGTGTGATGGGACCTGGGTCTTATAACAGCTTCATTGTTCTTTATTTAGCATTGCGCTGTTTGTTTATGCACTGGTATACTTGGGGTAAAAACCCATTCCGTGTTATACGGCGTGGTCCCTTGATTTACCGAACTTTAAAATAAGAATTAATAACTATTTTAGTTCTCACACCAGTCACATGACTGACCTAGAGTTTATTGTTTTAACCTAAACTCTGGGTGCCCTTATTTCCACACGGGCAGCTAGTAGTTTTGGGTTTTGCAGATTTATATTCACAGGATCCTAGTTTTTAGCTGAAGTGATATTCGGAAAGCTCTGTATCCGTGTATTTCTTTCAGTTATATTTTTGTATTATTTTTCCGCTGCAGTATTGTATTTAAATCTCT
Source organism: Allium sativum (assembly GCA_030737875.1). Taxonomy (NCBI): domain Eukaryota; kingdom Viridiplantae; phylum Streptophyta; class Magnoliopsida; order Asparagales; family Amaryllidaceae; genus Allium; species Allium sativum. Next base: position 126,083,252 of record CM060927.1, on the reverse strand, counting down.
GATATTTTCTGTTGTATAATATTTATTCATACTTTGTATATTCTTGTATTCTGATGGAATTGTTGTAATAAGCAATGAAATGTTCTTCTGTTTGTGTTCCGATGTGTGTTGTTCTCATAGAATTCGTGCTTTCCTCACCGGGGAAGTTACGTGCCTTCACAGTTGGTATCAGAGCTTTGCTTTACAGAGCTCGAGAACTAGACACATTAGAACCAAACGAAAGAATTCATCAGATATTGGATTAGTAATATCCAATAAGAGTAACTCGTTAGAGATGGGATCAGCAGTATCCTAGAATGAGTCAGAAGAGTATATTTTTCAAATAAAAATGAAAACCACTTTTGTTTTGTAAATTTAAACCATTTTATACGTATTTGAATATTTAATTTATTTTGAATTTGGACAATCCAATATATAAAGATTTTGCATATACGCCTTGCAAACGTGTATTCGAAGTTTTAGTATACTGGATAGATATAGAATCACACTCTAGTTGCCCAGAGACGATTCTGATGATCGGTGCACCATCATCAGGGTTTGTGTTCGAGTTTCGAAAGTGAGATATCTATATATTCCATTAGACTGGTGTGAGAACCAAAACTAGATAGGATATATTGTTGTGATTTGACATCAAAACATGATTTTCTGTATATATATCAAAATTATGATTTTAAACATTAATTCACTAATTAATTGATGGTTGTATTGTATGATTATTGTTTTGATTATTTAAAATTTTGAGTCATGTAGCGAAATGGTATCAAATATTAAACTGAATTGCAAATTGTTTGAAATTGCATGCATATACATGTATCTCAATTGAACAGGTCATAGCAAGGAGGCTAAAGAAGGGGAATAAAATTGTTTGCCCGACAAATAGGTACATGTTTATTGTATTTCTTGAGTTTTGGGTGATTTTATGAGCCGACTGGCTAGCCGCTTGGCTTTTTCTTTTTTCTTTTGGATTGAAGAAGGCAATGGGAGGTTATATGAAATATCCCGAAGTCCCCGGTGCAGGGGAGGTTATGGCGAAATTTTTCGAAAATTTAGGGTGTTAGCCAAATTTTTGAAAAATTTGAAAGGTTCGTAGAAACTGAAAAGTTGAAGAACTGAAGCCGTAATGAAAATATTGAAAGTTGAGTTGATTAATAAACAACTTTCAGCTTCGTTCCTTTTCGAGGACGAAAAGTTTTAAGTGGAGGAGATTGTAACGACCCGGAAAATCTGGGTCAGTTTAAATTTTTTATTTTTGCAATTTTAATGAATTTTGAATATTTAAAATGAATTATTATAAATAATATCGACAAAAAAAATTATTTTGAATGGAATTCGAACGTATATATATTATATAGATCGTCGTTAGAATATAAATATTTATTTTAAATTATAAAAGGAATTGGAAATGGCGCGGTAGTTCGATAATTCGATTTCTAACTTCAAATGAATGTGCAGGATTCAAAATAAACCGGATTTTAACGAAACCAAAAATATAAGAATCTAATTGAGAATATCTTTCCAACGAATCCAAAAAATCATAATTTCATAGCGGGAATCAAAAGATATGTCCAGTTGAAAATGCAGAATAGTCGCTATGGAATTCTGTTGCAAACGACCTCAGATTTCGACGAAACCACTTTTGTTGGCTCCGTGATGTCAAGAGATTGCTAGATTCCAATTTTCAGAATTTTTCGAATCAATATGTGAGCGTGGAAAAGGAAAACGCGTTTGACCAGTTTCAGTTGATTTTAATCGACTGGAAAATGGCCATTTTTCAGACGGTCTCAGAATTTGACAAAATTAGTTTTGTTAGGACCGTATCGTTAATATGAAGCTAGAAATAATTTTTCGGGAATTTTTAAAGACTGTATGTGGTCCCGGTAGGTTGAAATGTGCGTTTAAATTGAATATATAAAGATTTATATTTTAAATTCAACGGAAACTGATCTTAACAGCCGAATTAGGTTACGAAACATATCCCATTGTGTTCGGAATGAGGGTAATACGCTAGGGACAACAGTCGGCGGGTTCGATTTCGAGTTCGAAAATAAAAGTTGCTTTTTGAAAATAAAATAATTAAATTATAAAATACTCTCAACTTTCCCTCCTCTCTCTCTTATACCTGGTCAACGCTCACGTTCTTTCTCCCTCACTTCTCTCGTTCGATCAGAAAGAATAAAAAAAACGAGAGAACGAAGGCGACGCACCGCCGCTCCAGACCACCAGAGCTTTGCCGCTGGCGCCTCCGCCCTCTCCAGATGCGGTGCAACCCTCTCCGCCGTTCCACTCTTTCCTCCTCCCTCTAGAACCCCGAATCCATCCTCACCCAAATCGCCAGTCCCCGACATCGCTACCCCACCCCGACGCGATCCCGCTCCTCCTCCCAGCGCACCCCGACGCCGCCTGAAGCCCCCCTCTTCTTCCTCCCCTCGCCTGCGCGCGTAGCCCAACCCCGTTAAACCTCTTCCGCCGCGAATCAGTGAGTGTTCTCCCCCTTTCCTTCCTTTTTTATTTATTTATTATTATTCGGTAATTACGGGATTTCAAAATAAAATTAACGTGATTTTAGGACTGAAATTAGAATTGTTTTAAAATATATATACATCGAAGTAAAGTTTGGAATTTTATGTTATCAAAGTTATGATTTTTAAATCCAAAAGGTTAGGATTTTTAGCTTAGTAAAAATGTGATTTTTGATTGCAAAAAGGAGCGATTTTTAGTTATAAAAAGAAATTATTTTTGTCAGGTGAAGAAGATAATAAAAATATGATTTTTATTAAGGTAGGGTTATAAAAATATAATTTTTACATACTAGAGGATATGAAAATGTGATTTTTATATAAGTAGTGAGGTAAAAATATGATTTTTATATACCAGACAATATAAAAATATGATCTTTATTGTGAAGTGAACAATATAAAAATATGATTTTTATTAGATGTGAAGATCAAAAATATGGTTTTTATAAAATGGAGAATATAAAAATTCGATTTTTATATATATGAAGTAAAATAAAAATCAGAATTTTATTTTTATCGTGAAGTAGAGAGGATATAAAAATGTGATTTTTTATATATGTAGTGAATACGGACAACGAAAGTGACAAACGACGAGCACGACGAAGATTTTCCACATATGAAATGTCGTGGAGTTGGGATAGCTTTGGTGAGAACTTCTCACTTTAAATTTCTTTTCCTAGTTAGAAATATATACTAGGATGCAGACGGTGTTTAGTAGCACCCGACACCATCGTCCACAGACCATGGACTTGTTTGTTTGGTTGTTTGGTAATTGATTAGAATATTTGTTGAAATTTTGTGGTGTGAATAATAAAATTGAATTTGATTGATATGTGTAACACCCCATACCCGCTATGGTCACTCACTAAGGGAATGCCATAACATCGGTGGAGTATTTTAAGTGAGTATAGAACAGAAAAATTACAACAAGACAGATATAAGTAATACTTGAGAATTTTAAAACATCATTTCATTTCAGCGGAAAGCAAAACATGTTTGGTTACATCACAAAACCATAATAAGAGTCAAGTACAAAATATCCATCCTGATAAATAAAAATACATAATCCCAATACATGAACTGATAGCCATAGAAGAAAAGGGTAAGCTGAGCTCTACATCTAGGGTCCAAGCTCCAAGAGAGTAATAAAAGCAGCCGGATCAAAGCCCACTCGTGCTGGGCCCACTCTGAGAACCTGAGGGTTGGAAAAAGAAAAAAACAACGGGGTCAGACATAAGTCTGATCGAGTCCTATAACTTTAACAATGAAATCATTAAAGTAATTAGGGTATGATATAACTTGGTACGGTGTGACTGGGGATAAATGACTACACTCAGTAGCCAATCAGACTTAGAATGAACTAAGATAACGATAAAGACGCATTTACCCACCCAAGGATAATTACTACATTGCACCACACCAGTCATTCCTACTTAAAGGTTGATCCATCCCAAGGACTTAGAAAATTTACCCAGTAGTTTCATGTACCCCTAGCTGGCTACATAGGTGCCGTCTGCCCCTATCTTCACTAGGTGTACCCACTACTCCCAAGCGATCGGCTCCCTACCGTAGATATCCGTGCTGGCCCCACAATGGGGTGTATCATTCCCCAAAGTGGCAACCCGATACAACTAATGGTGCACGGGTTATATCTACACGATGCAACAACGTCTTACCTACCATCCCGGGTCCACACACGCAGATGAAACCCGTTGGACTCGCGTTGCCACCGCTACCCCGTTTTGGCCTCTTATAGTCAAGCCCAATATGCGTGTCCCGTCACTCGACTAGGGTCGAGCCCACTAAGATACGTTTGGGATATTGGTTGAAATGGGCCCCCACAAGCTACCCACCTAAGCTTGTCATTTCTAGTGTATACCACTTAACCCTTTAATCATGTTTTAATTACATGTTCCACTTTGGTTAAGTATTCTAATCGTATTTTCTATTGCCACCCAAGGCAACCACTAGATTTCCACATGCCACCCAAGGCACCCACTTAACCCCTCATGTTCCTCTACATGCTAATATGGTTAAGTGTATCTTAATTAATTAATTAAGATTATGACCTCATAAAGACCTCTCACATTAGACCATCTTTTATGACCGCTGGATATGCCGGTTGGGTCCGGGCAGACTTCTGTCATAAAAAGGGTCTAACCTCGTGTCTTTACTTTAATCACGTGTTTAATTTATGACTAAGACCTCTCACATTGGGCCAATCGTTTGTAGCTGCTGGATGGCCGGTCGGTTCCGGGCAGACTTCCGCTACAAAAGGGTCCAACCTCGTGTCTTAGTTGATTAATTACACCTAATTAATCACCCCCATAATTTTGTATTAATTATCCCTAATTAATTACACATTTTTAAGAATATGGGTAGACCTAACTCAATAGGTAAATTCCCAATTCCATAGTATGGGTAGACCTAACTTAATAGGTAAATTCCCAACTCCATAATGTGGTTAGACCTAACTTAATAGGTAAATTCCCAATTATGTCCATTCATTTTATGTTATGCTTAATCATAACAACTTTACACATTTCTATTAACATGCATATTAACCCCATCGTTTCCTACGTAATTCGTTTACATAACATGTCATACATAGGGGCAACTTTGCATATGTTATGCACATAATAAAAAGAGACAAACTTGCATATGAACTTGCATAAAACTTGCATATGAACTTGCATATAAACTTGCATATGAACTTGCATAAAACTTGCATATGAACTTGCATATGAACTTGCATATGAACTTGCATATGAACTTGCATACGAACTTGCATATAAACTTGCATAAATCTTGCATATGAACTTGCATACCATGTCATATCACAAAGGCAAACTTGCATATGTCATGCATACCATAAAAAGAGACTAACTTGCACATGAACTTGTGTATATCATGTCATATCACAAAGGCAAACTTGCATATATTATGCATATCATAAAAAGAGACTAACTTGCACATGAACTTGTATATATCATGTCATATCACAAAGGCAAACTTGCATATATTATGCATATCATAAAAAGAGACTAACTTGCATATGATCTTGCATAAGAACTTGCATATGATCTTACATAACACATCATATCATAAAAAGAGGCAAGTTTACATATGATCTTATAACATATGACAACCACAACTTGCATAATCCACATTTACATCCATAGCCTCCTAATATCCTATCCTAATTAGTTTAGCAATTACTTGCTAAAGGCATAGGAACTCACCAAAACCAAGATTAGCAAACTTATGAAGTAGAACTAGTTGCTAAATATGAAGAAGATGATGATTAGAGGTTGATTAGCTTGCAACTTCCTTCATAAACTAGTGGAGGCTCCTCTTAAGTTTGATTTTGGCGGCATGATGGCATCATTTCTATTTTTAGTATGGATTAGGCTTGCATTAGGGTGTATTTATAGGATTAGGGTGTGTTTTAGACCATAGGATTAACCCTAGGTTAGATTAGGTCCGTCAGATTTAGGAAGTCTCTAGAACACAGCCCAGCCCTAGCCAGAAAACCAAACCTGGTGCACCCAGGCCAAGTGGCTCGACACCCCGTGTCGACAGGCAAGTCGACAGGGCAGTCGACTTCCCAGTCGACAGGCCTGTCGAAAGCCCTGTCGACATGGCTATGGCGGGAACTTTCCCGCCTGGCCCCGCTGGTTGAAATTAAAAATCTGAATTTGAATTTTTAAATCTGTTTTTAACTTTGAATTTTCTGCAAACTTCATTGGGCCATAACTGGGCCATACGGACTCCGATTTACAAAATTTCGGACTCTATTTCGCGTATTTTTCCGAGACGAACGCAATGACGTAGCCCGTTTCCCCCCATTCTCACATTTGAGATTATTTATTCTGCAATTAGTGAATTTTAGCATTAACCGAAATACGGGGTGTTACATTCTCCCCTCCTTAAAGGATTTCGTCCCCGAAATCTCTAAGCTAAGGAGAATGCATATCCTACCATCCAAACAACCATCTACTCAATCCATCAAACACGGGCATCCATTGTCCTTAAAACAATTTCTAATGATGTATGAGCATATGCAAAGAGTGTGTGTATATGTTCCCTATCTAATGTATGAACATATGCAAACCATGATAGTGCCATGCATCCATTATGTATGCGAGAGAACCCTATCGACACATACAATATCTACATGAGTGCACAATCATTCACCAAAATGCATCATCCATATGATAACACAATCATTATACATCCATAAATATAGCTTCCTACACACAAATTTATGCAATATGCAATATGAAGTGATTGAGCCGATCTAGTGCCTAGAGTGTGTATATATGCATCCACGAGCAACCACTAGCAACCACTTGCATCCACATGCATCCATCAAACATAACATGTCTCAAACACATGTTTCAACCATAGGTTTACCCTATTTAAAGGTCAAAGGTACTAATGAGAGGACATACTAAAGATAAGATAAGCACTAGACAAACGATAAAGGAGAAGTTAAAAGACATACCCTCAAAAAGGAATGGGTACAATGAACGCATCTTTGCTTCCGTCTCCCAAGTAGCATTGCCCTCGTCTTCTCCCCATTGTACTTTGACTAGTTGAACCTCTCGATTCCTCAATTTCCTAGTCTCTGACCCAAGGATGCGAGTAGGAGCTCGTCGAATAGTCGCATCACGCTCTACTTCCACTTCTCTAAGCAAGCTCGGCTCTACAACCTCTGCGGTCTCATGTAAGCACTTCCTCAAATGTGACACATGGAATACATCATGTATACCGCTAAGTCTGTCGGGCAACTCCACTCTATATGCCATCCGTCCGATCCTTTCCTTAATAGGAAACGGCCCCACGAACCTTGGTGCTAACTTCCCAACAGATCCAAAGCGAACCACATTTCGTAACGGCGACACTTTGACAAAGACCATGTCCCCAACTTCAAACTCAAGATCCGTCCTTCTCTTGTCCGCATAAGATTTTTGCCTATCCTGCGCTGCTTTCATCCTTCTTCGAATCAAGTCAATCTTCTCAGAAGTCTCCCTAACTATATCAGGCCCAAGCAAGATCTTATCCGTAGATTCCCACCAACATGTAGGTGATCGACAAGGCCTTCCATAGAGAGCTTCGAAAGGAGCCATACCAATACTGGACTGAAAGCTGTTATTATATGCGAACTCCACCAATGGAAGATGCTCTTCCCATGTACCTCCAAAATCTAAGATACAAAGCCTCAAAAGGTCTTCTAGGACACGATTCACCCTCTCAGTCTGGCCGTCCGTCTGAGGATGATATGCGGTGCTCAGACACAATTGAGTCCCCACTGCTTCTTGCAAACTTTTCCAGAACTCGCTAGTGAAGATAGGATCTCGATCACTCACTATGCTAGAGGGTACCCCATGCAATCGAACTATCTCTCGAAGATATACTGAAGCTAGCCATGGAGCAGTCCTCTTGCTCTTTACAGGTATGAAATGGGCGCTTTTAGTAAGTCTGTCTACTACTACCCAAATTCCCGTATTACCCTTTCTTGATCTGGGTAACCCGTCAATAAAATCCATCGAGACGCTATCCCACTTCCATTGCGGAACTTCCAATGGGTGAAGCAACCCACCTGGTTTCTTTTGCTCCGCTTTCACTTGTTGGCACACCAAGCATCGAGCGACATACTCGGCCACATCTTTCTTCATACCGGCCCAGAAGAAAACCCGCTTCATGTCCTGGTACATCTTGTCCCCACCGGGATGAATGGTCATCCTAGAACGGTGTGCATCATCAAGAATAGCCTTCCTCAAACCCTCATCTTGCGGTACACAAAGTCTACCGTCTCTACGCAAGCACCCCCTATCGTCTAGGGTGTACCTACTCAAATGGCTGGACGACTCCCCCCTTATGAGCTTCTCTACCAACTCAACCAACTGTGGGTCGTCCCTCTGTGCTTCTCCAATCCGCCCCAAAAGAGTAGGTCTAACCTCCAAGGATGCTAACAAACCGGGTACATACTCAATGGAAGGTCTGAAATCAAACATCGAGATAAATTCCAAGCTTCGTTGTTCCACGAACAATGGACTCAAGGACAACCTTTTCTTGCTCAAGGCGTCCGCTACCACGTTACCCTTGCCAGGGGTATACGCTATCTCGAAATCATAGGATGCTAAGAACTCCATCCACCTTTGCTGTCTCAAATTCAAATCCTTCTGAGAAAACAAGTACTTCAATGATTTGTGGTCAGTGAACAATTCGAATCTCTCACCAAGAAGATAATGGCGCCAAATCTTAAGCGCAAAAACAATAGCGGCCAACTCTAAATCATGGGTAGGGTAATTTTTCTCATGCACTCTCAGCTGCCTTCCACCATAGGCTATTACCCTTCCCTCTTGCATTAAGACTGTGCCTAGTCCTGTCCCACAAGCATCGGTATAGACAACAAATGGCTTACTCCCATCTGGCAACACTAAAACTGGAGCGGTGGTTAAAGCTCTCTTTAACCGTCGGAACGCATCATCACAATCTACGTCCCATGTGAAAACAAGATTCTTCTTCGTTAAGCGGGTTAATGGGGCTGATATCTTCGCGAAGTCTTTGATAAACTTCCTATAGTAACCCGCCAACCCCAAGAAACTTCTTACTTCGGTAGCATTCTTCGGAACCTTCCAATCCTGAATTGATACTACCTTCGCGGGATCCACAGCTATCCCTTCCTTGGAGACCACGTGCCCCAAGAACCGCACTTCCTTCCTCCAGAAGTAACATTTAGAGAATTTCGCCTTAAGGCTATGTGCTCGAAGAGTCTTAAACACCTCCCCAAGATGTAGGGCATGCTCTTCTTCACTCTTAGAAAATACTAAGATATCATCCACAAAGACCACCACGAACTTATTAAGGAACTCCCTGAACACCCTACTCATCAAATCAACAAAATATGCAGGGGCGTTCGTCAACCCAAATGGCATCACCAGCCACTCATAGAAACCATCCGGAGTCCTAAAGGCAGTCTTGTCTATGCTATCCTCAGCCACCCTCAACTGATGAAACCCTGTGGCTAAGTCCAATTGAGAAAATACTGAAGCGCCAACCAACTGGTCGAAAAGATCATCAATCCTCGGCAATGGGTGTCTATTCTTCTTTGTGAGCTTGTTGAGCTCCCTATAGTCTACAAAAAGTCTGAGGGACCCATCCGCCTTCGTAGCAAAAACTACTGGAGCACCCCACTCCGATATACTTCGTCTTATGAACCCCTTCTCAAGCAACTCCCCTACTTGCTTATGGAGTTCCCTCCTCTCACGAGGAGCCATGTGGCGCACTGGTAAAGATACAGGTTTAGAATTATCCACCAGATATATTCGGAAGTCAATCTCCCGCTTCGGAGGTAAACCCTTCACCTCCTCAAACACATCCGAGTATTCCCGGACCACTCTAAAAGATTGCAAACTCTCGAACGAAGCGTCAAGCGATTCAAGATAACTTAGCATAACAGAATCCATGGGATTACAAGAGATTTCGAGAGTGTTACCCAAGCGGGTCATGAGCCTAACAACTCTCCTTTCGCAATCAAGAACAGCACCATTACTGGATAACCAGTCCATGCCCAAAATCAACCCATAGCCCGTGAAGCCCAAAACAAAAGCATCACATCTAAACTCAATGCTAAGTATAGAAATATTCAAACCCAAACATATCATGGACAAATAAATGGAGCCCCCAATTGGGTTTGAAACAATCAAGGGATCATCTACAAGACTGGTGTCTAAGTGCAGTGACTCAACTAATGATGATGAGATAAACGAATGCGATGCGCCTGAATCAAACAATGTACGGACAGGATGATCAAATAGAAAAACCAGACTTTCAACGGAAATAATTCTACCTCTTTCCTGAATCGGTGGAACCGCGAGAGCCTGTACTTGCCCCCTAGCCTGACCCGGTGCCATAAGAGCTTGCACCTGTCCTCCTGAGGTAGATCCCGTCCTTTGCCCCTTCTTAGGGCAATTATTCTCTATATGCCCTGCTTCGCCACAGTGAAAGCAACCAGTCTTCTTCTTCTTTCTACAATCTTTGCTTATGTGGCCTGGTATCCCACAATTGAAGCACTTCTTCTTCCCCTTGCCACCGTTGCCTTTCCCACCTTTGTTTTGCTGTTGTTGCTGAGGTCTCTTTTGATCTCCCTTCTTCTCGGGTGCCTTATTAGCATTGGGACCCTTCTCTTCTTCATGCATGAGTGCCATGTCAACTAGCTTCTCAAAGGTGGCCCCCATAGGGATATGAGTCATGGCCAACCCATGCATTGGTTCATTCAAGCCTTTCACGAACCTCAAAGCCTTCTTCTCCGGTGTATTCACCATGTCTAGGCCAAACCTTGCCAATTGATTAAACTTGTTGACATACTCCTTCACTGAGAGATTTCCTTGCTTTAGAGTCAAGAATCTTTCCATATACAAGTTCTCCTCTGCCCTTGAGAGAAACTTTGCCACAAATCTTTGCCTAAAATCCGCCCAAGAGTCAACGGGGCGTTCTCCATTAGTGACCTCCCACCAGAATGAGGCCTCTCCCTTCATTAACCAAGCAGCTAACTTGACTTTCTTTCCTTCTTCCATCTCAAAGATATCTATCAACTCTTCCACCTCCTTAAGCCAGTCTCTAGCCTCCACAAAAGTTTCAGATCCTTGAAAAGGTTTCCCTCCCATAGCTTTAAATTCCTTGCAAGTCTTAGCAAAAGTATCCGTGCGAGGAGGAGGGGGAGGAGGAAGATCGGGTGCTACGGTTGGTGGACGAACATTTGCTGGACCCGCAGTGGTGGCCCTAGCCTCCATCAATCTCCTATACCATACTGGTACCGTCACACCCTCCGGAAAGTTAAGATCCTCAGCCATGCTGAAACGAAAAAGGAAAGATTCAAAACGGAGAATTCGAAAGATAAAGATATGGCTATCGGGGATTATGCTTTTCTTTCAAAAACTTTTCTCTTTAAAGACATGTTTTTGAAAATATCTCTTCCAAAAATGTTTTTAGAAAAATAGTTTTCTAAAAATTTTATCTGTTCCGGTAACCTTTGCTCTGATACCACGTGTAACACCCCATACCCGCTATGGTCACTCACTAAGGGAATGCCATAACATCGGTGGAGTATTTTAAGTGAGTATAGAACAGAAAAATTACAACAAGACAGATATAAGTAATACTTGAGAATTTTAAAACATCATTTCATTTCAGCGGAAAGCAAAACATGTTTGGTTACATCACAAAACCATAATAAGAGTCAAGTACAAAATATCCATCCTGATAAATAAAAATACATAATCCCAATACATGAACTGATAGCCATAAAAGAAAAGGGTAAGCTGAGCTCTACATCTAGGGTCCAAGCTCCAAGAGAGTAATAAAAGCAGCCGGATCAAAGCCCACTCGTGCTGGGCCCACTCTGAGAACCTGAGGGTTGGAAAAAGATAAAAACAACGGGGTCAGACATAAGTCTGAGCGAGTCCTATAACTTTAACAATGCAATCATTAAAGTAATTAGGGTATGATATAACTTGGTACGGTGTGACTGGGGATAAATGACTACACTCAGTAGCCAATCAGACTTAGAATGAACTAAGATAACGATAAAGACGCATTTACCCACCCAAGGATAATTACTACACTGCACCACACCAGTCATTCCTACTTAAAGGTTGATCCCTCCCAAGGACTTAGAAAATTTACCCGGTAGTTTCATGTACCCCTAGCTGGCTACATAGGTGCCGTCTGCCCCTATCTTCACTAGGTGTACCCACTACTCCCAAGCGATCGGCTCCCTACCGTAGATATCCGTGCTGGCCCCACAATGGGGTGTATCATTCCCCAAAGTGGCAACCCGATACAACTAATGGTGCACGGGTTAGATCTACACGATGCAACAACGTCTTACCTACCATCCCGGGTCCACACACGCAGATGAAACCCGTTGGACTCGCGTTGCCACCGCTACCCCGTTTTGGCCTCTTATAGTCAAGCCCAATATGTGTGTCCCGTCACTCGACTAGGGTCGAGCCCACTAAGATACGTTTGGGATATTGGTTGAAATGGGCCCCCACAAGCTACCCACCTAAGCTTGTCATTTCTAGTGTATACCACTTAACCCTTTAATCATGTTTTAATTACATGTTCCACTTTGGTTAAGTATTCTAATCGTATTTTCTATTGCCACCCAAGGCAACCACTAGATTTCCACATGCCACCCAAGGCACCCACTTAACCCCTCATGTTCCTCTACATGCTAATATGGTTAAGTGTTTCTTAATTAATTAAGATTATGACCTCATAAAGACCTCTTACATTAGACCATCTTTTATGACCGCTGGATATGCCGGTTGGGTCCGGGCAGACTTCTGTCATAAAAAGGGTCTAACCTCGTGTCTTTACTTTAATCACGTGTTTAATTTATGACTAAGACCTCTCACATTGGGCCAATCGTTTGTAGCTGCTGGATGGCCGGTCGGTTCCGGGCAGACTTCCGCTACAAAAGGGTCCAACCTCGTGTCTTAGTTGATTAATTACACCTAATTAATCACCCCTATAATTTTGTATTAATTATCCCTAATTAATTACACATTTTTAAGAATATGGGTAGACCTAACTCAATAGGTAAATTCCCAATTCCATAGTATGGGTAGACCTAACTTAATAGGTAAATTCCCAACTCCATAATGTGGTTAGACCTAACTTAATAGGTAAATTCCCAATTATGTCCATTCATTTTATGTTATGCTTAATCATAACAACTTTACACATTTCTATTAACATGCATATTAACCCCATCGTTTCCCACGTAATTCGTTTACATAACATGTCATACATAGGGGCAACTTTGCATATGTTATGCACATAATAAAAAGAGACAAACTTGCATATGAACTTGCATAAAACTTGCATATGAACTTGCAAATAAACATGCATATGAACTTGCATAAAACATGCATATGAACTTGCATATGAACTTGCATATAAACTTGCATATGAACTTGCATATGAACTTGCATATGAACTTGCATATAAACTTGCATAAATCTTGCATATGAACTTGCATACCATGTCATATCACAAAGGCAAACTTGCATATGTCATGCATATCATAAAAAGAGACTAACTTGCACATGAACTTGTATATATCATGTCATATCACAAAGGCAAACTTGCATATATTATGCATATCATAAAAAGAGACTAACTTGCACATGAACTTGTATATATCATGTCATATCACAAAGGCAAACTTGCATATATTATGCATATCATAAAAAGAGACTAACTTGCATATGATCTTGCATAAGAACTTGCATATGATCTTACATAACACATCATATCATAAAAAGAGGCAAGTTTACATATGATCTTATAACATATGACAACCACAACTTGCATAATCCACATTTACATCCATAGCCTCCTAATATCCTATCCTAATTAGTTTAGCAATTACTTGCTAAAGGCATAGGAACTCACCAAAACCAAGATTAGCAAACTTATGAAGTAGAACTAGTTGCTAAATATGAAGAAGATGATGATTAGAGGTTGATTAGCTTGCAACTTCCTTCATAAACTAGTGGAGGCTCCTCTTAAGTTTGATTTTGGCGGCATGATGGCATCATTTCTATTTTTAGTATGGATTAGGCTTGCATTAGGGTGTATTTATAGGATTAGGGTGTGTTTTAGACCATAGGATTAACCCTAGGTTAGATTAGGTCCGTCAGATTTAGGAAGTCTCTAGAACACAGCCCAGCCCTAGCCAGAAAACCAGACCTGGTGCACCCAGGCCAAGTGGCTCGACACCCCGTGTCGACAGGCAAGTCGACAGGGCAGTCGACTTCCCAGTCGACAGGCCTGTCGACAGCCCTGTCGACATGGCTATGGCGGGAACTTTCCCGCCTGGCCCCGCTGGTTGAAATTAAAAATCTGAATTTGAATTTTTAAATCTGTTTTTAACTTTGAATTTTCTGCAAACTTCATTGGGCCATAACTGGGCCATACGGACTCCGATTTACAAAATTTCGGACTCTATTTCGCGTATTTTTCCGAGACGAACGCAATGACGCAGCCCGTTTCCCCCAATTCTCACATTTGAGATTATTTATTCTGCAATTAGTGAATTTTAGCATTAACCGAAATACTTGGTGTTACAATATGTGTATGGCGTGGGCCATTATTAGACCGGGGATAAGGCTAGGCCTTGTCCCGTTTCTAGTATCGTGCCGTTATGCCGCCGAAATTTTCTAAAATAAGTTAGAAAAATAAAAATTTCATTTTATTGTGTAAATGAACTGAATAGAAATTCATGTGTTGAAATAAAATATTTTATCATTAAAAATATAATTTTTAACGTGTGTGAAATAAAATAAAATATTCATTTACAAGTCAGACGGTTTGTTTATGTACACTGATTTGACTGATATTGATTGGGACGATTAATTTTACACATCGCCCAACTACACAAATAATATTCAGTGTTTATTGATGTGAAACCCCACACGGGTATTGGGATAATATTTGACGTACACTTGTCCCAATAATTAGTTGTGTGTTGATCGATAGGTTGACAGACAGTTGTGTTGTGCACTTTGGATGATGGTTGATTATTTATTGTTGCTGTTATATATACGTGTTGTATGGAATCCATATAAGTAACATTATATGGTAATTGATTGGGCCTTATTCCAATTTAGAGAATAAAGAATATTGAGAAATATATATTCATGTGTTGAAGTAAAATATATATTCATGTGTTGAAAGTAAAATATATATTCATGTGTTGAAAATAAAATATATATTCATGTGTTGAAAATAAAATATATATTCATATGTTGAAAATAAAATATATATTCATGTGTTGAAGTAAAATATATATTTATGTGTTGAAAATAAAATATATATTCATGTGTTGAAAATAAAATATATATTCTTGTGTTGAAAATAAAATATATATTCATGTGTTGAAAATAAAATATATATTAATGTGTTGAAAATAAAATATATATTCATGTGTTGAAGTAAAATATATATTCAGGTGTTGAAAGTACTCATGTGTTGAGAATATTCATGTGTTGAAAAATATATATATATATATATGTGTTGAAGAAAATATTCATTTGTTGAATAAAATAAAGAAGTTATTGAAATACATAAAGCCGTGTTGATTAGATTTGCGCCATTTTGACGCAACGGTATTTATATCGATTTTATTCGAATATTGAAAAAGAAGTGATTTCAAAATATAACGTTTGAAAATATTATCATTGATGATATGGAATATTCAATTTTGATTTAAAATTGAATATGAAGTTGAAATCGTTTTTAAAACGAATTTAAAACCGACGAAGTATATATAATATATATATATTATATGGCCTGAATAGAACGCACCGTGCCACGACAATTCGTGAATTTCGATCATTGACTTCGAATTGACGTTACGGGAGATCCGACCGTCGGATTATCCTGGAACTAGAATCGTTGGGTTCGTATCGAAAAGAGCTTTCCAATGAATATTATAAATTTGAAATCTAACGGTTGGATTTGGAGATACGTCCAAATCAAATTTAGAAAAGGTCGTTGTAAGTGCAGTTCGACGACCGTTATTGGAAATCGACTGTACAGGCCTTGATAAAAATTTTAAAAATATCTATAATTTGTGTAAAATCAAAATATACGAATTGGAAAGAACTAGGATGAAAAATTCCTTATTTGAAAGGATAAAAAAATATATTTTTATCGAAATGAACTAGTTTTGAACTAGAATTAAAGTCCAATATTTTTTAAATAAATAAATTGGGTTTGAAGTGGTTTTAAAAATAATCAGAATTTGATATTGAATATAAGCCGATATATTTTCTATTCAGAGCCTTGTATTTAATATCAAATGGAATTTTGGGTTTGTCGTGAACCGTGTTTTAAATGACGTCGGTTCTTTAACCTAATTAAAGCTTTAAAACTAAGTGGAGTTTTAAATAAATCTTTAATTAGATGGAAATGATCGAGAATGGAGTATCACCAGTTTTGCTCCAAAGCGATAGTTAAATCTTTAATTAGATTTGAATGTGAAATGGTAATTAGTTTTACCGATAACACCGTGGTGTTAGATATGGGGTATTACCAGTTTTGCTCCATGTGATAAATAGGTTGGGATTGGGAAATAATATAAATAATTACTTCGATGTGGTTCGCTAATCCCGACTAGTTTGAAATGATATTCAAAGGAAGATTAAAGAATAAATTTCAAAGAATTTATCTTTGATAAAATTAATGGGAACCTTTCCCTAAGAATGTGAAATTGACTGATGAATTGGAATGAGGCGTATGTTGTGTTTGTGTAACAATTGTTTATTTTATACGTGGGTTATTCAGAAAGGTCGGGTTTATACCCATTATGAATAACCGATCCGACGATAAGTCGAAGATGAAGACGGTGATATGCGAGGAAAGTGCCTCCGGTTTCGTTCAGACCCAGAACGAACTTGTAAATGGACTGTGTGTCTGACATTGGATTTTATTCTGTGCGATTGATTTCTATTAAATATATATCTGTATGGCGGCAGAGAATTTATTCTCTTGCTTAACGCCCTTCTCTGAGACGTACGAGCTCAGAGGTTATATATCGATAGATATCAATCGCGTGGAGTGAATTGCCTGTGTGGCATGCCTAAGTGGCAATTGATCAAGGCTTCTGTTGAAAAGCAAAGTCTTGTGGTTGATGATCAAAGCACGGCCTACGTGACTTAGCTTTGTGTATAACATGGATTCACGAGCCTCACACCTCGGTATGAGTCAAAAAAGGGATACGGACTGCAGGGAGAGCACGATGTTTCTTTCTAGCTATGGGTGGTTCAGTGCTTAAACTGGCTGACATTTATATACTTTTCACCTGTGTGGTTGTTGGAATGAGGCGCCTCGAATATATATGGCGATAACTGGCACTTTGTGAGCCGTCGTACTGACCATTATATATATAGGTCCGATAGGATCGGGAAACGTGTGCTTAGGAATAACCAATCCTCAAAAGTAAGAGAGGACTGGCCCTGAAGCATCCAAGGATCATAGTGGGGTCCTGAGACATTTGCTAGAGTGTCTCGAATCGGAGAGGAGCTTGCCCCCTGCCTCGACTCATGATGGAATCCAATTTCCAATACATGTCATTCGATTTTATTTGTATCCTAGTATGGCGACATGATATATGGTAGCCATGCCGTCTATGATTGATATATTATGATTGAAGTTGTTTTCTTCACTTATAGTAATAATAAAAGATGAAATTTAGTGTATCAAAGCATTCTTTGGCTGTTATAAGGGAAAACCCTATCCTCCGGCTTGCGTTGCATTGTGTGATGGGACCTGGGTCTTATAACAGTTTCATTGTTCTTTATTTAGCATTGCGCTGTTTGTTTATGCACTGGTATTCTTGGGGTAAAAACCCGTTCTGTGTTATACGACGTGGTCCCTTGATTTACCGAACTTTAAAATAAGAATTAATAACTGTTTTAGTTCTCACACCAGTCACATGACTGACCTGGAGTTTATTGTTTTAACCAAAACTCTGGGTGCCCTTATTTCCGCACGGGCAGCTAGTAGTTTTGGGTTTTGCAGATTTATTTTCACAGGATCCTGGTTTTTAGCTGAAGTGATATTCGGAAAGCTCTGTATCCGTGTATTTCTTTCAGTTATATTTTTGTATTATTTTTCCGCTGCAGTATTGTATTTAAATCTCTGATATTTTCTGTTGTATAATATTTATTCATACTCTGTATATTCTTGTATTCTGATGGAATTGTTGTAATAAGCAATGAAATGTTCTTCTGTTTGTGTTCCGATGTGTGTTGTTCTCAGAGAATTCGTGCTTTCCTCACCGGGGAAGTTACGGGTCTTCACATGGAACAAGCTTGATAATCAAAGAGGCAGTTTCTTCTTCATAAAGTGTCAAGAGAAAAAAAATCCAACCCTCTTCTCGGATCCGAAGGAAGGTATTTTTAGGAGGGAGCACGTGGGAGTAGGTAGGATGTGGGACACATGGGAATGCGCCAATAATTTTTGTATCCCAGTATCACTACCGATCCAGAGATCGACACATATCCAAGTACTAAGCTTATTTTTGCTCTGAATCTTTGGTTGCTTCGAATCCTCTTTTCTGTGTTGTATCCCGTAATCCGTGATTCGAAATCAATTGGTACCGATCTTGGAAGTTGTTTTATGGAGATAAAAAATAGATGGAAGCCGGGATACAAGATAGTGAGAAGCCGACGTTGGGATATGAAAATTAGGGTGCAACTCCGGGATACAAAATTTAGCTTGTGACTACAAGATACGAAATTCCACCACAAGCTTCGGGATACAAAATGTAGAAATAGGTTTATACTGATCCCTGGAGTTTGGTTGTGGGGATACAAAATCTTCCTCCTACCTATCCTGTAGACTACTAGGAATACCACTCCATGAGCATTTAGCTATTTTAAGCAGTTTCGACGAGCCGTGATGATTATACTTGAATGATTCTATCTGCGCTGGATTCTCAGATGTTTTGGCAGTACTTCTAAGTCGTTTAACCATATGTAACAACCCGGAAAATCAGAACCAATTTAAAAATTTTATTTTGGCAATTTTAATGAATTTTGAATATTTAAAATGATTTATTTTAAATAATAACGACGAAATTATTTTGAATAGAATTAGAACGTATAAATTTATTTACATTGAAATTAGAATATAAATAATTAATTTAATTATAAAACGAGCCTGAAACGGCGCGGTAGTTTGAAAATTCGATTTCAAATTTCAATTGAATGTACAGGATTCAAACCAAACCGAATTTTAGTGAAACCAGAAATATTTGAATCGGTTTGAAAATATCTTTCCAACGAATGTGAAAAATCCAGTTTTCATAATGGGAATAAAAACTTATGTCCAGTTGAAATTTCAGAATAGTCGCTATGGAAATTAGCCCTTAAAAATAGAGATTTTGCAAACGACCTCCGTTTTCGACGAGACCAAGTTTGTTGGATCCGGAATGTCAAGTTATTGCTGGACTTCAATTTTCATAATTTTTGGAATCAATATGTGAGCGTGGTGAATTTAAACGTGTTTGGTCAATATAGTTTGAATTTAATCGACTGAAAAATGACCGTTTTTCAAACGGTCTACAAATTCGATGAAATTAGTTTTGTTAGGACCGTATCGTCTGAACATAGCCAGATTTATTTTTCTGGAATTTTTGGAGTTTGTATGTGGCCCCGGTAAATTAAAATGTGTGTTTGAATTTAAAATATAATGATTTATATTTTAAATTTGGCGGAAACTGATCGTAACAGCCGAATTGGGTTACGAAACATATCCCATTATGTTCGGAATGTGGGTAATTAGTTAGGGACGACAGTTGGTGGGTTCAATTTGGAGTTCGAATGTTAAAGAAACTTTTGGAGATAAATTGAAATAATTAAAAATATAAAATATACAATAACTTCTCCCCCCTTTCTCTTTCCCCGATTAAGTTAAAAGAAAAAAAAAATCTAATCTACGTCGATCAGCTGCCGCCCCTTGGCGGACCGCGTCCTCCTAGCCCTCCTCCCTCCTCTCACACCCCTTTCTCCTCTCTCCTCTTCCCTTTCGAACGCTAAACCCCTGTCCCCAAAAGCCTGAATCAACCGCACCACCGAAGACCCGAACACGAATCGCCGCCGCCTCCACCACTAGGCCGCCGCCGGTTAGAGCGCAAGCCCTCCCTCCTCTGGAGAAATCTGATGATGACAGTAAGTTTTTTTTTAATAATTAGTTTAAGTTAATTAAAATCAGTTTTTCTTTTATAATATAGTAAATTGAAAATATAGTTTTTATGTAAATATTAACAAGATAAAAATAGGGTCTTTATATTTATAATTTTGGAATAAAAAAATAATTTTCATTAATATACATAACATTTTAAAATGAAAAAGATTATATTTTTATATAAAAAAAGATTATATTTTTATATACGAAAAGATTATATTTTTAAATACGAAAAGATTATATTTTTAAATACGAAAAGATTAAATTTTTAAATACGAAAAGATTATATTTTTAGATATGAAAAGATAGGATTTTTAGGTATAGAAAAGTATGATTTTCAATCATATGAAGACATAATTTTTAGTTACACAAAAATACGATGTTTATATATTATAACATAAGGAAAAGTATAATTTTTTCAAATAAAAGAATATATTTTTTAGTTTTATAAAAATATAATTTTTATCAATATAAAGTAGCGTTAAAAATTGGATTTTTATCGTATGAAGAGCATTATAAAAATATGATCTTTTATATGTATGTAACGATATAAAGATTGGATTTTTATTTATATGAATAACTAATAAAGTTGTGATTTATATATATATAACAACGATATAGAAATGTGATTTTTATTTTAGAAGTAGCGTTATAAAAATATGATTTTTATATACGTAGTAGCGATATAGAAATGTGATTTTTATAGCGTTGAAATAAAAATGTGATTTTTAATATAAAAATCGTGTGAAACAGATTGTGATGGAACCGTCTGGAAATAAATCCAAATCCAAACCGTTCAGAAATAAGGAATGGAGGAGTGGATCCCAAAGGTGAGAACTTCCCACTTTAATTTATTTTCTAGTTAAAAATATATACTAGTATGCAGACGATGCTTAGTAGCACCCGACACCTTTGTTTGAAACCATGTTTGTTTAGTTGTTTGGTTGATTAGATTATTTGGTTGAATTTGGTTTGGGAAATGAAAGGAATTGATTAGAATTGGTATGTACATGGCGCGAGCCATTAGTAGGTGAGGGATAAGGCTAGACCTTATTCCGGTTCTAGTATCGCGTCGTTATGTTGCCGAAATTTTCTAAAAATATTAGAACAATAAAAATGTCATTTTATTGTATAAATGAACTGTATAAAATATTTATGTGTTGAAATAAATATTTTATAGTTAAAAAATATAATTTTTAACGTTATATGAATAAAATAAATATTTATATACAAATCGGACGATTTGTTTATGTACACACATTTGACTGATATTGATTGTGACGATATATTTTACACATCGCCCAACTGCACAAATAATAATCAGTGTTTGCTGTTTGAAAACCCCACACGGGTATTAGGATGATATTGGACATACACTAATCCCAATATTTAGTTGTATGTCAATTGATAGGTTGATAGACTGTTGTAAGCATTAATTATTTATATTTATCGCTTATGCAGTTGTGTAATGCACTTTGGATGATGTTTGACTGTATCTGATTATTGTTGTGTACATGTGTGTATGAAATCCTTATAGATAAAATTATATGGTAATTGACTGTGTCTGATTCCAATTCGGAAAGAACGAATATTTTAAATTAACGAATATTTTAAAATAACGAATAATGAATATTTTAAAATAACTAATATTTTAAAATAACATCCAGTAATGGATCAAAATGTGATTTTGATGTCCGATTTGGGATGGACATGAAAATATTTAAATATATAAAGCCATGTTGATTAAATTAATGCCATTTTGACGTGAACGATATTTATATCTATTTTATTCATTTTTATAATGAATATCAAAAGGAAGTGATTTCAAAATCTAATGTTTTAAAAATATTATCATTTATATATTAATGATATGGAATATTCAATTTTGATTTGAAATTGAATATGAAGTTGAAATCGTTTTGAAAACGAATTTAAAACGATTTATAAAATACGTTTTAAATAGAAATCGATGAAATATATATATATATATTTAATGGCCTGAATAGAATGCGCTGTGCCGCGGTAGTTTGCGAATTTCGACCATTGACTTCAAATTGACATTACGGGAGATCCGACCGTCGGATTCTCCTAAAACCAGAACCGTTGGGTTCGTATCAAAAAGATCTTTCCAACGAATATAGGAAATTTGAAATCTAACAGTTGGATTTGGAATTATGTCCAAATCAAATTTGGAAAAGATCGTTATAAGTGCAGTTCGATGACCGTTTATGGAACTCGACTGTACGGACCTTGATAAAATTATTAAAAATATCAATAATTTGTGTAAAATCATAATAAATGATTTGGAAAGAATTAGGATGAAAAATTCCATATTTGAAAAGATAAAAATATATTTTTATCGAAATGAACTAGTTTATAACTAGAATAATAATTCAATTATTTTTAGAAATAAATTAATTGGATTTGAAATGGTTTTAAAATAACCAGAACTTTCCAATAAATAAATTGGTATGGTTTGGAATGGAAATAATCTTTGGAATGTTTAGGTATTGGATTACGTGATTATACGGATACGATTATAGGAATTTGGGAGATACAGATATCGTTATTCCCAATACGATATCCGTTGGTTTCAGAATTTGGTATTGAATATAAGCCGATATAATTTCTATTCAGAGCCTTGTATTTAATATTGAATTGGATTTTGGGTTTGTCGTGAATGGTGTCTTAAATAACATTGTTCTTAAACCTTGTTGAGAAAAGATTAAATCTTTTAATTAAGATTTAATGAAGTTAACCAATTAATTAACATTTAATTGGAATTGAATTGAAATTATTTTTGGGTTCATCGTGAACGGTGTTTTAAATAACACTTGTTCTTTAACCCGACTAACAATGAATTGGATTTTGGGTTTGTCGTGAATGGTGTCTTCATTAATGCTGCTCTTAAACCCCGTGTGAAAAGAATAAATCTTTTAAATAAGATTATTGGAGTTTCCAGTTATATTTAGTAACTGGAATAAAATGGAATGTGAATTGGGTTTATTGTGAACTGTGTTTTTAATGACATTCGTTCTTTAACCCGATTTACAGTGAAATGTGATTTGGAATTTATAAATCTTTTAGTTAAGATTTAGGTAAATTTTCCAAAGTGAAGTTTTTCCAATTTAATACAATAAATTGGAATGGATTGGAATTCGATTGGATAATAATCGAAGTGAGCTTCTTTGGAGGAAGACAGTTAATATATATATATATAGAATTTAAAAGGCTTTGCCGTTATAACATTATATTATCGGTTGGATACGGAAGTTTATATCGATTATATATATTGATCTGTTTTCCGTGAAGATTCCATAATTAAAGAAATGGGATTTTGGGTTTATCGTGAGTTGTGTTTTAAATGACATTAGTTCTTTAACCCAGTAAAAGACAGGAATTATTTCCTGAATTTGAATAACCATTAAGTAATGATTTTTGGAGATTAAAACTAAATGGAGTTTTAATGAATCTTTAATTAGATTGGGATGATAATTTGATAATTTAGATGATCAAATTCATGAAATGATCAAGAATGGAGTACCACCAGTTTTACTCCAAGCGATAGTTAAATCTTTAATTAGATTTGAACGTGAAATGGTAATTAAATTTACCGATAACACCGTGGTGTTAGATATGAAGTATTACCAATTTTGCTTCATGGGATGAATAGGTTGGGATTGGGAAATATAATAAATTTTTACTTCGGTAAGGTTCGCTCATCTCGACTAGTGTGGATAAACCTTAATTTGGTTTGAATTGATATCCAAAGGAATATTAAAGAATAAATTTAAAGAATGTATCTTTGATAAAATTAACGAGAACCTTTCCCGAAGTATAAGAATATTTGAACAAAGGAATATTCTGGATTGGAATAAGGCGTATGTTGTGTTTTTATAGCACTTGTTTATAAAATACGCGAGTTATTCAGAAAGACCAGGTTTATCCCATTTTGAATAATTGATTCGATGATATCTCGACAATGAAGACGGTGGTTGAAGACTGGAGGTCTTCACATCGTTTGGATGATTACCGATGTCTTGATTGGGCTGTACACCCAAGACGAGGTAATAAGTTGTGATCGTCCAGACGTACTTGGAGATCGACCGGATATGCGAGGGACTCTCTCCTGTATTGGACATATAGGACAAGAAATAAGGTGCCTCCAGTTTCGTTCAGACCCAGAACGAACTTGTAAATGGATGTGTGTCTGACATTGGATTTCATTCTGTGTGATTGATAGACATCAGTTGCATGGCGTGAATTGCCTGTGTGGCATGCTGAGATGCAAATGATCAAGGATTCTGTTGAAAAGCAGAGTCAAGTGGTCGATGATCAAAGCACGGCTTTAATATAGCATAGCTTTGTGTATAGCGTTAATTCGCGAGCCTCACACCCCGGTGTGAACCAGAAATGGGAGAGGACCCCAGGGAGGACATGCGTTTCCTTCTAGCTAGGAGTGGTGTCATGGTTTTGCAAGCCCAGATGTTTTACTTATGTGGATGATAGATAGCGAGGCACCTCCGTTATATCGGTCACTACGGTGCCGATGGATGGTTTGGTCGATATATGACCAGTTTACACCCCATAAGGCGGGGAAACGTATTGTTTAGGCATTTTAATCCACTTCGTGTGGACCGACCCTGACGATCCAAAGGTCACTCGAGCTCTGACATGAGACTTGGGCTAGATTGTCTCGAAGCGGTAAGGACGATCCCTTGCCTTGGTTCACAAACGGAAATCCAACTTCCAATACGTGACATTTTGGTTTTGATTGTAGAGCCTAGTATGGCGACATGATATATGGTACTCATGCCGTCTATGATTGATACATTTATATTTGAAGTTGTTTTATACACTATGCACTTATAATAGTATCAAATGATTTATTTTAAACGTACCAAGCATGTTTGGCTATTATAAGGGAAAATCCTATCCTCCGGTTTGCGTTGCATTGTGTGATGGGACCTGGGTCTTATAATAGCTTCATTTTTCCAAAAAGCGTTGTGATGTTTTGTTATATGCACTGGTATTCTTGGGAGGAAACCTGTTCCGTGTTATACGGCGTGGTCCCTTAATTTACTCCATTTTAAAGTAAAGCATTAAATAATTGTTTTAGTTCTCACACCAGTCACATGACTGACCTGGAGTTTACTGTTTTAACCCAAACTCTAGGTGCCCCTATTTTCCACACGGGCATCTAGTTGTTTTGGTTTTGCAGATTTATATTCACAGGATCCTGGTTTACAGCTGGAATGATATTCAGAAAGCTCTGTATCCGTGTATCTCTTTTAGTTGTGTTTTGTATTATTTTCCGCTACATTGTAATTTGTAAATCTCTAATATTTATCAAATGTGTAATATTTATTCATACTCTGTATATTCTTGTACTCTGATGTAAATTGTTGTAATAAGCAATGAAATGTTCTTCTGTTTGTGTTCTGATTTGTCATGTTCTCAGACAATCTGTTCTTTTTCTTCTCTTCGGAGACCGGGGAAGTTCGGGACGTTATACGATAGACCGAGTTGTATGGGCCCGGACTGCTTGTGGTAGTCAGGCCAAAAGGTCGGGTTACTCTTTCACTCCAAAGGATGCCTTGTATTAACATGACGTGTTTTGAGTTGAGACAAGTCTTTCTGGAAGTCAGAGGATCTTTAAGTCATGTCGAGTGATTGGTCGTGACCTTCCCGTTGAGTAGCGCATTCTTGTGAGCATGTCGCTTCGTAGTAGTAATGTCGCTTGTCGAAGATCATTGGTATAGGTACATGGTTCTAGTATTGTCAAGAATCTTGATTTCTCATTATAGAAATTCTTTCTATTTTCTCAAGTATGTGCCTAATTCCTATTAATTCAAGAAATTAAACGTTAGTCACCGACTCCCTCTTACGCTAGAACATAAACGAGTCGTTGTTGGAATAGATTTACGTATGCACTCACATGTTTGCATGTTTTTTTGCATACTTTAGGATTTTATAATAAGTCGTAATTTAAATGGTATGTCTCGAGCATGTGATCGTGCAAGTTAATTTCGAAAATGCGTATTAGTGATCATAGTCGTGATCTTGATTTTAGAAAGTTTCACCAGTCCCGGATGTGGTTGAGTTTTCCTCTTCTCCCCTTCCTCCTCTCTTTTTTCTTCTTTTTTTAGGGGATCCGTACCGATCCTGGGATCTGTATCGATCCTAAAATACTTAGAAATTATTATACATTTCTGGGATTCCTCTCACTCCCCACTATAAATATACGAGGGTACGACTTCCTCTCCTCCTTCTTGCATTTTTTGCTCTTCACTTAGAGTGTTTTTAAGAACCTAAAACTCCCCAATCAACTTCAAACCTCTTCGCCCTACCTCAACATAATTTAGGTGGTTTTCTCCTTTAATTTTCATAATTCAAATCGAAACTGGCCAACCCGATTTGTCGTGGATGATGTGTTGCATGGAGATGATGAAATGGTTGGTGTCCATGGCTATAGAGGGAGCCGAAGGGGTGATTTGGTGGAGTGCGAGATTTTGGGGCTAGAAAGGAATACGAAATTGGGTAGCATAAAGAGGAAGGATAGTGAATGACCAAGACATTTGCAATGCTTAAAGGGATATAAAATCCTCTTTTCATATCTTGGAGTATTCGTGCAATTTCTCTAAATCCTAGGATACGATATGAACAATTCGTATCCTCGAGACTTAAAGGGATTTTGGTCTTCGGAGAAGTGATTCATATCCTGGAATAAGATAGCAAGGGACGAGAATAGAGAAGTAAAAGCGGGATCAACGATGGAGAAAATCGAACATCTCGGGGATACAAATTTGTTTTTCATACCCCAACAATTAGCTATTTTTTGAGTTGAAAACTCTAGGATGGATACTTCTTGGTGCATGTAGGGATAGAAAATAAAATTTCTATTCCAAAAACTTAATAAATTCTCAACTTTGGAACTCAACTTCGCGAATCCATGTCATTTTGTAATGCCATGTGATTGGGTTGGTTGAAAATTAAGACGAACGTATTATTGCATAATGCGTTAACGCTCGTAATACAAATCTGTTTGGATTGATAATTCATACATGCACATAGGATTCGAGCATAAACTCAAGCTATGGATATATGGTTGAACTACCCATTCCTCAGCTTGACTTCTAATCCGATCACGACGTAATCATGACTCAGCGCGAATTCTATCATCTCGGTTAGCGATGACAATGGTTTAAATTTATGAAACTAAAAACCATCGCGTCATCCCAACATTTTTTTATCATAATTGCATTAGCATGCATGACACTACACATTCCATGTTATTTTACATTTGGGAATAGATTTTAGTGTGCTTACTATCGCAACTATCTTGAGAGTATAGTTTACAATGGCACAAAGAGCCTTTAGATGACTTAGAGGCTTTGTAGCCGAACCGTAGAACCATCATCAAGTTCTTTCGAATCCTCATATGATTCCAGCCCAACAGGTAGAGAGCTTGAGACTTCCAAGGCTTTCACCCCTTCCCAACAAATGAGCCGACATGACATGCATGAACAGGAAGAGCAGTATGAAGGATTGCAACATTTGAGCGAGGATGAGTCAGTCATCCTGAGAGAGGCAGAAATCACAAGAGTGAAAATGCAAGGAGAAAAGAATGTTGATGGTGAGCAAGAACGAGTTCTTATGGCGCTATACATGATGGAAGATGCCATTATTCTAAAGGATATGCTAGACACATTTATTTCGCGAATTGATGGAGCTTCGCTAAGGTTGATTTGTGCGAAGTACAATATATTTTAGGATGTTGTTCTGGTTTGCGGAATGGATGATTGGGCACATGCACCCCCCCAAGAGGTCTATAATGCTTGGAAAAGGAATATGTGCTCTATAGGGTGTGTACCCCTGTTATACCCATACATCTGGGAAATTCTGCACTTTTTTTGTCTTGCACCGGTGCAAATTCATCCGAACGCGTGTGCCGTTTTGTTCGTCACTTACATCCTTTTCATCAAGTGGTTAGGAAAAGGACTGACTGATGAGGACATTTGATTTCTCTACTTCGTGAAGAAAAGAAGCACCTCGCCTTCCCTCGTCTACTAGAGGTGCATGCCAACAGTCGCGTCACCTTGGGGATGTGGAACAAACTTAGCTACTTCAATCAAATTGGTTCTTTGTCTGATACCCTCCAGGATTTGCAAGAAGATGGCTCACAGGCCATAGGTTTTTTAAGACTTACACTATTTTTCAAGTTAATTGGGTAGTAAGCTCTAATCTAGCTTGATACTTTATGTGGTAGGTATCCCCTAGACTCTAAAGGATGGTGTTTACTTCGAGCGAGCCTTGGCATTGAGAAATGTGCCAAAACGCATTTTGTGATGCCTAGACTATGTTATAAAACCTTCTCCTCCACATGTCACGATTAATTCCTGAAGGTTGCTTGACGGGTCATAAGGATGACGGTGAAGAATAGGAAGAAGTCGAGGGAGGAACGACTCCTAAAGGTCCATGGATGTAATTGGCCCATGTCGCGCATCATGTTGTGATCCAACTGAAGAGGAGGTTGTAGGAGCTCAGGGAGAAATAGGTGGTCACGAAGAGGAGGACTCTACCGGAGGAGATGATTTGATGCCCATTCATGTTCCGTCTCTGATAGCGGAGACGAGGTTGGGAGAAGATCTCGAACTAACTTCTCTAGTAATGACCTCTGAGGCCACCGAATTGATGGAGGTTGGGCATCAGTTCTAGGACTTGGACATAGTCCCCATTAAGACATCTACTTTTGGGTTCAACAACACAAATGTTGCGACCCTATTGTTGAGCATTAGAGAAGTTACCCCTTCAAGTAGGTTGGCATCTGGTCTATGGAGAGAACACTTAGGACACACACACTCATAAGCACTACATGAAATGACACTTATTTGTGTATGTGGAATGCTCGTTCATGACTAGAGGTCTTGCTTTGTGTAGGTGCAATGGTCCAAGAAGGAGATAAAGACCGAGACCGGGGATTCGGGGGCTCCCGAAGATCAAATGGAGGATTCGTAAGCAGCTTTACCAAAAGCACAGAGTTGTAGTCAAAACCCCGGCCCAACGATCCTATGATTATAGCAGTAGTCGTCGATATCGAGAGTACCCCCGGTAGTCCACATTTCCACCGCCAAGTACAAGGCCAGCCGAAGCAGAGAAGAGATCGGTAGCAATAAGTACAAAGCAGTCGACGGTTGTCATTCCCTTCTATGCCTCATCCACAGCGCCGTGGGCGAGGGTCACAGGAAAGGATAAGACCAAAGAAGGATCAGAGGCTGGGAGAGAGGACATAAGGAAGCATGGCCCGACGATTCCCGATATGTTAGAGATTTTGTTCCTGAGTGATCTGGATAAGAAGGAGAACTTAAAGAAGTCTTTCTCAGGATTCTATTTCGAGGAGATTCTTTGGGTACTTAATTTGCATCAGATCGCGTTGCACGCCAATTAGGATACGTGGACTTGGGTATATGATGCCTTTCATCAGTACTGGGTCTTGTATCGATATGGCAAGAGACTGTTTGAGCTTATTTTCAAAAAAAAAGCTCTAAAATATAGGGTTTAAAGTTAAGGGTTTAGTTTGAATGGAAGAGCCTCATAAATCGGGAACAAGAGAGGGGTAAGACAAGATTCTGATTAGCGTCTATTTCTGCGTGTTTGAGTTTTATATTTATGTGCTAACTCTCTAGTCTTGAAATAGATAGGCTGAAAAAGGAGTTTTTAGAGATGAAAGTAGCTATGGTTAGGGTTCTGAAGAGTACAAGGATGTGCTGGCTCAACCATAGCTCAGGCAGCCCCACTTGAAAAAGAAAACAAAGCGGTTTCCGAGGAAAATGTGTTGTTGTAGAAGGAGAATAAGGAGGTGCAGCAACTCCGACAACACAATGAAGTGCATACCAAGAAGAATGAGAGGATGCCGAAAAAAATGAGAGGGCACAATGCTTAATCAAAGAAAACGAGGAGTTTAGACAACTCCTTGAATCAAATCCGCTGAGCTTGAGCGTGCAAGGAAGGAGAAGGGGCAATGAAGGCTTTAAATAGAGAAGTAATGGGCCTGGTTAAGGGAATCATGGCTGAGTTTGAGGCTCAGTTAGAAGGACTCAATGCCAAAGCTAAAGTGGCTGGAAAGAAGGCCGAGATGGAGATAGAGGCAATGATAAGTGGATTCAATGTAAAAATTCTTTGATTCCACAAAATTTTATAGTTAAAAAATTCTGCATGTATGCTTGTGTTAGCTTTAGGAAGCTGCTATCCAGAAGTGGAGACAGTATACGAGGCAATGTGGATGGCGCAGTACTTGATTGATGAAAATCGTTAGTTGTTGGTTGAAGGTTGAGCCATACTGAAAGAGGATGCCAAGGCGGAGGAGGTAGAATGACTTGTTGTTGATGAAGGGAAAGAAATTGTTATAGAAAGTGTGGTGGTTTACCACCAGTTTGAAGGTGCTACTTCTCAACAACAATAAGTCATTCCTCTTAGCTTTACTGGTAGTCCGTCCGTACCAACTCTGGGTATTACGGAATATGATCTCGACTATTCGGAGTTGGTATACAGAAGTTCCCATCCACTAAGTATCGAGAGCGTGATGCCAATAGAAGCTACGCAACAAGCGATGGGAGGTATATCTACTTCCTTAATGGTATTCAAAAGGATTGTAACATGAAGTCTTCTTCTTCGTCGCATAGGTCCCTCTATAGTGGGGGTGACAATCGACCTTGAGACAACAACGATTGTCATGCCCGGGTTTAATGTGGAGGCTTATAAAAGGAAACCGGGAGAGGAGTTTGGTCACCCAGATGTGATTCTAGACTTGGAGGTGGGAGGGATAGGGATAGATGACTTCGATAAGCCTTTTGACGAGGATAAGGGAAAACATGAGGTGGGCCCTTAGGTGATTAGACAGGCAGAGGCAAGCGGGTCGACCATGCACGAACGGATTGAGCTACAACGGCCCCAAATGCTAGTGAAGTCTAAGGAGATAGAGGAAATGATGAAGGATGATGAGGAAGAACTTCTCAAGGCCTAGACAAAGGCTTGGGAAATGGGCAAAGAGGGAGCTCGGTCCTTAATTCAAGACGAAGCCTGGAAGAAGGCAGAAGAGGAAGCTACTTGGAAGAGGGCTGAGGAGGAATTCGCGAGGCTGAATGCCGAGGCAAAGCCTAAGGCTGAGACCCTGAAGAAGGCAGAGAGGAAGGCTGATAAGGAGGACAGAAGAGTAGAAAAAGGATCGAAAAAGGAGGCGGATAAATCTATGGTGCCTGTGTTACTCGTGGAACCTTAGCCTAACCCTTTGAAAGTCATACCCGACCCCGACGTGGATGCCAGTGTCATAGAGATCGTTGGGAGGCTCCGAGGAATAGCTACTTCTTGAAGGAGACTCGGGGTTTGAGATAAGACCTCACCCCCAGCCTACTTTACCGAAGGGATAGAAGGGAAGCGACAAAAGCATCTCATAGAGAAAAAAGAAGAAAGATGAGGAGGAGCCATCTGAGTTCAAGTCGGAGAAGAAGAAAGATGGCCCTTCTGAGTGATTGTTATAGATAGTTTTTGTTTTGTATACCGATGGGAAATGCGAGTACGTCAATCACTTTTGGAGGTGCAACACGGTTTTTATGTACATCATGACATTAGAAACAAACATTTTGACTTGTGAATGAAAGTTTGTTCACTTTTCTTACATCATGCGTCGTTTTAAGTTTTAGGTATTCTTTACACTTTCCAGTACTGTACTCATGTAAATTGGCTCGTTACACTTAAATTTAAGTTGTTCAAAACTTCACTCTTGAGAAACTCAAGTCATGTGAATTTAGAATGCATTGACTCCATTTTCGAAATCCTCTTCTGGTCATTGATCCCAAGTTATATGGGGTTACGTGAACTTCGCTCTCGATACCTCCTTTCGGTTATTGGTCTTGAGTCACGCGAGTTCAAGTTTGGTTACTCCACTCTTAGAACTTTATTGTAGTCGTTGATTCCGAGTTGTGAGGAGTGTGGGTGTACGCCGTTGTTTTGTCCTTTATACTCTCTCGTTGTTGCGTTCAAGTTAGATTCGAGGGCATCCTTGGTTCCCCTTTTTACAGCCGGATCTGAACCTGAGGTATCAAAGTTAGCCAGATAAGTAGTCATAGTTACAAGTACTCGATTGGTGGATTGTACCAAAGTGCGAAGGCTAAGGGATGGAGTTAGACTCTTAAAGTAATAAGCATCGTGAGATATTTATACTCGATCTGTTGTTAGTTCGAGATTCGAGTTGACTTGTGAAGGGAGTACCACTTCATAAGGTTTAAGTCGTAGTAAAGACTCGAGACGGTGGATTGATTCCTTGCTCCGAGGTGTCGATCCAATGTCGTGCGCTTGTCTATGCAAGTTAGTTATTGTCACACCTCTAACATACTATGGAGAAAGTAAACAAACCAAGAACATGGAGATCTGAAAACCCTTTCTGATAAACTATTGGCTGTAACGGCCTTTTCTTTTACAATGCTCTGAATTAAAAACAAAAGTTGTGGAAAGCAATAAATCATAATAGTAAGCAAGGTGGAGTATCAAAGAAGATGCTAGCTGTTTATCCATGATCTCGATAGTTCAACATCATCAATGGTCATTAGCATGAAAATGCCTTCTCCAAGCCTCCATTGAATGACATACGGACCTTTCCATCTAGGATCGAGTCTGTTCGGTGTAGGAAAGATCCGCTTAAGGACGAGGTCGCCGATGTCAAAGTGCTTTCGGCAGACTTTAGTTTTAAAGTATCGTACGACCGATTGGCATGTGCAACTGCTCTGCTCATCCCTTTTATCTTCGAGTAAATCAAGAGATACCAAAATGAGATCTATGTTGGTCTTTAGATCATAATAAGTGACTCGATGAGATTGTATTTCAAGATCGATGCAAATTACGGCTTCAAATCCATACGAGAGAGCGAATGGCGTGTGGTCGGTCATTGACTTATGGGTAGTCTAGTAAGCCCAAAGGGCTAGAGGGAGTTCATCTACCCATTTTCCTCCGACCTTTTCCAAACATTTCTTGATGGTGGATTTGATGACTTTGTTGATAGCTTCAACTTGTCCATTGGCCTTGTGCAGTTTATGCCCTGCTATTACCCCGCCATATCCCCGCTATATCATGGAGCGGATTTCTACCGCTACGCTATTTCCAAATAGCCTATGAAATAGCCATTTCGCTTTAATCCCTGCTCTAATCCAATATTCCCGATATATCCCCTTATTTCAGCTATATTCCGCTATTTCCGTTATATCTTCTATAAGAAAAATGAATTAAAAATGGCGTTTATGCATTATAAAATTATTTTTTAAATATAATTTTTTAACATATATTTTTCAAAATGTAATATAGTATAGTATTATATTAAATTTATCCAAGCTAAATAAAATTTTACACTTATTTGCAAACTTTAGTTTATGATTTTATTTAAAATTAAGAATGTACTAATTATAATTAAGTCAAATGTTAATTTTTTATTTACCATTTATATATTTGTAAAAGCATTAAGTACGAGTTTTATATGCTATTTTAGACTCATCCACTATATCCTACTATTTCTTCGCTTTATCCCCATTACAATTTTTTACGCCTCCGCTGCATTGGATCCACTAAGTGCTTTAACTACACAGCATTGGCCTGAGGATGAGCTATAGTTGAGAATCGTTTCTTAATATGATGATATCGTTAAAAGTCTTTGAACTTAGAACTCTCTAATTGGGTCTCGTTATCAGAAATGATAGTCTTAGAAACTCCAAAATGACATATGATGTTATGAACGATGAAATTAATTAATTTCTTTGTAGTGATCATTATAAGGCCTCTGCTTCGGCCCACATGGCGAAGAAATCAACCACAACGATAGCATATCGAGCACCGTATTTGGCCTTTGGGAGTGTCAATTCGCCATATTGTGAATGGCAACGGACTGACCATTTGAGTAAGCATTATAGGCGGGACTCTAGGAATTTTGGAGAATCTCTAGCACTTATCACATCTGTGGGTATACCCTGCTGCATCACGTTCGAGATTTGGCTAAAAGTAGCGATAATGAAGAGTCATTTTCACTATAGTTTGGCCCCCAACGTGGTCGCTACACTTGCCTTCGTGCACATCCAGTCGTGCACGTTTGGTACTGCTATGGGTTACACACTAGAGTAGTGGAACAGAGAATCCTCTTCGATAGTCCACTCCTTATTGGATAATATAGCATAATCCTTTACAAAGGAGCGATTGCTTTTAATTTCGAGAGTCTGAGTGGATTCCAACTGAAAGTAGCCTTTGCTTGGTTCAGACTCAGTCTCCTTTATTGATATCAAATCAATCTCCATCAGATAGATACTTGGAGAGTCGAGCACCTCAACAGGGATAAGTCCCAAGAGTTGTGCATCCCTAGATTTTGCTAATTTGGCCAACAAAATGGCCTTCTCGTTTTGTTCTCGATTGATGCGAGTAATGACGTGGTGATCAAAGTTGGTAAGCAACTCATGAACTCAGGATAGGTAAGAAGCAAGCCGCGCTCCACTTTCTTGGTATTCCCCACGTACTTGGCAGGTGATGAGTTATGAATCTGAGAAGATTTGGAGAGCCTCGATGTTAAGTTCGATTTTCATTATAAGTCCAGTAATCAAGGCTTCAAACTCTGCATCTTTGTTAGTTGCGGGGAAGTTGAGATTCAAAGCATAACAAATTGAGTGCTCCCCGGTTGTAACAAGTGCAATTCCAGGGCCAAAATACTATTTGTTTAACGAATCACCTATGTACTTCTTCCATTGGATGTTAGGAGACTAACTATCTTTCGGAGGGTCTTCAGGTGTAGTGAACTTTGCGGTGAAGACCTCTAAGTCTTGTTGGAGGATGGATCTAGGAGGAATGAAGATGAGTTCCAATTTATTCAACTCGATATTTCACTTCAAAAGTCTCCCAGACGCATCAGGCCGTTGAAGGACATGTCGTAGCGGTTGGTCAGTGTAGACTTTATAGGATCTAGATTAACCTTAGAGGGGGGAGCAAATAGGGTTTATGCAGTTTTGAGGAATATAAAAAAATCACATCTTAGATCACAACAATATAAATAAATGGTACATATTTTACCCAGCTTCATCAAACCCCTTCTTACTACTGCATTCCCCGAGGTTTCTATTAGAATTAAAACAATCTCTGTGCTAACAATTCACTGTAAACTCGCGACACCCACTCCCAACTGTTCTAATCCTATGATCAAAATTCTGCACTGATTTCAAACCCTAAGATCAGATTATTCCCTAACGTTAAATCAAATAGCTGGATCCCTAATTTACAGATAAACTAGAAAACTATAAATCGGTTTACAAAAGTCTAAACAACTTAAAATAAACACAAAAATAAACCCCTTTGAATAAACTAAAATAGTCATCCCCTTTTATTATTTCCTTTGCACTTGTGTCACCTTCCCTTTTTCTATGATGGTCAGCTTAACAAAATTAGGGTTTTTGTGATTTTCCCTAAATCACGACGCCTGATGCTGGATACAATTGATTCTCCGATTCCTTCGATTGATTGCTCTTCTCTGGCCGTTTGATTTGGACTTGCGATCGAAAAATAGATGTGTGTATTTTGATTTGTTTCTCTCGATGCTTGAATGAATTTCTTGTTATTTTTTGATGATTGATGCCAATGAAGATGTAGTGTATTTATAGGGTTTTGAAACCCTTAACAATCTCTGATTTCACGTAATGTTTGGCTTGATATTTGCATGAATTTGGCCTTAATTTGTTCATCCTTGCGTGAATGCTTGCCGTGTATACCCAGTTTATTTCTGGAAACTCTCGAGTAATTTTTATGCCCAAAATGATGCTCTCGTGAATCCTTGGAATGTTTTCAAACCGTGAATTCATTCTTGCCATAAATTGATTTTCCTCATGTTTAATAATTTAAATCTGGAAATGTTGAACTTGCCAAAAAAAGACTTGAATTGGCTTCATAAGTTTGCCAAAAATAATTTTCTTGAGAGTTGAAATCTGGAAACACTTCTTGCCAAAAATTATGCCATGCAGTTTTACTTGTCATGCTTTTCTTTGTTTGTTGCTCTTTCATGTGAAGTTACACTTGCATGTGTATTTTCATTTTTCCATTGGGGTCACTTCATGTCCTGATGTTACTATGTATATATATACTTCATGTCTGTACACTTGAATAGCCTTGATGCTACTATGAATTACCACTTGACCATGCTGTGTACTCATTCTTGTGCACAGTGTTATTGCTGCACTTGTAATGTTGCACTCTTGATGTTGGTTGGTTTGAATCTGCATGCTGTTGGAGAATGGAATTTTGATGACAACAACCTTAATTCAATTATCATTAATTATAAAATATATACTAACATCTCTGTCTAGAATATATATATATATATATATATGCAGAATTTGTATATAGGACTTAAATATTGAAGACTATACAATTTTAGAGTTTCAAGAGGTTCAGAATTCAGAAGAGATTCGAGACTCATAAGTAATCAAGTTATCAATAACTCAAGACAAATATAGTAATAGAGTCTAGTTTATATGTAAGACTTGGAATAACACTCCATGTTCAAATTCCAATTCTGTTCTTCAAATTCTGATTTTCAAAAATTCAAAATCTAATTTCAAATCGTTTTTCTATCTTACTTATAATTTCAAATATTAGTTTTAAGTTTAACAAATAAATTTATATAGTTATAGCTTTATAGTTTTAAAGTCATATAGTTTTAAACTTTATACATTTATATATATGTTTATATAATATATTATTATGATTTCATATGGTTTTATACTTTAGAGTACTCATTTATTTCACTAAGTTTCAATTCAAGAATCTCTAGAATAATATATATGTTTAAACACTTGAAAAATTCAAAATTCAAAATTTTCACATACATATGTCAACATACATATAAGGATATGTCGACATACAACTATCGAAAATTCAATTTTCCAGGAAGTGTCTTTTCACTATTTGTAACGTTCCAGAAGCATGCAACCTTTCAAATCTTATAAATAGGGGTTGATTTCAATTTTTTTTTATCATTTTTCTTCTCCATCTTCACCCCTCTTCATCTCACCATTACTATTTCATATTTTATTGATTTCTACACTTTTACTTTGCCGATTTCTACTCTAATTATATAAAACTTCTTCTTTTCTCTCTCTCTCTACTCATTACTCTCTGAATTGATGTGCCATTGAAGAGTTATCGGGCTGTTGTAATCATTTGGGAAGTGTTTGGGAAAGGGTGTGTTCCTTGTAGCCCTGAAATCAAGAAAGGGAGCGATGGTAACCTTGTAGCCATGAAATCAAGAGTGTTTGGAGTGGTGTTAACCTTGTAGCCATGAAATCAAGGGGATTGTACCTGGATAGTGATATTAATAAAACTCTGCGAAATCCTACGTTGCGTGGGACTAGACGTAGAGTAACCTGAACCAGTATATAATTCGGTATGTTCTTTCCTTTTCTGCATTTTATATTTATTTGTTTATGTGTT
Source organism: Allium sativum (assembly GCA_030737875.1). NCBI lineage: Eukaryota > Viridiplantae > Streptophyta > Magnoliopsida > Asparagales > Amaryllidaceae > Allium > Allium sativum. The sequence continues at coordinate 126,045,462 of CM060927.1, read as the reverse complement.
TGTGTCTGATTGTATGCCTGTGATCATCTCTGTTGTGTGTGATTCATATAGTAGTTCATTTAAGTTTAAGATTTTTGTAAATTCCTTATAAACACTATTGACCCCTCCTTTAGTGTTAGTCTTGTTTTAAGATCTGCATTCTGCGTTCCCTAACAACTTGTATCAGAGCATAGGTTTTCAAAAAGTTCATAATCCGATTTTTGAAAATATTAAATGGCAACCAACACTGGTAATAATAGTTCTTTTGTAGAAGGTCAGTCCAATGTTAGACCACCACTATTTAATGGAAGTAATTATTCATATTGGAATGTAGAATGAAAATATATTTACAATCAGTAGGATTAGACACATGGAATAGTACAAAAACTGAGTATGTTGAACCCACAACTAATTTTGCACATTGGACTAATGAACAAAAGGCTACTACACAAAGAAATTTTAAAACCATGAATATGTTATTCTGTTCAATAGATAGAAATGAATTTAATAGAGTGTCAGATTGTAAATCTGCTTATGAAATATGGAGGACTTTGCAAGTTACTCATGAAGGAACCGATAAAGTTAAGCTGACAAAGATATCAATGCTAATTAATAGTTTGAGTTATTCAAAATGAACGAGAATGAATCTATCTCGGATATGTATTGCAGATTCCAAGAGATAGTGCATTCATTAATAACATTGGGAAAAACTTATTCAGAAGAAGACCAAGTCAGAAAATTATTGAGTTCATTAACTCTAGAATGGGATCAGATAACATTGGTAATTGAAGAAGCCCATAATGTCAGTGAAATGAGGATTGTGGAGTTAATCGGGAGTTCGATGTCTTTTGAAGTCCAATTACAGGGAAAAAAGGAAAATAAGCCAACAGAAAAGAAATCCATAACATTTAAAGCAACAACAAATGGCTCTAATTCAAGCAGCGAAGATGATGAAGAAACGACCTTAATGACAAGAAATTTAAGAAAATTTCTGAGATACAGAAGGAGAAATAACTTTCAAAGAAATAATCAAGGGAGTTCATGAAGAAATGACGATTGATGTTATAACTGCAACAAACTAGGCCATATTAAGAGAATGTGTCCATATCCATATAAATCAAATCAACAGACAGACAATAGTAATTCGTCGAAGAAAAGAAAGAGGGCTTACGCAGCAACTTTAGACGATTCAGATTCATCATCAAGTGATGAAGAGCCAGAAACTGGAAATTCAAATATGTGTTTCACAACAATTCAGAATTCAGAAAATATCAAAGAAGTGGACCTAAAAACTAGGTACGTCTTAGTTAGTTTTTAAATTTTTTGGTTGAACGGATGTTTTGTTTTCTTTGTTTGAATTTGAAATTTAAACTTTAAAATTCAAACTTGTAATTTGAAATTCAAAATTGAAATCTGAATTTTGAAATTCAAAATAATAATAAATATAATAATAAAATAAATCTTAGATGTTTGTTAGGATTAAATTTCAGGAAGTAATAAAACCTGAAATATAAATCGATAATATAAAACCAAAAGTCAAAAACTATACGTCCTTTGAAAATTCTACATGTATGTCAATATACATACATCCCTATGTCGACATAAAGGCCTGTAAAATGAAATTCAAAATTTGAATTTCAAAGGTTTAAAATTTCAAACTTCCCTCCAACTTTTCACCAACTCCCAAGGTCTGAAAAGGTGCTATTGATTTCAGAAAAGTTGTGCCCATTCATTCTCTATTTATATATCTATTTAATCTTATTCTCTCTACCTCTCATTCAAAATTCAAAAGACACTCTTTATATCTATTCTCCTCAAAAACAAATCTCTAATGGCTTCCTCTAGCACTCCTCAAACAATGAGATTATCCAAAACCATCAAAGGATATCTCAATAGCGATAGAGAAGCAATCAAAACCAATGTTGACTATGTAGCAAATGCAAAAGTTAATATGGGAGCTTTCGCCATCTTTGGAGATTTTCCATCTTACGATCTTCCTTCTCTTTTCAATCATAGAGAAGTCTTAAGCTTGGTTGACGCTCGGGATAACAATGAAGTATGTTGTCCAAAACTCGACAAAATGTTCTATGCAAATCTCAATCGTGGCTTTTGCGAAGGAGATGAAAATCAAATATAGAGTAGCGTAAAAGGCACATAAATCATTCTAGATTGTAAAATATTGGGCAATATCTTTGATTGAAAAAGTACGGGTACAGATTTTTCGGAATTTGAAATTAATGAAATGGATTTGAAAACCTTTCATCACATATTTGAAAGCGATGCTCACTTAGAATTCAAAAATCACTTTTTTTGCCCAAAAACAAGATTCGTAAACCTCCTCCTTCAACATACCATCACTCTTCATTTCAGAAACTTAAACAACCCAACTCTCAAATTCCAAAAAGCACTCTTTGCTATTATTGGTGGTTATGACATCAATTGAGCCGATATGATCATAAATGAAACTAAGCCCAAAGAAATGTCAATTAGAGAAAACACTTTTTATTACAGAGTTTACCTTACTCAAATCTTCATATATTTTCGAGTTGATCTCAAGGGAGAAGAACTTGTACCAAGAAAGGTGTTTGACTCCACAAATATACACTTTATGCAAATTACACTAACTTTCAAGCCTTATGAGACATTTGAAGACTAACAAGCTTGAATGCAACAAGAACAAGAGCCTATGGATATGAAAGAAGAAGAAACATCTTTAGAAAGTGTAGAGTGTCCACTCAACACTAGAACCATTTTCAAAGAGACGCTTGTTCCAAATCAAGAGAAAATAGTCAAGAGCCAAAAGAAGCTCAAAAAGACACTTACTCATTTGTCTAGGTTCATTGGCAAAATAGGAAGAAAACATGGAATTTCATCTTCCTCCTCATCATCTGTTGAAATCTAAGCCTATCAATTTAAGTTATCTTTAGTATATACTTGTATTTGCTTTTGAATCTCGTATTTAGTATCTCGTAATTAGTTGGATGTATTTGCTTTCAAGTTGAAATGAATGGTGTTTTATTTATGTCAAAACTATCTTCAAGTTACTCTGAAAACACTAGAATTAAATATATTAATATAATACAATAACAATTAACTCAAAATTGAAAAATTCCAGAAATTTTATAATGTATGTCGACATACATATATCCCTACATTGACATATAACTACCAGGTTTTCAAATTTGTTCAAAATTTAAAATTTAAATGTAACGACCCGGCTTTTTGCTCGGTTTTCGCCGGTAATTAAACCAACTTAAACCGTTCACAAAGACGGATTGTTAGGGGCACTTACACATTTGCAAAAAATAAAAACAACTTTTCCATTATCACTAAAATAATATTACATCAGAGTTACAAGAGGTACATTAGAGTACATCGGTTACACAGCGGAAAAGAAACAAAACTCAGCGGAAGAATGCGAATGCTCCAAACATAATAGCTCCAGTTAAATCAGAATCCTACTTCAACTAACTCCAAGGCTAAATCTGCGAACCAAACTATTAGGCTGCCCATGTAAAAATTATGGGCACCCAGAGTTTAGGTGTGGGAACAATAAACTCCAGGTCAGTCATGGGACTGGTGTGAGAACTCAAAACAGTTGTCTTTAGGGTTTATTTTAAAGTTAGGTAATTCACCGGACCACGCCGCCAATGCAGAACGGGTTTACTCCATGTAAATACCAGTGCATAGAAATCTGCAATGACTTTTTGAAAAAATGAAGCTATCATAAGCTCGTCCCACATCACACAATGCAAGCACACACCAAATGGGCGAGTTTTGCCTTATGATAACCAAAAATGCCTTCATATGCGAAAATCCTCTTTTACTACTATATATAGTGTGAAAAACCTTTTAGCAAATAAATGTATTAATCCTAGCCAGCATAATGCCCCATCCCATTATACTGATAATGCTGCCGGTAACCAGCAGGCTATACAATCAAAACCGTACGGGCTCGTAGTGGAGATTGGGTTTCAAACATGATGGTTCCTGCTACGAAAGATCATTCGTGGGCTCACAAACTTTCTTGCGCACATCATCCCAGTACTCACGGATAACGTCCAGACTCGGACTCTGTTATACTAACCCACCATACATGAATCAGAGTACCCAACAAATAGCGTCCCAAACTAGGGACTTCGCAATACCCTTTCATCATCACATCCCGGTGCACCGAACATAGGAAACGAACATAAAAATCTAACCACCAGTTTACCATCAATCCGGGGTGTGAGGTTCATCGAGGTCACGATATACACAAAGCTACGCTTAAATAAGCCATGCTTTGATCATCCATAGCTCATCACATAACTTAAGTATGCCACATTGTCCATTCACTATGCATCACTGATTTCTATCCATATATAACCTCTAAGCTCATACGTCTTAGAGAAGGGTGTTAAGCAAGAGAATTAATTCTCCGCCACCAAGCAGATATATATTTAACAAAGATTAGTGCTACACAATCAAATACAATGTCAGACACACAATCCATACAAGTTCGTTCTGGGTCTGAACGAAACAACAATCCGGAATTCCTTCACACACGTTTGGGCTTCTTGCCACTTAACTGATATAAAAAATCTATCTGCGAATGGGAGCCAGCCATTCGAGACATTCAGCAAGTCGCCCTTACGACACGAAGGGTCCCGGTCTTCAATGCCGCCTCCAATGTCTTCAATTGCTCCACAACGTCGTATTATTACTTGGAATGGTTTTCAGACATAATTCTGATCCCGGTCTTTCCAAATAATAAGCGCAATTAAAAACACAATCACGGAACACACAGGCTTTCTACCAATCTCCTTCCATCTTGGATTTTGTCAAAATTAAACTTCTTTAAACCCATTCTCAAATTATTACAAAATCCATATTTAACCTTTCTCTTTTAAAACACATCCCTTAAATCAAAGATGGTTTAGCCTTAAAGCCTTAATTAATTTTCCGTTTGATAACTCATTATCAAAAATCCAGTTTCCTTTGAAAACCCTTACCCCACATTTCAACCCTAGTTTCCAATTAAATTGATTTTCCAACATTCCATTCTTTAATCTTAACTAAAAGATTATACTTTCTTTCCAATTCCTCACTTTTAATTTCCTCAAATCAAAGATCTGATTAAATCCTCAAATTACGATATGAATTTCCATAACTCAATCTCATTGGGTTTCAAGAATGATATTATTGAAGATATGATTCTTGACAAAACCCAAATCAATTGATAATGAACATAAGTTACACAGAAATTGTATCTACTTATATTCGATATCAATTCTTATAATCAACGAATACTATAAGTGGAATAACGATATAATAATATCTTCCAAATTACTCAAATAGTATACATTTACACAGAATTTCATATCAAATATCTAAAGATTATTTCTATCCAACTTATCCCAGTCAACTTAGGAAACTCGTATCTTAATTAAAAGATTTATTCAACTCTTTGACATTAGATCTGGATAGAAATACCATCAACTTTTACTTAATATTAATCTCGATATCCAACTCACACTATAAGCGGAATAATGGTGAACTACCTTTTAAATTCCTCAAATAGTAGGAATCATCATCTACCGGATTAATATCAAACATCTGAAGATTTATCTCCAGCCATATCCAATTATTTAAAATTGAAAACCCATATTAATATCAATTCAAATTCCATATAAAATATTTTCGATATTTTTGAACATTTGAAAACATTCTACAAATCATTTAAAAATGATTACTTGTAGTTCAGAAAATAGTTTGCGGGTTAAAAACTTCAAAATAGATTGTTTTCTAAGAAAGCGTTACAATAGTGTTTTCAAAAGCGTTACAAAACAGTTATCTTAATTACTTCGATCCAAATATCGCTTTTCTTAGTCAAAACTTAAACTTTACAATTCAAAACATTTTTTACATAATTTATAATGATTTTACCATTTTTCCATATTTTTAGAAACATTAAAAAATGGCTGTTTATGGTTATGGTTGATAACTTCTCTTACAACGATCTTTTCAAAAATGGTTTGAAACATAACTTGAAAATTATAACTCGAATTTAAAATCTGCTTTCACTCATTTAAAAGCTCTTGTTAATATAAATCAATTTTTTTTTGTTTCTTGGAAATCCGATTTAGATTGCAAAAGTTATAAGCGTTTAAAGTTTGCATCTAAAATACGTAAATTGCCATTATGCAACAAGCTCTATTTTGACCATAATAACCATTATTCTACGATACTTCAAAATATCTTAGAAAACCATTATATCCTTATATAACCCTTTTTAAAATCATTTAAATTTACTTTCCAAATTATTTTAGATCTAAAATTCAACTTTCATAAATTCCAATTCATTTCTAAATTCAAATAACTTCAGATTAACCTTCCCATTTGTCGGATATGTTAGGGATAGCCAGGGAGAGCAGGAAACTTCATTTCCAAACCCAACCCTAGACATTATCCTCTCTGTCATCCTAGAATGTTCCGGTCTTTATTTATTCATTTAAAGGACTTTAACAATATATATATGAATTCATACATATGGTCTTTTCAAATTATTAACCTTCAATTTCAATAATGATATTACTTTAAATTATGAAGGAGATTTGTCGATCCCCAATGTGATACCATAATTGTTGTGTCATAGTGCATGCAAAACAACATCAACAACCATTTAAGCATCCATAGCAACCATCATCAACATGATTCAATAAATCATAATTGTGCACAAGCGTTATAACACTTACACTTAATAGTGTGTGTTCTAAACTTCGCATCCATCATCCATCACAACAAATATCAGTCATCATTAACCAATAATAATTCATCACTATATTTAAATTAGTCTAGCTACTAATTAAATATATAAACCATGGTTAAAGAGTTATCACCTAACAGCTTTCCAAATCTTCACGGTAGGCGAGCCTAGCTAATCGAACCGCCGGACAGTATTTCAGCGCAACGTCTTCTTCACCAAAATATATATAATATAATATACACTAATCTCTCTTTATATTATAAGAGGAGGAGAAGAATGAGGAACTTTGGCAAGGTGGTGGTGGAAAAGAGGAAGACTTATGCCATGGAAACCATGGCCATAAGCTTTAAGAAGAAGGTGGAAAGGAGGAAATGGAATGGTAAAAAATAGAGAAAGAGCCTCCTTATATAGGAAAGGAGGAGTAAGGAGGTAAAGACACATAAGAGGGCAAGTGGCAATCATGCATGAAAGAGAGCATGCATAAAGACATGTGTCTTAACACTTGTCTTAAGAAGAAAAAAGAACTTTTGGTAGCACTTTCTTTTAAATGTTATGAAAACTAAAGGCAACACTTAATTCTAACGCTACTAATTCATGTTATGGTTTGACAAATTCGATCGAACGACAAATAATATCAATAAATCCAAACTCATTAATAATCATTCTCATTTATAATTCAAGTAAAATCTATCATATAACTTATCAAAATTATTAAATACTCTTAACCATATATATTTATATCGAATTCAAATTTAAATTCAAATTAAGTAATAGAAATTCCAATTTTAAATTGGTTAAAAATTCTGGATCGTTGCATTAAATGACTAACTCATGTCCTTTCAAATCCAACGAATTCCGGATCCAATATAAACCTATTTCTTCCAGAAAAAATTATTCTATCTTTTCTCCTTCGTCTCTAATCAATTCCTATCTATGTAACGACCCGCATTCTACGTATCAGAGGATCGTAGAATATTTATTTTATTTTCATACGAAGTTGTATGGTCGTGTAACTTTGGGGAACGACTATTGGGCTCATTTCCCATGTTCACGATTTTTTCTGAATATTAAATGTCCATTTTGCCCCTTGAGAATCTTGTTTCGCCTATATCTTTTGATGGGTGAGGATTTTTGACCTGAAACAACTTCCATTGGATTCAGATGATGGTTTACCTCTCCGTAGAGTGATCACATTAATCAAACGAACTGACCGTTTGGGGGATATAGCTGAAATAAGGTTTGAAGATGAAAAATACAACATAATTAGGCTTAACGGGGTGATTAGCAGCTAGGCCCATAACCCATTTCGGGATTAGGGTTATGGGAGGGCTGAAAGGATTTGGAGAAACGTTCCCTTTCGTTTTCTCAGCTGCCTCAAACATTCTTTGAACCCTAGCAATGGCCTCCATCTTCCAAATCTCATTCTAATCTCACCCTAATTGCTTTCTAATCGCTAATTAACCAAAACTACACCAAATCAAGTCAAAATTAGCATTAAATCAGGGTTCGTGCCATAACAGTAAAGTTTCAGATCTAAGATTTCATTTGTGGCTAAGGTGAGTGATTAGCATGTTTATTCACTAATTATGGCTAATTAAGGGTGATTATTGAAAATTAGCGAAATTATGACTCAGAAAAATATAGAAAAATACGCATAAATTCTAAAATCATATTTTATGTCACTGGTAAAAATTTGGGTTAATTTGGATTAAGTTTTCTAATCCTATTGTTAGATATTGTTAAACATGGTTAAAGGGAATATCATGGGTTTTAGGTATTTTTGATCTAAAATAACCTATATGATTGATGTTTTGATCTTTTTGATTGAACCTATATTTTGTTACTATTGTTTGGAATGTTTTACGATTGCGTAAGAAAGTTAGAATGGTTGAAAACGCCGTCGTTTGGCAAAAATAGCTTGCTGGAAAAATTTCAGATTTTCTGGTCCGGTTAGGAGGAAGACCCGATCCGAACCGGTTAGGAGGGAGACCCGAACCGATCCAGATAGAAGAAGGAGACCTAACCCGAACCGAACTGGATAGGAGGAGGAGAGGAGGAGACCCAAACCGAATCGGATAGGAGAAGGAGACCCGAACCGAACCGGATAGGAGAAGGAGACCCGAACCAAACCGGATAGGAGAAGGAGACCCGAATCGAACCGGAAAGGTGGAGGAGACCCGAACCGAACTAGATAGAAGGAGGAGACCCGATCGAACACCAATTCAACCCAAACCCGAGATGCAAAGGAAGTCCAAGGGGGAAGTTATCACTCATGATCCAAAAGGTAACCAACGAGTAACTTCTAGAGTTGGGCTTTGCTGCGAGATGTGTGCAAAGGAGTTATCGATATTTATAACTTTGGTTCACCATTGAGAGAGGGGGCATGTAGACGAACCATAGCCAGAGGATGTATAGACAGGTTAGCCATACCCTAGAGCCAGGGAAGTTTGGACTGGGAAGGGTTATCGACTATAGACCAGAAGGACATGGTCATAGCAATAGTTGTACGGAGTCCAGAAGGGCATGGACCTGTCATGGCCTTAATGGATTTGGTGATCAAAGTGGTGGATATCGTATGCTTTACGCATTGAGTGAGAGATGTGAGGATGATTGCTATGTTTGATGTTTGCTATCACCATGACGCGCACACTCCCATTTTATACTATATGTTAGTGTTTACCTTAGAGTACTGTACGTCTTGTTGTGCTAACTCTTTGGTTGCAGGTCCAGGTATGATTATTTATACCTGTTATTGCTTTATTCTTTTGCTATCGCTCATAACAGACTTTCGTCTGACCAGAGTTTTAAGTATCTTTTTATTACTCTGGGTGCTCCTAAACGAGCAGACTAGAAGCAGGTTAGGTGGTGATGCGCGAGTAGCTGTCCGGAGGCGAGCAGGAGGCTTCTACGTACTATATACATATGTTCTTCCTGTGTTGTTGATGGTCACTGCTTTGGGCATTAGTGGTGCACCTTCTTTATTTCCTTTTTTAGACATTATTTTGAAGTTGTAATAATGATTTGGATCATAAGCTGTATTTTGGATTCCTATACTCTGATGGTTATGGTTTAGTTTCAGCTTATGTACTGTCTCGCCTGTGTTATATCAAGTTATGTTACTATTATATTTTATTCTATGCGCTGTGAGATATACTACAGGTTCTTGGTGATTCATCGTTCCAACCCTTTTCTTTTGACGACCGTTCCATGCTAGTCGGGCATTGGCAGCGCATTTCGAGGGAAATGTCGTCTGGTTCAAGGTGGGCCGTCACACTTGGTACTAGAGCCTAGGTTGCATAGTTAACCTAGGGGAGGACATCAGGGAGAGATAGTATACGTATATGAGAGCGCGTATTTGTGATATTTTGGTTTTCAAAAACTATATATATATACAATTAGTATATCTAAGGATGAAGTCGCACTGCACTAGCACCACTAAGGAGATGGTTAATCGTTTTCTCTTTACAGGTTGAACGATGAGCCGAAATACGAGGAGTACGGGTTCAGGAGCCAACAATAGGAATGTCCCTAATATGAGGACGATGTTTACTACCTTCATGAGGGTGATGCTTAGGGATGTTCAGGGAGCAGTTCTTAATGCTGCTAACGGTGGTGGTGCAGTAGAGCAGGCGCCTAGAGCTGATTTCGCCAAGCTCTGCAAGAATTATACTAATCTTGGTAGGAAGCAATTCCACGGAACGGAGTCGGCTACGGAGGTTCAGGATTGGCTTGATAGTTGTGAGTGCATCTTCGAGGATTTGGGGATTGATGATGCGATGAAGAGAAAGCTAGCATCGCGTCAACTTCAAGGACGAGCAATGAATTGGTGGAATGCTATCAAAGCGGCTACTCCCGAGGATCAAGTTAGTTGGAATCAGTTTAAGACCCGATTCAGTGGTATGTTATTCCAGCTACTCAGAAATCAAAATTGTTCAGGAAGTTTTTGGAGCTTAGGCAGAATGGTAGGGCAGTCTCGGAGTATATTACTGAATTCGATACCTTATCGAAATATGGATTGTCCCTTATTGATACTGTCGAGAAGAAGAACGAGAAGTTCATAGCTGGCTTGGATGAGTACTCGGGGGAAAGACTTATAAACCACATCGACGAGACTTTCGATTCTGTTGTGGGAAAGGCATTGAGATCTAAGAGCCTTTACTCTAAGTTAAAGGCCAAGGTTTCTATTACATCTATAGAGAAGCCAAAGCCGCAGGCGAGCGGTGGAGGCTAGAATAATTCCCAGAATAAGAGGAAACAGGACCAAACTAAGGATGGTCAAAAAAATAAGAATAAGAAAGAAGTCCAGTGCTTTGGTTGCAGCAAGAAGGGTTTCTATATCAAAGATTGTCGAGCAAAGCCAGCGGAAAGAAAGTGATTTAACTGTGACCAAGTGGGACATTTCAAGGATAAATGTCCATAACCCCCTAAGGAGAAGCAGATCGTGAAAGCATATGCTATCAACGTTGTTCCTTCTTCGTCGAATGCCCCAACTGCGGAGCAGAAGGGAAAGGCTGTCGTTATTCAAGGTATGCTTTCTATTTATGATGTTCCTGTTCGAGTATTGTTTGATACCGGAGCTTCTCATTCCTTCATATCTAGTGACCTGGTAGATAGGTTGGAATTGGAACCCGAGATAGTCGATAGACCTATAGTTGTGATGAACCGATCAGTGGTTCGACTAACCTTAGTATGGTTTGCCGTAAATTGGTCTTACCGAGTTATGGATGTATGTTTGCTTGTGATTGCTTTGTTTTGGGCTTTACTGGATTTGGCATTATTTTGGGAGTCGATTGGCTCAAAAGGTATGGGGTGGTGGTAGACTGTGAGGGGTCTTCGGTGACCATTAGAGCGGATGATGGGTGGAGGGTGGTATTGGGTTTCCTACCTAGTGATGGGGTGATGGCTAGTTTTCTAAATTCCATCGACATCCCGCATAATGAGTTATCATATGTGCCTATTGCTGGCGAGTATCCGGACATCTTCAGGGAAGTGACCTGACTTCCACCACACCTAGAGATTGAGTTTCGTATTGATTTAGTGAAAGATGCCAGACCTATAGTGATGCCATTTCGTCGTATGGTGGCAAGGGAGCAGCGAGAGCTCAAAGTGCAAGTGGGTGATCTTTTGAAGAAGGGATTTATCCGAACAAGTGTTTCCGAGTGGGGAGCACCAGTTGTATTTGCTACCAAGGCCGATGGTTCCCTTTGCTTATGTGTAGACTACCGTGAGCTGAACAAGGTGACTAGGAAGAATAATTATCCTCTTCCACAGATAGATGATTTGTTTGATCAACTGAATGGAGCAAGAGTGTTTTCTCAGTTGGATCTCGCGACAGGTTTTCATCAGCTCCAAGTAGCAGTTAAGAGTATAACTAAAATGGCATTTCGGACGCCGTTTGGATTCTATGAGTGGTTGGTCATGCCATTCGGGTTGACCAATGCACCCGCATATTTTGTTGATCTTATGAGTAGAGTTTTCAGGGATCAATTGAATAAGTTTGTCCTTGTGTTTGTGGACGATATCTTGGTTTACTCGAGGACAGAGGAAGAACACAAGGAACATTTAAGGACAGTGATAGAGGTGTTGAGGAAACACCAATTGAATGCAAAATTTTCTAAATGTCACTTCGGGAGGAGGGAAGTGAGGTTCTTGGGCCATGTTGTTTCAGAGAATGGTATTGTCATGGATCCTATGAAGGTGGCTACGGTGCAAGATTGGTCTACGCCCAAGAATGCAACGGACGTGAGAAGTTTCTTGGGGTTAGCTGGATATTATTGTAAGTTTATCCAAGACTTCTCTAAGACAGCGACACCGTTAACTCAGTTGACCAAGAAGAATCAAGCTTTCGTCTGGGATGAAAGGTATGAGAACGCATTTAAGAGCCTAAAGGAAAAGTTAACGTGCGCACCAGTGTTAGTTATTCCTAAAGGGAACGAAGAGATTACAATATACACAGATGCATGTGGTACTGGACTAGGTGATGTACTGATACAAGGAGGTAGGGTTGTAGCTTATGCTAGTCGGCAACTGAAACCGCATGAGAAAAGATACCTACCCATGAATCGGAATTGACTGCGACTGTGTTCGCGTTAAAGATGTGGAGACATTATCTCTTGGGAGAAAGATTCGAGTTGTTTACCGATCATAAGTCATTGAAGTACCTTTTCTCTCAAAAGAATTTAAATCTTTGTCAACAGAGATGGTTAGAGTTCTTGGCATCATATGATTTTAATATCGCATACACACTCGGGAAGGGCAATGCAGTAGTTGATGCATTAAGTAGGAGACATGCTAGTTTGGGGGCTATGTTTCTTGAATGGAAGCAACTGGAGTATATTGCGGGATATGATTTCAGACCTAAGTACGAATTGGATTCATAGATGTTAGCAAGTTTGAGGATCAGACCGACTTTGACTGAGCGGATTGGTTCCAGTCAGAGGGACAATCCTAATATATTGGAAATCATCTCCAAGGTAGAGATGGGTATCAACGGCGAGAGAATGAACAAATATGGTCTTGATCGAGAGGGATGGCTTCGAAAGAATGGGAGGCTAGTTGTACCCAATGTTAATGGATTGAGAGATGAAGTGCTTGGAGAGTGTCATCACTCAAAACTGACTATACATCCCGATGGTAACAAAATGTATCGAGACATGAAGCAGGCCTTCTACGGGGAAGGGATGAAGAGAGACGTTGGGAAGTTTATATCCAAGTGCATGAATTGCCAGTTAGTTAAAGCCGAGCAAAAGAAGCCAAGTGGTTTGTTACAACCGTTGGAAATTGCCGAATGGAAATTGGAACAAGTCTCAATGGATTTCATTGATGGTTTACCAAGGACTAGATTGGGTCATGATAGTATTTGGGTGATTGTGGATCGATTGACCAAAAGTGCAAGGTTTATACCGGTCAAGTCGAATAGAACAACAACTAAGTTAGCGGAACTGTATATGAAGTGGGTAGTGAGATTTCATGGAGTAACTAGAGGTATTGTACGTGACTGAGATCAGTTATTCACTAGTGGGTTTTGGAAGAGCTTACAATAGGCTTTAGGATCAGAATTCCATCCCAGTACCGCGTACCATCCTCAAACCGACGGTCAAATAGAGAGAGTGAATCGTGCATTAGAAGATCTCTTAAGGGATTGTATATTGGACTTTGGATGATCATGGGATGACCATTTACATCTGGTTGAATTCGCATATAATAATAGTTATCATTCCAGTATTGGTATGGCTCCATTTTAAGCTCTGTACGAAAGACCATGCAATTCACCATCATGTTGGTTGGAAACCGGTGAAAAAATTGTGCTTGGGCCAGATGTAATAAGAGAAAATTCAGATAAGATCAAGGTTATTCAACAGCGAATGAAGGCCGCCCAAGATAAGCAAAAGAGTTATGCTGATAAAAGACGAAGAGATTTGAAATTCTCCGTTGGCGACTTGGTATTCATCAAGACCTCTCCATTGAAGAGTGTGATTCGGTTTGGTAGGAGAGGTAAATTAGCACCAAGGTTTGTTGGTCCATCTCCAATTCTTGAGCAAGTGGGGAATTTAGCGTATAAAGTTGGATTACCTAACAAGATGGAAGGAGTGCACAACATATTTCATGTTTCTCAGTTAAGGAAGTTCGTGCACGATTCTGATATGACTATTTCACCAGATCAGTTGGATGATATCGAGGTAGAACCCGAGGCAGTTGGGAACCGCATATGGATTTATGTTGTTGATCACGATACGAAGCAACATCGTAAGAAGACGGTGCGACTGGTTGAGATCCAGTGGATCGATAATGAGAACGACTATACTTGGGAAACCGAGGAAAGCATAAGAAAGTCATATCCAGAACTCTTTACCTGGTAAGATTTTTAATCGCGATATAGTTATTCTGCATGCTAGGATAGGCTTGTTTTGTTTATTATGTATGTTTGATTGTTGCAAATGGTTGATATGCATGCGGGACCCTTTATTGTTTTCTTAGTTAAGGAATTTCAGGGGCGAAATTTCTTAAGGGGGAGAGAGTGTAACAACCAGCATTCTTCGTATCGAAGGATCGTAGAATTTTTATTTTATTTTCATACGAAGTCGTATGGTCGTGTAACTTTGGGGAACGACTATTGGGGTCATTTCCCATGTTCACGATTTTTGTCGAATTTTAAATGACCATTTTGCCCTTGGCGAATCTTGTTTCAACTATAACTTTTGATGGGTAAGGAGTTTTAACCTAAAACCACTTCCATTGGATTCGGATGATGGTTTACCTTTCCGTAGAGTGGTCACATTAATCAAACGGACCTACTGTTTGGGAGATATTGCTAAAATAAGGTTTGGAAGATGTAAAAACAACATAATTGGGCTTAACGGGGTGATTAGCGGCTAGGGCCATAACGCATTTCGGGATTAGGGTTATAGGAGGGCTGAAAGGGATTGGAGAAACATTCCCTTTCATTTTCTCAACCGCCACAAACATTCTTTGAACCCTAGCAATGGCCTCCATCTTCCAAATCTCATTGTAATCTCACCCTAATTGCTTTCTAATTACCAATTAACCAAAACTACACCAAATCAAGTCAAATTAGCACCAAATTAGGGTTGGAGCTACTGCAATACATAGAGATCCGTGCCATAATAGTAAAGTTTCAGATCTAAGATTTCATTTGTGGCTAAGGTGAGTGATTAGCATGTTAATTCACTAATTATGGCTAATTAAGGGTGATTAGTGATAATTAACGAAATTATGACTCAAAGAAATATGAAAAAATATGCATAAATTCTAAAATCATATTTTATGTCACTGGTAAAAAATTGGGTTAATTTGGATTAAGTTTGCTAATCCTATTGTTAGATATGGTTAAACATGGTTAAGGGGAAAATCATGGGTTTTGGATATTTTTGATCTAAAATAACCTATATGCTTGATGTTTTGATATTTTTGATTGAACCTATATGTTATTACTGTTGTTTGGGACGTTTTATGATTGCATAGGAAAGTTAGAATGGTTGAAAACGCTGTAACACCCCGCCTCCGCTAGGGTCACTCGCAAGGGAATGCACTAGCTTTAGAGGGGCATTATTGGTAAACATGCACAGAAATATCACAAGACAAAACATATAAAATAGCGGAAGTAAAATCAAACTTTCATAACATGAATAAATAAGGTCTAAAGCCTTTTACATCAGAGTACATCAAAACCTGTCTTGCAATAGTAAAGAAGCATAAAGACTTTTTCAAAAATTATTCCCCGAGTAAAAACAGTAAAGTAGCCATAGCCAAGAAAAGTCCAAGCCATCCATGATGACCTTCAAGCAGAAGAAGTCCGAACTAAACAACAGTATTTCCTCCCTGTAACCTGGGGGGAAACGGAAGAAAAGAGGCGAAACAAAACGGGTCAGTCAAAAAGACTGAGTAAGCCCTATCTACTATCAGCATAAAAACTAGTAAAGTTAACTGACATGAGAAACTGAGATGAACATAAGCATGATGACAAGATAGATAAGCTAAATCAAAATAACAGGATGAACTACTGAACTCAGATAAACTAAGGTGTCATGATAAATTACGGTGTCAAGATAAAACAAGGTATCACATCGTCAGGTTTCTATCAAGTATAATATCCCCAAGATATCTATCATGTATAACGTCCCATGGTATCTATCCTGTACATCTGCTCTGCGCCTACCGTACTAGTATCCCAACTGTATCATGTGTTATCCGTGAATGACCCTTACTCAAAAGTCGTATAATGGTCCATGTCAACCTAATATACCGCATATATAGGTTACTCAACTCGTATGTTCCTTTCCGTGTATAAGTTTAGTCCCTTGCCGTAGACCATACGGGCTTTCCCATGAGATTCTATATTACTTTAACATAGTTTCATGATCCTTAAGATCGGTTTGGACTGTTACCCTAAGCCTAGCTAGGGTCTTTCAACATGAATTATCGTTTGTACAACTAGGACTTATGCTACCTAGGGCTACTAGGGATTATGCTTACCTATTGCACGTTTTCGTATCTCGGTTTGGGTTCAACCACCTAGGGCCACTAGGGATTACGCTAACCGTCAACCGCGCCCTTTTTCCCACGCATATATCGTGAATCGTTTTTCCATGACTGTATGCACATGTATCACATCGTGCCATCCGAGTCCTGTCACAGGGCAGACCAAGAAATACGGGACTCGGTCGGGAGCTTTCGATTTATCTGCCGATGCAGATGCTAAGGTCTGTTTTTCTTATACGTGGCTATGGTCCCACGAGACCACTCCCTCAACTAGTGAAAGACAAGACAGGATAAATCCTGTATGAGAACACAACACTGGCCAACCCACATCCAAGCCTTACCGCACCCATAATTAGATAGCAATTATGGTCTTTTGGGTGTTCTCTGCCTTTCCGTACGTACACGCTTGACCAAAGATGGTAGGTAGCCTGACGAAATGCTATCTAGGGTACGACCGTGTATCGTCGACTATCCCCTATCCATCCCCGTCTTTAGGTCGCTCGTATAGCAACCAAGGCATACTCTTGGTTCTTCTAACGCAGACCTTAACCTCTCATGAGCCTAGTATGATCACCTGGCAGCTCATAGAGGGATACCAAGAATATCCTCACGTTCCCCGAAGCCGCTGCTTCGTTACCCAGTTCGCTGGAGCCTTTATCTAAATCAGATACTTGCTCCTACTCGTATACTTAAACGATGACCTACCGTATTAGGTTACTCATCTATCTATGAACTGGTCTAAATTTCCTTGACTAAGAATCATTACTTAGTTATTCTTCAACTAAGGTTTACACTTAGCCTTATTCCCGTTATCCTTGTTAACTACGGTTATCCACCTAATCCTCAGAACTAGGGTTTACATAATGGATTAAGTGTCACTTAAGTTCATGACTTAACCCGTCTACAAATCATGTCAAAATTGGCTAAGTATCCAAGTTCAAGACTTAACCCTACAGACCATGCTCAAGTTGGTTAAGTATATATTAACTTAACCCTATCAAATTACTGAGTCAAATCGGTCAAGCGTATTTAAGCGATTCGTGACTTAGCCTTATCATGTTTTCACGTTAGATTGGTTAAGTATAGGTTAACTTAACCTCATGTTTTCACGAGTTAGATTGGTTAAGTATAGGTCACTTAACCACCTCAAACCATCATGTTAGATTAGTTAAGTGTTTAACTTAACTCCATTAAACTACCAAGTGGGATTAATTAAGTCTAGGCTAACTTAACCCCATCCGATTTCCATGCTTAGACTAGTTGAGTCCAATCTTAACCCCATCCATTAACTGTATTTTTTCGGTCAAGCGTCATTAAGAAAACTTACTTAACCTTACCAAGTTATCGTGTTGGATTGATTAAGTGTTGGTTAACTTAACCCCGTCCACTAGTCGTATAAAAATGGTTAAGTGTCATTAGGCAAATCAAATTACTTAACCTATCTAACCTTGTCATGTTTTGTTAAGTATTATTAGCCTAATCAAATTACTTAACCCATTTGTCCATGTCATATTTGATTAAGAGTCATTAATCAAATTAACTTAACCCTATCATGTGGCATTAATTACTTAATGCACCTCAACCTCTCACATTAGACTTTGTTGTGGTTACTAGTTAAGCCGGTCGGTTCCGGGTAGCTTTACACCACAACTTGGTCTAACCTCGGGTTCAAGCACAACATGACCAACTTCTCACATTGGGTCCTATTGTTTGCAACTACTAGTTAGACTGGTCGGTTCCGGGTAGTTTTACGTTGCAAACTCAACCCAACCTCGAGTTGGCCACACTTATATTATCTAAGTGTCATGTCCATCATGTTTCCAAAACATGTTACAAGTTTTCAAGCATTTGGGTAGACCTAAATTAATAGGTAAATTCCCAAAGGGTAGACCTAACTTAATAGGTAAATTCTCAAGCTTATGTTTTTATGCATACTTACATGTCAACTTCCATGTTATATTTCAAGTCATATTTTCAAGTTATATTTTCATGTCACTAGAAATTACCCATAACATAACCCAACGCTTTTAAACTCGCATATATGTTCGCAACAACGTAATGGATTAAAAGAAGAGACTTGGCAAAGGCATGAGAAAAATGGATATTAAGCCACAAGTTAATCATGGTGGCAAATGAGGCACAAATGTGTTCATTAACTTGCATGTTGCATTCTTAAGCCCCAAAAACATGCATAAACCCAAACTTGGCACATAAGCGAATCATGGTGACAAAAGACATGGAATGATGACTAGTAACTCGCATATATCATCATTTAAGGGTTATGACTTCATATGCAAGTTGACATAAAGGTTATGAGAGTTCTCATGTTGCATAATGCAACATCTCAACATAAAGGTTGTAGCTTTTAGCCCACAAGATCAAGATAATGACTTCATAAACTTGCATGACATGATAGCATGTATCATACTCAATGATCAAACCCAAACTTGCAACATGAACATTTAACTTCATAGTTAATATCTAAGAGTAGGGAAATGGCTTACATTGCTATGAAGGCACAAATCGAAATGCAAAACAAAGATTGTGATGAAGCCTATGCATGCCATCACCCAAAAACCCAAAGATGAACGCTCCAAATCAATAAAAAAACCCCATCTTTATGCACAAAGATCAAAGCTTTTGCCTTGAAATCAACTTGAGAAGCTCTCATACTAACATAGGGACTCTCTAACACTCTCATGATCATGAAACCTCTCATAGAAATGAAGTGGAGGCTAGGATTTTGAGTGGAGGCCATGAGAGGAGCAATTTTGCCATAGTTTAGTTGCATGAATGAATAATGAGGATTTAGGAGAGGGTTAGGGGCTTATTTATAGAGATTAGGATTAGTTAGGACCCTTAGATTAACCCTAGGACCAACCTGAACCATCAGATTTCAAACCAGGCCCAAAAACCTAGCCAAGACAGAAAATAGGTGCACCAGGCAAAACTGCCCGGCCACCATATGTCGACCCCCAAGTCGACGGGGCTGTTGACTTGGGTAGAGCCATGTCGACTCCCAAGTCGACAGGGCTGTCGACTTGGGGAGCCTGGCGGGAATTTTTCCCGCCCTGCCTTCCAGCCCTAATTTTCGAAATTAGAACTCGTTTTTGAACTTGAATTTTCTGAAAACTTCGTCGGACCATAACTTGGTCATACGGACTCCGATTCTCGAAAACTCAGACTCTATTTCGCGTATTTTTCCGAGACGAACGCAATGGCATAGCCCGTTTCACTTGATTCAGAATTTATAATTAAATTCTGCCTTGATTCTCGTCTTAACACGTTATCGAAAAATACGGGTTGTTACATTCTCCCCACCTTTTAGGATTTCGTCCCCGAAATCTCCAAGTTAGGAAGAACATATCCTACCATCCATCATCCATCTACTCAAAACATCATCCACAAGCAACCATTGTCCTTAGATGATTTCTAATGCTGTATGAATACATGCAAAAGGTGTGTGTATATGCACTTATCTAATGTAAATGATCAGGCCTGAGTGATCTAATGCAAAATATGTATAGTGCCATGAATCCAACATGTATGCAGATAGTCCTAGTCATATAGATACTATATGCGTGCACAATCATTCATTCATATGCCACAACCGCATGATAACACATTCTATTTCATCCATAAACAAGTATAAATACTCGTGCATATGCAATACGAAATGTGACCGAGTCGAGCTGCTATCTAATGTGTATTCGCGCATCCACGAGCAACCACTTGCAACCACTTGCAACCATATCAATCATAACATGTTTCAAATACATGTTTACATCCATAGGGTTCTACCTAGGATTCCCTGAAATAGGGCCGAGAAGATAAACAAGACAAACTCCTTACGGGGTTTGTAACAGAAAATAGGACCGGGAGGATGTCCACGAAAGATAGCCTACAAGTAAGCTCTATAGAAAACAGGGATCAAGGATATACTCCCAAAAGAGATAGCATGCACGTATCAAAGTCGCATTTCCTTGAGCTTAATTCCATTGTGCCATGACCGTCTTTTAACTTCGCGATTTCGTAGCTTCTTATTTCCTGTTTCCATAACATGAGCTGGAACTCATTTCTTCGTCGCCTCTCGTTCCACTTGCACTTATCCTTTTCCTAGAATACTTGACACAAACATGACTGCGTACTCATGATCTCATGCAAGCTTTCCAAAATTCACTAGTGAATCTCGGACCTCGTACCACAAGGTATTTCACGTAAAAGAACTTCCTCTTGAAAGTAAACAGATGCCAACCAGGTTATCAAGCGCACTTACTAGGGTGATCTCTATAACCCATGCATAAATGAAATAAACCATCCATCTTATTGGCGAACACCACTCGATCGGGCTTCAAATTTCCAATAAAGGCATCAAGGGATTCTAAGTAACTAGTCATGACAGAT
This sequence comes from Allium sativum, assembly GCA_030737875.1. Taxonomy (NCBI): domain Eukaryota; kingdom Viridiplantae; phylum Streptophyta; class Magnoliopsida; order Asparagales; family Amaryllidaceae; genus Allium; species Allium sativum. The sequence continues at coordinate 126,024,332 of CM060927.1, read as the reverse complement.
CCTCAAAAGGTTACATGATACTTCGAGGGTATTACCAAGGCTAGTCAAAAGTCTAACTACCCTCCTATCAAAACCGAGAGTGGCACCCCTTACTGGATAACCACTTTATCCCTAGAATCCATCCATAGCTTATAAACATAAGCATTATTTCCAAACTCAATACTTGGGCATAGACATTCCCAAATCCAAAATGAGCCGATTCTCCAATAGGACTTTGAGACAAAAATGGGATCCTCTATTACACTAGTACTAAGGTGCAGAGACTCAACTACCGAAGCGGACTTAAATGATGCGGGGATCAAAACAAAGTCTTGGCGGGATGATAGAAAAGAATAACTAGATCTTCAACAAGGATGTTATCCCCCTACTCAGGTACTCTAGTGAGGGTATACAATTGTCTTCACGATGATCTTGTCCTTGTCCCACAATACTTAACTATCCGTCCTGTTTCACCATACCAAAGATACTTTCTTGTTATGGGTTGAGCCATACCAACAAGTTGCTCATCCTTAAGCTCGTATCCTTTATCCTCCTTCTCACTATCCTTTCTTATAACGCGGCCACTGGTCTCTCGAGAACCACCTCCATCGTATGGAAAGCACTTTCGTAAATAGAAAAGACTAGTCGCAGTTAAAACCACTGTGACTACGGATGGAGGAAAGAAAGGAAAAGAGATTCAATTAAGGAAACAAGGATAGTGCTAATGGCCTTTGGGGAATAGCCTTTTTCTTTTAAAAGAAAATTTTCTTGAAAAATGCTTCTTTGTAAACGGTTTTTCAAATAGTTTTCAGAAGGTCTTTAAAAACTTTTGCCCAGTCTGGTAACCTTCTGCTCTGATACCAAATGTAACACCCTGCCTCCGCTAGGGTCACTCGCAAGGGAATGCACTAGCTTTAGAGGGGCATTATTGGTAAACATGCACAGAAATATCACAAGACAGAACATATAAAATAGCGGAAGTAAAATCAAACTTTCATAACATGAATAAATAAGGTCTAAAGCCTTTTACATCAGAGTACATCAAAACCTGTCTTGCAATAGTAAAGAAGCATAAAGACTTTTTCATAAATTATTCCCCGAGTAAAAACAGTAAAGTAGCCATAGCCAAGAAAAGTCCAAGCCATCCATGATGACCTTCAAGCAGAAGAAGTCCGAACTAGACAACAGTATTTCCTCCCTGTAACCTGGGGGGGAAACGGAAGAAAAGAGGCGAAACAAAACGGGTCAGTCAAAAAGACTGAGTAAGCCCTATCTACTATCAGCATAAAAACTAGTAAAGTTAACTGACATGAGAAACTGAGATGAACATAAGCATGATGACAAGATAGATAAGCTAAATCAAAATAACAGGATGAACTAATGAACTCAGATAAACTAAGGTGTCATGATAAATTACGGTGTCAAGATAAAACAAGGTATCACATCGTCAGGTTTCTATCAAGTATAATATCCCCAAGATATCTATCACGTATAACGTCCCATGGTATCTATCCTGTACATCTGCTCTGCACCTACCGTACTAGTATCCCAACTGTATCATGTGTTATCCGTGAATGACCCTTACTCAAAGGTCGTATAATGGTCCATGTCAACCTAGTATACCGCATATATAGGTTACTCAACTCGTATGTTCCTTTCCGTGTATAAGTTTAGTCCCTTGCCGTAGACCATACGGGCTTTCCCATGAGATTCTATATTACTTTAACATAGTTCCATGATCCTTAAGATCGGTTTGGACTGTTACCCTAAGCCTAGCTAGGGTCTTTCAACACGAATTATCGTTTGTACAACTAGGACTTATGCTACCTAGGGCTACTAGGGATTATGCTTACCTATTGCACGTTTTCGTATCTCGGTTTGGGTTCAACCACCTAGGGCCACTAGGGATTACGCTAACCGTCAACCGCACCCTTTTTCCCACGCATATATCGTGAATCGTTTTTCCATGACTGTATGCACATGTATCACATCGTGCCATCCGAGTCCTGTCACAGGGCAGACCAAGAAATACGGGACTCGGTCGGGAGCTTTCGATTTATCTGCCGATGCAGATGCTAAGGTCTGTTTTTCTTATACGTGGCTATGGTCCCACGAGACCACTCCCTCAACTAGTGAAAGACAAGACAGGATAAATCCTGTATGAGAACACAACACTGGCCAACCCACATCCAAGCCTTACCGCACCCATAATTAGATAGCAATTATGGACTTTTGGGAGTTCTCTGCCTTTCCGTACGTACACGCTTGACCAAAGATGGTAGGTAGCCTGACGAAATGCTATCTAGGGTACGACCGTGTATCGTCGACTATCCCCTATCCATCCCCGTCTTTAGGTCGCTCGTATAGCAACCAAGGCATACTCTTAGTTCTTCTAACGCAGACCTTAACCTCTCATGAGCCTAGTATGATCACCTGGCAGCTCATAGAGGGATACCAAGAATATCCTCACGTTCCCCGAAGCCGCTGTTTCGTTACCCAGTTCGCTGGAGCCTTTATCTAAATCAGATACTTGCTCCTACTCGTATACTTAAACGATGACCTACCGTATTAGGTTACTCATCTATCTATGAACTGGTCTAAATTTCCTTGACTAAGAATCATTACTTATTTATTCTTCAACTAAGGTTTACACTTAGACTTATTCCCGTTATCCTTGTTAACTACGGTTATCCACCTAATCCTCAGAACTAGGGTTTACATAATGGATTAAGTGTCACTTAAGTTCATGACTTAACCCGTCTACAAATCATGTCAAAATTGGCTAAGTATCCAAGTTCAAGACTTAACCCTACAGACCATGCTCAAGTTGGTTAAGTATATATTAACTTGACCCTATCAAATTACTGAGTCAAATCGGTCAAGCGTATTTAAGCGATTCGTGACTTAGCCTTATCATGTTTTCACGTTAGATTGGTTAAGTATAGGTTAACTTAACCTCATGTTTTCACGAGTTAGATTGGTTAAGTATAGGTCACTTAACCACCTCAAACCATCATGTTAGATTAGTTAAGTGTTTAACTTAACTCCATTAAACTACCAAGTGGGATTAATTAAGTCTAGGCTAACTTAACCCCATCCGATTTCCATGCTTAGACTAGTTGAGTCCAATCTTAACCCCATCCATTAACTGTATTTTTTCGGTCAAGCGTCATAAAGAAAACTTACTTAACCTTACAAAGTTATCGTGTTGGATTGATTAAGTGTTGGTTAACTTAACCCCGTCCACTAGTCGTATAAAAATGGTTAAGTGTCATTAGGCAAATCAAATTACTTAACCTACCCAACCTTGTCATGTTTTGTTAAGTATCATTATCCTAATCAAATTACTTAACCCATTTGTCCATGTCATATTTGATTAAGAGTCATTAATCAAATTAACTTAACCCTATCATGTGGCACTAATTACTTAATGCACCTCAACCTCTCACATTAGACTTTGTTGTGGTTACTAGTTAAGCCGGTCGGTTCCGGGTAGCTTTACACCACAACTTGGTCTAACCTCGGGTTTAAGCACAACATGACCAACTTCTCACATTGGGTCCTATTGTTTGCAACTACTAGTTAGGCCGGTCGGTTCCGGGTAGTTTTACGTTGCAAACTCAACCCAACCTCGAGTTGGCCACACTTATATTATCTAAGTGTCATGTCCATCATGTTTCCAAAACATGTTACAAGTTTTCAAGCATTTGGGTAGACCTAACTTAATAGGTAAATTCCCAAAGGGTAGATCTAACTTAATAGGTAAATTCCCAAGCTTATGTTTTTATGCATACTTACATGTCAACTTCCATGTTATATTTCAAGTCATATTTTCAAGTTATATTTTCATGTCACTAGAAATTACCCATAACATAACCCAACGCTTTTAAACTCGCATATACGTTCGCAACAACGTAATGGATTAAAAGAAGAGACTTGGCAAAGGCATGACAAAAATGGATATTAAGCCACAAGTTAATCATGGTGGCAAATGAGGCACAAATGTGTTCATTAACTTGCATGTTGCATTCTTAAGCCCCAAAAACATGCATAAACCCAAACTTGGCACATAAGCGAATCATGGTGACAAAAGACATGGAATGATGACTAGTAACTCGCATATATCATCATATAAGGGTTATGACTTCATATACAAGTTGACATAAAGGTTATGAGAGTTCTCATGTTGCATAATGCAACATCTCAACATAAAGGTTGTAGCTTTTAGCCCACAAGATCAAGATAATGACTTCATAAACTTGCATGACATGATAGCATGTATCATACTCAATGATCAAACCCAAACTTGCAACATGAACATTTAAATTCATAGTTAATATCTAAGAGTAGGGAAAGGGCTTACATTGCTATGAAGGCACAAATCGAAATGCAAAACAAAGATTGTGATGAAGCCTATGCATGCCATCACCCAAAAACCCAAAGATGAACGCTCCAAATCAATAAAAAAACCCCATCTTTATGCACAAAGATCAAAGCTTTTGCCTTGAAATCAACTTGAGAAGCTCTCATACTAACATAGGGACTCTCTAACACTCTCATGATCATGAAACCTCTCATAGAAATGAAGTGGAGGCTAGGATTTTGAGTGGAGGCCATGAGAGGAGCAATTTTGCCATAGTTTAGTTGCATGAATGAATAATGAGGATTTAGGAGAGGGTTAGGGGCTTATTTATAGAGATTAGGATTAGTTAGGACCCTTAGATTAACCCTAGGACCAACCTGAACCATCAAATTTCAAACCAGGCCCAAAAACCTAGCCAAGACAGAAAATAGGTGCACCAGGCAAAACTGCCCGGCCACCATATGTCGACCCCCAAGTCGACAGGGCTGTCGACTTGGGTAGAGCCATGTCGACTCCCAAGTCGACAGGGCTGTCGACTTGGGGAGCCTGGCGGGAATTTTTCCCGCCCTGCCTTCCAGCCCTAATTTTCGAAATTAGAACTCGTTTTTGAACTTGAATTTTCTGAAAACTTCGTCGGACCATAACTTGGTCATACGGACTCCGATTCTCGAAAACTCAGACTCTATTTCGCGTGTTTTTCCGAGACGAACGCAATGGCATAGCCCGTTTCACTTGATTCAGAATTTATAATTAAATTCTGCCTTGATTCTCGTCTTAACACGTTATCGAAAAATACGGACCGAACACCAATTCAACCAAAACCCGAGACGAACTAGAAAGGAGAAGGAAACCCGAACCGAACCAGATAGAAGGAGGAGACCCGGACTGAACACCAATTCAACCAAAAACCGAGATTCAAAGGAAGTCCAAGTGGGAAGTTATCACTCAAAATCCAGAAGGGAACCAACGAGTAACATCTAGAGTTGGGCTTTGTTGCGGGACATGTGCAAAGGAGTTATCGATATCTATAACTATGGTTCACCGTTGAGAGAGGGGGCTAGTAGACAAACCAGAGCCAGAGGATGTATGGACTAGTTAGCCATACCCCAGATCCAGGAAAGTTTGGACTGGGAAGGGTTACTGACTAAAGACCAGAAGGGCATGGTCATAGCAATAGTTGTACGAAGTCCAAAAGGGCATGGACCCGTTATGGCCCCAATGGATTTGGTGATCAAAGCAGTGGATATCGTATGCTTTACGCACAGAGTGAGAGATGTGAGGATGATTGCTATGTTTGATGTTTTTTTATCACCATGACACGCACACTCCCATTTTACACTCTATGTTAGTGTTTACCTTAGTGTACTGTACGACTTGTTGTGCTAACTCTTTGGTTGCAGGTCCAGATCCACGTATGATTATTTATACCTGTTATTGCTTTATTTTGTTGCTATCGCTCATACCAGACTTTTTTCTGACCCAGAGTTTCATATCTCTTCTTATTACTTTGGGTGCTCCTAAACGAGCAGACTAGAGGCAGGTTAGGTGGTGATGCGAGTATCTATCCGGAGACGAGCAGGAGGCTTCCACGTACCATATACATATATTCTCCCTGGGTTGTCGATGGTCACTGCTTTGGGCATTAGTGGTGTACCTTCTTTATTTCCTTTTTTAGATAGTATTTTGAAGTTGTAATAATGATTTGGATCATAAGCTGTATTTTGGATTTCGCTACTCTGATGGTTATGGTTTAGTTTCAGCTTATGTACTGTCTCGCCTGTGTTATATCAAGTTATGTTACTATTATATTTTATTCCATGCGTTGTGAGATAAATTACAGGTTCTTCGTGATTCATCGTTCCAACCCTTCTCTTTTGACGACCGTTCTGTGCTAGTCGGGCATTGGCAGCGCATTTCGAGGGAAATTTCGGCTGGTACGGGGCGGGCCATCACAATCTAAAACTATCAAATTGTGGCAAATCCAATGCATAACTTGAGTGAAAATATTGAAGAAACTTTGAATTCTTTCATGAACATCCTATCCATAATTCTGCGAAATCAGCGTCATCTCGAATTAAGTCAGATAAAGATAGTTGAACAACAAGAGAAGCATTTTGATGCCATCTTTGGGCTAATATCATCTCTTTCTAGAGTTGAAACAACAATCTCGCTAAGGCACCACCAATCAAAGAAGATGAATATTGGGAGATCATTAAGGAAGATCCAATCTTTGGAGAAGGCTTGTAATGACCCGAAAATTCCCCTTGCAGGAAATCGCCGAATACACTAACTTTGGGCATACAACACATCAGAACGAATAACAGAAGACTTTTATAACTGTAAAGACCCGCAAATTCCCACCCTTTGAATCGGCCATAAACCACATAGGACTGACCCAAAAAGTGAAAATCTACGAATACTTTAACTTTGGGCATACAACATAATAAAACAGATAACAGAAGACTTTTATAACACTATAATAAATGTTACATCAGAGTACAGAATATACATATCAGAGTACAATGGAATATAATTACAGCGGAAGATAAATACAAAAAATGTAATATACTGCAACGGAAGAACACAGCGGAAGACTCTCTATCTCTGGACACAGCTTTAAGCTTCAACCCAGAATCCTGTTTAATATATCTGCAAAAAATAGCTACTCGACTGCCCGTGTGGAAAATATGGGCACCCGAGTTTGCCAGTGGACAAACTATAGGTCAGTCATGGGACTGGTGTGAGAATTCTACTTAACCTATATAATATAATAAGGCTAATCACAGGACCACGCCACTTTCGCAGAACGGGTTTTCTCCTATAGATTGCCAGTGCATGACTAAAGTAAATCGTCAAAATAACGCAATGCTTTTTAGAAAAAGGAAACCATTATAAGACCCAAGTCCCATCACACAATGCAACGCAAACCGGAGGATAGGGTTTTACCCTATAATGATCAAAAGATGCTTGATACGATAAACACGGTATTATATAATAATAGTGTGCAACCAATTTGAAATACATCAAAGTAAATGTATCAATCCTAGACGGCATGAGTGCCCCATCCCACTATGTCGCCATATATAGGTATACAATCAAAACCGCGTGATGTCGTATTGGAAATTTGGGTTTCCATCTGAGTCAAGGCTAGGGAGGAGATCCTTACCGATTCGAGACACTCTAGCAAATGCCCCAGGATTGGTACTCTGTCCAACCCTTGGATAGCTGCAGGGCCGGTCCACACTTACTTTTGTGGATTAGTTATGCCTGAACACACGTTTCCCGGTCCTTTTGGACCTATAATACGGCCAGTGGCGACCGCATAAACCGAGGCCTCGAAAAATCCAACAACCACAATGAATAAATGCCAGCGCTGGTAGGTCCCTGGCATCACTCTAGCTAGAAAGAAACGTGTGCACTTCCTGCGTTCCCTTCTCCCGTTTTAGACTCTACCGGGCTGTGAGGCTCGCGAAGTCACGATATACACAAAGCTATGCCTAAATAGACTGTGCTTAGATCATCAACCACAAGGCTCTGCTTTGCAACAATAATCCTTGATCAAGTGCAACTTGGCATACCACATCAACAACTCATCTCATGCGATCGGTAATTATTTAACATACAAAAGGGTGTTAAGCAAGAGAATAAATCCTCCGCCACCATGCATTTATATATTAAATAAAAACCGATTTAATTACATGAAATAAATTTCAATGTCAGGCATGCTATCCATTTACAAGTTCGTTCTGGGTCTGAACGAAACAACGTATCCGTCGATCTCCAGTACGTCTGGAAGATCATCACTTTTTACCTTGCCTTGGGGGATCAGTCCCAATTCAAGATATCAGTCACCATCAACCAAACGATGTGAAGCTCTCCGGTCTTCAGTCACCGTCTTCATCTTCGACTCTTGATCGTCGTGATGATTATTCAGAATGGGTTAGACCCGGTCTTCCTGAATAACTCGCGTATTTGTAATTAAAATCAACCATACGCCACATTTCAACTTTGAATATCCTTTTAAATAAAAATTATTATTTATGTTAAAAGTTTTTCATTAATTTTATCAAAGATAAAATAAATTATATTTTTAATCTTTCTAAAAAGATTTATTAATATTCCAATTTTGATTTTTAGTACAAAAATCATTATTACAAGATTATTAATTTCAATAAAACAATCTTGTATTAAATTGGGTTAAAGAACTAGTGTCATTTAAAACACAGTTCACGATAAACCCAAAAACCAATTTTCAAAATATGGAATTTCTACAGAAATCAAATCAACAAATAATCGTTATAAATTTCTGTATCGGACTAATATTATAAATGGAATAACGGCAAAGCCTCTTAAATTCCATATATAATATCGGTCTTCTTTTACAGAAGCCCATCTCGATTATTATCAATCGAATTTCCACTTAATTCCAATCTAATATATTAAATTGGAAAATTAGATTTTTAGAAAATGCCTTTTTAAATCTATAAAATAGATTTATAAATTCCAAATAATAATTTCGATGTAAATTGGATTAAAGGACAAATGTCGTTAAAAAAACACCGTCCACGATGAATCCACTTCACACATCAATTATTTCATATCACAAAATATAATTGCAAATTCTAATAATCTTAAATAAAAGATTTCTCTTTAAAAAATTAATTTATTATTATAGAAACATATTTTAAAATAATCATTGAAAATATTCTTTATATAAAAGATTTTTATCTTTTACAAATATTCTTTGTTTTAACAAAAATAATGAAAATCATATATATTATTTCTTTCTACATTGAATTTTTATTACAAATTGTAATGAGATGAGTTCCTATACTTTGTTGACATTAAGGAATGCAACAATACACTTTCCTTTTCCATCATATTAAATTTTTGTTTGAAAACACAAATCAAAATGTTAATCAATTAACGATGTAAATATTTGTGTTAGGGACACAAGTGAAATACTTTCGCTGTACGGTACATGTATTTGTGTTGGGAACACAAGTAAAAATAAATAAAATAAAATTTCAATGGCGGTGCATTCATTTGTGTTTAAGACAAAAATAAAAATAAAACTTTGATGACAAAGTATTTATTTGCGTTTAAGACAAAAATAAAAATAAAACTTTGATGACGAAGTATTTATTTGTGTTTAAGACAAAAATAAAAATAAAACTTTGATGACGAAGTATTTATTTGTGTTTAAGACACAAATAAAAATAATTCATATTCCTGTGTAAATGTATGTGCCAATATATAAATAAAAAGACATTTTTTTTTAAACTTTTATGTTTAGACATTTCTTTTGAATATTGTTATTTGTGTTGAAACACAAATATAAAATGGACATCTTTCGTGCATGTAGATTTTTGTGTTGAAACACAAAAATAAAGTAAATTTTTTTTTTCATGTAGATTTTTGTGTTGGAGACAAAAATAAAATAAACATTTTTTTCTTGTAGATTTTTGTGTTGGAACACAAAAATAAAATAAACACATTTTTTTCCTCATGTATACTTTTGTGTTGGAACACAAAAAAAATAAAATAAACAATCTTTTTTTTTCTCATGTGTATTTTTGTGTTGGAACACAAAAATAAAATAAATAATTTTTTTTCTCATGTGTATTTTTGTGTTTGAACACAAAAATAAAATAAATAATTTTTTTTTCTCATGTGTATTTTTGTGTTGGAACACAAAAATAAAATAAATAATCTTTTTTTTTTCTATGTATATTTTTCCATCGCAATACGAATATTGAATTGATTATCAAACTCAATTCAATAAGAACCAAATCTGAAATAAACGTATCCAAATTCGCACAACAACCAATACAACAATACATTCATCAAACAGAAAATCAACATAACATACTATACAATTCAGATCTGAACGAATATTATATAATAAATAAATTAATCAACTAATTAATTTAAATTAAAGAAATCTCACCTTCCGTTAATTCAGATCTAAAGATTCAAACAGTCCAGAAAATGTTCCAATCAGTCTCAAACCGTTCTATTTGCTGTTACGATTCCAATGTTTTTGAAATCGTCAAATTCTAAGTTGAAATGAACGAGTCATGGTCAAAACAAGTTTTTAAATTAATTAATTAGTTAATTAATTAAGATAATTACCCTTCTTCCTCCTCAAATAGGATCGGCCGTACTTATGAGAATGGAGAGGAGAAGATGGTGGCTCCAGAGAAGACCTAACCTTATGGCAATGGAGAGGAGAAGATGCTCTTTGATTTGGTATAGGAGTTAGGATTTAATTAGAAGAGAAGAGGGAGAAAGTGGCACAAGAATTTTCGGCCATGAAGAGAATAGGGGGCGGCGGCTACTAGTTGAAGAAGATGAATAATGATTTAGTTAGGTTTCTCCTCTTTTTTATATTATGTAATTGTTGATTTTTCAAAAAAACCCATTCCTCTCAAATTATTTAGAATCCAGTAAAACAAAAGCTACCCTAAGCAATAACCCCTAATCCGGATCGATCTAGCCATGTCCCGCAGGCCCAAAAGGTTGTCTAAGCCCTCATTTTTTGAATTTAAAATTAATTCTTTTTATTATTTAATTCGGACACAATCAAAAATCCACCGAGGCCACATACTGACTCCGAAAAATCTAAAAAAAATATTTTTAGCTTTCTTATGACGATACGGTTCCAATGAGACTAATTTCATCGAATTCTGAGACTGTTTGAAAAATAGTCATTTTTAAGTCGATTAAAATTTGACCGTAAATTGACAAAATAGAAATCCTTTTGCCACGGCCACAAATTAATTCCAAAAATTATGAAAAATTAAACTTAACAATATTTTGACATTCCGGATCCAACAAAAGTGGTTTCGTCGAAAACGGAGGTCGTTTGTAAAATATCTATTTTCAAGGGCTATATATTTAATATTAAAAATACATTTTTAAACAAATAATTTCTGAAATTCAAAATATATAAGTGTTTACTGTTTTTCAATGTAGAAACATCATTCTGAACTCAATGGAAGTGGTTTCGAGTTCAAATTCCTTCGTATGCAAAAAGTATCATTTTGGCCCTTATAAATTTCATAGCGACCTTTCTAAATATTGAATTAGCCATAACTTTTGATTTCCGCTATGAAATTTCAATTTTTCGGATTCGTTGGAAAGATATTTTTAAATAGATTCTAATATTTTTGGTTTCACTAAAACCCGTTAAATTTTGTATCCTGTACGGTCAGTCAAAGTTCAAGTTTGACTTTTCAAACTACCGCGTTATTTCTAACTTTTTTGTTGATTAAAATTAAATCATTCATTCTATCTTCGATTTAAATCAAATTTGTGATCATTATTATTTAAATAAATTATTTTATATTGTCAAAATTCATTAAAATTTCCTAAAATAAAAATTTTAAATTGGTTCTGATTTTGCGGGTTGTTACAATAAACATTATAATAATGTTACATCAGAGTACAGAATATCAGAGTACATCGAATAAATAATAATACAACGGAAGATTAATTTACAATAAATTAAACACAATGCAGCGGAAGACTATCATTGCTCTGGCCACAGCTTTAAGCTTCGAGCCAGAATCCTGCTCAATATATCTGCAAAGTAAGCTATTGCCCATGTGGAAAATATGGGTTCCCGAGTTTGCAAGTGAAACAAACTACGAGTCAGTCATGGCACTGGTATGAGAAATCTTACTTAACCTATCTAATAATAAGTCTAATCACAAGACCATGGCGCTAACGCAGAACAAGTTTACTCCATTGGATTGCCAGTGCAAGAAATAAAGTAAAACGTTAAACAACGCAATGCTTTTCAGAAAAATGAAACCATTATAAGACTCAAGTCCCGTCACACAATACAACGCAAACCAGAGGATAGAGTTTTACCATATAATGGTCAATCATAATGTATCAATCATAGACGACATAACTAACACATACTATGTCGCCATATATAGGTTTACAATCAAAACCGTATGGGTCGTATTGGAAGTTGGATTTCCATCATGAACCATGGCAAGGGATCGTCCTTACCGAATTCAAGACAATCTAGCCCATGTCTCAGGATCAGTCGCAACTGCACCTTGGAGCGCCAGGGCCGGTCCACAAATATGTTAGTAGATTGGTAATGACTGAACAATACGTCTCCCCGTCCTATGGGGTGTAAATAAAGAGCCACTAGGGACTCAAATCTGAGGTACCTCGCATTCCACATCATCCACATAAGTAAAAATGCCTGGGCTCCATACCATGACACCACTTCTAGCTATAAAGAAACGCATGTTCTCCCAGGGGTCCTTCTCCTATTTCTGGTTCATACCAGGGTGTGAGGCTCGTGAAGTAATGCTACACAAGGCTATGCTAAATAAAGCTGTGCTTTGATCTTCAACCACAAGGCTCTGCTTCTCAACAATAAGCCTTGATCATTTGCATCTTGGCGTGCTACACTGACAATTCACGCCATGTGACTGATGTCTATCAATATATAACCTCTGAGCTCGCTCATCTCAGAGAATGGTGTTAAGCAAGAGAATAAATTCTCTGCCACCAAGCAGATATATATTTCATAGAGATCAATCAACACGGAATAAAATCCAATGTCAGACATACATCCATTTACAAGTCCGTTCTCGGTCTGAACGAAACCGGAGACACCTTATTCCTCGTCCCATATGTCCAATACAAGAGAGAGGTTCTCACATATCCATCGATCTCCAAGTACGTCTAGATGATCACCACTTATTACCTTGTCTTGGGATGCCTCCCAATCAAGACATCAGTAATCATCCAAACGATGTGAAGATCTCCGGTCTTCAACCACCGTCTTCATCTTCGACTCTTAATCGTCGTAGTAATTATTCAAAATGGGTTAAACCCAGTCTTTCCGAATAACTCACGTATTTTATAATCAATAATCAAGTGCTATAAAAACACATCATACGCCTCATTCCAATTCAGAATATTCTTTTAATTAAAACATTCACATTATTAGGGAAAGATTCCCATTAATTTAATCAAAGATAAATTCTTTTAAATTTATTCTTTAATCTTCTTTTTAAAGATTCGTTAAAACTCCAATTTGGTTTTAATATCAAAAATCATTACTTTATGATTATTCAACTTTAAGAAATTAATCTTGTCTTTTAACTACGTTAAAGAACCAACGTCATTTAAAATACCGTTCACGATAAACCCAAAATCATCTTCCATTAAATATGGAATTTTCACAGAAATCAAATCAATATATAATCGATATAAATTTCCGTATCAGACTAATAATTAAATGGAATAATGGAAAAGCCTTTTAAATTCCATATAAATAACGTTCTTCTTTTACAGAAGATCATCTTGATTATTATTAAATCGAATTCCATTCAATTCCAATTAAACATATTAAATTGGAAAACTTCATTTCATCTTAATAAAAAGATTTATAAATTCCAAATTATGTTTCCACTGTTAATTGGGTTAAAGAACAAATGTCGTTTAAAACACAGTTCACGATAAACCCAATTCACATTTCACTTTATTCCAATTACTAAATATAATTGGAAACTCTAATAATCTTAATTAAAAGATTTATTCTTTTCTCGATTGGGTTTAAGAACAGTGTTATTGAAGACACCATTCACGACAAACCCAAAAATCCAGTTTATTTTATTTAATTCCAATTTATTTATTAATTAATTGGAAAGCTTCATTAAATCTTAATTTAAAGATTTATTCTAGTTAATAACTAGTTCATTTCGATAAAAATATATTTTTATCTTTTTAAATATGTAATTTTTCATCCAAAATCTTTCCAAATCATTTATTGTGAATTTACATAATTTTTTCATATTTTTAATAATTTTATTGAGGCCCGTACAGTCAGTTTCCAATAATGGCCACCGAACTGCACTTACAGTGACCTTTTCTAAAATTGATTTGGACATAATTCCAAATCCAACCATTAGATTTCAAAACTTTTATATTCATTGGAAAGCTCTTTTCGATACGTACCCAACGGTTCTGGTTTTAGGAGAATCTGACGGTCGGATCTCTCGTTACATCAATTTGAAGTTAATGGTCGAAATTCGCGAACGGTCGCTGCACGTCGCGTTTTATTTAGGCCATTATATATATATTATACAATTTCGTCGATTTCCATTTAAATCGTATTTTATAAATAGTTTATTTATTTATCTTAAAACGGTTCCAACTTCATTTTCAATTTTAAATCAAAATTGAATATTTTATATCTTTACCATATTAAAATATTAATATTTTCAAAATATTAAATTTTGAAATCACTACTTTTCGATATTCATTATAAAATGAATAAAATCGATCGATAAACCCTTTCGGGTTAAAAATGGCGTTTTTATATTTAACCTTGCTTCATATTTTTATATTTTTGTGTCCATCCAAAGATGGACATAAAAATCATAATTTTATTCTTCACTAAATTTATTTTAAAGTACTCTTTATTTTAAAATATTCTTTATGTTAAAATATTCTTTTAAAAATGTTCTTTATTCTGAATTGGAATGCGACTCAATACATTACCATATAAATTCAGTTATATGGATTTCATACATTGCATATATTCAACGATAATGATAAACAATCACCAAACAATCCATTCACATCCAAAGTGAAGTTTATAACTATATGAGCATTAAAATAAATAAATAACGCTCATCACAGACCGTCAATCCATCGATTGACAATTAATTAAATATTGGGACTAGTGTATGTCATATATCTTCCCAATACCCATGTGGGGTTTTCAAACAACAACAATTTATTTATTTAAATAAATTATTGGTTAATACTTTAACCAATTTTAATTCGGTTTGAATTATTTTATATTTAACAAATTTACACTGTTATTTATAATTTAATTTTAACTATCACATTAATGTTAACATTATTTTTAATACGTTAAACATTTCAACATCACAACATATATTTCAATACATGATTATTTATTTCATTTCATTAACATGATACAGACGATGTTTTTTTCTAATAAAACATTTTAACAAATGATTATTTATTTTAATTTCTCATGATAAAAATGTCATTTTTAATGACAATATTTTTTTTTACCCCTAATTCTTTTTATTCTATCTTAACATGATAAATTTGACATTTTTGTCTTACGAGACATATATTTACTTGAAATGTTTTTATTCTTGTCTCATATGACAAAAGTGATATTTTTGTTTTCATAAAACATTATTCTAACTAATGTATTTTTATTTCACAAAACATGTCCTAACTAAATGGCATTTTTGTAATGCTAACAATGTTAAGTGACACTATTTTTAATGAATCAACATATGTTTTAATTAACAAAGCATAAATAATCAGATGAACATTTTACTATGTTTTCTAACATATGAATGATAATGTTTTAACTAACAAACATATATAATCAAATGAACCTTTTTCTATGTTACTAGCATACGAAAGATAATGTTTTAACTAACAAAACATATATAATCAAATGAACATTTTTCTATGTAAAAACAATGCATATTTTTTAATCATTTCTAGTATACAATAAAAATGTAAACTTTTATTGTTAAACAATTTTCCACAATTCCTATGCTCATATGACAAATAAAAAGGGAATTTTATTTTCAATAATTTCAGTGTTCTTATATGAAAATAAAAAAAAAGGTTTTTTATTTTCAATAATTTCAATGTTCATAGACAAACCAAAAGATGGTTTTTATTTTCAATAATTTCAATGTTCATATATGACAAACAAAAAGATGGTTTTTATTTTCATAATTTCAATGTTCATATATGACAAACAAAAAGATGGTTTTTATTTTCATAACCTTGTCTACATTTCTAGTGTCAAATAAAAAGAATGTTTATTTGTCGTAACATTGTCTACATTTCTAATTACAAAATAAAAAGAGTATTTATTTGTCGTAACATTTTCTAGATTTAACATGACACAATTAAAAATGACTACTTTCATGTTGTTGACAATTCTAGTTCAACATAACAAGTACAAAGAATATTTTTATGTTATAACAAATCCTATGTTTCATATGTATACAAAGAACATTTTTATATTATAATAAATCCTATGTTTTATATAACAATAAAAAGAGATTTTTATTTGTATACAAGTTCTAAGTTTCTAATGACAAATAGAGTGAGAATTTTATTTGCATAACAAATTCTAAGTTTCATATGTGTAAATAAAAAGGAGAATTTTATTTACACATCAAATTCTAAGTTTCATTATGAGAATTTTATTTACACAGCAAATTCTTGTTATTAACATATAAATTAAAAGAATAATTTTATTATACATACAATTCTAACAATTTCATGATTATATATACACAATAAAATGAAATATTTTTATTGTACGATCAATTCTAACAATTCCAACTAGATCCAATGGATCACTGCAAACAATATCAACCAATTCATATAACATACAACACTCAACTGAATCTTGACAGCGCATATAAAAATTTACAATGCAATAATAATTAATTTTAATAAGAAATCTCACATTGATTTTTTTTCTGAAATTTCAACGTGCTCCGTTCAAGCTCTATACAGTTCCATCGTGAAGTGTTCATCGTTGCGAATCCAACGCCACTGATTTTGTCGAATTTGGATCTCGTATGTAGAAGATATGGTATTATAAACATTGGATAATTTTAATTAAATAATTTGTTAAACTAATTAAGGTTTTAAATTAATTTAACCTTCTCTGTATAGTTCCCCCAAACGATGAACCCATCGCTCCAAGGAGAGACTTCACCGCCACCGCCGCCGCCTCCACGGGTGATCGGAGGCCGATCCTCCTCCGCCACCAGCTGCGCCTCGGCGAGCTCCACCACCATCGTGAGTGGCTCAGCACTCGGTCCCCCCTCTAGCCGCAAATTTCCCTCCCATGCCGGCATCTTTGAGCGCTTAAATCGAGAAATCTAGGACATTAAAATCCATCTCCACTGTTGATTGCTTAGATCATAAGGTGCTCTTCAGTTTTTACTTTGGTATCATGTTGAATTATAGAATGGATTAAGAGAAAGTATCGAAGAAAGTTCGGAGCTTTTCTGCCATTAGTTTTGTAAGAGGCGGCGGCCTGGTTTAGATTCGGGTTAGGGTTGGCACGAAAATCGAGGGTATTTATAGAGTATATTTTATATTATTCAATTATTTAATTCAAAAATAACTTGTTAAACCATCCGAACTCCAACCGAGACCCAGCGACTACCGCCCCTTGCTAAATACCCCATTCCGGACATAATGGGATATGTTTTGGAAGCTAATTCCATCGTTTCGGTCAGTTTTCATAAATCATTTAATTTGATCGTATATTTAAATTTACCAGGGCCACATACTGACTCCAAAAATTCCCGAAAAATAAATCTATCTATGTTTTAACGATACGGTCCTAACAAAATTTATTTCGTCGAATTTGGAGACCGTTTGAAAAATGATCATTTTCTGGTCGATCCAATTTGATTGAAGTTGACAAAACATGTTTTCTTTTGCCATGCTCACATATTAATTCCAAAAATTATGAAAATTGGAATCTAACAATAATTTGACATTCTGGATCCAACCAACGTGGTTTCATCGAAAACGGAGGTCATTTGTAAAATGGCTATTTTTATATTAAAAAAAAATATAAATTCTATAGCGACTATTCTGAATATTCAACTGGCCATAACTTTTGATTCCCGCTATGAAATTTCAATTTTTCTGATTCGTTGGAAAGATATTTTTAAACAGATTTAAATATTTTTGGTTTCACTAAAATCTGATTTATTTTGAATCCTGTACATTCAGTCAAAGTTCAGATTCAAAATTTCAAACTACCGCGCTATTTCTAACTCCTTTTATAATTAAAATAAATATATCTGTTCTAACTTCATTTTAAATAAATTTTTAATCGTTATTATTTAAAATAAATCATTTTCAATATTTAGAATCCATTAAAATTTCTAAAATAAAAATTTTAAATTGGTTCCAAAATTCGGGTTGTTACAATCTCCCCCACTTAAAATCTTTTCGTCCTCGAAAAGGAACGGAACTGAAAGTTGTTTAATTAACCAACTCAACTTTCATTTTGTTTTATTAGTTTCAATAATTTTATTAGTTGAACTAATAATCACACAACACAATCATCAATCAATTAGTTGATTAGCTTTTCAAATTCATATAACTTTTATATATTCAAAAATCATATTTTCCAAGATTGAATTACACATATAATCATAAATAAGTTAATTATAAATATGTCACTCTCAACTTATTCTAGGGCATTTCTAACCCCATCTCTAACGAGTTTCTCACTCTAGGATGCTACTGAGCCTATCTATAATGAGTATTATTTTATAGGATATTACTAATCCTACCTCTGATGAGTCTTTTGTTCAGTTCTAATGAGTTGTACCCCAAATATTTGAGTTAACCAAAGCTCTAATACCATATGTAATGACCCGAAAAATCCCCTCGCGGAAAATCGCCGGATACATTAACTTTGGGCATACAACACATCAGAACGAATAATAGAAGACTTTTATAAACATTATAATAATGTTATATCAGTGTATAGAATATCAGGGTACATCGAATAAATAATAATACAGCGGAAGATTAATTTACAATAAACTTAACACAATGCAGCGAAAGACTATCATTGCTCTGGCCACAACTTTATGCTTCAATCCAGAATCATGCTCAATATATCTGCAAAGGAAGCTAATCGACTGCCCGTGTGGAAAATATGGGCACTCGAGTTTGCAAGTGAAACAAACTACGAGTCAGTCATGGGACTGGTATGAGAAATCTTACTTAACCTATCTAATAATAAGGCTAATCACAGGACCACTCCGCTAACGCGGAACGGGTTTACTCCATTGGATTGCCAGTGCAAGAAATAAAGTAAATCATTAAACAACGCAATGCTTTTTAGAAAAATGAAACCATTATAAGACTCAAGTCCCATCACACAATGCAACACAAACCAGAGGATAAAGTTTTACCTTATAATGGTCAAAAATGCTTGATACGATAAAATGGATTTGATATTATTATTAGTGTATATATGTTTCATAAACATTTCAATCATAATGTATCAATCTTAGACGGCATAGCTACCATATACTATGTCGCCATATATAGGTTTACAATCAAAACTGTATGGGTCATATTGGAAGTTGTATTTCCATCATGAACCAAGGCAAGGTATCGTCCTTACCGAATTTGATACAATCAAGCCCATGTCTCAGGATCAGTCGCAACTGCACCTTGGAGCACCAGGGCCGGTCCACAAATATGTTAGTGGATTGGTAATGCCTGAACAATACGTCTCCCCGCCCTATGGGGCGTTAATAAAGAGCCACTAGGGACTCAAATCCGAGGAACCTCACTTTCCATCATCCACATAAGTAAAAATGTCTGGGCTCAATACCATGACACCACTTCTAGCTAGAAAGAAACACATGTTCTCCCTGGGGTCCTTCTCCCATTTCTGGTTCATACCGGGGTGTGAGGCTCGCGAAGTAACACTACACAAAGCTATGCAAAATAAAGCTGTGCTTTGATCATCAACTACAAGGCTCTGCTTCTCAATAATAAGTCTTGATCATTTGCATCTTGGCATGCCACCACACTAACAATTCACGCCATGTGACTCATGTCTATCAATATATAACCTCTGAGCTCGCACGTCTCAAAGAAGGGTGTTAAGCAAGAGAATAAATTCTCCGCCACTAAGCAGATATATATTTAATAGAAATCAATCAACACAAAATAAAATCC
Source organism: Allium sativum (assembly GCA_030737875.1). NCBI lineage: Eukaryota > Viridiplantae > Streptophyta > Magnoliopsida > Asparagales > Amaryllidaceae > Allium > Allium sativum. Next base: position 126,004,204 of record CM060927.1, on the reverse strand, counting down.
AATGTCAGACATACATCCATTTACAAGTCCGTTCTGGGTCTGAACAAAATCGGAGACACCTTATTCCTCGTCCCATATGTCCAATACAGGAGAGAGGTTCTCGCATATCCATCGATCTCCAAGTACGTCTGGACGATCACCACTTATTACCTTATCTTGGGATGCCTCCCAATCAAGACATCAGTAATCATCCAAACGATGTGAAGATCTCCGATTTTCAACCACCGTCTTCATCTTCGACTCATAATCGTCGTAGTAATTATTCAGAATGGGTTAAACCCGGTCTTTCCGAATAACTTGCGTATTTTATAATCAATAATCAAGTGCTATAAAAACACATCATACATCTCATTCCAATTCAGAATATTCTTTTAATTAAAATATTCACATTATTAGGGAAAGATTCCCATTAATTTTATCAAAGATAAATTCTTTTAAATTTATTCTTTAATCTTCTTTTTAAAGATTCATTAAAACTCCAATTTGGTTTTAATATCAAAAATTACTTTATGATTATTCAACTTTAAGAAATTAATCTTGTCTTTTAACTGGGTTAAAGAACCAATGTCATTTAAAAACCACTCACGATAAATCCAAAATCATCTTCCATTAAATATGGAATTTTCACAGAAATCAAATCAATATATAATCGATATAAATTTCCGCATCAAATTAGTAATATAAATGAAATAATGGCAAATCCTTTTAAATTCCATATATAATGATGGTCTTCTTTTACATAAGCTCATCTCGATTATTATTAAACTGAATTCCATTCAATTCCAATTTAATATATTAAATTGGAAAACTTTACTTTGGAAAACGTTCATTTCATCTTAATAAAAAGATTTATAGATTCCAAATTATGTTTCCACTGTTAATTGGGTTAAAGAACAAATGTCGTTTAAAACACAGTTCACGATAAACCCAATTCACATTTCACTTTAATCCAATTACTAAATATAATTGGAAACTCTAATAATCTTAATTAAAAGATTTATTCTTTTTTCGATTGGGTTTAAGAAAAGTGTTATTGAAGACATCATTCACGACAAAGCCAAAAATCCAATTTATTTTATTTAATTCCAATTTATTTTATTTAATTCCAATTTATTTAATTAATTGGAAAGCTTCATCAAATCTTAATTTAAAGATTTATTCTAGTTAATAACTAGTTCATTTCGATAAAAATATATTTTTATCTTTTTAAATATGGATTTTTTCAACCAAAATCTTTCCGAATCATTTATTCTGAATTTACATAATTTTTCCATATTTTTAATAATTTTATTAAGGCCCGTATAGTCAGTTTCCAATAACGGCCACCGAACTGCACTTACAACGACCTTTTCTAAAATAGATTTGGATATAATTCCAAATTCAACCATTAAATTCCAAAACTCTTATATTCATTGTAAAGCTCTTTTCGATATGAACCCAACAGTTCCGGTTTTAGGAGAACCCGACGGTCGGATCTCCCGTTACATCAATTTGAAGTTAATAGTCGAAACTCGCGAATGGTCGCTGCGCGGCGCGTTCTATTCAGGCCATTAAATATATATAATATATATATTTCATCGATTTCCATTCAAATCATATTTTATAAATCGTTTATTTATTTATCTTAAAATGATTCCAACTTCATTTTCAATTTTAAATTAAAATTGAATATTTTATATCTTTACCATATTAAAATATTAATATTTTCAAAATATTAGATTTTGAAATCACTACTTTTCGATATTCATTATAAAATGAATAAAATCGATCGATAAACCCGTTCGGGTTAAAAATGGCGTTTCTATACTTAACCCGGCTTCATATTTTTATATTTTTGTGTCCATCCAAAGATGGACATAAAAATCATAATTTTATTCTTCACTAAATTAATTTTAAACTACTCTTTATTTTAAAACATTCTTTATGTTAAAATATTCTTTTAAAATTGTTCTTTATTCTGAATCTAAATGCGACTCAATCAATTACCATATAAATCCAGTTATATGGATTTCATACATTGCATATATTCAACGATAATGATAAACACTCATCAAACAATCCATTCACATCCAAAGTGAAGTTTATAACTATGTGAGCATTAAAATAAATAAATAACGCTCATCACAGACTGTCAATCCACCGATTGATAATTAATTAAATATTGGGACTAGTGTATGTCAAATATCTTCCCAATTCCCATGTGGGGTTTTCAAACAACAACAGTTTATTTATTTAAATAAATTATTGGTTAATACTTTAACCAATTCTAATTCGGTTTGAATTATTTCCTATTTAATGAATTTACACTGTTATTTATAATTTAATTTTAACTATCACATTAATGTTAACATTATTTTTAATACGTTAAACATTTCAACATCACAACATATATTTCAAGACATGATTATTTATTTCATTTCGTTAACATGATATAGACGATGATTTTATCTAATAAAACATTTTAATAAATGATTATTTATTTTAATTTCTCATGATAAAAATGTCATTTTTAATGACAATACATTTTTTTACCCCTAATTCTTTTTATTCTATCTTATAACGATAAATTTGACATTTTTGTCTAACGAGACATATATTTACCTGAAATATTTTTATTCTTGTCTAACATGACAAAAGTGATATTTTTGTTTTCACAAAACATTATTATAACTAATGTATTTGTATTTCACAAAACATGTCCTAACTAAATGACATTTTTGTAATGCTAACAATGTTAAGTGACACTATTTTTAATGAATCAACATATGTTTAATAAATGAACATTTTCCTATTTCACTAACATATAAATGATAATGTTTTAATTAACAAAACGTAAATAATCAAATGAACATTTTACTATGTTTTCTAACATATGAATGATAATGTTTTAACCAACAAATATATATAATCAAATGAACCTTTTTCTATATTACTAGCATACGAATGATAATGTTTTGACTAACTAAACATATATAATAAAATGAACATTTTTCTATGTAAAAACAATGCATATTTTTTAATCATTTCTAGTATACAAATGTAAATTTTTATTTTTAAACAATTTTCCACAATTCCTATTGAAACGACCCGAACTTCCCCGGTAAGGAAAGCCCGGATAGAGTTGAGGACAAAACACATCGCAACGCAAACAGAAGAACAATTCATTGTATATTACAACAATTCATCAGAATACAAGAATATACAGAGTATAAACAAATAAAATATAGAAATATCAAAGATTTAAATTACATTTAAATACATCGCAGCGGAAAATAATACAAAACACAACTAGAAGTAATACACGGATACAGAGCTTTCCGAGTATCGTTCCAGCTGTAAACCAGGATCCAGTGAATAATAATATGCAAAACCAAAACTACTAGCTTCCCATGTCAAAATTAGGGCACCTAGAGTTTAGGTTAAAACAATAAACCCCAAGTCAGTCATGGGACTGGTGTGAGAACTAAAACAGTTATTAATCTTTATTTTAAAGTTAGGTAAATCAAGGGACCACGCCGTATAACACAGAACGGGTTTCCTCCCAAGAATACCAGTGCATAAAACAAACAGCGCAATGCTAAATAAAGGAAAATGAAGCTATTATAAGACCCATGTCCTATCACACAACGCAACGCAAGCCGGGGGATAGGGTTTTACCTTATAATAGCCAAAGAATGCTTGATACGCTAAATTTCATGTTTTAATTCTTAATCAGACTCCAACCGTAAATTAGTAAGAGAACGATTTCCTAAGTATTAACCCCGAAGGCCGAAACCAACATCAGACTAATACCCAGGAAACCACCCATCTTAGCTTGTTTCCAGTTAGTTTCTGATTTTATATACAATCATAAATATCAATCATAGGCGGCATGAGCGCCCCATCCCACTATGTCGCCATATATAGGATTACAACTAAAACCGAAACGTCACGTATTGGAAATTGGATTTCCATCTGCGAACCAAGGCCAGGGATCATCCTCACCGTCTTCGAGATTCTCTAGCCCGAGCTTCAGGGTCAGAGCGCATCGACCCTTGGATCGTCAGGGCCGGTCCACATGGAGTGGATTAAAATGCTTGAACATGCGTTTCCCCGTCCTTTGGGGCGTAAATGAGCCAACGAATGACTCCATCGGTCCCGGATCGACCGATATAACCGAGGGGCCTCCAATTCCAACAACCACATGAGTCAAACTCGTCAGCCAGTTCAAGCACTGATGCCACTCCTAACTAGAAAGAAACGCATGCCCTCCCTGAGGTCCTTCTCCCATTTTTGGTTCACACCGGGGTGTGAGGCTCACGAATTAACGCTACACAAAGCTACGCAACAAAGGCCGTGCTTTGATCATCAACCACAAGACTCTGCTTTTCAACAGAAGCCTTGATCATTTGCATCTTAGCATGCCACACAGGCAGACCACTCTATGCAACTGATATCAGTCACACAGAATGAAATCCAATGTCAGACACACAGTCCATTTACAAGTCCGTTCTGGGTCTGAACGAAAACGGAGGCACCTAGTACCCCGCATATCCATCGATCTCCAAGTACGTCTGGACGACCACTAACTGATTCCCTCCTCTTGGGTGTACGACCCAATCAAGATCATCAGTAATTATCCAAACGACATGAAGATCTCCGGTCTTCAACCATCGTCTTCATCTTCGACTAATCGTCGAATCAGTTATTCAGAATGGGATAAACCCGGTCTTTCCGAATAACTCGCGTATATAATAAATAAGTGTTACAAAAACACAACATATGCCTCATTCCAATTCATCAGTCACTAACCGTAAATTAACCCCGAAGGCCGATGTAACGGCTGGAAATTTCCGACTCCTCGAGAGTCGGAAATTCCGAGACGTTAGTGAAAGAATTTAGAAGGTGAGAAAGAAAAGATAGAACTAATAGAATAGAAGAAGAAGAAGAACATCAGAATCATCAGAGTAACACGAATCTCACAGCGGAACGAATAACATATAATATATAACATAACTTTGAAGTAAACAGTTATATATATACAATAGCACTTATCAGAGTACAACACTTACAACACAGCGGAAATAACTATAGCTATAGAATCTTGCAGCCTCCTGCTCCAAGCTCTCCAAGCATATATGTAAATCCCGACTACTTGACTGCCCGTACAAATTTAGGCACCCAAGAGTTTAGGGAAAACAACAAAGTAAACTCCGGGTCAGTCATGGGACTGGTATGAGTAAAATAGTTTAAAACAGGAATAGGATATCTCATAAGACCACGCCGTGAATACGGAACGGGTTTTTCCCTTATGAGTAACTGAACAACTTTGACAAGCAATATCATTGTGATATTATAATAATGTCTAAGTACAAATAGGTATCAATCTAGCAGAAATGCTTGCATCTCACGTTCTACATACATAGTATAAAATCATAAACCGCAGGGCGCTTATCGGAGAATGGATTCCAACAGACAAGGTATGGGAGCACCTTCTGAATAGTGTACTCTAGAGGTGATACACTCAGGGTTCAACAAGAACGTCTTGCAACCCGGCCACACATGACCGCTCACTCATTTAGCTTGAGTGTCGTGAATATATTGCCACCACGGTTGTAGGCCATCAAACCGTCATCCGAAGATACAGAATCAAAAAGAAGTATAAATATGAATATTCTCTAGATCGGTGACAATACACCCTGCTTGGGGATGACCTAACTAGCCATGCTGCCTAGCCCAACTTTTGTTACTTCCTGGTGTGAGGCTAGAGGCTACGTCTATCTTCAGAACATCTGATCACCATTCACTTTGAATGCCACATCGTCATACCCGCCAAATCACAAATTGACTTATCCAAAAATAACACGGGTATACAGCTAAGAGAAACGAATTCCTCCGCCACCAAACGTGGATACGTTTGAACAGATCAACTTACGCGATCCATTGGATATACTCTGTCAGACCTTCTTCCATATACGTTGTCCTGGGACTGGACAAACCGAAGGCACTATTCAGTATATCCATCTTAGTCACTGTTATCTAAGACTTATACAACAGCCCTTGCACTTTACTCCGTCTTCAATTTATCTTTGGCAGATATTGCTCGCAACGCTTATGCCAATACAGAGTGGTTCTTTGGATAATAATCCAACCGGTCTCTCCATATTAACAACGTTAAAATGGTAAAAACTTTGATAGTCTGTGATTCAACTATCAAATGAAAACATGTCGGTGTACAAACAACGATCTTATTTCCAAATGGAAATTCGATCGATCAATCATCATATGTTCATATTTCCTTATTTCATATATTTAGAAAATATATGTTATTAATCATTGGAAAACATTTCCATAGCTTATTTTCACATCACTATTATTTCGCAACTATCAGTCCCTAATTGTAACTAGTATGAGAACAATTCTCTGAGTATCAATCCGGAAGGTCGAAATCAACATCAGATCGTCACTTAGAAAATCGTTCAACTTACCCTCTCCAGTTAGTTTCTGAATTTGCTTAACTCTATTTCTTAAATTCTTATCATGAAAACATTTCATTTTCTATGTTTAGAAAACATATCTGACTATATTTGGAAAACGTTTCCAAAACTCATTTACGGATTTCCAATGAACGTTGTATAAAACATCGTTTCGCTTAATCCATTTATCGCTTATTCCTTAACTTTATTCCTAATCAACCTTTTAGATCGAACCACAACTATTCCTTTGTCAATTCTGAAGTCAATCAAGTTGGGGTATAATTACCTCGCAGACCTTAATTGAACAACGTCCTTTACTGTGAAATAGATGAAGCTCATCGCTCACTTTTTACAATCATCTGTTTACGCAAATTCTCGGATTCAGGTTACGAATCCACTTCTTATATGACAGTGTTTGATTATAACTATAACGTTATAATTCCTACCCCTATATATTTTATTTCCTAACTCGAATAATTTAACAGACACCTAATTTCTAAATCAATAACTAAATCTTGATTTAAACCCTGGAAAGTAAATAGTGCTTTCCCGAATTCGCTATAATCGAATTCGACGTATAACTCTCTTTCGAGTAATCTCTATTTGATTAACTCTTCTTCGAATAACCTATATTCGATTATCTCTCTTCGAATAACTCATATTCGAAATCTCTCTCTTCCGAATAAACAATATTCGATCTCTTTCTTTCGAATATGCTATATTCGAAAATCTCCTTTCGATTTACAAATCGATAACTCCTTTCGATCAAACTAAAATCGATAACTCCTTTAACTCTATTCGAATAACTAATGTTCGACTTACTCCTTTGGGTCAACTCATTTGATTAACTCCTTCGAATAACTAATTCGAATAACTTACCTTCGAATAACCAATATTCGATTTACTCTAACTCGATTAACTTAATTCTAATCGATTTACTCCATTTCGATTCAACTTAATTCAAATCGATTAACTTAACTCAAATTGATTAACTCTTTTTGAATAACTAAATTCGATTTAACTCTTCTCGAATAACTACATTCGATTAACTCAAATTGAATAACTAATATTCAATTAACTCTTACGTGTTTAACTCTATTCGAATAACTAATTCGAATAACTCTAATGTGTTTAACTCTATTCAAATATCTAATTTGAATAACTCATCTCGAATAACTAAATTCGATTAACTCTTTTAACTTTACTCGAATAACTATATTCGATTAACACCTTCTTTCGAATAACTATATTCGATTAACTCTTCGACTAACTCCTTTGGATTAACTAGCTTCGAATAACTCCTTTGGATTAGCTAACTTCGAATAACTCCTTTGGATTAACTAACTTCGAATAACTCCTTCGGATTAACTCTTCGATTAACTCCTTCGGATTAACTAACTTTGAATAACTCTTTAGGATTAACTCTTCGACTAACTCCTTCGGATTAACTAACTTCGAATAATTCCTTTGGATTAACTAACTCCGAATAACCAATATTCGATAACTCCTCTTCGTATAAATAATATTCGATAACTCTTCTCAAATGAATAACATTTGATTTCTCCACTCGAATAGACTATATTCAATAACTCTCCTCAAATGAATAACATTTGATTTCTCCACTCGAATAGACTATATTCGATAACTCTTCTTCGAATAAGTGATATTCGACAACGCTACTCGATTAACTCCACTTGGATAACTCTAACTGATCAACTCTAACTGGTCAACTCTAACCGAGTAACTCTAACTGATCAACTCTAACTGGTCAACCTTAACTGGTCAACTTTAACTGGTCAACTTTAACTGGTCACTCTAACTGTTTATCTTTAACTGGTAAACTTTAACTGGTTAACTCAAATGGTTTAACCTAACTTGATTTACTTGTCTCGATTAACTGAACTAATCCACGTAGTTTCACTTAGTTAATTCACTTTGATTAACTCTAACCGATTTACTTAGTTTAACTCAGCTAATTCACTTTGATTAAACCAACTAATTTACTTCGATTAACCAATTAGTTTAACTTGACTAATTTACTTAGTTTGACGCAACTAATTCACTTTGATTTACCAATTAGTTTAACTTAACTAATTCACTTCGATTAACCGCTTAGTTTATCTTAACTAATTTACTTTGGTTAACTTAACCAATTACTTTGATTAACTCGACTAACTCGCTTTGGTTAACTTAACCAATTACTTTGATTAACTCGACTAACTTGCTTTGGTTAACCTAACCAATTACTTTGTTTAATCCTTTTATCACACTCTGGTATTTCTTATGGTTTTTAACACATCACCTAACAACGATGAATATCGTCCAACCACACGTAATCACAACAGATTATATACATCACATTTATATATCACAATACATAAAACACAGTAAAAATAACTGTTGAGGAATCCAGTTGGATTCCTCCAACCTGTTTCCCTGCATCCACAGATGTTAAACAACACCAGTATAATATTCTGATAAACAGAATCAACATATAACTATTTGACGGTTTATATATATATATATACGTAAATATATATATATATATAAAATCTCTACTAACAGCCTAGCAGTTCAAGCAAACAATCAACACATAGTCAAACATACAATATTTTAACAGTTCTAAGAATACAACGTGAAAATAAAACTGTTTAGAGTTTGTGAGATTTACTCACCTTGCGCGTTAACCGTTAAATAACGATTTGCGTCAGTTGATCCGATCCGGCGCTTTATTCTGCCAAAATTCGTGACGGCTCCAAATCTCTTCAAACCAATTCCAGTACGTAGCCTGCGTCCACACGATTACAATGTGACAGATGATTCATACAACAATGTTAAACGCTGCCCATCGTCTCTTCTAAAAACCCAAGACTCGCATCCTTGTACAGTTGTCTCTTTCCACCCGAAATCATTATGTCTCAGTATTCTTTTCTAAACGCCATACCCAAAATTTCACGTGATCCTTATTCCACCACCATTGCATCAAACCACAATCACCATTCTTCCAAATGTTTAATCTTAACTCATGGCCTTACTTTGTCACAACCCGGCCCAATAACTTCCCTCATCCGATCCACTATATCATTTTCCTTGTACTGTTAAAACAAGAGCCCCGTACTTCTGTAAATGGTAAGTTTATTCTATCCTTGAATCACGGGTTAATACACCCATCGCTCCTACACAGACACCAGTTCGAACCTCCTCACACTAGTATCATCCTTGACAATACCATGGACAACTCGTCCCCCTACATCTGCTTTGAACCTGTACGTCAGTAACCCATTCAACATTGAATCCGACTTTGAGCCCAACTCCCCTTTATATTTAATTAAATTCAAGTAAAGATCACCACGTCACTACCTTTCCTTTCCATTTTCATTCTTAGTAAAACATCACTCAAACAATTCCTTCACCCTTACTTTGTCACTTGTATTAACCACTGGAGGCCACCACCGGAACTTGAATGCCCTCTTCAAACAGTCCAGACAAGTTTTCACCCATGTACGTTCTCAAAATCCAACTCTGGCCGGCTGTGAAACCTTGTTTTGAAAGATGGTTTCAACAGTAACTTAACTTCATGGCAGCATCCAACCGATACTTGATCACTTGGTACAAAAATTTGGATAAACAAAGTAAAAGGAGTCTCAGGGACTTACGTATACATTTGCTTTCTTGCTCGCGCCTCCCAATCTCTTACACGCACATCATCCCTTCTTCCCTTTTTCCAGTAACAATCCATCCCCTTCGCGATCCATGCACCACACACCATCCTCAACAGCACCACGTCCGTGTTCTTGACAACCGCTCCAGGCTTCACACACACACAGCTCCAACTTTTTTCCCACTTACTTGCGAACTGGCCCATGTTTCACGTTATGAATTCATGCACATGCCCAGTCCTTCATCACTTCTTCACGAACCCCACCCACACTTTATTGTTTTCCGAAACTCTCGACACACTTTATTGTTTTGATTTATTTACCTGGCCAATCGATGGACAAGTGAATGCAGTTTTTAACTTGAATACTTGCTCCTCTTTGCATGCGCCTGCACTCTTCATGACCATACTCCTCCGCCTGTCCATCATAGCACCGCTAATCCGCACCTAGAACAAATGTCGAGCTAGAAGAAAGAGGTATCACGTTGGAGAGAAATGAAGCCGGAGTCTAAACATAACTGTATTATGATTTATAGGATTTACTCTTATTTTCTTTTGTGGAGAGCAAGGTTCCACGTTAAAATGAAAATCTGTGTGATCCAGAGAGAATAAGTGGTGCGTGGCCTTGAAAAATGACACAGACTACTGGTGGATAGAAAAGAAGCGGACGTGCATGCTTAAAGTCCAAGAACTTAATATCTTCAACTATATATGTATATATGTTTACGTTACAAACTATGTGTACTCTGTTATTTCGATTTTCGTTCATATCGGTCCGCTATAGACAGAAGTGAGAGTACAGTCGCTGTGACGGCAAGGAATTTCGCTCGGTCCGAACCAGTCGCTAAACCGATCCAGACCGTTCGAAACGCCCTATCGTTTGAGAACAGGACAAAACAGAACGCACACAGAAGAACATTTCATTGTATATTACAACAACGCATCAGATTACAAGAATATACAGAGTATAAAAGAATATTACACAAAAATAACAGAGATTTAAATTACATTTAAATACATAGCAGCGGAAAATAATACAATACACAACTAGAATGAGATATACGGATACAAAGCTTTCCGGATATCGTTCCAGCTGTAGACCAGGATCCTGTGAATATAAATCTGCAAAACCAAAACTACTAGCTGCCCGTGTCAAAAATAAGGGCACCCAGAGTTTAGGTTAAAACAATAAACTCCAGGTCAGTCATGTGACTGGTGTGAGAACTAAAACAGTTAATCTTTATTTTTAGAGCTAGGTAGATCAAGGGACCACGCCGTATAACACGGAACGGGTTTCCTCCAAAGAATACCAGTGCATAAAACAAACAGCGCAATGCTAAATAAAGAAAAATGAAGCTATTATAAGACCCAGTTCCCATCACACAATGCAACGCAAGCCGGAGGATAGGGTTTTTACCTTATAATAGCCAAGAATGCTTGATACGTTTAAAACAAATCATTTGATACTATAATAAGTGCATAGTGTATAAAACAACTTCAATCATAAATATCAATCATAGGCGGCATGAATGCCCCATCCCACTATGTCGCCATACTAGGTTTTACAATTAAAACCGCAAATGTCACGTATTTGGAAATTGGATTTCCATCTATGAACCGAGGCAAAAGATAGTCCTTAACCGATTCGAGACGCTCTAGCCCGTGTCTCAGGAACAGCCGCAACTGCCCCTTGGATCCTCAGGGCCGGTCCACCGATGTGGATTATTATGCCTGAACACTACGTCTCCCCACCCTATGGGGTGTAAGTCTGGTCCGTCAGCCGACCAGAATGCATCGGCCGAAACCGATATAACCGAGGCGCCTCGCAACAGCAACAACCACATAAGTCAAACTCGTCAGGGCGTGTAAAACCACTGACGCCACTTCTAGCTAGAAAGAAACGTATGCCCTCCCTGATGTCCGTCTCCCGTTTTTGGTTCATACCGGGTGTGAAACTCGCGAAGCAAACGTTACACAAAGCTACGCCACAAAGGCCGTGCTTTGATCATCACCACAAGACTTTGCTTTTCAACAGAAGCCTCGATCAATTGCCACTTAGGCATGCCACACAGGCAATTCATTCCATGCGTTTGATATCCATCAATATATAACCCCTGAGCTCGTACGTCTCAGAGAAGGGCGTTAAGCAAGAGAATAAATTCTCCGCCGCCAAACAGATATATATTTAATAAAGATCAATCACACAGACTAAAATCCAATGTCAGACACACAGTCCATTTACAAGTCCGTTCTGGGTCTGAACGAAACCGGAGGCACCTAGTACCCCGCATATCCATCGATCTCCAAGTACGTCTGGACGATCACTAACTGTTTCCATCTTCTTGGGTGTACAGCCCAATCAAGATCATCAGTAATTACCCAAACGACGTGAAGACCTCCGGTCTTCGACCACCGTCTTCATCTTCGACTTATCGTCGTATCAGTTATTCAGAATGGGATAAACCCGGTCTTTCCGAATAACTCGCGTATATATTATAAAAGTGTTACACAAACACAACATACGCCTCATTCCAATTCATTAGTCACTAACCGTGAATTAATCAAGAGAATAATTCCCCAAATATTAACCCCGAAGGCCGAAACCAACATCAGATCAATATCCAGAAAACCATTCTGCTTAGCAAACCGACAGTTAGTTTCTAAATTTCACATTCATAGGAAAAGGTTCCCATTAATTTTATCCAAGATAAATTCCTTGAATTTATTCTTTATTCTATCTCTGAATCTCAATTCAAACTAGTCGGGATTAGCGAACCTTACCGAAGTAATCATTTGTTTTAATTTCCCCATCCCAACCTATTTATCCCATGAAGTAAAACTGGTAATACTTCATATCTAACACCACAGTGTTATCGGTAAATTCAATTACCATTTCACGTTCAAATCTAATTAAAGATTTAACTATCGCCTGGAGCAAAACTGGTGATACTCCATTTCGATTATTTCAATCTAATTAAAGATTCATTAAAACTCCACTTAGTTTTAATCTTTGACTGAGTTAAAGAATCAGTGTCATTTTAAAACACGGTTCACGATAAACCCAAAATCACATTCATTAATCATCGGGTTAAAGAACGAGTGTTATTGAAAACACTGTCCACGATAAACCCAAAAATCAATATCGATTCAATTCCAATTAAATGTTATTTAATTGGTACACTCCATTAAATCTAAATAAAAAGATTTAATCTTTTCTCAACTGGGTTCAAGAACAGTGTTAGTGAAGACACCATTCACGACAAACCCAAATCACATTTGATATTCAATATAAGGCTCTGAATAGAAAATATATCGGCTTATATTCAATATCAAATTCTACGATTAACAAATGTCGTATTGGAAATAACGATATAAATATATATCTTTCAAATTTCCATAACAACACCTGTATAATCACGAATTCCAACATCGAAATATTCCGAAGACAATTTCGATTCAAATCCACTCCAATGCAATCATTGGAAATTTTGGTTATTTTCAAAACCCTTTTCGAATTCAATTTATTTATTTAAAAATAAATAGAATTATAATTCTAGTTCAAAACTAGTTCATTTCGATAAAAATCTATTTTTATCTTTTCAAATATGGAGTTTTTCATCCCAAATCTTCACAAATCATTTCTTATGATTTTACACAAATTATTACTATTTTTAATAATTTTATCAAGGCCCGTACAGTCGATTTCCAACAATGGCCATCGAACTGCACTTATAGCGACCTTTTTCAAATTTGATTTGGACATAATTCCAAATCCAACCGTTAGATTTCAAATTTCTAATATTTGTTAGAAAGCTCTTTTCGATACGACCCCAACGGTTCCGGTTTTAGGAGAATCCGACGGTCGGATCTCCCGTAATGTCCGTTTGAAATAAATGGTCGAAATTTACGAACTGCCGCGGCGCGGCGCGTTCTATTCAGGCCATTATATTATATATATAATATATATAATAATATATATTTCGTCGATTTCCATTTAAAACGAATTATATGAATAGTTTTAAATTCGTTTCAAAAGCAATTTCAACTTCCTTTTCAATTCAAATCAAAATTGAATTCTTCTTTATAAATTCGTTTCAAAATTCATTTCTATTCAATTCAAATTTCAATTCAATTTGAATTCATTTCAATTCGCTTTCAATTCAATTTGAATTCGTTTTCAATTCAATTCATTTCGAAATCGTTTTCAATTCAATTCATTTCGAAATGAATAAAATCGATATAATTATCGTTCACGTCAAAATGGCGTCAATCTAATCAATACGGCTTCATATATTTCTATTTTCAAATATTCTATTTCAAATATTTCTTTTTCAAAATAGTCGTTATTATTAAAATATTTCGTTCAACACATGACCAATCTCAATGAATGAGTACTGTCAACACATGAACTTTTATTTTATAATATTCTTTATTTTTCAAATCGGAATGAGGCCCAATCAATTACCATATAAAGTTAATTATATGGATTTCCATACAACACATGTATATAATAGCATTGAAAAATAATCAACCATCAACCAAAGTGCACTACACTGTATAAGCATCAAATATAGATATTCAACGCTTATAACAGCCTGTCAATCAATCGATCGACATATTTAATCAATTAGGATGAGTGAACTACATATTTCATCCTAACACCCGTGTGGGGTTTCAAACAATCAAACAAATATTTTATTTGTGCAGTTGGGCGATGTGTAAAATTTATCGACCCAATCAATGTCCTTCAAATAGGTGTACATAAACAAACCGTCCGGTTTGTAAATGAATATTTATTTATTCACATTCACGTTAAAAATTATATTTTTAATGATAAAACATTTTATTCCAACATATGAATTTCTATTCAGTTCATTCTTTAAATAAAATGATATTTTTATTTTTCTAACAAATTTTAGAAAATTTCGGCGGCATAACGGCACGATACTAGAAACGGGACAAGGCCTAGCCTTATCCCCGGTCTAGTGAAGGCCCACGCCATTCACACATCAATCAAATCAATTCATTTCACCACACAATTCAATTTCAATCAAATAATCCAACTAATCTACGCAACCAAACAAACAAGTCCATGGTCTGTGGACGATTGTGTCGGGTGCTACTAAGCACCGTCTGCATCCTAGTATATATATATAACTAGAAAATGAAATTGAAAGGTGAGAAATTCTCACCAATAGCTATCCTAGCTCCACGGCACTTCATTGATAGGAATCTTCATCGCTATCGCATCTTCGTCATCTTCATTGCCCGTAGACACTATAAATATAAAAATCACATTTTTATATTCTCTATTATATAAAAATCACATTTTTATCGCTAACTTCATATTGTGAAAATAGAATTTTCATCGCTGTTTCATATTTGTAAAAATAGAATTTTCACTTCGTTATACTTTATATAAAAATCGAATTTTGACGTCGCTATTCAATATATAAAAATCGAATTTTTAGTTCGCTATTCCATATATAAAAATCGAATTTTTAGTTCGCTATCCAATATATAAAAATCGAATTTTTTTTAACGATGTTCATATAGTAAAGATTATATTTTTGATATGCCACTGGTATAAAAATTATATTTTTAACTTTTCCCTTATATAAAAATTATATTTTTATCGCTAAAATTTATATTTCAAAAGCCATGTATATTTATGTTTCAAAAGAACACATTTTTATTTCAAAGTTTTATGTTTTAAAAAGAATTCCTTTTCTTTATAAAAAAACAATTTGACATATATATACAAAACTTTACGATATATATATTTCCTATATATTTTTAAAACTGCATTTCATATTTCAAAAATCATTTCCTATGAATAAAAAAATCAAATAAATAAAAATCAAATTTTTTTTCGCTTTGAAAATCAAATCTTTTCACATTAAGTAAATCCTAGCTTTTCTAATGTAGTAAAATCGGATAAAAACCATGTTTTAATCTATGAAATAAAATAATAAAAAAAATTAAAAGGACTTACTGTTTTTGAAGAGGAAGGAGGGTTAGGGGGCGTTTTATGTCACTGAGGAGGGGGAGGAGGAGTCGCAGTCGGCGCGGGTGTCTCCGGTGGTTGGCGGTGACGGTGGCGAGGTCGGGGTGAGGGGTTTCCAGTGGTGGCGGTTTTGTACTGGGAGGAGGTGAGGAGAGATAGGCGGATAGAAGGAGGGGAGGGGCGAGATCGACGGAGAAGGAAAGGGGGGGCGGCGCTGCTCCGACGCCAGCGAGGGGAGGTCGCGATAGGGAAACGAACGATTTTTTTTCTTTTTTTTTTCTTTTCTGGCGTTGACCGATTAAGAGGGAGAAGGGGGGGGGGGGGTTATATGGTTTATATATATTTAATAATTTAATTAATATTTTATTTCCACCAAAAGTAACTTTCCAATACGAACTTCAAACAAGACCCACCGACTGTCGTCCCTAGCTAATTACCCCCATTCCGAACACAATGGGATATGTATCGCAAGCTGATTTGATCGTTACAATCAGTTTCCGTTGAATTTACATTTAAATCCTTATATTGAATTTTAAACGTACTTTTCAAATTACCGGGGTCACATACTAACTAGAAAAATTCCAGAAAAATATTTTCTAGCTTCGTATTGACGATACGGTCCTAACAAAACTAATTTCGTTGAATTCTGAGACCGTTAGAAAAATGGCCAATTTCCAGTCGATTAAAATCAACTGAAACCGGTCAAACGCGTTTTCCTTTGCCACGCTCACATATTGATTCGAAAATTTATGAAATTTGAAATCTAGCAATAATTTAACATCACGGACCCAACAAAACTGGTTTCGTCGAAATCCGAGGTCGTTTGCAAAATTGCTATTTTTAAGGGCCTTATATATATAAAAATATATATAAATTCCACAGCGACTATTTCTAATTTTAAACTGGACATATCTTATCATTTCTAAGATGAAATCTCAGTTTGTTAACTTCGTTACAAAGATATAGTTATACAGATTCAAATATTTCTTGTTTCGTTCAATTCTGACTTATATTGAATTCTGTATATTCATTTGAAATTAGAAATCGAATTTTCGAACTACCGCGCCATTTTCAATTCCTTTTATAATTATATATAATTATTATATATTCTAACGACAACGTATATAATATATACGTTCTAATTCTATTCAAAATAAATTTCACGTCGATATTATTTAAAATAATTCATTTTAAATATTCAAAATTCGCTAAAATTGCCAAAATAAAAATTTCAAATTGGCTCGCATTTTACGGGTTGTTACAATCTCCCCCACTTAAAACTTTTCGTCCCCGAAAAGGAACAAAGTCGAAAGTGGTTTGATTTATCAACTCTACGTTCGATCTGGCTTCCCTTCTCTAACTTTTCAGCTTCTGTGAATTTTCAAAATTTCAAAAATTTGGCTAACACCCTAAATTTTCGAAAAATTTCACCATAACCTCCCCTGCACCGGGAGCATCGGGGAATTTCAAATAGCTTCCCCGGTCCTTCAGATCTCAAAAAGAAAAAGAAAAAGCCAAGCGGCTAGCCAATAGGCTCACAAAATCGTCATCACCCAAACAAAACAGGAAATTATGTAGTAAACATGTACCTATTTGTCGGGCAAACAAATTTTATTCTTCGGCTCTAGCCTCCTTGCTATGACCTGTTCAATGTAAGTATATGTATATGCAAGCAAATGCGACCAATTTCCAATATAATTCAATACGTGATTCAGTTAGGCTAATTGGCTAAAAATTAGCAAACAAATAACCAAACAACACAAACATCAATCAATTAGTGAATTAGAGTTTCAAATTCAGAATTTTGATACATATACAAAAATCAGATTTTGATGCCAAATCACAACAATAGGCCCTATCTAATTTTGGTTCTCACACCAGTCAATAGGAAATATATAGATATTACACGTTCGTCACTCGAATATAAATTCCAATGATGGAGCTCCATCATCAAAATCACCTCCGGGCGATTAGAGTGTAATTCTATATCTATCCAGTATATTAAAACTTCAAATACACGTTTGCAAGGCGTATAAGCAAAATCTTTATATACTGGATTGTCCAACTCAATATAAATAGATAATCAAATACGAATAATTGATTTAAATTTTCAAAACAAAAATTGTTTTCATTTGAAAAATATACTCTTCACACTCGTTCTAGGATACTACTGATCCTATCTCTAACGAGTCATTCTAATTGGATATTACTAACCCAATATCTGATGAATTCTTTCGTACGGTTCTAATGTGCCTTGTTCTCTGCTTTGTAAACCAAAGCTCTGATACCAACTGTGACGGCAAGGAATTTCGCTCGGTCCGAACCAGTCGCTAAACCGATCCAGACCGTTCGAAACGCCCTATCGTTTGAGAACAGGACAAAACAGAACGCACACAGAAGAACATTTCATTGTATATTACAACAACGCATCAGATTACAAGAATATACAGAGTATAAAAGAATATTACACAAAAATAACAGAGATTTAAATTACATTTAAATACATAGCAGCGGAAAATAATACAATACACAACTAGAATGAGATATACGGATACAAAGCTTTCCGGATATCGTTCCAGCTGTAGACCAGGATCCTGTGAATATAAATCTGCAAAACCAAAACTACTAGCTGCCCGTGTCAAAAATAAGGGCACCCAGAGTTTAGGTTAAAACAATAAACTCCAGGTCAGTCATGTGACTGGTGTGAGAACTAAAACAGTTAATCTTTATTTTTAGAGCTAGGTAGATCAAGGGACCACGCCGTATAACACGGAACGGGTTTCCTCCCAAGAATACCAGTGCATAAAACAAACAGCGCAATGCTAAATAAAGAAAAATGAAGCTATTATAAGACCCAGTTCCCATCACACAATGCAACGCAAGCCGGAGGATAGGGTTTTTACCTTATAATAGCCAAGAATGCTTGATACGTTTAAAACAAATCATTTGATACTATAATAAGTGCATAGTGTATAAAACAACTTCAATCATAAATATCAATCATAGGCGGCATGAATGCCCCATCCCACTATGTCGCCATACTAGGTTTTACAATTAAAACCGCAAATGTCACGTATTTGGAAATTGGATTTCCATCTATGAACCGAGGCAAAAGATAGTCCTCAACCGATTCGAGACGCTCTAGCCCGTGTCTCAGGAACAGCCGCAACTGCCCCTTGGATCCTCAGGGCCGGTCCACCGATGTGGATTATTATGCCTGAACACTACGTCTCCCCACCCTATGGGGTGTAAGTCTGGTCCGTCAGCCGACCAGAATGCATCGGCCGAAACCGATATAACCGAGGCGCCTCGCAACAGCAACAACCACATAAGTCAAACTCGTCAGGGCGTGTAAAACCACTGACGCCACTTCTAGCTAGAAAGAAACGTATGCCCTCCCTGATGTCCGTCTCCCGTTTTTGGTTCATACCAGGTGTGAAACTCGCGAAGCAAACGTTACACAAAGCTACGCCACAAAGGCCGTGCTTTGATCATCACCACAAGACTTTGCTTTTCAACAGAAGCCTCGATCAATTGCCACTTAGGCATGCCACACAGACAATTCACTCCATGCGTTTGATATCCATCAATATATAACCCCTGAGCTCGTACGTCTCAGAGAAGGGCGTTAAGCAAGAGAATAAATTCTCCGCCGCCAAACAGATATATATTTAATAGAGATCAATCACACAGACTAAAATCCAATGTAAGACACACAGTCCATTTACAAGTCCGTTATGGGTCTGAACGAAACCGGAGGCACCTAGTACCCCGCATATCCATCGATCTCCAAGTACGTCTGGACGATCACTAACTGTTTCCATCTTCTTGGGTGTACAGCCCAATCAAGATCATCAGTAATTACCCAAACGACGTGAAGACCTCCGGTCTTCGACCACCGTCTTCATCTTCGACTTATCGTCGTATCAGTTATTCAGAATGGGATAAACCCGGTCTTTCCGAATAACTCGCGTATATATTATAAAAGTGTTACACAAACACAACATACGCCTCATTCCAATTCATTAGTCACTAACCGTGAATTAATCAAGAGAATAATTCCCCAAATATTAACCCCGAAGGCCGAAACCAACATCAGATCAATATCCAGAAAACCATTCTGCTTAGCTAACCGACAGTTAGTTTCTAAATTTCACATTCATAGGAAAAGGTTCCCATTAATTTTATCCAAGATAAATTCCTTGAATTTATTCTTTATTCTATCTCTGAATCTCAATTCAAACTAGTCGGGATTAGCGAACCTTACCGAAGTAATCATTTGTTTTAATTTCCCCATCCCAACCTATTTATCCCATGAAGTAAAACTGGTAATACTTCATATCTAACACCACAGTGTTATCGGTAAATTCAATTACCATTTCACGTTCAAATCTAATTAAAGATTTAACTATCGCCTGGAGCAAAACTGGTGATACTCCATTTCGATTATTTCAATCTAATTAAAGATTCATTAAAACTCCACTTAGTTTTAATCTTTGACTGAGTTAAAGAATCAGTGTCATTTTAAAACACGGTTCACGATAAACCCAAAATCACATTCATTAATCATTGGGTTAAAGAACGAGTGTTATTGAAAACACTGTCCACGATAAACCCAAAAATCAATATCGATTCAATTCCAATTAAATGTTATTTAATTGGTACACTCCATTAAATCTAAATAAAAAGATTTAATCTTTTCTCAACTGGGTTCAAGAACAGTGTTAGTGAAGACACCATTCACGACAAACCCAAATCACATTTGATATTCAATATAAGGCTCTGAATAGAAAATATATCGGCTTATATTCAATATCAAATTCTACGATTAACAAATGTCGTATTGGAAATAACGATATAAATATATATCTTTCAAATTTCCATAACAACACCTGTATAATCACGAATTCCAACATCGAAATATTCCGAAGACAATTTCGATTCAAATCCACTCCAATGCAATCATTGGAAATTTTGGTTATTTTCAAAACCCTTTTCGAATTCAATTTATTTATTTAAAAATAAATAGAATTATAATTCTAGTTCAAAACTAGTTCATTTCGATAAAAATCTATTTTTATCTTTTCAAATATGGAGTTTTTCATCCCAAATCTTCACAAATCATTTCTTATGATTTTACACAAATTATTACTATTTTTAATAATTTTATCAAGGCCCGTACAGTCGATTTCCAACAATGGCCATCGAACTGCACTTATAGCGACCTTTTTCAAATTTGATTTGGACATAATTCCAAATCCAACCGTTAGATTTCAAATTTCTAATATTTGTTAGAAAGCTCTTTTCGATACGAACCCAACGGTTCCGGTTTTAGGAGAATCCGACGGTCGGATCTCCCGTAATGTCCGTTTGAAATAAATGGTCGAAATTTACGAACTGCCGCGGCGCGGCGCGTTCTATTCAGGCCATTATATTATATATATAATATATATAATAATATATATTTCGTCGATTTCCATTTAAAACGAATTATATGAATAGTTTTAAATTCGTTTCAAAAGCAATTTCAACTTCCTTTTCAATTCAAATCAAAATTGAATTCTTCTTTATAAATTCGTTTCAAAATTCATTTCTATTCAATTCAAATTTCAATTCAATTTGAATTCATTTCAATTCGCTTTCAATTCAATTTGAATTCGTTTTCAATTCAATTCATTTCGAAATCGTTTTCAATTCAATTCATTTCGAAATGAATAAAATCGATATAATTATCGTTCACGTCAAAATGGCGTCAATCTAATCAATACGGCTTCATATATTTCTATTTTCAAATATTTCTTTTTCAAAATAGTCGTTATTATTAAAATATTTCGTTCAACACATGACCAATCTCAATGAATGAGTACTGTCAACACATGAACTTTTATTTTATAATATTCTTTATTTTTCAAATCGGAATGAGGCCCAATCAATTACCATATAAAGTTAATTATATGGATTTCCATACAACACATGTATATAATAGCATTGAAAAATAATCAACCATCAACCAAAGTGCACTACACTATATAAGCATCAAATATAGATATTCAACGCTTATAACAGCCTGTCAATCAATCGATCGACATATTTAATCAATTAGGATGAGTGAACTACATATTTCATCCTAACACCCGTGTGGGGTTTCAAACAATCAAACAAATATTTTATTTGTGCAGTTGGGCGATGTGTAAAATTTATCGACCCAATCAATGTCCTTCAAATAGGTGTACATAAACAAACCGTCCGGTTTGTAAATGAATATTTATTTATTCACATTCACGTTAAAAATTATATTTTTAACGATAAAACATTTTATTCCAACATATGAATTTCTATTCAGTTCATTCTTTAAATAAAATGATATTTTTATTTTTCTAACAAATTTTAGAAAATTTCGGCGGCATAACGGCACGATACTAGAAACGGGACAAGGCCTAGCCTTATCCCCGGTCTAGTGAAGGCCCACGCCATTCACACATCAATCAAATCAATTCATTTCACCACACAATTCAATTTCAATCAAATAATCCAACTAATCTACGCAACCAAACAAACAAGTCCATGGTCTGTGGACGATTGTGTCGGGTGCTACTAAGCACCGTCTGCATCCTAGTATATATATATAACTAGAAAATGAAATTGAAAGGTGAGAAATTCTCACCAATAGCTATCCTAGCTCCACGGCACTTCATTGATAGGAATCTTCATCGCTATCGCATCTTCGTCATCTTCATTGCCCGTAGACACTATAAATATAAAAATCACATTTTTATATTCTCTATTATATAAAAATCACATTTTTATCGCTAACTTCATATTGTGAAAATAGAATTTTCATCGCTGTTTCATATTTGTAAAAATAGAATTTTCACTTCGTTATACTTTATATAAAAATCGAATTTTGACGTCGCTATTCAATATATAAAAATCGAATTTTTAGTTCGCTATTCCATATATAAAAATTGAATTTTTAGTTCGCTATCCAATATATAAAAATCGAATTTTTTTTAACGATGTTCATATAGTAAAGATTATATTTTTGATATGCCACTGGTATAAAAATTATATTTTTAACTTTTCCCTTATATAAAAATTATATTTTTATCGCTAAAATTTATATTTCAAAAGCCATGTATATTTATGTTTCAAAAGAACACATTTTTATTTCAAAGTTTTATGTTTTAAAAAGAATTCCTTTTCTTTATAAAAAAAACAATTTGACATATATATACAAAACTTTACGATATATATATTTCCTACATATTTTTAAAACTGCATTTCATATTTCAAAAATCATTTCCTATGAATAAAAAAAATCAAATTTTCAAATAAATAAAAATCAAATTTTTTTTCGCTTTGAAAATCAAATCTTTTCACATTAAGTAAATCCTAGCTTTTCTAATGTAGTAAAATCGGGTAAAAACCATGTTTTAATCTATGAAATAAAATAATAAAAAAAATTAAAAGGACTTACTGTTTTTGAAGAGGAAGGAGGGTTAGGGGGCGTTTTATGTCACTGAGGAGGGGGAGGAGGAGTCGCAGTCGGCGCGGGTGTCTCCGGTGGTAGGCGGTGACGGTGGCGAGGTCGGGGTGAGGGGTTTCCAGTGGTGGCGGTTGTGTACTGGGAGGAGGTGAGGAGAGATAGGCGGATAGAAGGAGGGGAGGGGCGAGATCGACGGAGAAGGAAAGGGGGGGCGGCGCTGCTCCGACGCCAGCGAGGGGAGGTCGCGATAGGGAAACGAACGATTTTTTTTCTTTTTTTTTTCTTTTCTGGCGTTGACCGATTAAGAGGGAGAAAGGGGGGGTGGTTATATGGTTTATATATATTTAATAATTTAATTAATATTTTATTTCCACCAAAAGTAACTTTCCAATACGAACTTCAAACAAGACCCACCGACTGTCGTCCCTAGCTAATTACCCCCATTCCGAACACAATGGGATATGTATCGCAAGCTGATTTGATCGTTACAATCAGTTTCCGTTGAATTTACATTTAAATCCTTATATTGAATTTTAAACGTACTTTTCAAATTACCGGGGTCACATACTAACTAGAAAAATTCCAGAAAAATATTTTCTAGCTTTGTATTGACGATACGGTCCTAACAAAACTAATTTCGTTGAATTCTGAGACCGTTAGAAAAATGGCCAATTTCCAGTCGATTAAAATCAACTGAAACCGGTCGAACGCGTTTTCCTTTGCCACGCTCACATATTGATTCGAAAATTTATGAAATTTGAAATCTAGCAATAATTTAACATCACGGACCCAACAAAACTGGTTTCGTCGAAATCCGAGGTCGTTTGCAAAATTGCTATTTTTAAGGGCCTTATATATATAAAAATATATATAAATTCCACAGCGACTATTTCTAATTTTAAACTGGACATATCTTATCATTTCTAAGATGAAATCTCAGTTTGTTAACTTCGTTACAAAGATATAGTTATACAGATTCAAATATTTCTTGTTTCGTTCAATTCTGACTTATATTGAATTCTGTATATTCATTTGAAATTAGAAATCGAATTTTCGAACTACCGCGCCATTTTCAATTCCTTTTATAATTATATATAATTATTATATATTCTAACGACGACGTATATAATATATACGTTCTAATTCTATTCAAAATAAATTTCACGTCGATATTATTTAAAATAATTCATTTTAAATATTCAAAATTCGCTAAAATTGCCAAAATAAAAATTTCAAATTGGCTCGCATTTTACGGGTTGTTACAGTCGCGCTCAGTGAGGTGTCACGATCCGAGAAATATAATAATATCGGTAGATTAACTCATATTTTGAAACTTCAAAATGTTGATTACAGGGTGTAAAATACTCCAAATAAAAAGTTGCTTATTTAATTAATTAAAAATTACCATAAAATTCTAAAAATTAAATTAACTCTATGCCTCAAAAGAACCACGTCTAAATTCAAACCCCATATCTAGTTATATTGAAAAACCCTTTTTATAACGTAAATAAAGCGTCGCAAATTATAAAGGAATTCCACAGCGACTTTTCTGAAATTTGATTTGGACATAAATCAAAATCTACACGATGAAATCCCGATTTTTCTCTTTCACTAGAAAGATATACTCCACCAGCTCCACACGTTTCTTGTTTCACAGAAATCCGATTTAAAATGAATCATGTACATTCAGTTGAAGTTCAAATCGCCAAATTGCGAACTGCCGCGACGTTTCAAGTTCGTTTTAATTATAATTATAAATTATAAGTTCGAACGTTGTACTTTAAGTTATCGATATCGCCAAATCGATATATAAATCATTAAATAAATTAATTATTCGACAGCTAACAAAACGCGCCATTACAGCCGAAACCAACATCAGATCAATACCCAGGAAACCGTTCTGCTTAGCTAACCTACAGTTAGTTTCTAAATTTCACATTCTTAGGGAAAGGTTCCCATTAATTTTATCAAAGATAAATTCTTTTAAATTTATTCTTTAATCTTCCTTTGAATATCACTTCAAACTAGTCGGGATTAACGAACCTTACCGAAGTAATCATTTGTTTTAATTTCCCAATCCCAACCTATTCATCCCATGAAGTAAAACTGGTAATACTTCATATCTAACACCACAGTGTTATCGGTAAATTCAATTACCATTTCACGTTTAAATCTAATTAAAGATTTAACTATCGCCTGGAGCAAAACTGGTGATACTCCATTCTCGATCTGTTCAATCTAATTAAAGATTCATTGAAACTCCACTTAGTTTTAATCTTTGAATGGGTTAAAGAATCAGTGTCATTTAAAACACGGTTCACGATAAACCCCAAAATCACATCACATTTCAATTAGTCCCTAACCGTAAATTAGCAAGTGAGCAATTCCTTAAGTATTAACCCCGAAGGCCGAAACCAACATCAGATCAATACCCCAGAAACCATTCGACTTAACTAACCTCCAGTTAGCTTTTGATTTTCTTAACTTCTTTTTGGGTCTAACAACAGTATTATTGAAGATACCGTTCACGACAACCCAAAATCACATTTCATTAATTATCGGGTTTAAGAACAAGTGTTATTTAAAACACTGTTCACGATAAACCCAAAAATCACATCACATTTCAATCAGTCCCTAACCGTAAATTAGCAAGTGAGCAGTTCCCTAAGTATTAACCCCGAAGGCCGAAACCAACATCAGATCAATACCCCAGAAACCATTCAACTTAACTAACCTCCAGTTAGTTTCTGATTTCCTTAACTCCTTTTTGGGTCTAAGAACAGTATTATTGAAGATACCGTTCACGACAACCCAAAATCACATTTCATTAATTATCGGGTTAAAGAACAAGTGTTATTTAAAACACTGTTCTCGATAAACCCAAAAATCACATCCAATTCAATTCTAATTAAATATTATTTGATTGGTACACTTCATTAAATCTAAATAAAATGATTTAATCATTTTCTCAACTGGGCTTATGAACAGTGTTAATGAAGACACCATTCACGACAAACCCAAATCACATTTGATATTAAATACAAGGCTCTGAATAGAAAATATATCGGCTTATATTCAATATCGAATTCTACGACCAACAAATATCGTATTGGAAATAACGATATATATATATCTTTCAAATTTCCAAAACAACATCTGTATAACCATGAAATCCAACATCAAAATATTCCAAAGACAATTTCGATTCAAATCCATTCCAATGCAATTATTGGAAATTCTGGTTATTTTCAAAACCATTTCAAATCCAATTTATTTATTTTAAAAATAAATAAATTACTATTCTAGTTCAAAACTAGTTCATTTCGATAAAAATCTATTTTTATCTTTTCAAATATGGAGTTTTTCATCCCAATTCTTCACAAATCATTTCTTATGATTTTACACAAATTATTGATATTTTTAATAATTTTATCAAGGCCCGTACAGTCGATTTCCATCAACGACCATCGAACTGCACTTACAACGACCTTTTTCAAATTTGATTTGGACATAATTCCAAATCCAACCGTTAGATTTCAAATTTCTAATATTCGTTAGAAATCTCTTTTTGATACGAACCCAATGGTTCCGGTTTTAGGAGAATCCGACGGTCGGATATCCCGCAATATCCATTCGAAGTCAATGGTCGAAATTCGCGAACTACCGCGGCGCGGCGCGTTCTATTCAGGCCATTATATTATATATATAATATATACTTCGTCGATTTCCTTTTAAAACATATTTTACAAATCGTTTTAAATTCGTTTTCAAAACGATTTCAACTTCCTTTTCAAATTCAAATTAAAATTGAATTTTCCCTTACAAATTCGTTTTAAATTCATTTCAAATTGATTTCAATTCAAATCGATTTTTAATTCAATTTCAATTCGTTTTCAATTCAATTTGAATTTCTAATTAATTCAATTTCAATTCGAATTCATTTCTATTCCATTTCAATTCGAATTCAATTCTATTCAATTTCAATTCGAATTCAATTCTATTCGAATTTCAAATCATTTCAGTTTATTTCGGATTTCAAATCAATTTAATTTACTTCGAATTTCAATTCACTTTAATATTCATTTCAATTTGAATAAAATCGATATAAATATTGTTCACGTCAAAATGGCGCAAATCTAATCAACACGGCTTCATATATTTCTATTTTCAAATATTACTATTCAAAACTGGAATGAGGCCCAATCAATTTCCATATAATGTTAATTATATGGATTTCCTACAACACATGTATAAAATAACAACGATAAATAATCAACCATCATCCAGAGTGCATTCTACACTGTATAAGCATCAAATATAAATATTTAACGCTTACAACAGTCCGTCAATCGATCGATCGACATACAACTAATTATTGGGATTAGTGTATGTCATATATCATCCCAATACCCATGTGGGGTTTTCAAACAATCAAACACAGATTTTATTTGTGCAGTTGGGCGATGTGTAAAATTTATCATCCCAATCAATATCAGTCAAATGTGTGTATATAAACAAATCTCCGATTTGTTTATATTAATTTATTTCATTTCATATACACGTTAAAAATTCTATTTTTAACTATAAAATATTTTCTAACTGTATAAATATTTTATTTCATTTCACATCACATCACACAGTCAACTACACATCAAAATCAAACAAACAAGCATACAAGCCGTCCATGGTCTGTGGACGACGGGTTTCGGGTGCTACTAACCACCGTCTGCATCCTAGTATATATTTTAACTAGAAAATTAAATTAAAAGTGAGAAGTTCTCACCGACTAGCTAATCCAAACGCCACGACTCTTCTTATGTAGAAAATCTCCGCCGTTTTTCTTTCGTCACTTTCGTCATCCGTATTCACTACATATATTAAAATTGAATTTTTATTCAATATATAAAAATTGAATTTTTTTTCTTCGCTATTCAATATATAAAAATTGAATTTTTACTTCACTATTCAATATATAAAAATCATATTTTTACTTCACTATTCAATATATAAAAATCGAATTTTTACTTCACTATTCAATATATAAAAATCATACCTTTAAGGTGTTAAAAATTATATCTTTACTTAGCTAACTTCATAATAAAAATTATATTTTTATTTCAAAACCATTTGTATAAAAATCATATTTTTATCCCTACATCTTATATGTAAAAATCGTATCTTTATGTATATGAAAATCTCGTCTTTAACTTAAAAAATATAATCTTTTCTATTTTAAAAATTATAACTTCACTATATTAAAAATCATAACTTTATTGAAATAAAGATCATGTATATTTTTTCCTATATAAAAATCAGATTTTTATGTAATCAATTAAATCAAATTAAAACTCACCGAAAATCAACCTTGGACTGTTGAATTGAGGTGGAAGGGCGGAGGCTCGCGCTGGGGTCGAGGAAGTGGCCGGCGCGGTGGCTGTTGCGGTCTAGGGCTGGAGGCGGTCTCTGCGATGGGGGGGGGGTTTCAGATTTGGGCATCGCGGTTTTGGGGGGTCCAGTTTTCTAGAGGAGGGGCTCGCGAGGAAAAGTGGGTGGCGATGGCGATGGGTGGGGCGGCGGCCAGGCGTTGAACGAGGTGGTGGGGGCGCGATTCCGTTCGTCGTTCTCCTTTTTTTTATCTTATCAGTTTCGATATGAACGAGAACAAGTGGGGAGGGGGTTGACTTGAAATAGGAGGAAGAAGGGGGTTTTAAATAAAATATATAATAATTTAATATTAATTTTCCAAAAAAGGTAACTTTTACATTCGAACTCGAAATCCAACCCAACGACTGTCGTCCATAGCTAATTACCCCCATTCCGAACACAATGGGATATGTATCGTAAGCTGATTCGATCGTTTCGATCAGTTATCGTCAAAATCAAAATATAAATCTACATATTGAATTTGAACACGCATTTCAATTTACCGCGCCATTCATTTGGAAAGATATTATCGTAAGCTGATTCGTTGGAAAGATATTATCTAATAGATTCAAATAATTTTGGTTTCATTAAAATCCGGTTTATTTTGAATCCTGCATATTCATTTGAACTTTGAAATCGAATTATCGAACTACCGCGCCATTTTCAATTCCTTTTTGTAATAACCCGGAAAATGTGAACCAATTTAAATTTGGGCATATCACTATACCATGTCATGGCTCAGAAATTAATAGAACAGAATTTTGGTCTTCTTCAGAAGTTACTCCCCCTTCATTAGAAAAGATACCGATCGTTAAAAACTATGCGGATGTGTTTGAAGAAGTAGAAAACTTACCACCGCAAAGAGAAATTGAAATTAGAATAGGATTGTGGAATTGAAAATAAAACATGCCGCCTGCGTGCGAACTAGATGCATGATCCCCATTGTCAAAAACCACGAGGTTTTAAGGTAGAGCGAGGAGCCGTACTAGGGACGGTCCCAGTTTTAACTACCCTGCCGTTATGCTGCCGAAATTTTCTGAAATATACGTGTGTTAGAATAATTTTCATTCGTTGAAATAAATTACATATGTTGAAACAAATATTCATGTGTTGAGTGGCAATTCATTCGTTGAGTTGAAATTCATGTGTTGAATATTATTTGAATTTAAACAAATAGTTTTAGCGATAAAAATCACATTAATATATATATATATATACAAACCATAGCGAATATTCATGTGTTGAGTTGCAATTCATTCGTTGAGTTGAAATTCATGTGTTGAATATTATTTGAATTTAAACAAATAGCTTTAGCGATAAAAATCACATTTTTATATATATACAAACCATAGCGAATATTCATGTGTTGAGTTGCAATTCATTCGTTGAGTTGAAATTCATGTGTTGAATATTATTTGAATTTAAACAAAAAGCTTTAGCGATAAAAATCACATTTTTATATATATACAAACCATAGCGAATATTCATGTGTTGAATATTATTTGAATTTAAACAAATAGCTTTAGCGATAAAAATCACATTTATATATATATACAAACTGTAGCGAATATTCATGTGTTGAGTGGCAATTCATTCGTTGAGTTGAAATTCATGTGTTGAATATTATTTGAATTTAAACAAATAGTTTTAGCGATAAAAATCACATTTTTATATATATACAAACTATAGCGAATATTCATGTGTTGAGTTGTAATTCATTCGATGAGTTGAAATTCATGTGTTGAATATTATCGTATGTTAAAATAAAATGAAGCGACAATAAAAACTACATTTTTATTGTGAATACGAAGTGTTAAAAACATTCACGTGTTGAATAAATATTTTTGTTGATAAAAATATTTCTTTTATCATGTATACGCTTTGATAAAAATACACACGTGTTGAAATAAATAATAGTTCGCTAGAAATATTATTATTAGCTTTGTTCTGCATATATATACATGTGTTGAACAGGGAAAATGGATTAGCTGTAGAGTAAAGAAATTATTTGCGTGCCCGACAAATAGGTAAACCTTGATGAGTTGGCTGCACAATTTTATTTTTATATCAACTCCTGTGAATGCCATTAGATGCGGAGTGCTGGTTATTCTGTGTGAAATAATAAACATCGCCATAGGATAGTAACAATTAATTTTGAACTACACTACATGGCATACTTCTTGACGATAGGCATACTTCATCATATTCCACATAAGCAATTGGAGCTTGTGTGACGAGGTGGAAGATTTACCATACGAGCGAGAGGCTTGTATGGCGATGATTATATACTACAGGTTGAACTGATGACTGATATGGACTATATAAAATATAACGATAAATTGTCAGATTAATAAAAAAACCCACACGGGTCTGGAGTTGACAATAATCACGTCTCTCTAGTTATTAGATACGACACATGGACTATTTATTTCCACACGGAAACGGGGTGACGAGAATTTATTCTCTGGAGTGATTATCTATACATGCTCCCCCGTAAACACCAAAATATATCACTATAAATATGTGGATGCTTTTAGGATTTATTGGGTACCTAATACGGCCCAATAAATTTCCAAACCCCTCCCCGTACAAAGGAGGTTATGGCGAAATTTTTCGAAATATTAAGGCATTAGTGAAATATTTGAAGTGAAAACGAAGTTGAAAATATAGAATGAACTATAGTTGGAATTATAGAATGAACTATATTTATATATATAAATATAATTAAAAGGAATCGAAGCCGTGCAGTTCGTGTTTCGGAATCGTAATTTGAAACGATTAGTACGAGAAATCCGACCATCAGATTTTCCCGAAACCGCAACCGCTGGGTTCGCCTTGGAAATATCTTCCCAACGGCACCAACCTTGTAAAAATCCAACGGTTGGATTGTCCGGAATGTTTAATTCAAATCTGAAGAAAAACAGCGACAAAATCATTTATATTTATGTATAAATATAAATATAATTAAATTAAATCGAATAACGACGCTGTAGTTCGAATTTTGAAACCGTAACTTCAAACGACTAGTGTGGAAGATCCGACCGTCGGATTTTCACGAAACTGGAACCGTTGGGTTCGCTTTGGGAATATCTTCCCAATGATATAGACTTTGTAGAAATCCAACGGTTAGATTTTCTGATATGTGTAAAACAAATTAGGGGAAAAACAGCGCCAGTGCCACGGCACGAACTGAAACGTCGTTTAATTAAATATGGCCATTTTTAAATATATAAAAATGGCGAAACATCGTTATAAAATATTATAAGCAACATAGATTGGAAATAAACCAATGTGGCTTGAATTGTTTGATATTTGATGGTTGTATGTGTTTGACACGAAAATAACACTAAAGAACTGAAAGATGGATGTCGAATAATATAACCATGGAAAGAATTGATTTGAATTCTAATTACGTGGATTATTTGAAAAGGCCGAGCTAACCCTCATTTCAAATAATTTATCGAACGATTCGAATTGGAAGATACAAAGACGATTCAAGACCGACGACCTTCGTATCGGTTGGATGGGCGCTGCTGAGGTTCCTGACCGGAGTAGCTACCGTGAAGGAACGGAAGTAGTAGCCGTCTGAACGTATGTGTTGATTGTACGGATATACGAGGAATTTGACGCCTCCGGTTTCGTTCAGACCCAGAACGGACTTGTAAATGGACTATGTGTCTGACATTGGATTTTGTTCTATACTAATTGATCTCTGTTAAATATATATCTGTTTGGCGGCGGAGAATTTATTCTTTTGCTTAACGCCCTTCTCTGAGACGTACGAGCTCAGAGGTTATATATAGATGGAAATCAATCGTATGGAGTGGACTGCCTATGTGGCATGCTAAGATGTTATGATCAAGGCTTCTGTTGCAAAGCAAAGTCTTGTGGATGATGATCAAAGCACGGTCTACGTGGCCTAGCTTTGTGTATTTCGTAGATTCGCGAGCCTCAGACCCCGGTATGAGTTAAAAACGAGATACGGACTGCAGGGAGAGCACGACGTTTCTTTCTAGCTATGGTGGTGTCAGTGACTTACCAGCCCTGACATTTATATCTAATTTTTACCTATGTGGTTGTTGGAATGCGAGGCGCCTCGATTATAGGTCTGTAAGGACCGGGAAACGTGTGTTCAGGAATTGCCAATCCTCAAACGTAAGAGAGGACCGGCCCTGAAGCATCCAGGGTTACCCAGAGTGTGTAGTCCTGAGACATTTGCTAGAGTGTCTCGAAGCAGAGAGGAGCTTGCCCCTTGCCTCGACTCATGACGGAAATCCAATTTCCAATACGAAATAACGGACTCGATTGTAGAACTAGTATGGCGACATAGTAGATGGTAGTTATGCCGCCTATGATTGATATTTATGATGCTATTCGTTTTTGAAACATATATGCACTAGTAATAATATCAAATGATTTTTCTTTATACGTATCAAGCATATTTGGCCATTATAAGGTAAAACTCTATCCTCCGGCTTGCGTTGCATTGTATGATGGGACTTGAGTCTTATAATGGCTTCATTCTTTTTAAAAAGCATTGCGTTGTTTTAAAAGAATCTACTTTACTTTAAATGCACTAGCAATCACTGGAGTAAACCCATTCCGCGAAAGTGGCGTGGTCCTATGATTTGCTTATTACTATTGTTTAACTGTTGAATAGATTCCTCATACCAGTCCCCATGACTGACTCGTTGTTTGTTTCACTTTGCAAATGCGGGTGCCCTTATTTTCACACGGGCAGCCTAGTTCACAGGTGACAGGTTGTTTTTGGCTCTGCACTGTTGCATAGAGTGCATTTTGGCTTATGGCGAGGCTGACTTCACAGAGACGACTTTGACATTTTCCACCATTATTGTACTTATATTATGATTCCGCCACGGGCGATGCAGACTGATTTACTTTCCGTACTTCTCATTGTATGTATATGTACCGCCTTCGGCGATGTAGACTGATACCCTTATTATGTCTCACTGCATGTATGTATTCCGCCTTTGGCGATGATGACTGATCACTTCCCTTTTTATTTACTAAGTTATATCCTA
Organism: Allium sativum; assembly: GCA_030737875.1. Classification (NCBI taxonomy): domain Eukaryota; kingdom Viridiplantae; phylum Streptophyta; class Magnoliopsida; order Asparagales; family Amaryllidaceae; genus Allium; species Allium sativum. Next base: position 125,970,132 of record CM060927.1, on the reverse strand, counting down.
CGCTGTGCTATTCTGATATTGTTACATGTTGTGATTCCGCTGTCATATCCATGTAAAATTATTCCATTTATTGTTTTTGCTATTATCTGTACTCTGCTATGATGATTAATGTGTTATATTCCAATGATTATCCTTAATACCGCCCCTCGGATTTTGGGATCGTCACACTTTTATAATTATAAATAATTATATATATTCTAACGACGACGTATATAAATATATACGTTCTAATTCTATTCTAATTAAGTTTCTCGTCGTTTTTTTTAAATAATTCATTTTAAATATTCAAAATTCGCTAAAATTGCCAAAATAAAATTTTTACATTGGCTCGGATTTCCGGGTTATTACACCTATGCTCATATATGACAAATAAAAAGGGAATTTTATTTTCAATAATTTCAGTGTTCTTATATGACAAATAAAAAAATAGTTTTTTATTTTCAATAATTTCAATGTTCATATATGACTAACTAAAAGATGGTTTTTATTTTCAGTAATGTCAATGTTCATATATGAAAAACAAAAAGATGGTTTTTATTATGACGACCCCATTTCCCGTACTGACGGTGACAAGGGTAATCTTTGGAATATAACACAGAAACAGATAATAGCAGAACTGAAATAAATAAATACACCAGATAATGAACAAATAGTCACTGGATAAACAATAATCATCAGAGTTACACAGTATACAAGATCATACTTAGTGCAAATAAAGTTCAGCTATACATAAATGTCTACATACAAACATAATATGTACAATAGGAGCTGAACAGCATAAAAAGAGATAAATGATAGAATCCATCTTCAGCTCCAGCTATCCAGAAAGAGCCAACTTAAACCTGAATACAAGGCTGCCCGTGTAGAAAAAGGGGCACCCGAGTTTGCAAGTGAAACAAACTACTAGTCAATCATGGGACTGGTATGAGAAATCTACTAAACACATTTACAATATGGCTAATCACAGGACCAAGCCACTTTCGCGGAATGGGTTTACTCCATTAGATTGCCGGTGCTTTAAAACAAATAATTCTTTTAAACATCGCAAATGCTTTTTGTAAAAATGAAGCCATTATAAAACTCAGTTCCCATCACACAATGCAACGCAAACCGGAGGATAGAGTTTTACCTTATAATGGCCAAAATATGCTTGATACGAATAAAAAAAAGCATTTGATATTATTACTAGTGTTTACATGTTTCAAAAAAAATTTCGAATCATAACTATCAATCATAGACATCATGGGTACCATATATCATGTCGCCATATATACATACAATCAAAACCGCACAGTCACGTATTTGGAAATTGGATTTCCATCATGAACCAAGGCAAAGGATCGTCCTCACAGAATTCGAGACGCTTTAGCCCGCCCTTCAGGCAAGTACTCAGTCAAGCCTTTGGATCGTCAGGGCTGGTCCACCGATGTGGATTAAAATTCCTAAACACTGCGTTTCCCCGCCCTTTGGGGCATGAGTAAGCCAACAAATGACTACTCCATCGGTCCCGGATCGACCGATATATCCGAGGCGCCTCGCAACAGCAACAACCATATAGGTGAAAATAATATAAATGCCAGCCAGTTCAAGCACCGACACCACCTCTAGCTAGAAGGAAACGCATGCCCTCCCTAAGGTCCTTCTCCCGTTTCTGGTTCATACTGGGGTGTGAGGCTCGCGAATTCACGTTATACACAAAGCTATGCCGCACAGGCGATGCTTTGATCACCAATTTCAAGACTTTGCTTTTCAACAGAAGCCCTGATCACTGCATCTTAGCATGCCAAACAGGCAATTCACACCGTGCCACTGATGGCTATCAATCACACAGAATGAATTTCAATGTCAAACACACGGTCCATTTACAAGTCCGTTCTGGGTCTGAACGAAACCGGAGGCACTGTATACCTCGCATACCCATCGATCTCCACATACGTCTGGACGGTCACCACTCATTATCCATATTTCGGGATGCCTCCCAATCAGGACATCAGTTACCATCCAAACGAGGTGAAAATCTCCGGTCTTCGACCACCGTCTTCATCTTCGACTTCTTATCGTCAATTCAGTTATTCAGAATGGGATAAACCCAGTCTTTCTGAACAACTCGCGTATATAATAAACAAGTGCTACACAAACACAACATACGCCTTATTTCAATTCATTAGTCACTAACTGTCAATCAGTAAGAGAACGATTTCCCAACTATTAACCCCGAAGGACGAAACCAACATCAGATCAAAATCCAGGAAACCATTCGACTTAGCCAACCTTCGGTTAGTTTCTAAATTTTACATCCATATCGTTTATAATATTTTATAACGATTTATCGCTATTTTTATTTATGTAAAAATGGCCAATTTATTTAAACGACGCTTCGGGCCATAACGCGACCGTGGCGCTGTTTTTCTTCAGATTTGTTTTACACATATCTGAAAATCTAACTGTTGGATCATCACAAAATTTATATCATTAGAAAGATCTTTTCAAAACGAATCCAACGATTCCAGTTTTGGGAAAATCCGACGGTCGGATCTCCCGGTATAATCGTTTGAAGTTTCGATTTCAAAATACGAAATGCAGCGTCGTTATTCGATTTAATATAACTATATTTATATATATAAATATAATCGATTCTGGCGCTGTTTTTCTTCAGATTTGAATTAAACAATCCAACCATTGGATTTTTACAAAGTTGGTGCCGTTGGATAGATATTTCCAAAGCGAACCCAACGGTTGCGGTTTCGGGAAAATCCGATGGTCGGATCTCCCGCACCAATCGTTTGAAATCACGGTTTCAAAACACGAATTGCAGCTTCGTTATTCGATTTATTTTAATTATATATCTATATAATCAATTCTTCGATTTCAAAACCATTTCTATTTCATTCCTTTGATAAAAATGATATTTTCATCAAACTAACTTCTATTTCAACACTTCACTATTTTTAACAATTCATGTATATAATAGAAATATGATTTTTATTGTTAAACCATTTTATTTCAAAACACGACTATTTTATGTAGTTCATATAGATGGTAAAAATGTGATTTTTATTATAAAACAATTTCTTTCAAAACACGGCTATTTTATATAGTTCATATAGATGATAAAAATATGATTTTTATTATAAAACAATTTATTTCAAAACACGAATACCAATCAACACATGAATTTCCATTCAACGAATGAATTTTAATTCAACACATGAAGGTTTTCTATAGTTTTTATATATATAGATAAAAAGGTGATTTTTATATTTAAAACACGAATACCATTCAACACATGAATTTCTATTCAACGGATGAATTTCAATTCAACACGTGAAGGTTTTCTATGCTTTATATATATAAAGATAAAAAGGTGATTTTTATATTTAAAACACGAATACCATTCAACGCATGAATTTCTATTCAATGAATGAATTTCAATTCAACACATGAAGGTTTTCTATAGTTTTTATATATATATAGATAAAAAGGTGATTTTTATATTTAAAACACGAATACCATTCAACACATGAATTTCTATTCAACGAATGAATTTTATTTCAACACATGAAGGTTTTCTATGCTTTATATATATAAAGATAAAGAGGTGATTTTTATATTGCAAAACAATTTATTTCAAAACATGAATGTCGTTAAATAGATGAATTTCCATTCAACACACGAATATAGTTTCAACACATGAAAATAATTCTAACACATGAATATTATTCAAAATTTCGGCAGCATAACGGCAGAGTAGTTAAAACCGGGACCGTCCCTAGTATGGCTCCTCGCTCTACCTTAAAGCCTCGCAGCTTTTGACAATCGGGAATCATGCATCTAGTTCGCACGCAGGCGGCATGTATATATTTTTTTTCCTTTCCACAAACTAATCCTATGTGGTTTCAACCAAATAATTCTCAACCACAAACGGGTATTTTTCAACCACAAACAATTATAATCAACCATTCGTAATCAACCAATTTTCACATCAATCACATCCAATATAAATCGTCCATGGTTTGTGGACGAGGGGCGTATATATATATATATATTTTATATAAGCATTTCACTTCTATTTCAACATATATATAATTTTTACAGTGCATATATAACTTATACATCGAACGCACAACCTATACAAAGCTTATACATGAGGTGTACAACGCTTATACAAGTCATACATCGACTATATAATTTATACATCATTGTTTTCCATATCGTTTATAAATTAGAAATCTCACATTGGGTTCCACTCCACCAAAAATAGCAGAAGGCTCAGAAAAATATGCGGTCTCTTCTAGAATGTAGAAGACGTCCACACGAGTCCACTGTCTCTTGTTTCACTGAATTTCGTCAAGAAACGAAAAAGATATGATTTTTACAGTGAAAACAAAAACCGTAGCGCTTTAAACTGCTATAGTATAGTTTATATAATTTTCAGCCGTACCTCAGCAGTTTGGTTCGAAACAAGGTTTCAAATTTTCAGCTAATCCGTTGATCGATACGAGGATCGGGTTGCGCGAGGTCGAAGGGGGAGGAGAGGCGCTCAGGCGTCGGAAGTGGGCCCCAGTTCGGTGGCCTGACGTGGCCGCGGCGGCGAATCAAAGGGCTCGACTTTCGAGACCCATATCTCCACGAAATCTCCACGAAAAAATCCAATCCTCGTATGGATTTGAAGCTCGTCTCGAGCTCTTCAAAATCTTCAACTGGAGTGTTTGATTTTGATGTGTGGATTGATCAGAAAATGAACGGGAAGCTAATGAATGATTTCCGCCTATTATTCGATCGTCGGGGAGAGAGAAGGTTGAGGTGGACGAATAGAATTTTTTATTTAATTTATATATTTTAAAATTTCGAAAATACCCCCTTTCACAAACGAACTCCAATCCAAACCCAACGACTGTCGTCCCTAAAGTTTTACCCCCATTCCGAACACAATGGGATATGTTTTGTACCCATTCGACTATTTCAGTCAGTTTTCCTTCAAATTAAAATATAAAACATTCAATATTTAATTTGAACGTACATTTCAATTTTCCAAGGCCAATAAATGATTCGAAAAATTCCAGAAAAATAAATCTGGCTATGTTTTGACGATACGGTCCCAACAAAACTAGTTTCGTCGAATTCTGAGACCGTTTGCAAAAAGGCCCATTTTTGGTCGATCCAATTTAACTGTAATTGACCAAAACACATTTTCCTTTGCCATGCTCACATATTAACTTCAAAAAATTATGAAATTTGAAACCTAGCAATAGTTAACATCCCAGATCCAACAAAAGTGGATTCGTCGAATTCCGATGTCTTTTGCAAAATGGCCATTTTCACGGGCTATATAAATTCCATAACGACCTTTCTGAAAATTCATTTGGCCATAACTTTTGCTTCCCGCTATGAAACTTCAATTTTTCAGATTCGTTAGAAAGATATTCACTAACATATTTAAATATTTTTGGTGTCACTCAAATCCGTTTTGTTTTGCACCCGGTACAGTCAGTCAAAGTTTGAATTCAAATTTTGAAACTACCGCGCAATTTCAGGCCCTGTTTATAATTAGAATTAGTTATATTCCCTTTCAAATGTCGATTCAAACTTATTTTTCATCGTTATTATTTAAAATATTTATTTTAAATATTTAAAATCCATTAAAATAGCCAATTTAAAAAATTTAAATTGGTTCATATTTTCCGGGTCGTTACATTTATTTTCAATAATTTCAATGTTCATATATGACAAACAAAAAAATGGTTTTTATTTTCATAACCTTGTCTACATTTCTAGTTCCAAATAAAAAGAATATTTATTTATCATAACATTATCTACATTTCTAATGACAAAATAAAAAGTGTATTTATTTGTCATAACATTTTCTAGATTTAACATGACACAATTAAAAATGACTACTTTCATGTTGTTGACAATTCTAGTTCAACATAACAAGTAAAAAGAATATTTTTATGTTATAACAAATCCTATGTTTCATATGTATAAAAAGAACATTTTTATATTATAACAAATCCTATGTTTCATATGACAACAAAAAGAGATTTTTATTTGCATACAAATTCTAAGTTTCTAATGACAAATAGAGAGAGAATTTTATTTGCGTACAAATTCTAAGTTTCATATGTGTCAATAAAAATGAGAATTTTATTTACACATCAAATTCTAAGTTTCATTTTTATAAATAAAATGAGAATTTTATTTACACAGAAAATTCTTATTATTAACATATAAAGTAAAAGAATATTTTTACTTTACGTACAATTCTTACAATTTCATGATTATATATACACAATAAAATGAAATATTTTTACTGTACGATCAATTCTAACAATTCCAACTAGATCCAATGGATCACTGCAAACAATATCAATCAATTCATATAACATACAACACTCAACCAAATCTTGACAACCTATATACAAATTTCCAATGCAATAATAATTAATTTTAATAAGAAATCTCACATTGATTTTTGTCTGAAATTTCAACGTGCTCCATTCAAGCTCTAGTTAGTTCCATCGCGAAGTGTTCATCGTTGTGAATCCAATGCAACTGATTTTGTCGAATTTGGATCTCGTATGTAGAAGATATGATATTATAAACATTGGATAATTTTAATTAAATAATTTGTTAAAATAATTAAGGTTTTAAATTAATTTAACCTTCTCTGTATAGTTCCCCCAAATGATGAACCCATCGCTCCAGGGAGAGACTTCACCGCCGCCGCCGCCTCCACGGGTGATCGGAGGCCGATCCTCCTCCGCCACCAGCAGTGCCTCGGCGAGCTCCACCACCACTAAGTGGCTCAGCACTCGGCCTCCCCTCTAGCCGCAAATTTCCCTCCCAAGCCGGCGTCTTTGAGCGCTCAAATCGAGAAATCTAGGATGTTAAAATCCATCTCCACCGTTGATTGCTTAGATCATAAGGTGCTCTTCATTTTTTGCTTTGGTATCATGTTGATTTATAGAATGGATTGAGAGAAAGGATCGAAGAAAGTTCGGAGCTTTTCTGCCATTAGTTTTGTAAGAGGCGACGGGCCTGGTTTAGAATAGGGTTAGGGTTGGCACAAAAATCGAGGGTATTTATAGAGTATATTTTATATTATTCAATTATTTAATTCAAAAATAACTTGTTCAACCATCCGAACTCCAAACGAGACCCAACGACTATCGCCCCTAGCCAAATACCCTCATTACAGACACAATGGTATATGTTTCGAAAGCCAATTCCATCGTTTCGATCAGTTTTCATAAATCATTTAATTTGATCGTATATTTAAATTTACCGAGGCCACATACTGACTCCAAAAATTCCCGAAAAATAAATCTAGCTATGTTTTTACGATACTGTCCTAACAAAATTAATTTCGTCGAATTTGGAGACCGTTTGAAAAATGGTCATTTTCTGGTCGATCCAATTTGACTGAAATTGACAAAACACATTTTCTTTTGCCATGCTCACATAATAATTCCAAAAATTATGAAAATTGGAATCTAGCAATAATTTGAAATTTCGGATCCAACTAAAGCGGTTTCGTCGAATACGAAGGTCGTTTGTAAAATGATATTTTTATATTAAAATACATATAAAAATTCTGTAGCGACTATTCTGAATACTCAACTGGCCATAACTTTTGATTCCCGCTATGAAATTTCAATTTTTCTGATTCGTTGGAAATATATTTTTAAACAGATTTAAATATTTTTGGTTTCACTAAAATCCGATTTATTTTGAATCCTGTACAATCAGTCAAAGTTCAAATTCAAAACTTCAGGCTACCGCGCTATTTCTAACTCCTTTTATAATTAAAATAAATATATTCGTTCTAACTTCATTTTAAATAAATTTTTAATCATCATTATTTAAAATAAATCATTTTCAATATTTAAAATCCATTAAAATTTCTAAAATAAAAATTTTAAATTGGTTCCAAAATTCCGGGTTGTTACAAGACTGATGGGTAGAAGTCTCAAGAGACATTTGATTGTTTGGCATGATCTGATTAGTTTGTTTGTTTTGAATATGTTTGAATTTGTGTGAATTTGTCTGAACATTGTTTGTAAATATTGCTTGAATGGATTTGCTTGGATTCTAAAACTTGTATATATGGATTGATATGATTGTAAATATTAAACACATGGTATTTTATTGTCATAAATATAGAGGGAGTAATTTATTTTAGTATAATTATAGGATATGTATATTTAGATATTGGATTTAAGGGGAGTATATTTATAATTTATTTTTGATAATGACAAAGGGGGAGAAATTTTTAAAAAAGGATTATATTAAGAGAGAGTATGTTGGATTCATGATGACAGGGGGAGTACTGGAAGGATCAGAATCAACAGGTATGAACATATATGAATATTTTGTAAATCAAGGTTATCACCATAAAAAAGGGGGAGATTGTTGGAGAATGGAGTTTTGATGACAAAAACCTTAATTCAATTATCATTGATTATAAAATATATACTAACATCTCTGTCTAGAATATATATATATATATATATATGTATGTATGTATATGTCTACAGGATTTGTATACAGGACTTAAATGCCGATGACTGTAAAGTTTCAGAGTTTCAAGAGATTCAGAATTCTGAAGAGATTCAATACTCATGAGTAATCAAGTTCTCAAGAGTTCAAGAGTTCCAGAAAAATATAGTAACAGAGTCTAGTTTATATGCAAGACTCCGAATAGCACTCCAGGTTCAAATTCAAATTCTGATTTTTAAATTTCAAATTTTGATTTTCAAAAATTCAAATTCTAATTTCAAATTGTTTTTCTATCTTACTTATGATTTTAAATATAAGTTTTAATTTTAACATATAAATTTATATAGTTATAGCTTTATAGTTTTAAAGTTTATGAATTTATAAATATGTTTATATAATATATTATTATGATTTCATATGGTTTTATACTTTAGATTACTCATTTATTTCACTAAGTTTTAATTCAAGAATTTCTAGAATAATATACACGTTTAAACACTTGAAAAAATTCAAAATTTAAAATTTTCACATACATATGTCGACATACAACTGTCAGAAATTCAATTTTCAAAGGAAGTGTCTTTTCACTATTTGTAACATTCCAGAAGCATCGCAACCTTTCAAATATTATAAATAGGGGTTGATTTTGAATTTTTTGATCATTCTTCTTCTCCATCTTCACCCCTCTTCATCCCACCATTAATATTTCATATATTATTGATTTCTACACTTCTACTTTGCCGATTTCTACTTTAATTATATAAAACTTCTTCTTTTCTCTCTCTCTACTCATTACTCTCTGAATGAAGAGTTATAGGGCTGTTGTAATCACTTGGGAATTATTTGAGAATGGGTGTGTTCCTTGTAACCCTGAAATCAAGGAAAGGGAGCAGTGGTAACCTTGTAGCCGTGAAATCAAGAGTGTTTGGAGCGGTGTTAACCTTGTCACTATGAAATCAAGGTGATTGTACTTGGATGATGATATTAATAAAACTCTGCGTAATCCAGCATTACGTGGGACTGTACGTAGAAGTAATCCGAACCAATATAAAATCTGATGTGTTCTTTCCTTTTCTGCATTTTATATTTATCATTTCTGTGTTTGTGTTTGATTTTGTGTCTGTGATCGTCTCTGTGTGTGTGATTTATATGGTAGATCATTTAAAATTTAAGATTTTTGTCAATTCCTTAGAAACACTATTCACCCCTCTAGTGTTAGTCTTTCCTTAAGATCCGCATTCCGTGTTCCCTAGCACATGCTAACTGGGTCGATTTGTGTTATGTTGCCTTATGCATTGGTGCATCCTTGTTTGAGTCTGAACCTGAAATTTTGTGTCACTTGAGCTTGAACATGAACTTGTTCACATGCATGTTGTACTCTGACCCTTGTTATTCTTTTAGACATATGTATGTATAGCTGTGTGCATCCTTGTGCATTTGCTATATGCCATTTTGAGCCTTGTGTAACTTGCCAGTTTATATTTAACAATTTTCATGCACACACAACATATATTTTGGCCTTGCGCCTGGTTATGTACTTTGACTTCTTCTTGACAAAATTTCGTGCCATTGTGCATGCCACTTTTTCTTGAGCCTATGCACCCATGCTTGTTCAGTTATTGAGGCTGCTGTAGCTTTAACCTGGGCCTCTTGCATGTGCTCATCCTATGTTAAGTCTGGATTTGATTTGCTCCATGTAGCCAGATCCAGTTTTTATCTTGAGATTATGTTTCTCCTTTGTTCTGATGAGCCATGATCATGTGCTTGATCCATTTCTTGTATGCATTTAGATGTGCTAAACTAGTTTGCACTTGTTGCTTATGTACATGTTTTTCACTTGGCATTGCTTCTCTTATTTGCTTGTGTACTTTGCCATGTATATTACTTGGTTGTGACTCTATGTTGCCCCCATGTGTGTACACTCATGTATTTGTATATTTGTAAAAGATGTTGTAGAATTTAGTTGACATCTCCCTTTTTCTAGAGCCTACCCATGCACTTTCGTTTCTTGAATCTGCATGTGTACTCGACTTTAGGTCTCTCGCTTTGTTGCATTACTAGCTATGTATACATGAACTGTTGCACCATGTTGTTGTGGTTGATGCATCCATTCAGGTTGATTCATGTGCATTCACCATTGACCTTTGGCTAGTTGTTGACCAGACTTGAGTAATTGACATCTTTTGTGTGCTTCATTTGTTCCATGCTCTAATTCATGTCCATGCACCACTTTGCTGAGTTGTTATTTCCATGTGCATGATTGATAGTTCCCTGCACATTATATATGTTTGTATATACATATGCATGCATGTGCATACATGTATTGTGCATGTGCAATTATATTTTCTATTTACATCAGCAGACCACTATACGATGTGTCATGGCTGGTCAAGATCAGCAAACCACAAATGTGAGTTGGGGCTGATCTTGATTAGCAGACCACTATATGTGTGCAGAGTCTGATCTACAAGCACAACATATGCAGTATACCTTGTGGTATTTACAGTGGATATCACAAGTAGTCTATACTCAAGTAAAAATGCATATACATATCAGACTAAGTCTAGAAATATAATGAGAAACACACCAAAATTCTGAGGTAAATAAAACTTAGAATAAATTTATATTTGTCTTCAGATAATTCTATTTTTGTTCCAGTTTACTGTGTATGTTTCTGTAACAGGTATGCAAGAGACTGAACTGAATACAGAAGCTGTTGAAGACTCAGTGTGTGACAGTGTGAGTGTCAGTGTAGACTGACTGAAATGTAGTGAGGAAAACTATGTACTTGAAACTGTATGTGACAGAGTGTATGTAATTGAGAGAAATCTGAGTGGATTGAGTGTTGTAGTGAGGAATGAATGTAAATGTGAAACTGAATGTATTATATCATAATGAGATGATAGTGGAGTTAGAAATTTGTACTATTTCAAATGTTGAAATAAAATATTTATATTCAATAAAAATACGGTTTGAATTAAAAATTCTATGCTACAACATTTTATTCAAAATAAATATATATTTTTGTGTGTGATGAAATATAGAATAATATAATTACGAACACAATAATATATATTGTTATTAAACCATAAAATATGGCTTAAAAGCATAAATCATAGTTGGGTCGCACTCACAAGATGATGTTGAGTCGTGAGTCATTAGCTTGCAAAGGAGTGCTTATTTAAATCATTTTGTACCTTAGACCGTTCTAGGGATTTAGGTCATCAGGAATCTTCAGGTGGTCCCGCTTCTTAGGCCGCCAAGCTCCTTGAGTCATCATGCTCCTTAGCCCGCTAAAAGCTTTGGGTCATCCTGCAAGTCTCAAGTCGTGCCGCCATCATACACAAAAGCTTTGGACCGCTCCATCCTGCTTTAGCCCATTCTGCATAAGCGTGGGTCGTTCCGCCTTAGGCCCGACTAGTTTAGGTCGTAAAACACGAGTATAAGGCCCTTTGCGTCGGCCGACGGCCTAAAGGAGGCTCAAAATAATTACCAAACTGCCACCTGGCCTAAATCTCACCTATAAATACCCCCCTCGTTCCTTTATCGGGGGGGGGGACCAAATTTTATGACCCCGAAGGGATTCCTAATTATTTGCAAAGCATTTCTAAGTGATATCTATCTCTCTTAACACCTCCAATTGAAGATCAAACATGAAGTTCATCATGAAATCAATCAAAAGTGATCAAGCTTCTTAGAGATCAAAGATTCTCCACCATACTCCTTGCATGTTATGGAATTCGCTTCTTCCTCCGCTGATTTGTGTTGATCAAAGTGATGCTATTGAGTAATGAACAATATGAATGTACTTTTGAGTGATCCTAGACTTGTAACTCTTGAATTGATAATGTAAATTGCTATTAGAGTGGATGTAGATCTTCCTTAAGATCGAAACACTATAAAATTTGTGTCTCTTTACTTTTGTTATGATTATAGCTTCTTTTCTTACCGATTGGTGAAGTGCAATTTCCGCACCTTTAGTGTTGAGATCTAATTTGGATTTTAACATTTGGCGCCCACTGTGGGGCCGCATTCGCTCTTCCTTTTCTCTCATACTCTCTCACAAGGTTGAAGGCCTTGTATTGAGACTCTAAGTCTACTTTTGTCATAGATCCTACAAGACTACAATTTAAGCCAATCGACGAATTTGCTTCCAAATTCAAGTCCTTGTCCGAAATCATGGGTAGACCATTGAAGAAGACTGCTAGTAAAACAGTAGAAGAGATTGACAACACTGCCAACAACGAGAATACTCCGCCCACCAACCAATTCGAAGTTGGAGAAACTTCTAAGGCTAGAACGACTGTAATGGGAAGAGAGTTGGATGAAGTTAGTGCGGGTTTAACAAGCCAAATGGACATTGCAAACACTGCCATAATAAAGAAGCTTGAGTCCATGTTTACCATGCAGGCCGTTACTGCATAAGTTACCATGGATGTCGCCCGTGTTAAATCTGCTCAAACAAATAATACGGAAAACGCGGGTTCTTCCTCCTCAAGTCCAAGTCGAGGAAATTTTGTCCAAGACTTTGCAAATCCTAATGATCCTCAACATAAAGAAGCTAAACCACCTATGCGCAACCGCTCCGATAAAGCGACCTCTCAACAAGCGCTTGCAACCACCAAAGGGGCACCTCCCCAAGCGGGAGGCCCAGGGCCCCGGAATCTGAACCAAGAACATTTTCTTAGGCAAACATCCGACAAGGATAACGATGTAACAACCCGTATTTTGAATAACAAGTTATAACATAAATCAAGGCAGAATTAAATGATAAAAATATGAATCAAGGGAAACGGGCTGTGCCATTGCATTCGTCTCGGAAAAATACGCGAAATAGAGTCCGAGTTTTCGAAAATCGGAGTCCGTATGACCCAGTTATGGCCCGTAAAAGTTTTCAGAAAACTTCAAGTTCAAATTTGAATTCAGAAATTCAAATTCAGCTAAGCAGGTCAGGCGGGAAAAATTCCCGCCATCCCCAAGTCGACTTGGGTGTCGACACACCCCAAGTTGTGTCGACTGCCCAGTCGACACCCCTGTCGACTTGGGTGGTCGGCCAGTCTGGCCTGGGTGCATCTGACTTGTTCCTCAAGACATGTTTGGAGCCTTGTGACGGATTTTAAAGGCTCAGATCTGAATTAGGGTTAATCCTATGGCCTAAACTAACCTAAACTTCTATAAAAGGACCCTAATACCTAGCCTAAACCATCATAAATCAATCCTACAACTAGATTATGCCAAAATGTTTAATCATGGCCTCCACCCTCTTGTCATAGTCTCCATTTTCATTCATATGAGAGTTCCTAAGCTTGTTTGAGAGTTTCTAAGTTTGATCCAAGGCCAAAGTTCAATCTTTCTTCCTCAAAGCAAGGATCTTCTTCTTGTTTCTCAAGGGTTTTCATTGGAGCTTACCATTTGGGAGTGTTTAGAGTTGCTAGTGGCTTCGTCTCAATCTTATTTTATTTTATAAGTCTTCATAGCATAGTAAGCCCTATACTACTCTTAGATTATAACTATGAAGTTAAATATGACATGTTGCAAGTTTGAGTTTGGGCCTAAGTATGATTTGCGCTTTGATTCTATCATGTCATGCATAGATTTATTCTATGCATATTTGTAAAGCTATCACCTTGACTTTGTGCATAGAAAGCTATGAGCTTTGATTTGAAATGTTGCATAAAGCAACATAGAAACTCTCATAAACCTTATGTTTACTTGCATATGATGTTATATGCGAATCACTAGCTATCATCCTATGTCATTTATGATCATGTTTCACCTATTTGCTAAAGTTTTATATCATGCATGTTTTGAGGCTTATAATGTAATATGCAAGATTATGAACACATTTGCCTCATATGCCACCATGTTTAACTTGTGGCCAAACCCTATTAATTATGAAATTCTTCTAAGTTCCCTTCCTTGAGATCTATTTACGTTTATGCGAACTTGCATGCGATGGGGTTACGTTATGGGTAAACTAAAATAACATAAAAACATGACTTGGAAAGATGACTTGAAACATGACATGTGACTATGCTTGAAACATGAACATGAACTTGGACATGACTTCTAGAAAACATGAGAATGGCCAACTTGAGGTTGGGATGAGTTTGTAGCATAAATCTACCCGGAACAGACCGACTTAACTAGTGGCTACAAGCAATAGGACCCAATGTGAGTAGTTGTTCATGTCGCACTTGAAACCCGATGTTAGACTAAGTTGTGGTGTAAAGCTACCCGGACCCGCCCGGCTTAACTAGTAACCACAACAAGGTCTAATGTGAGAGGTTGGGTGCATTAAATTAATTAATGCCACATGATAGGGTTAAGTCATGGACCACTTGAATACTTAACCAATTAAACACGATGGGTTGATAGGTTTAAGTCATGAACCTTGGGTACACTTAACCAACTTGGTACTTGATTGGATAGGGTTAACCACGTTTAACCCGTTAGAAACCCTAGTTACGTGGTCCTTTTCACCAGTAACCCTCTTGGTTGTATCATGATACCCTAGGGACTAGGCTAGGGTGGGGCACGATTACTGGGCTGACATGTAAGCGACCAAAACGACGGCTGAGTAGGTGCGCCGGTGTAGGTTCAGGCGGACTATGGTCATGCACATAGTCCGGAGTTGAAAAAGCAGACACGGGCACCAGTAGGTTTGGACTGTGCGTGCTTGATGTGTGTCCGTGGTTGGCACCCTAGGGCTTGATACACCCTAGGGTGGACCTAACACAATTTGACTACACTTCGTGATTGGGCCGTATGACACCGACACTTGACGAGTTAGGCCTTTAGGGAGCCGACCGACTAGACCGTGTTGTTGGACCTTGATTTAGGTCATCTCGTGATAGTGGGCCAAATTTGGGCCAAGGGATCACTTCTTGTTTATACTTGACATGGGTTGGAATACTAGTACACTTGGTGCAAAACTTAACCTTGTACATGCGATGTCACACTTGATCTATCTTGTAAACTTTTCACCATGCCAGTTATCATCCTATGTTTCATCTCTGTTTACATGTCCAGTTAACTTTATTAGTTTTTATACTAATAGTAGATAGGACTTACCAGTCTTTTGACTGACCCATTTTCCTTTGCCTCTTTTCTTCCGTTTTCCCCCAGGTTTACAGGGTGGAAACACCAGCACCTAGCTTGGATCTTTAGCTGCTTTTCTGGATAGCTCATCTACGGTTTGGACTTGAGCTTGCTATGGCTTTATTCTACCTTGGGGATAGTTACTTTACGATTTTCTTTCCAGTTTTCAGTATATGTTTCTAGACTTTGTTTCGTGGGAAAATAATGACCAAGTACTTTGATGTAACTTGACTATGGTTTTGAAATGTTAGTTTTATCCGCTGCTTTACCTACTCTGTTTTTACTTATATGTACTGTCTTGTGATATATGCATGCATGTTTACCTTGTTTAACGCCCCTCCAAAGCTAGTGTGCTTGTAAGAGTGGCATTGGCGGAGGTGGGGTGTTACAAACGACGTCCGTCCCGTGGACTAGCTCAATGAAGAGGAGCGCATATCGGAAATGGTCTGCAAAATCATGGAAAGGAGCTTGAGAAAGCAAGACGATAAGGAGTGGGAGTTTGCTCCTACTGAAACCCCACTTATGGAGAGGATCAAGATGGCTCTGTATCCAAATAAGTTCAAACCCCTGATGGTGCAAGCTTACTATGGGACTAGTGATCCCAATGTGTTCGTATTCAAATATGATCAACATATGGATGGGGCACGTGCCACAGATGAGTTGAAGTGTTTGTACTTTCCAACTTACCTTGAAGGGGTGGCCTCGCTTTGGTTCACAAAGTTACCACCTAAGTCTATAAATGATTTTGCTACCTTGGCCAAGCTATTCAGAGAGCAATTCATACTCCAAGCTACAAAAGTACGAAATGTCATGGAATTGAATGAACTTGAGCAAAGGTCAGGAGAGCCCAGCAGAGCTTTTCTAACTCGCTTCAACACTGCTGCAGCAGAGGTTGGGCATTATGAGCCTCGTTTGGCATTAATGGCTTTGAAGGGAGCCATAAACAAGAAAACTAAGCTTGGACGATGGATTAAGAAGAAGAAACCAAGTACGCTTGAGGAACTATTTGACAAAGCTGAGGAGTATATAGGTGTGGATGAAGATCTAGCCTATGCCATGGATGTTCCTGAAAGCAGCATACAACCTAAGAAGAAAAATAATGATATAGAAGGTGGCCAGAAATATCCCGGTAGTCAGAAAAGGGGGAATGATGGAAAAGATAATCGTGCCAACAAGAAATTTCGCTTCTTTAATAATTACTGAATCCTTTGAACGACACCATGGAGAACATCTTCTTAGCAACTAAAGATACTGAAGAGTATCCAACACCTAAGCAAGTGAAAGTTAGTGATGCTGCTATTAAATATTGGAGGTTCTGCCGATTTCATAACCTGCCAGGTCACAATACAAATGAATGCCGACACCTGAAAAACTCAATTGAGGAGCTGATAAGGAAGAACAAATTTCAGCAGTATGCAAAGAACCCGTAGAACACTCAAGCTGCTCAAAGTCAGGGACAACTGCGGGGCAACCCAAGCAGAATGATAATGCTTCAGTCGATGTCAGTCCAAGGCTCATCATTAATACCATATCAGGTGGTCCTCACCCAGCCGGAAGAAGTTGGGGGGACATCGCGAAAAACACTAATGAGATGAAGAGCCTTCCGAAAGAAGAAGAACTCATGATCATGAATGAAGCCTTTTTGGCAAAGATGCCAAAGACTCCATTGAATGATATTGTATTCAAAGATTGAGACTCAGACAAACTACTAATGCTAACGGTAGATCCAATGGTGATTACCTTTAGCTTGGGTCCGGCCATTGTTACAAGAGTCTTGGTTGACAGTGGGGCATCCGTCAATGTCCTCTTCATCAATGCATTTAATGAGATGAACCATTCCATGGACGATATGAAAGCTTTCTAGAACAAAATCCATGGGTTTATTGGGCAAGCCAATCAACCAATTGGCGTCATCAACTTGCTCGTTGAGCTCAGAGAAGGGAATCAGAAGGCTGCATTAAGGCAAGATTTTGTCATAATCGATGAGTTGTCTGCTTATAATGCTTTCCTTGGAAGACCAACCCTCACGGCATTTAGAATAACAATGACTCCATGGTGCCTGACAATGAAATTTCCTACCAAAAACGGAGTTGGCATAGTAAAAGGCGACCAACAGGCAGCAAGAGAGTGTTATCTGGCTGAACTTGCTGAGGAAAGGAAGAAGGAAGTGAAGAAGGATATGGAGACTCCGCTCCGCATTCATGACTCCCCCTTATAGCAATTAGGGCGGGGCCCTCATACTGGCGAGCATAGCGAAGCACAGAAGGAACTTGATCCAAGAAAAGCCAGTATGGGGGAAAACAGAGCGGCGCCAGCTGAATACACCATCTCTATTCTAGTGCACGTTAAAGATCCCGACCGGGTCTCAAAAATAGGTTCTCAGCTAGGTCTAAAGTTGCATAAGGATTTGATATTGTTTTTAAAAGTAAATTTAGATGTTTTCGCTTGGACACATTCCGACATGTGCGGAATATCACCTAATGTAATTGTTCATAAATTGAATATTAATCCTAGTTTGACTCCTCTAAAACAAAAAAGACGAATTCAAGGACCAAAAAGATCTGCGGCATTAAAAGGAGTAGATAGGTTGTTCAAATATAACTTTATAAGAGAATCTACGTATCCCGAATGGGTTTCCAGTCTGGTCCTTGTTAAGAAGTCCAGTGGTAAATGGAGAGTATGTATAGACTATTTAGATCTCAATAAGGCGTGTCCTAAAGACAGTTTCCCGTTACCTAGAATTGATCAACTTGTTAATGCAACTTCGGGGTATGAACTGTTATCCTTTATGGACGCATATTTCGGGTATAATCAGATCATGATGCAAAGCCAGATGAAGAGAACCCAAGTTTCATAACAGACAGAGGCTTGTATTGATGTAAAGTTATGCCGTTTGGACTAAAAAATGCAGGAGCAACGTACCAACGCCTTGTGAATTCCATGTTCAAATCCCAAGTCGGGAACACTCTGGATGTCTATGTAGATGATATGCTGGTGAAATCCAAGAAGGCCGACGATCATCTGGAGAATCTAGCTAAGATATATCATATTCTCAAAAAATATGGCATGAAACTAAATCCTCTTAAATGCTCATTTGGGGTCTCGTCCGGAAAAAATTTCGGGTTTATGGTCAATGCTAGGGGCATTGAAGTGAATCCCTCTCAAGTCACCGCCTTACGAGAAATGCGCTCTCCCAAGACAAAGAAAGAACTTCAAAGCCTAAATGAGAAAGTTGCGGCACGTAACCGATTCATCTCTAATGCGACAAATCGGTGCATTCCACTCCTCGATGCCTTGAAAGAGGAAGGAAGGAGTTCCAATGGACTCCAGAATGCCAAACAACCTTTGAAGAGTTGATTAAGCACATGGAGTCACCGCCGATGCTTTCTAAACCCAAAGATGGAGAGGAGTTGTTCCTATATTTGGCCGTTTCATCACATGCCTTAAACGCCGCGCTTGTCCGGGAGGATGCCAAAGTCTAATGGCCAATCTTTTACATCAGCTAGAGGCTCGCTAGGGCAGAGTTAAACTACCCAAAGTTAGAAAAACTTGCGTATTGTTTACTTGTCACCTCAAAAAAGCTAAGGCCGTATTTCCAATCCTATCCTATAAAAGTTCTCACTGATCAACCGTTAAGACAGGTTCTCTTTCGCCTAGAAACTTCGAGAAGGTTATTAAAGTGGAACATAGAGCTCAGTCAATATGATATCACTTATCACCCTCGAAGGGCTATTAATGGGCAAGCTTTCGCGGATTTCATTGTCGAGTTCATGGGTATGGGAGAGAAAACAGAGGAACTAGCAGAGACCGCGGCTAGTTGGAAGTTATATATCGATGGATCCCGAATGATTATTGTCCAGGAGCAGGAATCGTCCTAGAAACTCCAGATGGCCATTCTCTATGATATACTTTAAGATTGGAATTTCCATTGACCAATAATAAGGCTGAATATGAAGATTTAATCACAGGTCTAAAATTGGCAAAAGAATCGAACTTGAGAACTCTACAAATTTTCAGTGACTCGCGGCTAGTAGTATGTCAAGCCCTGAAGGAATTCCATACCAAACTTGGAAATCTTCCTTCTTATCTTATCAAAGCCATGGAACTTCTCAACGACCTTGATCACTACACTATATCTCATATTCTGAGGGAGGAAAACTCAAAGGCAGGCTCTCTCGCTAAGTATGCAAGTTTCTCAGATGCAGAATTGCTAGGTTTACTCCCGTCGAAGTCCTTTCAACTCCCGCCATCGCAGAAGCAGATGATGACTGGATTATGGATGCTGTAGAAGAACCCATATCTTGGATGACTCCAATCAAGGAATACATCCTCAATGGAACACTCCCCGAAGAACCAAAAAAGTGAAGGAAGGTGCTGCACAAAGCTCCGTTATACCTTATCCAGGATGGAAGGTTGTATAGGTAAGGATTTTCATGCCACTGCTGCGATGTGTGACTAAAGAGGAGTCTAAAGCAATCTTGGCAGAGTTGCATGAAGGAGAATGTGGTGGTCATACAGGTGGTTAAACACTAACCAAGAAAATTCTGCGATATGGCTACTGCTGGCCTGATGTGAACCTGGATGCAATGACTTACGTTAAGAAATGTGATAGATGCCAAAGATTTGCAAAGATTCCAAGAGCACCTCCCACTGAATTGACTAAAATGGTCAGCCCATGGCCGTTTGCCGTCTGGGGCATAGATTTTTTCAGGGCATTGCCTACAGCCAAATCAAATATGAAGTATGTAATAGTAGCAGTTGACTATTTCACTAAATGGGTTGAAACTGAACTGCTAGCAACCATTACTTCAAAAAAGGTGATCAACTTTGTTTTAAAGAACATTATCTGCCGATTTGGGGTACCTCAGAAAGTAATCACCGACAATGGAACTCAACTTGAGAGTAGTGAATTCTTGGATTTCTGTGCTAAATACAAGATTAATAAGAGCTTTGCAGCTGTTACTCATCCGCAGGCCAATAGGCAAGTCGAAACAATCAATAAAATTTTGAAGTCAACTATCAAGAAGCGCCTCGAGAAGG
Source organism: Allium sativum (assembly GCA_030737875.1). NCBI lineage: Eukaryota > Viridiplantae > Streptophyta > Magnoliopsida > Asparagales > Amaryllidaceae > Allium > Allium sativum. The sequence continues at coordinate 125,949,492 of CM060927.1, read as the reverse complement.
CTAAAGGTGGTTGGGTAGACGAGATTCCTCTTGCACTATGGGCATATCGCACTACTCATAACACTACAACAGGGCACACTCCATTTTCGCTTGCGTTCGGATCTGAGGTTATGATTCCAGTAGAGCTGGAAGTCCCAACTCATAGAAGAATCCACTTCAACCAAGGAGAGAATGAGAAATTGCAACTCGAATCACTCGATTTGCTTGAAGAAAAAAGAAGAGAAGCAGAACTCAAAGTCATTGCACATCAGAGAAGAATAGCTCGCCACTTCAATGCTAAAGTAAAACAGAGAACCTTCCAAGTTGGGACCTTGTTCTGAAAAGAATCATGACAGGAACAAGATTATTCGGACCCAATTGGGAGGGGCCGTATGTGATAAGTCAGAAATTCTCAAATGGCACATTCGAGCTAAAAACGATGGATAGGATCCAACTTCCCAGAGCAAGGTATAGCATACATCTTCGTCATTACTTCGTTTACAAGTTCTTTCATTTTGCAAATTGTAAACATCATGCATTGTAAATACCGTGCAACATTGTTACAAGTTTTGTACGTATTAATGAAAGGGATTGCTTTACTTGACTAAATCGTATATTTGCAAATTCTTATTCACAAGTTGCTCAAATTCGATTGTGACTGCAGGTCCCTTAAAAAGAACGTTGACACGTCTATTACCTAATAGAGCCTGGTAACTGTTACAGCACATCCAAATTGGGATAGCTCAATTGTCTATTGATCAATGCTTAAAACATTATACGTAATAAATATGAAGGTGTGAAGCACAACATAGCAAGATAAAGGATGCCAGGAACTAAACGGTCAAATAATGTGACGTTCAAACTATGAATACGGTTGTGAGTTTCACCAAAGGGGCACTTTCTCAATTGCAAGGTCCACGAACCTAGTTCTAACAAATCGTGGTAAGACCTGATGAATGAACTAGCGTCCGCCCCGTGAAATGATGCAACCCAAAACCAAAGACCTCCCCAAGGGGCACCCAGTTAATCGCTATTGCCATTGATATATGGCCCGAATGCGACAAATACTAGGCCTTTTTAAACCAAAGACCTCCCCAAGGGGCACCCAGTTAATCGTCGGTGCCATTGATATATGGTCCGAATGCGACAAACACTGGGCCTTTATAAACCAAAGACCTCCCCGAAGGGAACCTAGTCGATCATCAGTACCATTTATACATGATCTGATTACGGCAAATCCTGGATCCAAAAGACCTCTTCAGGGGCATCTGATCAGATGCCAGATCTTCCAAACCGAGCTATTGATTTTGGATCTTCCAAATCCAGTTACTGACAGACTTTAAAGACCCCTTCCTGGGCATCCGACCATAAGCCGGGTTATCCAAATTCGGTTACTGATGGACCCAAAAACCTTTTCGAAGGCGCCCTAAAAATTCTATAAGTGGCTAAATCATTCAGTCACAACGAATAACGGGTTTACAAATACCTCTCTGGAGGCACGAAAAACAAGACCTCTCCGGGGGCGTATGTTCGAATCTAATCTCTAAAGGGATTGGATTGTCAAGACAACGAGAATCACGATTTAATATAATAAAGTTTAAAACCTCTCAAGCAGGGGCATGAAAATAGAAATTCATACTCACAAAAATGTAAGGGCTGGATCAACTAAAAGTGGAAACCTTTGATAATGATTATGCCAAGAAATTCTAAAATGTCAAGGGCACATGACCAAAAGATTCCAAATGAAGTTGATCGCAAGATGTCATGCCCAACCTTCAAATATTATGAGTGATTATGGAATGGGGGCATTACCATCGCATTAAAGAAATTTAATAAATAATGCTCACTTAAACTTACCACAAACTCGTCACAATCTTATATTGAAGGTTTAGCATTTGCAAGGATTGCTTCGGCCAACAAAGTTGAACCTTGAAATGGCTAAGGCAAACTTAAAAAATTTGATACTGTGATAAGCACAAAGGTGGCTATTCATGGAAAAGAAGTCTCAAAGGTTTCCTCGGTCGAAATTAAAGTAATTCAGCAAAGTTGGTTAAGTAAGTCCAGTTAGTAATGGTTCATGGCTACAACCGACAAACCAGTTTACAAAACATATCACGAGATCATTTTAATACCAAATATTGCAATAACAAATGACTTGTAGCATATTGTAAGCATGAGAAGAAAATAGATGTGGAATGCAAAACAAGAAGATACAACAAAGCTAAAAATAAAAGCTTAAGTACGGAAGGCAGAACACAATCTCATTTCAGCAACACAGAACCAGATAATTGAATAACAAATCACGAGTCACAAAGTCACGAATCTAACGTAGAAATTTCAAACATATGGTATCATAAAGGAGCAAGCGGGGACTGACACCCGCATATACAACCAGCCTGAATACAGCATATAAAAGAGAACAGTCAAGAAGCAAAATAATCTGGTCTTGAGTACTACTTCTTCCTGTCACTTGACCTTAGAGTTGGTTTATTGAGAGGAGGAGGAGGAGTCTCTGCCACATCGCTTGGATTTTCTTGAGATGATAAAGTGATAGCTTTCGTATCCTAGATAGTATGTTTCTTCTTCTTCTTGTGCTTCTTAGATGATGAGGACTTAGCAGCTTTCTTTCCTCTACACTTAGCGACATCTTTCGGGCCTTCGTCTATTCTCGTGGCTTCAGGATCATCACTAAGAATGCAATCAACATTTTCTAGGTTGGAGAGCGCACTGATTTTAGCTTCTTGTGATCTGAGAACTGTAATGACAAGTAAGGATGTATCACTAGGGGGAGGGGGAGTGATAACGGAAGCAAGGGGAATAGTCATCAGGGCTGAGTCAGTTATAGTGGCTTTAAATACCATTGCTTTGCCTATAATGGGAGAAGACAGGGGTGAAATTAAACCTAGATTATGGAAGTAATGAGCATAAGAGGCAAGAAACCTAGGCGAATCAAAAATGGATTCTAAGTATGACACAGTATAGTCAATTTCGATTTTACCCGCATTTAGAAGGTTTTACTGGACATTTCTCTACTGAATTCTCCAGTTTTCTATGTTTTTGTCATCACCTTCATCGTCCCCATCATGTTCCTATGTAATGTCTCTATAACAATATGCTCTTTAGTACCTACATATTTCTCTGTTAAGGTAACAGGAGCAGTCACATGAATTTGTGAGCTAGAAGCTTCAATAGTTGCAGAATCAATGAGAGGAGCAATGTTAGTGGGACTCTGAACCTTCTCCCTCGAGGTACCAGCCCTGTCATTCGCTAACTGGACTTTTCCCTTAGCTAGAGCCTTCTTGGATCTATCATCTAAAAGTTCATTAATAAGATCATCCTCGCTGCGATCGTCACCGTTGGTTTTAAATATTTGTTCCCAAACAAGTGCTAAAGTGGTTGGGAAGGTGTCTCCTAAGTAATGCAAACTCTCGCGACTCATAACACTGTAAACGTAAAACCGGAATATGTTGGCCTCAGCCTCATCCATAGCCTTTTGATGAGTTTCTTCAGCAATTTTCTTATCTTTCTCAAGAGATTCAACCTTGGCTAATAGAGTATGATTGGAAGACCTCATGGAATCAATATTTTCTCTAAGTTGAGTAGCCTACTTCCGATATCGTGTGGAGAAGTCTTTTTCTACAGACAATGTAGCTTCATCATTGCTTTTGGCAGTAAGAGCTTCCTTTCTTTCTGCTTAGCAGCTTCAAGCTCATCTCTGAGTTTCTTATTTTCTGTATCCAACTCCTCGAGTTCTGCAATTCTTTTGTTAAGAGAAGTGATGGTGGCATCACGAAAATCTAAGACTTCCTCCCATTTAGCTCTAACACTCTCCGAAGCTGTGATCTTACCGAGATTAACATCATTACGCTTTTGAAGATCGTCACCGAATTTATTCCACCTGTACAGCTTCTTCCTAGCATTGTCCCAGACCATACTTAGCTTCGTGTCAAGTTGGATGTTAGCATTGTCAAGTTGAGTATACATTTGCCTTATCATGACATCTGCTTCATCTGCTATGTTGTCAGCATCAGTCGGATTTACACCACGATCCAACATAACCCCTTTCAAATTCCAATATGGGAATCGTTCAGAGAGAGAAGCACGTACTGGTTCGGGATCGTAACGAGGCTTATGAATGATCGAATGGATTTCAGCAGGAGGACCAAGGGGACTATAAGATGGAGCCGATCGGGGTTTAATAGGAAGCTTCTCCAATCGGGGATGTTTGTGTGAGCCACCTATCCCTTGATCATCACTTCCTTGCTTCTCTCCACGGCCCTCCTCATCAGGAGTATCTTCCCTAAGCCAAGCACGTATTCTTCTTTCCTTATCCTCTTACTCGCGTATCTTCCGCCTTTGCTCTTCATTCAAATCTGGTTCTGATACATGCGAAGGCTTGTGAGAAGACTTCAGAGGAGGAGGAGGGTGAGGTTGTTTGGAATGATGCGATGGTCACAAAGGATCATATTGTAAAAGATACTTTGGATTGAGTGCTTTGCGTTTTCTCTTGAAATCTGACCTGAAATATGACGAACGTTTCCCATGCATATTCGAATCTGAAAAAAGATAAAAGCAAAGTTTCAGTACTTGAATTATAAAGTACTGGGGCAAATCGTAAAAGCTGTAAAGGAGTTTTAAAGCATATGTGCATTTGACATGTTCTCGAAACTGTTACTACTTGACGAACCAATTCTTTTAGTTGGATCTACGGAGATTCCTGGAGACATGAGATATTTTCCTGGCCGAGTAGTGGCGACATCCTTTATTCCGGTTTTTATGGTTTGAGGATCAAGAGGTTGGGAAACGATATCGCCCTGCTAAGGTACTTAGCGGAGTTGAGATCACCTAAATTGTCGAATGTACCTACAGAACCCTCTTCTGTTACATTCTCAATAAAAGGATCCTCGATCATGGTTTCAGTATATGGGTTCACCTCTAGTATGGTTTCACCTTCCCCAGCATGCCTGGTTTCATGAGCAGAACCTCGGGTATCACCTTCTTTACCATCTTTCCCAGTCTTCTCAGTTTCTGATGCAGGATTAGGAATTCTGCCTTCTTTCTCAACCGGGTCAGTAGAGGTTAAAATATCCTTGCCTTTACATTGGTTAAGAGTTTCATCTTCATTGGAAGCCATTTCTGATGGAGACATACTATCACCAAAAGGTTCATAACACTTTTTCAGAGCAAGATCAACAGTTTGGTCTTGAGTCTCGTTATCACCACCGGAAGTACCAATGTCTGATTCTGCAAGGTTAGGTTTAGGAGTCGAAGACCCAGCTTTAGAAGGAAACTTCCTCAAAGGATGTAGTAATTCATATTGATGAAGGGTTGCTTCAGTAATTAAAACTTTCCTACTTTTCCTAGCCTCGTCAATGTCTTTCAAGGTTTTGAATACGGCCTTGAGTGGGGCAGATGCTTTGTTATCCTTAATTCGGGTTGGGACAACTGAAGTTAAAAGAAAGAGTATTGAAGAACTGTTATTTAAATAAAGCAAGATAAAACTACCCACAGAGTGTGTTTACCTCCTTCTGTCCAATTCCCCGAAAGGTTTCAAGACAATGAACGAAGAAAAACTCAGTTAAATACCCCGTAACACTTTCTGGTAAAAAGGTTATAAGTCTGTGGTCCCTTGCACCCTCAACATGTACAATATATGAGGTGTCTTTCCTTTTCCTAAATGAGCAAAGATAGCAAATATCTGGAAAAGTCGGTTCATGCTCCTTAACTTGCATAAAAAGGATATAAAGCCCTAGCAAGATAGTATAACCATTCGGATGAAATTGAAAAGGAGCGATGGCTAGATGGTTTAGGATTGTTTTTATGAAAGGGTTAAAAGGAGGAACACCGCCACCTGCTAGCATAAAACGATTTACAATTACATATCATGTCGGAGGTTGATAAGCAAATATGCCCTCGCTTGGAAAAATTGCATCTGTAATAGGAATGCCGAATTGAATACATAATTGCTCATAATGATCCTAGTCCAATGAAGTAAGCGTCTTTCCGCCAGTAAACTCACTAAAGGAACAGATTCTGGAAAAGATTGATGGATAGCAGATTCCGTGGAAACATCGGCTTGGGCAGATGATGTCCCCTCAGTATGAACACATGTTTTCTGCCTAGTAGACATTCTACAAAAACAATCTTGTTTATAAATGAATCACAGATAGGAAGCAAGTTCAAATTCATGCATTACAAGGATTAGAGGTTTAGATTCAAGTGCAAAAGCTTAGGCCGTCTATGATCTTCTAAGGTTTAGGTCGTTCTGAGCCTAGGTCGTTCTGCGGTCTAAGGAGTTGAGTTTGCAACCTAAATGTTTGTTCATTCAAACGAGCTAGAAACCTAGGTCGCCATAACTACTCGAAGCAATTAGGTCGTTTTTGATGAATTATGGCATTAAGTTGTGATAACGGGCTAAGACTTGGATCACCCTAACAACCCAAGTTTGAACTCATTGTAACTACTTAAACTAGGTTCATTTCAATGACCTAAGGCATAAGTTCGAGAAAACATTTAGCTCGTAAACACTCATGTTTGCATTAATGACAAAGACCCCCAACTATTTCGCGACCTAGGGCTCAGGGTCATGACAGCGACCTTATGACTATGTTTTGAGCAATATAAAACATTTGATTGGTGAGAACAATTTAAGGTCTGAGCCTTGATGACATGGGTCGTTCCAGTAAGTTGGGATATTAGGATTCTTTAATTTCTTAAATCTTTGAGTTGATTGGTTATAATTAAAGGTGTTGGATCGTAATAACGACCCAAAATTTAGTTCGCTCTGGCGACCTAAGTGTAGCTCGTAACCACGATCTAGGTCCTAACCTACGATTGGTTCACGACCTAGGGCTCAAAGTCATCATAGCGACCAAAAAACCAATTGTTACTCCTACGATCTAAATCGTTTCATAGTTTGACGACATGAGATAAGTTTGAGCAACAAAGGACTATTCCAGCTTAGTGTAACTTCAAAAATGCGTCACACTCGTCAAGACAGAGACATATATTAATCATGAAAACTGTTACATGCAATCAAGGTTACAAAACACATTTTTGCAATTGAATCACATGAATATACAGTCTCTTTTAACAATACCATGAACAATTCAGAATCATATAAGGGTTTTGAATAACCAAGCCCCGAATTCAACACAAAACATCTCATACAATTGGAAATCCCCAAATAAGATTCGAAAAATCCTCAAAATCAAGAAAAACAAGGTGAAATCAGACCTGACCTTAATTGGGAGTTATTCACAATGACTCTTCAAGAAGCTTTGTATTCGCGAGAACGGGCCTTAAGAGAGATTGAATCGCCTTAAATTAAGCAGTTGGTCAGATTCATTGAGCTCGAAATTTCGAGAGGAATGCAAGGCTTGATTGATATTTTCTGAATTTGAGGCGCCGGCTGGAAGTTGGACTAATTTTCAGGAGTGATCTACAATTAACGAGTTGTCTCCAGAAGCTTAAAGAGGAAGGGCAATCGATATGACGGTCTAAACGTGTATATAGAGAGGTACAAGCTAGAACGCACCAAGACTGAGATCTTCAAAAAAACCCGTAGTGATCTGCTAATGGCACGAAAACTAACCAGCGGAATAGGCCCGGAACGACCTAAAATTTTGAGTACACTAAAAACCTAAGGCAATCCAAGGCTTAACACGGCCTAGCATTAAATACAAGAAAAGGCGACCTAACACATGTCAAAATTATCTAAGTCGAAGCCTGTATTATTTCCAATAATTAGAAACTTCTAAGGGAAAATGTTAAACCATAAAATATGGCTTAGAAGTATAAAGCATAGTTGGGTCGCACTCACAAAACGATGTTGGGTCGTGAGTCATTAGCTTGTAAAGGAGTGCTTATTTAAATCATTTTGTACCTTAGACCATTCAAGGGATTTAGGTCGTCGGGCATCTTCAGGTCGTCCCGCTTCTTAGACCGCCAAGCTCCTTGAGTCATCATGCTCCTTAGCCCACTAAAAGCTTTTTGGGTCGTCCTACAAGTCTCAGGTCGCGCCACCATTATACACAAAATATTTGGACCGCTCCGTCTTGCTTTAGCCCGTTCTGCATAAGCCTAGATCGTTCCGCACCAATTTAGCACGTTTCGCCTTAGGCCAGGCTAGTTTAGATCGTAAAACACGAGTATGAGGCCCTTTGGGTCGGCCGACGGCCTAAAGGAGGCTCAAGATAATTACCAAACTGCAACCTGGCTTGAATCTCACCTATAAATACCCCCCTCATTCCTTCATTGGGGGGAGCGAATTTTATGACCCCAAAGGGCTGCCCAATTATTTCCAAAGCATTTCTAAGTGATTTCTATCTCTCTTAACACCTTCATTTGAAGATCAAACATGAAGTTCATCATGAAATAAACCAAAAGTGATCAAGCTTCTTAGAGATCAAAGATTCTCCACCATACTTCTTTTATGTTATGGAATTCGCTTATTTCTCCACTGATTTGTGTTGACCAAAGTGATGCTATTGTGTAATGAACAATATGAATGTACTTTTGAGTGATCCTAGACCTGTAACTCTTGAATTGAAAATGGAAATTGCTACTCGAGTGGATGTAGATATTCCTTAAGATTGAACCACTATAAAATTTGTGTCTCTTTACTTTTGTTGTGATTATGGCCTCTTTTCTTACCGATTGGTGAAGTGCAATTTCCGCACCATTGGTGTTGAGATCTAATTTGGATTTTAACATTTGTTATCATCAAACAAAAATTATACTATTATATTTAACAGACTTTGATTAGATGTAACTGAAAGTAGGGGCGAAGCTTTCAAAAAGAGATCAACATGCAGTGAGCGATCTTTTCAAGCTTCGGATTTTCGGTTCTTGTCAATCTCTTGCTGATGTAGTAGATTGATCTTTGGACATGATCTTCTTTGCGCACAAGCGCAAAGCTAATCAACTGCGTCGAAATAGCCAAATAGATAAATAAGTCTTCATGGTCCACAGATTTTGGTAGGATATGTAGTTGTTCCAACTGATTCAGAAGGTCCTCAAATACGGCGATGCATTCCGATGTCCATGCAAAGTTGCGCTTCCCTTTCCTGATCAAGTCAAAGAAAGATCTGCAATAATCGATTGATTTTGAAATGAATCGACTTAGGGAATCCACTTTTCTATTTAAGCTCTAAACATGTTTGATGTTCTTTGGAACTTCGATTCCCCGATTAGCTTCGATTCTTTCTAGACTAGCTTCGATTCCTCGTGAATTGATGATGAAATATAAGAATTTTCCCGAGTGAATGCCAAAAAAGCATTTCAAGGGATTGAGTTTAATGCCATATTTGTGGACAACACTAAACATCTCCATGAGGTCGTTGACATGGTCATTAAGCAGTCGTGTTTTCACGAGTCGTCCAAGTTAACTTCCATGGATCTTCCAATTTGTTCTTTGAACATTCAGTTGACTACCATTGATAGGCGACTCTAGCATTATTGAAACTAAAGGGCATGACAACATAGTAGTATAGCCCATGGTCGATGATAAATGAAGCGTCCTCCTAATCGGGAATATATATTGTAATTTGATTATAGTCCGAGTACGCATCCATTAAGGAGAGAAACTGGTGACCTATAGTAGAATCAATAAGTCAGTCAATCTTTAGAAGCAGAAGCTACCTTTTGGGCATGCATTATTCAAGAAAAATAATCGATGCATGTCCACTATTTCTCTTTCAATTTCTTGACTAAGACCAGGTTGGAGGCACATTCTGGATAGAGGGCATCTAAGATAGAACCATTGTCGAGTAGCCTATCCACCTCCTTTCTGAGTGTTGTTGATCTTTCTAATCCCAATATTTGGCATTTATGTTCCATGGGAAGGTACTTTGGATCGTTACCATGCATTTAACAAGCGATTTTTGGGTAAATGCCACTAATATCGGAGTGAGTCCAAGAAATACATCCAAATTGCTCCATAGAAAGTCCCCAAGTTCTTCCTTGATAGCTAGTTGGAGCTAGGATCCAACTTTCATGCCAAGAGACGGGTAGGTAGGGTTGATCGCGACATCAATAGTTGGTTCCACTATAGTAGCACTTTCGTACCCATGCTCTTCGTCCTTCCATTGATCAAGATCCTGGGAGAGACGACTATGGTGTTTGATTAATGTTTTAAACTTTGGTGGCTGCTATGCACTAAGGCTTTTGGTGCTGTTTTTCGTCTCCATACCCTTTCCTATCTCCTCGTTAATGGCGTCTTTCCACTTGGTAAGGTAGCAGGCTCTTGCTACAACTTGGTCGTCCCGGATTGTTCTCATCCCATTAACTATTGATAACTTCATGAGGAGGCACTAAGGCGCCATGAATTCTCGGAACTCGGTGAGGGATAGTCATCCGCGGAAAACGTTGTGCAGGACGGGAAGTCGATCACGACGAAGGTGAGGATCTTGACCAGACTTCCATCCTCATCTCCGAGTTGCACCAGCAGCTCTACAAGACCGACTGGTCGGTTGAAAGCATAATTGAATCTATGGAAAATAGCCTTGCATGGCTTTAGATCTCTAGCCTCAAGCTTCATTTGATCGTAGGAATGTTTGAAGATAATGTTCATAGAACTCCTTGAGTCGATGAGGGCTTTCTTAACATAGGCCGGACCTATATATGTGACATGTGGATCAGTGGTGGGGATATCGATTGTCGTAGAATCCATCTTCCAGAAGGATATGTCATCCCTCATAGTCTTTTGTGGCTTTGCCGGGACTAACTTGTCTACAGAAGTGGAGCATGTTTCCTGGTTTGTGAGCTTGATGGAATTGGTGTATCCTTGCATACACCAATAGCTCTCGTTTGCGGGATAAGGTCCACCACAAATAGTATTGATCACGATACCCCCTAAGGAGCTCTCGGATTAGACGGCGTAGGTGCCACTTATATTTAAGGAGGTGTGAGCATTGAAAGACCCGCGGCTGCTTCCTTAACTGAAGGATTTTGGGAATACTGTTCGATGAATTTCTCACAAATGAGCTTATCGATAGCGTCCCGAAAGTTTCGACAGTCTTTGTGTTGTGGCTGAATATATCATGGAATCTACCATATTTGTCAGATTTTTATCTTTGTCAGTAGATTCCCTCGAAGCAGGCTTCTTGCACTGCATCTTATTGCAGTTCTCAAGACATAATGTCTCCTACTGAGAGTCCAGTGGAGTATAGACCTTGTAAGTGGGGAATCGGTCGTGCTTCTTGGTGTCTTTTTCCAGATGGTTGCGGAACCCAACTTTGCCGTACGGCTTGGGTTTGAACTAAGCAATCCCTTTACGCTTATCGAAGCTTTTTCCAACATTCTTGGCTTTGGCGTTGTCTTGAGCAGAGTCTTAGTATAGGTTGTTGGGGTGCCCAGCTCAAGCAACCATGTTCCTACGCGCTACTTCCAGGCAGAAGAACAGATTTTCCTTCTCATAAAAAACTTTAAGAGACTTGGGTTGTTTTCTATCGATCCAAGCTATAATGGCCATCCTCCACCAACGTTGCTCATACAACCTAATACTGGCACCTGATCGATGAAGAATGGTAGTTAGCGGAAAGAAATGGAAAGAAAAAAGGAAAGATGAAAATAGAAGAGAAGAGAAAGAAACAAAAGAACAAGATACTAATACAATCGTACATCTCACACGCAAGCATTAGATAGAATATAATAGAAATCATATATATAAAATAGGCGAGACAATAATAGCTATATAATCAGAGTACATAAAAGATAATTATAATCACCTATAAACTATCTCATAAAAGTAACCAACACCGTATTGTCTCCATAGTGTTGCACAACAGGATAATCAGTAATAAAAATGTAATACAAAAAGACGCCACCGCTTGCTAATCCACCTATGCAGCTTCAGATAATATCCACATTTGCTACCAAGTCTACTCATTGTTGTGTTTGATGAGCACCCAAGGTACTAAGAGGGAACATAAAACATTAAGTCGGACAACAGTTTGGTGTGAGTGATAAATGAATCTAAAAAACTGTAAAACTTGAAATAGTATATGGTAAAGATGGTATGAAAAATCATACCTGACCTGTCCCTGCACCCTCAGAGTCAGCACATATAATAAAATGGTATATGATACTCAAACAACATAAATATGTACTTCTCAGAATAGGATTCCCAATCCTCCACTCCTCTTCAGTATCCTAAGGTGATAGTCTACCCAAAGAAATCAGGGATATAACATGCAAAGCAACCATAACATCTATTAAACAATATCCTAGCTATCACCATCTAAAGCCTTGAATCCATTGATATTCCTGTAACTGGTATATGCCATCCATCAAGGGCAAATGGAAAACATGGGACCTAGATATACTGCCGGTCCCATGTATGTTTGTCTTCTCAAGGCAACTAGATCACTTCCTAAGCGATCCAAGACACACGATCTTCTAGATCCTAATGGGTGTGTCCCCATGATAGCTCTACTCTTAGTCTGCTAGAATCCTCCAAACTATCAATGATTCCTTTGCACTTTTAATCATATGAGCAATCCAAAACTTTTTTTTATGTTGAGTCCCACTCCAGTTAGTCTATTATCCCCGACCTCGTGCCATCCTAAACTGCCTATCACATCCTCCTTCGACCACTCTGTCTAAGTTCACAATAGAAGGATATACACATCCAAAGAGTATTACTTCCACGCCGTGGAAGTGATTTATGAATCATAGCCTCCAAAACCACCTTGGAGATCTCATCACACAATTTTGGGGGTTGCATTATCTGTCTCTATGAAACATTGGCCATGTTTCGCATCAAAGCCACCTAACGAAGAACAATCATCTCGAAAAACGACCATCGAACAATTCCTTATATCATGCTCCTCGAAACCACATCGACGTCAACATCAAATTTTCCAAAACGACCAACAACAATAGTATTCGATATTGATCACTTCATAGCAATTGATAATGACAACTTAGATCGTGTGCTTAACCAAAATTGGTTAAATACATGTAACAACCCGCATTCTACGCATCAGAGGATCGTAGAATATTTATTTCTTTCCCATATGAAGTCGTATGGTCATATAACCTTGGGAAACAACAACTAGAGTCATTTCCCATGTTCATGATTATTGCCGATTTTTAAATGACCATTTTGCCCCTAACGGATCTTGTTTCGGCCATAACTTTTGATTGGAAAGGAATTTTGACCTGAAACCACTTCCAATAGATTAGTTTGATGGTTTACCTTTCCGTAGAGTGGTCACATGTGAGAAACGGACTTACCGTTTGGGAGATATGGCTGAAATAAGGTTTAGAAGGTCAACAAACCGCTTAACCGGGCCAAAGTAGGGTGATTAGTGAATGGGACCATAACCCATTTCGGGATTAGGGTTAAGGGGAGGCTGAAAAGAGTTAGGTTTTCATCCCATTTCAGTTTTCTATCCTCCGCTTACCTCTAAGAAACCCTAAAAATGGCCTCCAACCTCTAAATCACCTCCAAATCACTTTCAACTTGAAGATTGGGCTTAGCAACATCAAATCAAGAGAGATCAACACCAAATCAACATTAGAGTTGCTGTTTAACATTGATATTCACGTCCAAACAGAGAATCATTTCGGTTTGAGGTTTTATTTGTGGCTAAGGTGAGTGATTTGCATAGTTCCTCACTAATTATGGCCAATTAAGGGTAATTAGTGTAAATTATCGAATTTAAACATGATAAAATTCTGGAAAAATATTTATAAAATTCAAAATAATGTTTTAGACCTCTGATATGAATTTGGGTTAATTTGGTTAAGTTTTGCTAATTATATCATTAGTTTCACCTAAACATGCTTAAGGGAAAATATGGGGTTTTGGCTATGTTTGATCCATTTTAACCTATCATATTGATAGTTTGTGTTTGAGGTCACTTTTACTTGTTGCTATGACTTTGTGGTATGCTTTGTGGTTGATTAGAATATTTAGAATGGTCGAAAACGCCGTCGAGTGGCGTAAAATGCTCGCTAGAAAAGTTGCAGAAAAACAGTGCCGGCTTTTGGATCGGATCAGATGGATGGGCTCGGACCGGAGCGGACTGAGCAAAGTATCACCGAACCGAACCGAAGCTTGACACAAGAGAGAGTGGAAAAAAGGAAGGCCACCATTATTTGAACCGGATCGGATCGGCTATAGAGACCCAAACCAAATCAATGCTAGACTCTTCCCCATGATCCACCAGAGCACCCGATCCGAACCGCCAGGAGGACCCCGACCCGAACCGGTGGTAGCGACTGGACTTGGAAGTTACAACCCGACCCGGTGTGCCTTGGAGGAGCCCGAACCGTTAGCAGGTGAAGATCACGACCCGACCCAGATGGGGTATTGAAGGCCTAACCGAACCGATGGACAAGGGAAGATCCGAACCGAACCGGTGATGACCAATAACCCGAGATGCAAAGGTTGTCCAAATGGGAAGTTAGAGCTCAGGATCCAGTTGGGAACCAATGAGTTCACTTCATGGTTGGGCTTTGCTGCGAGACGTGTGCTAAGGAGTTGTCGACGTTCATAACTTCGATTCACAACTGAAAATGAATGATGGGCTACTTATCAGTGCAGTAGAGTCACTATGACTCGAGGGGCAAGGTGCTGTTAGCAAGACTACGTTATCAGTGCAGTAGAGTCATTATGACTTGAGGGGCAAAGTGATCGAAGTAAGACTATGGGCCAGCGCAGATGGGGTGAATAACTCCATGGGGCAAGTGGACATAGTGAAGGATTATTGGCTATGTATCAGTGCAGTGAAGCCATTTATGACTTCATGGGGCAAGGTGATCATAGCAAAGTATTGAGGTGATCGAAGTGGTGAATATTGTATGCTTCACGCACTTGAGTGAGAGATGTGAGGATGGTTGCTATGCTTGATTGTTTGCCATCACTATGACATGCACACCCCCATCCTCGTTATCTATACACCATTTGAAATAGCACCTTAGAGTGTTATACAGTATGTAGAGCTAACTCTTTGGTTGCAGGTCCAGGTTCAGGTATGGTCTAGTATACCTGTTATTGTTCTATTTAGCTGCTTATTGCTCATACCAGACTTTTTGTCTGACCCAGAGTTTTATGTCTCTTCTTATTACTCTGGGTGCTCACACGAGCAGACTAGAGACAGGTTTGCTGGTGATGCGCGAGTAGCTGATTCGGAGGCGAGCAGGAGGCTTGCACGTATGATATATAGATATTCTCCCTGTGTCGTTGGTGGTCGCAACTTGGGCATTTGTAGTGTACCTTCCTTTATCTTGCTTTTTCTTTTTGAGACAGTTTGAAAAGTTGTAATAATGTTGGCTTTGGATCATAAGCTGTATTTGGATTTTCCGCTGCTATGTTAGTTTATTTTCAGCTTATGCACTGTCTCACCTGTTTTATGTCAAGTATGTTGTTATTATATTTTATCCTATGCGCTTTGAGACATTCTACAGGTTCTTTGTTGTTTCTTCTTCTTCTTTCTTTTCTTCTGACGACCGTCCTGTGCTAACTGGACATGTGTACAGCGCACCTTCGGAGTAAATGTCGGTTGGTGCGGGGCGGGCTGTCACATTTGGTATCAGAGCTCTAGGTTGCGTAGTTAACCTAGGGAAAGACACTAGGGAGAGATAGTACGTATATGAGAGTGCGTATTTGTGATTATTTTGATTTTCAAAAACTATATATATATAAACCATTAGTAGTATAAGAATGAAGTCGTACTGCACTAGCACTACTATGGGGTCGTTAATCGTTTTCTCTTTGCATATTGAACGATGAGTCGAGACACCAGGGGTGCTGGTAGAGGGACCAATCATGGGAATGCTTCTGACATGAGGACAATGTTCACTAACTTCATGAGGGAGATGCTTAGGGATGTTCAGGGAGCAATTCCCAATCCCGGAAATGGTGGTGGTCCAGTAGTGCAGGCGCCTAGGGTCGATTTCGCCAAGTTGTGCAAGGATTACACTAACCTTGGTGGGAAGCCGTTCCATTGAACGGAGTCAGCCACAGATGTTCAGGATTGGTTGGATAGCTGTGATCGTATCTTCGACGACTTGGGTATCGAGGATGCGATGAAGAGAAGGCTAGCGTCTCGTAAGCTGCAAGGGCGAGCGATGAATTGGTGGAATGCCATTAGATTAGCTACCCCAGAAGATCAGGTTACTTGGGATCAGTTCAAGGCTCGCTTTAGCGAGAAGTTCATTCCAGCTGCCCAGAAGTCAGTGTTGTTTAAGAGATTCTTGGAACTCAAGCAAAATGGTAGGGCAGTTTCTGACTATATTGCTGAGTTCGACACTTTGTCGAAGTATGGACTATCTCTTATCGATACTCCTGAGAAAAAGAATGAGAAGTTCATTACTGGGTTGGATGGATACTTGGGGGAAAGGCTTATCAACCACATCGATGAGACTTTCGAATCGATTGTGGGGAAAGCTTTGAGATTGGAGAGTCTTTACCCTAAGCCAAAGACTGAGGCTGCATCTGCAGAAGGGCCAAAGCCGCAAGCAAGCGGTGGAGGCAAGAATAACGCTCAGAATAAGAGAAAACAGAACCAATCTAAGGATGGCCAGAAAAAGAGCAAGAAAGATGTTGAGTGCTTCAGCTGTGGTAAGAAGGGCCATTATGCTAAAGAATTTTAGGCCAAGCCAGCGGATAGGAAGTGCTACAACTGTGGCCAAGTGGGACATCATAAGGATAAGTGTCCACAACCTCCTAAAGAAAAGCAGATTGTGAAAGCATATGCTATTGATGTTGTTCCTTCTTCGTCGAATGCCCCAACTGCGGCGGAGAAAGGAAAGAATGTCGTCATTCAAGGTATGCTTTCTATTTATGATGTACCAGTTCGAGTTTTGTTTGATACTAGGGCTTCCCGTTCCTTCATATCTAGTGACCTAGTGGATAGGTTGGGACTGGAACCCGAGATAGTCGATAGACCGTTGGTTGTGACGAACACGATCGGTGGTTCGACTAACCTTAGTATGATTTGCCGAAATTTGGTCTTATCGAGTCATGGATGCATGTTTGTTTGTGATTGCTTTGTTTTGGGCTTTACTGGGTATGGCATTATATTGGGGGTCGATTGGCTCCAAAGATACGGGGTGGTGGTAGACTGTGAGGGCTTTTTGTTGACAGTTAGGCCGGATGATGGGCGGAGGGTAGTGTTTGGTAGTCTACCTAGTGATGGAGTAATGGCTAGTTTTATAAATTCCCTCGACATCCCGCATGATGAGTTGTCAGATGTGCCCGTAGTTGGCCAGTATCCGGACGTCTTCGAGGTGGTGACCGGGCTTCCACCACACCGAGAGATTGAGTTCCGTATTGATTTAGTGAAAGATGCCAGACCTATAGTGATGCCACCAGACCTATAGTGATGCCACTTCGTCGTATGGCACCAAGGGAGCAGCGAGAGCTCGGGGTGCAAGTTAGCGATCTTTTGAAGAAGGGATTTATTAGAAGAAGTGTCTCCGAGTGGGGAGCACCAGTTGTGTTTGCCACTAAGGCAGATGGTTCCCTTCGCTTGTGTGTGGACGATCACGAGTTGAATAAGGTGACGAGGAAGAATAAGTATCCTCTACTGCGGATAGATGATTTGTTTGATCAACTGGAAGGAGCAAGAGTGTTCTCCCAGTTGGACCTCGCGATAGGATTTCATCAGCTCCGAGTAGCAGATGAGAGTGTTTCGAAAACGGCATTTAGGACACCGTCTGGATTCTATGAGTGGTTGGTCATGCCATTTGGGTTGACCAATGCACCATCATATTTCGTGGATCTTATGAATCGGGTATTCAGATATCAGTTGAATAAGTTTGTTCTTGTGTTCGTAGATGATATCCTTGTTTACTCGAGGACAGAGGAGGAACACAAGGGACATTTGAGGATAGTGATGGAGGTGTTGAGGAAACACCAATTGAAAGCAAAGTTTTCTAAGTGTCACTTCCGGAGGAGGGAAGTGAGATTCTTGGGCCATGTTGTTTCAGAGAATGGTATTACCGTGGACCCTGCGAAAGTGGCCACGGTACAGGACTGGCCTACGCCCAAGAATGCAACAGACATAAGAAGTTTCTTAGGGTTAGCCGGATATTATCGTAAGTTTATCCAGGACTTCTCCAAGATAGCAGCACCGTTGAATCAGTTGACTAAGAAGAATCAGGCCTTCATCTGGGACGGAGTGTGTGAAAATGCATTCAAAAGTCTAAAAGAAAAGTTGACGCGTGCGCCAGTGTTAGTCATTCCTAGAGGGAATAAAGAGATGACGGTATATACGGATGCTTGTGGTACCGGACTAGGTGTTGTATTGATGCAAGGAGGTAGGGTTGTAGCTTATGCTAGTCGGCAACTAAAGCCACATGAGAAAAGGTACCCTACCCATGATTTGGAACTAGCAGCGACTGTGTTTGCATTAAAGATGTGGAGGCATTATCTCTTGGGAGAGAGATTTGAGTTGTTTACCGATCATAAATCGTTAAAGTATCTCTTCTCTTAGAAAGATCTGAATCTCCGTCAGCAGAGATGGTTAGAGTTCTTGGCTTCGTATGATTTTGATGTCGCATATACGCCTGGGAAAGGCAATGCGGTAGCCGATGCCTTGAGTAGGAGACATGCCAGTTTAGGGGCTATGTTTCTTGAATGGAAGCAACTGGAGTATATCGCAGGGTTTGATTTCAGACCGAAGTGCGAATTGGATCCAGAAATGTTAGCTAGTTTGTCGATCAGACCCACTTTGACAGAGCGGAATTGTTCCAGTCAGAGGGACGATCCTAATCTATGGGAAATCATCTCCAAGTTAGAAATGAATATTGACGGTGAGGAGATGAATTTGTATGGGCTTGATCGAGAAGGATGGCTTCGAAAGGATGGAAGACTAGTTGTACCCAACGTGAATCGTTTGAGAGATGAAGTGCTTAGAGAATGTCATCATTCAAAACTGAATATACACCCCGGTGGTGATAAGATGTATTGAGACATGAGACAGACTTACTACTGGGAAGGGATGAAAAGAGACATTGGGAAGTTTATATCCAAGTGCATGAATTGCCAGCTAGTTAAAGCCGAGCAAAAGAAGCCTAGTGGTTTGTTGCAACCATTAGAAATTCCCGAATGGAAATGGGAGCAAGTCTCGATGGATTTCATCGATGGTCTACCAAGGACTAGATCGGGATATGATAGCATTTGGGTAATTGTGGATCGATTGACCAAGAGTGCAAGATTTATACCAGTCAAATCGACCAGAACGGCAGCTAAGTTAGCAGAATTGTATATGAAATGGGTAGTGAGATTTCATGGAGTACCTAAAAGCATTGTGAGTGACCGAGACCCGTTGTTTACTAGTGGGTTTTGGAAGAGCTTACAAGAGGCTCTAGGGTCAGAATTACATCTCAGTACCGCATATCATCCTCAGACCGACGATCAGACGGAGAGGGTGAATCGCATATTGGAAGATCTCTTGAGAGCTTGTATAGTGGATTTTGGTGGAACATGGGATGACCATTTGCATTTAGTAGAGTTTGCATATAATAATAGCTACCAATCCAGTATCGGTACGACTCCATATGAAGCTTTGTACGGAAAACCGTGCAACTCACCATCATGTTGGATAGAGACCGGTGAGAAGTTTATGCTTGGACCAGATGTGGTGAGAGAAACCTCGGACGAGATTAAGATCATTCAGCAACGAATGAAGGCTGCCCAAGATAGGCAGAAGAGTTATGTCGATAAGAGGAGAAGAGACCTAAAATTCTCCGTTGGTGACTTGGTGTTTTCAAGATTTCTCCGTTGAAGAGCGTGATATGATTTGGCAGGAGAGGCAAGTTGGCACCAGGATTTGTTGGCCCATTACCAGTTATCGAACAAATTGGGAATTTGGCATATAGAGTTGACTTACCAGAAAAGATGGCAGGAGTTCACAACGTATTTCATGTTTCCCAACTAAGGAAGCTTGTGTACGACCCAGATTTGACTATTTCACCTGATTAGTTAGAGGACTTCGAAGTGGAACCCGAGGCGGTTGGGAACCGCAAGCCGGTTCGTATTGTCGAGCACGATACGAAGCAACTTCGAAGGTAGGCGGTGAAGATAGTCAAGGATCAGTGGGGCGAGAACGAAAATGACTGTACTTGGGAGACAGAGGAGAGCATTAGGAAGACGTATCCAGAACTCTTTGTCTGGTAAGATTTACTTTGCGATTTAGTTATTCAACATGCTAAGATAGACTTGTTTTGCATGTTTGGTTGTTGTTTTATGGTTGATAGGCATGCGGGATCCTTGTGTGTGTTTTGATTAGGAAATTTCGGGGGCGAAATTTCTTAAGGGGGGGAGAATGTAACAACCCGCATTCTACGCATCGGAGGAACGTAGAATATTTATTTCTTTCCCATATGAAGTCGTATGGTCATGTAACTTTGGGAAACAACCATTAGAGTCATTTCCCATGTTCATGATTATTGCCGATTTTTAAATGACCGTATTGCCCCTAGCTGATCTTGTTTCGGCCATAACTTTTGATTGGGAAGGAATTTTGACCTGAAACCACTTCCATTAGATTAGTTTGATGGTTTACCTTTCCGTAGAGTGGTCATATGTGAGAAACAGACTTACCGTTTGGGAGATATGGCTGAAATAAGGTTTAGAAGGCCAACAAACCGCTTAACCGGGCCAAAGTAGGGTGATTAGTGAATGGGCCCATAACCCATTTCGGGATTAGGGTTAAGGGGAGGCTGAAAAGAGTTAGGTTTTCATCCCATTTCAGTTTTCTAGCCTCCACTTACCTCTAAGAAACCCTAAAAATGGCCTCCAATCTCTAAATCACCTCCAAATCACTTTCAACTTGAAGATTGGGCTTAGCAACATCAAATCCAGAGAGATCAACACCAAATCAACATTAGAGTTGCTGTTTAACATTGATATTCATGTCCAAACAGAGAATCATTTCGGTTTGAGGTTTTATTTGTGGCTAAGGTGAGTGATTTGCATAGTTCCTCACTAATTATGGCTAATTAAGGGTAATTAGTGTTAATTAGCAAATTTAAACATGATAAAATTCTGGAAAAATATTTATAAAATTCGAAATAATGTTTTAGACCTCTGATATGAATTTGGGTTAATTTGGTTAAGTTTTGCTAATTATATCATTAGTTTCACCTATACATGCTTAAGGGAAAATATGGGGTTTTGGCTATGTTTGATCCATTTTAACCTATCATATTGATATTTTGGTGTTTGAGGTCACTTTTACTTGTTGCTATGACTTTGTGGTATGCTTTGTGGTTGATTAGAATATTTAGAATGGTCGAAAACATCGTCGAGTGGCGTAAAATGCTTGCTGGAAAAGTTGCAGAAAAACAGTGCAGGCTTTCGGATCAGATCGGATGGATGGGCTCGGACCGGAGCGGACTGAGAAAAGTATCACCGAACCGAACCGAAGCTTGACACAAGAGAGAGTGGCAAAAAGGAAGGCCACCATTATATGAACCGGATCGGATCGGCTATAGAGACCCAAACCAAATCAATGCTAGACTTTTCCCCACGATCCACCAGAGCACCCGATCCGAACCGCCAGGAGGACCCCGACCCGAACCGGTGGTAGCGACTGGACTTGGAAGTTACAACCCGACCCGGTGTACCTTGTAGGAGCCTGTACCGTTAGCAGGTGAAGATCACGACCCGACCCAGATGGGGTATTGAAGGACGAACCGAACCGATGGACAAGGGAAGATCCGAACCGAACCGGTGATGACCAATAACCCGAGATGCAAAGGTGGTCCAAATGGGAAGTTAGAGCTCAGGATCCAGTTGGGAACCAATGAGTTCATTTCATGGTTGGGCTTTGCTGCGGGACGTGTGCTAAGGAGTTGTCGATGTTCATAACTTCGATTCACAACTGAAAATGAATGATGGGCTACTTATCAGTGCAGTAGAGTCACTATGACTCGAGGGGCAAGGTGCTGGTAGCAAGACTACGTTATCAGTGCAGTAGAGTCATTATGACTTGAGGGGCAAAGTGATCGAAGTAAGACTATGGGCCAGCGCAGATGGGGTGAATAACTCCATGGGGCAAGTGGACATAGCGAAGTATTAGTGGCTATGTATCAGTGCAGTGAAGCCATTTATGACTTCATGGGGCAAGGTGATCATAGCAAAGTATTGAGGTGATCGAAGTGGTGAATATCGTATGCTTTACGCACTTGAGTGAGAGATGTGAGGATGGTTGCTATGCTTGATTGTTTGCTATCACTATGACATGCACACCCCCACCCCCGTTATCTTTACACCATTTGAAATGGAACCTTAGAGTGTTGTACAGTATGTAGTGCTAACTCTTTGGTTGCAGGTCCAGGTTCAGGTATGGTCTAGTATACCTGTTATTGTCTTATTTAGCTGCTTATCGCTCATACCAGACTTTTTGTCTGACCCAGAGTTTTATGTCTCTTCTTATTACTCTGGGTGCTCACACGAGCAGACTAGAGACAGGTTAGCTGGTGATGCGCGGTTAGCTGATTCGGAGGCGAGTAGGAGGCTTCCACGTATGATATATAGATATTCTCCCTGTGTCGTTGGTGGTCGCTACTTGGGCATTAGTAGTGTACCTTCCTTTATCTTTCTTTTGCTTTTTGAGACAGTTTGAAAAGTTGTAATAATGTTGGCTTTGGATCATAAGCTGTATTTGGATTTTCCGCTGCTATGTTAGTTTATTTTCAGCTTATGCACTGTCTCACCTGTTTTATGTCAAGTATGTTGTTATTATATTTTATCCTATGCGCTGTGAGACATTCTACAGGTTCTTTGTTGTTTCTTTGTCTTCTTTCTTTTCTTCTGACGACCGTCATGTGCTAATTGGACATGTGTACAGCGCACCTTCGGAGTAAATGTCGGTTGGTGCGGGGCGGGCTGTCACAATACACATCAATGATAATGTCCGATATCTGTTTGGAAATCCATGCCTGCCATTGCATTGATTCTCCGTAGTAAGATCCACCATCAAATCCCAATACTGCTCCGTACTCTGGTCTGTCACCATGCTCCGATGCATATTCGTTTTTCAACTAGGTTACACTTTCTAATACTTCTTAGTAAATATATCTTTCTCGTTCAAGTATTATGCGCTCAATCAGTACACACCAACTTGTGTGTTCGATCGATAACACTCAACTCTAGCGGATAAGGTTTCCTAGTCCGATCTCGCCAATAAACGACGTTCACAACCAAACTACGCAAGCAAGAACCATGCAACCTATAATTCTAAATTGCCTAAAGTAGCATGCAAACGTCTATAATAGCATTCAAAACATTTGTAGTACCTATCTAAAATAAATGATGTGAATTTGATGTCAAAATAGTTCAGTCCAAATAATAATGTTAAAATAGCACACATTTGCGAGTAAATGGGTTAAAATATGTTATTTAAGTCTATACTAACCAAACTACTTATTAATCTACTTATTTATTAATTACTAAGTCAACTACCCTACAAATTATATTTTCAGGTTATAAATCATTTTAGGGCATCAATTTCTCAACATATAAATAAATACAATTCAGTGGGAGACAGTATCGCTTACCTTATCAAGTAGCCCAAACTGGTGTCAAAACAAAGTGCTCGCCAATTTGAGTACAACACAAGAAACTGCATCCAAATCAGATATCATATGCAAAAGTTATAGCAATTATAAGTTTGTGGGTTATTTAAATAACTAAACATCATTGACACTAATTAACCCTTTCATAATTACATCTCCCCAAACCTAATGATCTTATGTTTCTTGTATTTTTCCTAAAACAAAACCCATACACCGAACACCTTCTCTCTTCAATTCCAAGCAACTTACATCATAAATTTGTAAACCGATTTCAGAAATGATATTATCTTCGTGTGTTGTCCAATATTGTACCACCAAACTCCACCCTGTGATCTTCTACCAAAATGCATCCAATCTTCACCTCTCACATTTATGCATGAAAGAAAATTGCCTTAGGAGATCGGGTTGGTCAAAAATCCGGGTAAAGGTGATATGCGTGTTAAATCTGTTTCCAATCTCCGTTCTGCAAATTGTTACTCCCATCTTTAAGAATCTCAAGCCCATGGCTATGCACGACCATGTCATGAGCGGTGATCGTGCGCTTTGACTTTGGCATAGAAATGATGATCTCGTCATTTCAGGAATTTAGAAACTTATTTCGTGATATTTAGTGGATAAAATCAACAGGATTTAACTTTTGAAGGTTGATGAAGAAGAGACCATGAAGATACAAAGGAGATGGAGGCTACAGTAGGCGGCTAATGAATAGATTAGAGTTAATGACAATTAGGGGGTATTTATAGTCTCATGAGGACCATTTTATCAAGAATTGAGTGTTCAAAATACACAAATGTTTAAAGAGCGCCCGACGAAATAGTACATCCATTCGATGCGAAATTTGACAGCGTGAAACAACTTTTTGTAATGAATCCAAAAATATAAATTTTGTTGTAGTCTAATACTGTTCCCAAAATAACAATTTTCATGCGTATTTCTAGACTGTTTTAACCCTGGAGCATCAAACCTCAAAATATAATGATCCATATACTTTTTCTTTACGTAATGAATTATTTGAATTCAATAGAAATGGTATTGAGTACTTATTCAATCATTTAGGAAAATATCACTTTGAAACCATTAGATAGTTAATGATTAATATTTAAATAACCAATCGTCAAAAATACTGGTACTTACATTCTTTCCCCTTAAAGGATTTCATCTCCGAAATCCTAACAACACAACCATACACTCCAGCGTAAGTGATGTTTCAAGATAAATCGTCACCCATCGCTCTCACACAAAGGTGACGACCCTAGACCAATTGTCACTTATCGCTTTCAAAAACAACTACAGAAAGCGATCACTACGAGGAAATAAACTCCGAATTTGGCATGAAGCCATAATTCCTACTCCCAAGTGCAATCACCATCAAAATTAGAGATTTACAAAATTAAGTGTAATAACCCGGAAATTCTGAGCCAGTTTAAAATTTTTATTTTGGCAATTTTAGCGAATTTTGAACATTTAAAATAGATTATTTTAAATGATATCGACGAGAAAATTTATTTTGAATATATTTAGAACGTATATATTTATATACGTCGTTGTTAGAATATAAATAATTATATATAATTATAAATAGAATTGAAAATGGCGCGGTAGTTCGATAATTCGATTTCAAACTTCAATTGAATGTACCGGGTGCAAAACAATCCGGATTTTAGTGAAACCAAAAGCATTAGGATCTAATTGATGATATCTTTCCAACGAATCCGAAAAATCAAGATTTCATAGCGGGAATCAAAAGATATGTCCAGTTGAAAATTCTGAATAGTCGCTATGGAATTCAGGCCCTTAAAAATGGGAATTTTGCAAACGACCTCGGATTTCGACGAAACCACTTTTGTTGGATCCGTGATGTCAAGTTATTGCTAGATTCCAAATTTCATAATTTTTCGAATCAATATGTGAGCGTGGCATAGGAAAACGTGTTTGACCAGTTTCAGTTGAATTTAATGGACTGGAAATTGGCCATTTTTCCAACGGTCTCAGAATTCGACGAAACTAGTTTTGTTAGGACCGTATCGTCAATACGAAGCTAGAAAATATTTTTCTGGAATTTTTAGAGTTAGTATATGACCCCAGTAAATTGAAATGCGCGTTTAAAATCAATATATATAGTTATATGTTAAATTTAACGGAAACTGATCGAAACGATCGAATTGGCCTGCGATACATATCCCAATGTGTTCGGAATGGGGGTAAAACGCTATGGACGACAGGCGGTGGGCCTCGTTTCGAGGTCGTATGTGAAAGTCAACTTTTTGCAAAATAAAATAATTAAAAAAAATTAAAAAAAATCTCCTTACCCCCTTAAATCATGTTGCCCCCCCACGTTCAAAAGCAAATTCAGAATAAAAGAAAAAGAAAAAAAAAACCGCGATCGACGGAGCGCCGCCCTCCCTCCCTCGTGATCGACGCCGCCTCCCCTTCATCTGCCGCGCCGCCACCTTCTTCTTCTCCTCCTCCAATCTCCGCCTTCTCCTTCTTTCCCCCCCTTCGGTTTTCCCCAATCCGATTCGCAACCCCCCTTGCCCTCACCTACGGCATCGAGCACCCCCCTCGCCTGACCACCGCTCCGCCTCTCTCCTCTTCTCCGTGAACCGAGACCCACGACCACCTGCCGAGCCCACCGACGCAGCGCGCCCCCTTTCTCCGGCTGCTGCCCACCTAACCCCCCCCCCCCCCCCCCCGCTGTAAGTTCTTGACCCTTTTTATTTTTAATTTTTATTTTTATTTTATTTTGATTTTTAGTTTATTTAAATCCTTTTATGCAATGATCCTTAAATAAAATCAGCCTATTAAGATTTTTAAAAGTAAATGTAAAGGTTTGATTTTTCACAATAGAAAGAAATGATTTTTAATATCATCAAGATTTGATTTTTTAATATGTGAAGGACGATATAAAGTGCGATCTTTTCAAATATATTCATCACTATAAAAAGGAGATTTTTATTTAGATAATGAAGTGATTTTTGTTTAAATAAAGATGTGATTCTTAAGTAGAAAAGATTATATTTTTATATGAAGAAATTAGATTTTTCTTTATTGAAATGCCATGTAAAGATAGGATTTTTAAAACTGTAAAGATAGGATTTTTAAAACTGTAAAGGTAGAATTTTTAACACGGTAAAGCTTTGATTTTTAGTTGGAGGAAAAATATGATTTTTGTTCATATAAAAATTCGATTTTTATATATTGAATAGCATAGTAAAAATTCGATTTTTATATATTGAATAGCATAGTAAAAATTCGATTTTTATATATTGAATAGCATAGTAAAAATTCGATTTTTATATATTGAATAGCATAGTAAAAATTCGATTTTTATATATTGGATAGCATAGTAAAAATTCGATTTTTATATATTGAATAGCATAGTAAAAATTCGATTTTTATATATTGAATAGCGAAGTAAAAATTCTATTTTTACATATGTAGTGAATACGGGCAACGAAAGCGACAAAAGGCGAGAATGGCGAAGATTTCTATAAATGAAGAGTCATGGAGTTGGATAGCTATCGGTGAGAATTTCTCACCTTTTAATTTCTTTTCTAGTTATATATATATACTAGGATGCAGACGGTGCTTAGTAGCACCCGACACAATCGTCCACAGACCATGGACTTGTTTGTTTGGTTGCATAAATTAGTTAGATGATTTGATTTGAATTTGGTTGTTTGGTGAATTTGATTGATGTGTGAATGGCGTGGGCCTTCACTAGACCGGGGATAAGGCTAGGCCTCGTCCCGTTTCTAGTATCGTGCCGTTATGCCGCCGAAATTTTCTAAAACAAGTTAGAAAAAATAAAAATATCATTTTATTTAAAGAATGAACTGAATAGAAATTCATATGTTGAAATAAAATGTTTTTATCGTTAAAAATATAATTTTTAACGTGAAGTGAATAAAATAAAATATTCATTTACAAACCGGACGGTTTGTTTATGTACACCTATTTGAATGACATTGATTGGGACGATAAATTTTACACATCGCCCAACTGAAAGAATAAAATCTGTGTTTGATTGTTTGAAACCCCACACGGGTGTTGGGATGAAATTTGAAGTTCACTCATCCTGATTTATTAAATATGTCGATCGATTGATTGACAGGCTGTTATAAGCGTTAGATATCTATATTTGATGCGTATATAGTGTAGTGCACTTTGGTTGATGGTTGATTATTTTTCAATGCTATTATATACATGTGTTGTATGAAAATCCATATAATTAACTTTATATGGTGATTGATTGGGCCTCATTCCAATTTAGAAGATAAAGAATATTATAAAATAAAGGTTCATGTGTTGACTGTACTCATCCGTTGAGATTAGTCATGTGTTGAACGAAATAATTTAACAAAAATAGTCATATGTGGACAGTACTCATTCGTGAGATTAGTCATGTGTTGAACGAAATAATTTAACAAAAATAGTCGTAAGTGGACAGTACTCATTCGTGAGATTAGTCATGTGTTGAACGAAATATTTTAACAATAAAATTTATATCTTTATCACTATAAAATAAAGGTTCATGTGTTGACTGTACTCATCCGTTGAGATTAGTCATGTGTTGAACGAAATAATTTAACAAAAATGGTCATACGTGGACAGTACTCATTCGTTGAGATTAGTCGGGTGTTGACAAAAACAAATACTCATTTGTTGAATAGAATATTTGAAAAAGAAATGTTTGAAATAGAATATTTGAAAAAGAAATATTTGAAATAGAATATTTGAAAATAGAAATATATGGAGCCGTATTGATTAGATTGACGCCATTTTGACGTGAACGATATTTATATCGATTTTATTCATTTTAAAATGAATATTGTAAAGTGATTTCGAAATGAATTGAAATGAAAACGAATTCGAATTGAATTGAATATATAACGAATTCGAATTGAATTGAATATGAAGCGATTTCGAAATGAATTGAATATAAAGTGATTTCGAAATGAATTGAAATGAAAACGAATTCTTATTGAATTGAATATATAACGAATTCGAATTGAATTGAATATGAAGTGATTTCGAAATGAATTGAATATAAAGTGATTTCGAAATGAATTGAAATGAAAACGAATTCGAACTGAATTGAATATATAACGAATTCGAATTGAATTGAATATGAAGTGATTCGAAATGAATTGAATATAAAGGGATTTCGAAATGAATTAAATATAAAGTGATTTCGAAATGAATTGAATATGAAGCGATTTCGAAATGAATTGAATATAAAGTGATTTCGAAATGAATTAAATATAAAGCGATTTCGAAATGAATTGAATATAAAGTGATTTCGAAATGAATTGAATATAAAACCAATTCGAATTGAATTGAAAACGAAATCGAATTGAATTGGAAACAAATTGAAATGAATTCAAATTGAATTGAATAGAAATGAATTTTAAAACGAATTTATAAGGAAAAATTCAATTTTGATTCGAATTGAATTGGAAGTTGAAATTGTTTTTGAAACGAATTTAAAACTATTTATATAATTCGTTTTAAATAGAAATCGACGATATATATAGTATATATATTATATATATAATATAATGGCCTGAATAGAACGCGCCGCGCTACGGCAGTTCGTGAATTTCGACCATTTATTTCAAACAGACATTACGGGAGATCCGACCGTCGGATTCTCCTAAAACCGAAACCGTTGGGTTCGTATCGAAAAGATATTTCTAACAAATATTATAAATTTGATATCTAACGGTTGGATTTGGAGATACGCCCAAATCAAATTTGAAAAAGGTCGCTGTAAGTGCAGTTCGATGGCCATTGTTGGAAATCGACTGTACGGGCCTTGATAAAATTATTAAAAATATCAATAATTTGTGTAAAATCATAAGAAATGATTTGGGAAAATTTGGGATGAAAAACCCCATATTTGAAAAGATAAAAATAGTTTTTTATCGAAATGAACTAGTTTGAACTCAATTTAAAACCCGATTTTTTTTTTAAATAAATAGATTGGATTTAAAAAGGGGTTTTAAATAATTGGAATTCCTAATATATTTGATTTGAATTGAACTAGAATTGATTTGTGGGTTTGTCGTGAACTGTGTTTTAAACAACACTAGTTCTTTAACCCAACGATAAATAGAATGTGATTTGGGTTTGTCGTGAACTGTGTTTTAAATAACACCTAGTTCTTTAACCCAGTAAAAGGAGTTTTAACGAATCTGCAATTAGGTTGAAATGTGAATCTATAATCTAAATTATCAAATTTAGAAGTGAGCGAGAATGGAGTATCACCAGTTTTGCTCCAAAGCGATAGTTAAATCTTTAATCAGATTTGAACGTGAAATGGTAATTAATTTTACCGATAACACCGTGGTGTTAGATATGGAGTACTACCAGTTTTGCTTCATGGGATGAATAGGTTGGGATTGGGAAATAAAATAAATAATTACTTCGGTGTGGTTCGCTAATCTCGACTAGTCTAGAAAACCATAATTTGGTTTGAAACGACATCCAAAGGAAGATTAAAGAATAAATTTAAAGAATTTATCTTTGATAAAATTAATGGGAACCTTTCCTTAAGCATATTCTGAATGGGAATGAGGCGTATGTTGTGTTTATGTAACATTTGGTTTAATATACGCGGATTGTTCGGAAAGGCCGGGTTTATACCCATTCTGAATAACCGATTCGACGATAAGTCAAAGATGAAGACGGTGGCTGAAGACCGGAAGTCTTCACATCGTTTGGATAATTACTGACGATCCTGATTGGGCAGTACACCCAAGAGGAGTGAAATAGTTGGTGGTCGTCCAGACGTACTTGGAGATGGATGGATATGCGAGGAAAGTGCCTCCGGTTTCGTTCAGACCCAGAACGGACTTGTAAATGGATTGTGTGTCTGACATTGGATTTTATTCTGTGTTGATTGATCTCTGTTAAATATATATCTGTTTGGCGGCGGATAATTTATTCTCTTGCTTAACGCCCTTCTCTGAGACGTACGAGCTTAGAGGTTATATATCGATAGATATCAATCGCATGGCATGAATTGCCTGTGTGGCATACTAAGTTGCATGGATCAAGGCTTCTGTTGAAAAGCAAAGTCTTGTGGTTGATGATCAAAGCACGCCTACGTGGCAGCTTTGTGTATAACGTGAATTCGCGAGCCTCACACCTCGGTATGAGTTAAAAATGGGATACGGACCGTTGGGAGAACACGACGTTTCTTTCTAGCTTTGGTGGTGTCAGTGACTTACCAGCCCTGACATTTATATACTTTTCACCTATGTGGTTGTTGGAATGAGGCGCCTCGATTATAGGTCCGTAAGGACCGGGAAACGTGTGTTCAGGAATAACTAATCCTCTAACGTAAGTGAGGACCGGCCCAACCGATCCAAGTGGCTGCCCAGAGTGTGTAGTCCTGAGCATTTGCTAGAGTGTCTCGAACGCGGAGAGGAGCTTGCCCCTTGCCTCGACTCATGACGGAAATCCAATTTCCAATACGTGTATTGCGGTTTTAATTGTAGAACTAGTATGGCGACATGACATATGGTACCCATGCCGCCTATGATTGATATTTATGATTGAAATGTTTTGACACTATACACTTATTATAGTATCAAATGATTTGTTTTTAAACGTACCAAGCATGTTTGGCTATTATAAGGGAAAACCCTATCCTCCGGCTTGCGTTGCATTGTGTGATGGGACCTGGGTCTTATAATAGTTTCATTTTTCGAAAAAGCATTTCGCTGTTTATTCTATGCACTGGTATTCTTAGGAGGAAACCCGTTCCGTGTTATACGGCGTGGTCCCTTGAATTACTCTCTTTTAAAATAAAGTTTTAATAACTGCTTTAGTTCTCACACCAGTCACATGACTGACCTGGAGTTTATTGTTTTAACCTAAACTCTGGGTGCCCCTATTTTCCGCACGGGCAGCTAGTAGTTTTGGTTTTGCAGATTTATATTCACCGGATCCTGGTTTGCAGCTGGAATGATATCCGGAAAGCTCTGTATCCGTATATCACCTTCAGTTGTGCTTTGTATTATTTTCCGCTGCTATGTAATTTACTGTAATCTCTGATATTTATGCTATGTAATTTATTCATTATACTCTGTATATTCTTGTATCTGATGGAATTGTTGTAATAGCAATGAAATGTTCTGCCGTCTGCGTTCAATTGTGTGTTGTTCTCAAAGTATCCGCTCTTTCCTTCACGGGGAAGTTACGGGTCCTTACAGTGGTATCAGAGCTTTGGTTTACAGAGCTCAAGAACAAGACACAATAGAAACATACGAAAGAATTCATCAGATATTGGATTAGTAATATCCAATTAGAATGACTCGTTAGAGATAGGATCAGTAGTATCCTAGAACGGGTGTGAAGAGTATATTTTTCAAATGAAAACAATTTTGTTTTGAAAATATAAATCACTTTATACGTATTTGAATATTTATTTATTTTGAATATGGACAATCTAATATATAAAGGTTTTGCATATACGCGTCATGAACGTATATTCGAAGTTTTAGTATATTAGATAGATATAGAATCACACTCTAGTCGCCCGGACCTGATTCTGATGATTGACGTGTCATCATCAGTAATTATTTTTGTGTTTCGAAGGTATGATATCTATATATTTCCATTAGACTGGTGTGAGAACCAAAACTAATATATCTAGAACACTTTGTTGTGATTGGCATCAAAAACATGATTTTTGTATATATATATCAAAATTATGAATTTGAAACTCTAATCCACTAATTGGTTGATGTTTGTGTTGTTTGTTCATTTGTTTGATAATTTTGAACCACTATGCCTAATTGAATCAAATATTGAATTATATTGAAATTTGGTCGTATTTGCTTGCATATACATGTATATTATTGAACAGGTCATAGCAAGGAGGCTAGAGCAAAGAATAAAATTTGTTTGCCCGACAAATAGGTACATGTTTACTATAATTTACTGTTTTGTTTGGGTGATGATGATTTTATAGGCCTATTGGCTAGCCGCTTGGCTTTTTCTTTTTCTTTTTGAGATCAGAAGGCCTATATGGCAATTTCGGGATTTTCCCGTGGCTCCCGGTCCAGGGGAGGTTATGGCGTAATTTTTAGAAAATTTAGGGTGTTAGCCAAATTTTTGAAGAATTTGAAAATTCTCAGAAACTGAAAAGTTGGGGAATGGAAGCCGGATCGAACGTAGAGTTGATTGATCAAACCACTTTCGACTTTGTTCCTTTTCGGGGACGAAAAGTTTTAAGTGGGGGAGATTGTAATAACCCGGAAATTCTGAGCCAGTTTAAAATTTTTATTTTGGCAATTTTAGCGAATTTTGAACATTTAAAATAGATTATTTTAAATGAT
The DNA here is from genome assembly GCA_030737875.1 of Allium sativum. Lineage (NCBI taxonomy): Eukaryota > Viridiplantae > Streptophyta > Magnoliopsida > Asparagales > Amaryllidaceae > Allium > Allium sativum. The sequence continues at coordinate 125,916,625 of CM060927.1, read as the reverse complement.
ATCGACGAGAAAATTTATTTTGAATATATTTAGAACGTATATATTTATATACGTCGTCGTTAGAATATAAATAATTATATATAATTATAAATAGAATTGAAAATGGCGCGGTAGTTCGATAATTCGATTTCAAACTTCAATTGAATGTACCGGGTGCAAAACAATCCGGATTTTAGTGAAACCAAAAGCATTAGGATCTAATTGATGATATCTTTCCAACGAATCCGAAAAATCAAGATTTCATAGCGGGAATCAAAAGATATGTCCAGTTGAAAATTCTGAATAGTCGCTATGGAATTCAGGCCCTTAAAAATGGGAATTTTGCAAACGACCTTGGATTTCGACGAAACCACTTTTGTTGGATCCGTGATGTCAAGTTATTGCTAGATTCCAAATTTCATAATTTTTCGAATCAATATGTGAGCGTGGCATAGGAAAACGTGTTTGACCAGTTTCAGTTGAATTTAATCGACTGGAAATTGGCCATTTTTCCAACGGTCTCAGAATTCGACGAAACTAGTTTTGTTAGGACCGTATCGTCAATACGAAGCTAGAAAATATTTTTCTGGAATTTTTAGAGTTAGTATGTGACGGCCCGCCCCGCATCAACCGACATTTACTCCGAAGGTGTGCTGTACACATGTCCAGTTAGCACGGAATGGGTCGCCAGAAGGAAAAGGAAGAAGGAAATGAACATACAAAGAACCTGTATAATGTCTCACAGCGCATAGAATAAAATATAATAGTAACATACTTGACATAAACAGGAGAGACAGTGCATAAGCTGAAAATCAGAACTAAACATCATAGCAGCGGAAATCCAAAATACAGCTTATTACAACTTTCAAACTGTCTCAAGCAAAAGCAAGATAAATGAGGTACACTACTAATGCCCAAGTAGCGACCACCAACGACACAGGGAGAATGTGAATGTATATATATATAATACGTGGAAGCCTCCTGCCCGCCTCCGAATCAGCTACTCGCACACCACCAGCTAACCTGTCTCTAGTCTGCTCGTGTGAGCACCCAGAGTAATAAGAGGAGACATAAAACTCTGGGTCAGACATAAAGCCTGGTATGAGCGATAAGCATCTAAAGTGAACAATAACAGGTAGACTAAAACATACCTGAATCTGGACCTGCAACCAAAGAGTTAGCACTACATACTGTACAACACTCTAAGGTATCATATCAATCAATATAAAGATACGGAGGTGGGGAAGGTGTGCATGTCATAGGGATGGCAAACAATCAATCATAGCATCCATCCTCACATCTCTCACTCAGTGCGTAAAGCATACGATATTCACCACTTCGATCACCCACATACCTTGCTACGATCACTTTGCCCCATGAAGTCATAAATGGCTTCATTGCACTGATAACGTAGCCACTAATTCCTCGCTATGTCCACTTGCCCCATGGAGTTATTCACCCCATCTGCGCTGGCTCATAGCCTTACTAATCCTTACTATGTCCACTTGCCCCATGGAGTTATTCACTCCATCTGCGCTGGCTCATAGTCTTACTACGCATCACCTTGCCCTTAGGTCATAATGACCATACTGCACTGATAACGTAGTCTTGCTACCATCACCTTGCCCCTCAGGTCGTAATGACCCTACTGCACTGATAAGTAGCCCATCATTCCTTTTAGTGGTGAATCAAAGTTATGAACATCGGCAACTCCTTAGCACACGTCCCGCAGCAAAGTCCAACCATGAAGTGAACTCGTTGGTTCCCAACTGGTTCCGGGATCCTGAGCTCTAACTTCCCCTATTGGACTACCTTTGCATCTCGGGTTATTGGTCAATACTGGGTCGGGTCGGGTTCTTCCTCAGGTCGTCGGTTCGGGTCGGTGTCCTTCATCCGTTCGGGTCGGGTCTCCTTCTGGTGCGGTTCGGGTCGGGTACTCCTTTGTGTTCGAGTCAGATGCTTCTCTTCGGGTCGGGTCGGGTGCTTCCCTTTGGGTCGGGTCGGGTCCTTCTTGGTTCGTGCTTTCGATCCGTCTTCATGCTCCCCTTCATATGCTCCTATCCGATCCGCTTTCATGCTCCTGCTCTGATTCGCCTTTGTGTTTCCGATCCGATCCGTCCTCTTCGATCCGATCCGTCTTCCTCTATCCGATCCGATCCCAGTTCAGCTAGTGTGGCCTTCCTTTTTGCCACTTTTCCCAAGTGTTGGGTTCCGATCCGATCAGATTCTTTGCTCAGTTCAACATATCCGATCCGAGCCCCCTTATCCGATCCGATCCGAACTCTGCACTGTTTTCTGAAACTATTCCAGCAAGTGTTTACGCCATTCGACGACGTTTTCGACCATTCTAACTATTGGAATCAATCACAAAGCATTTCATACAGTCATAGCAACATGCATAGTCAACCAAAAACATCATTCACATCACTATCATAGGTTAAAATGGATCAAACATACCCAAAATCCCATATTTCCCCTTAAGCATGTTTAGGTGGAACTAATGATAGGATTAACAAAACTTAACCAAATTAACCCAAATTCATATCAGAGGTCTAAAACATCATTTAGGAATTTATGAACATTTTTCCCGAATTTTATCATACTTAAATTCGCTAATTAGCACTAATCACTCCTAATTAACCATAATTAGTGTAAAACTATGCAAATCACTCACCTTAGCCACAAAATAAACTAAGATCTGAAATGATTCTCTGATTTGATGCGAATTTCAATACCAACAGCAGCTCCTTTGTTGATTTGGTGAAGATCCTTCTTGATTAGGGGTTGCTAAGCCAAATCCTTAACCTAAAGATGATTTGGAGGTGATTTAGAGGTTGGAGGCCATTTTTAGGGATCCTTGGTGATAAGTGGAGGCTAGAAAACTGAAATGGAATGATTCTCCATCTCATTTCAGCCCTCCCATAACCCTAATCCCGAAATGGGTTATGGGCCTACTCACTAATCACCCGATTTGGCCCGGTTAAGCAGTTTTTCACCCTCCAAACCTTGTTTCAGCCATATCTCCCAAACGGTAAGTCCGTTTGGCTATTATGACCACTCTACGGAAAGAGAAACTATCAAACGAATCAAATGGAAGTGGTTTCAGGTCAAAATTCCTTTCCAATCAAAAGTTATAGCTAAAACAGTACCGACTAGGGGCAAAATGGTCATTTAAAAATCGACAAAAATCATAAGCATGGGAAATGACTCTAATAGATGATTCCCAAAGTTACATGACCATACGACTTCACACGGGAAAGAAATAATTATTCTACAATCCTATGATGTGTAGAATACGGGTCATTACATAGTATATGACCCCAGTAAATTGAAATGCGCGTTTAAAATCAATATATATAGTTATATGTTAAATTTAACGGAAACTGATCGAAACGATCGAATTGGCCTGCGATACATATCCCATTGTGTTCGGAATGGGGGTAAAACGCTATGGACGACAGGCGGTGGGCCTCGTTTCGAGGTCGTATGTGAAAGTCAACTTTTTGCAAAATAAAATAATTAAAAAAAATTAAAAAAAAATCTCCTTACCCCCTTAAATCACGTTGCCCCCCCCCCACGTTCAAAAGCAAATTCAGAATAAAAAAAAAAAACCGCGATCGACGGAGCGGCGCCCTCCCTCGCGATCGACGCCGCCTCCCCTTCATCTTCCGCGCCGCCACCTTCTTCTTCTCCTCCTCCAATCTCCGCCTTCTCCTTCTTCCCCCCTCCCTTCGGTTTTCCCCAATCCGATTCGCAACCCCCCCCTTGCCCTCACCTGCGACATCGAGCACCCCCCCTCGCCTGACCACCGCTCCGCCTCTCTCCTCTTCTCCGTGAACCGAGACCCACGACCACCTGCCGAGCCCACCGACGCAGCGCGCCCCCTTTCTCCGGCTGCTGCCCACCTAACCCCCCCCCCCCCCGCTGTAAGTTCTTGACCCTTTTTATTTTTAATTTTTATTTTTATTTTATTTTGATTTTTAGTTTATTTAAATCCTTTTATGCAATGATCCTTAAATAAAATCAGCCTATTAAGATTTTTAAAAGTAAATGTAAAGGTTTGATTTTTCACAATAGAAAGAAATGATTTTTAATATCATCAAGATTTGATTTTTTAATATGTGAAGGATGATATAAAGGTGCGATCTTTTCAAATATATTCATCACTATAAAAAGGAGATTTTTATTTAGATAATGAAGTGATTTTTGTTTAAATAAAGATGTGATTCTTAAGTAGAAAAGATTATATTTTTATATGAAGAAATTAGATTTTTCTTTATTGAAATGCCATGTAAAGATAGGATTTTTAAAACTGTAAAGATAGGATTTTTAAAACTGTAAAGGTAGAATTTTTAACATGGTAAAGCTTTGATTTTTAGTTGGAGGAAAAATATGATTTTTGTTCATATAAAAATTCGATTTTTATATATTGAATAGCATAGTAAAAATTCGATTTTTATATATTGAATAGCATAGTAAAAATTCGATTTTTATATATTGAATAGCATAGTAAAAATTTGAATTTTATATATTGAATAGCATAGCAAAATTTTTTTTTTTATATATTGGATAGCATAGTAAAAATTCGATTTTTATATATTGGATAGCATAGTAAAAATTCGATTTTTATATATTGAATAGCATAGTAAAAATTCGATTTTTATATATTGTATAGCGAAGTAAAAATTCGATTTTTACATATGTAGTGAATACGGGCAACGAAAGCGACAAAGGGCGAGAATGGCGAAGATTTCTATAAATGAAGAGTCATGGAGTTGGATAGCTATCGGTGAGAATTTCTCACCTTTCAATTTCTTTTCTAGTTATATATATATATATACTAGGATGCAGACGGTGCTTAGTAGCACCCGACATAATCGTCCACAAACCATGGACTTATTTGTTTGGTTGCATAAATTAGTTAGATGATTTGATTTGATTTTGGTTGTTTGGTGAATTTGATTGATGTGTGAATGGCGTGGGCCTTCACTAGACCGGGGATAAGGCTAGGCCTCGTCCCGTTTCTAGTATCGTGCCGTATGCCGCCGAAATTTTCTAAAACAAGTTAGAAAAAATAAAAATATCATTTTATTTAAAGAATGAACTGAATAGAAATTCATATGTTGAAATAAAATGTTTTTATCGTTAAAAATATAATTTTTAACGTGAAGTGAATAAAATAAAATATTCATTTACAAACCAGACGGTTTGTTTATGTACACCTATTTGAATGACATTGATTGGGACGATAAATTTTACACATCGCCCAACTACACGAATAAAATATGTGTTTGATTGTTTGAAACCCCACACGGGTGTTGGGATGAAATTTGAAGTTCACTCATCCTGATTTATTAAATATGTCGATCGATTGATTGACAGGCTGTTATAAGCGTTAGATATCTATATTTGATGCTTATACAGTGTAGTGCACTTTGGTTGATGGTTGATTATTTTTCAATGCTATTATATACATGTGTTGTATGAAAATCCATATAATTAACTTTATATGGTGATTGATTGGGCCTCATTCCAATTTAGAAGATAAAGAATATTATAAAATAAAGGTTCATGTGTTGACTGTACTCATCCGTTGAGATTAGTCATGTGTTGAACGAAATAATTTAACAAAAATAGTCATACGTGGATAGTACTCATTCGTGAGATTAGTCATGTGTTGAACGTAATAATTTAACAAAAATAGTCATACGTGGACAGTACTCATTCGTGAGATTAGTCATGTGTTGAACGAAATATTTTAACAATAAAATTTATATCTTTATCACTATAAAATAAAGGTTCATGTGTTGATTGTACTCATCCGTTGAGATTAATCATGTGTTGAACGAAATAATTTAACAAAAATGGTCATACGTGGACAGTACTCATTCGTTGAGATTAGTCGGGTGTTGACAAAAATAAATACTCATTTGTTGAAGAGAATATTTGAAAAAGAAATGTTTGAAATAGAATATTTGAAAAAGAAATATTTGAAATAGAATATTTGAAAATAGAAATATATGGAGCCGTATTGATTAGATTGACGCCATTTTGACGTGAACGATATTTATATCGATTTTATTCATTTTAAAATGAATATTGTAAAGTGATTTCGAAATGAATTGAAATGAAAACGAATTCGAATTGAATTGAATATGAAGTGATTTCGAAATGAATTGAATATAAAGTGATTTCGAAATGAATTGAAATGAAAACGAATTCGAATTGAATTGAATATATAACGAATTCAAATTGAATTGAATATGAAGTGATTTCGAAATGAATTGAATATAAAGTGATTTCAAAATGAATTAAATATAAAGTGATTTCGAAATGAATTGAATATGAAGCGATATCGAAATGAATTGAATATAAAGTGATTTCGAAATGAATTAAATATAAAGCGATTTCGAAATGAATTGAATATAAAGTGATTTCGAAATGAATTGAATATAAAACCAATTCGAATTGAATTGAAAACGAATTCGAATTGAATTGGAAACAAATTGCAATGAATTCAAATTGAATTGAATAGAAATGAATTTTAAAACGAATTTATAAGAAAAAATTCAATTTTGATTAGAATTGAATTGGAAGTTGAAATTTTTTTTGAAACGAATTTAAAACTATTTATATAATTCGTTTTAAATAGAAATCGACGATATATATAGTATACATATTATATATATAATATAATGGCCTGAATAGAACGCGACGCGCTGCGGTAGTTCGTGAATTTCGACCATTTATTTCAAACAGACATTACGGGAGATCCGACCGTCGGATTCTCCTAAAACCGGAACCGTTGGGTTCGTATCGAAAATAGCTTTCTAACAAATATTATAAATTTGAAATCTAACGGTTGGATTTGGAGATACGCCCAAATCAAATTTGAAAAAGGTCGCTGTAAGTGCAGTTCGATGGCCATTGTTGGAAATCGACTGTACGGGCTTGATAAAATTATTAAAAATATCAATAATTTGTGTAAAATCATAAGAAATGATTTGGGAAAATTTGGGATGAAAAACCCCATATTTGAAAAGATAAAAATAGATTTTTATCGAAATGAACTAGTTTGAACTCAATTTAAAACCCGATTTTTTTTATTTTTAAATAAATAGATTGGATTTAAAAAGGGGTTTTAAATAATCGGAATTCCTAATATATTTGATTTGAATTGAACTAGAATTGATTTGTGGGTTTTTCGTGAACTGTGTTTTAAACAACACTAGTTCTTTAACCCGACGATAAATAGAATGTGATTTGGGTTTGTCGTGAACTGTGTTTTAAATAACACCTAGTTCTTTAACCCAGTAAAAGGAGTTTTAACGAATCTGCAATTAGGTTGAAATGTGAATCTATAATCTAAATTATCAAATTTAGAAGTGAGCGAGAATGGAGTATCACCAGTTTTGCTCCAAAGCGATAGTTAAATCTTTAATCAGATTTGAACGTGAAATGGTAATTAATTTTACCGATAACACCGTGGTGTTAGATATGGAGTACTACCAGTTTTGCTTCATGGGATGAATAGGTTGGGATTGGGAAATAAAATAAATAATTACTTCGGTGTGGTTCGCTAATCTCGACTAGTCTGGAAAACCATAATTTGGTTTGAAACGACATCCAAAGGAAGATTAAAGAATAAATTTAAAGAATTTATCTTTGATAAAATTAATGGGAACCTTTTCCTAAGAATATTCTGAATGGGAATGAGGCGTATGTTGTGTTTATGTAACATTTGGTTTAATATACGCGGGTTGTTCGGAAAGGCCGGGTTTATACCCATTTTGAATAACCGATTCGACGATAAGTCGAAGATGAAGACGGTGGTTGAAGACCGGAAGTCTTCACATCGTTTGGATAATTACTGACGATCCTGATTGGGCAGTACACCCAAGAGGATGGAAATAGTTGGTGGTCGTCCAGACGTACTTGGAGATGGATGGATATGCGAGGAAAGTGCCTCCGGTTTCGTTCAGACCCAGAACGGACTTGTAAATGGATTGTGTGTCTGACATTGGATTTTATTCTGTGTTGATTGATCTCTGTTAAATATATATCTGTTTGGCGGCGGAGAATTTATTCTCTTGCTTAACGCCCTTCTCTGAGACGTACGAGCTTAGAGGTTATATATCGATAGATATCAATCGCATGGCATGAATTGCCTGTGTGGCATACTGAGTTGCATGGATCAAGGCTTCTGTTGAAAAGCAAAGTCTTGTGGTTGATGATCAAAGCACGCCTACGTGGCAGCTTTGTGTATAATGTGAATTCGCGAGCCTCACAACTCGGTATGAGTTAAAAACGGGATATGGACCGTTGGGAGAACACGACGTTTCTTTCTTGCTTTGGTGGTGTCAGTGACTTACCAGCCCTGACATTTATATACTTTTCACCTATGTGGTTGTTGGAATGAGGCGCCTCGATTATAGGTCTGTAAGGACCGGGAAACGTGTGTTCAGGAATAACTAATCCTCTAACGTAAGTGAGGACCGGCCCAACCGATCCAAGTGGCTGCCCAGAGTGTGTAGTCCTGAGCATTTGCTAGAGTGTCTCGAACGCGGAGAGGAGCTTGCCCCTTGCCTCGACTCATGACGGAAATCCAATTTCCAATACGTGTATTGCGGTTTTAATTGTAGAACTAGTATGGCGACATGATATATGGTACCCATGCCGCCTATGATTGATATTTATGATTGAAATGTTTTGACACTATACACTTATTATAGTATCAAATGATTTGTTTTTAAACGTACCAAGCATGTTTGGCTATTATAAGGGAAAACCCTATCCTCCGGCTTGCGTTGCATTGTGTGATGGGACCTGGGTCTTATAATAGTTTCATTTTTCGAAAAAGCATTGCGCTGTTTATTCTATGCACTGGAATTCTTGGGAGGAAACCCGTTCCGTGTTATACGGCGTGGTCCCTTGAATTACTCTCTTTTAAAATAAAGTTTTAATAACTGTTTTAGTTCTCACACCAGTCACATGACTGACCCGGAGTTTATTGTTTTAACCTAAACTTTGGGTGCCCCTATTTTCCGCACGGGCAGCTAGTAGTTTTGGTTTTGCAGATTTATATTCACCGGATCCTGGTTTGCAGCTGGAATGATATCCGGAAAGCTCTGTATCCGTATATCACCTTCAGTTGTGCTTTGTATTATTTTCCGCTGCTATGTAATTTACTGTAATCTCTGATATTTATGCTATGTAATTTATTCATTATACTCTGTATATTCTTGTATCTGATGGAATTGTTGTAATAGCAATGAAATGTTCTGCCGTCTGCGTTCAATTGTGTGTTGTTCTCAAAGTATCCGCTCTTTCCTTCACGGGGAAGTTACCGGTCCTTACAGTGGTATCAGAGCTTTGGTTTACAGAGCTCGAGAACAAGACACAATAGAAACATACGAAAGAATTCATCAGATATTGGATTAGTAATATCCAATTAGAATGACTCGTTAGAGATAGGATTAGTAGTATCCTAGAACGGGTGTGAAGAGTATATTTTTCAAATGAAAACAATTTTGTTTTGAAAATATAAATCACTTTATACGTATTTGAATATTTATTTATTTTGAATATGGACAATCTAATATATAAAGGTTTTGCATATACGCGTCATGAACGTATATTCGAAGTTTTAATATATTAGATAGATATAGAATCACACTCTAGTCGCCCGGACCTGATTCTGATGATTGACGCGTCATCATCAGTAATTATTTTCGTGTTTCGAAGGTATGATATCTATATATTTCCATTAGACTGGTGTGAGAACCAAAACTAATATAGCTAGAACACTTTGTTGTGATTGGCATCAAAAACATGATTTTTGTATATATATCAAAATTATGAATTTGAAACTCTAATCCACTAATTGATTGATGTTTGTGTTGTTTGTTCATTTGTTTGATAATTTTGAACCACTATGCTTAATTGAATCAAATATTGAATTATATTGAAATTTGGTCGTATTTGCTTGCATATACATGTATATTATTGAACAGGTCATAGCAAGGAGGCTAGAGCAAAGAATAAAATTTGTTTGGCCGACAAATAGGTACATGTTTACTATAATTTACTGTTTTGTTTGGGTGATGATGATTTTATGGGCCTATTGGCTAGCCGCTTGGCGTTTTCTTTTTCTTTTTGAGATCAGAAGGCCTATATGGCAATTTCGGGATTTTTCCGTGGCTCCCGGTGCAGGGGAGGTTATGGAGAAATTTTTCGAAAATTTAGGGTGTTAGCCAAATTTTTGAAGAATTTGAAAATTCTCAGAAACTGAAAAGTTGGGGAATGGAAGCCGGATCGAACGTAGAGTTGATTGATCAAACCACTTTCGACTTTGTTCCTTTTCGGGGATGAAAAGTTTTAAGTGGGGGAGATTGTAATAACCCGGAAATTCTGAGCCAGTTTAAAATTTTTATTTTGGCAATTTTAGCGAATTTTGAACATTTAAAATAGATTATTTTAAATGATATCGACGAGAAAATTTATTTTGAATATATTTAGAACATATATATTTATATACGTTGTCGTTAGAATATAAATAATTATATATAATTATAAATAGAATTGAAAATGGCGCAGTAGTTCGATAATTCGATTTCAAACTTCAATTGAATGTACCGGGTGCAAAACAATCCGGATTTTAGTGAAACCAAAAGCATTAGGATCTAATTGATGATATCTTTCCAACGAATCCGAAAAATCAAGATTTCATAGCGGGAATCAAAAGATATGTCCAGTTGAAAATTCTGAATAGTCGTTATGGAATTCAGGCCCTTAAAAATGGGAATTTTGCAAACGACCTCGGATTTCGACGAAACCACTTTTGTTGGATCCGTGATGTCAAGTTATTGCTAGATTCCAAATTTCATAATTTTTTGAATCAATATGTGAGCGTGGCATAGGAAAACGAGTTTGACCAGTTTCAGTTGAATTTAATCGACTGGAAATTGGCCACTTTTCCAACGGTCTCAGAATTCGACGAAACTAGTTTTGTTAGGACCGTATCGTCAATACGAAGTTAGAAAATATTTTTCTGGAATTTCTAGAGTTAGTATATGACCCCAGTAAATTGAAAAGCGTGTTTAAAATCAATATATATAGTTATATGTTAAATTTAACGGAAACAGATCGAAACGATCGAATTGACCTGCGATACATATCCCATTGTGTTCGGAATGGGGGTAAAACGCTATGGACGACAGGCGGTGGGCCTCGTTTCGAGGTCGTATGTGAAAGTCAACTTTTTGCAAAATAAAATCTCCTTACCCCCTTAAATCACGTTGCCCCCCCCACGTTCAAAAGCAAATTCAGAATAAAAAAAAACCGCGATCGACGGAGCGCCGCCCTCCCTCCCTCGCGATCGACGCCGCCTCCCCTTCATCTGTCGCGCCGCCACCTTCTTCTTCTCCTCCTCCAATCTCCGCATTCTCCTTCTTTCCCCCCCCCTCGGTTTTCCCCAATCCGAATCGCAACCCCCCTTGCCCTCACCTGCGACATCGAGCACCCCCCCTCGCCTGACCACCGCTCCGCCTCTCTCCTCTTCTCCGTGAACCGAGACCCACGACCACCTGCCGAGCCCACCGACGCAGCGAGCCCCCTTTCTCCGGCTGCTGCCCACCTAACCCCCCCCCCCCCCGCTGTAAGTTCTTGACTCTTTTTATTTTTAATTTGTATTTTTATTTTATTTTGATTTTTAGTTTATTTAAATCCTTTTATGCAATGATCCTTAAATAAAATCAGCCTATTAAGATTTTTAAAAGTAAATGTAAAGGTTTGATTTTTCACAATAGAAAGAAATGATTTTTAATATCATCAAGATTTGATTTTTTAATATGTGAAGGACGATATAAAGGTGCGATCTTTTCAAATATATTCATCACTATAAAATGGAGATTTTTATTTAGATAATGAAGTGATTTTTGTTTAAATAAAGATGTGATTCTTAAGTAGAAAAGATTATATTTTTATATGAAGAAATTAGATTTTTCTTTATTGAAATGCCATGTAAAGATAGGATTTTTAAAACTGTAAAGATAGGATTTTTAAAACTGTAAAGATAGGATTTTTAAAACTGTAAAGGTAGAATTTTTAACACGGTAAAGTTTTGATTTTTAGTTGGAGGAAAAATATGATTTTTGTTCATATAAAAATTCGATTTTTATATATTGAATAGCATAGTAAAAATTCGATTTTTATATATTGAATAGCATAGTAAAAATTCGATTTTTATATATTGAATAGCATAGTAAAAATTCGATTTTTATATATTGAATAGCATAGTAAAAATTCGATTTTTATATATTGGATAGCATAGTAAAAATTCGATTTTTATATATTGAATAGCATAGTAAAAATTCGATTTTTATATATTGAATAGCGAAGTAAAAATTCGATTTTTACATATGTAGTGAATACGGGCAACGAAAGCGACAAAGGGCGAGAATGGCGAAGATTTCTATAAATGAAGAGTCGTGGAGTTGGATAGCTATCGGTGAAAATTTCTCACCTTTCAATTTCTTTTCTAGTTATATATATATACTAGGATGCAGACGGTGCTTAGTAGCACCCGACACAATCGTCCACAGACCATGGACTTGTTTGTTTGGTTGCATAAATTAGTTAGATGATTTGATTTGAATTTGGTTGTTTGGTGAATTTGATTGATGTGTGAATGGCGTGGGCCTTCACTAGACCGGGGATAAGGCTAGGCCTCGTCCCGTTTCTAGTATCGTGCCGTTATGCCGCCGAAATTTTCTAAAACAAGTTAGAAAAAATAAAAATATCATTTTATTTAAAGAATAGTATAGTAAAAATATCATTAAAGCACCTGTAAGCTTTTTTATTATTATTTATTTATTTACCTTTATTTCTTTGATGTTTTAGTTTAGCTAAGATAAATAATTAGTGTAAAATCGTTTCTTTTTATAAATACAAAGATGTGATCTTTTTATTTACGAAAACATAAAAATAAAAATGGGATTTTTATTTAGAAGGTAGTAAATTAAAGATTTGATTTTTATTAAGTAAAAGGATTTGATGTAAAAATATAATCTTTTCATATAGAATAGCGATGTAAAAATATAATCTTTATGGGATAGAGAATATAAAAATACCATCTTTATATATGTAGCGATATAAAAGTTCGATTTTTATATATTGAATAGCATAGTAAAAATTCGATTTTTATATATTGAATAGCATAGTAAAAATTCGATTTTTATATATTGAATAGCATAGTAAAAATTCGATTTTTATATATTGAATAGCATAGTAAAAATTCGATTTTTATATATTGGATAGCAAAGGAAAAATGCGATTTTTATATATTGAATAACACAGTAAAAAAATTCGATTTTTATATATTGAATAGCGATGTAAAAATTCGATTTTTAAATATATGAAGTGATTATAAAAATATGATTTCTAAATTGAAAGTGAACAAATAAAAATGTGATTTTTATTTTTAAAGACATCAGTATATAAAAATGTGATTTTTATATGTGTAGTGGCTACAGCAACGAAGATGACAAAAATGCGATAACGACGAAGATTTCTCTAAATGAAGAGTCGTGGAGTTGGATAGCTATCGGTGAGAATTTCTCACCTTTCAATTTCTTTTCTAGTTATATATATATATATATACTAGGATGCAGACGGTGCTTAGTAGCACCCGACACAATCGTCCACAGACCAAGGACTTGTTTGTTTGGTTGCATAAATTAGTTAGATGATTTGATTTGAATTTGGTTGTTTGGTGAATTTGATTGATGTGTGAATGGCGTGGGCCTTCACTTGACCGGGGATAAGGCTAGGCCTCGTCCCGTTTCTAGTATCGTGCCGTTATGCCGCCGAAATTTTCTAAAACAAGTTAGAAAAAATAAAAATACCATTTTATTTAAAGAATGAACTGAATAGAAATTCATATGTTGAAATAAAATGTTTTTATCGTTAAAAATATAATTTTTAACGTGAAGTGAATAAAATAAAATATTCATTTACAAACCGGACGGTTTGTTTATGTACACCTATTTGAATGACATTGATTGGGACGATAAATTTTACACATCGCCCAACTGCACGAATAAAATCTGTGTTTGATTGTTTGAAACCCCACACGGGTGTTGGGATGAAATTTGAAGTTCACTCATCCTGATTTATTAAATAGATATCCGGAAAGCTCTGTATCCGTATATCACCTTCAGTTGTGCTTTGTATTATTTTCCGCTGCTATGTAATTTATTGTAATCTCTGATATTTATCGAATGTAATTTATTCATTTGTACTCTGTATATTCTTGTATCTGGTGGAATCGTTGTAATAGCAAATGAAATGTTCTTCTGTTTGTGTTCTGATTTGTCCTGTTCTCAAACGATCAGGGGTTTCGAACGGTCTAGATCGGTTTAACGACTGATTCGGATCGAGCGAAATTCCTGGCTGTCACATTTGGCTACAACACCTACATTGTTCACTTATTTCCTAACGAAGAAGCAATGGAAGATATAAGTGATGGCCACTTAGTTGGGAGATAACTCGACTAAGGAACTACTCTCCTAACTCTGGCTTAGTTGATGGAAACAATGACAACATCTCACCTGCGCGATATGATTCGGAAAACTATAAGCCAAATCTAGCTTATTCCAAGAAAAGAGAACGGGAAGCCCGAAGTAATCTCTCATATCTACAACATTAAAAAATCAAAAATGCACCTAGAGAGAAACCTCAACTCAACCTTTGTTGCCAAGTCATGTATGGAAACAAAGAGACAAAAAGATAAAGGCTATCCTACATGCCTAACAACCATAGAAATATAACCAATCATGTGAACATCAAATCAGACAAACATAGGTAAAGCAATCATAAGAGCACAAAAAACTAACATACATGGAAAAATAATTGCAATCAATATGACAATATCTAATTCTACCCTAGCATGTAGGATACTATTCTACTTTGGCATACATTGAATAGGACATCTAATCCATATATGACTTGACAAACCTGGTTACCATCCCATCGAGAATAACAATCTAACTCCTTTCATCAACGAATCAGATGTGACTCTAGTGTTATCGTGTAATTCTCAACTCCTTGGCAACCTATTAATGCAAACCACTGATGATTTGTTCCTGCATCCCTCCTTAAATTTTGAGTAATTATAGAGAACTATTAGATGCTTTATACTTATCTTTAACTAGTTGATCGTCCATCCATTTTGATACAATTGGTCAGTCACCCCCTACAATGTTGCCGGTAACAACAACATCTTCCATACGGAAGCGACGACCACGATCGTGTCCGCGTCAAACACTCCAAAATTGGAGTAATGACTAGTGGTTAATGCGGGAAACATCCATTAATAGAAAATTGCTCCTAAACTGGAAAACCTCCAACTCAAACAAATAACTGCACTAGGAGGCTGAGGACCCTAACCATCGCCACTAATGATGGTTAAGAGCATACTAGGAGAAGAGTGACCTAGCGATGTGACGTCAATGAACAACTCTAACTCTACTCCTTCCCATGTGGTTTTGGGTCATCGACTAAGTATGCGACAACTTCCTTTTTCCTTCGACACCGCACTACAACATACAAATGTAAATGATCTCACAAGAAATGGGTACATCGATACATTTACCAACTCTTCAACCAAGCTTAATGGGTCAACTTGAACTCCAAACTCCTATAACCCTCGCAAGATCAGTAGGGATATCCTAACTAGGGTAATTTGACCATAGCAATTCGTTTCTCCCACCTCGAAGCGAAAATCAACTTAACCAAATGATCAATTAGTGTCTCCAACACACTAACAACCCAAGATTTCTTATGCCTTCACTTTATCCTCCTAAATGGAAAATGAGAACATGATTAGGTAGCATTAGGATAACTTAGAAAACGATCCACGAAATTAACAATATGTCCTGACTTACCGATCAACCTGAATGACATAACTAACCAATCAAAGGAAAAGCAGCATGTAAGACGTTGTAATTAGCACATTCCATCCAACTAATTTTCATCTACTAAATCGCTTAGGAAATTCCAACGTCGATCACCCACACTCCATGAGGCTAATCAAATAAGCCACCAAGAATGGCTTGCTTCCCACTCCATGGGTACCACCTGCCCTAAAGGAATGATTGCATTATCATAATCTAAAACCATGTCAATATGGGATTCCACCCAAGCATGGTGGTGATTTGGCCACTTCATCTAATATTCCCAAATACTTTCGATTTATTACTTAAAATGGAAACTCGCTACTAAGCAACCCAACATCTCTACCCTCTATCGTCCAACTACAATCTAATCGCCTATGAAGACCACAATCTCATCCCACTATCGCTAAATCGAAGATGACTCACTACAGAAGAGCAAAGTGTCCTACCCTACCATCATCAACGTCAACCTCTAATAACCACCCACATTCTGTATCCTCTATAAATCTAACCTCTAGACTCCAATATGAAATTAATTAAGTTAAATGTGACCAATTAGTAAAAAAAGAAAACATGACTTGATGAGCTTAAGTTTTGACGAAATACGTATACTGCCAAGTATGGACAACTCATGTCGTAACACTTCCTACCTCGAGGCCCAAAATTAAGCGCTATGGATGTTGTAATCATCCACATTATTAATTCCTAGCAACCAAACATGAGATGTTACACACATAGGGTCCAACTAGGCCCTCGACACGGTTAGTCAAAATCAAAGCAAGCAAATGAATTATCTCAAGTCCCAATCCCATTCCATCCATTTAGCCACTAGACCCGATGGAACGATAAAACCTCAACGCTAAAACAAAAAACTATGGACACTCCATTGGTGGAAAACATATCACAAGGGGTGATGTTGTTTCCTCTCTTGCTCATCAAGAGAGAAATCGATGAAACGAAAATGACAATCAATGCATATGCTTCAAAGATTGGTCCAAATCAATAGGAAAACTCTCAACTAGTATAAGTTCGAACATCATGAGCTTTTTGATCAACTCCTCCAAACCATCATCCTCTCACCAAATAAAATCAGTCATATCGTGAGTTAATATCTCATAACCTAGTCACAAACTTCTATGTAACCTTTTGTGTACAGTAATAAGAAGGAAAGTAAATTGTACTACGATAACATGCCGAATTCGGTCACGTGCTCTTACATAGATATATCGTCTTGCACAAATCGACGAACTATTCATCCAACTACAAACTTTGAAGAACCAAAACAAATATCTTTGAAGCTGACCACGAATTGGTCCTAAGCAAATCAATATTTAGGAAATCAAAGCGACAAGAGCTCTAAACCAATTCAGATTTAAACTTGGAGTTTTCTAGGATTAAAACTCATATTTCACATCACCGTCTAATCAAGTCATCAAGAACTCTTTTCAAGGAAACAAAATAGTCTTGCACCTCCACAGTCTTCTCTGTTCCCAAGAACAGTTCGCTTCTTAGAAACCTAAGTGTTTATATAACTTGGCATAACCTACTCCTTGCACTTGAGTATCAACCGATTGGAAAAAGGAAGATGCCAGATGCTGATTCCAAACATTTCTGAGAACATATTAAGTGAATTGATACCAGCGATCTTTGCTCCTGCCCAATTCCCAATTCAAAAAATGGAATAATTAATAGTATTTTCCATTTGCTACATCATCTCCAAAAAGTGGTTAAGATGAACGGTCACTAGTAGAGAGAACTTTTCCAATGGTACTTTTGTGCAAAACAATGAATACTATATATATACTGCTAACATGTAGTTTTGAAAACCATAATATACATATGATTACGTACTCTCTCATATTTATTAACTCTTAATTTGATACTGCTTAGGTTAACTAACACAACCTAAGCTCTAATACCACTTGCAATGATCGTCCTACACCACTGATGCTCATACATCCTAACACTGAAATTTGATCGTTGTAGAACGGTTGTTAGGAGAAATAGATGAATAGAAAGAAGAAAATAGGAAGGGAAAAGAGGAAAATAGAAGAGAAAGAAACACAAGACTAAGAAACAGATACAGTCATAGTTCTCACACACATGGGATAAAATATTATAGAAATTTTATGTATAAAACATGCGAGATAGTAATAGCTATATAATCAGAGTATACTAAAGATAAATATACTCAGTGATAAATTGCCTCATATAAAGTAACCAACACTGTCATGGATCCATAATGTCGCATGATGTAATAACCAATAATACTAATATAATATAAGAAGACACCACCTCATGCTAATATTCCTACATAATTTCAGATAATATCCACACCAGGTGCTACCAAGCCTACTAATCATTGTGTTTAATGAGCAACCAAAGGTAATAAGAGGGAACATAAAACCTTGAGTCATACAACAATCTAGTGTGAGCAGTAAATGAATCTCAAAAACTATAAAACTCAAAATAGTATATGGTACAGATGGTAAGAAAAATCATACCTGACATGTCCCTACATCCAAAGGGTCAGCACATATAATAAAAAGATATATGCTACTCAAACAAAAACAACAGAAATAGGTAGTGCTCAAAATAGAATTCCCAATCCTCCACTTCTCTTTAGTATCCTAAAGTGATAGCCTAACCAGATAAATAAGGTATACAACATGCAAAACAACCATAACATCCATCAAACAATATCCTAGCTATCACCATTTTAAGCTTTGAATCCATTGATATATGTTTGACTGTTCGATGCCATACATAAAGGGGTAATAGAAAACCATGGACATATACAGACTACCATAGGTCCTATGTATGTTTTCCTTCCTAAGGCTACTAAGTCACTTCCCAAGAGATCCAAGGTGCAATATCTCCTGGATCCTATGAGTGTCGCCATGATACCACTGCTCTGAGTCTGTTAGAATCCTCAGAACTATCAATGATTCCTTGGCACTTCTAATCATATGAGAAACATATAACTTCATTTAATATAGAGTCCCACTCGAGTCAGTCCATTATCCCTAACCTCATTCCATCCCAAACTACCAATCACATCGACAATCGAAGGGTCTACACTTCCTAAGCATATTACTTCTAACCCATGGAAGTGATTTGCGAACCATAATATCCAACGCCACCTTGGAGATCTCATCACACCATTTCGTGGATTGCCACATCTTTCTCTACGAAACGTTTGTATTGTTTCTCATCAAATCCACCCAATGAAGAGTCATAGTCTCGAAACCACCATCAAATATATCCTCATACCATGCTCCTCATGCCATAAAATAACATACTATTTTAAACGTTTCTAGTCGAAATGCTTTAAGAAAGGATATCAATGAACCCAATGGGACTAAGGTGTGTAACACTCTCCGAAAGACAGATAATGTTTAGTCATATCCACTAGAAGCACTAAGGGGTTACATAATGATAGTAATAGATAACCATGTAATGACTCATTCGAGATTTTTATGTTCGAGGGTTTTGATATTTATGCTCATGATTATAAGGTTAAGAGAACCAATGAGCTATTATGGTGCAACCATGTTTACTTCCTTCTTGTTGCATGTTATGCTTATCACCATCGACTTCTTTCCTAATTCTATTATCTTAATTTAAATTGCCACGTGTTTGAAATAATGAAAAAAAATGTACAAATTCAATACTGAGTCAAATAACGAATGAAGTCGAAATAACCTAGTTAATTATTTACCAGTGTTACTCCTTTTTCTAACATTACTGCAACTTTTCCTTCTTACCGCCTTGCTTAATTTCAATTATTTTGTCTCAACTACAACCCTTTTTTCTATTCTTACAAATCTTGAATGTATTCGATTACATTTTTATTATAAATTCCTGGTCCACCTGAACCTAGATCATAATATTCAACCACTACTATTAGTTAACTATCATTATCACTACAAATTCTGCTTTATTTTGTGTATTTAATTTCGCATGCACACATACATGCATACGTAATTCCGATAGATATTCATAATTCTTTGATTGAATATTTTGTATACACTTCATCCACCGATTAATCTGTCTTTTAGCCTTGTATTATTTCACTTTTTATATTGGTATAATCGATATATACCAAAAATGAAGAAAAAATGCCTTTCTTTGGTAGCTCACAGAAACTGACTAAGTGAGCAGAGTTAACTCTTAGTCTAATGGTAAAAAGAGCACAAAAAATGCTAAAAATAAGAATAACATATTCTAAACAAGTAGCTAATCGGCCACCTACAACCAAAAGAAAAAAGGCCCAGAGACAATGAAAGCAGGACAAAACAGGCCCACAAACGACCAAAACTCGACAGACGGAGCCAAGAAGCAAAAGAGACCAAGAAAAGCACAACTCAGACCTAGGCCACAATCCCAAAAACCAAATCAAGATCTAGATCTCAAACGTAAGAAAAGATGCTCCAGCGTCATCAACTAAGCTAGCCGGCTCAAAGAAATCATATTACCCTGTTCCACATAAATAAGCCAAACAAGGAGCACCCAAACCAGACAAGTAACCTGAAAAAAAAATCAACCCACACCTACCCGTAGGCATGAACCCAGAGATATCGATTAGCCATGAGCCAAAGAAGATGAAAAATGGTTAAGGCTTCCCATGAAGGGCCTTCCTCAGAAAACGAAATGGACATCATCGGAAACCTTCCAAATGATAAGACTTGACGACATAGGCAAATCGTCAAAAACTGCCCTGTTACGGAACATCAAAGATGCCAGCAGATGAGATAAAGATTGATTCAAAAGAGGAGAGAAGGAAGATCCTTTCCTTTCCCCTTCCCACCAACAGAAAAGGGAACCGAGAAGTAAAGGGAGGGGACACAAAGCATCTACCAAGCTCCTGAAATGATCCCAAACCATGATAGCAGACTCTCTATCATGAAATAAATGTAAGGACGATTCCAAAGAACCCGCCACACAACACCGACAAAAAGACATGAGAGGAATGTCAATCTGCATCAGGTTAACATATAACGGAAGGCCCTAGTGAAGGAATTTCCACATGAGAATGGAAACCATATAGAGAATGCACCGGTTCTAAATGGAAAGGAAATCAGGGTTTTTACCCACAGGAACCAAAATAGAGTTCCAGGTAGCCCTAAAGGAGAATGGACCACCGTTCCAGGCAAAACCATGATCATGACTATTTGATGTTGATTTAACTGACTGCATTTATTTCTACATCTCGGTTGTTAGGGACTGAGATGATGGTTTTGATGACAACAACTTTGTTAACCTTTTTTAATACCATTGTCTAGACGCCAAATTTATATACATGTATTATATGCAAGTATCGATTATTGATAAATGTGCAGCTTAAAGATTCAATATTGAAGACTCATGAGTAATAATAATTCAAGAGTTCAACAGAGATATCAAGGTAAGTATTAGAGTTTAGAGTTTTTTTAAAACTCAGTAATAACACTAAAATATTTATTCCAATTCTCCCTCCAATTCTATCTTATAATATTAAAAAAATCTTCTATTTTCAGTTGATTTTAAAATTACTTATTTTTTAAACACACACACATATATATATATATATCTTGATTATTCAAATTATTTCTTGTTTTTTAAACTAACTCCTAATTTAAATATTATATATATTTTTTATTTACATTATAATTTTTAATATATGTTTATATAACCAATCTTACTAAAGTTTTAATTCCTTATATACATATTTATAGTTTTATATCTTAAGTTTTAAGTTTCACATATTTATGTTTATAGTTTTATATTATGTTCTGATATCACTTTTATCGATTATAAATTTATGTTTTAAACTTATATTCTTACTGTATTATACTACTTTAATACATAGGAAAATAGTTTGTTTAAACTCCAAAAATTACCCTAACTTAGTTAAACATTATTTCCATTATTTTCGAAAAAAAGGGCATGTTGACATGTACTACCCCACATGTCGACATCATAGTCGTTTTCTTAAAATACTTAAATTTCAAAAGAAGTGCCTATTCATTTAAATTTTTTCCTGTAGAGACATGACTGTTGATTCCCTGTAAATATCCATCTAAACTTGATTTTTGAACCAACTTTTATTGTTTTCTTCCCTCCTTTTCTCCTCTCCGTTTATACTCTTAATATTCAAGTTTCTGTAATCAAACTGTATCGAAATTCAAAGAGAATCAAACCAAATCATTTCTAGTTTAATTCTCCACTGCTCTCTCTCAAAGATCCAAATGATATTATGAGTTATAGGAGTATTTGTAATCAAATGTCGAACGATCAAAGTCATATCGAGTCTCCTGACCAAACTATTACTGATAAGGTGTGGTTGTAGCCCATTCAAATCTATTAGGTGTGATTGTAGCGAATAAATCAATTAGTGATCTAGTAGCCTTGTTAAGTCAAAAGAGCGCCCTATTCTCGTAAGTAGTCGAGGGTGGACCTCATGGCCCTTGAAATCGAGAATTATAAGATCAGATATTAAAATTTATTTCAAAATAAATCCACTCAACCTAGAGTTGCACAGGACTGAATGTAGGGTAACTCCAAACCAGTATAAAATCCTAGTTTGTTCTTTCCTTTGCTACTTTTACTTTTTATTTGCATCTGTGTCTGATTCTATGAGTAATTCATATCCATGATTTGCATCTGATTTTATTAAATTTGAAAATATTTCAAAATTTTCATATCCATTAAACACTATTCACCCCCACTAGTGTTAAGTTAAACTTAAGATTTGTGATCCGCATTTCCCAATAACTGGTATTGGTGCATTGTTTTTCAAAGTTTTCATAATATGGAATTCTAAAAAGTTTAAAATGGTAATTTATCTAATTTTTGATAATACTAGCTCAAAAATATTCGATTAATCATTGATTCATGAGTCTGCACTTAATTATTATGAAAAACCAAGTTGTCTACTGAATTGGTATGTTGTGCAGGAACAGATTTGTTGTATGGCTCTTGATGATTCAACACTCAATGGATAAATGATGCAAATTAAAAAATGGACACCAGTTAGTGGCTATTCATGACATATAAATGGAAATCTGGGTATAGTAAATGATATAGTTTACGAAGATGAACAAATGGCTAATTGTGGTGACAACTCAAAAGGATATATGATTGGTATCGGCAATGTCTGTAACTCTAAAACTCCTGCTATTTATAATGTTTTGATTGTTAGGAATTTAAAACGCATATTACTTAGTATAAGTCAGTTATTTGATAAAGATTATAAAATTAAATTTGAAAAAGATAAGTGTTACATCGAAGATAATAATTCAAATATTATATTTAAAGGAATTAGGATGAAAAATATTTACATTATAAGTATTAAAATTTCAAATGACAACTTATGAATTCTGGCTAATATAAGTGACCCTTGGAGTTAGCACAAAAGATTTGGGCATTTAAATTTCAAACTCCTTTCTAAAGTTTCTAAACTAGATATAGTAAGAGGACTCACTAAATTGGATTTTAAAACAGACCGTATATGTGACCCTTTTCAACTAGGAAAACTAAGAAAATTCATTTAAACTAAAAGATAAGATTTCGATTTCAAAATATTTAGAGTTTCTTCATATGGATTTATTTGGTCCATTTCAAAATACAGTTAATGAATCATAGTAGGTATGTTTTTATTATTGTAGATGATTATTCTAAACACACCTGGACTTTTTTTCTTAAACATATAATGATGCTTTTGATTCATTTAAAACTTTTGAAAAAAGAATATAAAATCTATTTTCTATAAAAATCAAATCTACACGTAGTGACCATGGTGGAGAATTTAAAAACGAAAATTTTGAGAATTTTTGTAATAAAAAGGGAATTACTCATAATTTCTCCTTTCCATGAACTCCACAATAAAACAGAGTAATTGAGCACAAGAATAGAACAACTCAAGAGTGTGCTAGAACTATGCTTCCAGATAGTAAATTACAAGAAATTTTGATCTGAAGCAGTCGCTATTGCTTGTTATATCTTAAATAGAGTTTTAATCAGACCATCGACCAATAAAACACCACATGAACTTCTACACAATAAGAAACCTAAAGCATCTTATTTTAGATTTTTTGAAAGAAATTTTTTATTTTAAATACTATAAAAAATTTGGATAAATTTGATCCTAATTAAGACCAAGAAATTTTTATTGGATATTCAAATAGAAGTAAATCATATAGTGTTTTCAACCTAAAAACCAACACTGCTGAAGAAAATATGCATGTGTCATTTGATGAAAATTTTAGAGATATTTGTCATATAAATGATGAAGACGAGTTTGATAATGAAAATAATGAATCAAACGAGATAAATTTTGAAATCAATCAACATAATAAAAGAACCATACATTAAAAGTTCATCCTATAGAAAATATATTAGGAGACATCAAATCTATACTCATAACTAGAAATCAATTAAATAAAATGAGTAATGTAGCTTTTATATCAACTATTGAAATAAAAAAATCCAAAGGAAGCATCATCCGACCACTCATGGATACTTGCTATGCAAGAAGAACTGAATTAATTTACTAGTAATGATGTATGGGAACTTGTTCCTAGACCAAAGGATAAGACAATAATAGGAACTAAATGGATTTATGAAAATAAAATTAATGAAATTGGTGAGGTCATTAGAAATAAAGCTCAATAAGTCGTGCAAGGTTATTGTCAAGAAGAAGGGATAGATTTTGATAAAATCTTTACCCCCGTTGCAAGACTAGAAGCTATCATAATTCTACTTGCTTTCGCTAATTTCAATCATTTCAAATTATTATAAAAAGATGCAAAAAGTTCATTTTTAAATGGTTTTGTTAAAGAATATGTTTACATTGAACAACCCCGGTTATTTAAAGACGAAAAGTTTCCAAATCATGTTTACAAATTAAAGAAAGCTCTATATGTACTAAGATCTTATTATTACAATCAAGTTTTGAATTGGTAAAGTAGATACTTTTTTTTATCAAAAGAAATAAAAATGATATCCAGTTAATAAAAATTTATGTAGATGATTTATTTTTGGATCAACAAATAATGAAATGAATTAAGAATTTTCTAAGATTATGAAAAAAGAATGTGAAATGAGTCACATGGGAAAACTCACATTTTTAGGATTACAAATATAACAATAAATAATGATATTTTTATTAATTAAGAAAAATGTGTTAGATATTTAATTCATAAATTTTATATGACTAATGTCAATGTAAAACCCACCCCTATGACAACCAATGAATCTTTAATCAAAGATGACCAATCAGAAGACATAGGTCAAAAATTATATAGAGGCGTGATAGGTTCATTACAATATATAACTGCGAGTAAACCATATATAATGCATAATGTCTGTATTTGCGCCAGATATCAATCTCAACCAAGGGAAACTCACTTAAAAGCCGTAAATTGTATTCTAAGATATGTTAGACACACATTAGACTTTAGTTTATTTTACCCTAAAAATGATTCATTTAATTTAATTTAATTTCATATTGTGATGTTGACTATGCCGATTGTAAATCAGACCGAAAATGCGCAAGTAGAACTTGTCACTTTTTAGGGCATTCCCTGGTTTAGTAAAAAGTAAAATACTGTATCCTTGTCAACAACTGAGGCAGAATATATCTCTGCTGCCTTGACTTGTTCTTAAGTAACTTATACACAACAAAATCTAAAAGATTTTGGATTAAGCTAAATTAGCAATTTATTATGATAATATTAGTGTAATAAATGTATCTAAAAATCCTACTCATCATGTCAGAACTAAACATATTGATGATTAGACATTATTTTTCAAAGATAATGCAAGTAAAGAAAATATTTCACTATAATTCATTAAAACTGAGAATCAACTTGCAGATGTTTTTAGTATACCCTTGAATGAAGCAACATTTACTAAATTAAGAAGATAATTAGGTATTTGCTCATTAACCAAAATATGATAATTAGATATATTAGTGTATATATATATATAAAAAAATAAAAAGAAAAATAAAAAAATTAAACATACATACCCATATAGACATGTACTACCCCCATGTCGACATGTAACAGTCAACATTCAAAATTAAATTTTCCCCTAAAATCAGTTTATATACTTATTTAAACTTCTTAATTCGAAATTTCATGTCCCTCTACTTATTTTTCTTTGTGATGAACTTCTGAAAACAAGAAAATAATGGCCTCCTCATCCAATACCAATAAAACAATACCATTTCATTCACTTCGTCCTCTCAAGGACCATTTCAACGTACTACGCTCGCTCGAGTGATCAAAATAGAAAATTTTATGAAGGATTCTCTGCTGTTGATCATTGAAGTTCGACAAATGCACTTCGAATGTCCAAGCAACAAAAGAAATCAGGAAAAATCCTTAGGATTCTACAAAAATTACTAATTATAATAATTCGAACCCAATCGTTATCGAAGATGATTCGTCGTATATCCAAGTTCATAATCTTATGAAAGATGAAGAAGAAGAAGTAGAAAAAGAAGAAGAGGAACAAGAAAAAGAATAACAAAATGTTCAGATAGAAGAAGACGATTGAGTTATATGCGTTGGTGAAGTGTATTTTGATAAGTATGGTAATGTAATTGAAAAAATGGAGAATTTTGCCTTCTTTATCCAAATTGTGCAATTCATAAATCACCCATTGTCATAAACATTCATTAGTCAGCATATATGTATTTATAAACGTTTGTTAGCATTAATTTAGTAACCTTATTTTGTATAAGTCTTATAAGTATTATAGTAATTAGTGTTTAATTCTATTACTATAACTCTTAAGTCTTATAATATTAGTCTAAGGGGAGTCATATAGGTTAGACATAGTTTAAGAGGGAGTATTAGAGTTATTATAAGTTTTTGTTGATGGCAAATGGGGAGAAGTATAAGATTCAAGATTTAAGACTCGCGAGTAACAAAAATTCAAGAGTTCAAGAAAGATAGCAAGACAAGTAATAGAGTATATATTTTTTGTTAAAACTTCATAATAGAACTAAAATCTTTATTCCAATTCTCTTACTCATTCTATCTTATAATATTTCAAAAATCTTCTATTTTCGGTTGATTTCAAAATTACTTCCTTTTTAATTAATATCTCCGGATTATATAAATTATTTTTTAAATTTTAATCCAACTCCAGATTTAAATATTATATATATACACACATATATATATATTTGATATATATCTATATAACCAATCTTATTAAGTTTTATTTCCTTACATTCATGATTATAGTTTTATATCTTTAGTTTTAGGTTTCTCATATTTATAATTTTATATTAATTTCCGGTATCACTTTTATAGATTATAAATATATGTTTTAAATTTATATTCTTACTCTACTACACTACTTTAATACACAAGAAAATAGTTTATTTAAACTCAAGAATCACCTTGACTTATTTAAACATTATTTTCCATTGTTTTCAAAATTTTGAATTTCAAAAATATATAAGGCATGTCGACATGTACTACCCCACATGTCGACATCATGGCCATTTTCTTCAAAAAATTAAATGTTGAAAGAAGTGTCTATTCGTTTAAAACACTTCTAGAAGAGTCATGACTTTTGATTCCCTATAAATACCCATTTAAATTAGATTTTTCTAATCAATTTTCATGTAACAACCCGGATTTTCAGAACCAATTTAGAATTTTTATTTTAGCTATTTTAATGAATTTTTAATATTTAAAATGGTTCATTTTAAATAATAACGACTAAAAATTTATTTTAATCGAAGTTCGAACGAATAAATTTATTTTAATTATAAAACGAGCCTGAAATGGCGTGGTAGTTTGAAAATTCGATTTCAAATTTCAAATGAATGTACAGGATTCAAAATAAATCGGATTTCAGTAAAACCAAAAATATTTGAATCTGTTTGATTATATCTTTCTAACGAATGTGAAAAAAAAAATCAGATTTCATAACGGTAATAAAAAGTTATATCCAGTTAAAATTTAAAATAGTCGCTATGGAATTTATATATATTTTATATAATATATAGCCCTTAAAAATAGCCATTTTGCAAATGCACTCCGTTTTCGATGAAGACACTTTGGTTGGATCCGAAATGTCAAGTTATTCCTAGATTCCATTTTTTATAATTTTTGGAATTAAATGTGAGCGGGTGAATTTAAACGTGTTTGATCAACTAAGTTTGAATTTAATCGACTGGAAAATGACCGTTTTTCAAACGGTCTCCAAATTCGACGAAATAAAAACTAGCCGAGTGGAACCCAATGTGAGAACTCCTTCTCACTATAATTATTTTATAATTAAAAATATACTAGGATGCAGATGGGGCTTAGAAGCCCCCGACACTTTTTATTGTACAAACCATGGTTGAATGCGTATGATTTTTGTTGTGTACATGTGTGTGAAATGCATATAAATAAAATTATATAGTAATTGACTGTGTCTGATTTTAACTCAGAAATAACGAATATTTAAAAAAATTGAATATTTTAAAATAACGAATATTTTAAAATAATATTCTGCAAAGGATAAAAATATGATTTTTATGTCTGATTTGGGATGGACATGAAAATATTGAAATTTATGAAGCCGTGTTGATTAGATATGCCCCATTTTGACGCGAATGATATTTATATTGATTTTATTCATTTCTATAATGAATATCAAAAAGGAAATGATTTCAAATCAGATATTTTGAAAATATTATCATTTAAATATTACAATGATAAGGAAAATTTTGATTTAAAATTGAAAAATGATGTTGCATCGTTTTAAACCGAATTTATAAACAATTTATAAAATACGATTTAAATGGAAATCGATAAAATATATATAATATATATTATATTTATTTAATGTCCTGAATAAAACGCGCCTCGCCGCGACCGTTCGCGAATTTCGACTATTGACTTCGAATTGACATTACGGGAGATCCGACTGTCGGATTCTCCTAAAACTAGTACCGTTGGGTTCGTATCGAAAAGAGATTTCCAACAAATATATGGTATTTGAAATCTAATGGTTGGATTTGGAATTATGTCTAAATCAAATTTGGAAAAGGTCGTTGTAAGTGCAGTTCGAGGACCGTTTATGGAAATCAACTGAAAGGGCCTTAATAAAATTATTAAAAATATTAACAATTTATGTAAAATCATAATAAATGATTTGGAAAGAACCGGGATGAAAAATTCCATATTTGAAAAGATAAAAATATATTTTCATCGAAATGAACTAACTATTAACTAGAATTATAATCCAATTATTTTTAAATAAATAAATTGGATTGAGAATGAGTTTTAATATAACCAGAATTTCCAATATATGAATTGGAATGGATTTGAATCGAAATTACCTTCGGAATATTTTGATACTGGATTCCGTGATTATACAGATATTATGGAGGAATTTGGAAGATATATATATTGTTATTCCCAATACGATATTTGTTGATTTCAGAATTTGATATTGAATATAAGCCGATATAATTTCTATTTAGAGCCTTGTATTTAGTATCAAATGGAATTTTGGGTTTGTCGTGAATGCTGTCTTAAATAACACTGTTCTTAAACCGAGTTGAGAAAAGAATAAATCTTTTAATTAAGATTTAGTGAAGTTTTCCAATTAATTAATATTTAATTGGAATTGAATAAAAGAATTGGATTTTGGGTTTGTCGTGAATGGTGTCTTAAATAACACAATTCTTAAACCCCGTGTGAAAAGAAAAAGTCTTTTAATTAAGATTATTAGAGTTTCCAGTTAACTAACATTTAATTGGAATTAAATGGAATGTGAATTGGGTTTATTATGAACTGCGTTTTAACGACATTTGTTCTTTAACCCGATTAACAGTGGAATGAGATTTGGAATTTATAAATCTTTTAGTTAAGATTAATGGGATTTTCCAAAGTAAAGTTTTCCAGTTTAATATATTAAATTGGAATAGAATGGAATTCGATTTGGTAATAATCGAAGTGAGCTTCTGTGGAGGAAGACTGTTAATATATATGGAATTTAAAAGGCTTTGTCGTTATTCCATTTATGTTATTAGTCGGATACGGAAATTTATATCTATTATATATATTGATCTATTTTCCGTGAAGATTCCATAATAAATGGAATGTGATTTTGGGTTTATCGTGAACTGTGTTTTAAATGACATTAGTTCTTTAACCCAGTTAAAGACAGGATTACATGTCTATCGTTGTATTTAGAACTGTATGGTTGATATCTGCTAAATATATACTTGTTTGGTGGCGAAGAATTTATTCTCTTACTTAACACCCTTCTCTAAGATGTATGAGCGTAGAGGTTACATATCGGCAGAAATCAATAGTACGGTGTAGATCGTCGATGCGGCATGTTTGATTTCCAAAAGTTAAATAATCATTAATATTAATTTTTGGGAAGATTAAAACTAAGTGGAGTTTTAATGAATCTTTAATTAGACTGAAAACTGAATGTGGTAATTCAAATTATCAAATTTGGGAAATGATCGAGAATGGAGTATCACCAGTTTTGCTCCAAGCGATAGTTAAATCTTTAATTGGATTTGAACATGAAATGGTAATTAATTTATCGATAACACTGTGGTGTTAGATATGGAGTATTACCAGTTTTTCTCCATGGGATGAATTGGTTGGGATTGGGAAATATAATAAATGATTACTTCGATAAGGTTCACTAATCCCGACTAGTTTGGATAAACCTTAATTTGGTTTGAATTGATATCCAAAGGAAGATTAAAGAATAAATTTAAAGAATTTATCTTTGATAAAATTAATGGGAACCATTCCCTAGAAATGTGAATATTTGAATAAATGAATATTCTGGATTGGAATGAGGCATATGTTGTGTTTTTATAGCACTTGTTTGTAAGATACGCCAGTTATTCAGAAAGACCGGGTTTATCCCATTCTGAATAACTGAATTGATGATAAGTCGACGATGAAGACGGTGGTTGAAGATCGGAGGTCTTCACATCGTTTGGATGATTACTGAGGTCTTTATTGGGTTGTACACCCAAGACGAGGTAATAAGTGGTGATCGTCCAGACGTACTTGGAGATCAACCGGATATGCGAGGACCTCTCTCCTGTATTAGACATGTGGGACGAGGAATAAGGTGCCTCCGAATAATGTGTGTCTAACATTGGATTTTACTCTGTGTTGATCGATATCTATTAAATATATATCTGTTTGGTGGCAGAGAATTTATTCTCTTGCTTAACACCCTTCTCTGAGACGTACGAGCTCAGAGGTTATATATCGATAGATATCAGTCGCACGGCGTGAATTGTCAGTGTGACATGCTGAGATGCAAATGATCAAGGCTTCTGTTGAGAAGCAGAGTCTTGTATTTGATGATCAAAGCACGGCTTTAAATAGCATAGTTTTGTGTAGCGTTAATTCGCAGGCCTCACACCCCGGTGTGAACCAGAAACAGGAGAGGACTTCAGGGAGGACATGCGTTTCCTTCTAGTTAGGAGTGGTGTCATGGTATGGAGCCCAGACATTTTTACTTATGTGGATGATGGATAGCGAGGCGCCTCGGATATATCGGTCACTACGGGGACGATGCATGACATGGTCGACATACTGGCCAGACTTATGCCCCATAGGGCAGGGAAACATATTGTTCAGGGATTATTAATCCACTTTGCACTTAGGTGGACTGGCCCTAACGATCCAAGGTGAAGTTGCGGCTGACCCTGAGGCTCGGGCTAGAGAGTCTCGAAGCAGTAAGGAAGATCCCTTGCCTTGGTTCACAGATGGAAATCCAACTACTAATACGACATTGTGCGGTATTAATTGTCGAAATAGTATGGCGACATGATATATGGTACCCATGCCATCTATGATTAATACATTTATATTTGAAGTTGTTTTAACACTATGCACTTATAATAGTATCAAATGATTTGTTTTAAACGTACCAAGCACGTTTGGCTATTATAAGGAAAAACTCTGTCCTCCGGCTTGCGTTGCATTGTGTGATGGGACTTGAGTCTTATAATAGCTTCATTTTTCCAAAAAGCATTGCGCTATTTGTTTTATGCACTGGTATTCTTAGGAGGAAACCCGTCCCGTGTTATACGGCGTGGTCCCTTGATTTGCCAAATTCTAAAGTAAAGTTTTAAATAACTGTTTTAGCTCTCACACCAGTCCCATGAATGACCTGGAGTTTGTTGTTTTAACCTAAACTCTGGGTGCCCCTATTTTCCACACCGGCAGCTAGTAGTTTTGGGTTTTACAGATATTATATTCACGGGATCCTGTATACAGTTGGAGCTATATTCAGAATGCTCTGTATCCGTGTATTTCTTTCAGTTGTGTTATGTATTATTTTTCCGCTACATTGTAATTTTAAATCTCTGATATTTTTCAATGTGTAATATTAATTCATACTCTGTTATATTATTGTACTCTTATGTAAATTGCTGTAATAGCAATGAAATGTTCTTATGTTTGTGCTCTGATTTGTTGTGTTCTCAACTCAATCTGGGCTTTCCCGTAAGGGCGAGTTTGGGTCGTTTCATTTCATTATCTTCTTCTCTTCTCTTACCCTTTCCATTTATACTCTTAATTTTAAAGTTCCCATAATCAAACTCTTCCGAAATTCAAAGAGAATCAAACTAGATCATTTCTAGTTTAATTCTCTACCACTCTCTCTTAAAGATCCAAGTGTTATTTAGAATTATAGGATATTTGTAATTATAAATCAAAAGATCAAAGTACAATTGAGTTTCTCTACCAAACTGATACTGAAACGGTGTGTTATTGCTCGCTCTAATCAACCGGGTTTGATTGTAGCCCGTACATCAATTAGGTGATCTTGTAGTCAAGTTAAATCAAGAGAGCGCCCTATGCTCAGAAGCAGTTGGGGGTGTACCTCATTTCCCTTGATATCAAGAATTATAAGATTGGATATTGAGGAACTGGGAACTGCAGTAGTCAGTAGGTAAAGCCTCATGTAATTGGCATAGAGGAAAGAGGCCCAAAGAGATGTATTGGAACGGAAGAGAACCGAAAGCTTACATGAGTATGCTTTACACACATCTTTGGGCTTCCTATACCCAATCCTCTGTCGCGCTTGGGGAGCCAGAAGGTATCCTAGATACCCATTGATGTCTCCGCTAACACCCCATAATTTAATACACTATAATTATACAACAAAGTTAATAAAATAGGTATTACTTGATTAAATGTTCAGATTTAAGTAAAACCGACTTTATCGTTGTGTTCATCTCGGAATTCTGATTCAGACAGACCTTAAGTTTGCATAAATCGGATAACGTATAAAGAAGTTATGGACATAAGAAGATTGTATATATAAGGAGATTACGTATAAATAAATCCAAAATAATTCAAATCGGAGACGACGCAGAAAACAAGGGTGACGTGATGACCCAACCGAGACCTAGGTCCACCTATGGGTCAACCTATGTATAAGAGGGATTCGACCCATGGGTCGACACAGTATGTCAGTGGGTCAACCCAATAAAATGCTGGGCGGATTTTGAGTTTTGTGCCCGGACTGTTTTTACTTCTGGGTTCGTCCGCTGACTCAACATTATGTGTATGGCTAGATTTGAAAACCAAATATCTAACGATGGAGGATTGTCTTATGTAGTCTATACAAAAGCATGCAACCGCATTTGTTCTACACACACAAAAACCATTCTTCCTCCTTCTTCCTCTAAACCTTTTTTTAGAGATTAACATATATATAGAACTGTTGAGGTGCTGCCCGAGTATAAAATAGCAAGGACAATTTGGACTATTCTACAACAACAAAAGATAAAAGTGGACTTTTTCTGCAATGACATACACATACAAAAAGAGATATCTTCTTCTTCCTCAGCCCTATAGTTATCGGTTTCATGTCATTTTTAGATTTTTTTATTCAAAAAGGATTTTAGACAGTGAATAGTTTTGAATTTGAAATAAACAGTAATGATAAGTTAATTCTTACATATGCTCTTTTACTGTTAATACAACTATACTGTAACGACCCGTATTCTACACATCATAGGATTGTAGAATATTTATTTCTTTCCCATGTGAAGTTGTATGGTCATGTAACTTTGGAAAACGTTTATTAGAGTCATTTCCCCTTTTCATGATTTTTGTCGATTTTTAAATGACCATTTTGCCCCTAGTTGGTACTGTTTTGGCCATAACTTTTGATTGGAAAGGAATTTTGACCTGAAACCACTTCCATTTGATTCGTTTGATAGTTTCTCTTTCCGTAGAGTGGTCATAATAGCCAAACGGACTTACCGTTTGGGAGATATGGCTGAAACAAGGTTTGGAGGGTGAGAAACTGCTTAACCGGGCCAAATCGAGTGATTAGTGAGTAGGCCCATAACCCATTTCGGGATTAGGGTTATGGGAGGGCTGAAATGAGATGGAGAATCATTCCATTTCAGTTTTCTAGCCTCCACTTATCACCAAGGAACCCTAAAAATGGCCTCCAACCTCTAGATCACCTCCAAATCATCTTTTGGTCAAGGATTTGGCTTAGCAACCCCTAATCAAAGAAGATCTTCACCTAATCAACCTTGGAGCTGCTGTTAGCATAGGGATTCGCATCAAATCAGAGCAGTATTTCAGATTTTAGTTTGTTTTGTGGCTAAGGTGAGTGATTTGCTTAGTTTTGCACTAATTATGGCTAACTAGGAGTGATTAGTGTTAATTAGCGAATTTAAACATGATAAAATTCTGGAAAAATGTTTATAAAATTCGGAATGATGTTTTAGACCTCTGATATGAATTTGGGTTAATTTGGTTAAGTTTTGATAATCCTATCATTAGTTTCACCTAAGTATGCTTAAGGGGAAATTTGGGATTTTGGGTATGTTTGATCCATTTTAGCCTATCATGTTGATGTTTTGATGTTTGGGGTTGATTATGTATGCTGCTATGACTATATGGTATGCTTTGTGATTGTTTAGAAGTATTAGTTTGGTCAAAAACGCTGTCGAATGGCGTAAACTGCTCGCTGGAAGGACTGCAGGAAGTTGCAAGTGGGATCGGATCGGACCTCCCGACCCGAACCGATCGTGGACATATGCCACGATCCGATCCGAAGACAGCGATCCGCATGTTCACCCCCGATTGCGAATCATCTCCACGATCCGATCCAGATTGATGAGGCGCAACGATCCGAAGGGAGGAGCACGAACCCATCCATTTCAGAAGTTCACGAGCTGACCATCTGGGAAGTTGCACCCGACCCGATCCGTCCAAGAAGGGTGAGCACGATCCGTTGACCTTGAGAAGGGCATCTGATCCGAACCGCTTAGAGAACCACGATCCGATCCGTATGGGGTGTCCCGATCCGAACCAAGAAGGGGAGCACGATCCGAAGCAAAGAAAAGGAGGACCACGACCCGATCCGACGTAGGAGGCGCGACCCGATCCGATGAAGAATGTGAAGGTTGATCCGATCCGATTCGATTGTGATGACCAATAACCCGAGATGCAAAGGTAGTCCAAATGGAAGTTAGAGCTCAGGATCCCGGAACCAGTTGGGAACCAATGAGTTCACTTCATGGTTGGACTTTGCTGCGGGACGTGTGCTAAGGAGTTGTCGACGTTCATAACTTCGATTCACCACTAAGAAAGATGGGCTACTTATCAGTGCAGTAGGGTCATTATGACCTGAGGGGCAAAGTGATGGTAGCAAGACTACGTTATCAGTGCAGTAGGGTCATTATGACCTGAGGGGCAAGGTGATGCGTAGTAAGACTATGAGCCAGCGCAGATGGGGTGAATAACTCCATGGGGCAAGTGGACATAGTAAGGATTAGTAAGGCTATGAGCCAGCGCAGATGGGGTGAATAACTCCATGGGGCAAGTGGACATAGCGAGGAATTAGTGGCTACGTTATCAGTGCAGTGAAGCCATTTATGACTTCATGGGGCAAAGTGATCGTAGCAAGGAATGTTGGGTGATCGAAGTGGTGAATATCGTATGCTTTACGCACTGAGTGAGAGATGTGAGGATGGATGCTATGTTTGATTGTTTGCCATCCCTATGACATGCACACCTCCCCCACCTCCGTATCTTTATATTGATTGATATGATGCCTTAGAGTGTTGTACAGTATGTAGTGCTAACTCTTTGGTTGCAGGTCCAGGTTCAGGTATGTTTTAGTCTACATGTTATTGTTCACTTTAGATGCTTATCGCTCATACCAGGCTTTATGTCTGACCCAGAGTTTTATGTCTCCTCTTATTACTCTGGGTGCTCACACGAGCAGACTAGAGACAGGTTAGCTGGTGATGTGCGAGTAGCTGACTCGGAGGCGGGCAGGAGGCTTCCACGTATTATATATATATACACATTCTCCCTGTGTCGTTGATGGTCACTGCTTGGGCATTAGTAGTGTACCTCATTTACCTTACTTTTGCTTTGAGACAGTTTGAAAATTGTAATAAGCTGTACTTTGGATTTCCGCTGCTATGATGTTTAGTTCTGATTTTCAGCTTATGCACTGTCTCTCCTGTTTATGTTAAGTATGTTACTATTATATTTTGTTCTATGCGCTGTGAGACATTCTACAGGTTTTTTGTATGTTCATTTCCTTCTTTCTTTTCCTTCTGGCGACCCGTTCCGTGCTAACTGGACATGTGTACAGCGCACTTTTGGAGTAAATGTCGGTTGGTGCAGGGCGGGCCGTCACACTTGGTATCAGAGCTCTAGGTTGCGTAGTTAACCTAGGGAAAGACACTAGGGAGAGTTAGTACGTATATGAGAGCGCGTATTTGTGATTACTTTGGTTTTCAAAAGCTATGTATATATATACT
Organism: Allium sativum; assembly: GCA_030737875.1. Classification (NCBI taxonomy): domain Eukaryota; kingdom Viridiplantae; phylum Streptophyta; class Magnoliopsida; order Asparagales; family Amaryllidaceae; genus Allium; species Allium sativum. Next base: position 125,879,899 of record CM060927.1, on the reverse strand, counting down.
ATTAGTAGTATAAGAATGAAGTTGCACTGCACTAGTACCACTATGGGGTCGTTAATCGTTTTCCTTTTACAGATTGACGATGAGCCGATATGTGAGAGGTACTGGTAGAGGGGTCAATAATGGAAATGCCGCTGACATGAGGGCGATGTTTACCGACCTCATGAGAGACATGCTTAGAGAAGTGCAAGGGGCAGTTCCCAATCCCGGAGCTGGTGTTGGCCCAGTAATGCAGGCAACTAGGGTCGATTTCGCCAAGTTGTGCAAAGACTACACTAATCTTGGTGGGAAGCCGTTCCACGGAACGGAGTCGACCACGGATGTTCAAGATTGGATGGATAGCTGTGATCGTATCTTTGATGACTTGGGTCTTGAGGATGCAATGAAGAGAAGGCTAGCGTCTCGCCAGCTGCAAGGGCGAGCGATGAATTGGTGGAATGCCATTAGAACAGCTACTCCAGAGGACCAGGTTACTTGGGTTCAGTTCAAGGCTCGCTTTAGCGAGAAGTTCATTCCAACTGCCCAGAAGTCGGTGTTGTTCAAGAGGTTCTTGGAACTCAAGCAGGGTGGCAGGGCAGTTTCTGATTATATTGCTGAGTTCGACACTTTGTCGAAGTATGGACTGTCTCTTATTGATACTCCTGAAAAGAAGAATGAGAAGTTCATTACTGGTTTGGATGGATACTTGGGGGAGAGACTTATCAACCACATCGATGAGACTTTTGAATCGATCGTGGGGAAGGCTTTGAGATCAGAGAGTCTTTACCCTAAGTCAAAGACTGAGGCTGCATCTGCAGAAGGGCCAAAGCCGCAAGCAGGCGGTGAAGGCAAGAATAGCTCTCAGAATAAAAGGAAGCAGGACCAATCTAAAGGTGGCCAGAAAAAGAGCAAGAAGGATGTTGAGTGCTTCAGCTGTGGAAAGAAGGGCCATTATGCTAAAGAATGTCGGGCCAAGCCAGCCGAAAGGAAGTGCTACAACTGTGGTCAAGTGGGACATCAGAAGGATAAGTGTCCGCAACCTCTTAAGGAGAAGCAGATCGTGAAAGCATATGCTCTTGATGCTATTCCTTCTTCGTCGAATGCCCCAACTGCGGCGGAGAAAGGAAAGAATGTTGTTATTCAAGGTATGCTTTCTATTTATGATATACCAGTTCGAGTTTTGTTTGATACTGGGGCTTCCCGTTCCTTCATATCTAGTGACCTGGTAGATAGGTTGGGACTGGAACCCGAGATAGTCGATAGACCATTGATAGTGACGAACCCGATTGGTGGTTCGACTAGCCTTAGTATGATTTGCAGGAATTTGGTCTTATCGAGTCATGGATGTATGTTTGTATGTGATTGCTTTGTTTTGGGCTTTACTGGGTATGGCATTATATTGGGAGTCGATTGGCTCCAAAGATATGGGGTGGTGGTAGACTGTGAGGGCTTTTTGGTGACAGTGAGGGCGGATGATGGGCGGAGGGTAGTGTTTGGTAGTCTACCCAGTGATGGGGTTATGGCTAGTTTTGTAAATTCCCTCGACATCCCGTAGGATGAGTTGTCAGATGTGCCCGTGGTTGGCCAGTATCCGGACGTCTTCGAGGAGGTGACCGGGCTTCCACCACACCGAGAGATTGAGTTCCGTATTGATTTAGTGAAAGATGCCAGACCTATAGTGATGCCACTTTGTCGTATGGCACCAAAGGAGCAGCGAGAGCTCGGGGTGCAAGTCAGCAATCTTTTGAAGAAGAGATTGATTAGAAGGAGTGTCTCCGAGTGGGGAGCACCAGTTGTGTTTGCCACTAAGGCAGATGGTTCCCTTCGTTTGTGTGTGGACTATCGCGAGTTGAATATGGTAATGAGGAAGAATAAGTATCCTCTACCGCGGATAGATGATTTGTTTGATCAGCTGGAAGTAGCAAGTGTGTTCTCCCAGTTGGACCTCGCGACAGGATTTCATCAGCTTCGAGTAGCGGATGAGAGTGTTCCGAAAACGGCATTTAGGACGCCGTCTGGATTTTATGAGTGGTTGGTCATGCCATTTGGGTTGACCAATGCACCAGCCTACTTTATGGATCTTATGAATCGAGTATTCAGAGATCAGTTGAATAAGTTTGTTCTTGTGTTCGTGGATGATATCCTTGTTTATTCAAGGACAGAGGAGGAACACAAGGGGCACTTGAGGATAGTGATGGAGGTGTTGAGGAAACACCAATTGAAAGCGAAATTCTCTAAGTGTCATTTTTGGAGAAGGGAAGTAAGATTCTTGGGTCATGTTGTTTCAGAGTGTGGTATTGCCGTGGACCCTGCGAAGGTGGCTACGGTACAGGATTGGCCTACGCCCAAGAATGCAACAGATGTAAGAAGTTTCTTGGGATTAGCCGGATATTATCGTAAGTTTATCCAGGACTTCTCCAAGATTGCAGCACCGTTGACTCAGTTGACTAAGAAGAATCAGTCCTTCGTCTGGGACGGAGTGTGTGAGGATGCCTTCAAAAGTCTAAAGGAGAGGTTGACGCGTGCGCCAGTGTTAGTCATTCCTAAGGGGAATGAAGAGATGACGGTATACACGGATGCTTGTGGTACCGGACTGGGTGCGGTATTGATGCAAGGAGGTAGGGTTGTAGCTTATGCTAGTCGACAGCTAAAGCCGCATGAGAAGAAGTATCCTACCCATGATTTGGAATTGGCAGCGATTGTATTTGCGCTGAAGATGTGGAGACACTATCTCTTGGGAGAAAGATTTGAGTTGTTTACCGATCATAAATCGTTAAAGTATCTCTTCTCTCAGAAAGATCTGAATCTCCGTCAGCAGAGATGGTTAGAGTTCTTGGCTTCGTATGATTTTGATATCGCATACACACCTGGGAAGGGTAATGCGGTAGCCGATGCCTTGAGTAGGAGACATGCCAGCTTAGGGGCAATGTTTCTTGAATGGAAGCAACTGGAGTTTATCGCGGGGTTTGATTTCAGACCAAGGTGCGAGTTGGATCCAGTTATGCTAGCTAGTTTGACGATCAGACCCACTTTGATAGAGCGGATTGGTTCTAGCCAGAGGGGCGATCCTAACCTATTAGAAATCATCTCCAAGTTAGAAATGGGGGTTGATGAGGAGATGAATGTGTATGGGCTTGATCGAGATGGATGGCTTCGGAAGAATGGAAGACTAGTTGTGCCCAACGCAAATGGTTTGAGGGATGAAGTGCTTCGAGAATGTCATCACTCAAAACTGACTATACACCCCGGTGGTAATAAGATGTATCGAAACATGAGGCAGACTTACTACTGGGAAGGGATGAAAAGAGACGTTGGGAAGTTTATATCCAAATGCATGAATTGCCAGCTAGTTAAAGCCGAGCAAAAGAAGCCTAGTGGGTTATTGCAACCATTAGAAATTCCCGAATGGAAATGGGAGCAAGCCTCGATGGATTTCATCGATGGTTTACCAAGGACTAGATCGGGACATGATAGCATTTGGGTAATTGTGGATCGATTGACTAAGAGCGCAAGATTTATACCAGTCAAATCGACCAGAACGGCAGCCAAGTTGGCAGAATTATATATGAAGTGGGTAGTGAGATTTCATGGAGTACCCAAAAGCATTGTGAGTGACCGAGACCCGTTGTTCACTAGTGGGTTTTGGAAGAGCTTACAAGAGGCTCTAGGGTCAAGATTACATCTCAGTACCGCATATCATCCTCAGACCGACGGTCAGACGGAGAGGGTGAATCGTATATTGGAAGATCTCTTGAGAGCTTGTATATTGGATTTTGGTGGATCATGGGATGATCATTTGCATTTAGTAGAGTTTGCATATAATAATAGCTACCAATCCAGTATCGGTATGGCTCCATATGAAGCTTTATACGGAAGACCGTGCAACTCACCATCATGTTGGATAGAGACTGGTGAGAAGTTTGTGCTTGGACCAGATGTGGTGAGAGAAACTTCCGATAAGATCAAAATCATTCAGCAACGAATGAAAGCTGCTCAGGATAGGCAGAAGAGTTATGCCGATAAAAGGAGAAGAGACTTGAAATTCTCCGTTGGTGACTTGGTGTTTGTCAAGATCTCTCCGTTGAAGAGCGTGATACGATTTGGTAGGAGAGGCAAGCTGGCACCAAGATTTGTTGGCCCGTTCCCTGTTCTTGAATTAGTCGGGAATTTGGCGTATAGAGTTGGCTTACCAGAGAAAATGGCGGGAGTTCATAATGTATTTCATGTTTCCCAACTGAGGAAGTTCGATCACGACTCAGATGTGACTATTTCACCTGATCAGTTAGAGGACTTCGAAGTAGAACCTGAGGCGGTTGGGAACCGCAAGCCGATTCGTATTGTGGGGCACGATACGAAGCAACTTCGAAGGAAGTCGGTGAAGCTAGTCAAGGTTCAGTGGGGCGAGAACGAGAATGATTATACTTGGGAAACAGAAGAAAGCATTAGGAAGGCATATCCAGAACTCTTTGCCTGGTAAGATTTACTTTGCGATTTAGTTATTCCGCATGCTAGAATAGACTTGTTTTGCTTGTTTTGCATGTTTGATGGTTGTTTTATGATTGATAGGCATGCGGGACCCTTGTGTGTGTTTTGATTAGGGAATTTCGGGGGCGAAATTTCTTAAGGGGGGGAGAGTGTAACGACCCGTATTCTACACATCATAGGATTGTAGAATAATTATTTCTTTCCCATGTGAAGTTGTATGGTCATGTAACTTTGGGAAACGTTTATTAGAGTCATTTCCCCTGTTCATGATTTTTGTCGATTTTTAAATGACCATTTTGCCCCTAGTTGGTACTGTTTTGGCCATAACTTTTGATTGGAAAGGAATTTTGACCTGAAACCACTTCCATTTGATTCGTTTGATAGTTTCTCTTTCCGTAGAGTGGTCATAGTAGCCAAACGGACTTACCGTTTGGGAGATATGGCTGAAACAAGGTTTGGAGGGTGAGAAACTGCTTAACCGGGCCAAATCGGGTGATTAGTGAGTAGGCCCATAACCCATTTCGGGATTAGGGTTATGGGAGGGCTGAAATGAGATGGAGAATCATTCCATTTCAGTTTTCTAGCCTCCACTTATCACCAAGGAACCCTAAAAATGGCCTCCAACCTCTAGATCACCTCCAAATCATCTTTTGGTCAAGGATTTGGCTTAGCAACCCCTAATCAAAGAAGATCTTCACCTAATCAACCTTGGAGCTGCTGTTAGCATAGGGATTCGCATCAAATCAGAGCATTATTTCAGATTTTAGTTTGTTTTGTGGCTAAGGTGAGTGATTTGCTTAGTTTTGCACTAATTATGGCTAATTAGGAGTGATTAGTGTTAATTAGCGAATTTAAACATGATAAAATTCTGGAAAAATGTTTATAAAATTCGGAATGATGTTTTAGACCTCTGATATGAATTTGAGTTAATTTGGTTAAGTTTTGATAATCCTATCATTAGTTTCACCTAAGTATGCTTAAGGGGAAATTTGGGATTTTGGGTATGTTTGATCCATTTTAGCCTATCATGTTGATGTTTTGATGTTTGGGGTTGATTATGTATGCTGCTATGACTATATGGTATGCTTTGTGATTGTTTAGAAGTATTAGTTTGGTCAAAAACGCTGTCGAATGGCGTAAACTGCTCGCTGGAAGGACTGCAGGAAGTTGCAAGTGGGATCGGATCGGACCTCCCGACCCGAACCGATCGTGGACATATGCCACGATCCGATCCGAAGACAGCGATCCGCATGTTCACCCCCGATTGCGAATCATCTCCACGATCCGATCCAGATTGATGAGGCGCAACGATCCGAAGGGAGGAGCACGAACCCATCCATTTCAGAAGTTCACGAGCTGACCATCTGGGAAGTTGCACCCGACCCGATCTGTCCAAGAAGGGTGAGCACGGTCCGTTGACCTGGAGAAGGGCATCCGATCCGAACCGCTTAGAGAACCACGATCCGATCCGTATGGGGTGTCCCGATCCGAACCAAGAAGGGGAGCACGATCCGAAGCAAAGAAAAGGAGGACCACGACCCGATCCGACGTAGGTGGCGCGACCCGATCCGATGAAGAATGTGAAGGTTGATCCGATCCGATTCGATTGGGATGACCAATAACCCGAGATGCAAAGGTAGTCCAAATGGAAGTTAGAGCTCAGGATCCCGGAACCAGTTGGGAACCAATGAGTTCACTTCATGGTTGGACTTTGCTGCGGGACGTGTGCTAAGGAGTTGTCGACGTTCATAACTTCGATTCACCACTAAGAAAGATGGGCTACTTATCAGTGCAGTAGGGTCATTATGACCTGAGGGGCAAAGTGATGGTAGCAAGACTACGTTATCAGTGCAGTAGGGTCATTATGACCTGAGGGGCAAGGTGATGCGTAGTAAGACTATGAGCCAACGCAGATGGGGTGAATAACTCCATGGGGCAAGTGGACATAGTAAGGATTAGTAAGGCTATGAGCCAGCGCAGATGGGGTGAATAACTCCATGGGGCAAGTGGACATAGCGAGGAATTAGTGGCTACGTTATCAGTGCAGTGAAGCCATTTATGACTTCATGGGGCAAAGTGATCGTAGCAAGAAATGTTGGGTGATCGAAGTGGTGAATATCGTATGCTTTACGCACTGAGTGAGAGATGTGAGGATGGATGCTATGTTTGATTGTTTGCCATCCCTATGACATGCACACCTCCCCCACCTCCGTATCTTTATATTGATTGATATGATGCCTTAGAGTGTTGTACAGTATGTAGTGCTAACTCTTTGGTTGCAGGTCCAGGTTCAGGTATGTTTTAGTCTACCTGTTATTGTTCACTTTAGATGCTTATCGCTCATACCAGGCTTTATGTCTGACCCAGAGTTTTATGTCTCCTCTTATTACTCTGGGTGCTCACACGAGCAGACTAGAGACAGGTTAGCTGGTGATGTGCGAGTAGCTGACTCGGAGGCGGGCAGGAGGCTTCCACGTATTATATATATACACATTCTCCCTGTGTCGTTGATGGTCACTACTTGGGCATTAGTAGTGTACCTCATTTACCTTACTTTTGCTTTGAGACAGTTTGAAAATTGTAATAAGCTGTACTTTGGATTTCCGCTGCTATGATGTTTAGTTCTGATTTTCAGCTTATGCACTGTCTCTCCTGTTTATGTTAAGTATGTTCTATTATATTTTGTTCTATGCGCTGTGAGACATTCTACAGGTTCTTTGTATGTTCATTTCCTTCTTTCTTTTCCTTCTGGCGACCCGTTCCGTGCTAACTGGACATGTGTACAGCGCACTTTTGGAGTAAATGTCGGTTGGTGCAGGGCGGGCCGTCACATATACTGTTAATACATGTTCTTTTATTCAGATCTACAATTAAATTATGCCATTACAAGAAAACGATACATTGATGACACGAAACATTGTCTTGCAATAGTTAAGTATACTAGTCATTAGTTAGGATAAACCATGACTTTGAACATTAAACCATGACATTAACTAATGCAATAGCAAGTTAGTAAAGGTTTGAATAGTAAACAATGGGTTTGAACAGTAAACAATTACATAGACATCGTGCAATAGGGCTTAAATTTTGGCCGCCCTAATTTTCATCCTTCCCTCCCAATTTTCCGAATTTGGCCGCTGAAATCTGCTTTTCAGGTTCTTCAAAATTAATTTTCAGCGCTCCCTCCAATTTTTCCCTTCCCTCCAATTCAGTCCTCCCTCCGAAAAAATAGAATTCACAGAATCTAATTTCACGCGTTTCCTCCCTTCGAATATACGAAATCGATTCCTGGTTTGCTCGCTTCGCTCTGGTTGTCTACGGAGTTCATTCCGCATCGATTCTTCGACCGTCGATCGATTTTAGGTATTAATTTGCGTTTGTTCTAGATTGCTAAAAATTCATGATTGATTTGGTTACAGTTCGCCGGAATTTGGTCACAATTCAACTTTCGATCAAACCTAAAATTCACCTGACATAGATTGCTAAAAATCTTGTTGTTGATGTTAAAATTCATGATTTTCCCATACAAATCTATCCATACTCCAGAATCCTAATGTATTGATGTTTAAATTTCGAGTTTGCTCACCTCTTTACTGTATATTACTGACTACTAATGAGCCCTATTACTATCTGGGTTGAAGTTCATTTTAGGCATACAAGAGGCTTAACTTGCTACCTCTATGTTGAAATCAACTCTTATAGCAAGTCTGTAAAAATATGTTATTGATTTCTGGGTTGACAGTATGGGTATTTTTTTATGTACAGTTTTAATTATACAGGTGTTCCTCAATTTTAATAGCGACTATTCCCACGTAGTTTACCCATAATACATGGGAGTACAACTCAGATGTGTATATACATGCTCATACATAATTGAATTTACAACAGAACATTTCATAAGTTGGATTAAAACGGCATGTAAGATAGTTTACGTATATATTTGTAACGACCCGGATTTTTCGGACCAGTCAAAATTGCCAAAATATCCGTTCACTCTAAAACTAATAATGAAAACTACCAACTTAATACACAATATTTGATAAATATTTAACACTACGAGATGTATAGGATGCAATTTTTGATTAACAAACTATCAGAGATCTTTTGATACACTAGGTGTGCAATAATACAAGAAACGCTCAAATAAATAACGCACTCTTATGAGATAGATAGAAATAACCACTCCTGCAAACTCAGCAAATAAGTATTAGTGGAATAATAAAGTAAACAGGAAAGATACCATATCACAAGATGCATAATAATAAACAACAAATAAAAAAGGGTTATGTTATTTAAGAGGCTGCATCACTACCACTTGTGACTGCCTACATACCCTTATCTAATTGGGTACCCAATTAGATACAGAATTAAGCCAACGTAGTTCTCCTATTTACAAATAGGACTCATCGAGCCTACGATGCGCAAACAATAATGCAATTTCCAAACTACACTTCAGGCTTAATCTTTACACTTAGATTTTGTCAAACCTAATCATCTTTATTATTTTCGAAATCCATTCTTCTTGAAAATAATCTCTTCGATCTTAAATTCCGATTTCATTTCAAATCATTGAAATAACATATTCCTTTTATATCAAATCATACTTCACTTCGGGATTTAGAAACAAATCACTTATGAAAATCTCAAATATCTATAATACAAGCATATCAACATATATGCCACCAGATTGAGATGTTTTCCCCCAATGACAAGGCCACTAGGCACGACCTTCACACGTATCAATACCAATAAATGATGTCTCTCCTTAGAGAAGACCATCTTCTGGGACTTTAACCCATCTCATACCTTTCTTTAGTCAAGGGTTACCCGAATCTTGGTAACATAACAAATCATTAAGCATCCCGAAGTGATAAATCGTTTCATAATAATAATCACAAATACTTTCAATCATAACAATATTTCTTTCAAATATCCTTTAAACAATGGGATTTAAGCCATCGAGATCCTCTTTGTTTATAAAACATCTTTTTATAAACCATTTATTATCTTCTAAATATTTCTTTCCAAATATTTTCTATTTCTCTGAAATCAAACATTTCATTTCATATTGTTTTATGAAAACAATCTTTCAAAATCATTCATTTAAATTTACATTCACAAATTAAATGAATCAATAATGCCATTCAACACCTTTCAGTCAAATCGTGAAATAGATCACAAGGCATTAACAAACAAATATTTTCTACCCAACCCAATGCTAAATATAAAAGCATACTTGCTCATAAACTGGTCGAGCATAAATCACACAATCAATCAAACAATAATAACAAATGAGAAGTGATAATCAATCAATAAAACAACATTTATCATTATTTGTATACTTAACTCGTTTCCGACATTATCAACTTAACAATTCCTCGTCCGGGATGAGGCCAGGTGAGCCAGGGCACTGATTTCTCCTGAACATCTCCTTAGTTTAAGCACCTCGAAACAAATCTCAGAAAAAGATAAGCCTACTCGTCGGCTTATTAGAGTTATGCAACATAATATAAAGTTTCATTTGCTTTCAAAAGCAAGAAGGGTCTAAAGTTAATAACTTTACTTAGTTAATGTCACTTTAACTTTATACTTCAAACATAACACATATATAAACAACATATAACTAAGAGATAAGTTAGATCCATACCTTACCAAGCACAAAGCCATAAGAACAAAAGAACCACTTCCTTTCATTACCACTAGCCTAAAGATCCAATCTTTAGCACTTCCAAACCAAGCCAATGCCTCTCCTCCTCCTCCTTCACCACCACCATTACTCACGAAGAAGCCATTAATATAGCTTAAGAAGAAGAAGTAGAAAAGAAATTGTGTACATATTCCTAAGGTATGCCTCCCTTTATATAGCCTTTAGATTGTGATGGGTAAAGACCAAAATCCCCTTAAAACCCTTATCTTACAAATGAAGTATTTCCATTTTTGCTCATTTTCCTTATTTGCTCATTTCCTAAATATCTTCGATTACGTCATTCATGACATCATCGAGATATTTAGTTAACCATAAACACTAAAATATTTTTATTTGCTAATTACATTCCTAATGATTAATTAGACATCCACTAAAATTTTCTACAACTTTTTATTGAGAAAATAGCTATATATTGATAAAACAATTTTTGGTCATTTTATCAATATTTTTCCAAATAATATATTTTTGTAAGCATTTTTCCAAAATGAGTCTGGCATCATTGGTTACCACTTAAATAATGTTTAATAAGGTTATAAAATCATATTTATAACATTTGACAATATTCCAAATAGTTACGATATTCGAATATAAAGTGTTCGAATTTTCCGGGTCTTTACAATATTTGTTACTGTCATTAGCATCTTTTCCCCTGGTTGTTTCAAACTTTTAAAATACTATTTTTTTCAGAGATTTAACCTACAAATTAACATCGGTATTTGAATACTCCTGGCTGGTTACATATCATATTCCTATGTTTTGAATTGATTTAAATATTTATGGTTTGAATTCAATTACATATTTTTATAAAACAATAAAGATATTTGGAGGCTTACTCACCATTTAAAATACTATGCTTGTACTAAATCCTTGTCTTAAGCTAAACATGTATCAAGGATCGAATTTCTATACCATTAATATTTGAATAAAATGCAATAGGTACATTTCAGCACACGTAGTATTAGAACTGACCGGGATTATATATAAAATACTCAAGAGGTGAGGGTTGTTCATTTACAATATTTCATGTTTTACTACTGCTGTGAATTTCTTTATCTCTTTCAATAGGATGGAAACGTATATATCATTATTTGAATATAAACAGTAAAGAATATTTAAAGTGTTTTACTCACTTTAAATACAGCTGCTTAAAGTGTTTAATCACACGTTGATTCACTTGTTTACTTGATTGGTTTAAACATTTGTTAAGGTTGGCTGCCGCTTAATGAGGGGTGGTTGCAGCATACTGGGATGAATATCCAACTGAGTTTGCGTTTGTTATAGTTATATATGTTAATAACCTGCGGTGCTGCAGTCAACTGTACATTTTTAACATGTGCAATGTAATCCGACAAATATGTAGCAAGGTCATCGCAATGATCCAGGCTTCCTCGATATCAAAATCAACGCCATCTAAATCTAATACGGCATCACCAAATGGCCTGTTAGTAGACTGACGACCTAGGAAGTTATTCCATATGTATACAACCATTTGTTTTGCATCATCTTTTATTGTGGTAATTTATGACCCTGCGCCGCCTTCAATTGACAATATGACTTTTGGTACCTAAAGCGGTAAGTGAAAAAAGGCCTTTTTATAAATGCTAATGTATGACAAGACTGTTTAATCTGGTATCCAACAGCAACTAGAACAGAACACAAACATGGAATGGAAGATAATGTGTTATTCTCATAATCTAAATCTTTTGGGCATGGCTGACATCCAATTTTTGAATTTGTTGATATCCCGTCTTTCTCATTTGTGACAGCAAACTGAAAAAACCGATCTATGTCAAGTTGATTTGCTAACGCACACACAGGATTCCCATACAGCCTAAATATAGTTGAAAAAATCAACGAAATTTAGGGTGTTATTTTATGCTAATAAATATGAAATAAATATCAAAAACACATCCCTGACTTGGCTGAGTACACATGTTATTGGTTATACATACAATGGTTATACAATATTTGGGTTTTAAACACATTTTGCATTAAGATTTGAATATATTTCTACAGTGTTCATTAATACAATGGCGATAATTTTTAAGGTTCATATTAGCATTTTAAACACTACTTGCTGATTTTGGAAACCAAATGTGGAGAAGCAATATCCTTGTCTTTTGAATCTACTTTTTTTACTTTATTTAAAAGTGGTTTCTTGTTCCCAGGTTAAATTTGTTGGATAAATTTGGCTGACGTATACCCTTTATTTAATTACTTATTTAATTTAAGCAATGAATACATGTGTCAAAAAGGAGGGTAACTACAAAACTCACCTCCTCCCCCTTTATCTCCTGGATTGCAGGCAATACAAGTACATACAATAAAATTAAAACATAATCATATTAATAAATTACTAACGGAATAAGAATACTGAACACAATATTGTGATTTGGAATTGGGTCGCCGCTGTCGGTCATCGTTTGGAGTAGTTTTGCAATTTGGAATTGGATCGCCTCGCTGTCGATCCTACTTTCTCGTTAGAAGTAGTTTCACAAATCGTGATTTGGTGATTTGTATGTATCGCGATTTTTATTTTTCCTGAAGGCTTGCATACTATAGGAATTTCAACCATGTTTTCATGAATATATGGTGATCTGTAGTTTTTCAAATCAATGAAGATCTATTTTGATATTGGAACACATGCCCAGTAAGATCACCAAATGGCGATTAGTCTTTTGCTTTGAAAAGCTACAGATCACCAAATCGCGATTAGTCTTTTGCATACTATTAGTCTTTTGATATTGGAGAAGCAATGCCCAGTGTTTGGGAAATGATTAGTCTTTAGCTTTGAAAAACTAGAGATCACCAAATTGCGATTCATGAAATGATTAGTCCTTGCGTGACAGCCATGACCATATGGCAATGAAGATCTATTTTGATATTGGAACACATGCCCAGTCCCATTTTATTTTTATTACGTTTGGTTGCCTTGTTGCACTTGCACAATTAAATTGTATTCTTGTTTTTTTAACTTCATTGAGCCTGCACCGTATCTTTTACGTTTGGATATCCTTTTATTTGAAATGGACAACCCAAGTTAGTTATCCAATAGTCAATTTGAATTAAGTATTGAAAAAAAAGAATCCTTATGTGAATAGTACTACAGATCAAGACTTTGATTTGCCCATAAATTTTCCTGATGGCTTGCATACTACAGGAATTTCAACGATGCATACTTGATATTACCTATCTTGCATGCACCTGTATGCCGCTGTACGTTTGATTGCTCTAAACAAACATACTTGTTTTACTTGCTTGAGCCTGAAATCCGTCAAACTAGGTGACCATTATCCATGTGTTTACTACACACGTTGATCATTCACCTTTCCTAACAAATTACTGCTCACGTTGATACCTTTCCAAAAAAAATTGTTCGGATGACCTAAAATACTGAAAGTTTGGTAGCCATTTTGAAATAGATAATTTGTTTAGTTCTTTCTTATTTTACATATATTGACTAACATACGTATGTGTGCTTCTTTTTGGCAGGTGTTGTATGACGCTTTTTGAGGTCGATACAAGATGTCACTCCATCTTCTTCAAATTGATCATGCTTGTCCATGTTTATGAAAATGTTTTTAGTATGTATCCGTTTTGGTTTTTCTTCAGTCGTATGTATTGTTAATTTTTATCATAGATATCTATGTTTATTTCTTTATGTATGAAATATTATGGATATCTATATATATTTTGTTATTTGGCTTATGACTCCATTTGTCTATGTACATTATAATGTGGTTTCTTGAATTGTTATAATATATTAGTAGAATTGAAAATTATTTATGGAGCGAAAATGTGCAATAGAAATATTTTTGTTAGTTTTGTTATACTATAGCATCATGTTAGTGCTATAGAAAATATTTTGCAAGAAGTAAACAGTTTTTATAGCAACAAAACAATGTTGTAGTAGATAGAAATGAAATTTCTATAGCCTATCATCGTGTCATAAAAGCTTCATGCGATGATTCCATAGCATGTTCAGATGCCATAATAATTTGGCATGCTAACATATTATAGCAACCAAATAACGTCATAAAAAGTTCTATAGCACGTTTCATAACATCATAGAAAAGCAGTTGCATCAATATGGTCATGTTTAAGATTGCAACAAAAGTACGTTTTCTATTGCAAGAATTACACGTCATAATATCTAGCAGACTTTTAACAACATGTTGATCTATGACGTTAATATAATCGTCATAGAAAGTTTTTATGGCAGTTTTTAAACGTCATAAAAGGTATTTTTGTTGTAGTGTGCTCATGTATGCTTTCATCTTTCTTACCCCTATTCTGTCTTCTACTTATTTACAGTCCTTTTATATATATGCCTTTTTATTTAATCTGTGATTTGTTTTCTCCCTTTTCCTTTTTATTAACGCTGAATCTAGGCTACTCAAAGCCTAGGCTAATACTGTTAATCAGTATAAGGGATATAAATTTGAATAATTGGATGATGGCATTAAAACAAACAAAATTGGGTGTATTGTAAATTGAGAACCTTTTGAATGTAAATTGGGGTTGCTACATTAAAGGAAGGATATGTGACATGTTAATATGTTAGATTGGACTTAATACAATATTAAGTATAACAAGTAAGAATATATGAGTACCAGATGTAAGAACTAAGTAAAATGAATTACTGTAAGCCTAATTATACATCTGGGCAGGTGCTTGTTTGGGGAAGGGGTGGTACATCAATAACATTTAGGATAAATGTCATTTTACAACCGGGCTTATTAATGTACTTAAACTTGTAAGTTACATCTGTTAATTAATAAGCTAAGAGGTCCCAAGTTTAGTAGTTTGCATCAGGTTTTGGGGACTCTTAAATCCTAGGTACATGGGGACACAAGCCTAAGGGGTGGCTTGTGTCAAGTTGTGTGGAACCCATATCAGTCGGTATCCCTGTTGGTATCTCGGCAGAGGCCTCACACTTAGGTAGCTGCCAGGACACGCTTTACTGAACTGGGTTATAAGAGGTTCAAGGTTTGGGGTGGGTCTGGCGTGTTCCGGTAGAGTCATGAGCATGCATGGGTCCGACTACGGGAAACTAAGACGCTGTAATACATGTGAATAGGTATGTATTCTATAAGTTGATGGGTTAGGGAATTATACACCCTACTATCGGGGCTAACACAGGGTATTCAGGTAATAGCGAGCCGACCTCATGGGTAGTAATTAGGGTGACATCTAATCCTTTTAGTACTAGTAATTTGGTGCAGTAACTTGATTCTTGGGATATGAATGAGAAGTTTAATCTACCTTTATCTTGTTTTGATATCTCATTTACCTCGCACTTATATACATGTTATACTGTACTTTCTCATCTAGTATTATTTATCTATCTTGACACCTCTTCATATTCTTATGTTAGAATTACTGGAACTCGCCAGACATTATGTCTGACCCTTTTTGTTTCCCTTCTCTCTCTTCCTCTTCCCTCCCCCCTCAGGTTCACAGAGTGGGAGTGGTCAATAGTTGAGATCGTGATTTTGCTTAGACTTGGATATCTTTCCTTTTTCATGTACTTTGTTCCGTTATTTGTAATGACACTTGAGGGATATTGTTATGGTTTTTTGTACTCTGATATTATTGAGATAGATGATTTTGGATTATGACATTAGTGATTTAATGGGATGTTTCAAATTGAAATAAAAGTTTTAAGTTTTCCGCAGTATTATTTATATCTATCTTGTAAATTTAGTTGTTGTTTACTGACTGCACTTCACGTGACATAATGAATTATCTTAAGAGTGACATTAACGGACATGGGGTGTCACATTTGATATCAGAGCCTATTGTTACAAGATCAGAGATTTTTTTTTGAAAAGGGTTTTCAAACTAAAGGATTTTCAAATAAAGTCCAATTTTTGAAACGCATATTCCCTCAAGTCATTTACAATATTGCTTCGATTCTCTTCCTGAATTTTTGTTTCGTCCTTTTTCTGCATGTATGGGGATCCTAACTTTCCAGAGGGCATTCCCGTTCCTATATGGTTTCATAGATATGTAGAAGCTAAGACACCTGTTGGAGTACAAGAGAATGTCCCTCCTTCAGCTGCAGTCACAGTAGCGCCTCCTCCCCCTCCTATAATACACTTTTCTAAGCATTGTAAGGACTTCTGCGCAATGGGAGGCAAACCTTTACGTGATACTTAAAGTTTTATAGAAGCGCGCGATTAGCTAAGAGAAACAGAGAATGTGTTCAACTTGTTCGAGCTCAATGATAGGAGGAAAATCCAGTTGGTCGCTTTGCAATTGAAGGATGAAGCATCGTACTGGTGGGAAATAGATCAAGCCGGACCAGAAGTAGCTACTTGGGATAACTTTAGGGCTATATTTGAGGCGAGATTCTTATCGTAAGAAGAAGAAGGAATGCCAGAGGAGAGATTTCTGAATTTGAAAGAAGGGAGCATGACTATAAAGTAGTATGTAAACACTTTTAATCAACTAGCAAGATTTGGATTGGAGTTAGTAAATACTCCTCACAAAAAGGCATTGAGGTTCACTGAGGGATTGAACCAACTGTTCCAAGACTTAGCACTGACGCATGTACTAGTGGGAGCAACCTTCAAAAGACTAGTTGACATGGCCTTAATGCACAAGGATGGCCAGGAAGGGAAGAAAGAGGTTAAGGCAGAGGAAGAGAAACCCAAGGCAGAGATAAAGAAGTGGTGGCCTAAGAACACTGCTAGTAAAAGGGGAAAGCCCGATAAATCTCAGTTCAAGATAGAAGTGAAATGTCATGGGTGTGGTGCTTTGGTACACTTTGTGAAAGATTGTAGAAAGACAAAGAATGCTTGCTTTGTTTGTAGCCATGTTGGAAAATTCAAGGGATAGTCCCCTTAAAGGCAAGGGCAGAAGGCTGGATCGTCTAGAGGGCAAGTTAAATCTTTAAAGTCCATTGAACCAGACCTGGGTAGAAAAGCCGAAGTAGAAGGTTTGATTTCTCTTTTAGACTATCCTATTAGAACTTTTTTTGGTTCTGTTGCTTCTCATTAATTTATATCCAACTGTGTGGTAGAAAATCTGCACCTAGATACTAGTATTGTTTTTGATCCCGTTATAGTCTCAAACCCCATAGGAGGAACGACTCATTTATCCATGATGTTTGGAGTTTGAGGAATTCTGTTTTAGGGATTGAATTTGAATGCGATGCATATGTTCTAGGTTTCATGGGTTACAGATTAATTCTAGGAATGGATTGGATACACATGTATGGTGCCATTCTTGATTGTAATCAAAGAGAGTAGTTGGACTTCTTAGTTGCCATGCGAGAACTCTCAAAATTTCCTTTGACCCATGGGAGTCAGTGATGCTTAGTTTCCTAAATTCTCTCGAAGCTTCCGTTGAAGATCTTCGATCACTACCTGTAGTTAGCAAGTTTCCGGATGTGTTCGATGAGGTTAGGGGGTTAACTCCAAGGCATGCAATAGACTTTCAGATATACTTGGTGGAAAATGTTAAACCAGTCGCATTGCCAGTGCGCCACATGGCTCCTAAGGAGAGGAGGAGGCTTAGCAAACAAGTGGGTGAGCTATTGGAAAAAGGATTCATTAGGCGGGCATTTCTGAGTGGGGAGCTCCAGTCGTTTTTACAACTAAGGCACACGGCTCTCTCCGCCTATGTGTGGACTACCAAGAACAAAATAAACTCACCAAGAAGAATTGGCACCCACTACTAATGATTGATGACTTGTTTGATCAACTAGTAGGTGCTTCAGTTTTCTCGCAATTAGGTCTAGCCACCAGATTTCATCAGCTTAGAGTGGCAAATGATAGTATTGACAAGATGGCTGTCAGAACTCGTATGGTTTCTTTGAGTGGTTGGTTAGGCCTTTTGGGCTAACCAATACACCCAAATACTTTGTGGAATTAACGAGTCGGGTGTTTAGGGATTATCTGAACAAGTTCGTAGTGGTGTTCGTGGATGACATTCTGATCTTCTCAAACAGCAAAGAAGAATATACCCAACACTTAGAGGAGGTTCTAAGTACACTTAGAGCACATCAACTTAAATCGAAATTTTCTAAATGTCATTTATGGAGGATGGAAGTAAGGTTCCTAGGGCATGTAGTCTCCAAGAAAGGGATAGCGGTAGACCCCGCAAAGGTAGTCGTAGTTCAAGACTAGAAGGCCCCTAAGAATGCGATGGAGGTAAGAAGTTACCTTGGATTGGAAGGTTATTATAGGAACTTTATTTAATACTTTGCGCGGATCATAGCAACGCTCGTCCGTCTAACAAAGAAAAACATGGCTTTTTCTTAGAGCGTGGATGTTGAAGATGCTTTTCTGACGCTAAAGAGGGCTCAGACAACAGCCTCTGTCCTATATCTTCTCGATGGAAGCAAGGTGTTTACAGTCTACACGTATGCTTGTGGCAGAGGATTAGGTGCCTTACTGATGCAAGACGGTAGTGTGGTATGCTATGAAAGTAGATAACTAAGGGTTCATGAGAAGAACTACCTCACCCATGACTTGGAGTTGGCTGTTATAGTTTTTGCACTTAAGTCCTAGCGGCACTATCTACTTGGTGATAGATTTGAGCAATATATGGATCATAAGTCGCTCAAATATTTGTTATCACAGAAGGATCTCAACTTGAGGTAAAAACGGTGGATGGAGTTCCAAATGTCCTATGACTTTGAGGTAGCTTATACCCTAGGCAAGGGTAATGTAGTGGCGGACGCATTGAGTAGGCAGAGGATGACCTTAAGTCCTCTATTCATAGAAAGGTAGAGCTTGGAGTACATTTTGACCTTTGATTTTAAGCCATCTACGGATTTCACATTTGGTTTGTTGGCACCGTTGGAGGTGCGACCTACTTTCATGGAGCAAATTGGATCTATGTAGTAAGAGGACCAGTAGTTGAAGGACATCTTATATAGACTTAGTAAAGGAGAAACTTCCAATCACCTACTTACATATATTGTGTACGAAAAAGGGTGGCTAAGACGAGATGGAAGGCTGTGTGTCCCTAGAGTCGGGGAATTGCTAAGAGTAGTGCTTGAGGAAGTTCATCACTCTCGGATGACTAACCATATGGGCAGTGATAAGATGTACCGAAACATGAAGCGTGTTTTCCATTGGACTGGCAAGAAGAAAGATGTAATATAATTCATGGCCTGATGTTTGACTTGTTAGCAAGTCAAGGCTAAACAAAAGAAACCCGGTGGATTACTTTAGCTCTTGGATATCCCATAATGGAATGGGAGAGCTTCTTTATGGACTTCATTGATGGACTCCCCGATCAAGGAAGGGCAACGTGAGCATTTAGGTGATAGTGGAAAGGCTTACTAAGAGTGCTCATTTTATCCCACTCAAGAGCGAGAGGGCGGCATCTTGGCTAGCTTCAGTTTGCCTTAAGGATATCTTCTGACTACACGGGGTACCTTCAAGCATAATAAACCCCTTATTTACTAGTGAATTTTGGAGGAGCTTGCAAGAAGCCCTAGGTACACAGTTAAGACTTAGCACATCTTATCATCCTCAGACTGATGGATAAACTGAGAGGGTTAATAGAGTTATTGAGGATCTACTAAGGCTGTGTATACTAGATTTTGGAGGGACTTGGGAGGAGCATTTCCCATTGGTTGAGTTCATGTATAATAACATCCATCAATCGAGCATTGGGATGGCACCCTTCGAAGCGTTATATGGACGCCCTTGCAGATCACTGATGTGTTGGTGGGATTCTACTGACAAACTTCTACTAGGGCCTGATATGGTGAGAGAGACTTCAGAAAATATAGACCTCATTCAAAGAAGGATGAAAGATGCATAAGATAGACAAAAGTTGTATGCCTATAAGAGATGGATTAACTAGGCATTCGAAGTAGGAGATATGGTTTTCATCAAAGTAATGACTTTAAGGAATGTGGTTCGATTTGGCTCAGTAGGGAAATTGGCACCAAGGTTCATAGGACCATTTCCCATAGTAGAGAGGATACGCCAAATGGCTTACAAAGTTAGACTACAGGAGAGACTAGCGGGAGTTCACGACGTATTCCATGTTTCCCATTTGAGGAAACGTCTTCATGATTCAGCGGAGATAGTAGAGCCTAGTACCCTTGAAGATGATGAACTCAAGAAAGAGTCATCATTATGAAGAGTTCCTACTTTTGTTCTTAAGACAGAAGTTAAGAGGCTATGCAATAAAGTGATAAGGTTAGCAAAGGTACAATGGGAAGAAGAGCGAGACAATGTGACATGGGAACCGGAGGACAAGACTCGTGCTTCTTACCCTTTTCTCTTTGAGAGTACATTTTAATTTCCTTTTCTAGCTCTTTAAATTTGAAATCATTCATCTCTATCATTTTGGATCATCGGTCTGTAACAACCAGGAAAATCGGAACCAATTTAAATTTTTTATTTTGGCAATTTTAATGAATTTTGAATATTTAAAATGATTTATTTTAAATAATAACGACTAGAAATTTATTTTTGAATAGAATTAGAATGTATAAATTTATTTAAATTGAAGTTAGAATATAAATATTTATTTTAATTATAAAAGGAATTGGAAATGGCGCGGTAGTTTGAAAATTCGATTTCAAATTTCAAATGAATGTACAGGATTCAAAATAAACCGGATTTTAGTGAAACCAAAAATATTTGAATCTGTTTGAAAATTTCTTTCCAACGAATGTGAAAAATCTAGATTTCATAATGGGAATAAAAAGTTATGTCCAGTTGAAAATTCAGAATAGTCGCTATGGAATTTATATAAAACATAGCCCTTAAAAATAGCGATTTTGCAAACGACCTCCGTTTTCGATAGGGCCACTTTTGTTGGATCCGGAATGTCCAGTTAATGCTGGATTCCAATTTTCAGAATTTTTGGAATCAATATGTGAGCGTGGTGAATTTAAACGTGTTTGGTCAATTCAGTTTGAATTGGATCGACCAGGAAATGGTCATTTTTCAAACGGTCTCCAAATTTGACGAAATTAATTTCGGTAGGACCATATTGTCAAAACAAAGCTAGATTTATTTTCTAGGATTTTTGAAGTCAGTATGTGGCCCCGGTCAATTAGAATGCACGTTTAAATTCCACATATTGATTTATATTTAATTTTGATGAAAACCGATCGAAACAGTCGAATTTGGCTAATGGGACATATACCATTATGTTCGAAATGGGGGTATTTAGCTGGGGGCGACACTCGTTGGGTCTCGTTTGGAGTTTGAATAAAAATTCACCTTTTTGAAATTAAAAGAGAATTAAATTATATATATATATATATTAAACGTTATCCCTCCAATCACATTTCCCCCAAATTAAAATAAATCCGCTCCCGATTTTCCCAAAGCAGAAAAAATCGCTGCTCCTGCCCAAATCGAAATGGTGACGTCGAACTCCCTCCACCCTCCGCTCCACACAACGACGAGCTCCTCAAATCGAACCGCCTCTAGTCACCATCGGGGAAAATGAAGAAGCCGCGCCACCCGAAAGAACGAGATCCACCGCGCATCTCTCTCCTCGAACTGCGTATCCAGATCAAGTTCCCACCACCGCATCCTCCTCCCCGACTGACGCACCAGCAACGGCCCCACACCGGTGTAAGTCTTTTTGATTTATAATGTATAAATTCTTTGATTTTTAATGTATAAATTCTTTGATTTCTTATGAATGAATTCTTAGATTTTTATTAATATAAATATAAGATTTTTATTAATATAAAGATAAGTTTTTTATTAATATAAAGATATGATTTTTATTTATATAAAGATGAGATTTTTATAAATATAAAGATGTGATTTTTATAAATATAAAGGGACGATATAAAAATATGATTTCTAACGATATAAAAATAGGATTTTTATGATATGAATATATAATTTTCTTTGAAATAAAAATATGATTTTTATTTATATATATAGTGTTGTAAAAGATAGGATTTTTAATTATAAAAAATCAGATTTTTAATATATATATATATATATATATATATATATATATATATAGCGTGATACAGATTGTGATGGAACCGACTGGAAGCGAATTGAATCCAAATCGTCCGCTAGAGAATGACGAAGTGGAAACCGAAGGTGAGAACTCTTCACTTTAATTTATTTTCTAGTTAAAAATATATACTAGGATGCAGACGGTGCTTAGTAGCACCCGACACCTTTATTTGAAACCATGTTTGTTTGGTTGTTTAGTTGATTAGTATATTTGGTTGAATTTGGTTTGGGAAATGAAATGAATTGTTTAGAATTGGTATGTACATGGCGCGAGCCATTATTAGGCGCAGGATAAGGCTAGACCTTATTCCGGTTCTAGTATCACGCCGTTATGCTATCGAAATTTTCTAAAAATATTAGAACAATAAAAATATCACTTTTATTGTATAAAGGAAATGTATAAAATATTAATGAGTTGAAATAAATATTTTATAGTTTAAAATATAATTTTTAACGTGTATATGAATAAAATAAATATCATATACAAATCGGACAATTTGTTTATGTACACATATTTGACTGATATTGATTGGAACGATATATTTTACACATCGCCCAACTGCACAAATAATCATCAGCGTTTGTTGTTTGAAAACCCCACACGGGTATTGGGATAATATTGGACATACACTAATCCCAATATTTAGTTGTATGTCAATCGATGGGCTGACAGACTGTTGTAAGCGTTAATTATTTGAAATAAAAATATGATTTTTATTTATATATATAGCTTTATAAAAGATAGGATTTTTAATTATAAAAAAATTGGTTTTTAATATATATATATATATATAGCGTGATACAGATTGCGATGGAACCGACTGGAAGTGAATTGAATCCAAATCGTCCGCTAAAGAATGACGGAGTGGAGACCGAAGGTGAGAACTCTTCACTTTAATTTATTTTCTAGTTAAAAATATATACTGGGATGCAGACGGTGCTTAGTAGCACCCGACACCTTTGTTTGAAACCATGTTTGCTTGGTTGTTTAGTTGATTAGGATATTTTGTTGAATTTGGTTTGGGAAATGAAATGAATTGATTAGAATTGTTATGTACATGGCGCGAGCCTGTATTAGGCGAGGGATAAGGCTAGACCTTATTCTGGTTCTAGTATCGCGTCGTTATGCTGTCGAAATTTTCTAAAAATATTAGAACAATAAAAATATCACTTTTATTATATAAAGGAACTGTATTAAATATTCATGAGTTGAAATAAATATTTTATAGTTAAAAATATAATTTTTAACGTGTATATGAATAAAATAAATATTCATATACAAATCGGACGATTTGTTTATGTACACATATTTGACTGATATTGATTGGGACGATATATTTTACACATCGCCCAAGTGCAAAAATAATAATCAGCGTTTGTTGTTTGAAAACCCCACACGGGTATTGGGATAATATTGGACATACACTAATCCCAATATTTAGTTGTATGTCAATCGATGGGTTGACAGGCTGTTGTTAGCGTTAACTATTTATATTTAAAGCTTATGCAGTTGTGTGATGCGCTCTGGATAATGGTTGACTGTGTTTGATTGTGGTTGTGTACATGTGCGTATGAAATCCATATAAATAAAATTATATGGTAATTGACTGTGTCTGATTCCAATTCGGAAGGAAATAATATTTTAAATTAAAGAATATTTTTAAATGACGAGTAATGAATATTTTAAAATAACTAATATTTTAAAATAATATTCAGTAATGGATCAAAATATGATTTTGATGTCCGATTTGGGATGGACACGAAAATTTTGAAAAATATGAAGCCGTGTTGATTAGATATGCGCCATTTGGACGCGAACGATGTTTATATCGATTTTATTCATTTTTATAATGAATATAGAAAAGGATATGATTTCAAAATATGATATTTTGAAAATATTACATTTTAAAATTATAATGATATGGAATATTCAAATTTGATTTGAAATTGAAAATGAAGTTGAAATCGTTTTTAAACAGAATTTAAAACGATTTATAAAATAAGTTTTAAATGGAAATCGACGAAATATATATAATATATATATTTAATAGCCTGAATAGAACGCGTCGCGCCGCGGTAGTTCGCGAATTTCGACCATTGATTTCGAATGGACATTACGGGAGATCCAACCGTCGGATTCTCCTAAAACCGGAACCGTTGGGTTCGTATCGAAAACGGCTTTCCAACGAATACAAGAAATTTGAAACCTAATGGTTGGATTTGGAATTATGTCCAAATCAAATTTGGAAAAGGTCGCTGTAAGTGCAGTTCGATGACTGTTTATGGAAATCGACTGTACAGGCCTTGATAAAATTATTAAAAATATTAATAATTTGTGTAAAATCATAATAAATGATTTGGAAAGAATTAGGATGAAAAATTCCATATTTGAAAAGATAAAAATACATTTTTATAGAAATGAACTAGTTAGGAACTAGAATTATAATCCAATATTTTTTTAATAAATAAATTGGATTGAGAATGGTTCTAAAAATAACCAGAATTTCCAATATACGAATTGGAATGGATTTGAATCGAAATCATCTTCGGAATATTTCGATATTGGATTTCTTGATTATAAGGATATTGTTATGGAAATTTGGAAGATATATTATATATCGTTATTTCCAATACGATATTTGTTGGTATCAGAATTTGATATTGAATATAAGCCGATATAATCTCTCTTCTGAGCCTTGTATTTAATATCAAATATGATTTTGGGTTTGTCGTGAATGATGTCTTCATTAACACCGTTCTTAAACCCAGTTGAGAAAAGAATAAATCTTTTGATTAAGATTTAATGAAGTTTTCCGATTATTAATATCTAATTGGAATTGAATTAAGAATTGGGTTTGTCGTGAATGGTGTCTTCATTAACATTTTTCTTAAACCCCGTGTGAAAAGAATGAATCTTTTAATTAAGATTATTAGAGTTCCAGTTATATTTAAAAATTGGAATGAAATGGAATGTGAATTGGTTTTATTGTGAACTGTGTTTTAACGACATTCGTTCTTTAACACGATTTATAGTGAAATACAATTTGGAATTTATAAATTTTTTAATTAAGTTTTAGGGTAATTTTCCAAAGAAGAGTTTTCCAATTTAATAAACTAAACTGGAATGGGATGGAATTCGATTTGGTAATAGTCGATGTGAACTTCTGTGGAGGAAGACCGTTACTATATATGGAATTTAAAAGGCTTTGCCGTTATTACATTTATATTATTTGTTGGATACAGAAGTTTATATCGATTATATATATCGATCTGTTTTCCGTGAAGATTCCATAATTAATGGAATGTGATTTTGGGTTTATCGTGAACTATGATTTAAATGAAATTAGTTCTTTAACCTAGTTAAAGATAAGATTAATTTCTTAACTTTGAATAATCATTAGGTAATGATTATTGAGATTAAAACTGAATTGGAGTTTTAATGAATCTTTAATTATATTGAAAAAGAGAATGTGACAATTTAAATTATCAAATTCGGGAAATGATCGAGAATGGAGTATCACCAGTTTTGCTCCAAGCGATAGTTAAATATTTTAGACTTGAATGCGAAATGGTAATTAATTTTACAAATAGCACCGTGGTGTTAGATATGAAGTATTACCAATTTTTCTTCATGGGATGAGTAGGTTGGGATTGGGAAATATAACAAATGATTATTTCGGTAAGGTGCGCTAATCCCGACTAGTTTGGATAAACCTTAATTTGGCCTGAATTGATATCCAAAGGAAGATTAAAGAATTTATCTTTGATAAAATTAATGGGAACCTTTCCCAAAGTATAAGAATATTTGAATAAAGGAATATTCTGGATTGGAATAAGGCATATGTTGTGTTTTTATAGCACTTGTTTATTATATACGCGAGTTATTAAGAAAGACCGGGTTTATCCCATTCTGAATAACAAATTCGACGATATGTCGAGGATGAAGATGGTGGTTGAAGACCAGAGGTCTTCACATCGTTTGGATTATTACTGATGTCTTGATTGGGCTGCACACCCAAGATGAGGTAATAAGTGGTGATCGTCCAAACGTACTTGGAGATGGACCGGATATGCGAGGACCTCTCTCCTATATTGGACATATGGGACGAGGAATAAGGTGGCTCCGGTTTCGTTCGGGCCCAGAATGAACTTGAAAATGGATGTGTGTCTGACATTGGATTTCATTCTGTGTGATTGATAGACATCAGTTGCATGGCGTGAATTGCCTATGTGGCATGCTGAGATGCAAATGATCAAAGCTTCTGTTGAAAAGCAGAGTCTTGTGGTTGATGATCAAAGCACGGCTTTAATATAGCATAGCTTTGTGTATAACGTTAATTCGCGAGCATCGCACCTCGGTGTGAACCAGAAACGGGAGAGGACCTCAGGGAGGCCATGCGTTTCCATCTAGCTGGGAGTGGTGTCAGGGTTTTGCAAGCCCAGACGTTTTACTTATGTGGATGATGGATAGCGAGGCGCCTCAGATATATTGGTTACTACGGAGCCGATGGATATTGAGTCATCTGGCTCATTTACGCCCCATAGGGTGGGGAAACGCATGGCTCATGCATTAAAATCCACTTCGTGTGGGCCGGCCCTGACGATCTAGGTGTAGTTGCGGCTGTTCCTGACGCACGGGCTAGAATGTCTCGAAGCGGTAAGGACTATCCCTTGCCTTGGTTCACAGATGGAAATCCAACTTCCAATACGTGACATTTCGGTTTTGATTGTAGAGCCTAGTATTGTCGACATAGTAGCATGGGATGCTATGCCGTCTATGATTGATACATTTATATTTGAAGTTGTTTTCGTGCACTTTACAATATAATAGTATCAAAATGATTTTTTTTAAATGCACCAAGCATGTTTGGCTATTATAAGGTAAAACTCTATCCTTCGGCTTGCGTTGCATTGTGTGATGGGACCTAAGTCTTATAATTGCTTCATTTTTCCAAAAAGCATTGCGCTGTTTGTTTTATGCACTGGTATTCTTGGTAGGAAACCCGTTCCGTGTTATACGGCGTGGTCCCTTGATTTAATCCATTTTAAAGTAAAGATTTAATAACTGTTTTGAGTTCTCACACTAGTCACATGACTGACCTGGAGTTTATTGTTTTAACATAAACTTTGGGTGCCCCTATTTTCCACACGGGCAGCTAGTAATTTTGGTTTTGCAGATTTATATTCACAGGATCCTGGTTTACAGCTGGAATGATATTCAGAAAGCTCTGTATCCGTGTATCTCTTTCAGTTGTGTTTTGTATTATTTTTCCGCTGCATTGTAATTTAAATCTATGATATTTTTCTAATGTATGATATTTATTCATACTCTGTAAATTTTTGTACTCTGATGTAAATTGTTGTAATAAACAATGAAATGCTCTTATGTTTGTCTTATGATTTGTCATGTTCTCAACTCAATCCGGGCTTTCCTTTACTGGGAAAGTTCGGGTCGCTACACGGTCCTTAAGATAGAAACGTATGGTTGGAAACATGTGTTTGAGACATGTTATATTTGATGATTGCAAGTGGATGCAAGTGGAAGCTAGTGGATGCCCGTGGATGCATATACACACACACATTAGGTACTAGATTGGCTCAAGCACTTACATATTGCATATGGATGTGTGTGCATCTTATTTTTCAATGGATGGAAAATAAGTGAATTATCACATGATGTTGCATTTTTTGTGAATGGCTGTGCACACATGTAGAACTTATAACTATTATTAGGATTATTTGCATACATGTTGGATACATGGCACATACATACATCGCATTAAGGAGGTCAACTGAGTCAGTCGACCACTTGATTTTCGCATTAGCATATGGATATATACACACAACACCTTTGCATATGTTTAAAAAAGCATTAGATATTTTAAGGACAATAGATTCCTGTGGATGATGGTAGAGTAGATGGGTGTAGGGTTAGATAGGAACATTCCACTTAACTTAGAGACGTCGGGAACGAAATACTTTAAGGAGGAGAGAATGTAACACCACATAATTTAATACACTATAACTATACAATAAAGATAATACATTGGGTATTACTTAATTAAATGTTTAGATTTAAATAAAACAGACTTTACTATTGTGTTCGTCTCGGAATTCTGGTTCAGACAAACCCCAAGTTTGCATAAATCGGAAACGTATAAAGAAGTTACGGACATAAGAAGATTGTGTATATATAACAAGATTACATATAAATAAATTCAAAATAATTCAAACCGGAGACGACGTAGTAATTAGCGGTTATGGGACGACCCAACCGAGACCTAGGTCGACCTATGGGTCGACCTATGTATAGGCGGGGTCGACCCATGGGTCGACACAGCATGTCAGTGGGTCAACCCAATAACATGCTAGGTGGATTCTAAGTTCTGTACCTGGATTGTTTTTACTTCTAGGTTCGTCCGCTGACTCAGCATTATGTGTATAGCTAGATTTGAAAACCTAATATCTAACGGTGGAGAATTGTCTTAGGTATTCTATATAAAGGCATGCAACCTCATTTGTTTTACAAACACAAAACCATTCGTCCTCCTTCCTCTAAACCTTTTTCTGAGATTAATATATACATAGAACTACTAAGGTGCTGCCCATTTATAAAATAGAAAAAACAACAAAATATAAAAGTGGACTTTTTGTACAGCAACATATACATACAAAAAGATATATTTTCCTCTTTCCCAAGCCTATCGCTATGAGATTCATGTCATTTTTAGATTTGTTGTTCAAAAAGGTTTTTAGACAGTGAATAGTTTTGGATCGAAATAAATAGGAACATAAGTTAATTCTTACATATGCTCTTTTAATTTTAATACAACTTTACTGTTAATACATGTTCTTTTATTCAGATCTACAGTTAAATTATGCTCTTGTATACTTTCATCTTCCTCACCACTATTCCACCTTATATTTATTTACAGTCTTTTTATATATATGCCTTTTTATTCGGTCTGAGATCTGTTTTCTCCCTTTCCTTTTTATTTGCGCTGAAACTAGGCTATTTAAAGCCTAGGCTATCACCATTAATCGCGTATAAGGGACATAAATTGGAATAATTGGATAATGACATTAAAACGGAGAAAATTGTGCATATTGTAAATTTAGAACCTTTTGAAGGTAAATCGAGGTTATTACATTAAAGGAAGGATATGTGACATGTTAATATGTTAGATTGGACTTAATACAATATTAAGTATAATATGTAAGAATATACGAGTACCAGATGTAAGAACTAAGTAAAATGAATTACTGTAAGCCTAATTATACATCTGGGCAGGTGCTTGTTTGGGGAAGGGGTGGTACATCAATAACATTTAGGATAAATGTCATTTTACAACTGGGCTTATTAATGTACTTAAACTTCTAAGTTACAACTGTTAATTAATAAGCTAAGAGGTCCCAAGTTTAGTAGTTTGCATCAGGTTTTGGGGACTCTTAAATCCTAGGTACATGGGGACAAAAGCCTAAGGGGTGGCTTGTGTCAAGTTGTGTGGAACCCATATCAGTCGGTATCCCTGTTGGTATCTCGGCAGAGGCCTCACACTTAGGTAGCTGCCAGGACACGCTTTACTGAACTGGGTTATAAGAGGTTCAAGGTTTGGTGGTGGGTCCGGCGCATTCAGATAGAGTCATAAGCGTTCATTGGGTCCGACTACAGGAAACTAAGACGCTGTAACACCTACGAATAGGTATGTGTTCTATGAGTTGATGGGTTAGGGACTGATACACCCTACTGCAGGGGATAACACGGGGTATTAGGGTAATAGGAAGCCGATCGCATGGGTAGTAATTAGGGTAACACCTAATCCTGTTAATACTAGTAATTTTGTGCAGTAACTTGATTCTTGGGATATTAATGAGAAGTTTATTCTACCTTTATCTTGTTTTTGATATCTCGTTTACCTCGCACTTATATACATGTTTTACTGTACTTTCTTATCCAGTATTATTTATCTATCTTGACACCTTTTCATATTCTTATGCTAAAAATTACTGGAACTCGCCAGACTTTATGTCTAACCCTTTTTGTTTTCCTCTCTCTTCCTTCCTCCCACCCCCTCATGTTCTCAGAGTGGGAGTGGTCAGGTGTTGAGATCGTGATTCTGCATAGACTTGGATAGCTATCTTTTTTCATGTATTTTCTTCCGTTATTTATAATGACGATTGAGGGATATTGTTATGGTTTTTTTGTAATCTGATATTATTAAGACAGATGATTTTGATTTTTGACATTTGAGATGTAATGGCATGTTTCAAATTGAAATAAAAATTTTAAGTTTTTCCGCTATATTATTTATATATATCTTGTAAATTTAATTATTGTATGCCGACTACGCTTCACAAAACTTAATGCATTCTCTTAAGTGTAACATTAACGTACGTGAGGTGTCACATCTCCAAACTTCTACTCTGTTACCCTAGAAGAAAGCTGGGTCCAACGACTGGTAGGACCAAAAGAAGTGGTGGGCGACATGGCTTTGAAAACACGAGTCCCTAACGAATCAAGCACCTACTTGACGAGAACAAACCTACCAGTCTAGGAGAGTAGCATCGAATTCCACTTCGAGATTCCCCCATCTCTTTGTCAATTAGATCCTGAAAAGAGAGTTGAGCTTACGCCCCCAATAATGCTCAATACCAAGATAGGTAAGGGGAAAAGAGGCATACCGAAAGCCAAAAATGAAGGAAATCCATACAATATTTTAGTTGTCTATGGATTTAGAGGGAACGCAATAACTCTTCGAGGCATTGATCAGCTCTTCGGAGCATTGATCTTAGAGATGGAGAAAGGAAAGGAGTCGACAAACAAAAAGGTGATGACCACTAGTGAAAATCATAATCTCATCGGCAATGGATACAAACGATATGACAAGGTAGCCACATGGAATTTATTTTTCTCTATAATAATGAGGGAGTGAATCCCTCGAATGAAGTTTCAGCCATGATAATAAAGATCAACAGGGAGAGATGATCCCCTTGCTGTAGTCCCCACCCAAAAGGAGACAAAATTTTGGCCGCTCCATTGAGAAGAATAGAAAACCAGTAGTTGGAGACCCTAGACAAGATCAACGAGGGTTTCAGGGAATCCAAAGGCATAAAGGGCATGGATAATAAAAACCATGACATACAATCATAAGCCTTAGCCATATCAAGCCTAATATTTGAACCATGGATCTTTCGATCGATTTAAGAGATCTAATCTTGTGTAAGAAACACATTATATGCGATTAGCCTGCCTTTGATAAAGCCGGCCTGAGATGAGGAGATAATGCGATCCAGGATTGGCACAAGCCTAGGGGACAAAATCCTTGAAATGACTTTGTTCGAAAAGTTGAAGAGACTAATTGGACGAAAATTAAAGCAGGATTGAGTGTTATCCAATTTTTGGACGAGCAAATAGTTAGTAGAAGTCCAACTCTTGGAGAGAGAATTTTCAAAGAAGAATTAGAGGATAACAAGAAAGAAATCATGATGAATGATCTCCTAAGCAGAATAGTAGAATGAGCCATTGAAACCATTAGGCTCGCTCGCATTATCCTTACATATAGAAAAAACCAAAGAAAGGATTCCCTCCAAAATGGCGAACAGAATAGCCCTACAGCCTCAGAAGGGGAAACATGACTAGGGATATGAGAAATAATAAGTTGATTAGGGAAATCAACCGAAGGACACTACAAAAGAAACCAAAAATGAGAAAGGGCAGATTTTCCACCTTCGAATGGGATGAACCTAGGGATAGATCCAAATGACAGATCTAATTGATAGAAAGGATTCCGCTCTTCCTTTTAATAGAAAAATGGAAGAATTTTGAGTTTGAGTCATCTCGTGCAATTAAAGCGCTTAGCGGATCCAATGCGGCAGAGGTTCAAAAAGTCTTAGCGGGGATAAAGTGAGGAAATAGTATGATATAGCGGATGACTCTAAAATAGCACATGTAAAACATTTGTAATTTTTTTACTAATGTAAAAACGATAACTAAATGATAAACTAGCACTCAGTTTAACTATAATTAGTACATTCTAAATTTTAAACAAAAACATATGCAAATATCTGTAAATAAATGTAAATTGCTATTTAAATTAATTAAATTTTATAGAATACAGAGTAATTTTGTTTCTAAAAATATATTAAAAAATGCAATTAAAAAAACCTAACTTCATAATTTTTATAATGCATAGATGTTATTTTTCAGTTCATTTCTTTCATCAAATATACATCGGAAATAGCGTAATATAGCAAAAATAACTAGATATATCGGGGATAGAAGAACATAGCGAGGCTTAAAACAAAGAGGCTATTTGGGAAAAGCATAGAGGTGTTAACCCGTTATGGGATATAGTGGCATTATAGTGGGGTAATAGCGGGACATTAACTACACAGGAGTTATCATCAATGACCCATTTGATCTTTGCTTTATGATGAAGGAAGTCAATCTTAATACACAACTTAGAGTTGAAAGATGACTGAGCTTGGGCCTACTTAGCTTTGTTAGAGGCCGTAGGATCGGCATCGAAAGAACCTTTGTCTAACGAAAACGATTTAAAACATTCTTAAAAAAATTAGAGTTCCAAATTTTAAGACAAGTTTGAGGCATTGGAGCTTAAAGTTGAAATCAGCGTTGGGATTACCTGGGGCTGAGAAATCCTAATATTCCTTTACTGTATTAAGAAGGGAGCAATACAAGGTCTACATCGATTGAAAATGGAGCGAAGTTGGCCCAAAAGAAGAGAAGGAGGGACACTTAAGGATCATTGGGGCGTGATCTGAATTAATGTATGGAGTTGTTTGATTGAGAAGGAGAATGGATCCTCAAACCAACCCTCGAAACTGAAAATCCTATCAAGGTGAGACATGATCATGTTGGGTCCTTATTGATTTTTACACCAAGTAAAATAAGATCTAATTAAGATACTTCGGACATACCATAATTAACGATAAGTGCATTGAAATCCTCAACCGCTACATGATTGATTAAAGAACATCCATGTTTCTCAACCTAGCAGGGGACGATAATGAAATATGCCCCACTAGCAAAAGAATCAAAGAAGAGATCAAATATGGAAAGAAGATCTTGTATAACCACTAATGCTCAATACCGTCGCACCTAGCATAGACCGTGGAGAAAAGGAAAGGCAAAGGAGTATAAGGAAAAGAACATGAGATAGACAGAAGTTGAGATGAATCAAAAAAAGGATGTACATAAGCATCTTTGTCCTACAGAATCCATAACTTGTTGGTGGCATTGCACGTGCCCCACTAAAATTTAATTTGAGGATGAGACAGAAAGGACTTCCATCCCCATAAAAGGTTTTGGGAGATCCACAATCCGAGTAGAGTGTTACTTGATGATGTGCCTAAGACGCGAGAAATAGGAGTCGTGCCCAACACCGTGAATGTTCCAAATTAAAAAATTATCCACTCAAAAAAAGGCAAGGACATGATAGAGCCTCAGAATAGGCAATAAAAGCAGGAAGCAGCCAGAAAAATTAGATAAGGTAAAGAGTACGATGTGTGATCCTAACTATCTTCTCTTAAGCAGCCGAATAGCAAGTGTGAACGGAACAAAGACTATGACTCTTAAGCTTAGCTTTCCTACTCATCGAAGATGGGATAGTGGAATGAGGAGAAGGAAGATATCCTCTCTCAGATGAAAGGAGGTTGTCTAAAAGATAGAAAGCGGAGTTCTGAGCGAGGTTTGCTAAGCGATTGTCAATAAGCCTAATCTCACTGATGCTAAGAAAAGGAAAAGATTGATGAAGAGCGAGGGACGGGAGGAGAGGGAAAGATATTGAGATGTCGATACCCATGTCACAAAGTGTTATAAGATCTTCACCTTAGCAAAACTATCATAATGTTGACAAGTTAGCATAGGAGGGGAAGATGTAGAAAGGAACGAACCCAGAAAACAGGGAAGGCGACGAACCCCTCAAAGCATAGAGCAAAAGAAAATTTGACCTAGAGGAGGGTCGGAGATGGGAGACATATAGTTATCATTGGCATTTGTTAACCGACCATTTGGTCCAGTCACCAAAAGTACTCAAGGCACGCTCTACTCAACCCATCGCGTGAAGCCGGGGCCACGAGCAAAATTCAGGAAGCGCAGGGGCAAAGACCGAAGAAAGATCCCACCAACAAGGACCTCGCACCTTCGCCTCCACAATGCCGCACCAACGAAGTCAACTAGCCTCAACCCCTCCTCTCATCAAGATCCGCTTCGCACCCAGCCGGGTGCGAAATTTCGCACCGACCAGGCAAGAAATTTCATACCTAGCAGGTGCGAAATTTCGCACCTACCGGGTGCAAAATTTCGCACCTCACCTAGGTGCTAATTTCTGAAGGCCGATACCAGGAGGCGCGAAATTCTGGAAGATGGTCCCCATTTCCACCTACTCCTACCTAACCCCTACCTAACCACTTCCTATAAATACACCATGGCCTCACACTTCAAAGAAAAAAGAATTCTTGAGCTTGGAGACCTCCATAAAGCTTCATTAATGGCATCTCCTCTTTGAGGAAGAAGAAGGACAAGATTGTCTTTTTCCTTATTGTTCAATATATGATAATTATGACATCATATATCATGAGTCATGAATGTAATGAGATGTCATGAGACAGTCTCAACCTTGTAATTTCTTCCAAGTGATTAATAATATTCCAACGACTCTTCAAAGTGGACGTAGGCCTTCACTAAGGCCGAACCACTATAAATCTCTTGTGTTATTTACTGCTTATGTGTTAAATATGTTCTTGTCTGTGCGACCATATTTATAATTCCTAGTAATTGGGAATCTTTGGTGTTTGCGACATTTTTTGCCGTCAACATTTGGTGCTTTCACTGAGAAAACTCGGATATTGCGTCTTTCTTGTACATTACCATCTCGACTTCGTCAAGCTTAAGGTTCCTTGCTTAACCTGCTATCGAGTCCGCGTACGATGGGAAAGAAGTCAAAGAACGCAATGATCGGCTCTTCAGCCGCAGCCGAGGCCAGTACATCTTGACAACCTCAACCGGCAGACATCCCGGCCACTAATGAAACTGAACCTCCTATTGTGGACCCCGAAGCGCCCGCAACACAAGCGCAAATCCGTACGCTTAGTGAAAAATTTGAGAATATAGCCGTCGAGCTCAATCAAGCGCTAAGGAATAACATCGACATTATGCGCCAACTTAACGAAAGTCAGCGCGTCGTCGCTCGACGACAACTAGCTCGGAACAATTCTCGACCTCGGCCACCAACATCGGAAACTTCCTCTTCCGAGTCAAGGGGCCCATACCAAAGAAGAAGGTTTAGTCTCATAAACAACGTCGTCGTCCGAACTAATGCCCTCGACAATAGCAATGGCAATGGATACGCTAACGGCAATGGCGACCGGACCACGGTTACCTATGGAGAGGACGCCCAACCTCGGGATCGTTCTCTCCTAATCATCAATGAAGGACCCGCTCCTACTAACCAACCTCCTCCTCGATAAGACCCAGCGGCCGCCCGCCGAGACAATGAACCCACCATTCAGGCGGCCCATGCTTTTCGAGAATCGGATCCGCGTGACCCCGCCCTACATCATCACGCGCACCAGGCTCCCGTTATAGATGTCGAGGACATGGAAGAAGATGATGAAGACGTCCATCCTAGAAGACGCCCTCGCATCAGAACTCTGGAACATCGCCAAAATCTATGGGTCCCGATAGCGGACTCTCATCCGACCTAGCTTCCCGACATGGTCCGAAGAATCGTGAGGGAGATGCGAGGAAATGTGCATGATTCATGGGAAGCGCACATTAGGCGCAACCCTTTCACTCGAAGAGTTAATGAAGCTGGATGGCCGCGACGCTTTAGCATGCCTCAGATGCCGCTCTACGACGGCACCACTGACCCTTGTGCTTTCTTAAACCGTTATGAGTGGCAAATGGACTCAAGCAGTGGCGACGATCCAGTCAAATGCAAATGCTTTCCGGTCTTCTTGTCGGGGACCGCTCTATTATGGTTCTCTCGCCTCCCGCTTAATTCCATCAACAACTTCGGCCAATTAGCGACACAGTTGGTCAAACAGTTCAGAATGCACATTCCGACTCCAAGAATGCCCTTACTCTTTCCAACTTATACCAAGGACCTACGGAATCACTTAAAAGCTACCTTTCCCGGTTCAACATTGCCCTCGCCGAAGTCGAGGATCCGGATCCGCGCACCATACTCTTCCAGCTAGCTAAAGGAGTCCTTCCTACTTCCGAATTCGGGGAATGGATTGACCGAAAGCAACCGAAGAGCCTCGATGCTTTCTATGAGAAAGCGGGGCAGTTCTTATGCCAAGAAGAAGCAAGGAGGAACCGCGTCTCCGACACCAGCCGCCCTACCAACCCTCGAACTGACACCGCAAATAACCTCCCTCGGGTTCGAGAAGCAGGAGGACCCCCCCCAATCCGAACACAGGGGTAGGACCCCCCAGATAGAGACCAAGCAAGGGGGACAAGGCGGCCGGGGCAACAATCAGGTCCAAACAGAGCCAAGGAGGCCCGACCCCTACCGCGCTTACGAGACATATACCCCGTTAAATGAAAATTCGGAGACCATCTACCTGGAAACATGCAACACTTTGCCATATCTGAAACCCCTCACAAGGGAGACGACCAACTCTTAGAAGAACTCGGGGAGATACTACCGATATCATGACATGTATGGACATAACACAAATGAATGTCGACAGCTTCGAGATGCAATTGAAAAACTCATCCGCGAGAAGCGGCTTGAACGATATGTTCAAGAGACTTTTCCACCCGGAGCTAATCTAAAACCTTCAGCGCCAACTCCTCAAACGGCCACCAAGACGGCCCCTGGACCGTCTAACACAAGGCAAGGGATCGTGATCAATACTATATACGGTGGACCGAGCCCCACGCATGACAGCTTTCGAAAGATGGAGGAATACGTGGGTTCCATTAAACATGCAACCTACGAGTCTTGCTCCGCTCCCGATGAATTCACCCCGGCCAAGCTCCAGAAAACCATGCGGGATGACATCATTTTCCACGAAAGGGAGTCCACGGGAATTGAAATCCCGACCACCGATCCTTTGGTCATAACGGCTAAAATTAGCGCTGCAACCGTCCGAAAGATATTGGTCGATTCGGGAAGCTCGGTGAACATCATCTTCAAAGCTTCCTATGATCAGATGAAGTTAGAAGCAAAAGACCTCAAACCATGCTGCTGCACGATTCATGGCTTTAATGGGGCATCCAGCTGTCCAGTGGGAGTCATCGACCTACCCGTTGAACTTGGCACGGGGGATCGAAGCCGAGTCTGAATCCTCACCTTCATGGTTATCGACATTGCCTCATCATACAACGTCTTCTTCGTACGCCCCTTCCTCACAGAATTCCGCATCTGCTTATCGCCATGGTCTCTCCTAATGAAATTTCCAACAGAAAACGGGATCGCCACAGTCAGAGGCGACCAAGTCAGTACCAGGGAATGTTACACGATAAAATGGAAGAATGCACGCAATAGAGACAAGGGTAAAGCTGTACCCGCCCCCTTTTGTGCCAAGACTGCCTCAGCATAGCAATCAGCGGTGTCTGGGCCTTGGCTCAGGCGCCACTCCTGTGTTTCCGACAACCTTGACCCAAGGAAAGACGAAGAGCCCGAGTATGAGAGACCAACTCCAGTCGAGCCCACGATGGATGTACCCGTTACCCCCAATGACCCATCACGAGTACAGAAGATAGGATCACACCTGCACCCATCCATCAAAGATGACCTCGTGGATTTCTTGAAAGGCAACTTTGACGTATTTGTATGGACTCATTCTGATATGAAGGGCATAGACCCCGCAATTGCTTGCCACTCTTTGAGCATAGATCTTAAAATCCATCCAGTCAAGCAGAAGCGCCGCTTCCTGGGGCCCGAGAGGTCCAAGGCACTCGAAGAAGAAGTCAATCGCCTGCTAAACAACAACTTCATCCGCGAAGCCTACTACCCCGAGTGGGTCTCCAATCCGGTTCTGGTCAAGAAGGCCAATGGTAAATGGCGGACGTGCATCGATTTCTCTAATTTGAACAAAGCATGCTCGAAGGATAGCTTCCCGCTCCCCAAGATCGACCAGCTAGTAGACTCAACCGCCGGATACCAACTACTATCTTTCATGGACGCCTACTCCGGTTACAACCAGATCCCGATGGATCTCCGCGACCAGGATCATACCTCCTTCATAACCGACCGCGGACTTAACTGCTATCGCGTCATGCCTTTCGGCCTTAAGAATGCCGGTGCTACATATCAACGGATGATTAATCGACTCTTCAAAAATCAAATCGGGAAATCCATGGAGGTGTACGTGGACGACATGCTAGTTAAATCGAAAGTGTCTAGCAGTCACGTCCATGACCTCTCTGCAATGTTCGATGTCCTACGCCAACACGACATGAAACTCAATCCTCTAAAATGTTCCTTTGGCATCGCCTCAGGAAAGTTTCTAGGTTTCATTGTCAATTCCCGTGGCATCGAAGCTAACCCCGAGAAAATCCAGGCCATTCGGGATATCCGAATCCCCGAGAACATCAAGGATGTTCAAAGTTTGAACGGGAAGGTCGCCGCTTTAAGTCGATTCATCTCTAAGGCCACCGACAAGTACATTCCTTTCTTTGATTTACTTTGAAAAGGCAAACACAATTTCAAGTGGGCCCTTGAATGCGTTTCCGCATTCAAGGAACTCCTGAATAACTTAGAGCGACCACCCATCTTATTTAAGCCTATAAACCACGAGGACTTACACGTTTACTTGGCTGTTTCTCCACAGGCAATCAGCTCGGCCTTAATACGACTCGAGGATCGCATCCAACGACCCGTCTACTGCATAAGCAAACGACTGATAGGGGCAGAGAAGAACTACCCGAAGCTCGAAAAACTGGCATTCTGCTTACTAATCTCCTCCCGGAAGCTCCGGCCGTATTTTCAGGCTCATCCCATAAAAGTCTACACCGACCAACCGCTGTGTCTGGTCCTGCAACGACCTGGGGCATCCGTACGACTTCTGAAGTGGAGGATGGAACTAAGTCAGTTCGAGATAACATTCATTCCCTGCCGAGCCATCCTCGGGCAAGCCCTTGCCGACTTCATAGTAGAATTCACGGCTTCTGAGGGAACCTCTGCGGAAGACGCTGAAACCCCGGACAACGTGTGGAAGTTGTTCGTAGACGGATCCTCCAACATCAAGTGCTCGGGAGCCGGTATCGTACTCATCACACCCGAGGGACTCTCAATACACTATGCATTAAAGCTGAATTTCTCTACTACCAGTAACAATGCGGAATATGAGGCATTGTTAGTCGGGCTGAGAATCGCGATCGAGCTCAAGCTGAGAACTATCCAATTCTTCTCCGACTCGCAACTCGTCGTACACCAAGTGATAGACGAGTACCAAACAAAGGCTGAAAGGCTCGCTCTGTACCTAACTCAAGTTCAGAAACTGCTCACCCACTTTGACCACTTCACTATCACTCACATTCCGCGAGAGCAAAACGAAAAAGCCGATTCATTGGCCAGACTGGCGAGTTCTGAAGACCCGCTGCTTTTGGGATTCGCCCTCGTCGAAGTACTCAACTCCCCCAATATCAAGCCAATTCAAAACAACGCGGCCATGACTGCCAAACCAGAACTGGAATCATGGATGACGCCAATCGAGAGCTACCTACGACATGGGACCCTCCCAGAGAGCCGCAAAGAAAGGCAAGCGCTCACCCGCCAGTCAGCCCGCTACCTTCTCGTAGACGGGATATTATATCGAAGAGGCTTCTTGTCCCCTTACTTAGGTGTGTGGCCCATGACGATGCCCAAAGAATTCTCACTAGCGTGCATGAAGGCGAATGCGGCGATCACACAGGGGGGCAAACATTGGCCAGGAAGATACTCCGACACGGTTACTACTGGCCGACGCTCGACCAAGACGCCATAGACTATGCTCGCAAGTGCGACAAATGCCAACGCTTCTCTAGAATCCCAAGAGCCCCGTCGACGGAACTGACACAGACGACCAGCCCATGGCCATTCGCCATGTGAGGAATCGACATCATTGGAACTCTTCCCATGGCCAGAGGCGGGGCACGATACGCCGTCGTCGCAGCAGATTATTTTACAAAATGGGGGGAGGCCGAAGCCCTCGCCTCTATCACCACCAAGAAGATGATCAACTTCGTGGTGCGCAACATCATCACTCGATACGGAGTCCCTCAAGCCATCATCTCAAACAACGGCACTCAATTCGAGAGCGCTAAATTCAAATCCTTCTATCAGCGGCGTGGCATCGAAAAAAAATTCTCGGTTGTAGCTCACCCCCAGGCCAACGGGCAGGTCGAAGCGGTCAACAAAGTCATCAAATCCATCATCAAGAAGCTCCTCGAGAAGGCCAGGGGCATGTCGACAATCGAACTTCCTCTAGCACTGTGGGCCTACCGAACAACTCACAAGACAGCAACCGGGCATACACCCTTCGCCCTTTCTTACTGGTCCGAAGCCGTCATCCCCATCGAGCTCGAGCTTCAGTCTCATCGTATCACCTAATTCGATCCAAAGACGAATCAGGACTTGCTTTTGGGGTCACGTGACTTTCTAGAAGAAAAAAGAAACGAAGCCGACCTACATGCCGCTGCACAACGACAACGAGTCGCTCGGTATTTCAACTCTCGAGTACACCACAAGGACCTCAACATCGGCGACCTCGTCCTAAAACAGGTCTTCCCCCCGCCAACAGGACTCGCTCCTCGCTGGGAAGGGCCGTACTCCATTCTGCGAAGACTCAGCAATGGAACTTTCAAGCTTGCCACCGTAGACGGAGCTGAACTACCAAGGGCTTGGAACAATGAACATCTCCGCCGTTACTTCACAAAACTTAGCATATGGTTGTTTACGCTTTCCATCGATGTTTTGTTTTGTAATGGTTCAAGGCATTGTAAAGGCTATTCATGCCAAAAGTTATTAATGGAAATGATGTTCATCTTTCTATCTCCCCACTCAGTGTTCACTCCTCACGCGACATAATTAGCTAACCCTGACAGCTAGTTTCTATACACCGCCGTACCAATTCCCAACATGGGGGTTGGCATCGCCATCTCAACCGCGGATCAATCCCGTGGCCTAATCACATTGACAACGACCAGCATCCCAAACACGGGACCCAGCCACGCTACTCGAGTCGCTAGCCCGCGGCGCGACCGAGTATAAATAACCTCTGACTCGAACCTTGACCCAAAATCAAGGCCGAGGATAAATCGTTCAACCACCCAACAGCTTGACGGGGCAACATGAACTCCCCCTGAGCTATGGGTGTCGGTCGGATTTTGGCGCCGCACCAGTACCGACCCTTAAATCGTCACATCCCCAAAGCTCTCAAGGCCGAGGGGTAGCCCATGACCACGATCAGAGCTTACGAGCTGATGATCCGGGCTTCTCTATCCAGGCAAACGACGATGCCCTCAGGCTCGCCCCAACCCGA
Source organism: Allium sativum (assembly GCA_030737875.1). Taxonomy (NCBI): domain Eukaryota; kingdom Viridiplantae; phylum Streptophyta; class Magnoliopsida; order Asparagales; family Amaryllidaceae; genus Allium; species Allium sativum. The sequence continues at coordinate 125,838,265 of CM060927.1, read as the reverse complement.
TGAACGATGGGAGAGCCTACACTGGACGAACCGCATAACGCGACGTCATGCACCTCCGCTACTCTTGAGTTTAATCCCGGGCAACCCAAGAAAAAATAGCACGCGCTCTGGCCGGGCTTCACAAACTACGGGTCTCCTGAGCTGAGGGAGACTTACTAGAAGCCTGCGCACTGTCTTACGCCTCTCTGGAACCAAAACCCAGAGTGCGACACTCAACTCCGCCCCTCTGAAACTACAACCCAGAGCACGACACTCAATCATACCCCCTGGAATCACCAACCTAGGGCACAACACTCACAATTGCTTTTTTGTTAAATGTAACGATAAGTATGCCTATACAAGTACGGGACGCCCGAAAACATGGGGGAACATCCGAACAGTTAACACAAAATGCGATCTTTACTAATTCACTTTTCATTACAACACACACACACATTACAACCCACTACACTACTAATATCTTTTCCTTCTAATGGCAGGGTGTACATGAGAACCACACCATGCCTTGAAAAACCAAAAGCGAGGGCCAAATTCGCGTAAACTACCGACCTACGCTAATCGTGCTTTTTCTTCTTGCCTTTGTATTTTTTCTTTACAGATTCAGCGCTCGACAGTCTATCCTCGGAGCCGGGCCTCTTCCTGCCAGATCCGCCTCTCCCACTTTGGCCCTTCTGCGAGGTAGTCGACCCTTGAGAAACTGGTAGACACCCCTCATCCGTCCCATCGCCACTAGAAATCTCAGTAATGTCAGCAGGGTCAACATGCGGCAAGGCCCTCGGGGAACCTCCAGCTGCAGGACCTATCACCATGGCACTCGCCTCCTAAATGGATTTCCCTTCCCGCTCAGCTTTTTCCTTGGCCTCTTTGGCGTCCCGTCGCTCGGCAAGTATCTGGGACCTGTGCAGAGAATCACCAGCCCTTGTTTTCTCGCATTTTTTGATAGCCCTTCGCTGAGCCTCCTCATCCTCTCGTCTCTTCTGAGCCTCGTTCGCCGCCCTCTTCCTCTCTGCCTCATCATCAACTTTCCTCTAAGCAACGGTCGCGGCGGCCCTCTTCACAGCATCCTCCCGGGTTTTGGTTATAATCTCCTGCCCAGCGGCTTCATCCTGCGCCCGCTTTTCCTCCACCTCCTCGCTCTTCACCGCCATCTTGGCTTTCTGTTCATCCACCAGGGTGGCCATGGAGGACACACCAGCTTCCACCGGACCGCAGGCAGTCCTACTCTCCCCATCTACCTCCTCTCCATCATCGTCAAGGAGGCCTTCATAAACGCTGGGAGTTAGTCTAATCCCCAACAAAGTGTCAAGCTGATCTCCCCTTTCTCCAAGGTGAGTCCCGACAAGTCCTTTCCCAGATTCAGTTGTTTGGGGATTCATGGGGGCAGGGTCCAATGCTGAAGTTACCCCAGAAGGGGCTGCACAATAAAAACACGGTCTGTTAATCCTCAAATTCGGTGATCACATCATCCTCTGGGATGCATTGCAAAGAGTGTTTACCTCCAACCAAAGGTGGCGCGGAAAGAGCCGAAGGAACTTCCGGCACAGCAGGCAGCAGGAGCTCAGTACCTCCTGGGTCAGAATGCTCAATATCATGCTCGGTTGGAACTTGGGTCGAAGCAGCCGGGTCAGTCGCAGTGACCGACCCAGGAACTGAGGGTCGAGAAGAACATCCCTCTGCAAGATCGACCGCTACAACAACACTTCCCGACACAACAAACTTTCCCTTTTTGGCGGCGAGCCTCTCCAGCCTTTCTTTCTCTGCGTCCTCGAGCAACAACTTCCTACCCTCCTCCAATTTTTCACGCTCCTCCGCGGTCAAGAGGTCAGTCATAAGTTGTCGCTCGTCCAAGGTCCTGACATCCACTTTACACAAGAAAGCCTTAAATGGAACCAGTCTGTGATGACCCCAAACTTCCACAAGTGAAAGCAAAGAGAAATCATATGGAATACAACATAAATATAATATACAAGTCACAGAAAACAACACAGCACAGGAAATCCATATAGCAATAACATCATAGCAGCGGATATATAATGTCATCAGCAATAGAAAATCCACAGTCACAGAATCTAAGTTATTACAGCAAGTTTTCAGAGAATGACATAAGTTCCAACTCCAAATAAAAGAACATGAAATGGAAATAAGTCTGAAAAAAAAGGAAGAATGCGATAAGCAAAAAGATAGGTCTTCAAAGCTCCATCACCTTATCTTCACCAAAAGCAACTCCAAGAGAAAAGATAAAAGTAGCTCCAAAGAAACTCCAAGCAGAAAAAGATCCTATCTACTTGGCTGCCCGTGTAGAAGAGAGGGCACCCAAGTTTGCAAAAAGGTGAAACAAACAATGGGTCAGTCGTGGGACTGGTGTGAGAATTCTTAACTAAATTTACTCGTACTAATAAGGCAAATCCAAAGACCACGCCGCTAGAGCGGAACGGGTTGTACCAATGGATTGCCGTGCAGAACTACAGTGTCAGTACAAATAAATAAAACGTAACACAGCGCAATGCCTTTTGAAAAATGGAACCACCATAAGACTCAGGTCCCATCACACAATGCAACGCACACCAAGAGGATAGAGTTTTACCTTATGGTGGTTAAACATGCTAAATACGCCAAATACGAAACTAATACTATTATTAGGGTGCATATGTTTTAAAGCAATTCAAAGCAATGTATTAATCCTAGGAAGCATAGGTACCATATATTATGCCTCCAATACTAGTGATACAAATCAAATCCGTCGGGGACGTATTGGAAATTTGGGTTTCCATCATGAGTCCAGGCTAGGGAGGACTGCTTACCGACTCGAGACACTCTAGTTAATGCCCCAGGATTACCCGCAGTTAACCCTTGGATCCTGCAGGGCCGGTCCTCACATACAGCTTAGAGGATTGGCAATTCCTAAGCATACGTTCCCCGGTCCTATAGGACCTATCCGAGGCGCCTCATTTCATCATCCTCCAAAAAGTAAAATGACTACTAACTAGAAAGAAACGTGCTACTTTCCCTGCGTTCCCTTCCCCCTTTTTAGACTCTACCGGTTTGTGAGGCTCGTGAGGTCGTGTATACCATACCACAGGGTTCTGCTTTTCAACAAGAAACCCTGATCATTTCATCTTAGCATGCCACACCGTCATTCCATACCGTACCATCGACCGTCTGTCAACATATAAATGGGTGTTAAGTAGAGAATGAATTCTCTACCACCAACATTTTTACATTAGTAGAAAATCGACAACATGATATTTAATGGGATACGGTGTCAGACATACCATCCATTTACACCCATGCTCTAGGTCTGAACTAGGGTCAAACCCGTGAAATCAACGCGTACGTTTGGGCAATTACCCCGACTCGTAAATCGGGAGCTACCCAATTCAGAGTCTTGGTCGTTGTCCATTCGAGGGAAGATTTACGGTCTTCATACGCCGTCTTCATATTTAGATTCTTGAAATCATAAAATCATTTGGAATGGGATGAACCCGGACTTCCCAAACAATCTCGCGTTCATAAATTTGAGAAAAACACATTTCATGTCGTTATGTTGTCTTATAACGATAAATCCTTGCCTTAATTATTTAGTATAATTAATTTCTTTAATTAACGACGCTTCAGGTCAAAGGCGACTCTGGCGCTGTTTTCCATCAATTCTGATTTTTACTTTTCTTAAGATCTAACCGTTGGATTTTAACGCAGCATATATCGTTGGAAAGATTTTTTCAAGACGGTCATAGCGGTTTCAGTTTTGGGAAACTCCGACGGTCGGATCTTCCGGTATAATCATTTGAGAGTTCGATTTCAAAACGCGAACTACCGCGCTCGATTCGTTATATTTTAATTATATATATAAATATAAATATATATATATATAATTAGTTCGTTTAACTCATCGCCCTTATATATAACCTCCTTTCCCTCTTATCTTTTACTTTTCTACTTGCATTACAATTTATTTTAGGATTAGACGATGATCCTTTTCTTTTAATCTACTACTATTATTATTTATTTTAATATTTTATAATTTACATTTGAAAATGTAAATTATAACGTACCATTCCTTTAATTCTTTGTATATTTCTTTTCCCATTACATTTTGAACAATGGACATTTTTCTATGGTGTAACCTTTATACATTCTAAATAATGTAAATCTTCTCCTACGTTTCATTTCTTTTTATTTGACATTAAAAAAAAAGTGTTAATTCTTCCTACGAGGTGAATTCTCTTTTTATTTACATTATAAATAATGCTTATTATCTTACCATGCAAATTCTCTTTTTATAAACATTATAAATAATGTATATTATCTTACCATGCAAACCCTCTTTTTATAAACATTATAAATAATGTATATTATCTTACCATACAAATTCTCTTTTTATAAACATTATAAATAATGTATATTTACATGACATGCATTTTCTATATTGTTGACATGACAAAAATATTTCTTTTCCTACAATGCCTTTGTAATTATTAACATGACAAAAATATTCTTTTTCATACAATACATTTATAATTTTTAACATGACAAAAATATTCTTTTTCATACAATACATTTTCTATTCTTTCTAACATGACAAAATACCATTTTATGCAATGCAAAGACAAAAATATTCTTTTTCATATTTAACAAAATAAGTATCAATCGATCATACGGTAAATATTTTCATTTTTTTTTTTTACTTTTTTACAAAATGCTGTTTTATCATACGGTGACATTTTCATATATAAACATTAAAAATAAATTTAATGTCAATTTTTCCTACATGTAAATTTCTTTTTTTATATACGTTCATAAAAGTGTACATCTGTTCTACGATGAAATTTTCTTTAATTACATTATAAAATAATGTAAAATTAACATACAGTGCAATCTTCTGTGTTTATATACATTAAAGATATGTTAACATATACGGTGCAATCCTCTTTTTGATCCACATTAAAAATAACGTTAAACAATCTTTTCTTTTTAACTAACATTAAAATAATGCTAATAAATCATACGGTGACCATTCCTTATATTAACATTAAATAAAAATGTTGATTTCATACGGTGAACATTATATTAACAAAAATTGCTCATTAACATACGGTGAATAATTTCTATTTTAATATTGACAAAATTTGTCAATTAACATACTATGGCAATTTCTATTTTATTAATGAACAAAAATAGTGCCCATCAACATACGGTGTATAATTTCATTTTATAATGACAAAAATTTGTTCATTTCATATAGTGACATATTCTATTTTATAAAGACAAAAATTTGTTCATTTCATACGGTGCATAAATTCTATTTTATAATGAACAAAAATAGTTCATTTCATACGGTGCATAAATTCTATTTTATAATGAACAAAAATAGTTCATTTCATACGGTGTCGGTTTTCTAACTTTTAATGCTAACCCAAATGTCATTTTACATACAATGAACATTTTCAACAATTTCTATTTTAATCATTAAAATGTCGATATAACAAACAATGAACAATTTCAATATTTTCTACTTTAACATATTAACATGAACAATATATCATAAAATGAACAATTTTAATATTTTCTATTTTGACTTATTAAAATGTTAATATAACATACAATGGTTTTATTCCTATTTAAATATTGACAAAAGATGTCAATCAACATACAGTGGTTTTATTCCTAACACACACATACAGATTTATGTCATAGTATACACATACGGTTCATGTCATAGCATACACATATGGTTTAATAATTTAAATAAATTCAAGTTCAGTGAATTCTCACCTCAAACAAAGCAAATCAAAAAAGTCTAAACCACTTCAGAAATTCCCCGAATCAGTCCTGAAACGCAGCCCCCTGAATTACGATTCTGTCGGATCTGGAATTTTCAGAATCCGAGTTCATACGAATAAGTTATCAATGTTTTAATTAACCAGACTTTTAACAACTGCTTCTGTCACGCTTAAAAGCGTTACAAAATCTGAAATTAAAATTACCTTAGAAACTCAGTTTTTGTTCAGATTTTCAAATCCAGTTTTCGCAGCCTGTAGTCGATCGTTTGGGGTGCCGTTTGTTGGACAGGGACCGGGAAGGAGAGAGCTTTGATCGCCGGGAAGGGGGTGGGGCGCGATGGGCTGCTGGCGGCGCGGCGGGGCTCGCGACGGCGGGTGTTCGGGTGGAGACTGGCGGCGGCACAGGCAACGATGGGTGCTGGGACTGGTACCAACGTGAAGGGCTCGGAATTTGCTTCGAATCGGTATATGGTTTGCTAAATTCCGTCGAGAAACGAGTGAGATAATGGAGTTTGAAAATTTGATGTAATGGTGGGTTCGGCGGCCAAGAACTGGAATGAAGAAGATGACGTATACCCCGTATACGAACGTATTTATATAGGTATTTAGGGTTTTCTAATGATTATTTTTATTTAATTAATTAATTAATTAATTCGCGAAAATAGTGTTAACTCAAACGATCCCCGATTCGCGCTCAACGATTGTCGATCCTAATGTTTTCACGCCTTCTGAACACGATGGCGCTATCCGCATGGTCCAATTCTGAAGTTACAGTCTGGTTTCCTTTTATTTTCAAATTAAATTGTTTAATTTAAATTCGAACATACATATTAATTTCCTGAGGCTACATACTAACTTGAAAAAATCCAGAAAAATTATTTTTGGCATCGCGATGACGATACGGTTTTAACAAAGCCAGTTTCATCGAATTCTGAGACTGTTCGAAAAATGGCTATTTTCAAGCTGTTCAATTTCAACTGTTTTTTGACCAAACACAGTTTCTTACGCCACGCTCACATATTAAATCGAAAAATTCTAAAAATTGAAACTTAGCCATATTATGACATTCCGGATCCAATGAAAGTGGTTTCGTCGGATTCCGAGGTCGTTTGCAAAATGGTCATTTTTAATTGCTTCAAAGATATTTAAAATTAGAAATTTTAAATTTGGACTCAAAATTCAACAAAACTTCTTAAAATAACATTTTCAAACTGGTTCAGATTTACGGGTCATTACAATCTCCCCTCCTTAAGAACTTTTCGTCCTCGAAAAGAAAAAAAGAAAAAGAAAACAGAAGAGTAGGAACCAGCACAGAAAATACTGAAATGATTAAGCGTACCTCAAAATAAAATCTAATCTGAGATATCCACTCTGCATTTGGGATAGGCCTTTTTGAAACTCTCTTCAGTCTCCCAAGTGCAGTCCCTAGGATCGCCACTCCACTGCACTTTGACTAGGTTGATTCTTTTATTCCTCAGAGCTCGGGTTTCCTTGCCAATAATCTTTATCGGCTCTTTCCTCACTGTTAGGCTTGGAGTAATATCCATGACTTGCTGATTTAGCTCATCTTCAATCAAATCTGGGTCATGCACATGCTGGCGGAGTTGGGACACATGAAATACATCATGCACTCCTGGCATCCAGTTGGGCAGCTGCACTCGATAAGCCAGAGTACCAATCCTTTCGAGAATAGGGAATGGACCAATGAATCTTGGCGCCAATTTCCCAAACTTCCCAAATCGAATCACACCCCTTAGTGGAGAAACCTTCAAGTACACATGGTCACCAACAGAGAATTGCAAATCTCTTCTACGCTTGTCTGCATAGCTTTTCTGTCGGCTTTGAGCAGCCAGCAACCGCTTCTTAATTTTATCAACTTTGTCTGAAGCTTCTTGGACCATGTCCGGACCCAAAACAAGGCGATCTCCTTTTTCAATCCAACAGGCTGGCGATCTACATGGCTTATCATATAAGGCTTCGAATGGAGCCATCCTCAAACTTGCTTGATAGCTATTGTTATATGAGAATTCAACTAAATGCAAGTGATCCTCCCAAGAACCTCCATAATCGAGTATGCAAGCTCGCAACAAATCTTCAAGAATGCGATTCACCCTCTCAGTTTGGCCGTCTGTCTGAGGGTGGTATGCGGTGCTGAGATTTAATTTTGTTCCCAATTCATTTTGGAATGCCTCCCAAAACTTGCTAGTGAAGATAGGATCACGATCACTAACAATGCTGCTAGGAACACCATATAGCCTGACTATTTCTTTGAGATAAATTTGTGCCAGGCTTTGAGCAGTTCTGGTGGACTTGACAGGTATGAAATGAGCGACCTTGGTGAAGCGGTCCACGATCACCCAAATGCTGTCATTCCCTTTCTTAGTACGGGGCAAACCATCTATAAAATCCATGGAGACTTGGTCCCACTTCCCTTCGGATACCGGCAATGGCTGCAACAATCCTGTAGGCTTTTGTTGATCGCTCTTTACTCGCTGACATGTAGGACATCTACTCACATAAATGGAAATATCCCTCTTCATATCTTTACACCAAAACGTGCGCTTTAGATCATGATACATCTTGCTCACGCCTGGGTGGATGGAAAGCTTTTATTTGTGCCCTTCATCTAAAACTTCCCTGATGAGCTCTGGGATTTTTGGAACACAGATCCTCCCTTGCAACCTAAGGGCTCCCTTTTGATCTATTCGAAAGCTCGTGCTCTCTCCTTCTTGAATACTCTTAATCATTCTTTGAATAAACTTATCTTCCTTTTGAAGGGTAGAAATTTTATCAATCAAAGAAGGGGTAACTATAAAGTTTGCGACCATGGCAGCTTTTCTACTGAGTGCGTCTGCCACAACATTGGCTTTCCCTGGCGTATACAAGATGTCGAGATCATACGCCGCAAGAAATTCTAGCCACCTTACCTGCCTTAAATTCAAGTCCTTTTGATCAAAGAGATATTTCAAAGATTGATGGTCTGTGAATAATTCGAATTTCTCGCCCAAGAGATAATGCCTCCAAAATTTTAAAGCAAAGACTATGGCCAACAGCTCTAGGTCGTGGACATGATAATTTTTCTCATGCGACTTTAGTTGACGGCTTGCATACGCAACAACTTTGCCCCTTTGCATCAATACTGCGCCAAGACCCCCACTTTGAGAAGCATCGGTATAGACAGCTAAATTTTGGTTGCCATCGATGATGGTTAACACGGGAGCAGTGATCAAACTCACCTTTAGCCTTTGGAAGGACTCCTCACACTCTGCTGTCCAAATGAACTTGGCGTTTTTCTTTGTGAGTTGTGTTAAAGGGCCAGATAGCTTGGCAAAGTTTTGGACGAACTTTCTGTAATATCCAGCCAAACCTAGGAAACTTCTTACTTCAATGGGTGTAGTGGGCTGCTTCCAATCTTGAATGGCGGAAATTTTGCTTGGGTCCACAACAATTCCTTCTTTTGACACAACATGGCCCAAGAATTTTACCTCCTCTTGCCAAAATGTGCATTTTGAAAATTTTGCTTTTAGAACATTTCTTTGCAGAATCTCTAGCACTTCTCTTAGATGCCCTTCATGCTCCTCCTTGGTTTTAGAAAAGATCAAGATATCATCAATGAAGACTAGGACGAATTTATTCAAGACCTCTCTGAAGACCCTATTCATCAAGTCAACAAAATAGGCTGGAGCATTGCACAGACCGAACGGCATTACCAACCATTCGTAGAATAAGTCAGGCCCTCTGAAAGCGGTCAAAGGGATGCATTCTTCGGCTATGCGAAGTTGGTGGAAACCTGTGGCTAGGTCCATCTTCGAAAACACCTTGGCTCCATTTAAATTGTCCATCAGATCATCTATACGAGGCAAGGGATATTTGTTCTTTAAGGTTTGCTTATTGAGATCGCGGTAATCCACACAGAGCCTCAGAGTGCCGTCAGATTTGGGGACAAACACCACAGCTGCACCCCAATTGGAAAACCTAGGCCGTATTAATCCCTTCTTTAAGAGCTATTTGGTTTGGGTACTCAACTCTTCTTTTTCTTTAGGAGTCATTCTTCGAACAGCATGAACTACAGGCCTTGCATTAGGGACAAGATCAATTCTGAAATCGATTTCCCTTCGCGGTGGTAAACTATCTACTTCTTCAAATACGTCCGCATAATTCTTGACAATGGGAATATTCTCTGAAGAGATGGGCGTGACTTCTAAAGAAGACCAAAAAGCTTTCCTATCAGGCTTTGAGCCATGACAAGGTATAGAAATGACATCACCGAACTTCATTTTGATTTCAACCATCCTGTCCGCACATCTAACCTCGGCTTTAAATTTTGTGAGCCAATCCAGTCCGAGGATAATATCAAACTCAGAAAAATCCATGACGATCAAGTCAAAAGGAAATTGAAAATAAGCGTAGGAAATAGGCACCCTACAGTACAAATCAAGGATGATAGAACCTCCTACCGGATTATGAACATTAATTGGCTTCTTAAGATTTCTTTGCTTTAATTTCAACTTCTTAATCGCGTTGCTAGAAATAAAACTCCTTGACGCACCCGTGTCAAATAAAGCAGTAACAGGAATATTTTTAATAGAAACAGTACCATCCAGAACATCAGACTTACCTCCCTCAGTAGGTGCAGAGGAAGATGGTGTACCTGCTCCCTCATAGACATGTGCAATCTGAGCTCCTTTCAATAGTGGGCAATTGGCCTTGATATGGCCCTTTTTATGGCAGTTGTAGCAATCTTTGCTATCATCACCACTGGCCCTCTTCGGACCCCTGCAGTCTTTGCTATAATGCCCGAACTTCTGACAGTTGTAACACTGGACCTTGGATTTGTCAAATGTCTTAGCAGCTCCAGAATTACTGCCTTCAGCTTTCTTCTTTGGTTGTTTCCTTTTGTTGCTGTTGTTGTTAGCTAAGCTCCTCTCCCTGTCCTGCTGAGAACCCTTCTTGTCATTCTCTTCATAACGGCAAGCGAACTCCACCATCTTATTGAAGGAAAGGTCGATGTGGGCAGTGACTCTGTCAATATATTTCCTTGCAAGGCCATTTATCAATCTCTTATTCTTCTGAAAGTCATCTCGAATCAGTTCAGGTGCATAACGGGAAAGGTCCTCGAACCTACGAACATACTCTGAGATGGACTTGTCGCCTTGCTTCAGATTGGCGAACTCGTCGTGCAGCCTTTCTACCTCCTGCCTCGGAATGTATTTGTCGTTGAAAAGCTCCTTAAATCTATCCCAAGACACATTATCTTCGTCGCCTCCAATGTTGACCACCTCCCACCAGTTTTGCGCTTCACCTTGAAGATGCCATGCTGCAGTGAATCTCTTTCTCTGATCATCAAGTCCCAGTCCTCCAAATATCTTTTCACAATTTTTCAGCCACGCCTGAGCTTGTACCACGGTCTCAGAACCGGTGAATGGAACTCCACCCAAATTCTTGAACTTCTTTGCCACCTTGTCCAAGTCAAAGGGTGGCGGCGGTGGTGGTGGTTGTTGTTGGACAGTGGGCTCCTCAGTTTCAGTGGTATTTTGCCTTCTCCTAGCGGCTCTAGCAGCTCTTGCAGCAGCGGTACTCATTTTAAGTTAGTTCTGTACAATCAAGGGAAGAGTCAGAACAACCTTAATGACGATGATTTTTAAGAAGTGATAAGGAAAAAGGATAGATAAAAGATGGTGATAAAGTGACCGACTATTATGTATTCTTATGAAATGTTCGCCGTAGAATAATGTGATTCTACGTAAACGAGTTACTATAAATATGTTATATTCCGCTTTGTAAACCAAAGCTCTGATACCAACTGTGATGACCCCAAACTTCCACAAGTGATAGCAAAGAGAAATCATATGGAATACAACATAAATATAATATACAAGTCACAGAAAACAACACAGCACAGGAAATCCATATAGCAATAACATCATAGCAGCGGATATATAATGTCATCAGCAATAGAAAATCCACAGTCACAGAATCTAAGTTATTACAGCAAGTTTTCAGAGAATGACATAAGTTCCAACTCCAAATAAAAGAACATGAAATGGAAATAAGTCTGAAAAAAAAGGAAGAATGCGATAAGCAAAAAGATAGGTCTTCAAAGCTCCATCACCTTATCTTCACCAAAAGCAACTCCAAGAGAAAAGATAAAAGTAGCTCCAAAGAAACTCCAAGCAGAAAAAGATCCTGTCTACTTGGCTGCCCGTGTAGAAGAGAGGGCACCCAAGTTTGCAAAAAGGTGAAACAAACAATGGGTCAGTCGTGGGACTGGTGTGAGAATTCTTAACTAAATTTACTCGTACTAATAAGGCAAATCCAAAGACCACGCCGCTAGCACGGAACGGGTTGTACCAATGGATTGCCGTGCAGAACTACAGTGTCAGTACAAATAAATAAAACGTAACACAGCGCAATGCCTTTTGAAAAATGGAACCACCATAAGACTCAGGTCCCATCACACAATGCAACGCACACCAAGAGGATAGAGTTTTACCTTATGGTGGTTAAACATGCTAAATACGCCAAATACGAAACTAATACTATTATTAGGGTGCATATGTTTTAAAGCAATTCAAAGCAATGTATTAATCCTAGGAAGCATAGGTACCATATATTATGCCTCCAATACTAGTGATACAAATCAAATCCGTCGGGGACGTATTGGAAATTTGGGTTTCCATCATGAGTCCAGGCTAGGGAGGACTCCTTACCGATTCGAGACACTCTAGTTAATGCCCCAGGATTACCCGCAGTTAACCCTTGGATCCTGCAGGGCCGGTCCTCACATACAGCTTAGAGGATTGGCAATTCCTAAGCATACGTTCCCCGGTCCTATAGGACCTATCCGAGGCGCCTCATTTCATCATCCTCCAAAAAGTAAAATGACTACTAACTAGAAAGAAACGTGCTACTTTCCCTGCGTTCCCTTCCCCCTTTTTAGACTCTACCGGTTTGTGAGGCTCGTGAGGTCGTGTATACCATACCACAGGGTTCTGCTTTTCAACAAGAAACCCTGATCATTTCATCTTAGCATGCTACACCGTCATTCCATACCGTACCATCGACCGTCTGTCAACATATAAATGGGTGTTAAGTAGAGAATGAATTCTCTACCACCAACATTTTTACATTAGTAGAAAATCGACAACATGATATTTAATGGGATACGGTGTCAGACATACCATCCATTTACACCCATGCTCTAGGTCTGAACTAGGGTCAAACCCGTGAAATCAACGCGTACGTTTGGGCAATTACCCCGACTCGTAAATCGGGAGCTACCCAATTCAGAGTCTTGGTCGTTGTCCATTCGAGGGAAGATTTACGGTCTTCATACGCCGTCTTCATATTTAGATTCTTGAAATCGTAAAATCATTTGGAATGGGATGAACCCGGACTTCCCAAACAATCTCGCGTTCATAAATTTGAGAAAAACACATTTCATGTCGTTATGTTGTCTTATAACGATAAATCCTTGCCTTAATTATTTAGTATAATTAATTTCTTTAATTAATGACGCTTCAGGTCAAAGGCGACTCTGGCGCTGTTTTCCATCAATTCTGATTTTTACTTTTCTTAAGATCTAACCGTTGGATTTTAACGCAGCATATATCGTTGGAAAGATTTTTTCAAGACGGTCATAGCGGTTTCAGTTTTGGGAAAATCCGACGGTCGGATCTTCCGGTATAATCATTTGAGAGTTCGATTTCAAAACGCGAACTACCGCGCTCAATTCGTTATATTTTAATTATATATATAAATATATATATATATATATATATAATTAGTTCGTTTAATTCATCGCCCTTATATATAACCTCCTTTCCCTCTTATCTTTTACTTTTCTACTTGCATTACAATTTATTTTAGGATTAGACGATGATCCTTTTCTTTTAATCTACTACTATTATTATTTATTTTAATATTTTAAAATTTACATTTGAAAATGTAAATTATAACGTACCATTCCTTTAATTCTTTGTATATTTCTTTTCCCATTACATTTTGAACAATGGACATTTTTCTATGGTGTAACCTTTATACATTCTAAATAATGTAAATCTTCTCCTACGTTTCATTTCTTTTTATTTGACATAAAAAAAATGTTAATTCTTCCTACGAGGTGAATTCTCTTTTTATTTACATTATAAATAATGCTTATTATCTTACCATGCAAATTCTCTTTTTATAAACATTATAAATAATGTATATTATCTTACCATGCAAACCCTCTTTTTATAAACATTATAAATAATGTATATTATCTTACCATACAAATTCTCTTTTTATAAACATTATAAATAATGTATATTTACATGACATGCATTTTCTATATTGTTGACATGACAAAAATATTTCTTTTCCTACAATGCCTTTGTAATTATTAACATGACAAAAATATTCTTTTTCATACAATACATTTATAATTTTTAACATGACAAAAATATTCTTTTTCATACAATACATTTTCTATTCTTTCTAACATGACAAAATACCATTTTATGCAATGCAAAGACAAAAATATTCTTTTTCATATTTAACAAAATAAGTATCAATCGATCATACGGTAAATATTTTCATTTTTTTTTTTTACTTTTTTACAAAATGCTGTTTTATCATACGGTGACATTTTCATATATAAACATTAAAAATAAATTTAATGTCAATTTTTCCTACATGTAAATTTCTTTTTTTATATACGTTCATAAAAGTGTACATCTGTTCTACGATGAAATTTTCTTTAATTACATTATAAAATAATGTAAAATTAACATACAGTGCAATCTTCTGTGTTTATATACATTAAAGATATGTTAACATATACGGTGCAATCCTCTTTTTGATCCACATTAAAAATAACGTTAAACAATCTTTTCTTTTTAACTAACATTAAAATAATGCTAATAAATCATACGGTGACCATTCCTTATATTAACATTAAATAAAAATGTTGATTTCATACGGTGAACATTATATTAACAAAAATTGCTCATTAACATACGGTGAATAATTTCTATTTTAATATTGACAAAATTTGTCAATTAACATACTATGGCAATTTCTATTTTATTAATGAACAAAAATAGTGCCCATCAACATACGGTGTATAATTTCATTTTATAATGACAAAAATTTGTTCATTTCATATAGTGACATATTCTATTTTATAAAGACAAAAATTTGTTCATTTCATACGGTGCATAAATTCTATTTTATAATGAACAAAAATAGTTCATTTCATACGGTGCATAAATTCTATTTTATAATGAACAAAAATAGTTCATTTCATACGGTGTCGGTTTTCTAACTTTTAATGCTAACCCAAATGTCATTTTACATACAATGAACATTTTCAACAATTTCTATTTTAATCATTAAAATGTCGATATAACAAACAATGAACAATTTCAATATTTTCTACTTTAACATATTAACATGAACAATATATCATAAAATGAACAATTTTAATATTTTCTATTTTGACTTATTAAAATGTTAATATAACATACAATGGTTTTATTCCTATTTAAATATTGACAAAAGATGTCAATCAACATACAGTGGTTTTATTCCTAACACACACATACAGATTTATGTCATAGTATACACATACGGTTCATGTCATAGCATACACATATGGTTTAATAATTTAAATAAATTCAAGTTCAGTGAATTCTCACCTCAAACAAAGCAAATCAAAAAAGTCTAAACCACTTCAAAAATTCCCCGAATCAGTCCTGAAACGCAGCCCCCTGAATTACGATTCTGTCGGATCTGGAATTTTCAGAATCCGAGTTCATACGAATAAGTTATCAATGTTTTAATTAACCAGACTTTTAACAACTGCTTCTGTCACGCTTAAAAGCGTTACAAAATCTGAAATTAAAATTACCTTAGAAACTCAGTTTTTGTTCAGATTTTCAAATCCAATTTTCGCAGCCTGTAGTCGATCGTTTGGGGGTGTCGTTTGTTGGACAGGGACCGGGAAGGAGAGAGCTTTGATCGCCGGGAAGGGGGTGGGGCGCGATGGGCTGCTGGCGGCGCGGCGGGGCTCGCGACGGCGGGTGTTCGGGTGGAGACTGGCGGCGGCACAGGCGACGATGGGTGCTGGGGTTGGTACCAACGTGAAGGGCTCGGAATTTGCTTCGAATCGGTATATGGTTTGCTAAATTCCGTCGAGAAACGAGTGAGATAATGGAGTTTGAAAATTTGATGTAATGGTGGGTTCGGCGGCCAAGAACTGGAATGAAGAAGACGACGTATACCCCGTATACGAACGTATTTATATAGGTATTTAGGGTTTTCTAATGATTATTTTTAATTAATTAATTAATTAATTAATTCGCGAAAATAGTGTTAACTCAAACGATCCCCGATTCGCGCTCAACAACTGTCGATCTTAATGTTTTCACGCCTTCTGAACACGATGGCGCTATCCGCATGGTCCAATTCTGAAGTTACAGTCTGGTTTCCTTTTATTTTCAAATTAAATTGTTTAATTTAAATTCGAACATACATATTAATTTCCTGAGGCTACATACTAACTTGGAAAAATCCAGAAAAATTATTTTTGGCATCGCGATGACGATACGGTTTTAACAAAGCCAGTTTCATCGAATTCTGAGACTGTTCGAAAAATGGCTATTTTCAAGCTGTTCAATTTCAACTGTTTTTTGACCAAACACAGTTTCTTACGCCACGCTCACATATTAAATCGAAAAATTCTAAAAATTGAAACTTAGCCATATAATGACATTCCGGATCCAATGAAAGTGGTTTCGTCGGATTCCGAGGTCGTTTGCAAAATGGTCATTTTTAATTGCTTCAAAGATATTTAAAATTAGAAATTTTAAATTTGGACTCAAAATTCAACAAAACTTCTTAAAATAACATTTTCAAACTGGTTCAGATTTACGGGTCATTACAATATGTCCCAGGTTCGTGCTAGCTCACGGGAATAGTCATTCATCCAAGAGATTCCATGGAACCGAAGGGCTTTCACCAGCATGTCCTTGATATCCTCCTCCATGGCCGAATACGCCCGGAGCTCTGCACCCGCTAGCTCACTTCTTAGTTGCTCCACCTCTCTCAGGCGCTCATCTTCCGACCCCTCCACGGTGCCCAAAACATCTCGATTGCTGGCTTCCACATCCTCTTTCGCTTTTTTCGCTGCCTCAAGCTCCCTCCTAAGGAGATCATTCTCAGCTTGTAAAGCCTTATTATCTTCCTAAAGCTGGAAGATTTTGGCATTCTCCCTCTCTAACTCAGCGCAGAATTGATCCACATCATCCTTCTCCTTCTTCAGAGTCATGTTCTGAGTGGTCAAGTCAGTTATGGTCTCTGTGTACATAGACCGAGAAGCATCCGTCTCCTTTTTGAGTGTCTCATACTGCTGCTTCAGCTCGGCTGGAAAATCACGAGGCCCACGAGTCAATATCCAAAGGAACAAGAACAAACATAAAAAGGGAAGAGGAAAGCCCACCAATTTTGATATTCAGATTGACAATGGAAGTCTTCTCAGCATCAATGACTATTTGCTGATCCAAAAGATGTAAGTTCTTCACCCTGACCAGATCTGATAAATGATTGGAGTATTGGGTGAGCTCGTCAACCTGGTCATACGCGATTTCACATGATTCCATATCTCTCTGGAGGCCCTATTGGGAGGGGGACGAAGATCCGGGAGAGATGGCAGCTCGTCAAAATAAAGTCGAGGGAAATGATGCATCAAAAACGCTTTCTTCTCCTCTGGGGAAAGCTCTCGAACTTGACTTTCGGTCAAATCTTCCGTCTCTATCCTGTTCGACCTACTTGGCCTCGGTTGGACGAATGGTACCCCTTTCCCCTTCGTAGTCTGAACAGGGGCAGGCGGGACGGTGATGGGCGGAGTTATTGGCGACGTACAACTCAACCCTCCTAGATGAAGCCTCGAATCCCCACTGGACATTCGGATTGAAGGAGGAGGGGGAGGAAGAGTCATAGAAGATGAGAACCTACCTTGGTGATGACTTCCGCTACCATGACTTCGCGGTGGTGGGGCATCACCATACAAGCGAGCTCCCCTCCTAAAGGAGCTAGTAAAAGCACTCTCAGGACGGTTGCGGTCCCCACGACCTCGCCCCCCGCTTCTTCTAGCCATATCACCTGTCAAAGGAACAACGCAAAGTCAGTCGAGCAGCACGTGCAAGCGCTCTTTTATGCAGTTTAGTGTGTATAAGTGTGTGTCCTAAGTGCTCTCTCAACAGACCAGATTATCCCTCAGTTGAAGGAATTAGTCCTTCCGTGGCACGAGCTATATCCTCCATACTAGCTGCGCTCGGCCACAAAGACAAGTCCACGAGAACCGCATCCAGACCATCGAACTGATCTACTCTCTCAAGGGAGGCGGTAGCTTTTAGAGAGGTTGCAGAAGAGTGAGGACTGGCCACCGCTTCTTCCCCCGCCCCTCCCATCGGGGGTGGGGTAGAAGCGTCAATAAGTCCCTCGTCCCGAGCAACCGCCTCTGCACTACCATCCTTGTCACCACTAACGCCCTCATGAAACTTAACGACCTTTTTAGGCTCGAGCTCGCCAGGAGCCATCTTTCTCTTCAAAGCGGGGGCAGCAGGGCCTTCTACTGCTTTCCCCTTAGGTACACTACTTGCCACTACAGGCCTAATTATGGCCCGGTCGGCTGGAAGCAATCCAACACGCCGGAGGCGATCCTAATCCACTACAGAATCCGTCATATGGGACCCCTCAGGAATAGTTCGCAAAGCATCGAGACGTTGCCGATACTCGTCTCCAGTAGGTGCCTCGGGAGTCCCTGCCACAATCGAAAACAATGAGTTACAAGGCTCGGTTACTTGTGGAAAAAGGAGGCAAAGATTAAAGATACTCACTTTCTTCTATCCATCTCCTCGGAAATCCGAGAGGGCAACGAACAAAGAACCAATCTTGCTTAATCACCGACGGTCTGGGCCACTTTCCGACAAAAAATTTAGTAGCTGGAGATGCCTCCAAGAACCATTGCAAAGACGATGCGCCAGTTGACCGTCTGAAATGGAAAAGGTACCGAATGTCATCTCCAGTAGGATCCCGATGCAGAAACTCTCGAAAGAGAACATAAGTGCCCAAGAGCGAAGAATAAGAGTTCGGATGCAGCTGTGAGGGTGCAAGGCGGAAATAGAATAGCATTTCCCTGTATAAAATCATTGGCCGGGGGCACGCACCCCGCAACGCAAGCGTGTCGATTCCAAGCAGTAAAGCCTTCTGGCGGCACGTGAGCCCTTTCTCCCGATCTAGGGGCATGAGCCTCTCTCTTAGGGATATTAAACCGCAAAGACAGCTTTCTAACAGCCGCGGCATCCAAGCACGGTGGCACTGAATCCGGAGGATTGTCCAAGATGACCGCATCGGTAAGCATGTCAGGAGCCACTGGGGCAGGCGGCTCACCACCCTCCATAATATCTACGTTTTCCATCTCGGCGTATACAATTGGAGAGTGTAACCTCTCAGTATGACACCCATGCTCCGACACCTCAGGCGAACTCCCTGTCTGAGAAGGAGTTGACCCTTCATTAGTCTCAGGCTCGCTGCCTCCAGAGCTAGTGTTGTTCGTGGAGTCAGAAGTAGAAGCAGAAGAATTAGAGGATGGCGGGGAAGCCTCGGCTTCTAGAAGTTTCCCAGTCTGTGATCTTGTTTGCATGGCTCACTATACTTCAATGTACCAGTGTTAGACATCGTAGTAAAATAACCTGTACCCCTCGTGTTGATAAAGATTAACAAGTGTGTGTGCAGTGTCATGCAAAGAATGAGAGCGCGCATAGAAACGTTAAAGATCTTTACAGTTCAGCCACAGTCCAGATATATGATCTATCCTATGTGAAGGTTCTAAGTTCCCATCCGCGCAGTTTTCAATGACAACAATGGTACATTCATACAATCAAACAAAAAGTGTATAAGTCCGAGGATAGGCAGTCAGGAAATCAAAGTTCGAAGTGGTGAAAGCCGACATTCTGGCCAAGGCACAGCACTCAACTGAACCAGGGCGCCTCGAAAAATTCGAACCCCTTGGGGTTCGAACTCTCGAGCCTCCCCGTCTCGAAAACTCGAACCCCTCGGGTTCGAAATTTCGAGCCCTGATGGTTCGAAAATCCGAACCCTGAGGGGATCGAAAGTTCGAATCCCCGAGTTCCGAGAATTCGAACCCCAGGTGGTCGAAGCCTCGAGCCCTATGGGGTTCAATGGTTCGAGACAAACGGATTCGAAATTTCGAACCTATCATCGGGCTCGAGGTCTCGAGCCTACCCCGTCGTACCTCTACCTCCTTCCTCCCTTCCCTCGACTCGACCAAGTCTATTACCTCGGAAATTTTCAAGTAAAGGTGGTCGAGAATCGAAGTTTTCAGAACAATGGCAGTCGACACGAAAATAGAAGAAGGAAGAAAAATGAGGGGGAGGGGCCTATATATAATGAAAAGGAGAAAAGCTTTCGTATTCCAAGTCTGGGCTCGAAATTCGAGCCTAAGGGATCGAATTTTTGAATCTCTCTGGTTCGAAATTTCGTGCCCTCCAAAAAAAAAATCCCCCTTCCGTGTACGCTCATTTCCCGCCAAGGTCCCGTCGCCCCAAAGCACGCGACGATCGCACCATGCAGACACTCAGCGACGCGAGTACGGTACCAATCCGACAGCGGCTCGCTCACAATCCCATAACGAACGAGCCCGCTAGCTGATGCGTTCTGTCCAATAAATTGCGGGATAAATCCGCAACCCAACTACCATCTCAACTTCCATTCCAAAGCACATCATGTCAGGAGAAGGCGTCACGACAAGACATACTTTGGAGGGCAAATGTTAACCGACCTTTTGGTCCGGTCACCTAAAGTACTCAAGGCATGCTCTACCCAACCCATCGCGTGAAGCCGGGGCCACGGGCAAAATTCAGGAAGCGCAGAGGCAAGGACCGAAGAAAGATCCCGCCAACAAGGACCTCGCACCTTCGCCTCCACAACGCCGCACCAACGAAGTCAACTAGCCTCAACCCCTCCTCTCTTCAAGATCCGCTTCGCAACCAGCCGGGTGCGAAATTTCGCACCTACCAGGTGCGAAATTTCGCACCTCTCCCAGGTGCGAATTTCCGAAGGCCGATACCAGGAGGCGCGAAATTCTGGAAGATGGTCCCCATTTCCACCTGCTCCTACCTAACCCCTACCTAACCACTTCCTATAAATACTCCATGGTCTCACACTTCAAAGAAAAAGGAATTCTTTAGCTTGGAGACCTCCATAAAGCTTCATTAATGGCATCTCCTCTTTGAGAAAGAAGATGGACAAGATTGTCTTTTTCCTTATTGTTCAATATATGATAATTATGACATCATATATCATGAGTCATGAATGTAATGAGATAGTCTCAACCTTGTAATTTCTTCCAAGTGATTAATAATATTTCAACGACTCTTCAAAGTGGACGTAGGCCTTCACTAAGGCCGAACCACTATAAATCTCTTGTGTTATTTACTGCTTAAGTGTTAAATATGTTCTTGTCTGTGCGACCATATTTATAATTCCTAGTAATTGGGAATCTTTGGTGTTTGCGACATTTTTTGCCGTCAACAGCATTGGTCACTATGTGTCGCCACACACTACACAAAAGAGTTCCAGAGAGGCATAGCTTAGAGACAAAGAGCCCCTGTAAAACAGAAAATCACGACCCTCACAAGCAAGTCATTGGCTAACTTCAAGTGATCGAGAGATCGACCAAAAACAACTGAAAAGAAAAAACCATCAAGTTGTTCTTTAAGGCAAAAACCAAGACTCTACACAGCCTAGTCCCCCAACAAACAAGAAAGGCGCGCATACGCACATAAAGGCATATCCTACAGGGGTCAGCTAACCAAGCAAAACCAACAAGATCAACAAGGGAATGCTGGCTAACCTGATCCAAGCACACCCAACACACATATTAGAGATACGTAAAAACAACACCAGGAGGTAACACACTGCTGACAACAAAAAACCCAACAAGTTGTCGAGCAATCGAAGCCAAAACCGCCTTATTAGCCTCACAGCCATCAAATGCCGCCACCGTAGACAAAACATCCGATCTAATTAAAAAGCAAAGCAAGCCAACCCCATAAGGGAGCACTCAATAGATAAAAGACCACCAACCACTTCTTGAAAACCCCGAACATAAATACAGAACATAGGAGAAACATGCACTGAAAAGGTAACAAAGAGATAAGAGCATACCAGAGGACAACCCAAGTCACCGCCATCTTTTGAGCGAAAATTTGATGTCTCACCAGTCGTATGACTTACTAGTTGCATCTAATCATCTCTCGTTAACCCTACCCCTTTGCACAAAGAACATCTAGAAGATAAAAGTCATCAGAACTCACAACTCCGAAACACGCGTATGGCAAGGGAAACAGGTTAGGACAACAACATTATGACCTGACCTGACCCTCTCCATAGCTAGAGAAAATGGAGAAAACCTATTAAAAGTGATCGGGGGTAGATCACGGGCATGTGCACCACTAATAATAGCAAGGGAGGTGACTTTCGAGAGCAGTGAGAAGGGCACTGGAAGGGGCAGAAACGAAGATGAGAAGCGAAATCTTGGCCCACAGGCATAAGAACAATGGTGAGCCACCTTCATAGGCTTACCAACAGCCAATCCTCGACAAGGGATTGATTTTGGAAGACAACGAATAAAAGGAGCCCAAGAGGCAACACCGAACACACCACGACCATGGAAGGCCAAAAACTTAGTTAACTATTACCTCCATGCATGCACGGTTCAAGTGGGAAGAATAAGGTGTTGGAAAGCGAAGACAAGACTCCCGAGAATGAAATTGGCAAGAGGAGACCTACAAGAAGGCCAACCCCACAATCAAGAAACGGTGCAGAATTAACACCTCAAAATCATCCCAAAAAGATGTTCGAACAAAAATAGATGATGAACCAGTGATGGTGACCCAAATTGGAAGCCCAATGCGCATCCACAATCAAATCCACAACCGGACAAAAAGCCATGAATGAACCCATTGTAAAAAACTAAAACTAGCTTCATCAAAGACACCATAGCCTTCATGAATCCAAACAGGTACAAGCCAAACACTATAACACAAACAAGGGTAGGCAAACAGCTTATTGAGGCAAGCAGAAGGTAAAAATTGAGGGAGAAATGAAAAGGAAAGGAGAAAATAAGAGATTGTTTATCAAAGGAGAGCAGGGGATGCAAAGAAAGAGCAAGAGACCACTGAATTTTTTTAGCTTTAGTTGGCATTTTTTGCTAACATGAAAGTTATGTGCCATGCTCTAACATTGTTGGTCCAACATGCTATAATTTCTTCATATGAAGGCTTCTTTGGTTTGATCCACTATCAAATTCATGGATATTGTTATGGACACAACTTGTAACGAACCAAGAGATTTTCGACCCTAAAAATCGACATAAATACGTCCTTTGTATAACCTGTCGACTATTCAAGTATCGAAAATACTGGATATTTAATAGAAAGAAGTTGGAGGGTGAGAAATAGAAAGAAAGTTAGAATAGAAGAAGAAGAACATAAATACAACAACATCAGAGTGAACACGAATCTCATAGTGGAACGAATAAAATATATTATACAACGTAATTTTTGAAATATGTATTTGTAAATGTATACACATACCATCATCATAGTACAACCATACAACATAGCGGAAATAAACTGTAGATATCTGATATTGAATTCTCCTGCTCCACGCTTGTAACAACCCAAATTTATAATAATTAATGGATTAATTAATAAACTAAGGAAGAAAAGTTTAAAAATAGACAGGTGCATATATATATATATGCAATTATGTTAAGAAAATTTAAACATATGCGAGAAAATGAAGAAGAGGTTAATGTAAAAAAATGCATGCAATGCAATGCAATTAAGTGCATGTAATAATGTTAAAAAAAGGAATGCATTAATAAGAAAAGAAATGAAAATATTTGTAGTGAACAATTGCATGAAATAAATGCATACACTAAAAAGAAGAAATAAGATTAGGCTACATGCAATGGTTTCAAGAAATGTATGTAATTAGTGCACATAGTAAAAAGTGAGACACACTAACATAATTAATGCAATTAAATGAAGGCATGCATAGAAATGGTTTACAAAGAAGAGATAATTAATGAATTAAACAAATGCATATGTCAAAAAGAAAATAGAATGCATTGATAAAAGTGAAACATGCAAATATATAAAAAGGGAATATGTATACATATTGTTTGAAATTCAAAACTGTTGAAAAGTAAATGCATACGCTAAAAGAATTAAGTAATAGGTGAATTAATGCAATGAATTGATTGAAACAAGGGAAAAAATATGCTAAAATGATTGAATTAAATAAAAAGATAAGGCATGCAAAAATAAAGGAAGATGTGTATATTTATATACACATAACATTTGAAATTCAAAAGTAAAGGATAAATCAAAAGATATAATGTTCCATTTATTTAACATTTTGAACCTCGACTATTTCATATACATAATACGCTTGCTGACTCAACTCTATGTGTACGATTTGGATTAAAAACCTAATATCTAAAGGTTAGAATTATCTCTGTACACCTATAAATTGGTGGCTCTCTCTCCCATTCCATTACACACAATATTTCTTCATACTCTCTGCCTTCAATCTATTCTGAAATAAAAATATATGCAATGGGGGTGGGGTTGCTGCTGAAGCCTAAATCTACAGAGATAATTCAAATACAAGACTTGCATACAACTAAAAAGATTAAGAGTGAACTTTCTTCTACAACAACTATTTGGAAGATTTTTTAGATTAGCAAATATGGCGAGTCTACTGTGATTATTCAGGTTTCTTCTAAGGTAAAGTAAAATAGATATGATAGTTGTTGTAGTAGTTTAATTGACAGCACATGTATTTTTGAAAAGTAATCAATGCCTATACGATCATATGTTATTCATTTTCTTGCTTGTATGTACACCTCTTCCTTATCCCCTTTCTGTTGTTTGTTTAGCTACAGTATTATATGCCTTGCATAGAACTGAAAAGAGTGGAATAACGTTAAAGAAAAAAAAGAAAGGGAAAGTTGGGCATATTAGAATTTATGCTATAAATTGGGGTTTATCAAAAGGAAGAACACATAGGCATTGAATAGGATGGAATTTTGGTGTTGATGTGTGAACACAAATTTGACTTTAGTTATGAACATGTTAATATAGCATAGATTGAATATTTGACATTAGTCTATAGATATGTCAATAGTGCATAGACTTGAGAACATGTAATCAACATTAGTTTGCATATGTTAATTTGAGGAACATGTTAGCATAAAAGGGGATATATAATTTTAAGGATAATGTCATATTAATTAGCATTTAAAAAGAGTATGTTGATTTTAGGAATATTGTAGTCACCTATTAAATTTATAAACATGTTTATTTGACATTGATGTTCGAAAACATGTTCATTTGGCGTTAATTTGGAAAGAACATTAATTTGATATTATTATGCATACCTGCCGTCATTCGAGAAATGAAATTATGCATTTAAGAAATGCAAAATATGCATATATGTTGTCATTTAAGAAATGAAATTTATGCATTTGAGAAATGTAAAATATTCATATATGTTGTCATTTGAGAAATGAAATTAATGCATGTTGTAGTTTGAGGATAATATGCATAAAATTAATGCATGTTGTAGTTTGAGGATAATATGCGTAAAATTAATACATGCGGTAGTTTGAGAATAATATGCAAAAAACTGGTACATGTTGTAATTTTTGGGGAAAAGGACAAATATACACATGCCTAAATTTACAATAAACAGAAAATTGTAACCGCCCTGGACACGAGGTTAAATTCTACTTGTGGTAGAAGTCTACTTGGAACCTCCTGGCAAATCCAGCATCCACAAGTTATTAATTTAATGTGAGAGGTCTAGTGCATAAACACACATATAACGGTGCTAAGACACGAGGTTAAGTCCAACTTGTGGTAGAAGTCTGCCTGGAACCGCCCGACAAATCCAGCATCCACAAGTGGTCGGCTTAATGTGAGATGTCCGGTGCATAAACACAACACACACACAAACACACACACACACACACACACATATATATATATATGTATATAATAAGATAGAAATATATGACATTGGTTGTAATTAATGGAAAGTTACAACCTGTGTATATGAGTAAATAAAAAAATACTCATGTTTAGACTTGCTGTAAACCGATAAAATGGGGTAATGTGTATATACTCACGGTTAATGGATAATATGCATAAGAATGTATACGTTGTAAACTAGGAATGTAATTGATGAAAATATGCATATGTATTGGACATGTTAGACTAGACTTAATACAGATATTACGTAATGAACATGTTATAAAAATGGAAGTACCAAATGTAAGTTAAGTAAACTGAATTACTGTAACCTATATGTACATATGTGCAGGTGCTTGTTTAGGGAAAGGTTGTACACTAATAATATTTAGATAAATGTAATTTGACAACCAGGCTTATTAATGAACTTAAACCTGCTAAGTTACACTTGTTAAATAATAATAAGCTAAAGAGATCCTAAGTCTAGTTGTTGTGTATCAGTTTATCGGGACTCTTAAATCCTAGGTACACGGGGACACATGCCTAGGGGTTGGCTTGTGTCAAGAGGTGTGGAACCCATGCCAGTTAGTATCATTGTTAGTATCATGGTATGTACCCCACACTAGGTATGGGTAAAGACACACTTTGTTGAATTTGATTATAAGAGGTTCAAGGTTTTCGGGGTGTTAGGGGCGCCTTTCCGACGGAGTCATAAGCGTGCATGGGTCCGGCTAGGGGACCTAAAACGTCAAAACACCTACGGATATTTGATGTGGATGGAAGTTGCCGGGTTAGCGAGTGATACACCCTACTACCGGGGCGGACACGGCATATTAGGGTAATAGGGAGCCGATCGCTTGGGTAGTAATTAGGGTATTCCTAATCCTATTGTTATATTCTTGATATGACACAAGCATGTCTGCTCTGGGTGGTGTATCATAAGGTTCTGTTATGCAATTAGGCTACACCTAATCTTGCTTTTATATTTTTCTGTAATCCTGATATTCTTGTAGAAGTGCAAAACAGTCAAAATGCCTGATCTAATTTCTGGTATTGTTGATATCATCATTTTATGTTTATACGAATAAGCTAGTCCTTGTTACCAGTCCATATTAGCTACTGTTCACCTTTAGACATGTATAAGATACTTATCCTTTTATGTTATTGAAACCAATATTTATCTATTTTACTTAACTTAGTAAGTCGGGCTGTTAATCCCGGAAGTTCACCAAGCTTTATGTCTGACCCATTTCCTTTCTTCCTTTCTCTTTCCCCCCCCCCCCCAGTCTTACAGTGAGAAAGTGTATAGCTCTTTGTTAGCTTTATCTTGATGGGTTTCTACAAGATGGATTTCTTCTTGCTTTCTTTTCAAGGTAAGGTTGTATCTTTTGACTATATTTGGGGATAATATTATTTTACTCTGATATTGTTTTGACTGAGGTGTTGAGACATCACATTTTCATGTCCTATGAAATCTTAGTCTCTGTGATCATTTTCTGTCTTTATATCTACAATGCTCCATGCTTTCTTAATGAAATCCTTGACATTAAGGAATGTGGGGTGTTACAATGATCCTCCAAGTATATCTGTAAAATCCCGACTACTTGAATGCCCATGAAAATTTAGGCACCCAAGAGTTTAGGATAAAACAAAACAAAATAAACTCTGGGTCAGTCATAGGTGTAACATACCACTTTTGGGTCTGGTTCAACCCGGTAATTAAACCGACTTAAACCGTTCTCAAAAGAAGATTGTCGGGGTACTTACACATTAGCACAAAACAAAAAACAAAAATTCATTAATATTATCACAATATTACATCAGAGTACAAGAATATATCAAAGTATAACAAATATCAGAGTAAACTGAAAATACATACACAGCGGAAATATAAAATTCTCAGCGGAAGACTAAGAAATGATCCAGAGTATAGCTCCAGCCATAATTCAAAATCCTGCTCTAAAAATGAATCCAAAGCTAAATCTGCAAAACCCAAAACTACTAGGCTGCCCATGTGGAAAAATATGGGCATGCAGAGTTTAGGTGGGAAACAATAACCTTAAATCAATCATTTGACTGTTGTGAGAACTAAAAAATAGTTACTTTCATTTTAAAGTAAGGTAAATCATAGGATCACACCGTATAACATGGAACGGGTTTACCCCATATGAATACCAGTGCATAAAAATTCGCATTGCTCTTTAGAAAATGAAGCTACCATAAGATATCGCACCACAAACACAATGCAAACCACACTTGGGTGAGGTTTCCCTTATAATAACCAAAATATGCTTGATACGTGAAAATTCTTTTATATTATTATTAGTGCATAGTGTGAAAATCACTTTTGCAAATAAATGTATTAATCTTAGCTATTATAGGTACCATACTATTATACTGACCTCCTACGCATTTTACGTAGGATCTACAATAGAAAGCCATATGGGTACATGGCGGATGATCCGGGTTCAGAATCGTATACCGAACTAAACCGTCCGCAAAGTGGGTTTTTCCAACAAATGACCAAGGCTAAGGAACTTCCTTACTGAATGGGCACGCATTTAGAGGGACGTCTCGAGAAGTAAACCCTCTCTGCCAACACAAGGTTGTAAGTGTTGTTCAAAACCATGTCGCACGAGTATGTAATTTCCTGTTTGTTACCGAACTTTTCTATGAGCCCCCGAATTTCCGATAAAACCCCATCAGTAAAATGCCAGAGCTCCTACCATATCACTACCTCTTAATACCCATATAGAAAACACCTAGGCTCTATACCATAGTGTTGCTTCAAAAATCTAAAAGGAAATGGTCATCCCCTAAGGGGCGTAACCCCCATGACCTTGCTGCTCCTGTTTCGGTCATTTCCAAGATGTGAGGCTTGTCAAAGTCTCGTTACACAAAGCTACGCTTCAACAAGCCATGATTTGATCATCATTGCACCTTACTTTGTATGCCACACTATCATTTCATTAATTTATAATTGATGATCGCTAACCATATAACCTTTGAGCTCGTATGTCTCAAAGAATGGTGTTTAGCTAAAGGATAAACCTCCTAGCCACCAACAGAAATATGTTTAATAAAGATCAACCATATATTACAAAATACAATGTCAAACACACATCCATACAAGTCTGTTGGGTCTAAACGAAACCGAAGGGACCGTATTCCTCGTCCAACGAATGGAGAGAGGCCCTTGCATATCCTGAATTTCTTCAAATATGTCCAGACTACTCCACTTACCTGATATAAAATGTAACGACCCGGAAAATCAAAACCAATTTAAATTTTTTATTTTGGCAATTTTAAAGAATTTTGAATATTTAAAATGATTATTTTAAATAATAACGACGAGAAATTTATTTGGAATAGAATTAAAACGTATATATTTATATAGATCATCGTTAGAATATAAATATTTATTTTAAATTATAAAAGGAATTAGAAATGGCGCGATAGTTTGAAAATTCGATTTCAAATTTCAAATGAATGTACAGGATTCAAAATAAACCGGATTTCAGTGAAACCAAAAATATTAGAATCTATTGGAAAATATCTTTCCAACAAATCCGAAAAATTGAAATTTCATAGCGGGAAGAAAAAGTTATGTCCAATTGAAAATTCAGAATAGTCGCTATGGAATTTTGGCCTTTAAAAATAGCCATTTTGCAAACGACCTCCATTTTCGACGAAACCACTTTTATTGGATCTGGGATATAAAGTTATTGCTAGATTCCAAAATTCATAATTTTTGGGAACAATATGTGAGCGTGGCAAAAGAAAACGTGTTTTGATAGTTTTAGTCAATTTGGATCGACCAGAAAATGATCATTTTTCAAACGGTCTCCAAATTTGACGAAAATTAGTTTTTTAGGACCGTATCGTCAATACGAAGCTAGAAATATTTTTTCTGGAATTTTGGGGGTCCATATGTGACCCCAGTAAATTGAAATGTACGTTTAAAATTCAATATAATGATTTAAATGTTAATTTAAATGGAAACTGATCGAAAAAGCTGAATCAGCTTACGAAACATATCCCATTGTGTTCAGAATGGGGGTAATTAGCTAGGGGCGACATTCATTGGGTTTCGTTTAAAGGTTGAATGGAAAGTCAACTTTTAACAGAAATAAATTAAATTAAATAATTAAATTATATATTAATACACCCCTCTTCCCTCCTCTCTCTCTTCATTTTCAATCGAATAAAGAAAAGTAAAAACAACCCACAGAGACCTCGTCGCCCCCCCCCCATCGCGCCACCGCTGGCGCGACTGCGCCCCCCAACCTCTGGCAAACGCCGGCAGTCTCCCCCTCCTCTCCTCCTTCCTCTCTTCCTTCTCCGATCCAAAGCCCCGCAAATCCGGTCCCAAAGCCGCCGTACCCGAACCCTAGGCCGCCGTCGGCGAGTGCAACCCCAGCTACGACCATCTCTGACCCACTGCACGCCCTATCAGCCTCCATTCCCTCTGAAGATGAAAATAGTGAGCTTCTTTTTATTTTATTTTAAATTCAGTTTTTAATTTAATTACATTGTTTAAATTCGGTTTTTAGCTTATATGTATAATTAGCATTATAAAAATATGATTTTTATAATGTAGAGATAATAAAAATATGATTTTTATATTGTAGAAATAATAAAAATATGATTTTTATATACTAGAGAAAATAAAGACGTGATCTTTATATATTTTTTTCATTGAAATAAAATATGATTTCATCGTATATAAAATAGTTAAGCTATAAAAATATAATCTTTGTATATAAATTATAGTTGTAAAAATATAATCTTTGTATAGAAATTATAGTTGTAAAAATATAATCTTTGTGCAGAAATTATAGTTGTAAAAATATAATCTTTGTGTAGAAATTATAGTTGTAAAAATATAATCTTTGTATAGAAATTATAGTTGTAAAAATATAATCTTTGTATAGAAATTATAGTTGTAAAAATAAAATCTTTGTGTAGAAATTATAGTTGTAAAAATATAATCTTTGTATAGAAATTATAGTTGTAAAAATATAATCTTTGTGTAGAAATTATAGTTGTAAAAATATAATCTTTGTATAGAAATTATAGATGTAAAAATATAATTTTCTTTGAAATAAAAATAAGATTTTATAAGATAGAAAATTATGATATTCTTTGATATGAAAAATCCATATCCTTTGTTATGAAAAATACAAATTTTAGTTTGATAAAAATATTATTCTTATCGTATGTATCATATGATTTATAGTTAGATAAAAATAGAATTTTATCGTATGGAAGGAAATAATTATTAATGGGTTAAAAATATGATTTTTAATGTAGGGATGCAATCTAGATCGACAATCAAAGCACGGCGGAGTGGAACCCAAAGGTGAGAACTTCTCACTTTAATTTATATTCTAGTTAGTAATATATACTAGGATGCAGACGGTGCTTAGCAGCACCCGACACCCGTCGTCCACAGACCATGGACGACTTGTTTATTTGTTTGATTGTGTGATGTGGAATAAAATATTTTATAGTTAAAAATATAATTTTTAATGTGTACATAAAATAAATATTTATAAACAAATCGGATGATTTGTTTATGTACACACAATTGATTGATATAGATTGGGACGACAAATTTTGCGTGTCACCCATTTGCACAAATAAATCTGTATTTGTTGTTTGAAAACCCCACATAGGTATTGCGATGATATATGGCATACACTAGTCCCAATAATTAGCTTTATGTCGATCAATTGATTGACAGGCTGTAAACGTTAAATATTTATATTTGATGCTTATGCAGTGTAGAATGTACTTTGGATAATGGTTGACTGTGTTTGATTGTTGTTGTATACATCTGTGTATGAAATCCATATAAATCAAATTATATGGTATTTGACTGTGTCTGATTCCAGTTCAGAAAGAATAAATATTTTTAAATAACAGATATTTTAAAATAATGAATATTTTAAAATAATATTCAGTAAAAGATCAAAATCTAATTTTGATGTCCGATTTGGGATAGACACGAAAATATTTAAAAATATAAAGCCATGTTGAATAGATTGACGCCATTTGAACGTGAACGATATTTATATCGATTTTATTCATTTATATAATGAATATCGAAAAGGAATTGATTTCAAAATCTAAGGTTTTGAAAATACTATCATTTATATATCGATGATATGGAATATTCAATTTTGATTTGAAATTGAATATGAAGTTGAAACTGTTTTGAAAAAGAATTTAAAATGATTTATAAAATACATTTTAAAAGGAAATCGACGTAATATATATATAATATATATTATATATATAATGGCCTGAATAGAACACGCCGCGCTGCGGTAGTTCACGAATTTCGACCATTGACTTCGAACGGACATTATGGGAGATCCGACCGTCGGATTCTCTTAAAACCAGAACCATTGGGTTCATATCGAAAAGAGCTTTCTAACGAATATAAGAAATGAGAAATATAACGATCGGATTTGGAATTATGTCCAAATCAAATTTGAAAAAGGTCGCTGTAAGTGCAGTTCGATGGCCGTTTATGGAAATCGACTGTACGGGCCTTGATAAAAATATTAAAAATATCAATAATTAGTGTAAAATCATAATAAATGGTTTGGAAAGAATTGGGATGAAAAATTCCATATTTGAAAAGATAAAAATAGATTTTTATTGAAATGGACTAGTTTTGAACTAGAATTATAATCCAATTATTTTTAAGACAAATAAATTGGATTTGAAATGGTTTTAAAAATAACCAAAAATTCCAATATATAAATTGGAATGGATTTGAATCGAAATTGTCTTCGGAGTATTTCAATGTTGGATTTCGTGAATATACAGATATTGTTATGGAAATTTGAAAGATATATTTATATCGTTATTTCCAATACGATATTTGTTGGTTGTAGTATTTGATATTGAATATAAGCCGATATATTTTCTATTCAGAGCCTTGTATTTAATATCAAATAGGATTTGGGATTGTCGTGAATGGTGTCTTCATTAGCACTATTCTTAAACCCAGTTGAAAAAAAGATTAAATCTTTTTATTTAAATTTAATGAAGTGTACCAATTAAATAATATTTAATTGGAATTGAATTGGAATTGATTTTTGGGTTTATCGTGAACGGTGTTTTAAATAACACTTGTTCTTTAACCCGATAATTAATGGAATGTGAATTGGGTTTGTTGTGAACTATTTTTTAACGACATTCATTCTTTAACTCGATTTACAGTGAAATGGGATTTGGAATTTATAAATCTTTTTTGTTAAGATTTAAAGGAGATTTTCCAAAGTAAAGTTTTCCAATTTAACATATTAAATTGGAATTGAATGGAATTCGATTTGGTAATGATCGAAGTGAACTTCTGTCGAGGAAGACTGTGATTATATATGGAATTTAAGAGGCTCTGCCGTTATTCCATTTATAGTATCGGTTGGATATGGAAGTTCATATCGATTATATATATCGATCTGTTTACCGGGAAGATTCCATTGTTAATGGAATGTGATTTTGGGTTTACCGTGAGCTGTGTTTAAAATGACATTAGTTCTTTAACCCAGTTAAAGATAAGATTAATTTCTTACTTTGAATAATCATTAAGTAATGATTTTTGGAAATTAAAACTGAATTATAGTTTTAATGAATCTTTAAAAGGATTGAAAGGTGAATTTGATAACTAAAATTATCAAATTCAAGAAATGATCGAGAATGGAGTATAACCAGTTTGCTCCAAGCGATAGTTAAATTTTTAATTAGATTTGAACGTGAAATGGTAATTAATTTTACCGATAACACCGTGGTGTTAGATATGATGTTTTACCAATTTTGCTTTATGGGATGAATAGGTTGGGATTGGGAAATTTAAACAAATGATTACTTCAGTAAGGATCGCTAATCCTGACTAGTTTGGATAAACCATAATTTGGTTTGAATTGATATTCAAAGGAAGATGAAAGAATAAATTTAAAGAATTTATCTTTGATAAAATTAATGGGAACCTTTCCCAAAGTAAAAGAAAATTTGAATAAAGGAATATTCTGGATTGGAATGAGGCGTATGTTGTGTTTTTATAGCTCTTGTTTATTATATACGTGAGTTATTCAGAAAGAACGGGTTTATCCCATTCTGAATAACTTATTCGACGATGTGTCGAGGATGGATATGGTGGTTGAAGACCGGAGGTCTTCACATCGTTTTGATGATTACTGATGTCTTGATTGGGTTGTATACTCAAGACAAGGTAATAAGTGGTGATCGTCCAGACGTACTTGGAGATCGACGGATATGCGAGGGCCTCTCCCCTGTATTGGACATATGGGGAAGGAATAAGGTGCCTCCGGTTTTGTTCAAACCCAGAACGAACTTGTAAATGGATGTGTGTCTGACATTGGTTTTCACTATGTGTGATTGATATACATCGGTTGCATAGCGTGAATTGCCTGTGCGGCATGCTGAGATGCAAATGATCAAGGCTTCTGTTGAAAAGCAGAGTCTTGCGGTTGATGATCAAAGCACGGCTTTAATATATCGTAACTTTATATAGCATTAATTCGCGAGCCTCACACCCCGGTGTGAACCAGAAACGGGAGAGGACATCATGGTGGGCATGCGTTTCCTTCTAGCTAGGAGTGGTGTCAGCATTTTACTTGCCCTGACATTTCACTTATGTGGATAATGGATTGTGAGGCGCCTCAGTTATATCGGTCGATCCGGGGCCGATGGAGTCATTTGGCTCATTTACGCCCCCATAGGGCGGGGAAACGTATTGTTCAACGTTTTTTAATCTGCATTGCACTTTGATGGGACATCCCTGATGATCCAAGGGTCGATGCGTTCTGATCCTGAGGCTCGGGCTAGAGAGTGTCGAATTCGGTAAGGACGATCCCTTGCCTTGGTTCACTGATGGAAATCCAACTTCCAATACGTGACATTTGCGGTTTTGATTGTAGATCCTAGTATTGGCGACATGATATATGGTACCCATGCCATCTAGGATTGATACATTTATATTTGAAGTTGTTTTATACACTATGCACTTATAATAGTATCAAATGATTTGTTTTAACGTACTAAGCATGTTTGGCTATTACAAGGGAAAACCCTGTCCAGGGCTTGCGTTGCATTGTGGGATAGGACCTGGGTCTTATAATTGCCTCATTTTTCCAAAAAGCATTGCGTTGTTTTGTTATATGCACTGGTACTCTTGGGAGGAAACTCGTTCCGTATTATACGGCGTGGTCCTTTGATATATCTGATTTAAATTGAAGTTTTAAATAACTGTTTTAGTTCTCACACCAGTCACATGACTGACCAGAAGT
The DNA here is from genome assembly GCA_030737875.1 of Allium sativum. Taxonomy (NCBI): domain Eukaryota; kingdom Viridiplantae; phylum Streptophyta; class Magnoliopsida; order Asparagales; family Amaryllidaceae; genus Allium; species Allium sativum. Next base: position 125,803,054 of record CM060927.1, on the reverse strand, counting down.
TTATTGTTTTAACCTAAACTCTGGGTACCCTTATTTTCCACGGGCAGCTAGTAGTTTCGGTTTTGCAGATTTATATTCATAGGATCCTGGTTTACAGTTGGAATGATATTCAGAAAGCTCTGTATCCGCATATTCTTTTCAGTTGTGTTTTTTATTATTTTCCGCTACATTGTAATTTGTAAACCTCTGATATTTATTTAATGTATAATATTTAGTTATACTCTATTATATTCTTGTATTCTGATGTAAATTGTTGTAATAAGCAACGAAATGTTCTTCTGTTTGTGTTCTGATTTGTTGTGTTCTCAATTCAATCCGGGCTTTCCTTTACGGGGTAGTTCAGTCGCTTCATTTGTTATCAGAGCTTTGGATTACAGAGCTCGGAGAACAAGACACGTTAGAACCAAACAAAAGAATTCATCAGAAATTGGATTAGTAATATCCAATGAGAATGACCCGTTAGAGATGGGATCAGTGGTATCCTAGAATGGGTTGGAAGAGTGATATTTTTAAAATAAAACTGAAAACAAGTTTTGTTTTGAAAATTTAAGCCTTATTCGTATTTGAATATTTATTTTAAATTGAATTTGGACTATCGAGTATATGGAGATTTTGAATATACGTCTGATCCACGTGTATACGAAGCCTCAAATATACTGGATAGATATAGAATCACACTCTAGTTGCCCGAGGATAATCTGATGGTAGCAGTTGCATCATCTGTAAAGGCCCGCAAATCCGTACTAACTGAGTTGACTAATAACACCACACGTCCAACCCAAATTGCACAGAAATACGAATCATTATTAGAAAGACGTTAGAGGATGAGAAATAGAAAGAAAGAAATATTAGAATAGAAGGAAAACGAAGATCACAAACTCACAGCGGAACGAATAAAATATATTATATAACATAACCTTTGAAATACAAATCAGTAACGGGACATACATACCATTATCAGAGAACAACAGTTATTCCTGGAACAGTTATAAACACCTGTTTCCAGATACAACATAGTACACAGCGGAAATATGATAACCTATAGCTAACTGGTGAAGCCTCCTGCTTCTAGCTCTTCCAAGTAAATCTGAAAAAACAAATCCCGACTACTTGACTGCCCGTACAAATTTGGGCACCCAAGACTTTAGGGAAAAAAAAACAAAATAAACTCTGGGTCAGTCATGGGACTGGTGTGAGTAAACTCCAACCAATTGATTAACTTTCAAAATCCTTTCAAAAGGAAAGATGATAGTAAGACCGACCCACACATAAACATGGACGGTTTTTACCTTACTATAACCCAAAACACTTTGATACGAAAATCCAGTGATATTATGTTAATGTCTACATCAAATAAATAACAATATAGAAGAACGCTTGCATCTCATGCTCCACAAACATAGTATAAAATCAAAAACCGCATGGCGCTTATTGGAGATTGGATTTCCAACATGACATGGTATGGAACCACCTTCCGATGATGTATCTCTAGAGGCGAATACACCTGGGTTCAACAAGAACGTCTTGCAACCCAGCCCACACATGACCGACCACTCATTTCGCTTGAGTGTATCGAATGTATATCACCAACGGTTGGGATCAGCAACCGTCTCCCGAATGGGACAGCATCGAATAGAATAAGGAATTAAATGAATCTCTAGATAGGTGATATACACCCTAATGGGAGCGACCCACATAGCCATGCTGCCTACCCGATTTTTGTCATTCCCCGGTTGTTGAGGCCTGAGGCTACGATTACTTTCTATTCATTGATAGCACAATCACTTTGAATGCCACATTGTTAGATCCGTTAATCGCTAGTTGATTTGCACAAATATTCTGGATGTTATGCTAAGGGAATAAATCTGTTGCCACCATATATATTTATACAGACCAACCCATTAGATCATTGGAAATACTCTGTCAGGCATTCGTCCATATACGTTCGTCCTGGGATTGAACGAAAATGAAGGCACAATTTCTATTAAATAGAAAAAGCCCTTGCACTTCACTCCATCTTCGATTATCTTCATATAATCTGATTCGCAATGCTACTGCCAATACAGAGTGGTTCACGGATAATAATCCAACTGGTCTCTCCATATTGACAACGATGGTCAAAACTTCGATAGTCTGCGATTTAACTATCGAATAAAAACAAGTGTTTCGAAAGTCGATGATTTAACTATCGAAGGAAAACAAGTGTTCATTCAACATATCAAACAAATCACTGGGCTTTTTAATTAATATTTCATTAATTAAATCTCTTCTCCATTTCCTTATCAATATTTGTTAACCAAATATTTTCAATAACCATATTGGCCCTTTACGCTATTTGAAAAAAACATTTCCAAATATCAACTTCTTTTATTTTCTATATATAAGAAAATATCTATATTTGCAATTGAAAACAATTTCAATAACTTATCTCTATCCCGACTATTTTAATTATACTCAGGAAACATTTACTTTTATATTTCCACAATTTCATCACTTGAGTTAAAACGAATGTTGTATACAACATCGTTACAAATAACCCAAATTATTTTATTCAACCAAACCATTATTCAAACACTTCTCTTCGAGACTGGATCTTGCTATTTATCAATTAAAATGAAATCAATCAAGTTGGGGTAAAATTACCTCTCAGACCTTGACTGAAAACAACATTAACTTCAAAATGGCAAAACCACTAACCTCGAATAAACACACTATAAAACCCGATTATTTATTTTTAAAACATGTATATACATTTCTCTTTCTCTTTCCAGACCATTGATTTCCTTTTTGTTTATAATATTCTAATTTAAATTTGCTTCCTTATCGAATTCTATATATATCGATACATTTATTTCTAACTATAAAGTTTTTTTTAAAATATTCTAACTCCTTAAGTTTCCGGAAAAATTCGCCATAAACTCCCTTGTACCAGGAGCTTCGGGATATTTCAAATAGCCTCCCATGGCCCTCACCAATCCAAAAGAAAAAGGAAAAGCCAAGTGGCTTGCCGATACGGCGCATAAAACCTCATATATGAATTTAAACATGTACCTTTTTGTTGGGGACATAAATTAAAATCTTCATATACTTCATCCCATACTTGTCTTAACACATGTTCACCTGTTTCAATTCAATTCAACTCAATTCAATCGTTTGAATTCAGTTTCGCTCATTTATTCTTTAATTAGCTATTTTCCCTATTTCACTTCTTTGTTTGAACATAAAATATTCAAACAAAATATTTATCTTGCTCATAACCAAATCGAATTTCCATTTTAATTCTAGATTCCTTTTTCGATTTCGAATATAAATTTTCAAATCGAATTCACTTATTCAAAGCCCAATATCAATTCAAAATCCCATTAACTAATTACTATTCGAATTAGTTAATTCTATTCAATAATTAAAAATCCGATTTTTGTTTCAAAAATCAATTCATTACTCTACTTGAGTTCCGGTATATTTTATAGCTCAAATCTGGATTTTTCTAAATAGTAATTTGGATTTTATTCGCTTAAAATCCTTTAATTTATTTAAATAAACCGTTATGGTTTTATAATTGTTCTGGCGCTGTTTTTCTGAAAATTTGATTTTGATATAACTCAAAATCTATTCGACGAAATCCAGATTTTCTTCTCTATTAGAAAACTATTATCAAATCGGTCCTGGCGTTCTTGTTTTAAAGAATTTCGACTTCAATCGAGTTCTGTATACTCAATTGAAGTTCGAATTGCCAATTTACGAACAGCAGCGCTGCGGCGAGTTCGTTTTAATTATATTTATATATATAAACGTTTAAACTTCATTTATAATAAATTCAACTTCATTCTGATATATTTCTAATATATATCAAATCAAAATTTTCCCAATTCAACATAGCATTTCCGATCTAATTCACTACTATTTGAAATTCTATATTCAAATTTCAATTCACTTCTATTTTTTCCAAATTTTATTTGAATTTCCATATTCGAATTTCCTTTATTCAAATCCCATTTGAACTTCCACGTTCAAATTCTATATTTGAATTTCCTTTGAATTTCATATATTCAAACTCCATTTGAATTTCTATATTCAAATCCCCTTTGAATTTTCTATTTCACTTCTATTTCAAATAGTTTAAATTCCATTTCACTTCTAATTTCAAATTCTATAGTTAACCCCCATTTGAATTTTATTTTAAATTTCTATAGTTAACTCCATTTGAATTTTCTTTATTCAGATCCATTTGAATTCTTTTAAATTCAAATTCTATTTGAATTCCTTTGAATTCAAATTTCTGTATATTCAAATTCTATTCAAATTCAATATATTCAAATTCTATTCAAATTCAATATATACAAATTCTATTTGAATTTTATTTACAAATTCCATTTTAACTCTTAAAAATTCTATACTCAAAGTCTGTTTCTATTTAAATTCCATATTTGAGTTCCTTTATATTTTCTATATTCAATTTCCATTTGAATTCTTATATTCAATTTCTCTAAACAAGTCTCGATTTCAATTCCTTTTGAAATCGATATTTCTATTTTTTTTTTGAAAATAGATTTCCCTTTCCAATTTCACACTTGTATTACTATTTCTGAATTATCAAATGATAATTCTTTTCACTTCATTTATAACTTCGTTATAAAAGAACTATTTATAAACTTTGTTTATAAAGGAACTACTTGTTTTATTTCATATAAAATTTCAAATTCTATTTAAAAATAGAATTTTCCCTTTTAATCTCAAATATCCTTCCACGATATTTTAAATAAATTAACACTTAGGCCAGTGATATTTAAAACAATCAAATCACCCAATTTTCAATCATTTGATTTTTAACACGTCATATATGAGTATATATGAAATCAAGCAAACAAACAAACAGATAATAATTTTTTTTGAGGAATCCAGCTGGATTCCTCCAACCTATTTTCCTGCATCCACAGACGTTAGTCAACATAGTAATACCCATCCTGCTTCGTGGCAGGATATCGCGGTATAAAAGGGGATCCACTTATATACGTAGGCGTAGGGTCATCCGCTAATGATACTGCGGGCATCCGCTAATGATACTGTGGGAATCCAACCAATCACCGAACCAATATATATATAATAGCAAACCTATATAACTAATATTTTTTAATCAACCAGAAAGAATTTCAAACAAGCATCAAACAATTATTTTTAACGAATAAAAATAATTCTAAATAAAAGGTGAGTGAGATTTACTCACCTTGATTTTAGTCGACGGAATAAATCAAAGACGTTTGTTCTGAATTCCATTTATCTCCAGAAAAATCTAAATCCATTTCTTGCTATAGGTACAACTCGATTTGCATTACATCTTGGACCTTGTATACATTAAATATGGTGTTCATACATGTGCGAACTATATAAAAAAAATCGGATTCTTATCTAACTAAAATAAAATCTTATGTTTTAATCAACTAAAATAAAATCCTATATTTATCATTTTAAACTATTATCAGTTTAAACAAACTGAATATATTGTCTTAGATATACTAAATTTAACGAAAATACCTTAATCACCACATTAAAAGCCCTTCTTTTTCCCTGTTTTCAATCCACAAGTCATTCGCTGTAAAATCCATCACCATTAGTGTGAATTCCAGCATCCCAAAATCATCACCACTCAATGGAAATCAAGACTGACCTTCCTATATCTATCGTTGCCAAACATTGTTCCCAGTTCCTGACTTCTAGTATCACCCTTGAACTAAACTCTGCAACACCACTTAATGCCTCGAACCCATCAACTCACTGTCAAAGCAGATCGAACAAAACTCCCAAAAATAGTTCGTCGCAGTTCCCAAACCCCCCCAATATCCTACTGTCGATCCTCTCAACTATCATCGCACCATTCGAAGACTGATGCTAGTGTCGCCCTCTATGTTGGCCTTCACAGTATTCGATCCTTCTTGAAACTCGCGATACAGATGTTTCAGAAAAAATCGAGATCGCGCCCCCAAACTGAAATCGCACCACTCCAGATCAACTCAAAATAAACAGGATCGAGCTCAACTCCCTATCACATTCATGAAATCGCGCCTCCTTCCCCTATGTTTTTTCACAACCGCGAGCTCCCAGAAATCGAACCCCTCGTTAGTTCGAACTCCAGGCTACATCGTGGTCTTTGATTTGATTTCCAATTCGCGAGTGATGGAATGGAATAAAGAAGAAACTCGATTTATGTTGATTGATTGAGGAGTGACTACTGTCGTTTATTATTAAAGAGGGAATTTATTTTACTGAAGAAGAAATGGTTTGGGCAGTCGTGATATATACGGGTGAAAGGGAAACATTTCGTACGCGAGTTTTTAATGTATGTTGGTGAAGTACACCACAAATTTAATTCGATTTGATTTCGATTTTAAATATAATTTAATTTGATTTGATATTAAGAAATTTTTATTCTTTTTAAATAGATATCGATTTGATCTCGTGCTTATCCATAGAAAAAATATCGGGGTTCATAACTCGACATCAGGAACCGCTATTTTAATGTAACCACTGCTGTTTCAACGTTATAACACTATTCTGAACTCAACAGAATAGATTATAAATTTTTATTCGAACATATATATAAAATAACCATATTAACTTGATATAAAATAATTTAAACTCAGAAATAAATCAATTCTCCGATAATAAAATATTTTTATTATCGTCTATATTCACATACAAATAAATACTGATCATCTGAATTATATTTTGAACTAGTTTTAGCTCTGAATTAAATTTCACTTTGTTTTCGTATTACGATAATTTAATATATTCGATATTAAATCGAGATCGTTTCATAAATCGACACTTAATATAAAAATTCATTTATATTATCAGCTCAATATTTAAAACCATATTAAATATTAAAAATATATTGTTTGAAAATCCGGGTCATTACATTCTTCCTCTCTTAAAAGAATTTCATCCCCGAAATTACTAAGGTAGGAAAAATGGTACAAACCCATTACTTTTCAAAATCTACTTATATGAAATTCAACATTTCATATTTCTGCAATTTTAGTTCCACCAAAACCTTGGGTTTCATTCATTTAGTCTGAATGATTTAAAATCAATATGTTCACATTCAATTCATATTCCATTCATATGAATTTAAATTCATTCAAATTGATTTAAATCAGTTTATCTCTTTCAATTCATTTTAACTTGCTTAAGTTAAATTTTAAATTCCAGAATTCTAATTCCTAGGTTTTCATTCCAAATCCTTTTGAAATCCCATAAATATATACATATATTTATAACCATTTCCAGTCCAAAATATATGAATTTTTAAACCCAACTTGTTTTCTTTTGAACAAATTTCCATCAAAAACTTTTCTAAGGTAGCAATCCATCACATAGAAACTCGAAAATGAACACTGGTGATGCTGTAGTCATCATCAGAATTATTTTCCAGCTACTGAAGTGAGTTCAGTGCTTAATCACTATCAAAATCCATACAATACGATTTTATCCAAAATCTTTCCAAAACAGGTCTTAATATACTCTTGAAAAATATTTTCCAAACTCCCGGGATTTTAAATTCCAGTTCTGGTTTCAATCCAATTTTATTTCATCTCATTTGTATTCACAAATTTTATTTGGTTATCCATAACCATTTCAATTCTTATAATCACATCTGATGATAATGATAGCAACCAACTCATCCATATATAAATAATTCTAGAAAATTATTTATCTTTTATATCAAAATTTCTTTTTAGGTAAAATTATTTCATTTACCCACTTTAAAACAATATTATGTCAATTCCTCTATTCAAGTGTTTATAAACTCTTATCGACGTCATGGCATCCCACGATTCGACCAGAATTCATAAACTACTCAACAGGCAAGCCAACACAATATAAAACAAATTTTATATCAACTTACAAATATGCTCTCTCATATATACACTCAACTCATTCTAGGGTACTACTAATCCTATCTCTAATGAGTAAACCCCCACAGAAGCCTGGGTGTTCGCTCAACCTGGCTCTGATACCAACCGTAAAGGCCCGCAAATCCGTACTATCTGAGTTGACTAATAACACCACACGTCCAACCCAAATTGCACAGAAATACGAATCATTATTAGAAAGAAGTTAGAGGATGAGAAATAGAAAGAAAGAAATATTAGAATAGAAGGAAAATGAAGATCACAAACTCATAGCAGAACGAATAAAATATTTTATATAACATAACCTTTGAAATCCAAATCGGTAACGGGACATACATACCATTATCATAGAACAACAGTTATTCCTGGAACAGTTATAAACACCTGTTTCCAGATACAACATAGTACACAGCGGAAATATGATAGCTTATAGCTAACTGGTGAAGCCTCCTGCTTCCAGCTCTTCCAAGTAAATATGAAGAAAAAAATCCCGACTACTTGACTGCCCATACAAATTTGGGCACCCAAGAGTTTAGGGAAAATAAACAAAATAAACTCTGGGTCAGTCATGGGACTGGTGTGAGTAAACTCCAACCATTTGATTAACTTTCAAAATCCTTTCAAAAGGATGGATGATAGTAAGACCAACCCACACATAAACATGGACGGTTTTTACCTTACTATAACCCAAAACACTTTGATATGAAAATCCAGTGATATTATGTTAATGTCTACATCAAATAAATAACAATATAGCAGAACGCTTGCATCTCACGCTCCACATACATAGTATAAAATCAAAAACCGCATGGCGCTTATTGGAGATTGGATTTCCAACATGACATGGTATGGAACCGCCTTCCGATGATGTATCTCTAGAGGCGAATACACCTGGGTTCAACAAGAACGTCTTGCAACCCAGCCCACACATGACCGACCACTCATTTCGCTTGAGTGTATCGAATGTATATCACCAACGGTTGGGATCTGCAACCGTCTCCCGAATGGGACAGCATCGAACAGAATAAGGAATTAAATGAATCTCTAGATAGGTGATATACACCCTAATGGGAGCGACCCACATAGCCATGTTGCCTGCCCGATTTTTTTCATTCCCCGGTTGTTGAGGCCTGAGGCTACGATTACTTTCTATTCATTGATAGCACAATCACTTTGATTGCCACATTGTTAGACCCGTTAATAGCTAGTTGATTTGCACAAATATTTTGGATGTTATGCTAAGGGAATAAATCTGTTGCCACCATATATATTTATACAGACCAACCCATTAGATCATTGGAAATACTCTGTCGGGCATTCATCCATAAACGTTCGTCCTGGGATTGAACGAAACCGAAGGCACAATTTCTATTAAATAGAAAAAGTCCTTGCACTTCACTCCGTCTTCGATTATCTTTATATAATCTGATTCGCAACGCTACTGCCAATACAGAGTGGTTCACGGATAATAATCCAACCGGTCTCTCCATATTGATAATGATGGTCAAAACTTCGATAGTCTATGATTTAACTATCGAATAAAAACAAGTGTTTCGATAGTCGATGATTTAACTATCGAAGGAAAACAAGTGTTCATTCAATATATCAAACAAATCACTTGGCTTTTTAATTAATATTTCATTAATTAAATCTCTTCTCCATTTCCTTATCAATATTTGTTAACCAAATATTTTCAATAACCATATTGGCCCTTTACGCTATTTGAAAAAAACATTTCCAAATATCAACTTCTTTTATTTTCTATATATAAGAAAATATCTCTATTTGCAATTGAAAACAATTTCAATCACTTATCTCCATCCCGACTATTTTAATTATACTCAGGAAATATTTACTTTTATATTTCCACAATTTCATCACTTGAGTTAAAACGAATGTTTTATACAACATCGTTACAAACAACCCAAATTATTTTATTCAAACACATCTCTTCGAGACTGGATCTTGCTATTTATCAATTAAAATGAAATCAATCAAGTTGGGGTAAAATTACCTCTCAGACCTTGACTGAAAACAACATTAACTTCAAAATGGCAAAACCACTAACCTCGAATAAACACACTATAAAACCCGATTATTCATTTTTAAAACACGTATATACATTTCTCTTTCTCTTTCCAGACCATTGATTTCCTTTTTGTTTATAATATTCTAATTTAAATTTGTTTCCTTATCGAATTCTATATATATCGATACATTTATTTCTAACTATAAAGTTTTCTTAAAAATATTCTAACTCCTTAAATTCCCGGAAAAATTCGCCATAACCTCCCTTGTACCGGGAGCTTTGGGATATTTCAAATAGCGTCCCATGGCCCTCACCAATCCAAAAGAAAAAGGAAAAGCCAAGTGGCTTGCCGATACGGCGCATAAAACCTCATATATGAATTTAATTATGTACCTTTTTGTCGGGCACATAAATTAAAATCTTCATATACTTCATCCCATACCTGTCTTAACACATGTTCACCTGTTTCAATTCAATTCAACTCAATTCAATCGTTTGAATTCAGTTTCACTCATTTAATCTTTAATTAGCTATTTTTCCTATTTCACTTCTTTGTTTGAACATAAAATATTCAAACAAAATATTTATCTTGCTCATAACCAAATTGAATTTCCATTTTTATTCTAGATTCCTTTTTCGATTTCGAATATAAATTTTCAAATCGATTTCACTTATTCAAAGCCCAATATCAATTCAAAATCCCATTAACTAATTACTATTCGAATTATTTAATTCTATTCAATAAATAAAAATCCGATTTTTGTTTGAAAAATCAATTCATTACTCCACTTGAGTTCCGATATATTTTATAGCTCAAATCTGGATTTTTCTAAATAGTAATTTGGATTTTATTCGCTTAAAATCCTTTAATTTATTTAAATAAACCGTTATGGTTTTATAATTGTTCTGGCGCTGTTTTTCTGAAAATTTGATTTTGATATAAATCAAAATCTATTCGACGAAATCCAAATTTTCTTCTCTATTAGAAAACTATTATCAAATCGGTCCTGATGTTTCTTGTTTCAAAGAATTTCGACTTCAATCGAGTTCTGTATACTCAATTGAAGTTCGAATAGCTAATTTAGCAACTGCAACGCTGCGGCGAGTTCGTTTTAATTATATTTATATATATAAACGTTTAAACTTCGTTTATAATAAATTCAACTTCATTCTGATATATTTCTAATATATATCAAATCAAAATTTTCCCAATTCAACATAGCATTTCCGATCTATTTCACTGCTATTTGAAATTCTATATCCAAATTTCAATTCACTTCTATTTTTTCCAAATTTTATTTGAATTTCCATATTCGAATTTCCTTTATTCAAATCCCATTTGAACTTCTACGTTCAAATTCTATATTTGAATTTACTTTGAATTTCATATATTCAAACTACATTTGAATTTCTATATTCAAGTTCCCTTTGAATTTTCTATTTCACTTCTAATTCAAATAGTTTAAATTCCATTTAACTTCTAATTTCAAATTCTATAGTTAACCCCCATTTGAATTTTATTTTCAAATTTCTATAGTTAACTCCATTTGAATTTTCTTTATTCAGATCCATTTGAATTCTTTTGAATTCAAATTCTATTTGAATTCCTTTGAATTCAAATTTCTGTATATTCAAATTCTATTCAAATTCAATATATTCAAATTCTATTCAGATTCAATATATACAAATTCTATTTGAATTTTATTTACAAATTCCATTTTAACTCTAAAAAATTCTAAACTCAAAGTCTGTTTCTATTTGAATTCTATATTTGAATTCCTTTATATTTTCTATATTCAATTTCCATTTGAATTCTTATATTCAATTTCTCTAAACAAGTCTCGATTTCAATTCCTTTTGAAACCGATTTTCTATTTTTTTTGAAAATAGATTTCCCTTTCCAATTTCACACTTGTATTTCTATTTCTGAATTATCAAATGATAATTCTTTTCACTTCATTTATAACTTCGTTATAAAAGAACTATTTATAAACTTCGTTTATAAAGGAACTACTTGTTTTATTTCATTTAAAAATTAAAGTTCTATTTAAAAATAGAATTTTCCCTTTTAATCTCAAATATCCTTCCACGATATTTTAAATAAATTAACACTTAGCCCAGTGATATTTAAAACAATCAAATCACCCAATTTTCAATCATTTGATTTTTAACACGTCATATATGAGTATATATGAAATCAAGCAAACAAACAAACAGATAATAATTTTTTTTGAGGAATCCAGTTGGATTCCTCCAACCTATTTTCCTGCATCCAAAGACGTTAGTCAACATAGTAATACCCATCCTGCTTCGTGGCAGGATATCGCGGTATAAAAGGGGATCCACTTATATACGTGGGCGTAGGGTCATCCGCTAATGATACGGCGGGTGTAACAACCCGCAAATTCTGAACCAATTTAAAATTTTTGTTTTAGAAAATTTTAATGAATTTTGAGAATATAAAATAATTTATTTAAATAATAATGGCTAGAAATTTATTTTAATAGAAGTTAAAACGAATAAATTTAATTTAATTATAAAAGGAGTTTAAAATAGCGCTATAGTTTGAGATTTTGATTTTGAACTTTAACTGAATGTACAGGATTCAAAATAAATCAGAATTGAGCGAAACAAGAAATATTTAAATCTGTTTAATCATATCTTTCTAACAAATCTGAAAAATTGAAATTTCATTTTAGAAATAAAAAGTTATGTCCAGTTTAAAATTTAGAAAAGTCGCTGTAGGATTTATATATTTTAATTAAATATATTGGTCTTGAAATATAGCCATTTTTCAAACGACCTCTGTTTTCGACGAAACCACTTTTGTTGGAACCGGAATGTCAAATTATTGTTAGGTTTCAATTTTCATAATTTTTTGAATTAATATGTGAGCGTAGCAAAAGAAACTGTGTTTTGTCAGCTTCGGTCAAATTTAATCGACTGAAAAACAGCCATTTTTCAAACAGTCTCAGAATTCAACGAAATTAATCTTGTTAGGACCGTATCGGCATAACAAAACCAAATATATTTTTTATGTAATTTTTAGAGTTATATGTAGCCCCGGTGAATTTATTTGTACGGTTAAATTAAATAATAAATGATTTATATTTTAAAACTGAGAAACGGGGGTCAAGATAATCATTTGGGCCTGCGAGACATATCCAGGTGAGTCCGGGACGGGGGTTAAAGGGTAAGAACGACAGTCGTTGGGTTGAAATCTGACAAAGTTGCATATCAGGCCTTTTAGTGATTTTTTAATATAATAATATTATAAATAATGTATTAGAAAAACTCAAACCCTAATCCTAATGAACAGCCGCCGGCCTCTCAAACCAATGGCCACCATGCTCTCAACTTCCCCTCTCCTTTTCTTCCAATCCGCACAACCAAATTCCAATTTCCATATACCAAATTAAAGAGCATCTCAAGCTCTTGAACTTCAATGGTTGAGATCGAAAAAGACTGTATGGATTTCTCGTTTTGGGCACCCAAAGGCGCGACGGCTAGGGGCGTTTTCTGGCCTCCAGGGACCTTTGAGCTGGGCGCCGTTCACGGTGAAGGAGGAGTAGGCTGGGGCACTTCGTGTGGTTGGTGTTGATCGGGGTTCGGCGCTTCGAGGGAGGGTGTGTCCAGAAGCTGTTGCGGTCGATTAGGTCCGGGCAAAATCCTGGTCGTTACAGTTGGTTCAGAGCTCTGGTTAGCTCAAATCTTTGGGGTACAACTTGTTAGAACTGAACAAAAGACTCATCAGAGATTGGACTAGTAATATCCAATAAGAATACTCATTAGAGATAGGATCAGCAGTATCCTAGAATGAGAAGACTCATTAGAGATGGGGTTAGTAATGCCCTAGAATGAGTTCAGAGTGACCAACTTATAATTAACATATTTGTGTTTATATATATAATTAGATTTTAGAAAATATGATTTTTTTTATATAAAAGTTATATATATTTGAAAATTTAATCAACTAATTGATTGATGATTGTGTTGTGTGAATATTAATTCAACGAATAAAATATTGAAAACAATAAAAGAATGAAAATTAAATTAGTAAAATAAACAACTTTCATCTCATTTCCTTTTCGAGGACGAAAAGATTTTAAGTGGGGGAGATTGTAACAACCCGCAAATTCTGAACCAATTTAAAATTTTTATTTTTGAAAATTTTAATGAATTTTGAGAATATAAAATAATTTATTTAAATAATAATGGCTAGAAATTTATTTTAATAGAAGTTAAAACGAATAAATTTAATTTAATTATAAAAGGAGTTAAAAATAGCGCTGTAGTTTGAGATTTTGATTTTGAACTTTAACTGAATGTACAGGATTCAAAATAAATCAGAATTGAGCGAAACAAGAAATATTTAAATCTGTTTAATCATATCTTTCTAACAAATCTGAAAAATTGAAATTTCATTTTAGAAATAAAAAGTTATGTCCAATTTAAAATTTAGAAAAGTCGCTGTAGGATTTATATATTTTAATTAAATATATTGGCCTCGAAATATAGCCATTTTTCAAACGACCTCTGTTTTCGACGAAACCCCTTTTGTTGGAACCGGAATGTCAAATTATTGTTAGGTTTCAATTTTCATAATTTTTTGAATTAATATGTGAGCGTGGCAAAAGAAATTGTGTTTTGTCAGCTTCGGTCAAATTTAATCGACTGAAAAATAGCCATTTTTCCAACAGTCTCAGAATTAAACGAAATTAATCTTGTTAGGACCGTATCGTCATAACAAAACCAAATATATTTTTTCTGTAATTTTTAGAGGTCATATGTAGCCTCGGTGAATTTATTTGTACGGTTAAATTAAATAATAAATGATTTATATTTTAAAACTGAGAAACGGGGGTCAAGATGATCATTTGGGCCTGCGAGACATATCTAGTTGAGTCCGTGACAGGGGTTAAAGGGTAAGAACGACAGTCGTTGGGCTGATATCTGACAAAGTTGCATATCAGGCCTTTTAGTGATTTTTTAATATAATAATATTATAAATAATGTATTAGAAAAACTCAAACCCTAATCCTAATGAACAGTCGCCGGCCTCTCAAACCAATGGCCACCATGCTCTCAACTTCCCCTCTCCTTTTCTTCCAATCCGCACAACCAAATTCCAATTTCCATATACCAAATTAAAGAGCATCTCAAGCTCTTGAACTTCAACGGTTGAGATCGAAAAAGACTGTATGGATTTCTCGTTTTGGGCACCCAAAGGCGCGAGCGTTTTCTGGCCTCCCGGGACCTTCGAGCTGGGCGCCGTTCACGGTGAAGGAGGAGTAGGCTGGGGCACTTCGTGTGGTTGGTGTTGATCGGGGTTCGGCGCTTCGTGGTAGGGTGTGTCCAGAAGCTTTTGCGGTCGATTAGGTCCGGGCAAAATCCTGGTCGTTACAGCGGGCATCCACTAATGATACTGCGGGAATCCAACCAATCACCAAACCAATATATATATATATAATAGCAAACCTATATAACTAATATTTTTAAATCAACCAGAAAGCATTTCAAACAAGCATCAAACAATTATTTTTAACGAATAAAAATAATTCTAAATAAAAGGTGAGTGAGATTTACTCACCTTGATTTTAGTCAACGGAATAAATCAAAGACGTTTGTTCTGAATTCCATTTATCTCCAGAAAAATCTAAATCCATTTCCTGCTATAGGTCCAACTCGATTTGCATTACATCTTGGACCTTGTATAAATTAAATATGGTGTTCATACATGTGCGAACTATATAAAAAAAATCGGATTCTTATCTAACTAAAATAAAATCTTATGTTTTAATCAACTAAAATAAAATCATATATTTATCATTTTAAACTATTATCAGTTTAAACTAACTGAATATATTGTCTTAGATATACTAAATTTAACGAAAATACCTTAATCACCACAATAAAAGCCCTTCTTTTTCCCTGTTTTCAATCCACAAGTCGTTCGCTGTAAAATCCATCACCATTAGTGTGAATTCCAGCATCCCAAAATCATCACCACTCAATAGAAATCAAGACTGACCTTCCCAAATCTATCGTTGCCAAACATTGTTCCCAGTTCCTGACTTCTAGTATCACCCTTGAACAAAACTCTACAACACCACTTCATGCCTCGAACCCATCAGCTCACTGTCAAAGCAGATCGAACAAAACTCCCAAAAATAGTTCGTCGCAGTTTCCAAACCCCCCCCAATATCCTACTGTCGATCCTCTCAACTATCATCGCACCGTTCGAAGACTGATGCTAGCGTCGCCCTCTATGTTGGCCTTCATGGTATTCGATCCTTCTTCAAACTCGCGATACTGATGTTTCAGAAAATCGAGATCGCGCCCCCAAACTAAAATCGCGCCACTCTAGATCAACTCAAAACAAATAGGATCGAGCTCCACTCCCTATCACGTTCAGGAAATCGCGCCTCCTTCCCCTATGCTTTTTCACAACCGTGAGCTCCCAGAAATCGAACCCCTCATTAGTTCGAACTCCAGGCTACATCGTGGTCTTTGATTTGATTTCCAATTCGCGAGCGATGGAATGGAATAACGAAGAAACTCAATTTATGTTGATTGATTGAGGAGCGACTATTGTCGTTTATTATTAAAGAGGGAATTTATTTTACTGAAGAAGAAATGGTTTGGGCAGTCGCGATATATACAGGTGAAAGGGAAACATTTCGTACGCGAGTTTTTAATGTATGTTGGTAAGTACACCACAAATTTAATTCGATTTGATTTCGATTTTAAATATAATTTAATTTAATTTGATTTGATATAAAGAAATTTTTATTCTTTTTAAACAAATATCGATTTGATCTCGTTCTTATCCATAGAAAAAATATCGGGGTTCATAACTTGACATTAGGAACCGCTATTTTAACGTAACCACTGCCGTTTCAACGTTATAACACTATTCTGAACTCAACAGAATAGATTATAATTTTTATTCGAACGTATATATAAAATAACCATATTAACTTGATATAAAATAATTTAAACTCAGAAATAAATCTATTCTCCGATAATAAAATATTTTTATTATCGTCTATATTCAAATACAAATAAATACTGATCATCTGAATTATATTTTGATTTAGTTTTAGCTCTGAATTAAATTTCACTTTGTTTTCATATTACGATAATTTAATATATTCGATATTAAATCGAGATCATTTCATAAATCGGCACTTAATATAAAAATTCATTTATATTATCAGCTCAATATTTAAAACCATATTAAATATTAAAAATATATTGTTCGAAAATCCGGGTCGTTACATCATCAGTATTTATGTTCGAGTTTCGAAAGTAGGATATTTATATAATTCCAATTGGCTGGTGTGAGAACCAAAACTAAATAGGGCTTATTGTTGTGAATTGGCATCAAAAACATGATTTTCTTTATATGTATCAAAATTATGTGTTTGAAATGATAATCAACTAATTGATTGATGGTTGTGTTGTATGTTTATTTGTTATCTAATAAAACCCTTATGTGAAAGAACGCTAAATTTAGGCCAAATTGAACCAAATATTGAACTGTATTGAAAATTGTTTGGAAATGCATATATGTACATGCATATACATTGAACAGGTCATAGTAGGGAAGCTAAGCAAAGGAATAAAATTGTTTGCCCGACAAATAGGTACATGTTTATTGTATTTCTTAGGGTTTTTGATGATTTTATGAGATGATTGGTTAGCCTCTTAGCTATTTCTTTTTCTTTTTGATTGGAGAGGCCTGTGTTGCGGTTTAGGGATTTTCCCGGTGCTCTCGTACAGAGGAGGTTATGGCGAAATTTTTCGAAAATATAGGGTGTTAGCCAAATTTTTGAAAAATTTGAAAAGTTCTTAGAAACTGAGAAATTGAAGAACTTAAGCCGTAATGAAAATACTGAAAGTTGAGTTGGCTAGTAAAACAACTTTCAGCTCTGTTCCTTTTCGGGGACGAAAAGATTTTAAGTGGGGGAGATTGTGACGAGCCAGAAAATCAGAACCAATTTAAAATTTTTATTTTTGTAATTTTAATGAATTTTGAATATTTAAAATGATTATTTTAAATAATAACGACGAGAAATTTATTTGGAATTGAATTAGAACGTATATATTTATATAGATCTTCGTTAGAATATAAATATTTATTTTAAATTATAAAAGGAATTGGAAATGGCGAGGTAGTTTTAAAATTCGATTTCAAATTTCAAATGAATGTACAGGATTTAAAATAAACAGGATTTCAGTGAAACCAAAAATTTTAGAATCTATTGGAAAATATCTTTCCAATGAATCCGAAAAATTGAAATTTCATAGCAGGAATAAAAAGTTATGTACAACTGAAAATTCAGAATAGTGAATAGGATTGAATACGAACCCTTGTTAATGGCGTCTCCCTCTCCCTCCCTTGACTCATCATCATCTTCTTCCTCGCTTACTTCGACATCCCTTCCTTCTATTCTTATTCATCCTCCTCCTCCTGATCCTCCTGATCCTCCACCATCATCATCCTCATCGAGTAACCTGGATCTAGTTAATCATGTCTCTTTTCCACCTTCGCAAATCACTTCATATGTTGACCCTGCTATCATTGATAATCTTGTTAATTCTGATCTGTGCTCCTCCATTCTTGATCCTGGATCTCTTGTCAATGTCGCTGAATCTAATTTTCAGTTGGTTGGTGGTTCTGATCCAGCTATATCTAACCCTAATCTTGATTTGCGCTCATCTCAATCTGTTGATATTCCGCCTCTTGTAGGAGCTTCATGTAATTCCTCTTTACAGAATATTCCTGATTCTAGCATTTTGTCAAACATCTTGCATGCACAAGCTCCAGTGATTATTAATGCATCGGATGTTCCTGGATCTAAGTCAAATGATAATTCTAACTCTGCTAATCCTCTTCCTAATAATTCTGTCTCCAAAGCTAATAATCCTCCTCTTGTCAATCCTTCAAACACTCTTCCTCAAGCTAAATGTGATTACCTCTCTCTTTTGAATTCGTTGCCAAGAAATGCAGGATCATATAAACCTATTGATTTTGAGGATGTTAAAGATGGAAAAAAGAATTTCCCTCCAGAAGTGGTTAAAGCTGAGGGAGTCAAGTATTGGCAGCACTATCTAGTTGGATTTTTCTAGAGGTACTCTCTCTTATCTTACAGTAGTTAATTTTTTGAGAGGTTTATGGAAATTGCATGGTGAAGTCGATATTAAATCTGATGGAGTAAATTTATACTTTAAGTTCTCAAATGATTTGGATAGGGATTCTATTTTGAGAGTAGATCCTTTATTCATTTAGGGTCGAATGTTTATCATCACTAGATGGGATCCTTCTATTGGTAGTGCACAGTCCCAAATTAAGAAAGTACCCATCTGGATTCATATGCATAGAATTCCTGTACTGCTCTAGACTTTAATGGGTATTAACTGGCTAGCTTGTCATGTTGGCAAGTTAATATGTTTTGATACTAATACTGGAAAGATGAAGAGAATCAGATATGCCAAGGTTTTGGTTGAGATACCATCAGATTCTGAGTTACCAAATAGCATAGATTTGGGTGGATTTGGTGATAATTGTCCCCAGGTGCTTATTAGTTATGACTGGAGGCCGAAGATTTGTACCACTTGTAAGATTTTTGGTCATAATACAATAGAGTGTGAACAATTTGTTAATTCTGCTGAGCATAATGTTCAAGTTGATAATAGAAATGAGCAAAGATTTACCTCTCAACATATCAGTTCTGGTTTTCATAAAGAGAATGTTCGTATTGATGATAACCAAGGTTGGAAAAAGGTCAATTATAAGAAAAAGCAGGTGTGGCAGATGAAGAATGTTTCTAAGCATGGAACTAATGCAAGTAAAGATGTTGATGAAGCATTGGATAAAGTTGAACAGATAAATGGCTATGACCTTCCAAATGAAAATAATAACACAGAAGAAATGGACTTAACAAAAGAAATTTTAGGAAGGGATAGTAAAAAGGTTATTATTGTAGATGAGAATGGTAAAAGTGTGATTCATAATATTGACAGCTCTTCTCCTGGCAATGCTAGTAAAGTTGATAGGCAAACAGGGAAGGTAATTGATGAGTCTGATGAGGCTTTAGCTAAAGATTTTCCAGTTAATAATCCATTTTCTATCTTAGATGATATGGACAATGAAACTTTGGCTAATATTTCTTCATTTAACAATACTTCTTCTAAGCCTATTTCCATTCTTATGGAAGCCTCTACTTCTTCTCACAATTTTGACAATCTTCAATCTTCATCTTGCAGCTCATCTTTTAGCTTTCAAACTCATCCCTCTACCAGCTGTTCTTTTAATTCACCATATGCTCATCTATCACTTCCACCTAATATCATCCTTCCTCCTTCTAACTCTCCTTTGATTGGTTCTCCTCTGGATAAGTCTGTGAATCCTATGTCTCCAGTCAAGGATGTCACTGTTAATAGTTCTAAAGCTGTTTCCAAATCTAAAAGAAGCAGGAAGAAAAAGGTTACTAAAGAAGCTCCTAATGTAGATGATCTGGATAATGGAGTTCAATATAAACCTGATGATGTCATGCCATCTGGAAATCAGAGTAGTCAAACAACCAGGCATACAAGAAAGTATCCTTCATCTTTGGTTGTCCTAAATAATAAATGATAACTCACAATATATCATTCTGGAATGTTAGAGCATGAATTTATCCTCTAAGCAAAGTGAAATAAAGGCTCACATTAAAGCTAATAATGTTCAGCTTATTTGTTTATCTGAAACAAAGCTTGGTGTTAATTCTACTCCTACAGCAGTATCTTACATTTCTCATAATTGGTCATTTGAACACAATACCATCTGGAATCCAACATTCTTCAAATTGGTTAAGTTATCCTGTTCTGATCAGTTTATTCATTTCAGATGTACCCATTTGCCATCTAATTCATCTTTTCTTTTAACAACTGTATATGCTCATAATGCTTTATCTTTAAGATTTCCTTTTCTTATTCTTAATCCTCTTTCGGGACCATGGTTAATAGGAGGTGACTTCAATTGCATGTTCTCTTCCTTTCAGAAACAAGGTGGTTGTCCTTTAACTGTCAATGATTTAGCTCCTTTAAACAGCACTATCATTAGATCAAATCTCATTCCTTTATCTAATGTTGGATTTGAGTTTACTTGGTCTAAAAGAAATCATTATGGCCCCCCAACCTTGTGTAAGCTTGATCACCTATTTGTTAATTCTTCCTTTCTTCAGCTTTGGCCAAATTCTTTCTATCGTGCTCTTCCTCTTTCTATTTCAGATCACTGTCCTCTTCTTTTAACTGGGGAGTAAGTGATGCCTTTTACAAAGGGAAGTCCTCTTTTTAATTTTTTAATTTTTGGTTTTTTCATAAAGATTTTACTAACATCCTTTCACAGGTTTGGTCACTTCATTATTTTGCTAATCCTTTGGTAAAGCTAATGTTCAAAATCAAGTCTCTTAAGTTTCATTTGCGAGCATGGTCTTCCTTTCAGTTTGGTGCTGGTTCTTTGCAGTCTTCATCAGTGAGAATGGAACTTTTTAAAGTCCAGGAGGAATTGAATCTCAATCCAAATGATGTTCAACTTCAGCTTCAGGAAATTGAGCTTCAAAATAAGCTAAGGACACTCATGGATTCTGAATTACAATCTGCTAGGCAAAAATCCTTGTCAAAGAAAGAAAGTGAAGGTGACAGAAATACATCTTTTTTTCATAATTCCATAAAGTCAAAAATAAATAGGGAAGCTCTATTATATATCAAAGATGTGTTTGGCAATGTCTGCACCTCTCAATCTAAAATTGATGATGCCTTTGTTAAATATTTCTCATCAATTTTAGCTCCTCAATCTCCTTCTCCTGTTAATATCAGACCTTTATTTCATATTGAGTTGCCTACTATATCTACTTCACATTCTCAGGACTTAATCAGTTTTATTTCATGTGATGAAATAAAGTCAGCTGTTTTTAATTTGGATCCTAGTAGTAGTGGTGGCCCTGATGGTTTCAATGCATTTTTTCTTCAAAAGTGTAGGCCTGTTATAGGTAATGATCTTATAGAAGTTGTCCAATTTTATTTTCTTGATAATTCCCTTCCTTCCTTAATGACTTCTACTTCCATAGCACTGATACCCAAAGTTAATAATCCATCAAGTGTATCTGAATTCAGACCCATCTCCTACTGCAGTGTTTTTTACAAGATTATTTCAAAAATATTAGCTAATAGGCTTCAGAAAATTCTTCCTACTATTATTTCTGATAACCAATCAGCTTTTGTTTGTGGTAGAACCATTAGTGACAATATTTTAATCACGCAAGGACTTCTACATGGTTATGAAAGGCAAAGTATTTCCCCTAGATGTATGATAAAACTGGATATCAGAAAGGCCTTTGACACAGTATCCTGGGAATCTATTGTTGCTATTATGTCGAGAATGAATTTTCCAATTCCCTTTCTAGCCTGGATTTACAAATGTATTTCATCTCCTGAATTCTCAATCTCTAGACGTAGTGAACTGCATTGTTATTTTAGTAGTAAGCGTGGTGTAAGGCGGGGGAACCCATCTCTTCTCATCTCTTTATTATTGTGATGGAATTATTTAATTCTATTTTGATTGATAAAGTGAACAAGGGAAGGTTAGAGCTTCATCCTCGTTGTAGGAACCCAATTATTATGCATCTATTATTCGCAGATGATTTAATTATTTTTACTAAGCCAAAGCTCAGCAATATTCAGTGTATTCTTGACACCTTGAAGGATTTTTATGTTATTACTGGTCTTCAAATTAATGTGGAAAAATCTCATATTAAGGTTGCTGGTTTAAATGATCAAGTGAGGAGTTCTATTGTAATTCAATTTGGGTTTAATGAGCTTCCAGCTGATGCTACCTACCTGGGTTTGCCACTCTTTACTTCAAGAGTTACAAAGGATAAATGTATGCAGATGTATGAGAAAATAATTGATAAAATGAAACAGTGGCAATCAAGTAAGCTTTCTCAAGCGGGGAGATTGACTATAATACAATCAGTTATTACTGCTATGACTAACTACTACACTAGGCACTATGAACTTCCTCTGAAGCTTGTAAATATGGTAATAAGTGCTATGAACAAGTTTTTGTGGCATGGCGATCCTTTTTCCAAGAAGTTAATTCCAATTGCATTTCACAAATTGTATGATGACAGGAAAAGTGGTGGTTTGGGGCTCATTAATCTCTTGTAGTGGAATAAGGCAGCGATATCAACATATATACATAGAATATTCTCAGATGATTCTAGTTTATGGACCAAATTTGTTAAGAATAACTTGATAAAGAATAAGAACTTCTAGTCTATGGAGATACCTCAGAGTTGTAGTTGGAGCAGGAGAAACATACTTAAACTCAGGAGGTACTTTCTTACCTTTTATTCAATGTAATGCAAGGTTAATTTGTGGTCTTTCTTTTTGGCATTCGCCATGGGCTGGAATGGGATTAATTTTAAGCAATTTGGTTGATTATAATACTAGAAGTAGTACTGGTATTCCTGAAGCGGCAACTGTTGACAATTATATTCATGATGGAGTATTGGTTTTGCCTTATTGTTCATCCGCTGTGATTAGGACTCTTTGGAGTGAAATTCAAATGAATTTTTGTTTCAACAATGTTCATCACTTGCTTTGGAAAAATAAATGGCATTCTATTGCTCATGTTATGATTTGCTGAAAGAAGTTAAGCCTATTTTTCCGTGGCATTCTCGTATATGGAACATGAAATCTTCTGCTAAGGCTAATCTTTTATTATGGAAGGTGATGGCAAATGCTCTCAACACTAAGGAGAAATTGTATACCTTGCGAATTATCAATGATGATAGGTGTGTACTTTGTGGTTTAAAAGCTGAGAATAACATTCATATATTCTTTGAATGTTCTTACGTATATATGATTTGGAGTAGAGTGTTGGCGATTAGCAAATACTACAGACCGGCTAAGAAAAGTAGAGTGGAATGGTTTAATATTTTTAAAGCTAATCGCTGGAAGACTGCAAAAGGTATGATGCTGTTAAGAATTTTGAAAATATTTGTTCAAGAAATCTGGGCAGAAAGGAATAAGTGAATTTGTTTACGGTTCCTCTTTGAATTCAAATGAATTGTTTGCGTTGATTCAAAAGAAGATTATATGGTGTTTGAAGAGTGGATGATGCTTTCATGGTTCAGTGTTGAATGATAGAGTGCTGGTCTTGCTGGTTTATGTAATTTTTGATACTGTATAGTGTTGAGTTTTTTTTGGTATTCTTTGATGTATGTAATTGTTTTTTTTTTCTCATGCTGTTGTATCTAGTATTAGTTACTTGTAAATGCTGAACATTGTATTTGTTCTTATGTGAATATATTTTAGTTTGCCTTTCAAAAAAAAAATCAGAAAAGTCTTTGGCCCTTAAAAATAGCCATTTTGCAAACGACCTCCATTTTCAACGAAACCACTTTTGTTGGATCCGAGATGTCAAGTTATTGCTAGATTCCAAAATTCATAATTTTTGGGATCAATATGTGAGCGTGGCAAAAGAAAACGTGTTTTGACAGTTTCAGTCAATTTGGATCAACCAGAAAATGACCATTTTTCAAACGGTCTCCAAATTTGACAAAATTAGTTTTTTTAGGACCGTGTCGTCAATGCAAAGCTAGAAATAATTTTTCCGGAATTTTTGGGATCCGTATGTGACCCCAGTAAATTGAAATGTACCTTTAAAATTCAATATAATGATTTAAATGTTAATTTAAATGGAAACTGATCGAAACAGCCGAATCTACTTATGAAACACATCACATTGTGTTCGGAATGGGGGTAATTAGCTAGGGGCGATAGTCGTTGGGTTTCGTTTAGAGGTTGAATGGAAAGTCAACTTTTAAGAGAAATAAATTAAATTAAATAATTAAATTATATATTAATACACCCCTCTTCCCTCCTCTCTCTCTCTTCATTTTCAATCGAATAAAGAAAAGTAAAAAAACCCACAGAGATCTCGTCGCGCCCCACATCGAGCCACCGTTTAGCGCGACTGCGCCCACCAACCTCCGACGAACGCCGGCAATCTCCCCCCTCCTCTCCTCCTTCCTATCTTCCTTCTCCGATCCAAACCCCCCCCCCCCAAATCTGGTCCCAAAGCCGCCGTACCCGAACACTAGGCCGCCGCCGGCAAGTGCAGCCCCACCTCCGACCATCTCTGACCCCCTGCGCGCCTCGTCAGCCTCCATTCCCTCTGAAGATGAAAACAGTGAGCTTTTTTTTTTAAAATTCAGTTTTTAATGTAATTACATTGTTTAAATTCCGTTTTTAGCTTATATGTATAATTAGCATTATAAAAATATGATTTTTATAATGTAGAGATAATAAAAATATGATTTTTATAATGTAGAGATAATAAAAATATGATTTTTATATTGTAGAAATAATGAAAATATGATTTTCATATAATAATAATAGAGAAAATAAAGATGTGATCTTTATATATATTTTTCATTGAAATAAAATATGATTAAATCGTATATAAAATAGTTAAGCTATAAAAATAAAATCTCTGTATAGAAATTATAGTTGTAAAAAGATAATCTTTGTATAGAAATTATAGTTGTAAAAATATAATCTTTGTGTAGAAATTATAGTTATAAAAATATAATCTTTTTTTAGAAATTATAGTTGTAAAAATATAATCTTTGTGTAGAAATTATAGTTGTAAAAATATAATCTTTGTATAGAAATTATAGTTGTAAAAATATAATCTTTGTGTAGAAATTATAGTTGTAAAAATATAATCTTTGTATAGAAATTATAGTTGTAAAAATATAATATTTGTGTAGAAATTATAGTTGTAAAAATATAATCTTTGTATATAACAAACCGTTGGGTTCGTATCAAAAAGTGCTTTCTAATGATTACAAGAAATGAGAAATCTAACGGTTGGATTTGGAATTATGTCCAAATAAAATTTGGAAAAGGTCGCTGTAAGTGCAGTTCGATGGCCGTTTATGGAAATCGACTGTACGGGCCTTGATAAAATTATTATAAATATCAATAATTAGTGTAAAATCATAAGAAATGGTTTGGAAAGAATTGGGATGAAAAATTCAATATTTGAAAAGATAAACATACATTTTTATTGAAATGAACTAGTTTTGAACTAGAATTATAATCCAATTACTTTTAAAATAAATAAATTGGATTTGGAATGGTTTTAAAAATAACTAGAATTTCCAATATATAAATTGGAATGGATTTGAATCGAAATTGTCTTCGGAGTATTTCGATGTTGGATTTCGTGATTATACAGATATTGTTATGGAAATTTGAAAGATATATTTATATCATTATTTCCAATACGATATTTGTTGGTTGTAGTATTTGATATTGAATATAAGCCGATATATTTTCTATTCAGAGCCTTGTATTTAATATCAAATAGGATTTGGGTTTGTCGTGAATGGTGTCTTCATTAACACTGTTCTTAAACCCAGTTGAGAAAAAGATTAGATCTTTTTTTTTATAGATTTAATGAAGTGTACCAATTAAATAATATTTAATTGGAATTGATTTTTGGGTTTATCGTAAACGGTGTTTTAAATAACACTTGTTCTTTAACCCGATAATTAATGGAATGTGAATTGGGTTTGTTGTGAACTGTGTTTTAACGACATTCGTTCTTTAACCCAATTTACAGTGAAATGGGATTTGGAATTTATAAATCTTTTTGATAAGATTTAAAGGAGATTTTCCAAAGTAAAGTTTTCCAATTTAACATATTAAATTGGAATTGAATGGAATTCGATTTGGTAATGATCGAAGTGAACTTATGGCGAGGAAGATTGTTATTATATTTGGAATTTCAGAGGCTCTGCCGTTATTCCATTTATAGTATCGGTTGGATATGGAAGTTCATATCGATTATATATATATCGATCTTTTTTCCGGGAAGATTCCATTGTTAATGGAATGTGATTTTGGGTTTATCGTGGGTTGTGTTTTAAATGACATTAGTTCTTTAACCCAATTAAAGATAAGATTAATTTCTTACTTTGAATAATCATTAAGTAATTATTTTTGGAAATTAAAACTGAATTAGAGTTTTAATGAATCTTTAAAAAGATTGAAAGGTGAATTTGATAACTAAAATTATCAAATTCAAGAAATGATCGAGAATGGAGTATCACCAGTTTGCTCCAAGCGATAGTTAAATCTTTAATTAGATTTGAACGTGAAATGGTAATTAATTTTACTGATAACACCGTGGTGTTAGATATGAAGTATTACCAGTTTTGCTTCATGGGATTAATAGGTTCGGGAATTTAAACAAATGATTACTTCGGTAAGGATCGCTAATCCCGACTAGTTTGGATAAACCAAAATTTGGTTTGAATTGATATTTCAAAGGAAGATTAAAGAATAAATTTAAATAATTTATCTTTGATAAAATTAATGGGAACCTTTCCCGAAGTAAAAGAATATTTGAATAAAGGAATATTCAGGATTGGAATGAGGCGTATGTTGTGTTTTTATAGCACTTGTTTGTTATATACGCGAGTTATTCAGAAAGACCGGGTTTATCCCATTCTAAATAACTAATTCGACGATGTGTCGAGGAAGAATACGGTGGTTGAAGACCGAAGGTCTTCACATCGTTTGGATGATTACTGATGTCTTGATTAGGCTGTACACCCAAGACAAGGTAATAAGTGGTGATCGTCCAGACGTACTTGGAGATCGATGGATATGCGAGGGCCTCTCCCTGTATTGGACATATAGGGGAGGAATAAGGTGCCTACGGTTTCGTTCAGACCCAGAACGAACTTGTAAATGAATGTGTGTCTGACATTGGATTTCATTCTGTGTGATTGATATACATCAGTTGCATAGCGTGAATTGCCTGTGTGGCATGCTGAGATGCAAATGATCAAGGCTTCTGTTGAAAAGAAGAGTCTTGTGGTTGATGATCAAAGCACGGCTTTAATATAGTGTAGCTTTGTGTAGTGTTAATTCGCGAGCCTCACACCCCGGTGTGAACCAGAAACGGGATAGGACATCAGGGAGGGCATGCGTTTCCTTCTAGCTAGGAGTGGTGTCAGCAATTTACTAGCACTGACATTTTACTTATGTAGATGATGGATTGCTAGGTGCCTCGGTTATATCGGTCGATCCGGGGCCGATGGAGTCATTTGGCTCATTTACGCCCCATAGGACGGGGAAACGTATTGTTCAAGATTTTTTAATCCACATTGCACTTTTATGGGCCATCCCTGACGATCCAAGGGTCGATGCGTTCTGATCCTGAGGCTCGCGCTAGAGAGTCTCGAATTCGGTAAGGACGATCCCTTGCCTTGGTTCACAGATGGAAATCCACTTCCAATACGTGACATTTGCGGTTTCGATTGTAATGCCAAGTATTGGCGACATGATATATGGTACCAATGTCGTCTAGGATTGATACATTTATATTTGAAGTTGTTTTATACACTATGCACTTATAATAGTATCAAATGATTTGTTTTAACGTACCAAGCATGTTTGGCTATTATAAGGGAAAACCCTATCCCCCGGCTTGTGTTGCATTGTGTGATAGGACATGGGTCTTATACTAGCCTCATTTTTCCAAAAAGCATTGCGCTGTTTTGTTATATGCACTGGTACTCTTGGGAGGAAACCCGTTCCGTGTTATACGGCGTGGTCCCTTGATATATCTGATTTAAAGTAAAGTTTTAAATAAATATTTTAGTTCTCACACCAGTCACATGATTGACCTGGAGTTTATTGTTTTAACCTAAACTCAGGATTCCCTTATTTTCCACGGGTAGCTAGTAGTTTCGGTTTGCAGATTTTATTCACAGGATCCTGGTTTACAGCTGGAATGATATTCGGAAAGCTCTGTATCCGCATATTCTTTTCAGTTGTGTTTTGTATTATTTTCCGCTGCATTGTAATTTGTAAATCTCTGATATTTATCGAATGTATAATATTTAGTTATACTCTGCTATATTCTGGTATTATGATGTAAATTATTGTAATAAGCAATGAAATGTTCTTCTGTTTGTGTTCTGATTTGTCGTGTTCTCAATTCAATCCGGGCTTTCCTTTACGGGGAAGTTCGGGTCGCTACATAGAATCCATCTTCAAATGGCCGCTAAACCATTTGAGACATTCAACAAGCAGTCCTTTCGATGTGAAGGTTCCTGGTCTTCATCATCGTCTTCAATAGCATCTGATTTGCTCCAACACGTAATTTTATTATTCCAAATGGTCCACAGATCCAAAAACCATTCCCGGTCTTTCTGAATAATAAGCGCAAGTTTAAAATGTGTGGAGAACGTATAGGGATATCATAACATACATTATGTTCTGGATTATTCTTTGATTTCAATTAAACATTAACACAAAGGTTATTACCCAAATCAAAATCCCATTCCTATCTTATCAATCTCATAGATCAAAACTGGACATACTCCATACTAATTTCCCTCGTATTTTGGTAAATCTAATTACCTTATTAATCTCATTCTGTAATTTCCAAATCTTTTTTAAGAGATGCGTTTTATCCCCATGGGCAAACATACTTACCTAATCCCCAACCCATTTCTTAAATGGAACAAATAGGAGGACACCAGTCCCATTCTATCCGACTTGAGCAATTTCTACCTACGACAAAATGTAACTAGCTTCTTACCCTTAATCCATATCTACATTCATTTTAGTAAGTTCTAATTATTTTCCTTAATCCCTTTTTCATATCATTCGTTCAAATCTTAATTCAAATTAAAACCCTAACTTAGTTTTAAATCTTCAAAATCAGTATTCAATGATTACTTAACTTTGGAAGTCAGTTCCATCTTTAGTTGGGTTTAAGAATAGATGTTATTCAAGACATCGCTCATGACAAACCTAAATTCCAAATTGATATCAAATATACGGCTTTAAATAGAAATCATATCGACTTATGTTTAACATCAAATTGTGAAATCAACAAATACCGCGTAGGGGATAACGATATAAATAACTTTCAAATTCCTCAAACAGTATTCGTATAACTACGGAATCCAATATTGAAATGTTCGAAGATTATTTCCATTCAAATCCAGTTAAATTCATACATTGGAAAAACTTAACTTGGCTTAGTACTTATAACATTTTTCCCTATTTTTAGTAATTTAATCCAAACCACTTTTAAATCATTTATTATGATTTATCATAATTTTTCCCTATTTTAATAATTTAGAAATAGCTTATTCCACTAAAATCCAATTTCGGGTCACTAACTACAAAACCCGTATTTTTCTAGAAAATTGATTTTGACTTGTTACAAAATTAATTCGTTGGATTCTAAAAATTTACATTCCAATAAAAAGCACTTTTCATTTCGAATCCGATAATTTCGATTTTGGGAAAATCCGATGGTCGAATCTCTTGTAAAGTCAATTTGAAGTCAGCAGTCGAAATTTGTGAACTATAGATGTGCGACTAGTCCTATTCAAACAAAACTTCGACTTAAAATAAACATTAAGTCGAATTACCTCTAAAATATTTTATTAACTATATAAAATATATGTAATAACTTTTGGAAACTATATTTCGAATATTTAATTTTAAATTAAATTATTCTATTTTTTTAATATTTTAATATTATTTACATTATTAAAATAATATTATTTTTCAGAACTTATTATTTTAAGTTCAAATTTTCCTGTAGTCCATTATAAAAATAAATAAGATAGTTTGATAATAAAATCTTGTTAAAACATTTTCTAGATACCCAAACCAAACATCACTTTCGAAAGCTACCATTCATTTTCAATTTAAATATTTAAAACATGCCTTTATTATTTGAAACTTATTCAAATAAATTTTTTTTCTTTATAATTATTTCTAGATTCAAGTAAATTTAAAATTAAATTTTGAATTAACCATCTCGTCCACCGGATCAGTCAGGGATAGCCAGGGAGAGCAGGAAACTATATTTTCCAAACCCAAGCCTAGACACAATCCTCTCTGTCATCCTAGAACGTTCTGGTATTTTTCGAAAGAGGCTTCATCAATATATATGTATCGTGCATATGTGTCATTCACCACTATTAACATCTAATTACCACATAGTGACATCATCAACATTCATCAAGAATCATTATCAACCATTAACATCCAATTATCATATAATGGCATCATTAACATAAGTGTTAAGGTCATTAAGATTAAATCGTCTCTAAACCAACAACACGAATATGGCGACCTTCCTCTTCACAACTTCTTCTGCCGCCATTTCCGTTTCATTCCCTTCATACCCTTCATCTTCATCCTTCCACCTCTTCGCAACTTTTGTGTAACAACCCGGAATTTCTAAACCAATTTAAAATTTTATTTCTAATTGAATTAATGGATTTTAAGAAATTTTAAATGATTTATTTTGAGAATTAGCGACTAAAAATTTATTTAAATCGAAGTTAGAACGTATAAATTTATTTTAATTATAAAAGGAGTTTGAAATGACGTGATAGTTCGAAAATTCGATTTTTAATTTCAATTGAATGTATAGGATTCAAAATAAATTGGATTTCAGTAAAACCAGAAACACTAGAATCTATTTAATTATATCTTTCTAATGAATGTGGAAAATTTGGATTTCATAATATAAATTGAAAGTTATGTTCAGTTTAAAATTTAAAATATTCGCTATGGAATTTATATATTTTAATATTATATATAGCCCTTAAAAATAGCCATTTTGCAAACGACCTCCTTTTTCGACGAAACCACTTTTGTTGGATCCGGAATGTCAAATTATAGTTAGGTTTCGAATTTCATAATTTTTGGAATAAATATATGAGCACAGTAAATTTAAATTTGTTTTGAAATTTCAATTTAAATTTAATTGACCATAAAATGGTCATTTTTCAAACGGTCTCCAAATTCGATGAAATTAGTTTTGTTAGGACCGTATCATCAAAACATAGCTAGATTTATTTTTCTGTAATTTTTGGAGTTAGTATGTGGCCCAGGTAAATTAAAATGTAGTTTAAAATTCAGTATATTGATTTATATTTTAATTTAAAGAAAAACTGATTGAAACAGTCAAGTTGGCTTACGAAATATATCCCATTATGTTCGGAATGGGTATTTGGTTAGGCCCGACAGTCATTGGGTTTGATTTGGAGTTCGGATTGATAAACATGTATTATTGGAATTAAAATAATAATTTATATTATAATATATATATATAAATTCACGTTGAAAACCCTAACTCTCTTCAACATAATAAGCCGCCGCCACTAAGCCTTCAATGGCCATAAATGTTTGATTTTAAAACCCTAAACCACGCCTAAATCGTTGAGAATTAGAACCCGATTCTTAAACAAAAATATAAATACTTTCTACAATCTTCAAATTGGTATGAGGTTAATCGAAAATCGTGGGGTAATGTAGTCGAAATTCTTGTTCAAAATCACGCCGTTCGAACTGAGAATGGGGAGGCTTGAGACCACCGAGTGGCACCTGGAACTGGGCGGTGGAGGAGGAGCTTGGCAGCGACATTGTGGCGGTCCTCGATCTTGGTCCAGTCGAGTGTAGCAACGGCAAGATGAAGCCCTAGGTCACGAGCTCCATTTGATTGTCGGCTCTAGTTAAACGATATTGGAGATTAATAAAAGAGGGTTAAGAAAATTAGTTTAATTAATTAATTGTTTTAGTTTTTGAAATTAATGTAATAAAGCCCATACATTTTTCATACGAGGTCCAAATCCAACGATTTCAGTTGCGTTGGGATCATGGTGAAAATATCTACAACATGCAACTGACCAGAACGGAAACAGAGAAAATTGAGTTTTCAGCTAAATTAAACAGGTGTTTAATTTAGTTGAAAAATACAATCATCAGTTAAAGGATGGCGGTGTGGAACCCAAAGTGAGAATTCTCTCACTAAAATTATTGTACGGTCATTTATTTTATAACTGTAAATGTATAGAAATTGTCAGTATTGATTTTTATCTGTTGTATGGAGTTCAATACACGAATTCACACAAATCACATAAATTGGAGGCGATGTACGGATATTATCGACACTCGGATTTCATACTCCACGAATGGCCACTTGTGGTGCCGTAAATGGCATTGCGTAGTTGAGTATTTATTTATATGGATGATATGGTTGAATTGTTGTGTTATGATTGTGACTGTGATTTTGGAATATTTAATACATTAGAAAAATAATTATATAATTATTATGATAGCTAAAATGGACATAAATTATTTATTTATAATTTAAACCGTGAAAATTGGTTAAGTAGAAAAATTGTAACAACCCGGAAAAACGGAACCAATTTAAAAATTTTATTTTGGAAATTTTAATGGATTTTGAATATTTAAAATGATTTATTTTAAATAATAATGAATAGAAATTTATTTAAATCGAAGTTAGAATATAAATATTTATTTTAATTATAAAATGAATAGGAAATGGCGCGGTAGTTTGAAATTTCGATTTCAAATTTCAAATGAATGTACAGGATTCAAAATAAACTGGATTTTGGTGAAACCAGAAATATTTGAATCTGTTTGAAAATATCTTTCCAACGAATGTGAAAAATCCAGATTTCATAATGGGAATAAAATGTTATGTCTACTTGAAAATTCAGAATAGTCACTACGGAATTTTATATAAATATAGCCCTTAAAAATAGTGATTTTGCAAACAACCTCCATTTTTGACGAGACCACTTTTGTTGGATCTGGAACGTCAAATTATTACTAGATTCCAATTTTCATAATTTTTGGAATAAATACGTAAGCGTGGTGGATTTAAACATGTTTGGTAATTTCAGTTTAAATTTAATCGGCTAGAAAATGACCGCTTTTCAAATGGTCTCCAAATTCGACGAAATTAAGTTTGTTAGGACCGTATCGTCAAAACATAGCCAAATTTATTTTTTTGGAATTTTTGGAGTCAATATGTGGCTCCGGTAAATTAAAATGTATGTTTAAATTGAATATATATTGATTAAAATTTTAATTTAAATGAAAACTAATCATAACAGTCGAATTGGCTTGCGGGACATATCCTATTGTGTTCGAAATGGGGTATTTAGCTAGGGGCGACAGTCGTTGGATTTGATTTGGAGTTCGTAGCAATAAACTTGTATTTTTGAAAATAAATAAAATAAAAAATATAAATTGTCCAATCAAAAATAAAATAAAACCCTAATTCTCTATTCTAAAAACCACCGCCGCTTTCAGAAAATCTAAGGCGGTTTCTACTCCAAATTTGTCCCTCTTCGATCTCCCTCCACGGTCCATATTTCGCAATGGGTTCTGAGGGAAAATGGTTAAGCTCGATGAGGGCTTGCTTTTGAACGGCGGTGATCGTTCCTTAAGAACCGTGGTGGCAGAATTTGACGTTGAAAGGGCACGGGTTCGCACAGCTTGCTAGGGCGGCGGGGGATACCGATTTCGCTGGCGGTGGTGCTGATAGATGGCGTCGTGGCGAAGGTAAAAGGGGCGGGATCTGATTTGGGTATAGCGCGACGATAGTGGAAAATTACATACCCTAGGAGGCGGCGATTTTCCAGGAGTTCAACGAAGAAGAAGAGAAACGCACAACAACGTTTTATTAAACGTTATTAAAGAGGGTAATTAAATTAATTAATTATAATTTAACTATTCGTCAATGTAAACAATGTGTTTAACACCATAACTTCTTCATACGAGGTCCAAATCGAGCGAAACTGGATCCATTGTGATCGTGCAGATGAGAGCTTCACAACAAGACTAACCGGGCCAAATTTGGAGCTAGTCAGAATTTTAGGCAAATTCAAACCCGTACGGTACCAAAATCATTAAATAAAAACAGGAGGAGTGGAAACCGACAGTGAGAATTCTTCTCACTCTATTTATTTTCCAGTAAAATATATACTAGGATGCAGACGATGTTTAGCACCAACCGACACCATTTATTGTACAAACCATGATTGTTTGTTTGGATTGAATTGATTGTGCTGTGTTTATTGGATATATGAACTGTATAAAATATTCATGTGTTGAATAAAATATTTGAATAATAGAAATATCATTTTTATTGGATATATGAACTGTATAAAATATTCGTGTGTTGAATAAAATATTTGAATAATAAAAATATCATTTTTATTGGATATATGAACTGTATAAAATATTCATGTGTTGAATAAAATATTTGAATAATAAAAATATCATATATATTGGATATATGAACTGTAGAAAATATTCATGTGTTGAATAAAATATTTGGACAATAAAAATATCATTTTTATTGAATTTATGAACTATATAAAATAGTGATGCGTTGAAATAAATATTCATTTACAAATCGGACGATTTGTTTATGTACACTCATTTGACTGATATTGATTGGGACGATATATTTTACACATCGCCCAACTGCACAAATAAAATCTGTGTGTGTTGATTTAAAACCCCACACGGGTATTGGGAGGATATTGGACATACACTAATACCAATATTTAGTTGTACGTCAATCGATGGGTTGATAGACTATGATGAGCATTTATTATTTATTTTTAACGCTTATACAGTTGTAAATTGCTCTCTGGATGATGGTTGACTATGTTTGATTATCGTTGTGTACACGTGTGTATGAAATCCATATAAATAACATTATATGTTAATTCACTGTGTCTGATTCCAATTCAAAAAGAACGAATATTTCAAAATAACGAATATTTTAAAATAATATTCAGTAAAGGATTAAAATCTGATTTTGATGTCCGACTTTGGATGGACATGAAAATATTGAAATGTATGGAGCCGTGTTGATTAGTTATGCGCCATTTTGACGCGAACGATATTTATATCGATTTTATTCATTTTTATAATGAATATCGAAAAAGGAAATGATTGCAATATCTAATATTTTGAAAACATTATCATTTATATACTATAATAATATGGAATATTCATTTTTGATTTAAAATTGAAAATGAAGTTAGAATCGTTTTCAAAACGAATTTAAAACGATTTATAAAATACGTTTTGAATGGAAATCGACGAAATATATATAATATATATATTATATATATTTTAATGGCCTGAATAGAATGCGCCGCGCTACGGCAGTTCACGAATTTTGACAATTGACTACGAATGGACATTACGGGAGATCCGACCATCGGATTCTCGTAAAACAGGAACCGTTGGGTTCGTATCAAAAAGAGCTTCCCAACAATATAAGAGATTTGAAATCTAATGGTTGGATTTGGAATTATGTCCAAATCAAATTTGGAAAAGGTCGTTGTAAGTGCAGTTCGATGACCGTTTATGGAAATCAACTGTACAAGCCTTGCTAAAATTATTAAAAATATTAATAATTTATGTAAAATCATAATAAATGATTTTGAAAGAACTCGGATGAAAAATTCCGTATTTGAAAAGATAAAAATATATTTTTATCAAAATGAACTAGTTATGAACTAGAATTATAATCCAATATTTCTAAATAAATAAATTGTATTTGAAATGGTTTTAAAAATAACCAGAATTTCCAATATATGAATTGGAATGGATTTGAATCAAAATTATCTTCGGAATATTTCGATATTGGATTCCGTGATTATACGGATATTGATATGGGAAATTGGAAGATATATATATATATATATATATATATATCGTTACTCCTAATACGATATTTGTTGATTTCAGAATTTGATATTGAATATAAGCCGATATAATTTCTATTCAGAGCCTTGTATTTAATAGGAAATGAGATTTTGGGTTTGTCATGAATGGTGTCTTCATTAACACTGTTCTTAAACCTAGTTGAGGAAAGAATAAATCTTTTAATTAAGATTTAGTGAAGTTTTCCAATTAATTAAGATTTAATTGGAATTGAATAAAAGAATTGGATTTTGGGTTTGTCGTGAATGGTGTCTTAAATAACACTGTTCTTAAACCCCATGTGAGAAGAATAAATCTTTTAATTAAGATTATTAGTGTTTCCAATTAATTAACATTTAACTGGAATAAAATGGAATGTGAACTGGGTTTATTGTGAACTGTGTTTTAATGAGATTCGTTCTTTAACCCGATTTACAATGAAATGTGATTTCGAATTTATAAATCTTTTTATCAAGATTTAATGGAAATTTTCCAAAGTAAAGTTTTCCAATTTAATATATTAAACTGGAATTGAATGGAATTCGATTTGGTAATAATTGAAATGGGCTTCTGTGGAGGAAGACTGTTAATATATATGGAATTTAAAAGGCTTTGTCGTTATTCCATTTATATTATTAGTCAGATACGGAAATTGATATCGATTATATATTGATCTATTTTCTGTGAAGATTCCATAATTAATGGAATGTGATTTGGGTTTATCATGAACTGTGTTTTAAATGACATTAGTTCTTTAACCTAGTTAAAGACAGGATTACGTGTCTAATATTGTATTTCGAACTGTATGGTTGATCTCTGCTAAATATACATCTGTTTGGTGGTGGAGAATTTATTCTCTTGCATAACACCCTTCTCTAAGTCGTACTTGCTTAGAGGTTATATATCGGCAAAAATCAATAGTACGGTGTAGATTGTCGATGCGGCATGTTTGTGTTTCCAAAGTTAAATAATCATTAATATTGATTTTTGGGAAGATTAAAACTAAGTGGAGTTTTAATGAATCTTTAATTAGAATGAAATGTGAATTGATAATTTAAATTATCAAATTTGGGAAATGATCGAGATTGGAGTATCACCAGTTTTTCTCCAAGCGATAGTTAAATCTCTAATTAGATTTGACCGTGAAATGGTAATTAATTTTACCGATAAGTGGTGTTAGATAAGGAGTATTACCAGTTTTGCTCCATGGGATGAATATGTTGGGATTGGGAAATTAAACAAATGATTACTTTGGTAAGGATCGCTAATCCCGACTAGTTTGGACAAACCTTAATTTGGTTTGAATTGATATCCAAAGGAAGATTAAAGAATAAATTTAAAGAATTTATCTTTGATAAAATTAATGGGAACCTTTCCCAAAAGATATGAATATTTAAATAAAAGAACATTCAGAATTGGAATGAGGCGTATGTTGTGTTTTAGAGCACTTGATTTTAAAATACGCGAGTTATTCAGAAAGGCCGGGTTTATACCCATTCTGAATAACTGATTCGACGATAAGTCGATGATGAAGACGGTGGTTGAAGATCGGAGGTCTTCACATCGTTTGGATGATTACTGATGTTTTGATTGGGATGCACACCCAAGACAAGGTAATAAGTGGCGATCGTCCAGACGTACTTGGAGATCGACCGGATATGCGAGGACCTCTCTCCTGTATTGGACATATGGGACAAGGAATAAGGTGCCTCCGGTTTCGTTCAGACCCAGAATGAACTTGTAAATGGATGTGTGTCTGACACTGGATTTTATTCTGTGTTGATTGATCTCTATTAAATATATATCTGTTTAGTGGCGAAGAATTTATTCTCTTGCTTAACGCCCTTCTCAGATACGTACGAGCTCAGAGGTTATATATCGATAGACATCATTTGCATGGCGTGAATTGCCTGTGTGGCATGCTGAGGTGCAAATGATCAAGGCTTCTGTTGAAAAGCAGAGTCTTGTGGTTGATGATCAAAGCACGGCTTTAATATAGCATAGCTTTGTGTATATCATTAATTCACGACCTTCACACCTCGGTATGAACCAGAAACTGGAAGAAGGACGGCAGGGAGGACATGCGTTTCTTTATAGCTAGGAGTGATGTCATGGTATGGAGCCCAGACATTTTACTCATGATGTGGATGTTACATATTATTTGATGGATAGCGAGGCGCCTCGGATATATCGGTTACTACGGAGCCGATGGATATTGAGTCATCTGGCTCAATCACGCCCCATAGAGCGGGGAAACGTATTGTTTAGGGATTACTAATCCACTTAAAATGTGGACCGGCCCTGCATTTTCCTAGGTGCAGCTGCGACTGTAGATCCAACTTCCAATATGTGACTTTGCGGTTTTAATTGTTGAACTAGTATGGCGACATGATAGATGGTGCCCATGCCGTCTATGATTGATACATTTATATTTGAAGTTGTTTTAACATTATGCACTTATAATAGTATCGAATGATTTGTTTTAACGTACCAAGCATGCTTGTCCATTATAAGGGAATACTCTATCCTTCGGCTTGCGTTGCATTGTGTGATGGGAACTGAGTCCTATAATAGCTTCATTTTTCAAAAAAGCATTGCGCTGATTGTTTTATGCACTAGTATTCTTGGGAGGAACACGTTCCGTGTTATACGGCATGGTCCCTTGATTTACTTTATTTTAAAGTAAAGATTAAATAACCGTTTTAGTTCTTATAACAGTCACATGACTGACCTGGAGTTTATTGTTTTAACCTAAACTCTGGGTGCCCCTATTTTCTACACGGTCAGCTAGTAGTTTTGGTTTTGTAGATATTATATTCACAGGATCCTGGTTTACAGCTGGAGCTATATTCAGAACGCTCTGTATCCGTGTATTTCTTTAAGCTGTGTTATGTATTATTTTTCCGCTGCATTGTAATTTTTAAATCTCTGATATTGATCAAATGTATATTATTTATTCATACTCTATTAATTCTTGTACTCTGATGTAATTGTTGTAATAAGCAATGAAATGTTCTTCTGTTTGTGTTCTGATTTGTCGTGTTCTCAGACAATCCGTTCTTTCTCTTCTCTTCGGAGACCGGGGAAGTTCGGGTCGTTACACGTGGTATCAGAGCTTTGGTTTACAGAGCTCGAGAACAAGTCACGTTAGAACCACACGAAAGAATTAATCAGAGATAGGACTAGTAATATCCAATGAGAATGATTCGTTAGAGATAGGATCAGTATTATCCTAGAACGAGTGTGAAGAGTAGTGTTTTTAAAATAAAATTGAAAAACAAATTTTGTTTTAAAATTTAATCTAATTATACGTATCTGAGTATATTATTTTATTTTATTTTGGACAATCGAGTATATAAAGATTTTGCATACACGCCTTTCAAACGTGTATACAAAGCTTTAAATATACTGGATAAATATAGAATCACACTCTAGTTGCCCAGAGAGGATTCTGATGATTGAGTACTCATCATCAGAATTTATGTTCGAGTTTCGAAAGTGGGATATCTATATATTTCCAATTGACTGGTGTGAGAACCAAACCTAGATAGGGTTATTGTTGTGAATTGGCATCAAAAACATGATTTTGTACATGTATATCGAAGTTATGAATTTGAAAATTTAATCAACTAATTGATTTCTGATTGTGTTGTTTGATTAATTAAAATTTTGAACCCTTAAGCCAAATTGAATCAAATATTGAACTGAATTGAAAATTGGTTGAAATTGCATGCTTATACATGTATATACACTGAACAGGTCATAGCAAGGAGGCTAGAAAAGAGGAATAAAATTGTATGCCCGGCAAATAGGTGCATCTTTACTAATTTATCGGGTTTGGATGATATTATGAGCCGATTGGCTAGCCGCTTAGCTTTTTCTTTTTCTTTTCGGATGATGAGGGCCCTGCGTGGCTAGTTGCGATTTAAAATGTCTCCCCGTACAAAGGAGGTTAGGGTGAAATTTTTCGAAAATTTAGGGTGTTAGCCAAAGTTTTGAAGAATTGGAAAATTCTTAGAAACTGAAAAGTTGAAGAATGAAAGCTAAACTAAAAGTTGATTGATTAGTAAAATAACTTTCAGCTCCGTTCCTTTTCGAGGACGAAAAGATTTTAAGTGGGGGAGATTGTAACAACCCGGAAAATCAGGACCAATCTAAAATTTTTATTTTGGCAATTTTAATGGATTTTGAATATTTAAAATGATTTATTTTAAGTAATAACGACTAGAAATTTATTTTGAATAGAATTAGGACGTATAAATCTATTTAAATCGAAGTTAGAATATAAATATTTATTTTAATTATAAAAGGAATAGAAAATGGCGCGGCAGTTTGAAAATTCGATTTCAAATTTCAATTGAATGTACAGGATTCAAAATAAACCGGATTTTAGTGAAACCAGGAATATTTGAATCTTTTTGAAAATATATTTCCAACGAATGTGAATGATCTAGATTTCATAACGGGAATAAAAAGTTATGTCCAGTTGAAAATTCAGAATAGTCGCCATGGAATTTTATATAAATATAGCCCTTAAAAATAGCGATTTTGCAACGACCTCCGTTTTCGACGAGACCACTTTTGTTGGATCCAGAACGTCAAATTATTGCAAGATTCCAATTTTCATAATCTTTGGAATCAATATGTAAGCATGGCGGATTTAAACGTGTTTGGTAATTTCAATTTGAATTTAATCGACTGGAAAATGACCGTTTTTCAAACGGTCTCCAAATTTGACGAAATTAGTTTTTTAGGACCGTATGTCAAAACATAGCCAGATTTATTTTTCTGGAATTTTTGGAGTCGGTATGTGGCTTCGGTAAATTAAAATGTACGTTTAAATTAAACATATATTGATTTAAATTTTAATTTAAATGAAAACTGATCGTAACAGTCGAATTGGCTTGTAGGACATATCCCATTGTGTTCGGAATGGGTGTATTTAGCTAGGGGCGATAGTCGTTGGGTTTGATTTGGAGTTCGTAGCAATAAACTTGTATTTTTGAAAATAAATAAAATAAAATAAAAAAATATAAATTAGCCAATCAAAAATAAAATAAAACCCTAATTCTTTATTTTCAAAACCGCCGCCGCTCTCAGAAAATCGAAGGCGGTTTCTGCTCCAAACTTGTCCCTCTTCGATCTCCCTCCACGGTCCATATTTCACAATGGGTTCTAAGGGAAAATGGTTGAGCTCAATGAGGGCTTGCTTTTGAACGGCGGTGATCGTTCCCTGAAGACTGTGGTGGCAGAATTTGACGTTGAAAGGGCACAGCTTCGCACAGCTTTCTAGGGCGGCGGGGGATACCGAGTTCGCTGGCGGTGGGGCTGATAGGTGGCGTCGCGGCGGAGGTCAATGGGGCGGGATCTGATTTGGGTATAGCGCGACGATGGGTGACAAATTACAAACCCTAGGAGGCGGCGGTTTTCC
Source organism: Allium sativum (assembly GCA_030737875.1). Taxonomy (NCBI): domain Eukaryota; kingdom Viridiplantae; phylum Streptophyta; class Magnoliopsida; order Asparagales; family Amaryllidaceae; genus Allium; species Allium sativum. The sequence goes on along the minus strand of CM060927.1, from coordinate 125,761,038 downwards.
AGGAGTTCAACGAAGAAGAAGAGAAACGTGCAGCAACATTTTATTAAACGTTATTAAAGAGGGTAATTAAATTAATTAATTATAATTTAACTATTCGTTAATGTAAACAATGTGTTTAACACCATAACTTCTTCATACGAGGTCCAAATCACGTGAAACTGGATCCATTGTGATCGTGCGGATGAGAGCTTCACAACAAGACTTACCGGGCCAAATTTGGAGCTAGTCAGAATTTTAGGCAAATTCATACCCGTACGGTACCAAAATCATCAAATAAAAACCGGAGGAGTGGAAACCGACAGTGAGAACTCCTTCTCACTCTATTTATTTTCCAGTAAAATATATACTAGGATGCAGACGGTGCTTAGCAGCACCCGACACCATTTATTGTACAAACCATGATTGTTTGTTTGGATTGAATTGAATGTGTTTTGTTTATTGGATATATGAACTGTATAAAATATTCATGTATTGAATAAAATATCTGAATAATAAAAACATCATTTTTATTGGATATATGTACCGTATAAAATATTCATGTGTTGAATAAAATATTTGAATAATAAAAATATCATTTTTATCGGATATATGAACTGTATAAAATATTCATGTGTTGAATAAAATATTTAAATAATAAAAATATCATTTTTGTTGGATATATGAACTGTAGAAAATATTCATGTGTTGAATAAAATATTTAGACAATAGAAATATCGTTTTTATTGAATGCATGAACTATATAAAATAGTGATGCGTTGAAATAAATATTCATTTACTAATCCGACGGTTTGTTTATGTACACTCATTTGACTAATATTGATTGGGACGATATATTTTACACATCGCCCAACTGCACAAATAAAATCTGTGTGTGTTGATTTAAAACCCCACACAGGTATTGGGATGATATTGGACATACACTAATCCCAATATTTAGTTGTATGTCAATCGATGGGTTGACAGACTGTGATGAGCGTTAATTATTTATTTTTAACGCTTATACAGTTGTAAATTGCACTCTGGATGATGGTTGACTGTGTTTGATTATCGTTGTGAACTCGTGTGTATGAAAACCATATAAATAACATTATATGGTAATTGACTGTGTCTAATTCCAATTCAAAAAGAACGAATTGTTAGCCCACTTTGTGAACTGGGCAACACAAAGTCAAGATATGAAATATTGAAGAACTTGAAAAAACTCTGAAGCGGGTCGGATCGGAGCAGGATAGCGGTTCGGATAGGGTAAAGTCTGCTGTTCGAATCGGTGAACTAATACTCTTGGAATTAAAGAAGCACAACTATTCGGGTCGGAAGGGAATCTACTTCCAGTCGGATCGGAAAGCCACCCAATTGCTACAGAGATAGGTCGGAGCGGAGCGGAGCAGAATAAAGAGAAGAGAGAATTGTTTCCAAGTCAATCCGGGTCGGATCGGATATCCCGATCCGAACCCCTTGTACATGTCCCTCCGACCCGAACCCATTTTCCATATCATTCCCCTGCATAAGCGCCTGGATATCCGGATCGGCTATGACCTGTTCCTGCCTACAACGTCCATTACTCTGATGCGTTGTCAACATAGAAATCCATCCGAACCCGAGGCTGATGGGATGGATGACACGTGGCTCCGATCCGGATCGGGTTCTGAGCAAATTCACACCTATAAATACCCCGTCTGGAGACAAAGAAAAGGATCTTTTTTATGGCATTTTGAGAATTCAACCACCTTCATGAACTCCAGCACTCCCGGAGAATCCAAATCTTCTTTCATTATTTGTTTTAGTCAATTGAGTGATTATAAGTGAGTTGTGAGAGGAATCAAGTGAATATTTCATTGTATTTGCAACTGAATCATTGAATATAGTGAAAGACAAGTGGACGTAGGCATTTCTTCGCCGAACCACTATAAATCCTGTGTGTTCATTTATATTTTTGATCTCGTTTCATTTTTCTTTTAATCAATTTGGGTGTTAGAACCACTTTTTGGTCTAACATTTTGGTGCTTTCACTGAGAACTCATCTGAATTCTTTGTTTTCCGGGATTATCATTCTACTTTTTGGACCGTTGAGTTCAAAGAAGCTAATCCTTAAGTTTCAACGCCCTTGGATATTTGTCGAAGAATCATGGCCAAAGGAAAAGGCAAAGAAGTTCAATCTGGTCGAGGAAATGGAGCTGGCGAAGATTAGCAAAATGCGGTGGTAACAAGGTCTCGTGGGCAGAGTTCAGCAGCAGGACGAACCAACGCAGGAAATCCGAACCGCCTTCAGGGGGAGAGCTCCGATCCGATCCGGGTAGGAGATTCTGAAGCAGTGCATTCCCCCAACCTGAATCGACCTGAGCAGCTTGCCACGTACCGACCCGACCAGGCTCCCCAGCTCCGAACCGACCCGACCTCCTACCTCCGATCCGATCCGACACTTGGTGAGGTTGGAACTTCTACTCGAGTCCCCACAAATGCTCCGATTCCAGCCACCAGGTCAGTGATCAGGTCAATCCATCTGCGCCCATTACTCAAGGAGATTTCTCGCGCTTACTTGGCATGCTTGAGAGCACAAGGGAGGCTATGAAAGTCCACGAGCGCACTAATCTCATGATGCAGGAAAATATGAGGCTCATGAGTCGGGAGATTAGCGAACTCCGTCGACAGAGGACCCCATCACCGGTTCGTCACACCCCAGTGGATCAGTCTTCATCTTCCGAGGAAGAGCGGCCCCGTGAACGAAGGCCACTCGAACGACCTCAGAATGTGGAACAGCTGACATTCGGATCTTTGGGATCTCGTGAGGATATTGCACGAGCACTAGGAAACAATGACCCCACTCGGAGGCAAAGGCTCCAGTCCCCTCCTCCCGAGATCGACCGGGAGCGCAGGGAACAGAATAGAGAAGAAGCAGCTCGAAGAAGAAGGTCATCTCCTGAACAAGAGCCCAGAAGGAACTCGGATACTAGGGCCAGGGAACCTGAGCGGCCCCTAACTAATGCTGCTGTACAGGCAATGGTTCGCCAGATCATGTCCGAGAGCCGGAACTATACAAATGAAGATTATGGCATTGAGCGAAGCCATACTCCTTTCACCGACGATATCCTCGACTTCCAGTTTCCCCGGCTCTTTAACTTGCCACAGATGGACAAGTACAACGGAAGGACTGATCCGGGACAGCATTTGATGCGATACTCGTGGCTCATCAATGCTGCTGCCGCCCCTGATGAAGTGAAGTGCAAAGCATTCCCAATCTATTTAGAAGATGTGGCGCTGTTCTGGTTTACCCGACTTCCCCCTCGTTCGATTTCGAATTACAGGGAACTGAGCGAACTTTTTATGAATCAGTTCCGACTCCATGCCCGAAAGTCCAAAAGTGTTATTGAATTATCAAGAATCAAGCAGGCACCAGGAGAGTCTTTGAGGGCATATCTTGACCGTTTTAACCTAGCTGTGACTGAAGTTAGTTATCCTCATGAGCCCACTATTATGATGGCATTGAAAGAAGGAGTCGATCCTGAATCCGAGTTCGGGGACTACCTTTCTGGAAAGACACCCTCCACGAGAGAAATATTCTATGAAAAGGCCGATATTTATTTAAGACGAGAGGAAGCCAGGGCAAATCGGAAGAGAAAGTCTGAAGCGGCATCAAAAGAAAATGTTCAGAGTAACATCACCGTGAAGCAGTCTGGGGAAAGTTCCGGAAACAACAATGCTGGAAACAGGGGCAACAACAATAACCGTAATGCGAACGGTAACAGAAGAAACAGAAATAGAGGAAGTGATCCTAACAAAAGACCCCGATTCCAGACCTACGAGAATTATACACCATTGAACGACACCCTAGAGAATATTTACCTGGATACGTACAATGTTCTGCAGTACAAAAGACCGCCACCTCGTGATTCGACCGAGAAAGAAATGGCGACAGGGAAGTTTTGTTTGTTTCATGGAACTCATGGGCATTCAACCAATGAATGCCGGCATTTGAGAGATGTGATTGAGAAGCTATTGCGTGAAGGGAAGTTGGATGAGTACAAGGTTGCCCCGAGGGATAGGGGGCAAGGAGAGCAGGCTCCAAAACAGATTCTACCTGCTCCCAAGCCTACAGCGCAGCAGAAAGGTAAAGGAATTGTTATCAACTCCATAGTAGGCGGACCTCACCCGGCAATACGTAGTTTCAGATCAATGGATCAATATGTAAACGCTGCCAAGCACCTAGATGTGAATGAAGGAGATGATTTGGAAGATATCACCCCCATAAAACAAGAGAAGACCATGTTTGACGACGTGGTATTCGCAGCCGAGATAATACCGGGATCCAATTACCACAGATGATCCGTTGGTTATTACTACCACTATTGGGCCGGCTTTGGTTCATAAGGTATTAGTAGACAACGGAAGTTCCGTCAATATTTTGTTTAAAAAGTCATTTGATCAGATGAAGCTGGAATCTGAAGACTTGAAGCCATGTGAAGGATGGATCAGAGGCTTCAACGGGGCGTCAACAGCTCCCATGGGATACATAGAATTGCCCGTGACCTTGGGGCAAGGAGAACGCAGAAGAGTGCGGATGCTTCATTTCGTAGTATTGGACGTAGATTCGCCTTATAATGCATTTTTGGGGAGGCCTGCCCTTGCTGAATTCAGAGTTTGTATCGCCCCTTGGTGTTTATTACTTAAGTTCCCAACCGAAGCCGGAACTGGAGTAATGAGAGGGGATCAAGTTTCCGGACGGGCCTGCTATGTGGCCGAATTAAAGATGTTGATGAAAGGACTTAACGTCGAGAGTAAAGATGCCTCGTCTCCCTCAAAGGGGGGCTCGGCATAGCAATTAGAGAGATTGACCCCGAAGGAGTTGCCCAAAGGAACGCCTGAAGACCTGGATCCCAGAAAAGACGAGGAACCAGAGGCTAGGAATGCAACTCCTAATGAAGCGACAGTGGAAATTCCCATTGATGAAGCTGATCCGACAAAAGTTTTGAAGATTGGTTCTCAATTGGATCCACGTCGAGCCAAAGAACTAACGGACTTCTTGAAGGCAAACTTAGACGTGTTTGCCTGGACCCACACTGACATGTGTGGGATATCGCCATCCATTATAAGTCACAAATTGAATGTAAACCCGAAACATCCGCCTGTGAAGCAAAAGAGACGCATGCTGGGCCCAGAGAGGTCGGTTGCTCTCAAAGAGGAAGTGGAGAAGTTGAAGCAGAATGGATTTATTCGAGATTCGACATATCCCGACTGGATATCGAATCCCGTCTTGGTAAAGAAGCCGAATGGAAAGTAGCGGACTTGTATTGATTTTTCAGATTTGAACAAAGCCTGCCCTAAAGATAGTTTCCCACTTCCCAGAATTGACCAGCTTGTAGACTCGACAGCAGGTCATGAACTTCTCTCTTTCATGGATGCATATTCTGGGTACAACCAAATTCCTATGCACGTGCCAGACCAAGAACATACGAGCTTCATTACAAATTTGGGATTGTATTGTTATGTTGTAATGCCATTCGGATTGAAAAACGCTGGAGCCACTAATCAGCGCTTGGTGAACAGAATGTTTTATAATCAAATAGGAAAGACTATGGAAGTTTATGTGGATGATATGCTGGTCAAATCGAAACAGTCCTCCAGCCATACGCAAGACTTGGCGGAAATGTTTGGTATCCTACGAAAGTATCGGATGAAATTGAATCCTCTGAAATGCTCATTTGGAGTGGCATCGGGAAAGTTCCTAGGCTTCATTGTGAGCTCCCGAGGAATTGAAATCAATCCTAGCCAGATAGCAGCGATTAGAAATATTGAAGAGCCGAGGAGAATTAAAGACGTCCAAAGTCTTGCAGGGAAAGTAGCGGCGCTGAGTAGATTCATCTCCAAAGCAACAGACAAATGCGTTCCGTTTTTTGATTTGATTAAAAGAGGAAAGAAGAACTTCGAGTGGACTCCGGACTGTGTTGAGGCCTTTCGAAATTTATTGGAACTGCTAGAGAAACCGCCGATTTTATCAAAGCCCGTAGATCACGAAGAATTGTTTGTTTACTTGGCAGTCTCGGCTCACGCCGTTAGCACAGCCCTGGTTCGAGAAGAAGACAAAGTACAAAGGCCATTGTATTATGTAAGCAAGAAATTAGCAGCGGCAGAGCGCAACTACCCAAAGATTGAGAAGCTCGCTTACAGCCTCCTAATCGCATCCCGAAAACTTCGTCACTATTTCCAAGCTCATCCAATAACCATATACACCGACCAGCCCTTGAGGCAGGTGTTGCAGAGACCCGAAGTATCGGGAAGGTTGATCAAATGGAATATAGAATTAAGTCAGTTTGATTTGAATTTTCAACCACGAAAGTCGATCAGGGGGCAAGCTCTGGCAGACTTTATTGCGGAGTTCACCATTCCAGAGGAGGAAGTAATCGATGACAGAGTGGTTAAGTCAGAGGATGAGTTAAAGATAGATCCGTGGAAACTATACACAGATGGAGCCAAGAACGACCGAAGGTCCGGAGCTGGAATCGTCTTAGTCACTCCCGAAGGACGGTCGTTATATTACGCCCTGCGATTAGAATTTTCGGCGACTAACAATGACTCTGAATATGAAGCCCTGATTATCGGGCTGAAGCTTGCTAAAGACCTCGGAGTAAAAATGTTAGACATATTCCGTGACTCTAAAATTGTTGTTTGCCAAGTGCGAGAGGAATTTGTGGCTCGGGGACCTCGACTTATCGCCTACCTCAAGAAAGTGAGAGAGCTATTGAGTAGCTTGGAACGGTACAACATAACACATATCCCAAGAGCTGAAAACCAGAAGGCGGATAGGCTGGCAAAGCTGGCTAGTTCCGACAATCCAGAAGAGAATGAAATAATTCCAATTGAAACATTGGAATCGCCAAGCTTTGAGTCGATGGAGGTTGAGTTCGCTTTCGAAGCAGAACCGGAAAAGGAGTCGTGGATGGCCCCAATTAAGAACTTCCTTAAGAATGGGACACTCCCATCAAAGAAGAGTGAGAAAAGGGTTGTAGTTCGCAAGGCTACCAGATATGTCATGCAAGATGATACTCTTTATAGGCAAGGATTTTCTATGCCCCTGTTACGATGTATAGCACACGACGACATCAGGCGTGTACTAAGAGAAGTGCATGAAGGTGAGTGTGGAGATCATACAGGAGGTCAGACTTTGGCAAAAAAGATATTGCGATACGGATACTTCTGGCCCACAATTAACAAAGATGCAGCTGATTATTCACGACGCTGCGATAAGTGCCAGAGATTCGCCAAAATCCCCAGAGCACCGTCGACCCAACTTAAATCAATGGTGAGTCCTTGGCTATTTGCCACATGGGGAATTGATATCATTGGAGTTCTACCGATTGCTAAAGGAGGAGCGAAATATGCAATAGTGGCCGTGGACTATTTTACGAAATGGGTGGAAGCTGAGCCCTTGACCAAGATCACGGCAAGAAAGGTGATAAGTTTCGTGGTCAGAAATATTATATGCCGATTCGTGATCCCAAGGACGATTATAACTGACAACGGAACCCAATTCGATAGCACTGAATTCAGAAATTTCTGCCAGAAGTATAAGATTGACAAGCGATATACTGCAGTTGCCTATCCGCAGTCGAACGGGCAAGTAGAGGCAATAAACAAAGTAATAAAATCCATCCTCAAGAAACGGTTAGAGCGTGCAAAGGCAAAATGGGTTGATGAATTGCCCCTAGCTTTGTGGGCATATCGAACAACATTTAAGACGGCCACCGGCTACACCCCTTTCTCTCTCTCCTTTGGCTCAGAAGCAGTAATTCCAGTTGAACTGGAAGTTCCTTCCCACAGGGTGACATATTATGACCCGATGACGAATCGGGCGCTCTTAATTGAGTCTCTTGATGAAGTCGAAGAAAAAAGGGACGAAGCAGATTTGCGTGCGGCAAGACATCGACGTCAGATGGCACGCTATTACGACAAAAAAGTTCGCCTCCGGACTTTTGAACCAGGAGATTTGGTGCTAAAGAGAGTCTTTCCATCCCTTCCTCACCTTGGTCCAAAATGGGAAGGACCCTTTGTCATCCAACGGAAACTTGAAAAAGGAACCTTCAAGTTAACGACCGTAGATGGCGAAGAAGTCCCTAGAGCATGGAATGCCCAACACTTAATGCGATATTTGGATTAGAAATGCTGTACTTTTTGTTATTTTTCTTATGAACTCTGTAATAAGGCACGACTTGCCTTGGGAAAATCTGACGATATGAATAAAGGACTATAAAGTGGATGTAGGCTACGACTTAGCCGAACCACTATAAAAATATTGTGTGTTATTTACTTTTATGCATTACATATATACATTCATTAATTATTCTGTTGTGATTATGGAATACAGGATGATTCAAAACCTGAAAAGGTTGAAGACAGTTTAAACATAAGAAAAAGCACAGTGACTACTTGTGCGACAAGACATAAAAGAATGAGAAAACGACATTCTTAACTCTAACTCTCCAGAGAGAGAGAGAGTATAAAAGCGTCTCCGACTGAGCGCTGAAAAAGAAATTCTTCCCCTAACTCTAACTCTCCAGAGAGAGAGAGAGTATAAAAGCGTCTCCGACTGAGCGCTGAGAAAGAAATTCTTCCCCGCTGAAAGACCGGGGAATGAATAGATTGCTGAGCTCGAACTCTAACTCTCCAGAGAGAGAGAGAGTATAAAAGGAATGCCAGAAAAAATGACAGGCACTGACGACACAGGAAATGCTATCCCGTCAGAAAATCGGTAGCATTCAGATCGGTTGATTAAGCATTAATAATTTATTAGAATTAACTGGGGGCATATATGTATACACATATTTCCTCGCTCCGTGACTTCATTTCGTAACTATAGCAAGACATGCATATTTACATAAGTGCAGAACTACTGACAAACAGACATTGCAGAAAATGAATTATTTTTTATTTATTTACGAATGAATGAATTTGTACAGGAAAGTAGCTAAAAAGGAAGGTGCAAGAGCCGCTCTTGTAGCAGCAATTGTTGGTTCACCAAATGCTAAAACGACACAAGGCAATCCACTATTTAGATTTTGGGTGAACCTTGGACTTCTTGGCAGGTTTCTCCGCATCCTTTGCTTCTTTCTCAGCCTCTGTCAAGATTCGTTTAGATTTCTTCTTTCCTAAAGATGCGGTGCTGGAACCGGTTGACTTCTTCCCAGAGGGCGGAGCGCTGGAATCAAGAGAAGATTTTTTAGCGAGTTCCTTTGTAATAGATCTAGTTGAGAGCTTAACAACTAACCTTGATCCCGCATCTACAACCGCGAGGGGCTTGAGGGCTTCAGGGTCTAGTTCTTCGGCTTTCAATTGCAAACGTTTGTCTTGAACATCTTTCATTGCAGCCAAAGTAACATCATCAGCATTTTTTGACTCCCCGACTATTGCAACTTCTGGTTCCTCCTCATGACCTTCGTCACCGCCATCATCCTTTAAAGCTGCTATCATTTCTTCATCCTGGGGAGTGGCGGCCTTAGTCGGCACACTTCCTTCTCCCAAGTCTATAGGAGCAGCCTTATCCTCCCCTCCTTTTGCCTTTTCTGTAGGTTCTACCCCGGTGATGGCTCCTTGAGTCACATCTGTCTTTTCGGATGGCTCGATACCTACAGAATGAGAAGCAATAGTTATCAACTCAGGCGAAAATAATGGGTTTTTCATCGATTGCTCAATCATGTGGCGAAAGGTTGAAATAGCCTTGACAAATTGAGGAGAAAAGGTAGGGATACCTTCCGAAGACTTCTCAGTAGGGGTGACTACTACCTCTGATGCGGTCTCAGGAATAGGGGATAGCAGAGTTGTTCGGGGAATTCCCGGATTTTCAGGATCATACCCCTCTACTTCAGAAGTCGCAGGGGCAGAAGAAGAGGAACCAGCTTCGAGAGCATTCTTCTGTTTAGACTTCCGTCTCTCTTCTTCCATGGTCTCAGCAATGAGGCGGCGCCCTTCGTCTAGGCGCTCCGGTTCATCATCCCTCAAGTATTTTTCCATTACCTTATCCTCATCGATAGAATCGACTTTGAGCTCCTCTTTTTCCCACTCAACAATCTGATTCCATACTTGAACTAGAGTGGATGGGTAATCTTCGATCCAAGAAATGTTTCGGCGACGGATGATATGTGCGAAGAATTCAATCATTAATTCGCCAAAACCTTGAATATCAGCCTCCGCCTCAGATAATTGTTTGCGGGCTTCCTCCGCAGATTTGATAGCACACTCCACATTGCCCTCAGCCAGGGCAGCTCTGTTCTCTGCCTCCAATAGCTTAGAAGCTAAGTCAGCATTCTTCTTTTCTAATTCAGCACACCTCTTTGCTAACTCAGCATTTTTCCGTTCGAGGTCAGCATAAGCAAGGCGTGTCTTAGCAGCTTCTGACTTAGCCTCGTCAGCTTGCTTTTTTAACTCAGAACGCTCTTGAGTGTCAGATTCAAGCAAGTCATGATAACGTTTTTGCATGTCCTCAAATTGTTGTTTGAATTTAGACGCGTCCCTTTGAGCGACACCTAGCTGAGCTTGAGTGTCTTCCAAATCTTTTCCTAGAGCTTTTAAAGCCTTGGCATCCTCCTCCGCGGTCTTTTGCATTGAGTCGGTATTTGTGATTAGAGTGCGGATGATTCTGGAAAGGTTGCGTGAATATTTAAACATCTCAGAATACTGTTTTTCCACCGCATCTATCTTTGCTTTGGCCTCATCTGCCCACTTAGAAGAAATAGGTTCGAGGCCAGGTAAAAAAGTCAAAGTTTCGAAGTAGTGTTCGGGAAATTGCTCCTTCAAATATGCCCGCTTTATTTCAGTTCCCGCATCTAGTGGGGGAGGAGCGGGGATTGTCAATTCGGTGTCCCTTTGTGAGGAGGATTCGGTAGTTTCTTTGTCTGTCCTAGGTCGTTTAGTAGCAGGGACCTTGTGCTTACTTCGAGACCCGGTTTCTTTTGGAGGACTTTTCTCTCTACTGCGCTTTTCATGGGAAGAAGTGGAGTCTTTAGATTGTGCTCTGTCCTCTTCCCTACGGCTTTGATAACCTTTGTATTTCTCTTGTTCCGGCCTAACGGGTGAGCGAGAACGTGAGGGTCGAGAACGATAGGGATCATAAGGCCTTCTCTCATCCCTACCACGATCATCACGGCGATCATACTCGATATCCTGAGGAGGATTGGACATGCTGCGGCGAAGCTTCCTGATATCACAGTAGGATCGAGACATCGTACCTGCACAATAAGACAAACGAAATTTAGAATTAATGGATCCACGGAGAAAGAGGTGCAATGAATGCTAATGCTGTTGTATAAAGTGTGTCCTAAGTGGTGTGTTTCCCCCCCAAACAACCCGAGTCTGGAGCTAGACTAGTACGGGCAGGCTCTTTAGCCTTAGCAGGAGTGGTCTCTTCAGAAGAGGTGAAGACTAAAGGATCCTTCCTGAAATCCTCTGAAGTGTATATAGTTTCAGGTAAGGGAAGATCTCCCAAACCCTGAAATATTTGGTCATCAGTGCTAGGGACATCCCCCTCGGAAGCATTAAGTGGCGAATCTTGGGAGGATGTTGACTTTTCCGAAGATGTAGCCTCCTCGGGGGCAATATATCCTTCACGATGCTTTTCGGCCAGGTTAGCCAATTCGTCATCCTGAGTAGAAGATGGAGAAGGTGAAGTTTGAAGAGGCACTGTAGGAACTCCTGAGCCTTCTCCTATCTCTGGGACTACCTCCACTGGAGGAATATATGCGTATGGAGCCGTCCCATGACCAATGTTACGAAAAACGGATAACAGCCCATGAAAGTGAAGATATTCGTCTTTAAGGACTTCATCGATAGTCAAGAATTTTTGATCGCCATTAAGAAGTTGGTGCATCCGGTCAAAGAACACCTGATCTGATATTTGTTTTGGATTGTCGACTGCAAACAAAAAGGAAGACAAGTTAAGGTGATGATTCAAGTGTATAGAGCCCGGGTTTAGAAAATCAGTGCTTTACTTGATTTTGTCCACCTCTTGGCGCATCCAGGCTGTCGCTTCACGTAGAACCATTTTAGTCTGGAATCTCCAGCTTTACTGCTGAATGGTGCTGAGATTATCTTCCTTTTTGGAACTGACTTGAAGTAGCAGAAAGATGGAGTCTCTCGAGTCCGATGCTTGAAATTATAGAAGAAGTGAACGTCATCGAATGTGAGCTCTATGCCTAAGATTTCACGATATGCTATGTACAAAGTGTGCAAGTAGGCATACGAATTGGGATGCAGCTGCATGGGGGCAATCCGCATTTGTCTTAAGAAGTCAACGATGAAGGGAGAGAATGGAGGAATAGCGCCGACCATGCACATCAATCGAGTGACCGCCATATATCCTTCTGGAGGGTTGGCGGGACGGTCAGAGCTTGAAGGCACTAGAGTGTCCCTTTTCATTATCCCGTACTTTAAGCAAATTCGGATAAGTCGATCGTTGTCGATTGTTGATTCAACGGAATCTGGAGGTGATTCCAATATAACGGCCGATTCAAATTCATCGGGGGCTCAATCGTCACCAATCCCTCCTTCCTCCTCAAAACCCAGAGAAACTTCATTTTCTGAAGACACCTCGTTGCTTTCCCGATTTCCAACCCTGTAGTCTGGACCCTCATTGTTCCATTCTGGATCTGACGGAGAAGATATGTCCTCAAGAGTGATTTTGTTAGAGGCTTCCGGGGCTTCTTTCCTCTCAGCTAGTCTGGAAGAACGTCTGGGTCTCATGGTCATAGAACTATTGAAGAAGCAATAGCACAAATTAGAGCAAATTAGCCCGTATCCCCCCGTGCGTGTGTGCAAACTAAAGTGTGAATAGTGTATACGGAAAGTGCAAAGTAAATGTTTAAAAGTGCGACGAAAAAGTTTGGCAAGATATAAAGAGTTGAAGTAATTCTTGATGTCCAGTTACGTTCGCAAGGCACTATCCTAACTGTCCATAAGATTGAAGATTATGCCGAAGTTTGATTGGGCCAGTTAGACGAGTTTTTATGCGTTAAGATAGACTGTGCTTCGGTTTGGTTCGGATTCATTCATTGGGATCGGATCGGGGGCGTGACCTTAGGCTTGGAAATCTTATTGAAGCTCAGAAATTGAAGTCGGATCGGATCGAAGGCAGAGTCCCCTAACGGTTCGGATCGGATCATGTAGTTATATTTCTCTTCCATCGTTTTGCGATCCGATCCGATCCGGTTAGGGAGGCTCCTTCCCTCCTGTCTTAAATGCCTGCTCCGATCCGATCCGATCTCCTAGATTTCGTTTCTTTTTTCTTTCTTCGCTCGCTCCGACCCGATCCGACCTCTTGAATATCTTTCCTTCTTCCTTTGTTTTTCACCTTCCATATCCTTCCGAACCGAACCGATTCTCCATCGTCTTCTTCTTCTCCTTCACCCTCTTTCTTCCCTATCCAATTCCGAGGCCAATATCGTGCTATTCACCCAAATCGAAGCCAAGTGGTTTTACGATGGTGCACTTAACGACGAGTTATAGTCTCCTCCATTCCAATCTTGAGACGACGACGAGGGAGGGTCACAGCGGCAAGTTCATCAGAATTCCATGATAAAATCATCATAGTCGCCTACGAATTCGAGTCGGAAATAATTAAAAAAGGAATCGATCGAAGTTTTATAACCTACCAGTATGATTACTTCGAGAATTAAGAAGAATTTTGAAGGTTAACGAATTAAGTTTTCCTTGTTTTTGCAGAGCTCAAGCGGTGAAAAAGTAAAAGTGAATGAAGGAAGGAGGCAGTGTTTATATAGAAGAAGAATGTGACCATTCGTCTCCCCGTTCGGATCGGAAGCCCAATAGAAGAACCCCCGTTCGGATCGGATCGACAGCCCAAAAGCGAAGCTTGGCCCAACACTCCAGCAGAAGATAGAGAGAAGAGGGGGTCTGTCCGGATCGGATTCCGAACCGAACCGAATTCTTTAGCTCAGTAGCAAACTGAATTGAAATTTGAAGAAAAATATAAAAACGCCAGGAAAATCGAAAGGGAAATTACCTCGAAGAGCGCTATGCATTGATGGTCAAAGCATGCTCCGTCTCCAACAGAAGCATCCTTTGAGGGGGCAAAATGTTAGCCCACTTTGTGAACTGGGCAACACAAAGTCAAGATATGAAATATTGAAGAACTTGAAAAAACTCTGAAGCGGGTCGGATCGGAGCAGGATAGCGGTTCGGATAGGGTAAAGTCTGCTGTTCGAATCGGTGAACTGATACTCTTGGAATTAAAGAAGCACAGCTATTCGGGTCGGAGGGGAATCTACTTCCAGTCGGATCGGAAAGCCACCCAATTGCTACAGAGATAGGTCGGAGCGGAGCAGAATAAAGAGAAGAGAGAATTGTTTCCAAGTCAATCCGGGTCGGATCGGATATCCCGATCCGAACCCCTTGTACATGTCCCTCCGACCCGAACCCATTTTCCATATCATTCCCCTACATAAGCGCCTGGAAATCCGGATCGGCTGTGACCAGTTCCTGCCTACAACTTCCATTACTCTGTTGCGTTGTCAACATAGAAATCCATCTGACCCCGAGGCTGATGGGATGGATGACACGTGGCTCCTATCCGGATCGGGTTCTGAGCAAATTCACACTTATAAATACCCCGTCTGGAGACAAAGAAAAGGATCTTTTTTCTGGAATTTTGAGAATTCAACCACCTTCATAATCCGAACTCCAGCACTCCCGGAGAATCCAAATCTTCTTTCATTATTTGTTTTAGTCAATTGAGTGATTATAACTGAGTTGTTAGAGGAATCAAGTGAATATTTCATTGTATTTGCAACTGAATCATTGAATATAGTGAAAGACAAGTGGACGTAGGCATTTCTTCGCCGAACCACTATAAATCCTGTGTGTTCATTTATATTTTTGATCTCGTTTCATTTTTCTTTTAATCAATTTGGGTGTTAGAACCACTTTTTGGTCTAACACGAATATTTTAAAATAACGAATATTTTAAAATAATATTCAGTAAAGGATTAAAATCTGGTTTTGATGTCCGATTTTGGATGGACACGAAAATATTGAAATGTATGGAGCCGTGTTGTTTAGTTATGCGCCATTTTGACGCGAACGATATTTATATCGATTTTATTCATTTTTATAATGAATATCGAAAAGGAAATGATTTCAAAATCTGAAATTTTGAAAATATTATCATTTATATACAATAATGATATGGAATATTCAATTTTTATTTAAAATTGAAAATGAAGTTAGAATCATTTTTAAAACGAATTTAAAACGATTTATAAAAATACGTTTTGAATGGAAATCGATGAAATACATATAATATATATATTTAATGGCCAATCACTGACAGGGAATGCACTAGCCTAATTACAAGCATTAGAGACAAATTGTATGGCTGGAGTTCAAGACTGTTATCATTTGCTGGAAGAATAGAACTGGTGCACACAGTGGTTCATGCAAAGGTCAATTTCTGACTGCAAACATTTCAACTACCAGATGCATCAATAGAGAAGACAGAGAAGGTGTGTGCTGACTTTATATGGCGTGGTGGACTACACAAGATAAAATTCGAAGAGCTGTGCAGGCCTAAGGATGAAGGAGGTGTGGGTCTCAGAAATATTAAAACTATGAGAGATGTCATCACTTTAAAACAAGCATGGAAAATTATCAATAATTTGGGATTATGGGCCAGGTGGATGAATAAGAGATATTGTAGAGATAACTTCTGGGTAATGAAAGAATACAATAATTCTTCTACCACTTGGAAAGTTATATTAAGGGTCAGAAGCATTTTAGCCAAACATTGCAGAAGAGAGATTGCCAATGGGAATGAAACAAATTTATGGAAGGATCCTTGGATAAATGGGAAGTCACTAATTGATACTCATGGGTGGGACACATATTCAGCTTATGGATGTCCAAATGAGCCAGTAAACACTATCATTAATAACAACCACTGGAATGTGAACATTGCTTGCAACACAGAACATAAGAGGGTTATAGAAAGTATGGAAATACATGCAGACAGACAGTATGATATATGGACATGGATGGGTAATGAGTTTACAGTGAAGCAAACATGGGATGACATCAGAAACAAACTGGTAAAGAGAAATTGGAGCAAAATTATCTGGTGCAAAAGAAATGTACCCAAAATGGCATGCTGTGCCTATAAGGCTGTCTTGGGGAGACTACCAACAAAAGACAGATTACGTAAATGGAATATACTGAATGAATCTACTTGTGTTCTTTGCAAATCTACTGAAGAAACACATAGTCACTTGTTTTTTGAGTGCAAGTTCACTAAGAAATTATGGAAAACGTGTGTGTGCGACAATGAATCTTACTACAGATGAAACGAAATTACATGAAATTATCATAAACCTTGAAGTGCTCAGGCAGGGCGTAGGTGAGATAACCAAAGTGAAGAGTGTCACTCTTACAGTTGCTATATGGAGTGCATGGAAGGAGAGGAACAACCGCATCCATCAAAACCAAGAGAAGTCAGTAGAGCTCGTTGGCAAGCTTGCAATTAAAGAACTAAAATTGACATTACAAAGGAAGGGAGGAGAACTCACCACACGAAGGGGACTTGCAGAAGCCGGAAAGGGAGACGAGGATCAGACGCCGCCACTGGATCAGCGCTGAGAAACAAGCACGAGTTACTTCATGTTCCAGCCGCCATAGAACTGAGTTTTGAATATAAGGGTTTAGGAGAAGTAGACTGAACTGGTGGAATTTACTTTTGTAATATTCTCGAGTGTTCAGTATAAAGTTAATGTATATCGGTTAGCATATGTCTAGCCAGATCATTATAACAAGGCCTTGGGCCTATGTTTTCGTTTTGGGTTGTAATGCCCAGAAATAAAAGATTAAACCCATTTCCAAAATATATATTTAATGGCCTGAATAGAACACGCCGCGCTGCGACAGTTCGCGAATTTCGACCACTGACTTCGAATGGACATTACGGGAGATCCGACCATCGCATTCTCTTAAAACCGGAACCGTTGGGTTCGTATCGAAAAGAGCTTCCTAACGAATATAAGAGATTTGAAATCTAACGGTTGGATTTGGAATTATGTCCAAATCAAATTTGGAAAAGGTCATTGTAAGTGCGGTTCGATGACCGTTTATGGAAATCGACTGTACGGGCCTTGATAAAATTATTAAAAATATTAATAATTTGTGTAAAATCATAATAAATGATTTGGAAAGAATTGGGATGAAAAATTCCGTATTTGAAATGATAAAAATATATTTTTATCGATATGAACTAGTTATGAACTAGAATTATAATCCAATATTTTAAATAAATAAATTGGATTTGAAATGGTTTTAAAAATAACCAGAATTTCCAATATATGAATTGGAATGGATTTGAATCGAAATTATCTTCGGAATATTTCAATATTGGATTCCGTGATTATACGGATATTGATACGGGAATTTGGAAGATATGTATATCATTATTCCTAATACGATATCTGTTAATTTCAGAGTTTGATATTGAATATCAGCCGATATAATTTCTATTCAGAGCCGTATGTTTAATAGCAAATGAGATTTTGGGTTTGTCGTGAATGGTGTCTTCATTAACACTGTTCTTAAACCCAGCTGAGGAAAGAATAAATCTTTTAATTAAGATTTAGTGAAGTTTTCCAATTAATTAAGATTTAATTGGAATTGAATAAAAGAATTGGATTTTGGGTTTGTCGTGAATGGTGTCTTAAATAACATTGTTCTTAAACCCCGTGTGGGAAGAATAAATCTTTTAATTAAGATTATTAGTGTTTCCTGTAACACCCCACTCCCGCTATGATCACTCGCTAAGGGAATGCCATAACATCGGTGGAGTATTTTAAGTGAATATAGAACAGAGAAATTACAGCAAGACAGATATAAGTAATACTTGAAAATTTAAAACATCATTTCATTGCAGCGGAAAGTAAAACATGTTTGGTTACATCACAAAACCATAATAAGAGTCAAGTACAAAATATCCACCCTGATAAATAAAAATACATAATCCCAATACAGGAACTGATAGCCATAAAAGAAAAGGGTAAGCTGAGCTCTACATCTAGGGTCCAAGCTCCAAGAGAGAAATAAAAGCAGCCTGATCAAAGCCCACTCGTGCTGGGCCCACTCTGAGAACCTGAGGGTTGGGAAAAAGATAAAAACAACGGGGTCAGACATAAGTCTGAGCGAGTCCTATAACTTTAACAATGCAATCATTAAAGTAATTAGGGTATGATATAACTTGGTACGGTGTGACTGGGGATAAATGACTACACTCAGTAGCCAATCAGACTTAGAATGAACTAAGATAATGATAAAGACGCATTTACCCACCCAAGGATAATTACTACACTGCACCACACCAGTCATTCCTACTTAAAGGTTGATCCCTCCCAAGGACTTAGAAAATTTACCCAGTAGTTTCGTGTACCCCTAGCTGACTACATAGGTGCCGTCTGCCCCTATCTCCACTAGGTGTACCCACTACTCCCAAGCGATCGGCTCCCTACCGTAGATACCCGTGCTGGCCCCACAATGGGGTGTATCACTCCCCAAAGTGGCAACCCGATACAACAAATGGTGCACGGCTTATATCTACACGATGCAACAACGTCTTACCTACCAGCCCGGGTCCACACACGCATATGAAACCCGTTGGACTCGCATTGCCACCGCTACCCCGTTTTGGCCTCTTATAGTCAAGCCCAATATGCGTGTCCCGTCCTCGACTTGAGTCGAGCCCACTAAGATACGTTTGGGATATTGGTTGAGATGGGCCCTCACAAGCTACCCACCTAAGCTTGTCATTTCTAGTGTATACCACTTAACCCTTTAATCATGTTTTAATTACATGTTCCTCTTTGGTTAAGTATTCTAATCGTATTTTCTATTGCCACCCAAGGCAACCACTAGATTTCCACATGCCACCCAAGGCACCCACTTAACCCATCATGTCCCTCTACATGCTAATATGGTTAAGTGTTTCTTAATTAATTAATTAAGATCATGACCTCATAAAGACCTCTCACATTAGACCACCTTTTATGACTGCTGGATATGCCGGTTGGGTCCGGGCAGACTTCCGTCATAACAAGGGTCTAACCTCGTGTCTTTACTTTAATCACGTATTTAATTTATGACTAAGACCTCTCACATTGGGCCAATCATTTGTAGCTGCTGGATTTGCCGGTCGGTTCCCGGCAGACTTCCGCTACAAAAGGGTCCAACCTCGTGTCTTAGTTGATTAATTACACCTAATTAATCACCCCCATAATTTGTATTAATTATCCCTAATTAATTACACATTTTTAAGAATATGGGTAGACCTAACTCAATAGGTAAATTCCCAATTCCATAGTATGGGTAGACCTAACTTAATAGGTAAATTCCCAACTCCATAATATGGGTGGACCTAACTAAATAGGTAAATTCCCAATTATGTCCATTCATTTTATGTTATGCTTAAGCATACCAACTTTACACATTTCTATTAACATGCATATTAACCCCATCGTTTCCCATGTAATTCGCTCTCATGACATGGCATATAAATGGGAAGATTCATCATAAATGTAATGGGTTCAACTTAGCACAACATTGGCATTTACATGGGTTTAAAAGGTGTCAACTTGCATCATAACATTAAACCCCACTAGCACCAATCATTAACCCAAACTTGCATATGAACTTGCATATAAACTTGCATATGAACTTGCATAACATGTCATACATAGAGGCAAACTTGCATATGTTATGCATATCATAAAAAGAGACAAACTTGCATATGAACTTGCATATAAACTTGCATATGAACTTGCATAACATGTCATATCATAAAGGCAAACTTGCATATGTTATGCATATCATAAAAAGAGACAAACTTGCATATGAACTTGCATATAAACTTGCATATGAACTTGCATAACATGTCATACATAGAGGCAAACTTGCATATGTTATGCATATCATAAAAAGAGACAAACTTGCATATGAACTTGCAAATAAACTTGCATATGAACTTGCATAACATGTCATATCATAAAAAGAGACAAACTTGCATACGAACTTATAACATATGACAACCACAACATGCATAGATCCTCATTTACATCCATAGCCTCCTAATATCGTATCCTAATTAGTTTAGCAATTGCTTGCTAAAGGCATAGGAACTCACAAATAACTAATTAGCACTCCAATGAGGAAGCTTAAGTTGCTAGAGTGGATTAGAACTTGCTTAGAGTTGATTTGAGATGCTAACTTCCTCTCAACTTTGGTGGAGGCTCCTTCTAGTTTTAATTTGACGGCATGAGGCCCTTGAATCTATTTTTAGTATGAATTAGGGTAGGCTTAGGGTGTATTTATAGATTAGGCAAGTGTTTTAGGCCATTAGATTAACCCTAAATTAGATTAGGACCATCAGATCCCGGAAGCTTCCAGAAAATAGCCCAAAGCACAGCCAAACCCTAAAATGGTGCACCAGGTTAAACTGGCCGAGCACCCCCTGTCGACACCCAAGTCGACAGGGCTGTCGACTTGGTCCTAGCCAAGTCGACTGCCCAGTCGACAGGGCTGTCGACTTGGTCCTAGCCAAGTCGACTGCCCAGTCGACAGGGCTGTCGACTTGGGTAGCTAGGCGGGAATTTCCCCCCCTGCGCCCAATGACCCCAATTTCGAAATTTGAACCTGAATTTTAAATCTGTATTTAACTTTGAATTTTCTGCAAACTTCATTGGGCCATAACTGGGCCATACGGACTCCGATTTACAAAATTTCGGACTCTATTTCGCGTATTTTTCCGAGACGAACGCAATGACGCAGACCGTTTCCCCCAATTCTCACATTTGAGATTATTTATTCTGCTATTAGTGAATTTTAGCATTAACCGAAATTCGGGGTGTTACATTCTCCCCTCCTTAAATGATTTCGTCCCCGAAATCTCTAAGCTAAGGAGAATGCATATCCTACCATCCAAACGACCATCTACTCAATCCATCAAACACGGGCATCCATTGTCCTTAAAACAATTTCTAATGATGTATGAGCATATGCAAAAAGTGTGTGTATATGTTCCCTATCTAATGTATGAACATATGCAAACCATGATAGTGCCATGCATCCATTATGTATGCGAGAGAACCCTATCGACACATACAATATCTACATGAGTGCACAATCATTCACCAAAATGCATCATCCATATGATAACACAATCATTATACATCCATAAATATAGCTACCTTAACACAATTATATGCAATATGCAATATGAAGTGACTGAGCCGATCTAGTGCCTAGAGTGTGTGTATATGCATCCACGAGCAACCACTAGCAAACACTTGCATCCACATGCATCCATCAACCATAACATGTCTCAAACACATGTTTCAACCATAGGTTTACCCTATCTAAAGGTCAAAAGTACTAACGAGAGGATATATTAAAGATAAGATAAGTACTAGACAAACGATAAAGGAGAAGTTAAAAGACATACCTTCAAAAAGGAATGGGTACAATGAACGCATCTTCGCTTCCGTCTCCCAAGTAGCGTTGCCCTCATCTTCTCCCCATTGTACTTTGACTAGTTGAACCTCTCGATTCCTCAATTTCCTAGTCTCTGACCCAAGGATGCGAGTAGGGGCTCGTCAAATAGTCGCATCACGCTCTACTTCCACTTCTCTAAGCAAGCTCGGCTCTACCACCTCTGCGGTCTCATGTAGGCACTTCCTCAAATGTGACACATGGAATACATCATGTACACCACTAAGTCTGTCGGGCAACTCCACTCTATATGCCATCCGTCCAATCCTTTCCTTAATAGGAAACGGCCCTACGAACCTTGGTGCTAACTTCCCAACAGATCCAAAGCGAACCACATTTCGTAACGGAGACACTTTGACAAAGACCATGTCCCCAACTTCAAACTCAAGATCCGTCCTCCTCTTGTCCGCATAAGATTTTTGCCTATCCTGCGCTGCTTTCATTCTTCTTCGAATCAAGTCAATCTTCTCAGAAGTCTCCCTAACCATATCAGGCCCAAGTAAGATCTTATCCGTAGATTCCCACCAACATGTAGGTGATCGACAAGGCCTTCCATAAAGAGCTTCAAAAGGAGCCATACAAATACTGGACTGAAAGCTATTATTATATGCGAACTCCACCAATGGAAGATGCTCTTCCCATGTACCTCCAAAATCTAAGATACAAAGCCTCAAAAGGTCTTCTAGGACACGATTCACCCTCTCAGTCTGGCCGTCCGTCTGAGGATGATATGCGGTGCTCAGACATAATTGAGTCCCCACTGCTTCTTGCAAACTTTTCCAGAACTCGCTAGTGAAGATAGGATCTCGATCACTCACTATGCTAGAGGGTAACCCATGCAATCGAACTATCTCTCGAAGATATACTGAAGCTAGCCATGGAGCAGTCCTCTTGCTCTTCACATGTATGAAATGGGCGCTTTTAGTAAGTCTGTCTACCACCACCCAAATTCCCGTATTACCCTTTCTCGATCTGGGTAACCCGTCAATAAAATCCATTGAGACGCTATCCCACTTCCATTGCGGAACTTCCAATGGGTGAAGCAACCCACCTGGTTTCTTTTGCTCCGCTTTCACCTGTTGGCACACCAAGCATCGAGCGACATACTCGGCCACATCTTTCTTTATACCGGCCCAGAAGAAAACCCGCTTCATGTCTTGGTACATCTTGTCCCCACCGGGATGAATGGTCATCCTAGAACGGTGTGCATCATCAAGAATAGCCTTCCTCAAACCCTTGTCTTGCGGTACACAAAGTCTACCGTCTCTACGCAAGCACCCCCTATCGTCTAGGGTGTACCTACTCAAATGGCTGGACCACTCCCCTCTTATGAGCTTCCCTACCAACTCAACCAACTGTGGGTCGTCCCTCTATGCTTCTCCAATCCGCCCCAAAAGAGTAGGTCTGACCTCCAAGGATGCTAGCAAACCGGGTATATAATCAATGGAAGGTCTGAAATCAAACATCGAGATAAATTCCAAGCTTCGTTGTTCCACGAACAATGGACTCAAGGACAACCTTTTTCTGCTCAAGGCGTCCGCCACCACGTTACCCTTGCCAGGGGTATACGCTATCTCGAAATCATAGGATGCTAAGAACTCCATCCACCTTTGCTGTCTCAAATTCAAATCCTTCTGAGAAAACAAGTACTTCAATGATTTGTGGTCAGTGAACAATTCGAATCTCTCACCAAGAAGATAATGGCGCCAAATCTTAAGCGCAAAAACAATAGCGGCCAACTCTAAATCATGGGTAGGGTAATTTTTCTCATGCACTCTCAACTGCCTTCCACCATAGGCTATTACCCTTCCCTCTTGCATTAAGACTGCGCCTAGTCCTGTTCCACAAGCATCGGTGTAAACAACAAATGGCTTACTCCCATCTGGCAGCACTAAAACTGGAGCGGTGGTTAAAGCTCTCTTTAACCGTCGGAACGCATCATCACAATCTACGTCCCATGTGAAAACAAGATTCTTCTTCGTTAAGCGGGTTAATGGGGCTGATATCTTCGCAAAGTCTTTGATAAACTTCCTATAGTGACCCGCCAACCCCAAGAAACTTCTTACTTCGGTAGCATTTCTAGGAACCTTCCAATCTTGGATGGACACTACCTTCGCGGGATCCACAGTTATTCCTTCCTTAGAGACCACGTGCCCCAAGAACCGCACTTCCTTCCTCCAGAAGTGACATTTAGAGAATTTACCCTTAAGGCTATGTGCTCGAAGAGTCTCCAACACTTCCCAAAGATGTAGGGCATGCTCTTCTTCACTCTTAGAAAATACTAAGATATCATCCACAAAGACCACCACGAACTTATTAAGGAACTCCCTGAACACCCTACTCATCAAATCAACAAAGTATGCAGGGGCGTTTGTCAACCCAAATGGCATCACCAGCCACTCATAGAAACCATCCGGAGTCCTAAAGGCAGTCTTGTCTATGCTATCCTCAGCCACCCTCAACTGATGAAACCCCGTGGCTAAGTCCAACTGAGAAAATACTGAAGCGCCAACCAATTGATCGAAAAGATCATCAATCCTCGGCAATGGGTGTATATTCTTCTTTGTGAGCTTGTTGAGTTCTCTATAGTCTACACAAAGTCTGAGGGACCCATCCACCTTCGTAGCAAAAACTACTGGAGCACCCCACTCCGATATACTTCGTCTTATGAACCCCTTCTCAAGCAACTCCCCTACTTGCTTATGGAGTTCCCTCCTCTCACGAGGAGCCATGTGGCGCACTGGTAAAGATACAGGTTTAGCATTATCCACCAGATATATTCGGAAGTCAATCTCCCGCTTCGGAGGTAAGCCCTTCACCTCCTCAAACACATCCGAGTATTCCCGGACCACTCTAACAGATTGCAAACTCTCAACCGAAGCGTCAAGCGATTCAAGATAACTTAGCATAACAGAATCCATGGGATTACAAGAGATCTCGAGAGTGTTACCCAAGCGGGTCATGAGCCTAACAACTCTCCTTTCGCAATCAAGAACGGCACCATTAATGGATAACCAGTCCATGCCCAAAATCAACCCATAGCCCGTGAAGCCCAAAACAAAAGCATCACATCTAAACTCAATGCTAAGTATAGAAATCTTCAAACCCAAACATATCATGGACAAATAAGTGGAGCCCCCAATTGGGTTTGAAACAACCAAGGGATCATCTACTAGACTGGTGTCTAAGTGCAGTGACTCAACTAATGATGATGAGATAAACGAATGCGATGCGCCAGAATCGAACAATGTACGGACATGATGATCAAATAGAAAAACCAGACTTTCAACAGAAATAGTTCTACCTCTTTCCTGAATCGGTGGAACCGCGAGAGCCTGTACTTGCCCCCTAGCCTGACCCGGTGCCATAAGAGCTTGCACCTGTCCTCCTGAGGTAGATCCCGTCCTTTGCCCCTTCTTAGGGCAATTCTTCTCTAGATGCCCTGCTTCGCCACAGTGATAGCAGCCAGTCTTCTTCTTCTTTCGACAATCTTTGCTTATGTGGCCTGGTATCCCGCAATTGAAGCACTTCTTCTTCCCCTTGCCACCGTTGCCTTTCCCACCTTTGTTTTGTTGTTGTTGCTGAGGTCTCTTTTGATCTCCCTTCTTCTCGGGTGCCTTATTAGCATTGGGACCCTTCTCTTCTTCATGCATGAGTGCCATGTCAACTAGCTTCTCAAAGGTGGCCCCCATAGGGATATGAGTCATAGCCAATCCATGCATCGGTTCATTCAAGCCTTTCACGAACCTCAAAGCCTTCTTCTCCGGTGTATTCACCATGTCTAGGCCAAACCTTGCCAATTGGTTACATCACAAAGCCTTCTTCTCTAGAGTCAAGAATCTTTCCATATACAAGTTTTCCTCCGCCCTTGAGAGAAACTTTGCCACAAATCTTTGCCTAAAATCCGCCCAAGAGTCAACGGGGCGTTCTCCATTAGTGACCTCCCACCAGAATGAGGCCTCTCCCTTCATTAACCAAGCAGCTAACTTGACTTTCTTTCCTTCTTCCATCTCAAAGATATCTATCAACTCTTCCACCTCCTTAAGCCAATCTCTAGCCTCCACAAAATTTTCTGATCCTTGAAAAGGTTTCCCTCCCATAGCTTTAAATTCCTTGCAAGTCTTAGCAAAAGTATCCGTGTGAGGAGGAGGAGGAGGAGGAAGATCGGGTGCTACGGTTGGTGGAGGAACATTTGCTGGACCCGCAGTGGTGGCCCTAGACTCCATCAATCTCCTATACCATACTGGTATCGTCACACCCTCCGGAAAGTTAAGATCCTCAGCCATGCTGAAACGAAAAAGGAAAGATTCAAAACGGAGAATTCGAAAGATAAAGATATGGCTATTGGGGATTATGCTTTTCTTTCAAAAACTTTTCTCTTTACAGACATGTTTTTGAAAATATCTCTTCCAAAAATGTTTTTAGAAAAATAGTTTTCTAAAAAATTTATCTGTTCCGATAACCTTTGCTCTGATACCACGTGTAACACCCCACTCCCGCTATGATCACTCGCTAAGGGAATGCCATAACATCGGTGGAGTATTTTAAGTGAATATAGAACAGAGAAATTACAGCAAGACAGATATAAGTAATACTTGAAAATTTAAAACATCATTTCATTGCAGCGGAAAGTAAAACATGTTTGGTTACATCACAAAACCATAATAAGAGTCAAGTACAAAATATCCATCCAGATAAATAAAAATACATAATCCCAATACAGGAACTGATAGCCATAAAATTAAAGGGTAAGCTGAGCTCTACATCTAGGGTCCAAGCTCCAAGAGAGAAATAAAAGCAGCCTGATCAAAGCCCACTCGTGCTGGGCCCACTCTGAGAACCTGAGGGTTGGGAAAAAGATAAAAACAACGGGGTCAGACATAAGTCTGAGCGAGTCCTATAACTTTAACAATGCAATCATTAAAGTAATTAGGGTATGATATAACTTGGTACGGTGTGACTGGGGATAAATGACTACACTCAGTAGCCAATCAGACTTAGAATGAACTAAGATAACGATAAAGACGCATTTACCCACCCAAGGATAATTACTACACTGCACAACACCAGTCATTCCTACTTAAAGGTTGATCCCTCCCAAGGACTTAGAAAATTTACCCAGTAGTTTCGTGTACCCCTAGCTGACTACATAGGTGCCGTCTGCCCCTATCTCCACTAGGTGTACCCACTACTCCCAAGCGATCGGCTCCCTACCGTAGATACCCGTGCTAGCCCCACAATGGGGTGTATCACTCCCCAAAGTGGCAACCCGGTACAAAAAATGGTGCACGGCTTATATCTACGCGATGCAACAACGTCTTACCTACCAGCCCGGGTCCACACACGCATATGAAACCCGTTGGACTCGCGTTGCCACCGCTACCCCGTTTTGGCCTCTTATAGTCAAGCCCAATATGCGTGTCCCATCCTCGACTTGAGTCGAGCCCACTAAGATACGTTTGGGATATTGGTTGAGATGGGCCCCCACAAGCTACCCACCTAAGCTTGTCATTTATAGTGTATACCACTTAACCCTTTAATCATGATTTAATTACATGTTCCACTTTGGTTAAGTATTCTAATCGTATTTTCTATTGCCACCCAAGGCAACCACTAGATTTCCACATGCCACCCAAGGCACCCACTTAACCCCTCATGTCCCTCTACATGCTAATATGGTTAAGTGTTTCTTAATTAATTAATTAAGATCATGACCTCATAACGACCTCTCACATTAGACCACCTTTTATGACTGCTGGATATGCCGGTTGGGTCCGGGCAGACTTCCATCATAACAAGGGTCTAACCTCGTGTCTTTACTTTAATCACGTATTTAATTTATGACTAAGACCTCTCACATTGGGCCAATCATTTGTAGCTGCTGGATTTGCCGGTCGGTTCCGGGCAGACTTCCGCTACAAAAGGGTCCAACCTCGTGTCTTAGTTGATTAATTACACCTAATTAATCACCCCCATAATTTGTATTAATTATCCCTAATTAATTACACATTTTTAAGAATATGGGTAGACCTAACTCAATAGGTAAATTCCCAATTCCATAGTATGGGTAGACCTAACTTAATAGGTAAATTCCCAACTCCATAATATGGGTAGACCTAACTAAATAGGTAAATTCCCAATTATGTCCATTCATTTTATGTTATGCTTAAGCATACCAACTTTACACATTTCTATTAACATGCATATTAACCCCATCGTTTCCCATGTAATTCGCTCTCATGACATGGCATATAAATGGGAAGATTCATCATAAATGTAATGGGTTCAACTTAGCACAACATTGGCATTTACATGGGTTTAAAAGGTGTCAACTTGCATCATAACATTAAACCCCACTAGCACCAATCATTAACCCAAACTTGCATATGAACTTGCATATAAACTTGCATATGAACTTGCATAACATGTCATACATAGAGGCAAACTTGCATATGTTATGCATATCATAAAAAGAGACAAACTTGCATATGAACTTGCATATAAACTTGCATATGAACTTGCATAACATGTCATATCATAAAGGCAAACTTGCATATGTTATGCATATCATAAAAAGAGACAAACTTGCATATGAACTTGCATATAAACTTGCATATGAACTTGCATAACATGTCATACATAGAGGCAAACTTGCATATGTTATGCATATCATAAAAAGAGACAAACTTGCATATAAACTTGCATATGAACTTGCATAACATGTCATATCATAAAAAGAGACAAACTTGCATATGAACTTATAACATATGACAACCACAACATGCATAGATCCTCATTTACATCCATAGCCTCCTAATATCCTATCCTAATTAGTTTAGCAATTGCTTGCTAAAGGCATAGGAACTCACAAATAACTAATTAGCACTCCAATGAGGAAGCTTAAGTTGCTAGAGTGGATTAGAACTTGCTTAGAGTTGATTTGAGATGCTAACTTCCTCTCAACTTTGGTGGAGGCTCCTTCTAGTTTTAATTTGACGGCATGAGGCCCTTGAATCTATTTTTAGTATGAATTAGGGTAGGCTTAGGGTGTATTTATAGATTAGGCAAGTGTTTTAGGCCATTAGATTAACCCTAAATTAGATTAGGACCATCAGATCCCGGAAGCTTCCAAAAAATAGCCCAAAGCACAGCCAAACCCTAAAATGGTGCACCAGGTTAAACTGGCCGAGCACCCCCTGTCGACACCCAAGTCGACAGGGCTGTCGACTTGGTCCTAGCCAAGTCGACTGCCCAGTCGACAGGGCTGTCGACTTGGGTAGCTAGGCGGGAATTTTCCCCCCTGCGCCCAATGGCCCCAATTTCGAAATTTGAACCTGAATTTTAAATCTGTTTTTAACTTTGAATTTTCTGCAAACTTCATTGGGCCATAACTGGGCCATACGGACTCCGATTTACAAAATTTCGGACTCTATTTCGCGTATTTTTCCGATTCGAACGCAATGACGCAGCCCGTTTTCCCCAATTCTCACATCTGAGATTATTTATTCTGCAATTAGTGAATTTTAGCATTAACTGAAATTCGGGGTGTTACATTTCCAGTTAATTAACATTTAATTGGAATAAAATGGAATATGGATTGGGTTTATTGTGAACTGTGTTTTAATGAAATTCGTTCTTTAACCCAATTTACAGTGAAATGTGATTTGGAATTTATAAATATTTTTATCAAGATTTAATGGAAATTTTCCAAAGTAAAGTTTTCCAATTTAATATATTAAATTGGAATTGAATGGAATTCGATTTGGTAATAATCGAAGTGAGCTTCTGTGGAGGAAGACTGTTAATATATATGGAATTTAAAAGGCTTTACCATTATTCCATTTATATTATTAGTCGGATATGGAAATTGATATCGATTATATATTGATCTATTTTCCGTGAAGATCCATAATTAATTGAATGTGATTTGGGTTTATCGTGAACTGTGTTTTAAATGACATTAGTTCTTTAACACAGTTAAACAAAGGATTACATGTCTAACATTGTATTTCGAACTGTATGGTTGATCTCTGCTAAATATATATCGGTTTGGTGGCGGAGAATTTATTCTCTTGCTTAACACCCTTATCTAAGACGTACGAGCTTAGAGGTTATATATCCGCAAAAATCAATAGTACGATGTAGCTTGTCTATGCGGCATGTTTGTGTTTCCAAAGTTAAATAATCATTAATATTGATTTTTGGGAAGATTAAAACTAAGTGGAGTTTTAATGAATCTTTAATTAGATTGAAATGTGAACTGATAATTCAAATTATCAAATTTGGGAAAGGATTGAGAATGGAGTATCACCAATTAGCTCCAAGGGATAGTTAAATCTTTAATTAGATTTGAACGTGAAATGGTAATTAATTTTACCGATAACACCATGGTGTTAGATATGGAGTATTACCAATTTTTCTCCATGGGATGAATAGGTTGGGATTGGGAAATTAAATAAATGATTACTCCGGTAAGGATCGCTAATCCTGACTAGTTTGGACATGTGATGACCCCAAACCTCCACTCACGTGAAAGTAAGGAATAATCATATGGAATACAACATAAATATAACAATACATATCACTGATACAACATAGCAGAGGAAATACTATAGAATAATAACATTATAGCAGCGGAAATATAATGTCATAAACCACAGAATCCCAACAGTCACAGAATCCAAATTATTACATCAAGTTTGCAGAAATGAAAATAAGTTCCAACTCCCAAAATAAGCAATACGAAATGAAACAAGTCTAATGACTGAACTTAAAGATAGAAAAATGCAATAGAAGTAAATGATAGTTGTCCTCAAAGCTCCAAGTCATCACCTCTCCGCAAAAGCAAATCCAAGCAAAGATAATGAGTGATTGACATAGAAATGTGTTTATTTTATGCTCTTATATCTTATCTTTTGTATATAAATGAATATTACTTGGGTATTGTTTTGTTACTTTTACAGATATTCCAACCCAGCCCGCATGCAACCAGAAATGTAGAGAAATAGAGATCAATTTGCTGTGTATTTGCAGTTTGAAGAATTGTAGATGAAGATCTCACATATAGTTGCTGTTGGACAAGAAAAGGATTGATAACAAGGCTTTGCACATCACAAATCAATGAAGAAGTGTCGAGGAAGCAAGAGGAAAAGAGAAAAGGCCCAAATTTGCTTTATTTATCTAAGGCCCATTTATGTTTCTCATTGTAAACTAATTAGTGATGTAATGACAAGGCCCAGTTATCATTAGGGTTAGGGTTAGGGTTTGGCTATCTACCCTATATATACCCTTGTAATGGCATTGTAGCCACCATCCTATATCCCATTTTCTATTTCTAATAAAGTTTCTAGTTCTTCTTCTTCTTTTTATTTTCTGCATTTTTTTCTATTTCTTAGCAATTAGTGTTGTCTACACGATTAGATTCGGTAGAACACTATTTGTATTTTGCATTTCTTTTCATTAGTGATTGACCGTCTGATTAGATTCAGCGGTAATCCTAATTTTATTTCCTGTTGTTATTTATATTCTGCATTTTTATTTTCTGTATTTTAATCGCATTCATAGGTTAAATTGGATTTGATTAGATTTGAATCTGATTCATAGTTTCATTGCTTTTCCATTGAAATTGTGATTTGATCGTCGGTTCAGTTAGCTCTGTTCTGAATCAAATTACAGTTTTAATTTTGTTTTGTTTTGCAAAATCAACCTCCAGCTTCGTCTAACACGCCCACGAAACATATAAATAATAAAATTTAACTTTCCTCCCTGTGTTCGACCTGTATGCTACACACCTGTATGCTTGCAGAATTTAATTTAAATGTCGCGCTTTTCTAATTCATAGATTAGCGTCGATCAATGAGCAACTCCAAGAAGACTCCAAGCAAAGAATGAACCTGTTTACTTGGCTGCCCATGTAGAAAAGAGGGCACCCGAGTTTGCAAAAAGGTGAAACAAACTACGGGTCAGTCGTGGGACTGGTATGAGAATTCATAACTAGTTTAGTAATAATAATATGACAAATCCAAAGACCACGCCGCTAATGCGGAACGGGTTTACTCAATGGATTGTCGTGCATAATTTAAAGTGTCAGAACGTACAACATCGCAATGCTTTTTAGAAAAATGGAATCACCATAAGACTCAAGTCCCATCACACAATGCAACGCACACCAGAGGATAGAGTTTTCCCTTATGGTGATTAAACATGCTAAATACGGCAAATACGAGTTTAATATTATTATTAGTGTATAATAAAAACATTTCAAAATAAATATATCAATCCTAGGAAAACATAGTACCCCATCCTACTATATCTCCATACTAGTAATACAATCAAAACCGCAGGGTCGTATTTGGAATTTGGATTTCCATCTGAGTCAAGGCTAGGGAGGAGCTCCTTACCGATTCGAGGCACTCTAGCAATGCCCCAGGATTGGTACTCTGTCCAACCCTTGGATCCTGCAGGGCCGGTCCATACGTTAACGCTTAATGGATTGGCAATTCCTGAACACACGCTTCCCGGTCCTTTTGGACCTACAATACGGCCAGTGGCGACCGCATAAATCCGAGGCCTCGAAAAATCCAACAACCACAATGAATAAATGCCAGCGCTGGTAGGTCCCTGGCACCACTCTAGCTAGAAAGAAACGTGTGCACTCCCTGCGTTCCCTTCTCCCGTTTTAGACTCCGCCGGTGTGTGAGGCTCGTGAAGTCACGTCATACACAAAGCTATGCCTAAACTGGCTATGCTTTGATCATCCCACAAGGCCTGCTTTTCAACAAGAAACCTTGATCATTGCATCTTAGTATGCCACACTGTCACTCCATACCATACCATTGCTTCTCCATCAATACATAAATGGGTGTTAAGTAGAGAATAAATTCTCCACCACCAATATTTATATATTAACAGAAAATCAACAATATGATATACAACGAAGTACGATGTCAGACACACCATCCATTTAGACTTATGCTCTGGGTCTGAACGAAAGTCAAATCCGTGAAACCAACACGTACGTCTGGGCAATGACCTTGACCCATGAATTGGTAGCAAGTCAATTCAGGATCTCGATCGTTGTCCATTCGAGGGAAGATTTACGGTCTTCATGCGTCATCTTCTTACTTCGATTTTTAACGCCGCTGGATCATTTGGAACGAGAATAACTCGGCTTTCCAAACAATCCTCGTATATATGCATATATATATATATTTTGAAAAACCTTCTTATTTGTTAATAATTATTTTTATTAACAATTCATTCCTATTTTAATTATTTAAAATAATTAAATTTTATTAACGACGCCAATGGACGACCCTGGCGCTGCTTTCAACCAATTTTGATTTTTACAATTCTCAAAATCTAACCGTTGGATCCTAACATATCTTATATCATTGGAAAGAGTTTTCCAAGCCGGTCCTAATGTTTTCAGTTTTGGGAAAATCCGACGGTCGGATCTTCCGATATATTCATTTAAAGATACGATTTCAAAACACAAACTACCGCGCTCGATTCGATTAATTTTAATTATATTTATATATATAATATATAAATAAATCGTTAATTCTCATCCTTATATACATTTTCATTCTCTTATCTTTTCAATTACACATACATGAAAATGCAATTTATAATTAGGCGATGAATCATTCCTCTTACTTTTTTATTATTATTATAATTTACATTAAAATGTAAATTATAATACATCGTTCAATTGATTTATTTTCATCTTTCCACTATATTATAATTCTATTCATATAAAATATTCATTTTCTCTTTTAAGTGCATTCTTAACTTCAATTACATAAAAATGTAATTTTATTGTAAGATGTAAATCCCATTCCTAATTACATATAAAAATGTAATCTTTATTTACTTGCCACATTCCTATTTTTATTTATATAAAATAAATGTGAACTTTCATTCTTATCACCATTCTTATTTAATTTACAAAAATGTAAATTTTCACTCTAGACACATTCTTACTTGATTTACATTAATAAAATGTAAATTGCACCTACGGTGTAAATTCTTACATATATTACATAAATTAAAATGAAATCATTTTCCTACGGTGTATTTTTCTTTTTAATTAACATTAAAAAAAATAATGTTACTCATCTTACGATCAAATTCTCTTTTTATTTACATAATAAAATGATGTAAATTTTCTACGGTATAAATCCTTTTTATAATTACATAATAATATAATGTAAATTAATCCTACAGTTAATTCTCTTTATATTAACATTATAAATAATGTTAACTTAACATGCGGTGTATTTCAATTATATTACATTATAAAATGATGTAAAATAGCATACGGTGAATTTTCTTTTTATTACATTAACAAAATGAATTTTTTTTTCCTACGATGGAAATCCTCTTTTTATTACATTAATAAAAATGTTAATGTAACATACCATGAATTTTTCTTTTATTTTACACTGAAAATAATGTAATTTAACATACCGTGCATTTTCTTTTATTTAACATTGATAATAATGTTAATTTAACATACCGTGCAATTTCTTTTATTTAACATTGAAAATAATGTTAATTTAACATACCGTGCAATTTCTTTTATTTAACATTACAGAAAATGTATATTCTAACATACGATGCATTTCTATATATTTACATTAAAGAAAATGTAAAATTTAACATACGGTGAAACTCTAATCATTTACACTAAAGAAAATGTATACTTTTTAATTACCATGTAAACACTACCTCTAATTCACATTGTAAAAATATAATTTCTAATTGCAATGTTATCCTACGGTGTAATTCCCTATATAAAAATGTAAATCTTGACATACGATGAAATTCACCTTTTAATTACAAAGAAAAATGTAATTTTTTAACATACCATATCATTTCACTTTATAATTTACATATAAAAAGTAAATTTTGACATACGATGGAATTTACCTTTTAATTACAAAGAAAAATGTATTTTTTTAACATACCATATCATTTCACTTTATAATTTACATATAAAAAGTAAATTTTGACATACGATGGAATTTACCTTTTAATTACAAAGAAAAATGTAATTTTTCCTATACGGTGTAAATTCTTTAATATTAACATTAAAAATAAATGTTAATGTCATCCTACGGTTAAACTTCTTTTATTATATTAACATTAAAAATGTTAATGTCATCATACGATTGAATTTCTTTTAATATTAACATTAAAAATGTTAATTACATCCTATGGTGAAATTTCTTTTATTATATTAACATTAAAAATGTTAATTTCATCATACGGTGAAAATACTATTTAATTAACATTAAAAATGTTAATTTTTCATGCATTGTAAATTACCTATTATTAACACCAAAAATAATGTTAATTTCTCATACAATGTAAATTCCTATTTTAAATTAACAGAAATGTAAATTTATATTCTATGTCACATTCTTATTTACATCAATGAAAATGTAAACTTTAACTATGGTGAATATTCTATTTATTTACATTAATAAAAATGTATATTTATATTCCAAGTCACATTCTTATTTTATTTATTAAATAAAAGGTGGGCTTTTCCCTACGGTGAAATTCTTATACATATTACATTAATAATAAATGTAAATTTTAACATACGGTGAATTCCTATATATTTACATTTACACTAAAAATAATGTAAGTTTACTACGGAGAAGAATGACTATAATAATTACATTAAAGTGTAAATTTTCCTACGATCAAAATTACTATAGTATTTACATAAAAAAAAA
This sequence comes from Allium sativum, assembly GCA_030737875.1. NCBI lineage: Eukaryota > Viridiplantae > Streptophyta > Magnoliopsida > Asparagales > Amaryllidaceae > Allium > Allium sativum. The sequence continues at coordinate 125,725,753 of CM060927.1, read as the reverse complement.
ATGTAAATTTTCCTATGGCGAATATTTCTATACCATTAACCTTAAATAAAGTAAATTTTTATACATAACACATTCCCACTTTTATTTACATTACATAAAAATGTAAATTTTAATTACATCGCCAAATCCCCATCTCTGATTACATACAACGATGTAATTGTTATCATACAATACAAACTTCTATTGTAATTACATAAAAAAAATGTAGTTTTTATCATACAACATAAATTCACATTTTGATTATACAGAAAAATGTATATTTCTAACATGCGGTGTAAATTCATTCATAGATTACGTAATAAAATATAATTCAACAGATGTAAATTTACCTTTTAATTACCAAGAAAAATGTAATTTTAACATGCAGTATAATTTCACTTTATAATTTACATAATAAAAATGAAAATTTAATGTCATCGCTAAATTCTAACTTTAATTTACATAATAAAATGTAAATTTTATGTCAATGCCAAATTCTACTTTTAATTTAGAAAGTAAAATGTAAATTTCATGTCAACGCCAAATCTTAATATTGAATTTACAAAATAAAATGTAAATTCATGTCAACGCCAAATCTAGCATTTAATTTACATACTAAAATGTATATCATCGCAAATTCTAAAATTTTGATTTACATACTAGATTGTAAATCATCGTAAATGCCAAATCTTTGGTTTACATAGTAAAATGTAAATCATCGCAAATTCTAAATGTTTGATTTGCATACTAAAATATAAATCATCACAATCAACAACAGAAAAAGAAAATCAAATAAATCAACCAGCATAGATCTAACACTTTACATCCAAATTTTACACAAGGTGATATTTTTGATGGCATATGACAAATCAACGAGGGATGATGTAAATGAATTAACAAATAATCATTTTAATTAGTCAATGAATTCAGATCTAATATCTAGGTTCATAGATCTAACATCATACGGACATAAACAACTTAGATCCGTATTCAAATATTAATACATAGCGGATTTATCAAGAGATATTCTTTAATCACTAAGAATTAATAATTAAATAAATTAAATTAAAAATAAATTCTCACATATCTAATCACTTAAAGTTTCAGATCTAGCATCCTAACATCGCAAAGCAATCCAAATCTATAATCCATAATAACATCCATTATTGATTTTCAACTTCTCATAACGCAAGCATAACAATTAAACTAATTAAATTTAACTTAAAATGAATTCTCACCTTGATTGGATAAGAATTTAAAATGCCAAATAAATTCAGAATTCACTCTAATCAGTCTCAGCAAAGCCTACTCGTCGCCACGGTCCTGCCGGATCTGAAATTTTCAGATTCGGGGTTCATACGCATTAGTTATCAATGTTTGAATAATTCTGACTTTTAACAACTGCTGCAGCAACGCTTAAAAGCGTCGCAAAATCTGAAGCATACCTTATTTTCAGAATTTGTTCAAAACTTTGGATCAAGATATCTCAGGCTACGGTTGACGGTTTTAGGTGCCGTTTGTTGGAGAATGACCGCCTTGGAGAGAGCTATCGGCGCCAGGAATTGGAGGAGGTGCGCACGCACGTGGTGGGCCCGGTTTGCAGCGAACGGCGGCGGCTTCTCGGCCCTGGTGGCGGCGCTACGATGCACGAGAGGTGTTGGGACTTGTCGGAGATCGAAGAGCTCGGGAAGAGCTTCGAAACGAGTACTCACACGCTAAATTTTGTTGAGAAATGAGAGAGAAATCAAGGTTTGAAGTTCTGAAGGGTAATGAGTTTTGGTAGCTGCAGAAAATGACGGGAAGGAGACGATGAACAGTGAATTCGAGTTTAAATAATATTATATTAGGTTTTCCTAATCATTAGTTAATAATTTAATTAGCCCGTTAAAGCCCGTTTTGGTCTGAACCCCGATTTAAGCCTGCTTACTGTCGTTCTTAAGGTTTCGAGGCCTTCGGAACGCAATGTAACATGTTACAGGACCCAATTCCGAAATTTATTATGAGTTTTGGAATAATTATATTATTTTATTAATATTTTAATGTATACGGTACATGAAAATTCACCGAGGTCACAAATTAACTTCAAAAATTCTCAAAAATATATTTAGCTATGTTTTGATGCTGTGGACCTATGAAAATTAATTTCGTTCAATTCTGAGCCCGTATGAATTTTTAATGAATTTTTAAGGTCAAAAATTTGCCCGTTTACACTGAAAAATCAATTATAATTATATTTGAATTCTAAAAATTACCAAAAAATCATTTTTATCTTTGTTTTGATGATACGAATCGAACAAAATTTATTTCGTTGAATTCTGAGACATTTTGAAAAATGGCTATTTTTAAGGCCAGTATATTTAATATTAAAAATACATTTTTAAACAAATAATTTTCGAAACTCGAAATATATAAGTGTTTACTGTTTTTCAATACAGAAACATCATTTCGAACTCAATGGAAGTGGTTTCGAGTCCAAATTCCTTCATATGCAAAAAGTAGCATTATTGACCTATGCAAATTACCTAGCGACCTTTCTAAAAATTGAATTGGCCATAACTTTTGATTTCCGCTATGAAATTTCGATTTTTCGGATTCGTTGGAAAGATATTTTTAAATATATTCTAATATTTTTGGTTTCACTAAAATCCATTAAATTTTGCGTCCTATACGGTCAGTCAAAGTTCAAGTTTGACTTTTCAAACTACCGCGCTATTTCTAACTCTTTTTATAATTAAAATTAATTTATTCATTCTAACTTCGACTTGAACCAAATTTTTGATCATTATTATTTAAAATAGATTATTCTAAATATCAAAACTCATTTAAAATTACTTAAAATAAATTTTAAATTGGCCCCAAAATTCAGGGTTGTTACAATCTCCCCCACTTAAAAACTTTTCGTCCTCGAAAAGGAAAAGAGAAATAGAAGAGTAGGAACTAACCTAGAGAACGTAGAATGTTTTAATTTCTAACTTCTTAACCGTGTCGTTCGGAATAAAGCTCCTCAGTTCCAGTAGCGTCTTGCCTCCTTGCTCTAGCTCTACTAGTTTTAGCGGCACGAGTACCCATTTTTAGTTAGTTATGTACGATCAAGGGAAGAGTCAGAACAACTGTAATGGTGTATCTAAGAGATAGAAAAGATCGAAGGATGAATGAAAAGATGACGAAAGTGACTAGCTATTATGTATCACATGAAATGTCCGCCATAAAATATTGTGATTCTATGTAAACGAATTTGCTATAAATATGTTATATTCCAAAGCTAAGTTTAACCTAAGCTCTGATACCAACTGTGATGACCCCAAACCTCCACTCACGTGAAAGTAAGGAATAATCATATGGAATACAACATAAATATAACAATACATATCACTGATACAACATAGCAGAGGAAATACCATAGAATAATAACATTATAGCAGCTGAAATATAATGTCATAAACCACAGAATCCCAACAGTCATAGAATCCAAATTATTACATCAAGTTTGCAGAAATGAAAATAAGTTCCAACTCCCAAAATAAGCAATACGAAATGAAACAAGTCTAATGACTGAACTTAAAGATAGAAAAATGCAATAGAAGTAAATGATAGCTGTTCTCAAAGCTCCAAGTCATCACCTCTCCGCAAAAGCAAATCCAAGCAAAGATAATGAGCAACTCCAAGAAGACTCCAAGCAAAGAATGAACCTGTTTACTTGGCTGCCCGTGTAGAAAAGAGGGCACCCGAGTTTGCAAAAAGGTGAAACAAACTACGGGTCAGTCGTGGGACTGGTATGAGAATTCATAACTAGTTTAGTAATAATAATATGACAAATCCAAAGACCGCGCCGCTAATGCGGAACGGTTTACTCAATGGATTATCGTGCATAATTTAAAGTGTCAGAACGTACAACATCGCAATGCTTTTTAGAAAAATGGAATCACCATAAGACTCAAGTCCCATCACACAATGCAACGCACACCAGAGGATAGAGTTTTCCCTTATGGTGATTAAACATGCTAAATACGGCAAATACGAGTTTAATATTATTATTAGTGTATAATAAAAACATTTCAAAATAAATATATCAATCCTAGGAAAATATAGTACCCCATCCTACTATATCTCCATACTAGTAATACAATCAAAACCGCAGGGTCGTATTTGGAATTTGGATTTCCATCTGAGTCAAGGCTAGGGAGGAGCTCCTTACCGATTCGAGGCACTCTAGCAATGTCCCAGGATTGGTACTCTGTCCAACCCTTGGATCCTGCAGGGCCGGTCCATACGTTAACGCTTAATGGATTGGCAATTCCTGAACACACGCTTCCCGGTCCTTTTGGACCTACAATACGGCCAGTGGCGACCGCATAAATCCGAGGCCTCGAAAAATCCAACAACCACAATGAATAAATGCCAGCGCTGGTAGGTCCCTGGCACCACTCTAGCTAGAAAGAAATGTGTGCACTCCCTGCGTTCCCTTCTCCCGTTTTAGACTCCGCCGGTGTGTGAGGCTCGTGAAGTCACGTCATACACAAAGCTATGCCTAAACAGGCTATGCTTTGATCATCCCACAAGGCCTGCTTTTCAACAAGAAACCTTGATCATTGCATCTTAGTATGCCACACTGTCACTCCATACCATACCATTGCTTCTCCATCAATACATAAATGGGTGTTAAGTAGAGAATAAATTCTCCACCACCAATATTTATATATTAACAGAAAATCAACAATATGATATATAACGAAGTACGATGTCAAACACTGTAACAACCCGAAAATCTGGGCCAATTTAAAATTTTTATTTTGGCAATTTTAGCGAATTTTGATTATTTAAAATGAATTATTTTAAATAATATCGACGAGAAATTTATTTTGAATGGAATTCGGACGTATATACTATATACGTCGTCGATGGAATATAAATAATTATATATAATTATAAATAGAATTGAAAATGGCGCGGTAGTTCGATAATTCGATTTCAAACTTCAATTGAATGTACCGGGTGCAAAACAATCCGGATTTTAGTGAAACCAAAAACATTAGGATCTAATTGATAATATCTTTCCAACGAATCTAACAAATCAAAATTTCATAGCGGAAATCAATTTGAATTGAAATCAATTTGAAATGAATTTAAAATGAATTTAAATTGGAATATTCAATTTTGATTTGAAATTGAACATGAAGTTGAAACCGTTTTGAAAATGAATTTAAAACGATTTATAAAGCACGTTTTGAATTGAAATCGATGAAGTATATATTATATATATATATATATATATAACATAATGGCCTGAATAGAACGCGCCGCGCCGCGGCAGTTCGCGAATTTCGACCATTGACTTCGAACGGATATTACGGGAGATCCGACCGTCGGATTCTCCTAAAACCGGAACCGTTGGGTTCGTATCGAAAAGAGCTTTCTAACGATTATTAGAAATTAGAAATCTAACAGTTGGATTTGGAATTATGTCCAAATCAAATTTGAAAAAGGTCGCTGTAAGTGTAGTTCGATGGCCGTTGATGGAAATCGACTGTACGGGCCTTGATAAAATTATAAAAATATATATTAATAATTTGTGTAAAATCATAAGAAATGATTTAGAAAGAATTGGGATGAAAAACTCCATATTTGAAAAGATAAAAATAGATTTTTATCGACATGAACTAGTTTTGAACTAGAATTATAATTCTATTTATTTTTAAATAAATAAATTGAATTTGAAATGGTTTTGAAAATAACCAGAATTTCCAATGATTGCATTGGAATGGATTTGAATCGAAATTGTCTTCGGAATATTTCGATGTTAGATTTCGTGATTATACAGATGTTGTTATGGAAATTTGAAAGATATAGATATATATATATATATCATTATTTCCAATACGATATTTGTTAGTCGTAGAATTTGATATTGAATATAAGCCGGTATATTTTCTATTCAGAGCCTTGTGTTTAATATCAAATGTGATTTGGGTTTGTCGTGAATGGTGTCTTCATTAACACTGTTCTTGAACCCAGTTGAGAAAAGATTAAATCTTTTTATTTAGATTTAATGAAGTGTACCAATTAAATAATATTTAATTGGAATTGAATTGGTATTGATTTTTGGGTTTATCGTGAACAGTGTTTTAAATAACACTCGTTCTTTAACCCGATAATTAATGGAAGGTGATTTTGGGTTTATCGTGAACCGCGTTTTAAATGACACTGATTCTTTAACCCAGTTAACGATTAAAACTAAGTGGAGTTTTAATGAATCTTTAATTAGATTGAAATAATCGAGAATGGAGTATCACCAGTTTTACTCCAGGCGATAGTTAAATCTTTAATTAGATTTGAACGTGAAATGGTAATTGAATTTACCGATAACACCGTGGTGTTAGATATGAAGTATTACCAGTTTTACTTCATGGGATGAATAGGTTGGGATTGGGAAATTAAAATAAATGATTACTTCGGTAAGGTTCGTTAATCCCGACTAGTTGAATCGAAATTCAAAAGGATAGATTAAAGAATAAATTTTAAAGAATTTATCTTTGATAAAATTAATGGGAACCTCTCCCTAAGAATATTCCGAATTGGAATGAGGCGTATGTTGTGTTTGTGTAACACTTATTTAAAATATACGTGAGTTATTCGGAAAGACCGGGTTTATCCCATTCTGAATAACTGATACGACGATAAGTCGAAGATGAAGACGATGGTCGAAGACCGGAGGTCTTCACGTCGTTTGGGTAATTACTGATGATCTTGATTGGGCTGTACACCCAAGAAGATGGAAACAGTTAGTGATCGTCCAGACGTACTTGGAGATCGATGGAGATGCGGGGTACTAGGTGCCTCCGGTTTCGTTCAGACCCAGAACGGACTTGTAAATGGACTGTGTGTCTGACATTGGATTTTAGTCCGTGTGATTGATCTCTATTAAATATATATCTGTTTGGCGGCGGAGAATTTATTCTCTTGCTTAACGCCCTTCTCGGAGACGTACGAGCTCAGGGGTTATATATTGATGGATATCAAACGCATGGAGTGAATTGCCTGTGTGGCATGCCTAAGTGGCAATTGATCGAGGCTTCTGTTGAAAAGCAAGGTCTTGTGGTGATGATCAAAGCACGGCCTTTGTGGCGTAGCTTTGTGTAACGTTTACTTCGCGAGTTTCACACCCGGTATGAACCAAAAACGGGAGACGGACCTCAGGGAGGGCATGCGTTTCTTTCTAGTTAGAAGTGGCGTCAGTGGTTTTGCACGCCCTGACGAGTTTGACTTATGTGGTTGTTGCTATTGCGAGGCGCCTCAGTTTGATCGGACGATCCGGGTCCGATGGAGTCATTCGTTGGCTCATTTACGCCCCATAGGGCGGGGGAACGCATGTTCAGGGTTTAAGTTTAATCCACATCGGTGGACCGGCCCTGACGATCCAAGGGTCGATGCGCTCTGACCCTGAGGCTCGGGCTAGAGAGTCTCGAATCGGTTGAGGACTATCTTTTGCCTCGGTTCATAGATGGAAACCCAATTTCCAAATATGTGACTTTGCGATTTTGATTGTATAACCTATATATGGCGACATAGTGGTATGGGGCATTCATGCCGCCTATGATTGATACTTATGATTTGAAGTTGTTTTATACACTATACACTTATAATAGTATCAAATGATTTGTTTTAAACGTATCAAGCATTCTTGGCTATTATAAGGTAAAAACCCTATCCCCCGGCTTTCGTTGCATTGTGTGATAGGACCTGGGTCTTATAATAGCTTCATTTTTCTTTACTTAGCATTGCGTTGTTGTTTTATGCACTGGTATTCTTGGGAGGAAACCCGTTCCGTATTACGGCGTGGTCCCTTGATTTACCTAACTTTAAAAATAAAGATAACTGTTTTAGTTCTCACACCAGTCACAAGACTGACCTGGAGTTTATTGTTTTATCCTAAACTCTGGGTGCGCTTATTTTGGCACGGGCAGCTAGTAGTTTTGGTTTTGCAGATTTATATTCACAGGATCCTGGTTTACAGCTGGAACGATATCCGGAAAGCTTTGTATCCGTATATCTCCTTCTAGTTGTGTATTGTATTATTTTCTGCTGCTATGTATTTAAATGTAATTTAAATCTCTGATATTTATGTGTAATATTCATTTATACTCTGTATATTCTTGTAATCTGATGCATTGTTGTAATATACAATGAAATGTTCTATTGTATGCGTTCTGTTGTGGCTTGTTCTCGAACTATCCGCGCTTTCCTTCACGGGGAAGTTACGGGTCTTCACATTTGGTATCAGGGCTTTGGTTTACAGAGCTCGAGAACAAGGCACATTAGAACCATACGAAAGAATTCATCAGAAACTGGATTAGTAATATCCAACGGGAATGATTCGTTAGAGATGGGATCAGTAGTATCCTAGAACGAGTGTGAAGAGTATATTTTTAAAGTGAAAACAAAAATTGTTTTGAAGATTTAAATCAATTATTCGTATTTGATTATTTATTTGTATCGATTAGGACAGTCCAGTATATAGAGATTTCGCATATACGTCTTGCAAACGTGTGTTCGAAATTTTAATATATTGGATAGATATAGAATCACATTCTAGTCGCCCGGAGATGATTCTGATGATGAGGCCTCATCATCAGTGTTTATATTCGAGTGACGAAAGTGAGATTTCTATATATTTCCTATTGACTGGTGTGAGAACCAAAATTAGATAGGGCTTATTGTTGTGATTTGGCATCAAAAATGAGATTTTTGACTATATATCAAAGTTATGAATTTCAAATGATAATTCACTAATTGATTGATGTTTGAGTTGTTTGTTTATTTGTTGGATAATTTTGAACCATTATGCCTAATTGAATCAAATATTGAACTGTATTGAAAATTAGTTGTACTTGCTTGCATATACATGTGCTTACATTGAACAGGTCATAGCAAGGAGGCTAGAGCCGAAGAATAAAATTTGTTTGCCCGACAAATAGGTACATGTTTACTACATAATTTACTGTTTTGTTTGGGTGATGATGATTTTATGAGCCTATTGGCTTTTTCTTTTTCTTTTTGAGATCAGAAGGCCTATATGGCAATTTCGGGATTTTCCCGTGGCTCCCGGTGCAGGGGAGGTTATGGCGAAATTTTTCGAAAATTTAGGGTGTTAGCCAAATTTTTGAAATTTTTGAAAATTCTCAGAAACTGAAAAGTTGGAGAATGGAAGCCAGATCGAACGTAGAGTTGACTAATCAAACCGCTTTCGACATTGTTCCTTTTCGGGGACGAAAAGTTTTAAGTGGGGGAGATTGTAACAACCCGAAAATCTGGGCCAGTTTAATTTTTTTATTTTGGCAATTTTAGCGAATTTTGATTATTTAAAATGAATTATTTTAAATAATATCGATGAGAAATTTATTTTGAATGGAATTCGAACGTATATATTATATACGTCGTCGATGGAATATAAATAATTATATATAATTATAAACAGAATTGAAAATGGCGCGGTAGTTCGATAATTCGATTTCAAACTTCAATTGAATGTACCGGGTGCAAAACAATCCGGATTTTAGTGAAACCAAAAACATTAGGATCTAATTGATAATATCTTTCCAACGAATCCAACAAATCAAAATTTCATAGCGGAAATCAATTTGAATTGAAATCAATTTGAAATGAATTTAAAATGAATTTAAATTGGAATATTCAATTTTGATTTGAAATTGAACATGAAGTTGAAACCGTTTTGAAAATGAATTTAAAACGATTTATAAAGCACGTTTTGAATTGAAATCGACGAAGTATATATTATTTATTATATATATATATATATAATATAATGGCCTGAATAGAACGCGCCGCGCCGCGGCAGTTCGCGAATTTTGACCATTGACTTCGAACGGATATTACGGGAGATCCGACCGTCGGATTCTCCTAAAACCAGAACCGTTGGGTTCGTATCGAAAAGAGCTTTCTATCGATTATTAGAAATTAGAAATCTAACGGTTGGATTTGGAATTATGTCCAAATCAAATTTGAAAAAGGTCGTTGTAAGTGCAGTTCGATGGTCGTTGATGGAAATCGACTGTACGGGCCTTGATAAAATTATAAAAAAAATATTAATAATTTGTGTAAAATCATAAGAAATGATTTAGAAAGAATTGGGATGAAAAACTCCATATTTGAAAAGATAAAAATAGATTTTTATCGAAATGAACTAGTTTTGAACTAGAATTATAATTCTATTTATTTTTAAATAAATAAATTGAATTTGAAATGGTTTTGAAAATAACCAGAATTTCCAATGATTGCATTGGAATGGATTTGAATCGAAATTGTCTTCGGAATATTTCGATGTTAGATTTCGTGATTATACAGATGTTGTTATGGAAATTTGAAAGATATATATATATATATATATATATATATATATATATATCGTTATTTCCAATACGATATTTGTTAGTCGTAGAATTTGATATTGAATATAAGCCGGTATATTTTCTATTCAGAGCCTTGTGTTTAATATCAAATGTGATTTGGGTTTGTCGTGAATGGTGTCTTCATTAACACTGTTCTTGAACCCAGTTGAGAAAAGATTAAATCTTTTTATTTAGATTTAATGAAGTGTACCAATTAAATAATATTTAATTGGAATTGAATTGGTATTGATTTTTGGGTTTATCGTGAACAGTGTTTTAAATAACACTCGTTCTTTAACCCGATAATTAATGGAAGGTGATTTTGGGTTTATCGTGAACCGCGTTTTAAATGACACTGATTCTTTAACCCAGTTAACGATTAAAACTAAGTGGAGTTTAAATGAATCTTTAATTAGATTGAAATAATCGAGAATGGAGTATCACCAGTTTTACTCCAGGCGATAGTTAAATCTTTAATTAGATTTGAACGTGAAATGGTAATTGAATTTACCGATAACACCGTGGTGTTAGATATGAAGTATTACCAGTTTTACTTCATGGGATGAATAGGTTGGGATTGGGAAATTAAAATAAATGATTACTTCGGTAAGGTTCGTTAATCCCGACTAGTTGAATCGAAATTCAAAAGGATAGATTAAAGAATAAATTTTAAAGAATTTATCTTTGATAAAATTAATGGGAACCTCTCCCTAAGAATATTCCGAATTGGAATGAGGCGTATGTTGTGTTTGTGTAACACTTATTTAAAATATACGTGAGTTATTCGGAAAGACCGGGTTTATCCCATTCTGAATAACTGATACGACAATAAGTCGAAGATGAAGACGATGGTCGAAGACCGGAGGTCTTCACGTCGTTTGGGTAATTACTGATGATCTTGATTGGGCTGTACACCCAAGAAGATGGAAACAGTTAGTGATCGTCCAGACGTACTTGGAGATCGATGGAGATGCGGGGTACTAGGTGCCTCTGGTTTCGTTCAGACCCAGAACGGACTTGTAAATGGACTATGTGTCTGACATTGGATTTTAGTCCGTGTGATTGATCTCTATTAAATATATATCTGTTTGGCGGCGGAGAATTTATTCTCTTGCTTAACGCCCTTCTCTGAGACGTACGAGCTCAGGGGTTATATATTGATGGATATCAAACGCATGGAGTGAGTTGCCTGTGTGGCATGCCTAAGTGGCAATTGATCGAGGCTTCTGTTGAAAAGCAAAGTCTTGTGGTGATGATCAAAGCACGGCCTTTGTGGCGTAGCTTTGTGTAATGTTTACTTCGCGAGTTTCACACCCGGTATGAACCAAAAACGGGAGACGAACCTCAGGGAGGGCATGCGTTTCTTTCTAGTTAGAAGTGGCGTCAGTGGTTTTACACGCCCTGACGAGTTTGACTTATGTGGTTGTTGCTGTTGCGAGGCGCCTCGGTTTGATCGGACGATCCAGGTCCGATGGAGTCATTCGTTGGCTCATTTACGCCCCATAGGGCGGGGGAACGCATGTTCAGGGTTTAAGTTTAATCCACATCGGTGGACCGGCCCTGACGATCCAAGGGTCGATGCGCTCTGACCCTGAGGCTCGGGCTAGAGAGTCTCGAATCGGTTGAGGACTATCTTTTGCCTCGGTTCATAGATGGAAACCCAATTTCCAAATACGTGACTTTGCGATTTTGATTGTATAACCTATATATGGCGACATAGTGGTATGGGGCATTCATGCCGCCTATGATTGATACTTATGATTTGAAGTTGTTTTATACACTATACACTTATAATAGTATCCAATGATTTGTTTTAAACGTATCAAGCATTCTTGGCTATTATAAGGTAAAAACCCTATCCCCCGGCTTGCGTTGCATTGTGTGATAGGACCTGGGTCTTATAATAGCTTCATTTTTCTTTACTTAGCATTGCGTTGTTGTTTTATGCACTGGTATTCTTGGGAGGAAACCCGTTCCGTATTACGGCGTGGTCCCTTGATTTACCTAACTTTAAAAATAAAGATAACTGTTTTAGTTCTCACACCAGTCACAAGACTGACCCGGAGTTTATTGTTTTAACCTAAACTCTGGGTGCCCTTATTTTGGCACGGGCAGCTAGTAGTTTTGGTTTTGCAGATTTATATTCACAGGATCCTGGTTTACAGCTGGAATGATATCCGGAAAGCTTTGTATCCGTATATCTCCTTCTAGTTGTGTATTGTATTATTTTCCGCTGCTATGTATTTAAATGTAATTTAAATCTCTGATATTTCTGTGTAATATTCATTTATACTCTGTATATTCTTGTAATCTGATGCATTGTTGTAATATACAATGAAATGTTCTATTGTATGCGTTCTGTTGTGGCTTGTTCTCGAACTATCCGCGCTTTCCTTCACGGGGAAGTTACGGGACTTCACAGACACACCATCCATTTAAACTTATGCTCTGGGCCTGAACGAAAGTCAAATCCGTGAAACCAACACGTACGTCTGGGCAATGACCTTGACCCATGAATTGGTAGCAAGTCAATTCAGGATCTCAATCGCTGTCCATTCGAGGGAAGATTTACGGTCTTCATGCGTCGTCTTCTTACTTCGATTTTTAACGCCGCTGGATCATTTGGAATGAGAATAACTCGGCTTTCCAAACAATCCTCGTATATATGCATATATATATTTTGAAAATCCTTCTTATTTGTTAATAATTATTTTTATTAACAATTCATTCCTATTTTAATTATTTAAAATAATTAAATTTTATTAACGACGCCAATGGACGACCATGGCGCTGCTTTCAACCAATTTTGATTTTTACAATTCTCAAAAATCTGACCGTTGGATCCTAACATATCTTATATCGTTGGAAAGAGTTTTCCAAGCCGGTCCTAATGTTTTCAGTTTTGGGAAAATCCGACGGTCGGATCTTCCGATATATTCATTTAAAGATACGATTTCAAAATGCGAACTACCGTGCTCGATTCGATTAATTTTAATTATATTTATATATATAATATATAAATAAATCGTTAATTCTCATCCTTATATACATTTTCATTCTCTTACCTTTTCAATTACACATACATGAAAATGCAATTTATAATTAGGCGATGAATCATTCCTCTTACTTTTTTATTATTATTATAATTTACATTAAAATGTAAATTATAATACATCGTTCAATTGATTTATTTTCATCTTTCCACTATATTATAATTCTATTCATATAAAATATTCATTTTCTCTTTTAAGTGCATTCTTAACTTCAATTACATAAAAATGTAATTTTATTGTAAGATGTAAATCCCATTCCTAATTACATATAGAAATGTAATCTTTATTTACTTGCCACATTCCTATTTTTATTTATATAAAATAAATGTGAACTTTCATTCTTATCACCATTCTTATTTAATTTACAAAAATGTAAATTTTCACTCTAGACACATTCTTACTTGATTTACATTAATAAAATGTAAATTGCACCTACGGTGTAAATTCTTACATATATTACATAAATTAAAATGAAATCTTTTTCCTACGGTGTATTTTTCTTTTTAATTAACATTAAAAAAAATAATGTTACTCATCTTACAATCAAATTCTCTTTTTATTTACATAATAAAATGATGTAAATTTTCTACGGTATAAATCCTTTTTATAATTACATAATAATATAATGTAAATTAATCCTACAGTTAATTCTCTTTATATTAACATTATAAATAATGTTAACTTAACATGCGGTGTATTTCAATTATATTACATTATAAAATGATGTAAAATAGCATACGGTGGATTTTCTTTTTATTACATTAACAAAATGAATTTTTTTCCTACGATGGAAATCCTCTTTTTATTACATTAATAAAAATGTTAATGTAACATACCATGAATTTTTCTTTTATTTTACACTGAAAATAATGTAATTTAACATACCGTGAATTTTCTTTTATTTAACATTGAAAATAATGTTAATTTAACATACCATGCAATTTCTTTTATTTAACATTGAAAATAATGTTAATTTAACATACCGTGCAATTTCTTTTATTTAACATTACAGAAAATGTATATTCTAACATACGATGCATTTCTATATATTTACATTAAAGAAAATGTAAAATTTAACATACGGTGAAATTCTAATCATTTACATTAAAGAAAATGTATACTTTTTAATTACCATGTAAACACTACCTCTAATTCACATTGTAAAAATATAATTTCTAATTGCAATGTTATCCTACGGTGTAATTCCCTATATAAAAATGTAAATCTTGACATACGATGAAATTCACCTTTTAATTACAAAGAAAAATGTAATTTTTTAACATACCATATCATTTCACTTTATAATTTACATATAAAAAGTAAATTTTGACATACGATGGAATTTACCTTTTAATTACAAAGAAAAATGTAATTTCTTAACATACCATATCATTTCACTTTATAATTTACATATAAAAAGTAAATTTTGACATACGATGGAATTTACCTTTTAATTACAAAGAAAAATGTAATTTTTCCTATACGGTGTAAATTCTTTAATATTAACATTAAAAATAAATGTTAATGTCATCCTACGGTTAAACTTCTTTTATTATATTAACATTAAAAATGTTAATGTCATCATACGATTGAATTTCTTTTAATATTAACATTAAAAATGTTAATTACATCCTATGGTGAAATTTCTTTTATTATATTAACATTAAAAATGTTAATTTTATCATACGGTGAAAATACTATTTAATTAACATTAAAAATGTTAATTTTTCATGCATTGTAAATTACCTATTATTAACACCAAAAATAATGTTAATTTCTCATACAATGTAAATTCCTATTTTAACATTAACAAAAATGTAAATTTATATTCTATGTCACATTCTTATTTACATCAATGAAAATGTAAACTTTAACTATGGTGAATATTCTATTTATTTACATTAATAAAAATGTATATTTATATTCCAAGTCACATTCTTATTTTATTTATTAAATAAAAGGTGGGCTTTTCCCTACGGTGAAATTCTTATACATATTACATTAATAATAAATGTAAATTTTAACATACGGTGAATTCCTATATATTTACATTTACACTAAAAATAATGTAAGTTTACTACGGAGAAGAATGACTATAATAATTACATTAAAGTGTAAATTTTCCTACGATCAAAATTACTATAGTATTTACATAAAAACAAATGTAAATTTTCCTATGGCGAATATTTCTATACCATTAACCTTAAATAAAGTAAATTTTTATACATAACACATTCCCACTTTTATCTACATTACATAAAAATGTAAATTTTAATTACATCGCCAAATCCTCATCTCTGATTACATACAACGATGTAATTTTTATCATACAATACAAACTTCTATTGTAATTACATAAAAAAAATGTAATTTTTATCATACAACATAAATTCACATTTTGATTACACAGAAAAATGTATATTTCTAACATGCGGTGTAAATTCATTCATAGATTACATAATAAAATATAATTCATCAGATGTAAATTTACCTTTTAATTACCAAGAAAAATGTAATTTTAACATACAGTATAATTTCACTTTATAATTTACATAATAAAAATGAAAATTTCATGTCATCGCTAAATTCTAACTTTAATTTACATAATAAAATGTAAATTTTATGTCAACGCCAAATTCTACTTTTAATTTACAAAGTAAAATGTAAATTTCATGTCAACGCCAAATCTTAATATTGAATTTACAAAATAAAATGTAAATTCATGTCAACGCCAAATCTAGCATTTTATTTACATACTAAAATGTATATCATCGCAAATTCTAAAATTTTGATTTACATACTAAATTGTAAATCATCGTAAATGCCAAATCTTTGGTTTACATAGTAAAATGTAAATCATCGCAAATTCTAAATGTTTGATTTGCATACTAAAATATAAATCATCACAATCAACAACAGAAAAAGAAAATCAAATAAATCAACCAGCATAGATCTAACACTTTACATCCAAATTTTACACAAGGTGATATTTTTGATGGCATATGACAAATCAACGAGGGATGATGTAAATGAATTAACAAATAATCATTTTAATTAGTCAATGAATTCAGATCTAATATCTAGGTTCATAGATCTAACATCATACGGACATAAACAACTTAGATCCGTATTCAAAATATTAATACATAGCGGATTTATCAAGAGATATTCTTTAATCACTAAGAATTAATAATTAAATAAATTAAATTAAAAATAAATTGTCACATATCTAATCACTTAAAGTTTCAGATCTAGCATCCTAACATCGCAAAGCAATCCAAATCTATAATCCATAATAACATCCATTATTGATTTTCAACTTCTCATAACGCAAGCATAACAATTAAACTAATTAAATTTAACTTAAAATGAATTCTCACCTTGATTGGATAAGAATTTAAAATGCCAAATAAATTCAGAATTCACTCTAATCAGTCTCAGCAAAGCCTACTCGTCGCCACGGTCCTGCCGGATCTGAAATTTTCAGATTCGGGGTTCATACGCATTAGTTATCAATGTTTGAATAATTCTGACTTTTAACAACTGCTGCAGCAACGCTTAAAAGCGTCGCAAAATCTGAAGCATACCTTATTTTCAGAATTTGTTCAAAACTTTGGATCAAGATATCTCAGGCTACGGTTGACGGTTTTATGTGCCGTTTGTTGGAGAATGACCGCCTTGGAGAGAGCTATCGGCGCCAGGAATTGGAAGAGGTGCGCACGCACGTGGTGGGCCCGGTTTGCAGCGAACGGCGGCGTCTTCTCGTCCCTGGTGGCGGCGCTACGATGCACGAGAGGTGCTGGGACTTGTCGGAGATCGAAGAGCTCGGGAAGAGCTTCGAAACGAGTACTCACACGCTAAATTTCGTTGAGAAATGAGAGAGAAATCAAGGTTTGAAGTTTTGAAGGGTAATGGGTTTTGGTGGCTGCAGAAAATGACGGGAAGGAGACGATGAACAGTGAATTCGGGTTTAAATAATATTATATTAGGTTTTCCTAATCATTAGTTAATAATTTAATTAGCCCGTTAAAGCCCGTTTTGGTCCGAACCCCGATTTAAGCCTGCTTACTGACGTTCTTAAGGTTTCGAGGCCTTCTGAACGCAATGGAACATGTTACAGGACCCAATTCCGAAATTTATTATGAGTTTTGGAATAATTATATTATTTTATTAATATTTTAATGTATACCGTACATGAAAATTCACCGAGGTCACAAATTAACTTCAAAAATTCTCGAAAAATAAATTTAGCTATGTTTTGATGCTGTGGACCTATGAAAATTAATTTCGTTCAATTCTGAGCCCGTATGAATTATTAATGAATTTTTAAGGTTAAAAATTTGCCCGTTTACACTGAAAAATCAATTATAATTATATTTGATTTCTAAAAATTACCAAAAAATCATTTTTATCTTTGTTTTGATGATACGAATCCAACAAAATTTATTTCGTTGAATTCTGAGACATTTTGAAAAATGGCTATTTTTAAGGCCAGTATATTTAATATTAAAAATACATTTTTAAACAAATAATTTTCGAAACTCGAAATATATAAGTGTTTACTGTTTTTCAATGCAGAAACATCATTTCGAACTCAATGGAAGTGGTTTCGAGTTCAAATTCCTTCATATGCAAAAAGTAGCATTATTGACCTATGCAAATTACCTAGCGACCTTTCTAAAAATTGAATTGGCCATAACTTTTGATTTCCGCCATGAAATTTCGATTTTTCGGATTCGTTGGAAAGATATTTTTAAATAGATTCTAATATTTTTGGTTTCACTAAAATCCGTTAAATTTTGCGTCCTATACGGTCAGTCAAAGTTCAAGTTTGACTTTTCAAACTACCGCGCTATTTCTAACTCTTTTTATAATTAAAATTAATTTATTCATTCTAACTTCGATTTGAACCAAATTTTTGATCATTATTATTTAAAATAGATTATTCTAAATATCAAAACTCATTTAAAATTACTTAAAATAAATTTTAAATTGGCCCCAAAATTCAGGGTTGTTACAGGACAAACCTTAATTTGGTTTGAATTGATATCCAAAGGAAGATTAAAGAATAAATTTAAAGAATTTATCTTTGAGTAAATTAATGGGAACCTTTCCCAGAGGATATGAATATTTAAATAAAAGAATATTCAGAATTGGAATGAGCGTATGTTGTGTTTTATAGCACTTGATTTTAAAATGCGCGAGTTATACAGATAGGCCGGGTTTATACCCATTCTGAATAATTGATTCAACGATAAGTCGACGATGAAGACGGTGGTTGAAGACCGGAAGTCTTCACATCGTTTGGATGATTACTAATGTCTTGATTGGGCTGCACACCCAAGACAAGGTAATAAGTGGTGATCGTCCAGACGTACTTGGAGATCGACCGGATATGCGAGGACCTCTATCCCGTATTGGACATATAGAACGAGGAATAAGGTGCCTCCGGTTTCGTTCAGACCCAGGACGAACTTGTAAATGGATGTGTGTCTAACATTGGATTTCATTCTGTATTGAGTGATCTCTATTAAATATATATTTGTTTGGCGGTGGAGAATTTATTCTCTTGCTTAGCGCCCTTCTCTAAGACGTACGAGCTTAGAGGTTATATATCGATAGACATCAGTCAGATGGCGTGAATTGCCTGTGTGGCATGCTGAGATGCAAATGATCAAGGCATCTGTTGAAAAGCAGAGTCTTGTGGTTGATGATCAAAGCACGGCTTTAATGTAGCATAGCTTTGTGTATAGCATTAATTCGCAAGCTTCACATCCTGGTATGAACCAGAAACGGGATGAAGGATGGCAGGGAGGACATGTGTTTCTTTCTAGCTAGGAGTGGTGTCATGGTATGGGGCCCAGACATTTTACTCATGATGTGGATGTTGCATATTATTTGATGGATAGTGAGGCGCCTCGGATATATCAATTACTACGGAGCCGACGGATATTGAGTCATCTGGCTGATTTACGCCCCTTTGGGTGGTGAAACGTATTGTTCAGGGATTACTAATCCACTTAAAATGTGGACCGGCCCTGCATTTTCCTAGGTGCAGCTGCGACTGTAGCCTAAGACATGGTAGGCTAGATTGTCTCGAATTCAGTAAGGATGATCCCTTGGTTCATGATGGAAATCCAACTTCCAATACGTGACTTTATGGTTTTAATTGTAGAACTAGTATGGCAACACGATAGATGGTACCCATGCCGTCTATGATTGATGCATTTATATTTAAAGTTGTTTTAACACTATGCACTTATAATAGCATCAAATGATTTGTTTTAACGTACGAAGCATGTTTGGCTATTATAAGGGAAAACTCTATCCTCCGGCTTGCGTTGCATTGTGTGATGGGACCTGAGTCTTATATTAGCTTCATTTTTCCAAAAAGCATTGCGCTGATTGTTTTATGCACTGGTATTCTTGGGAGGAAACCCGTTCCGTGTTATACGGCGTGGTGCCTTGATTTACTTTATTTTAAAGTAAAGATTTAATAGCCGTTTTAGTTCTCACACCAGTCACATGACTGACCTGGAGTTTATTGTTTTAGCCTAAACTCTGGGTGCCCCTATTTCCCACACGGACAGTTAGTACTTTTGGTTTTGCAGATATTATATTCACAAGATCCTGGTTTACAGCTGGAGCTATATTCAGAACGCTCTGTATCCGTGTATTTCTTTATGCTGTGTTATGTATTATTTTTCCACTACACTGTAATTTTTAAATCTCCGATATTGATCAAATGTATATTATTTATTCATACTCTGTTAAATTCTTGTACTCTGATGTAATTATTGTAATAAGCAATGAAATGTTCTTCTGTTTGTGTTCTGATTTGTCGTGTTCTCAGACAATCCTTACTTTCTCTTCTCTTCGGAGGCCGGGGAAGTTCGGGTCGTTACAAAAATAATTCAAACCGAATTAGAATTAGTTAATTTTGTTAACCAGTAATTTATTTAATTTGACTGTTGTGGTTTAAAAACCCTACATGGGTATTGGGATGATATTTGACATACACTAATCCCAATCTTTAGTTGTATGTCAATCGATGAGTTGACAGACTGTGATGAACGTTATTTATTTATTTTAATGCTTATTCAGTTAAAAATTGCACTCTGGATGATGTTTGAATGGTTAATGAGTATTTATCATTATTGTTGAATACATGCGAAGTATGAAATCCATATAACTGAAATTATATGGTAATTGATTGAGTTGCATTCCGATTCAGAAATAACGAATATTTTAAAATAATATTCAGTAAAGGAGCAAAATATGATTTTGATGTCCGATTTTGGATGGACACGGAAATATATAAAAAAGTGGAGCCAGGTTAAGTATAGAAATGCTATTTTAACTCCAACGAATTTTTATATTGATTTTATATATTTTATAATGAATATTGAAATGAATTGATTTCAAAATCTGATATTTTGAAAATATTATCATTTTAATATTATAATGATATAGAATATTTAATTTTGATTTAAAATTGAAAACGGAAGTTAAAATCAATTTAAAACGAATTTATAAATATTTTATAAAATACGTTTTAAATGGAAATCGATGATATATATATTATATATATTAAATGGCTTGAATAGAACGCGCCGCGCAGCGACCGTTTGCGAATTTCGACCATCAACTTCAAATTGACGTAACGGGAGATCCGATCGTCGGATTCTCCTAAAACTTGAACCGTTAGGTTAGTATCGAAAAGACCTTTCCAATGAATTTAAGAAATTTAAATTTGAACGATTGGATTTCAAATTATGTCCAAGCCAATTTTAGAAAAAGTCGTTATGGATTCAGTTCGGTGGCCGTTATTGAAAACCGACTATATGGGCCTTAATAAAATTATTAAAAATATGGTAAAATTATGTAAAATCATAATAAATGATTTGGAAAGATATTGGATGAAAAATTCCAAGTTTAAAAAGATAAAAATATATTTTTATCTAAATGAACTAGTTATTAACTAAAAGAATAATCCAATGTTTTTGAATAATAAATAAACTGGATTTGAAAATGGTTTTAATATAACCAGAATTTCCCAACGAATAAATTGCAATGGATTAGGAATGGAAATTATATTTGGAATATTTCAATATTGAATTCCATGATTATACGGATATTGTTGAGGAATTTGTAAGATATATATCGTTACTCACAATATGATATTTATTGGTTTCTAAATTTTATATTGAATAGAAGCCGATATAATTTCTATTTAGAGCCTTGTATTTGATATCAAATTAGATTTTGGGTTTCTCATGAATAGTGTCTTCAATAACACTGTTCTTAAACCCAGTTGAGGATATAATAAATCTTTTAATTAAGATTTAAAGGAGTTTACCAATTAATTTAATTGGAATTGAAATGAAAATTGGATTTTGGGTTTATAGTGAACAATGTTTTAAATAACATTCGTTCTTTAACCCAATTAGCAGTGGAGATATGATTTGTTATTTGTTATTTTTTAATAAGATTAATGGAAATTTTCCAAAGTAAAGTATCTAATTTAATACATTAAATTGGAATTGGACGGAATTCGATTTGGTAATAATCGAGATGAGCTTATGTGAATGAAGGTCGTTACTATATATGGAGTTTAAAAGGCTTGGATGTTATTCCATTTATATTATTAGTCTAATATGGAAATTTATATCGATTATATATTGATCTATTTTCCGTGAAGATTCCATTGTTAATGGAAGATGGTTTGGGTTTATCGTGAACTGTGTTTTAAATGACATTGGTTCTTTAATCTAGTTAAAGATAAGATTAAGTTCTTAAATTTGAATGATCATTAAGTAATGATTTTTGAGGTTAAAACTGAACTGGAGTTTTAATAAATCTTTAAGTAGATTAAAATGAGAACGGAATAATTAAATTTATCGAATTCATGAAATGATCGAGAATGGAGTACCACCAGTTTTACTCCAGGCGATAGTTAAATCTTTAATTAGATTTGAACAGGAAATGGTAATTAATTTTACCGAAAACACAATGGGTGTTAGATATGGAGTACTACCAGTTTTGCTCTAGGGGATGAATAGGTTGGGATTGGGATTAATAAATAAATGATTACTTCGATAAAGTTCGCTAATCCCGACTAGTTTTATAAACCTTAATTTGGTTTAAAATTGTTAATGGATAAAATAAAATCTTTGGAAATTGATATCCAAAGGAAGATTAAATAATAAGTTCAAAATAATTTATCTTTGATAAAATTAATGGGAACCTTTCCCTAAAGATGTGAATATGTGAATAAAAGAATATTCTGAATTGGAATGAGGCGCATGATGTGTTTTATAACACTTGATTATTGATTATAAAATACGCAAATTATTCGGAAAGACCGGGTTTAACCCATTCTGAATAACTAATACGACGACTAAAAGTCGATGATGAAGACGGTGGTTGAAGACTGGAGATCTTCACATCGTCTGGATGATTACTAATGTCTTTATTGGGCTGTACACCCAAGACAAGGTAATAAGTGGTAATCGTCCAGACGTACTTGGAGATCGACTGGATATGCGAGGACCTCTCTTCTGTGTTGGACATATGGGGCGAGGAATAAGGTGCCTCCGGTTTCGTTCTGACCCAGAACGGACTTGTAAATGGATGTGTGTCTGACTTTGGATTTCATTCGGTATTGATTGATTCCTATTAAATATATATTTTTTTGGTTGCGGGGAATTTATTCTCTTGCTTAACACCCTTCTCTAAGACGTACGAGCTTAGAGATTATATATAAATAGACATCATTTGCATGGCGTGGATTTTCAATGTGGCATGCTAAGATGCAAATGATCAAGGCTTTTGTTGAAAAGAAAAGTCTTGTAGTTGATGATCTAAGCACAGCTTTAAGTAGCATAGCTTTGTGTATAGCGTTAATTCGCGAGCCTCACACCCGGTATGAGTCAAAAAACGGGATAGTGACTACAGGGAGTGCACGACGTTTCTTTTTAGCTAGAAATGGTGTCATGGTACGGAGCCCAGACATTTTTTACTTTTGTGGATGATGGATTGAGAGGCGCCTCGGATATTGGTCGCTACTGGCCAAGTGATAGGTCCGATAGGACCGGGACGTGTGTTCAGGAATAATTAATCCACTAAAGTAAGTGTGGGCCGGCCTTGAAGATCCTGCCCAGAGTGTGTAACTGAGGCATTTTCTAGAGTGTCTCGAATCGGAGAGGACCCATCCCTTTCCGTGACTGATAGATGGAATCCAATTTCCAATACGCAACTTTTTGGTTTTAGTTGTAAACCTATGTATGGAGGCATAATATATGGTACTTATGTCGTCTATGATTGATACATTTATATTTAAAGTTGATTTTGACACTATGCACTTATAGTAATATCAAAATGATTTGTTTTAAACTTACCAAGCATGTTTGGCTATTATAAGGGAAAACTTTATCCTCCGGGTTGCGTTGCATTGTGTGATGGGACCTGAGTCTTATAACAACTTCATTTTCCAAAAAGCATAGCGTTGTTTTATTTTAAACTGAGATTCATGTGGAGTAAACCCATTCCGTGTTATACAGCGTGGTTCCATGATTTCCTAACTTTTAAATTAAAGATTTAATAACTGTTTATTTCTCGCGCCGGTCCCATGACTGACTCGGAGTTTATTGTTTCTACTGAACTCTGGGTGCCCATATTTTCCACACGGGCAGCTAGTAGTTTTGGTTTTTCGCAGATACCTCTTTTCACAGGATCCTGGATTACAGCTGGAGCTATATTTGGAAATCTTTGTATCCGTATATCTCTTTCAGTTGTGTCAGTTGTTATTTTCCTGCTACGCATTGTACTTATGTATTATTTTTCCGCTGCTATGTAAATTTGTAAATCTCTGATATTTATTTTTCTGCTGTATATTGTTTATTCATACTTTGATATATTCTTGTACTCTGATGTAATTGTTGTAATAGCAATGAAATGTTCTATTGTCGGTGTTCTAATGAGTCGTGTTATCAAAGCAATCTGGGCTCCTTCATCTCTTCTAGGATAGGGGAAGTTTGGGTCGTCACATTTTTCTTCGACCATCTTCTAACTCGAACCTCCTTCTACCATCACCCATTCCCTCTATGGCTAAAAATCGTAAATCTAAAACTCATTTTTCTTCCAGCGCGATAAGATCTGGGAAACACTACTCAAAATCTAATTCTGATATTGGTCTTGATATTCCTGCTGCAAGAACTTCGAATTTAGATTTGCAAACAGTCGCAGTGGAGGCCGTTGATCTTCCGGTCCTAGCACTTTCTGGTCTGACGATTCCCAACGTTATGCCACTGTCCAACTAGCTCATTTGATTGTTGGACTGACACTACTACTGTCACTGCGACAAGAGTGCGACCATCGGGGAAGCTTCTGAAATAGTCCCAAAAATCGCTGTTGTGGATCTCGACGTCCTAAACACAAGTATATCTCTGAATACTTATCTATTGGTGATGAACTGGGAACCTTGACAACGAAGCAACATAATTCGAATTTGTGTGAGAATGAACGGTCAACTATTATTGGTCTATGTCATGTGTCTATGATTAGGGGTGTAGTGAATGGAGTTGTATCTCTTACCCAACCTGTTATTCCAAGCACGCAACACGCTTTTCATAATGCCACACCCAGTCATCCTCTGCCCCCCTCAAATCAGTCTAACCCTACATCCAAATCCATGTACTCGTCTTTCTTTACCTCTCTCCCATGCTGCGCAAATGCCTATATCCCCTGTATTTTCCCGTCCTCGCCTGATAATTCGATTCCATCTATTGAGATTGTCCAAGAAGGGATTAATATTTGGAAGGTTACCTTGTTGGCTTCTTTTTTATTTGGAAGTGCCTGATCTTGATAATCGTGAACATTGTCGTAATGCTTGGAAACTGAGGGGTGGCTTACACATCAACTTTGTGAATGGAATGTTTGTTTCAAATTCTCCTTGTCTGATGAGAGAATTAGAGTGCTGGAATCTTATATGGCTATAATAGGAGGCAAGCCTTTTATTATAACAATTTGGAGTTCCACTATTGAGCGAGCATGAGAAAGATTTGTTTCTATCCCTATATGGACCATTTCACTAGGATGCCATCTGTTCTTCAAACACTACCTTGTCTCAATTTCTTAGAAAGTAAGATTGGTAATTTTAAGTGCTTCGATTCTAAAACTGAGGCAAGAAAGAACCTTGTTTTTGCAAAATCTTTGATTGAAATTTCTCCGATGAAACCACTTCCAAATAAGCTTAAAGTTTCTCTCGATGGCTTTGATACTTTTGTGGATGTCCAGTACACTTGGCAACCTCATATATATATACTAACTGTCAATTCTTTGGTCATTTGTTGGATGCTTGCAATAGGACTTCTAATGGACCTATCCAGGATAAGATCCCTCTTCGGAAGCCACCTACTCGTGTTTGGGATCTTAAAGCCAAAGTTGTAACTGAGCCTGAGATTGGTTCCAATGATGAAGATAACGCTATTGTTTGGAATACTCATGAACGTGCTTGGCAATATCGACTTTCGGATGTGCGCTATGATCCTCGCCATAAAGTCTATTATTTGTTTGTTGGGACTGCCGACTCTGAGGTCACATGCCTACATTATATTGATGATGGATCAAATTTGGTACTTGTTTCAGATGGAAATTATGGGGTATGTAACAAGATTATTTTAGACACTCAAGACTGCGATAAGAATTTCATTTACGGTATGGACTACCCTGCGTATGTGCCACATCTTACTACTCACTTTTCCAGCCTGCTGCATGACACAGGTCCTAGGCATCCTTCTGCCCGCAGCTCTTCTTCTTCCTCGTCCTCTTCAGCTTCGGGAGAGTAGTATTACTTGTAGTTGAAGTAATCTGCTTCCCTCTTGTTTTTATTGTACAGTGAAATGGACACTTCAATCCAGTTAGTAGTTGAAGCATCCTTGCTTCACTCCTATTTCTGCTGTGTACAGTGTGCTGGACACTTCAAACCAGCAAGTTTTCATTATATTTTAATGAAAGTGGAACGACCACTATAAAACCGGCTTAGCTTTGCTAAAAAATCACATTAACTAAGGCATTAATTATAATAAATACTTTATCGCTACTATTAGCAAATCAAATCATATCAAATTAATGTCAACACGCATGACACCAAGTTATGAATCAAACGTCACATCAACATTGACCAATGTCACTATCAATTGATTTTCCCTTTTCTGAATAATTAAATAAATATGTCCAATTCCTTCATCACTAAGAAGTTAACATTTTGGACTTTTATAATTATGCAAACCAAATACTAATCACGTATCTATGGTTTTAAATTCATAGCCCTTAAGAAATACTTTTTATTTACTACCACTTTAGTAATCAGCTTACTAACTTCATTATTAACACAATCCACATCCCATAACCACAAAATCAACCTAGAATGTTATTAACTTCAGCATTTACATCACCAACACTTAAAGGTGACATTTTTATCCTTACTAACATAATGTTTACCTCTTTAACACTTAAAGGTGATACTTTTACCTTACTAACGTAAGTGTTTACCTCTTTAACACTTAAAAGTGATATTTTTAACACATTAAACTAAGTGTCTATATGTTTAACACACAAAGGTAACATTTTAACTTTTAAACTAAATGTAACGTCCCAGAGATTTCGATAACTGGAATGAGAAATTAATTGAAGATTTGATTTCAGATAATCATTTTTTATATTGATACTGGAGTTAGAAATTTAAAATAAAAAATATATTGTTTGTGTATGAAATGAATTTAATATTCAGAAATGTTGGTGATAAAACAAATATTTAGTGTTGTAATATTTGAATTGATTTGGAATTTCAAATAGGAAAATATGAACGGTTGAATTTGTAGATAAACGTAGTTGACGTTAAATGAATTAGAGAATTTTAATTTGTTAAAATATAAAGAAAATCGGCTTAGATATGGGTGTATTTGTGTGTAAAGAAATTAAGTTTAACGTTCGAAATTAAAAATCGAATGGAGTTTTCGGTGGAAAAACGAAATTAAATCGGTGAACTGATAGATAATTAAAAATTTAAACAAACATTGTATACAAACAAAGTCGGATTACAACTAGATTAATTTTATTTGAATCGGGATGCGAAGATGAAGAAGTACATAGATTTTTTATCGCGTTTGGAGATATGTATTAGCGGTAGAAATGTAGAACGATACGCGGTAATTAGGGGTAGATTTAATATTAAAATTAAATCAGATATTACCTTTCCCAGGAAAATTCACATCGACCTATAACTGAATTCGCGTAGACCCTATAATCTAGTGATTTTACGTTCTTCTTACCTTCTCTACTTCATTCTATAAAATCACTTCCTCGTTCATTTCCCTCACCAACAAAAATTGGAAATTCTTTTCCCCTGATCACTTCTGACCGAAATCCATGGCTTTACTGTCTCTTTCAGCAAAAATCTGAAGCCTTCTTCATTCCTTAATGGCAGAAGCCCAAGCGTTTTACCCTAAACCCTAACTGAAACCATTATCCCCAATTCAAAGCCAAATCGCAGTCCACCCGAACAACTTCAACGTTTGTGCAAATTCCGCGACCTTGAGCGTCATTTGGTTCGCCGTTCAACTCCAGCCGTCAATCGAAGCCACCAGTATCGTGGTTCACTGATCGCAACCACTTCCTATCTTTTGTTCTTCGCTGTTACCGGTGATCACTCACTCATGATTTATCTTTGATCAAGTTTATTAACTGCAATAATTCAACAAAGTAGAATAGTTAATTTAGATTTGTGGATACGTTGATTCCTGATTTTTATTCGCCTTATTTGGGTTGTTTTACCTGACTCTTGTCGTGACCATTTGGGGTTATCCTTGGTTCTGAAACTTATTTTTGTTGTTGTGCATGTCTTCACCTTTCACTGTCAGGATTAATAATTGCATTCTAATTAACTAAATATTTTTGTGCCTCGTTACCCAAAATACCTTGCACATGCATAAATCCTTGTTCACCTTAAATCTGAAAACTCGTGGGTATATATGTATGTAATGGTATATAATGACCCGCATTGGAAGAGGTATTATAATTAATTTATTTAATTATATAAATAGTGATAGAGTGAATTAAATGGTGGTTTAATTAAATAATGGTAAATATTTAATTAAAATAATAAATTAAATAATAAATTTAATTCTGAAATAATCAGAATTGGCTGAAATGGCGATATGGTGTGAACTCGATCATCTGGGATATTTAATTCAGTTTAGAATTGAATTAGAATAACAAATATATTATTTGAACGACAGTTTGAATGTATAATTATATTATAATTAAAATCGAGCTCGAAATGGAGCTGCAGTTCGTAGATTGGCGATTCGAAATTCAACTGGATGTACAAGGTTCGTTTTAAATCGGATTTCTATGAAACAAGAAACGTATGAAGCTGGTGGAGTATATCTTTCTAGTGGAAGAGAAAAATTGGGATTTCGTCGTGTAGATTTTGAGATATGTCCAAATCAAATTTTAAAATAGTTGCTATAGAATCGTTTATCGACCGTAACGGTTTATTCGATATAACTAGTCATCGGGTTTGAATTTTGATGAGGTTCTTTTGAGACATAAAGATAATTTAATTTTGAAAATTTTACTGAAATTTTTAATTAATTAAATAAGCAACTTTCTATTTGAAGTATTTCGCACCCTTAATCAGCAAATTTTGGGGTTTCAAAATATGAGTTTATCTACCGGTATTATTATATCTCTGGAATCGGGGAACCTTGCTCGACACAACAATACATTTATTTCAGTTGATAGCAAGTCGTAGTGAATGGTTTAAGAGGATACTTCACATTGGAATTTTATAGAATATTATATAAATAAATTTTGTCCCCCTTCATATTATGTATACATTCTTTCTACGGTCAGATGGGAGAAATCGTGGTCGATGCTACTTCACAAATTCCTTGAAATGTTTGCATGGCCTTCAACAAACCACGTCTTCAAAGAATTGCCTTATAAATAACCCCACCCCTTACCCCTTTAACCTAATTACTTCTCTAGTCAAAGCTGAAATGAGCCGCCACATTTTCATCTGCAAAACCCAAAATCGGGCGATTCAAAAACCAAAAAAAAAAACAAAATCAATGAAATAAGGGGGCGCATGTTTTAAAGTGGAGGGAGGTTCGAAGTCACCGCAATGACATACAGGAGCCTCGTTTTCAAGGCTCCGAGCTGTAAGGGGAGATTCATGTTTGCGTGTAGGGAAGAGGAAGGATGGAAAAGGTTTGTGCTTTGGTGGTCTGTTGTGTGTATTGTTTGAAGAAGAGTGTTTTGGCGTGAGTTGTTCATTTCGATGATGAGTTGGATGAGAGAAAAACGGGGTACAGTAGTGAATCAATGGAGTAAGGAGGGTTTGGGGTTTTGTTGTTTACTGGAGACGTTAGATTTTGAGTGAAGTATGGAGCTGAAAGAATGAACGTGGAATGGTGTGGCATTGAAGAAGGAAAAACGTGTCTGGGCTTATGCGTTTTGGTGTGGGTCTTAATGCACTACTGAGTGGTGAAAGTTGGACTGTTTTTGGTTGTGAAATGAAGTGGTAATGGTGGTGATTCAGTTCGATCCTTTTGCTAAGAGAGTAGTGGCGTGAAAAGGTTGAGAAAAATGGGTGTAGCTGTTGAAGTGGAGGAGGGTGTTAGAGGTGAGCTCGTTTCATGGCAGAGACATATGGAAATGAATTTGCTGAGTTTAAAACATTTGTTAAAGTTTGGGTTCAAGATGTTTGAAGGGAACGCAAGTCTGGATTTTAGAAAGAAGGGATGGGTCGGGTCCAATAGAGTGTTGCGAACTGTAATAACCCGTATTTTGAATAACAAGTTATAACATAAATCAAGGCAGAGTTAAATGATAAAAATCTGAATCAAGGGAAACGGGCTGTGCCATTGCGTTCGTCTCGGAAAAATACGCGAAATAGAGTCCAAGTTTTCGAAAATCGGAGTTCGTATGACCCAGTTATGGCCCGTCAAAGTTTTCAGAAAACTTCAAGTTCAAATTTGAATTCAGAAATTCAAATTCAGCTAAGCAGGTCAGGCGGGAAAAATTCCCGCCATCCCCAAGTCGACTGGGGAGTCGACTAGGGTGTCGACACACCCCAGGTTGTGTCGACTGCCCAGTCGACACCGCTATCGACTTGGGTGGTCGGCCAGTCTGGCCTGGGTGCATCTGACTTGTTCCTCAAGACATGTTTGGAGGCTTGTGACGGATTTTAAAGGCTCAGATCTGAATTAAGGTTAATCCTATGGCCTAAACTAACCTAAACTTCTATAAAAGGACCCTAATACCTAGCCTAAACCATCATAAATCAATCCTACAACTAGATTATGCCAAAATGTTTAATCATTGCCTCCACCCTCTTGTCATAGTCTCCATCTTCATTCATATGAGAGTTCCTAAGCTTGTTTGAGAGTTTCTAAGTTTGATCCAAGGCCAAAGTTCAATCTTTCTTCCTCAAAGCAAGGATCTTCTTCTTGTTTCTCAAGGGTTTTCATTGGAGCTTACCATTTGGGAGTGTTTAGAGTTGCTAGTGGCTTCGTCTCAATCTTATTTTATTTTATAAGTCTTCATAGCATAGTAAGCCCTATACTACTCTTAGATTCTAACTATGAAGTTAAATATGACATGTTGCAAGTTTGAGTTTGGGCCTAAGTATGATTTGTGCTTTGATTCTATCATGTTATGCATAGATTTATTCTATGCATGTTTGTAAAGCTATCACCTTGACTTTGTGCATAGAAAGCTATGAGCTTTGATTTGAAATGTTGCATAAAGCAACATAGAAACTCTCATTAACCTTATGTTTACTTGCATATGATGTTATATGCAAATCACTAGCTATCATCCTATGTCATTTATGATCATGTTTCACCTATTTGCTAAAGTTTGATATCACGCATGTTTTGAGGCTCATAATGTAATATGCAAGATTATGAACACATTTGCCTCGTATGCCACCATGTTTAACTTGTGGCCAAACCCTATTAATTATGTCATGCTTCTAAGTTCCCCTCCTTGAGATCTATTTGCGTTTATGCGAACTTGCATGCGATGGGGTTACGTTATGGGTAAACTAAAATAACATAAAAACATGACTTGGAAAGATGACATGAAACATGACATGTGACTATGCTTGAAACATGAACATGAACTTGGACATGACTTCTAGAAAACATGAGAATGGCCAACTCGAGGTTGGGTTGAGTTTGTAGCATAAATCTACCCGGAACCGACCGGCTTAACTAGTGGCTACAAGCAATAGGACCCAATGTGAGTAGTTGGTCATGTCGCACTTGAAACCCGAGGTTAGACTAAGTTGTGGTGTAAAGCTACCCGGACCCGCCCGGCTTAACTAGTAACCACAACAAGGTCTAATGTGAGAGGTTGGGTGCATTAAATTAATTAATGCCACGTGATAGGATTAAGTCATGGACCCCTTGAATACTTAACCAATTAAACACGATGGGTTGATAGGGTTAAGTCATGAACCTTGGGTACACTTAACCAACTTGGTACTTGATTGGATAGGGTTAACCACGTTTAACCCGTTAGAAACCCTAGTTACGTGGTCCTTTTCACCAGTAACCCTCTTGGTTGTATCATGATACCCTAGGGACTAGGCTAGGGTGGGGCACGATTACTGGGCTGACATGTAAGCGACCAAAACGACGGCTGAGTAGGTGCGCCAGTGTAGGTTCAGGCGGACTATGGTCGTGCACATAGTCCGGAGTTGAAAAAGCAGACACGGGCACCAGTAGGTTTGGACTGTGCGTGCTTGATGTGTGTCCGTGGTTGGCACCCTAGGGCTTGATACACCCTAGGGTGGACCTAGCACAGTTTGACTACACTTCGTGATTGGGCCGTATGACACCGACACTTGACGAGTTAGGCCTTTAGGGAGCCGATCGACTAGACCGTGTTGTTGGACCTTGATTTAGGTCATCTCGTGATAGTGGGCCAAATTTTGGCCAAGGGATCACTTCTTGTTTATACTTGACATGGGTTGGAATACTAGTACACTTGGTGCAAAACTTAACCTTGTACATGCGATGCCACACTTGATCTATCTTGTTAACTTTTCACCATGCCAGTTATCATCCTATGTTTCATCTCTGTTTACATGTCCAGTTAACTTTATTAGATTTTATACTAATAGTAGATAGGACTTACCAGTCTTTTGACTGACCCATTTTCCTTCGCCTCTTTTCTTCCGTTTCCCCCCAGGTTTACAGGGTGGAAACACCAGCACCTAGCTTGGATCTTTAGCTACTTTTCTGGATAGCTCATGTACGGTTTGGACTTGAGCTTGCTATGGCTTTATTCTACCTTGGGGATAGTTACTTTATGATTTTCTTTCCAGTTTTCAGTATATGTTTCTAGACTTTGTTTTGTGGGAAAATAATGACCAAGTACTTTGATGTAACTTGACTATGGTTTTGAAATGTTAGTTTTATCCGCTGCTTTATCTACTGTTTTTACTTATATGTACTGTCTTGTGATATTTGCAGGCATGTTTACCTTGTTTAACGCCCCTCCAAAGCTAGTGTGCTTGCAAGAGTGGCATTGGCGGAGGCGGGGTGTTACATTTGGTATCAGAGCGAGGTTTTACTTGACCGGACAAAAGTTTTAAAACCCTTTTTGAAAAACTATTTTCAAAACCGATTAAGCATTTTCCAAGAAAAGTCTAGTTTATTTTAAAAAGGCTATTCCCCAAAAGCCATTAGCACTATCCTTCGTTTCCTCGTTCTAAATCTATCTTTTCCTTTTTCAGCATGGATGATCTTAACCTTCCCGAGGGAGTGACCATTTCCGGATGGTTCCGGAGGTACTTGGAAGTTAGGGCCAACGATGTGGGCCCAGCAAACACCCCCATCGTAACTGAGGTTCCTCCTCCTCCTCAGAATCCACAAGCAGATTTCGCGAAGGTTGCCAAGACTTTAAGGCGATGGGTGGAAAGAATTTTATTGGGACAGAGACTTTTGTTGAGGCACGAAATTGGTTGAAAGAAACTGAAGATCTCTTCGCCATCTTTGATGTGGAAGACCATAGAAAGGTTTTATTGGCAGCATGGCTATTGAAAGAGGAAGCTACTTATTGGTGGGAGGTCACCAATGCTACTAGGCCTATAGAGACTTGGGCCGACTTTAGGACGAGGTTTGGGCTTAAGTTCCTATCATCTGCTGAGGCGAATCTGCAATTGGAGAAGTTTATGTTTTTGAAGCAAGGGGATATGACAGTGAGAGAGTATGTGAATAAGTTTAACCAGCTTGCTCGATTCGGTTTGGACATGGTTAATACTCCCCAGAAGAAGGCTCTACGCTTTGCACGAGGGTTGAATGAGCCATTACAAGGTTTGGCCATGTCACATATACCCATGGGGGCCACTTTTGAAAGCCTAGTGGACATGGCATTGCTTTAGGGAGACGATAAGAAGAAAGAAGTCAAGCCTAATGAGACTCAAACCAAGAAGGCGGACTCCAAGTGGGGAGGGAATAAGAGCAATCAGAGCAACAAGAACAGCAAGAACAACAGGGGTAACAAGGCCAACAACAAGGCAAAGGACCCAAGAAAGTGCAACTTCTGTGGGATTGTTGGGCACATAGCTAAAGATTGTAGGAAGAAGAAGAGGAAGTTTGGCGAATGCTTTCACTGTGGAGAGACTGGACACTTTAGCAAGGATTGCCCACAGAAGCAAGGACAAGGGCAAGGGCAGACTCAGCGTGCAGGACCTTCTGGAGGGCAAGTGCATGCCCTCAACTCTGCTCCAGTTCAGGACCGAGGTAGTATTTCTGTAGAAAGCCTTGTTTATATTTCTGACTTTCCTGTTCGCACTTTATTTGATTTTGGCGCATCACATACCTTTATTTCTTCTGACATTGTTGAAAGTTTGCACATAAGTACTAGTCTAGTTGAGGATACCGTTAGTGTTTCAAATCCAATTGGGGGTTCCGCCCATCTATCTATGATTTGCGTGGATTTGAAGATTTCTATCTTGACCGTAGAATTCACGTGTAATGCTTATGTTCTCGGGTTCACGGGATACAGGTTGATTTTGGGCATGGATTGGTTGTCCAGTTATGGAGCCATTCTCGATTGTGAGCATAGGGTGGTGAGGCTCATGACTCGCCTCGGTAATACCCTAGAGATTTCTTGCAACCCGCTGGATCCCGTCATGTTATGTTATCTTGAATCTCTTGACTCGTAAATCGATGATCTGCAATCAGTAAGGGTGGTTCGAGAATATCCCGATGTCTTTGAAGAGGTTAAGGGATTACCCCCTAAACGAGAGATAGATTTCCGCATTTATCTTGTTGATAATGCCAAGCCAGTATCATTGCCCGTTAGGCACATGGCCCCACGAGATAGAAGAGAGCTCAGTAAGCAAATCAAGGAGCTGCTTGAGAAGAATTTTATTAGGCGAAGAATTTCCGAATGGGGTGCTCCTGTGGTGTTCGCTACTAAGGCGGACGGTTCGCTTCGTCAATGTGTTGATTATCGAGAGTTGAACAAGCTGACAAAGAAGAATAGGCACCTGTTACCGAGGATTGATGACCTCTTTGACCAGCTTGTTGGTGCTTCTGTTTTCCCTCAGCTCGATCTAGCCACCGGATTCCATCAGCTTAGAGTGGCTGAGGATAGTATTGATAAAACTGCGTTTAGGACTCCAGACGGATTCTTTGAATGGCTTGTCATGCCATTCGGTTTGACTAATGCACCCGCCTACTTCGTAGATTTGATGAGTACGGTGTTCAGGGAGTTCCTTAACAAGTTTGTTGTTGTCTTCGTGGATGATATTCTGATCTTCTCAAGGGATGAGGAAGAACATGCTAGACATCTCAAAGGAGTGATGGATACGCTTAGAGCTCATCAGTTGAAAGCCAAGTTCTCCAAATGTCATTTTTGGAGAAGGGAAGTTCGGTTTCTTGGACATATAGTTTCTAAGCAAGGCATAGCTGTGGATCCCGCGAAAGTGGTTGCGGTTCAAGACTGGAAGACTCCTAAGAATGTAACCAAAGTAAGAAGCTTTCTAGGTCTGGCAGGCTACTATAAGAAGTTCATTAGGGACTTCTCTAAGATTTCAGCCCCTCTTACTAAGTTGACGAAGAAGAACTTAGTCTTTGCATGGGACTTAGAGTGTGAGCTTGCTTTTCAAAGGTTCAAGAGGGCCCTTACCACAGCTCCAGTTCTGGCATTACCCGATGGCGGTAAGATGTTTACCGTGTACACCAATGCATGTGGCACGGGGTTGGGTGCTGTTCTGATGCAAGAGGGAAGAGTGATATGTTATGGGGGTAGCTAACTTAAAGTTCATGAGAAGAACTATCCCACTCATGATTTGGAGTTGGCGGCGATTGTCTTTGCACTCAAATCCTGGCGCCACTATCTTCTGGGCGAAAGGTTTGAGTTGTATACTGATCATAAGTCGCTCAAGTACCTCTTCTCGCAGAAAGATCTGAATCTAAGGCAGCAAAGGTGGATGGAATTATTGGCATCTTATGACTTCGAGATAGCTTATACCCCTGGCAAAGGTAATGTTGTGGCAGATGCACTAAGCAGAAGAAGGTTGACTTTGAGTCCCTTGTTTATTGAGATGAAAAGCCTAGAGTTCTTGGCAACCTTTAATTTCACAACGGCTGTTGAGTCGATGACGGGTTCGTTAGCATCCCTTGAGCTTAGACCCACACTTCTTGATCAAGTAGGGACTTCGCAGAAGGAAGATCCGCAGATAGTCGAGATCATGGACAAGTTGATTCGTGGTGAGACGTCTAGTCACCTGGCTAGATATACTATTGATGACAAAGGTTGGCTAAGGCGTGATGGAAGGCTATGCGTTCCACAAGTGGGAGACTTGGTGCACAAAGTTCTCAAAGAAGCGCATCACTCGAAGATGACTATACATCCTGGAGGAGATAAGATCTATAGGGATATGAAGCGCATTTTCTTTTGGGCTGGAATGAAGAAGGATGTGGCAGAGTATGTTTCAAAGTGCATGGTGTGCCAACAAGTGAAAGCCGAGTCGAAGAAACCCGGTGGGCTATTACATCCATTGGAGGTCCCGCAATGGAAGTGGGAAAGTATCTCTATGGATTTTGTGGATGGATTGCCTAGGTCAAGGAAAGGGAATACGAGCATATGGGTCATAGTTGATAGACTTATGAAGAGTGCTCATTTCATTCCAGTGAGGAGCAAGAGGACCGCATCATGGCTAGCATCTATTTATCTTCGAGAGATAGCGCGATTGCATGGAGTTCCTTCCAGCATAGTTAGCGATCGTGACCCAATTTTCACTAGCCAGTTCTGGAATAGTTTGCAAGAAGCGATGGGTACGCGATTGAATCTAAGTACAGCCTATCACCCTCAGACGGATGGCCAAACCGAAAGGGTGAATAGAGTGCTAGAAGACCTTTTGAGGCTTTGTGTTCTTGACTTTGGTGGTACTTGGGAAGACCATCTTCCTCTGGTAGAGTTTGCTTATAATAATAGCTATCAAGCTAGCATAGGGATGGCACCATTTGAAGCTTTGTATGGGAGGCCGTGTAGGTCACCATCTTGTTGGTGGGAGACAACGGATAGGCTTATACTTGGGCCCGATATGATACGGGACACATCCAAGAAAGTTTAATTGGTGAGAAGACGGATGAAAGCGGCCCAAGACAGACAGAAATCCTATGCTGACAAGCGAAGGACAGATTTGGAATTCGAAGTCGGAGATATGGTTTTCGTGAAGGTTTCTCCTTTGCGTAATGTGGTTCGTTTTGGAGCAGTTGGGAAGCTGGCACTATGGTTCGTAGGACCCTTCCCTATCATAGAGAGAATTGGGAAGATGGCTTATAAGGTGGAATTGACCGAGGAGCTGGCCGGAGTGCATAATGTCTTTCATGTCTCGCATCTCCGAAAGTGCCTACATGAGTCCGCTGAGGTGGTTGAACCTAGCATTCTTGAAGACGTGGAGGTAGAGAAAGAGGCAACCTTGAGGAGAGCTCCAATTCGTATCTTGGGAACAGAGATCAAGAAGCTAAGGAATCGAGAAGTCAAATTGGTGAAGGTTCAGTGGAGTGAGGCCGAAGAGGATGCAACTTGGGAAACCGAGGAAAAGATGCGTGGACTTTATCCATTTCTTTTTGAGGGTACATTCTCGATCTCTTTCCCTTTTTAGCATATCTTTCTTTTGCTATCCATGTTTATCTTGTTATCTCGTTAACTTTGTCATGAGGACCTTAGGTAGAAACCCTTTGGATGAAACATGTATTTGAAACATGTTATATTTGATGGTTGCAAGTGTTTGCAAGTGGATACTCGTGGATGCATGATACACATTAGGCACTAAGATCGGCTCACACACTTTCATATTGCATATGCATGAGTGCTTATACTTATTCATGGTTGAAACTTGTTATGCTATCACGTGGATGTTGCATATGGATGAATGTTATGTGCACACATGTAGAGATTATAAAATTATATTAGGAATTTGCATACATATGGACTCATTTCACTAACATACTTTGCATTAAGGAGGTTTACTAAATCAGTAACCGCCTGATTTTCGCATTAGATAAGTACATAAACACACACCTTTTGCATATAATCATACAACATTTAGAATTTGTTAAGGACAATGGTTACTTGTGGATGATGTTGTGAGTAGATGGATGATGGATGGTAGGATACGTTCTTCCTAACTTGAAGATTTCGGGGACGAAATCCTTTAAGGTGGGGAGGATGTAACAACCCGTATTTTGAATAACAAGTTATAACATAAATCAAGGCAGAGTTAAATGATAAAAATCTGAATCAAGGGAAACGGGCTGTGCCATTGCGTTCGTCTCGGAAAAATACGCGAAATAGAGTCCGAGTTTTCGAAAATCGGAGTCCGTATGACCCAGTTATGGCCCGTCAAAGTTTTCAGAAAACTTCAAGTTCAAATTTGAATTCAGAAATACAAATTCAGCTAAGCTGGTCAGGCGGGAAAAATTCCCGCCATCCCCAAGTCGACTGGGGAGTCGACTTGGGTGTCGACACACCCCAGGTTGTGTCGACTGCCCAGTCGACACCCCTGTCGACTTGGGTGGTCGGCCAGTCTGGCCTGGGTGCATCTGACTTGTTCCTCAAGACATGTTTGGAGGCTTGTGACGGATTTTAAAGGCTCAGATCTGAATTAGGGTTAATCCTATGGCCTAAACTAACCTAAACTTCTATAAAAGGACCCTAATACCTAGCCTAAACCATCATAAATCAATCCTACAACTAGATTATGCCAAAATGTTTAATCATGGCCTCTACCCTCTTGTCATAGTCTCCATCTTCATTCATATGAGAGTTTCTAAGCTTGTTTGAGAGTTTCTAAGTTTGATCCAAGGCCAAAGTTCAATCTTTCTTCCTCAAAGCAAGGATCTTCTTCTTGTTTCTCAAGGGTTTTCATTGGAGCTTACCATTTGGGAGTGTTTAGAGTTGCTAGTGGCTTCGTCTCAATCTTATTTTATTTTATAAGTCTTCATAGCATAGTAAGCCCTATACTACTCTTAGATTCTAACTATGAAGTTAAATATGACATGTTGCAAGTTTGAGTTTGGGCCTAAGTATGATTTGTGCTTTGATTCTATCATGTTATGCATAGATTTATTCTATGCATGTTTGTAAAGCTATCACCTTGACTTTGTGCATAGAAAGTTATGAGCTTTGATTTGAAATGTTGCATAAAGCAACATAGAAACTCTAATAAACCTTATGTTTACTTGCATATGATGTTATATGCGAATCACTAGCTATCATCCTATGTCATTTATGATCACGTTTCACCTATTTGCTAAAGTTTGATATCATGCATGTTTTGAGGCTCATAATGTAATATGCAAGATTATGAACACATTTGCCTCATATGCCACCATGTTTAACTTGTGGCCAAACACTATTAATTATGTCATGCTTCTAAGTTCCCCTCCTTGAGATCTATTTGCGTTTATGCGAACTTGCATGCGATGGGGTTACGTTATGGGTAAACTAAAATAACATAAAAACATGACTTGGAAAGATGACATGAAACATGACATGTGACTATGCTTGAAACATGAACATGAACTTGGACATGACTTCTAGAAAACATGAGAATGGCCAACTCGAGGTTGGGTTGAGTTTGTAGCATAAATCTACCCGGAACCGACCGGCTTAACTAGTGGCTACAAGCAATAGGACCCAATGTGAGTAGTTGGTCATGTCGCACTTGAAACCCGAGGTTAGACTAAGTTGTGGTGTAAAGCTACCCGGACCCGCCCGGCTTAACTAGTAACCACAACAAGGTCTAATGTGAGAGGTTGGGTGCATTAAATTAATTAATGCCACATGATAGGGTTAAGTCATGGACCCCTTGAATACTTAACCAATTAAACATGATGGGTTGATAGGGTTAAGTCATGAACCTTGGGTACACTTAACCAACTTGGTACTTGATTGGATAGGGTTAACCACGTTTAACCCGTTAGAAACGCTAGTTACGTGGTCCTTTTCACTAGTAACCCTCTTGGTTGTATCATGATACCCTAGGGACTAGGCTAGGGTGGGGCACGATTACTGGGCTGACATGTAAGCGACCAAAACGACGGCTGAGTAGGTGCGCCGGTGTAGGTTCAGGCGGACTATGGTCGTGCACATAGTCCGGAGTTGAAAAAGCAGACACGGGCACCAGTAGGTTTGGACTGTGCGTGCTTGATGTGTGTCCGTGGTTGGCACCCTAGGGCTTGATACACCCTAGGGTGGACCTAGCACAGTTTGACTACACTTCGTGATTGGGCCGTATGACACCGACACTTGACGAGTTAGGCCTTTAGGGAGCCGATCGACTAGACCGTGTTGTTGGACCTTGATTTAGGTCATCTCGTGATAGTGGGCCAAATTTGGGCCAAGGGATCACTTCTTGTTTATACTTGACATGGGTTGGAATACTAGTACACTTGGTGCAAAACTTAACCTTGTACATGCGATGCCACACTTGATCTATCTTGTTAACTTTTCACCATGCCAGTTATCATCCTATGTTTCATCTCTGTTTACATGTCCAGTTAACTTTATTAGTTTTTATACTAATAGTAGATAGGACTTACCAGTCTTTTGACTGACCCATTTTCCTTCGCCTCTTTTCTTCCGTTTCCCCCCAGGTTTACAGGGTGGAAACACCAGCACCTAGCTTGGATCTTTAGCTGCTTTTCTGGATAGCTCATGTACGGTTTGGACTTGAGCTTGCTATGGCTTTATTCTACCTTGGGGATAGTTACTTTATGATTTTCTTTCCAGTTTTCAGTATATGTTTCTAGACTTTGTTTTGTGGGAAAATAATGACCAAGTACTTTGATGTAACTTGACTATGGTTTTGAAATGTTAGTTTTATCCGCTGCTTTATCTACTCTGTTTTTACTTATATGTACTGTCTTGTGATATCTGCATGCATGTTTACCTTGTTTAACGCCCCTCCAAAGCTAGTGTGCTTGCAAGAGTGTCATTGGCGGAGGCGGGGTGTTACACGAACGATCTGAACCGTCGGGATCATATGGACAGGAACAACAGTCTGGAACTGGATTGGAATGGGTTGGAGATTGTTGGAATTTATTGCAAAATAAATTGTCTGATCAGGACTATCGACCGTAACGCGTTATTTAACGATAACGAACAATGTGAGTAAATCTCACTAACTTTG
Source organism: Allium sativum (assembly GCA_030737875.1). Taxonomy (NCBI): domain Eukaryota; kingdom Viridiplantae; phylum Streptophyta; class Magnoliopsida; order Asparagales; family Amaryllidaceae; genus Allium; species Allium sativum. Next base: position 125,684,588 of record CM060927.1, on the reverse strand, counting down.
AACAGTTTATAATTTCATGTTGTATTTTTAGAACTGTTAGAAATTGTCTGATTGACTGTGTGTTGATTGTTTGATTGAACTGCTAGTCAGTTAGTTGGATTTCTATATTGATTCTGTTTAACAGAATATATCATATGGGACTGAAAGTGATGTTATCTATCTTGTTTAACATCTGTGATTCATATATTGTGATATATAATCTGTTGTTGATTATGTGTGTTTGGACGATATTTACCATTGTTATATGGTATGTTAAATAACATAAGAAATTCTGGATATGGAAAAGGGGATTTTCAAAGTGTATTTTGAAAATGAATTATTTATATAAAATCGATGGATTTTATATAGAAAAGGAAAAGGATTTTTATAAAAGAAAATATTTATAAAATCGAAGGATAAGTTATAATAAAGGAAATATTTATTTGTTAAATAAATAGAATAGAATAAATGGAATATCTATTTGTTGAATAAATAGAAAAGATAAAAGAAATATTTATTTAGGGAATAAATAGAATTATAAAAGAAATATTTATCTGGGAATATAAATAGGATTGGAAGGTAACCATTATAAGTGAATAAACGCTGTAGAAGGAAATCATTATAAGTGAATAAACGCTGTAGAAGGAAATCATTATAAGTGAATAAACGCTGTAGAAGGTAATAATTATAAGTGAATAAACGTTGTTAAATGGAAATCTTTATAAAGCATATAAAGTTAGTGAATAAGGGTAAATCGACAAGTAGGGTTAATTAAATATCAGTTATTCAATTAGAGTTATCAAATTAGTTATTCGATAGGAGTTAATTGAGATAGAGTTAGGCAAACTAAGTTAATCGAATATAGTTTATTCGAATAGAATCAAAGGGGAGTTATCAAATCTAGTAGAGTTAAAGGAGTCAATCGAGTATAGTTTATTCGAATAGAGTTAAAGGAATTAATCGAATATAGTTTGTTCGAGTAGAGTTAAAGGAGTTATCGAATATAGTTTATCCGAAAGGAGTTAAGTGCAAGAGTTAAATCAAATAGAGCTAATCCAATAGTTAATCGATTAGAGTTAAATCAATAAGGGTTAGTTGAATAGAGTTAATCGAATATAGTTTATTCGAAGAAAGGTTATCGAATGTAGTTATTCGAATGGAGAAGTTATCGAATAGAGATTATTCGAAAGAGAATTCTATAAGGAAGTTTGTTAAAGTTTTAAAGGATAAACCTTGTCTATCCCAAAGTTTAAACCGTTGTTCAGTTAAGGTCTGAGAGGTAATTATACCCCAACTTGATTGACTTTGTTTTTAACTAAGGAATGGCTAAGGTTTGATAGTAAGTGATTTAAGTGAATATAGTTAATAAGTGTAATGGTTGAGTTGGCATAGCGATGTTTTATCTAAACATCTGCTTAATCCAAACGTAGGAGTTTTGGAAATGTTTTCCAAACAAGAATCAGAAATGTTTTCTAAATACAGAAAACAAGGAATGGAAATGTTTCCAGTGTTAATAACGTATATTTTCTAAATATAGAAAATAGCAAATGTTGAATATAGGGAAACATGAGATGTAAAATGAACTAAAGAGACTAATGTTAAATGATGTTTGTTCGATATAATTTCCATCTGGAAATAATATCGTTGTTTGCACACTTGTTTTTCTTTGATAGTTAACTCACAGACTATCGAAGTTTTGACCATTTTAACGTTGTTAATATGGAGAGACCGGTTGGATTATTATCCAAAGAACCACTCTGTATTGGCATAAGCGTTGCGAATCATATATGCCAAAGATAATTGAAGACAGAGTAAAGTGCAAGGGCTGTTGTATAAATCTTAGATAACAGTGTCTAAGATGGATATACTGAATAGTGCCTTCGGTTCATCCTATTCCTGGATGACTTGTATGGATGAATGTCTGACAGAGTATTTTCAGAAAGGTCACGTACATTGATTTCTTCAACCGTACCAAGAGTGGAAGCGGAGAAGGAAACTTCTTTTAGCTGAAACGTAATGTATGGTTGTAGACGTCAATCGGTGATTTGATAGATTTGACGATGTGATATTCGAAGTGAATCTGGTGTGATGATAAAGCGTAGCTTCTAGCCTCACATCCGGTAAATGACAGAAATCGGGCAGGCAGCATGGCTAAGTCGGTCGCTCCGAAGTAGGGTGTATAATCACCTGATCTAGAGTTTCATTTACTTCTAAAAATCTATTGTTGATGCTGTCCCATTCGGGAAACGGTTGTTGATCCCAACCGTTGGTGATATACATTCGATACACTCAAGCGAAATGAGTGGTCGGTCATGTGTGGCCGGGTTGCAAGATGTTCTTGTTGAACCCAGTGTATTCCTTTCTAGAGGTACACCAGCGAAAGGTGGTTCCATACCTTGTCATAGTTGGAAATCCATTACCCAATATGTGCTCGCGGTTTTGATTTTATACTTATATGTATAACGTGAGATGAAAGCGTTTCTGCTAGATGATTATTATAGTTATGGTTGATAGACATTATTATAATATGAAAAGGGTTTTGATATAAAGATATTTTGGATTCTCATAAGGGAAAAACCCGTTCCGTTATACGGCGTGGTCTTATGAGATATCGTTTACTTGTTCAAACTGTTTTAAACTGTTTTACTCATACCAGTCCCATGACTGACCCGGAGTTTATTTTGTTGTTTTCCCTAAACTCTTGGGTGCCTAATTTTGTATGGGCAGTCAAGTAGTCGGGATTTACAGATATACTGGAAGAGCTTGGAGCAGGAGGCTCCAGGATTATATAGCTATAGTTTTTCCGCTGTGTTGTAAGTGTTGTACTTTGATAATGATATGTATATTCAAGTACATATTTGTATTTCAAAGTTAAGTTATGAAATATATTTATTCGTTCCGCTGTGAGATTCGTGTTACTCTGATATTGTGTTCTTCTTCTTCTTCTTTTCTATAAGTTTCTATCTTATCATTCCTCACCCTCTGTTTTCTTTCTATTAATTTCCTGATTTTCAGTTTAATTTGGGGTTGGACTTGTGTTTTTGGTCAGCTCAAATTGGACCGGATTTCCGGGTCATTACAGTTGGTATCAGAGCTTAAGTTAAGTGAATTACCTTGGCTCTGTGGCGTGACTCAGTAGAGATGGGGTTAGTAATACCCTAGATTGAGTTGAGTGTATATATACGAGTGAGCGTATTTGTTATTGATATAAAAATTGTTTTATATTATGGTGATTTATTGGTTGAGTTGTTTATGAGTTCTAGTCGATCAGTTTGATCCACTGTATCGGTAGGAGTTACTAAACACTCGAATACGATGGGTCGACACGATATGTTTTGAAAAGAGGGTAAATTAAAATAAGTTTACCCAAGGTATATCTTGATATAGAGAAGATATATATATCGAAATTATAATATAGTGGATATATTGGTTGCTATTATAATCAATTAAGATTATAAATTAAATGGTTATGTAAATAACCAATCAGAATTCATATAAGTGAAATACGTGAAATCAGACGAGTAAAATCTGAAATTTAAACCAGAAATTGAATTAAAATTCTGGAAAATTGGATAAGTGTTTGTAAATGGATTTGGATTAAAAATAAGGAAAATTTAAGATCGTGGGAGATTTTAATAAGCTGTCCTCAAAGCTCCAAGTCATCACCTCTCCGCAAAAGCAAATCCAAGCAAAGATAATGAGCAACTCCAAGAAGACTCCAAGCAAAGAATGAACCTATTTACTTGGCTGCCCGTTTAGAAAAGAGGGCACCCGAGTTTGCAAAAAGGTGAAACAAACTACGGGTCAGTCGTGGGACTGGTATGAGAATTCATAACTAGTTTAGTAATAATAATATGACAAATCCAAAGACCACGCCGCTAATGCGGAACGGGTTTACTCAATGGATTGTCGTGCATAATTTAAAGTGTCAGAACGTACAACATCGCAATGCTTTTTAGAAAAATGGAATCACCATAAGACTCAAGTCCCATCACACAATGCAACGCACACCAGAGGATAGAGTTTTCCCTTATGGTGATTAAACATGCTAAATACGGCAAATACGAGTTTAATATTATTATTAGTGTATAATAAAAACATTTCAAAATAAATATATCAATCCTAGGAAAACATAGTACCCCATCCTACTATATCTCCATACTAGTAATACAATCAAAACCGCAGGGTCGTATTTGGAATTTGGATTTCCATCTGAGTCAAGACTAGGGAGGAGCTCCTTACCGATTCGAGGCACTCTAGCAATGCCCCAGGATTGGTACTCTGTCCAACCCTTGGATCCTGCAGGGCCGGTCCATACGTTAACGCTTAATGGATTGGAAATTCCTGAACACACGCTTCCCGGTCCTTTTGGACCTACAATACGGCTAGTGGCGACCGCATAAATCCGAGGCCTCGAAAAATCCAACAACCACAATGAATAAATACCAGCGCTGGTAGGTCCCTGGCACCACTCTAGCTAGAAAGAAACGTGTGCACTCCCTGCGTTCCCTTCTCCCGTTTTAGACTCTGCCGGTGTGTGAGGCTCGTGAAGTCACGTCATACACAATGCTATGCCTAAACAGGCTATGCTTTGATCATCCCACAAGGCCTGCTTTTCAACAAGAAACCTTGATCATTGCATCTTAGTATGCCACACTGTCACTCCATACCATACCATTGCTTCTCCATCAATACATAAATGAGTGTTAAGTAGAGAATAAATTCTCCACCACCAATATTTATATATTAACAGAAAATCAACAATATGATATATAACGAAGTACGATGTCAGACACACCATCCATTTAAACTTATTCTCTGGGTCTGAACGAAAGTCAAATCCGTGAAACCAACACGTACGTCTGGGCAATGACCTTGACCCATGAATTGGTAGCAAGTCAATTCAGGATCTCGATCGCTGTCCATTCGAGGGAAGATTTACGGTCTTCATGCGTCATCTTCTTACTTCGATTTTTAACGTCGCTGGATCATTTGGAATGAGAATAACTCGGCTTTCCAAACAATCCTCGTATATATGCATATATATATATATATATTGAAAATCCTTCTTATTTGTTAGTAATTATTTTTATTAACAATTCATTCCTATTTTAATTATTTAAAATAATTAAATTTTATTAACGACGCCAATGGACGACCCTGGCGCTGCTTTCAACCAATTTTGATTTTTACAATTCTCAAAATCTAACCGTTGGATCCTAACATATCTTATATCGTTGGAAAGAGTTTTCCAAGCCGGTCCTAATGTTTTCAGTTTTGGGAAAATCCGACGGTCGGATCTTCCGATATATTCATTTAAAGATACGATTTCAAAACGCGAACTACCGCGCTCGATTCGATTAATTTTAATTATATATATATATAATATATAAATAAATCGTTAATTCTCATCCTTATATACATTTTCATTCTCTTATCTTTTCAATTACACATACATGAAAATGCAATTTATAATTAGGCGATGAATCGTTCCTCTTACTTTATTATTATTATTATTATTTACATTAAAATGTAAATTATAATACATCGTTCAATTGATTTATTTTCATCTTTCCACTATATTATAATTCTATTCATATAAAATATTCATTTTCTCTTTTAAGTGCATTCTTAACTTCAATTACATAAAAATGTAATTTTATTGTAAGATGTAAATCCCATTCCTAATTACATATAAAAATGTAATATTTATTTACTTGCCACAATCCTATTTTTATTTATATAAAATAAATGTGAACTTTCATTCTTATCACCATTCTTATTTAATTTACAAAAATGTAAATTTTCACTCTAGACACATTCTTACTTGATTTACATTAATAAAATGTAAATTGCACCTACGGTGTAAATTCTTACATATATTACATAAATTAAAATGAAATCTTTTTCCTATGGTGTATTTTTCTTTTTAATTAACATTAAAAAAAATAATGTTACTCATCTTACGATCAAATTCTCTTTTTATTTACATAATAAAATGATGTAAATTTTCTACGGTATAAATCCTTTTTAAAATTACATAATAATATAATGTAAATTAATCCTACAGTTAATTCTCTTTATATTAACATTATAAATATTGTTAACTTAACATGCGGTGTATTTCAATTATATTACATTATAAATTGATGTAAAATAGCATACGGTGGATTTTCTTTTTATTACATTAACAAAATGATTTTTTTTTTCCTACGATGGAAATCCTCTTTTTATTACATTAATAAAAATGTTAATGTAACATACCATGAATTTTTCTTTTATTTTACACTGAAAATAATGTAATTTAACATACCGTGCATTTTCTTTTATTTAACATTGAAAATAATGTTAATTTAACATACCGTGCAATTTCTTTTATTTAACATTGAAAATAATGTTAATTTAACATACCGTGCAATTTCTTTTATTTAACATTACAGAAAATGTATATTCTAACATACGATGCATTTCTATATATTTACATTAAAGAAAATGTAAAATTTAACTTACGGTGAAATTCTAATCATTTACATTAAAGAAAATGTATACTTTTTAATTACCATGTAAACACTACCTCTAATTCATATTGTAAAAATATAATTTCTAATTGCAATGTTATCCTACGGTGTAATTCCCTATATAAAAATGTAAATCTTGACATACGATGAAATTCACCTTTTAATTACAAAGAAAAATGTAATTTTTTAACATACCATATCATTTCACTTTATAATTTACATATAAAAGTAAATTTTGACATACGATGGAATTTACCTTTTAATTACAAAGAAAAATGTAATTTTTTAACATACCATATCATTTCACTTTATAATTTACATATAAAAAGTAAATTTTGACATACGATGGAATTTACCTTTTAATTACAAAGAAAAATGTAATTTTTCCTATACGGTGTAAATTCTTTAATATTAACATTAAAAATAAATGTTAATGTCATCCTACGGTTAAACTTCTTTTATTATATTAACATTAAAAATGTTAATGTCATCATACGATTGAATTTCTTTTAATATTAACATTAAAAATGTTAATTACATCCTATGGTGAAATTTCTTTTATTATATTAACATTAAAAATGTTAATTTCATTATACGGTGAAAATACTATTTAATTAACATTAAAAATGTTAATTTTTCATGCATTGTAAATTACCTATTATTAACACCAAAAATAATGTTAATTTCTCATACAATGTAAATTCCTATTTTAACATTAACAAAAATGTAAATTTATATTCTATGTCACATTCTTATTTACATCAATGAAAATGTAAACTTTAACTATGGTGAATATTCTATTTATTTACATTAATAAAAATGTATATTTATATTCCAAGTCACATTCTTATTTTATTTATTAAATAAAAGGTGGGCTTTTCCCTACGGTGAAATTCTTATACATATTACATTAATAATAAATGTAAATTTTAACATACGGTGAATTCCTATATATTTACATTTACACTAAAAATAATGTAAGTTTACTACGGAGAAGAATGACTATAATAATTACATTAAAGTGTAAATTTTCCTACGATCAAAATTACTATAGTATTTACATAAAAAAAAATGTAAATTTTCCTATGGCGAATATTTCTATACCATTAACCTTAAATAAAGTAAATTTTTATACATAAAACATTCCCACTTTTATTTACATTACATAAAAATGTAAATTTTAATTACATGGCCAAATCCCCATCTCTGATTACATACAACGATGTAATTTTTATCATAAAATACAAACTTCTATTGTAATTACATAAAAAAAATGTAGTTTTTATCATACAACATGAATTCACATTTTGATTACACAGAAAAATGTATATTTCTGACATGTGGTGTAAATTCATTCATAGATTACGTAATAAAATATAATTCATCAGATGTAAATTTACCTTTTAATTACCAAGAAAAATGTAATTTTAACATACAGTATAATTTCACTTTATAATTTACGTAATAAAAATGAAAATTTCATGTCATCGCTAAATTCTAACTTTAATTTACATAATAAAATGTAAATTTTATGTCAACGCCAAATTCTACTTTTAATTTACAAAGTAAAATGTAAATTTCATGTCAACGCCAAATCTTAATATTGAATTTACAAAATAAAATGTAAATTCATGTCAACGCCAAATCTAGCATTTAATTTACATACTAAAATGTATATCATCGCAAATTCTAAAATTTTGATTTACATACTAAATTGTAAATCATTGTAAATGCCAAATCTTTGGTTTACATAGTAAAATGTAAATCATCGCAAATTCTAAATGTTTGATTTGCATACTAAAATATAAATCATCACAATCAACAACAGAAAAAGAAAATCAAATAAATCAACCAGCATAGATCTAACACTTTACATCCAAATTTTACACAAGGTGATATTTTTGATGGCATATGACAAATCAACGAGGGATGATGTAAATGAATTAACAAATAATCTGTGACGATCCCAAAACCCCGTGACACGGTGTTAAGGATAATCATTGGAATATAACACATTAATCATCATTAGCAGATCACAGATAATAGCATAAACAGAAAATAGAATAATTTACACACATATGACAGCGGAATCATATAGATAACATCACATCAGAGAAGCACAGTACAGGATACAACTTAGTGCATAATGATACATAATCAGTCACCATCGCCTGAGGCGGAATCATACATAAAGAGTACACAAAAGGAATATCAGTCTACATCGCCAGTGGCGGAATCATAATATAGATACAATAATGGCGGAGAAAATCCAAGTCAGCACGGTGTAGTCAAGCCTCGCCATGAGCCAAAAGGTGCGTCAGAAACCTGTAACTAGGCTGCTCGTGTGAAAATAAGGGCACCCGAGTTTGCAAGGTGAAACAAACTACGAGTCAGTCATGGGACTGGTATGAGAAATCCATTCAACTTATTAACAACAATAATAAGGCAAATCAAAGGACCACGCCACTTTCGCGGAACGGGTTTACTCCAATGAGTGCTCGTGCATGAAATAAAGTAAACGATTAAATCAACGCAATGCTTTTTATAAAATGAAGCCATTATAAGACTCAGGTCCCATCACACAATGCAACGCAAGCCGGAGGATAGAGTTTTTACCTTATAATGGCCAAAGATGCTTCATACGAATAAACAAAAGTGCTTGATATTATTACTAGTGCATATATGTTTCAAAAGCGATTTCAATCATAAATATCAATCGTAGGCGGCATAAATGACCCATACCACTATGTCGCCATACTAGTAATACAATCACAACCGCACATATCGTATTGGAAATTGGATTCCTTCATGAGTCGAGGCAAGGGGCAAGCTCCTCTCCGTTCGAGACACTCTAGCAAATGTCCCAGGACCCCACTATGATCCTTGGAATCGGCTGGGCCGGTCCTCTCTTACTTTTGAGGATTGGCAATTCCTGAACACACGTTTCCCGGTCCTTACAGACCTATAATCGAGGCGCCTCGCATTCCAACAACCACACAGGTGAAAAGTATATATAATGTCAGGGCTGGTAGGTCACTGACACCACCATAGCTAGAAAGAAACGTCGTGCACTCCCAGCGGTCCGTCTCCCGTTTTTGACTCATACCGAGGTGTGAGGCTCACGAATTCACGTTATACACCAAGCTACGTCACACAGACCATGCTTGGATCATCAACCACAAGACTTTGCTTTGCAACAGAAGCCTTGATCACATGCCACTTAGGCGTGCCACACAGGCAATCCACTCCATGCGACTGATTTCTGTCAATACATAACCTCTAAGCTCGTACGTCTCAGAGAAGGGCGTTAAGCAAGAGAATAAATTCTCCGCCGCCAAACAGATATATATTTAACAGAGATCAATCAACACAGAACAAAATCCAATGTCAGACACACAGTCCATTTACAAGTCCGTTCTGGGTCTGAACGAAACCGGAGGCACCAATTCCTCGCATATCCGTACAATCAACAATATGTTTGGACGGCTACTATTTCAATTCCTTCATGGTAGCTACTCCAATCACGAGCATCAGTAGCGCCCATCCATCCAATGTGGAGATCGTCGGTCTTCAGTCGTCTTCGACTCTTCGACTTCTCAACGTCGATCGATTATTTGAAATGAGATAAACTCGGCCTTTTCAAATAACCCACGTATATTTAGATTTCCAAACCAATTAATCACAGGGTTGAACTATTCAACATTCACATTTCAGTTATTTAGTTATAATTTTCACGTCAAATACATTCAACCATCACATATCAAGCAAACACAACAAAATTGGTTTATTTTCACTCTATATCGTCTATAGCACTTAATAACGATATATCGCCATTTTTATTTAATTTAAAACGGCCATATTTAATTAAACGACGTTTCAGGTCGTGTCGATGCACTGGCGCTGCTTTCCACTAATTTTGTTTTACACATATAGGAAAATCTAACTGTTGGATCTTCACAAATTTTACATCATTAGGAAGGTCTTTTCAAAACGAATCCAACGGTTCCAGTTTTGGGAAAATCCGACGGTCGGATCTTCCACACTAACCATTTGAAGTTACGATTTCAATTTACGAACTGCAGCGTCGTTATTCGATTTAATTTAATTATATTTATATATATATAAATATAATCGTTTCTGGCGCTGTTTTTCACTAATTTTGAATTAAACATTCCAGACAATCCAACCGTCGGATCTTCACAAAGTTGGTGCCGTTGGAAAGATATCTCCAAGGCGAACCCAACGGTTGAGGTTTCGGAAAAATCCAATGGTCGGATCTTCCGCACTAGCCGTTTGAAATCACGGTCTCAAAATATGAACTGCACGGCCACGTTTCGTTTTAATTATATTTATATTTATATATTTATATAAATATAGTTCATTCAATGATTTCCATATCGTTTTCACTTCAAATATTTTTCTAACACCTTAAAATTTTGGAAAATTTCGCCATAACCTCCCCTGCACCGGGAGCATCGGGAAATCGCAAATAGCGTTCCCGGTCCTTCTAATCTCAAAAAGAAAAAGAAAAAGCCAAGCGGCTAGCCAACAGGCTCATAAAATCATCACCCAAACAAAACAGTAAATGTGTACCTATTTGTCGGGCACAAAATTTTATTCCTCTTCTCTAGCCTCTTTGCTATAACCTGTCCAATGAATATGCATGTACATATATATACAGTTCTTATCATTTATCAATTTCTATTCAACTTCATATTTGATTTGCTTTGGTTTAAAAACACCATTCATTCTAATATCGCATGCATAGGCTAAAATCATATCATTAGCTAGTTAATGTATATTTCAACTCATGCACGTTTATTCGAACCAGTGGCTATTTTTAACACTTCACATTTCAAAGATGATAATTTTGGCGAACTAAAGTAGATTTCAACACATGACTATTTTATTTAGTTCCTATGCATGTTAAAAATAATATTTCTATCACAAATATTTGTTTCAACGTCTGCATATCTTTAGCATATCACACATATGATAAAAATGATATTTTTATCATTTAAAATATTTATTCAACCAATGTATGGTTTCAACACTTCATAGTTTCAATAAAAATGTAATTTTTATCGTTCAATCTTTTTATTCAACACATGAACCTTTCCACTACACACACTTCTCAACAAATGAGCATTTCCACACATGGACATCTTATTTATGTTGTTCTTATTAAAAAGATGAAATTTTGATTGTTGAAACTATTCATATAAGGCGAATATTTTTGATACTTCATATATATATAAAAAATGTGATTTTTATTGTTTATACACTTCATTCATTCACAAATGAATTTAATTTTCACACAACACTTTCCAACACATGAACAATTTCCACACATGGATATAGTTTCAATATATGGCTTTAATTTCTATGCATGCAAATAATTTCAACATATGAAAATAATTCTAACACACAAAGATTATTCAAAATTTCGGCAGCATAACGGCAGGGTAGTTAAACCGGGACCGTCCCTAGTACGGCTCCTCGCTCTACCTTAAAACCTCGCGGTTTTTGACAATGGGGATCATGCATCTAGTTCGCACGCAGGCGGCATGTATATATTTATTTCATTTCCACAAACTAATCCTATGTGGTTTCAACCAAATATTTTCCAATCACAAACGGGTATTTTTCAACCACAATCAATTCAATATCAACCACAAACAATCCCAAACAACAATTTGCCGTCAACCAATTTTCACAACAATTTCAACCAATATATATCGTTCATGGTTTGTGGACGAGGGGGCGTATATATATATATATATAAATATTTATATATAGCAATTCACTTTTATTTCCACACATATATATATATATATAAAAAGAAATTGAAGAGTGTGAAATTCTCACCAATGGCTATCCAATAACACGACTCTTCCTTTATAGAAATCTTCGTCTATTTCGCCTTCTTGTCGCTTTCGTTGCCCGTATTCTCTACATAGGTAAAAATCGAATTTTTACTATGTTATTCAATATATAAAGATCATATTCTAAAAACAAAGATTATATTTTTAATATTCCTATGATGTAAAAATTATATTTTTATTACTTTAAAAATACAACAATCATATCTTACTCCTTTTATCTAATAAAAATTCCGTCTTTTTCTCTTTTTAAAAATATGATCTTTATTTTTTTGCAAGTTCAAATCTTTTTCTTTTAAAAGATTAAACCTTTTTCTATTTCAAAGTTTAAACCTTTTTCCTATTTTAAACCTTTGAAATAAAATCAGTTTTTATTTCCTTTAAAAATCAGTTTTTAAATCTTTAAAAATCAGTTTTTAAATTCTTTATCAAATCAGTTTTTAAATCTTTAAAAAAATCAGTTTTTAAATTCTTTATCAAATCAGTTTTTATATCTTAAAAAATCAGTTTTTAAGTTCTTAAAAAAATCAGTTTTTAAGTTCTTAAAAAAAATCAGCTTTTAAGTTCTTAAAAAATCAGTTTTTAAGTTCTAAAAAAAATCAGTTTTTAAATTCTTTTTCAAATCAGTTTTTTAAATTCTTTATCAAATCAGTTTTTGCAAAACAAAAATAAAAATAAAAATAAAATAACCTAAATGCTCACCGTAGCCTGCGTAGGGGAGGGAAGAAGAAGGTGTCGGCGGCGATGTGGTGGTGTTCGGTGGTGGCTTCGAGGTGAGGGCGGCGGCTTCGAGGTGAGGGCGGGGTCTTCGAGGTGAGGGCGGCGGCTTCGAGGGTTGCGCACTGGGAGGAGGAGGCTGGACGGAGGGCGGCGGCTTCGATAGGTTTAGGTTTTTTTTTTTTTTCGTTTCTGATTAATGAATCGGGGGGGGGGGGCCAAGAAGAAGAAAAGGGAGGGAATAATATTTTTTTTATTATTATTTAATTATTTAATTTTGCAAAAAGGTTGACTTTTACATACGACCTCGAAACGAGGCCTACCGCCTGTCGTCCATAGCGTTTTACCCCCATTCCGAACACAATGAGATATGTATCGTAAGCTGATTTGATCGTTACAATTAGTTTCCGTTGGATTTACATTTAAATCCTTATGTTGAATTTTAAACATACATTTCAAATTACCGGGGTCACATACTAACTAGAAAAATTCCAGAAAAATATTTTCTAGTTTCGTATTGACGATACGGTCCTAACAAAACTAGTTTCGTCGAATCCTGAGACCGTTTGAAAAATGGCCAATTTCCAGTCGATTAAATTCAACAGAAACTGGTCAAACGCGTTTTCTTTTGCTACGCTCACATATTGATTCGAAAAATTATGAAATTTGAAACCTAGCAATAGTTTGACATCCCGGACCCAACAAAAGTGGTTTCGTCGAATTCCGAGGCCGTATGCAAAATATCAATTTTCCAGGCCTATATATTCTATATACCGACTCTTCTGAAAATTCATTCGGCCATAACTTTTGATTCCCGTTATGAAACTTCGATTTTTCAGATTCGTTAAAAAGGTATTGACTAACAGATTTAAATATTTTTGGTCTCACTAAAATCCGTTATATTTTCCACCCTGCATAGTCAGTCAAAGTATGAATTCAAATTTTCAAACTGACTTACTATCCTTAACTTACTATTTTATTGAAATATTCTATTTCAATGGTCCAAATTGCTTTGAAATAATCAATTTAAAAATTTTAAATTGGCTCGTATTTTCCGGGTTATTACAATCTCCCCTACTTAAAACTTTTCGTCCTCGAAAAGGAAACAACAATAAAGTAGGAAATAAAATGTAAATGCAAAGTATGGTAAAGGTACCTTGCACCGGAGTTAGTCAGAGATATCCACTCTGCATTTGGGATAAGCTTGCTTAATGCTTTCCTCAGTTTCCCAAGTACAGTCTCTAGGATCACTGCTCCACTGCACTTTAACTAAATGAACCTTTTTGCTTCTGAGTTCTCTGGTTTCTTTGCCAACAATTTTTAATGGCTCTCTTCTGAGTGCTAATTCTGGAGTTATCTCCACATCCTGTTGCGCTGCTTCTTCCACAACAAGATCCGGATCATGCACATGTCTCCTAAGTTGAGATACGTGAAATACATTGTGCACTCCAGGCAACAAGTCTGGCAATTGAACCCTATAAGCAAGAGTTCCAATTCGCTCAAGTATAGGAAAGGGACCAATAAATCTCGGTGCCAACTTCCCTGTCTTGCCAAATCTGATTACTCCTCTCATCGGAGAAACCTTTAAATAAACATGATCACCAACAGCTAATGTCAAATCTTTCCTTCTAGAGTCTGCATAACTTTTCTGTCGGCTTTGGGCGGTTTTCAATCGCTTCTTGATGAAGTCCACTTTATCAGATGCTTCCCTAATCATATCGGGTCCTAGTACAAGTCTGTTGCCAGGTTCTACCCAACATGCTGGAGATCTGCAGGGTCTGCCATATAATGCTTCAAATGGTGACATCCTCAAACTTGCTTGATAGCTATTGTTATATGAGAACTCTGCCAAATGCAAATGATCTTCCCATGACCCACCAAAATCGATTATACAAGCCCGCAATAAATCTTCTAGAATTCTATTCACCCGCTCAGTTTGGCCATCTGTTTGGGGGTGATAAGCGGTGCTCATATTCAGTTTTGTCCCCAATTCAGTCTGGAAAGCCTCCCAGAATTTGCTAGTAAATAGGGGATCTCTATCACTGACTATGCTAATGGGAATTCCATGCAGCTTAACAATTTCTTTGAAATATATCTGTTCTAGACTTTGGGCAGTTCTATTGGATCTGACAGGTATAAAATGGGCAGTCTTCGTGAAGCGATCTACGATTACCCAAATACTGTCATTACCCTTCTTGGTTCGTGGCAAACCATCTATGAAATCCATGGAAATCTGTTCCCATTTCCAGCCTGGGACTTCCAGTGGTTGTAACAGTCCAGCTAGCTTTTGTTGGTCACTCTTGACCAATTGACAAGTAGGGCATCTGCTAACATACAAAGAAATATCTCTTTTCATTGCCTTCCACCAGAAAGTGCGTTTGATATCATTGTACATTTTACTCACCCCAGGATGGATGCAAAATTTGGATTTATGGCATTCATCTAGCACTTCTCTTTTAAGCTCGGGGATGTCGAGAACACATATTTTTTATTCAGCCTCAGAACTCCTTCTGTATCCACTTGGAAACTAGAGCCTTCGCCCCTTTGAATCCTTTTTACCATCTCTTTCGCAAAATTGTCACTTTTCTGAAGAACAGATATCCTATCAATCAATCCAGGTGTAATTATAAGATTGGCAATGATTGCGGTTTTTCTACTAAGCGCATCCGCTACTACGTTAGCTTTCCCCGGCGTATACAGGATATCAAGATCATATGCTGCAAGAAATTCTAGCCAACGCTGCTGTCTCAGATTCAGATCTTTTTGGGTGTATAAATACTTCAATGATTGGTGATCTGTGTACAGTATAAATTTCTCGCCCAATAAGTAATGCCTCCAGATTTTCAAGGCAAATACGATGGCTAGCAACTCAAGATCATGAGTCACATAATTCTTCTCATGCGGTTTCAATTGGCGGCTTGCATAAGCGACTACCTGCCTCTCTGCATTAACACTGCACCAAGACCTCTAATAGAAGCATCTGTCCAAACCGTTAAATCCTGATTGCCATCTATAATAGTTAACACTGGAGCGGTGGTCAGCTTCGATTTCAATTCCTGGAAAGCTTCTTCACAGTCGGAAGTCCACTTAAACTTCTCATGTTTCTTTGTGAGCTTCGTTAACGGACCGGATATCTTCGAAAAATCCTTAACGAACTTTCGATAATAACTAGCCAACCCCATAAAACTTCTAACTTCTGTGGGAGTAGTGGGTTGTTTCCAGTCTTGAATCGCTATTATTTTGCTTGGGTCAACAGAAATTCCTTTCCCTGACACGACATGGCAAAGAAATTTGACTTCTTCTTGCCAGAAGACACATTTAGAGAATTTGGCTTTGAAGACGTTCTTCCTTAGAATCTCCAATACTTGTTCTAAGTGTTTTTCATGCTCGGGTTTTGATTTGGAGTAGATTAAAATATCATCGATGAATACGAGGACAAATTTATTCAGAACTCCCCTGAACACCCTATTCATTAGATCGACAAAGTATGCTGGAGCGTTACATAGGCCAAACGGCATTACTAACCATTCATAAAATATGTCTGGGCCTCTGAAAGCGGTCAAAGGAACACACTCTTCTGCTATTCTCAATTGATGAAAACCTGTAGCTAGGTCCATTCGGGAAAATACTTTCGCCCCATTCAATTGGTCTAACAAATCATCAATGCGGGGTAATGGATATTTATTTTTGAGCGTCTATTTGTTGAGGTCTCGGTAATCAACACATAATCTAAGAGTACCGTCTGACTTTGGGACAAACACGACAGCTGCACCCCAATTAGAAAAACTAGGTCTGATTAGACCTTTCCACAACAGTTGACGAGTTTGATCGCCTAATTCTTCTTTTTCTTTCGGAGTCATTCTACGAATTGGATGCACCACTGGTCTAGCATTGGGAATTAGATCGATTCGGAATTCTATTTCTCTTTGCGGAGGTAAGTTTTCAACTTCTTCAAACACATCCGCATAGTTGCTAACAATCGGAATCTTTTCTATGGAAGTGGGGATAAGTTCTAATGCTGACCAAAATTCTTCTCTATTCGGATTTGAACCATGACAGGGAACCGTAATATATCCAAGCTTCGTTCGAATTTTAACGATTCTTTCCGCACAATTCACTTCAGCTTCATGTTTCGTTAACCAATCCAGCCCGAGAATAATATCGAATTCGGGAAAATCCATAACGATTAAATCAAAAGGAAACTTGTATCGATAAAAAGAAATAGGTACTTTACAATATGAACCGAGAGTAATAGGACCCCCTATCGGGTTATGAACTTCAACCGATTCTTTAAGCTTTCGCTGTTTTAACTTTAATTTGTGCACTGTGTTTCTAGCAATAAAACTACGCGATGCACCTGTGTCAAATAATACAGAAACAGGAATATTTTTAATTGTAAGGGTACCTCCCAAAACATCGGGTTTACCTGCTCCGTCGGAAGCAGCTGGCGGGCTAGACCCGTCATAGACATGGGCTACTGTAGCTTTCTTCAACAAAGGACAGTCTTTGACCAGATGGTCGGTCTTGCGACAGTTGAAGCACGAGCGAGGGTTCTGAGAGCCTTGGCTCGAGCCTTGAGAGTTTGTTTTCTGTCTCTTTGGAGCTGTGCAGACGTTTGAGTAGTGCCCCGGCTTACCACAATTAAAGCAATTTCCTCTTGGCGGCTTGCCAGTCTGAGGCTTTGAAGATGCTGCTTGGCTTGACTCGCCTTGATTTACAGTAGGCTTGCGCTTGTTTCCCGCTTGGCTTCTAGCGCGATCCTGATCCAGATGCCTTTGATCAAGGTCTTCATAGTTGCATGTCATTTTCACTAGCTCGTTGAAATCCAGCTTGACATGGGCCATGGCTCTATCATGATATTGTCGTCTTAGTCCAAAGATAAACCTCTTATTTTTGGATTTCGCGGTAGCAACGAGTTCTGGAGCATAGGGCGACAACATTGTGAATTTGTTCAGATAATCTTGCACGGAAAGATCCCCTTGCTGGAGATTGGCGAAGTCATCGTGCATTCTTTCTAGAGCTTGTTCTGGGACATATTTCTCCTTGAAGAGTTCTTTGAATCCATCCCATGTTCTTCCAGCTTCTCTATTCCCGGCGGTAAGAGATTCCCACCATAATTCGGCTTGTTCCTGCATAAGCCAGGCGCCCATAATAGCTTTGTCTTCGTCTCCTAGCCTTGGGCCTTCAAGAATTTTCTCGCATGTTTTGAGCCATGCAAGGGCCTCTATTACGGTGCCAGTTCCCGAGAAGGTCTTGCCTCCTAAGTTCTTATATCTCTTAGCTACACGGTCAAGCTCGAAGTATTGAGCTGTCGGAGGTTGTATCAAAGGTCCTTCCTAAGCTGGGATTTCTCCCCTTCCTCGGCCTCGGCCGGCACGGCCTCCTCTAGCGGCGGCTGCTCTGGTAGCCATTTGTCAAATTCTGTAAAAGCAACGAAAAAAAAGTCAGCTAACAGAAATGATAGTCTATTGCATAGTTAAGCAGAAATTCCTACGGAAAGATAACGATGGACTGATCAATTGTTTTGCTATTCTGCTCAGCTCATTCTAGGACTTTACTAGTCCTATCTCTAATGAGCGACTCGCCTTAGAATACTACTGATTCTATTTTGACGAAGTGTTTAATGTGTTAGACTCCAGAACTAAGGTTAACCAAAGCTCTGATACCAGCTGTGACGATCCCAAAACCCCGTGACACGGTGTTAAGGATAATCATTGGAATATAACACATTAATCATCATTAGCAGATCACAGATAATAGCATAAACAGAAAATAGAATAATTTACACACATATGACAGCGGAATCATATAGATAACATCACATCAGAGAAGCACAGTACAGGATACAACTTAGTGCATAATGATACATAATCAGTCACCATCGCCTGAGGTGAAATCATACATAAAGAGTACACAAAAGGAATATCAGTCTACATCGCCAGTGGCAGAATCATAATATAGATACAATAATGGCGGAGAAAATCCAAGTCAGCACGGTGTAGTCAAGCCTCGCCATGAGCCAAAAGGTGCGTCAGAAACCTGTAACTAGGCTGCCCGTGTGAAAATAAGGGCACCCGAGTTTGCAAGGTGAAACAAACTACGAGTCAGTCATGGGACTGGTATGTGAAATCCATTCAACTTATTAACAACAATAATAAGGCAAATCAAAGGACCACGCCACTTTCGCGGAACGGGTTTACTCCAATGAGTGCTCGTGCATGAAATAAAGTAAACGATTAAATCAACGCAATGCTTTTTATAAAATGAAGCCATTATAAGACTCAGGTCCCATCACACAATGCAACGCAAGCCGGAGGATAGAGTTTTTACCTTATAATGGCCAAAGATGCTTCATATGAATAAACAAAAGTGCTTGATATTATTACTAGTGCATATATGTTTCAAAAGCGATTTCAATCATAAATATCAATCGTAGGCGGCATAAATGACCCATACCACTATGTCGCCATACTAGTAATACAATCACAACCGCACATATCGTATTGGAAATTGGATTCCTTCATGAGTCGAGGCAAGGGGCAAGCTCCTCTCCGTTCGAGACACTCTAGCAAATGTCCCAGGACCCCACTATGATCCTTGGAATCGGCTGGGCCGGTCCTCTCTTACTTTTGAGGATTGGCAATTCCTGAACACACGTTTCCCGGTCCTTACAGACCTATAATCGAGGCGCCTCGCATTCCAACAACCACACAGGTGAAAAGTATATATAATGTCAGGGCTGGTAGGTCACTGACACCACCATAGCTAGAAAGAAACGTCGTGCACTCCCAGCGGTCCGTCTCCCGTTTTTGACTCATACCGAGGTGTGAGGCTCACGAATTCACGTTATACACCAAGCTACGTCACACAGACCATGCTTGGATCATCAACCACAAGACTTTGCTTTGCAACAGAAGCCTTGATCACATGCCACTTAGGCGTGCCACACAGGCAATCCACTCCATGCGACTGATTTCTGTCAATACATAACCTCTAAGCTCGTACGTCTCAGAGAAGGGCGTTAAGCAAGAGAATAAATTCTCCGCCGCCAAACAGATATATATTTAACAGAGATCAATCAACACAGAACAAAATCCAATGTCAGACACACAGTCCATTTACAAGTCCGTTCTGGGTCTGAACGAAACCGGAGGCACCAATTCCTCGCATATCCGTACAATCAACAATATGTTTGGACGGCTACTATTTCAATTCCTTCATGGTAGCTACTCCAATCACGAGCATCAGTAGCGCCCATCCATCCAATGTGGAGATCGTCGGTCTTCAGTCGTCTTCGACTTCTCAACGTCGATCGATTATTTGAAATGAGATAAACTCGGCCTTTTCAAATAACCCACGTATATTTAGATTTCCAAACCAATTAATCACAGGGTTGAACTATTCAACATTCACATTTCAGTTATTTAGTTATAATTTTCACGTCAAATACGTTCAACCATCACATATCAAGCAAACACAACAAAATTGGTTTATTTTCACTCTATATCGTCTATAGCACTTAATAACGATATATCGCCATTTTTATTTAATTTAAAACGGCCATATTTAATTAAACGACGTTTCAGGTCGTGTCGATGCACTGGCGCTGCTTTCCACTAATTTTGTTTTACACATATAGGAAAATCTAACCGTTGGATCTTCACAAATTTTACATCATTAGGAAGGTCTTTTCAAAACGAATCCAACGGTTCCAGTTTTGGGAAAATCCGACGGTCGGATCTTCCACACTAACCATTTGAAGTTACGATTTCAATTTACGAACTGCAGCGTCGTTATTCGATTTAATTTAATTATATTTATATATATATATATAAATATAATCGTTTCTGGCGCTGTTTTTCACTAATTTTGAATTAAACATTCCAGACAATCCAACCGTCGGATCTTCACAAAGTTGGTGTCGTTGGAAAGATATCTCCAAGGCGAACCCAACGGTTGAGGTTTCGGAAAAAATCCAATGGTCGGATCTTCCGCACTAGCCGTTTGAAATCACGGTCTCAAAATATGAACTGCACGGCCACGTTTCGTTTTAATTATATTTATATTTATATATTTATATAAATATAGTTCATTCAATGATTTCCTTATTGTTTTCACTTCAAATATTTTTCTAACACCTTTAAATTTTGGAAAATTTCGCCATAACCTCCCCTGCACCGGGAGCATCGGGAAATCGCAAATAGCGTTCCCGGTCCTTCTAATCTCAAAAAGAAAAAGAAAAAGCCAAGCGGCTAGCCAACAGGCTCATAAAATCATCACCCAAACAAAACAGTAAATGTGTACCTATTTGTCAGGCACAAAATTTTATTCCTCTTCTCTAGCCTCTTTGCTATAACCTGTCCAATGAATATGCATGTACATATATATACAGTTCTTATCATTTATCAATTACTATTCAACTTCATATTTGATTTGCTTTGGTTTAAAAACACCATTCATTCTAATATCGCATGCATAGGCTAAAATCATATCATTAGCTAGTTAATGTATATTTCAACTCATGCACGTTTATTCGAACCAGTGGCTATTTTTAACACTTCACATTTCAAAGATGATAATTTTGGCGAACTAAAGTAGATTTCAACACATGACTATTTTATTTAGTTCCTATGCATGTTAAAAATAATATTTCTATCACAAATATTTGTTTCAACGTCTGCATATCTTTAGCATATCACACATATGATAAAAATGATATTTTTATCATTTAAAATATTTATTCAACCAATGTATGGTTTCAACACTTCATAGTTTCAATAAAAATGTAATTTTTATCGTTCAATCTTTTTATTCAACACATGAACCTTTCCACTACACACACTTCTCAACAAATGAGCATTTCCACACATGGACATCTTATTTATGTTGTTCTTATTAAAAAGATGAAATTTTGATTGTTGAAACTATTCATATAAGGCGAATATTTTTGATACTTCATATATATATAAAAAATGTGATTTTTATTGTTTATACACTTCATTCATTCACAAATGAATTTAATTTTCACACAACACTTTCCAACACATGAACAATTTCCACACATGGATATAGTTTCAATATATGGCTTTAATTTCTATGCATGCAAATAATTTCAACATATGAAAATAATTCTAACACACAAAGATTATTCAAAATTTCGGCAGCATAACGGCAGGGTAGTTAAACCGGGACCGTCCCTAGTACGGCTCCTCGCTCTACCTTAAAACCTCGCGGTTTTTGACAATGGGGATCATGCATCTAGTTCGCACGCAGGCGGCATGTATATATTTATTTCATTTCCACAAACTAATCCTATGTGGTTTCAACCAAATATTTTCCAATCACAAACGGGTATTTTTCAACCACAATCAATTCAATATCAACCACAAACAATCCCAAACAACAATTTGCCGTCAACCAATTTTCACAACAATTTCAACCAATATATATATCGTCCATGGTTTGTGGACGAGGGGGCGTATATATATATATATATATATATATATATATAATATAAATATTTATATATAGCAATTCACTTTTATTTCCACACATATATATATATATATAAAAAGAAATTGAAGAGTGTGAAATTCTCACCAATGGCTATCCAATAACACGACTCTTCCTTTATAGAAATCTTCGTCTATTTCGCCTTCTTGTCGCTTTCGTTGCCCGTATTCTCTACATAGGTAAAAATCGAATTTTTACTATGTTATTCAATATATAAAGATCATATTCTAAAAACAAAGATTATATTTTTAATATTCCTATGATGTAAAAATTATATTTTTATTACTTTAAAAATACAAAAATCATATCTTACTCCTTTTATCTAATAAAAATTCCGTCTTTTTATCTTTTTAAAAATATGATCTTTATTTTTTTGCAAGTTCAAATCTTTTTCTTTTAAAAGATTAAACCTTTTTCTATTTCAAAGTTTAAACCTTTTTCCTATTTTAAACCTTTGAAATAAAATCAGTTTTTATTTCCTTTAAAAATCAGTTTTTAAATCTTTAAAAATCAGTTTTTAAATTCTTTATCAAATCAGTTTTTAAATCTTTAAAAAAATCAGTTTTTAAATTCTTTATCAAATCAGTTTTTATATCTTAAAAAATCAGTTTTTAAGTTCTTAAAAAAAAATCAGTTTTTAAGTTCTTAAAAAAAATCAGCTTTTAAGTTCTTAAAAAATCAGTTTTTAAGTTCTAAAAAAAATCAGTTTTTAAATTCTTTTTCAAATCAGTTTTTTAAATTCTTTATCAAATCAGTTTTTGCAAAACAAAAATAAAAATAAAAATAAAATAACCTAAATGCTCACCGTAGCCTGCGAAGGGGAGGGAAGTAGAAGGTGTCGGCGGCGATGTGGTGGTGTTCGGTGGTGGCTTCGAGGTGAGGGCGGTGGCTTCGAGGTGAGGGCGGGGTCTTCGAGGTGAGGGCGGCGGCTTCGAGGGTTGCGCACTGGGAGGAGGAGGCTGGACGGAGGGCGGCGGCTTCGATAGGTTTAGGTTTTTTTTTTTCGTTTCTGATTAATGAATCGGGGGGGGGGGGGCAAGAAGAAGAAAAGGGAGGGAATAATTTTTTTTTTTTATTATTTAATTATTTAATTTTGCAAAAAGGTTGACTTTTACATACGACCTCGAAACGAGGCCTACCGCCTGTCGTCCATAGCGTTTTACCCCCATTCCGAACACAATGAGATATGTATCGTAAGCTGATTTGATCGTTACAATCAGTTTCCGTTGGATTTACATTTAAATCCTTATGTTGAATTTTAAACGTACATTTCAAATTACCGGGGTCACATACTAACTAGAAAAATTCCAGAAAAATATTTTCTAGTTTCGTATTGACGATACGGTCCTAACAAAACTAGTTTCGTCGAATCCTGAGACCGTTTGAAAAATGGCCAATTTCCAGTCGATTAAATTCAACAGAAACTGGTCAAACGCGTTTTCTTTTGCTACGCTCACATATTGATTCGAAAAATTATGAAATTTGAAACCAAGCAATAGTTTGACATCCCGGACCCAACAAAAGTGGTTTCGTCGAATTCCGAGGCCGTATGCAAAATATCAATTTTCCAGGCCTATATATTCTATATACCGACTCTTCTGAAAATTCATTCGGCCATAACTTTTGATTCCCGTTATGAAACTTCGATTTTTCAGATTCGTTAAAAAGGTATTGACTAACAGATTTAAATATTTTTGGTCTCACTAAAATCCGTTATATTTTCCACCCTGCATAGTCAGTCAAAGTATGAATTCAAATTTTCAAACTGACTTACTATCCTTAACTTACTATTTTATTGAAATATTCTATTTCAATGGTCCAAATTGCTTTGAAATAATCAATTTAAAAATTTTAAATTGGCTCGTATTTTCCGGGTTATTACAATCTCCCCTACTTAAAACTTTTCGTCCTCGAAAAGGAAACAACAATAAAGTAGGAAATAAAATGTAAATGCAAAGTATGGTAAAGGTACCTTGCACCGGAGTTAGTCAGAGATATCCACTCTGCATTTGGGATAAGCTTGCTTAATGCTTTCCTCAGTTTCCCAAGTACAGTCTCTAGGATCACTGCTCCACTGCACTTTAACTAAATGAACCTTTTTGCTTCTGAGTTCTCTGGTTTCTTTGCCAACAATTTTTAATGGCTCTCTTCTGAGTGCTAATTCTGGAGTTATCTCCACATCCTGTTGCGCTGCTTCTTCCACAACAAGATCCGGATCATGCACATGTCTCCTAAGTTGAGATACGTGAAATACATTGTGCACTCCAGGCAACCAGTCTGGCAATTGAACCCTATAAGCAAGAGTTCCAATTCGCTCAAGTATAGGAAAGGGACCAATAAATCTCGGTGCCAACTTCCCAGTCTTGCCAAATCTGATTACTCCTCTCATCGGAGAAACCTTTAAATAAACATGATCACCAACAGCTAATGTCAAATCTCTCCTTCTAGAGTCTGCATAACTTTTCTGTCGGCTTTGGGCGGTTTTCAATCGCTTCTTGATGAAGTCCACTTTATCAGATGCTTCCCTAATCATATCGGGTCCTAGTACAAGTCTGTTGCCAGGTTCTACCCAACATGCTGGAGATCTGCAGGGTCTGCCATATAATGCTTCAAATGGTGACATCCTCAAACTTGCTTGATAGCTATTGTTATATGAGAACTCTGCCAAATGCAAATGATCTTCCCATGACCCACCAAAATCGATTATACAAGCCCGCAATAAATCTTCTAGAATTCTATTCACCCGCTCAGTTTGGCCATCTGTTTGGGGGTGATAAGCGGTGCTCATATTCAATTTTTTCCCCAATTCAGTCTGGAAAGCCTCCCAGAATTTGCTAGTAAATAGGGGATCTCTATCACTGACTATGCTGATGGGAATTCCATGCAGCTTAACAATTTCTTTGAAATATATCTGTTCTATACTTTGGGCAGTTCTATTGGATCTGACAGGTATAAAATGGGCAGTCTTCGTGAAGCGATCTACGATTACCCAAATACTTTCATTACCCTTCTTGTTTCGCGGCAAACCATCTATGAAATCCATGGAAATCTGTTCCCATTTCCAGCCTGGGACTTCCAGTGGTTGTAACAGTCCAGCTAGCTTTTGTTGGTCACTCTTGACCAATTGACAAGTAGGGCATCTGCTAACATACAAAGAAATATCTCTTTTCATTGCCTTCCACCAGAAAGTGCGTTTGATATCATTGTACATTTTACTCACCCCAGGATGGATGCAAAATTTGGATTTATGGCATTCATCTAGCACTTCTCTTTTAAGCTCGGGGATGTCGGGAACACATATTCTTTTATTCAGCCTCAGAACTCCTTCTGTATCCACTTGGAAACTAGAGCCTTTGCCCCTTTGAATCCTTTTTACCATCTCTTTCGCAAAATTGTCACTTTTCTGAAGAACAGATATCCTATCAATCAATCCAGGTGTAATTATAAGATTGGCAATGATTGCGGTTTTTCTACTAAGCGCATCCGCTACTACGTTAGCTTTCCCCGTCGTATACAGGATATCAAGATCATATGCTGCAAGAAATTCTAGCCAACGCTGCTGTCTCAGATTCAGATCTTTTTGGGTGTATAAATACTTCAATGATTGGTGATCTGTGTAAAGTATAAATTTCTCGCCCAATAAGTAATGCCTCCAGATTTTCAAGGCAAATACGATGGCTAGCAACTCAAGATCATGAGTCACATAATTCTTCTCATGCGGTTTCAATTGGCGGCTTGCATAAGCGACTACCTGGCCTCTCTGCATTAACACTGCACCAAGACCTCTAATAGAAGCATCTGTCCAAACCGTTAAATCCTGATTGCCATCTATAATAGTTAACACTGGAGCGGTGGTCAGCTTCGATTTCAATTCCTGGAAAGCTTCTTCACAGTCGGAAGTCCACTTAAACTTCTCATGTTTCTTTGTGAGCTTCGTTAACGGACCGGATATCTTCGAAAAATCCTTAACGAACTTTCGATAATAACTAGCCAACCCCATAAAACTTCTAACTTCTGTGGGAGTAGTGGGTTGTTTCCAGTCTTGAATCGCTATTATTTTGCTTGGGTCAACAGAAATTCCTTTCCCTGACACGACATGGCCAAGAAATTTGACTTCTTCTTGCCAGAAGACACATTTAGAGAATTTGGCTTTGAAGACGTTCTTCCTTAGAATCTCCAATACTTGTTCTAAGTGTTTTTCATGCTCGGGTTTTGATTTGGAGTAGATTAAAATATCATCGATGAATACGAGGACAAATTTATTCAGAACTCCCCTGAACACCCTATTCATTAGATCGACAAAGTATGCTGGAGCGTTACATAGGCCAAACGGCATTACTAACCATTCATAAAATATGTCTGGGCCTCTGAAAGCGGTCAAAGGAACACACTCTTCTGCTATTCTCAATTGATGAAAACCTGTAGCTAGGTCCATTCGGGAAAATACTTTCGCCCCATTCAATTGGTCTAGCAAATCATCAATGCGGGGTAATGGATATTTATTTTTGAGCGTCTGTTTGTTGAGGTCTCGGTAATCAACACATAATCTAAGAGTACCGTCTGACTTTGGGACAAACACGACAGCTGCACCCCAATTAGAAAAACTAGGTCTGATTAGACCTTTCCACAACAGTTGACGAGTTTGATCGCCTAATTCTTCTTTTTCTTTCGGAGTCATTCTACGAATTGGATGCACCACTGGTCTAGCATTGGGAATTAGATCGATTCGGAATTCTATTTCTCTTTGCGGAGGTAAGTTTTCAACTTCTTCAAACACATCCGCATAGTTGCTAACAATCGGAATCTTTTCTATGGAAGTGGGGATAAGTTCTAATGCTGACCAAAATTCTTCTCTATTCGGATTTGAACCATGACAGGGAACCGTAATATATCCAAGCTTCGTTCGAATTTTAACGATTCTTTCCGCACAATTCACTTCAGCTTCATGTTTCGTTAACCAATCCAGCCCGAGAATAATATCGAATTCGGGAAAATCCATAACGATTAAATCAAAAGGAAACTTGTATCGAGAAAAAGAAATAGGTACTTTACAATATGAACCGAGAGTAATAGGACCCCCTATCGGGTTATGAACTTCAACCGATTCTTTAAGCTTTCGCTGTTTTAACTTTAATTTGTGCACTGTGTTTCTAGCAATAAAACTACGCGATGCACCTGTGTCAAATAATACAGAAACAGGAATATTTTTAATTGTAAGGGTACCTCCCAAAACATCGGGTTTACCTGCTCCGTCGGAAGCAGCTGGCGGGCTAGACCCGTCATAGACATGGGCTACTGTAGCTTTCTTCAACAAAGGACAGTCTTTGACCAGATGGTCGGTCTTGCGACAGTTGAAGCACGAGCGAGGGTTCTGAGAGCCTTGGCTCGAGCCTTGAGAGTTTGTTTTCTGTCTCTTTGGAGCTGTGCAGACGTTTGAGTAGTGCCCCGGCTTACCACAATTAAAGCAATTTCCTCTTGGCGGCTTGCCAGTCTGAGGCTTTGAAGATGCTGCTTGGCTTGACTCGCCTTGATTTACAGCAGGCTTGCGCTTGTTTCCCGCTTGGCTTCTAGCGCGATCCTGATCCAGATGCCTTTGATCAAGGTCTTCATAGTTGCATGTCATTTCCACTAGCTCGTTGAAATCCAGCTTGACATGGGCCATGGCTATATCATGATATTGTCGTCTTAGTCCAAAGATAAACCTCTTATTTTTGGATTTCGCGGTAGCAACGAGTTCTGGAGCATAGGGCGACAACATTGTGAATTTGTTCAGATAATCTTGCACGGAAAGATCCCCTTGCTGGAGATTGGCGAAGTCATCGTGCATTCTTTCTAGAGCTTGTTCTGGGACATATTTCTCCTTGAAGAGTTCTTTGAATTCATCCCATGTTCTTCCAGCTTCTCTATTCCCGGCGGTAAGAGATTCCCACCATAGTTCGGCTTGTTCCTGCATAAGCCAGGCGCCCATAATAGCTTTGTCTTCGTCTCCTAGCCTTAGGCCTTCAAGAATTTTCTCGCATGTTTTGAGCCATGCAAGGGCCTCTATTACGGTGCCAGTTCCCGAGAAGGCCTTTCCTCCTAAGTTCTTATATCTCTTAGCTACACGGTCAAGCTCGAAGTATTGAGCTGCCGGAGGTTGTATCAAAGGTCCTTCCTGAGCTGGGATTTCTCCCCTTCCTCGGCCTCGGCCGGCACGGCCTCCTCTAGCGGCGGCTGCTCTGGTAGCCATTTGTCAAATTCTGTATAAGCAACGAAAAAAAAGTCAGCTAACAGAAATGATAGTCTATTGCATAGTTAAGCAGAAATTCCTACGGAAAGATAACGATGGACTGATCAATTGTTTTGCTATTCTGCTCAGCTCATTCTAGGACTTTACTAGTCCTATCTCTAATGAGCGACTCGCCTTAGAATACTACTGATTCTATTTTGACGAAGTGTTTAATGTGTTAGACTCCAGAACTAAGGTTAACCAAAGCTCTGATACCAGCTGTGACGATCCCAAAACCCCGTGACACGGTGTTAAGGATAATCATTGGAATATAACACATTAATCATCATTAGCAGATCACAGATAATAGCATAAACAGAAAATAGAATAATTTACACACATATGACAGCGGAATCATATAGATAACATCACATCAGAGAAGCACAGTACAGGATACAACTTAGTGCATAATGATACATAATCAGTCACCATCGCCTGAGGCGGAATCATACATAAAGAGTACACAAAAGGAATATCAGTCTACATCGCCAGTGGCGGAATCATAATATAGATACAATAATGGCGGAGAAAATCCAAGTCAGCACGGTGTAGTCAAGCCTCGCCATGAGCCAAAAGGTGCGTCAGAAACCTGTAACTAGGCTGCCCGTGTGAAAATAAGGGCACCCGAGTTTGCAAGGTGAAACAAACTACGAGTCAGTCATGGGACTGGTATGAGAAATCCATTCAACTTATTAACAACAATAATAAGGCAAATCAAAGGACCACGCCACTTTGGCGGAACGGGTTTACTCCAATGAGTGCTCGTGCATGAAATAAAGTAAACGATTAAATCAACGCAATGCTTTTTATAAAATGAAGCCATTATAAGACTCAGGTCCCATCACACAATGCAACGCAAGCCGGAGGATAGAGTTTTTACCTTATAATGGCCAAAGATGCTTCATACGAATAAACAAAAGTGCTTGATATTATTACTAGTGCATATATGTTTCAAAAGCGATTTCAATCATAAATATCAATCGTAGGCGGCATAAATGACCCATACCACTATGTCGCCATACTAGTAATACAATCACAACCGCACATATCGTATTGGAAATTGGATTCCTTCATGAGTCGAGGCAAGAGGCAAGCTCCTCTCCGTTCGAGACACTCTAGCAAATGTCCCAGGACCCCACTATGATCCTTGGAATCGGCTGGGCCGGTCCTCTCTTACTTTTGAGGATTGGCAATTCCTGAACACACGTTTCCCGGTCCTTACAGACCTATAATCGAGGCGCCTCGCATTCCAACAACCACACAGGTGAAAAGTATATATAATGTCTGGGCTGGTAGGTCACTGACACCACCATAGCTAGAAAGAAACGTCGTGCACTCCCAACGGTCCATCTCCCGTTTTTGACTCATACCGAGGTGTGAGGCTCACGAATTCACGTTATACACCAAGCTACGTCACACAGACCATGCTTGGATCATCAACCACAAGACTTTGCTTTGCAACAGAAGCCTTGATCACATGCCACTTAGGCGTGCCACACAGGCAATCCACTCCATGCGACTGATTTCTGTCAATTCATAACCTCTAAGCTCGTACGTCTCAGAGAAGGGCGTTAAGCAAGAGAATAAATTCTCCGCCGCCAAACAGATATATATTTAACAGAGATCAATCAACACAGAACAAAATCCAATGTCAGACACATAGTCCATTTACAAGTCCGTTCTGGGTCTGAACGAAACCGGAGGCACCAATTCCTCGCATATCCGTACAATCAACAATATGTTTGGACGGCTACTATTTCAATTCCTTCATGGTAGCTACTCCAATCACGAGCATCAGTAGCGCCCATCCATCCAATGTGGAGATCGTCGGTCTTCAGTCGTCTTCGACTCTTCGACTTCTCAACGTCGATCGATTATTTGAAATGAGATAAACTCGGCCTTTTCAAATAACCCACGTATATTTAGATTTCCAAACCAATTAATCACAGGGTTGAACTATTCAACATTCACATTTCAGTTATTTAGTTATAATTTTCACGTCAAATACATTCAACCATCACATATCAAGCAAACACAACAAAATTGGTTTATTTTCACTCTATATCGTCTATAGCACTTAATAACGATATATCGCCATTTTTATTTAATTTAAAACGGCCATATTTAATTAAACGACGTTTCAGGTCGTGTCGATGCACTGGCGCTGCTTTCCACTAATTTTGTTTTACACATATAGGAAAATCTAACCGTTGGATCTTCACAAATTTTACATCATTAGGAAGGTCTTTTCAAAACGAATCCAACGGTTCCAGTTTTGGGAAAATCCGACGGTCGGATCTTCCATACTAACCATTTGAAGTTACGATTTCAATTTACGAACTGCAGCGTCGTTATTCGATTTAATTTAATTATATTTATATATATATATATAAATATAATCGTTTCTGGCGCTGTTTTTCACTAATTTTGAATTAAACATTCCAGACAATCCAACCGTCGGATCTTCACAAAGTTGGTGCCGTTGGAAAGATATCTCCAAGGCGAACCCAACGGTTGAGGTTTCGGAAAAATCCAATGGTCGGATCTTCCGCACTAGCCGTTTGAAATCACGGTCTCAAAATATGAACTGCACGGCCACGTTTCATTTTAATTATATTTATATTTATATATTTATATAAATATAGTTCATTCAATGATTTCCATATCGTTTTCACTTCAAATATTTTTCTAACACCTTAAAATTTTGGAAAATTTCGCCATAACCTCCCCTGCACCGGGAGCATCGGGAAATCGCAAATAGCGTTCCCGGTCCTTCTAATCTCAAAAAGAAAAAGAAAATGCCAAGCGGCTAGCCAACAGGCTCATAAAATCATCACCCAAACAAAACAGTAAATGTGTACCTATTTGTCAGGCACAAAATTTTATTCCTCTTCTCTAGCCTCTTTGCTATAACCTGTCCAATGAATATGCATGTACATATATATACAGTTCTTATCATTTATCAATTTCTATTCAACTTCATATTTGATTTGCTTTGGTTTAAAAACACCATTCATTCTAATATCGCATGCATAGGCTAAAATCATATCATTAGCTAGTTAATGTATATTTCAACTCATGCACGTTTATTCGAACCAGTGGCTATTTTTAACACTTCACATTTCAAAGATGATAATTTTGGCGAACTAAAGTAGATTTCAACACATGACTATTTTATTTAGTTCCTATGCATGTTAAAAATAATATTTCTATCACAAATATTTGTTTCAACGTCTGCATATCTTTAGCATATCAAACATATGATAAAAATGATATTTTTATCATTTAAAATATTTATTCAACCAATGTATGGTTTCAACACTTCATAGTTTCAATAAAAATGTAATTTTTATCGTTCAATCTTTTTATTCAACACATGAACCTTTCCACTACACACACTTCTCAACAAATGAGCATTTCCACACATGGACATCTTATTTATGTTGTTCTTATTAAAAAGATGAAATTTTGATTGTTGAAACTATTCATATAAGGCGAATATTTTTGATACTTCATATATATATAAAAAATGTGATTTTTATTGTTTATACACTTCATTCATTCACAAATGAATTTAATTTTCACACAACACTTTCCAACACATGAACAATTTCCACACATGGATATAGTTTCAATATATGGCTTTAATTTCTATGCATGCAAATAATTTCAACATATGAAAATAATTCTAACACACAAAGATTATTCAAAATTTCGGCAGCATAACGGCAGGGTAGTTAAACCGGGACCGTCCCTAGTACGGCTCCTCGCTCTACCTTAAAACCTCGCGGTTTTTGACAATGGGGATCATGCATCTAGTTCGCACGCAGGCGGCATGTATATATTTATTTCATTTCCACAAACTAATCCTATGTGGTTTCAACCAAATATTTTCCAATCACAAACGGGTATTTTTCAACCACAATCAATTCAATATCAACCACAAACAATCCCAAACAACAATTTGCCGTCAACCAATTTTCACAACAATTTCAACCAATATATATATCGTCCATGGTTTGTGGACGAGGGGGCGTATATATATATATAAAAATATTTATATATAGCAATTCACTTTTATTTCCACACATATATATATATATATATAAAAAGAAATTGAAGAGTGTGAAATTCTCACCAATGGCTATCCAATAACACGACTCTTCCTTTATAGAAATCTTCGTCTATTTCGCCTTCTTGTCGCTTTCGTTGCCCGTATTCTCTACATAGGTAAAAATCGAATTTTTACTATGTTATTCAATATATAAAGATCATATTCTAAAAACAAAGATTATATTTTTAATATTCCTATGATGTAAAAATTATATTTTTATTACTTTAAAAATACAAAAATCATATCTTACTCTTTTTATCTAATAAAAATTCCGTCTTTTTCTCTTTTTAAAAATATGATCTTTATTTTTTTGCAAATTCAAATCTTTTTCTTTTAAAAGATTAAACCTTTTTCTATTTCAAAGTTTAAACCTTTTTCCTATTTTAAACCTTTTTCCTATTTTAAACCTTTGAAATAAAATCAGTTTTTATTTCCTTTAAAAATCAGTTTTTAAATCTTTAAAAATCAGTTTTTAAATTCTTTATCAAATCAGTTTTTAAATCTTTAAAAAAATCAGTTTTTAAATTCTTTATCAAATCAGTTTTTATATCTTAAAAAATCAGTTTTTAAGTTCTTAAAAAAATC
Organism: Allium sativum; assembly: GCA_030737875.1. NCBI lineage: Eukaryota > Viridiplantae > Streptophyta > Magnoliopsida > Asparagales > Amaryllidaceae > Allium > Allium sativum. The sequence goes on along the minus strand of CM060927.1, from coordinate 125,651,012 downwards.
AGTTTTTAAGTTCTTAAAAAAAATCAGTTTTTAAGTTCTTAAAAAATCAGTTTTTAAGTTCTAAAAAAAATCAGTTTTTAAATTCTTTTTCAAATCAGTTTTTTAAATTCTTTATCAAATCAGTTTTTGCAAAACAAAAATAAAAATAAAAATAAAATAACCTAAATGCTCACCGTAGCCTGCGAAGGGGAGGGAAGAAGAAGGTGTCGGCGGGGATGTGGTGGTGTTCGGTGGTGGCTTCGAGGTGAGGGCGGCGGCTTCGAGGTGAGGGCGGGGTCTTCGAGGTGAGGGCGGCGACTTCGAGGGTTGCGCACTGGGAGGAGGAGGCTGGACGGAGGGCGGCGGCTTCGATAGGTTTAGGTTTTTTTTTTTTTCGTTTCTGATTAATGAATCGGGGGGGCCAAGAAGAAGAAAAGGGAGGGAATAATATAATTTTTTTTATTATTTAATTATTTAATTTTGCAAAAAGGTTGACTTTTACATACGACCTCGAAACGAGGCCTACCGCCTGTCGTCCATAGCGTTTTACCCCCATTCCGAACACAATGAGATATGTATCGTAAGCTGATTTGATCGTTACAATCAGTTTCCGTTGGATTTACATTTAAATCCTTATGTTGAATTTTAAACGTACATTTCAAATTACCGGGGTCACATACTAACTAGAAAAATTCCAGAAAAATATTTTCTAGTTTCGTATTGACGATACGGTCCTAACAAAACTAGTTTCGTCGAATCCTGAGACCGTTTGAAAAATGGCCAATTTCCAGTCGATTAAATTCAACAGAAACTGGTCAAACGCGTTTTCTTTTGCTACGCTCACATATTGATTCGAAAAATTATGAAATTTGAAACCTAGCAATAGTTTGACATCCCGGACCCAACAAAAGTGGTTTCGTCGAATTCCGAGGCCGTATGCAAAATATCAATTTTCCAGGCCTATATATTCTATATACCGACTCTTCTGAAAATTCATTCGGCCATAACTTTTGATTCCCGTTATGAAACTTCGATTTTTCAGATTCGTTAAAAAGGTAATGACTAACAGATTTAAATATTTTTGGTCTCACTAAAATCCGTTATATTTTCCACCCTGCATAGTCAGTCAAAGTATGAATTCAAATTTTCAAACTGACTTACTATCCTTAACTTACTATTTTATTGAAATATTTTATTTCAATGGTCCAAATTGCTTTGAAATAATCAATTTAAAAATTTTAAATTGGCTCGTATTTTCCGGGTTATTACATAATCGTTTTAATTAGTCAATGAATTCAGATCTAATATCTAGGTTCATAGATCTAACATCATACAGACATAAACAACTTAGATCCGTATTCAAAATATTAATACATAGCGGATTTATCAAGAGATATTCTTTAATCACTAAGAATTAATAATTAAATAAATTAAATTAAAAATAAATTCTCACATATCTAATCACTTAAAGTTTCAGATCTAGCATCCTAACATCGCAAAGCAAACCAAATCTATAATCCATAATAACATCCATTATTGATTTTCAACTTCTCATAACGCAAGCATAACAATTAAACTAATTAAATTTAACTTAAAATGAATTCTCATCTTGATTGGATAAGAATTTAAAATGCCAAATAAAATCAGAATTCACTCTAATCAGTCTCAGCAAAGCCTACTCGTCGCCACGGTCCTGCCGGATCTGAAATTTTCAGATTCGGGGTTCATACGCATTAGTTATCAATGTTTGAATAATTCTGACTTTTAACAACTGCTGCAGCAACGCTTAAAAGCGTCGCAAAATCTGAAGCATACCTTATTTTCAGAATTTGTTCAAAACTTTGGATCAAGATATCTCAGGCTACGGTTGACGGTTTTAGGTGCCGTTTGTTGGAGAATGGCCGCCTTGGAGAGAGCTATCGGCGCCAGGAATTGGAGGAGGTGCGCACGCACGTGGTGGGCCCGGTTTGCAGCGAACGGCGGTGGCTTCTCGGCCCTGGTGGCGGCGCTACGATGCACGAGAGGTGCTGGGACTTGTCGGAGATCGAAGAGCTCGGGAAGAGCTTCGAAACGAGTACTCACACGCTAAATTTCGTTGAGAAATGAGAGAGAAATCAAGGTTTGAAGTTTTGAAGGGTAATGGGTTTTGGTGGCTGCAAAAAATGACGGGAAGGAGACGATGAACAGTGAATTCGGGTTTAAATAATATTATATTAGGTTTTCCTAATCATTAGTTAATAATTTAATTAGCCCGTTAAAGCCCGTTTTGGTCCGAACCCCGATTTAAGCCTGCTTACTGTCGTTATTAAGGTTTCGAGGCCTTCTGAACGCAATGGAACATGTTACAGGACCCAATTCCGAAATTTATTATGAGTTTTGGAATAATTATATTATTTTATTAATATTTTAATGTATACCGTACATGAAAATTCACCGAGGTCACAAATTAACTTCAAAAATTCTCGAAAAATATATTTAGCTATGTTTTGATGCTGTGGACCTATGAAAATTAATTTCGTTCAATTCTGAGCCCGTATGAATTTTTAATGAATTTTTAAGGTTAAAAATTTGCCCGTTTACACTGAAAAATCAATTATAATTATATTTGATTTCTAAAAATTACCAAAAAATCATTTTTATCTTTGTTTTGATGATACGAATCCAACAAAATTTATTTCGTTGAATTCTGAGACATTTTAAAAAATGGCTATTTTTAAGGCCAGTATATTTAATATTAAAAATACATTTTTAAACAAATAATTTTCGAAACTCGAAATATATAAGTGTTTACTGTTTTTCAATGCAGAAACATCGTTTCGAACTCAATGGAAGTGGTTTCGAGTCCAAATTCCTTCATATGCAAAAAGTAGCATTATTGACCTATGCAAATTACCTAGCGACCTTTCTAAAAATTGAATTGGCCATAACTTTTGATTTCCGCTATGAAATTTCGATTTTTCGGATTCGTTGGAAAGATATTTTTAAATAGATTCTAATATTTTTGGTTTCACTAAAATCCGTTAAATTTTGCGTCCTATACGGTCAGTCAAAGTTCAAGTTTGACTTTTCAAACTACCGCGCTATTTCTAACTCTTTTTATAATTAAAATTAATTTATTCATTCTAACTTCGATTTGAACCAAATTTTTGATCATTATTATTTAAAATAGATTATTCTAAATATCAAAACTCATTTAAAATTACTTAAAATAAATTTTAAATTGGCCCCAAAATTCAGGGTTGTTACAGGACAAACCTTAATTTGGTTTGAATTGATATCCAAAGGAAGATTAAAGAATAAATTTAAAGAATTTATCTTTGAGTAAATTAATGGGAACCTTTCCCAGAGGATATGAATATTTAAATAAAAGAATATTCAGAATTGGAATGAGCGTATGTTGTGTTTTATAGCACTTGATTTTAAAATGCGCGAGTTATACAGATAGGCCGGGTTTATACCCATTCTGAATAATTGATTCAACGATAAGTCGACGATGAAGACGGTGGTTGAAGACCGGAGGTCTTCACATCGTTTGGATGATTACTAATGTCTTGATTGGGCTGCACACCCAAGACAAGGTAATAAGTGGTGATCGTCCAGACGTACTTGGAGATCGACCGGATATGCGAGGACCTCTATCCCGTATTGGACATATGGGACGAGGAATAAGGTGCCTCCGGTTTCGTTCAGACCCAGGACGAACTTGTAAATGGATGTGTGTCTAACATTGGATTTTATTCTGTATTGAGTGATCTCTATTAAATATATATTTGTTTGGCGGTGGAGAATTTATTCTCTTGCTTAGCGCCCTTCTCTAAGACGTACGAGCTTAAAGGTTATATATCGATGACATCAGTCAGATGGCGTGAATTGCCTGTGTGGCATGCTGAGATGCAAATGATCAAGGCATCTGTTGAAAAGCAGAGTCTTGTGGTTGATGATCAAAGCACGGCTTTAATATAGCATAGCTTTGTGTATAGCATTAATTCGCAAGCTTCACATCCTGGTATGAACCAGAAACGGGATGAAGGACGGCAGGGAGGACATGTGTTTCTTTCTAGCTAGGAGTGGTGTCATTGTATGGGGCCCAGACATTTTACTCATGATGTGGATGTTGCATATTATTTGATGGATAGTGAGGCGCCTCGGATATATCAATTACTACGGAGCCGACGGATATTGAGTCATCTGGCTGATTTACGCCCCTTTGGGTGGTGAAACGTATTGTTCAGGGATTACTAATCCACATAAAATGTGGACCGGCCCTGCATTTTCCTAGGTGCAGCTGCGACTGTAGCCTAAGACATGGTAGGCTAGATTGTCTCGAATTCAGTAAGGATGATCCCTTGCCTTGGTTCATGATGGAAATCCAACTTCCAATACGTGACTTTACGGTTTTAATTGTAGAACTAGTATGGCAACATGATAGATGGTACCCATGCCGTCTATGATTGATGCATTTATATTTAAAGTTGTTTTAACACTATGCACTTATAATAGCATCAAATGATTTGTTTTAAAGTACGAAGCATGTTTGGCTATTATAAGGGAAAACTCTATCCTCCGGCTTGCGTTGCATTGTGTGATGGGACCTGAGTCTTATATTAGCTTCATTTTTCCAAAAAGCATTACGCTGATTGTTTTATGCACTGGTATTCTTGGGAGGAAACCCGTTCCGTGTTATACGGCATGGTGCCTTGATTTACTTTATTTTAAAGTAAAGATTTAATAGCCGTTTTAGTTCTCACACCAGTCACATGACTGACCTGGAGTTTATTGTTTTAGCCTAAACTCTGGGTGCCCCTATTTTCCACACGGACAGTTAGTACTTTTGGTTTTGCAGATATTATATTCACAGGATCCTGGTTTACAGCTGGAGCTATATTCAGAACGCTCTGTATCCGTGTATTTCTTTATGCTGTGTTATGTATTATTTTTCCACTACACTGTAATTTTCAAATCTCCGATATTGATCAAATGTATATTATTTATTCATACTCTGTTAAATTCTTGTACTCTGATGTAATTATTGTAATAAGCAATGAAATGTTCTTCTGTTTGTGTTCTGATTTGTCGTGTTCTCAAACAATCCTTACTTTCTCTTCTCTTCGGAGGCTGGGGAAGTTCGGGTCGTTACAAAAATAATTCAAACCGAATTAGAATTAGTTAATTTTGTTAACCAGTAATTTATTTAATTTGACTGTTGTGGTTTAAAAACCCTACATGGGTATTGGGATGATATTTGACATACACTAATCCCAATCTTTAGTTGTATGTCAATCGATGGGTTGACAGACTGTGATGAGCGTTATTTATTTATTTTAATGCTTATTCAGTTGAAAATTGCACTCTGGATGATGTTTGAATGGTTAATGATTATTTATCATTATTGTTGAATACATGCGAAGTATGAAATCCATATAACTGAAATTATATGGTAATTGATTGAGTTGCATTCCGATTCAGAAATAACGAATATTTTAAAATAATATTCAGTAAAGGAGCAAAATATGATTTTGATGTCCGATTTTGGATGGACACGGAAATATATAAAAAAAGTGGAGCCAGGTTAAGTATAAAAACGCTATTTTAACTCCAACGAATTTTTATATTGATTTTATATATTTTATAATGAATATTGAAATGAATTGATTTCAAAATCTGATATTTTGAAAATATTATCATTTTAATATTATAATGATATAGAATATTTAATTTTGATTTAAAATTGAAAACGGAAGTTAAAATCAATTTAAAACGAATTTATAAATATTTTATAAAATACGTTTTAAATGGAAATCGATGATATATATATTATATATATTAAATGGCTTGAATAGAACGCGTCGCGCAGCGACCGTTTGCGAATTTCGACCATCAAATTCAAATTGACGTAACGGGAGATCCGATCGTCGGATTCTCCTAAAACTGGAACCGTTAGGTTAGTATCGAAAAGACCTTTCCAATGAATTTAAGAAATTTAAATTTGAACGGTTGGATTTCAAATTATGTCCAAGCCAATTTTAGAAAAAGTCGTTATGGATTCAGTTCGGTGGCCGTTATTGAAAACCGACTATATGGGCCTTAATAAAATTATTAAAAATATGGTAAAATTATGTAAAATCATAATAAATGATTTGGAAAGATATTGGATGAAAAATTCCAAGTTTAAAAAGAGAAAAATATATTTTTATCTAAATGAACTAGTTATTAACTAAAAGAATAATCCAATGTTTTTGAATAATAAATAAACTGGATTTGAAAATGGTTTTAATATAACCAGAATTTTCCAATGAATAAATTGCAATGGATTAGGAATGGAAATTATATTTGGAATATTTCAATATTGAATTCCATGATTATACGGATATTGTTGAGGAATTTGGAAGATATATATCGTTACTCACAATATGATATTTATTGGTTTCTAAATTTTATATTGAATAGAAGCCGATATAATTTCTGTTTAGAGCCTTGTATTTGATATCAAATTAGATTTTGGGTTTCTCATGAATAGTGTCTTCAATAACACTGTTCTTAAACCCAGTTGAGGATATAATAAATCTTTTAATTAAGATTTAAAGGAGTTTACCAATTAATTTAATTGGAATTGAAATGAAAATTGGATTTTGGGTTTATAGTGAACAATGTTTTAAATAACATTCGTTCTTTAACCCAATTAGCAGTGGAGATATGATTTGTTATTTGTTATTTTTTAATAAGATTAATGGAAATTTTCCAAATTAAAGTATCCAATTTAATACATTAAATTGGAATTGGACGGAATTCGATTTGGTAATAATCGAGATGAGCTTCTGTGAATGAAGGTCGTTACTATATATGGAGTTTAAAAGGCTTGGATGTTATTCCATTTATATTATTAGTCTGATATGGAAATTTATATCGATTATATATTGATCTGTTTTCAGTGAAGATTCCATTGTTAATGGAAGATGGTTTGGGTTTATCGTGAACTGTGTTTTAAATGACATTGGTTCTTTAATCTAGTTAAAGATAAGATTAAGTTCTTAAATTTGAATGATCATTAAGTAATGATTTTTGAGGTTAAAACTGAACTAGAGTTTTAATAAATCTTTAAGTAGATTAAAATGAGAACGGAATAATTAAATTTATCGAATTCATGAAATGATCGAGAATGGAGTACCACCAGTTTTACTCCAGGCGATAGTTAAATCTTTAATTAGATTTGAACAGGAAATGGTAATTAATTTTACCGAAAACACAATGGGTGTTAGATATGGAGTACTACCAGTTTTGCTCTAGGGGATGAATAGGTTGGGATTGGGATTAATAAATAAATGATTACTTCGATAAAGTTCGCTAATCCCGACTAGTTTTATAAACCTTAATTTGGTTTAAAATTGTTAATGGATAAAATAAAATCTTTTGAAATTGATATCCAAAGGAAGATTAAATAATAATTTCAAAATAATTTATCTTTGATAAAATTAATGGGAACCTTTCCCTAAAGATGTGAATATGTGAATAAAAGAATATTCTGAATTGGAATGAGGCGCATGATGTGTTTTATAACACTTGATTATTGATTATAAAATACGCAAATTATTCGGAAAGACCGGGTTTAACCCATTCTGAATAACTAATACGACGACTAAAAGTCGATGATGAAGACGGTGGTTGAAGACTGGAGATCTTCACATCGTCTGGATGATTACTAATGTCTTTATTGGGCTGTACACCCAAGACAAGGTAATAAGTGGTAATCGTCCAGACGTACTTGGAGATCGACTGGATATGCGAGGACCTCTCTTCTGTGTTGGACATTTGGGGCGAGGAATAAGGTGCCTCCGGTTTCGTTCTGACCCAGAACGGACTTGTAAATGGATGTGTGTCTGACTTTGGATTTCATTCAGTATTGATTGATTCCTATTATATATATTTTTTTGGTTGCGGGGAATTTATTCTCTTGCTTAACACCCTTCTCTGAGACGTACGAGCTTAGAGGTTATATATAAATAGACATCATTTGCATGGCGTGGATTTTCAATGTGGCATGCTAAGATGCAAATGATCAAGGCTTTTGTTGAAAAGAAAAGTCTTGTAGTTGATGATCTAAGCACAGCTTTAAGTAGCATAGCTTTGTGTATAGCGTTAATTCGCGAGCCTCACACCCGGTATGAGTCAAAAAACGGGATAGTGACTACAGGGAGTGCACGACGTTTCTTTTTAGCTAGAAATGGTGTCATGGTACGGAGCCCAGACATTTTTTACTTTTGTGGATGATGGATTGAGAGGCGCCTCGGATATTGGTCGCTACTGGCCAAGTGATAGGTCCGATAGGACCGGGACGTGTGTTCAGGAATAATTAATCCACTAAAGTAAGTGTGGGTCGGCCCTGAAGATCCTGCCCAGAGTGTGTAACTGAGGCATTTTCTAGAGTGTCTCGAATCGGAAAGGACCCATCCCTTTCCGTGACTGATAGATGGAATCCAATTTCCAATACGCAACTTTTCGGTTTTAGTTGTAAATCTATGTATGGCGGCATAATATATGGTACCTATGTCGTCTATGATTGATACATTTATACTTAAAGTTGATTTTGACACTATGCACTTATAATAATATCAAAATGATTTGTTTAAAACTTACCAAGCATGTTTGGCTATTATAAGGGAAAACTCTATCCTCCGGGTTGCGTTGCATTGTGTGATGGGACCTGAGTCTTATAACAACTTCATTTTCCAAAAAGCATAGCGTTGTTTTATTTTAAACTGAGATTCATGTGGAGTAAACCCATTCCGTGTTATACAGCGTGGTTCCATGATTTCCTAACTTTTAAATTAAAGATTTAATAACTGTTTTAGTTCTCGCGCCGGTCCCATGACTGACTCGGAGTTTATTGTTTCTACTGAACTCTGGGTGCCCATATTTTCCACACGGGCAGCTAGTAGTTTTGGTTTTTCGCAGATACCTCTTTTCACAGGATCCTGGATTACAGCTGGAGCTATATTCGGAAATCTTTGTATTCGTATATCTCTTTCAGTTGTGTCAGTTGTTATTTTCCTGCTACGCATTGTACTTATGTATTATTTTTCCGCTGCTATGTAAATTTGTAAATCTCTGATATTTATTTTTCTGCTGTATATTGTTTATTCATACTTTGATATATTCTTGTACTCTGATGTAATTGTTGTATTAGCAATGAAATGTTCTATTGTCGATGTTCTAATGAGTCGTGTTATCAAAGCAATCTGGGCTCCTTCATCTCTTCTAGGATAGGGGAAGTTTGGGTCGTCACATTTTTCTTCGACCATCTTCTAACTCGAACCTCCTTCTACCATCACCCATTCCCTCTTTGGCTAAAAATCGTAAATCTAAAACTCATTTTGCTTCCAGCGCGATAAGATCTGGGAAACACTACTCAAAATCTAATTCTGATATTGGTCTTGATATTCCTGCTGCAAGAACTTCGAATTTAGATTTGCAAACAGTCGCAGTGGAGGTCGTTGATCTTCCGGTCCTAGCACTTTCTGGTCTGACGATTCCCAACGTTATGCCACTGTCCAACTGGCTCATTTGATTGTTGGACTGACACTACTACTGTCACTGCGACAAGAGTGCGACCATCGGGGAAGCTTCTGAAATAGTCCCAAAAATCGCTGCTGTGGATCTCGACGTCCTAAACACAAGTATATCTCTGAATACTTATCTATTGGTGATGAACTGTGAACCTTAACAACGAAGCAACATAATTCGAATTTGTGTGAGAAAGAACGGTCAACTATTATTGGTCTATGTCATGTGTCTATGATTAGGGGCGTAGTGAATGGAGTTGTATCTCTTACCCAACCTGTTATTCCAAGCACGCAACACGCTTTTCATAATGCCACACCCAGTCATCCTCTGCCCCCCTCAAATCAGTCTAACCCTACATCCAAATCCATGTACTCGTCTTTCTTTACCTCTCTCCCATGCTGCGCAAATGCCTATATCCCCTGTATTTTCCCGTCCTCGCCTGATAATTCGATTCCACCTATTGAGATTGTCCAAGAAGGGATTAATATTTGGAAGGATTACCTTGTTGGCTTCTTTTTTATTTGGAAGTGCCTGATCTTGATAATCGTGAACATTGTCGCAATGCTTGGAAACTGAGGGGTGGCTTACACATCAACTTTGTGAATGGAATGTTTGTTTCAAATTCTCCTTGTCTGATGAGAGAATTAGAGTGCTGGAATCTTATATGGCTATAATAGGAGGCAAGCCTTTTATTATAACAATTTGGAGTTCCACTATTGAGCGAGCAAGAGAAAGATTTGTTTCTATCCCTATATGGACCATTTCACTAGGATGCCATCTGTTCTTCAAACACTACCTTGTCTCAATTTCTTAGAAAGTAAGATTGGTAATTTTAAGTGCTTCGATTCTAACACTGAGGCAAGAAAGAACCTTGTTTTTGCGAAATCTTTGATTGAAATTTCTCCGATGAAACCACTTCCAAATAAGCTTAAAGTTTCTCTCGACGGCTTTGATACTTTTGTGGATGTCCAGTACACTTGGCAACCTCATATATATATATACTAACTGTCAATTCTTTGGTCATTTGTTGGATGCTTGCAATAGGACTTCTAATGGACCTATCCAGGATAAGATCCCTCTTCGGAAGCCACCTACTCGTGTTTGGGATCTTAAAGCCAAAGTTGTAACTGAGCCTGAGATTGGTTCCAATGATGAAGATAACGCTATTGTTTAGAATACTCATGAACGTGCTTGGCAATATCGACTTTCGGATGTGCGCTATGATCCTCGCCATAAAGTCTATTATTTGTTTGTTGGGACTGCCGACTCTGAGGTCACATGCCTACGTTATATTGATGATGGATCAAATTTGGTACTTGTTTCAGATGGAAATTATGGGGTATGTAACAAGATTATTTTAGACACTCAAGACTGCGATAAGAATTTCATTTACGGTATGGACTACCCTGCGTATGTGCCACATCTTACTACTCACTTTTCCAGCCTGCTGCATGACACAGGTCCTAGGCATCCTTCTGCCCGCAGCTCTTCTTCTTCCTCGTCCTCTTCATCTTCAGCTTCGGGAGAGTAGTATTACTTGTAGTTGAAGTAATCTGCTTCCCTCTTGTTTTTATTGTACAGTGAAATGGACACTTCAATCCAGTTAGTAGTTGAAGCATCCTTGCTTCACTCCTATTTCTGCTGTGTACAGTGTGCTGGACACTTCAAACCAGCAAGTTTTCATTATATTTTAATGAAAGTGGAACGACCACTATAAAACCGGCTTAGCTTTGCTAAAAAATCACATTAACTAAGGCATTAATTATAATAAATACTTTATCGCTACTATTAGCAAATCAAATCATATCAAATTAATGTCAACACGCATGACACCAAGTTATGAATCAAACGTCACATCAACATTGACCAATGTCACTATCAATTGATTTTCCCTTTTCTGAATAATTAAATAAATATGTCCAATTCCTTCATCACTAAGAAGTTAACATTTTGGACTTTTATAATTATGCAAACCAAATACTAATCACGTATCTATGGTTTTAAATTCATAGCCCTTAAGAAATACTTTTTATTTACTACCACTTTAGTAATCAGCTTACTAACTTCATTATTAACACAATCCACATCCCATAACCACAAAATCAACCTAGAATGTTATTAACTTCAGTATTTACATCACCAACACTTAAAGGTGACATTTTTATCCTTACTAACATAATGTTTACCTCTTTAACACTTAAAGGTGATACTTTTACCTTACTAACGTAAGTGTTTACCTCTTTAACACTTAAAAGTGATATTTTTAACACATTAAACTAAGTGTCTATATGTTTAACACACAAAGGTAACATTTTAACTTTTAAACTAAATGTAACGTCCCAGAGATTTCGATAACTGGAATGAGAAATTAATTGAAGATTTGATTTCAGATAATCATTTTTTATATTGATACTGGAGTTAGAAATTTAAAATAAAAAATATATTGTTTGTGTATGAAATGAATTTAATATTCAGAAATGTTGGTGATAAAACAAATATTTAGTGTTGTAATATTTGAATTGATTTGGAATTTCAAATAGGAAAATATGAATGGTTGAATTTGTAGATAAACGTAGTTGACATTAAATGAATTAGAGAATTTTAATTTGTTAAAATATAAAGAAAATCGGCTTAGATATGGGTGTATTTGTGTGTAAAGAAATTAAGTTTAACGTTCGAAATTAAAAATCGAATGGAGTTTTCGGTGGAAAAACGAAATTAAATCGGTGAACTGATAGATAATTAAAAATTTAAACAAACATTGTATACAAACAAAGTCGGATTACAACTAGATTAATTTTATTTGAATCGGGATGCGAAGATGAAGAAGTACATAGGTTTTTTATCGCGTTTGGAGATATGTATTAGCGGTAGAAATGTAGAACGATACGCGGTAATTCGGGGTAGATTTAATATTAATATTAAATCAGATATTACCTTTCCCAGGAAAATTCACATCGACCTATAACTGAATTCGCGTAGACCCTATAATCTAGTGATTTTACGTTCTTCTTACCTTCTCTACTTCATTCTATAAAATCACTTCCTCGTTCATTTCCCTCAGCAACAAAAATTGGAAATTCTTTTCCCCTGATCACTTCTGACCGAAATCCATGGCTTTACTGTCTCTTTCAGCAAAAATCTGAAGCCTTCTTCATTCCTTAATGGCAGAAGCCCAAGCGTTTTACCCTAAACCCTAACTGAAACCATTATCCCCAATTCAAAGCCAAATCGCAGTCCACCCGAACAACTTCAGCGTTTGTGCAAATTCCGCGACCTTGAGCGTCATTTGGTTCGCCGTTCAACTCCAGCCATCAATCGAAGCCACCAGTATCGTGGTTCACTGATCGCAACCACTTCCTATCTTTTGTTCTTCGCTGTTACCGGTGATCACTCACTCATGATTTATCTTTGATCAAGTTTATTAACTGCAACAATTCAACTAAATAGAATAGTTAATTTAGATTTGTGGATACGTTGATTCCTGATTTTTATTCGCCTTATTTGGGTTGTTTTACCTGACTCTTGTCGTGACCATTTGGGGTTATCCTTGGTTTTGAAACTTATTTTTGTTGTTATGCATGTCTTCACCTTTCACTGTCAGGATTAACAATTGCATTCATATTAACTAAATATTTTTGTGCCTCGTTACCCAAAATACCTTACACATGCATAAATCCTTGTTCACCTTAAATCTGAAAACTCGTGGGTATATATGTATGTAATGGTATATAATGACCCGCATTGGAAGAGGTATTATAATTAATTTATTTAATTATATAAATAGTGATAGAGTGAATTAAATCGTGGTTTAATTAAATAATGGTAAATATTTAATTAAAATAATAAATTAAATAATAAATGTAATTCTGAAATAATCAGAATTGGCTGAAATGGCGATATGGTGTGAACTGGATCATCTGGGATATTTAATTCAGTTTAGAATTGAATTAGAATAACGAATATATTATTTGAACGACAGTTTGAATGTATAATTATATTATAATTGAAATCGAGCTCGAAATGGCGCTGCAGTTCGTAGATTGGCGATTTGAAATTCAACTGGATGTACAAGGTTCGTTTTAAATCGGATTTCTGTGAAACAAGAAACGTATGAAGCTGGTGGAGTATATCTTTCTAGTGGAAGAGAAAAATTGGGATTTCGTCGTGTAGATTTTAAGATATGTCCAAATCAAATTTTAAAATAGTCGCTATAGAATCGTTTATCGACCGTAACGGTTTATTCGATATAACTAGTCATCGGGTTTGAATTTTGACGAGGTTCTTTTGAGACATAAAGATAATTTAATTTTTAAAATTTTATTGAAATTTTTAATTAATTAAATAAGCAACTTTCTATTTGAAGTATTTCGCACCCTTAATCAGCAAATTTTGGGGTTTCAAAATATGAGTTAATCTACCGGTATTATTATATTTCTGGAATCGGGGAACCTTGCTCGACACAACAATACATTTATTTCAGTTGATAGCAAGTCGTAGTGAATGGTTTAAGAGGACACTTCACATCGGAATTTTATAGAATATTATATAAATAAATTTTGTCCCCCTTCATATTATGTATACATTCTTTCTGCGGTCAGATGGGAGAAATCGTGGCCGATGCTACTTCACAAATTCCTTGAAATGTTTGCATGGCCTTCAACAAACCACGTCTTCAAAGAATTGCCTTATAAATAACCCCACCCCTTACCCCTTTAACCTAATTACTTCTCTAGTCAAAGCTGAAACGAGCCGCCACATTTTCATCTACAAAACCCAAAATCGGGCGATTCAAAAACCAAAAAAAACAAAATCAATGAAATAAGGGGGCACATGTTTTAAAGTGGAGGGAGGTTCGAAGTCACCGCAATGACATACAGGAGCCTCGTTTTCAAGGCTCCGAGCTGTAAGGGGAGATTCATGTTTGCGTGTAAGGAAGAGAAAGGATGGAAAAGGTTTGTGCTTTGGTGGTCTGTTGTGTGTATTGTTTGGAGAAGAGTGTTTTGGCGTGAGTTGTTCATTTCGATGATGAGTTGGATGAGAGAAAAACGGGGTACAATCGTGAATCAATGGAGTAAGGAGGGTTTGGGGTTTTGTTGTTTACTGGAGACGTTAGATTTTGAGTGAAGTATGGAGCTGAAAGAATGAACGTGGAATGGTGTGGCATTGAAGAAGGAAAAACGTGTCTGGGCTTATGCGTTTTGGTGTGGGTCTTAATGCACTACTGAGTGGTGAAAGTTGGACTGTTTTTGGTTGTGAAATGAAGTGGTAATGGTGGTGATTCAGTTCGATCCTTTTGCTAAGAGAGTAGTGGCGTGAAAAGGTTGAGAAAAATGGGTGTAGCTGTTGAAGTGGAGGAGGGTGTCAGAGGTGAGCTCGTTTCATGGCAGAGACATATGGAAATGAATTTGCTGAGTTCAAAACATTTGTTAAAGTTTGGGTTCAAGATGTTTGAAGGGAACGCAAGTCTGGATTTTAGAAAGAAGGGATGGGCCGGGTCCAATAGAGTGTTGCGAACTGTAATAACCCGTATTTTGAATAACAAGTTATAACATAAATCAAGCAGAGTTAAATGATAAAAATCTGAATCAAGGGAAACGGGCTGTGCCATTGCGTTCTTCTCGGAAAAATACGCGAAATAGTGTCCGAGTTTTCGAAAATCGGAGTTCATATGACCCAGTTATGGCCCGTCAAAGTTTTCAGAAAACTTCAAGTTCAAATTTGAATTCAGAAATTCAAATTCAGCTAAGCAGGTCAGGCGGGAAAAATTCCCGCCATCCCCAAGTTGACTGGGGAGTCGACTTGGATGTCGACACACCCCAGGTTGTGTCGACTGCCCAGTCGACACCGCTATCGACTTGCGTGGTCGGCCAGTCTGGCCTGGGTGCATCTGACTTGTTCCTCAAGACATGTTTGGAGGCTTGTGACGGATTTTAAAGGCTCAGATCTGAATTAAGGTTAATCCTATGGCCTAAACTAACCTAAACTTCTATAAAAGGACCCTAATACCTAGCCTAAACCATCATAAATCAATCCTACAACTAGATTATGCCAAAATGTCTAATCATTGCCTCCACCCTCTTGTCATAGTCTCCATCTTCATTCATATGAGAGTTCCTAAGCTTGTTTGAGAGTTTCTAAGTTTGATCCAAGGCCAAAGTTCAATCTTTCTTCCTCAAAGCAAGGATCTTCTTCTTGTTTCTCAAGGGTTTTCATTGGAGCTTACCATTTGGGAGTGTTTAGAGTTGCTAGTGGCTTCGTCTCAATCTTATTTTATTTTATAAGTCTTCATAGCATAGTAAGCCCTATACTACTCTTAGATTCTAACTATGAAGTTAAATATGACATGTTGCAAGTTTGAGTTTGGGCCTAAGTATGATTTGTGCTTTGATTCTATCATGTTATGCATAGATTTATTCTATGCATGTTTGTAAAGCTATCACCTTGACTTTGTGCATAGAAAGCTATGAGCTTTGATTTGAAATGTTGCATAAAGCAACATAGAAACTCTCATAAACCTTATGTTTACTTGCATATGGTGTTATATGCGAATCACTAGCTATCATCCTATGTCATTTATGATCATGTTTCACCTATTTGCTAAAGTTTGATATCATGCATGTTTTGAGGCTCATAATGTAATATGCAAGATTATGAACACATTTGCCTAATATGCCACCATGTTTAACTTGTGGCCAAACCCTATTAATTATGTCATGCTTCTAAGTTCCCCTCCTTGAGATCTATTTGCGTTTATGCGAACTTGCATGCGATGGGGTTACGTTATGGGTAAACTAAAATAACATAAAAACATGACTTGGAAAGATGACATGAAACATGACATGTGACTATGCTTGAAACATGAACATGAACTTGGACTTGACTTCTAGAAAACATGAGAATGGCCAACTCGAGGTTGGGTTGAGTTTGTAGCATAAATCTACCCGGAACCGACCGGCTTAACTAGTGGCTACAAGCAATAGGACCCAATGTGAGTAGTTGGTCATGTCGCACTTGAAACCCGAGGTTAGACTAAGTTGTGGTGTAAAGCTACCCGGACCCGCCCGGCTTAAGTAGTAACCACAACAAGGTCTAATGTGAGAGGTTGGGTGCATTAAATTAATTAATGCCACATGATAGGATTAAGTCATGGACCCCTTGAATACTTAACCAATTAAACACGATGGGTTGATAGGGTTAAGTCATGAACCTTGGGTACACTTAACCAACTTGGTACTTGATTGGATAGGGTTAACCACGTTTAACCCGTTAGAAACCCTAGTTACGTGGTCCTTTTCACCAGTAACCCTCTTGGTTGTATCATGATACCCTAGGGACTAGGCTAGGGTGAGGCACGATTACTGGGCTGACATGTAAGCGACCAAAACGACGGGTGAGTAGGTGCGCCGGTGTAGGTTCAGGCGGACTATGGTCGTGCACATAGTCCGGAGTTGAAAAAGCAGACACGGGCACCAGTAGGTTTGGACTGTGCGTGCTTGATGTGTGTCCGTGGTTGGCACCCTAGGGCTTGATACACCCTAGGGTGGACCTATCACAGTTTGACTACACTTCGTGATTGGGCCGTATGACACCGACACTTGACGAGTTAGGCCTTTAGGGAGCCGATCGACTAGACCGTGTTGTTGGACCTTGATTTAGGTCATCTCGTGATAGTGGGCCAAATTTGGGCCAAGGGATCACTTCTTGTTTATACTTGACATGGGTTGGAATACTGGTACACTTGGTGCAAAACTTAACCTTGTACATGCGATGCCACACTTGATCTATCTTGTTAACTTTTCACCATGCCAGTTATCATCCTATGTTTCATCTCTGTTTACATGTCCAGTTAACTTTATTAGATTTTATACTAATAGTAGATAGGACTTACCAGTCTTTTGACTGACCCATTTTCCTTCGCCTCTTTTCTTCCGTTTCCCCCCAGGTTTACAGGGTGGAAACACCAGCACCTAGCTTGGATCTTTAGCTGCTTTTCTGGATAGCTCATGTATGGTTTGGACTTGATCTTGCTATGGCTTTATTCTACCTTGGGGATAGTTACTTTATGATTTTCTTTCCAGTTTTCAGTATATGTTTCTAGACTTTGTTTTGTGGGAAAATAATGACCAAGTACTTTGATGTAACTTGACTATGGTTTTGAAATGTTAGTTTTATCCGCTGCTTTATCTACTGTTTTTACTTAAATGTACTGTCTTGTGATATTTGCATGCATGTTTACCTTGTTTAACGCCCCTCCAAAGCTAGTGTGCTTGCAAGAGTGGCATTGGCGGAGGCGGGGTGTTACATTTGGTATCAGAGCGAGGTTTTACTAGACCGGACAAAAGTTTTAAAACCCTTTTTGAAAAACTATTTTCAAAACCGATTAAGCATTTTCCAAGAAAAGTCTAGTTTATTTTAAAAAGGCTATTCCCCAAAAGCCATTAGCACTATCCTTCGTTTCCTCGTTCTAAATCTATCTTTTCCTTTTTCAGCATGGCCGATCTTAACCTTCCCGAGGGAGTGACCATTCCCGGATGGTTCCGGAGGTACTTGGAAGTTAGGGCCAACGATGTGGCCCCAGCAAACGCCCCCACCGTAACTGAGGTTCCTCCTCCTCCTCCTCCTCAGAATCCACAAGCAGATTTCGCGAAGGTTTGCAAAGACTTTAAGGCGATGGGTGGCAAGAATTTTATTGGGACAGAGACTTTTGTTGAGGCACGAAATTGGTTGAAAGAAACTGAAGATCTCTTCGCCATCTTTGATGTGGAAGACCATAGAAAGGTTTTATTGGCAGCATGGCTATTGAAAGAGGAAGCTGCTTATTAGTGGGAGGTCACCAATGCTACTAGGCCTATAGAGACTTGGGCCGACTTTAGGACGAGGTTTGGGCTTAAGTTCCTATCATCTGCTGAGGCGAATCTGCAATTGGAGAAGTTTATGTTTTTGAAGCAAGGGGATATGACAGTGAGAGAGTATGTGAATAAGTTTAACCAGCTTGCTCGATTCGGTTTGGACATGGTTAATACTCCCCAGAAGAAGGCTCTACGCTTTGCACGAGGGTTGAATGAGCCATTACAAGGTTTGGCCATGTCACATATACCCATGGGGGCCACTTTTGAAAGCCTAGTGGACATGGCATTGCTTCAGGGAGATGATAAGAAGAAAGAAGTCAAGCCTAATGAGACTCAAACCAAGAAGGCGGACTCCAAGTGGGGAGGGAATCAGAGCAATCAGAGCAACAAGAACAACAGGGGTAACAAGGCCAACAACAACAAGGCAAAGGACCCAAGAAAGTGCAACTTCTGTGGGATTGTTGGGCACATAGCTAAAGATTGTAGGAAGAAGAAGAGGAAGTTTGGCAAATGCTTTCACTGTGGAGAGACTGGACACTTTAGCAAGGATTGCCCCAAGAAGCAAGGACAAGGGCAAGGGCAGACTCAGCGTGCAGGACCTTCTGGAGGGCAAGTGCATGCCCTCAACACTGCTCCAGTTCAGGACCGAGGTAGTATTTCTGTAGAAAGCCTTGTTTATATTTCTGACTTTCCTGTTCGCACTTTATTTGATTGTGGCGCATCACATACCTTTATTTCTTCTGACATTGTTGAAAGTTTGCACCTAAGTACTAGTCTAGTTGAGGATACCGTTTGTGTTTCAAATCCAATTGGGGGTTCCGCCCATCTATCTATGATTTGCGTGGATTTGAAGATTTCTATCTTGACCGTAGAATTCACGTGTAATGCTTATGTTCTCGGGTTCACGGGATACGGGTTGATTTTGGGCATGGATTGGTTGTCCAGTTATGGAGCCATTCTCGATTGTGAGCATAGGGTGGTGAGGCTCATGACTCGCCTCGGTAATACCCTAAAGATTTCTTGCAACCCGCTGGATCCCATCATGTTATGTTATCTTGAATCTCTTGACTCGTAAATCGATGATCTGCAATCAGTAAGGGTGGTTCGAGAATATCCCGATGTCTTTGAAGAGGTTAAGGGATTACCCCCTAAACGAGAGATAGATTTCCGCATTTATCTTATTGATAATGCCAAGCCAGTATCATTGCCCGTTAGGCACATGGCCCCACGAGATAGAAGAGAGCTCAGTAAGCAAATCAAGGAGCTGCTTGAGAAGAATTTTATTAGGCGAAGAATTTCCGAATGGGGTGCTCCTTTGGTGTTCGCTACTAAGGCGGATGGTTCGCTTCGTCTATGTGTTGATTATCGAGAGTTGAACAAGCTGACAAAGAAGAATAGGCACCCGTTACCGAGGATTGATGACCTCTTTGACCAGCTTGTTGGTGCTTCTGTTTTCTCTCAGCTCGATCTAGCCACCGGATTCCATCAGCTTAGAGTGGCTGAGGATAGTATTGATAAAACTGCGTTTAGAACTCCAGACGGATTCTTTGAATGGCTTGTCATGCCATTCGGTTTGACTAATGCACCCGCCTACTTCGTAGATTTGATGAGTAGGGTGTTCAGGGAGTTCCTTAACAAGTTTGTTGTTGTCTTCGTGCATGATATTCTGATCTTCTCAAGGGATGAGGAAGAACATGCTAGACATCTCAAAGGAGTGATGGATACGCTTAGAGCTCATCAGTTGAAAGCCAAGTTCTCCAAATGTCATTTTTGGAGAAGGGAAGTTCGGTTTCTTGGACATATAGTTTCTAAGCAAGGCATAGCTGTGGATCCCGCGAAAGTGGTTGCGGTTCAGGACTGGAAGACTCCTAAGAATGCAACCGAAGTAAGAAGCTTTCTAGGTCTGGCAGGCTACTATAGGAAGTTCATTAGGGACTTCTCTAAGATTTCAGCCCCTCTTACTAAGTTGACGAAGAAGAACATAGTCTTTGCATGGGACTTAGAGTGTGAGCTTGCTTTTCAAAGGCTCAAGAGGGCCCTTACCACAGCTCTAGTTCTGGCATTACCCGATGGCGGTAAGATGTTTACCGTGTACACCAATGCATGTGGCACGGGGTTGGGTGTTGTTCTGATGCAAGAGGGAAGAGTGATATGTTATGGGGGTAGGCAACTTAAAGTTCATGAGAAGAACTATCCCACTCATGATTTGGAGTTGGCGGCGATTGTCTTTGCACTCAAATCCTGGCGCCACTATCTTCTGGGCGAAAGGTTTGAGTTGTATACTGATCATAAGTCGCTCAAGTACCTCTTCTCGTAGAAAGATCTGAATCTAAGGCAGCAAAGGTGGATGGAATTCTTGGCATCTTATGACTTCGAGATAGCTTATACCCCTGGCAAGGGTAATGTTGTGGCAGATGCACTAAGCAGAAGAAGGTTGACTTTGAGTCCCTTGTTTATTGAGATGAAAAGCCTAGAGTTCTTGGCAACCTTTAATTTCACAATGGCTGTTGAGTCGATGACGGGTTCGTTAGCATCCCTTGAGCTTAGACCCACACTTCTTGATCAAGTAGGGACTTCGCAGAAGGAAGACCCGCAGATAGTTGAGATCATGGACAAGTTGATTCGTGGTGAGACGTCTAGTCACCTGGCTAGATATACTATTGATGACAAAGGTTGGCTAAGGCGTGATGGAAGGCTATGCGTTCCACAAGTGGGAGACTTGGTGCACAAAGTTCTCAAAGAAGCGCATCACTCGAAGATGACTATACATCCTGGAGGAGATAAGATCTATAGGGATATGAAGCGCATTTTCTTTTGGGCTAGAATGAAGAAGGATGTGGCACAGTATGTTTCAAAGTGCATGGTGTGCCAACAAGTGAAAGCCGAGTCGAAGAAACCCGGTGGGCTATTACATCCATTGGAGGTCCCGCAATGGAAGTGGGAAAGTATCTCTATGGATTTTGTGGATGGATTGCCTAGGTCAAGGAAAGGGAATACGAGCATATGGGTCATAGTTGATAGACTTATGAAGAGTGCTCATTTCATTCCAGTGAGGAGCAAGAGGACCGCATCATAGCTAGCATATATTTATCTTCGAGAGATAGTGCGATTGCATGGAGTTCCTTCCAGCATAGTTAGCGATCGTGACCCAATTTTCACTAGCCAGTTCTGGAATAGTTTGCAAGAAGCGATGGGTACGCGATTGAATCTAAGTGCAGCCTATCACCCTCAGACGGATGGCCAAACCGAAAGGGTGAATAGAGTGCTAGAAGACCTTTTAAGGCTTTGTGTTCTTGACTTTGGTGGTACTTGGGAAGACCACCTTCCTCTGGTAGAGTTTGCTTATAATAATAGCTATCAAGCTAGCATAGGGATGGCACCATTTGAAGCTTTGTATGGGAGGCCGTGTAGGTCACCATCTTGTTGGTGGGAGACAACGGATAGGCTTATACTTGGGCCCGATATGATACGGGACACATCCAAGAAAGTTTAATTGGTGAGAAGACGGATGAAAGCGGCCCAAGACAGACAGAAATCCTATGCTGACAAGCGAAGGACAGATTTGGAATTCGAAGTCGGAGATATGGTTTTCGTGAAGGTTTCTCCTTTGCGTAATGTGGTTCGTTTTGGAGCAGTTGGGAAGCTGGCACCAAGGTTCGTAGGACCCTTCCCTATCATAGAGAGAATTGGGAAGATGGCTTATAAGGTGGAATTGCCCGAGAAGCTGGTCGGAGTGCATAATGTCTTTCATGTCTCGCATCTCCGAAAGTGCCTACATGAGTCCGCTGAGGTGGTTGAACCTAGCATTCTTGAAGACGTGGAGGTAGAGAAAGAGGCAACCTTGAGGAGAGCTCCAATTCATATCTTGGGAACGGAGATCAAGAAGCTAACGAATCGAGAAGTTAAATTGGTGAAGGTTCAGTGGAGTGAGGCCGAAGAGGATGCAACTTGGGAAACCGAGGAAAAGATGCGTGGACTTTATCCATTTCTTTTTGAGGGTACATTCTCGATCTCTTTACCTTTTTAGCATATCTTTCTTTTGCTATCCATGTTTATCTTGTTATCTCGTTAACTTTGTCACGAGGACCTTAGGTAGAAACCCTTTGGATGAAACATGTATTATAAACATGTTATGTTTGATGGTTGCAAGTGGTTGCAAGTGTTTGCAAGTGGATACTCGTGGATGCATGATACACATTAGGCACTAAGATCGGCTCACACACTTTCATATTGCATATGCCTGAGTGCTTATACTTATTCATGGTTGAAACTTGTTATGCTATCACGTGGATGTTGCATATGGATGAATGTTATGTGCACACATGTAGATATTATAAAATTATATTAGGAATTTGCATACATATGGACTCATTTCACTAACATACTTTGCATTAAGGAGGTTTACTAAATCAGTAACCGCCTGATTTTCGCATTAGATAAGTACATAAACACACACCTTTTGCATATAATCATACAGCATTTAGAATTTGTTAAGGACAATGGTTACTTATGGATGATGTTGTGAGTAGATGGATGATGGATGGTAGGATACGTTCTTCCTAACTTGAAGATTTCGGGGACGAAATCCTTTAAGGTGGGGAGGATGTAACAACCCGTATTTTGAATAATAAGTTATAACATAAATCAAGGCAGAGTTAAATGATAAAAATCTGAATCAAGGGAAACGGGCTGTGCCATTGCGTTCGTCTCGGAAAAATACGCGAAATAGAGTCCGAGTTTTCGAAAATCGGAGTCCGTATGACCCAGTTATGGCCCGTCAAAGTTTTCAGAAAACTTCAAGTTCAAATTTGAATTCAGAAATTCAAATTCAGCTAAGCTGGTCAGGCGGGAAAAATTCCCGCCATCCCCAAGTCGACTGGGGAGTCAACTTGGGTGTCGACACACCCCAGGTTGTGTGGACTGCCCAGTCGACACACCTGTCGACTTGGGTGGTCGGCCAGTCTGGCCTGGGTGCATCTGACTTGTTCCTCAAGACATGTTTGGAGGCTTGTGACGGATTTTAAAGGCTCAGATCTGAATTAGGGTTAATCCTATGGCCTAAACTAGCCTAAACTTCTATAAAAGGACCCTAATACCTAGCCTAAACCATCATAAATCAATCCTACAACTAGATTATGCCAAAATGTTTAATCATGGCCTCCACCCTCTTGTCATAGTCTCCATCTTCATTCATATGAGAGTTCCTAAGCTTGTTTGAGAGTTTCTAAGTTTGATCCAATGCCAAAGTTCAATCTTTCTTCTTCAAAGTAAGGATCTTCTTCTTGTTTCTCAAGGGTTTTCATTGGAGCTTACCATTTGGGAGTGTTTAGAGTTGCTAGTGGCTTCGTCTCAATCTTATTTTATTTTATAAGTCTTCATAGCATAGTAAGCCCTATACTACTCTTAGATTCTAACTATGAAGTTAAATATGACATGTTGCAAGTTTGAGTTTGGGCCTAAGTATGATTTGTGCTTTGATTCTATCATGTTATGCATAGATTTATTCTATGCATGTTTGTAAAGCTATCACCTTGACTTTGTGCATAGAAAGCTATGAGCTTTGATTTGAAATGTTGCATAAAGCAACATAGAAACTCTCATAAACCTTATGTTTACTTGCATATGATGTTATATGTGAATCACTAGCTATCATCCTATGTCATTTATGATCATGTTTCACCTATTTGCTAAAGTTTGATATCATGCATGTTTTGAGGCTCATAATGTAATATGCAAGATTATGAACACATTTGCCTCATATGCCACCATGTTTAACTTGTGGCCAAACCCTATTAATTATGTCATGCTTTTAAGTTCCCCTCCTTGAGATCTATTTGCGTTTATGCGAACTTGCATGCGATGGGGTTACGTTATGGGTAAACTAAAATAACATAAAAACATGACTTGGAAAGATGACATGAAACATGACATGTGACTATGCTTGAAACATGAACATGAACTTGGACATGACTTCTAGAAAACATGAGAATGGCCAACTCGAGGTTGGGTTGAGTTTGTAGCATAAATCTACCCGGAACCGACCGGCTTAACTAGTGGCTACAAGCAATAGGACCCAATGTGAGTAGTTGGTCATGTCGCACTTGAAACCCGAGGTTAGACTAAGTTGTGGTGTAAAGCTACCCGGACTCGCCCGGCTTAAGTAGTAACCACAACAAGGTCTAATGTGAGAGGTTGGGTGCATTAAATTAATTAATGCCACATGATAGGGTTAAGTCATGGACCCCTTGAATACTTAACCAATTAAACATGATGGGTTGATAGGGTTAAGTCATGAACCTTGGGTACACTTAACCAACTTGGTACTTGATTGGATAGGGTTAACCACGTTTAACCCGTTAGAAACGCTAGTTACGTGGTCCTTTTCACCAGTAACCCTCTTGGTTGTATCATGATACCCTAGGGACTAGGCTAGGGTGGGGCACGATTACTGGGCTGACATGTAAGCGACCAAAACGACGGCTGAGTAGGTGCGCCGGTGTAGGTTCAGGCGGACTATGGTCGTGCACATAGTCCGGAGTTGAAAAAGCAGACACGGGCACCAGTAGGTTTGGACTGTGCGTGCTTGATGTGTGTCCGTGGTTGGCACCCTAGGGCTTGATACACCCTAGGGTGGACCTAGCACAGTTTGACTACACTTCGTGATTGGGCCGTATGACACCGACACTTGACAAGTTTGGCCTTTAGGGAGCCGATCGACTAGACCGTGTTGTTGGACCTTGATTTAGGTCATCTCGTGATAGTGGGCCAAATTTGGGCCAAGGGATCACTTCTTGTTTATACTTGACATGGGTTGGAATACTAGTACACTTGGTGCAAAACTTAACCTTGTACATGCGATGCCACACTTGATCTATCTTGTTAACTTTTCACCATGCCAGTTATCATCCTATGTTTCATCTCTGTTTACATGTCCAGTTAACTTTATTAGTTTTTATACTAATAGTAGATAGGACTTACCAGTCTTTTGACTGACCCATTTTCCTTCGCCTCTTTTCTTCTATTTCCCCCCAGGTTTACAGGGTGGAAACACCAGCACCTAGCTTGGATCTTTAGCTGCTTTTCTGGATAGCTCATGTACGGTTTGGACTTGAGCTTGCTATGGCTTTATTCTACCTTGGGGATAGTTACTTTATGATTTTCTTTCCAGTTTTCAGTATATGTTTCTAGACTTTGTTTTGTGGGAAAATAATGACCAAGTACTTTGATGTAACTTGACTATGGTTTTGAAATGTTAGTTTTATCCGCTGCTTTATCTACTCTGTTTTTACTTATATGTACTGTCTTGTGATATCTTCATGCATGTTTACCTTGTTTAACGCCCCTCCAAAGCTAGTGTGCTTGCAAGAGTGGCATTGGCGGAGGTGGGGTGTTACACGAACGATCTGAACCGTCGGGATATTATGGACAGGAACAACAGTCTGGAACTGGATTGGAATGGGTTGGAGATTGTTGGAATTTATTGCAAAATAAATTGTCTGATTAGGACTATCGACCGTAACGCGTTATTTAACGATAACGAACAATGTGAGTAAATCTCACTAACTTTGAACAGTTTATAATTTCATGTTGTATTTTTAGAACTGTTAGAAATTGTCTGATTGACTGTGTGTTGATTGTTTGATTGAACTGCTAGTCAGTTAGTTGGATTTCTATATTGATTCTGTTTAACAGAATATATCATATGGGACTGAAAGTGATGTTATCTATCTTGTTTAACATCTGTGATTCATATATTGTGATATATAATCTATTGTTGATTATGTGTGTTTGGACGATATTTACCGTTGTTATATGGTATGTTAAATAACATAAGAAATTCTGGATGTGGGAAAGGGGATTTTCAAAGTGTATTTTGAAAATGAATTATTTATATAAAATCGATGGATTTTATATAGAAAAGGAAAAGGATTTTTATAAAAGAAAATATTTATAAAATCGAAGGATAAGTTATAATAAAGGAAATATTTATTTGTTAAATAAATAGAATAGAATAAACGGAATATCTATTTGTTGAATAAATAGAAAAGATAAAAGAAATATTTATTTAGGGAATAAATAGAATTATAAAAGAAATATTTATCTGGGAAGATAAATAGGATTGGAAGGTAACCATTATAAGTGAATAAACGCTGTAGAAGGAAATCATTATAAGTGAATAAACGCTATAGAAGGAAATCATTATAAGTGAATAAACGCTGTAGAAGGTAATAATTATAAGTGAATAAACGTTGTTAAAAGGAAATCTTTATAAAACATATAAAGTTAGTGAATAAGGGTAAATCGACAAGTAGGGTTAATTAAATATCAGTTATTCAATTAGAGTTATCAAATTAGTTATTCGATAGGAGTTAATTGAGATAGAGTTAGGCAAACTAAGTTAATCGAATATAGTTTATTCGAATAGAATCAAAGGGGAGTTATCAAATCTAGTAGAGTTAAAGGAGTTAATCGAGTATAGTTTATTCGAATAGAGTTAAAGGAATTAATCGAATATAGTTTATTCGAGTAGAGTTAAAGGAGTTATCGAATGTAGTTTATCTGAAAGGAGTTAAGTGCAAGAGTTAAATCAAATAGAGCTAATCCAATAGTTAATCGATTAGAGTTAAATCAATAAGGGTTAGTTGAACAGAGTTAATCGAATATAGTTTATTCGAAGAAAGGTTATCGAATGTAGTTATTCGAATGGAGGAGTTATCGAATAGAGATTATTCGAAAGAGAATTCTATAAGGAAGTTTGTTAAAGTTTTAAAGGATAAACCTTGTCTATCCCAAAGTTTAAACCGTTGTTCAGTTAAGGTCTGAGAGGTAATTATACCCCAACTTGATTGACTTTGTTTTTAACTAAGGAATGGCTAAGGTTTGATAGTAAGTGATTTAAGTGAATATAGTTAATAAGTGTAATGGTTGAGTTGGCATAGCGATGTTTTATCTAAACATCTGCTTAATCCAAACGTAGGAGTTTTGGAAATGTTTTCCAAACAAGAATCAGAAATGTTTTCTAAATACAGAAAACAAGGAATGGAAATGTTTCCAGTGTTAATAACGTATATTTTCTAAATATAGAAAATAGCAAATGTTGAATATAGGGAAACATGAGATGTAAAATGAACTAAAGAGACTAATGTTTGTTCGATATAATTTCCATCTGGAAATAATATCGTTGTTTGCACACTTGTTTTTCTTTGATAGTTAACTCACAGACTATCGAAGTTTTGACCATTTTAACGTTGTTAATATGGAGAAACCGGTTGGATTATTATCCAAAGAACCACTCTGTATTGGCATAAGCGTTGCGAATCATATATGTCAAAGATAATTGAAGACAGAGTAAAGTGCAAGGGCTGTTGTATAAATCTTAGATAACAGTGTCTAAGATGGATATACTGAATAGTGCCTTCGGTTCATCCTATTCCTGGATGACTTGTATGGATGAATGTCTGACAGAGTATTTTCAGAAAGGTCACGTACATTGATTTCTTCAACCGTACCAAGAGTGGAAGCGGAGAAGGAAACTTCTTTTAGCTGAAACGTAATGTATGGTTGTAGACGTCAATCGGTGATTTGATAGATTTGACGATGTGATATTCGAAGTGAATCTGGTGTGATGATAAAGCGTAGCTTCTAGCCTCACATCCGGTAAATGACAGAAATCGGGCAGGCAGCATGGCTAAGTCGGTCGCTCCGAAGTAGGGTGTATAATCACCTGATCTAGAGTTTCATTTACTTCTAAAAATCTATTGTTGATGCTGTCCCATTCGGGAAACGGTTGCTGATCCCAACCGTTGGTGATATACATTCGATACACTCAAGCGAAATGAGTGGTCGGTCATGTG
The DNA here is from genome assembly GCA_030737875.1 of Allium sativum. Taxonomy (NCBI): domain Eukaryota; kingdom Viridiplantae; phylum Streptophyta; class Magnoliopsida; order Asparagales; family Amaryllidaceae; genus Allium; species Allium sativum. Next base: position 125,622,769 of record CM060927.1, on the reverse strand, counting down.
TGGCCGGGTTGCAAGATGTTCTTGTTGAACCCAGTGTATTCCTTTCTAGAGGTACACCAGCGAAAGGTGGTTCCATACCTTGTCATAGTTGGAAATCCATTACCCAATATGTGCTCGCGGTTTTGATTTTATACTTATATGTATAACGTGAGATGAAAGCGTTTCTGCTAGATGATTATTATAGTTGTGGTTGATAGACATTATTATAATATGAAAAGGGTTTTGATATATAGATATTTTGGATTCTCATAAGGGAAAAACCCGTTCCGTTATACGGCGTGGTCTTATGAGATATCGTTTACTTGTTCAAACTGTTTTAAACTGTTTTACTCATACCAGTCCCATGACTGACCCGGAGTTTATTTTGTTGTTTTCCCTAAACTCTTGGGTGCCTAATTTTGTATGGGCAGTCAAGTAGTCGGGATTTACAGATATACTGGAAGAGCTTGGAGCAGGAGGCTTTAGGATTATATAGCTATAGTTTTTCCGCTGTGTTGTAAGTGTTGTACTTTGATAATGATATGTATATTCAAGTACATATTTGTATTTCAAAGTTAAGTCATGAAATATATTTATTCGTTCCGCTGTGAGATTCGTGTTACTCTAATATTGTGTTCTTCTTCTTCTTCTTCTTTTCTATAAGTTTCTATCTTATCATTCCTCACCCTCTGTTTTCTTTCTATTAATTTCCTGATTTTCAGTTTAATTTGGGGTTGGACTTGTGTTTTTGGTCAGCTCAAATTGGACCGGATTTCCGGGTCATTACAGTTGGTATCAGAGCTTAAGTTAAGTGAATTACCTTGGCTCTGTGGCGTGACTCAGTAGAGATGGGGTTAGTAATACCCTAGATTGAGTTGAGTGTATATATACGAGTGAGCGTATTTGTTATTGATATAAAAATTGTTTTATATTATGGTGATTTATTGGTTGAGTTGTTTATGAGTTCTAGTCGATCAGTTTGATCCACTGTATCGGTAGGAGTTACTAAACACTCGAATACGATGGGTCGACACGATATGTTTTGAAAAGAGGGTAAATTAAAATAAGTTTACCCAAGGTATATCTTGATATAGAGAAGATATATATATCGAAATTATAATATAGTGGATATATTGGTTGCTATTATAATCAATTAAGATTATAAATTAAATGGTTATGTAAATAACCAATCAGAATTCATATAAGTGAAATACGTGAAATCAGACGAGTAAAATCTGAAATTTAAACTAGAAAATGAATAAAAATTCTGGAAAATTGGATAAGTGTTTGTAAATGGATTTGGATTAAAAATAAGGAAAATTTAAGATCGTGGGAGATTTTAAATTGTTTTACAAGCAGTGTGAATTATATTTTGAAATGAATTTCAAAGTGGAAATGTTTAGAAATGGTTTTATAGTATTGAACTCACTTCGATCGCTCGAAAATAGATTCTGATGATGACAGCTGCATCATGAGTATTTATTTTTGAGTTGTAAGTGACGAATTACTACCAGAGATACTATTTTGAATTTGTTTTGGGAAAGACAAGTTTTGTTGAATTTCAAAATGTGATTTATAATAAAGAATGAATAAAGAAAGTTTGAAATAGAAATTGAATATATGAAATTCAATGGAATTGAAATAAAAATTGAATATAGAATTCAAAAGGGATTCAAATATAGAATTTGAATATATGGAATTTGAATATAGAAATTCAAATGGGATTTATATTGTAGAAGTGAAATAGTTTTGAATAATAGAAGTAATATAAAATTTGAATAGAAATTGAATAGAATTATCTAAGTCGAAGAGGAATTAGTTAATCGAGTTTTGAATTTGAAGTTGAATTTTGAAAGGTAAATTGGATTTGTAAATGGATATTCGAAATCGAATATAGAACTTAAATTTGAAATTTGGATTCAAATTAGTTAATAAGCAAGTTAAAATCTATTTGAACATGTCATGTTCAAATATAAAAGTGAAATAGACTAAAGAGTTAATTAACGAATTGAGTTAAAACGATCAGGTATAGTTAAAATAGATTGGGCAGGTATAAATATACATGAGATAGGTATGGATAAGGTATGAAGGTATATAAATAGAATGCTCGACGAAAGGTATGTATTTAATTCATATATGAGATTTTTTGCGCCGTATCGGCTAGCCGCTTGGCTTTTGCTTTTTCTTGTGGATTGGTGAGGGCCATGGGAGGCTATTTGAAATATCCCGATGCTCCTGGTACAAAGGAGGTTATGGCGAATTTTTCCGAGATTTTAAGGAGTTAGAATATTTTTAAGATAATTTGATAGTTAGAAATCAACGTATCGATATATATATAGAAGTCGATAAGGAAACGAACTTAGAAATATAATAGTATAATCAAAAAGGAAGACTAAGAATAAAATCTAGTAAGAATAGAAAGAGGAAGCGTATACGTGTTTAAAAGTGAATAAGTAGTTGTATGGTATTGACTATTCGAGTAAGTAGTCATATCTGTTTTGACGTTATAAATGTTATTCAGTCAAGGTCTGAGAGGTAGTTATACCCCAACTTGATTGATTTCATTATTGACAAATAAATAGTAAGATTTCAGGCTCGAAGATCAATGTTGGATAAGAGTTAGTTGAATATAGTATTTGGGTTGTCGTAACGATGTTTTACACAACATTCGTTTTAACCCAAATAAGTGTAAGCTTGGAAATATAATAAAGAATATTTCCTAAGTATAAAAATAAACGAGATCGGAAAAGAGATAAGTAATTGGAGTATTTTCCAATTATAAATAGCATATATTTTCTAAAGTTTAGAAAATAAAGGAAGGCGATATTCGGAAATGTTTTCCAAATAACATAAAAGGCCAATATGGTTATTGAAAATATTTGGTTAACAAATATTGATAAAGAAATAAAGAAATGATTTAACTAATGGAATATTAATTAAGGGCTCAGTGACATGTTCAAAAGGAAAATTTGATTTTGGAAAGAGTAAACTATTTAAAAACTCCCAGGGAAAGACTGTTTGAATTAAAAACAAATTTAACAGAAATTTGTGAAAGCGAATTTGAATTAAAGTAAAGCCAGTAAAGTGGTAACTGAGGTTGGATAGGAATGATATCAAGACAAATTGGATTGTAAGATTCAAATTTGAAGTGTAATGTGACAATAAAGTTAAGAATTGGGAATCGAGAAGAAACTCGAGTTGAAATGATATTTGGCTCGGATATAAGCGAATGGTTGTATTGTGGATAAAAGCAGATTGGAATTTGATTGGGATGACCCTTGTATCCGCTGAATTGATAACAGGTGGAAAGGATAAAATGATATGCCGACAAAAGGTACAAGTTTATATTTCTATTGGATATAAGATTTATGAGCCGAATTGGCAAGCCGCTTGGCTGTTTGATTTTCTTTTGGGATGGAGAGGCCCTGAGAGGCGAGTTGGAGTTTGACCTATTGACCAGTACAAAGGAGGTGCTGGCGAAATTTTTCGAAAAGATAAGGCGTTAGAAAATTTTCAGGATTTTTGATAATTTTCATTGATAAGAATAAATTAATATTTAATTACAATTAAATTGGTCCAGTTGGAAACTGAAGTTAAGAAGTGAACAAATATGTTCTAACCAGTCGATAGGGTCGTTCTCTACCTTAGCAATTTCGAGGACGAAATTATTTTAAGTGGGGAAGATTGTACTGACCCGCATTGGCAGAGGTATTATAATTAATTTATTTAATTATATAAATAGTGATATAGTGAATTAAATGGTGGTTTAATTAAATAATGGTAAATATTTAATTAAAATAATAAATTAAATAATATATTTAATTCTGAAATAATCAGAATTGGCTGAAATGGCGATATGGTGTGAACTGGATCATCTGGGATATTTAATTCAGTTTAGAATTGAATTAGAATAACGAATATATTATTTGAACGACAGTTTGAACGTATAATTATATTATAATTAAAATCGAGCTCGAAATGGCGTTGCTGTTCGTAAATTGGCAATTCGAACTTCAACTGGATGTACAAGGTTCGTTTTAAATCGGATTTCTGTGAAACAAGAAACGTATGAAGCTGGTGGAGTATAACTTTCTAGTGGAAGAGAAAAATCGAGATTTCGTCGTGTAGATTTTGAGATATGTCCAAATCAAATTTTAAAATAGTCGCTATAGAATCGTTTACCGACCGTAACGGTTTATTTGAAATAACTAGTCATCGGGTTTGAATTTAGACGAGGTTCATTTGAGACATAACGATAAATTAATTTTTAGAATTTTACTGAAATTTTTAATTAATTAAATAAGAAACTTTCTATTTGAAGTATTTCGCACCCTTAATCAGCAAATTTTGGGGTTTCAAAATATGAGTTAATCTACCGGTATTATTATATTTCTGGAATCGGGGAACCTTGCTTGACACAACAATACATTTATTTCAATTTATAGCAAGTCGTAGTGAATGGTTTGAGAGGATACTTCACATTGGAATTTTATAGAATATTATATAAATAAATTTTGTCCCCCTTCATATTATGTATACATTCTTTCTGGGGTCAGATGGGAGAAATCGTGGCCGGTGCTACTTCACAAATTCCTTGAAATGTTTGCATGGCCTTCAACAAACCACGTCTTCAAAGAATTGCCTTATAAATAACCCCACCCCTTACCGCTTTAACCTAATTACTTCTCTAGTCAAAGCTGAAACGAGCCGCCACATTTTCATCTGCAAAACCCAAAATCGGGCTATTCAAAAACCAAAAAAAAAATCAATGAAATAAGGGGGCGCATGTTTTAAAGTGGAGGGAGGTTCGAAGCCACCGCAATGACATACAGGGTCCTCGTTTTCACGGCTCCGAGCTGTAAGGGGAGATTCATGTTTGCGCGTAGGGAAGAGGAAGGATGGAAAAAGTTTGTGCTTTGGTGGTCTGTTGTGTGTATTGTTTGGAGAAGAGTGTTTTTGCGTGAGTTGTTCATTTCGATGATGAGTTGGATGAGAGAAAAACGGGGTACAGGAGTGAATCAATGGAGTAAGGAGGGTTTGGGGTTTTGTTATTTACTGGAGACGTTGGATTTTGAGTGAAGTATGGAGCTGAAAGAATGAACGTGGAACGGTGTGGCATTGACGAAGGAAAAATGTGTTTGGGCTTGTGCGTTTTGGTGTGGGTCTCAATGCACTACTGAGTGGTGAAAGTTGGACTGTTTTTGGTTGTGAAATGAAGTGGTAATGGTGGTGATTCAGTTCGATCCTTTTTCTAAGAGAGTAGTGGCGTGAAAAGGTTGAGAAAAATGGGTGTAGCTGTTGAAGTGGAGGAGGGTGTTAGAGGTGAGCTCGTTTCATGGCAGAGACATATGGAAATGAATTTGCTGAGTTTAAAACATTTGTTAAAGTTTGGGTTCAAGATGTTTGAAGGGAACGCAAGTATGGGTTTTAGAAAGAAGGGATGGGCCGGGTCCAATAGAGTGTTGCGAACGATCTGAACCATCGGGATCATATGGACAGGAACAACAGTCTGGAACTGGATTAGAATGGGTTGGAGATTATTGGAATTTATTGCAAAATAAATTGTCTGATCAGGACTATCAACCGTAACGCGTTATTTAACGATAACGAACAATGTGAGTAAATCTCACTAACTCCGAACAGTTTATAATTTCATGTTGTATTTTTAGAACTGTTAGAAATTGTCTGATTGACTGTGTGTTGATTGTTTGATTGAACTGCTAGTCAGTTAGTTGGATTTCTATATTGATTCTGTTTAACAGAATATATCATATAGAACTGAAAGTGATGTTATCTATCTTGTTTAACATCTGTGATGCAGGGAAACAGGTTGGAGGAATCCAACTGGATTCCTCAACATTTATTTTACTGCAATTCATATATTGTGATATATGAAGTGATTTATAATCTGTTGTTGATTATGTGTGTTTGGACGATATTTATCGTTGTTATATGGTATGTTAAATACCATAAGAAATACTGGATGTGGGAAAGGGGATTTTCAAAGTGTATTTTGAAAATGAATTATTTATATAAAATCGATGGATTTTATATAGAAAAGGAAAAGGATTTTTATAAAAGAAAATATTTATAAAATCGAAGGATAGGTTATAATAGAGGAAATATTTATTTGTTAAATAAATAGAATAGAATAAAGGGAATATCTATTTGTTGAATAAATAGAAAAGATAAAAGAAATATTTATTTAGGGAATAAATAGAATTATAAAAGAAATATTTATCTAGGAAGATAAATAGGATTGGAAGGTAACCATTACAAGTGAATAACGCTTTAGAAGGAAATCATTATAAGTGAAAAAACGCTGTAGAAGGAAATCATTATAAGTGAATAAACGCTGTAGAAGGTAATCATTATAAGTGAATAAACGTTGTTAAAAGGAAATCTTTATAAAGCATATGAAGTTAGTGAATAAGGGTAAATCGACAAGTAGAGTTAATTAAATATCAGTTATTCAATTAGAGTTATCAAATTAGTTATTCTATAGGAGTTAATTGAGATAGAGTTAGGCAAACTAAGTTAATCGAATATAGTTTATTCGAATAGAATTAAAGGGGAGTTATCAAATCTAGTAGAGTTAAAGGAGTTAATCGAGTATAGTTTATTCGAATAGAGTTAAAAGAATTAATCAAATATAGTTTATTCGAGTAGAGTTAAAGGAGTTATCGAATATAGTTTATCCGAAAGGAGTTAAGTGCAAGAGTTAAATCAAATAGAGATAATCCAATAGTTAATCGATTAGAGTTAAATCAATAAGGGTTAGTTGAATAGAGTTAATCGAATATAGTTTATTCGAAGAAAGGCTATCGAATGTAGTTATTCGAATGGAGGAGTTATTGAATAGAGATTATTCGAAAGAGAATTCCGTAAGGAAGTTCGTTAAAGTTTTAAAGGATAAACCTTGTCTATCCCAAAGTTTAAACCGTTGTTCAGTTAAGGTCTGAGAGGTAATTATACCCCCACTTGATTGACTTTATTTTTAACTAAGGAATGACTAAGGTTTGATAGTAAGTGATTTAAGTGAATATAGTTAATAAGTGTAATGGTTGAGTTGGCATAGCGATGTTTTATCTAAACATCTGCTTAATCCAAACGTAGGAGTTTTGGAAATGTTTTCCAAACAAGAATCAGAAATGTTTGCTAAATGCAGAAAACAAGGAATGGAAATGTTTCCAGTGTTAATAACGTATATTTTCTAAATATAGAAAATAGCAAATGTTGAATATAGGGAAACAGGAGATGTAAAATGAACTAAAGAGACTAATGTTAAATGATGTTTGTTCGATATAATTTCCATCTGGAAATAATATCGTTGTTTGCACACTTGTTTTTCTTTGATAGTTAACTCAAAGACTATCGAAGTTTTGACCATTTTAACTTTGTTAATATGGAGAGACCGGTTGGATTATTATCCAAAGAACCACTCTGTATTGGCATAAGCGTTGCGAATCATATATGCCAAAGATAATTGAAGACTGAGTAAAGTGCAAGGGCTGTTGTATAAATCTTAGATAACAGTGTCTAAGATGGATATACTGAATAGTGCCTTCGGTTCATCCTATTCCTGGATGACTTGTATGGATGAATGTTTGACAGAGTATTTCCAGAAAGGTCACGTACATTGATTTCTTCAACCGTACCAAAAGTGGAAGCGGAGAAGGAAACTTCTTTTAGCTGACATGTAATGTATGGTTGTAGACGTCAATCGGTGATGTGATGGATTTGACGATGTGACATTCGAAGTGAATCTGGTGTGATGATAAAGCGTAGCTTCTAGCCTCACATCCGGTAAATGACAGAAATTGGGCAGGCAGCATTGCTAAGTCGGTCGCTCCGAAGTAGGGTGTATAATCACCTGATCTAGAGTTTCATTTACTTCTAAAAATCTATTGTTGATGCTGTCCCATTCAGGAAACGGTTGTTGATCCCAACCGTTGGTGATATACATTCGATACACTCAAGCGAAATGAGTGGTCGGTCATGTGTGGCCGGGTTGCAAGATGTTCTTGTTGAACCCAGTGTATTCCTTTCTAGAGGTACACCAGCGAAAGGTGGTTCCATACCTTGTCATAGTTGGAAATCCATTACCCAATACGTGCTTGCGGTTTTGATTGTATACTTATATGTAGAACGTGAGATGAATGCGTTTTTGCTAGATGATTATTATAGTTATGGTTGATAGACATTATTATAATATCAAAAGGGTTTTTATATAAAGATATTTTGGATTCTCATAAGGGAAAAACCCGTTCCGTTATACGGCGTGGTCTTATGAGATATCGTTTACTTATTCAAACCGTTTTAAACTGTTTTACTCATACCAGTCCCATGACTGACCCAGAGTTTATTTTTTTGTTTTCCCTAAACTCTTGGGTGCCCAATTTTGTATGGGCAGTCAAGTAGTCGGGATTTACAGATATACTGGAAGAGCTTGGAGCAGGAGGCTTCAGGATTATATAGCTATAGTTTTTCCGCTGTGTTGTACTTTGATAATGATATGTATATTCAAGTACAGATTTGTATTTCAAAGTTATGTTATGAAATATATTTATTCGTTCCGCTGTGAGATTCATGTTACTCTGATATTGTCTTCTTCTTCTTCTTTTTTATAAGTTTCTATCTTATCTTTCCTCACCCTCTGTTTTCTTTCTATTAATTTCCTGATTTTCAGTTTAATTTGGGGTTGGACTTGTGTTTTTGGTCAGCTCAAATTGGACCGTATTTCCGGGTCATTACATGGTACTTGTATCGTTGTGTATTAATACACAGGTTGCCAAATTTGATTGTAATATATTCTGTTAATACACAGTTGGGTACAGGTAGTCAAGTGCATTATTAATTTTCCTATTAGTAATGTATTTTGTGGGTGATATATCCTGATATAACAAACCGTGAGTAATCTGGAATACCCTATTAGTATCATTGGAAGAAGAAAAAAATGATATGCAAACCCAATACATAAACCTACACAGAACTGTGTTGAAATATTGGTTTAACCACTTGACTTATTATTATGCCTCCTCAATCCATATCTGCCATTTTATTTATTCATATTGTTACACCTCATCAAAATTTTGATTTTTGTTTTCCAAATATAAGACAATTGAAAGCCATGATTCTTTTGGGAATTTATATAGTTTGTAGCTGGGAGTATGCAACTTTGAGAACGCTGGCTTAATAGTATTATGTTGGAAACATCAATTGAAAACTGGCTTAACAATTGTTGTATGTGAACAAAAAATTAATAGGTAAGGGATTAACTGAAGTTAATATTGGAAATAATAATTAAAATATGAATTTACTTTGTAACCTTTGACTCTGAGTAACTTTACTCTCATCAACTAGTTACTTCTACAAAGGAAGATTGTTATCACATTCACATGTGTTTCTTTGTAACAAGTTCATCAATATATTAGCCATTGACTTGCGTGCCATGCCGATTTACTTGCCATTGAAATTACTACACAATCTCTTATACTTGTTGTCTTGGCCCTAAATCTTGTATATTGACATGTACATTATCATGTTCGAGCCTTTTGTATGTATGCTTGTTGAGATGCACTATCCTTATCATAATATATTGACTTGTAGCATGTTGTGCCTAACCATTTGAATCTATACACCTTGCTACATGTTATTTTTCCCACTTTAGTGAGTGAGCCTATACATGGTTACTCATATGTTTAGTTAACCTGTATATATATCTACCCATGGACGTTTATGTATGCCACTTTATTGGACCCATTTTGTTAACCAGAACTACTGCCAATATATTTTATTTGTCAGTCATGTCCTTGAGCCATGCACTTGCTCTAGTTTTTGCTATGCATAACCTTGTGTACTCATGAATTTGAAAGATGGCATTTTATTGCTCCATTAGTTTTGATAGTCCTTGGAATTTCTTTTAAAATGTATGCTGCATGAATACCTACCTGAGATGAAAGTTTCCACTTGTGCAGTCTTACTATAAGCACATGACTGCCACTATGGCTGGACCATCATTTTTCATATGTGACTATATCATGTTTGGTTTAGGAAGATGAGGCCATCCACATGTGCCCACACATGTGGATAGGCAAGCTCTCATAACCCTCTTTGTACACATTGATTCACCTGAACGTGCTGCTTGTCCCCTTCTATTGAAATATTTGTGCACATCATATGAACTTCAGTGCATTTGTTATTTTGATGGTTATGGAATGTTGAGGTAGTGCACATATGTACACATACACGTGTGTATATGCAAGCTTCCATGACCGGTTGTCCCCTAAAATATAGCCGATTTAAATGGGTACTACATTTAATACTACAAGTCACCATTTTTATTTAATACTTATGCTGGAAGTTAGGATTAACTATTATATTTCAGTTTGTATTGGAGTTAATTTACTTGAACAATGATAAATCCTGACTCGAGTGTTTTATGTTTTTGCATGGAACGCTCGGGTCAGACCTTGAGCGGTACAGATTTAAAGATCACAGTTCAGGATTTGAAGATTGGCGAAGTTGAGGTTCCAGGAGACACGCACTCTGAAGATTTTTAAAATAGTAAATATTTCTTTGTATTAAAATATATTCCGTTGTATATAGAAAAGTATTGTATTCAAAATTTCTGATTACAAATAAAAGTTTTATTCTGTTGTTCAATACTGTGTTATTATTTATTTTGCATTTCGGTGTTGATTCTGTTTTTAACTCGGTAAGCTAAATAACGAACCGTCGATTTGGACGTTTTAAATTGGTTTAATTACCAATTTGAAGTGGTCAAAAAGGTGGGACGTTACAAGCGGCATTAGAGCTTTGGTTTATTCAAAGTAGCTTATCGAGTTTAAATGAATAGAATCGACACTAGAAAAGGAAATTTTTGGAAAGAAAAAGGATTTTGAAATATAAAAGAAAAAATTGAAAGTATAAATAATTTTAAAATAAAATTTGAAAGTTAAATTATTTCGGAAATATTATTTTTGGAATTAATACAGCAGAATTTTATTTTTTTTGAGATTTAAAGGTTGTTTGGAATCCCCGGTCTTCGAATCCGGATTTGCAAAGCTGTTCTTCTATAAGTTCTCTTAGAATTGAATATCGAATCCATCATCGAATGATATCAAAAGAAGATAAGTATAAGAAAATCGATGAATCGATCTATCTAGTCATGTAATTTAGCAAACTTAAGATAACTGAAATTGATTGGTTAGAAGAATTCCAATTTTGAATCGTTTCAGAAATGAAACGCTGAATTTTAATTTGATATTCGAATAGAAATAAAATCAGAAAATGATATGAGTGGAATACAACTACGCTAAATTTGGTTAATTTATTCAGAATTTGGCAAGATGATTTATACTAATAATGTATAATCGAATACAAGAATTCGATAGTGAAGTATGAACTTGTAAATTGATTAACAAGAAGTAAATGGTGAACGAGAGTTTTAAATGAAGCAATTTATGAATGGAGCTTGTGAAGAGATTTGAATCGATATTTAAATGAAATCATAATTAATTTACGTGACGAGTTCAGATTTCGATAGAAGAAATAATATTACTTTTTAGAAGTAAATAACGGTTAGAAGCAGAAACGTTGAAAATGGGAACTGAGATGGAGTTAACCAGTATGGAGAGATTATTTTGAAGTTCAGAATATAATCAAATGAGATTTTTTTTTGAAGTTCGAAAATGAATTTTTGGATAAGAAATTATTCGAAAGGAATTATTTATGGGAGACAATTATGTTGAATTTCAGGAAAAGTATCATTTACTTATGGTTTTTAATTAAAGTGTAATACATTATTGATTAATTATTTATATATTCAAATTAAAGAATAAAGTATATTTTTTAAGTTAAATATTTCGAAGGTGTGAATTATTGTCAACGATTATTGTAAAGGAAATAAATTCGTAGCTTGAAATCAAAATTTTCGAGAATAAAAGTTTTGTCGTTGTTTGTTTCCAAATCTTGTTTAGGTAGAAAAACACTTGGATAGGATAATGATGATCAATAAGTGAAGCGTTATGTCCATCTCAAGGAAAATAGCAAATATAAGTTAATATCAGCTAAACTGAGATGTGCAATAAAAAATTATATTGATGTGAATAGACAAATAAGCAAATAAAAATGGAAGAAAAACAACAAATGAAATATTCTTAATGACTAAATATCCGACACACATATAATGTCTCTGCTAATTATATTATGTTGTCTTATTGACAGGAAAACTCATGATTAAGAGATGAAACTTTGAAAGGTATTGATATGCTAACAAAGAAAAATAGTGATGTACCATGCAGACCCCATATCTTTAATACCATCCATATTTTTCATGATAATGTACTGGCAAAGCTAACCATATTGACTAGTCTATATAGCATTTTGTATACTATGAAAGGAATGACGAAAAATTGAAGGGGCTACATCTGGGTAGGCAGGCCACCATAAATGCACATTAGATCATGATGTTATCCAAAGTAGCAGAGATATGTGTTTTAATCATGCCATATTTGTATCATATGATTTATATCATGTGTAATTCACTAAAAACGTTGAATATCATATATGTGTTGCCTTTGTGTCAAATGATGTTAGCAATCAAGCCTCCAGTCTAAACTCAAACTCACCATTTATAATCATCAGATAATTAAAATATGCACACATTGATCTCTAAAACCATCCTTTGGCTATATTTAACATTTGCAGGAAGATGTTTTTGGAGTTCCCATAACAACACTCTAATTATATAAAATGTTTGAGATATACTTAATAATTTAGTAAAACTATCCGAAGGTCATTCAGAGTTGGACAATGTGTGAACCTTCTTAGTAGAAATCAATTCAAACAAAATCAATTCATCAGGTCTTCAGTTTGTGAAGACAATCAATTGTATTATGGTAGTAGTAGTGTAGTATACTGGTAATTAATCTTTTCACTACCACTTTAAAGCTATAGGTGGAAGGTTTGGCATCACATTAATCAATCACATGTTAATATCTTAGGCAGATGCTCTTGTAATATAGTTATCTCAATATGAATTTGTTCAAAGTACTGTACTGGCCTCTTTCAGTCATGTGAGAAATGTTAGAAACTGTAATTAAGTGACCCATCTTCGTTGGTGATGATGTCGGACGTGGCAATGGACATATCCTCGTTTGCAAGTCCAAATTGTTTATGCTGAGAGAAGAAGCATTGGCATCGGATGCACGTCGAACGTCAGTGTACTGACGTCAGTTATCCTCGTTTATAAATTATCAAATAACATTAAAATTATTTGAATGTACATTTTATATAATTTTCTAAAATTAGGAACTTGTGTAAATGGATCCGTTTAAGACGTGGATTTGTGCATTGCGATCAAAAATTTTAAAACCGTATGCATCCGAAGATGCTATACATTATGGAATTAGTCTAAATTGTATTCGAGCAGTTTAAAATTTTGCAATTTATTTATTTGAATTCAAAAATGTATTCGTTTACTTTAATAAAATTCTGCAATTTATTTGGTGTTATTAGCTATCATTAAACGCATGTTACACAATAAATAGAAATTATTAAATAACTATATTCAATTAAATAAAAAAATCAAATTTCAAACACTCCGTCAAATGATCAGTTTTGAAGGTAATAATGTTGGTCAGTTAAGGTTTGAGAGATACATATACCCCAACTTGATTGACTTCATTGTTGACTAAAAAATAGTTAAGGCTCAATAGCCAAAGTGGTTAAATGGAGTAAGAAATGAGTGCTACCAGTTAATTGAAAATAGGGTGTGTATTTAATATCTGTTTTAGTCCAAATAACGAATTTAGAAAAAAATTCCCCTGAGAATAAAGTATATTTCTATTGAAAAATTGCAGAAATGTTTCCAATGGTAATAGGAGATTTTCTAAAATTATAGAAAATGAATATGAATTGTTTTTCAAGGATTGTGAGAAGTTAACGGGTTTTGAAAAAATCAGAATGGTGAGAACCGAAGAACAAAGAACCGCACGACGAGAACGAAGAGCGGCAGAATATAAGAGAAGTGGATTCGTAAACGGAATTCGGGAATTGCGTAAGCAATGATTTTATAAGAGATGGAGTAAAAGAATTTAGAAATTGACTAGAAATTAGTCAAGTTGAATAATTTCCTGAGTGTTGATCTGATGTTGGTTTGGCCTTCGGGATTGACACTTAGTGAGTTGTTCGCTTGGTAGTTTACGATCAAAGGATGTGATTGTGAAGGAGTGATAATGCGTGAAGGAGAAATTTGTGATAAGAAGAAACTTCTGGAATTTTGAGAGAATAACGATGTGAATGAAGTGATGAATTAAATAATTTGGGATTTGGAAAAAAAGTTGGTTTACAACAAAAGGAGGCATAAATCTGAGTTGATTAAAAAGATCAAACTGAAATTTTAAAATCAGAATGAAATTTGAGAATATTCGAGTTTGGATATTGGATACAGAAGTTTTCGAAATTTATATGGAAATATATATAAGAATGCATTGAATTAGAAGTCTAGCGATTAGGGAAGTAATCGATCAAAGATAAAATCGTATACAAAGGATTTTAAAAAAAATGAAATGTTTGAATATATGGTTTGGAAAGAAAGTCTTATTTAAATTGACATAAGTTTGATTTATGAGGAGTTTGGAATAAAATATATATTATATAATATTATTTGTTTTCAAAGCAAAATAAGGGAAATACCATCCTTCTCCTTGGAATTCAAGCTTAGTTGAGACGGGATACCAGTGGTAGTAGGTTGTCCGGACATAAAACTCGAGTTGTCATTGTTTGTAATAACCCGGAAATCTAGGCCAATTTAAAAATTTTATTTTGGCAATTTTAGCGAATTTTGAAAATTCAAAATGAATTATTTTAAAAAATATCGACGAGAAATTTATTTTGAATATAATTCGAACGTATATATTTATATTGCTCGACGTTAGAATATAATTATTTATTTATAATTATAAAAGGAATTGAAAATGGCGTGGTAGTTCGATAATTCAATTTCAAATTTCAATTGAATGTACCGGGTGCAAAATAAACTGGATTTTAGCGAAACCAAAAATATTAGAATCTAATTGAGAATATCTTTCCAACGAATCCGAAAAATCGAAATTTCATAGCGGGAATCAAAAGATATGCCCAGTTGAAAATTCAGAATAGTCGCTATGGAATTCTGGCCCTTAGAAATAGCCATTTTTCAAACGGTCTCAGAAATTGACGAAATTAGTTTTGTTAGGACCGTACCGACAATACGAAGCCAGATATAATTTTTTTGGAATTTTTAGAGACTGTATGTGGCCTCGGTAAATTGAAATGTGCGTTTAAATTGAATATATAAAGATTTATATTTCAATTTAAATCAAAACTGTTCGAAACGGTCGAATTGGCCTACGCAACATATCCCATTGTGTTCAGAATGGGGGTAATACGCTAGGGACGATAGTCGTTGGGTCTTGTTTTGAGGTCGGAATTAAAAGTCAACTTTATGGACATTATTAAATATAAATAAATAATTATAAAACCCCCTTTTCCTACTTTCTCTTTCCCCGTTCAGAATTAGGTTTAGAAAAACAAACAAACAAAAAAACAAAAAGAAACCACGTCTGTCCTCGTTCCCCCCTTTTCTTCCGCCACCACGCCGCCATAGGGGGAGCGCCGCACTCCGTCGACCGCCTCTCTCTTCCCCCGCAGCAGCAACGAAGCCCCGAACCCCCTCAATCGACGCAAACCCTAAAACCCGTACCCCCACGAAGCTGGAGCGCCGCCGACATGCAGAGCCACCACCGCAAGGATCGAGACCCGCCTGCGCTAGTCCTTGCTCCGACGAGCACTACTCCAGCACCCCTACGCAACACTTCCGCCTCCTCTTTGCTCGATTCGAAGTATGTGTTCCAATTTGAATTTCATTCACAGTTTTTATTATTATTATATGATGAAAAAAATCTGATTTTTATGTGTTTGTTAGTGAAATAAAAACTAGACTTTCTTTATAATGATTAGCAAATAAAAGTTATGATTTTTAAAGGAGAAGGAAAAAGAAAAGTATATTTTTATAATGAAAAAGATATGATTTTTAATTGGTATGACAAAGGAAAAATATGATTTTGGTTATAGGAAAGATCAAATTTTTGTTAAGGAAAAGATTATATCTTTGAAGTAGGAAAGATATGATTTTTACATTATAAAAATAATAAAAATATGATTTTTATCATATGTGGAATATAAAAATATAATTTTTATAAAGTAGAAGTATTAAAAATATGATTTTTATATAATAGAGAATATAAAAATATTATCTTTATTTATGTAGCAAAATAAAAATCTGATTTTTATTATATATATGTTGAAACAAAAATGTGATTTTTATAGCGGTGATATAAAAATTTGATCTTTATATATGAAGTAGAAATAAAAATATGGTTTTTTTATTTATGAACAGTGTGAATATAAGTGCGATGGAATTGACCGAAAGTAGAACGGAATCCAACCCGTTCAGGAATAAAGAATGGAGGAGTTGATCCCTCGGTGAGAACTTCTCACTTTTAATTTAATTTTCTAGTTAAAATATATACTAGGATGCAGACGGTGTTTAGTAGCACCCGACACCCGTCGTCCACAGACCATGGACGGCTTGTATGCTTGTTTGTTCGATCTTGATGTGTAGTTGATTGTGTGATGTGATGTGAAATGAAATAAAATATTTATATAGTTAAAAATATTTTATAGTTAAAAATAGAATTTTTAACGTGTATATGAAATGAAATAAATTAATGTAAACAAATCGAACGATTTGTTTATGTACACACATTTGACTGATATTGATTGGGACGATAAATTTTACACATCGCCCAACTGCACAAATAAAATCTGTGTTTGATTGTTTGAAACCCCACACGGGTATTGGGATGATATATGACATACACTAATCCCAATAATTAGTTGTATGTCGATCGATTGATTGACAGACTATCATAAGCGTTAAATATTTATATTTGATGTTTATACAGTGTAGAATGCACACTGGAAGATAATTGATTATTTATCGTTGTTATTTTATACATATGTTGTAGAAAATCCATATAATTAACATTATATGGTAGTTGGTTGGGCCTCATTCCAGTTTTGAAAAAGAAATATTTGAAATAGAAATATTTGAAATAGAAATATTTAAATAGAAATATTTGAAAAAGAAATATTTAAATAGAAATATTTGAAAAAGAAACATTTGAATAGAAATATTTGAAAATAGAAATATATAAAGCCGTGTTGATTGGATTTGCGCCATTTTGACGCGAACGATATTTATATCGATTTTATTCATTTTCAATGAATATTGAAATGATTAGAAATTGAAATGATTTGAAATTTGAATTAAACTGAAATCGATTTGAATTGAAATCGATTTGAAATGAATTTAAAACGAATTTATATTGGAAAATTCAATTTTGATTTGAATTTGAGAGGGAAGTTGAAATCATTTTGAAAACGAATTTAAAACGATTTATAAAATATGTTTTGAAAGGAAATCGACGAAATATATATATATATATATTATATATATATATATAACGGCCGGAATAAAACGCGCCGCGCCGCGGCAGTTCGCGAATTTCGACCATTGACTTCGAATGGATATTGCGGGAGATCCGACCGTCGGATTCTCCTAAAACCGGAACCGTTGGGTTCGTATCAAAAAGTGCTTTCTAGTGAATATTAGAAATTTGAAATCTAACGGTTGGATTTGGAATTATGTTCAAATCAAATTTGAAAAAGGTCGCTATAAGTGCAGTTCGATGGCCGTTGATGGAAATCGACTGTACGGGCCTTGATAAAATTATTAAAAATATCAATAATTTGTGTAAAATCATAAGATATGATTTGTGAAGAATTGGGATGAAAAACTCCATATTTGAAAAGATAAAAATAGATTTTTCTCGAAATGAACTAGTTTTGAACTAGAATAGTATTTTTTTAAAAATAAATAAATAAATTGGATTTGAAATAGTTTTGAAAATAAACAGAATTTCCAATAATTGCATTGGAATGGATTTGAATCGAAATTGTCTTCGGAATATTTCGATGTTGGATTTCGTGATTATACAGATATTGTTACGGAAATTTGAGATATATATATATATATATATCGTTATTTCCAATACGATATTTGTGGGTCGTAGAATTTGATATTGAATATAAGTCGATATATTTTCTATTCAGAGCCTTGTATTTAATATCAAATGTGATTTGGGTTTGTCGTGAATGGTGTCTTCATTAACACTGTTCTTAAGCCCAGTTGAGAAAAAGATTAAATCTTTTTATGTAGATTTAATGAAGTGTACGAATTAAATGATATTTAATTGGAATTGAATTGGTATTGATTTTTGGGTTTATCGTGAACAGTGTTTCAAATAACACTTGTTCTTTAACCCGAAAATTGATGGAATGTGATTTTGGGTTGTCGTGAACGGTATCTTCAATAATACTATTCTTAGACCCAAAGGAGTTAAGAAAATCAGAAACTAACTGGAGATTAGTTAAGTTGAATGGTTTTTGGGGTATTGATCTAATGTTGGTTTCGGCCTTCGGGGTTAATACTTCGGGAATTGCTCACTTGCTAATTTACGGTTAGGGACTGATTGAAATGTGATATGATTTTGGGGTTTATCGCGAACCGTGTTTTAAATGACACTGATTCTTTAACCCAGTCAAAGATTAAAACTAAGTGGAGTTTTAATGAATCTTTAATTAGATTGAAAAGATCGAGAATGGAGTATCACCGTTTTGCTCCAGGCGATAGTTAAATCTTTAATTAGATTTAAACGTGAAATGGTAATTGAATTTACCGATAACACCGTGGTGTTTGATATGAGGTATTACCAGTTTTACTTCATGGGATGAATAGGTTGGGGTTGGGAAATTAAAACAAATGATTACTTCGATAAGGTTCGCTAATCCCGACTAGTTGAATCGATATTCAAAAGAGGATTAAAGAATAAATTTAAAGGAATTTATCTTTGATAAAATTAATGGGAACTTATCCCTAAGAATGTGAAATTTAGAAACTAACTGTAGGTTGGCTAAGATGAATGGTTTCCTAGGTATTGATCTGATGTTGGTTTCGGCCTTCGGGGTTAATATTTGGGGAATTATTCTCTTGATTAATTTATGGTTAGTGACTGATGAATTGGAATGAGGCGTATGTTGTGTTTGTGTAACACTTGTTTATTATATACACGAGTTATTCGGAAAGACCGGGTTTATCCCATTCTGAATAACTGATACGACGATAAGTCTAAGATGAAGATGATGGTAGAAGATTGGAGGTCTTCACGTCATTTGGATAATTACTGACGATCTTTATTGGGCCGTACACCCAAGTGGAGGGAATCAGTTAGTGGTCGTCCAGACGTACTTGGAGATCAATGGATAAGCGAGGTACAAGGTGCCTCCGGTTTCGTTCAGACCCAGAACGGACTTGTAAATGGACTGTGTGTCTGACATTGGATTTTATTCTGTGTGATTGATTTCTATTAAATATATATCTGTTTGGCGGCGGAGAATTTATTCTCTTGCTTAACGCCCTTCTTTCAGACATACGAGCTCAGAGGTTATATATTGATGGATATCAAACGCATGGAGTGAATTGCCTGTGTGGCATGCCTAAGTGGCAAATGATCAAGGCTTCTGTTGAAAAGCAAAGCCTTGTGGTTGATGATCAAAGCATGGCATTTGTGGCGTAGCTTTGTGTAGCATTGATTCGCGAGCCTCACACCCCGGTTGTGAACCAGAAACGGGAGAAGGACCTCAGGGAGGACATGCGTTTCTTTCTAGCTAGAAGTGGCGTCAGTGGTTTTACATGCCCTGACGAGTTTTACTTATGTGGTTGTTGCTATTGTGAGGCGCCTCGGATATATCGGTGACTATGTGAAGCCGATGGAGTCATTCGTTGGCTCATTTGCGCCCCAGAGGGCGGGGAAACGTAATGTTCAGGCATTTTAATCCACATCGGTGGACCGGCCCTGACGATCTAAGGGTCACTCGAGCTCTGATCCTGAGACATAGCAGGCTAGATTGTCTTGAATCGGTAGAGGACTATCTTTTGCCTCGATTCGCAGATGGAAATCCAATTTCCAATACGTGACTTTGCGGTTTTGATTGTAATCCTACATATGGCAACATAATGGGATGGGGCGCTCATGCCACCTGTAATTATATTTATGATTGTATATATAATCAGAAACCAACTGGAAACGAGCTAAGATGGGTGGTTTCCTGGGTATTGGTCTGATGTTGGTTTCGGCCTTCGGGGTTAATACTTAGGGAATCGTTCTCTTACTAATTTACGGTTGGAGTCTGATTAATAATAAAACATGAAATTTAGCGTATCAAGCATTCTTTGGCTATTATATGGTAAAAACCCTATCCTCCGGCTTGCGTTGCATTGTGTGATGGGAACTGGGTCTTATAATAGCTTCATTTTTCTTTATTTAGCATGGCGCTGTTGTTTCTGCACTGGTATTCTTAGGAGGAAACCCATTCCGTGTTATACGGCGTGGTCCCTTGATTTACCTAATTTTAAAAATAAAGATTAATAACTGTTTTAGTTCTCACACCAGTCCCATGACTAACCTGGAGTTTATTGTTTTAACCTAAACTCTGAATGCTCTTATTTTGACACGGGCAGCTAGTAGTTTTGGTTTTGCAGATTTATCTTCACAGGATCCTGGTTTACAGCTGGAATGATATCCGGAAAGCTTTGTATCCGTATATCTCCTTCAGCTGTGTTTTGTATTATTTTCCGCTGCTCTGTAAATTATTGTAATCTCTGATATTTATCGAATGTGTAATATTTATTTATACTCTGTATATTCTTGAATTCTGATGAAATTGTTGTAATATACCATGAAATATTCTTCTGTCTGCATTCTTTTGTGTGTTGTCCTCAACTCAATCCGGGCTTTCCTTACCGGGGAAGTTCGGGTCGTTTCATTGTTCCTTGAAGAACACGACCGTGTAGCGTAATTCGCAGGGCTGCAGATGGCGTACGGCAGACAGATATTTCTTGGGGGAACCAAGCGTAACCATTGTGTCTGCTGCGATCTACAGTCGTGATGATGGCATAATCCGCAAAGCTGTGAAAGCTTACGGGCATGGATGTTTCCTGAGGGAATCAGGCGTAAACATTGTATACCTGCGGTCCATATGGCATATCTACAAGTGAAAGAGTTGTAACCACTAGAGTTACTAAAGGTAGAATGGAGCCATGCAATGTTGAGATATCTTAGTGATGTGGAGCCACCTGTTTGATGCAGCACCGTGTCTTTGTGACTGGATGTGTCTTCATGACATGATTTATCCTCACGATTTGATATGTCCTCATGACTTGGTTTATCCTCATAAATTGATGATTTATTTCCGTAACTCTGAGATAGAGCACCCAACGCTCAGTGATCTTAGATTTTCTTTAAATATATGCTGTTGACCTGTCCCTGATGAAATTCGCAGGGAAGTGATTTCCTACAGATACAGATGTTTTTTGGGGGATCCAGATGAAAACATTGTGTATCTGCGATTCATGAACAATCAACATATCAATATCACACTGGTACTTTCCGTATATGTTTTTAAAAGAATTTTTGAAATATTTTCACCTGTGAGTTGAAGCAAGTATATTTAGTACTTAGAGATTTCAGTCGTTAGCCTGGCCAGCGTATGCCTAACATCTGTAAGAACGACAATAGACTTGTCAAGATTAAAGTTATCAAGTGCTTTCAAATCAATAATTTGAAATTTAAATATATATAATTTAATAAGTTAAGGAAGAAAATTTTGAATTATTTCCAAATCCATAGTTTTGTAATAATGATACAAATATTTTGAATGCCTAAATTTTGGGTTATGTATTTAAAAAAAAAATCTATTTTTAGGAATTATGAAGTCGATAAATTGTGACTTGAAAAGGAAATATTCTTTACTCTTTAATGAGTGTTGGAAAAGATTAAATGAATTAAATGTAAGGGGATTAGGTTGAGGGTTGCTAAGCCTAGACCCATTACAGTTGCAACGATGGATAAATGTAACGACCCAAACTTCCCCGTAAAGGAAAGCCCGGATTGTAATGAGAACACGACAAATCAGAACACAAACAGAAGAACATTTCATTTTCTATTACAACAATTTACATCATAGAAATATCATAGATTTACAAGTTACAATGCAGCGGAAAATAATAATACAAAACACAACTGAAAGGAATATATGGATACAGAGCTTTCCGAATATTATTCCAGCTATAAACCAGGATCCCGTGAATATAAAATCTGCAAAACCCAACTACTAGCTGCCCGTGTGGAAAATCAGGGAACCCAGAGTTTAGGTTAAAACAATAAACTCCAGGTTATTCATGTGACTGGTATGAGAACTAAAATAGTTATTAAATCTTTACTTTAAAAAAAAGTAAATCAAGGGACCACGCCGTATAACGCGGAACGAGTTTCCTCCCAAGAATACCAGTGTATAACACAAATAGCGCAATGCTTTTAGGAAAAATGAAGCTATTATAAGACCCAGGTCCCATCACACAATGCAACGCAAACCGAAGGATATGGTTTACCCTTATAATAGCCAAACATGCTTGGTACATTTAAAAAGAATCATTTGATACTATTATAAGTGCATAGTGTACAAAACAACTTCAAATATAAATGTATCAATCATAGACGGCATGGGTACCATATATCATGTCGCCAATAATAGGCTCTACAATCAAAACCGAAATGCCATGTATTAGAATTTGGATTTCCATCTGTGAACCAAGGCAAGGGATCGTCCTTACCGCTTCGAGACTCTCTAGCCCGAGGCTCAGGCAAGCATGCAAGCAAGCCTTGGATTGTCAGGGTCGGTCCACACGAAGTGGATAAAAATGCCTGAACAATACGTTTCCTCGCCCTATGTGGCGTAAACTGGTCATATATCGACCAAACCATCCATCGGCACCATAGTGACCAATATAACTGAGGCGCCTCACTATCCATCATCCACATAAGTAAAACCTATGGGCTTGCAAAACCCAGACATCACTCCTACCTAGAAGGAAACGCATGCCCTCCCTGAAGTCCTCTCCCGTTTTTGGTTCACACCGGGGTGTAAGGCTCGCGAATTAATGCTATACACAAAGCTATGCTATATCAAAGACGTGCTTTGATCATCAACCACAAGACTCTGCTTTTCAACATAATCCTTGATCATTTGCATCTCAGCATGCCACACAGGCAATTCACGCTATGCAACCGATGTTTATCAATCACACAGAATGAAATCTGATGTCAGACACACATTCATTTACAAGTTCGTTCTGGGTCTGAACGAAACCGGAGGCACCTCATTCCTCGTCCCATATGTCCAATACAGGAGAGAGGTCCTCGCCTATCCGGTCGATCTCCAAGTACGTCTGGACGATCACCACTCATTACCTCGTCTTGGGTGTACTGCCCAATCAAGACATCAGTAATCATCCAAACGATGTGAAGACCTCCGGTCTTCAACCACCGTTTTCATCTTCGACTCATCGCCGATTCAGTTATTCAGAATGGGATAAACCCGGTCTTTTCGGATAACTCGCGTATATTATAAACAAGTGCTACAAAAACACGACATACGCCTCATTCCAATTTTGAATATTCCTTTATTTAAATATTCATATCCTTTGGGAAAGGTTCCCATTAATTTTAACCAAGATAAATTCTTTAAATTTATTCTTTAATCTTCCTTTGGATATCAAATCAAACCAAATTATGGTTTATCCAAACTAATCAGGATTAACGCACCTTACCAAAGTAATCATTTGTTATATTTCCTAATCCCAACCTATTCATCCCATGAAGCAAAACTGGTAACACTTCATATCTAACACCATGGTGTTATCGGTAAAGTTATTTACCATTTCACATTCAAATCTAATTAAAGATTTAACTATCGCTTGGAGCAAAACTGGTGATACTCCATTCCCGATCATTTCTTGAATTTGATAATTTTAGTTATCAAATTCACCTTTTAATCTATTTAAAGATTCATTAAAACTCTAATTCAGATTTAATTTCCAAAAACCATTACTTAATGATTATTCAAAGTAAAGAAATCAATCTAATCTTTAACTGGGTTAAAGAACTAATGTCATTTAAAACATAGCTCACAATAAACCCAAAACCACATTCTATTAAAAATGGAATCTTCATGGAATACAGATCAATATTTATAATTGATATGAACTTTCATATCCAACCGATAATATAAATGGAATAACGGCAAAGCCTTTTAAATTCCATATATATTAACACTCTTGTTCCACAGAAACTCACTTCGATTATTATAAATCGGATTCCACTCCATTCCAATATATTAAATTGGAAAACTTTACTTTGGAAAATCTCCACTAAATCTTTAGTAAAAAGATTTATAAGTCCCAAATCTCATTTCACTGTAAATCGGGTTAAAGAACGAATGTCGTTAAAAACACAGTTCACAATAAACCCAATTCACATTCCATTTCAAATCCAATTAAATGTTAATTAATTGATAAACTTCATTAAATCTTAATATAAAGATTTATACCTTTTCTCAACTGGGTTTAAGAACAGTGTTAGTGAAGACACCGTTCGCGACAAACCCAAAAATCCAATTTGATATTAAATACAAGGCTCCGAACAGTAAATATATCGGCTTATATTCAATATCAAATTCTGAAACCAACTAATATCGTATTGGGAATAACGATATATATATATACATATATATATATATATATATATCTTCCAAATTCCACCACAATGTCCATATAATCACGGAATCCAATATCAAAATATTCTGAAGATAATTTCGATTCAAATCAATTCCAATTCATATATTGGAAATTCTGGTTATTTTTAAAACCATTTCAAATCCAATTTATTTATTTAAAAGTAATTGGATTATAATTCTAGTTAATAACTAGTTCATTTCGATCAAATATATTTTTATCTTTTCAAATATGGAATTTTTCATCCCAATTATTTCCAAATCATTTATTATGATTTTACACAAATTATTGCTATTTTTATCAAGGGTCGTACAGTCGATTTCCATAAACGGCCATCGAACTACACTTATAACGACCTTTTCCAAATTTTATTTGGACCTAATTCCAAATCCAACTGTTAAATTTCTAATTTCTTGTACTTGTTAGAAAGCTCTTTTCGATACGAACCCAACGGTTCCAGTTTTAGGAGAATCCGACGGTCGGATCTCCCTTAATGTCCATTCGAAGTCAATTGTCGAAATTCGCGAACTGCCGCGGCGCGGCGCGTTCTATTCAGGCCATTATATATATATATATATATATATATATATATATATATATAATATACTTCGTCGATTTCCGTTTAAAACGTATTTTATAAATCGTTTATAAATTCGGTTTAAAACGATTTCAACTTCATTTTCAATTTTATACCAAAATTGAATATTCCTTAATAAATTCGTTTTAAATTCATTTTAAAACGATTTCAATTTCATTTCAAATTTTAAATCAAATTTTAATATTCCTTATCATTATATTATTTAAATGATAATATTTTCAATATGTTTAATTTTGAAGTCACTTTTCGATATTCATTATAAAGTGAATAAAATCGACAAAATTCTCGTTCGTGTTAAAATGGCGGTTAACTACTTAACACGGCTTCACATTTCAATATTCACTAAATATTATTTTAAAATATTCGTTAATTTAAAATATTTTTTCTTTTCGAATTGGAATCAGACACAGTCAATTACCATATAATGTTATTTATATGGATTTCGTACACACATGTACACGACAATAACTATACACAGTCAACCATCATCCAGAGTGCATCACACGACTGCATAAGCATTAAATATAAATAACTAACGCTTACAACAGTCTGTCAACCAATCGATTGACATACAACTAAATATTGGGATTAGTGTATGTCCAATATCATCCCAATACCCATGTGGGGTTTTCAAACAACAAACACTGATTATTATTTGTGCAGTTGGGCGATGTGTAAAATTTATCATCCCAATCAATATCAGATAAATAAGTGTACATCACAAACCAAATCCACACAAACAAACCAATCCAAACACACAACCAAACAAGTCGTCCATGGTCTGTGGACGACGGGGAGCAATTCGTATATTCAGTTATAAAATAAATAACTGTACAAAGAATTCAGTGAGAGAGTTATCACCTTTGGTTTCCACTCCGTCCTTCTTTATTGGACAGTTTAGATTTGTTTCTCTTCCATTCCATCGCAATCTGTTTTCACGTGGTACATGTTAAAAATCAAATTTTTAATAAGGCTTCATATATTTAAAAATCGCATTTTTATTTTGAAACCACATACATAAAAGTCATATTTTTATGACGCTACATATATAATAGAAATCACATCTTTATTTTAATACCGTTCATATAAAAATCACTTCTTTTTTAATCCGTTCATATAATAAAAATCAAACCTTTATCGCTACTTCAAATGAATAAAAATCAAACCTTTATATTCGATACTCCCAAAAAAACATATCTTTATACTAGCTACAGATATGAAAATCGTATTTTTATTCTCATATAAAGATCACATTTTTATATCGTTATATGCAATAAATATCACATTTTTAATTTAAAACCATGTGTAAAAATTCTATTTTTAATCGCATAAATGAATAAAAATATAAATTAAACCGGCAGTGCTCGGTAGCGGAGGAGGCTCGGGGAAGCTCAAGGAGTGAATGTATACGTTGAAAATGGTAAAAATTGAATTTTTAATTGAAGTGGGGCCTACAGTCGGGATTGGTGGCTGTGGGGGTGGCGCAGGTGGTGTTGGACCCAGGGGGAGGCGGCGGTGGCCCTGTCAGTGTCCCCAGGTGGCAGGTGGCGGCGGGTTTAGGGGTATTGGGGCGCGGGTTTCGATTTAGAGGGAGGGAGGGGCCGTGGAAGGAGGAGATCGTCGGAGGGGGTGATGGGAAGCGGCGCGGGCGACTGGGGAGGTGGGTAGTGGCGGAACGACGGTGGAAGGGGGCGCGACGGATTTCTAGGTGAAAAGGGGGGCACGACATTTTGAACGGGTTTGGGATTGGAAAGGGGAAGGGGGTATATGTAATTATATTTTATTTTATTTTTTTCCCCCAAAAAGTTGACTTTATATTCTACCACCAAACGAGACCCAACGACTGTCGCCCCTTGCCAATTACCCCATTCCGAGCACAATGGGATATGTTTCGTAGGCCAACTCGACTGTTTCGATCAGTTTTCATCAAATTCAAAATATAAATCAGTATATATTGCATTTGAACGTACATTCCAATTTATCGGGGTAGCATACTAACTCTAAAAATTCCTGAAAAATTATTTCCAGCTTTGTGTTGACGATACGGTCCTAACAAAACTAACTTCATCTAATTTGGAGACCGTTTGAAAAATGGTCATTTTTTGGTCGATCCAATTCAACTGAAATTGACAAAACACGTTTTCTTTTGAAACGCTCACATATTGATTCCAAAAATTACGAAAATTGGAATCTAGCAATAATTTGACATTCCGGATCCAACAAAAGTGGTTTCATCGAAAACGGAGGTCGTTTGCAAAATGGCTGTTTTTAAGGGCTATATTTCTATAGCGACTATTCTGAATTTTCAACTAGACAAAACTTTTTATTCCCGCTATGAAATTTGGATTTTTCAGATTCGTGGGAAAGATATTTTCAAACAAATTCAAATATTTTTGGTTTCACAAAAATTTGGTTTATTTTGAATCCTGTACATTCATTTGAAATTTGTAATCGAATTTTCAAACTACCGCGCCATTTCCAATTCCTTTTATAATTAAAATAAATATTTATATTCTAACTTCGATTTAAATCTATTTATACATTCTAATTCTATTCCAAATAAATTTCTAGTCGTTATTATTTAAAATAAATCATTTTAAATATTCAAAATCCATTAAAATTGCCAAAATAAAATTTTTAAATTGGTTCTGATTTTCCGGGTTGTTACAATCTCCCCCACTTGAAATCTTTTCGTCCTTGAAAAGGAACGGAGCTGAAAGTTGTTTAACTAATCAACTCAACTTTCAATTTGGCTTTCATTCTTCAACTTTTCAGTTTCTAAGAATTTTCAAATTCTTCAAAAATTTGGCTAGCATCCTAAATTTTCGAAAAATTTCGCCATAACCTCCTTTGTACAGGGAGACATTTAAAACCACAACTAACCACGCAGGGCCCTCATCATCCAAAAAGAAAAAGCCAAGCGACTAGCCAAGCGGCTAGCCAATCGGCTCATACAATCATCCAAACCCAATAAATTTGTAAACATGTACCTATTTGTCGGGAATACAATTTTATTCCTCTTCTCTAGCCTCCTTGCTATGACCTGTTCAATACATATGCATGTATATGTATGCAATTTCAATCCATTTTCAATTCAGTTCAATGTTTGATTCAATTTGGCTTAATGGTTCAAAATTTTAATTAATCAAACTGATAATCAAACAATACAATCAATTAGTTGATTATCGTTTCAAACACATAACTTTTATATATATATACAAAAAATCCATTTTTGATGCCAAGTCACAACAATAGACCCTATCTAGTTTTGGTTCTCACACTAGTCAATTGGAAATATATAGATATCCCACTTCTGAAACTCGAACATAAGTACTGATGATGTCCGGACATCACCAGAATTATCCCCGAGTGACTAGAGTGTGACTCTATATCTACCCAGTATATTTGAGATTTCAGATACACATTAATTACGCGTATATCCAAAATCTCCATATACTCGATTGTCCAAATCAATATAAAATAAATACTCAAATAAGTATAATATGATTTAAATTTTCAAAACTAAAATTGTTTTCATCTTTATTTGAAAAACAACACTCTTCCGACTCATTCCAGGATACTATTGATCCCATCTCTAACTAGTCATTCTCATTGGATATTACTAATCCAATCTCTGATGAATTCTTTCATTTGGTTCTAATGTGTCTTGTTCTCGAGCTTTATAAACCAAAGCTTTGATACCAAATGTAACGACCCAAACTTCCCCGTAAAGGAAAGCTCGGATTGTAATGAGAACACGACAAATCAGAACACAAATAGAAGAATATTTCATTTGCTATTACAACAATTTACATCAAAGAAATATCAGAGATTTACAAGTTACAATGCAGTGGAAAATAATAATGCAAAACACAACTGAAAGGAATATACGGATACAGAGCTTTCCGAATATCATTCCAGCTATAAACTAGGATACTGTGAATATAATATCTGCAAAACCCAACTACTAGCTGCCCGTGTGGAAAATCAGGGCACCCAGAGTTTAGGTTAAAATAATAAACTCCAAGTCAGTCATGTGACTGGTGTGAGAACTAAAACAGTTATTGAATCTTTACTTTAAAAATAAAGTAAATCAAGGGACCACGCCGTATAACACGGAAAGGGTTACCTCCCAAAAATACCAGTGTATAAAACATATAGCGCAATGCTTTATGGAAAAATGAAGCTATTATAAGACCAGGGCCCCATCACACAATGCAACGCAAGCGGAGGATAGGGTTTTTCCTTATAATAGCCAAATATGCTTGGTACGTTTAAAACGAATCATTTAATATTATTATAAGTGCATAGTGTATAAAACAACTTCAAATATAAATGTATCAATCCTAGACGGCATGGGTACCATATATCATGTCGCCAATACTAGGCTCTACAATCAAAACCGAAATATCACGTATTGGAATTTGGATTTCCATCTATGAACCAAGGCAAGGGATCGTCCTTACCGCTTCGAGACTCTCTATCCCAAGCCTCAAGTAAGCGCGTAGGCAAGCCTTGGATCGTAAGGGCCGGTCCACATGAAGTGGATTAAAATGCCTGAACAATACATTTCCCCGCCCTATGGGGCGTAAACTGGTCATATATCGACCAAACCATCCATCGACACCGTAGTGACCAATATAACCAAGGCGCCTTGCTATCCATCATCCACATAAGTAAAACATCTGGGCATGCAAAACCCAGACACCACTCCTAGCTAGAAGGAAACGCATGCCCTCCCTAAAGTCCTCTCCCGTTTCTGGTTAACACCGGGGTGTGAGGCTCGCGAATTAATGCTATACACAAAGCTATGCTATATCAAAGTCGTGCTTTGATCATCAACCACAAGACTCTGCTTTTCAACAGAAGCCTTGATCATTTGCATCTCAGCATGCCACACAGGCAATTCACGCTATGCAACCGATGTCTATCAATCACACAGAATGAAATCCCATGTCTAGGGCTATCAATGGGTCGTGTCGGGTCGGGTTCGGGTTGATTCATAAACGGGTCGGATCAACCCATTTATTAAATGGGTCATATTTTCCCAACCCTAACCCGACCCATTTATAAACGGTTGTCCCGACCCGACCCGCGTAACCCATTTAACTAAATGGGTCGTGTCGGGTCGTGTTGGGTCCGGTTTACCAGTTTGACCCATTGATAGATATTACTTACTAATATAAGCAACAAAAAAGCCAAATCACCAACATGCACAATGTTATATAATCACCAACATGAAAGAAGTTGCAAAGTCACCAACAGACAACACATATATAAAGCATGAAATCACCATATCCAAAAATCATTGTCTATACATAAGTATATATTCCCATACTGCATAAATTAAAGACTACCAGTATAGAAGTGATACAGTTGTTATAAGTAAAATATAATTAACAACATACAAGAATAAATTAGTAAAATATAACAGCTTACATATACTAGCATACTGATTACTGCATACATGAAAGATTAACACTAACAATTACATAAATGACTAAAAATATGGAAGAGATACAACATACGATCGGGTTTGGCGGGTCAAAATCGGGTTAGTGGGTCAACCCTAAACCCACCCGTTTATAAACGGGTCAAATTCAGGTTGACCCAAAAATGACCCACTAACTAAACGGGTCGGGTTAACCTGCTAATTTCCGTGCGGGTTTTGGGTCGGGTCACGGGTCGTGTAGGAAATTGACAGCCCTACCCATGTCAGACACACATCCATTTACAAGTTTGTTCTAGGTCTGAACGAAACCAGAGGCACCTTATTCCTCGACCCATATATCCAATATAGGAGAGAGATCCTCGCCTATCCGGTCAATCTCCAAGTACGTCTAGACGATCACCACTTATTACCTTGTCTTGGGTGTACAACCCAATCAAGACATCAGTAATCATCCAAACGATGTGAAGACCTCCGGTCTTCAACCGCCGTCTTCATCGTCGACTCATTGTCGACTCAGTTATTCAGAATGGGATAAACCCGGCCTTTCCGAATAACTCGCGTATATTATAAACAAGTGCTATAAAAACACAACATACGCCTCATTCCAATTCTGAATATTCCTTTATTTAAATATTCATATCCTTTGGGAAAGGTTCCCATTAATTTTATAAAAGAAAAATTCTTAAAATTTATTCTTTAATCGTCCATTGGATATCAATTCAAACCAAATTATGGTTTATCCAAACTAATCGGGATTAACGCACCTTACCAAAGTAATCATTTGTTATATTTACCAATCCCCTCCTATTCATCCCATGAAGCAAAAATGGTAATACTTCATATCTAACACCACGATGTTATCGGTAAAATTAATTACCATTTCACGTTCAAATCTAATTAAAGATTTAACTATCTCTTGGAGCAAAACTGGTGATACTCCATTCCCGATCATTTCTTGAATTTGATAATTTTAGCTATCAAATTCACCTTTCAATCTATTTAAATATTCATTAAAACTGTAATTCAGTTTTAATTTCCAAAAATCATTACTTAATGATTATTCAGAGTTAAGAAATTAATTTAATCTTTAATTGGGTTAAAGAACTAATGTCATTTAAAACACAGCTCACGATAAACCCGAAATCACATTCCATTAACAATGGAATCTTCACGGAAAACAGATCAATATATATAATCGATATGAACTTCCATATCCAACCGATAATATAAATGGAATAACGGCAAAGCTTTTAAATTCCATATATATTAATTGTCTTCCTCCATAGAAACTCACTTCGATTATTATCAAATCGGATTCCATTCCATTCCAATATATTAAATTGGAAAACTTTACTTTGGAAAATCTTCACTAAATCTTTAATAAAAAGATTTATAAGTTCCAAATCTCATTTCACTGTAAATCGGGTTAAAGAACGAATGTCGTTAAAAACACAGTTCACATTAAACCCAATTCACATTCCATTTCAAATCCAATTAAATGTTAATTAATTGATAAACTTCATTAAATCTTAATAAAAATATTTATAACTTTTCTCAACTGGGTTTAAGAACAGTGTTAATGAAGACACCGTTCACGACAAACCCAAAAATCCAATTTGATATCAAATACAAGTCTTTGAATAGAAAATATATCGGCTTATATTCAATATCAAATTCTGAAACAAACCAATATCGTATTGGGAATAGCGATATATATATATATATATATATATATATATCTTCCAAATTCCTCCACAATGTCCGTATAATCACGGAATCCAATATCAAAATATTCCGAAGATAATTTCGATTCAAATCCATTCCAATTCATATATTGGAAATTCTGGTTATTTTTAAAACCATTTCAAATCCAATTTATTTATTTAAAAATAATTGGATTATCTATATTATAATGAGAATACCTCAAATTGAATCTTTTGAAATGACCAAAACACCCTTTCAACATTACACTGGGTAGTAAGGGTTGTCTTGTCCTTTATCAATATTACCTCCACCACGTTTCCCACTTTCTCCACGAAGTCTACTGAGATTAACGTATCCGTTTCCGCCTCTCTCTTGATTTTCTTTATTCTCATTATACATTCGCCTGCTCCTTCCTCATTTTCTTTATTCAGCTTCCAATTTACCTCCTACTACTAAAAGTCGTCCTTTTTTGGAGCAATTTCCGTTCAAACTAACCGTTCATACAAGGTATATGAACGGCCAGTACTCTTTTCACAGTTACGGTGAATTTTGCAATTTTTAGGTATGATTTCAGTTCTTATTCTTTTACGGATTTATTTTTTGTTTTCCTTTCCCCTTTCAGTACTCTTTTCAAAGTTACGGTGAATTTTGCAATTTTTAGGTATGATTTCAGTTCTTATTCTTTCACGGATTTATTATTTGTTTTCCTTTCCCCTTTCAGGGTTAGCGAGCTTCAGCAGCCATCAACATACGGGGGAAGCGAGAAGGTACTTTTTTGAAATTTAAATTGATTTGTTGTTTTGTATCTGTGCCCAGCGATTACGATTTTGGGTATTATGCTCATTTTTAAAACTGAATCCACAATATTGGTTACTGCTTACTAATTGTTTAGGCCAACGATCAATTTTCTTTCCCTTGCGTATATGGTTGAACATAAAGGCTTTAATTCGCTTGATTTTATGTTACTGGGTTCTTCACAGCGTTTAATTATGCATATGTACAAAACTGAACTTGCGAGCTATGATTTCTTCTCTGACTCAGTTATCAGCATAAGTGGAAACAGAATATTCAACTAAAGAGAAAGATGGAGGATGACAAATTCAATTGTTCTGTCATAATAAAGAATATAACTATAAAACGTAGCATGAATTAGACAACTCAGTTTGTCGGTATCGGTAATGTTTGTATATTGCTCCCTCATTATCTACTGTTAAATTTCATCTACTTTCAACTATATGAATGATTCTGTGATTACTTCATTTCCAATTCCAGCTTATGCAACAACGTCATTTCCTTTTCTATTACTGATAAAGTAAGATTATTTCTGTTTGTAAAGGCTAACTTCACAGTTGTTTAATTGATATCATTTTTGTTTGATTGCAGAAACATTTCAAAATGCGTGTTGTGTCTATGAAATCATATTTTGCAGAAGGCTCACCAAGTTGTATAGCACACGGGCATTTTGTACTCTAAAGGTGTGTGATTGTAGGCATTAGTTTGGGCCTAAGTACCGAGTCTCCTTTTTCACTTTTGAGTAGTATGATTTATAAATCGTTGTATCTTTGCTGATTGGTACTGGAATTACTAATTATGAATGCATAGTCTAGAAAAAGACCGGTGATAATGAGCTTGCATGGATTGACAGGGGCCTATTTGCATTATTAATTGGGCTTAAAATTTAATTACATTTCTATTATATTTACGTTTAGCTTTTCTTCTATTGATGAGGTCACTTCAGTTGTGGTTGGAATTGTGTTGTGATGAGAGGCTTTGGATCAAGGCAACTTCTTCCTACACATCTTCACTTTTGTACACTACCACCTGTATCGGGGAGTTTTTCTGTGTTTTTATTTGTTTTCCTGTTTAAGTTCACTAAAGTAATGTCTTAGAGCCTTCTGACACATAGTCTTTTTTTTCCAGTGTTGTGGATTCAGTGTAGAGCCATCTCAAAGTTTAACAACAGAGGCTACTTTCACTCCTGATGGGAAATATGTGGTCTCAGGTAATATCATTCTATTTTCATCTTACGTATCTGTTAACATATTTATAGTCATATAGTTCATGTGTTTTTTTTGTATATGTTGTGGTCTTCCTTTCACAGAGTCGTTTATTTTGTCTAAATGTGTAAATAATGCATCACAAATTTTATCCGATCTTTAGCTTCTTTACTATAAAAAATTAGTGACAATATGAAATATTTGGGGTTAGAAACTAATGCACTCCTTGGCCCACACCGAGTGCTCAAGGATATTACTGTGTACAATGTGTATTACCTTAGGCCCACACCGACCACCATGATGGCATATTAAACAGTTTTCAAAAATAAAAATAAAAATAAACACACCGACCACCATGTTGGCATATTAAACATGTTAAATTACTTAGACATAGTTTTATAACCATATAGTTCATGTGTTTTATAACCACCATGTTCCAGTGAATTTGTAACTATTTCTAAATGCTCTCCTAGGAAGTGGAGTTAAACTATTTCTAAATGTCATTCTCACGAAAGGATAAAAAATAGTTCCTAAAGAGAAAATTATATATATTATGCATATATATTTATTACTGCTACAGATGTTTAATTTTCTTAACTCAATTGATTTGTACCTATGATGCAAAAGGTAGAATTCAAAATAGAAGCAACATTGTGCGTACAGTTTTCATGCACAATGGGTAATTGTTTGTCGTGTCCAGTTTCTTCTCCGCTAACCTGATTCACTTTACCTTATTTACAAAGGTTGAAAGATTATTTGGTTTATAAAGATGAAACCAAACATTGATATCTTCGCATGTTATCCACAAATTATTCCATTGTCTTGAACCAGTGAGAGATCTCCTTGCTTTTGAGAACCTGCATGGAGGTAAACTCTAACTTTATCCAAACCTATCATTTTTGATAGTATCATATCATTACAGAAAAGTAACATCAAATCTGCAATACTAATACAATGACATACCATTGTAGAGAGCCAATTTAGCTGAAGCTAAGGAGTATGATTAGTTTTTGTTTGCTCCTGACCTTTATTTAGTCAACCTTATGTGCACGAAATTTTGTGCGTTTGAGGTTATATCTTATTTTGTTTTGATGCACCAATTTTCTGATACTTCCTTTAGAATTTTGGTGACTTTCTTTTGAGCTATATATAAAAGGCAGCCGACAGTTGACATCAATTCGTATTACGGATCAACAGTGAACTACATATATTCTCAGTTTTTTTCTTCTTTTTTTTCTTTCTGCAGCTAAGTGGATTTGAGTCTGTGCAGAGAACTTTGCAGTTAGAAGTTAATCCGTTACATTCAGTGTCAAGGCAATATTTCATTCTGAAATTTGATTTTTACAGCTTTATTTTGTTGATTTTTTTGTTATACGGTTTCATTTGTTAAAAGTAATATTCTATTATTAGCATCAGAATGTTAAGTTGATAAAATTTAATGTCAATAACAATCAATATTCCATCTACAATAACCAATAATTTTTTGGTTGGAGGTTGTTCGGCTGCAGATTGTAAAATTTAACATCCAACTAAAAATTGGATTGCATACAATTCATTTTCGAAAATGAATATTGTGTTATTAGCATCGGTATGTTAAGTTGATAAAATTTACTATCAATAATGATCACCATTCCGTAAGTTCAATTTTTTTCAGGATACTGTTCTCCAGGCCAATCATTCATATATTTTGCTACATCTTCGTTTCATTTTTTTCCACATTCTGCATTGACATTGTGTGCACTTCGTTCTGAATAAAACATAGGCACTTGCATATTACCATCTTCACTCCTTTGCAAGTTCAATAGTCTCAACTTCAACTCTTTTGCAGTGGTCGCAATGCTTTCAAATAAGGATCTTCATCGTACGATCTTGAGTAGGCATTTTGTTGGATTTACACATTTTTGTTGTAAAATTACAATTGACCAACTTTGGTAATTAATAACAAAATTTTCAACTTGCTGCATCAAAAACAAAATTAATTATTATCGCCTGCAAAAAAATGATATATTTTACATTATATCTCTTTTAGATGTTGATTTATTTGATTTATTTTGTATTGCAACATACTAAAACTCACCTACTTCATTTATTTGTTTATGTTTTACTACCTTAATGATCATAACAGCTTGAAATAGCGTACTGATTACTTGGGCATGATTTCATTTTATTCACAGATATGCATGTCCGCCACAGCAAGAAGCATATTAATCTCGGCGCTGAAAGAATTCAAAACAGGACATATATACCGAGTTCAGTTATATATTTTGGATTAAGTTGGACCGAAATATTGAAGGTATGATTCAATGGTTATTTAATTTAATTTTAATTGCTCTTTAAAATATGTGCAACAATAAAACCAAAATCAAGACTGGGTAATGCAACTCATGTGACAGGGAATATTACTTTCCTTTTTATACGGATCATAAACAAGCGTGCTTAGTATAGACACATTTGGTTGATATAACTAATTCAATGCTTTCATTGTATTCTTATTTCATGTTTAATTTAGACATTCTTTAACTGCTGCGTTTTGCTTATGTAATTATTTATCACACCATGCCTACTTAGATTCCTCTCGCCAATCCAATATTATACCAATTTTAGTTTCAAATACCCACCATTGAATGGTTATTAATGTGCATCAACGGTCTTTTTAATATATGTAATTGCTTTCTAGGATCAAAATTTACTGGATTTCAATTTGAACGAAGAATGTCGTATGAAGCAATATGCAAGCCAAATCAATATTAATAAATTATGTTCATTTTTTGCTTACGATCTGATTACAGTAGCGCTAAACTTCATGATTCAAGGATTGCAACGGCAGCAAAATACCACAATGGCGAAGACTGTTAAAAACAAAATGTTGTATGTATGCTTTATGAAGTACTTTATACATATCATAACATACACTATTTAATTTTTAACTCATAATATGCAGAAAGCTAACAAATATTCAGTCACTTCAAACATTTCTGAAAAACGAACTGAACTACCAACACCTGGAAAAAAGAAGCCCTGAAAGACCTCAAAGAAAACGCCTCCTGAGATACATCCTTCTCCCTCTCCTCCCCCATGCAACTCGCCTCCAAATCCACTCACTAATTCCTCATGCAGGCCTACCCTGCCCTGGAAGCAATGACCTCCATCACATCCCTCTCAACGAACCTTCCAAATCCCTCTCCACTCACGTGTTCATCCAGGAAACCCCTACCACATCAACTCCACCATCCACTAGGTCGTCATGTAGTCCAAAACCATCATCTCCAGACTCAAGTTCATGGACAATGCAAACTCCTCCAACTGCCTCTTATCAGGTTGCTGTGACGATCCCAAAAACCCGTACCACGGTGTTAAGGATAATCATTGGAATATAACACATTAATCATCATTAGCAGATCACAGATATTAGCTTAAACATAAAATAGAATAATTTACACACATATGACAGCGGAATCATATAGATATCACCACATCTGAGAGCACAGTGCAGGATAAAACTTAGTGCATAATAATACATAATCAGTCATCATCGCCAGAGGCGGAATCATACATAAAGAGTACACAAAATAAATATCAGTCTACATCGCCAATGGCGGAATCATAATACATATACCATAATGGCGGAAAGATTCAAAGTCATCTCAATGTAGTCAAGCCTCGTCATAGCCAAAAGCGCACCAGATACCTGTAACTAGGCTGCCCGTGTGAAAATAAGGGCACCCGAGTTTGCAAGGCGAAACAAACTATGAGTCAGTCATAGGACTAGTATGAGGAATCTACTTAACTTATTAACAACAATAATAAGGCAAATCAAAGGACCACGCCACTTTCGCGGAACGGGTTTACTCCAATGAGTGCTAGTGCATAAAATAAAGTACACGGTTAAATCATCGCAATGCTTTTTATCAAAATGAAGCCATTATAAGACTCAGGTCCCATCACACAATGCAACGCAAGCCGGAGGATAGAGTTTTACCTTATAATGGCCAAAAATGCTTCATACGAATAAAACAAAAGTGTTTGATATTATTACTAGTGCATATATGTTTCAAAAGCGATTTCAATCATAAGTATCAATCATAGGCGGCATAAATGACCCATACCACTATGTCGCCATACTAGTAATACAATCACATCCGAAATTTCGTATTGGAAATTGGATTCCATCATGAGTCGAGGCAAGGGGCAAGCTCCTCTCCATTCGAGACACTCTAGCAAATGTCCCATGATCGCACACAGTGGTCCTTGGATCTTCAGGGCCGGTCCTCTCTTACTTTTGAGGATTAGTTATTCCTGAACACACGTTTCCCGGTCCTTACAGACCTATAATCGAGGCGCCTCACATTCCAACAACCACACAGGTGAAAAGTATATATAAATGTCAGGGCTGGTAGGTCACTGACACCACCCTAGCTAGAAAGAAACGTCGTGCTCTCCCTGCAGTCACTATCCCGTTTTTGACTCATACCGAGGTGTGAGGCTCGCGAATTCACGTTATACACAAAGCTACGTCACACAGACCATGCTTTGATCATCAACCACAAGACTTTGCTTTGCAACAGAAGCCTTGATCACATGCCACTTAGGCGTGCCACACAGACAATCCACTCCATGCGACTGATTTCTATCTATATATAACCTCTGAGCTCGTACGTCTCAGAGAAGGGAGTTAAGCAAGAGAATAAATTCTCCGCCGCCAAACAGATATATATTTAACAGAGATCAATCAGCACAGAACAAAATCCAATGTCAGACACACAGTCCATTTACAAGTTCGTTCTGGGTTTGAACGAAACCGGAGGCACCAATTCCTCGCATATCCGCACAATCAACAATATGTCCGGACGGCTACTACTTCAGCTCCTTCAAGGTAGCTACTCCAATCATGAGCATCAGTAGCGCCCATCCATCCAATGTGAAGATCGTCGGTCTTCAACCGTCTTCAACTCTTCGACTTCTCATCGTCGATCGATTATTTGAAATGAGTTTAAACTCGGCCTTTTCAAATGATCCACGTATATTTAGATTTTCAAATCAATTCATCACATGGTTAAATCATTCAACATTCACATTTCAGTTCATTAGTATAGTTTTCATGTTAAATACATTCAACCACCACATATCAAGCAAACCAAGCAAAATCGGTTTATTTCCATTCTATATCGTCAATAATATTTTTCAATGATATATCACCATTTTTATTTATTTAAAAACGGCCATATTCTATTAAACGACATTTCAGGTCGTGCCGAAGCACTGGCGTTGTTTTTCACTAAATTTGTTTTACACATATCTGAAAATCTAACCGTTGGATCTTCACAAATTTTATATCATTAGAAAGATCATTTCAAAACGAATCCAACGGGTCCAGTTTTGGGAAAATCCGACGGTCGGATCTCCCACACTAGTCGTTTGAAATCACAATTTCAAAATACGAACTGCAGCGTCGTTATTCGATTTAATTTAATTATATTTATATTTATATATAAATATAACCGATTCTGGCACTGTTTTTCTCTAAATTTGAATTAAACATTCCAGACAATCCAACCGTCGGATCTTCGCAAAGTTGGTGCCGTTGGAAAGATATTTCCAAGGCGAACCCAACGGTTGTGGTTTGGGGAGAATCCAACGGTCGGATTTCCCGCACTAGTCATTTAAAATCACGGTTTCAAAATACGAACTGAACGGCCACGATTCATTTTAATTTAATCATATTTATATATTTATATAAATATAGTTCATTCGACGATTTCAATATCGTTTTCACTTCAAATATTTCACTAACGCCTTTAAATTTTGGAAAATTTCGCCATAACCTCCTTTGTACGGGAGGGGCTGGGAAAATTCCCAAATAGCCACACGGGCGTCTCATGTCAAAAAGAAAAAGAAAAAGCCAAGCGGCTAGCCAATAGGCTCATAAAATCATCCATCAAACAAAACAGTAAACATATACCTATTTGTCGGGCACATAATTTTATTCCTCTTCTCTAGCCTCTTTGCTATAACCTGTTCAATAAATATGCATGTACATATATGCAATATTCATCACTTATCCTTTTCTATTCAATTTCATTTTCGATTCACTTTGGTTTAAAATCACCATTCATTCTAATGTTGCGTACATAAGCAAAAATCACATCATTGGCTAATTAATGAATATTTCAACTCATGCATATTTATTTGAACAAGTGGTTATTTTTAACACTTCATATTTCAATAAAAATGATATTTTTGGCGAACTAAAATATATTTCAACACATGACTATTTTATTTAGTTCCTTTACATGTTAAAAATAATATTCACTTCACAAATATTTATTTCAACACTGGTATATCTTTAGCAAATCACATATATGATGAAAATGGTATTTTCATCATCTAAAATATTTATTCATCACAGGAATGTTTTTAACACTTCATAGTTTCAATAAAAATGTAATTTTTATTGTTCAACCTTTTATTCAACACATGAATTTTTCCAACACACACACTTCTCAACACATGAGCATTTCCACACATGGATAGTTTATATAGTTTGTTCATATAAGAAAGATGAAATTTTTATTGTCGAAACTATTTATATATATAAGGCGAATATTTTACATACTTCATATATATTATAAAAATGTGATTTTAATGTTTAAACACTTTATCCATTCACACATGAATTTAATTTCCACACTTCACCTCTCAACACATGAGCATTTCCACACATGGATATAGTTTCAACACACGATTTTAATTTCAACACATGAAGGTAATTTCAACATATGAAAATAATTCTAACACATAAATATTATTCAAAATTTCGGCAGCATAACGGCAGGGTAGTTAAAACCGGCACCGTCCCTAGTACGGCTCCTCGCTCTACCTTAAAACCTCGCGGTTTTTGACAATGGGGATTCATGCATCTAGTTCGCATGCAGGCAGCATGTTTTATTTTATTTCCATAGTTATTTCAAATTTGTTTCAATCACTAATGGGTATTTTTCAACCACAACCAAACAATATCAACCACAAACAATTATTCAACCATTTGAATTTTTCACCCAATTTTTCACACCAATTCACAACAATAAATATCGTCCATGGTTTGTGGATGAGGGGAGTGTGTGTATATATATATATACATATATATATATATATATATTCTATATTTCACTTGCATTTCAACACACATATCATTTAGCCAATGCATGTATAATTCATATTTCGCTCATACAACTTATACTACGCATGTATATGTGGTATACAACACACATATAAATTGTATTTCGTTTATATAATTTATACTTGACATTTTCTATTCAATTTCATTTAATTTAGATTTCTCACCTTGGTTTTCGGAGTGCTAAAAAAAATCGTAGACGGCTCAGAAAAATCTGCGGTCTCTTCTAGAATGTAGAGAGCCTCCTTGCGGTCCCGATGTTTCCTGTTTCATCGAATTTCGTCAACACACCATAAAGATATGATTTTTCAAAGTTCAAAC
This sequence comes from Allium sativum, assembly GCA_030737875.1. Lineage (NCBI taxonomy): Eukaryota > Viridiplantae > Streptophyta > Magnoliopsida > Asparagales > Amaryllidaceae > Allium > Allium sativum. The sequence continues at coordinate 125,580,745 of CM060927.1, read as the reverse complement.
ATCAAAAAGGACTCACCGTTCACGATGGTTCAAAACTAGGGTTGCAGTTTTCGCGAAAACCGACGCACGATACTACAATCGGAAGGTACATAGTGGAAAAAGGAGGAAAGGGGAGTCGATCGGTGGTGGTTGGAGGCGGTTCGGTGGTCGGAGGAAGGCACAGCGACGGTGGGAAGTCGACGACTTTTTATCGATGGTTCTCGTCGATGCGGCGACGATAGGGGTGGTGGTTGGGTCGGATTTGAAGAGGAGGAGGAGGCGCGTCGATTCGAGGTGGTGGCGGCGTCGGTAGGTGGCTGTGGCGGCGGCGATTTTCCTGGGAAGGTTCGAATGGTTTTCGCCGTCGGTGAGAGAGAGAAGCAGGTTTTTAAAAAAAATAATGAATGGCTAATTTTGATTGGCCCATGGTTTTAATAACTTTTTAAATAGTGTTTCCTCAAACGAACTCCTTTTCAAACCCAACGATTGTCGCCCCTAGCTAAATACCCCCATCTCGGACACAATGGGATATGTTTCGTTGGCCAATTCGACTGTTAAAGTCAGTTATTTTTCAAATTAAAGTATAAAACATTTAATTTTAACTTTGAACGTACATTTCAATTTGCCGGGGCCACAAACTGATTCGAAAAATTCCAAAAAAATAAATCTAGCTATGTTTTGATGCTACGGTCCCAACAAAACTAGTTTCATCAAATTCTGAGATCATTTGAAAAATGGCCATTTTCTGGTCGATCCAATTTAACAGAAATTGACCAAACTCATTTTCTTCTGCCACGCTCACATACTGGCTTCAAAAATTATGAAATTAGAAACCTAGCAATAGTTTGACATCCCGGACCCAACAAAAGTGGTTTCGTCGAATTCCGAGGTCGTTTGCAAAATATCTATTTTCAAGGGCTATATATTCTATATAGCGACCTTTCTGAAAATTCATTCGGCCATAACTTTTGATTCCCGCTATGAAACTTCGATTTTTCAGATTCTTTAGAAAGGTATTCATAAACAGATTTAAATATTTTTGGTTTCACTAAAATCCGTTATATTTTCCACCCGGCACAGTCAGTCAAAGTTTGAATTCAAATTTTCAAACTGCAACACTATTTCTAATTCATTATTTTATTGAAATATTATATCTCAATTGTTCAAATTGCATTGAACTAACCAATTTAAAAATTTTAAATTGGCTCGTATTTTCCGGGTTGTTACAGTTTCGGTCACTGCGCGCCCATAGACCGCACCCGAACCTCGGTAACCAACGGCGTTTGCAAAAAACTCTAAGATCTCATTATGGAGTTCCAGGACCTGCGCTAGAAGATGATGTTTGCATACAAAGAGACAGTGGAAAGAAGATATTACAGTGATGTTTATATGAACAGGGCGGTGGTGTATAGGACAGGTACTATGCGGCGAGGCAGATAGAGAAGAATTTGCTTGAGTTGCACCAGGTGTTTCTCCACGAGGCAGTGATGGTTACATATTGTTGAAGGCAAATGAAGCGTGACGTTGAAACATTGATAATTTCTTTAGGAGTACTCAGAGCGCAAGTAGCAGAAAAAACATGGCAAGAGATCCCCCAATTGTAATTGTAATTGTAATTAACCCGTCTATGTACTTTATTATGATTTTACTTTATTATACTTTTAAGTGTTATTATTTTAGTTTTAAAATGGACGAAAAAATATCGGCTGAATCACTGATTACCGAAAATAATGTTGAATGTGGCGGTGCTAATGGTGGAACGTTAAACGAATGCCTTATTCCTTTAATTATGTGTATAATGGCGTTTACTAAAGACTCATAATGACATTACAAAAGTTGATCAAAGAATCAAAATTGTTGGTTCGAAATGCTATTGATGTAGTTTAGTTACATCATGGCAGCAAAAGTTTTTAGTTTGATACATAAGTAAGTTTACCATTTAATAAGAATATATATTGTATATTAACGGTAAAAATTAAATGGACTGTGTATCCAGATGTAACGGTTTGCTGATGTGTTTTGTATTTCTAAAAATTAATCATGACCCAGTTCATGTTTATGGTTTGTCCACCTTTTCCAGTTTGACAAAAAGTATACGGTATGTATTGGGTTGAAATCAACGGTAGCCCAAAGTTCAACATTCAAAATGCATTTGATGATGTCCACACGCTTACAATACCAGCTAACTCTCAAACTCAAATCTCATTAATGTTTTGATATTTGCTTTATTTGCATGTACTTCAAAAATTGAAAATTCCATGCATATCAAATCAGTTCGTAAAAATAAGAAAAATCTTACACACAAGTTTTATAGCACAAATTAAGTCTATACACACGTGCATCGCACGTGCCAAACATACTGGTAATTCTAGTTAATAATTAGTTCATTTCGATAAAATATATTTTTATCTTTTCAAATATGGAATTTTTTATCCTAATTATTTCCAAATCATTTATGATGATTTTACACAAATTATTGCTATTTTTAATAATTTTATCAAGGCCCATACAGTCGATTTCCATAAACGACCATCAAACTGCACTTACAACGACATTTTCCAAATTTGATTTGAACATAATTCTAAATCCAACCGTTAGATTTCTAATTTATTATATTCGTTAGAAAGCTCTTTTCGATACGAACCCAACGGTTCCGGTTGTAGGAGAATCCGACGGTCGGATCTCCTATAATGTCCATTCGAAGTCAATGGACGAAATTCGGGAACTGCCGCGGCGCGGCGCGTTCTATTCAGGCCATTATATTATATATATAATATATATAATATATATTTCATCGATTTCCATTTAAAACGTATTTTATAAATCGTTTATAAATTCGTTTTAAAACGATTTCAACTTCATTTCCAATTTTAAACCAAAATTGAATATTCCTTAATAAATTCATTTAAATTCATTTTAAAACGATTTCAATTTCATTTCAAATTAAATTTGAATATTCCTTATCATTATATTATTTAAATGATAATATTTTCAAAATGTTTAATTTTGAATTCACTTTGAGATATTCATTATAAAATGAATAAAATCGACAAAATTCCCGTTCGTGTTAAAATGGTGGTTAACTACTTAACACGGCTTCACATTTCAATATTCACAGAATATTATTTCAAAATATTCGTTAATTTAAAATATTCGTTCTTTCTAAATTGGAATCAGACACAGTCAATTACCATATAATGTTATTTATATGGATTTCATACACACATGTACACAACAATAACTATACACAGTCAACCATCACCTAGAGTGTATCACATGACTGCATAAGCATTAAATATAAATAATTAACGCTTACAATAGTCTGTCAACCAATCGATTGACATACAACTAAATATTGGGATTAGTGTATGTCCAATATCATCCCAATACCCGTGTGGGGTTTTCAAACAACAAACACTGATTATTATTTGTGCAATTGGGCGATGTGTAAAATTTATCGTCCAATCAATATCAGATAAATAAGTGTACATAAACAAACCGTCCGGTTTGTAAATGAATATTTATTTTATTCATATACACGTTAAAAATTATTTTTTTAATGATAAAATATTTTATTCAATACATGAATATTTTATTTTCCATTTCACATCACCAACAAATCAATCCAAACACACAACCAAACAAGTCGTCCATGGTCTGTGGACGACAGGGAGCAATTCATATATTCAGTTATAAAATAAATAAATGTACAAAGAATTCAGTGAGAGAGTTCTCACCTTTGGTTTCCACTCCATCCTTCTTTATTGGACAGTTTAGATTTGTTTCTCTTTCGTTCCATGGCAATCTGTTTTCATGCGGTATATGTTAAAAATCAAAATTTTAATAACACTTCATATATTTAAAAATCGCATTTTTATTTTGAAACCATATACATAAAAGTCGTATTTTTATGACACTGCACATATAGTAAAAATCACATCTTTATGTTAATATCGTTCATATAAAAATCGCTTCTTTTTTAATCCGTTCATATGACAAAAATCAAACCTTTATCGCTACTTCAAATGAATAAAAATCAAATCTTTATATTCGATACTCCAAAAAAACATATCTTTATACTAGCTACATATATAAAAATCAATTTTTAAAGATCACATTTTTATATCGTTATATGCAATAAAAAATCACATTTTTAATTGAAAACCATGTGTAAAAATCCTATTTTTAATTGCATAAATGAATAAAAATTTAAATTAAAACTCACCGGCCAATCTCGGTAGCGGAGGAGGCTCTGGGAAGCTCAAGGAGTGAATGTATACGCTGAAAATGGTAAAAATTGAATTTTTAACAGATGTGGGGCCTACAGTCGGGGTTGGTGGCTGTGGGGGTGGCACAGGTGGTGCTGGAACCAGGGGGAGGCGGCGGCAGCCCTGTTGGTGGCACCAGGTTGCAGTTGGCGGCTGCAGCCCTGTTAGTGGCACCAGGTTGCAGTTGGCGGCGGGTTTAGGGGTATTGGGGTGCGGGTTTCGATTTAGAGGGAGGGGCCGTGGAGGGAGGAGATCATCGGGGGGGAGGAGAGGTGATGGGAAGCGGCGCCGGTGACTAGGAAGATGGTTGGTGGCGGAGCGACGGTGGAAAGGGGCGCGACGGATTTCTAGGTGAAAAGGGGGGCAACGCATTTTGAATGGGTTTGGGATTGAAAAGGGGAAGGGGGCATATGTAATTATATTTTATTTTATTTATTTTCCAAAATAGTTGACTTTATATTCTACCACCAAACGAGACCCAATGACTATCGCCCCTAACCAATTACTCTCATTCCGAGCACAATGCGATATGTTTCGTAGGCCAACTCGACTGTTTCGATCAGTTTTCATCAAATTCAAAATATAAATCACTATATATTGCATTTGAACGTACATTCCAATTTATCGGGGCAACATACTAACTATAAAAATTCCCGAAAAATTATTTCTAGCTTCGTATTGACGATACGGTCCTAACAAAACTAACTTCGTCTAATTTGGAGAACATTTGAAAAATGGCCATTTTCTGGTCGATCCAATTCAACTGAAATTGACAAAACACGTTTTCTTTTGCCACGCTCACATATTTATTCCAAAAATTATGAAAATTGGAATCTAGCAATAATTTGACATTCCAGATCCAACAAAAGTGGTTTTGTCGAAAACGTAGGTCGTTTGCAAAATGGCTATTTTTAAAGGCTACATTTCCATAGTGACTATTCTGAATTTTCAACTGGACATAACTTTTTATTCCCGCTATGAAATTTGGATATTTCAGATTCGTTGGAAAGATATTTTCAAACAGATTCAAATATTTCTGGTTTCACTAAAATTCGGTTTATTTTGAATCATGTACATTCATTTGAAATTTGTAATCGAATTTTCAAACTACCGCGCCATTTCCAATTCCTTTTATAATTAAAATAAATATTTATATTCTAACTTCGATTTAAATCAATTTATACATTCTAATTCTATTCAAAATAAATTTCTAGTTGTTATTATTTAAAATAAATCATTTTAAATTATCAAAGTCCATTAAAATTGCCAAAATAAAAAATTTAAATTGGTTCGGATTTTCCGGGTTGTTACAATAAATAACGTTGATAGATGATGATGTTTATAATGAAATTTGGGACAACTTGAGATGCATAAATCCAGATTTGGCAGAGTTTGGAATTTGTTTGGAATTCAAAAAGAGGTTGGTTTTGAAAGATTAAATAGAATGAGAAATGAGAAATATCTCAAAACAACTTGAGATAGAAAACAGGTCCGAGAAAATTCATTGGAATTTAAAGAGCATGGAAATAAATAAAATCGTATTAATCAAAATTGATCCCGACCATAAGAAAGGAAATTTGATTTTTCGAGTTAATTGAATATGATAAACAAAAGGGATCGATGAATCATATATCGATGTTTAAATTAGTTGTGGGAGAATTTCACACGGATATAAAAAAATAAAAATTAGAAGTATGCGTTGGTATAAATATAACAATCTCTCCTTTTCGAGGAAGAAAAGTTTTAAAGGGGGAAAGAATGTAACGTCCCAGAGATTTCGACAACTGGAATGAAAAATTAATTGAAGATTTGATTTCAGATAATCAATTTTTATATTGATACTGGATTTAGAAATTTAAAATAAATAAAAAAATTGTTTGTGTATGAAATGAATTTAATACTTAGAATGGTTGGTGAGAAATCAAATATTTAGTGTTGTAATATTTGAATTGATTTTGGAATTTCAACTGGGGAAATATGAACAGCTGAATTTGTAGATAAACGTAGTTGACGTTAAATGAATTGGAGAATTTTAATTTGTTAAAATATAAAGAAAATTGGCTTAGATATGGGTGTATTTGTGTGTAAAGAAATTAAGTTTAACGTTCGAAATTTAAAATCGAATAAAGTTTTCGGTGGACAAACGAAATTAAATTGGTGAACCGATAGATAATTAAAAATTTAAGCAAACATTGTATACAAATAAAGTTCGGATTACAACCAAATTAATTTTATTTGAATCGGGATGCGTAGACGAAGAAGTACATAGATTTTTTATCGTGTTTGGAGATATGTATTAGCAGTACAAATGTAGAACAATACACGGTAATTCGGGGTAGATTTAATATTAAAATTAAATCAGATATTACCTTTCCTAGGAAAATTCACACCAACCTATAACTGAATTCACGTAGACCTTATAATCTAGTTATTTTACGTTCTTCTTATCTTGTCTTTTTCATTCTATAAAATCACTTCCTCGTTCATTTCCCTCAGCAACAAAAATTGGAAATTCTTTTCCCTAGATCTCTTTTGACCGAAATCCATGGCTTCACTGTCTCTTTCAGTAAAAATCTGAAGCCCTCTTCATTACTTAATGGCAAAAGCCCAATCGTTTTTCCCCAAACCCTAATTGAAACCGTTATCCCTAATTTAAAGCCAAATCGCAAGCCACCCGAACAACTTCAGCGTTCGTGCAAACTCCGCGACCTTGAGCGTCATTTGGTTCGCCGTTCAACTCCAGCCGTCAATCGAAGCCACCAGTATTGTGGTTCACTGATCGCAACCGCTTCCTATCTTTTGTTCTTCGCTGTTACCGGTGAGCATTCACGCACGATTTATCTTTGATCCAAGTTTATTAACTGCAATAATTCAACAAAATAGAATAGTTAATTTAGATTTGTGGATATGTTGATTCCTGATTTTTATTCGCCTTGTTTGGGTTGTTTTACATGACTCTTGCCGTGACCATTTAGGGTTATCCTTGGTTATGAAACTTATTTTTGTTGTTGTGCATGTCTTCACCGTTCACTGTCGGGATGAACAATTGCATTCATATGTAGATTTATATGATATTTTTGTGCCTCGTTACCCAAAATACCTGGCACATGTATAAATCCCTGTTCACCTTAAATATGAAAACTCGTAGGTATATATATATGTAACGGTACTTGTATCGTTGTGTATTAATACACAGGTTGCCAAATTCAATTGTAATATATTCTGTTAATACATAGTTGGGTACAGCTAGTCAAGTGCATTATTATTTTTCCTATTAGTAATATATTTTGTGGGTGATATATCCTGTTATAACAAACCGTGAGTAATCTGGAATACCCTATTAGTGATCATTGGAAGAAGAAAAAAATGATATGCAAACCCAATACTTAAACCTGCACAGAATTGTGTTGAAATGTTGGTTTAACCACTTGACTTATTATTATGCCTCCTCAATCCATATCTGCCATTCTATTTATTCATACTGTTACACCTCGTCAAAATATTGATTTTTGTTTGTCAAATATAAGACAATTGAAAGCCATGATTCTTTTGGGAATCTATATACTTTGTAGCTGGGAGTATGCAACTTTGAGAACACTGGCTTAATAGTATTATGTTAGAAACATCAATAGAAAACTGGCTTAACAATTGTTGTATGTGAACAAAAATTTAGTAGGCAAGGGATTAACTGAAGTTAATATTGGAAATAATAATTAAAATATGAATTTACTTTGTAACCTTTGACTCTGTGTAACTTTACTCTCATCAGCTAGTTACTTCTACATAGGAAGACTGTTATCACATTCACATGTGTTTCTTTGTAACAAGTCCATCAATATATTAGCCACTGACTTGCGTGCCATGCAGATTTACTTACCATTGAAATTACTTTACAATCTCTTATACTTACTGTCTTGGCCCTGAATCTTGTATGTTGACATGTACATAATCATGTTCGAGCCTTTTGTATGTATGCCTGTTGAGATGCACTATCCTTATCATCATGTATTGACTTGTAGCATGTTGTGCATAACCATTTGAATCTATACACCTTGCTACATGTTATTTTTCCCACTTTAGTAAGTGAGTCTTTACATGGTTACTCATATGTTTAGTGAACCTGTATATATATATATATATATATATATATATATATATATATATATATATATATATATATATATATATATATATATCTACCCATAGACGTTTATGTATGCCACTTTATTGGACCCATTTTGTTAACCAGAACTACTGCCAATATGTTTTATTTGTCAATCCTGTCCTTGAGCCATGCACTTGCTCAAGTTTTTGCTGTGCATAACCTTGTGTACTCATGAATTTGAAAGATGGCATTTTATTGCTCCCTTAGTTTTGATAGTCCTTGGAATTTCTTTGAAAATGTATGCTGCATGAATACCTACCTGAGATGAAATTTTCCACTTGTGCAGTCTTACTATATGCACATGACTGCCACTATGGCTGGACCATCATTCTGCATATGTGATTATCTCATGTTTGGTTTGGGAAGCTGAGGTCGTCCACACATGCGCACACATGTGGATAGGCAAGCTCTCATAACCCTCTTTGTACACATTGATTCACCTGAACGTGCTGCTTGTTCCCTTCTATTGAAATATTCGTGCACACCCTATGAACTTCAGTGCATTTGTTATTTTGATGGTTATGGAATGTTGAGGCAGTGCACACGTGTACACGTACACGTGTGTATATGCAGGCTTCCATGACCGGCTGTCCCTTAAAATATAGCCGATTTAAACGGGTACTACATTTATTACTACATGTCACCATTTTTATTTAATACTTATTTCGGAAGTTAGGATTAACTATTATATTTTAGTTTGTATTGGAGTTAATTTACTTGAACAATGATAAATCCTGACTCGAGCGTTTTATGTTTTTGCATGGAACGCTCGGGTCGGACCCTGAGCGGTACAGATTTAAAGATCACAGTTCAGGATTTGAAGATTGGCGAAGCTGAGATTCCAGGAGACGCGCACTTTGAAGATTTTTAAAATAGTAAATATTTATTTGTATTAAACTATATTCCGCTGTATATAGAAAAGTATTGTATTCAAAATTTCTGATTATAAATAAAAGTTTTATTCCACTGTTTAATACTGTGTTATTATTTATTTTGTATTTCAGTGTTGATTCTATTTTTAACTCGGTAAGCTAAATAACGAACCGTCGATTTGGACGTTTTAAATTGGTTTAATTGCCAATTTGAAGTGGTCAAAAAGGCGGGACGTTACACTAAATGTTTATATCTTAAGCACATAAAGGCAACATTTTTAACCTTTTTGACTAAGTGTTTTACTTTTCACACATTGTTACAACCCAAACCACTCAAATTAGACCATTCATCAACATATTCAACCCAAGCATACATATAAAAAATATACACTACATTAACACAAAAAGTGTGATTTTTCCTCACTGTATTTATTAACAAAGGTTAGTATTCTCACCGAGGGATCCACTCCTTCGTTTTTTAAGCGTAGGACTTTATCTATAGCAAATAAACATAAAGGCAGAACCTTTTGATTGCTAACTTAGTAAAAATTGGATTTTTATGATGTAGGACCCTAGATCTATGAAATAGAGAAATGAATAAGTGGCTTGGAGGTGGAAAAGTGGAGTTTGTTTGGAAAATAGGCTCGGCCTATGGGTTTTAGGCCTGGCCATGAAAGAAAGAGGGGATGAGGTGGTAAATATAGGCTAGTAGGGAGGAAAGGAGGAGATTTAAGGTGTTTTGGAGGTTTTTAAGTGGAGAGGAGAGGAAAACAAGCGTTAGTGTAATAAACCGAAAATCTGGGCCAATTTAAAATTTTTATTTTGGCAATTTTAGCGAATTTTGATTATTTAAAATGAATTATTTTAAATAATAATGACGAGAAATTTATTTTGAATAGAATTAGAATGTATATATTTATGTAACACCCCACGTCCATTAATGTCACTCACAAAGGGAATGCATTAACTTCTATGGAGGTTTTAGGTGAATATAGAACAGTAAAATTTCAACAAGACAGATATAAAATAGTACTTGGAAATTTAAAAACTTTATTTCAATTGCAGCAGAAGTCAAACCATGTTTGATTACATCATAACACCATAATCAAAGTCAAGTACAATATCTATCTTGATAAAACAAGTACATAATCCCATTACATAAATAGCCATTAAAAAGAAAGATAACAAGTTGGACTTTACTTCAGCAGTCCAAGCTTTCCAAGAGATAAGCAATCCAATCAGACTCCACTGGAACTTGGCCCAACCTGAGGACCTGAAGGGAGAAAAGGATGAAAAAGAGGGGGGGTCAGACATAAAGTCTGGCGAGTATGATAATTCTACAATACTATTATCAAAATAACTGGACTAAGGCATAAGCTGGAAAACAAGGAAATGTCTATGAAAGAGCAGATTAAGGACATAGACAATCGCTAAAGGAAACGTTATAGGCGCTCCTAAATACTAAGGATAAACACTATACTGCACCACACCAGTCACCCTAAAGATTGATCCCACTTAGCTTCACTTAGAAACATTCTTAATGGCTTTACGTACTCCTAGCTGACTACATAGGTGCCGCCTGCCCCTATCTCCACTAGGTGTACCCCACTTTCTATTTTTCGATCGGCTCCCTACTCGTAAATACCCGTGCTGGCCCCACAGTGGGGTGTATCATTCCCCTAAAGTGGCAACCCGATATAACGGAGATGCACGGCTTATACCTACACGATGCAACAACGTCTTACCTACCAGCCCGGGTCCACACACGCATATGAAACCCGTTGGACTTGCGTTGCCACCGCTCCCTGTTTTGGCCTCTTATAGTCAAACCCAGTATGCGTGTCCCGTCCTCGACTTGGGTCGAGCCCACAAAGATACGTTTTGGGATACTGGTTGAAATGGGCCCCCGTTATCTCCCATAAGCATTCCACCTAAGCTTGTCCCCTTAGTCAATCCCACTTAACCCACTATTCATGTTCGTTACATGTATGTTTGGTTAAGTCTAATCATATTTCAAATGCCTCTAAAGGCAACCACTAGATTCCTCATGCCACCCAAGGCACCTACTTAACCCCCATGTCCCACCTTACATGATTATCTGGTTAAGTATTTCTTAATTTATTAAGGCCATAACCTCATAAAGACCTCTCACATTAGACTGGCATTTATGGCAACTGGATTTGCCGGGCGGGTCCGGGCAGTCTTACACCATAAAAGAGTCTAACCTTGTGTCTTTACAACTGTTATGCTTTAGTTTGGGCCTAGGACCTCTCACATTGGGCCGACATTTGTGACTACTGGATTTGCCGGGCGGGTCCGGGCAGGTTTATGTCACAAACGGGTCCAACCTCGTGTCCTAAGCATTGATTATTATTAATAATCCACTTTCCCCAATTTTAATAATTCCCTATTTGAATTATTAATTAATTCCAAATTTAGCAATGTCCATAATTGACTCAATTATGGACATCCATTTAAGGCATGCAAAATCATATCAATTGCACCCCAATTTATTAATTTCCTAATATTACCCCTACCCCACGTTTGAACGTTTATTCGCAAAATGTATGCTAGACCCGATTAGTCTAACTCATAGCATAAAAGAAAATATTCACAACAACAACATATATATGTGACTAAATGAATACTAACAAGGGGTGAAGCTTGCATATATCAAAATTACAACTTGCATAAGGTTATACATGTCATGGGTCTAAGGGTGTCAACTTATTCATAATTCACATAATATGATTTTGATCAAGTTCCATAAACTTGTATTGGACATGTGTGAATCAACATCATTAACAATATGGTTTTATATGGGTACACCTAACTCAATAGGCAAATTCCCAAAAATCAAAATTCATTTAATCATAGATTCATGTATATGGGTACACCTAACTTAATAGGCAAATTCCCATATTCAAGATATATTTTAAAAAAAAATAAACTTTAAACATGATCCAATTCGCATAAATAATAACATCATGATTTTACAACTTGCATGATTCAACACAACTTAACATGACATCATTATCCTATAACATAAGTATTTCAACATATATGATAATATGAGATCTACAACATATGTAAGATTTATAACATAGCATATCATAATTTGCAACATAGCTTGATATGATTTACAACATAGCATAGCATGATTTACAACATGGCATAACATGGTTTATAACATAGCATAGCATGATTAATCACATATGACATAGCATAGGATTATTTACAACATAATCACTACAACATAACAATATATATATGATAACATAATAGCATAAGAGATCCACAACAAAATTTACAAATACATAACAATTCATATCACTTTCTTGTGATCCAATTCATAACTTAATCGAATTATTTTATAATAACATTGTGAGAATCAGCATACTCACAATTTTAAAGAAGAGAAATAGAGAGAGAGAGAGAGAGCTTTTGATTTGATTTGAGTAGATTTAGTTTGTAGATTAGGCCTTCTTCTTCTTTAGTTTGTGACGGCTATGCTGAACTCCATGGCAACAGCATGTCGGTAGCTCTCCAATTTTTCAAGTGATTTAGGGTTAGAGTCTACCCACTTATTTATAGATGTTAGGATTCATTTAGGCCATTAGATTTAACCTAGAAATAACCGCAGCCATTCAGACCAGATGGGGTTTATCTTATTGACTCAGCAATGAGTCAGAAGTGACTCAGCAAACACTCAGCAAATTAATAAACTTCTATTCATGTTTACATTAACTGCCCATATATATATAAATATATATATATACACACACACCTATTCATGAATTCAAATTAATCCATAATTAACTTATGACCATTTCTACACATTAATTTTCCAATTAATGTCTTAATTCCATTTTTCGCCTTTTAAGGCAATTCACATATCTCAAATTTGTTATATGCCTTTTTAAGGCTATTTCGTGCAAATTCTCAATATTAATTCTTTTAATTTGTGAATATTAGTATTAACTGATTTACGGGGTGTTACATTCTCCCCTCCTTAAAGGATTTCGACCCCGAAATCTTCAAATCAAGGAGAATGTTTAACCTAACGTCCAATCAACCATCTACTCAATCATCAAACACTGGCATCCACTGTCCTTATAGACTTCTAATGCTTTTATGTTTAAATGCATAGTGTGTGTATATGTCCGTATCTAATGCAAAATTAGGCGGTCCACTGATTCAGTTGACCTCCTTGATGCAATTCATGATAGTGCCATGCATCCATTATGTATGCAAAAGATCCTAATTGCTTACATACTACTTCTATATGCGTGCACATCCATTCAACCGAATGCAGCATCTATATGATGGTACAACCATTATACATCCATTATACTAAATACATTCATTTATGCAATATGCAATATGTAGTGACTGAGCCGATCTAGTGCCTAAAGTGTGTGTATGTATGCATCCACGAGCAACCACTAGCAACCACTTGCATCCATTTTGCATCCATCATACATAACATGTCTCAAACACATGTTTCAACCATAGGATTATCCTAACTAAAGGTCAAAGATACTAATGAGAGGACATACTGAAGATAAGATAAGATAAGCTAAGCGATAAAGGAGAAATTAAAAGACATACCCTCAAAAAGAAAAGGGTATAGCGAACGCATCTTCCCTTCTGTCTCCCAAATAGCGTTGCTCTCATCATCTCCCCATTGCACTTTAACTAGTCTGACCTCTCGATTTCTCAACTTTTTGATCTCCGACCCAAGAATGCATGTAGGAGCTCGTCTAATTGTTGCATCACGCTCTATTTCCACTTCTTTAAGCAAGCTCGGCTCTACCACCTCCGCGGTCTTGTGCAAACACTTCCTCAAATGTGATACATGGAATACGTCGTGTACTCCACTAAGTTTCTCAGGCAACTCCACCCTATACGCCATCTTCCCAATCCTGTCTTTTATAGGAAACGGCCCTACAAACCTTGGCGCTAATTTCCCAATGGACCCAAAGCGAACAACATTCCGTAACGGAGACACTTTGATAAAAATCATGTCCCCAATGTCAAACTCAAGATCTGTCCTCCTCTTATCAGCATACGATTTCTGCCTATCTTGTGCTGCTTTCATCCTCCTTCGAATCAAATCAATCTTCTCCGAGGTTTCCCTAACCATATCGGGCCCAAGTAGGATTTTATCGGTAGATTCCCACCAACATGTAGGTGAACGGCAAGGCCTTCCATAAAGAGCTTCGAAAGGTGCCATGCCAATACTAGACTGAAAGCTATTATTATATGCGAATTCTACCAACGGAAGGTGCTCTTCCCATGTACCCCCAAAGTCTAGGATACAAAGCCTTAAAAGATCCTCTAGAATACGATTCACCCTCTCGGTCTGGCCATCCGTCTGAGGATGATATGCGGTGCTCAAACATAGCTGAGTCCCTACCGCCTCTTGTAAACTCTTCCAAAATTCGCTAGTGAAGATGGGATCACGGTCGCTTACTATACTACAAGGAATACCGTGCAAACGAACTATCTCTTTAATGTATACAGAAACCAACCACGGAGCAGTCCTCTTACTTTTCACGGGAATAAAATGGGCGCTCTTAGTAAGTCTATCTACTATAACCCAAATCCCCGTATTACCCTTCCTTGATCTTGGTAATCCATCCACAAAATCCATTGAGACGCTTTCCCATTTCCATAGTGGAACTTCCAATGGGTGAAGCAACCCACCGGGTTTCTTTTGTTCCGCTTTTACTCGTTGGCACACCAAGCATCTAGCGACGTACTCGGCCACATCCTTTTTCATACCGGCCCCAAAAAAAACTCGCTTCATATCTTTGTACATCTTGTCTCCGTCGGGATGAATGGTCATCTTTGAGCGATGAGCATCATCAAGAATGGCCTTCCTTAAGTCTTCGTCTTGTGGTACACAAAGTCTATTATCCCTTCGTAACCAACCCTTATCGTCAAGGGTATACCTACGAAGATGGCTAGACGACTCCCCTCCTTTGAGCTTTTCTACTATCTCAACCAACTGGGGGTCGTCTTGCTGTGCCTCACCAACTCGTCCTAGAAGTGTAGGTCTAACCTCCAAGGATGCTAACAAACCAGGTACTAGGTCAACGGAGGGTCTAAAGTCAAACATGGAGATGAATTCTAAGCTTCGTCGTTCAACAAACAACGGACTCAAGGACAACCTTTTCCTACTTAAGGCGTCTGCTACCACGTTACCCTTGCCCGGGGTATATGCTATTTCAAAATCGTAGGAGGCTAAGAATTCCATCCACCGTTGCTGCCTTAAATTCAAATCCTTCTGAGAGAATAAGTATTTTAATGATTTGTGGTCAGTGAACAGTTCGAATTTCTCACCAAGAAGATAGTGACGCTAAGACTTAAGCGCGAAAACAATTGCGGCTAACTCAAGGTCATGCGTAGGGTAATTCTTTTCATGAACCCTCAACTGCCTTCCACCATAGGCTATTACTCTTCCCTCTTGCATGAGGACCGCGCCAAGTCCCGTCCCACAAGCATCGGTATAGATGGTAAATGGTTTATTCCCGTCTGGCAGCACTAAGACTGGGGCTGAAGTTAAGGCTCTCTTTAAACGTTGGAACGCATCATCACAATCTTCGTCCCACGTAAAAACCAGGTTCTTCTTCGTTAACCGTGTTAATGGAGCTGATATTTTTGCGAAGTCTTTGATAAACTTCCTATAATAGCCAGCCAACCCCAAGAAACTTCTTACTTCGGTTACATTTTTAGGGACCTTCCAATCTTGGATGGCCACCACCTTTGCGGGATCCACTGCTATCCCTTCCTTGGAAACCACATGCCCTAAGAACCGTACTTCTTTCCTCCAGAAGTGACACTTAGAAAATTTTTCCTTAAGGTTATGCGCTCGAAGGGTTTCCAACACTTCCCTAAGATGTAGGGCATGCTCTTCTTCATTCTTAGAAAAGACTAAGATGTCATCCACAAAGACTACCACGAATTTGTTAAGGTACTCCCTAAACACCCTACTCATCAAATCAACAAAATATGCGGGGGTGTTTGTCAAACCAAAGGGCATCACTAGCCATTCATAGAATCCGTCAGGAGTCCTAAAAGCAGTCTTATCTAGACTATCCTCAGCCACTCTCAGTTGATGAAAGCCAGTGGCGAAGTCCAACTGCGAAAACACTGAGGCGCCAACTAACTGATCAAAGAGATCGTCAATCCTCGGCAGTGGGTGTCAGTTCTTTTTAGTAAGCTTGTTTAGTTCTCTATAGTCCACACAAAGTCTAAGGGACCCATCCGCCTTTGTAGCAAATACTACTGGAGCACCCCACTCCGATATACTACGTCTTATGAACCCCTTCTCAAGCAACTCCTTCACTTGCTTATTGAGTTCCCTCCTTTCACGAGGAGCCATGTGGCGCACTGGCAAAGATACGGGTTTAGCATTATCCACAAGATAAATTCGAAAGTCTATCCCCCGCTTTGGAGGTAAGCCCTTCACCTCCTCAAACACATCTGGATATTCCCGGACCACCTCTACCGATCGCAGATTCTCTACAGACGCGTCAAGCGATTCAAGATAACTTAGCATAACGGAATTTATGGGATTACAGAAGATGTCGAGAGCATTACCAAGGCGAGTCACAAGCCTAACTACTCTCCTTTCACAATCAAGAATGGCCCCATTTCTAGATAACCAATCCATTCCTAAAATTAGCCCATAGCCCGTGAAGCCCAATACACAAGCATCACATCTAAATTCAACGCTAAGTATAGAGATTTTCAAATCCAAACATATCATGGTCAAATGAGCCGAACCCCCAATTGGATTTGAAACAACCAAGGGATCCTCTACTAAACTGGTGTTCAAGTGCAGTAATTCAACTAATGATGTAGAGATAAACGAATGAGATGCGCCAGAATCGAATAAGGTACAGACAGGATGATCAAACAGAAAAACTAAGCTTTCAACAGAAATTGTTCTACCTCTTTCTTGCAGCGGTGGGGCCGCAATAGCCTGAACTTGCCCCCATGCCTGCCCTGGTGCCATAAGAGCCTGCACCTGTCCTCCCGAGGTAGACCCTGCCCTCTGCCCCTTCTTTGGGCAGTCCTTCACCAAATGTCCCGCATCTCCACAATGAAAACAACCAGTCTTCTTTTTCTTTCTACAATCTTTGCTGAGATGGCCAGGCGTCCCACAATTTAAGCATCTCTTCTTCCCTTTGCCATTATTGTTTTTACCACCCTTCTTATTTTGTTGTTGGGGTTTCTTCTGATCCCCCTTCTTTTCAACTGCCTTATCCTCATGCATAAGTGCCATTTCTACTAGCCTTTCAAAGGTGGCTCCCATAGGGATGTGGGTCATAGCCAACCCTTGCAACGGTTCATTTAAGCCTCTAACGAACCTCAAAGCTTTCTTCTCTGGCGTGTTCACCAACTCCAAGCCAATCCTTGCTAACTGATTAAATTTATTGACATACTCCTTCACTGATAAGCTCCCTTGCTTTAATGTCAGGAATTTTTCCATATTTAAATTCTCCTCTGCCCTTGAAAGAAACTTTGCCTCAAACCTTCGTCTGAAATCCGCCCATGAATCAACTGGACGTTCCCCGTTAGTGACCTCCCACCAAAACGAGGCCTTTCCCTTCATTAACCAAGCAATTAAACGGACTTTCCTCCCATCTTCCACTTCAAAGATATCCAACAATTCCTCAGTCTCTGGCCTCCACAAATGTCTCAGTCCCTTGAAAAGTTTTTCCGCCCATAGCTTTAAACTCCTTGCACGTCTTTGCAAAAGTATCAACACGAGGAGGAGGAGGAGGAATGGGTGCAACTGGGGGTGGAGGAACATCTGCTGGGCCTGCAGTGGTGGCCCTAGCCTCCAAATATCTCCTAAACCACCCTGGAATCGTCACACCTTCTGGGAGACTAAGATCTTCAACCATGCTGAAACGAAAAAGGAAAGATTCAAAATGGAGAATTCGAAAGATAAAGATAAGGATATGGCTATTTGGGATTATGTTTTTCATAAAAACTCTCTTTAAATAACATGTTTTTGAAAGCGTTTCTTCCAAAAATAATTTAGAAAAATATTTTTCTAAAAATTTTATCTGTTCTGGTAACCTTATGCTCTGATACCACGTGTAACACCCCACGTCCATTAATGTCACTCACAAAGGGAATGCATTAACTTCTATGGAGGTTTTAGGTGAATATAGAACAGTAAAATTTCAACAAGACAGATATAAAATAGTACTTGGAAATTTAAAAACTTTATTTCAATTGCAGCAGAAGTCAAAACATGTTTGATTACATCATAACACCATAATCAAAGTCAAGTACAATATCTATCTTGATAAAACAAGTACATAATCCCATTACATAAATAGCCATTAAAAAGAAAGATAACAAGCTGGACTTTACTTCAGCAGTCCAAGCTTTCCAAGAGATAAGCAATCCAATCAGACTCCACTGGAACTTGGCCCAACCTGAGCACCTGAAGGGAGAAAAGGATGAAAAAGAGGGGGGGTCAGACATAAAGTCTGGCGAGTATGATAATTCTACAATACTATTATCAAAATAACTGGACTAAGGCATAAGCTGGAAAATAAGGAAATGTCTATGAAAGAGCAGATTAAGGACATAGACAATTGCTAAAGGAAACGTTATAGGTGCTCCTAAATACTAAGGATAAACACTATACTGCACCACACCAGTCACCCTAAAGATTGATCCCACTTAGCTTCACTTAGAATCATTCTTAATGGCTTTACGTACTCCTAGCTGACTACATAGGTGCCGCCTGCCCCTATCTCCACTAGGTGTACCCCACTTTCTATTTTTCGATCGGCTCCCTACTCGTAGATACCCGTGCTGGCCCCACAGTGGGGTGTATCATTCCCCTAAAGTGGCAACCCGATATAACGGAGATGCACGGCTTATACCTACACGATGCAACAACGTCTTACCTACCAGCACGGGTCCACACACGCATATGAAACCCGTTGGACTTGCGTTGCCACCGCTCCCTGTTTTGGCCTCTTATAGTCAAACCCAGTATGCGTGTCCCGTCCTCGACTTGGGTCGAGCCCACAAAGATACGTTTTGGGATACTGGTTGAAATGGGCCCCCGTTATCTCCCACAAGCATTCCACCTAAGCTTGTCCCCTTAGTCAATCCCACTTAACCCATTATTCATGTTCGTTACATGTATGTTTGGTTAAGTCTAATCGTATTTCAAATGCCTCTAAAGGCAACCATTAGATTCCTCATGCCACCCAAGGCACCTACTTAACCCCCATGTCCCACCTTACATGATTATCTGGTTAAGTATTTCTTAATTTATTAAGGCCATAACCACATAAAGACCTCTCACATTAGACTGGCATTTATGGCAGCTGGATTTGCCGGGCGGGTCTGGGCAGTCTTACACCATAAAAGAGTCTAACCTTGTGTCTTTACAACTGTTATGCTTTAGTTTGGGCCTAGGACCTCTCACATTGGGCCGACATTTGTGACTACTGGATTTGCCGGGCGGGTCTGGGCAGGTTTATGTCACAAACGGGTCCAACCTCGTGTCCTAAGCATTGATTATTATTAATAATCCACTTTCCCCAATTTTAATAATTCCCTATTTGAATTATTAATTAATTCCAAATTTAGCAATGTCCATAATTGACTCAATTATGGACATCCATTTAAGGCATGCAAAATCATATCAATTGCACCCCAATTTATTAATTTCCTAATATTACCCCTACCCCACGTTTGAACGTTTATTCGCAAAATGTATGCTAGACCCGATTAGTCTAACTCATAGCATAAAAGAAAATATTCACAACAACAACATATATATGTGACTAAATGAATACTAACAAGGGGTGAAGCTTGCATATATCAAAATTACAACTTGCATAAGGTTATACATGTCATGGGTCTAAGGGTGTCAACTTATTCATAATTCACATAATATGATTTTGATCAAGTTCCATAAACTTGTATTGGACATGTGTGAATCAACATCATTAACAATATGGTTTTATATGGGTACACCTAACTCAATAGGCAAATTCCCAAAAATCAAAATTCATTTAATCATAGATTCATGTATATGGGTACACCTAACTTAATAGGAAAATTCCCATATTCAAGATCTATTTTAAAAAAAACATAAACTTTAAACATGATCCAATTCACATAAATAATAACATCATGATTTTACAACTTGCATGATTCAACACAACTTAACATGACATCATTATCCTATAACATAAGTATTTCAACATATATGATAATATGAGATCTACAACATATGTAAGATTTACAACATAGCATATCATAATTTGCAACATAGCTTGATATGATTTACAACATAGCATAGCATGATTTACAACATGGCATAACATGGTTTATAACATAGCATAGCATGATTAATCACATATGACATAGCATAGGATTATTTACAACATAATCACTACAACATAACAATATATATATGATAACATAATAACATAAGAGATCCACAACAAAATTTACAAATACATAACAATTCATATCACTTTCTTGTGATCCAATTCATAACTTAATCGAATTATTTTATAATAACATTGTGAGAATCTGCATACTCACAATTTTAAAGAAGAGAAATAGAGAGAGAGAGCTTTTGATTTGATTTGAGTAGATTTAGTTTGTAGATTAGGCCTTCTTCTTCTTTAGTTTGTGACGGCTATGCTGAACTCCATGGCAACGGCATGTCGGTAGCTCTCCAATTTTTCAAGTGATTTAGGGTTAGAGTCTACCCACTTATTTATAGATGTTAGGATTCATTTAGGCCATTAGATTTAACCTAGAAATAACCGCAGCCATTCAGACCAGATGGGGTTTATCTTATTGACTCAGCAATGAGTCAGAAGTGACTCAGCAAACACTCAGCAAATTAATAAACTTCTATTCATGTTTACATTAACTGCCCATATATATATATATATATATATATATATATATACACACGCACCTATTCATGAATTCAAATTAATCCATAATTAACTTATGACCATTTCTACACATTAATTTTCCAATTAATGTCTTAATTCCATTTTTCGCCTTTTAAGGCAATTCACATATCTCAAATTTGTTATATGCCTTTTTAAGGCTATTTCGTGCAAATTCTCAATATTAATTCTTTTAATTTGTGAATATTAGTATTAACTGATTTACGGGGTGTTACAATTTATATACGTCGTTGTTAGAATATAAATATTTATTTTAAATTATAAAAGGAATTGAAAATGGCGCGGTAGTTCGATAATTCGATTTCAAATTTCAATTGAACATACCGGGTGCAAAATAAACCGGATTTTAGTGAAACCAAAAATATTTGAATCTAATTGAGAATATCTTTCCAACGAATCCGAAAAATTGAAATTTCATAGCGGGGATCAAAAGACATGTCCAGTTGAAATTTCAGAATAGTCGCTATGGAAATCTGGCCCTTAAAAATGGAAATTTTGCAAACGACCTCGGTTTTCGACGAAACCACTTTTGTTGGATAAGCGATGTCAAGTTATTGCTAGATTCCAAATTTCATAATTTTTCGATTCAATATGTGAGTGTGGCAAAGGAAAACGTGTTTTGACAATTTCAGTTAATTCAGATCGACCTTTCAAACGGTCTCAGAAGTCGATGAAATTAGTTTTGTTAGGACCGTATTGTTATTACGAAGCTAGAAAATATTTTTCGGGAATTTTTAGAGTGATTATGTGACCCCAGTAAATTGAAATGTGCGATCAAATTCAATATATAGAGTTATATTTTGATTTCGACGAAAACTGATCGAAACGATCGAATCAGCTTACGATACTTATCCCATTGTGTTCGGAATGGGGGTAATTAGCTATGGACGACAGGCGGTGGGTCCCATTTAGAGGTCGAAATTAAAAGTTACTTTTTGTAAATAAAATAATTAAATATATATTATAATATATATATACACTCCTCTCACATACCCCTCTCTCCTCACTCAGAACCAAATCAAATTAAAAAAAGAGAGAACCCGACATCGACGTTCGAGCCCCTCCCTCTGCCGACGCCTCGTCACCCCCCAGTCGTCGAAGTCCGCCCCCCCCCCCCCCCCCACCACGTTCCTCCTCCCTCCTACCCTCTCTCTCCTTCCTCTCCCCTTCTGATTCGACTGAGACAACCCCAAACCCGCTAGCAAACCCTAGCCGCCAGCCCTAGGTCCCACCGTCGATCCTCAGCCCACCTCCTCCCTGACCTGCGCACCAATAGCAATCCCCCCTCCTCCATTCAAGATTCCAGCGCTGTAAGTGTTTAGTTTATATAATCAGTTCTTTTTATTTATGAAAAGCATATATTTTTATTTCTGAAAAATATGATTTTTATATAGTATAGATAATAAAAATATAATTTTTATATATTAAAGATAATAAAAATATATTTTTTATATAGTAGAAATAAAAAAGATGCAATTTTTATATAGTATAGATAATAAAAATATAATTTTTATATAGTAGAAATAATAAATACGCAATTTTTATATAGTAGAAATAATAAAGATATGATTTTGATATGGTAGAAATTATAAAATATAATTTTTATATAGAAAGAAGCGTTGTAAATGCATATGAAGTAGATAATAAAAATATAATTTTTTATATAGTAGCTATGTAAAAATAGAATTTTTATCGATATAGTAGCTATGTAAAAATAGAATTTTTATTGATATAGTAGCTATGTAAAAATAGAATTTTTATCGATATAGTAGCTATGTAAAAATAGAATTTTTGTCGATATAGTAGCTATGTAAAAATAGAATTTTTGTCGATATAGTAGTTATGTAAAAATAGATTTTTTATCGATATAGTAGCTATGTAAAAATAGAATTTTTATCGATATAGTAGCTATATAAAAATAGAATTTTTATCTATATAGTAGCGGTGTAAAAATGTGATTTTCATATAACATAGCAACAATACAAAAATCTGATTTTTATATATGTAGTGGCTACGAACAACGAAAGTGACAAAAGGCGGGAACAACAAAGATCTTCTACATTTGAAGAGTCGTGGCGTTCGGTTTAGCTAGTCGGTGAGAAATTCTCACTTTTAATTTAATTTTCTAGTTAAAATATATACTAGGATGCAAACAGTGTTTAGTAGCACCCGACACCCATCGTCCACAGACCATGGACGGCTTGTATGCTTGTTTGTTTGATTTTGATGTGTTGTTGATTGTGTAATGTGATGTGAAATAAAATATTTATATAGTTAAAAATATTTTATAGTTAAAAATAGAATTTTTAACGTGTCATTATAAACAAATCGAACGATTTGTTTATATACACACATTTGACTGATATTGATTGGGATGATAAATTTTACACATTGCCCAGCTGCACAAATAAAATCTGTGTTTGATTGTTTGAAACCCCACACGGGTATTGGGATGATATATGACATACACTAATCCCAATAATTAGTTGTATGTCGATCGATTGATTGACAGACTGTTATAAGCATTAAATATTTATATTTGATGCTTATACAGTGTAGAATTTACTTTGGATGATGGTTGATTATTTATCATTGTTGATATATACATGCGTTGTATGGAAATCCATAGAAATAAAATCTATGGTAATTGATTGGGCCTCATTCCAGTTTTGAAATAGAAATATTTGAAAAAGAAATATTTGAAATAGAATATTTGAAAATAGAAATATATGAAGCTGTGTTGATTAGAGTGACGCCATTTTGACGTGAACGATATTTATATCGATTTTATTCAAATTGAAATGAATATTAAAGTGAATTGAAATTCGAATTAAATTGAACTGATTTGAAATTCGAATTAAAGTGAATTGATTTGAAATTCGAAATAAACTGAAATGATTTGAAATTCGAATAGAATGGAAATTCGAATTAAATTGAAATAGAAGTGAAATCGTTTTGAAATGAATTCGAATTGAAATTGAATTAAAAATCGAATTGAATCGAAATCGATTTGAAATGAATTTAAAACGAATTTGTAAGGGAAAATTCAATTTTGATTTGAATTTAAAAAGGAAGTTGAAATCGTTTTGAAAACGAATTTAAAATGATTTATAAAATACGTTTTAAAAAAGAAATCGACGAAGTATATATTATATATATATATAATATAATGGCCTGAATAGAACGCGCCGCGCCGCGGCAGTTCGTGAATTTCGACCATTGACTTCGAACGAACATTACGGGAGATCCGACCGTCGGATTCTCCTAAAACCGGAACCATTGGGTTCGTATCGAAAAGAGATTTCTAACGAACATTAGAAATTTGAAATCTAACGGTTGGATTTGGAATTATGCCAAAATAAAATTTGGAAAAGGTTGATGTAAGTGTAGTTCGTTGGCCGTTGATGGAAATCGATTGTACGGGCCTTGATAAAATTATTAAAAATAGTGATAATTTGTGTAAAATCATAAGAAATGATTTGGGAAGAATTGGGATGAAAAAATCCATATTTTAAAAGATAAAAATAGATTTTTATCGAAATGAACTATTTTTGAACTAGAATAATAATTTATTTATTTTTAAAATAAATAAATTGGATTTGAAATGGTTTTGAAAATAACCAGAATTTCTAACAATTGCATTGGAATGGATTTGAATCGAAATTGTCTTCGGAATATTTCGATGTTGGATTTCGTGATTATACAGATAGCGTTATGGAAATTTGAAAGATATATAGATATCATTATTTCAAGTACGATATTTGTTGGTCGTAGAATTTGATATTGAATATCAGCTGATATATTTTCTATTCAGAGCCTTGTATTTAATATCAAATGTGATTTGGGTTTGTTGTGAATGGTGTCTTCATTAACACTGTTCTTAAACCCAGTTGAGAAAAAGATTAAATCTTTTTATTTAGATTTAATGAATTGTGCCAATTAAATAATATTTAATTGGAATTGAATTGGGAATGATTTTTAGGTTTATCATGAACGGTGTTTTAAATAACACTGGTTCTTTAACCCGATAATTAATGGAATGTGATTTTGGGTTTATCGTGAACCGTGTTTTAAATGACATTGGTTCTTTAACCCAGTTAAAGACAGGATATTGATTTCTGTAAAGATTAAAACTAAGTGGGGTTTTAATGAATCTTTAATTAGATTGAAATGGTCGAGAATGGAGTATCACCAGTTTTACTCCAGGCGATAGTTAAATCTTTAATTAGATTTGAACGTGAAATGGTAATTGAATTTACCGATAACACCGTGGTGTTAGAGATGAAGTATTACCAGTTTTACTTCATGGGATGAATAGGTGGGGATTGGGAAATAAAATAAATGATTATTCCGGTGTGGTTCGCTAATCCCAACTAGTTTGAATTGATATTCAAAGGAGATTAAAGAGTATATTTAAAGAATTTATCTTTGATAAAATTAATGGGAACCTTTCCCAAAGTATAAGAATATTTGAATAAAAGAATATTATGAAATGGAATGAGGCGTATGTTGTGTTTTTGTAACACTTGTTATTATATACGCGAGTTATTTAGAAAGACCGGGTTTATCCCATTCTGAATAACTAATTTGATGTGGTGTCGAAGATGAAGACGGTGGTTGAAGACCGGAGGTCTTCACGTCGTTTGGATAATTATTGATGAAATTGATTGGGCCGTACACCCAAGAGGAGAGAATTAGCTGGTGATCGTCCAGACGTACTTGGAGATCGATGGATATGCGGGGTACTTGGTGCCTCCGGTTTCGTTCAGACCCAGAACGAACTTGTAAATGGACTGTGTGTCTGACATTGGATTTCAGTCTGTGTGATTGATTTCTATTAAATATATATATGTTTGGCGGCGGAGAATTTATTCTCTTACTTAACGCTCTTCTCTGAGACGTACGAGCTCAGGGGTTATGTATTGATGGATATCAATCGCATGGAGTGAATTGCCTGTGTGGCATGCCTAAGTGGCAAATGATCAAGGCTTTTGTTGAAAAGCAAAGTCTTGTGGTTGATGATCAAAGCACGGCCTGTGTGGCATAGCTTTGTGTAACGTGAATTCGCGAGCCTCACACCCCGGTTGTGAACCAGAAATGGGAGAGGACCTCAGGGAGGGCATGCGTTTCCTTCTAGCTAGAAGTGGCGTCAGTGGTTTTACAGGCCCTTACGAGTTTGAATTATGTGGTTGTTGCTGTTGCGAGGCGCCTCGGTTAGATCGGACGATCCGGGTCCGATGGAGTCATTCGTTGGCTCACTTACGCCCCATAGGGCGGGGAAACGTAGTGTTCAGGCATTTTAATCCACATCGGTGGACCGGCCCGGATGATATAAAGGTCGATGCGTTCTGTTCCTAAGATTCGGGCTAGACAGTCTCGAATCGGTAGAGGACTATCTTTTGCCTCAGTTCACAGATGGAAATCCAACTTCCAAATACGTGAAATTTGCGGTTTTGATTTGTAGAGCCTAGTATTGGCGACATAGTAGCATGGGATGCTATGCCGTCTATGATTGATACTTATGATTTGAAATTGTTTTGACACTATACACTGATTGTAATAATAAAACATGAAATTTCACGTACCAAGCATTCTTGGCTATTATAAGGTAAAAACCCTATCCTCCGGCTTGCGTTGCATTGTGTGATGGGACCTGGGTCTTATAATAGCTTCATTGTTCTTTATTTAGCATTGCGCTGTTGTTTTATGCACTGGTATTCTTGGGAGGAAACCCGTTCCGTGTTATACGGCGTGGTCCCTTGATTTACCAAACTTTAAAATAAAAATTAATAACTGTTTTAGTTCTCACACCAGTCACATGACTAACCTGGAGTTTATTGTTTTAACCTAAACTCTGGGTGCCCTTATTTTGACACGGGCAGCTAGTAGTTTTGGTTTTGCAGATTTATATTCACAGGATCCTGATTTACAGCTGGAACGATACTCGGAAAGCTCTGTATCCGCGTATTACTTCTAGTTGTGTATTGTATTATTTTCCGCTGCTATGTAATGTAATTTAAATCTCTTATATTTCTGTTGTATAATAATTGTTTATACTCTGTATATTCTTGTATTCTGATGAAGTTGTTGTAATAAACAATGAAATGTTCTTTCGTCTGCATTCTATTTTGTCGTGTTCTCAAAGCAATCAGGCGTTTCGAACGGTCCTGATTGGTTTAGCGACTGATTCGGATCGAAAGAAATTCCTTTTCGTTACAGTTTGGTATCAGATCTTTGGTTTACAAAGCTCAGAGAACAAGGCACAATAGAACCATACGAAAGAATTCATCAGAGATTGGATTAGTGATATCCAGCGAGAATGACTCGTTAGAGATAGGATCAGTAGTATCCTAGAACGAGTGTGAAGAGTAGTGTTTTGAAAAATAAAAGTGAAAACAAATTTTGTTTTGAAAATTAAATTCAATTATTCGTATTTGAATATTTATTTATATTGGTTTGGACAGTCCAGTATATATAGATTTTGCATATACGTCTGATCCGCGTGTGTTCGAAGTTTTAATATACTGGATAGATATAGAATCACACTCTAGTCACCCGGGGATGATACTGATAATTGTGATCACATTACCAGTATTTATGTTCGAGTGACGAAAGTGGGCTTTCTATATATTTCCTATTGACTGGTGTGAGAACCAAAATTAGATAGGGCCTATTGTTGTGATTTGGCATCAAAAATCTGATTTTTGACTATATATCAAAGTTATGGATTTGAAAAGCTAATCAACTAATTGATTGCTGATTGTGTTGTTTGTTTATTTGTTTGAAATTTTGAACCATTTAGCCTAATTGAACCAAATAGTGAGTGTATTGAAAATTAGTCGCATTTGCTTGCATATACATGTACTTACATTTAACAGGTCATAGCAAAGAGGCTAGAGCAGAAGAATAAAATTGTTTGCCCGACAAATAGGTACATGTTTAACATAATTTACTGTTTTGTTTGGGTGATGATGATTTTGAGAGCCGATTGGCTAGCCGCTTGGCTTTTTCCTTTTTTTTTGGATTGAAGAAGGCCATGGGAGGCTATATGAAATATCCCGAAGTCCCCGGTGCAGGGGAGGTTATGGCGAAATTTTTCGAAAATTTAGGGTGTTAACCAAATTTTTGAAAAATTTGAAAAGTTTTTAGAAACTGAAAAGTTGAATAACTTAAGCCGTAGCGAAAATACTGGAAGTTGATTTGTGAAACAACTTTCGGCTTCGTTTCTTTTCGGGGACGAAAAGTTTTAAGTGGGGGAGATTGTAATAACTCGGAAATCTGGGCCAATTTAAAATTTTTATTTTAGCAATTTTAGCGAATTTTGATTATTTAAAATGAATTATTTTAAATAATAACGACGAGAAATTTATTTTGAATAGAATTAGAACGTATATATTCATATACGTCGTCGTTAGAATATAAATATTTTTTTTAAATTATAAAAGGAATTGAAAATGGCGCGGTAGTTCGATAATTCGATTTCAAATTTCAATTGAACATACCGGGTGCAAAATAAACCGGATTTTAGTGAAACCAAAAATATTTGAATCTAATTGAGAATATCTTTCCAACGAATCCAAAAAATTGAAATTTCATAGTGGGGATCAAAAGATAGGTCCAGTTGAAATTTCAGAATAGTCGCTATGGAATTCTGGCCCTTAAAAATGGAAATTTTGCAAACGACCTCGGTTTTCGATGAAACCACTTTTGTTGGATCCGCGATGTCAAGTTATTTCTAGATTCCAAATTTCATAATTTTTCGATTCAATATGTGAGCGTGTCAAAGGAAAACGTGTTTTGACAGTTTTAGTTAATTCCGATCGACCTGAAAATGGCCATTTTTCAGACGGTCTCAGAATTCGATGAAATAAGTTTTGTTAGGACCGTATCGTTAGTACGAAGCTAGAAAATATTTTTTGGGAATTTTTAGAGTGATTATGTGACCCCAGTAAATTGAAATGTGCGTTCAAATTCAATATATAGAGTTATATTTTGATTTCGACGAAAACTGTTCGAAACGATCGAATCAGCTTACGATACTTATCCCATTGTGTTCGGAATGGAGGTAATTAGCTATGGACGACAGGCGGTGGGTCTTATTTAGAGGTCGAAATTAAAAGTTACTTTTTGAAAATAAAATAATTAAATATATATATTATAATATATATATATACACTCCTCTCACATACCCCACTCTCCTCACTCAGAACCAAATCAAAAAAAAATGAGAACCCGACATCGACGTTCGAGCCCCTCCCTCTGCCGACGCCTCGTCGCCCCCCCCCCCCACAGCGTTCCTCCTCCCTCCTACCCTCTCTCTCCTTCCTCTCCCCTTCTGATTCGACTGAGACAACCCCAAACCCGCTAGCAAACCCTAGCTGCCAGCCCTAGGTCTCACCGTCGATCCTCAGCCCACCTCCTCCCTGACCTGCGCACCAATAGCAATCCCCCCTCCTCCGGTCAAGATTCCGGCGCTGTAAGTGTTTAGTTTATAAAATCAGTTCTTTTTATTTATGAAAAGCATATATTTTTATTTCTGAAAAATATGATTTTTATATAGTATAGATAATAAAAATATAATTTTTATATAGTATAGATAATAAAAATATAATTTTTATATAGTAGAAATAATAAAGATGCAATTTTTATATAGTATAGATAATAAAAATATAATTTTTATATAGTAGAAATAATAAAGATGCAATTTTTATACAGTAGAAATAATAAAGATATGATTTTGATATGGTAGAAATTATAAAATACAAGTTTTATAGAGAAAGAAGCGTTGTAAATGCATATGAAGGAGATAATAAAAATATGATTTTTTATATAGTAGCTATGTAAAAATAGAATTTTTATCGATATAGTAGCTATGTAAAAATAGAATTTTTATCGATATAGTAGCTATGTAAAAATAGAATTTTTATCGATATAGTAGCTATGTAAAAATAGAATTTTTGTCGATATAGTAGCTATGTAAAAATAGAAATTTTATCGATATAGTAGCTATGTAAAAATAGAATTTTTATCGATATAGTAGCTATGTAAAAATAGAATTTTTATCTATATAGTAGCGGTGTAAAAATGTGATTTTCATATAACATAGCAACAATATAAAAATGTGATTTTTATATATGTAGTGGCTACGAACAACGAAAGTGAAAAAAGGCGGGAACGACGAAGATCTTCTACATTTGAAGAGTCGTGGCGTTCGGTTTAGCTAGTCGGTGAGAAATTCACACTTTTAATTTAATTTTCTAGTTAAAATATATACTAGGATGCAGACGGTGTTTAATAGCAACCGACACCCGTCGTCCACAGACCATGGACGGCTTGTATGCTTGTTTGTTTGATTTTGATGTGTTGTTGATTGTGTAATGTGATGTTGATTGTGTAATGTGATGTGAAATAAAATATTTATATAGTTAAAAATATTTTATAGTTAAAAATAGAATTTTTAACGTGTATATGAAATAAAATAAATTAATATAAACAAATCGAACGATTTGTTTATATACACACATTTGACTGATATTGATTGGGATGATAAATTTTACACATCGCCCAACTGCACAAATAAAATCTATGTTTGATTGTTTGAAACCCCACACGGGTATTGGGATGATATATGACATACACTAATCCCAATAATTAGTTGTATGTCGATCGATTGATTGGCAGACTGTTATAAGCATTAAATATTTATATTTGATGCTTGTACAGTGTAGAATGCACTTTGGATGATGGTTGATTATTTATCATTGTTGATATATACATGCGTTGTATGGAAATCCATAAAAAAAATCTATGGTAATTGATTGGGCCTCATTCCAGTTTTGAAATAGAAATATTTGAAAAAGAAATATTTGAAATAGATCATTTGAAAATAGAAATATATGAAGTCGTGTTGATTAGATTGACACCATTTTGATGTGAACGATATTTATATCGATTTTATTCAAATTGAAATGAATATTAAAGTGAATTGAAATTCGAATTAAATTGAACTGATTTGAAATTCGAATTAAAGTGAATTGATTTGAAATTCGAAATAAACTGAAATGATTTGAAATTCGAATTAAATTGAAATAGAATTGAAATCATTTTGAAATGAATTCGAATTGAAATTGAATTAAAAATCGAATTGAATTGAAATCGATTTGAAATGAATTTAAAACGAATTTGTAAGGGAAAATTCAATTTTGATTTGAATTTAAAAAGGAAGTTGAAATCGTTTTGAAAACGAATTTAAAATGATTTATAAAATACGTTTTAAAAAAGAAATCGACGAAGTATATGTTATATATATATTATATATATATATAATATAATGGCCTGAATAGAACGCGCTGCGCCGCGGCAGTTTGTGAATTTCGACCATTGACTTCGAACGGACATTACGGGAGATCCGACCGTCGGATTCTCCTAAAACAGGAACCGTTGGGTTCGTATCAAAAAGAGCTTTCTAACGAACATTAGAAATTTGAAATCTAAAGGTTGGATTTGGAATTATGTCAAAATCAAATTTGGAAAAGGTCGTTGTAAGTGCAGTTCGATGGCCGTTGATGGAAATCGACTGTACGGGCCTTGATAAAATTATTAAAAATAGAGATAATTTGTGTAAAATCATAAGAAATGATTTGGGAAGAATTGGGATGAAGAACTCCATATTTGAAAAGATGAAAATAGATTTTTATCGAAATGAACTAGTTTTGAACTAGAATAATAATTTATTTATTTTTAAAATAAATAAATTGGATTTGAAATGGTTTAGAAAATAACTAGAATTTCCAACAATTGCATTGGAATGGATTTGAGTCGAAATTGTCTTCGGAATATTTCGATGTTGGATTTCGTGATTATACAGATAGCGTTATGGAAATTTGAAAGATATATAGATATCGTTATTTCCAATACGATATTTGTTGGTCGTAGAATTTGATATTGAATATAAGCCGATATATTTTCTATTCAGAGCCTTGTATTTAATATCAAATGTGATTTGGGTTTGTTGTGAATGGTGTCTTCGTTAACACTGTTCTTAAACCCAGTTGAGAAAAAGATTAAATCTTTTTATTTAGATTTAACGAAGTGTGCCAATTAAATAATATTTAAATGGAATTGAATTGGGATTGATTTTTGGGTTTATCGTGAACGGTGTTTTAAATAACACTGGTTCTTTAACCCGATAATTAATGGAATGTGATTTTGGGTTTATCGTGAACCATGTTTTAAATGACATTGGTTCTTCAACCCAGTTAAAGATAGGATATTGATTTCTGTAAAGATTAAAACTAAGTGGGGTTTTAATGAATCTTTAATTAGATTGAAATGGTCGAGAATGGAGTATCACCAGTTTTACTCCAGGCGATAGTTAAATCTTTAATTAGATTTGAACGTGAAATGGTAATTGAATTTACCGATAACACCGTGGTGTTAGAGATGAAGTATTACCAGTTTTACTTCATGGGATGAATAGGTGGGGATTGGGAAATAAAATAAATGATTACTCCGGTGTGGTTCGCTAATCCCGACTAGTTTGAATTGATATTCAAAGGAGATTAAAGAGTAAATTTAAAGAATTTATCTTTGATAAAATTAATGGGAACCTTTCCCAAAGTATAATAATATTTGAATAAAAGAATGTTCTGAAATGGAATGAGGTGTATGTTGTGTTTGTGTAACACTTGTTATTATATACGCGAGTTATTCAGAAAGACCGGGTTTATCCCATTCCGAATAACTAATTCGACGTGGTGTCGAAGATGAAGACGGTGGTTGAAGACCGGAGGTCTTCAGGTCGTTTGGATAATTATGGATGATCTTGATTGGGTCGTACACCCAAGAGGAGAGAATCAGCTGGTGATCATCCAGACATACTTGGAGATCGATGGATATGCGGGGTACTAGGTGCCTCCGGTTTCGTTCAGACCCAGAACGAACTTGTAAATGGACTGTGTGTATGACATTGGATTTCAGTCTTTGTGATTGATTTCTATTAAATATATATCTGTTTGGCGGCGGAGAATTTATTTTCTTGCTTAACGCCCTTCTCTGAGACGTACGAGCTTAGGGGTTATGTATTGATGGATATCAATCACATGGAGTGAATTGCCTGTGTGGCATGCCTAAGTGGCAAATGATCAAGGCTTTTGTTGAAAAGCAAAGTCTTGTGGTTGATGATCAAAGCACGGCCTGTGTGGCATAGCTTTGTGTAATGTGAATTCGCGAGCCTCACACTCCGGTTGTGAACCAGAAATGGGAGAGGACCTCAGGGAGGGCATGCGTTTCCTTCTAGCTAGAAGTGGCGTTAGTGGTTTTACACGCCCTAACGAGTTTGACTTATGTGGTTGTTGCTGTTGCGAGGCGCCTCGGTTAGATCGGACGATCCGGGTCCGATGGAGTCATTCGTTGGCTCACTTATGCCCCATAGGGCGGGGAAACATAGTGTTTGGGCATTTTAATCCACATCGATGGACCGGCCATGACGATCCAAGGGACGATGCGTTCTGTTCCTGAGACTCGGGCTAGACAGTCTCGAATCGGTAGAGGACTATCTTGTGCCTCGGTTCACAGATGGAAATCCAACTTCCAAATACGTGACATTTGCGGTTTTGATTCGTAGAGCCTAGTATTGGCAACATAGTAGCATGAGATCCTATGCCGTCTATGATTGGTACTTATGATTTGAAATTGTTTTGACACTATACACTTATAGTAATAATAAAACATGAAATTTCACGTACCAAGCATTCTTGGCTATTATAAGGTAAAAACCCTATCCTCCGGCTTGCGTTGCATTGTGTGATGGGACCTGGGTCTTATAATAGCTTCGTTGTTCTTTATTTAGCATTTCGCTATTGTTTTATGCACTAGTATTCTTGGGAGGAAACCCGTTCCGTGTTATACGGCGTGGTCCCTTGATTTACCGAACTTTAAAATAAAATTAATAACTGTTTTAGTTCTCACACCAGTCACATGACTGACCTAGAGTTTATTGTTTTAACCTAAACTCTGGGTGCCCTTATTTTGACACGGGCAGCTAGTAGTTTTGGTTTTGCAGATTTATATTCACAGGATCCTAATTTACAGCTGGAACGATACTCGGAAAGCTCTGTATACGCGTATTACTTCTAGTTGTGTATTGTATTATTTTCCGCTGCTATGTAATGTAATTTAAATCTCTGATATTTTCTGTTGTATAATATTTGTTTATACTCTGTATATTCTTGTATTCTGATGAAATTGTTGTAATAAACAATGAAATGTTCTTCCGTCTGCGTTCTATTTTGTCGTGTTCTCAAACCAATCAGGCGTTTCGAACGGTCCTGATCGGTTTAGCGACTGATTCGGATCGAGCGAAATTCCTTTTCGTTACACTTAGGCCGTGACTTTAAGAGGAGGAAGCCTTTAAAGTGGAAGAGTGGAGCTTGGAAGAAAAGAAGAAGAAGAGAAGTTATTGAAAGGAAGAGAGAAAGGGGTGGTTTGAGGAAAAAGAGGGAGTATAAGAGGATGACACCTCAAAAGCAAATTACAAAGTTAAGTACCATGGAAAAAAGGGGTAATGGAAGAAATGGACAAGTGTAAGGGAGAGGACATAACTTGTCTAATGTGGAGTATTTTGGGTGCTTAAGTGTTAAAGCTTTTTCTTATTATATATTTAAATTAACACTTTAGGTTTGTATAAGTAAGGTATTATCTCCCTTAAATAATTTTTAAACTTTATGAAACCATTAGTACATGTTAATAGGTCATTTAGATTGTCATTAACCAATTAAAAACAAATTAAAGGTCTTTCGAATAGCCATTTACGAAATAAATCTCTAAACGATTTAAATTTGTAATTGAAAAGCAGTGTAAATGAACTAATGATCTTTATAGATAAAATTTAACTAGAAAATTTCTAAATGAGTTCATTACCATCTATATTTATTTATAAGTCTTTTTAAGTTTATTTTATCAATATTATCCAAAAGTGCTTAATTTCAATCGAATTTCAATCGAATTTCAATAAACGATTCCTATACGTTTTCAACTCGTATGATCAAACCGTAAGTCCAATAAACACAAAAATTGAAATCTTATTGTATTTCACTAATACAGATCCAAAGAAACCAATCTTGTCGAATTCTGAAACTATCTCAAAAATGGTCTATTTTTCGGCTATTAAATAATATTAAAATATCGAATTTCAATATATTTATTTTTTAGATCAATGTTAAAGTTCACTAATCTTGTTTTATCTTTAGTAAAATATAGAACAAAATTAATATTCAATAGTT
The DNA here is from genome assembly GCA_030737875.1 of Allium sativum. NCBI lineage: Eukaryota > Viridiplantae > Streptophyta > Magnoliopsida > Asparagales > Amaryllidaceae > Allium > Allium sativum. The sequence goes on along the minus strand of CM060927.1, from coordinate 125,545,192 downwards.
TTTCAAGTCTAGATTCAATGTTTGACCATTTAAAATCCATTAAAATCAATTAAAATTTCGTATTTTAAATCGATTAAAAATACGGGTCGTTACAAAGGGACTGGTGTGAGTAAACTCCAACCACTTAGTTTAACTTTTTAAAATCCTTTAAAAGAAATGATAATCGTAAGACTGATCCATACATAAATACAGATGGTTTTTACCTTACGATAACCCAAAACATTCTTTGAATCCATACTATTCTGATATTATAATAGTATCTAAATCAAGTAAATAGCAATATAGTGGAACACTTGCATCTCATGCTCCACAAAGATAGTATATAATCAAAACCGCGGGCGTTTATTGGAGAATGGATTCCAACTCTTGCAAGATATGTGTAAGAACCCGTAACTTCCCCGTGAAGGAAAGCGCGGATACTTTGAGGACAAGACAAAATAGAACGCATACTGGAGAACATTTCATTGTTATTACAACAATTCCATCAGATACAAGAATATACAGAGTATAAATGAATAAATTACATTCGATAAATATCAGAGATTACAATAAATTACATAGCAGCGGAAAATAATACAAAATACAACTGAAAGTGATACACGGATACAGAGCTTTCCGAGCATCGTTCCAGCTGTAAATCAGGACCCTGTGAATATAAATCTGCAAAACCAAAACTACTAGCTGCCCATGCGGAAAATAGGGGCACCCAGAGTTTAGGTTAAAACAATAAACTCCAGGTCAGTCATGGGACTGGTGTGAGAACTAAAACAGTTGTTTAAAGCTTTACTTTTAAAAGAGAGTAATTCAAGGGACCACGCCGTATAACACGGAACGGGTTTCCTCCCAAGAATACTAGTGCATATAACAAAACAACGCAATGATTTTTGGAAAAATGAAGCTATTATAAGACCCAGGTCCCATCACACAATGCAACGCAAGCCGGAGGATAGGGTTTTCCCTTATAATAGCCAAACATGCTTGGTACGTTTAAAACAAATCATTTGATACTATTATAAGTGTATAGTGTCAAATCAATTTCAATCATAAATATCAATCATAGGCGGCATGGGTACCATCTATCATGTCGCCATACTAGTTCTACAATTAAAACCGCAGTATCACGTATTGGAAATTGGATTTCTGTCATGAGCCGAGGCAAGGGGCAAGCTCCTCTCCGCGTTCGAGACACTCTAGCAAATGTCCCAGGACCCCACTATGATCCTTGGATCTTCAGGGCCGGTCCTCTCTTACTTTTGAGGATTAGTTATTCCTGAACACACGTTTCCCGGTCCTTACAGACCTATATCCGAGGCGCCTCGTATCCAACAACCACACAGGTGAAAAGTATATAAATGTCAGGGCTGGTAGGTCACTGACACCACCCTAGCTAGAAAGAAACGTCGTGCTCTCCCTGCAGTCACTATCCCGTTTTTGACTCATACCGAGGTGTGAGGCTCGCGAATTCACGTTATACACAAAGCTACGCCACACAGGCCGTGCTTTGATCATCAACCACAAGACTTTGCTTTTCAACAGAAGCCCTGATCAATTGCCACTTACGCGTGCCACACTGGCAATTCACTCCATGCGACTAATGTCCATCGATATACAACCTCTGAGCTCGTACGTCTCAGAGAAGGGCGTTAAGCAAGAGAATAAATTCTCCGCCGCCAAACAGATGTATATTTAATAGAGATCAATCAACACAGAATAAAATCCAATGTCAGACACACAATCCATTTACAAGTTCGTTCTGGGTCTGAACGAAACCGGAGGCACTTTCCTCGCATATCCATCCATCTCCAGGTACGTCTGGACGATCACCAACTGATTCCCTCATCCTGGGTGTACAGCCCAATCAAGATCATCAGTAATCACCCGAACGATGTGAAGACTTCCGGTCTTCAACCACCGTCTTCATCTTCGACATCTCGTCGAATCGGTTATTCAGAATGGGTATAACCCGGCCTTTCTGAATAACCCACGTATTTAATAAACAAATGTTACACAAACACAACAAACGCCTCATTCCAATTCAGAATATTCTTTTATTCACAAAATCACATTCTTAGGGAAAGGTTCCCATTAATTTTATCCAAAATAAATTCTTCTAAATTTATTCTTTAATCTTCCTTTGGATATCATTTCAAACCATATTATGGTTTTCCAAACTAGTCGGGATTAGCGAACCACACCGAAGTAATTACTTATTTTGTTTCCCAATTCCAACCTATATATCCCATGGAGAAAATTGGTAATACTCCACATCTAACACCACTGTGTTATCGGTAAAATTAATTACTATTTCACGTTCAAATCTAATTAAAGATTTAACTATCGCTTTGGAGCAAAACTGGTGGTACTCCATTCTCGATCACCTTTCAGATTTGATAATTTAAATTATCAATTCATTTTTCAATCTAATTAAAGATTCATTAAAACTCCACTTAGTTTTAATCTTCTCAAAAATCAATATTCTGTCTTTAACTGGGTTAAAGAACCAATGTCTTCTAAAACATGATTCACGACAAACCCAAATCACATTTGATATTAAATACAAGGCTTTGAATAGAAAATATATCGGCTTATATTCAATATCAAATTCTGAAACCAACATATATCGTATTGGAAATAATGATATAAAATATATCTTTCAAATTCCCATAACAATATCTGTATAGTCACGAAATCCAACATCGAAATATCCCGAAGATAATTTCGATTCAACTCCAGTCCAATCCACGTATTGGGAATATCGATTATTTTTAAAATCACTTCCAAATTCAATTTATTTATTTAAAAATAAATTGATTTTAATTCTAGTTCAAAACTAGTTCTTTTCGATAAAAATCTATTTTTATCCTTTCAAATGTGGAATTCTTCAGCCCAATTTTTCCCAAATCATTTCTTATGATTTTACACAAATTATGGATATTTTTAATAATTTTATCAAGGCCCGTACAGTCGATTTCCATCAACGGCCATCGAACTGCACTTACAGCGACCTTTTCTGAAATTGATTTGGACATAATTCCAAATCCAACCGTTAGATTTCAAATTTCTAATATTCAATGGAAAGCTCTTTTCGATACGAACCCAACGGTTCCGGTTTTAGGAGAATCCGACGGTCGGATCTCCCGCAATGTCCGTTTGAAATAAATGGTCGAAATTCACGAACTGCCGCGGCGCGGCGCGTTCTATTCAGGCCATTATATATATATATAATATATATATTATATATATTTCGTCGATTTCCTTTTAAAACGTATTTTAAAAATCGTTTTAAATTCGTTTTCAAAACCATTTCAACGCTACACTCAACTTCAACTCGATTTGATTTCAATTCAACTCGAATTCATTTCAATTATATTTAATTCGAATTCAAATTCGTTTCACTTCAATTCAAATTCAAATTCTTTTCAATTCAAGTTCAAATTCAAATTGATTTCAATTCAATTACGATTCGAATTCATTTCTATTTGATTTCAATTCGAATCGATTTCAATTAAGTTTCAGTTCGTTTTCAATTCCACTTGAATTCGTTTTATATTCAGTTCAATTCAAAGTCATTTTACATTCAATTCAAATTCGTTTTCTTTTCAATTCAAATTCGCTATAATATTCATTTCAATTTGAATAAAATCGATATAAATATCGTTCACGTCAAAATGGCGCAAAACTAATCAACACGGCTTTATATATTTCAGTCACTTCATTATTCTATTCAACAAATGAATATTTATTTTATTCAACACATGAATTTATATTTCTTTCAACACACGACTAATCTCAACACATGAGTACTGTCAACACATCACTATTTTTGTTATGTAAAATATTTTATAAAACTATGATATATATCGTTTGATTTTAATTAGACTCCACCGTGAAGTAGATTCTAATTGTAAATATGATAAAGATGTAATTTTTATTATTTAAAATATTTCACTCAACACATGAATAGTTTCAACCCATAATCATCGTCAACACATGACTATTTTTATATTCAACACATGAATTTTCTTTTATAATATTCATTATTTTCCCGATTGGAATGAGGCCCAATCAATCACCATATAATGTTAATTATATGGATTCCATACAGCACATGTATATAATAGCAATGATAAACAATCAGCCATCAACCAAAGTGCACTACACTGTATAAGCATCAAATATAGATATCTAACGCTTATAACAGCCCGTCAATCAATCGATCGACATATTTAATCAATCAGGATGAGTGAACTTCAAATTTCATCCCAACACCCGTGTGGGGTTTCAAACAATCAAACACAGATTTTAGTTGTGCAGTTGGGCAATGTGTAAAATTTATCGACCCAATCAATATCAGTCAAATCAGTGTATATAAACAAATCGGCCGATTTGTTTATAAATATTTATTTATTCACTTTCACGTTAAAAATTATATTTTTAACGATAATATATTTTATTTTAACACATGAATTCCTATTCAGTTCATTTACACAATAAAATGATATTTTTATTTTTCTAACATATTTTAGAAAATTTCGGCGGCATAACGGCACGATACTAGAAACGGGACGAGGCCTAGCCTTATCCCCGGTCTAGTGAAGGCCCACGCCATTCACACATCAATCAAATCCATTCCATTTCACCAAACAATTCAATTCAAACCAATTAGACTAACCAACTACTCAACCAAACAATTTAACAAGCAAGCCATCCATGGTCTGTGGATGACGGGTGTCGGGTGCTACTAAGCACCGTCTGCATCCTAGTATATATATATAACTAGAAAAAGAGAATTTGAGTGAGAAGTTCTCACCGAAAGCTATCCACTCATCTTGACTCTTCTTATGCAGGAAATCTTCACAGTTCTCGTCTCTTATCGCTTTCGTTGTCCGCTTTCACTACATATGTAAAAATCACATTTTTATATACTGATGTCTTTAAAATAAAAATCACATTTTTATTTATTCACTTTCACGTCAAAAATTATATTTTTAACCTTCCTATAATATAAAAATCCTATTTTTAATACTCTACCTATATAAAAATAATATTTTTATTCTTTCTCTAATATAAAAATCATATTTTTATTATCCTCCTTATATAAAAATTATATCTTTATCCTTCTACTTACATAAAAAATTTATTTTTAACCTTCTCCTATATTAAAAATTATATATTTTTTTTCTAATTTAAAGAAAATCTAAATTTCACTAATTTAACAATATAAACCTCGCACCATAAAAATCTCATCTTTTCTATTGAAAAATCTAATTTTTCTTCTAATGAAAAATCGTATTTTTCTTTTATTAAAAATCTAAAACTTCAGTTTTTCCCTAAATAAAAAAATTCAGTTTTTAACTAACTAAAAATTCAGTTTTTAACTTCGGAAAAAAAAATCGAAATCAAAATCGAAATCAGAAAGAAAAGGTAAAAGGGGCTTACTGTGTTAATCGGAAGAGGTTCACGTGGCTGAGGGGGTCTTCAGCGTCGCAGTGAGGAGGAAGGAAGAAGAAGGGGAGGCGGAGGCGCGTGGGGGTCTGTGCGTGGAGGTGACTGCGGCGGAGGGCTTCCGCAGGTGGCCCGGCGGTTTGTGGCTTCGGCGGGTTTCAGGAGATTTGGAGGGAGAGTGGGGGCGATGGCGGCACAGCAACTGGAGGAGGAGGTGGCGCGAACGTCGAGGCGGCGGTGGGAGGGCGTAGCGGCGATGGTAATCGCCTGGAGCACAGGCAACGGGGGTTTTTTTTTTTTAATTTTAAAACCCCCCCGTTGACTGAAGAGTAGAGAGAGGGGAGAGGGAGTAGTTTTATATAAATATTTATATGTTTTATTATATTTTAAATTTCATAAAGGAACTTTTTATTATGAACTCAAAACGAAACCCACCGACTGTCGTCCCTAGCGTTTTACCCCCGTTCCGAACACAATGGGATACGTATCGTAGGCCAATTCGACTGTTTGAATCAGTTTCCGTTGAATTTAAAGTATAATTTTTTATATATTCAATTTAAACGCGCATTTTAATTTACCGGGGCCACATACTAACTCGAAAAATTCCAGAAAAATTATTTCTAGCTTCGTATTGACGATGCGGTCCTAATAAAACTAGTTTCGTCAAATTCTGAGACCGTTGGAAAAATGGCCGATTTCCAGTCGATTAAAATCAACTGAAACTGGTCAAACGCGTTTTCCTTTGCCACGCTCACATATTGATTCGAAAAATTATGAAATTTGAAACCTAGCAATAATTTGACATCACGGACCCAACAAAACTGGTTTCGTCGAAATCCGAGGTCATTTGCAAAATGTCCATTTTTAAGGGCCTGAATTCCATAGCGACTATTCAGAATTTTCAACTGGACATATCTTTTGATTCCCGCTATGAAATTTCGATTTTTCGGATTCGTTGGAAAGATATAATCAAATAGATCCTAATGTTTTTGGTTTCACTAAAATCCGGATTGTTTTGCACCCGGTACATTCAATTGAAGTTTGAAATCGAATTATCGAACTACCGCGCCATTTTCAATTCCTATTTATAGTTATATATAATTATTTATATTCAAACGACGCCGTATATAGATATATACATTCGAATTATATTCAAAATAAATTTCTCGTTGTTATTATTTAAAATAATCTATTTTAAATGTTCAAAATTCACTAAAATTGCCAAAACAAAAATTTTAAACTGGCCCAGATTTTCGGGTTGTTACAATATGGAACCACCTTACGATAGTGTATCTCTAGAGAGGAATACATCGAGGTTTCAACAAAAACATCTTGCAACCTAAGCTAAACATGACTGGCGACACACTTCGCTTAAGTGTTCCGAATGTATTATCACCGACGGTTGGGATCGGTAACCTTATCGAAGCATATAGTAGCGATAGAATAAAGAAGCAAATGGATTTTCTCTAGATCAGGTGACAATATACCCTAATGGGAGCAACCCACATTGTTAGAGAATGGAATGTTGATGATATTTTGATGACAACAACCTTGTTTCAATAATTATTGATTTCAAAATATATACTAACATCTTTATCTAGAATATATATATGTATATATGTATGTATGTATATGCAGGGTTTATATGCATGTAATAAATATTGAAGACTGTACAGTTAATAGATCTAAGATTTCCAAGGAGAATTAAGACTCAAGAGTATCAAGATATCAAGATTCCGAGACTATTAAGGTAATAGAGTCTAGAAATTATGTATAACTCTGAGTATCACTCAAACTCTGTTTTCAAAATTGATTCCAAACTATTTTCAAGTTGATTTCAAATGATTTTTAATCATCCAAGGATTTCAAAATTATGATTTAAAATATATATTTCCTAATTTATAAGTATTCTTATTTTTATAATTTTATTAAATCATTTAAATGTATATTTTACTAAGTTTATGTTTGACTATAATTTTGAATATTCTTATTTGAACTCTAAGTTTTCATAAAACCTTTTTAGTTTATAAATATCTCTTTTTAAATTCCTATATATATATATATGTTTATAATTATATTATATATAGTTTTTTTATCATTATATATAAAGTTTTAAATAATATTTTCTTATGTTTTTATACTTGAAAAATAATATTTTAACAACTAGTTTTATTTTAGGAATTTGCAAAATACATATATTAATTTAAATACTTTAAAAATTGATATAAAATCAAAAAATACAATATATGTCGACATACAACTTATTACATGTCGACATATAACCGTCATATTTTCAAATTCCAAAGGAATTGTCTTTTCATGTTTTGAAACGTTTCAGAACTTTTGCAACCTTTGGAACTCTATATAAAGGGCTCATTTTCGAATTTTTAACCAACTTATCTTCTCCTTCTTTATCCCTACTCTCACCACCATTATTGTACTTTAATTTCTTGATTTCTGCACTTATACTCTATTGTTTCATAACAAATTATATCATTCTCTTTTTGTTCTCAATTTCTATTAAATACTCTCTGTTTGGAAGTGCTATTCAAGGATTTTAGGGCTATTTGTAATTATTAAGGAAAGGTTATGTTCCTTGTATTCTGTAAAACAAGGAAAGGGGGTGGTGTGAACCTTGTAGCTATGATTCCAGGGTGTGGAATTGGTGTGAAACTTGTAGCCGTGAAATCAAAGGTGTTGAATCGGTGTGAACCTTGTAGCCGTGAAATCAATGATGTGGAATCGGTGTTAACCTTGCAGCCGTGAAATCAAGGGTGTTGTAAAGTTGATACTAGTATTAATAAAACTCCGAGCAATCCAGAGTTGCGTGGGACTGGACGTAGGAGTAATCCGAACCAGTATAAAATTTGGTGTATTTTTTCCTTTTCTGCATTTTATTTTTGTTTATATCTGCATCTGTGACTGTTTCTGTTGTGATATTCATTCTGTGATTCAAATAGTTGTTTGAGTAATTGTTAATTGTTTAAGTTGTCCATAGTCACTTTAAAACACTATTCACCCCTCCCCCCTCTAGTGTTAGTTTTTCCTTAAGATACATGATTCTTATCCCTAACACACATAACCATGCGACCAACCCGATTTCATACCATTTCCCGGTTGTGAGGCTTGAGGTCATACTTTACTTTTTAACATTTCACATCTTCATTCACTTTGAATGCCACATCAACAAACCCACAAAAATCATTTATTGATTTCCCCAAAAATATCATAAGCATAAGGTTAAGAGAAACAAATTCCTACGGCACTAAATGTAAATAATTTTGAAGAGATCAACATAGATGATTTATTAGGCATACTCTGTTATACATTTGTCTATACAAGTTGTCCTAGGAATGGACAAACCGAAGGCACCATCTCATTAATCCATCTTAGGCAATTTCTACCTAGGATTAACAGAATAGCCCTTGCACTTTACTCCATCTTCAGTTATCTCCAGCATACTTGGTTCGCAACGCTTATGCCCGTGCGCAGTGGTTTTCAGATAATAAACCTGATCCTAGTCTCACCGTATTGACAACAGAAATATAAAATTGGTAAAATCTTTGATAGCCGGTTATTTAACTATCAAAGGAAACATAAATACAACCATCGATCTTATTTCCAAATGGAAATTCTACTAATCAGGCATTAAGCAACAATGAGCCCCTTTAAATTAATTTCTTATTCATTTATCGTTTCCCAACTTCTCTTTGATACCTTTACCCAGATATTTCTCCAAACCCGTTTAGCCTTTCGCGATTCTTAAATAAACATTTCCATATATCATAAACCATATTATTTTCCATATTCAAAAAATATCTCCTATTATCATGGAAAGTGTTTCCATGTATTCACAAATTCTTATTTTCTATATTATAAAATATACATTGTTAACATTGTAAAATATTTCCATTTATTATTCACGTATCACTATTCTTCCTCATTCATTAGTCCCTGACCGTAAACTAGTAAGAGAACAACTCCCTAAGTATCAACCTCGAAGGCTGAAACCAACTGCAGACCGACACTTAGGAAGCCATTCAACACGACTAATCTCCAGTTAGTTTCTAATATCCTTAACTCCATTCAAATCTTCAAAACGTTTGTTTCTAAATCAGTATCCACTTTAAATTGTGAATATTATTCCTTTATATAAATCTGAACTTGTTATATCAAATAAATCTTGATTTTATTTATAAATACTATTATAGGTTAAAATTCCATCTATCGAGTCATTTTATAACTTCTCATTTACATTCCACTTTATCATCAAATCTCGTTTACACGTCAACTTTCTAGTCCATTTTATTTAACAAGTTTATACTTCTATATCGTCTTTACATTTGATTATAAAATATCTATTTCAATACCAAATATTAATTATTTTTCTAAATTAAATAATATATAAATTTCTTGAAATTAGATTACTTGTATACAATTCGGCATAGTAGAATTCAAAATTATAAATCCTTATGGATTTATTTCAATTCTATTCACATTTCGAACATCGAAATAAATTCCATCATTTTCTGTTGAAACGATTTCCAATTTACCCTTTTAATTCATTCTTGAATTTACATTCCCAAATTATTCAATGCTAATTATTACATTTCATTTATAAATATCATTTATAAAGCAGACTACTTGTTTTATATAATTATAAACAAGTTATTATTTCCTAGCCCGTTCGAAATTCAATTTCTATTAAAAAATAGATTTTTCCTTTTCAAAACCCAAATTCTTTTCCATTTTTAATATTAACGGTAATTAAATACCAGTTTATCTAGAGCAGGTGTTATTCAAGCATCCAAACACAACATATCTATCATAGAACATCTACAACATCGTATATCACGATATATGAGGAATCCAGTTGGATCCCTCCAGCCTATTTCCTTGCATTCACAGATGTTAATCAATGTAAATAACATCAAATTCATTTAAATATGAGATATCATAATAAATAGTATCTATTTAACCAACGTTATATATACATAATTATACCTATGATTTCAACAAATTTATTTGCAATTCATCCAAACAACCATCGCACAACAATCAATCATCGCTTATCAATTATAAAATATGTTTATAAAATTATAAAATTGGACAGAGTTAGTGAGTTTACCACATTGGTCGTTTATCGTTAAATAATGATAAACGGTCGATTGATCTAATCAGGCATTTTATTTCTCTATAAATTGTAACGAGCTCCAAATTGCTCCAGACTAATTCTATTGTGTATTCTGCATCCATACGATTCTAACGTGATAAATGACTCATAAATATGAGTTCGTATGCACGAGATATTTTATTTATAAATTTGTACATGATTTTAAATTATGTTATAATTAATACATTCAAACATCGTTTATAAATAAATTCATTATTGTAATCGAATCTAAACTTAACTAAATTTATTACATTAACCAATTCACAAAATATTGTAAATTCAACTATTTTCGACTATTTCGGAAATTAAATTTATTTTCCACTATTTACATTATTTAAATAATCAAAATTATTTAATTTAAGTCATTTAAATCTTCAGATCAACCTTTTAAATAATTAAATTAACTAATTATTTAGTCACTAAAAATTCGGGTTGTTACATGACTACTTCTGTCTTTTTACTATGTTCATTACTCTACTGCACGTGTGCAATTGTACTCACGGTTGCTTGATGCATACAGCAGTGTACTATAATATTTTAGTTCATGCTTCTCATTATCGTCATTTAAAACAAAATACATTTTGATTGAGTTAAGATAGGCTTCTTCTTTGTAAACACAAATGTATACATGTGTATAAATACAACATATATATATATTCATAATTAAGAATATGTAACCTTATGTAATGCCCCACCCTGATACTCACCCTAATAAAGAGCATTATTGGGTAATGTCGTCTATTAGAGTGGAGAATATGACTTGTTAGGAGCGACCACTTGTAGATTTGCACTTGCATGTCTTAAGAACGTCGATGAAATGTTCTCTATTTTTTCAAGTGGCTCGACATATTTAATACTTACATAATACAACTCCACGGTGGCTATAGGATCAGCTCAGAACATAGTACATAACAAATACACACTAACAGTTTATAAAATAGTTACATCATATTACAACAATAAAGTATAACGAAACATGCGCTTTAAATGTAAATGGTTGCACAACCATCACTTATACAACACGATACAAATAAATGAATAGAATACTCGACTAGAAGAGGCAACAACAAAGATAGCCCAAAAATGATGATGCTAAACCCAAGCACAGCGACTACACCTGAAACATCTCGATCTGACTCGAGGAATACACGCATGGGTCAGTGTAGCTTACAAATCAGTATAAGAATGAATAAGCATGTGATATACAACTCTTTACCCTAATAATTGAGAATATAACGACATAAAAGGGGTCGTTGGGTTAAAGTGACCTCATAATAAAGGGGTACACACTACCCTCTTGTACTTGCCTTAGGCTAAGTACAATTTCATGCTCAAGCAACAAGGTGATCACAACATGAAATCATCAAAATCATCATATATAACTTAAGAGAGTTAAAACATCATAAAAGCAGCACTTCACTCCAATACATCAAAACTCCCCAAAGTATAAATGGATTAGAAATCCAAACATTTTTTACAAATGTGTGATCACTTCGATCAAGTTAAAATAATCAAACACCCAAATCATAATATGGATCCATTGTATGAAATATGAAATATGCACATGCCATCATAATATAAAATAGCCCTGTAACGACCCGTATTCTACACATCATAGGATTGTAGAATATTTATTTCTTTCCCGTGTGAAGTCGTATGGTCATATAACTTTGGGAAACATTTATTTGAGTCATTTCCCCTGTTCATGATTTTTGTCGATTTTTAAATGACCATTTTGCCCCTAGTCAGTACTGTTTTGGCCATAACTTTTGATAGGGAAGGAATTTTGACCTGAAACCACTTCCATTTGATTCGTTTGGTAGTTTCTCTTTCCGTAGAGTGGTCATAATAGCCAAACGGACTTACCGTTTGGGAGATATGGCTGAAACAAGGTTTGGAGGGTGAAAAACTGCTTAACCGGGCCGAATCGGGTGATTAGTGAGTAGGCCCATAACCCATTTCGGGATTAGGGTTATGGGAGGTTTGAAATGAGATGGAGAATCATTCCATTTCAGTTTTCTAGCCTCCACTTAGTCCCCAAGAAACCTAATAATGTCCTCCACTCTCTAAAGTCTCCAAATCACCTCCAAACCACTCCAACTTGAAGAAAAAGAGATTAGCAAGATCAAATCAAAGGGGATCTTCACCTAATCAACCTTGGAGCTGCTATTAGCATTGGGATTCGCATCAAATCAGAGAATTATTTCAGATCTTAGTTTGTTTTGTGGCTAAGGTGAGTGATTAGCTTGCTTTATGCACTAATTGGGGTTATTTGGGGTGATTAGTGCTAATTAGTGTTTTTAGACGAAAATAAATTCTGGAAAAATGTTTATAAAATCATAAATAATGTTTTAGACCTCTGATATGAGTTTGGGTTAATTTGGATAAGTTTTGCTAATCATATGCTTAAACATGATTAAGAGGGATTAAGGGAAAACATGGGGTTTTGGCTATGTTTGATCCATTTTATCATATCATATGGTTGTTTTGGTGTTTGAGGTCACTTGTATGTGTTGTTATGACTCTTTGGTATGCTTTATGATTGATTTCAATAGTTAGAATGGTCGAAAACGTCGTCGAGAGACGTATAAACACTTGTTGGAAAGTCTCAGGAAAACTGCAGGTTTTCGGAGCGGATCGGAGGAGGGGCTCGGATCGGAAATGGCGATTGGGCAAAGACTCCGAACCGAACCGGAGATTGGTGCGACGCATTTGGCAAAAAGGAAGGCCATGTGTGTGGAACTGGATCGGATCGGCTGAAGGCAAGGTGAACGGATCGGAGTAGGACTAAGGGACCGGATCGGATTAGAATAGGGGACGGAACAGAACAGGGCAACAGGAATTGGGATCGGATCGGAGGGAAACAACGGACCGGAATATAGGAAATAGGATCGGATCGGATTGGCATAGGGGGACGGAACCATATAAGGTAACCAAAGCTGGAGCGAAGAATAGAAGGGTGAAGCAACTCGACCCGACCCGGAGTAGACGCTCGACCCGACCCGCTTGAAGGACTCGACCCGACCCGATGTACACTGGGGCAACCTGAAGGATTTCGACCCGAACTGGCGTAGCTTAAGATAACCGATCCGAACCGATGACGATGAATGAGCATGGATCCGAACCGAATCCAAGAGCAAAGAAGGAAGAACCGAACCGACCAGTATTGACCAATAACCCGAGATGCAAAGGTAGTACAAAAGGAAGTTAGAACCACTTATCAATGGATTTGTGCTTAGCGTTGGTAATAAGTTCACTTCATGATTGGACTTTGCTGCGGGACGTGTGCTAAGGAGTTGTCGATGTCTATGACTTTGGATCACTAGGTGTTGGAGGTAGAGAGACAAACTCGGGCTTTGGATATGGTGCGACTAGGGAGCTACCTACCAATGGAGTGGGGTCATGGAAACGTTGGGCGTGATCCCATAGGTATGGCGTTGGTGGTAGTAGGAATGTGCATAGTCGTACAAAGTCGAGTTCTGTCGTTTGAGTAAAGTGCTCTAGTGATCGAAGAAGTGGATGTCGTATGCTTTACGCACTGAGTGAGAGATGCGAGGATGGTTGCTATGCTTGATTGTTTGACACACACATCCCCACCCCCGTATACTTATATTATGTGTTTGTGACATCATAGAGTGTTGTACCGTGTAGTACTAACTCTTTGGTTGCAGGTCCAGGTTCAGGTATGACTTAGTATACCTGTTATTATTCTGTTTATGCTTGCTACCACTCATACCAGACTGATGTCTGACCCAAAGTTTTATGTTTCTTCTTATTACTCTGGGTGCTCACACGAGCAGACTAGAGACAGGGATAGCTGGTAGTGCGCTTGGTAGATGGACTGAAGACGAGCAGGAGGCTCCACGTATGATATATAGTTATTCTCCCTGTGTCGTGATTGGTATCTACTTTGGGCATTAGTAGCATACCTATTTTGTTCATCTTGGAGACAGTATTTTGAAGTTGTAATAAGCTGTATTTGATATTTCCGCTACTCTGATGATGTTAGTTCAAGTTTTCAGCTTATGCACTGTCTCATCTGTTTTATGTCAAGTATATGTTGGTTATTATATTTTATCCCATGCGCTGTGAGACATATTACAGGTTCTTTATTTGGTTCATCTTCTTTCTTTCTCTTCTTTGGCGACCGTCCCATGCCAATTGGACATGTGTACATCGCACAATTGGAGTAAATGTCGGTTGGTGCGGGGCGGGCCGTCACATTTGGTATCAGAGCTCTAGGTTGCGTAATTCACCTAGGGAAAGACACTAGGGAGAGATAGTACGTATATGAGAGCGCGTATTTGTGATTATTTTGGTTTTCAAAAGCTATATCTATATATAGTATTAGTATGTTTAAGAGTGAAGTCGCATTGCACTGCACTGGCACCACTATGGAGATGGTTAATCGTTTTCTCTTTAACAGATTTGACGATGAGCCGAGGAAGAGGTGCTGGTAGAGGGGCCAATAATGGGAATCCCCCTGACATGAGGGCTATGTTTACCAACCTCATGAGAGAGATGCTTGTGGATATTCAGAGGGAGGCTCCTAATGTTGCCAATGCTGGAGGTGCAGCGGTGCAAGCGCCTAGGGTCGATTTCGCCAAGCTGAGTAAGGATTACACTAATCTTGGTGGAAAGCCGTTTCACGGAACAGAGTCGGCCACGGATGTTCAGGATTGGTTGGATAGCTGTGATCGGATCTTCGATGACTTGGGTATCGAGGATGCGATGAAGAGAAGGCTAGCGTCTCGTCAGCTGCAAGGACGAGCGATGAATTGGTGGAATGCTATTAGGGCAGCCACACCAGAAGATCAAGTTACCTGGGATCAGTTTAAAGCTCGCTTTAGCGACAAGTATATCCCAGCTGCCCAGAAGTCGGAATTGTTTAGGAAGTTCTTGGAGCTTAAGCAGAATGGAAGGGCAGTATCGGATTATGTTGCGGAGTTCGACACTTTGTCGAAGTATGGTTTATCTCTAATCGATACTCCCGAAAAGAAAAATGAGAAGTTCATCACTGGCTTGGATGAATACTTAGGGGAGAGGCTGATTAATCACATCGATGAGACGTTTGAGTCGATTGTGGGAAAAGCTTTGAGGTCAGAAAGTCTTTACCCTAAGCCGAAGACTGGGGTTGTTGCTGCATCTGCTGAAGAGCCAAAGCCGCAAGCAAGCGGTGGAGGCAAGAATAACTCTCAGAATAAGAGGAAGCAGAACCAAGCTAAGGATGGCCAGAAGAAAAGCAGGAAAGAAGTCGAGTGCTTCAAATGTGGAAAGAAGGGCCATTATGCAAGGGAATGTAGGGCCAAGACAGTGGGAAAGAAGTGCTTTAACTGTGGCCAGGAGGGACATTTTAAGGATAAGTGCCCGCAACCTCTGAAGGAGAATCAGATTGTGAAAGCATATGCCATCAATGCTGTTCCTTCTTCGTCGAATGCCCCAACTGTGGCGGAGAAAGGAAAGGGAGTCGTCATTCAAGGTATGCTTTCCATTTATGATCTTCCTGTTAGAGTTTTGTTCGATACCGGGGCTTCCCATTCCTTCATATCTAGTGACCTGGTAGATAGGTTGGGATTGGAACCCGAGTTAGTCGATAGACCATTAGCTGTGACGAACCCGATTGGCGGTTCAACAAACCTCAGTATGATCTGTCGTAATGTGGTCTTATCGAGTCATGGATGTATGTTTGGTTGTGATTGCTTTGTTTTGGGCTTTACTGGGTATGGCATTATTTTGGGAGTCGATTGGCTCCAAAGATACGGGGTGGTGGTAGACTGTGAGGGCTTTTTGGTGACAGTTAGGGCGGATGATGGGCGGAGGGTAGTGTTTGGTAATCTACCCTGTGATGGGGTAATGGCTAGTTTTGTAAATTCCCTCGACATTCCGCATGATGAGTTATCAGGTTTGCCCGTGGTTGGCCAGTACCCGGACATCTTCGAGGAAGTGACCGGACTTCCACCACACCGAGAGATTGAGTTTCGTATTGATTTAGTGAAAGATGCCAGACCTATAGTGATGCCACTTCGTCGTATGGCACCACGAGAACAGCGAGAGCTCGAGGTGCAAGTTAGCGATCTTTTGAAGAAGGGATTTATTAGAAGAAGTGTTTCCGAGTGGGGAGCACCAGTTGTGTTTGCTACTAAGGCAGATGGTTCCCTTCGATTGTGTGTGGACTATCGCGAGTTAAATAAGGTGACGAGGAAGAATAAGTATCCTCTACCACGGATAGATGATTTGTTTGATCAACTGGAAGGAGCGAGAGTGTTCTCCCAGTTGGACCTCGCGACAGGATTTCATCAGCTCCGTGTAGCAGCTGATAGTATAGCTAAAACGGCATTTAGGACGCCGTCTGGGTTCTATGAGTGGTTGGTCATGCCATTCGGGTTGACCAATGCACCAGCATACTTCGTGGATCTTATGAATAGAGTATTCAGAGACCAATTGAATAAGTTTGTTCTTGTGTTCGTAGACGATATCCTTGTTTACTCGAGGACAGAAGAGGAACACAAGGAACATTTGAGAATTGTGTTGGAGGTGTTGAGAAGACACCAATTGAAAGCGAAGTTTTCTAAGTGTCACTTCTGGAGGAGAGAAGTGAGATTCTTGGGCCATGTTGTTTCAGAGAATGGTGTTGCCGTGGACCCTGCAAAGGTGGCTACGGTACAAGATTGGTCTACGCCCAAGAATGCAACAGATGTAAGAAGTTTCTTGCGGTTAGCTAGATATTATCGTAAGTTTATCAAAGACTTCTCCAAGACAGCGGCACCGTTGACTCAGTTGACTAAGAAGAATCAAGCCTTCGTTTGGGACGGAGGGTGTGAAAAAGCATTCAAGAGTCTAAAGGAAAAGTTGACGCGTGCGCCAGTGTTGGTCATTCCTAAGGGAAATGAAGAGATGACGGTATACACGGATGCTTGTGGTACCGGACTGGGTGCGGTATTGATGCAAGGAGGTAGGGTTGTAGCTTATGCTAGTCGACAGCTAAAGCCACATGAGAAGAAGTATCCTACCCATGATTTGGAATTGGCAGCAATTGTATTTGCGCTGAAGATGTGGAGACATTACCTCTTGGGAGAAAGATTTGAGCTGTTTACCGATCATAAATCGTTAAAGTATCTCTTCTCTCAGAAAGATCTGAATCTCCGTCAGCAGAGATGGTTAGAGTTCTTGGCTTCGTATGACTTTGATATCGCGTATACACCTGGGAAGGGTAATGCGGTAGCCGATGCCTTGAGTAGGAGACATGCCAGCTTAGGGGCAATGTTTCTTGAATGGAAGCAGCTGGAGTATATCGCGGGGTTTGATTTCAGACCAAGGTGCGAATTGGATCCAGTTATGCTATCTAGCTTGACGATCAGACCCACTTTGATAGAGCGGATTGGTTCTAGCCAGAGGAACGACCCTAACCTATTAGAAATCATCTCCAAGTTAGAGATGGGTATCGAAGAGGAGATGAATGTGTATGGGCTTGATCGAGATGGATGGCTTCGGAAGAATGGAAGACTAGTGGTGCCCAACGTGAATGGTTTGAGAGATGAAGTGCTTAGAGAATGTCATCACTCAAAACTGACTATACATCCCGGTGGTAATAAGATGTATAGAGACATGAGACAGACTTACTACTGGGAAGGGATGAAAAGAGACGTTGGGAAGTTTATATCCAAATGCATGAATTGTCAGCTAGTTAAAGCCGAGCAAAAGAAGCCTAGTGGGTTGATGCAACCATTAGAAATTCCCGAATGGAAATGGGGACAAGTTTCGATGGATTTCATCGATGGTTTACCGAGGACTAGATCGGGACATGATAGCATTTGGGTAATTGTGGATCGACTGACCAAGAGTGCAAGATTTATACCAGTTAAGTCGAACAGAACTGCAGCTAAGTTAGCAGAACTATATATGAAGTGGGTAGTGAGATTTCATGGAGTACCCAAAGGCATTGTGAGCGACCGAGATCCGTTGTTTACTAGTGGATTTTGGAAGAGCTTACAAGAGGCTTTAGGATCAGAATTACATCTCAGTACCGCATATCATCCTCAAACCGATGGTCAGACAGAGAGGGTGAATCGGATATTGGAAGATCTCTTGAGGGCTTGTATATTGGATTTCGGTGGAGCATGGGATGACCATTTGCATCTAGTGGAGTTTGCATATAATAATAGCTACCAATCCAGTATTGGTATGGCTCCATATGAAGCTTTGTACGGAAGACCGTGCAACTCACCATCATGTTGGATAGAGACTGGCGAGAAGTTTGTGCTTGGACCAGATGTGGTGAGAGAAACTTCCGATAAGATTAAGATCATTCAGCAACGAATGAAAGCTGCTCAGGATAGGCAGAAAAGCTATGCTGATAAGAGGAGAAGAGACTTGAAATTCTCCGTTGGTGACTTGGTGTTTGTCAAGATCTCTCCGTTGAAAAGCGTGATACGATTTGGCAGGAGAGGCAAGTTGGCACCAAGATTTGTGGGTCCTTTCCAAGTTCTCGAGGAAGTTGGGAATTTGGCGTATAGAGTTGGCTTACCAGAGAAAATGGCAGGAGTTCACAATGTGTTTCATGTTTCCCAGTTGAGGAAGTTCATTCACGACTCAAATGTGACTATTTCACCTGATCAGTTAGAGGACTTCGAAGTAGAACCTGAGGCGGTCGAGAACCGCAAGCCGATTCGTATTGTGGGGCATGATACGAAGCAACTTCGAAGAAAGTCGGTGAAGCTAGTCAAAGTTCAGTGGGGCGAGGACGAAAATGATTGTGCTTGGGAGACAGAGGAGAGCATTAGAAAGGCTTATCCAGAACTCTTTGCCTGGTAAGATTTACTTTGCGATTTAGTTATTCCGCATGCTAGGATAGACTTGTTTTGCTTGTTTTGCATGTTTGATGGTTGTTTTATGATTGATAGGCATGCGGGACCCTTGTGTGTTTTGATTAGGGAATTTCGGGGGCGAAATTTCTTAAGGGGGGAAGAGTGTAACGACCCGTATTCTACATATCATAGGATTGTAGAATATTTATTTCTTTCCCGTGTGAAGTCGTATGGTCATATAACTTTGGGAAACATTTATTTGAGTCATTTCCCCTGTTCATGATTTTTGTCGATTTTTAAATGACCATTTTGCCCCTAGTCAGTACTGTTTTGGCCATAACTTTTGATAGGGAAGGAATTTTGACCTGAAACCACTTCCATTTGATTCGTTTGGTAGTTTCTCTTTCCGTAGAGTGGTCATAATAGCCAAACGGACTTACCGTTTGGGAGATATGGCTGAAACAAGGTTTGGAGGGTGAAAAACTGCTTAACCGGGCCGAATCGGGTGATTAGTGAGTAGGCCCATAACCCATTTCGGGATTAGGGTTATGGGAGGGCTGAAATGAGATGGAGAATCATTCCATTTCAGTTTTCTAGCCTCCACTTAGTCCCCAAGAAACCTAATAATGTCCTCCACTCTCTAAAGTCTCCAAATCACCTCCAAACCACTCCAACTTGAAGAAAAAGAGATTAGCAAGATCAAATCAAAGGGGATCTTCACCTAATCAACCTTGGAGCTGCTGTTAGCATTGGGATTCGCATCAAATCAGAGAATTATTTCAGATCTTAGTTTGTTTTGTGGCTAAGGTGAGTGATTAGCTTGCTTTATGCACTAATTGGGGTTATTTGGGGTGATTAGTGCTAATTAGTGTTTTTAGACGAAAATAAATTCTGGAAAAATGTTTATAAAATCATAAATAATGTTTTAGACCTCTGATATGAGTTTGGGTTAATTTGGATAAGTTTTGCTAATCATATGCTTAAACATGATTAAGAGGGATTAAGGGAAAACATGGGGTTTTGGCTATGTTTGATCCATTTTATCATATCATATGGTTGTTTTGGTGTTTGAGGTCACTTGTATGTGTTGTTATGACTCTTTGGTATGCTTTATGATTGATTTCAATAGTTAGAATGGTCGAAAACGTCGTCGAGAGACGTATAAACACTTGTTGGAAAGTCTCAGGAAAACTGCAGGTTTTCGGAGGGGCTCGGAGGAGGGGCTCGGATCGGAAATGGCGATTGGGCAAAGACTCCGAACCGAACCGGAGATTGGTGCGACGCATTTGGCAAAAAGGAAGGCCATGTGTGTGGAACTAGATCGGATCGGCTGAAGGCAAGGTGAACGGATCGGAGTAGGACTAAGGGACCGGATCGGATTAGAATAGGGGACGGAACAGAACAGGGCAACAGGAATTGGGATCGGATCGGAGGGAAACAACGGATCGGAATATAGGAAATAGGATCAGATCGGATTGGCATAGGGGGACGGAACCATATAAGGTAACCAAAGCTGGAGCGAAGAATAGAAGGGTGAAGCAACTCGACCCGACCCGGAGTAGACGCTCGACCCGACCCGCTTGAAGGACTCGACCCGACCCGATGTACACTGGGGCAACCTGAAGGATTTCGACCCGAACTGGCGTAGCTTAAGATAACCGATCCGAACCGATGACGATGAATGAGCATGGATCCGAACCGAATCCAAGAGCAAAGAAGGAAGAACCGAACCGACCAGTATTGACCAATAACCCGAGATGCAAAGGTAGTACAAAAGGAAGTTAGAACCACTTACCAATGGATTTGTGCTTAGCGTTGGTAATAAGTTCACTTCATGATTGGACTTTGCTGCGGGACGTGTGCTAAGGAGTTGTCGATGTCTATGACTTTGGATCACTAGGTGTTGGAGGTAGAGAGACAAACTCGGGCTTTGGATATGGTGCGACTAGGGAGCTACCTACCAATGGAGTGGGGTCATGGAAACGTTGGGCGTGATCCCATAGGTATGGCGTTGGTGGTAGTAGGAATGTGCATAGTCGTACAAAGTCGAGTTCTGTCGTTTGAGTAAAGTGCTCTAGTGATCGAAGAAGTGGATGTCGTATGCTTTACGCACTGAGTGAGAGATGCGAGGATGGTTGCTATGCTTGATTGTTTGACACACACATCCCCACCCCCGTATACTTATATTATGTGTTTGTGACATCATAGAGTGTTGTACCGTGTAGTACTAACTCTTTGGTTGCAGGTCCAGGTTCAGGTATGACTTAGTATACCTGTTATTATTCTGTTTATGCTTGCTACCACTCATACCAGACTGATGTCTGACCCAGAGTTTTATGTTTCTTCTTATTACTCTGGGTGCTCACACGAGCAGACTAGAGACAGGGATAGCTGGTAGTGCGCTTGGTAGATGGACTGAAGACGAGCAGGAGGCTCCACGTATGATATATAGTTATTCTCCCTGTGTCGTGATTGGTATCTACTTTGGGCATTAGTAGCATACCTATTTTGTTTATCTTGGAGACAGTATTTTGAAGTTGTAATAAGCTGTATTTGATATTTCCGCTACTCTGATGATGTTAGTTCAAGTTTTCAGCTTATGCACTGTCTCATCTGTTTTATGTCAAGTATATGTTGGTTATTATATTTTATCCCATGCGCTGTGAGACATATTACAGGTTCTTTATTTGGTTCATCTTCTTTCTTTCTCTTCTTTGGCGACCGTCCCATGCCAATTGGACATGTGTACAGCGCACAATTGGAGTAAATGTCGGTTGGTGCGGGGCGGGCCGTCACAGCCCAATTCAAGCTAAAAATTTTGCCCACTTCAAGCTTTAATAAGGCTCACTTCGAGCCTTAATATGGCCCACTTTGAGCCTAGCCAAACACTTATACATATTCACATTAGGCGCCCGTTACTACGACTACTTCGGTCGAGTATATCTTGACCACATCGGTCAAGTGAATACGTTTACGTGACTCCCTAGAGTCGCGGCTTCCCCTAAAACTAGCACAAGCTTATTCCCCTCAGTATGTGTTACTGACTCACAGTCAGTAATTATGACACCCCACACTTTTCTGAGCCTAAATTTTGAAATAAAGTTCAAAACTCAAACCCAACTAAGAATGGAAAGTAAATATATGGTACCCGCAAGTACCTACAGATAATGAGTATGAGCATAGTCAGAGTAAAATGAAAATAACTCATAGCGGAAACATAATAAGATAATTAATACTGACTAAGGAGAATACCTTAAAGCATATCACCGCATTGATATCAAGGATGAGAGAATGAGAACAAAAAAACAAATTGAATCCTTGCTAAGACCTGTCTTCCCCGAGATAAACCTAAGAGTTGTTATGAGGAAGTGGGTCAGAAAAACAAGTCTTAGTGAGTAGAAAATGCATAACACTACCTACAATACACAAATTTATCCCGCTTGGTCACAACCAAAGCATAAGTCTAATAAGGATAGTAATTCTAATCAAACCATGTGAAGATTTACGCACGGCGACTAACTACCATACCCAAGGTAGTGTTCCAAACATAACGATATCATAATATTGAGATAGATCGTTTATGAAAAAGTATGAAGCCTTTAAATCGCCATTCAATTTATTACCAAATACTAAGAGGCGAGCTTTCAACTACACAATATTCCAAAAAGGAGGTTAATTATTTATACATAGCCAATTAAGACCTCACTATCAATATAAGATAAGGGCGGATCCTTTTAATCACTTAAGTCCCAAGGCAGACCTATTGATCACTTAATACCTTACTCGATGGTTTACCCTACATTAATATAAATTAGAGGACACTAACTACTTAATCCTACTAATTTAAGGCTTCTGTCATTCACGCATATACCCAAACCTCGCATAAGGCGAGAGATAGTAACTAGCCACTTAATACTAGGTTTAGGTAGGAGCTTGACACCATTTAATACCCTCCTAGCAGACTCCCATGTTACTATATAGCTGAAATTATTAGATAATCCCCTAGCCACTTAATACTTCCTGCAGGATAGGTAGACCCATGGTACCTACTTATCTGTCACTTAATACCTAATCCCAAGGCGGACTCTCACCCCAATCACTTACTACCTAAAGGAAGCAAACATACGCAGGGATTACCAAACTCGTACCCAATATCCATTTACTACCTCTTATTTGTAGGTAGGCGAGCTACGTGATCGGTTAATACCCTTTTAAGAGCATCTAACTACTTAATACCTCAAATCCCGAAGCAGGCTACGCTTACGAATTATTTCCTTGATGGTTTCTCGCTACGAAAATAACTATCATCACGGGTCCCTACGGTTAATGATATCTCACATCAGTTGTATATATATCTGACTATTGGAAAGTGCAGACTTCTTTCGAACAAGGAATTTGACCTCGCATCATTAACCTACTAAGTCCAATCCTTACTTCTAACTATATTAATTTTATGTTAGCTAGAATAAAATAAGGAAACCTATAACTTCCTATCCTTGGATATTTAATTATTTATTTCCTTATTGGACATAGCATTTACTACGATAATCAATCCCCATTAATCTCCTTCAATTCTATTTATTATTACTATTCAGATTATCTACCATTTATGACCCTAATGGTCATATTTTCCTAAGGAATAATTATCCTATTAAATGCCATTTATATTAGTCTCATCCAACATTTTAATCTAATTATTGTAACTTCCAATTATCACTACCTTAATTTAGTTTGTATATAATTTTTTATTTTGAAAATTGGTACACTTTTATTGCAAATATCAATCATATACTTTGTATATATGCCTCATCAAAACCTTATGCAGCTAGTAGTTTCGGTTTTGCAGATATTATATTCACAGGATCCTGGATTTACAGCTGGAACTATACTCGGAAAGCTCTGTATCCGTGTATTTCTTTCGGTTGTGTTATGTATTATTTTTTTGCTGCACTGTAATTTTAAGTCTCTGGTATTTTTCTGATGTGTATTAATTATTCATACTCTGTTATATTCTTGCACTCTGATGTAATTGTTGTAACAGCAATGAAATGCTCTTCTATTTGTGTTCTGATTTGTCGTGTTCTCAACTCAATTCGGGCTTTCCCGTAAGGGGGAGTTTGGGTCGTTTCACATACAATATTCTCTTTCAAACAAAAATACATCACACAATTATTAGCCAGTGTCTAATATATCTATGCCCCGTTTTCTCAGTAGCTCCATCTTTGCCTGCGTCCATTTCGATTTGCTTCCATTATTCTTCACTAAGTATAGAACCTCCTTCTCTATCGTCTTCATTTTTACCTCCTTAGACACCATTTATATTAGTCTAATATATATTAGTGCTTATTTAAATGTACATACATACATACATATATATATATATACACACACACACATACATATTTATTATTTATTTATTTGTTTGGAGTTACAATCCCTATTCCTAACACAAATTAAATTGTTACCATCTAGGCATTCATTTCCTACTCAATTCATTTCCCTAAATAGACATGGTTACAATCTTTATTACCTTATTTATAACCTTTTATTCATAGCAAATCAATTACACATTTATTTCTATGACGACCATACTATTTAATTCCATTCAATATGGGTTATATTTCCATATACATTCACATACAACAGAAACCATTCAAACACATAATGAAAAACAAACATTGAATGTAATAGCGTTGCTTACATAGATTTGGATGGATAAGACTAATATATATTTATATTTATAATTTAAACGCGTAGTTAATCGTAGTTACCAATTTATATTTTATTATTATTTAAAATTTATGTTTTGGTCTAAACAAATGACCAAAATAACCCTTTTTGTGTTTAATCTTGTTCTAAGACTCAAAATCTCATAATAGTCATTTACTATAATTATTGTAAATTTTGCCCAACTAATTAAAAGAAGAAAATTGGCACTATTTCAAATCCCAAGGAAATAAGTTAATATTTTATTTAGAATAGATGTTGCAAACTACGTAAAAATTACGTCAATTTGCACATCTTTTCTTATTTGATTTATTTATGTCCCTTGTAGATTTTAAGTAATGTATTTTAATGTAAAATGAGTAAAAAGGGCAAAATTATAATAACCAAGTAAAACCCCAAACAATATCAAACACAAACAGAATCATTATTATTTTAATCAAGACTACACAAACTACAAATCAACACCCAAAACCTTTGAATCGATAATAAAATACTATACTTCTAAACAAAGTTTTAGGACTAATTTCCAGATCAAAGGTGTTTACAATATCCACAAACAACTTTAGAATAATTGTAGGAAAGACGATAATAAATTAAAAGGCCAACAAATCCGTACTTCATCTATATTCATAATATTTTAAATTTGAAAAAATAAATAAATCTAACAACTTTTAGGCATATTCAGGTTCAACACAAACGAATTATATAAGTTTATTATAAAAAATACATATATTTCCCACTCACTTGAAAGCTATCCGAACCTGAATCATGCACAACTTTTACGCTTAAAATTCCCAAATCCTACATATCTACAATTTATTTACAAAGGGGATTTACAAACACAGATTTAGAAATGTAGATCTGAATGAAGAATATGAAAAGAAGTACTAAATACACTAGACAAAATTGATGCTTCTTCATGTAACTGTGGCCAACCATTGCAGAACTTGGAAAATCAATCCAATTTTAGAGGAACAGAAGACCAGTCTTATGAAAAAATATCACCTCCACCAGGATGTAAACTTGCTAATGAATCTCATCTTTATGATATCATTAAAGCAAATAAAGACAAGAAAGGCAACAGAGTGCCCAAATAAAATAAACTAAGTAATGATACCTCTCCTCAAGATATGCAAATCAATCAAGAATAGATTCTTTAGGGGTCATAACAAGATTTAAAGAATATGGCAAGTCCCAAAATCCATAGTTTAATAATGTTACAAAACATTTGTGTTTGAAACATTAGAGGGGCACATCTCGACATCACACTGGACCAATGTAAGCATTTAATTAGGAAGCACAACCTTCCTGCCTTTTCAATTCTTGAAACTAAGTTGGATGATGCCTTAACTTTGAGAGCAACCGGGTATATAAACTCTAACTGGAATCTAATTCACAATTTAAATGATGCTATTTATGGTAGAACTATGTTAATTTTTGACCCTACTATTCACAATTTCACTGTTATCACCTCTTCCAACTAACACGTCCACTGTCACAACATACACATACCTACCACAACATCATACTACTTCACCTTTGTGTATTCCCTTAATTCAGCTCAAGCTAGAAACATTTTATATCAAGAAATCCCTGCCTTTAGACAACACACTAGCCCTTGTCTTGTTTGTGGTGACTTTAATTCTCCCTTAAATATTACTGACGGATTGGGAGGATCACCTGTCAGTCTCAATGAAATTGGTCCTATTAATATTACACTAACTAATTCTGATCTCCTTTCAATTAATTCCTTTGGGGATGAATATACATGGAACAACAGTAAAAGAGTAAGAACTCGCACTTTTTCTAGAATTGATCATGCTTTTTGTAACTCAGTTGCCCTTAACAAATGGCCTACTCTTTACAATGAAATTCGTCTTCCCATTTTGTCTTATCATTCACCTCAAGACCTACATTTCGGTGAAGAAGAGACAAATAGATGACCTGGTTTCAAATTCTTTCATGTCCGGGCAGATGGCCCTGAATTTTTTGATATTGTTACAAAAGACTGGGAAGTTCCTTGCTATGGAAAACCAGTGTATGCTCTTCATAAAAAACTAAAATCACTTAAATTTGACCTTAAATCCTAGGCTAAAGGTAAGTTTGGTTGTGGTAGTGGTCAATCTTCCCACTGGCTAAGTCTCCTTGTTCAAACTCAATCTCAAATGTTATATGTTACCACTAACCCTAACCTTGCTAGCATAGAAGTAGATTTTTCGAAAAAAATGCAAGAATGATCTTATTCTTGAAGCAAACATGTGGAAGCAAAAGGCAAGAATAAAATGGTTCGAAAAAGGGGACAGAAACTCTGCTTACTTTCATGTTGCCTTGAAAGTTAAACAGAGTAAGGAAAATATCCACACAATTACTAATCTACATGGCCAGGTATTCAATTCTAATTCTGAAATTCAGAATGCATTTGTTAAATACTTTTCTAATCTATTTGGCAATGTGGACAATTTTAATCCTTTGACTGACGACATCAACCCCATGATCCTACCTGTTTTAAGTCCTGAACAATACTTCCAATTGAGAACTACAATTACTAACATTGAGATCAAGGAAGCCATGTTTTCACTAAATAGAAATTCATGTGGTGGCCCAGATGGCTTCAATGCCATGTTTTTTAAGATTTACTGGAGTACTGTTAAGGTAGAAGTTTGTAAGGAAATACAACAGTTTTTTAAAAGAGGCAATTTATTAAATCTTTTAATAAACACGGTTATTGCTCACATACCTAAAGTAAATAATGCTTCTCATGTTAATGCATTCAGACCTATATCATGTTGTAATACCATATACAAGTGCATAGCCAAAATTATTACTAATAGATTTGAAACTTTTCTGCCATCAGTTATTTCTATGAATAAAACTACTTTTCTACCCAATAGAAATATTCTTGATAATGTTTTGCTTGTGCATGAACTCATGAAATGTTATGGAAATGCTAATTTTCACCTAGAGTTATGCTAAAATTAGACATTAGAAAAGATTTTAATGCACTACAATGGAATTCCATCATTAGAATTCATGGATTCATGAACTTTCCTCCATGCTTCACTACATGGATTCATGCATGTATCAGCTTTGCAAATATTTCAATCAATGTAAATGGTTGTTCTGTTGGATATTTTTCCTGGTAAACATGGTGTTAGACAAGGGTACCCAATATCTGCATATTTATTTATTATCATCATGGAGTTTTTAACTAGATTACTTGATGATCTTGTTGACAATAAATAGTTTGATCTACATCCTAAATGCAAAAATCCTAGAATTAGCTCACTTATGTTTGCTGACGGCCTCATCATTTTATGCAAACCCAATATCAATACACTCACTAATATAGTGAATACCTTAGATAAGTTTTATTTGATGACTGGCCTCCAAGTCAATCAAGACAAATCTGAATTTATGGCAACTGGGGTACCCCTAGTTGTTATAAACTAGATTCATTGCATCATTGGTTTAAGACACAATGATACCATTAATTATCTTGGCCTTCCAGTAGCCGCTTCAAGAATCACTACACTTCAATGCCTACCACTCTATAGTAGAATTACGAGAAAGCTTGAATGTTGGTCTTCCAGACTTTTAAGTCAAGCTGGCAGACTAACATTGATCAAATATGTAGTGAGTGCCATGCAAGTTTATTGAGCTCGTGCGTTTATTCTGCCTCAAAAGTTTCTTACCATGATCAAAACAACATTTATGAAATACTTTTGAAAAGGTAATATACACCAAAAAATATTAGTACCTACCTCTTTTGCTAAGTTGGAAAAGACAATTAACAAAGGGGGATTAGGTATCATTAATACATGTATTTGGAATCGTGCTGTTATGGGAAGACACATTGATGATATGCTTAATAAGAAGCAAAGCTTATGGGTAGAGTGGTCGTAAAATTATGTTCTCAAAGAGAAAAGCTTTTGGGCACTTTGTGCATTACAATGGCACAATTGGGTGTGGAAATGTATGATCAAACTTAAGGCTTTGAATTTTCCACACTTTAAGTATAGAAGGCATGCTTTTGGTAAAGTAAACTTTTGGAATGAACCATGGCTAGACTATGGTATCATTCTTGCTAGTGAAGTTTCATACCAAGAATTATGTCAATATGGCATATGCCAGAACAGTAATGTGTCCATTTATATTGATGGTACCAGGTTCACTTTGCCAAACTCATCAAATCAAAGTATATGTGCACTCAGGTTGAAGATATATAGTTACACTGATTCAACAAGCAATCAACCATCTGGAAATGGAAAGGTAATTTCTTTTCCATCAAACATCTTTACCTCGAACTTCTTGGTGTTCCAAATTTTCTTGAATGCAAGTGGTATAAAATGGTGTGCAAAAGAGATAGTTGTGCCGAAGAAAACTTGTGCATGTGGAAAATACTCAATGAAGTAGTTCATACTACGGATAAGCTAGCTGCACATGGTATGCCTATTGATCAAATCTGTACACTATGTGACAAAGATCAAGAAACCCTACAACATATGTATTTTGACTATGAAGTAACCAAGAAACTGTGGACTGAAGCTCAAATGCAGATCAATGGTACGAATACTGCAAACAATTTATGCTTCAACTGGGAAAACATTCGAAATAAAGCCAAAGGTTAAAGATACAAAGCTAGACATTACAATTTTTTACTGAAGAAAATAATCATTGCAATATGGAAAGAGAGAATCTTGCGAATTTTTGATCCCATTTGCAACATGAATTATGGCCAATCACTACTAGAAAATGCTGTTATAGTGACACAACTATTGTGCCGGAAACATTCGTAGCAAAATTGTATCGGGTTTGAGATGGATCTGAGTTGTTTGTTTAAGTTTTTTTTTCAAATATTTTTTTGTTGACCAACATATTTTTTGTGATGTAACATGAATCTCTAACAAATCCGTGGTAAATTAGTCATGTAATTGTCATGGATATGGAAAGATTGTATTCTATGGTTGGTCCCGACTGGATATATGGCTTTTTTGGAACCATAGGAGAAGTTGTGGCTGGTGAACAAATGCCTTTATTTGCTTTAGGAGTAACAGATGCTTTGATGTCATATTATATGGATTTGGAGACTACAAAAAGAGAGGTAAAGAAAATTTCACTCCTCTTTTGTGGTGGTGTTGTGATTACTGTCATTGTCCATGTAATTGAGCACCTCAGTTTTGGTATCATGGGTGAAAAACTAACTCTCTGGGTTCGAGAAAAGACGTTTAGAGGTAAGTAGCAGTCTATATTCATGCAGTAAATAAGCCAACATGAACACTTGGACCACCTGGATTTTTTAATTGTATGGAACATCTTCCACAAGAAGCTATGCTACGAGGACCTGTTCAATATGGATGGATGTATCCATTTGAAAGGTATGACAATTTAAATTTTATATAATATCATTTCCTAGTATATGAAGTTCATATCGTTTTTAATTTCAACTTAGGTACTTATTCATCTTAAAAAGAAAGTTTCAAATAAAGGTCAAGGGGAAGCTTCAATCTGTAATGCGTATATTTTGTAAGAAGCCGCTATATTCTTTTCACACTATTTTGGAGATCATGTCAAAATAGTCCATGTTGAGGAGAGGCTTTACCATGTTGAGGAGACTAGTCGACTATATGAGGAGAGGCTTTACCATGTTGAGGAGGAACGTCGACAGATTGAGGTGGAGCACCGACATGACAGAGAGAATCGTGAAGCACTGAATAGTAGGTTAATGCAAATCGAGCAACGATTGTCACAAACCACTCATCCCCCTCCATCGTGGTATTCTAGAACTTTAGGTACACATCATATGTTTTGGACAATATTTAGAAGCGACAAGCTATAATTTATTTTTTGTAGTTTGGATTGTAGTTTTTTTTTTGTGGTTTGGACCTGGTATGTAAACTTTGTATTTTGGTGATGTATTTGTATTAAGAGCACTTATTTTATATTTAGTTATCTTTGTCTATATTGTTGTATTGTTTTCCAGTGGAATCTTTTATGTGTAATATTAAAAAGAACAATGTACATGCAGGTTGTATGAAAGCAACAGAAATTCATAACAATTGTTTTATGCTTCGTGATGGATTTTCCATTGAGTTGCTAAGTTAACCAAAATTTCAGTATTTGATTTTGTTATGGATTTGCCATGGATTTGCAAAGTGAAACAAAATTTTAGTATTTGATTTTGTTATGGGTTTGCGATGGTTTTTTGAAAATATATTTAATAATTTGCTGTTTGAAAGTATACATGTTCCATAGCAAATCAATAACAATTTTTCAATGAATCTGTAATGGAAATTTGAAATAATTTCACATGCTTTTCAAAATGAAATATAGAAAATAAATGGTTTGCTACGAACCATGACAAAAACATCACAAAATTTGTTGACTTTCCATCACTAACCATTATGTGACGGATCTAACACCTAATGAATTGGGAGGGCAATATCCATCACAAATCCGTTGCAAAATATTATTTTGTGATGGAATTTCCCATCACTAAAACAACATTTTCTAGTAGTGAACGGAAACTTCTTGTTTGGTGTAACGACCATGAATTTCGCTCGATCTGAATCAGTCGCTAAACCGACCAAGACCGTACGAAACGCCTGATTGTTTTGAGAAAACGACAAAATAGAACACAGACGGAAGAACATTTCATTGTATATTACAACAATTCCATCAGAATACAAGAATATACAGAGTATAAATGAATATTACACATTCGATAAATACCAGAGATTACAATACATTACAAAGCAGCGGAAAATAATACAAAATACAACTGAAGGAGATACATGGATACAAAGCTTTCCGGATATCGTTCCATCTGTATATCAGGATCCTGTGAATATAAATCTGCAAAACCAAAACTACTAGCTGCCCGTGTCGTAAATAAGGGCACCCAGAGTTTAGGTTAAAACAATAAACTCCGGGTCAGTCATGGGACTGGTGTGAGAACTAAAACAGTTATTAATCTTTATTTTAAAGTTCGGTAAATCAAGGGACCACGCCGTATAACACGGAACGGGTTTCCTCCCAAGAATACCAGTGCATATAACAACAGCGCAATGCTAAATAAAGAAAAATGAAGCTATTATAAGACCCAGGTCCCATCACACAATGCAACGCAAGCCGGAGGATAGGGTTTCACCTTATAATAGCCAAAGAATGCTTGATACGCTAAATTTCATGTTTTATTATTACTATAAGTGTATAGTGTTAAAACAATTTCAATCATAAATATCAATCATAGGCGGCATGGGTACCATATATCATGTCGCCATACTAGGCTCTACAATCAAAACCGCAAAGTCACGTAATTGGAAATTGGATTTCCGTCTGTGAACCGAGGCAAAAGATAGTCCTCTACCGATTCGAGACTCTCTAGCCCGAGCCTCAGGACCCAGACATAGGTGAGCCCTTGGATCCTCAGGGCCAGTTCACCGATGTGGATTAAACTTAAACCCTGAACATGCGTTTCCCCGCCCTATGGGGCGTAAATGAGCCAATGGATGACTCCATCGGACCCGGATCGTCCGATCAAACCAAGGCGCCTCGCAACAGCAACTACCACATAAGTCAAACTCGTCAGGGCGTGTAAAACCACTGAAGGCACTTCTAGCTAGAAAGAAACGCATGCCCTCCCTGACGTCCTCTCCCGTTTCTGGTTCACAACCGGGGTGTGAGGCTCGCGAATCAACGTTAAACAAAGCTACAGGCTGTGCTTTGATCATCACCACAAGACTTTGCTTTTCAACAGAAGCCTTGATCAATTGCCACTTAGGCATGCCACACACGCAATTCACTCCATGCGTTTGATATCAATCAATATATAACCTCTGAGCTCGAACGTCTCAGAGAAGGGCGTTAAGCAAGAGAATAAATTCTCCACCGCCAAAAAGATATATATTTAATAGAAATCAACCACACAGACTAAAATCCAATGTCAGACACACAGTCCATTTACACGTTCGTTCTGGGTCTGAACGAAACCGGAGGCACCTAGTACCCCGCATATCCATCGATCTCCAAGTACGTCTGGACGACCACCAGTTGATTCCCTCCTCTTGGGTGTACGGCCCAATCAAGATCATCAGTAATTATCCAAACGACGTGAAGACCTCCGGTCTTCAACCACCATCTTCATCTTCGACACCACGTCGAATAAGTTATTCAGAATGGGATAAACCCGGTCTTTCTGAATAACTCGCGTATATAATAAACAAGTGTTACACAAACCCAACATACGCCTCATTCCAGTTCATCAGTCACTAACCGTAAATTAGCAAGTGAGCAATTCCCTAAGTATTAACCCCGAAGGCCGAAACCAACATCAGATCAATACCTCAGAAACCATTCAACTTAACTAACCTCCAGTTAGTTTCTGATTTTATTAACTCCTTTTTGGTCTAAGAACAGTATTATTGAAGATACCATTCACGACAACCCAAAATCACATTTCATTAATTATCGGGTTAAAGAACAAGTGTTATTTAAAACACTATTCGCGATAAACCCAAAAATCAATACCAATTCAATTCCAATTAAATATTATTTAATTGGTACACTTCATTTAAATCTAAATAAAAAGATTTAATCTTTTTCTCAACTGGGCTTAAGAACAGTGTTAATGAAGACACCATTCACGACAGACCCAAATCACATTTGATATTAAATACAAGGCTCTGAATAGAAAATATATCGACTTATATTCAATATCAAATTCTACGACCAACAAATATCGTATTGGAAATAACGACATATATATATCTTTCAAATTTCCATAACAATATCTGTATAATCACGAAATCCAACATCGAAATATTCCGTAGACAATTTCGATTCAAATCCATTCCAATGCAATTATTGGAAATTCTGGTTATTTTCAAAACCATTTCAAATCCAATTTATTTATTTTAAAAATAAATAAATTATTATTCTTGTTCAAAACTAGTTCTTTTCGATAAAAATCTATTTTTATCTTTTCAAATATGGAGTTTTCATCCCAATTCTTCACAAATCATTTCTTATGATTTTACACAAATTATTGATATTTTTAATAATTTTATCAAGGCCCGTACAGTCGATTTCCATCAACGGCCATCGAACTGCACTTACATCGACCTTTTTCAAATTTGATTAGGACATAATTCCAAATCCAACCGTTAGATTTCTAATTTCTAATATTCGTTAGAAAGCTCTTTTCGATACGAACCCAACGGTTCCGGTTTTAGGAGAATCCGACGGTCGGATCTCCCGCAATATCCATTCGAAGTCAATGGTCGAAATTCACGAACTACAGCAGCGCGGCGCGTTCTATTCAGGCCATTATATTATAAATATAATATATATAATATATACTTCGGCGATTTCCATTTAAAACGTATTTTATAAATCATTTTAAATTCGTTTTCGAAACGATTTCAACTTCCTTTTCCAATTCGAATTAAGATTGAATTTTTCAATATAAATTCGTTTTAATTTCATTTCAAATCGATTTCAATTTGAATCGATTTCAATTTCCTTTCAATTCGTTTAAATTCAATTCAAAACGATTTCATTTCTATTTCAATTTAATTCGAATTTCAATTCTATTCGAATTTCAAATGATTTCAATTTATTTCGAATTTCAGTTCACTTCAATTTAATTCGAATTTCAATTCACTTCAATATTCATTTCAATTTGAATAAAATCGATATAAATATCATTCACCTCAAAATGGCGCAAATCTAATTTACATGGCTTTATATATTTCTATTTTCAAATATTTCTATATCGAATATTTCTATTTCATATATTTCTATTTCAAATATTTCTATTTCAAATATTTCTATTTCAAAACTGGAATGAGGCCCAATCAATTACCATATAATGTTAATTATACGGATTTTCTACAACACATGTATAAAATAACAACGATAAATAATCAACCATCATCCAGAGTTCACCATACAACTGCATAAGCATTAAATATAAATAATTAACGCTTACACAGTCTGTCGACCAATCGATCAACATACAACTAAACAATCGGGATTAGTGTACGTCAAATATCATCCCAATACCCGTGTGGGGTTTCAAACAATCAAACACAGATTTTATTTGTGTAGTTGGGCGATGTGTAAAATTTATCGTCCCAATCAATATCAGTCAAATGTGTGTGTATATAAACAAATCCTTCGATTTGTTTATATTTATTTATCCACATTCATGTTAAAAAATATATTTTCAACTATAAAATATTTTTAACTACATAAATATTTTATTTCCTTTCACATCACATCACACAATCAACTATACATCAAAATCAAACAAACAAGCATACATGCCGTCCATGGTCTGTGGACGACGGGTGTCGGGTGCTACTAAACACCGTCTGCATCCTAGTATATATTTTAGCTAGAAAAATTAAATTAAAAGTGAGAAGTTCTCACCGAGGGTTCCACTCCGCCATTTCATTTCTGAAGTTCTGAATTCCTTTTTTTTCCTGATTTCTATCCGTTCCATCTCACTTCTCTTCACGCTGTTCATAGTAAAAATCGTATTTTTAATACGATGTTCATTTAAAAAAAATCACGTTTTTATAATGGCCTTTATATATAAAAATTATATATTCTTACAACGCTTCCTTTTATATAAAGATTATATTTTTGTTACTCTACGTGAATAAAAATCATATTTTTAATTTGCTATAAGTATAAAAATCATATTTTTATACCTTTAAAAATATTTTCAACTTGCCAACAATGTTTTCTTTCAATGACAAGAATCATAGCTTTGTGCTATTAAAAATCCGATCTTTAACTTTAGAAATCAAATCTTTTATATTTAAAAAAAAATCCCATCTTTCCTTTACAAAAAATCTCTCTTATACATTTCTAAAATACATGCTTTATACTTAAGAAAAATCAAAAATTTAAGCCTGTTTACATAAAAAACAAAGTAAACAAATTAAAGCATCTTACATTGGTTTAAGGAAGAAGGAAAGGGGGGCTCGCTAGCTGTCGGCGGATCGGTGGAGAGGCGCTGAGGGCTGCTCGTCGCGGAAATCGAGGAGGGGGGAAGCTACTCGCCATCGCAAGTGATGGAGTAAGGGGGAGGCGCCTTAGGGTTTTTGTGGACGTCGGGTTCTCGAGCTACGAAGGAAAGGAGGAGGGAGAGGGAGAAGAGGGGCGGACGGAGGCGATGTCGGAGGGGTGCGGTTGGTGGAGGACGATGGGGGTACGGCGGAGACTGGAACGCGACAGCGTCGCTTTAGGGGGGGCGAGAAGAGGGCGACGGGTTCGAGGTTTTTTTTATTTCTTTATCTTCGTTTGAACGATTGTGAGGAGAGAGGGGAGGGTTGACCTGGTAATAGGAGAGGAGGGAAGTTTTATTTTATTTTATTCCAAAAAAGAAAATTTTATTTTCGACCTCGAAACGAGACCCACCGCCTGTCGTCCATAGCTAAATACCCTCATTCCGAACACGATGGGATATGTATTGTAGGCTGATTCGATCGTTTCGATCAGTTTTCGTCAAAATCAACATATAACTCTATATATTGAATTTGAACGCGTATTTCAATTTACTGGTGCCACATACTAACTCAAAAAATTCCAGAAAAATATTTTCTAGCTTCATATTGACGATACGGTCCTAACAAAACAAATTTCGTCAAATTCTGAGACCGTTTGAAAAATGGCCATTTTCCAGTCGATTAAAATCAACTAAAACTGGTCAAATGCGTTTTCCTTTGCCACACTCACATATTGATTCGAAAAATTATGAAATTTGAAACCTAGCAATAATTTGACATCGCGGATCCAACAAAAGTGGTTTCGTCAAAAACCGAGGTCGTTTGCAAAATGGCCATTTTTAAGGGCCAGAATTCCATAGCGACTATTCTGAATCTTCAACTGGACATAACTTTTTATCCCCGCTATGAAATTTTGATTTTTCGGATTCGTTGGAAAGATATTCTCAATTAGATTCTATTATTTTTGGTTTCACTAAAATCCGGTTTATTTTGCACCCGGTACATTCAATTGAAATTTGAAATCGAATTATCAAACTACCGCGCCATTTTCAATTCCTATAATAATTATATATAATTATTTATATTCTAACGACGACGTATATAAATATATACGTTGTAATTCTATTCAAAATAAATTTCTCATCGATATTATTTAAAATAATACAATTTAAATAATAAAAATTCGCTAAAATTGCCAAAATAAAAATTTTAAATTGGCTCGGATTTCTGGGTTATTACATTTGGCATGATATTTGGGAGGGCCTTAAATACAAAAAATTCACATTCGATCCCGGAATTTTTGGCTTGTAATTATTGTTTTTTTTCTTCTTTTTACACTTTTTGTTAGTTTCCTGTAGGCATTGATATACCGTTTACTCTGCATTTTCTTTTTTTGTTGTTTATTTTTTTGTTCCTATGTATTCGTCTATTGGTTTATCAATAAAGTAGTTGGGGACCACTCAACCCTGTCAGCTTTGGCAAAAAAGAATAGGAAACGATGAAGGGAATTCAATAATAACAATTATCTATTTGTAGAACTAACCCTTTTACGCATATTTGGATTCAATATATCAAACTCTTTTTAATTTGATTTGATTAGATTTAAAATTTAGAATTTTAGAAGAGATTGGAGAATTGAAAATGGGGATTCGAAGGAATTTGCGATTCACGGGAATAAAGGTGAGTTCACTCATAGCTGTATATTCTTATGCATACTAAAATATCTTAGATCGTGACACATATATTGATATACAAGTTAATTTATTTAATCGTTGATTGATGATTTAACGTAAAATTGACATGTCGACGCCGTTGTTAGTTAAAACTCGACATTAAAGTCAAATCAAAGTGGACGTTATAGATTGATTATTGACATGTTTGGTAGTTAAATGAATTAGAATTGGAACTTGTTGTATTAATTTGAAAATGAATTAAATATATATTATTTCCAAATTTAATCGAAGTTTGGACTTGTATTTGATTGAATATACCAACATTCAATAGTAATTCAGAATAGATTGAATTTGACAAACTTAAGATTCATTAGTTAAATTAATGTTGATAATAAAAATTGATTGTGTTACAAATAATATACTACAAGAAAGCCATTAGAGGAGGAAAAAGAAGACACTTTTATTCATTCCAGAATTTTTATACACAATTTACATTGCATGAGCTCCTTATATAAAGGCTTAGGAGCTTGGAGTAAATTTTATCCCATAATGTGGGACTAAACAGTATATGATAAAAGCAAATTCACACATATATGTTACAGCACTCCCCTTGAATATGCGTATGTAAAGATGATAAGATTAATTGCCTCGTTAAAAACCTTTTTATGAAAAACCCTATGGGAAAAATCATAAACAAGGAAAAGAGTACAATTTTTATTTCATCTCTAGGTAACATACTGACAATGTTCCAATGAGGGTTGATACTTCTGGATCAAAACAATGCCTCATTAAAAACCTTACCAATAAAAACCTAGTGGGAAAAATATTAGTGAAGGAAAAGAGTACATTACAGCATAATATATGCTCCCCCTGATTCGTAATGCATTATTCAAATAGTTTGGTGATGCAAGCGGCGCATACCAATTTTATGTATCATCTTCTGCAACGTTGATTTTGGAGGTGCCTTCGTGATTCGATCTACTGGATTTTCTTGAGATTGAATTTGCTTCACTTCTATCTTATTGTCCCTTTTTGGAGCTCATGTGTGAAAAAGAATTTGGGAGAAATGTGTTTTGTCCTATCACCCTTGATATATTCTGCTTGAATCTGAACTATGCAAGCTGCATTGTCTTCATAAATAATTGATCTTTCTGTAGTTGAGGGAAGTTGACATGTGCAATGTTTTCTTTGTAGATCTCCATGAAATAGCTGCATTGTTGTTTTAAACACATATCCAGTTTGTGATTTTGCTTTATTTGGATCAGACAGGTAACTTTAACACTCCTCCTTGAATATGTGTCTTCAAATTCTTGAATGCTCTTATAGTAGCTTGAAATTATCCCCTTTGAAAGATTATTTCTCCCCCTCATAGTATATTGCTTCCAAATATATATTCGGATGACATAGATATTGTTTGTTGCCTCGTTAAAAACCTCTATTAGGAAATCCCAATGGGAAAAATCTTGAACGAGGAAAAGAGTGCAACCCTTGAAATTATATTAAAATGATATTTCTTCTAAGATATCGAGAGAATATGATGTACTATATATTTATACTAGTAAAATAGTATACTACATAGAATATTATGTATACTACATAATATTATTTATTTACACTATTTAAATAGTGTAAATAAATAATATTATGTAGTATACATAATATTCTATGTAGTATACTATTTTACTAGTATAAATATATAGTACATCATATTCTCTCAGAGAGAATATGATGTACTATATATTTATACTAGTAAAATAGTATACTACATAGAATATTATGTATACTACATAATATTATTTATTTACACTATTTAAATAGTGTAAATAAATAATATTATGTAGTATACATAATATTCTATGTAGTATACTATTTTACTAGTATAAATATATAGTATGTACTATATATTTATACTAGTAAAATAGTATACTACATAGAATATTATGTATACTACATAATATTATTTATTTACACTATTTAAATAGTGTAAATAAATAATATTATGTAGTATACATAATATTCTATGTAGTATACTATTTTACTAGTATAAATATATAGTACATCATATTCTCTCTATGTAATGCCTCATTAAAAACCTTACTAAGAAAAACCCTATAGGAAAAATCTTAGTGAAGGAAAAAATAGTACAAAAACATATTTTCAATAATTTACTACATTAAATGTAGAATGATACTTCTGGATCAATATAATTCTTCAGTAAAAACCTTACAAAGGAAAACCCAGTGGGAAAAACCTTAGTTAAGGATAAAAATACAGATTAACTTAAATAATATATTTGAGATGTTATTCCTTGATGTGGTGCTTGATTCTTCTAGATCAAGATACTGCCTCGTTTAAACTTTCAAATATTACTTTGAGGATGATACTTCTTTTGATATCTTAAATTTCGTTATGGACACTTCTGGATCTATAAATATGTATCTCATTGACAATATTACTCAAACAAATCTTGTATAGAAAATAAAATCAAGAGATAATAATCTTTAGTCTTCATACTTCCGATGTTCATCATTTATTAACATTTGCCTTATTAAAACCTTCACAATGGAAAACCCTATAGGAAAAAACCAAAGTGAAGGAAAAAGAGTACAACACCACAAGATAATTCTTAATGAATTTTTCTTTAAAAACTTTTGTGTGCATTTTCATGCTTCAGGCATGTTTTCTTATTTAAAGCAACTTTTGTTTGCGCTTGCTTGCTATAGACTTCGAGTGTTTACAATTTTGTGCTTCAATCAGGTTTGCACACTGCAATACATTTGTAATGAAAAATAATAGTTTCATTACAGCAATACTTAAAAGCAGGAAGTAATCTACTCATCTTGAATTATATCAAGATTTTCATTACAATAATACATAGAAGCATGTTGTAATCTATATTCTATGTTCTTTGCATTCTTTATAATTACTAAAGTTATTTATGTTCTTCAGGAACCTGTACACTTCAATGAATTTTGCATATGTTCTTCAGGAACCTGTATATTTCAAAGAATTTCGCATATCACAACTATACTCAGAAGTATATTAAATGTTCCATTACAACACTACTTAAAAGCAGGAAATAATCTACTCATCATGAATTATATCATGATTTTCATTATAACAATACTTAAAAGAATGTTGTAATCAACTCTCTTTATTCTTTATATTCTATATAACCAACAAAGTAGTTTATGTTCTTCAGGAACTAATATTCTTTCATCGTTTAGTGTGATTTAACAAATATTCATACCTTCGAGGTTTATTCACCACTATGCGGACTACATGTCCACATTTCTCAATTAGAGAAGGATTCATGATGGCCAATCACGATTTAACATAAGCGCTTTACTTTTTATAAATTTATCATCGATGATTATATATTATCAGTTCTAGATATAATTTATTGAGATCTCTTTATTTATCTATTTTAGGTACCTAAACCACTTCTGGGGTTATTTGGCAATCATGTCATGGATCTCCTCAAGAGGCTCCTTAGGTGTTTCTTCAAGAACACTCACCTCCTTCATTTGGCATCTTTATTACTTACTTCAAAAGTATTTCGAACTGACTTTCAAACCAATCTTTAAATGTGGTTTATGCATTTTGATCCTTCAGGGATTCAAATATATATTGAAGTAAGTCTGTAAGGGATATTATTTATAATTTATTCTTGTGTCAATTATTTAACACTGATACTCAAAATGAAATTGTATCCCTTTATCCTCCCCCTCAAAGTTGACAAACACCGTCACACTGTAACGACCCGGAATTTTGGGGCAAATTTAAAAAATTTATTTTAGTTAATTTACTAATTTTTGAATATTTAAAATAATTTATTTTAAATAATAATGACGAAAAATTTATTTTAAATTGAAGTTAGAACGAATAATTTATATTAATTATATTTTGAGACTGAAATGTCGCGGTAATTTCAAATTTCGATTTCAAACTTTGGAAAATTATTTAAAATTAATTTTAAGTCGGAATGGGACGAAACAAGAAACGCTAGGATCGTATTGATGATATCTTTCTAATGAATTTTAGAAATTAAGATTTCAATTTATAATTTGTAAGTTATGACAAATTCAAAATCTCAGAAAAACGCTATGGAATGTATATATATATATATAATATAGGACCCAAAACGCTACATTTTACATACGAATGAAATTGGGACTCGAAACCACTTCCATTGAGTTCAAAATGATGTTTCTGCATTGAAAAAGTACAAACACTGATATATTTCGATATTCGGAATTTATTTATTTAAATATATATTTTTAATATAACTTATTTACGCCTTAAAAATAGCCATTTTTCAAACGGTCTTCAAATTCAATGAAATTAGTTTTGTTGGGACCGTATCGTCAAAACAAAGCTAGAAATAATTTTTCTGTAATTTTTGGAGTCAGTATGTGGGCGTTATTAATTTTTCATTGAAAACGGTCAATTTCTAGACTTTAAAAATTCATTAATAATTCATATGGACTCAGAATTCAACGAAACCAATTTCTTTTGGATTTGTATCATCGAGAAATAGTTATGTTCTAGTTTTCAACAAAATTTAATAACGTATGTATCCGTACGGATTTTGAAACACTGAAAACGACTTAAAATAATAAAATAATAGGACATATGGGTTATTAATTAAATAGGTTGTATTACACATGGACTTAATTTAAAAATTAACTACCTCTATATAATATCTCATAATCCCACCCTAACCATTTCTCTAAACCTAATTCTAGTCTCCTTCTTCATCTCTCTCATAGCGGCTCACTTCTCCACTAAAAATTCTTTTGCAAATAAGACCCTGAAATGAAATAATTTATATCCCACCAACCGTAAACAATCTGACCAAACCCTTTCTATATATTGAAGATCATCATAGCCTCTACCTACCACGAAAATTCCATAGCATATCGTCGCACGGATTCGCCGGGATCTAAGTTTGAATGCAAAAATTCACTTTCGGATTTTGGGGTTTCTAGGCAAAACCGTTGAGAATTAGGCGATGGCCCAGTTGAAGAAATTGTAGAGGGGAGAAAGACGAACAACTTTGCTTGGTATCATTTGGTCTGACAGTGGACGGATTGGCACGAAAATCGAGATGAACTGAAAAGCACTAAAACAGAAATTTCCGGTGAGCTCAGAACGAAGATGATCGATTTCCGGCGAATCTATGAAGTTTCAAGCGAAGGGCCAAACACGAAATTTCTTCGTCTACGCGAGGGGAAGATGCTCACAAATTTTTAGGTCGTTTGGATCAGCGAGGTGCCGGCTAGGGGGCTCGAACTGGAATCCGTTCATCTTAGGATTCCGGCCGGCGAAGGCGGAACCGGCGGCGGCGGCTCCCGGCGTTGGTGCGCGGTGTGATGGCGGAGGTGGCTCGGCCGGCGGTGGCCTGTAGCGGCCGCAAATGGCGGTCAAAGGAGGTGAGGAGCTGTTTGACCAGAAATAGGGGTGAATTTGTAAATTAATTATTTAATTAATATAAGCAATGTTTGTGACCCCACTAACTTTCACATACGGGGTCGAAATCAGACGATTTCAGATCCGCCGCGATCGTGGCGATGAGAGCTTCGCGTGGACAGCAAGTTTGTCCAATTTGGAGGAAGTCGAAAATTTAGGTAATTTTTACAATTTAAAATAATTATTTAATTTGGTCAAATTTCGAAAATTCATAACTTTGTGATACGAACTCCAAATCGCACGAAACATGATTTGCTGCGATCGTGGAGTCGAGAGCTTCGCAATGACACTAACTACGTTCAATTCTAAGCGATTTGAAAATTTGGGTAATTTTCATAATTTAAATTAATTATTTAAATTATTCAAACCTCGAAAATTCATATCTTTTTGATACGAACTCGAAATCGTGCAAAACATGATTTGCCATGATCGTTGAGTTATAAGCTTCGCATAGACACTAATTTTGTTAATTTTGAAGCATGTTGGATTTTGGGCCAAAATTGGGCCCGAACCGTCAATTAAAGCCCGGCAAAGGTGAGAACTTTTATCTCCCACAAGTTTTTGAATAGTTAATTATTTTTATTATTAAATATTAATTAATTATCTGTGTTAGAATTATTGTTTGTGGGATAAATGTTGATTGGGATGACTGGTGTGAATTGTTTGAAATTTGAAATATGTAACATTTTGTTATGACATTTATGATATTTAAAACATGTTTACACTGCCATTTACAAGTTGCCTGACTTGTTTATGTTGATTGGACGATAAATTTTCACACATCGTCCAAAAGCACATTTGTGTTGGTTGAAACCCCACACAGGTCTTGGGTTAATATTCTGACTACACATCGCCCTTGTGATTAGTTTAAAATGCACTTTTGCTATTATTGAATGTTTTATCATTATTATGGAATTAATGCGATGTTTGAAATCCATATAATTAAAATTATATGGTAATGGATTGGGTCTCATTCCAATTTTTAATTAAAGGAATATTTTAATTTAATATTCAGTTAATGGAATTAATTGACGTATGAATTAGACAGATTATATCTTTATTGTTTAAAAGTTATAATAAAAAGGATTCAATTAAAAAGATTACATCTTTACAGTCAGTATGTTAAGATAAGAAGGTTTGATTTCAAAATTTGAACATTTTGAAAAGATTATTATTATTATTATATAATAATACAGAAAGTTCAATTTTTCATTAAAATTGAAATGTCAATTAGGATATTCGGAAACAAAGGATTTTATAAAATTAGTAACAATTTAATGTAAAGATCATATATTTACTTTAAAAGGAT
Organism: Allium sativum; assembly: GCA_030737875.1. Classification (NCBI taxonomy): domain Eukaryota; kingdom Viridiplantae; phylum Streptophyta; class Magnoliopsida; order Asparagales; family Amaryllidaceae; genus Allium; species Allium sativum. The sequence goes on along the minus strand of CM060927.1, from coordinate 125,500,574 downwards.
GTTTTAAAATAATATTTTCAGTGAATTAATTATAATTATTAATTATAATTGTACTTGGACACGAGGTTAGGTTACATTTGTGGTATAAGTCTGCCCGGACCCAACCGGCATATCCAGTAGCCACAAATGTTGGGCCTAATGTGAGGGGTCCAAGTGCGCAAATACGAAATGGGCCATGACACGAGGTTAAGCCCAACTTGTGGGATAAGTCTGTCTGAAACCAACTGGCATATCCAGCATCCACAAGTCGCAGGCTTAATGTGGGAGGTCTGACCCTGTATAAAATGAATAAGATAATGAATTGGGCTATTTAATCTGTTTTAAATAGCAACGCCATTTTAACCCAAACATGTTTATCGATTTATTTTATCCATTTTATAATGAATATTAAAAGAGCTAATTTCAAAATTAATATTTTGGAAATAATATTATTTTAATATGATAATAGATAGAATATTCAATTTGGATTTAAAATTGAAATAAATGTTGGAATCGTTTTATAAACGAATTTATAAACAATTTAGAAAGGAAATCGACGAAATATATAATATATATATATTATATAATGGCCTGAATGGCGTAACGGGAGATCTGACCGTCGGATTCTCCGAAAACCAGAATCGTTGGGTTCATATCGAAAAGAGCTTTCCAATGGATATAAGAGATTTGAAATCTAACGGTTAGATTCGGAGATATGTCCAAATCAATTTCAGAAAAGGTCGTTGTAAGGCAGCTCGGTGGCCGTTATTGGAAACCGACTGTACGAGCGAAAATAAAATTATTAAAAATAGGGAGAAATTATGTAAAATCATAATAAATGTTTTAAAGGGGTTTTTGATGAAAATTCCAAGTTTATAAAGATAAAAGATATTTTTGTCAAATAAGTGATTTATTTATTTTATAAATAATTAAAAGGGATTTTAAATGGATTTAATTTTAGTTAAGAATTTCCAATGAACAGAGTGAATTGGACTTGAATGGAAATTATCTACGGATTATTTCAATATTGATTTTCTGTGATTTTATGGATATTATGTTGGAAATTTGGAAGATATTTAATATCGTTATTTCTGATATAATCGTTGGTTTTAGAATTTGATATCGAATATAAGTCGTTATAATTCCTATTCGAAGCCTTATATTTAATATCAAATAAGAATTTGGGTTTGTCATGAATAGGGTCTTAATTAACACTATTCTTGAACCTTTTTAAAGAATAAATCTTTTAATTAAGATTTAAATGTGATTTCCCTAATTTAATATATTAAAGTAGAAATTAATGAAATATGAATCTGGGTTTATCGCGAATTATGTTTTAATTGACATTTATTCTTTAACCCGGATTAAAGATAAGATTATTTCCCGAAAGTTGATAATCATTTAATAATGATTTTAGAAAATTAAAACTAAATAAAGTTTTAATAAATCTTTAATTAGATTGAAGGGAAATTAAGTAATTAAAATTACTGATTTAAGGAAGCGATCGAAAATGGAGAACTACCAGTTTAACTCCATGCGATAGTTAAATCTTTAATTAGATTTAAACGGAAAATGGTAATTAAGTTTACCGGAACAAATCGGGATGAATAGGTTGGGATTGGGATTAATTAATAAATAATTACTTCGGTAAGAGGTAAACCCCAACTAGTTTGAATAAACCATAATTTGGTTAATATGGAGAAGGGATAAATTAAAATCTTCTGAAACAAAGATCAAAAGGAAAGATTAAAGGATAAAGTTGAAGGATCTATCTTTGATAAAATTAATGGGAAACTTTCCCTAAGAATGTGAATATTTTATTTTGAATTAGAATGAGGCGTATGTTATGTTTTTATAGCACTTGATTTTAAAATACGCGAATTATTCAGAAAGACCAGTTTTGTAACGACCCGGAAAATCAGAACCAATTTAAAAATTTTAAATTGGCTATTTTAGTGAATTTTAAATATTTAAAATAAATATTTTAGATAACAAGGAGGAAAAAGTAGTTTGAATCGATGTTTGAAATTGAATATAATCAATTTGAATTATAAACATGGCCTGAAATGGCGCGGCAGTTTCAAAAATTGAATTCAAACTTTGACTGACTGTACCGGGTGCAAAATAAAACGGATTTTAGTGAAACCAAAAATATTTAAATCTGTTAGTGAATATCTTTCTAACGAATCTGAAAAATTGAAGTTTCATAGAGGGAAGCAAAAGTTATGGCCAAATGAATTTTCAGAAAGGTCGCTATGGAGTTTATATAGCCCGTGAAAATAGACATTTTGCAAACGACCTCGGAATTCGACGAAACCACTTTTGTTGGATCCGAGAAGTGAAGTTATTGCTAAGTTTCAAATTTCATAATTTTTTAAGCTAGTATGTGAGCGTGGAAAAGGAAAACGTGTTTTGGTCAATTACAGTTAAATTGGATCGACCAGAAAAGGGCCATTTTTCAAACGATCTCAGAATTCGACGAAACTAGTTTTGTTGGGACCGTATCGTCAAAACATAGCTAGATTTATTTTTTGGGAATTTTTTGAATCAGACTGTGGCCCTGGCAAATTGAAATGTATGTTCAAATTAAATATTGAATGTTATATATTTTAATTTGAAGGAAAACTGACTCAAACAGTCGAATGGGCCTACGAAACATATCCCATTGTGTTCAGAATGGGGGTATTTAGCTAAGGATGATAGCCGTTAGGTTTGGATTGGTGTTCGTGTGTGACAAAGGGTATTTTTGAGAATTTAAAAATTATCAAATAAAATAAAAAATTTCTATTGGCCATCATTTTCTCTCTCCCCGTATTTCCTTCAAGCGCACACGACGGAAAGTGATCTCCACCTTCTCTCCTCATTTTCTTCAAATCCGCTCATCAAAATTCGATGGTCCAGTGGAGGTTTTTGTAGCCCTTGTCGAGAGCTTCGAATCCATGCCTGTTGCTCCACCCATCGTTGCGCCATCAGGGAGATCGACCTCTTCAAAGTCAAGCATTTCATCGCGCCGCCGCCGCCGATAGGGGCGATCGAGTTGACCCCCTCCACCACGTGCCTGATGTTGAGTCAAAGCTTCATGAATTATTTTGATTTATGACAATAAGAAGCTTCTACATCGACAAAAAGAAGACAAGATGACTTCATAGGTTAGAAGTTGATTATTTAGAGTAACAAATGTTAAAATCTATCCTCAAATGATCATACTTCTAATTGCTTTAAAATATTTCTTATAAAAGCATTTTTTTATGCATATGGCCAAAAACATGTCGACCTGCATATTTTTATAGGTCAACAGGTTTTTAAAATGTAACGGTCAAAAATAGGTCGACCTACAAATTTTTATAGGTCAACAGGTTTTTGAATTACAACGGCTAAAAACATGTCGACCTATAGATTTTCATAGGTCAACAGCTTTTTGAATTTTTGTGAAAAGTCATCTCCTTTCTCTAAGAGTTGCATCCATTTCTTCTCATGAATAATCACTTCTTTTGATTGCAACTCTTCACCAATAATTGCAACTACTCGATCTTTATAAATACATAAATTTGCAATCATTCAAATAACCGAATTTACTCTCTATTTTCTGATCTATCTTGCATTATTCTTTTCACTCAAAAAGCACTCAAAAGCATTCAATAATCGTTTGAATCACCAAGCATATTTCATACACTTGTGATTCAACTCGATATTTTACTTCCTAATCTTACTAAACATCAAATTACATTTGAGGATAAGATTATAGGAAGGGTGTACTCAATTGTTGACAAATCAGTGTTGAAGGAAGAACACATTCAAAGTCAAAATCTTATTATTGTTGAAGTCCTCGGTGTTGTAAGAGGCAAGTGTTGAAGTCCTCGTGTTATAAGAGGCAAGTGTTGAAGTCCTCGTGTTATAAGAGGCAAGTGTTGAAGTCCTCGTGTTATAAGAGGCAAGTGTTGAAGTCCTCGTGTTGTTAGAGGCGTGAAATCCCGTTCGGCTGCTCGGGTATTGTAAACCTGTTTCCTCCGGGTGAAGTGAGGTTGTTGTTTAGTGAAAATCCAGATAAAAGTCTGGGACTGGACGTAGGACGGTGCTCCGAACCAGTATAAAAATCCCTGGTGTGATTTTTCCTATTTACTGCATTTGCTATACTTGCTTATCTGTGATATTGCTTCTGTGAGATCTTTTTACATTAAATATTTACCTGCATAACTATTGTAAATATACAAGTTAGTATATCACATACTTTCCGCATAGCCATATTATAGATCCTGCATAAGTCGTGTACACACCCGACCTTTTCAATTGGTATCGGAGCACGGTCATCTTATAACCGTAACACAGTTATTTGATATATTCTAGTAATATGGCAAATAACGCAAGCACCAGCACTAACACTTACACTGAAGGTCAATCTACACAAAGACCTCCTTTTTTTAATGGCCTAAACTATAGTTATTGGGCAACACGTATGGCTTTCTATATGCAATCAACAAGTTATGATGCTTGGAATGCTACTCAGAAAGAAATAGTTAATCCAACTACTGAGTATGCAGAATGGACTCCTGCTGAGAAAACAGCAGCAGCAGTAAATGCAAAAGCAATAAATATGTTGTTTTGTGCATTAGACCAAAATGAGTATAACCGTGTTAGTATCTGTACCACTGCTTATCAAATTTGGCAAACGCTAAAAACAACTCATGAAGGTACTAACAAGGTTAAACAAGCAAAAATAGCTTTGTTGAAAAGTCAATTCCAAAATTTCAAAATGAAGCCAAATGAAACAATCAATGAGATGTATTCAAGGTTTCAAACTATTCATCATGCTCTTATTGGGTTAGGACAAAAATATTCTGACTTTGATGTAGTTTCAACAATCCTACACTCACTGACTAATGAATGGGAAGGAAAAGTATTAGCTATAGAAGAAGCTAATGATCTTTCTACCATGAAGCCAGATGAGTTGATAGGAAATCTAATGTCCTATGAAGCAAATTTACAGGCTAGAAGAGAACAAAAAGAAGAAAAGAAAAATGTCGCTTTTCATGCCGAAAAAGATGAAGACATTTCAGATTCTGAAGATGAAGACTTAGCACTTATTGCAAAAGGCTTTAAGAAGTTTTTGAAGCAAAGAAAAGCTAGTCGATACGGCAAAAGGAAGTTTGGATCAAATAAACCATCATCTTCAAATATGGAATGCTTCAATTGTCACAAAAAGGAACATGTGCATAAAGATTGTCCGGATAAAAAGAAGAATTCCGAAAAATTCAAGAAGGACAAATCAAAGAAGAGAGCTTTCTCAGTAACCTGGGATGATTCAGACTCATCTTCATCTGATAGCGAAAGTGACTCAGACACTGAACAAGCAAATGTATGTTTTATGGGAACAGAGGATGAGGTACGAATTCCTACTCTTGAGGATATGCTTGATATTTATGATAAAGTAATGATTAAACTTAAAGATACAAAATATCAGTTAAAAGAAGTCAAGACAATGTTGAATAGATCCGAATTAGAACGAGATATGTTAAAAGATGAGAAGAAAATATTAGAAGAAGAACTTGAAAAGGCTCAAGAATCGTCTTCTAATTCTAATTCTCAACTATCTCTTTTGACTCAAGAAATTGAAGTTCAAAAAGAGAAGAATGATATTCTCACTACTGAAAATCATGAGCTTAAAGCAACGGTCAAAATTCTAGACCTTGAAAAAGCTAGTTTACAAAATAAGTTAGAAAATATTACTCAAAATGTTTCTAACTTCAACAAAGGTCGAGAAAATTTGACAAAGATCATTGAGAATTCACAATCTACTTCAAATAAGAAAGGTTTGGGATATAAAAACCAAGAAATTAAGAAGCATCTTGGTTATGGAAAGAAGAAAATAATGCAAAAGAACAAAGCTAAGAAAAATCTTAGTTTATCTTCCAAACCAAAACCTGTTGTGAAATCTCAAAAGAAAAATGTCAATAGCGACTTTGGAAATAATACTAATCTTAGAAATAGTACTAGATATGCTTTCATGTACAATAAGAATATCACTGCTAGTACTAATACACATCCAAGACCCAATTATTATAGAAATTCGAATACTTCTATGACTAGAGATCTATATAATAGATCTAGAAGTACGAAAAGGAACATCAATAGAGATTACTTAAGTATTTGGGTTCCTGTAAGTTGGAAAAACAGAGAAAAATATATCGATGATTATTTTGATTCGGTAGTTAATAACGAAAATTTTATCTTTAAAGGTTTCGTTAAACCCTCTTGGGTTTGGTTACCTTCCATCTAACCCATGGACCCAAACAAAGCAAGTGGGTACCAAATGTATATACATCATATTCTTTGCAGGTACACCACAACAAAAAGAAGAAAATTTCGATATCTCCAAATATCTTTGAATACAAATTTCAGTTTATCAAATTGCACATGATCTCCCGAAGGTACTTTAAATTATGTCTTATATTCGATTACTGTTCTATCATGATCTTTATTCTTTTTTATCAATGACAAAGAGGGAGAAATATGCATATATAATAAGTGTTGTTGGAGTTTGAAAATTCAAAAGAGAAGGAGAAAAACAAAATTATTCAAAACCTGTCGACCACCCCAAATTATGCTGTCGACCGGTCTTGTCCATTATGTTCTTTATTTCCAACCAGAGAATTAATCGGTCGACCGCCTATTTTCTTACCTATCGACCGGTCTTAGTTAAACTTTTTTTTATTTTCAATCAGAACATAAAGCTGTCGACCGCCCCTAATAAAGCTGTCGACCGGTCCAGGTAAACTGGCCTATATAAATTCATTCAGAACTATTTCCTGTCGACCGCCTTTAAACTTCCTGTCGACCGGTTACATATGCTATTTAAAAAATTATATGCTTGATATGGTAAAAGTATATGTGTGCTAACATTTGTTAATGCAGGAATCAAAAGGTTAGATATTTTATTATATAACAAATGTTTCAGAAATTCAGGGGGAGCTTTATATTCAGAGGAAGAAAACCTTATGGTGATATTGTTGTTACTATCATTTTTACAATACTATGTACCCTTTTTGTCGATGACAAAGGGGGAGAAAATGTTACTAACGACTGTTATGCAGATTATATATATAATTCAGGGGGAGCATATATACAGGGGGAGCATATATACAAGGAGAGATAACTATATTAAGCCATGTTGTCATCAATCAAAAAGGGGGAGAATGTTGAGTCAAAGCTTCACGAATTATTTTGATTTATGACAAGAAGAAGCTTCTACATCGACAAAAAGAAGACAAGATGACTTCATAGGTTAGAAGTTGATTATTTAGAGTAAAAAATGTTAAAATCTATCCTCAAATGATCATACTTCTAATTGCTTTAAAATATTTCTTATAAAAGCATTTTTTTATGCATATGGCCAAAAACATGTCGACCTGCATATTTTTATAGGTCAACAGGTTTTTAAAATGTAACGGTCAAAAATAGGTCGACCTACAAATTTTTATAGGTCAACAGGTTTTTGAATTACAACGGCTAAAAACATGTCGACCTATAGATTTTCATAGGTCAACAGCTTTTTGAATTTTTGTGAAAAGTCATCTCCTTTCTCTAAGAGTTGCATCCATTTCTTCTCATGAATAATCACTTCTTTTGATTGCAACTCTTCACCAATAATTGCAACTACTCGATCTTTATAAATACATAAATTTGCAATCATTCAAATAACCGAATTTACTCTCTATTTTCTGATCTATCTTGCATTATTCTTTTCACTCAAAAAGCACTCAAAAGCATTCAATAATCGTTTGAATCACCAAGCATATTTCATACACTTGTGATTCAACTCGATATTTTACTTCCTAATCTTACTAAACATCAAATTACATTTGAGGATAAGATTATAGGAAGGGTGTACTCAATTGTTGACAAATCAGTGTTGAAGGAAGAACACATTCAAAGTCAAAATCTTATTATTGTTGAAGTCCTCGGTGTTGTAAGAGGCAAGTGTTGAAGTCCTCGTGTTATAAGAGGCAAGTGTTGAAGTCCTCGTGTTATAAGAGGCAAGTGTTGAAGTCCTCGTGTTATAAGAGGCAAGTGTTGAAGTCCTCATGTTGTTAGAGGCGTGAAATCCCGTTCGGCTGCTCGGGTATTGTAAACCTGTTTCCTCCGGGTGAAGTGAGGTTGTTGTTTAGTGAAAATCCAGATAGAAGTCTGGGACTGGACGTAGGACGGTGCTCCGAACCAGTATAAAAATCCCTGGTGTGATTTTTCCTATTTACTGCATTTGCTATACTTGCTTATCTGTGATATTGCTTCTGTGAGATCTTTTTACATTAAATATTTACCTGCATAATTATTGTAAATATACAAGTTAGTATATCACATACTTTCCGCATAGCCATATTATAGATCCTGCATAAGTCGTGTACACACCCGACCTTTTCACCTGAGGCCCACTCCAAGCTCTTCCAAGTGGTGCAAGCCGATCCTTCTATCGTTGCACGGATTTCGCGAAATTTCAAAACCTAGTTTTGAACAAAATAGAAAGATAAACGGCTGTTTATATTTTAAACTATTTAATAGCAGTTCTAAGCGCTACGGTTTTTGATTTCACTGTAAAAATCATATCTTTTTCGTTTCTTGACGAAATTCAGTGAAACAAGAGACCGTGGACTCGTGTGGACGTCTTCTACATTCTAGAAGAGACCGCGTATTTTTCTCAGCCTTTTGCAATTTTTGGTGGAGTGGAACCCAACGTGAGATTTCTAAATTGTAAACGATATGGAAAACGACGATGTATAAATTATATAGTCGATGAATGACTTATATAAGCGTTGTACACCCCATGTATAAGCATTGTATAGGTTGTACGTTCAATATATAAGTTATATATGCGTTGTAAAAAATTATATATGTGTTGAAATAGAAGTGAAATGCTTATAATATATATATAAATATATACGCCCCTCGTCCACAAACCATGGATGATATTTATTGGTTGTGATTGATGTGAAAATTGGTTGATAGCGAATGGTTGATTAGAATTGTTTGTGGTTGAAATTGATTGATAGTGGTTGAAAAATACCCGTTTGTGGTTGAGAATTATTTGGTTGAAACCACATAGGATTAGTTTGTGGAAATGAAAAAAATATACATGCTGCCTGCGTGCGAACTAGATGCATGAAATCCCCATTGTCAAAAGCTGCGAGGCTTTAAGGTAGAGCGAGGAGCCGTACTAGGGACAACCCCGGTTTTAACTACCCTGCCGTTATGCTGCCGAAATTTTGAATAGAAATTCATGTGTTGAATGGTATTCGTGTTTTAAATATAAAAATCACCTTTTTATCTATATATATAAACTATAGAAAACCTTCATGTGTTGAATAGAAATTCATTCGTTGAATGGAAATTCATGTGTTGAATGGTATTCGTGTTTTGAAATAAATTGTTTTATAATAAAAATCATATTTTTACCATCTATATGAACTATATAAAATAATCGTGTTTTGAAATAAATCGTTTTACAATAAAAATCACATTTTTACTATATACATGAATTGTTAAAAATAGTGAAGTGTCGAAGTGAATGTTTGTTGAATAAAAATATCATTTTTATCAAATGTATGAAGAGAATATGGTTTTGAAATCGAAGAATCGATTATATTTATATATATATATAATTAAAATAAATCGAATAACGAAGCTGCAGTTCGTGTTTTTAAACCGTGATTTCAAACGATTAGTGCGGGAGATCCGACCATCGGATTTTCCCGAAACCGAAACCGTTGGGTTCGCTTTGGAAATATCTTTCCAACGACACCAACTTTGCAAGGATCCAACGGTTGGATTGTCTGGAATGTTTAATTCAAATCTAAAGAAAAACAGCGCCAGAATCGATTATATTTATATATATATATATATATATATAATTAATTTTATCGAATAACGACGCTACAGTTCGTATTTTGAAATCGAAACTTCAAACGATTGTACCGGGAGATCCGACCGTCAGATTTTCCCGAAACTGGAACCGTTGGATTCGTTTTGAAAAGATCTTTCTAATAATATAAATTTTGTGATGATCCAACAGTTAGATTTTCAGATATGTGTAAATCAAATCTGAAGAAAAACAGCGTCACGGCCGTGTTATGGCCTGGAGCGTCGTTTAAATAAATTGGCTATTTTTAAATAAATAAAAATAGCGATAAATCGTTATAAAATATTATAAACGATATGGAATATGAAATTTAGAAACTAACTGAAGGTTGGCTAAGTCGAATGGTTTCCTGGGTTTTGATCTGATGTTGGTTTCGGCCTTCGGGGTTAATATTTGGGAAATCGTTGTCTTACTGATTGACGGTTAGTGACTAATGAATTAGAATGAAGCGTATGTATGTTTGTGTAGTACTTGTTTATTATATACACGAGTTTCTCAGAAAGACCGGGTTTATCCCATTCTGAATAACTGAATCGACGATAAGAAATCGAAGATGAAGACGGTGGTCGAAGACCGGAGATCTTCATCTCGTTTGGATGGTAACTGATGTCCTGATTGGGAGGCATCCCGAAATATGGATAATGAGTGGTGATCGTGCAGACGTACGTGGAAATCGATGGGTTTGCGAGGTATATAGTGCCTCCGGTTTCGTTCAGACCCAGAACGGACTTGTAAATGGACTGCGTGTCTGACATTGGAATTCATTCTGTGTGATTGATAATCATCAGTACATGGCGTGAATTGCCTGTGTGGAATGCTAAAATGCAGTGATCAGGGCTTCTGTTGAAAAGCAAAGACTTGTGGTTGATGATCAAAGCACCGCCTGTGTGGCGTGGCTTTGTGTATAACGTGAATTTGCGAGCCTCACACCCCGGTATGAACCAAAAACGGGAGAGGACATCAGGGTGGGCATGCGTTTCCTTCTAGCCAGATGTAACAACCCGGAAATGCGAGCCAGTTTAAAATTTTTATTTTGGCAATTTTGATGAATTTTGAATATTTAAAATGAATTATTTTAAATAATAATCGACGAGAAATTTATTTTGAATTCAAATAGAACGTATATATTATATACGTCATCGTTAGTGTATAAATGATTATTTATAATTATAAAAGGAATTGAAAATGGCGCGGTAGTTCGATAATTCGATTTCAAACTTCAATTGAATGTACCGAGTGCAAAATAAACCGGATTTTAACGAAACCAAAAATAATAGGATTTAATTGAGAATATCTTTCCAACGAATCCGAGAAATCAAGATTTCATAGCGGGAATCAAAAGATATGTCCAGATGAAATTTCAGAATAGTCGCTATGGAATTTCGGCCCTTAAAAATAGTCATTTTGCAAACGACATCGGATTTCGACGAAACCACTTTTGTTGGGTCCGTGATGTCAAGTTATTGCTAGGTTTCAATTTTCATAATTTTTCGAATCAATATGTGAGCGTGGCATAGGAAAACGCGTTTGACCAGTTTCAGTTGATTTTAATCGACTGGAAAATGGTCATTTTTCAAACGGTCTCAGAATATGACGAAACTAGTTTCGTTAAGACCGTATCGTCAATACGAAGCTAGAAAATATTTTTCAGGAATTTTTAGAGTTCGTATGTGACCCCGGTAAATTGAAGTGTACGTTTAAAATTCAATATAATGATTTAAATGTAAATTCAACGGAAACTGATTCAAACAGTCGAATTAGCCCACGATACATATCCCATTGTGTTCGGAATGGGGGTAAAACGCTAGGGACGATAGGCGGTGGGTCTTGTTTGGAGGTCGAAATAAAAAGTTGATTTTTGGGGTAATAAAATAAATTAATTAAATATAAATCTTCCCCCATATCCTCCTTAACCCGTTGACCCCCCCTTTCCTCTTCAGTTCACTTCGATATTTCAAAAAAAAAGGGAAAACTGTTAGCCGTCGTTGCCCAGCCCTCCCCGCCGCCGATCCCTCCGCCACCTCCTCCCCAGGCCGGTGTGCCTCCGACCCCTCAAACCCCCATGCCCCATCGCGAAACCCTAGACCTCCACCCTCTCTCCTCTTCTTCTCCTTCCCCCACTGCGCCGCCATTCTTCTTCTCCCCCCCTCCTCCTTCAGCTCGCGGAAGCCACCCAACCTGAACGGAAACCCCTGCCGCCACTCCCAGGGACCACGCCCTCCACCGATGTCGTCCGCCAATACCCCACCGCGCCCTAGCTGCTCCAACGAAGGGGATAAGGGTGGATGCGTGAGTGCAGTAAGGAGAATTGGGGAAGAACGATAGAAAAGGTAAATTACATTATTTAAATTTCAGATTTACTGTAATTCCCATTGTTTAAATTTCGGTTTTTAATATGGTTCTCATCGTTTAAATTTCAGTTTTAATATGAGATTTTTGAAAATGTGAATATGAGATTTTTAGATTTAAAAAGATCGTATTTTTAGATTTAAAAAGATTAGATTTTTATCTATAAGGAGGGACGATAAAAATATGATTTTTATCTATGTGAAGTGACGATATGAGTATGATTTTTATCTTTGAAAAATAGCAAATAAAGATATGATTTTAATTAGAAGATGACAAGATAAAAATATGATTTTTTATGTATGTAGCGAAATAAAAATCTGATTTTTATTATATATATAGTGAAATAAAAATATAATTTTTATATGAGTAGTGAAGTAAAAATTTGATCTTTGTATAGATAGAGATATAAATGAAAGGCAATATTTTTATAAATGAAAGGCGATATTTTTATAAATGAAAGGTGGTATCTTTATAAATGAAATAAGCGTTGTAAATATATATGAATTCGAAACAAAAATAGAATTTTTATTTATTGAAATGAAGTAATAAAAAATATAATTTTTATTTGAACAGCGTGAAAAGAACTGCATTGGGAGTTCAAACCAATCCAGACGATTCAGCAGTTCAACAGCAAAGCACGGCGGAGTGGATCCCTCTGTGAGAACTTCTCACTTTAAATTTCTTTTCTAGTTATAAATATATACTAGGATGCAGACGGTGTTTAGTAGCACCCGACAACCTTCGTCCACAGACCATGGACGGCTTGTATGCTTGTTTGTTTGATTGATTTTGATGTATAGTTGATTGTGTGATGTGATGTGAAATGAAATAAAATATTTATATGGAAAATATTTTATAGTTAAAAATAGAATTTTTAACGTGTATATAAAATATAATAAATGATTATAAACAAATCGGACGATTTGTTTATATACACACATTTGACTGATATTGATTGGGTCGATAAATTTTACACATCGCCCAACTACACAAATAAAATCTGTGTTGATTGTTTGAAAACCCCACATGGGTATTGGGATGATATATAACATACACCGGTCCCAATATTTAGCTGTATGTCGATCGATTGATTGACAGGCTGTATAAGCGTCTAATATCTATATTTGATGCTTATACAGTGCAGAACGCACTTTGGATGATTGTTGATTTATCGTTGCTGTGATATACATGTGTTGTATGGAATCCATATAATTAACATTATATGGTAATTGATTGGGCCTCATTCCAATCGGGAAAATAAAGATTATTAGAAAGTAAAGGTTCATGTGTCGACAATACTCATTCGTTGAGATTTGTCATGTGTTGAACGAAATATTTTAACAATAAAATTTATATCTTTATCATATATAAAATTAGAAACTAACTGGAAAATAGATAAGATTGATGGTTTCCTGGATATTGGTCTGATGTTGGTTTCGGCCTTCGGGGTTAATGCTTAGGGGATTGTTCTCTTAATAATTTATGATTGGAGTCTGATTTAAAAATTTAACGATTGAAATCAAAATTTTATAGAATATATTGATTAACAAAAATAGTCACATGTGGACAGTACTCATTTGTTGAGATTAGTCATGTGTTGAAATATATATTCATTTGTTGAATAGAATAACGAAGTTATTGAAAAATATAAAGTCGTGTTGACTAGAGATACGCTATTTTGACGCGAACGATAATTTTATCGATTATATAGAATTCGAATAGAAATAGAATTCGAATAGAATTGAATAGAAATAGAATTCGAATAGAATTGAATAGAAATAGAATTCGAATAGAATTGAATAGAAATAGAATTCGAATAGAATTGAATAGAAAACGAATTCGAATTGAATTGAGTAGAAAACGAATTCGAATTGAATTGAATAGAAAACGAATTCGAATTGAATTGAATAGAAAACGAAATGAATTTGAATTGAATTGAATTGAAAATGAATTCGAATTGAATTGAATATAAAACGAATTCGAATTTAATTGAAAACGAATGGAAATAGAATCAAAAATCAATTTGAAATGAATTGAAATTGAATTGAAATTTGAATTGAATTGAAATGAATTTAAAATGAATTTATAAGGAGAAATTCAATTTTGAATGGAAGTTGAAATTGTTTTGAAACGAATTTAAAATGATTTATAAATTTCGTTTTAAAAAAAAAAAAATCGACGAAATATATATTATATATAATATATATATATAATATAACGGCCTGAATAGAACGCGCCGCGGTAGTTCGTGAATTTCGACCATTAATTTCAAACAGACATTACGGGAGATCCGACCGTTGGATTCTCCTAAAACCGGAACCGTTGGGTTCGTATCGAAAAGAGCTTTCTAAAGAATATTAGAAATTGGAAATCTAACGGTTGGATTTGGAATTATGTCCAAATCAAATTTAAAAAGGTCGTTGTAAGTGCAGTTCGATGGCCGTTGATGGAAATCGACTCTACGGGCCTTGATAAAATTACTAAAAATACCTATAATTTGGGTAAAATCATAAGAAATTATTTGTGAAGAACTGGGGTGAAAAATCCCACATTTGTAAAGATAAAAATAGATTTTTTTATCGAAATGAACTAGTTTTGAACTAGAATTTAATTCAATTCATTTTTGAAATAAATAAATTGAATTTGAATTGCTTTTTGGGTTTATCGTGAGCGGTGTTTTGAATAACACTTGTTCTTTAACCCGATAATTAATGCCATGTGATTTTGGGTTGTCGTGAACGGTATCTTCAGTAATACTGTTCTTAGACCCAACTGAGTTAAGAAAATCGGAAACTAACCGGAGATTAGTTAAGTTGAATGGTTTCTTAGGTATCGATCTGATGTTGGTTTCGGCCTTCAGGGTTAATATTTAGGGAATTGCTCACTTACTATTTTACGGTTAAGGGCTGATAGAATGGAATGTGACTTTGGGTTTATCGTGAACCGTGTTTAGAATGACACTGATTCTTTAACCCAGTTAAAGATTAAAACTAAGTGAAATTTTAATGAATCTTTAATTAGATTGAAATGATCTAGAACAGAGTATCACCAGTTTTGCTCCAAAGCGATAGTTAAATCTTTAAATAGATTTGAACGTAAAACGGTAATTAATTTTACTGATATCACCGTGGTGTTAGATATGGAGTATCTCCAGTTTTGCTCCAAAGCGATAGTTAAATCTTTAAATAGATTTGAATGTAAAATGGTAATTAATTTTACCGATAACACCGTGGTGTTAGATATGGAGTATTACCAGTTTTTCTTCATGGGATAAATAGGTTGGGATTGGGAAATAAAATAAAAAATTACTTCGGTGTGGTTCGCTAATCCCGACTAGTTTGGAAAACCATAATTTGGTTTGAAACGATATCCAAAGGAAGATTAAAGAATAAATTCAAAAGAATTTATCTTTGATAAAATTAATGGGAACCTTTCCCTAAGAATGTGAAATTTAGAAACTAACTGTAGGTTAGCTAAGAAGGATGGTTTCCTGGATATTGATCTGATGTTGGTTTCGGCCTTCGGGGTTAATATTTGGGAAATTGTTCTCTTGCTAATTTACGATTAGTGACTGCTGAATTGGAATGAGGCATATGTTGTGTTTGTGTAACATTTATTTATTATATACGCGGGTTATTCGGAAAGGCCGGGTTTATACCCATTCTGAATAACCGATTCGACGGTATGTCGAAGATGAAGACGGTGGTCGAAGACCGGAAGTCTTCACATCGTTTGGGTGATTACTGATGATCTTGATTGGGCTATACACCCAAGATGAGGGAATCAGTTGGTGGTCGTCCAGACGTACTTGGAGATCGATGCATATGCGAGGAAAGTGCCTCCGGTTTCGTTCAGACCCAGAACGAACTTGTAAATGGATCGTGTATCTGACATTGGATTTTATTATGTGCTGATTGATCTCTATTAAATATACATCTGTTTGGCAGCGGAGAATTTATTCTCTTGCTTAACGCCCTTCTCTGAGACGTACGATCTCAGAGGTTGTATATCGATGGACATCAGTCGCATGGCATGAATTGCCTGTGTGGCACGCCTAAGTGGCAATTGATCAAGGCTTCTGTTGAAAAGCAAAGTCTTGTGGCTGATGATCAAAGCACGGCCTACGTGGCGTAGCTTTGTGTATAACGTGAATTCGCGAGCCTCACACCTCGGTATGAGTCAAAAACGGGATAAGGACTGCAGGGAGAGCACGACGTTTCTTTCTAGCTATGGGTGGTGTCAGTGCTTAAACTGGCTGATATTTATATTATTTTCACCTTTGTGGTTGTTTGATGAGGCGCCTCGATTTTAGGTCTGTTAGGACCGGGAAACATGTGTTCAGGAATTGCCAATCCTCAAACATAAGAGAGGACCGGCCCTGAAGATCCAAGGGTTACCCAGAGTGTGTAGTCCTGAGGCATTTGCTAGAGTGTCTTGAAGCGGAGAGGAGGTTGCCCCTTGCCTCGACTCATGACGAAAATCCAATTTCCAATACGAGATATTGCGGTCTTATTTGTAGAGCCTAGTATGGCGACATGATAGATGATACCCATGCCGCCTATGATTGATATTTATGATTGAAATTGTTTTGACACTATACACCTATAATAGTATCAAATGATTTGTTTTAAACGTACCAAGCATGTTTGGCTATTATAAGGGAAAACCCTATCCTCCGGCTTGCGCTGCCTTGTGTGATGGGACCTGGGTCTTATAATAGCTTCATTTTTCCAAAAAGCATTGCTTTTTTTGTTATATGCACTAGTGTTCTTGGGAGGAAAGCCGTTCCGTGTTATATGGCATGGTCCCTTGAATTACTCTCTTTTAAAGTAAAGTTTAAATAACTGTTTTAGTTCTCACACCAGTCACATGACTGACCTGGAGTTTATTGTTTTAACCTAAACTCTGGGTGCCCCTATTTTCGACCCGAGCAGCTAGTAGTTTTGGTTTTGCAGATTTATATTCACAGGATCCTGATTTACAGCTGGAACGATGCTCGGAAAGCTCTGTATCCGTGTATTACTTCTAGTTGTGTATTGTATTATTTTCCGCTACTATGAAATTTATTGCAATCTCTGATATTTATCAAATGTAATTTATGCATTTATACTATGTATATTCTTGTATTTTGATGGAATTGTTGTGATAAACAGTGAAATGTTCTTCTGTCTGTGTTCCGATGTGTGTTGTTCTCAAAGTATCCGCTCTTTCCTTTACGGTGAAGTAACGGGTTCTTACAGTGGTATCAGAGCTTTGGTTTACAGAGCTCGAGAACAAGACACATTAGAACCATACGAAAGAATTCATCAGATATTGGATTAGTAATATCCAATTAGAATGACTCGTTAGAGATAGGATCAGTAGTATCCTAGAACGAGTGTGAAGAGTATATTTTTCAAATGAAAACAATTTTGTTTTGAAAGTTTAAATCGTTTTATACGTATTTGAATATTTATTTTGAATTTGGACAATCTAGTATATAAAGGTTTTGTATATACGCGTCATGAACGTATATTCGATGTTTTAATATACTGGATAGATATAGAATCACGCTCTAGTCGTCCGGAGATGATTCTGATGATTGACTAGTCATCATTAGTATTCATATTCGAGTGACGAAGGTGTGATGTCTATATATTTCCATTAGACTGGTGTGAGAACCAAAACTACATAGATTTATTGTTGTGATTTGGCATCAAAAACATGATTTTCTGTATATATATATATCAAATTATGAATTTGAAACGTTAATTCACTAATAGATTGATGGTTGTGTTGTTTGTTTATTTGTTTGATATTTTGAACCTTTTAGCCTAATGTAACCGAATATTGAATTGTATTGAAAATTGGTCGCATTTGCATGCATATACATGTACTTACATTGAACAGGTCACAGCAAGGAGGCTAGAGCAGAAGAATAAAATTGTTTGCCCGACAAATAGGTACATGTTTACCATAATTTACTGTTTTGTTTGGGTAATGATGATTTTATGAGCCGCTTGGCTTTTTCTTTTTCTTTTTGATTGAAGAAGGCCATGGGAGCCTATATGAAATATCCCGAAGTCCCCGGTGCAGGGGAGGTTATGGCGAAATTTTTCGAAAATTTAGGGTGTTAGCCAAATTTTTGAAAAATTTGAAAAGTTCTTAGAAACTGAAAAGTTGAAGAACTTAAGTCGTAAAGAAAATATTGAAAGTTGAGTTGAATAGTTAAACAACTTTCGGCTTCGTTCCTTTTCGGGGACGAAAAGTTTTAAGTGGGGGAGATTGTAACAACCCGGAAATGCGAGCCAATTTAAAAATTTTATTTTGGCAATTTTGATGAATTTTGAATATTTAAAATGAATTATTTTAAATAATAATCGACGAGAAATTTATTTTGAATTCAAATAGAATGTATATTTTATATACGTCGTTGTTAGTGTATAAATAATTATTTATAATTATAAAAGGAATTGAAAATGGCGCGGTAGTTCGATAATTCAATTTCAAACTTCAACTGAATGTACCGGGTGCAAAATAAACCGAATTTTAACGAAACCAAAAATAATAGGATCTAATTGAGAATATCTTTCCAACGAATCCGAGAAATCAAGATTTCATTGCGGGAATCAAAAGATATGTCCAGATGAAATTTCAGAATAGTCGCTATGGAATTTCGGCCCTTAAAAATAGTCATTTTGCAAACGACCTTGGATTTCGACGAAACCACTTTTGTTGGGTCCGTGATGTCAAGTTATTGCTAGGTTTCAATTTTCATAATTTTTCGAATCAATATGTGAGCGTGGCACAGGAAAACGCGTTTGACCAGTTTTAGTTGATTTTAATCGACTGGAAAATGGTCATTTTTCAAACGGTCTCAGAATTTGATGAAACTAGTTTCGTTAAGACCGTATCGTCAATACGAAGCTAGAAAATATTTTTCAGGAATTTTTTGAGTTCGTATGTGACCCCGGTAAATTGAAATGTACGTTTAAAATTCAATATAATGATTTAAATGTAAATTCATCGAAAACTGATTCAAACAGTCGAATAGGCCCACGATACATATCCCATTGTGTTTGGAATGGGGGTAAAACGCTAGGGACGATAGGCGGTGGGTCTCGTTTGGAGGTCGAAATAAAAAATTGATTTTTGGGGTAATAAAATAAATTAATTAAATATAAATCTTCCCCCATATCCTCCTTAACCCATTGACCCCCATCCCCCTTTTCCTCTTCAGTTCACTTCGATATTTCAAAAATAAAAAAAATAAAAAAAAGGGAAAAATGTTAGCCGCCGTCGCCCAGCCCTCCCCGCCGCCGATCCCTCCGCCACCTCCTCCCCAGGCCAGTGCGCCTCCGACCACTCAAACCCCCATGCCCCGTCGTGAAACCCTAGACCTCCACCCTCTCTCCTCTTCTTCTCGTTCTCCCACTGCACCACCGTTCTTCTTCGCCCCCCCTCCTCCTTCAGCTCGCGGAAGCCACCCAACCTGAACGGAAACCCCTGCCGCCACTCCTAGGGACCACGCCCTCCACCGATGCCGTCCGCCAATGCCCCACCGCGCCCTAGCTGCTCCAACGAAGGGGATAAGGGTGGATGCATGAGTGCAGTAAGGAGAATAGGGGAAGAACGATAGAAAAGGTAAATTACATTATTTAAAATTCAGATTTACTGTAATTCCCATTGTTTAAATTTCGGTTTTTAA
Organism: Allium sativum; assembly: GCA_030737875.1. NCBI lineage: Eukaryota > Viridiplantae > Streptophyta > Magnoliopsida > Asparagales > Amaryllidaceae > Allium > Allium sativum. Next base: position 125,480,652 of record CM060927.1, on the reverse strand, counting down.
TATGGTTCTCATCATTTAAATTTCAGTTTTAATATGAGATTTTTGAAAATGTGAATATGAGATTTTTAGATTTAAAAAGATCGTATTTTTAGATTTAAAAAGATTAGATTTTTATCTATAAGGAGGGACGATAAAATTATGATTTTTATCCATGTGAAGTGACGATATGAGTATGATTTTTACCTTTGAAAAATAGCAAATAAAGATACGATTTTAATTAGAAGATGACAAGATAAAAATATGATTTTTATGTATGTAGTGAAATAAAAATCTGATTTTTATTATATATATAGTGAAATAAAAATATAATTTTTATATGAGTAGTGAAGTAAAAATTTGATCTTTGTATAGATAGAGATATAAATGAAAGGCGATATTTTTATAAATGAAAGGCGATATTTTTATAAATGAAAGGAGGTATCTTTATCAATGAAATAAGCGTTGTAAATATATATGAATTCGAAACAAAAATAGAATTTTTATTTATTGAAATGAAGTAATAAAAAATATAATTTTTATTTGAACAAGTGAAAAGAACTACATTGGGAGTTCAAACCAATCCAGACGATCCAGCAGTTCAACAGCAATGCACGGCAGAGTGGATCCCTCTGTGAGAACTTCTCACTTCAAATGTCTTTTCTAGTTATAAATATATACTAGGATGCAGACGGTGTTTAGTAGCACCCGACACCCGTCATCCACGGACCATGGACGGCTTATATGCTTGTTTGTTTGATTGATTTTGATGTATAGTTGATTGTGTGATGTGAAATGAAATAAAATATTTATATGGAAAATATTTTATAGTTAAAAATAGAATTTTTAACGTGTATATAAAATATAATAAATGATTATAAACAAATCGGACGATTTGTTTATATACACACATTTAACTGATATTGATTGGGTCGATAAATTTTACACATCGCCCAACTACACAAATAAAATCTGTGTTGATTGTTTGAAAACCCCACACGGGTATTGGGATGATATATAACATACACCAGTCCCAATATTTAGCTGTATGTCGATCGATTGATTGACAGGCTGTATAAGCGTCGAATAACTATATTTTATGCTTATACAGTGCAGAACGCACTTTGGATGATTGTTTATTTATCGTTGTTGTGATATACATGTGTTGTATGGAATCCATATAATTAACATTATATGGTAATTGATTGGGCCTCATTCCAATCGGGAAAATAAAGATTATTAGAAAATAAAGGTTCATGTGTTGACAGTACTCATTCGTTGAGATTAGTCATGTGTTGAACGAAATATTTTAACAATAAAATTTATATCTTTATCATATATAAAATTAGAAACTAACTGGAAAATAGATAAGATGGATGGTTTCCTGGATATTGGTCTGATGTTGGTTTCGGTCGTCGGGGTTAATGCTTAGGGGATCGTTCTCTTACTAATTTATGGTTGGAGTCTGATTTAAAATTTTAACGATTGAAATCAAAATTTTATAGAATATATTGATTAACAAAAATAGTCACATGTGGACAGTACTCATTTGTTGAGATTAGTCATGTGTTGAAATATATATTCATTTGTTGAATAGAATAACGAAGTTACTGAAAAATATAAAGCCGTGTTGATTAGAGATGCGCTATTTTGACGCGAACGATAATTTTATCGACTATATAGAATTCGAATAGAATTGAATAGAAATAGAATTGAATAGAAATAGAATTCGAATAGAATTGAATAGAAATAGAATTCGAATAGAATTGAATAGAAAACGAATTCGAATTGAATTGAATAGAAAACGAATTCGAATTGAATTGAATAGAAAACGAATTCGAATTGAATTGAATAGAAAACGAATTCGAATTGAATTGAAAAGAAAACGAAATGAATTCGAATTGAATTGAATAGAAAATGAATTCAAATTGAATTGAATATTAAACGAATTCGAATATAATTGAAAACGAATGGAAATAGAATCAAAAATCAATTTGAAATGAATTTAAAACGAATTTATAAGGAGAAATTCAATTTTGAATGGAAGTTGAAATTGTTTTGAAACGAATTTAAAATGATTTATAAAATTCGTTTTTAAAAAAAAAAGAAATCGACGAAATATATATTATATATAATATAACGGCCTGAATAGAAGGCGCCGCGCCGCGGCAGTTCGTGAATTTCGACCATTAATTTCAAACGGACATTACGGGAGATCCGACTGTCGGATTCTCCTAAAACCGGAAACATTGGGTTCGTATCGAAAAGAGCTTTCTAACGAATATTAGAAATTTGAAATCTAACGGTTGGATTTGGAATTATGTCCAAATCAAATTTGAAAAAGGTCGTTGTAAGTGCAGTTCGATGGCCGTTGATGGAAATCGACTGTACGGGCCTTGATAAAATTATTAAAAATATCTATAATTTGGGTAAAATCATAAAAAATTATTTGTGAAGAACTGGGGTGAAAAATCCCACATTTGTAAAAATAAAAATAGATTTTTATCGAAATGAACTAGTTTTGAACTAGAATTTAATTTAATTCATTTTTAAAATAAATAAATTGAACTTGAATTGGTTTTTGGGTTTATCGTGAGCGGTGTTTTGAATAACACTTGTTCTTTAACCCGATAATTAATGCCATGTGATTTTGGGTTGTCGTGAACGGTATCTTCAATAATACTGTTCTTAGACCCAACTGAGCTAAGAAAATCAGAAACTAACCGGAGATTAGTTAAGTTGAATGGTTTCTTGGGTATCGATCTGATGTTGGTTTCGGCCTTCGGGTTTAATATTTAGGGAATTGCTCACTTGCTATTTTACGGTTAAGGGCTGATAGAATGGAATGTGACTTTGGGTTTATCATGAACCGTGTTTTGAATGACACTGATTCTTTAACCCAGTTAAAGATTAAAACTAAGTGAAGTTTTAATGAGTCTTTAATTAGATTGAAATGATCGAGAACGGGGTATCACCAATTTTGCTCCAAAGCGATAGTAAATCTTTAAATAGATTTGAAAGTAAAATGGTAATTAATTTTACTGATAACACCGTGGTGTTAGATATGGAGTATCACCAGTTTTGCTCCAAAGCGATAGTTAAATCTTTAAATAGATTTGAACGTAAAATGGTAATTAATTTTCCCGATAACACCGTGGTGTTAGATATGGAGTATTACCAGTTTTGCTTCATGGGATAAATAGGTTGGGATTGGGAAATAAAATAAAAAATTACTTCGGTGTGGTTCGCTAATCCCGACTAGTTTGGAAAACCATAATTTGGTTTGAAACGATATCCAAAGGTAGATTAAAGAATAAATTCAAAAGAATTTATCTTTGATAAAATTAATGGGAACCTTTCCCTAAGAATGTGAAATTTAGAAACTAACTGTAGGTTAGCTAAGAATAATGGTTTCCTGGATATTGATCTAATGTTGGTTTCGGCCTTCGGGGTTAATATTTGGGAAATTATTCTCTTGCTAATTTACGATTAGTGACTGCTGAATTGGAATGAGGCGTATGTTGTGTTTGTGTAACATTTATTTATTATATACGCGGGTTATTCGGAAAGGCCGGGTTTATACCCATTATGAATAACCGATTCGACGGTATGTCGAAGATGAAGACGGTGGTCGAAGACCGGAAGTCTTCACATCGTTTGGGAGATTACTGATGATCTTGATTGGGTTGTACACCCAAGATGAGGGAATCAGTTGGTGGTCGTCCAGACGTACTTGGAGATCGATGGATATGCGAGGAAAGTGCCTCCAGTTTCGTTCAGACCCAGAACGAAATTGTAAATGGATTGTGTGTCTGACATTGGATTTTATTCTGTACTGATTGATCTCTATTAAATATACATCTGTTTGGCGGCGGAGAATTTATTCTCTTGCTTAACGCCCTTCTCTGAGACGTACAAGCTCAGAGGTTGTATATCGATGGACATCAGTCGCATGGCATGAATTGCCTGTGTGGCACGCCTAAGTGGCAATTGATCAAGGCTTCTGTTGAAAAGCAAAGTCTTGTGGTTGATGATCAAAGCATGGCCTACGTGGCGTAGCTTTGTGTATAACGTGAATTCGCAAGCCTTACACCTCGGTATGAGTCAAAAACGGGATAAGGACTGCAGGGAGAGCACGACGTTTCTTTCAAGCTATGGGTGGTGTCAGTGCTTAAACTGGATGACATTTATATTATTTTCACCTTTGTGGTTGTTGGATGAGGCGCCTCGATTTTAGGTCTGTTAGGACCGGGAAACGTGTGTTCAGGAATTGCCAATCCTTAAACGTAAGAGAGGACCAACCCTGAAGATCCAAGGGTTACCCAGAGTGTGTAGTCCTGAGGCATTTGCTAGAGTGTCTCGAAGCTGAGAGGAGCTTGCCCCTTGCCTCGACTCATGACGGGAATCCAATTTCCAATACGAGATATTGCGGTCTTATTTGTAGAGCCTAGTATGGCGACATGATAGATGGTACCCATGCCGCCTATGATTGATATTTATGATTGAAATTGTTTTGACACTATACACCTATAATAGTATCAAATGATTTGTTTTAAACGTACCAAGCATGTTTGGCTATTATAAGTGAAAACCCTATCCTCCGGCTTGCGTTGCATTGTGTGATTGGACCTGGGTCTTATAATAGCTTCATTTTTCCAAAAAGCATTGCGTTGTTTTGTTATATGCACTAGTGTTCTTGGGAGGAAACCCGTTCTTTGTTATACGGCGTGGTCCCTTGAATTACTCTCTTTTAAAGTAAAGTTTAAATAACAGTTTTAGTTCTCACACCAGTCACATGACTGGCCTGGTGTTTTTTGTTTTAACCTAAAATCTGGGTGCCCCTATTTTCTACACGGGCAGCTAGTAGTTTTGGTTTTGTAGATTTATATTCACATGATCCTGATTTACAGCTGGAACGATGCTCGGAAAGCTCTGTATCCGTGTATTACTTCTAGTTGTGTATTGTATTATTTTCCACTGCTATGTAATTTATTGTAATCTCTGATATTTATCAAATGTATTTTATTCATTTATACTCTGTATATTCTTGTATTCTGATGGAATTGTTGTGATAAATAATGAAATGTTCTTCTGTCTGTGTTCCGATGTGTGTTGTTCTCAAAGTATCCGCTCTTTCCTTTACGGGGAAGTAACGGGTTCTTATACTAGAGGTGGTGTCGGTGCTTGAACTGGCTGACATTTGTATTATTTTCACCTATGTGCTTGTTGCTGTTGCGAGGCGCCTCGGTTATATCGGTCGATCCGGGACCGATGGAGTCATTCGTTGGCTCATTTACGCCCCATAGGATGGGGAAACGCATTGTTCAGGCATTTTAATCCACATCGGTGGACCGGCCCTGATGATCCAAGGGTTTGACTGAGTACTTTCCTGAGACTCGAGCTAGACAGTCTCGAATTCAGTAAGGACTATCTTTTGCCTTGGTTCATGACGGAAATCCAATTTCCAAATACGTGATGGTGCGGTTTTGATTGTATACCTATATATGGCGACATAGTGGTATGGGGCATTAATGCCGTCTATGATTGATAGTTATGACTTGAAATTGTTTTTGAAACATATAAACACTAGTAATAATATCAAATGCTTTTGTTTTATTCGTATCAAGCATATTTTGGCCATTATAAGGTAAAACTCTATCCTCCGGTTTGCGTTGCATTGTGTGATGGGAACAGAGTCTTATAATGGCTTCATTTTTATAAAAAGCATTGTGATGTTTAAAAGAATTATTTGTTTTAAAGCACTGGCAATCCAATGGAGTAAACCCGTTCCGCGAAAGTGCGTGGTCCTGTGATTAGCCATATTTTAAATATGTTAAGTAGATTTCTCATACCAGTCCCATGACTGACTCGTAGTTTGTTTCACTTGCAAACTCGGTTGCCCCTTTTTCTACACGGACAGCTTTGTATTCAGGTTATTAGATGGCTCTTTCTGGATAACTGGAGCTGAAGATGGATTCTATCATTTATCTCTTTTTATGCTGTTCAGCTCCTATTGTACATTATGTTTTGTTTTCCGCTGTATACATTTATGTATAGCTGAACTGTATTTGTATTAAGTATGATCCTGTATACTGTGTAACTCTGATGATTACGTTTATCCAGTGTATTATTTGTCCATTATCTGGTGTATTTATTTATTTCTGTTCTGCTATTATCTGTTTATGTGTTATATTCCAAAGATTACCCTGACACCGTAGTACGGGGTTTTGGGGTCGTCACAAGTTTTAACCCATTCTGAATAATAAAAACAACGATCAAGAGTCGAAGATGAAGACGGTGGTTGAAGACCGGAGTTCTTCAAATCATTTGGATGGTTATTGCTGTCTTGATTGGACCGTACACCCAAGACGATAGAAAAAATGGTGACCATCCAAACGTACTTGGAGATTGATGGGAATGCGAGGAATAAGGTGCCTCCGGTTTCGTTCAGACCCAGAACGGACTTGTAAATGGATTGCGTGTCTGACATTATATTCCTTTATGTTGTATTCGTTGATCTCTGACAAATATATATCTGTTTGGTATTTAACACCCTTCTCTGAGACGTACGAGCTTAGAGGTTATATATTCGTAGGAATCAATGGTATGGTATGGATTGACAATGTGGCATGCCAAGATGCAAATGATCAAGGCTTTTGTTGAAAAGCAGGCCTTGTGGTTGATGATCAAAGCATAGCCTGTTTAGGCGCAGCTTTGTGTATAGCGTGACTTCGCGAGCCTCACACCCCGGTATGAGACAAAAACGGGATTAGTACTGCAGGGAGTGCACATGTTTCTTTCTAGCTAAGAAGTGATGTCAGTGACCTACCAGCCCTGACATTTTTACTTATGTGGATGTTGGATTATGAGGTACCTCGGATTTATAGGTTGTTAGTGGCCATATGTAGGTTCAAAGTAACCGGGAAACGTGTGTTCAGGCATAACTAATCCAGCCACTGCACTATGGGCGGACCGGCCCTGAAGATCCAAGGGTTCACTGTGGGGAATCCTGAGGCATTTGCTAGAGTGTCTCGAATCGGGGAGGACGATCCCTAGCCTCGACTCATGATGGAAAACCAATTTCCAATACGACATTACGGTTTTGATTGTAAACCCTATATATGGCAACATAGTGGGATGGGGCGCTCATGCCGTCTATGATTAATACATTTACTTTCGAAATTGATTTCTGCACTATGCACTTATTGTAATATTAAAAGATGAAATTTCGCGTACCAAGCATATATGGCTATTATAAGGTAAAACTCTATCCTCCGGCTTGCGTTGCATTGTGTGATGGGACCTGAGTCTTATAATAGCTTCATTTTCCTTTATTTAGCATTGCGTTGTTTATTTTTATGCACTGGTATTCTTGGGGGTAAACCCGTTTCGTGTCATACGGCGTGGTCCCTTGATTTACCTAACTTTAAAATCAACTTAACAACTGTTTTGAGTTCTCATACCAGTCCCATGACTGACCTGGAGTTTATTGTTTTAACCTAAACTCTGGGTGCCCATATTTTCCACACGGTCAGCTAGTAGTTTTGGTTTTGCAGATATTACGTTCGCATGATCTTGGTCCACAGCTGAGGTGATATTCGGAAGGCTCTATATCCGTGTATTTTTTTCAGTTGTGTTTTGTATTATTTTTCCGCTGCTATTTAAATGTAATTTAAACTCTGATATTGTATTTCCATTGTATATTATTCATTCGTACTCTGGAATATTCTTGTACTCTGATGTAATTGTTGTAACAGCAATAAAATGTTCTTCTGTTTGTGTTCTGATGTGTGTTGTTCTCAAAACAATCCGGGCTTTCCTTTACTGGGAAGTTTGGGTCGTCACATTTGGTATCAGAGCTTTGGTTTACAGAGCTCGAGAACACGACACGTTAGAACCGAACGAAATAATTCATCAGAGATTGAATTAGTAATATCCAATAAGAATGACTCGTTAGAGATGGGATCAGTAGTATCCTAGAACGAGTGTGAAGAGTATTATTTTCTTTAAAATAAAAATGAAAACAAGTTTAGTTTTGAAAATCTTATCTTAAAATACGTATTTGATATATTATTATATTTTATCGATTTGGACAATCGAGTATATAAAGATTTCCAATATATGTGTAATTAACGGATATTCGAAGTTTTAATATACTGGATAGATATAGAATCACACTCTAGTCGCCCGGGGATAATTCTGATGATTGATGCATCATCATCAGTATTTATGTTCGAGTTTAGAAAGTGGTATATCTATATATTTCCATTGACTGGTGTGAGAACCAAAACTAGACAGGATCTATTGTTGTGATTTGCACTAAAAACATGATTTTTGATTGTATATAGAAATTATATATGTTTGAAAAGTTAATCACCTAATTGATTGCTTGTTGTGATGTTTGATAATTAGTTTAACTAATTAAAATGTTGGAATGATAATTAACAAAACCAACTTATAATAGAATGATAAATTTAGCTAAATCAAATTTAATATTGAACTGAATTGGAAATCGATTAGAATTGAAAGTTGAGTTGGTTAATTAAACGACTTTCAACTCTGTTCCCTTTCGAGGACGAAAAGATTTTAAGTGGGGGAGATTGTAACGACCCGGAATTTTGGGGCAAATTTAAAATTTTTAGTTTAGTTAATTTATTGGTTTTTGAATATTTAAAATAATTTATTTTAAATAATAACGACGAAAAATTTATTTTAAATCGAAGTTAGAACGAATAATTTATATTATTTATATTTTGAGCCTGAAATGTCGCGGTAATTTCAAATATCGATTTCAAACTTTGGAAAATTATATAAAATTAATTTTAAGTCGGAATGGGACGAAACAAGAAACGCTAGGATCGTATTAACGATATATTTCTAATGAATTTTAGAAATTAAGATTTTAGTTTATAATTTGTAAGTTATGACAAATTCAAAACCTCAGAAAACGTTATGGAATTTATATATATATATATATATATATATATATATATATATATATATGTATATATAATATATAGGACCCAAAACGCTACTTTTTACATACGAATGAAATTGGGACTCGAAACCACTTCCATTGAGTTCAAAATGATATTTCTGCATTGAAGAAGTATAAACACTGATATATTTCGATATTCGGAATTTATTTATTTAAATATATATTTTTAATATAATTTATTTACGCCTTAAAAATAGCCATTTTTCAAAGGTCTTCAAATTCGACGGAATTAGTTTTGATGGGACCGTATCGTTAAAACAAAGCTAGAAATAATTTTTCTGTAATTTTTGGAGTCGGTATGTGGGCATTATTAATTTTTCATTGAAAACAGTCAATTTTTAGACTTTAAAAATTCATTAATAATTCATACGGACTCAGAATTCAACGAAACCAATTTCTTTGGATTCGTATCGTCGAGAAATAGTTATGTTCCAGTTTTCAACAAAATTTAATAATGTATGTATTCGTACGGATTTTGAAACACTGAAAAGGACTTAAAATAATAAAATAATAGGACATATGGGTTATTAATTAAATAGGTTATATTACACATGGACTTAATTTAAAAATTAACAACCTCTATATAATATCTCATAATTCCACCCTAACCATTTCTCTAAACCTAATTCTAGTCTCCTTCATCATCTCTCTCATGGCGGGTCACTTCTCCAGTAAAAATTCTTTTGCAAATAAGACACTGAAATAAAATAATTTATATATCACAAACTGTAAACAATCTGACCAAACCCTTTCTGGATTTTGAAGATCATCATAGCCTCTACCTACCACGAAAATTCCATAGCATATCGTCGCACGGATTCGCCGGGATCTGAGTTTGAATGCAAAAATTCACTTTCGGATTTTGGGGTTTTTAGGCCAAACCGTCGAGAATTAGGCGATGACCCAGTTATAGAAATTATAGAGGGGAGAAAGTTGAACAACTTTGCTTTGTATCGTTTGGTCTGAAAGTGGACGGATTGGCACGAAAATCGAGATGAATTGAAAAGCACCAAAACAGAAATTTCCGGCGAGCTCAGAACGAAGACGATCGATTTCCGACAAATCTAGGAAGTTTCTGGTGAAGGGCCGAATATGAAGGTTCTTCGTCTACGCGAGGGGAAGATGCTCACAAATTTTCAGGTCATTTGGATCAGCGAGGTGGCGGCTAGGGGGCTCGAACCGGAATCCGTTCATCTCAAGATTCCGGCCGGAGGAGGCGGAACCGGGGGCGGCGGCTCCCGGCGTTGGTGCGCGGTGTGATGGCGTAGAGAATGGCGGTGGTGGCTTGGCCGACGGTGGCCTGTAGCTGCGGCAAATGGCGGTCAAAGGAGGTGAGGGGCTGTTTGACCAGAAATGGGGGTGAATTTGTAAATTAATTATTTAATTAATATATGCAATGTTTGTGACCCCATAACTTTCACATACGAGGTCGAAATCAGACGATTTCGGATCCTCCGCGATCGTGGCGACGAAAGCTTCGCGTGGATAGCAAGTTTGTCTAATTTTGAGAAAGTTGAAAATTTGGGTAATTTTTACAATTTAAATTAATTATTTAATTTGGTTAAACTTCGAAAATTCATAACTTTGTCATACGAACTCGAAATCGCACGAAACAGGATTTGCTGCAATCGTGGAGTCGAGAGCTTTGCAATGACACTAACTACGTTCAATTCTGATCGAGTTGAAAATTTGGGTAATTTTCATAATTTAAATTAATTATTTAAATTATTCAAAAAAATTCATATCTTTTTGATACGAACTCGAAATCGCGCAAAATAGGATTTGCCATGATCGTTGAGTCATAAGCTTCGCGTAGACACTAATTTTTTCAATTTTGAAGCATGTTGGATTTTGGGCCAAAATTGGGCCCGAACCGTCAATTAAAGCCCGGCAAGGGTGAGAACTTTTATCTCCCTCAAGTTTTTGAATAGTTAATTATTTTTATTATTAAATATTAATTAATTATCTGTGTTGGAATTATTGTTTGTTGGATAAATGTTGATTGGGATGACTGTTGTGAATTGTTTGAAATTTGAAATACGTAACATGTTGTTATTACATTTATGATATTTAAAACATGTTTACACTGCCATTTACAAGTTGCCTGACTTGTTTATGTTGATTGGACGATAAATTTTCACACATCGTCCAAAAGTACAATTAATAATATATTATTTGAATTTGTGTTGGTTGAAACCCCACACGGGTCTTGGGTTGATATTCTGACTACACATCAACCTTGTGATTAGTTTAAAATGCACTTTGGCTGTTATTGAATGTTTTATCATTATTATGGAATTAATGCGATGTTTGAAATCCATATAATTAAAATTATATGGTAATGGATTGGGTCTCATTCCAATTTTTAATTAAATGAATATTTTAATTTAATATTCAGTTAATGGAATTAATTGACGTATGAATTAGAAAGATTATATCTTTATTGTTTAAAAGTTATAATGAAAAGGATTCAATTAAAAAGATTACATCTTTACGGTCAGTATGTTAAGATAAGAAGGTTTGATTTCAAAATTTGAACATTTTGAAAAGATTATTATTATTATAATATAATAATATAGAAAGTTCAATTTTTCATTAAAATTGAAATGTCAATTAGGATATTCGGAAACAAAGGGTTTTATAAAATTAGTAACAATTTAATGTAAAGATCACATCTTTACTTTAAAAGGATGTTTTAAAATAATTTTTAGTGAATTAATTATAATTATTAATTATAATTGTACTTGGACACAAGGTTAGGTTGCATTTGTGGTATAAGTCTGCCCGGACCCAACCGGCATATCCAGCAGCCACAAATGTTGGGCCTAATGTGAGGGGTCCAAGTGCGCAAACACGAAATGGGCCATGACACGAGGTTAAACCCAACTTGTGGGATAAGTCTGCCCGGAACCAACCGGCATATCCAGCATCCACAAGTCGCAGGCTTAATGTGGGAGGTCTGACCCTGTATAAAATGAATAAGATAATGAATTAGGCTATTTAATATGTTTTAAATAGCAACGCCGTTTTAACCCGAACATGTTTATCGATTTATTTTATCCATTTTATAATGAATATTAAAAGAGCTAATTTCAAAATTAATATTTTGGAAATAATATTATTTTAATATGATAATAGATAGAATATTCAATTTGGATTTAAAATTGAAATAAAAGTTGGAATCATTTTATAAACAAATTTATAAACAATTCCGAATTTGTTTAGAAAGGAAATCGACGAAATATATATAATATATATATATATATATTATATATATAATGGCCTGAATAGAACGCGCCGCACAACGACCGTTCGCGATTTTCGACCATTAACTTTAAATTGGCGTAACGGGAGATCTGACCGTCGGATTCTCCTAAAACCGGAACCGTTGGTTCGTATCGAAAAGAGCTTTCCAATGGATATAAGAGATTTGAAATCTAATGGTTAGATCTGGAGATATGTCCAAATCAATTTCAGAAAAGGTCGCTGTAAGGCAGGTCGGTGGCCGTTATTGGAAACCGACTGTACGAGCGACAATAAAATTATTAAAAATAGGGAGAAATTATGTAAAATCATAATAAATGTTTTAAAGGTGTTTTTGATTAAAATTCCAAGTTTATAAAGATAAAATATATTTTTGTCAAATAAGTGATTTATTTATTTTATAAATAATTAAAAGGGATTTTAAATGGATTTAATTTTAGTTAAGAATTTCCAATGAATAGAATGAATTGGACTTGAATGGAAATTATCTACGGATTATTTAAATATTGATTTTCTGTGATTTTATGGATATTATGTTGGAAATTTGTAAGATATTTAATATTGTTATTTCTGATATGATATCTGTTGGTTTTAGAATTTGATATTGAATATAAGTCATTATAATTCGTATTGGAAGCCTTATATTTAATATCAAATAAGAATTTGGGTTTGTCGTGAATAGGGTCTTAATTAACACTATTCTTGAACCTTTTTGAAGAATAAATCTTTTAATTAAGATTTAAATGTGATTTCCCTAATTTAATATTTTAAAGTAGAAACTAATGAAATACGAATCTGGGTTTGCGAATTATGTTTTAATTGAAATTTATTCTTTAACCCGGATTAAAGATAAGATTATTTCCCGAAAGTTGATAATCATTTAATAATGATTTTAGAAAATTAAAACTAAATAAAGTTTTATTAAATCTTTAATTAGATTGAAGGGAAATTAAGTAATTAAAATTACTGAATTAAGGAAGCGATCGGAAATGGAAAACTACCAGTTTAACTCCATGCGATAGTTAAATCTTTACTTAGATTTAAATGGAAAATGGTAATTAAGTTTACCGGAACAAATCGGGATGAATAGGTCAGGATTGGGATTAATTAATAAATAATTACTTCGGTAAGACGTAAATCCCAACTAGTTTGAATAAACCATAATTTGGTTAATATGGAGAAGGGATAAAGTAAAATATTTTGAAATAAAGATCAAAAGGAAAGATTAAAGAATAAAGTTGAAGGATTTATCTATGATAAAATTAATGGGAATCTTTCCCTAAGAATGTGAATATTTTATTATGAATTGGAATGAGGCGTATGTTATGTTTTTATAGCACTTGATTTTAAAATACGCGAATTATTCAGAAAGACCGGGTTTAACCCATTCTGAATAATAAATACGACGATCAAGAGTCAAAGATGAAGACGGTGGTTGAAGACCAGAGTTCTTCACATTGTTTGGATGGTTATTGCTATCTTGATTGGACCGTACACCCAAGACGATAGAAAAAGTGGTGATCATCCAAACGTACTTAGAGATCGATGGGAATGCGAGGAATAAGGTGCCTCCAGTTTCGTTCAGACCCAGAACGGACTTGTAAATGGATTGCGTGACTGACATTATATTCCTTTATGCTATATTCGTTGATCTCTGCTAAATATATATATATCTGTTTGGTGTTTAACACCCTTCTCTGAGACGTACGAGCTTAGAGGTTATATATTGGTAGGAATCAATGGTATGGTATGGATTGACAATATGGCACGCCTGTAACACCCCACATCCGTTAAGGTCACTCACAAAGGGAATGCCTTAACTTCAATGGAGCATTATGGGTACTGGAACAGAAATATTACAAGACAAACATATATAAAACAGCGGAAGGTAAAGTAGAAGTACTTCAAATCATTTATTAAATATAATTGTTTACAATAAAATCCCATCAACTTTCAAATACCCAATTACATAGATAAAATATCTGTCTTGCTCAAAAACAAAGAAGCATGAAATTAAATTGTAGTATTCCCCAATAAAGCAAAGCAAGCTATAGCCAAGAGAAATCCAAGCAGTACATGAAAGAGCCATAGAGCTTGGTAAGATCCGAAATAAGCTATATTCCCACCCTGCGAACCTGGGAGGGAAACGAAAGAAAAAAAGGCGAAACAAACTAGGTCAGTCATAAAGACTGAGTAAGTCCTAGTGGCTTTCAGCATAAAAACAGGTGATGATAATATGGCATGAATAAACTGAAAGTAAACATAAGCATGATGACAAGGTAAGCTACATGCACGATGAATCAAGTGTAACATCCCATGCTTCCTATCAAGAGTAGCATCACAAGGTTCCTACTAAGTATCGCATCGCAAGGTTTCTATCAAGTATAACATCGCAAGATTTCTAAGTTTCATCATTAAAATATTTCGGTGATATCCATTTTCTCTGCACCACCCGTACTAGTATCCCAACCCGTGTCATGCGTTGACTATAAAATGATCCCTTGTCCAATGTTATGAAATGGCCCATTACTTGGTCTCACGAAACGATCTATTAATCGATTGGCTCCCTACAAATCCTATCTCGTTCATGTGTCTGTGTCATACGGCCCTATCACGAATGTAGTTACCTGTGCTAGGTCCACCCTAGGGTGTATCAAGCCCTAGGGTGCCAACCACTGACACGAATCAAGCACGCAAAGTGTAAACCTACCGGTGCCCAATGCCTGCTTTTTCAACTCTGGACTACGTGCACGACCATAGTCCGCCTGAACCTACAATGGCGCACCAACTCAGCCGTCGTTCTGGTCGCTTACAATCAGCCCAGTAATTGTGCCCCACCCTACCTAGTTCCAGGGTACCGTGATACAACTAGTGGGTTACTGCTGAAAAGTACCGCGTAACTAGGGTTTCCGTCCAGTAGGTTAAGCGTTGTCATTTAAATTCGAGACTTAACCCCATCAGTCTAGCATGTCAAGTTGGTTAAGTGTTGTCATTCAAGTTCGTGACTTAACCCGCCTACGTGTCATGTCAAATTGGCTAAGTGTTCTCGTTCAATTTCATGACTTAGCCCTACGAATCATCTGTCAAGTTGGTTAAGTATATTCAAGCGGTTCATGACTTAACCCTATCAAATCATCGTGTCAAATTGGTTAATTATATTCAAGCGGTTCATGACTTGACCCTATCAAATCATCGTGTCGAATTGGTTAAGTATATTCAAGCGGTTCATGACTTAACCCTATCAAGTCATCGTATCAAATTGGTTAAGTATATTCAAGCGGTTCATGACTTAACCCTATCAAGTCATCGTATCAAATTGGTTAAGTATATTCAAGCGGTTCGTGACTTAACCCTACCAAATCATTGTGTCAAACTGGTTAAGTATATTCAAGCGGTTCATGACTTAACCCCATCAAGTCATCGTGTCAAATTGGTTAAGTATATTCAAGTGGTTCGTGACTTAACCCTACCAAATCATCGTGTCAAATTGGTTAAGTGTCATTAGCCTAGTCATATTACTTAACCCACCCACTGATTAACATTTTATGCTGGTTAAGCATTCTTAGTTTACTTAACCCAATCAATCCTGACTTAGCTTTAATTTATTCATTAAAGCACCTATCACTCACATTAGATAGGTATTGTTGCGGTTACTGGACAGCCGGTCGGTTCCGGGCAGGTTTACACCGCAACTCAGTCTAACCTCGGGTCCTTATTGGGCTCAATGCCTTAACCTCCCACATTGGATAGGTATTGTTGTGATTACTGGACAGCCGGGCGGGTCCGGACAGGTTTACATCACAACTCAATCCAACCTCGGGTTAAGCATTTCGTATTTTTCTAAATTTACATATTTGTTCTTTATATGTAAGTGTGCTAACAATTTAATGTTATGGCCCATTTTCCCAGTTCATAACTCATGTTTTTGCCCCAAAACGTATTCCCAAATTATTATCATGATTCACTATAAAGTTATGCCAAGTTATAGCCTTTTATTTACAATACATGCCATCTACCCAAAACCCAACTTAGGCGCGTTCATATTAAACCTCTACCAAGTCATAAATTTTCATATATGTTCCAACTCCAAAATTTACATAATTAACATACGCCCAAGTTCTAGATTACATGTAAGTTTTTACATATGCCCAATTGATACCAAATTTACATATGTTTAATTCACGCCATTTCACATGTATGCAAATTTTATACCAATTTACACAAATACCAAGTTTCATGCCGTTTACGTATATCAATATTCTTGCCATTTTACATAGGTCGAGTTTCATACCAAACAACATGTATTCCATGTTTACACCATTTTATCCAAACTTACAATCTTTAATTATAGTGATAATACTCATATCCCCATTTCGTGTTATGCCGTCAATTCTACCAAACATATATATATATATCCAATATAGACAACATTCCCATATTTCCCCGTATTCAATCGTACGCAAATCGCGGTTCAGGCCTAGGTCCGAAATTGACCTAGGTTCATTGAAATAAAATAAATAGGGGAAGGTAGAATTTGTATAACAATCAGTATAGAGAGGAAAAACTGGCATAAAAACATCATCTCTGGCATAAAAGGTAGATCTTGGCAATAATATCAATATGAATCAAGAAAAACTGATTTACAACAGGCTGAATAGATCATAAGCTTGACATGAGAACGGACGTAGAAAAGTCCCAAAACTCAAGATTCAAGAAGCAACAGAAATAGATCTGAATCAATAAACATACTTAAATCCAATTCCACTTTATTCCATAGCCATAATATAATTAAATGTTTAAATCTAAAAACAACTAGAACTTATAAAGCATGGCTAATGAATTAAGAACTGAATTTGTTGTAAAAATGTCACGGCGTTGTTAATTTATTGTCTTGAATCATTGTAGAAGCCTTGTTCTTTGAATTGATTTGAGTTTGAATGTTTGTACTTTGATTTGGAGACGGCGGCCATGGTTCAAGAGGTATTTTAGTAGCATAATGGTGTAAGAATGATTTGATACAAATTAGGTTAGGTCTAAGGGCGTTTTTATAGGTGTAGCAACTAGTTTAGGCCCTTAGATTAACCCTAGAATCAATCCGGACCATCAAAACACGTCTTAGGCTTCAAAAATGAGTTCTGGGTCAAAACAGGCCGACCAGGTCGAACTGTAAGGGGGGAGGTCGACCACATGGTTGACCTGGGGGGTAGGTCGGCCCTAGGGTCGACCACATGGTCGACCTGGTCCCCAGGTCGACCCCCAGGTCGACCTACCTGGTCCTGTGCTGCCTAAAATCTGCTGAATCTTCTACATGCCATAACTTCTTCATCCGGACTCCGATTTTCGAAAACTCAGACTCTATTTCATGTAAACTTTCGAGACGAACGTAATGGCGTAACCCATTTCCCTTGATTCTTATTTTAAAATTTAATTCTGCCTTGATTTATGGTTTTAACATGTTATAAAAATTCGGGTTGTTGCATTCTTCCCTCCTTAAAGGATTTCGTCCCCGAAATCTTTAAGTTAAGAAGAATGCATCCTATCATCCAATAAACCATCTAATCAACCATCATTCACAAGTAACCATTGTCCTTAAAAGATTTCTAATGTTGTATGAACATATGCAAGAAGTGTGTGTATATGTTCCTTGTCTAATGCAAATGATCAGGCCTGATTGATCTTTTTAAATGCAAAATATGTTTAGTGCCATGAATCCAACATGTATGCAAATAGTCCTAGTCATATAAACACTATATGTATGCACAAACATCCATCCATTTGCAACATCCACATGATAACACATTCAATTCCATCCATAAACAAGTATAAACACTCATGCATATGCAATATGAAAATGTGACGGAGTCGATCTAGTGCTTAATGTGTGTTTATGCATCCACGAGCAACAACTAGCAACCACTTGCAACCATCAACCATAACATGTCTCAAACACATGTTTACATCCATTAGTTCCTACCTAAAGGTATAGCCGAATGATAGAAGCAAGTAAAGAAAAACTTTACACCCTAAACACCAGCCTAAAACCAATATATATGATTCTAGGAAACCAAGCATGATAAACTCCTTTTAGGTCACAAGAAATCCCTTCCTAAAACCAACCCATATCCTATAAAGCCCAAAAAGTTTAGTCAACCCAACGGACACCCTCAAACCCCAACATGTATTACTAACAGATGAGTCATGCTCCCTATGGGGTTTCTAATAGAAATGGGATTGAGAATAGGACCGAGCGGATATACTTGAAAGATAGCATGCAAATAAGCTCTACAGGAAAAGAGGGATCGAGGATATACTTTTAAAAAGAAATATGATACGCATATCTAGTCTTCAATCTTCTGAGTCGCATTTCCTTGAGCTTAACTCCATTGTGCTTTCACCGTCTTTAACTTCACAATTTCGTAGCTTCTTAACTCTTGTTTCCAAAATATGAGTTGGAACTCACTCCATTGTTGCCTCTCGTTCCACTTTTACTTATTCTTCTTCTAGTATACTCAGCTTAAACATAACTGCGTACTCATGGTTTCATGCAAGCTCTCCAAAATTCACTAGTGAATCTCGGATCTCGTTCACTTACTAAAAGGTATTCCACATAAATGAATTATCTCTTGAAAATAAACAAATGCCAACCATGTTGCCAAGTGTACTTACTAAGGTGATTTTCTATAACTCATGCATAAGCGAGATGAACCATCCGCCTTGGTGGCGAACACTACTCGAGAGGATCAATAAATATATCAAGAGATTCTAGGTAACTAAGCATGGCAGAACCCTAAGGGTTACACTAGACTACGAGGGCATTACCGGGGCAAGTCAAGAGTCTAACTACCCTCTTTTCATACTCGAGCATGGTATCATTTCTGGATAACCACTCCACCGCTAGAAACAACCCATAGCCCAAAAACATAAGCATTACTTCTAAACTCAACACTTAGTATAAACATTCTAAAATCCAAACAAGTCATGAATAAATAAGCCGATTCCCCAACAGGATTTGAGACAAAAATGGGACCCTCTACTACGCTAGTACTCAGGTGCAGAGACTCAATTATCGAAGCAGAATTAAAAAGGATGCGATGTACAAAAACAAAGTTCTAACGGGATGATGGAAAAGAAAAGCTAAACCTTTGACAGAAATGTTACCACCTCTCTTAGGTATGCTAGTAGTGAAAGCATACAATTGCCCTCTCGACGATCTTGTTCTTTTCCCTTGTCCTTGTCTTATAATACTTAACTACATGTCCCTTTTTACCATACTAAAGATACTCTCTCTTGTCATGGGTTTTAATACTCTCTCACTTGGCTTTTATTCCTTTCACCTTTTTCCTCTTTCGTGGATTAAGCCTTATCAACAAGTTTCTCGTCCTTAGGCTTGTGTTCTTTTATCCTCGTTCTTGTTATCGTTGTATAGCTTGTTGACAAGTTTCTCGAAAGCTATCTCCATCACACGGCAACCCTACAAAGCTTTAAATAAGATTAGTCGCAAGTAAAACTACTATGTCTACAGATGGAGGTTGGGCACTCCTTTGCCCTCCGACACACGCCTACAAGACTATGGTGGAAAGAGAGAAAGAAGAGATTCAAAGAGAGAATCAAAAGATAGTGCATATGGCTTTGGGGAATATGCCTTTCGTAAAACAAAACTTTTCTTAGAAAAATGCTTATTTGTAAACATTTTGAAAATAATTTCAGAAGGTTTTTAAAAGCTTTTGCCCAGTCTGGTAACCTTCTGCTCTGATACCAAATGTAACACCCCACATCCGTTAAGGTCACTCACAAAGGGAATGCCATAACTTCAATGGAGCATTATGGGTACTGGAACAGAAATATTACAAGAGAGACATATATAAAACAGCGGAAGGTAAAGTAGAAGTACTTCAAATCATTTATTAAATATAATTGTTTACAATAAAATCCCATCAACATTCAAATACCCAATTACATAGCTAAAATATCTGTCTTGCTCAAAAACAAAGAAGCATGAAAATAAATTGTAGTATTCCCCAATAAAGCAAGCCATAGCCAAGAGAAATCCAAGCAGTACATGAAAGAGCCTTGGAGCTTGGTAAGTTCCAAACTAAGCTGTATTCCCACCCTGCGAACCTGGGAGGGAAACGAAAGAAAAAAAGGCGAAACAAACTGGGTCAGTCATAAAGACTGAGTAAGTCCTAGTTGCTTTCATCATAAAAACAGGTGAAGATAATATGGCATGAATAAACTGAAAGTAAAAATAAGCATGATGACAAGGTAAGCTACAGGCACGATGAATCAAGTGTAACATCCCATGCTTCCTATCAAGAGTAGCATCACAAGGTTCCTACTAAGTATCACATCGCAAGGTTTCTATCAAGTATAACATCGCAAGATTTCTAAGTTTCATCATTAAAATATTTCGGTGATATCCATTTGCTCTGCACCACCCGTACTAGTATCCCAACCCGTGCGATGCATTGACTATAAAATGATCCCTTGTCCAATGTCATGAAATGGCCCATTACTTGGTCTCACAAAACGATTTATTAATCGATCGGCTCCCTACAAATCCAATCTCGTTCATGTGTCTGTGTCATACGGCCCTATCACGAATGTAGTTACCTGTGCTAGGTCCACCTAAGGGTGTATCAAGCCCTAGGGTGCCAACCACCGACACGAATCAAGCACGCACAGTGTAAACCTACCGGTGCCCAATGCCTGCTTTTTCAACTCTGGACTACGTGCACGACCATAGTCCGCCTGAACCTACAATGGCGCACCAACTCAGCTGTCGTTCTGGTCGCTTACAATCAGCCCAGTAATCGTGCCCCACCCTGCCTAGTTCCAGGGTACCGTGATACATCTAGTGGGTTACTGCTGAAAAGGACCGCGTAACTAGGGTTTCCGTCCAGTAGGTTAAGTGTTGTCATTTAAATTCGAGACTTAACCCCATCAGTCCAGCATGTCAAGTTGGTTAAGTGTTGTCATTCAAGTTCGTGACTTAACCCGCCTACGTGTCATGTCAAATTGGCTAAGTGTTCTCGTTCAATTTCATGACTTAGCCGTACGAATCATCTGTCAAGTTGGTTAAGTATATTCAAGCGGTTCATGACTTAACCCTATCAAATCATCGTGTCAAATTGGTTAAGTATATTCAAGCGGTTCATGACTTGACCTATCAAATCATCGTGTTAAATTGGTTAAGTATATTCAAGCGGTTCATGACTTAACCCTATCAAGTCATCGTATCAAATTGGTTAAGTATATTCAAGCGGTTCATGACTTAACCCTATCAAGTCATCGTGTCAAATTGGTTTAGTATATTCAAGCGGTTCATGACTTAACCCTACCAAATCATCATGTAATTTTTTTTAAGTATATTCAAGCGGTTCATGACTTAACCCTATCAAGTCATCGTGTCAAATTGGTTAAGTATATTCAAGCGGTTCGTGACTTAACCCTACCAAATCATCGTGTCAAATTGTTTAAGTGTCATTAGCCTAGTCATATTACTTAAACCACCCACTGGTTAACATGTTATGCTGGTTAAGCATTCTTAGTTTACTTAACCCTATCAATCCTGACTTAGCTTTAACTTATTCATTAAAGCACCAACCACTCACATTAGACAGGTATTGTTGCGGTTACTGGACAGCTGGTCAGTTCCGGGCAGGTTTACACCGCAACTCAGTCTAACCTCGGGTCCTTACTGGGCTCAATGCCTTAACCTCCCATATTGGATAGGTATTGTTGTGATTACTGGACAACCGGGCGGGTCCGGGCAGGTTTACATCACAACTCAATCCAACCTCGGGTTAAGCATTTCGTATTTTTCTAAATTTACATATTTGTTCCTTATATGTAAGTGTGCTAACAATTTAATGTTACGGCCCATTTTCCCAGTTCATAACTCACGTTTTTGCCCCAAAACGTATTCCCAAATTATTATCAGGATTCACTATAAAGTTATGCCAAGTTATAGCCTTTTATTTACAATACATGCCAACTACCCAAAACCCAACTTAGGCGCGTTCATATTAAACCTCTACTAAATCATAAATTTTCATATATGTTCCAACTCCAAAATTTACATAATTAACATATGCCCAAGTTCTAGATTACATGTTAGTTTTTATATATGCCCAATTCATACCAAATTTACATATGTTTAATTCACGCCATTTCACATGTATGCAAATTTTATACCAATTTACACAAATACCAAGTTTCATGCCGTTTACATATATCAATATTCTTGCCATTTTACATAGGTCGAGTTTCATACCAAACTACATGTATTCCATGTTTACACCATTTTATCCAAACTTACAATCTTTAATTATAGCGATAATACTCATATCCCCATTTCGTGTTATGCCGTCAATTCTACCAAACATATATATATCCAATATAGACAACATTCCCATATTTCCCCGTATTCAATCGTACGCAAATCGCGGTTTAGGCCTAGGTCCGAAATTGACCTAGGTTCATTGAAAGAAAATAAATAGGGGAAGGTAGAATTTGTATAACAATCAGTATAGAGAGGAAAAACTGGCATAAAAACATCATCTCTGGCATAAAAGGTAGATCTTGACAATAATATCAATATGAATCAAGAAAAACTGATTTACAACAGGCTGAATATATCATAAGCTTGACATGAGAACGAACATAGAAAAGTCCCAAAACTCAAGATTCAAGAAGCAACAGAAATAGATCTGAATCAATAAACATACTTGAATCCAATTCCACTTTATTCCATGGCCATATTATAACTAAATGTTTAAATCTAAAAACAACTAGAACTTATATAGCATGGCTAATGAATTAAGAAATGAATTTGTTGTAAAAATGTCGTGGCGTTGTTAATTTATCGTCTTGAATCATTGTAGAAGCCTTGTTCTTTGAATTGATTTGAGTTTGAATGTTTGTACTTTGATTTGGAGACGGCGACCATGTTTCAAGAGGTATTTTAGCAGTATAATGTTGTAAGAATGATTTGATATGAATTAGGTTAGGTCTAAGGGTGTTTTTATAGGTATAACAACTAGTTTAGGCCCTTAGATTAACCCTAGAATCAATCCGGACCATCAAAACACGTCTCAGTCTT
This sequence comes from Allium sativum, assembly GCA_030737875.1. Classification (NCBI taxonomy): domain Eukaryota; kingdom Viridiplantae; phylum Streptophyta; class Magnoliopsida; order Asparagales; family Amaryllidaceae; genus Allium; species Allium sativum. The sequence continues at coordinate 125,457,313 of CM060927.1, read as the reverse complement.
CAAAAATGAGTTCTGGGTCAAAACAGGCCGACCAGGTTGACCTGTAAGGGGGGGAGGTCAACCACATGGTCGACCTGGGGGGTAGGTCGACCCTAGGGTAGACCACATGGTCGACCTGGTCCCCAGGTCGACCCCCAGGTCGACCTGCCTGGTCCTGTGCTGCCTAAAACCTGCTAAATCTTCTACAGGCTATAACTTCTTCATCCGGACTCAGATTTTTGAAAACTCGGACTCTATTTCATGTAAAATTTCGAGACGAACGCAATGGAATAACCCGTTTCCCTTGATTCTTACTTTAAAATTTAATTCTACCTTGATTTATGGTTTTAAAATGTTATAAAAATCCGGGTTGTTATAACTCCAAGATGCAAATGATCAATGCATTTGTTGAAAAGCAGGCCTTGTGGTTGATGATCAAAGCATAGCCTCTTTAGGCGCAGCTTTGTGTATAGCGTGACTTCGCGAGCCTCACACCCCGGTATGTGTCAAAAACGGGATTAGGTCTGCAGGGAGTGCACACGTTTCTTTCTAGCTAAGAAGTGATGTCAGTGACCTACCATCCCTGATATTTTTACTTATGTGGATGTTGGATTATGAGGTACCTCGGATTTATAGGTTGTTAGTGGCCATATGGAGGTTCAAAGGAACCGGGAAACGTGTGTTCAGGCATAACTAATCCAGCCATTGCACTATGGGCGGACCGGCCCTGAAGATCCAAGGGTTCACTACGGGGAATCCTGAGGCATTTGCTAGAGTGTCTCGAATCGGGGAGGACGATCCCTAGCCTCGACTCATGGTGGAAAACCAATTTCCAATACGACATTACGGTTTTGATTGTAAACCCTATATTTGGCGACATAGTGGGATGGGGCGCTCATGCCATCTATGATTAATACATTTACTTTCGAAATTGATTTCTGCACTTTGCACTTATAGTAATATTAAAAGATGAAATTTCGCGTACCAAGCATATTTGGCTATTATAAGGTAAAACTCTATCCTCCGGCTTGCGTTGCATTGTGTGATGGGACCTGAGTCTTATAATAGCTTCATTTTCCTTTATTTAGCATTGCGCTATTTATTTTTATGCACTGGTATTCTTGAGGGTAAACCCGTTCCGTGTCATATGGTGTGGTCCCTTGATTTACCTAACTTTAAAATCAACTTAACAACTGTTTTGAGTTCTCATACCAGTCCCATGACTGACCTGGAGTTTATTGTTTTAACCTAAACTTTGGGCGCCCATAATTTCCACACGGGCAGCTAGTAGTTTTGGTTTTCCAGATATTACATTCACAGGATCTTGGTCCACAGCTGAGGTGATATTCGGAAGGCTCTATATCCGTGTATTTCTTTCAGTTGTGTCTTGTATTATTTTTCCGCTGCTATTTAAATGTAATTTAAACTCTGATATTGTATTTCCATTGTATATTATTCATTCATACTCTGGAATATTCTCGTACTATGATGTAATTGTTATAACAGCAATAAAATGTTCTTCTGTTTGTGTTCTGATGTGTGTTGTTCTCAAAACAATCTTGGCTTTCCTTTACTGGGAAATTTGGGTCGTCACACACACTAAATAATAATAATCATGGGATTCTCATTTTGATCCCTTATCACATTGCTGCAAGCAAATATATTATATTATATCGGTTGTAGGAGGATAACCCTTTAATTAGTCGATAAGATGCATTCATTTTTTTTTATTACTCATTCTCTTTCATTGATCTAGCAATATTGGAGGAATTTTCTTATAATACAGATCATTTGAATACGTATATGACTTCAGGTCATTCAACATTCATGTTGATTGAAATTTAAATCACTAAATAATATTTATGCATAATCTATAAAATAAGCTTATAACAAACTTCAGGTTGTTAGTTAAATATTACAGATATGAATATATAAATACTTGCGTCCACGTATTATAAATTTGCATACTCTTTCTCATTTGAGTTAGTGATTTTAGAATAAATTATTACAAAGATCAAACTATTGATTTCAATATATTGATCAATGTCATTACAAATTCTTCAGGATCGTATGATAATGTTCAAAACTTCTGGTTTGAAAACATATCGAACTTCTGGTCCAAATAAATATATGAACAACTTCAAGTTGTTAAGTTGATGGAGTTTTAATATCGCTTCTGGGATATTCCATAAACACCATTTGTGGAGTTTTAATACATATTTTCTCTTTTAGGAGAAATTTATGAACTTTTCTACAAATATTTATCACTTTTAATTGTATAAATCTCTTCTGGAGATATTTTATTATTTTCAAATAAATAGATCTCTTCTAGAGATATCTTACCATTTCCAAATATACAAATATCCTCTAAAGTTATTTTGTTATCACCGCTTCTGGGATGAACTTATCTCCTCCAGAGATAAACATATACAAACTATTGATATGTCATATCAATATACAAAAATACATATCAAACTTTAAATGCGGTAGCAAAATTAGATGCATTAAATAAAAATAAGATTAAAAAAAATCACTACTTCTGGAGTGTATGATATTCCTTTAGGGAACATATCTTTTATTTATGTAATTGCAATGCAACAAATAAAAATCTCTAACATCTCTTCTAGGATGTTGGATTTTCTATATAAAAATAAATCTCTAGAACATCTCTTCAAGAGATTAATATGCATATTATATCTTCAGGATATTCAGTTAATATAAATTGTACATGAAAGATGTCAGTTAGATGAAACCCGTTTAGAGATTTTCTATTGAATCCAATGTTATTGTCACATATTATTATGTGTGTGCCTCTTTTAACTTCTTCTGGAAGTATAATCCTATCATGTCACAACTTCAAGAAAGCTTCGGGTTTCTATTTCTTGAGTATTATGATTTATTTATTTCCTTTAACTTCTTCAGGAAGTAAAATCTTATCATTTTACACAATTTCAACATAACTTCAGGCTACTTATTCATGAACTTCAAGTTCATTTTTTTTATGAACTTTGGGTTCTCAAATTATGTGTAAACTTCTTGTTTGGAAGCTTATAAATTTTGATAAGTTAAGAAAAATATTGATATGAATTCAAGACTTCAGGTCTTGGGTTTTGAGTTATACAACTCCTTGTTAAAATAATTTCTTCACATAACTTCAGGTTGTTGAACCTATTTCTTCCATTATATCATATATTACTTGCCAAAGAAATACATAAAAAAATCATACTTATATCCATATTCTGAGCATGAACATATAAAATTTAATTTACAATAACCAATGCATTTACGATAATAGTAACTGCAATTAACATTTATAATAATATAGCAATACGATATATATTGCCATAACAATACATTTATTGTAAAAATAACAGAAATAACCATTATACGGTCTAAATATATGAATCAAATAAATAAATTTTACTTAAATCAACAGAATTAAATTTTGATCTAGCTACAGTATTGGTCAACTACAAAACTGAAATAAACAACTTATAGTTGTACTGCATTTCTCAATAATCAAATTTTCTAAAATATCGTATATATGCATAATATCTAATCAAGAATTGAGTAGAAATGCATAATTATAGAACCGACATTTTAGATTCCTTAATATGAATGATTCTAAAAACTTGCAAATCTATACATAAAATTAACAAATATAAATTACATGCTTTAGATTCAAATTATGCAATCCATATAAAGATCTTTTAGACCTTTCTTTTTGCATCAAAATTACTTCTTACCATCATAGAAACTGCAGGTTCTAAGATTTCCATTTTATAACAAAAATTACTTTTGCATTCACTTCCGGTGTGCAAAATTAAGATCAATATATAGATCTTAACTTAACATGATCTTCAGGATGCATATATATATATATATATATATATATATTTGAAACTTTTCCTTCCATTGCCTTTTCAAATCATTTTCTATTACATGTCATTTGCTATAAGCAAAAATTAAATGCAATTACATGCTTCGAGGATTTTATTTCATCTTTCTCGTTTGCATATGAACTTCAGGTTCTTCATTTGCATATGAACTTCAGGTTCCTCATTTGCATATGAACTTCAAGTTCCTCATTTGAAAAAGTTTGTTTACATGATGAGTTTTCAATTTCACTTCCGGTGATAAAATCAATATTGCTATTGAGCTTAAATGCTACATCATCATATTTTATACCCATAATACTTTTGGGTGTACATAAAAAAAATCGTACATATTTTATCTTCAGTCCATCCAAAAGAATTACATGCAAAAAGTAATAGTAGGTCGAAAAGGATAATACTAGATCTACCTCTACATCATCAATAATGAAAATAATACATATACAATCGAATCTCCATCAAATTGGATTTGAAAAATTCAAAATTAGATCCGCAAAGAAATGAAAGAATACATCTACACATATTTAGGATCAACAAAAATAATTAGATCTAAAAAAGTTAGATCCATTAGACTATAATCTAGATATACAAAAAATATATAGGAAAAGAGATCTAGAAGTTTGAGTCAGATCTAAAAGAACTGAAGATATGACAAATTCATAGATCCATTGATCTAATATTCTCAAACAGAAAATAATTGTATAGCAAATATACAAATTCATGAATTGATATCTTCAAATAAAAATTACTTACATGATAGATCCATAGATATAGATCTAGAATATTTCAAACAATAGCTCTAATAGAATGTCGTGTTGATAACATGTTACAACTAATATACAATAAGAAAGCCATTAGAGGAGGACAAAGAAGACACTTTTATTCATTCCAGAATTTTTATACACAATTTACATTACATGAGCTCCTTATATAAAGGCTTAGGAGCTTGGAGTAAAACTTATCCCACAATGTGGGACTAAACAGTATATGACAAAAGCATATTCACACATATATGTTACAACAGATTGGTATAATTTACTCACCAGTATATGTTTTGTGCCATTACATATTGATTTGGATTTTGATGGTTTGCGTAATTTTATTGATTGTCATGATTAATGATATTGTGTTAATTATGCGATATATTATTGTCACCGTATTATTGATTTTTTAAAAATCACATCGGCATTTAATGGTTTTATACCATGATAGGACTAGAAAACCCAAAATAAATTGAAATAATATACACTCTTTTATCTATATTATTTTGAATCAAATTATATAAATAAACTTGAATTTAATGACTTGAATTTGTTAATGTGATTGTTGAAATTTAAGTTAAAAGTTAATTTGGAATTTAAATTCATTTTAATGAAATTGGGCATTTAAAACTTGTAATAAATTAAATTATAAACTTAATTGGGTTAAGATGTTTTTTAACTAGATCTAAACTACTTTAAATTTGATTTGAATTATAAATGTGTTTATAACTATAAAAGAAATATAAATTGGTTTTAAAGGATTCGAAATATGAATTTGTTGGTTAGAAATTTATATTTTATTTAAAGTGGAATTAGAATTTACTTTGAAATCCGAAGTTTAAATGATTTCCCATCGATATTCGGTATTTCAAGTACTTGAAATAATGTCATAAAGGGGTTTAAATTAAAAGATGAGATTCGATCTGTTAGGAATATTTGAATCAATCATATTTTCATAGTTATAAATATATATAACTAGTTTATAAAGATGTTTATAAACAAATGATATTTTAGAATAGTATGTTGAGGTTGTAAACCCAATTGGATGTGAAATGTGTTTGATTAATTATGGAAAATAGATGATGTTTAAGCTTACGAAGTGTTTACGAATATTTACTGAATGACTGCGATTTCGGGTAACTATTGATCTTATATGTTATCGTCGATGTGAATAACTCATAATTGAGAAATAGGTTTTGATTCGAGGGTTTCTTTAGAACCTATGTAATATTAGTCGAGGCTATAGTTCGTTTAATTTATTAATTCGATAGGCTTCAACTCGTTGGCCTGGTTATTGGGATGAATCTCCCAATTTGATTTCATACCTTTGTATATGATTATTCGGAATCTTCGAATTTTTAATTAACCATATTTTTAAAGAATTGGTTTAATTCATGAAAATAAAAATATGTTATGGAACTGAGTATATTACTATTCTAAGGGTTTGAATAAACTGCATTTAATTTGAAAGGGTTATCATTGAAAGGACTATTAACTTGAAATTTTAAGTAATTAGACTCTCTTGTGTTGACTTTGAAATTACCGCACCTTCAATTCCTAATTTTATTTGACTAATACAAGGATATATTGTCCTGACTCGAGTGTTTTATTTTTTCTGCATAATGCTCGGATCAATCCGAGTTGTTTCAGTTATCGAAGACCTTAGTTACTTGAAGGCGAAGTTGGAGTCTGAATACCATGTTATTCTGCTGCATTATCGATATTTTATGGTAAATGTTTAACTCTAATATACCGTAAAATGAGATTAATGTATATTGTTTAATAATTTAATTGAACGGCCTATGTTATTATTGTTATTATATTTTATCGTTTTGTGTGAGATTCTATGTATTGTTTGCTCCTTCTCTTCTTAACTCTTTTCTTCTGTTAAACCCGATTAATAATTCATCATTTTGGGATGGTTTGAGTTGGACATGAGTGACTTATTGTCGACTTAAATCATTCCAAAAGGGCAGGTTGTTACAGATTTCCCTTGACTGGCCTTCCCAATTATGGTGGTATTAGACATATATTCCATGCTAAGCACCGAAAGAACAATGTTTTGAGTTATCCTTGTCTCTAATATAAAATATGTTATTTTGATACTTTTTTATGATTTTGAACTAAGTAAATTCCTAAAATGTTTTGTGAATATACTTATGCAAAAGAGGATAAGTATATGAATATTTTATAGAAATGTTCTAAGAGATATTTTTATTAAATAAATGATTTTTTAAAATGAGACTTAGTAATTATCATGGGTAAATTAATCGCTTTATTGATTAGCTGTTTGTTTATTTGATGCTTAGATAATCGACTGTCCAATCTATTTAGTTTAACATCGGAAATTTATGCGATAAATGGTAAGTAAACCTGTTCTCGTAAATGGTTAGAAGGTGAACACCACACTTATGTATTGTCGGTTTATTCCTAAATACCTTGAGGATGATAGATGATGAAGTTATTTTGTTTTGGTAATACCAAAGTGAACTTGTATGGATGAACAATAGCATTGAATATCTCCTTGGAAATCAATGTTTGCACTCCAAGAAATTATTCCATTTATAAGGTAAATGTAGCTTTTAGCCCCATTCCCCAGTGTAATAACCCGGAAATCCGAGCCAATTTAAAAAAATTATTTTGGCAATTTTAGTGAAGTTAGAATATTTAGAATGGATTATTTAAAACAATATCGATGAAAAATTTCTATTGAATAAAATTTGAACATATATATTTATATAGCTCGACGTTAGAATATAAATATTTATTTATAATTATAAAAGGAATTGAAAATGGCGTTGTAGTTCGATAATTCGATTTCAAATTTCAAATGAATGTACCAGGTGCAAAATAAACCGGATTTTGGCGAAACCAAAAATATTAGAATATATTTGTGAATATCTTTCCAACGAATCTGAGAAATCATAATTTCATAGCGGGGATAAAAAGTTATGTCCAAATGAAAATTCAGAATAGTCCCTATGGAATTTTAGCCCTTAAAAATGGAAATTTTGCAAACGACCTCGGATTTCGACGAAACCACTTCTGTTGGATCCGCGGTGTCAAGTTATTGCTAGATTCCAATTTTCATAATTTTTCGAATCAATATGTGAGCGTGGAAAAGGAAAACGCGTTTGACCAGTTTTAGTTAATTTTAATCAACTGGAAAATGGCAATTTTTCAAACGGTCTCAAAATTCGATGAAACTAGTTTTGTTAGGACCGTATCGTCAATACGAAACTAGAAAATATTTTTCTGGAATTTTTCTGGTTAGTATGTGGCCCCGGTAAATTGAAATGCGCGTTCAAATTCAATATATAGAGTTATATGTTGATTTTGACGAAAACTGATCGAAACAGTCGAATCAGCTTACGACACGTATCCCATTGTGATCGGAATAGTGGTAATTAGCTAGGGACAACAGGCGGTGGGTTCGATTTCGAGGTCGAAATAAAAAGTTGCTTTTTGAAGTTAATTAAATAAAATAATATATATTTTTCCTATAACCCCCTCAATCCTTTCTCTCCCTCCTCTTCAGTTCAGAATTGAAAATAAAAAAAGGAGAAAGGGGCGAACGGCGGGGGAGAAAGACCGCCGCCGCTGCCACCAGGGGCGGCGCACCTCCGGCGCCGCCGCCCAGGAAGATCCCCCCTTTGCGTCTCCTTCCTCCACTTCTCTCTCCCATTTACCCTACCCTTCCGCCGCAATCGAATCCATCGCAGCCCCCCACCCCCCACCCCGTAGCCTCAACGCGCCGCCCTCCTCCGCCTCGTTTCCCCCCCACCGCGCCATCTCCCTCCTCCGTAGGCGCAAGCAAACCCGCTCCACCTCCCCCACCCTGTTGACATCCGCCACCGCCCTATCCTCGACCCCGACAGCCCTCCACCGAATGCAAAGACCCCCTCCTCTTCCTCAAAACGAATTAAGTCCTTATTAAATTATTATTTAATGTAATTAGTTTTTTTTGTAGTAATAAAAATTAGATTTTTATGATTAGAAAAATATGATTTTGCCCTTAGAGGAAGTTTAGATTTTTGTTTAGGGAAATGATGATTTTTCGGGAAGATAAAAATTAGATTTTTATATGAAGAAGATGAGATTTTCAACTTGAGGATAAAGCTATGATTTTTATTTATAAAGAAAGAACAGATTTTTAACGATATAAAGAAGTGATTTTTAATCTATGAAAGATGATATTTTTATATAATGAAAGGCGTGATTTTTATATAACGTAGAGAATAAAAATAAGATTTTTATATTATAGAAAGAATAAAAATATGATTTTTATAGTGATGGAATGAAAAGGCGAAATCTTTATATATGAAATAGAAATATAATTTTTATATAGAAAGAAGCGTTGTAAAAATATATGAAGTAGAAATAAAAATAGAATTTTTATCGATATAGTAGCTATGTAAAACTAGAATTTTTATCGAAATAGTAGGTATATAAAAATAGAATTTTTATCTATATAGTAGCGGTGTAAAAATGTGATTTTCATATAACATAGCAACAATATAAAAATGTGATTCTTATATGTGTAGTGGCTACGAACAACGAAAGTGACAAAAGGCGGGAACGGCGAAGATCTTCTACATTTGAAGAGTCGTGGCGTTTGGTTTAGCTAATCGGTGAGAACTTCTCACTTTAAAATTTCTTTTCTAGTTAAAATATATACTAGGATGCATACGGTGTTTAGTAGCACCCGACACCCGTCGTCCACAGACCTTGGACGGCTTGTATGCTTGTTTGTTTGATTTTGATGTGTAGTTCATTGTGTGATGTGACGTGAAATGAAATAAAATATTTATATAGATAAAAATATTTTATAGTTAAAAATGGAATTTTTAACGTATATATGAAATGAAATAAATTAGTATAAACAAGTCGGACGATTTGTTTATATACACACATTTGACTGATATTGATTGGGACGATAAATTTTACACATCACCCAGCTGCACAAATAAAATCTGTGTTTGATTGTTTGAAACCCCACACGGGTATTGGGATGAGATATGACGTACACTAATCCCAATAATTAGTTGTATGTCGATCGATTGATTGACAAGCTGTTATAAGCGTTAAATATTTATATTTGATGCTTATACAGTGTAGAATGCACTTTGGATGATGGTTGATTATTTATCGTTGTTATTTTGTACATGTATTGTAGAAAATCCATATAATTAACATTATATGGTAATTGATTGGGCCTCATTCCAGTTTTGAAATAGAAATATTTGAAAAGAAATATTTGGAATAGAAATATTTGAAATAGAAATATTTGAAATTGAAGTATTTGAAAAGAAATATTTGAAAAGAAATATTTGAAAAGAAATATTTGAAATAGAAATATTTGAAAAAGAAATATTTGAAATAGAATAATTGAAAATAGAAATATATGAAGCCGTGTTGATTAGATTGACGCCATTTTGACGTGAACGATATTTATATCGATTTTATTCATTTTTCAATGAATATCGAAAGTGATTTCAAAATCTGATAGATTGAATAGAAATGAATTCGAATTGAAATTGAATAGAAATGAATTCGAATTGAAATTGAATAAAAATGAATTTGAATTGGATTTTAATAGAGGTTAATTCGAATTGAAATTGAATAGAAATGAATTCGAATTGAATTTGAATAGAGTTGAATTCGAATTGAAATTGAATAGAAATGAATTCGAATTAAATTGAAATGAATTGAAATTCGAATTAAATTGAAATTGAATTGAAATCATTTCGAAATGAAATTAAAACGAATTTACATTGGAATATTCAATTTTGATTAGAAATTGAATATGAAGTTGAAATTGTTTCGAAAACGAATTTAAAAAGATTTATAAAATTCATTTCGAAAGGAAATCGACGAAGTATATATTATATATATTATATATAATATATAATGGCCTGAATAGAACGCGCCGCGCCGCGGCAGTTCGCGAATTTCGACCATTGACTTCGAACGGATATTACGAGAGATCCGACCGTCGGATTCTCCTAAAACCGAAACCGTTGGGTTCGTATCGAAAAGAGCTTTCCAATGAATATTAGAGATTTGAAATCTAACGGTTGGATTTGGAATTATGTCCAAATCAAATTTGGAAAAGGTCGCTGTAAGTGCAGTTCGATGGCCGTAGATGGAAATCGACTGTACGGGCCTTGTTAAAATTATTAAAAATATCAATAATTTGTGTAGAATCATAAGAAATGATTTGGGAAGAGTTGGAATGAAAAAAACTCCATATTTGAAAAGATAAAAATAGATTTTTATCGAAATGAACTAGTTTTGAAGTAGAATAATAATTTATTTTTATTTTTTAAAATAAATAAATTGGATTTGAAATGGTTTTGAAAATAACCAGAATTTCCAATAATTGCATTGGAATGGATTTGAATCGAAATTGTCTTCGGAATATATCGATGTGGGATTTCGTGATTATACAGATATTGTTGTGGAAATTTGAAAGATATATATATCGTTATTTCCAATAACGATATTTGTTGGTCATAGAATTTGATATTGAATATAAGCCGATATATTTTCTATTCAGAGCCTGGTATTTAATATCAAATGTGATTTGGGTTTGTCGTGAATGGTGTCTTCATTAACACTGTTCTTAAGCCCAGTTGAGAAAAAGATTAAATATTTTTATTTAGATTTAATGAAGTGTACCAATTAAATAATATTTAATTGGAATTGAATTGGTATTGATTTTTGGGTTTATCGTGAATAGTGTTTTAAATAACACTTGTTCTTTAACCCGATAATTAATAGAATGTGATTTTGGATTTATCTTGAACCGTGTTTTAAATGACATTGGCTCTTTAACCCAGTCAAAGACGGGAAATTGATTTCTGTAAAGATTAAAACTAAGTGGAGTTTTAATGAATCTTTAATTAGATTGAAAAGATCGAGAATGGAGTATCGCCAGTTTTACTCCAGGCGATAGTTAAATCTTTAATTAGATTTGAACGTGAAATGGTAATTGAATTTACCGATAACACCGTGGTGTTAGATATGAAGTATTACCAGTTTTACTTCATGGGGTGAATAGGTTGGGATTGGGAAATAAAATAAATGATTACTTCGGTGTGGTTCGCTAATCCCGACTAGTTTGAATTGATATTCAAAGGTGATTAAAGAATAAATTTAAAGAATTTATCTTTGATAAAATAAATGGGAACCTTTCCCAAAGTATAAGAATATTTGAATAAAAGAATATTCTGAATTGGAATGAGGCGTATGTTGCGTTTGTGTAACACTTGTTTATTATATACGCGAGTTATTCGGAAAGACCGGGTTTATCCCAATCTGAATAACTGATACGACGATAAGTCGAAGATGAAGACGGTGGTCGAAGACCGGAGGTCTTCACGTCGTTTGGGTGGTTACTGATGATCTTGATTGGACTGTATACCCAAGAAAATGGAAACAGTTAGTGATCGTCCAGACGTACTTGGAGATCGATGGATGTGCGGGGTACTAGGTGCCTCTGGTTTCGTTCAGACCCAGAACGAACTTGTAAATGGACTGTGTGTCTAACATTGGATTTTATTCCGTGTGATTGATTTCTATTAAATATATATCTGTTTGGCGGCGGAGAATTTATTCTCTTTCTTAACGCCCTTCTCTGAGACGTACGAGCTCAGAGGTTATATATTGATGAATATCAAACGCATGGAGTGAATTGCCTACGTGGCATGCCTAAGTGGCAAATGATCAAGGCTTCTGTTGAAAAGCAAAGTCTTGTGGTTGATGATCAAAGCACAGCCTGAGTGGCATAGCTTTGTGTAGCATTGATTCGCGAGCCTCACACCCCAGTTGTGAACCAGAAACGGGAGAGGACCTCAGGGAGGCCATCCGTTTCCTTCTAGCTAGAAGTGGCATCAGTGGTTTTACATGCCCTGATGAGTTTGACTTATGTGGTTGTTGCTGTTGCGAGGCGCCTCGGTTAGATCGGACGATCCGGGTTCGATGGAGTCATTCGTTGGCTCATTTACGCCCCAAAGGGCGGGGAAACGTAGTGTTCAGGCATTTTAATCCACATCGGTGGACCGGCCCTGACGATCCAAGGGACGATGCGTTCTGTTCCTGAGACTCGGGTTAAACAGTCTCGAATCGGTAGAGGACTATCTTTTGCCTCGGTTCACAGATGGAAATCCAGCTTCCAATACGTGTTTTTACGGTTTTATTTGTAGAGCCTAGTATGGCGACATAGTGGGATGGGGGCGCTTATGCCGTCTATGATTGATACTTATGATTTGAAGTTGTTTTTGACACTATACACTTATAGTACTATCAAAATAATCTGTTTTAAACATATCAAGCATTCTTTGGCTATTATAAGGTAAAAACCCTATCCTCCGGCTTGCGTTGCGTTGTGTGATGGGACCTGGGTCTTATAATAGCTTTATTTTTCTTTATTTAGCATTGCGTTGTTTGTTTTATGCACTGGTATTCTTGGGAGGAAAACCGTTCCGTGTTATACGGCGTGATCCCTTGATTTACCTAACTTTAAAATAAAGATTAATAACTGTTTTAGTTCTCACACCAGTCCCATGACTGACCTGGAGTTTATTGTTTTAACCTAAACTCTGGGTGCCCTTATTTTGACATGGGTAGCTAGTAGTTTTGGTTTTGCAGATTTATGTGCACAGGATCCTAACTTACAGCTGGAACGATATCCGGAAAGCTTTGTATCTGTATATCTCTTCTAGTTGTGTATTGTATTATTTTCTGTTGCTATGTAATTTATTGTAATCTCTGATATTTATCGAATGTATTTTATTCATTTATACTCTGTATATTCTTGTATTCTGATGGAGTTGTTGTAATATACAATGAAATGTTCTTCCGTCTGCGATCTGATTGGTCTTGTTCTCGACTCAATCCATGCTTTCCTCACCGGGGATGTTCGGGTCGTTTCATCGTGGTATTAGAGCTTTGGTTTACAAAGCTCAGAGAACAAGACACATTAGAACCATTCGAAAGAATTCATCAGGAATTGGATTAGTAATATCCAATGAGAATGACTCGTTAGAGATAGGATCAGTAGTATCCTAGAACGAGTGTGAAGAGTATATTTTTAAAATGAAAACCAATTTTGTTTTGAAAATTTAAAATCAAATATTCGTATTTGATTATTTATTTTATATTGATTTGGACAATCCAATATATAAAGATTTTGCACATGCGCCTAGCTAGCGTGTATTCGAAGTTTTAATATACTGGATAGATATATAATCACACTCTAGTCGCCCGTGGATGTTCTGATGGTGGTTCGAAACATCATCAGAATTTATTTTTGAGTGAAGAAAGTAAGATTTCTATATATTTCCAATTGACTGGTGTGAGAACCGAAATTAGATAGGGCCTATTGTTGTGATTTGGCATCAAAAATGTGATTTTTGAATATATATCAAATTTATGAATTTCAAACGCTAATCAACTAATTGATTGCTGGTTGTGTTGTTTGATTATTGTTTGAAATAATTAAAATTTGAACCATATAGCCAATTTGAATCAAATATTGAATTGCATTGAAAATTAGTCGCATTGGCTTGCATATACATGTACTTCCATTGAACAGGTAAAAGCAAGGAGGCTAGAGCAGAAGAATAAAATTGTTTGCCCGACAAATAGGTACATTTTTACCATAATTTACTGTTTTGTTTGGGTGATGATGATTTTGTGAGCCGCTTGGCTTTTTCTTTTTCTTTTGGATTGAAGAAGACCATGGGAGGCTATATGAAATATCCCGAAGTCCCCGGTGCAGGGGAGGTTATGGCGAAATTTTTCGAAAATTTAGGGTGTTAGCCAAATTTTTGAAAAAATTTGAAAAGTTCTTAGAAACTGAAAAGTTGAAGAACTTAAGCCGTAAGGAAAATAAAGAAAGTTGAGTTGATTTGCGAAACAACTTTCGGCTTCGTTCCTTTTTGGGGACGAAAAGTTTTAAGTGGGGGAGATTGTAATAACCCAGAAATCCGAGCCAATTTAAAATTTTTATTTTGGCAATTTTAGTGAAGTTAGAATATTTAAAATGGATTATTTTAAATAATATCGATGAAAAATTTCTTTTGAATAAAATTCGAGTGTATATATTTATATAGCTCGACGTTAGAATACAAATATTAATTTATAATTATAAAAGGAATTGAAAAATGGCGTGGTAGTTCGATAATTCGATTTCAAATTTCAAATGGATGTACCGGGTGCAAAATAAACCGGATTTTGGCGAAACCAAAAATATTAGAATCTATTTGTGAATATCTTTCCAACGAATCTGAGAAATCAAAATTTCATAGCGGGGATAAAAAGTTATGTCCAAATGAAAATTCAGAATAGTCGCTATGGAATTCTGGCCCTTAAAAATGGAAATTTTGCAAACGACCTCGGATTTCGATGAAACCACTTCTGTTGGATCCGTGGTGTTAAGTTATTGCTAGATTCCAATTTTCATAATTTTTTGAATCAATATGTGAGCGTGGCAAAGGAAAACGCGTTTGACCAGTTTAAGTTGATTTTAATCGACTGGAAAATGGCCATTTTTCAAACGGTCTCAAAATTCGACGAAACTAGTTTAGTTAGGACCGTATCGTCAATACGAAGCTAGAAAATATTTTTTGGAATTTTTCTGGTTAGTATGTGGCCTCGGTAAATTGAAATGTGCGTTGAAATTCAATATATAGAGTTATATGTTGATTTTAACGAAAACTGATCGAAACAGTCGAATCAGCTTACGATACATATCCCATTGTGATCGGAATAGGGGTAATTAGCTACGGACAACAGGCGGTTGGTTCGATTTCGAGGGCGAAATAAAAAGTTGCTTTTTGAAGTTAATTAAATAAAATAATATATATTTTTCCTATAACCCCCTCAATCCTTTCTCTCCCTCCTCTTCATTTCAGAATTGAAAATAAATAAAAAGGAGAAAGGGGCGAACGGCGGGGGAGAAAGACCGTCGCCGCTGCCACCAGGGGCGGCGCACCTCCGGCGCCGCCGCCCAGGAAGATCCCCCCTTTGCGTCTCCTTCCTCTACTTCTCTCTCCCCTTTACCCTACCTTTCCCCCGCAATCGAATCCACCGCAGCCACCCCCCCCCCCCCCCCGCAGCCTCAACGCGCCGCCCTCCTCCGCCTCGTTTCCCCCCCACCGCGCCATCTCCCTCCTCCGCAGGCACAAGCAAACCCGCTCCACCTCCCCCACCCTGCTGACATCCGCCACCGCCCTATCCTCGACCCCGACAGTCCTCCACTGAACGCAAAGACCCCCTCCTCTTCCTCAAAACGATGTAAGTCCTTATCAAATTATTATTTAATGTAATTAGTTTTTTTTGTAGTAATAAAAATTAGATTTTTATGATTAGAAAAATATGATTTTGCCCTTAGAGGAAGTTTAGATTTTGGTTTAGGGAAATGATGATTTTCGGGAAGATAAAAATTAGATTTTTATATGAGGAAGATGAGATTTTTAATTTGAGGATAAAGCTATGATTTTTATTTATAAAGAAAGAACATATTTTTAACGATATAAAGAAGTGATTTTTAATCTATGAAAGACAATATTTTTATATAATGAAAGCGTGACTTTCATATAACGTAGAGAATAAAAATATGATTTTTATATTATAGAAAGATTAAAAATATGATTTTTATATTGATGAAATGAAAAGGCGAAATCTTTATATATGAAATAGAAATATAATTTTCATATAGAAAGAAGCGTTGTAAAAATATATGAAGTAGAAATAAAAATAGAATTTTTATCGATATAGTAGTTATGTAAAACTAGAATTTTTATCGATATAGTAGCTATATAAAAATAGAATTTTTATCTCTATAGTAGCGGTGTAAAAATGTGATTTTCGTATAACATAGCAACAATATAAAAATGTGATTTTTATATATGTAGTGGCTACGAACAATGAAAGTGACAAAAGGCGGGAACGGCAAAGATCTTCTACATTTGAAGAGTCGTGGCGTTTGATTTAGCTAATCGGTGAGAACTTCTCACTTTAAAATTTCTTTTCTAGTTAAAATATATACTAGGATGCAGACAGTGTTTAGTAGCACCCGACACCCGTCGTCCACAGACCATCGACGGCTTGTATGCTTGTTTGTTTGATTTTGATGTGTAGTTCGTTGTGTGATGTGATGTGAAATGAAATAAAATATTTATATAGTTAAAAATATTTTATAGTTAAAAATGGAATTTTTAACGTATATATGAAATGAAATAAATTAATATAAACAAGTTAGACGATTTGTTTATATACACACATTTGACTGATATTGATTGGAAAGATAAATTTTACACATCGCCCAACTGCACAAAAAAAATCTGTGTTTGATTGTTTGAAACACCACATGGGTATTGGGATGAGATATGACGTACACTAATCCCAATAATTAGTTGTATGTCGATCGATTGATTGACAGGCTGTTATAAGCGTTAAATATTTATATTTGATGCTTATACATTGTAGAATGCACTTTGGATGATGGTTGATTATTTATCGTTGTTATTTTGTACATGTGTTGTAGAAAATCCATATAATTAACATTATATGGTAATTGATTGGGACTCATTCCAGTTTTGAAATAGAAATATTTGAAAAGAAATATTTGAAAAGAAATATTTGAAATAGAAATATTTGAAATTGAAATATTTGAAATTGAAATATTTGAAAAGAAATATTTGAAAAGAAATATTTGAAATAGAAATATTTGAAATAGAAATATTTGAAAAGGAAATATTTGAAATAGAATAATTGAAAATAGAAATATATGAAGCCGTGTTGATTAGATTGACGCCATTTTGACGCGAACGATATTTATATCGATTTTATTCATTTTTCAATGAATATCGAAAGTGATTTCAAAATCTGATATTGAATAGAAATGAATTCGAATTGAAATTGAATAGAAATGAATTCGAATTGAAATTGAATAAAAATGAATTCGAATTGAATTTTAATAGAGGTTAATTCGAATTGAAATTAAATAGAAATGAATTCGAATTGAATTTAAATAGAGTTGAATTCGAATTGAAATTGAACAGAAATGAATTCGAATTAAATTAAAATGAATTGAAATTCGAATTAAATTGAAATTGAATTGAAATCATTTCGAAATGAAATTAAAACGAATTTATATTGGAATATTCAATTTTGATTAGAAATTGAATATGAAGTTGAAATCGTTTCGAAAATGAATTTAAAACGATTTATAAAATTCGTTTCGAAAGGAAATTGACGAAGTATATATTATATATATAATATAATGGCTTGAATAGAACGCGCAGCGCCGCGGTAGTTCGCGAATTTCGACCATTGACTTCGAACGGATATTACGGGAGATCCGACCGTCGGATTCTCCTAAAACCGGAACCGTTGGGTTCGTATCGTAAAGAGCTTTCCAAAGAATATTAGAGATTTGAAATCTAACGATTGGATTTGGAATTATGTCCAAATCAAATTTGGAAAAGGTCGTTGTAAGTGCAGTTCGATGGCCGTAGATGGAAATCGACTGTACCGGCCTTGTTAAAATTATTAAAAATATCAATAAATTGTGTAAAATCATAAGAAATGATTTGGGAAGAGTTGGAATAAAAAAACTCCATATTTGAAAAAATAAAAATAGATTTTTATCGAAATGAACTAGTTTTGAACTAGAATAATAATTTATTTATTTTTTTAAAAATAAATAAATTGGATTTGAAATGGTTTTGAAAATAACCAGAATTTCCAATAATTGCATTGGAATGGAATTGAATCGAAATTGTCTTCGGAATATATCGATGTGGGATTTCGTGATTATAGAGATATTGTTATGGAAATTTGAAAGAAATATATATATATATCTTTATTTCCAATAACGATATTTGTTGGTCGTAGAATTTGATATTGAATATAAGCCGATATATTTTCTATTCAGAGCCTGGTATTTAATATCAAATGTGATTTGGGTTTGTCGTGAATGGTGTCTTCATTAACACTGTTCTTAAGCCCAGTTGAGAAAAAGATTAAATCTTTTTATTTAAATTTACTGAAGTGTACCAATTAAATCATATTTAATTGGAATTGAATTGGTATTGATTTTTGGGTTTATCGTGAATAGTGTTTTAAATAACACTTGTTCTTTAACCCGATAATTAACAGATTGTGATTTTGGGTTTATCGTGAACCGTGTATTAAATGACATTGGCTCTTTAACTCAATCAAAGACGGGATATTGATTTCTGTAAAGATTAAAACTAAGTGGAGTTTTAATGAATCTATAATTAGATTGAAAAGATCGAGAATGGAGTATCGCCAGTTTTACTCCAGGCGATAGTTAAATCTTTAATTAGATTTGAACGTGAAATGGTAATTGAATTTACCGATAACACCGTGGTGTTAGATATGAAGTATTACCAGTTTTACTTCATGTGGTGAATAGGTTGGGATTGGGAAATAAAATAAATGATTACTTCGATGTGGTTCGCTAATCCCGACTAGTTTGAATTGGTATTCAAAGGTGATTAAAGAATAAATTTAAAGAATTTATCTTTGATAAAATTAATGGGAACCTTTCCCAAAGTATAAGAATATTTGAATAAAAAAATATTCTGAATTGGAATGAGGCGTATGTTGTGTTTGTGTAACACTTGTTTATTATATACGCGAGTTATTCGGAAAGACCGGGTTTATCCCATTCTGAATAACTGATACGACGATAAGTCGAAGATGAAGACGGTGGTCGAAGACCGGAGGTCTTCACGTCGTTTGGGTGGTTACTGATGATCTTGATTAGACTGTACACCCAAGAAGATGGAAACAGTTAGTGATCGTCCAGATGTACTTGGAGATCGATGGATGTGTGGGGGTACTAGGTGCCTCCGGTTTCGTTCAGACCCAGAACGAACTTGTAAATGGACTGTGTGTCTGACATTGGATTTTATTCCATGTGATTGATTTCTATTAAATATATATCTGTTTGGCGGCGGAGAATTTATTTTGTTGCTTAACGCCCTTCTCTGAGACGTACGAGCACAGAGGTTATATATTGACGGATATCAAACGCATGGAGTGAATTGCCTGTGTGGCATGCCTAAGTGGCAAATGATCAAGGCTTCTGTTGAAAAGCAAGTCTTATGGTTGATGATCAAAGCACAGCCTGTGTGGCATAGCTTTGTGTAGCGTTGATTCGCGAGCCTCACACCCCGGTTGTGAACCAGAAATGGGAGAGGACCTCAGGGAGGGCATGCGTTTCTTTCTAGCTAGAAGTGGCGTCAGTGGTTTTACACGCCCTGCCAAGTTTGACTTATGTGGTTGTTGCTGTTGCGAGGCGCCTCGGTTTGATCAGACGATCCGGGTCCGATGGAGTCATTCGTTGGCTCATTTACGCCCCCAAAGGGCGGGGAAACGTAGTGTTCAGGCATTTTAATCCACATCGGTGGACCGGCCCTGACGATCCAAGGGACGATGCATTCTGTTCCTGAGACTCGGGCTAAACAGTCTCAAATCGGTAGAGGACTATCTTTTGCCTCGGTTCACAGATGGAAATCCAGATTCCAATACGTGTTTTTGCGGTTTTATTTGTAGAGCCTAGTATGGCGACATAGTGGGATGGAGCGCTTATGCCGTCTATGATTGATACTTATGATTTGAAGTTGTTTTTGACACTATACACTTATAGTACTATCAAAATAATATGTTTTAAACGTATCAAGCATTCTTTGGCTATTATAAGGTAAAAACCCTATCCTCCGGCTTGCGTTGCATTGTGTGATGGGACTTGGGTCTTATAATAGCTTCATTTTTCTTTATTTAGCATTGCGCTGTTTGTTTTATGCACTGATATTCTTGGGAGGAAACCCGTTCCGTGTTATACGTCGTGGTCCCTTGATTTACCTAACTTTAAAATAAAGATTGATAACTGTTTTAGTTCTCACACCAGTCCCATGACTGACCTGGAGTTTATTGTTTTAACCTGAACTCTGGGTGCCCTTATTTTGACACGGGCAGCTAGTAGTTTTGGTTTTGCAGATTTATATGCACAGGATCCTGACTTACAGCCGGAACGATATCCGGAAAGCTTTGTATCCGTATATCTCTTCTAGTTGTGTATTGTATTATTTTCTGCTGCTATGTAATTTATTGTAATCTCTGATATTTATCGAATGTATTTTATTCATTTATACTCTGTATATTCTTGTATTCTGATGGAGTTGTTGTAATATACAATGAAATGGTCTTCGGTCCGTGATCTGATTGGTCTTGTTCTCGACTCAATCCGTGCTTTCCTCACCGGGGAAGTTCAGGTCGTTTCACCCAGTAGCTGAATAAAGCAAGGGAAAGCCACAGGGCTATTTGGGTCGCTCCACCTAAGATATGATCATTCCATATCTAGAGTCAGTGTCTTGGTATTATTCGAGACGTATTATGGTGGTTTATCAACTGGGGTGATAATATTCGGTGATATCCAGTTGTTAAGGATGGTTCCGGTCCTGAGCAACTGAAATGCAAATTAGCGCAACCTCTTATACTTTTGATCTAGAGATGTATGGATTTAGTTGGTAGATCCTTACGCTTTCATCGTTGGAATCCATTCTCCAATACAAACTTTTGGACTTGATTGTATACCTATTATGTTGGAACATGATATGCAAGCATTCAGCTATTTTAATATATGTAACGACACAGAAAATCTGAACCAATTTAAAAATTTTAAATTGGCTAAAATAATAGATTTTAAATATTTAAAATAAATATTTTAAATAATGGCAATGAAAAGTGAGTATGAATCGACAATTGAAAACGAATATAATTAATTATAATTATAAACAAGGCCTGAAATGGCGCTGTAGTTTCAAAATTTAAATTCAAACTTTGTCGGACTGTACCGGGTGCAAAACAAAACGGATTTTAGTGAAACCAAAATTATTTAAATCTGTTAGTTAATACCTTTCTAACGAATCTGAAAAATCGAATTTTCATAGCGGAAAGCAAAAGTTATGGCCGAATGAATTTTCAGAAAGGTCGCTATGGAATTTATATAGCCCTTGAAATTGGCCATTTTGCATACGACCTCGAAATTCGACGAAACCACTTTTGTTGGATCCGGGATGTGAAGTTATTACTAGGTTTCAAATTTCATAATTTTTGAAGCTAGTATGTGAGCGTGGCAAAGGAAAATGTGTTTTGGTCAATTATAGTTAAATTGGATCGACCAGAAATGGGCCTTTTTGCAAACGATCTCAGAATTCGACGAAACTAGTTTTGTTGGGACCGTATCGTCAAAACATAGCTAGATTTATTTCTCTGGAATTTTTCGAATCAGTTTGTGGCCCTGGCAAATTGAAATGTACGTTCAAATTAAATATTGAATGTTTTATATTTTAATTTAAAGGAAAACTGACTGAAACAGTCAAATGGGCCTACGAAACATATTCCATTGTGTTCGGAATGGGGGTAAAACGCTGGGGACGACAGTCGTTGGGTTTAGATTGGTGGTCGCGTCAGAAAACCCCTTATAAAATCTCCCGGCCAATCAGAATTTAATAATAAAAAAAATCTAATTTTCTCTCTCCCCGTATATCGCGACGCACGGCGGAAGCTGCTCGAGACCTTCTCTCTTCGATTTCTCCTCATCCAATCATTAATATCAAAAGCTCCAGTTGAAGATTTTGAAGAGCACGAGAAGATCTTCAAATCCATATATAGTTTGGATTTTTTTCACTGTGTGGATTGGAAGAACCGACGTCACGAAGTTCAGCACTTCGAACCGCCGCCGCATCCTCCTCCCTGCGTCGAAGTGGGCCCCACCTACCTCCGCCGGAGCGCCGTTCCGAGCGCTACAAGGTGGTGTACTCCGATCATCTCCAAGTTGCACGGATCGAAAGAAAATTTAAAACCTAGTTTTGAAGAAATCAAGCAGGTATCGGCTGATTTTATTTAATTTGATTTTAACACCTTTAAAGTGTTGCAAACCTTTGAAAAATCATATCTTTTTCGTTCGTTAACGAAATTCGATGAAACAGGAAACATCGTGACCGTGTGGACGTCTTATACATTTTAGAAGAGACCGCATATTTTTCTGATCCTTCGGCTATTTTTGGTGGAGTGGAACCCAATGTGAGATTTCTAATTTATAAACGATATGGAAAACGACGATGTATAAATTATATAGTCGATGTATGAGTTATATAAGCGTTGTACACCTCATGTATAAGCGTTGTATAAGTTGTATGTTCGATGTATAAGTTATATATGCATTGTAAAAATTATATATTTGTTGAAATAGAAGTGAATTGCCATATATAAATATATATATATACGCCCCTCGTCCACAAACCATGGACGATATTTATTGGTTGTTATTGGTGTGAAAATTGATTGATAGCGAATGGTTGTTTGGGATTGTTTGTGGTTGATATTGATTGATTGTGGTTGAAAAATACCTGTTTGTGGTTGAGAAATATTTGGTTGAAACCACATAGGATTAGTTTGTGGAAATGAAATAAATATATACATGCCGCATGCGTGCGAACTAGATGCATGATCCCCACTGTCAAAAACCGCGAGGTTTTAAGGTAGAGCGAGGAGCCGTACTAGGGACGGTCCCTGTAACACCCCGTGCATTTTATAACTGTGAAATTTACAAATTAAAGTATAATTAATTTCAATCAAAGAACTAAGGGAAACGGGATACGCCATTGCGTTCGTCTCGGAAAAATACGCGAAATAGAGTCCGAGTTTTCGAAAAACGGAGTCCGT
Source organism: Allium sativum (assembly GCA_030737875.1). NCBI lineage: Eukaryota > Viridiplantae > Streptophyta > Magnoliopsida > Asparagales > Amaryllidaceae > Allium > Allium sativum. The sequence goes on along the minus strand of CM060927.1, from coordinate 125,433,912 downwards.
ATGAAGAAGATATAGCCTCCGGAAGTTTCTGAATTAAGTTTAAAATTCGAACAGCTCAGAAAAACAAGTTTAAATTTCAAAATCGGGCCCAATTGGCCAAGGCGGGAAAACTCCCGCCTAATGCACCCAGGTCGACTGGGCTGTCGACCTGGTCTAGCCAGGTCGATAGGGCTGTCGACAGGGCTGTCGACCTGGTCCAGAGCCAGGTCGAACCCAGCCCACCCTGGCTGGCCTAGCCTATGTTGGTCGATTTTCAGAAGCATGCTTTGTCATTAGGGCTAGGTGGCAGGCTCTAATTGGTCTCTCTTTCGAATGAATGGCTACGATCAATCCAAGCAACATCGATGGTCCTAATCAGTTCATAAACTCTATAAAAATGACCCTAGACTCAACCTAATCTATTCATTCAAAAATAAGAACAAAGCCATCATGCTGCTGAGGAACGACTAGGAGTAGCCACCAATTTGGGAGAAGATTAGGAGGCAAATTCTAAAGCATAAAGCAACTTAGACAAATCAAATCAACGCCTAAGTCAAAAGAAGTCGCATCTCCAAATTCCTAAGTTGGAGAATTCGCCACACAATTGTAAGTAGAGTATTATTTTGGTATGAACAAATAACTGTGTTGGTTTGTATACTTAATTTGTGGTGATAAATAAATCATATTTGGGCGTTACTATGATTCTTATCGATTTGGAATATTGTATACGTTTGGATATTCTCAAATTATGTTATTCATTATAAAAACTACATGTTTGCGGTAGTTTTATGCAAGTATGACGTTCGGATATTCGCGAAATAGGTAATTCATGTTGAAGCTACATGTATGTAGTTGTTTAATTGAAATTCATGCAAGTTTGGGGTTTTGCTACTATAACGTGTATTTTTGTACAAAAATCATTTTGTGCGTAATTGGAACAAATTTTGGGTTATTATAATTCATATGAAACTATCATTAAGCCATGCTTTTGTACTAGAAAACCTATTTGCAAACTTATGAATATGACTAGGCTATGATTGATATTTTACATAATTGAAAACCATGTTAGGTCTATATTGTTAACAAGAATTATATGATGACATATGTGGTACATAGCTAGGTTAGATTCAAAATCCCATTTGCAAGTTTGCATGACTAAAGTAAAAATCATGATTTCATGTTAGAAATATTTATGCCTGCCATGGTTATGTGAATAGATTTAAAGTCATGATTTAAGTTGGAATAATTCAAGTTGAACTATGCTTTTGTATTAGTAACAAAAGTAATCCCCTTTGTAAACATGTAGGAACCTTATGAACATGATTTGCTTATGTTTGACATTATGCCTAAATAAGAACATAGGTCTATGTTGTAGTTAAGACTATGTGTCAATAATGATATCCAATTTAGATTCTTAACTTAACTACAAGTTTACATGCTTTGATTCATGTCACTTATGCTTTATGACCAAAGTATACATTACTACTATGCAAGTACACCAGTTTCTGATTTGTAGTTCCAACGTTATGTTGCAAGTTCATGCGTTCACATTCCCCTTTAGTGTATGAACGTTTTAAGCCTCCCCTTTTTCTCATGGCTAAGTTGGGCTTAAAAGCCTAAGCCCAACATATATAATAAACGAGCGTATTAAACGGGGGTAAATAACGTTGGGCCAAATTAATTAATAAATGAAAATATAAAGTAAAAGGGGCCCAAATTCAAGTATGGGTTGGGCCCATGATTGGTGTAAATCTTTACACCATTAGCTTAATAATGGGCCGCAAATATTTACATATAAGAAAATAAAGAAGAAAGACAAAATATGTAAATGTAGAACATACAATGTGTTTAACCCGAGGTTGGATTGAGTTGTGATGTAAACCTGCCCGGAACCGCCCGGCTGTCCAGTAGTCACAACAATACCTATCCAATGTGGGAGGTTAAACATGGAGCCCAATAAGGACCCGAGGTTAGACTGAGTTGTGGCGTAAGACTGCCCGGAACCAACCGGCAACAGGCAGCCACAACAATACCTGTCTAATGTGAGAGGTCAAGGCTTTAATAAGACAATTAAGGCTGAGTCAGGAATGTTAGGATTAAGTGGACTAAAGACTTAATCAAAATGGAACATGCTAAACTAAACAGACTGATTGGGGGTTAGGTTAGAAAACACTTAACCAACTTAGCATGTTGGCTAGAGATAGAAAACCTAGTAACGGGGGACCCTTTTCAGCAGTAACCCTATAAGGTGTATCATGATACCCTGAAACTAGGCAGGGTGGGGCACGATTACTGGGCTGATTGTAAGAGGTCAAATCGACGGCGGTGGTGTAGCAGTGTAGGTTCTAACGGGGTGCGGGCGTGCACACACTCCGGCGCAGAAAAATAAGGCACTTGGCACCAGTAGAATACCTGTGCATTCTAGGATTGTGTCGGGCCGCCGCCATGGGACTTGATACACCCCATGGTGGGACCAGCATAGGTAACTACAACATCGGGGGCCGTAAGACACATGTAACTATGCGAGTAGGAGCTGATCATCATAGAATGGATCACTTCACCCTGATTATGGGGTGCCAGTTGGGAACTAGTTTATATGGGTTCAGAGATTAACATGGGGTACGACAGTATATTCGACCCTAGACAACTTAACTAAGTTTATAGTGCTTTCCCACTTCTTGTTTATACTTATCATACCCAGTTCTTTATTCATAGACAGAATAGTCCTAGACTTACTCAGGCTTTATGTCTGACTCTACTTTTCTTTCGTCTTCTTTTCTTCCGTTTCCCCCTCCAGGTCCACAGGGAGGGAACACTGCAGCTTGACCAGCCTTCATATCCAGCTTGAAGAGGAAAAATGTATTGCTTGGACCTTTTCGTTTTGAACTATGGCTTTGGACAACCACTATGGGGCTTTTGCAGTTTACTTATGTTTTCTTTATGCTTCTTTAAATAATGTAATCAAGACAGATTATGAAAGAGTTATGTTATGTTTTTGGAAAGGATGTAAGACAATCATGGTGATGTTGCTGTAACACGTATTTGCTTTTATGAAATAAAAGTTGTTGTTTTTCCGCTGTTTACAAATATGTGTTCTTATATCTGTCTTGTATATCTGTGACTTATACTTATAAACCTCCACCAAAATTAGGGCATTCCCTTTGAGAGTGACCCTAACGGAGGTGGGGTGTTTCACTTGGTATCAGAGCATAGGTTTACCAGATAAGATAAAAAGTTTTGAAAATTTATTTTCAAAAAGGAAATTTAAAGAAGCATTTTTAAGATAAAAATATTATTTTATTTTAAAAGGCAAAGTCCACTCCCCAAAGCCATAGGTACTATCTTTTATCCTTCGTTTTGAATCTATCCTTTTTGTTTCAGCATGTCCGAAGAACTTAACTTGCCAGAAGGGGTGCCAATACCTGGTTGGTTTAGGCGGTTCTTAGAAGCAAGGGCCACTCAGCCAGGTCCTACCGTTCCTCCTCCCCCAGCTGCAGGAAATCATCCAGCTGCAGCAGCGCCTCTTCCTCCACCTCCTCCACGGGGAAACACGTTTGCTAAGATATGTAAAAAATTTAAAGCCATGGGAGGAAAGGATTTCCATGGAACTGAGTCCTTCGTGGCAGCTAGAAATTGGCTGAAAGAAACTGAGGACCTATTCATCATCTTTGAGGTAGAAGATAGACAAAAAGTACAACTGGCAGTATGGCTATTAAAGGGCGAGGCTTCCTACTGGTGGGAAGTCACTAATGCAGAAAGACCAGTGGAGACATGGGAGGACTTTAGGGCAAGGTTTGAGACTAAATTTCTCTCGGATGCGGAAAGGAGTTTGCAGTTGGAAAAATTCTTATTTCTTAAGCAAGGGAACAAGACAGTCAGAGAGTATGTGAATCAGTTCGATGAGCTGGCTAGGTTTGGGCTAGACCTAGTCAACACCCCGCACAAGAAGGCTCTTCGTTTCGTCAAAGGGTTAAATGAGCCATTACACAGTTTGTCCATGACCCATATACCCATGGGAGCCACGTATGAAAGATTGGTGCAAATGGCATTGCTGAACGAAGAGGATAAGGGCAAGAAGGAGACAAAGGCAGAAAGCTCTCAAGGGAAGAAAGAGGGTTTGCAGCCTAAGAATACGGATTTTAAGAAGGGCGGGAAAGGCAACAAAGAGAAAAGGAAGTGCAATTTCTGTGGCAAAGTGGGGCACTTAGTAAAGGACTGCCGGAAAAAGAAGGCCAAGGAGAATGGTGGGTGCTTTTCTTGCGGTGAGACAGGCCACAGGGCTAAGGATTGCCCAAAGAAACGAGGACAGGGGCAGAGGGCTGGATCCACCTCAGGGGCACAGGTTCATGTGCTAGAAGCGCCACCTTTGCAACAGCGAGGTATAGATACTTCTGTAGAAAGTGTAGTTTATCTTTATGATCACCCCATTCGCACTTTATTTGATTCTGGCGCATCACACTCCTTTATCTCGTCTGCTTTAGTAGAATCTCTGCACCTAAAAACTAGTATGGTAGAGGACCCCTTAATTGTTTCAAACCCAATTGGGGGCCCAGCTCATTTATCTATGATCTGTTTGGGATTGAAAATTTCTATTCTAAGCGTAGAATTTCAATGTAGTGCCTTTGTTTTGGGCTTTTCGGGTTATGGTTTGATTTTGGGTATGGATTGGCTATCCAGTAATGGGGCCATCCTTGATTGTGAGAAAAGGGTTGTTAGGCTCCTAACCCAGCTCGGTAATACTTTGGAAATTTCTTGTAATCCCTCGTATGCGGTTATGCTTAGTTATCTTGAATCGTTAGATGCCTCTGTTGAAAATTTGCAATCAGTTAGAGTGGTCCGGGAATATCCGGATGTCTTCGAAGAGGTGAAGGGCTTGCCTCCGAAGCGGGAAATAGACTTCCGCATATATCTTGTAGATAATGCAAAGCCCGTTGCGTTGCCCGTTAGGCACATGGCTCCACGAGAAAGGAAAGAGCTCAGTAAACAGATTAAAGAGCTTCTAGAAAAGGGGTTCATTAGGAGGAGCATTTCAGAATGGGGCGCTCCAGTGGTGTTCGCTACAAAGGCGGATGGTTCACTCCGTCTATGTGTTGACTATAGGGAGCTCAACAAGCTAACGAAAAAGAATAGGCACCCTCTCCCTAGAATTGACGATTTGTTTGATCAGCTTGTAGGAGCGTCTGTTTTCTCCCAACTCGATTTAGCAACCGGTTTTCATCAGCTTAGGGTGGCTGAAGATAGCATCGATAAAACGGCGTTCAGAACCCCAGACGGCTTCTTTGAATGGCTTGTCATGCCTTTCGGCTTGACAAATGCACCTGCTTACTTCGTAGACCTAATGAGTAGGGTATTCAGAGATTTCCTCAACAAGTTCGTAGTGGTCTTCGTAGATGATATCCTTATCTTTTCAAAGAGTGAAGAGGAACATGCTCAGCACTTAAGGGCAATCATGGAAACTTTGCGAGTCCATCAACTAAAAGCCAAATTCTCCAAATGCCACTTTTGGAGAGAAGAGGTGAGGTTCCTTGGGCACATAGTATCCAAACAAGGGTTAGCTGTGGACCCTGCTAAGGTAGTGGCGGTACAGGATTGGAAGACACCAAGGAATGCAACTGAGGTCCGAAGTTTTCTAGGACTAGCAGGTTTCTACCGAAAGTTCATAAGGGATTTTGCAAAAATCTCAGCTCCGCTCACGAAATTGACCAAGAAGAATCTAGTGTTCAATTGGGACTTGGATTGCGAGTTTGCTTTCCAACGACTGAAAAGGGCTCTTACAACAGCCCCAGTTTTGACGTTGCCAGATGGGAGCAAGATGTTCACTGTTTATATAGATGCATGTGGGACAGGGCTAGGCGTCGTCTTAATGCAAGAAGGAAGGGTAGTGGCTTATGGCGGGAGGCAGTTGAAGGTGCACGAAAAGAACTACCCAACCCACGATCTAGAGTTAGCCGCCATCGTCTTTGCACCCAAGTCTTGGCGACACTATCTCCTAGGTGAGAAGTTCGAACTTTACACTGACCATAAATCGTTGAAATATCTTTTCTCGCAGAAGGATCTTAACTTGAGGCAACAGAGATGGATGGAGTTTCTTGCCTCGTACGATTTCGAAATCTCCTACACTCCGGGCAAAGGCAACGTAGTGGCAGACGCGTTGAGCCAAAAGAAATTGACCCTAAGCCCGTTGTTTGTTGAAAGACAAAGCCTAGAGTTTATAGCCAGCTTCGACTTTAGGCCATCCTCCGATTTTGTACCAGGCTTGCTAGCATCTCTCGAAGTGCGCCCAACTTTAGTGGATTCAGTAGGGGCGGCACAACGCGAAGACCCTCAGCTTATGGAAATGATTGATAGGCTAATTAGGGGTGAGACTTCAAGTCACCTCAACAGATACTCCATCGACGATAAGGGTTTGCTAAGGCGAGACGGAAGACTATGCGTCCCACAGACAAAAGATTTAGTAAAGAAGGTTCTCGAGGAAGCGCATCACTCCAAGATGACGATACACCCAGGAGGAGATAAAATGTACAAAGATATAAAAAGGACTTTCTTCTGGAACGGCATGAAAAAAGACTTCATAGCTTAGTTGGCTAAGAAACATTGTTCGTTTTGGAACCACAGGAAAACTGGCACCAAGGTTCGTAGGGCCATTCCCTATCATCGAGAAAATTGGGAAAATGGCCTATAGACTAGAGCTACCTGAAAAGCTGGCTGGAGTTCACAACGTTTTTCACGTTTCACATCTTCGAAAATGTCTACATGAGTCTGCTGAAGTGGTAGAGCCAAATATCCTCGAAGAGGTCGAAGTGGAACGCGAAGCAACCATAAGAAAAGTTCCAACCCGCATACTAGGAACGGAAGTGAAGAAGCTACGCAACCGCGAAGTCAGACTCGTCAAAGTTCAGTGGAGCGACGCCGAGGGAGACGCGACTTGGGAAACTGAAGCTAGAATACGCGCTGCCTACCCTTTTCTTTTCGAGGGTACATCCTTGATCTTTCTTTTTCCTTAAGTTGCGCTTTTATCTTTTAGGTATATTTCCTCGACCTTATCTTTTAGGTAGAAACCTTTTGGATGAAAACATGTAATTGAAACATGTTATGGATGATGGTTGCAAGTGGTTGCAAGTGATTGCTAGTGGTTGCTCGTGGTTGCATATACACACACAATCTAGGTTTTAGATCGGCTCAGTCACTTCATATTGCATATGCATATATGTTTGCATTCGTATATGGTTGAACTTTAATGTGTTGTCATATGGATGTTGCATTTGTATGAATGATTGTGCACTCATGTAGAATCATGAATAGGGAAATTTTGCATACATAATGGATTCATGGCACTTACATAATTCACATTAAGGAGGTCAACTGAATCAGTAGACCGCCTGATTTTGCATTAGATAAGTTCATGTACACACACACTTCGCATATGATCATGAAGCATTAGAAGTCTTTTAAGGACAATGGATGCTCGTGTTTGATGGATGAGTAGATGGATGACTGGATGTTAGGATATACATTCCTCCTAACTTAAAGATTTCGGGGACGAAATCCTTTTAAGTGGGGGAGAATGTAACACCCCGTGCATTTTATAACTGTGAAATTTACAAATTAAAGTATAATTAATTTCAATCAAAGAACTAAGGGAAACGGGATACGCCATTGCGTTCGTCTCGGAAAAATACGCGAAATAGAGTCCGAGTTTTTGAAAAACGGAGTCCGTATGAAGAAGATATAGCCTCCGGAAGTTTCTGAATTAAGTTTAAAATTCGAACAGCTCAGAAAAACAAGTTTAAATTTCAAAATCGGGCCCAATTGGCCAAGGCGGGAAAACTCCCGCCTAATGCACCCAGGTCGACTGGGCTGTCGACCTGGTCTAGCCAGGTCGACAGGGCTGTCGACAGGGCTGTCGACAGGGCTGTCGACCTGGTCCAGAGCCAGGTCGAACCCAGCCCACCCTGGCTGGCCTAGCCTATGTTGGTCAATTTTCAGAAGCATGCTTTGTCATTAGGGCTAGGTGGCAGGCTCTAATTGGTCTCTCTTTCGAATGAATGGCTACGATCAATCCAAGCAACATCGATGGTCCTAATCAGTTCATAAACTCTATAAAAATGACCCTAGACTCAACCTAATCTATTCATTCAAAAATAAGAACAAAGCCATCATGCTGCTGAGGAACGACTAGGAGTAGCCACCAATTTGGGAGAAGATTAGGAGGCAAATTCTAAAGCATAAAGCAACTTAGACAAATCAAATCAACGCCTAAGTCAAAAGAAGTCGCATCTCCAAATTCCTAAGTTGGAGAATTCGCCACACAATTGTAAGTAGAGTATTATTTTGGTATGAACAAATAACTGTGTTGGTTTGTATACTTAATTTGTGGTGATAAATAAATCATATTTGGGCGTTACTATGATTCTTATCGATTTGGAATATTGTATACGTTTGGATATTCTCAAATTATGTTATTCATTATAAAAACTACATGTTTGCGGTAGTTTTATGCAAGTATGACGTTCGGATATTCGCGAAATAGGTAATTCATGTTGAAGCTACATGTATGTAGTTGTTTAATTGAAATTCATGCAAGTTTGGGGTTTTGCTACTATAACGTGTATTTTTGTACAAAAATCATTTTGTGCGTAATTGGAACAAATTTTGGGTTATTATAATTCATATGAAACTATCATTAAGCCATGCTTTTGTACTAGAAAACCTATTTGCAAACTTATGAATATGACTAGGCTATGATTGATATTTTACATAATTGAAAACCATGTTAGGTCTATATTGTTAACAAGAATTATATGATGACATATGTGGTACATAGCTAGGTTAGATTCAAAATCCCATTTGCAAGTTTGCATGACTAAAGTAAAAATCATGATTTCATGTTAGAAATATTTATGCCTGCCATGGTTATGTGAATAGATTTAAAGTCATGATTTAAGTTGGAATAATTCAAGTTGAACTATGCTTTTGTATTAGTAACAAAAGTAATCCCCTTTGTAAACATGTAGGAACCTTATGAACATGATTTGCTTATGTTTGACATTATGCCTAAATAAGAACATAGGTCTATGTTGTAGTTAAGACTATGTGTCAATAATGATATCCAATTTAGATTCTTAACTTAACTACAAGTTTACATGCTTTGATTCATGTCACTTATGCTTTATGACCAAAGTATACATTACTACTATGCAAGTACACCAGTTTCTGATTTGTAGTTCCAACGTTATGTTGCAAGTTCATGCGTTCACATTCCCCTTTAGTGTATGAACGTTTTAAGCCTCCCCTTTTTCTCATGGCTAAGTTGGGCTTAAAAGCCTAAGCCCAACATATATAATAAACGAGCGTATTAAACGGGGGTAAATAACGTTGGGCCAAATTAATTAATAAATGAAAATATAAAGTAAAAGGGGCCCAAATTCAAGTATGGGTTGGGCCCATGATTGGTGTAAATCTTTACACCATTAGCTTAATAATGGGCCGCAAATATTTACATATAAGAAAATAAAGAAGAAAGACAAAATATGTAAATGTAGAACATACAATGTGTTTAACCCGAGGTTGGATTGAGTTGTGATGTAAACCTGCCCGGAACCGCCCGGCTGTCCAGTAGTCACAACAATACCTATCCAATGTGGGAGGTTAAACATGGAGCCCAATAAGGACCCGAGGTTAGACTGAGTTGTGGCGTAAGACTGCCCGGAACCAACCGGCAACAGGCAGCCACAACAATACCTGTCTAATGTGAGAGGTCAAGGCTTTAATAAGACAATTAAGGCTGAGTCAGGATTGTTAGGATTAAGTGGACTAAAGACTTAATCAAAATGGAACATGCTAAACTAAACAGACTGATTGGGGGTTAGGTTAGAAAACACTTAACCAACTTAGCATGTTGGCTAGAGATAGAAAACCTAGTAACGGGGGACCCTTTTCAGCAGTAACCCTATAAGGTGTATCATGATACCCTGAAACTAGGCAGGGTGGGGCACGATTACTGGGCTGATTGTAAGAGGTCAAATCGACGGCGGTGGTGTAGCAGTGTAGGTTCTAACGGGGTGCGGGCGTGCACACACTCCGGCGCAGAAAAATAAGGCACTGGGCACCAGTAGAATACCTGTGCATTCTAGGATTGTGTCGGGCCGCCGCCATGGGACTTGATACACCCCATGGTGGGACCAGCATAGGTAACTACAACATCGGGGGCCGTAAGACACATGTAACTATGCGAGTAGGAGCCGATCATCATAGAATGGATCACTTCACCCTGATTATGGGGTGCCAGTTGGGAACTAGTTTATATGGGTTCAGAGATTAACATGGGGTACGACAGTATATTCGACCCTAGACAACTTAACTAAGTTTATAGTGCTTTCCCACTTCTTGTTTATACTTATCATACCCAGTTCTTTATTCATAGACAGAATAGTCCTAGACTTACTCAGGCTTTATGTCTGACTCTACTTTTCTTTCGTCTTCTTTTCTTCCGTTTCCCCCCCCCCCCCCAGGTCCACAGGGAGGGAACACTGCAGCTTGACCAGCCTTCATATCCAGCTTGAAGAGGAAAAATGTATTGCTTGGACCTTTTCGTTTTGAACTATGGCTTTGGACAACCACTATGGGGCTTTTGCAGTTTACTTATGTTTTCTTTATGCTTCTTTAAATAATGTAATCAAGACAGATTATGAAAGAGTTATGTTATGTTTTTGGAAAGGATGTAAGACAATCATGGTGATGTTGCTGTAACACGTATTTGCTTTTATGAAATAAAAGTTGTTGTTTTTCCACTGTTTACAAATATGTGTTCTTATATCTGTCTTGTATATCTGTGACTTATACTTATAAACCTCCACCAAAATTAGGGCATTCCCTTTGAGAGTGACCCTAACGGAGGTGGGGTGTTTCAGTCCCGGTTTTAACTACCCTGCCGTTATGCTGCCGAAATTTCGAATAATATTCATGTGTTTGAATTATTTTCATTTGCTGAAACTACTTTTATTCGTTGAATAGAAAACCTTCATGCGTTGAATCGATATTCATTCGTTGATTAGAAATTCATGTGTTGAATGGTATTCGTGTTTTAAATATAAAAATCACATTTTTATCTACATATATAAACTATAGAAAACCTTCATGTGTTGAATCGATATTCATTCGTTGAATTGAAAATTCATGTGTTGAAAGGTATTCATATTTTGAAAGAAATTGTTTTATAATAAAAATCCCAATTTTAACATCAATATGAAATGTATAAAATAATCCTGTTTTGAAATGAATTGTTTTACAATATAAAAATCACATTTTTATTATATACATGAATTGTTGAAATGTGAAGTGTTAAAAATAGTAACTCGTTCAAATAAATATGCATGAGTTGAAATATTCCTTAATTAGCTAATGACGTGATTTTTACCTATGCATGCAACATTAGAATGAATGGTGTTTTTGAACCAAATGGAATCAAATATGAAGTTAAATGGAAAATGATAAGTGATAAGAACTGTATATATGTACATGCATATTTATTGAACAGGTTATAGCAAAAGGGGCTTGAGAAGAGGAATAAAATTTTGTGCTCGACAAATAGTTACACATTTACTGTTTTGTTTGGGTGATGATTTTATGAGCCTGTTGGCTAGCCGCTTGGCTTTTTTCTTTTTCTTTTTGACATGAGACGCCCGTGTGGCTATTTGGGAATTTTCCCAGCCCCTCCCGTACAAAGGAGGTTATGGCGAAATTTTCCAAAATTTAAAGGCGTTAGTGAAATATTTGAAGTGAAAACGATATTGAAATTGTTGAATGAACTATATTTATATAAATATATAAATATAAATAAAATTAAAACGAAACGTGGCCGTGCAGTTCGTGTTTTGAAACCGTGATTTCAAACGATTGTACCGGGAGATCCGACCATTGGATTTTCCCGAAACCGCAACCGTTGGGTTCGCCTTGGAAAAATCTTTCCAACGGCACCCACTTTGTAAAAATCAAACGGTTGGATTGTCTGGAATGTTTAATTCAAATCTGAAGAAAAACAGCGCCAGAAACGATTATATATAAATATAAATATAATTATATTTAAATCGAATAACGACGCTGCAGTTCGTATTTTGAAATCGAAACTTCAAACGATTGTACCGGGAGATCCGACCGTCGGATTTTCCCGAAACTGGAACCGTTGGATTCGTTTCGAAGAGACCTTTCTAATGATGTAAATTGTGTGAAGATCCAACGGTTAGATCTCCTGATATGTGTAAATCAAATCTGAAGAAAAACAGCGCCACGGTCGCGTTATGGCCCGAAGCGTCGTTTTGAATAAATTGGCTATTTTAAAATAAATAAAAATAGCGATAAATCGTTATAAAATATCATAAACGATATGGAATGGAAATAAACTGAATTTGCTCGATTTATGTGGTATTTGATGGATGAATGTGTTTGGGGTGAAAATTACATTAAAGAACAAAATTGGTGTTGTCGAATGATTTAGCCATTGAAATAAATTGATTTGAAATTCTAAATATACGTGAATTATTTGAAAAGGCCGAGTTAATCCTCATTTCAAATAATTGACCGACGATTGAAATTCGAAGATGAAGACGGTGGTCGAAGACCGGAGATCTTCACCTCGTTTGGATGGTAATCGAGGTCCTGATTGGGAGGCATCCCGAAATATGGATAATGAGTGGTGATCGTCCAGACGTACGTGGTGATCGATGGGTTTGCGAGTATTTAGTGCCTCCGGTTTCGTTCAGACCTAGAACGGACTTGTAAATGGACTGTGTGTCTGACATTGGATTTTATTCTGTGTTGATTGATCTCTGTTAAATATACATCTGTTTGGCGGCGGAGAATTTATTCTTTTGCTTAACGCCCTTCTCTGAAACGCACGAGCTTAGAGGTTGTATATCGGTAGACATCAGTCGCATGGCATGAATTGCCTGTGTGGCATGCTAAGATGCAGTGATCAGGGCTTCTGTTGAAAAGCAAAGTCTTGTGGTGATGATCAAAGCACCGCCTGTGTGGCGTAGCTTTGTGTATAATGTGAATTCGCGAGCCTCACACCCCGGTATGAACCAAAAACGGGAGAAGGACCTCAGGGAGGGCATGCATTTCTTTCTAGCTAGGGTGGTGTCAGTGACCTACCAGCCCTGACATTTATATACTTTTCACCTATGTTGTTGTTGCTGTTGCGAGGCGCCTCGGTGTGATCGGACGATCCGGGTCCGATGGAGCCATTCGTTGGCTCGTTTACGCCCCAAAGGGCGGGGAAACGTAGTGTTCTGGCATTTTAATCCACATCGGTGGACCGGCCCTGTCGCTCCAAGGGTCGATGCGTTCTGATCCTGAGACACGGGCTAGAGCGTCTCGAATTCGGTAAGGACTATCTTTTGCCTTGGTTCATGACGGAAATCCAATTTCCAAATACGACATCGTGCGGTTTTGATTGTATATATATTTGGCGACATAGTGGCATGGGACGCTCATGTCGTCTATGATTGATAGTTATGATTTGAAATTGTTTTTGAAACAAATAAACACTAGTCATAATATCAAATGCTTTTGTTTTATTCGTATCAATCATATTTTGGCCATTATAAGGTAAAACTCTATCCTCCGGTTTGCGTTGCATTGTGTGATGGGAACTGAGTCTTATAATGGCTTCATTTTTATAAAAAGCATTGCGATGTTTAGAAAGAAAGATTTGTTTTAAGGCACTGGCAATCCAATGGAGTAAACCCGTTCCACGAAAGTGGCGTGGTCCTGTGATTAGCCATATTATATATGTGTTGAGTAGATTTCTCATACCAGTCCCATGACTGACTCGTAGTTTGTTTTACTTTCAAACTCAGGTGCCCCTTTTTCTACATGGGCAGCCTTGTATTCAGGTTTAGCTGGTTCTTTCTGGATAGCTGGAGCTGAAGATGGATTCTATTATTTATCTCTTTTTATGTTGTTCAGCTCCTATTGTACATATTTTGTTTATTTCCGCTGTAGACATTTATGTATAGCTGAACTGTATTTGTACTAAGTAAGATTCTGTTTACCGTGTAACTCTGATGATTACTTTTATCCGGTATATTCTATTGTTCATTATCCGGTGTATTTATTTATTTATGTTCTGCTATTATCTGTTTCTGTGTTATATTCCAAGGATTACCCTTGCCACTGTTAGTACGGGGTTTGGGGTCGTCTCATTTGGTATCAGAGCTTTGGTCAAGCTCATTTCTGGGATATAACATTTGAACGAACTCGTCAGAAATAGAACCAGTAGTGTTGTAGGATGGGTAACTCTATACAGATAGGATCAGTAATATCCTAGTGTAAGTAAAGCAGAATGGAATACACCCCAGTAGACACGTTTACATTGAAGTATTTGTCTCTATATTTTGAAATATCTTTTCTGTTGACCTGACAACTTGTTTGCTAATTGCAGACGCACTAGAAAATGAGTGACAGGAACAGAAGAAATAATCTTATGGCTCGACCAGTTAATGAGCCAGTTGTGCTCCCGTAGCCAGAATCCGATATAGAAGTTCTATTCAAGAGATTTCGAAATCTGGGTGGATCGCCATTCTTAGGCAAGGAGTCCATTATGGAAACACAAGCTTGGATTCGTTCTGCAGAGAAAATCTTTGAGGGTTCAAAGCTGAGAGACGATCAGAAAAGATTACTGGCGTCTTGGGCACTCAAAGAAGAAGCTTTGTTTTGGTGGGATTCAGTTATTAAAGATAATCCAGAAGGTGATATCACCTGGGACAGATTCAAAGTGATTTTCTTAGAAAGATTTACTCCTCCCGAAGCAACCGAGCGATTATGCGATGAATTTTCTTATTTGATACAAGGTGATATGACCATCCCAGAATATCATAAGAAATTCAACGAACTTTCTCACTTTGCTCCCCATCTGATACAAGATCCAAAGAGGAAGAACCTGAGATTTATTTATGGCCTGCAAAGAAAATATCAGAACAGTGTAATGAGGAATGTGAAGCTCCCCTTTGTTGAAATGATCTACATGGCTTATCAGTATGAAGATCTCGACAAAAAAGGCATGTTGAGCGACGAAGAGGAAGTCAGTTCTAGCGACAAGGTTGAACCAGAAACTGATCGTCCTGGGGCCAGTACCATGTCTGAGGTCGGTAAAGAGCCCAAAGTCATTCGGAAAAGGGCCAGACCAGGAAAAGAACCGGTAACGGCCACCGTATGCAATAACTGCCATCAGAAAGGGCATTTGTCAATAAACTGTGGACCCTTGAAGAAACGAAGAAAGAATAAATTTAAATTCAAGGACAAGTTCCTAGAAAATAGAAAGTGCGTTCAATGCCGTCGGACTGGCCATCTTGAAAAGGACTGCAGGCAATTTAAGAAATCCAAAGAAGCGCAAGTAAATGAAGTGGTGGAAGTACCTGCGTCTTCGTCTACTCAGGAAAGGTCCGATGTTTTAGAAGGCACGCTCAATGTCAAGAACATTCCAGTTAAAGTACTGTTTGACACAGGCGCGTCACGAAGCTTTATTGCAAAGAGTGCAGTCAAGAAGTTGGATTTGAGATTGAAGAAGCTCAAAGAACCAATGACAGTCCGAAATCCAGTTGGGGGTTCCATCGATCTCAGTTGAGTTTGTGGGGTGCATGTCTCTTTTTCCTGCTATAAATTCCCCACTATCTCTATCGTCATGAATTTTAATGAATTCGATCTTATTCTGGGATTGGATTGGTTAACCAGATATGAGGCAGAGGTTAGATGCGCCGAGAGAGTTGTTAAGGCAAAGGCACAATCGGGGAATTATATAACCATACCATGTGAAGGCCCGACATCAAATAGAAAGGACTTCTGGGCAGCTTTGGATGTTTCTCTAGCCCAAATAGAAAATGTCCCGGAAGTTACAGAGAATATTCCTGACCTCATCAAAGACATTCCTGTCGTCAAGAACTATGCGGATGTGTTCAAGGAAGTTGTTCGCTTACCTCCGCAGAGAGAAATAGATTTCAAAATTGCTTTAATTCCCAATGCAAGGCCAGTAGTTCACGCTATTCGAAGAATGTCCTTGAAAGAGAAAGAGGAATTAGACAATCAAACACGACAGCTACTATGGAAGGGCCTGATCAGGCCTAGTTTCTCTGATTGGGGTGCAGCAGTGGTGTTTGTCCCGAAATCTGACGGTACTCTACGTCTACGTGTGGATTATCGTGATCTGAACAAGCAGACAATAAAGAACAAATATCCATTGTCGCGGATTGATGATTTGTTAGATCGATTAAATGGAGCACAAGTATTTTCACGAATGGACCTAGCTACAGGTTTCCATCAACTTCGAACTGCCGAAGAGTGTGTTCCAATGACGGCATTCAGAGGTCCCGACTTATTCTACGAGTGGTTAGTAATGCCATTCGGCTTATGTAACGCTCCAGCCTATTTCGTCGATCTAATGAACAGAGTATTCAGAGGAGTATTAAATAAATTTGTTCTGGTTTTCATTGATGATATTCTAATCTTCTCTAAGTCAAAGGCCGAACATGAAAAACATTTGGAACAGGTGTTAGAAATCCTCAGAAGGAATGTATTGAAAGCAAAGTTTTCCAAATGTATATTCTGGCAAGATGAAGTGAAATTTCTGGGCCACGTCGTATCGAAAGAAGGAATTGCTGTGGATCCAAGTAAAATCACAGCTATTCAGAATTGGAAACAGCCCAGTACCCCCACTGAAGTCCGCAGTTTTCTCGGATTGGCTAGCTATTATCAGAAGTTCGTTAAAAACTTTTCGAAGATATCTGGTCATTTAACAAAGCTTACAAAGAAGCACTCTAAATTCAAATGGACTCCAGAAAGTGAGGAGGCTTTTGAAGAGCTAAAGTTAAGACTAACGACTGCTCCAGTGTTAACCATCATTGATGGCAACCAGGATTTAAAGGTCTGGACTGATGCTTCTAGAGAAGGCCTTGGCGCAGTGTTAATGCAAAGGGATCAAGTGATTGCTTATGCTAGCCGTCAACTGAAGCCGCATGAGAAAAACTACGTCACTCATGATCTTGAGTTATTGGCGATAGTATTCGCTTTGAAAATCTGGAGGCACTATCTTTTGGGTGAGAGATTTGAACTGTTTACAGATCACCAGTCGTTAAAGTATCTGTTCACTCAGAAAGACCTGAATCTGAGGCAGCAACGTTGGCTGGAGTTTCTTGCAGCATATGATTTTGAAATTCTATACACTCCAGGGAAAGCCAACGTCGTGGCCGATGCGTTAAGCCGAAAGAATGAAATGATCGCCGGTTTCATCATTGCGACTTCGTTGATTGAGAAGATATCGACTCTCCAAGAAGACGACCAATTTATCAAAGGGATGAGTCAGCCAATTCGTGAAGGCAATGCTTCGGATTTCCAGCTAGACAGCGAAGGGATTCTGAGGTTAGAAGGACGAATTTGCGTTCCAGAAATTCCTGAACTCAGGAGAGATGTGCTTGATGAATGCCACAAATCTAAGCTCAGTATCCATCCGGGGGTGAGTAAAATGTATAACGATATCAAGCGCACATTCTGGTGGAAGTCGTTAAAGAGAGACATTTCGATATATGTTAGTCGATGCCCTACTTGCCAGCTAGTGAAAAGTGACCAGCAGAAACTGGCTGGATTGTTACAACCACTAGAAGTTCCTGGTTGGAAGTGGGAACATATTTCAATGGACTTCATTGATGGTCTGCCCAGAACCAGAAAAGGAAATGACAGTATTTGGGTGATCGTAGATCGCTTCACAAAGACCGCCCACTTTATACCTATTAGATCAAACAGAACTGCTCAGAGTCTGGCGCAGATATACTTCAGGGAAATAGTTAGACTACATGGAGTGCCGCTCAGTATAGTCAGTGATAGAGATACAATATTCACTAGCAAATTCTGGGAAGCATTTCAAGTCGAACTGGGAACGAAGTTGAACTTGAGCACCGCTTATCATCCTCAGACAGACGGTCAGACTGAGAGGGTGAATCGTATTTTAGAAGATCTATTGCGGGCTTGTGTTATAGATTTCGGTGGATCATGGGAAGACCATCTGCATTTGGCTGAATTCTCATATAACAACAGTTACCAGGCGAGCCTGACAATGTCGCCATTCGAAGCATTGTATGGTAGACCATGCCGATCTCCTGCTTGTTGGGTCGAACCTGGAAATAGACTTGTGTTGGGGCCAGATATGATACGAGAAGCTGCCGACAAAGTCGACTTTATTAAGAAACGATTATTGGCCGCTCAAAGCCGACAAAAGAGCTATGCCAATAGGAGAAGAAGAGATATATCCTTTGTTGTTGGCGATTATGTATATTTGAAAGTATCGCCGATGAGAGAAGTTATCCGGTTCGGTAAAACGGGAAAGTTAGCGCCCAAATTCATTGGTCCGTTTCCTATTCTGGAACGGATCGAAACTCTCGCTTATAGGGTTAAATTGCCTGACTGGTTGCCTGGAGTTCATGATGTATTCCATATATCTCAACTTCGAAAGCACGTTCATGATCCAGACTTGATCGTGGAAGAAGCAGCTCAATAGGATATTGAAATTACTCCAGAACTAGCTGTGAGAAGAGAGCCGCTAAAGATAATCGGCAAAGAAACCAAAGAGCTGAGGAACAAGAAGGTTCACTTAGTCAAAGTGCAATGGAGTGGAGATCCGCGAGATTGTACTTGGGAAACTGAGGAGAACATTTGGAAAGCTTATCCTAGATGCCGAGTGGATGTCTCTGATTGACTCTGGTGCAAGGTATATTTACCATACTTTGCATTACCATTTAATTCTCTACTCTGCTGTTATTTTCTTTCCATGGATGTGCACTTTTAACTCTATAGTCTGAATGATTTTAAAAGAGAGTAGGAATTAATTTGTATGGTTTTGAAAAATTAAAAGCAATTTGATTGTTGTTTGTGTTGTGTGATAGTAAATTTGATTAATTGAATGATTGAAACCATAGTTAATTAAATCAATAATGGAATAATGGTAGGATTTATTCATTTATATCACACATTGAACTGATTAGAAAATAAATAGAAATATATATACATGTGTATTATATATGTTTGAACAGGTAAATGGATTAGCTGTTGAGTAAAGATTTTATTTGCGTGCCTGACAACTAGGTAAACCTTAATGAGTTGGATGCGAAATATTATTATATCAACTCCTGTGAATGCCATTTGATGCGGAGTGCTGGGTTTTCTGGGTGAAATAATAAACGTCGCCATAGGATAGTAACAATTAATTTTGAACTACATTACATGGCATACTTCAGAAGATAGGCATACTTCATCATATACCACATAAGCATTTGGAGCTTGAGTGACGAGGTGGAAGATTTACCATACGAGCGAGAGGCTTGTATGGCGATGACTATATTTTACAGGTTGAACTGATGACTGATATGGACTATTTAAATTGTAACGATTAAATTGCCAGAATAATAAAAAAAACCCACACGGGTCTGGAGTTGACAATAATCACGTCTCTCTAGTTATTAGAGACGGCACATGGACTATTTATATCCCACACGGGGCCAGGGTGACGAGAATTTATTCTCTGGAGTTATTATCAGTACATGCTCCCCTGTAAACACCAGAATATATCACTATAAATATGTGTATGCTTATTAGGATTTATTGGGTACCTAATATGGCCCAATAAATTTCCAAACCTCTCTCCGTAAAAAGGAGGTTATGGCGAAATTTTTCGAAAATTCCGGGTGTTAGCCAAATTTTTGAAGAATTTGAAATTTCTCAGAAACTGAAAAGTTGGAGAATTGAAGCCAGATCGAACGTAGAGTTGATTAATCAAACCACTTTCGACTTTGTTCCTTTTCGGGTACGAAAAGTTTTAAGTGGGGGAGATTGTAACGACCCAGAAAATCTGAACCAATTTAAAAATTTTAAATTGGCTAAAATAATGGATTTTAAATAATGGCAATGAAAAGTGAGCATGAATCGACAACTGAAAACGAATATAATTAATTATAATTATAAACAAGGCCTGAAATGGCGCTGTAGTTTCAAAATTTGAATTCAAACTTTGTCGGACTGTACCGGGTGCAAAACAAAACGGATTTTAGTGAAACCAAAAATATTTAAATCTGTTAGTGAATACCTTTCTAACAAATATGAAAAATCGAATATTCATAGCGGAAAGCAAAAGTTATGGCCGAATGAATTTTCAGAAAGGTCGCTATGGAATTTATATAGCCCTTGAAATTGGCCATTTTGCATACGACCTCGGAATTCGACGAAACCACTTTTGTTGGATCCGGGATGTGAAGTTATTGCTAGGTTTCAAATTTCATAATTTTTGAAGCTAGTATGTGAGCGTGGCAAAGGAAAATGTGTTTTGGTCAATTACAGTTAAATTGGATCGACCAGAAATGGGCCTTTTTGCAAACGATCTCAGAATTCGACAAAACTAGTTTTGTTGGGACCGTATCGTCAAAACATAGCTAGATTTATTTTTCTGGAATTTTTTGAATCAGTTTGTGGCCCTGGCAAATTGAAATGTACGTTCAAATTAAATATTGAATGTTTTATATTTTAATTTAAAGGAAAACTGACTGAAACAGTCAAATGGGCCTACGAAACATATTCCATTGTGTTCGGAATGGGGGTAAAACGCTAGGGACGACAGTCGTTGGGTTTAGATTGGTGGTCGCGTCAGAAAACCCCTTATAAAATCTCCCGGCCAATCAGAATTTAATAATTAAAAAAAAATCTAATTTTCTCTCTCCCCGTATATCGCGACGCACGGCGGAAGCTGCTCGAGACCTTCTCTCTTCGATTTCTCCTCATCCACTCATTAATATCAAAAGCTCCAGTTGAAGATTTAGAAGAGCACGAGAAGATCTTCAAATCCATATATAGTTTGGATTTTTTCATTGTGGGGATTGGAAGAACCGACGTCACGAAGTTCAGCACTTCGAACCGCTGCCGCATCCTCCTCCCTGCGTCGAAGTGGACCCCACCTACCTCCGCCTGAGCGTCGTTCCGAGCGCTACAAGGTGGTGTACTCCGATCGTCTCCAAGTTGCACGGATCGAAAGAAAAATTAAAACCTAGTTTTGAAGAAATCAAGCAGGTATCGGCTGATTTTATTTAATTTGATTTTAACACCTTTAAAGTGTTGCAAACCTTTGAAAAATCATATCTTTTTCGTTCGTTAACGAAATTCGATGAAACAGGAAACATCGTGACCGTGTGGACGTCTTCTACATTTTAGAAGAGACCGCATATTTTTCTGAGCCTTCTGCTATTTTTGGTGGAGTGGAACCCAATGTGAGATTTCTAATTTATAAACGATATGGAAAACGACGATGTATAAATTATATAGTCGATGTATGAGTTATACAAGCGTTGTACACCTCATGTATAAGCGTTGTATAATTTGTATGTTCGATGTATAAGTTATATATGCGTTGTAAAAATTATATATGTGTTGAAATAGTAGTGAATTGCTATATATAAATATATATATACGCCCCTCGTCCACAAACCATGGACGATATTTATTGGTTGTGATTGGTGTGAAAATTGATTGATAGCGAATGGTTGTTTGGGATTGTTTGTGGTTGATATTGATTGATTGTGGTTGAAAAATACCCGTTTGTGGTTGAGAAATATTTGGTTGAAACCACATAGGATTAGTTTGTGGAAATGAAATAAATATATACATGCCGCCTGCGTGCGAACTAGATGCATGATCCCCATTGTCAAAAACCACGAGGTTTTAAGGTAGAGCGAGAGCCGTACTAGGGACGGTCCTGGTTTTAACTACCCTGCTGTTATGCTGCCGAAATTTCGAATAATATTCATGTGTTTGAATTATTTTCATTTGCTGAAACTACTTTTATTCATTGAATAGAAAACCTTCATGCGTTGAATCGATATTCATTCGTTGATTAGAAATTCATGTGTTGAATGGTATTTGTGTTTTAAATATAAAAATCACATTTGTATCTACATATATAAACTATAGAAAACCTTCATGTGTTGAATCGATATTCATTCGTTGAATTGAAAATTCATGTGTTGAAAGGTATTCATATTTTGAAAGAAATTGATTTATAATAAAAATCCCAATTTTAACATCAATATGAAATGTATAAAATAATCCTGTTTTGAAATGAATTGTTTTATAATATAAAAATCACATTTTTATTATATACATGAATTGTTGAAATGTGAAGTGTTAAAAATAGTAACTCGTTCAAATAAATATGCATGAGTTGAAATATTCCTTAATTAGCTAATGACGTGATTTTTACCTATGCATGCAACATTAGAATGAATGGTGTTTTTGAACCAAATGGAATCAAATATGAAGTTAAATGGAAAATGATAAGTGATAAGAACTGTATATATGTACATGCATATTTATTGAACAGGTTAGTGCAAAAGGGGCTAGAGAAGAGGAATAAAATTTTTTGCCCAACAAATAGGTACACATTTACTGTTTTGTTTGGGTGATGATTTTATAAGCCTGTTGGCTAGCCGCTTGGCTTTTTTCTTTTTCTTTTTGACATGAGACGCCCGTGTGGCTATTTGGGAATTTTCCCAGCCCCTCCCGTACAAAGGAGGTTATGGCGAAATTTTCCAAAATTTAAAGGTGTTAGTGAAATATTTGAAGTGAAAACGATATTGAAATTGTTGAATGAACTATATTTATATAAATATATAAATATAAATAAAATTAAAACGAAACGTGGCCGTGCAGTTCGTGTTTTGAAACCGTGATTTCAAACGATTGTACCGGGAGATCCGACCATTGGATTTTCCCGAAACCGCAACCGTTGGGTTCGCCTTGGAAAAATCTTTCCAACGGCACCCACTTTGTAAAAATCAAACGGTTGGATTGTCTGGAATGTTTAATTCAAATCTGAAGAAAAAAAGCGCCAGAAACGATTATATTTATATATATATATATATCATTATATTTAAATCGAATAACGACGCTGCAGTTCGTATTTTGAAATCGAAACTTCAAACGATTGTACCGGGAGATCCGACCGTCGGATTTTCCCGAAACTGGAACCGTTGGATTCGTTTCGAAGAGACCTTTCTAATGATGTATATTGTGTGAAGATCCAACAGTTAGATCTCCAGATATGTGTAAATCAAATCTGAAAAAAAACAGCGCCACGGTCGCGTTATGGCCCGAAGCGTCGTTTTGAATAAATTGGCTATTTTAAAATAAATAAAAATAACGATAAATCATTATAAAATATCATAAACGATATGGAATGGAAATAAATTGAATTTGCTCGATTTATGTGGTATTTGATGGCTGAATGTGTTTAGTGTGAAAATTACATTAAAGAACAAAATTGGTGTTGTCGAATGATTTAACCATTGAAATAAATTGATTTGAAATTCTAAATATACGTGAATTCTTTGAAAAGGCCGAGTTAATCCTCATTTCAAATAATTGACCGACGATTGAAATTCGAAGATGAAGACGGTGGTCGAAGACTGGAGATCTTCACCTCGTTAGGATGGTAACCGAGGTCCTGATTGGGAGGCATCCCGAAATATGGATAATGAGTGGTGATCGTCCAGACGTACGTGGTGATCGATGGGTTTGCGAGGTATTTAGTGCCTCCGGTTTCGTTCAGACCCAGAACGGACTTGTAAATGGACTGTGTGTCTGACATTGGATTTTATTCTGTGTTGATTGATCTCTGTTAAATATACATCTGTTTGGCGGTGGAGAATTTATTCTTTTGCTTAACGCCCTTCTTTGAAACGCACGAGCTCAGAGGTTGTATATCGGTAGACATCAGTCGCATGGCATGAATTGCCTGTGTGGCATGCTAAGATGCAGTGATCAGGGCTTCTGTTGAAAAGCAAAGTCTGGTGGTGATGATCAAAGCACCGCCTGTGTGGCGTAGCTTTGTGTATAATGTGAATTCGCGAGCCTCACACCCCGGTATGAACCAGAAACGGGAGAAGGACCTCAGGGAGGGCATGCGTTTCTTTCTAGCTAGGGTGGTGTCAGTAACCTACCAGCTCTGACATTTATATACTTTTCACCTATGTGGTTGTTGCTGTTGCGAGGCACCTCGGTGTGATCGGACGATCCGGGTCCGATGGAGCCATTCGTTGGCTCGTTTACGCCCCCAAAGGGCGAGGAAATGTAGTATTCAGGCATTTTAATCCACATCGGTGGACCGACCCTGTCGCTCCAAGGGTCGATGCGTTCTGATCCTGAGACACGAGCTAGAGCGTCTCGAATTCGGTAAGGACTATCTTTTGCCTTGGTTCATGACGGAAATCCAATTTCCAAATACGACATCGTGCGGTTTTGATTGTATATATATTTGGCGACATAGTGGCATGGGACGCTCATGTCGTCTATGATTGATAGTTATGATTTGAAATTGTTTTTGAAACAAATAAACACTAGTCATAATATCAAATGCTTTTGTTTTATTCGTATCAATCATATTTTGGCCATTATAAGGTAAAACTCTATCCTCCGGTTTGCGTTGCATTGTGTGATGGGAACTGAGTCTTATAATGGCTTCATTTTTATAAAAAGCATTGCGATGTTTAGAAAGAAAGATTTGTTTTAAGGCACTGGCAATCCAATGGAGTAAACCCGTTCCACGAAAGTGGCGTGGTCCTGTGATTAGCCATATTATATATGTGTTGAGTAGATTTCTCATACCAGTCCCATGACTGACTCGTAGTTTGTTTCACTTTCAAACTCGGGTGCCCCTTTTTCTACACGGACAGCCTTGTATTCAGGTTTAGCTGGTTCTTTCTGGATAGCTGGAGCTGAAGATGGATTCTATTATTTATCTCTTTTTATGCTGTTCAGCTCCTATTGTACATATTTTGTTTATTTCCGCTGTAGACATTTATGTATAGTTGAATTGTATTTGTACTAAGTAAGATCCTGTTTACTGTGTAACTCTGATGATTACTTTTATCCGGTATATTCTATTGTTCATTATCCGGTGTATTTATTTATTTCTGTTCTGCTATTATCTGTTTTTGTGTTATATTCCAAGGATTACCCTTGCCACCGTCAGTACGGGGTTTGGGGTCGTCTCAATATAATTATTTTTGAATTATAGACATTATTATCATATCACTCCATATTTATTATAGAATTGTTTAGGTTATTGTAAGGCAAAAATCTGTCTTTGTTTATATATGGCACGAGATATATTTGATTTCAATGGGTTTCAAAGATATAACAAATTAAGTTCTTCATGATTTGAGTTCACTCACATTGGTATTCTAGAATGACCTAGCGTTATTTTGCAATTAATCTTTAGTCAAACCGAGCATTTTTTTTCAAGTTAGCTTAGGTTATTTAGAGCTTAGGAAGGAGCTGGAAGCCAAGATGTACTTTCGTATTTGATTTTTATTTTCTACTATGTGTGTGTTTGAGTTTAGTCTTTAGTATTTGTAAGGACAGACTGTTATAAGTGTCCAGGTATTATAGATTAGTCTTGTACTCTAATATGTATACATATGTAAATTAAAGTTCTTTCCTTTTGTAAGGACTTGTTTTGTATTATAAATTTTCAATTGCGATGTAAGGTTCCATTTTATCTCTCTCCTTCTTTCACTACGAATGAACTATTTTTCGAACAACTAAATGATCGACACAATGATGTACCAAATGTTGTCTTTATGGATAAGAAAGGTAGTCTGTTACAAGGAGCAAACCAGTTTCACCACCGACTTACGTCTGTACAACTACATCGATATGCCTTTTGGATTAAAGAATACTGGAACAACTTATCGGCAACTATTCCACTAAATGTTTAAAGATAAGTTTGTAAGATCCATGAAGTTATATGTAGATGATATGCTCATGAGACAATCGAACCACCATATGGAAGAATTAGTAAAGTTTTATAGTATTCTTCGCAAATATGGAATGAAACTCAATCCCTTGGCATGCTCCTTTGGCGTTCCATTATGAAAATTCCTTAGTTTCATTGTCAACTCTCATGAAATTGAAGCCAACCTCGAGAAAATCAATTCTATTTGGAAGATCAAAGACGTTCAAAGTCTTAACTTGAAGATCACCGCTTTGCGTCATTGATTTTCAGAGCCGTCGATAAATGCTTTCCTTTATTTGACTCAACGAAAGGCAAAAGCGAAAATTTTCATGGATAATGTAGTCTGCAGTTGCATTCAAAAATCTAATGAATCACCTAGAGAAACCTCCTAGCCTATCAAAGCTGATAAATCAAGAGGACCTACTTGTTTACTTAGATATTTCATTACATGCCATTAGTTTCGCACTTGTGCATAAAGAAAATTGGACCCAGATGCATGTATTACGTTAATCTTTTGGAAAGTGCCAAAGGTAATTACTTAAGATTGAAGAAGCTTGTCTATCATCAGTTACTCTCATCCAGAAAGCTCCGTCTATATTTCTAAGCTCATCCTATTAAAGTCCACATTGACCAGTTGCTACTATAGGTCCTACTAATATCCATATTTTTCCTTTTGTAATTCTCTACTTGGGCTTACAAACGGAAAATGTACAATCTATTAAATTCGAGTCAAAATAAAATGATTTAGAATTGAATGGAAACCAGATCTAAAATCTTACCTCGTCCGAATAGCTTTCTGACTTGAACTTCCATCCTAAATTCCAATGATCTTATCCTCCAATTTGTAACAGATAACCTAAAACCTATTTTCTTTAATTTTTGAAGTTTTTGGGAAGGAAGAAAAGTGGCAGAGCTTCCAGCTCATTAAAATAAAAATGAGTTTGGAGTATAGTTTTGTATATTTATTTATAAAATTTCAAATCTGCCTTGTCCATACGATTGAAAATGATTGAAACCTAGTAGTTCAAAAAGGGGTATTAGACACGGTTTTAAACTGTATCATGTTCAATCAAATCTCCAGGTGGTCGACCGCCACAATCGATCGTGCCTAGGTGGTGGTCGACTGTAACTCCTTTAAATGCATTATTTTGTCACGTGAGTTTCTAGTTTTTTTTGTATGTATTCGTTATATTTACAACATTAACCATTTCGTCATTAATTTTCATTTATTTTTCGTTAATTCCTTATATTTTCATACGTTATACAATTTAAATTTCAAATGTACTTAACTGATTTAATTTTTCCATATGCTTGTATACACATATACACCCATATACATACATATATTTACATATATGATTGTTTAATGGTAACATTAGTTTTGATTATTTAACGTCGTGAACTTCTCTCGAACGTTTGAGAATTCAATTGTTAGCTAACTCATTAATTAATTTTCCTAATCAACTTTCTTTATCCTAATTCAATTCTAGTCTCATTATTAATTAATCTCATTAATTAACAGTTGACTGTAAAATTGTTCTCTTATTTGAATTTTGAATTTTGAATGTCGATAATTAATGTACATATTAATTAATTAATTAAATCCATCTGTATAAATATTAATTAATTTTCTCTATTAATTGATTAGTTGTATGCATAGGCTGGTTCAAGCGTTAACTAATTGCTTCCATTAATTTGGTGGTTTGCTTGCATTTATACATTAACTCAACCATTTGGGAGATTAAATCTTCTTTATTGGATATTATAAATTGTTTCTCAATCTACAAACTACAACAAATCTATAATTGACATGTTGACACATGCTACAAATCAATCGGTCTTTAATTAATTATTCCCCAAATTTACACATATAATCGTTTTCAACGCTAAAACTTCAAACGGTGCTAATTTCACCATTTGAACTCCAGTTGGAAAACATAATACATGAAAATTGATAGGATAATCGCCACGAACACAATGATATAAGTTCCATGGACAAATTCCAACATTTTCAAAATGTTTATATTCTTAGTTTATCATTTAAATTTAAATTAATTAGTTGTTTAAAAATCGCAGGGTGTTACAATTATAAGTGTATACAACAATTTTGTTTTCTCGATTCACATACAAATTTAAAAATAATAATTCATGAATATTAATTAATTGAATCAATTTATAACACTATAAGATAATTAAATTGTCTAATCTAAAGAATTTATTATTCCGATTGTGTAAATCTTGGGTGCAATTGTGGTCAATTATCTACATTGAAATAGTTTGAATGTTAATGTTCATACGTCACTAAGCAAGTAGTGTGACATAATAGCCAAATTTATCGCTTACTTAGCTTAGGTAAAATATAATTTTAGTTTACTAAGCGTTACATTGTTAATGGTTGTGACACGTATGTGTGTGTGTGTATGTGTGTGTGTGTGTATATATATATATATATATATATATATATTCTCTTCGTCTAAACTATATCATTTTGGACTGACTAAATTTCATAATGGTCCAAATTTAAGCATCCTCCTTATTCAACTCTATAATTCAAACACACAATCCTTGTCTCAACAATGACAAATATTATTAAATCAAATGCTTTGCTTAGAGACTTTGATGTTGAGTTGACGTGATGCTAACTCCATATAACAGAGGAGGTGAATCATTCTACCCATCGACTAAAGCAACTAAATCTACATCAATGAGGGATTCAAGCCCATATAAAATACAAAGTGGACCCTCACCATCTATTTACATCAACTCTTGCCATACAACGACTAATTAACTCTTATTATTCTTTTGTAATTATAAATGATGAACATATATAAGAGATATATTTATAGTGAATGTATGCCAGCTTCTGAGGAACCATTTTGTACCCTATGTCATTTACTAGATTGATCATTTACTCTATTTTTTATTTTATTTTTAAGTCTAGTATTAGCAAGTACCCTCTGCTAGTACAAGTTTATTAATCTAATTTCAAAGTTGACTAAATTTTTTAAAACATGTAATGTCATAACAGGGTCTAAACTAGTTGTATGTGTGCGCACACGCTTATTGTGTATGCAATATATAAATTTTAAGGAATAAAATAAATGAAAGTGGAATGAAATTAAATGGTTTTATAACCCATGCTTTGAGATTACATATTTTCTTATATTTTTTTCCGAGTGCTTCTTATTTTGCAACATATACTAAAAAAACCATGTTCCTAGTGTAGATATAGACAAATAATAAATGTATTGTTTGTGGCATTTTTCTTCTATGTAATATATTTGTTGAAGTAATAAATTATCGCTTAATTCTATTGTAAGATAAAGTAAATGCGTTAAATAGTTGTATGAATGATTCGCCCAATGACCTATTTTCGTACATTGTGATTGAGGTGGAAGAGCATACAATGTTTAATAACTATTTTAGAAGTTACGAACAGTGTGACTTTTTTTTAGCTCAGAAACTATTTGACCAAATTTAGCAATGAAAGAAAATTTTAAAAAAATATAGAGCAGCTTAGACAAACATGATTTTTTTTTCTTGTTTTATTTTATGTCTTGAATAAAAGCTAGAGAGGCATAGGGCCAGTTTGCATCAAAAGAAAGCAGAACATTTGAGGGGGATATTTGAACGAGGTATATCAAAAAGTTGGTTACGCATTTGTGACTTCAAATAGAGTGTTTGAACGGGATATTTAATAGATTCGTAGTTCAATAAATTTATAGTTGTGTGATATGCATTTAGTGATTGCAAATTAAATTGCATGTTATGATATTTACATTAAACACTATAATTACAAGATTTTCACATATAGACAAATAAAATAAAATAAACTAAATATAACTACGGAACATACCTAAAAGATACCTTATATATCGCAGTATCTCTTCATCAGCCAATACATCCACTTCATCCAAAATAAAGGGATCACCGCATAAAATCTAAGTAATCTATATAATTTATCACCTCTGGACAATAATAGCGACAAAGGGAAAATTAAAGAAATAATGATGTTATGCATTGATGAAATGCCTGCTCTAAAAAAGGTCATCCTAACACGTGTCTACTCTAGTTTCCATGTTCGGTTGTCTTTAGCGCCTAAGCATAATGGGTGTGGCATTTGCAGTTATTCCAGTCACAGTATAAAGCAGTATCTGCATGAGTGAAATGTTGTGCTGGCGGGGTATAACATAGTTGTAAGTGTCCTTCGTTATATAGCATCCAAAACTTTGATTCAACTCCCTGAAATTTTTTTTGGATGATTTCTCCTATATTTTTAGTATCACCGCACAAGACCAACCCAACATTCCTCAGAGCCATCAAAAAGATCATGCTCTGCTTTACATTGTCTTCCTTCAGCGGTTTGTTCCAATCGGGTCAGTTATGCTTCAGATTGTACTATTTGTTCTACAAATGGGTCGTGGACCATTAGAAGCTAAACCATGCATTGAAATCCTCAACGATGGTCGCATAAAATGCACTAACACTAATGAAACAAATTCTACTCGATAGCTACTATATGTGAATATTAATGAGCACTGTCTCACGTTCGTTTATCCATAAATCTATGAGCTATGAGGAGATAGAATCATTAGCGCAGCTCGAAGACTACGTGTCATAACATTGGTAAATAAAATCTCAAAATGTAAAAAAAGTTCCCAAAAATAAATATGTTGTAGATACGGGAAAAATTAGCAAAATAGCCTTAATATAAGCTTGAAAGGATTAGAAAAAATTCGAATAAGAGAATTATGGGCCTATGTTGCTGACTTTCGTGGGGGAGGAGGGGCGAGGAATATAAAAAAGGGAGAAGGAGAGAAATAAGTTGAACGTTTGCTAAAACGGGATGATACATCCGACATGTCGGATGTCGATGACTCATTTTCGATCATTTGCTTGAATTGAGTGGTCCATTACCGGGGTCCCATGTTTTAGTATCCTGTACCTAGGGGCGGAGCCAGGATTCAAACATGACCCGGGCTATAAAAATTTGTTTATAATATGAACACAACAATCATTTAACGCTAACACTAATAAGTTTATCGTTATGATTCGGTGAAAAATAATAAAATTCAAGTGCTTGAAAATCAATCAAGTGAACAAACATTTTCTTGAAAATGGTAATTCGCTTCAGACTTTGCTCAATACTTCATAGTTTTCAACTTTGAATTAGATTTGTAATCAAAAGAAATGAGTATTAAAGGTACAGGAAAGAAGAATATAACAAATAGAACAACACATGCTAGTGGGTTAAATAACTTCAGAAGTGAATGCTTAAAAGGAAGGAAGTAAAATTATGCGGCAACTAAATGCCTAAATCAATTCACAACTAAATGCCCAAATCAACTCAGCTGCTAACAAATTATGCAACAGCAAATCAAAAAACAAATTACCCAATCAATTAGAAACAGCTAGAATTATGCAAGAGAAAATTAAAAGACAAATTAGGCAATCAATTATCCAAATTATGCAACAGCGCCTAAATGAATTATGTTGCTTCGAGTATATTGCTTAGAACTAAAAGGACCAATTAGCCAAACAAGATACCTACTGTAAAATCATGCAAAAGCTGAGTTAATCGGAGATTTAATTTAGCAACCAAAATTAAGCAAGATCAAGGGAGAAGATCGGAAATTATATAAATGTTACCGGGGTTGATGGCGCAACAGCTATTCTATTAGGTTTCAGGCTTCTTCGTCTTCGCAACTGAGAGGGAGACGAACGCGTTATTTTTCTTCTTCGATCTAGGCTAGGGTGTTTATTCTGCAAAGAAGTTAGACGGGCTGTAGCCCAGGTACTCTTTGCTGCAGATCCGTCCCTGCCTGTACCAGAAAACTATGAAATGTTATAATAATAATAATAATTTCTGTACAAAAATGTTATGTTCCTTTCTACAAACTTCTCGTTAACTTCAAATATGACCAACTACAATTAGTCATTTAGGTTACTTGAGGGAAGTCATCATTTATTATTCTGTATTGTTCACTCATTTCGTGCATCTACTTTCACCTTTTTTTTCTTTTTTTTTGTAATTTATTACATATTAATATTATAAACCTATGCAGTATACAACGTACTATATATCAATATACGTTCGAATCATGCAACGTAAGTTTCGAATTTGTGATCTTTTACATTAGAGTTAAAATGTCAAACCATTGAGATAACAACATTTGTTTGGATTTGAGTTGTTTTCTGTAACACCCCGAATTTTCTATTAACACTAAAGTTGCTAAAATAATAATAAGTGTGTAGAAGAGGGGATGTATCTAATATGAATATAAAGATATTAATAAGTATGTAAGAGAGGGGATGTATCTAATATGAATATAAAAATATTAATAAGTGTGTAGAAGAGGGGATGTATCTAATATGAATATAAAGATATTAATAAGTATGTAAGAGAGGGGATGTATCTAATATGAATATAAAAATATTAATAAGTGTGTAAGAGAGGGGATGTATCTAATATGAATATAAAAATATTAATAAGTGTGTAAGAGAGGGGATGTATCTAATATGTATATAAAAACAATAATAAGTGTGTAAAAGGGGGGATGTATCTAATATGTACATTGTAGAAAATATATATATATTTATGACATGAATAGAAGTTTATTAATATGTTGAGTGTTTGCTGAGTCACTTCTGACTCATTGCTGAGTCAACAAGATAAACCCCATCTTGTCTGAACGGCTGCGGTTATTTCTAGGTTAAATCTAATGGCCTGGAATGAATTCTAAAATCTATAAATAAGTGGGTAGACCCTAGACCTAAATCACTTGTAAAATTAGAGAAGCTACCGTCATGCTGCTGCCATGGAGTTCAGCATAGCCGTCACAAACTAAGAAGAGGAAGCCTAATCATCTACAACTAAATCTACACAAATCAAATCAAAAGATCTCTCTTTCTCTAATTCTTTTCTTTTGTTGGTGAGTATGATGATTCTCACAAGACTATTACAAACTAATTTGACTCAGTTATGAATGGATCACAAGAAAGTGATGTGATTTGTAATTGTAAATTCTATATATTGTGGATCTCTTATTATGTTATTATGTTGTCGTATGATGTAAATTATATATGCTATGTCATGCTATGTTGTAAATTCTCTTATGCTATGTCGTGCTATGTTGAGAATCATGTCAAGCTATGTTATACTATCATACTATGCCATGTTATAAATCATGCTATATTATGTTGAAAAATCATGATGTTGTTGGATCATGCTTAAAGTTATGTTTTTTTTTTCTTAATTTAAATGGATCTTGTTTATGGGAATTTGCCTATTAGGTTAGGTGTACCCATAAACTTGAAACTATAATTAAATAAAACTTGATTGTGGGAATTTGCCTATTGAGTTAGGTGTACCCATATAAAACCATGTTGTTAAAAAATTAGATGATGTTGATTCACACATGTTCATATGTAAGTTTATTAAAATTGATTGAGATTATATTAGGTGAATTTTGAACAAGTTGACACCTTTAGGTCCATGACATGTATAATCTATGCAAGTTGGACATATGCAAGTTTCACCCCTTATTATGATTCATTTGGTCACATATACATGTTGTTATTATGATAATCTCTTTTATGCTATGAGTTAGGCTATTCGAGTCTAACATATATTTTGCGAATAAACGTTCAAACGTAGGGTAGGGGTAATATTAGGAATTAATAAATTGGGTGCAATTTTGTAAGATTTTGCATACCATGAATGGGATGTCCATAATTGAGTCAATTATGGACATTGTTAAAAATTGGAAGTAATTAATAATTCAAGTAGGGAATTATTAAAATTGGGGGAAAGTGGATTATTATTAATAATCAATGCTTAGGACACGAGGTTGGACCCGTTTGTGATGTAAACCTGCCCGGACCCGCCCGGCAAATCCAGTAGTCACAAATGTCGGCCCAATGTGAGAGGTCCTAGGCCCAAACTAAAGCATAACAGTTGTAAAGACACGAGGTTAGACTCTTTTATGGTGTAAGACTGCCCGGACCCGCCCGGCAAATCCAGCTGCCATAAATGCCAGTCTAATGTGAGAGGTCTTTATGAGGTTATGGCCTTAATGAACTAAGAAATACTTAACCAGATAATCATGTAAGGTGGGACATGGGGGTTAAGTAGGTGCCTTGGGTGGCATGAGGAATCTGGTGGTTGCCTTTAGAGGCATTTGAAATACGATTAGACTTAACCAAACACACATGTAAATGAACATGACTAAGTGGGTTAAGTGGGATGGACTAATTGGGACAAGCTTAGGTGGAATGCTTGTGGTAAATAGTGGGGGCCCATTTCAACCAGTATCCCAAAACGTATCTTTGTGGGCTCGACCCAAGTCGAGGACGGGACACGCATACTGGGTTTGACTATAAGAGGCCAAAACAGGGAGCGGTGGCAACGCAAGTCCAACGGGTTTCATATGCGTGTGTGGACCCGGGCTGGTAGGTAAGACGTTGTTGCATCGTGTAGGTATAAGCCGTGCATGTCCGTTGTATCAGGTTGCCACTTTAGGGGAGTGATACACCCCACTGTGGGGCCAGCACGGGTATCTACGAGTTAGGGAGCCGATCGAATAATGGGAAGTAGGGTACACCTAGTGGAGATAGGGGCAGGCGGCACCTATGTAGTCAGCTAGGGGTACGTAAAGCCATTGGGAAAGTTTCTAAGTGAAGCTAAGTGGGATGAATCTTTAGGGTGACTGGTGTGGTGCAGTATAGTGTTTATCCTTTAGTATTTAGGAGCGCCTATAACGTTGCCTTTAGCGATTGTCTATGTCCTTAATCTGCTCTTCATAGACATTTTCTTGTTTTCCAGCTTATGCCTTAGTCCAGTTATTTTGGTAATAGTATTGTAGAATTATCATATTCACCAGACTTTATGTCTGACCCCCTCTTTTCCATCCTTTTTCTCCCTTCAGGTCCGCAGGTTGGGCCAAGTTCTAGTGGAGTCTAGTTGGATCGCTTATCTTCTGGAAAGCTTGGACTGCTGAAGTAAAGTCCAGCTTGTTATCTTTCTTTTTAATGGCTATTCATGTAATGGGATTATGTACTTGTTTTATCAAGATAGATATTGTACTTGACATTGAATATGGTGTTATGATGTAATCAAACATGTTTTGACTTCTGCTATAATGAAATAAAGTTTTTGAATTTCCAAGTACTATTTTATATCTGTCTTGTTGTAATTTTACTGTTCTATATTCACTTAAAACCTCCATGGAAGTTAATGCATTCCCTTTGTGAGTGACATTAATGGACGTGGGGTGTTACACGTGGTATCAAAGCATAAGGTTACCAGAACAGATAAAAAAAAAAAATTAGAAAAATATTTTTTTTTCTAAAGTATTTTTGGAAGAAGTGCTTTCAAAAAAAAACATGTTATTTAAAGAGAGTTTTTATGAAAAACATAATCCCAAATAGCCACATCCTTATCTTTATCTTTCGAATTCTCCATTTTGAATCTTTCCTTTTTCGTTTCAGCATGGCTGAAGATCTTAATCTCCCAGAAGGTGTGACGATTCCAGGGTGGTTTAGGAGATACTTGGAGGCTAGGGCCACCACTGCAGGCCCAGCGGATACTCCTCCACCCCTAGTTGCACCCATTCCTCCTCCTCCTCCTCCTCGTGTTGACACTTTTGCAAAGACGTGCAAGGAGTTTAAGGCTATGGGTGGAAAGACTTTTCAAGGGTCAGAGACGTTCGTGGAGGCCAGAGATTGGCTTAAGGAGACTGAGGAATTACTTGATATCTTTGAAGTGGAGGACGAAAGGAAAGTCCGTTTAGCAGCTTGGTTAATGAAGGGAGAAGCCTCGTTTTGGTGGGAGGTCACTAACGGGGAACGTCCAGTTGATTCATGGGCGGATTTCAGACGAAGGTTTGAGGCAAAGTTTCTTTCAAGGGCAGAGGAGAACTTAAATATGGAAAAATTCCTGGCACTAAAGCAAGGGAGCTCATCAGTAAAGGAATATGTCAATAAATTTAATCAGTTAGCAAGGTTTGGCTTGGAGTTGGTGAACACGCCAGAGAAGAAAGCTTTGAGGTTCGTTAGAGGCTTGAATGAACCGTTGCAAGGGTTGGCTATGACCCACATCCCTATGGGAGCCACCTTTGAAAAGCTAGTAGAAATGGCACTTATGCATGAGGATAAGGCAGTTGAAAAGAAAGGGGATCAGAAGAAACCCCAACAGCAAAATAAGAAGGGTGGTAAAAACAATAATGGCAAAGGGAAGAAGAAATGCTTCAATTGTGGGACGCCTGGCCATCTCAGCAAAGATTGTAGAAAGAAAAAGAAGACTGGTTGTTTTCATTGTGGAGATGCGGGACATTTAGTGAAGGACTGTCCAAAGAAGGGGCAGAGGGCAGGGTCTACCTCGGGAGGACAGGTGCAGGCTCTTATGGCACCAGGGCAGGCAAGGGGCAAGTTCAGGCTATTGCGGCTCCACCGCTGCAAGAAAGAGGTAGAACAATTTCTGTTGAAAGCTTAGTTTTTCTGTTTGATCATCCTGTCCGTACCTTATTCGATTCTGGCGCATCTCATTCGTTTATCTCTGCATCATTAGTTGAATCACTGCACTTGAACACCAGTTTAGTAGAGGATCCCTTGGTCGTTTCAAATCCAATTGGGGGTTCGGCTCATTTGACCATGATATGTTTGGATTTGAAAATCTCTATACTTAGCGTTGAATTTAGATGTGATGCTTATGTATTGGGCTTCACGGGCTATGGGCTAATTTTAGGAATGGATTGGTTGTCTAGAAACAGGGCCATTCTTGATTGTGAAAGGAGAGTAGTTAGGCTTGTGACTCGCCTTGGTAATGCTCTCGACATCTTTTGTAATCCCATAAATTCCGTTATGCTAAGTTATCTTGAATCGCTTGACGCGTCTGTAGAGAACCTGCGATCGATAGAAGTGGTCCGGGAATATCCGGATGTGTTTGAGGAGGTGAAGGGCTTACCTCCAAAGCGGGAGATAGACTTTCGAATTTATCTTGTGGATAATGCTAAACCCGTATCTTTGCCAGTGCGCCACATGGCTCCTCGTGAAAGGAGGGAACTCAATAAGCAAGTAAAGGAGTTGCTTTAGAAGGGGTTCATAAGACGTAGTATATCGGAGTGGGGTGCTCCAGTAGTTTTTGCCACAAAGGCGGATGGGTCTCTTAGACTTTGTATGGACTATAGAGAACTAAACAAGCTTACTAAAAAGAACCGACACCCACTGCCGAGGATTGACGATCTCTTTGATCAGTTAGTTGGCGCCTCAGTGTTTTCGCAGTTGGACTTAGCCACTGGCTTTCATCAACTGAGAGTGGCTGAGGATAGTATAGATAAGACTGCTTTTAGGACTCCTGACGGATTCTATGAATGGCTAGTGATGCCCTTTGGTTTGACAAACGCCCCTGCATATTTTGTTGATTTGATGAGTAGGGTGTTTAGGGAATACCTTAACAAATTCGTGGTAGTCTTTGTGGATGACATCTTAGTCTTTTCTAAGAATAAAGAAGAGCACTCCCTACATCTTAGGGAAGTGTTGGAAACCCTTCGAGCGCATAACCTTAAGGCAAAATTTTCTAAGTGTCACTTCTGGAGGAAGGAAGTACGGTTCTTAGGGCACATGGTTTCCAAAGAAGGGATAGCAGTGGATCCCGCAAAGGTGGTGGCCATCCAAGATTGGAAGGTCCCTAAAAATGCAACCGAAGTAAGAAGTTTCTTGGGGTTGGCTGGCTATTATAGGAAGTTTATCAAAGACTTCGCAAAAATATCAGCTCCATTAACACGGTTAACGAAGAAGAACCTGGTTTTTACGTGGGACAAAGATTGCGATGATGCGTTCCAACGTTTAAAGAGAGTCTTAACTTCAGCCCCAGTCTTAGTGCTGCCAGACGGGAATAAACCGTTTACCATCTATACTGATGCTTGTGGGACGGGACTTGGCGCGGTCCTCATGCAAGAGGGAAGAGTAATAGCCTATGGTGGAAGGCAGTTGAGGGTTCATGAAAAGAATTACCCCACGCATGACTTAGAGCTAGCCGCAATTGTTTTCGCTCTTAAGTCTTGGCGTCACTATCTTCTTGGTGAGAAATTCGAACTGTTCACTGACCACAAATCATTAAAATACTTATTCTCTCAGAAGGATTTGAATTTAAGGCAGCAACGGTGGATGGAATTCTTAGCCTCCTACGATTTTGAAATAGCATATACCCCGGGCAAGGGTAACGTGGTGGCAGACGCCTTAAGTAGGAAAAGGTTGTCCTTGAGTCCGTTGTTTGTTGAACGACAAAGCTTAGAATTCATCTCTATGTTTGACTTTAGACCCTCCGTTGACTTAGTACCCGGTCTGTTAGCATCCTTGGAGGTTAGACCTACACTTCTAGGACGGGTTGGTGAGGCACAACGAGACGACCCACAGTTGGTTGAGATAGTAGAAAAGCTCAAAGGGGGGGAGTCGTCAAGCCATCTTCGTAGGTATACCCTAGACGATAAGGGTTGGTTA
This sequence comes from Allium sativum, assembly GCA_030737875.1. Classification (NCBI taxonomy): domain Eukaryota; kingdom Viridiplantae; phylum Streptophyta; class Magnoliopsida; order Asparagales; family Amaryllidaceae; genus Allium; species Allium sativum. The sequence continues at coordinate 125,395,619 of CM060927.1, read as the reverse complement.
CGAAGGGATAATAGACTTTGTGTACCACAAGACGAAGACTTAAGGAAGGCCATTCTTGATGATGCTCATCGCTCAAAAATGACCATTCATCCCGGCGGGGATAAGATGTACAAAGATATGAAGCGGGTTTTCTTTTGGGCCGGTATGAAAAAGGATGTGGCCGAGTACGTCGCTAGATGCTTGGTGTGCCAACGAGTTAAAGCAGAACAAAAGAAACCCGGTGGGTTGCTTCACCCATTAGAAGTTCCACTATGGAAATGGGAAAGCATCTCAATGGATTTTGTGAATGGATTACCAAGATCAAGGAAGGGTAACACGGGGATTTGGGTTATAGTAGATAGACTTACTAAAAGCGCCCATTTTATTCCCGTGAAAAGTAAGAGGACTGCTCTGTGGTTGGCTTCTGTATACATTAAGGAGATAGTTCGTTTGCACGGTATTTCTTCTAGTATAGTAAGCGACCGTGACCCCATCTTTACTAGCGAATTTTGGAAGAGTTTACAAGAGGCGGTAGGGACTCAGCTGCTAACAAATTATGCAACAGCAAATCAAAAAACAAATTACCCAATCAATTAGAAACAGCTAGAATTATGCAAGAGAAAATTAAAAGACAAATTAGGCAATCAATTATCCAAATTATGCAACAGCGCCTAAATGAATTATGTTGCTTCGAGTATATTGCTTAGAACTAAAAGGACCAATTAGCCAAACAAGATACCTACTGTAAAATCATGCAAAAGCTGAGTTAATCGGAGATTTAATTTAGCAACCAAAATTAAGCAAGATCAAGGGAGAAGATCGGAAATTATATAAATGTTACCGGGGTTGATGGCGCAACAGCTATTCTATTAGGTTTCAGGCTTCTTCGTCTTCGCAACTGAGAGGGAGACGAACGCGTTATTTTTCTTCTTCGATCTAGGCTAGGGTGTTTATTCTGCAAAGAAGTTAGACGGGCTGTAGCCCAGGTACTCTTTGCTGCAGATCCGTCCCTGCCTGTACCAGAAAACTATGAAATGTTATAATAATAATAATAATTTCTGTACAAAAATGTTATGTTCCTTTCTACAAACTTCTCGTTAACTTCAAATATGACCAACTACAATTAGTCATTTAGGTTACTTGAGGGAAGTCATCATTTATTATTCTGTATTGTTCACTCATTTCGTGCATCTACTTTCACCTTTTTTTTCTTTTTTTTTGTAATTTATTACATATTAATATTATAAACCTATGCAGTATACAACGTACTATATATCAATATACGTTCGAATCATGCAACGTAAGTTTCGAATTTGTGATCTTTTACATTAGAGTTAAAATGTCAAACCATTGAGATAACAACATTTGTTTGGATTTGAGTTGTTTTCTGTAACACCCCGAATTTTCTATTAACACTAAAGTTGCTAAAATAATAATAAGTGTGTAGAAGAGGGGATGTATCTAATATGAATATAAAGATATTAATAAGTATGTAAGAGAGGGGATGTATCTAATATGAATATAAAAATATTAATAAGTGTGTAGAAGAGGGGATGTATCTAATATGAATATAAAGATATTAATAAGTATGTAAGAGAGGGGATGTATCTAATATGAATATAAAAATATTAATAAGTGTGTAAGAGAGGGGATGTATCTAATATGAATATAAAAATATTAATAAGTGTGTAAGAGAGGGGATGTATCTAATATGTATATAAAAACAATAATAAGTGTGTAAAAGGGGGGATGTATCTAATATGTACATTGTAGAAAATATATATATATTTATGACATGAATAGAAGTTTATTAATATGTTGAGTGTTTGCTGAGTCACTTCTGACTCATTGCTGAGTCAACAAGATAAACCCCATCTTGTCTGAACGGCTGCGGTTATTTCTAGGTTAAATCTAATGGCCTGGAATGAATTCTAAAATCTATAAATAAGTGGGTAGACCCTAGACCTAAATCACTTGTAAAATTAGAGAAGCTACCGTCATGCTGCTGCCATGGAGTTCAGCATAGCCGTCACAAACTAAGAAGAGGAAGCCTAATCATCTACAACTAAATCTACACAAATCAAATCAAAAGATCTCTCTTTCTCTAATTCTTTTCTTTTGTTGGTGAGTATGATGATTCTCACAAGACTATTACAAACTAATTTGACTCAGTTATGAATGGATCACAAGAAAGTGATGTGATTTGTAATTGTAAATTCTATATATTGTGGATCTCTTATTATGTTATTATGTTGTCGTATGATGTAAATTATATATGCTATGTCATGCTATGTTGTAAATTCTCTTATGCTATGTCGTGCTATGTTGAGAATCATGTCAAGCTATGTTATACTATCATACTATGCCATGTTATAAATCATGCTATATTATGTTGAAAAATCATGATGTTGTTGGATCATGCTTAAAGTTATGTTTTTTTTTTCTTAATTTAAATGGATCTTGTTTATGGGAATTTGCCTATTAGGTTAGGTGTACCCATAAACTTGAAACTATAATTAAATAAAACTTGATTGTGGGAATTTGCCTATTGAGTTAGGTGTACCCATATAAAACCATGTTGTTAAAAAATTAGATGATGTTGATTCACACATGTTCATATGTAAGTTTATTAAAATTGATTGAGATTATATTAGGTGAATTTTGAACAAGTTGACACCTTTAGGTCCATGACATGTATAATCTATGCAAGTTGGACATATGCAAGTTTCACCCCTTATTATGATTCATTTGGTCACATATACATGTTGTTATTATGATAATCTCTTTTATGCTATGAGTTAGGCTATTCGAGTCTAACATATATTTTGCGAATAAACGTTCAAACGTAGGGTAGGGGTAATATTAGGAATTAATAAATTGGGTGCAATTTTGTAAGATTTTGCATACCATGAATGGGATGTCCATAATTGAGTCAATTATGGACATTGTTAAAAATTGGAAGTAATTAATAATTCAAGTAGGGAATTATTAAAATTGGGGGAAAGTGGATTATTATTAATAATCAATGCTTAGGACACGAGGTTGGACCCGTTTGTGATGTAAACCTGCCCGGACCCGCCCGGCAAATCCAGTAGTCACAAATGTCGGCCCAATGTGAGAGGTCCTAGGCCCAAACTAAAGCATAACAGTTGTAAAGACACGAGGTTAGACTCTTTTATGGTGTAAGACTGCCCGGACCCGCCCGGCAAATCCAGCTGCCATAAATGCCAGTCTAATGTGAGAGGTCTTTATGAGGTTATGGCCTTAATGAACTAAGAAATACTTAACCAGATAATCATGTAAGGTGGGACATGGGGGTTAAGTAGGTGCCTTGGGTGGCATGAGGAATCTGGTGGTTGCCTTTAGAGGCATTTGAAATACGATTAGACTTAACCAAACACACATGTAAATGAACATGACTAAGTGGGTTAAGTGGGATGGACTAATGGGGACAAGCTTAGGTGGAATGCTTGTGGTAAATAGTGGGGGCCCATTTCAACCAGTATCCCAAAACGTATCTTTGTGGGCTCGACCCAAGTCGAGGACGGGACACGCATACTGGGTTTGACTATAAGAGGCCAAAACAGGGAGCGGTGGCAACGCAAGTCCAACGGGTTTCATATGCGTGTGTGGACCCGGGCTGGTAGGTAAGACGTTGTTGCATCGTGTAGGTATAAGCCGTGCATGTCCGTTGTATCAGGTTGCCACTTTAGGGGAGTGATACACCCCACTGTGGGGCCAGCACGGGTATCTACGAGTTAGGGAGCCGATCGAATAATGGGAAGTAGGGTACACCTAGTGGAGATAGGGGCAGGCGGCACCTATGTAGTCAGCTAGGGGTACGTAAAGCCATTGGGAAAGTTTCTAAGTGAAGCTAAGTGGGATGAATCTTTAGGGTGACTGGTGTGGTGCAGTATAGTGTTTATCCTTTAGTATTTAGGAGCGCCTATAACGTTGCCTTTAGCGATTGTCTATGTCCTTAATCTGCTCTTCATAGACATTTTCTTGTTTTCCAGCTTATGCCTTAGTCCAGTTATTTTGGTAATAGTATTGTAGAATTATCATATTCACCAGACTTTATGTCTGACCCCCTCTTTTCCATCCTTTTTCTCCCTTCAGGTCCGCAGGTTGGGCCAAGTTCTAGTGGAGTCTAGTTGGATCGCTTATCTTCTGGAAAGCTTGGACTGCTGAAGTAAAGTCCAGCTTGTTATCTTTCTTTTTAATGGCTATTCATGTAATGGGATTATGTACTTGTTTTATCAAGATAGATATTGTACTTGACATTGAATATGGTGTTATGATGTAATCAAACATGTTTTGACTTCTGCTATAATGAAATAAAGTTTTTGAATTTCCAAGTACTATTTTATATCTGTCTTGTTGTAATTTTACTGTTCTATATTCACTTAAAACCTCCATGGAAGTTAATGCATTCCCTTTGTGAGTGACATTAATGGACGTGGGGTGTTACACGTGGTATCAAAGCATAAGGTTACCAGAACAGATAAAAAAAAAAAATTTAGAAAAATATTTTTTTTTCTAAAGTATTTTTGGAAGAAGTGCTTTCAAAAAAAAACATGTTATTTAAAGAGAGTTTTTATGAAAAACATAATCCCAAATAGCCACATCCTTATCTTTATCTTTCGAATTCTCCATTTTGAATCTTTCCTTTTTCGTTTCAGCATGGCTGAAGATCTTAATCTCCCAGAAGGTGTGACGATTCCAGGGTGGTTTAGGAGATACTTGGAGGCTAGGGCCACCACTGCAGGCCCAGCGGATACTCCTCCACCCCTAGTTGCACCCATTCCTCCTCCTCCTCCTCCTCGTGTTGACACTTTTGCAAAGACGTGCAAGGAGTTTAAGGCTATGGGTGGAAAGACTTTTCAAGGGTCAGAGACGTTCGTGGAGGCCAGAGATTGGCTTAAGGAGACTGAGGAATTACTTGATATCTTTGAAGTGGAGGACGAAAGGAAAGTCCGTTTAGCAGCTTGGTTAATGAAGGGAGAAGCCTCGTTTTGGTGGGAGGTCACTAACGGGGAACGTCCAGTTGATTCATGGGCGGATTTCAGACGAAGGTTTGAGGCAAAGTTTCTTTCAAGGGCAGAGGAGAACTTAAATATGGAAAAATTCCTGGCACTAAAGCAAGGGAGCTCATCAGTAAAGGAATATGTCAATAAATTTAATCAGTTAGCAAGGTTTGGCTTGGAGTTGGTGAACACGCCAGAGAAGAAAGCTTTGAGGTTCGTTAGAGGCTTGAATGAACCGTTGCAAGGGTTGGCTATGACCCACATCCCTATGGGAGCCACCTTTGAAAAGCTAGTAGAAATGGCACTTATGCATGAGGATAAGGCAGTTGAAAAGAAAGGGGATCAGAAGAAACCCCAACAGCAAAATAAGAAGGGTGGTAAAAACAATAATGGCAAAGGGAAGAAGAAATGCTTCAATTGTGGGACGCCTGGCCATCTCAGCAAAGATTGTAGAAAGAAAAAGAAGACTGGTTGTTTTCATTGTGGAGATGCGGGACATTTAGTGAAGGACTGTCCAAAGAAGGGGCAGAGGGCAGGGTCTACCTCGGGAGGACAGGTGCAGGCTCTTATGGCACCAGGGCAGGCAAGGGGCAAGTTCAGGCTATTGCGGCTCCACCGCTGCAAGAAAGAGGTAGAACAATTTCTGTTGAAAGCTTAGTTTTTCTGTTTGATCATCCTGTCCGTACCTTATTCGATTCTGGCGCATCTCATTCGTTTATCTCTGCATCATTAGTTGAATCACTGCACTTGAACACCAGTTTAGTAGAGGATCCCTTGGTCGTTTCAAATCCAATTGGGGGTTCGGCTCATTTGACCATGATATGTTTGGATTTGAAAATCTCTATACTTAGCGTTGAATTTAGATGTGATGCTTATGTATTGGGCTTCACGGGCTATGGGCTAATTTTAGGAATGGATTGGTTGTCTAGAAACAGGGCCATTCTTGATTGTGAAAGGAGAGTAGTTAGGCTTGTGACTCGCCTTGGTAATGCTCTCGACATCTTTTGTAATCCCATAAATTCCGTTATGCTAAGTTATCTTGAATCGCTTGACGCGTCTGTAGAGAACCTGCGATCGATAGAAGTGGTCCGGGAATATCCGGATGTGTTTGAGGAGGTGAAGGGCTTACCTCCAAAGCGGGAGATAGACTTTCGAATTTATCTTGTGGATAATGCTAAACCCGTATCTTTGCCAGTGCGCCACATGGCTCCTCGTGAAAGGAGGGAACTCAATAAGCAAGTAAAGGAGTTGCTTTAGAAGGGGTTCATAAGACGTAGTATATCGGAGTGGGGTGCTCCAGTAGTTTTTGCCACAAAGGCGGATGGGTCTCTTAGACTTTGTATGGACTATAGAGAACTAAACAAGCTTACTAAAAAGAACCGACACCCACTGCCGAGGATTGACGATCTCTTTGATCAGTTAGTTGGCGCCTCAGTGTTTTCGCAGTTGGACTTAGCCACTGGCTTTCATCAACTGAGAGTGGCTGAGGATAGTATAGATAAGACTGCTTTTAGGACTCCTGACGGATTCTATGAATGGCTAGTGATGCCCTTTGGTTTGACAAACGCCCCTGCATATTTTGTTGATTTGATGAGTAGGGTGTTTAGGGAATACCTTAACAAATTCGTGGTAGTCTTTGTGGATGACATCTTAGTCTTTTCTAAGAATAAAGAAGAGCACTCCCTACATCTTAGGGAAGTGTTGGAAACCCTTCGAGCGCATAACCTTAAGGCAAAATTTTCTAAGTGTCACTTCTGGAGGAAGGAAGTACGGTTCTTAGGGCACATGGTTTCCAAAGAAGGGATAGCAGTGGATCCCGCAAAGGTGGTGGCCATCCAAGATTGGAAGGTCCCTAAAAATGCAACCGAAGTAAGAAGTTTCTTGGGGTTGGCTGGCTATTATAGGAAGTTTATCAAAGACTTCGCAAAAATATCAGCTCCATTAACACGGTTAACGAAGAAGAACCTGGTTTTTACGTGGGACAAAGATTGCGATGATGCGTTCCAACGTTTAAAGAGAGTCTTAACTTCAGCCCCAGTCTTAGTGCTGCCAGACGGGAATAAACCGTTTACCATCTATACTGATGCTTGTGGGACGGGACTTGGCGCGGTCCTCATGCAAGAGGGAAGAGTAATAGCCTATGGTGGAAGGCAGTTGAGGGTTCATGAAAAGAATTACCCCACGCATGACTTAGAGCTAGCCGCAATTGTTTTCGCTCTTAAGTCTTGGCGTCACTATCTTCTTGGTGAGAAATTCGAACTGTTCACTGACCACAAATCATTAAAATACTTATTCTCTCAGAAGGATTTGAATTTAAGGCAGCAACGGTGGATGGAATTCTTAGCCTCCTACGATTTTGAAATAGCATATACCCCGGGCAAGGGTAACGTGGTGGCAGACGCCTTAAGTAGGAAAAGGTTGTCCTTGAGTCCGTTGTTTGTTGAACGACAAAGCTTAGAATTCATCTCTATGTTTGACTTTAGACCCTCCGTTGACTTAGTACCCGGTCTGTTAGCATCCTTGGAGGTTAGACCTACACTTCTAGGACGGGTTGGTGAGGCACAACGAGACGACCCACAGTTGGTTGAGATAGTAGAAAAGCTCAAAGGGGGGGAGTCGTCAAGCCATCTTCGTAGGTATACCCTAGACGATAAGGGTTGGTTACGAAGGGATAATAGACTTTGTGTACCACAAGACGAAGACTTAAGGAAGGCCATTCTTGATGATGCTCATCGCTCAAAAATGACCATTCATCCCGGCGGGGATAAGATGTACAAAGATATGAAGCGGGTTTTCTTTTGGGCCGGTATGAAAAAGGATGTGGCCGAGTACGTCGCTAGATGCTTGGTGTGCCAACGAGTTAAAGCAGAACAAAAGAAACCCGGTGGGTTGCTTCACCCATTAGAAGTTCCACTATGGAAATGGGAAAGCATCTCAATGGATTTTGTGAATGGATTACCAAGATCAAGGAAGGGTAACACGGGGATTTGGGTTATAGTAGATAGACTTACTAAAAGCGCCCATTTTATTCCCGTGAAAAGTAAGAGGACTGCTCTGTGGTTGGCTTCTGTATACATTAAGGAGATAGTTCGTTTGCACGGTATTTCTTCTAGTATAGTAAGCGACCGTGACCCCATCTTTACTAGCGAATTTTGGAAGAGTTTACAAGAGGCGGTAGGGACTCAGCTATGTTTGAGCACCGCATATCATCCTCAGACAGACGGCCAGACCGAGAGGGTGAATCGCATTCTAGAAGATCTTTTAAGGCTTTGTATCCTAGACTTTGGGGGTACATGGGAAGAGCACCTTCCGTTAGTAGAATTCGCATATAATAATAGCTTTCAGTCTAGTATTGGCATGGCACCTTTCGAATCTCTTTATGGAAGGCCTTGCCGTTCGCCTACATGTTGGTGGGAATCTACCGATAAAATCCTACTTGGGCCCGATATGGTTAGGGAAACCTCGGAGAAGATTGAGTTGATTCGAAGGAGGATGAAAGCAGCACAAGATAGGCAGAAATCGTATGCTGATAAGAGGAGGACAGATCTTGAGTTTGACATTGGGGACATGGTTTTTATCAAAGTATCTCCGTTACAGAATGTTGTTCGCTTTGGGTCCGTGGGGAAATTAGCACCAAGGTTTGTAGGGCCGTTTCCTGTAAAAAACAGGATTGGGAAGATGGCATATAGGGTGGAGTTGCCTGAGAAACTTAGTGGAGTACACGACGTATTCCATGTATCACATTTGAGGAAGTGTTTGCACAAGACCGCGGAGGTGGTAGAGCCGAGCTTGCTTAAAGAGGTGGAAATAGAGCGTGATGCAACAATTAGACGAGCTCCTACATGCATTCTTGGGTCGGAGATCAAAAAGTTGAGGAATCGAGAGGTCAGACTGGTTAAAGTGCAATGGGGAGATGATGAGAGCAATGCAACTTGGGAGACAGAAGAGAAGATGCGTTCGTTGTACCCTTTTCTTTTTGAGGGTATGTCTTTTAATTTCTCCTTTATCGCTTAGCTTATCTTATCTTATCTTTAGTATGTCCTCTCATTAGTATCTTTGACCTTTAGTTAGGATAATCCTATGGTTGAAACATGTGTTTGAGACATGTTATGTATGATGGATGCAAAATGGATGCAAGTGTTTGCTAGTGGTTGCTCGTGGATGCATATATACACACACTTTAGGCACTAGATCGGCTCAGTCACTTCATATTGCATATTGCATATATATGGATGTATTTAGTATAATGGATGTATAATGGTTGTACCATCATATGGATGCTGCATTCGGTTGAATGGGTGTGCACGCATATAGAAGTAGTATGTAAGCAATTAGGATCTTTTGCATACATAATGGATTCATGACACTTACATAATTTGCATTAAGGAGGTCAACTGAATCAGTAGACCGCCTGATTTCGCATTAGGTAAGGACATGTACACACACTTGCATATGATCATGAAAGCATTAGAAGTCTGTAAGGACAATGGATGCCTGTGTATGATGGATGAGTAGATGGACGTTTGGATGGTAGGATATACATTCTTCCAGACTTGAAGATTTCGGGGACGAAATCCTAAAAGGAGGGGAGAATGTAACACCCCGAATTTTCTATTAACACTAAAGTTGCTAAAATAATAATAAGTGTGTAGAAGAGGGGATGTATCTAATATGAATATAAAGATATTAATAAGTATGTAAGAGAGGGGATGTATCTAATATGAATATAAAAATATAAATAAGTGTGTAGAAGAGGGGATGTATCTAATATGAATATAAAGATATTAATAAGTATGTAAGAGAGGGGATGTATCTAATATGAATATAAAAATATTAATAAGTGTGTAAGAGAGGGGATGTATCTAATATGAATATAAAAATATTAATAAGTGTGTAAGAGAGGGGATGTATCTAATATGTATATAAAAACAATAATAAGTGTGTAAAAGGGGGGGATGTATCTAATATGTACATTGTAGAAAATATATATATATTTATGACATGAATAGAAGTTTATTAATATGCTGAGTGTTTGCTGAGTCACTTCTGACTCATTGCTGAGTCAACAAGATAAACCCCATCTTGTCTGAACGGCTGCGGTTATTTCTAGGTTAAATCTAATGGCCTAGAATGAATTCTAAAATCTATAAATAAGTGGGTAGACCCTATACCTAAATCACTTGTAAAATTAGAGAAGCTACCGTCATGCTGCTGCCATGGAGTTCAGCATAGCCGTCACAAACTAAGAAGAGGAAGCCTAATCATCTACAACTAAATCTACACAAATCAAATCAAAAGATCTCTCTTTCTCTAATTCTTTTCTTTTGTTGGTGAGTATGATGATTCTCACAAGACTATTACAAACTAATTTGACTCAGTTATGAATGGATCACAAGAAAGTGATGTGATTTGTAATTGTAAATTCTATATATTGTGGATCTCTTATTATGTTATTATGTTGTCGTATGATGTAAATTATATATGCTATGTCATGCTATGTTGTAAATTCTCTTATGCTATGTCGTGCTATGTTGAGAATCATGTCAAGCTATGTTATACTATCATACTATGCCATGTTATAAATCATGCTATATTATGTTGAAAAATCATGATGTTGTTGGATCATGCTTAAAGTTATGTTTTTTTTTCTTAATTTAAATGGATCTTGTTTATGGGAATTTGCCTATTAGGTTAGGTGTACCCATAAACTTGAAACTATAATTAAATAAAACTTGATTGTGGGAATTTGCCTATTGAGTTAGGTGTACCCATATAAAACCATGTTGTTAAAAAATTAGATGATGTTGATTCACACATGTTCATATGTAAGTTTATGAAAATTGATTGAGATTATATTAGGTGAATTTTGAACAAGTTGACACCTTTAGGTCCATGACATGTATAATCTATGCAAGTTGGACATATGCAAGTTTCACCCCTTATTATGATTCATTTGGTCACATATACATGTTGTTATTATGATAATCTCTTTTATGCTATGAGTTAGGCTATTCGAGTCTAACATATATTTTGCGAATAAACGTTCAAACGTGGGGTAGGGGTAATATTAGGAATTAATAAATTGGGTGCAATTTTGTAAGATTTTGCATACCATGAATGGGATGTCCATAATTGAGTCAATTATGGATATTGTTAAAAATTGGAAGTAATTAATAATTCAAGTAGGGAATTATTAAAATTGGGGGAAAGTGGATTATTATTAATAATCAATGCTTAGGACACGAGGTTGGACCCGTTTGTGATGTAAACCTGCCCGGACCCGCCCGGCAAATCCAGTAGTCACAAATGTCGGCCCAATGTGAGAGGTCCTAGGCCCAAACTAAAGCATAACAGTTGTAAAGACACGAGGTTAGACTCTTTTATGGTGTAAGACTGCTCGGACCCGCCCGGCAAATCCAGCTGCCATAAATGCCAGTCTAATGTGAGAGGTCTTTATGAGGTTATGGCCTTAATGAACTAAGAAATACTTAACCAGATAATCATGTAAGGTGGGACATGGGGGTTAATTAGGTGCCTTGGGTGGCATGAGGAATCTGGTGGTTGCCTTTAGAGGCATTTGAAATACGATTAGACTTAACCAAACACACATGTAAATGAACATGACTAAGTGGGTTAAGTGGGATGGACTAATGGGGACAAGCTTAGGTGGAATGCTTGTGGTAAATAGTGGGGGCCCATTTCAACCAGTATCCCAAAACGTATCTTTGTGGGCTCGACCCAAGTCGAGGACGGGACACGCATACTGGGTTTGACTATAAGAGGCCAAAACAGGGAGCGGTGGCAACGCAAGTCCAACGGGTTTCATATGCGTGTGTGGACCCGGGCTGGTAGGTAAGACGTTGTTGCATCGTGTAGGTATAAGCCGTGCATGTCCGTTGTATCAGGTTGCCACTTTAGGGGAGTGATACACCCCACTGTGGGGCCAGCACGGGTATCTACGAGTTAGGGAGCCGATCGAATAATGGGAAGTAGGGTACACCTAGTGGAGATAGGGGCAGGCGGCACCTATGTAGTCAGCTAGGGGTACGTAAAGCCATTGGGAAAGTTTCTAAGTGAAGCTAAGTGGGATGAATCTTTAGGGTGACTGGTGTGGTGCAGTATAGTGTTTATCCTTTAGTATTTAGGAGCGCCTATAACGTTGCCTTTAGCGATTGTCTATGTCCTTAATCTGCTCTTCATAGACATTTTCTTGTTTTCCAGCTTATGCCATAGTCCAGTTATTTTGGTAATAGTATTGTAGAATTATCATATTCACCAGACTTTATGTCTGACCCCCTCTTTTCCATCCTTTTTCTCCCTTCAGGTCCGCAGGTTGGGCCAAGTTCTAGTGGAGTCTAGTTGGATCGCTTATCTTCTGGAAAGCTTGGACTGCTGAAGTAAAGTCCAGCTTGTTATCTTTCTTTTTAATGGCTATTCATGTAATGGGATTATGTACTTGTTTTATCAAGATAGATATTGTACTTGACATTGAATATGGTGTTATGATGTAATCAAACATGTTTTGACTTCTGCTATAATGAAATAAAGTTTTTGAATTTCCAAGTACTATTTTATATCTGTCTTGTTGTAATTTTACTGTTCTATATTCACTTAAAACCTCCATGGAAGTTAATGCATTCCCTTTGTGAGTGACATTAATGGACGTGGGGTGTTACATTTTCTAAACAAACCACTGCCACAGTAATGTAAATTATATCATTTTTTTTGAATTTGTTCAGGAGGGAAACCCACCGGAGTCGTAAAACCCTCTCTATTGCACCTAGCTCGGTTCGCGAGCACGACATATAAGCATGATCTTAGCATGTGCATATGGTAAGCTCTTAGCATGCCATTTCAGGTTTCAACGCCACTGTTATCATGGTGTCAATTATACATTTTGTAAGTAGTTTATAATATGTCGACTCTACTGAATAATTCTAACTAAGCAACCTTGTAACTAGTATATAATACTCATTACATAGATTTGTTTTCAGTATTCTACCATTTTTGGATTTGAAACTGATTTAATGAATTAAATTAAAATTTGAAACCTATATCAGATTTATTAAATTTAAATCTACTTTACTTATCAAGCTTCAAACTAACAATAATGATCCTCATTTATAAATGTGAACAAAGCATCAGACCTATTTCACTTGCTATTTTCCTAGTTATATGTACAAGGAGAGGGTATTGTTGCACAAAATTAAATATAGAATTAGAGATATAAAATGTGAATCATTGAATTTGTTTACCTTTACATACATACATACATACATATATATATAGAGAGAGAGAGAGAATTAGAGATATAAATATGTTTAAATTATATATGTGTGTGTGTGTGTGTGTGTGTTTGTGTGTGTGTGTGTGAGAGAGAGAGAGAGATCAAGAGCTCTCCAAATAGTGCATCACCACTATAGCCCGCTTGATTTCTAACACATATTCTCATTTTTCTATCGTCCCACTAACTTATTTAAATATAAACTTGTGGTTCATATTAAGATGCAAATACGGTGCTATAAAATAAGAGTACCCTAAAACCCTTATATATATAAAGTATATTTAGATACAAAGTTTTGATACAATCGGTGACATAATTAATCTCCACCATATGAATTCAACCCCTTCATATGCAGACAAAAAGATTTAATAGTCCATATTTTGTGTCTTCCACTTTGTGTTTAAGTACTTGTCTATACAAGTATGTATATGTTTTAGAGCACCCATGTTTGTTAGCATCCATTTGGTTTCCATGTTAAGCCACTCATTTATAACTAGTGTGTAACCCGTGCGTTGAACACGATGATATTATTAAAAATAATATTTATTATTTTAATGTTAAAAAGAGAATTTTATCGTGTAATATATGATAAATTTTAATGTGAAATACATAAACTATTAATTAAATTTTTTATTATTATTTGTGTGTAACTCATGTTCTATAACTTATACAAACAATATGTATGTCTCTGTATTGAGAATCTTTTTAATTATTTTTGTTAATATAGATATACCTGTTGAAATTGATGAATGTCAGTAATTTATTCGATGGATCAGCAAATATTATTTAGTAGAGTTTGTTTAAATAAGTTAAATGTAAAATTACGAAGTTAGCTTAATTGTATACCATAGCAAGAAGAATTAAAAAGAAATTTGCAAAAAATGTATACATTTGTCGTGGAGTAATTGATGTTCAAAAAGAATTTTATGATATAATGTATGGTAAATTGTTGATTTAAATGAATCGTAACTAATTATAAATTAACTTTGTTATTATTGTTGACATACATAGTTCATATTATGTAATTTATACATCTTTATAGTTGCATGCAAAATTACCTTTTTTACAATATGAATATGCATATATTTTCAAGAGCTATTAGAATAATAGACTAAATACTCTCTAAGATTATTTAAATAATTAGAATTTTGTTATAAAATAAAATAGAACATATGTTAAACAAGAAGCCATTAGAGAGAACAGAAAAAATAGGGGAGAGACTTTTATTTTTATCACTTCAAGTGTGTACATTTCTATTACATTGGCTCCTTTATATATAGGCTTCGGAGCTGATGTCAAATTTATCCCCATGATGTGGGACTAAACAAAATATCACAAAAGCATATTCACTCTTATATATTACAACACTTCCCTCTGAATATGCGTCTTCAAAATCTTGAATGCTCTACTAACTTGAGGTTGTCCCTTTTAAAACATATATGATGATTGCTCCCCCTTATTATTATTATCTTGCTTGCATATATCCGTTCAGTCGATACAACTATTGTCTGTTGCTTTCAAAACTCTATCAGGAAAACCCAATGGGAAAAACCTTGAACGAGAAAAATAGTACGCAACGTTTGACATTATGAATATCATATTAAAATGATATTCCTTAAAGGAGTTTGATGCTTCTGGATCAAAACAATGCCTCATTAAAAACCTTTTTATGAAAAACCCTGTGGGAAAAATCATAAACAAGGAAAAGAGTGCAAATTTATTTCATCTTTAGGTAACATGTTTTACAATGTTACCGTAAGGGTTGATACTTCAGGATCAAGATAATGCCTCATTAAAAACCTTACTAACAAAAACCCAGTGGGAAAAATATTAGTGAAGAAAAAGAGTGCATTATAGCATAATTTTATATGTTCCCCCTTATTTATAACTCATTGTTCAATTAGTCTATTGATGTAGTCCACGCATGCCAATCTTGTACATCATCTTCTGGAATGTTGGTTTGGAAATTGCCTTTGAGAACAGATCTATTCTCTTTTCTTGAAACTGGATTTGTTTCTCCTCTTTCTTGTTATCCTTTCATTCATGCATGAAGAGAGATTTAGAAGAAATATGCTCCATCCTATCACCCATGATATAATTCACTTGAATCTGAGCCATGCAAATTGCCTTGTCTTTATAAATAATAGTTTACTGCATCAAAAGATGTTTGATACTTCTGGATTAAAATGTTGCCTCGTCAAAACCTTACTAAGAAAAACCCGATGGAAAAAATCTTAGTGAAGGAAAAAGAGTACAATATAAAATGTCATATTTACTACGTCAAAAGTAGTATGATACTTCTGGATCAATGTAATGCCTCGTTAAAACCTTAATAAGTAAAACCCAGTGGGAAAAATCTTAAATAAGGAAAAGGAGTACATTATAACTTATTTTTGTATGTTACTTTTGGGTTGATACTTCTGGATCATGACCCATGCCTCATTAAAACCTTACTAAGAAAACCCAGTGGGGAAAAACTTAGTTAAGGAAAAAGAGTGCATTATATCATACTTATGAATGCTCCCCTGATTTAATAATTTCCTTTGAATTCGTATTCTTCGTTCAATAACTCAAATTGCTTACAAATACTTCTTAATGAAGTTTTTCTTTTAAAACTTCATGTGCATTTCCATGCTTCAGGCATGTTTTCTTATTTAAAACGCATTCCTTTTGTGATTTGTGTGTTACTAGTATTCATTTATGAATACACTTCAGGTGCTTATAATTTTCTGTTTCAATAGGACTTGCATTTTGCAATACATATTTGATGAATAAGACAACATTCATTACTAAGCAGGAAGTAATATACTCATCTTGAAGTATATCAAGATTTTCATTACAACAATACTTAGAAGAATGAAGTATATCAAGATTTTTATTACAACAACACTAAGAAGGAAGTAATCTACTCGCCTTGAGGTTTTCATTACAACAAAACTTAAAAGAATGCTGTAATCTATCATCCATGTTCTTGGTATTCTTTATAATAGCAAATGTTATTTATGTTCTTCAGGAACTTATATATTATAATAATTTTGCATATTGCAACTACCACTTCAGTGGATATTAAGAGTTTCATTACAACAATTCATGAAAGCAGGAAGTGATTTACTCATCATGAATTATTTCAAGATTTTCATCACAACGATACTTAAAAGAATGTTGTAATCTACATTTCTAGCTCTTTATCACTACCAAAGTTATTTAAATTCTTCTGGAATTTGTATACTTTCATCGTTTATACCTTCAGGGTATTGTAAGAGTTTTAAACACTTTCACCACTTTAATCAATTCAATTATCTCTGAAAATACAATGCTCATGGCACTTAACAGGTTGTTGACACTCTATATTGCTTCAGTAACTTCCGTGTGCTTTTGTCATTATTTACATTTCTATTTTTATCATATGTACTACAGGTTCATATCTTATGGACTACAGGTCCATATATCTTATTTAGGAGAATTTCATGATGGCCAATCATGTTTCTCTCTAATATGGGATTTTTAATCCATTTATAAATATAAGCGCTTTATAATTTATTAATTTATCATCGATGATTATTTCTTGTCAGTTCTATACATAATTTATTGAGATCTCAAACCTTATCATGCTTTAGGTACCTAAACCACTTCTGGGGTTATTTTGACAATCATGTCATGGGTTTCTTTCAAAGCACCTTTAAGTGTTTCTTGAAGAACACTCACCTCCTTTATTTTGCATCTTTATGACTTACTCCAAAATTATTTTGAACTGACTTTTATACCACATTTTCAGCTGTGATTTACACCTTTTGATCCTTCGGGGATTCAAATGTATATTGGAGAAAGTCTATTAGGGACATAATTGATAATTTATGCAAGTTACTTAATACTTTGCATAATTCTATATGTTAGAAAATATTTAACATCGATGATTCCTTTATCCTCCCCCTCAATGTTGACAAACACTGCCACTTTAAATAATAAACCTACTTTGGATTCATTTTTGATCCATTATAGCATCGTAGTTAGCAAATACATTAGATATTCAATTGTAGGAGGATAATGCTCTTGTAAATTAATAAGATGCATTCATATTGTATTGCTTATTCCCTTCCAATGATCTAATGACTTGGAGGAATTTTCTATCATTTGAATATGCACATGACTTCAGGTCATTCAATATTGATGTCAATCGACTTTCTGAAATATAAAATAATATATGCATAATTTATAATATGAGCTCATGACAACTTCAGGATGTTAATTAAATATTCGCATATATGTGTATATACGTGCGTCCACGTATTACATATGTAATTGATTTGCATATTCTCTTTCATTCAAGTTATTGATTTTAGAACAAATTGTTTATAATGTTCCAATCATTAATTTTTGCTTATCAAGAAATGTCAACGTGAATCTTAAAGATCATTTCATAATGTCCAAAATATCTGATTTGGAACTGTATTGAACTTCTGGTTCAAATGAAATACATGAACAACTTCGAGTTATTAATCCATATTGAACTTCTGGTTCAAATAATATATAAACAATTTCAAGTTTGTTAAACTGTATTGAACTTCTGGTTCAACTGTATTGAACTTATGGTTCCACTGTATTGAATTTCTAGTTCAAATAAAATATATAAACAACTTCAAGTTGTTAAAATTTATTCTTCAGCATAACATGTAAATATAAATATATAAGCAAGATACAACTCATTTTGAAAATTGTGAAATCTTTGTATATCAATTTTATTAATGTTATTATTTTACACAGGTTCAATAAAGCTTCAAGCTTTTAAATTATGAAGTATTTCAAGTTCATTGACTAAGGAACTTCAAGTTCCTATACATATATATAAACATACAAATTATATCTAGTTTATTAATTTATGACGAACTTCTGGTTCTCAACCTTTTAACATACTTCTAATTTAGAAGCTTTTACATTCTTGCTAATTGTCAAGATTTCAAACTTGTAAACTTCATCGAAAAGTATCTTTTTTTTTCATAATCCAAAAGTTCAGGTCTCAAATCTGATTTATACAACTTCTTCTATTACATTAGATATTAGTTGCCAAATACATCGAATAATAATACATGTATCTATTCTTTTTTCCAAATACAAACATACATCACTTATAATAACTAATGCTTTTAACACATTTATAATAATATGGCAATACAATATATATTACCATAATGATACATTTAATGCATTTATTATAAAAATAACGGAAATAACCATTATACAGTCTAAATATATGAATCAAATAAATAAATTTTACTTAAATCAACATAATAAAATTTGGATCTAGCTACAGTATTAATAAACAAAAAAACTGAAATAAACAACTTATAGTTGTACTGCATTCCCAATAATCATATTTCCTAAAATACCATAGATATGCATAATGTCTAATCGAGAATTGAGTAAAAGTGCATAATTATAGAACCAAGATTTTACATTCTTTAATATGAATAATTCCGTAAACTTGCAGATCTATACATAAAATTCACAACATAAAAATTACATGTTTTAGGTTCAAATTATACAATCCATATAAAAATCTTTTAGATATTTCTTTTTATATCAAAATTATCTCTTACCATTATAGAAACTGCAGGTTCTAAATTTTCCATTTTTATAACAAAAATTGCTTCTACATACACTTCAGGTTTGCTAAATTAAGATCAATATTTAAATCTTAGCTTATGATCTTCAAGATGCATATTTTCTTTAGTCATTAAATTTGCATTATCATCTTTGATGTTTGAAAATATTTCAATGAAAATTCTTTTATAGGCATATCAAAATATAACATCACTTCTGGGATATTCCATAAACACCATTTAGGAAAAATTTATGAATTTTTTTCTACAAATACTTTATCACCTTTAATTGTAGAAATATCTTCTGGAGATATTTTATTATTTTCAAATAAACAGATCTCTTCTAGAGATATTTTACAATTTCCAAATATACAAATATCCTCTAAAGATATTTTGTTATCACCGCTTCTGGGATGAACTTATCTCCTCCGGAGATGAATATATACAAACTATTGAAATGTCATATCAATATACAAAAATACATATCAAACCTTAAATACAGTAACAGAATTAGGTGCATTAAATAAAAATAAGATTCAAGGGAGAAAAGAAATCACTACTTCTGGAGTGTATGATATTCCTTCAGGGAACATATCTTTTATTTATGTAATTGCAATGCAACAAAAAAAATTCTAACATCTCTTCTAGGATGTTGGATTTGCTATATAAAATTAAATCTCTAAAACATCTCTTCAAGAGATTAATATGCATACCATATCTTCAGGATATTCAGTTAATATAAACTGTACATGAAATATATCAGTTAGATGAAACCCGTTTAGAGATTTTCTATTGAATCCAATGTTATTGTCACATATTATGATGTGTGTGTCTCTTTTAACTTCTTTTGGAAGTATAATCTTTTCATGTCACAACATTTAAGAAAGCTTCGGGATTTATTTATTTTTCTTCTTCAACATATGAACTTCAGGTTCATATTATTTCAGATTCCAAAGAATTAATATACTTTATGATTTTTCATTTGTTTATTTTTCATAATTCACTTTTGGTGATATATCAATATTAGATCTGAAATTAATACGTATCTTCTAGATACGTATTATATTTATATTTGTTTCTCTAAGAAACAATACAACATTTCTTCCGAAAATATGAATTATGTAACAAAATCAAACTAAATTCAATGAATTTATTTGAATAGAGAAGAACAAAATGTTGTATATAACAGTGTTGTAAACACAATTATATGATTTTTGTTTGATGATAACAACCAAATATATTTATTATTGAATATGTTTGTAACTGTACTGATATACTACACAACAGATAGGAATATAATATTTCTATTTAAATAAAATACAACTGTACAAAAATTTAAAAAATCACACAGTATTTTATTTAAATAAAAATATTTTATTTCAATTTCAAAAAGTACATCTTTTATAAATCCGCTATTTGACATACTACATTTCATTCATCCTCATTACAACTCTGTCACTCTATACAACTGTATTTACATTCACATATACAGACACTCTCATACATTGACACTGTTATTTTCATTGTCTTCTGTCTTCCATCTTCTGTCTTCACGGCCTTCAGTCAAGTCCTGTCTTCATACGTGTCACAAGAAACACACACAGAGTAGACTGCAACAATAATAAATATAAATACAAGCAAATAAAAATTTATTTTTAAATTTTATTTGCCTTAGAATTTTGGTGTGTTCTCATCATATTCTAGATCTAGTACAGACTGCTTATGATATTTACAGTGATTCACTGTAAATACCACAAGAGAGTCAGTACATATGCAAAATATCTCAATGCAGGGACAGAAAAGCTTGTCTGGATGGTCGAATATACACACGTGTATATATATACACGTGTGCACTGCCTCGCCAATCCAGTGTGCGACTGAGGAGTAGCCACATGGACCATCTCGACTCAGTGCACAATGCAAAACAGTGTGAAAATATTTCAGCATGGTGTTTCAAAGCCAATAGTCGAGGCATGATCAAGTAAAATCAAAATACTAACCATAGTGGAAGCCCAGACAAGTACAAAGTAACATTGTAGCTCAAGGGTCAAGCAACATGATCAATAGCAAGGAGGATATGAACATGGTCGAGGCTATGTACAAGTGACTCACAAGTCTGAGATGTTCAATTTCAAGCATATCTACAAGGTGTCAACAATACATGAATGTGCAGTTCTTACATGTGCACAAAGTAGAAGTAGCATATACAATGAACACTACAAGTAAAGTGTACTCAGGAATGGTAAATTGGTCAAACTCATAGCAAAAACTACATGGGAGCTGCATACATCAGCTATATGTGCCAACGGGGTGAAGCATATTAAATTCAGTTCCTAGTATACATGGAGACATACAGTGTGAAGCAAGCACAAGAGCGACAGCATGGTTTATGGTCATGATTCAGAAAGTATAAAGCTCAAGACAAATATACATGAGTCAAACAAAATTCAGGTGGTACAAGGAAACTCAGCAATTTTTCACATGATCACAGCATGGTGTATCATAGCAATGTCATTCAGGTGGTGCAGCAACACAATAGTGGTTAAAAAAAAAGGTGTATACCAATACAAATACAAGCCAAGGCACAATGCAGAAATAATACTGTGCATTCGGCATTTTGTTCAATCAAGCAATCAAGTGCAAGTGAAGTAGCAAGTTCAAGTATCATGTTCAAAGAACCATAGTTTAAAGTTTTCAAGTTAAAGCATCAGTGCAATTATGTTCAATGTCGAGATCCAACATGATAGTCAGTAAAGTCATATGCAAGTTCATGAACCAAGTCTAGACAATAAAAATCTCAAATCAAGTCCAGATATATCGAGTTAATTCATAGGAATTTTTCAAAGACCAATTCAAAGTTCCAGAAGCATACGGGCCAAGCAAAAATTCAAGCAATCTCGCAATATCCAAAATTCCAGATCAAGTTGAAGTTTTCAAACACCAAAATACAACTGTAACCAAAGAAAAGTCCACAATATCCGAACATATAACGCAAGTTTTACCAAAAATTCAAGACAAATTCTAAGTTCCAGAAGCCAATAAAATCAATACTTATTTCAGAACATATGACAAAGTCCAACAAATCAAATTGGCAATAAAAATCGCAAGAGCAATTCAAAGGGGAACAAATCATCTAGAATCAGAGTTTTAAGGGTTTAAAAAACCCTACAAATACACAATCATCATCGGCATCGAATAAGAAGAAAATTGAAATAAACCAACAATAATTCATAGAAATCATCTTTAATTCAGAGTACTCACAGAGGATTTCATTCGCTATCCCAAGGGAAACCGATCTAGGAAGAGGTGCTTCAAAGGATTCGAATCTATAGAGGAATTCCAGATCAAAATCCATCAAGCACGAATTGATTTGGAGGATAGCAGAAACCCTAGGGCTGCCAATTTCAGTTCTCAGAACAAAAGAGAACTGTTCAAACCTAATTGAAAAGAGGCCAGCTATTTTTTAAAAGGGGATAAACCTTAACTTTAACTCCTAGGGTTATTTAGCTTTATTTTATTTATTTAAATTTCAAGTTTTTTTTAAAGTCAATAACTACTAGGTTCTGTAGTTAGAAAAATCACAACATTAGGAATCGAGTTGTGTCAAGGTCTTGAGCGTAGGGTTTAAACAGTCGGGAGCAAAGGTCGCGAGTTTACAAGAGTCTGTAAGCGAAGAGATTGTTTATAATTCCTAGTAGAAACCTTAAATGCAGCAGTAGGCACAGTTTTGCCGAAGCTGGGTATCTTCTGTGTGTGATTTTCTTTCTGCAATTTTTCTGTGATATTTTATTTTATTTTAAATTCATTTAATTTGCAATAAACCCTATTCACCCCCCCCCCTCTAGGGTTAATTTAGATCCTTCAAGTGGTATCAAAGCGGGTATTTTTAACTCTAGAGTCATGAATTTGTCTAACAACGCTTTTTCTGAGGGTCAGTCCATAGCTTGGCCACCAATGTTTAATGGAACTGATTATGCCTATTGGAAAGCAAGGATGAAAATTTATTTGAGTTCAGTCGATTATGATGTATGGGATATTGTGGAAACGGGCTATAAACCTCCTGTTACGATTATTAATGATATTGAAATTCCTAAGCCAAAAAATAAGTGGGATGCTAATGATAAAAAATTATTCTCAACTGATGCCAAAGCAATGAATGCTTTAATTTGTGTCGTTGATAAAACTGAGTTTAACCGTATATCTCACTGTTCAACTGCGCAGGAAATTTGGCATACTCCGGAAGTTACACATGAAGGAACATCTCAAGTCAAGGAATCTCGTCTCGCATTACTCTGCAACGAACATGAAAATTTCATGATGCGTAAAGACGAAGATATAAAAGAGATGTATGGTAGATTCTCCACACTGATTTATAATGCAAGGGCTCTTGGTAAAGTCTATACTGAAGTGGAATTAATACGCAAAATACTGAGAGTACTACCAATGAACTTTGAAGCCAAAGTAACAACCATTCAAGAATCAAAAGATCTAAGCAAGTTGAGAATAGAAGAGTTGATTGGAAATTTGATCGCTTATGAAATGGAGTTAAAAGCCAAAGAAGGACGCGATGATTCAGAATCAAAGAAAAAGACAATTGCTCTAAATAGCACTGTTGAAAGTAATGATGAAGCCGAGAATCCCATTGTAGAATTGGCCATGGTTCTTAAAAGGTGGTCTAACAAGAAATACAAGTCACGAAAGAAGAATTCAAAATCCAACAAATCCATTCAGACAACTCAGATGATGAAGTCATATGCTACAACTGCAATAAACCAGGCCATATCAAACCAAATTGTCCAGTACTTCAGCAAGACAGAAAGAAGAAGAAAAAGAAAGATTTTGCAGCTACATGGGACGATGAAGAAGGAGAAGAAGAAGACTCTGACAGTGATAAAGAGGAAGCCAATTTGTGTCTTTTGGCACAGTCAGATTCGGAAAGTAGTGAAGAAGATTCCACTGAGGTACCAAACTACTCTTACAAAGATTTAATTTTAATGTGTCATGATCTTACCAAAACCGTTGATTCTCTTGAACTAAAAGTTAAGAAATTAAAATCTGATAGGTTAAAATTGGTTCACGAAAACAATAGGTTAGAAACTGAGCTTGAAAAAGTGACAAATCTTGATTGTGAAAACTGCAAGTTTTTAAAATAAGAGTAAATAGAATTTAAAGCAAATTTTGAAAAATTAAAATAAGAACACGTGGCTTTAAAAGAAAGTGATGACACAAAAAGAAAGAATTTCATCAACAGATGCACCTCTCTTGTAAATGAAAATGCAGCACTTAAAACCAAAGTAAAAAATCTTGAAATAACATTGAGTAAGCTTTCAAAAGGAGAAAAGTCATTTAGGATGCTGTTTGGAAATCAATTATATTCTAACAATAGAAAAGGGTTAGGATTTAGGAAAACACACATTAATATGAATGATAATGCGAAGGGTGGAAGTGTTTTTCCTAAATGTATAAGATGTGGAAAAATTGGACATAGCTATGAAAAATGTGAAAGTAGGAACAATAATAAAAAATTCATACAACTATGGGTTCCAAAAGGGTCGACAAGCAATTGTTATAGATTTGGACTTTGTAAGAATAAACAAATTTGGATTCCAAAAGGATCTATTGTTCAAAATCAAAATTTTTCAGTTACTAATTTTATTAGACCTATGAGTTTCTCTAAGTCAATCTCTTCTTCTCATATGTAGGTATGTTGGGAGTTTCTCTAGGTCAATCTCTTCTTCTCATATGTAGGTATGTTGGGAGTTTCTCTAGGTCAATCTCTTCTTCTTGTGTGTAGGTATGTTGGCGGGCTAAGGAGCAACAAGAATGGTACTTGGATTCAGGTTATTCCAAACATATGACAGGAGATAAATCAAAGTTCCTTAGCCTTGAAAAACATAAAGGTGGAAGTGTGATGATGGGCGATAACAGAAAATGTAAAATTATCGGTAAAGGTAAAGTAGGTAATAGTACTTTCTCTTTAATTGATGTTTTATATGTTGAAAACTTGCATCACAATCTCATTTCCATAAGCCAACTATGTGACAAAGGAATGAGTGTGATCTTTGATAGTGAATCCTGCAAAATTATTGAAAAACCCACTAACAATATTCCGTTCACGGGAAAAAGAAAATGAAATGTTTATATGCTTTCATTTGATGATTTGAATCTCTCACGATGTTTAGTAGCTACAGATGAAGAAGTTTTCTTATGGCATAGGAGATTGGGTCACGCTAGTATGAGTCTCTTAGAAAAACTTGAATCAAAAGAATTGGTAAGGGGATTACCACATCAGAAATATAAAAGTAACAAAGTGTGCAAATCTTGTACTATGGGAAAATTCAGTCGATCATCATTTCGCCCCAAAAATGTTGTTAGTACTAATAGGGTACTTGAATTGATTCACATGGATTTATTTGGACCAAATGAAATTGCTAGCTTGAATGGAAAACGTTATTGTTATGTGTTGGTTGATGATTATTCTAGATTTACATGGGTTTATTTTCTAGCCAAAAAATCCGAAACGTTTGATTACTTTTCATAGTTTGCAAAACTCGTTCAAAATGAAAAAGGTGTTTCAATAAAAACTTTAAGAAGTGATCATGGTGGTGAATTTGAAAATTTGGATTTTGAAAATTTTTGTGAAGAAAATGGTTTTAAACACGAATTTTCTGCTCCTCGAACACCCCAACAAAATGGGGTAGTCGAAAGGAAAAATCGTACATTACAGGGATTGGCTAGATATATGTTAAGTGAATATAATTTGCCTTTGACTTTTTGGGCAGAGGCAGTTAATACATCCTGCCATGTAATGAACAGAGTAATTATTAGACCAATACTTAACAAAACGTCCTATGAATTGTGGTTTGACAAAAAGCCTAACATTTCATATTTTAGAGTTTTTGGATGTCCTTGTTATTTTCTTAATACAGGAGATTATCTTGGTAAGTTTGATTCAAAGGCCGATGAGGGAATTTTCATGGGTTACTCTTCAAGAAGCAAGGCTTATCGAATCTTCAACAAACGATCAAAAACTATTGTTGAAACCATAAACGTGAAATTTGATGAATCAGATCTGGATACGGTGGACAAAGAGAAAAATGATGAGGGAATTATGTATGAGGGTAAAAAAAAATAGCAAAGAGAAGACTAGCAGTGATGATCCAACAAAACAAACATTTGAAGTCGAGAAGTTGAAATTCAAAGCCAACCATCCTCCAGAATTGGTAATAGGAAATCCAACGGCAGGTATACGAACTCGTTCATCATTTAACAAAGATATCTGCGCCTTTTGTATTCACAGCTTTTTTATCTCTGAAACTGAACCTAAAAATGTTGAAATTGCACTTAGTGATGAAAGTTGGATTTTAGCAATGCAAGAAGAACTTAATCAATTTGAACGGAATAAAGTTTGGAAATTAGTTCCTAGACCAAATGACTATCTAGTAATAGGAACTAAAAGGGTGTTCAAAAATAAACTTGATGAATCCGAAAATGTAATTAGAAACAAAGCTAGGTTGGTTGCAAAAGGATATAATCAAATTGAAGGCATTGATTTTGATGAGACATTCACACCAGTAGCTAGGTTAGAAGCCATTAGAATTTTGCTCAGTTTTGCATGTTATAAAGGTTTCAAACTTAAACAAATGGACGTAAAAAGTGCGTTTTTAATGGAGAATTAAAAGAAGAAGTTTTTGTGGAACAACCCCCTGATTTTGAAAATCATGAATTTCCAAATCATGTATTTAAACTTGAAAAAGCATTATATGGTCTTAAACAAGCTCCTAGAGCTTGGTACGACTGTTTAAGTGCATATCTTTTGGAAAATGGTTTTAAAAAGGGTAGTGCTGACACGACATTGTTTCTATTACATGAAGGTGAAGATTTTTTAATAGTCCAAATTTATGTTGATGATATTATATATGGTGCTACTAATGATCGTCTGTGTGAGAAATTTGAAAAGGTCATGCAGGATAAATTCAAAATGAGCTTAGTAGGTGAATTAAAGTACTTCCTTGGATTTCAAATCAAACAAAGCACCAAGGGTATTTTCATATCACAAACAAAATACATTGCCGAATTGCTGAAAAGATTTGGACTAGAAAACGCAAAACCACTCAGAACACCGATGAGTCCTTCAACCAAGCTTGACAAAGGCAAGAAATGTAACAACCCGGAAAAATCAGAACCAGTTTAAAATTTTTTAATTTGGCTATTTTAGTGGATTTTAAATATTTAAAATAAATTATTTTAAATAATAATGACGAAAAGTATGTTTGAATCGATGTTTGAAAATAAATATATTTATTTTAATTATAAAACAAGGCCTGAAATGGCGCGGCAATTTCAAAATTTGAATTCAAACTTTGACTGGCTGTACCAGGTGCAAAATAAAACGGATTTTAGTGAAACCAAAAATATTTAAATCTGTTTATGGTTATCTTTCTAAAGAATCTTAAAAATCGAAATTTCATGGCGGGAATCAAAAGTTATGGCCAAATGAATTTTCAGAAAGGTCGCTATAGAGTTTATGTAGCCCGTGAAAATGGACATTTCGCAAACGACCTCGGAATTCGACGAAACCACTTTTGTTGGATCCGGGATGTCAATTTATTGCTAGGTTTCAAATTCCATAATTTTTGAAGTTAATATGTGAGCGTGGAGAAGGAAAATGTGTTTGGTCGATTTCAGTTAAATTGGATCGACCAGAAAATGCCCTAGCAAATTGAAATGTACGTTCAAATCAAATATTGAATGTTTTATATTTTAATTTGAAGGAAAACTGACTGAAACAGTCGAATGGTCTTACGAAACATATCCCATTGTGTTCGGAATGGGGGTATTTAGCTAGGGACGACAGTCGTTGGGTTTGGATTGGAGTTAGTATGTGATAAGGAATATTTTTGAGATTTTAAAAATATATATAAAAAAAAAATCGGCCAATCACTTCACTTCTCTCTCCCCGATAAGAAACCCGCTTCTCTCTCTGTCGATCGGCGGCTCCCCCTTCCAACCTTCCCGTTCATTTTCCGACTAAACCACTCCACGAAATCACTCCACCCAGTTGAAAATTTTGAAGAACATCACGAGAGCTTCGAATCAAGACCAGGATTGTATTTTTTCATTGAGTGTTTGAAGAGAACGATCGCTGTGAAGTCGGCGACTTCAACTCGCCGCTGCCACCTCTATAGGCGATCGAACCCGACCCCACGACCACCATTGCCTGCGCCTCTCCCCCATCTTTCTCGTGGTGAGGGCTGATCGATGAATCGCTGCACGGATCTCGCGAAAATTCAAAACCTAGTTTTGAACAAAACTGAAGGTATACGGCTTGTTATTTTTAAAACTGATTTCCATATTTAAAAGCGTAGCGAACTTCTAAAAATCATATCTTTTTGCTATGTGGTCGAAATCCAGTGAAACAAGAGACAGTGGACTCGTGCGGACGTCTTCTACATTCTAGAAGAGACCGAATATTTTTCTGAGCCTTCTACAATTTTTGAAAGAGTGGAACCCAATGTGAGATTTCTGAATTATAAATGATATGGAAATGACGATGTATAAATTATATAGTCGATGTATGAGTTATATAAGAGTTGTACACCTCATGTATAAGCGTTGTATAAGTTGTATGTTCGATGTATAAGTTATATATGCGTTGTAAAAATGATATATGCGTTGAAATGAATTGAAATATATTGAAGTAAAATCGAAATATGGTTATGTACGTATATATATATATATATATACACACTCCCCTCGTCCACAGACCATGGATGATATATATATTGGTTGTGATATTGTTTGGATTATTGGTTGATGTGAAATTTGGTGAATATCATGAATGGTTGATTGGAAATGATTGATTGTGGTTGAAATCCCAATAGGATTAGTATATGGGAAAATTCGTCTACGTACGAACTAGATATTGAAATCCCCATTGTCAAAAGCTGCGAGGCTTTAAGGTAGAGCGAGGAGCCGTACTAGGGACGGTGCCGGTTTTAACTACCCTGCCGCTATGCTGCCGAAATTTTCAATAATATTCATGTGTTAAAATTATTTTCATGTGTTGAAACCATATTCATGTGTTGAATAGAAATTCATGTGTTGAATAAAATTCATGTGTTGAATGACATTCATGTATGGAATAAATTCTTTGAAAGATAAAAATAACATTTTTGTCATATATATAGACTATATAAAATAATCGTGTTTTAAATAAATTGTTATAACACCAAAAATAACAATTTTACCTTATGTATGAACTATATAAAATAATCGTGTTTTGAAATAAATTGTTTTATAATAAAAATCACATTTTTATTATATATATGAATTGTTAAAAATAGTGATGTGTTGAAATAAATATCTGTTGGATAAAAATATCATTTTTATCAAATATATAAAATGAATATGGTTTTGAAATCAAAGAAAGGATTATTTTTATATATATAATTAAAATAAATCGAATAACGAAGCTGCAGTTCGTATTTTGAAATCGAGATTTCAAACGATTATTGCAGGAGATCCGACCATCGGATTTTCCCGAAACCGAAACCGTTGGGTTCGCTTTGGAAATATCTTTCCAACGACACCAACTTTGCAAAGATCCAACGATTAGATTGTCTGGAATGTTTAATTCAAATCTGAAGAAAAACAGCGCTAGAATCGATTATATATATATATATAATTAAAATAAATCGAATAACGACGCTGAAGTTCGTATTTTGAAATCGTAACTTCAAACGATTGTACCGGGAGATCCGACCGTCGGCTTTTCCCAAAACTGGAACCATTGGATTCGTTTTGAAAAGATCTTTCTAATGATATAAAATTTGTAAAGATCTAACGGTTGGATTTTCATATATGTGTAAATCAAATCTGAAGAAAAACAGCGCTATGGCCGCGTTATGGCCTGAAGCGTCGTTTATATAAATTGGCTATTTTTAAATGAATAAAAATAGCGATAAATCGTGATAAAATATTATAAACGATATGGAATGGAAATAAACCGAATTTACCTGGTTTATTGGATATTTGATGGTTGAATGTGTTTGGCGTGAAAATTACATTAAAGAATAGAATTATTGATGTCGAATAATTTAACCATTGAACTGAATTGATTTGAAATTCTAAATATACGTGAATTATTTGAAAAGGCCGAGTTAATTCTCATTTCAAATAATTGATCGACGGTTAGAAGTCGAAGATATGAAGACGATGCAAGACCGACGATCTTCACATCGAATGGATGGGTGCTACTAAGGCTCATGATTGGAGTAGCTACCTTGAAGGGGCTAAAGTGGTAGTCGTCTGGACGTACTTGTCGATTGTACGTATATGCAAGGAATAAAGTGCCTCCGGTTTCGTTCAGACCCAGAACGAACTTGTAAATGGACTGTGTGTCTGACAATGGATTTTGTTCTGTGCTGATTGATCTTTATTAAATATATATCTGTTTGGCGGCGGAGAATTTATTCTCTTGCTTAACGCCCTTCTCTGAGATGTACGAGCTCAGAGGTTATATATCGATAGAAATCAGTCGCATGGAGTGAATTGCCTGTGTGGCATGCCTAAGTCGCAGATGATCAAGGCTTCTGCTGAAAAGCAAAGACTTGTGGTTGATGATCAAAGCGCGACCTGTGTGGCATAGCTTTGCGTATAGCGTTAATTCGCGAGCCTCACACCCCGGTATGAACCAGAAACAGGAGAGGACGTCAGGGAGGACATGCGTCTCTTTCTAGCTAGAGGTGGTGTCAGTGACCTACCAGCCCTGACATTTATATTATTTTCACCTGTGTGGTTGTTGGAATGCGAGGCGCCTCTGATATGAAGTCATTTGGCTCATTTACGCCCCATAGGGCGGGGAGACGTATGGTCCAGGGTTTAAGTTTAATCCACATTGAGTGGACCGACCCTGACGATCCAAGGTGCAGTTGCGGCTGTTCCTGAGGATCGGGCTAGACAGTCTCGAAGCGGTAAGGACGATCCCTTGCCTTGGTTCATGACGGAAATCCAATTTCCAAATACGACATCGTGCAGTTTTGATTGTATACCTATATATGGAGACATAGTGGTATGGGGCATTAATGCCGTCTATGATTGATAGTTATGATTGAAATTGTTTTTGAAACATATAAACACTAGCAATAATATCAAATGATTTGTCTTGTTAGTATCAAGCATATTTTGGCTATTATAAGGTAAAAATCTATCATCCGGTTTGTGTTGCATTGTGTGATGGGAACTGAGTCTTATAATGGCTTCATTTTTATAAAAAACATTGCGATGTTTAAATGATTTACTTGTTTTAAAGCACTGGCAATCCAATGGAGTAAACCCATTCTGCGTTAGCGGCGTGGTCCTGTGATTGGCCATATTGTAAAATATGTTAAGTAGATTTATCATACCAGTCCCATGACTGACTCGTAGTTTGTTTCACTTGCAAACTCGGGTGCCCCTATTTCTACACGGGCAGCCTTGTATTCAGGTTTTAGCAGGCTCTTTCTGGATAGCTATGGAGCTGAAGATGGATTCTAATATTTATCTCTTTTTATGCTGTTCTGCTCCTATTGTGCATATTATGTTTTGTTTTCCGCTGTAGACATTTTATGTAATGCTGAACTGTATTTGTACTAAGCATGATCCTGTATACTGTGTAACTCTGATGTTTATATTTATCCAATGTATGATGTTGTACATTATCTGGTGTATTTATTTATTTCTGTTCAGCTGTTATCTGTTTATGTGTTATAATACAAAGATTACCCCTACCACCATGGAATATGGGTTTGGGGTCGTCACAACGTGGTATTATAGCTTTGGTTAATCTTAGCTCAGGAATATAACATATTAACGAACTCGTCAGAAATGGAACCAACAGAGTTCTAGGACGAATAACTCATCACAGATAGGATCAGTAAGGTCCTAGTATGAGTATAGCAGAATGAAATACACCTCGATAGACACATTTACATTCAAGTATATGTCTCTATGTTTTAAAATATCTTTTCTGTTGACCTGACACTTTGTCTGCCATTTGCAGACATAGAAAAATGAGTGGCAGAAGCAGAAGAAGTAATCCTAGGGCTCAACAATCTAATGAGCCAGTTGTGCTCCCGCAGCTAGAATCAGATATAGAAGTTCTATTCAAGAGATATCGAAATCTGGGTGGATCAGGATTCTTGGGAAAAGAATCCATTATGGAAACACAAGCTTGGATTCGTTCGGCTGAGAAAATATTTGAAGGTTTAAAGCTGAGTGATGACCAGAAAAGATTACTGGCATCTTGGGCACTCAAAGAAGAAGCTTTGTTCTAGTGGGATTCGATTATTAAGGATAATCCAGAAGGTAATATTACCTGGGATAGATTTAAAGAGATTTTCAGTGAAAGATTTATTCCTCCAGAAGCAACTGAGTGGTTATGTGATGAATTCTATTATCTGATACAAGGAGATATGACCATTTCAGAATATCATAAGAAATTCAATGAACTTTCTCATTTTGCCCCTCATCTAATTCAAAATCCGAAGAGGAAGAATCTCAGGTTTATTAACGGGCTCCAAAGAAAGTACCAAAGTAGTGTAATGGGGCATGTGAAGCTTCCTTTTTCTGAAATGATATACATGGCTTATCAGTATGAAGATCTAGATAAGTGAGGCCTTTTTGTCGATGAAGAGGAAGTCAGTTCTAGCAACAAAAGGAAATTTGAAACTGATAGCCCAGAGACAAGTACACAGCCAGAGGCCAGTACGACGTCTGGGGTCAGAAAGAAGCCTAGGGTCAATAGGAAAAAGGTTAAATCCGAAAAAGGACCAATAATGACTGCCATATGCCTTAACTGCAATCAGAAGGGCCATTTGTCCAGAAAATGTAAATCTTTGAAGAAGCGAAAGAATAATGGATCTGAATCCAAGAACAAGGTTCAAGAAGATATAAAATGCAATCTTTGCCATCAGGTTGGTCATGTAAAGAAAGATTGCCAACTATCACAGAAATCTGAAATTGTACAAATAAATGAAGTGGCAGAAACTTCATCACCCTCAACTAGACAGTCTCGAAGCGGTAAGGACGATCCCTTGCCTTGGTTCATGACGGAAATCCAATTTCCAAATACGACATCGTGCGGTTTTGATTGTATACCTATATTGGCGACATAGTGGTATGGGGCATTAATGCCGTCTATGATTGATAGTTATGATTGAAATTGGTTTTGAAACATATAAACACTAGCAATAATATCAAATGATTTGTCTTGTTCGTATCAAGCATATTTTGGCCATTATAAGGTAAAACTCTATCCTCCGGTTTGCGTTGCATTTTGTGATGGGAACTGAGTCTTATAATGGCTTCATTTTTATAAAAAGCATTGCGATGTTTTAATGATTTACTTGTTTTAAAGCACTGGCAATCCAATGGAGTAAACCTGTTCCGTGTTAGCGGCGTGGTCCTGTGATTGGCCATATTGTAAAATATGTTAAGTAGATTTCTCATACCAGTCCCATGACTGACTCGTAGTTTGTTTCACTTGCAAACTCAGGTGCCCCTATTTCTACATGGGCAGCCTTGTATTCAGGTTTTAGCAGGATCTTTCTGGATAGCTATGGAGCTGAAGATGGATTCTATCATTTATCTCTTTTTATGTTGTTCAGCTCCTATTGTGCATATTATGTTTTGTTTTTCTCTGTAGACATTTTATGTAATGTTGAACTGTATTTGTACTAAGCATGATCCTGTATACTGTGTAACTCTGATGTTTATATTTATCCAGTGTATTCTGTTATACATTATCTGGTGTATTTATTTATTTCTGTTCAGCTGTTATCTATTTATGTGTTATATTCCAAAGATTACCCTTACCACCGTGGAATAGGGGTTTGGGGTCGTCACAACGTGGTATCAGAGCTTTGGTTAATCTTAGCTCAGGAATATAACATATTAACGAACTCGTCAGAAATGGAACCAGCAGAGTTCTAGGACGAATAACTCATCACAGATAGGATCGGTAAGTTCCTAGTATGAGTATAGCAGAATGAAATACACCTCGATAGACACATTTACATTCAAGTATATGTCTCTATGTTTTAAAATATCTTTTCTGTTGACCTGACACTTTGTCTGCCATTTGCAGACATAGAAAAATGAGTGGCAGAAGCAGAAGAAGTAATCCTAGGGTTCAACAATCTAATGAGCCAGTTGTGCTCCCGCAGCCAGAATCAGATATAGAAGTTCTGTTCAAGAGATATCGAAATCTGGGTGGATCACCATTCTTGGGCAAAGAATCCATTATGGAAACACAAGCTTGGACTCGTTCGACTGAGAAAATCTTTGAAGGTTTAATGCTGAGTGATGACCAGAAAAAATTACTGGCATCTTGGGCACTCAAAGAAGAAGCTTTGTTCTGGTGGGATTCGATTATTAAGGATAATCCAGAAGGTAATATTACCTGGGATAGATTTAAAGAGATTTTCAGTGAAAGATTTATTCCTCCAGAAGCAACTGAGTGGTTATGTGATGAATTCTATTATCTGATACAAGGAGATATGACCATTTCAGAATATCATAAGAAATTCAATGAACTTTCTCATTTCGCCCCTTATCTAATTCAAAATCCGAAGAGGAAGAATCTCAGGTTTATTAACGGGCTCCAAAGAAAGTACCAAAGTACTGTAATGGGGCATGTGAAGCTTCCTTTTTCTGAAATGATATACATGGCTTATCAGTATGAAGATCTAGATAAGCGAGGCCATTTTGTCGATGAAGAGGAAGTCAGTTCTAGCAACAAAAGGAAATTTGAAACTGATAGCCCATAGACAAGTACACAGCCAGAGGCCAGTACGACGTCTGGGGTCAGAAAGAAGCCTAGGGTTAATAGGAAAAAGGTTAAATCCGAAAAAGGACCAATACTGACTGCCATATGCCTTAACTACAATCAGAAGGGCCATTTGCCCAGAAAATGTAAATCTTTGAAGAAGCGAAAGAATAATGGATCTGAATCCAAGAACAAGGTTCAAGAAGATAGAAAATGCAATCTTTTCCATCAGGTTGGTCACGTAAAGCAAGATTGCCGACTATTACAGAAATCTGAAATTGTACAAATAAATGAAGTGGCAGAAACTTCAGCACCCTCAACTAGACAGTCTCGAAGCGGTAAGGACGATCCCTTGCCTTGGTTCATGACGGAAATCCAATTTCCAAATACGACATCGTGCGGTTTTGATTGTATACCTATATTGGCGACATAGTGGTATGGGGCATTAATGCCGTCTATGATTGATAGTTATGATTGAAATTGTTTTTGAAACATATAAACACTAGCAATAATATCAAATGATTTGTTTTGTTAGTATCAAGCATATTTTGGCCATTATAAGGTAAAACTCTATCCTCCGGTTTGCGTTGCATTGTGTGATGGGAACTAAGTCTTATAATGGCTTCATTTTTATAAAAAACATTGCGATGTTTAAATGATTTACTTGTTTTAAAGCACTGGCAATCCACTGGAGTAAACCCGTTCCGCGTTAGCGGCGTGGTCCTGTGATTGGCCATATTGTAAAATATGTTAAGTAGATTTCTCATACCAGTCCCATGACTGACTCGTAGTTTGTTTCACTTGCAAACTCGGGTGCCCCTATTTCTACACAGGCAGCCTTGTTTTCAGGTTTTAGCAGGCTCTTTCTGGATAGCTATGGTGCTGAAGATGGATTCTATCATTTATCTCTTTTTATGCTGTTTAGCTCCTATTGTACATATTATGTTTTGTTTTCCGCTGTAGACATTTTATGTAAAGCTGAACTGTATTTGTACTAAGCATGATCCTGTATACTGTGTAACTCTGATGTTTATATTTATCCAGTGTATTCTGTTGTACATTATCTGGTGTATTTATTTATTTATTTCTGTTCTGCTGTTATCTGTTTATGTGTTATATTCCAAAGATTACCCTTACCACCATGGAATGGGGGTTTGGGGTCGTCACAACAAAGGAGTTGCAGTTGATCAGAAAAAATATCGTGGAATAATTGGTTCACTTCTTTATCTCACTGCATCTAGGCCTGATATTATGTTTGTTGTCTGTTTATGTGCACGGTTTCAGTCTAATCCAAAAGAATCCCACTTAAAAGCCACAAAAAGGATATTAAGATATCTTTTGCACACACACAAATTTGGTTTATGGTATCCCGCATGCAATGATTTTGAATTAATTGGATATTCTGATGCTAATTATGTTGGATCCCTTGTGGATAGAAAAAGCACTAGTGGAACTTGTTTTATGCTAGGACACTCATTAGTTTCATGGTCAAGTCGAAAACAAAATTGTGTTGCTTTATCCACAACTGAGGCTGAATACATTGCTTTAGGAAGTTGTTGTGCACAAATACTATGGATGATGCAAACTCTTTCAGATTTTGGTCTAATTTATAAAAAAGTACCACTAAAATGTGAATGTAAAAGTGCTATAGATTTGTCTAATAATCTTGTTCACCATTCACGCACTAAACACATAGATGTGAGACACCATTTTATTAGAGATCACATTTCACGAGAAGATATTTGTATTGAGTTCATTTCAACTGATTGTCAACTTGCTGATATTTTTACAAAACCTCTTCGCGAAGATAGATTTTCACGATTACGCTTAGATTTGGGAATCATAGAAATTGATTGATCATTATCCATTTTTTTTTAAATATTCTTGAATGGTTATTCAAAAGTTAAATGATTGACCATTTGAACTATTTTGGAATTTGTTGAAATTATGTCAGATCTTGAAGTTGTGATGAGTATTGACTATAATATTTTTAATATCGTGAGGAAATATTATTAAATTCTCATGACGGTTGAACAAATATTATAATATATTTAAATTAGTGCATTTTTTTCACGATCATTTTCTACTACTTTCATCCTTCTGACATTCATCATGATTTTATATAATGTGGAGAGTTTAATTTTTAAGAATAAAGGAAATCCTGAATATATATATATATAATAAAAATAAATAATAAAAATTTATCCTTGGTATTCACTCCCATTTAAAAGTCCTCGCGGTTATGCGTGGGTGAATTACCTTAATCTCTATGTGCTTCTATTCTCACTTAAAAGACCATTGGGCTGTGCATGGATAGAACTCATTGAGAGGATAAAGTTAAGTCACTACTAACCCCATTTAAAAGACCTTTGGGCTATGCGTGGTTAGCAAGTGCTTAACACTTTTTTTTTGAGCTTATTTAAAATCTTATGAAATTTATATTCAAATATTCAGTTTTTATTGAACTCTGCTCATTTTTATAAAGTCAATCGTAAATCCATCATTCTAAAAAGTGAACTTTGCTTCTAATTTGGAGAATATTATGATTTTTGTTTGATTAAATGAGATTCACAATATATTTTCCCCTTGATTTGAATTTATATTTCTAGTTTATATTCATCACTGTTTTAATTTCTGTTATTATTTTGATGATAACAAAAGGGAGAGAATGGTCAAGATTTTGATGGATGAGTAAACATTTATAGAATATTTTGAAATTTGGTGTTTTGATTAATTTATTTCAAAATTTTCAAATCTATGCACCAATAAGGGAAGCTTAGTTGTAGGGGGAGCATACAAATAGGGGGAGTAATATGCTTCACATTTAAACACATTCAAAATCTTTTATTTGTCTGTCATCATCAAAAGGGGGAGATTGTTGTATATAACAGTGTTGTAAACACAATTATATGATTTTTGTTTGATGATAACAACCAAATATATTTATTATTGAATATGTTTGTAACTGTATGGATATACTACACAAGAGACAGGAATATAATATTTCTATTTAAATAAAATACAACTGTATAGAAATTTAAAAAATCACACAGTATTTTATTTAAATAAAAATATTTTATTTCAATTTCAAAAAGTACATCTTTTATAACTCCACTATTTGACATACTACATTTCATTCATCCTCATTACAACTCTGTCACTCACTCTATACAACTGTATTTACATTCACATATACAGACACTCTCATACATTGACACTGTTATTTTTCACTGTCTTCCATCTTCTGTCTTCACAGCCTTCAGTCAAGTCCTGTCTTCATACCAATCACAAGAAACACACACACAGTAGACTACAACAAAAATAAATATAAATACAAGCAAATAAAAATTTATTTTTAAATTTTATTTGCCTCGGAATTTTGGTGTGTTCTCATCATATTCTAGATCTAGTATAGACTGCTTATGATATTTACAGTGATTCACTGTAAATACCATAAGAGAGTTAGTACATATGCAAATTATCTCAATGCAGGGACAGAAAAGCTTGTCTAGATGGCTGCATATACACACGTGTATATATATACACGTGTGCACTGCCTCGCCAATCCAGTGTGCGACTGAGGAGTAGCCACATGGACCGTCTCGACTCAGTGCACAATGCAAAACAGTGTGAAAATATTTCAGCATGGTGTTTCAAAGCCAATAGTCGAGGCATGATCAAGTAAAATCAAAATACTAACCATAGTGGAAGCATGGACAAAACAGTGGTCAAAACATATCAACATGGTGTAGCCCAGACAAGTACAAAGTAACATTGCAGCTCAAGGGTCAAGCAACATGATCAACAGTAAGGAGGATATAAACATGGTCGAGGCTATGTACAAGTGACTCACAAGTCTGAGATGTTTAATTTCAAGCATATCTACAAGGTGTCAACAATACATGAATGTGCAGTTCTAACATGTGCACAAAGTTGAAGTAGCATATACAATGAACACTACAAGTAAAGTGTACTTTGGAATGGTAAATTGGTCGAGCTCATAGCAAAAACTACATGGGAGCTGCATACATCAGCTATATGTGCCAATGGGGTGAAGCATATTAAATTCAGTTCCAAGTATACATGGAGACATACAGTGTGAAACAAGCACAAGAGCTACATCATGGTTTATGGTCATGATTCGGAAAGTATAAAGCTCAAGACAAATATACATGAGTCAAACAAAATTCAGGTGGTACAAGGAAACTCAGCAATTTTTCACATGATCATAGCATGGTGTATCATAGCAATGTCATTCAGGTGGTGTAGCAACACAATAGTGGTTAAAAAAAAGGCGTATACCAATACAAATACAAGCCAAGGCACAATGCAGAAATAATACAGTGCATTCGGCATTTTGTTCAATCAAGCAATCAAGTGCAAGTGAAGTAGCAAGTTCAAGTATCATGTTCAAAGAACCATAGTTTAAAGTTTTCAAGTTAAAGCATCAGTGCAAATATGTTCAATGTCGAGATCCAACATGATAGTCAGTAAAGTCAGATGCAAGTTCATGAACCAAGTCTAGACAAT
This sequence comes from Allium sativum, assembly GCA_030737875.1. Taxonomy (NCBI): domain Eukaryota; kingdom Viridiplantae; phylum Streptophyta; class Magnoliopsida; order Asparagales; family Amaryllidaceae; genus Allium; species Allium sativum. The sequence goes on along the minus strand of CM060927.1, from coordinate 125,356,394 downwards.
TAAAATCTCAAATCAAGTCCAGATATATCGAGTTAATTCACAGGAATTTTTCAAAGACCAATTCAAAGTTCCAGAAGCATACGGGCCAAGCAAAAATTCAAGCAATCTCGCAATATCAAAAATTCCAGATCAGGTTGAAGTTTTCAAACCCCAAAATACAACTGTAACCAAAGAAAAGTCCACAATATCCGAACATATAACGCAAGTTTTACCAAAAATTCAAGACAAATTCTAAGTTCCAGAAGCCAATAAAATCGATACTTATCTCAGAACATGTGACAAAGTCCAACAAATCAAATTGGCAATAAAAATCGCAAGAAAAATTCAAAGGGGAACGAATCATCTAGAATCAGAGTTTTAAGGGTTTAAAAAACCCTATAAATACACAATCATCATCGGCATCAAATAAGAAGAAAATTGAAATAAACCAACAATAATTCAAAGAAATCATCTTTAATTCAGAGTACTCACAGAGGATTTCATTCTCTATCCCAAGGGAAACCGATCTAAGAAGAGGTGCTTCAAAGGATTCGAATCTATAGAGGAATTCCAGAGAAAAATCCATCAAGCACGAATTGATTTGGAGGATAGCAGAAACCCTAGCGCCGCCATTTCAATTCTCAGAACAAAAGAGAACTAGTCAAACCTTATTGAAAAGAGGCCGGCTATTTTTTAAAAGGGGATAACCCTTAACTTTAACTCCTAGGGTTATTTAGCTTTATTTTATTTATTTAAATTTCAAGTTTTTTTTAAAGTCAATCACTATTAGGTTCTGTAGTTAGAAAAATCACAACTTTAGGAATCGAGTTGTGTCAAGGTCTTGAGCGTAGGGTTTAAACAGTCGGGAGCGAAGGTCGCGAGTTTACAAGAGTCTGTAAGTGAAGAGATTGTTTATAATTCCTAGTAGAAACCTTGAATGCAGCAGTAGGCACAGTTTTGCCGAAGCTGGGTATCTTCTGTGTGTGATTTTCTTTCTGCATTTTTTCTGTGATATTTTATTTTATTTTAAATTCATTTAATTTGCAATAAACCCTATTCACCCCCCTCTAGGGTTAATTTAGATCCTACACAAAAATTTGTCGAATCCAAAAGGATAACTCACTACAATCAACATCTCATTTTTAAATCATGTAGGGATCTGGAATGTGTATAATTTGAGTATAATTTTGAGATCAACAGTATGATTACATCAAAAAAAAAAAAAAATCAGATCTATAATAGAGTGAGGTCTGAAATATGATTAACAAAATAAGAATCAGATCTCAAAGTGTAGATCTATATGAGTTCTAAAATTATAAGACTAAACAAAAAAATCTGGAAGATAATACAATAGATTTAAATCTAGAATGAGATGAGATCTAACAGAAATGAAGATTTGAAAAATCAAATCAATCAGGTCAGAAAAATAACCTACCGTTTGAGATCTATAATTAGATCGGTTAGACTTCGTGCTGATAAAGTGTTATAAAATAAAACAGAACATATATTAAACAAGAAGTCATTAGAGAGAACAGAAAAGATAGGGGAGAGTCTTTTAGTTCTATCACTTCAAGTGTGTACATTTCTATTACATTGGCTCCTTTATATATAGGATTTGGAGCTGATGTTAAACATATCCCCGTGATGTGGGACTAAACAAAATATCACAAAAACATATTCACTCTTATATATTACAAAAAAATTAATATTTTATGAGTAGTTTAAACATATGAATTGAAATATTAAATATCACGAAACAATTGAGGAGGTTCAGCAAATAATTTTAAAAATATTAAAATGCAGGCATTTAAAGTGGAAGTTATTTTCTTTAATTTATGAATTTATTGAGATAAATGTATAATGTATCAATTTTTTTAGTATTTCTACATTATTCAAACAGTGTGACTTATTTTACTCTATGTTTGGAAGAAAATTTATTTTTGCTATTTTTGTTGATATGAACATGGTGTACATTTTAAAACATCGCATTTAACGTTAATCAGATGAATTAACAACAATTTATTGATTAAACTCAAAATCACATAATTAATTTAAACATATTAATTTTATTGTATAATGTTATGTTGTATTGTGTTGTGTTTCGTAAATGACTAAACAAAATTTATAATGTAGGCATTTGACATTAATATTACAATGCAATGCATGGTAAATATGTTGACATAAACAAGTTCAACTTTTAACTTGTAATAGTTAATTATGTGAATAATTTATGTTTTGTGATTTATGTGTTTTTATTTTTTTATTTCATTTTTTCCGATATGAATATGGTTAATTTTAATGTGATTTATTAGATGAATTAATGAATAATAATTTGCTAAAATTACTTAAATAATTTGAGTATTTTGTAATTAATTGCAATACTAGTGTGTAACCCATCACAGACAATATTATTAAAAAATAGTATTTATTATTTTGATGTTAAAATGAGAAGTTTATTATGTAATATACGATCATTTTTTATATGAAATATATACTACTAATTAAAATTATTATTGTTGTTTGTGCTTAATTAATTTTATAGCTTACATAAACAATATTGAGAAATATTTTTAATCTTTTTTGTTAATGTTAGCATATTATATATGTTGAAATTGATGTACGTCAGTAGTTTATTGGATGAATTAGCAAATATTATTTAGAAAATTTGTTTAAATAATGTAAAAATAGAAACTTAGTTTAATTATATAGCATAACAGAAGGAAGTGAAAGAAATTTGCAAAAAAAAAAATCTGAATTTATTGTGGAGTTATTGATGTTAAAAAATGATTTTATAATATAATATATTGTAAATTCTTGATATAATCGAATCATAACCGATTTACAAATTATTTTTATCATTATTGTTGACATATAATTTATGTTATGTGATTTATGCATCTTTGTAATTGCATGGAAAACTATCATTTTTCAATATGAATATTTATAGTAAAATTGATGTATATTGTTTAAGAGCAGTTAGAAAAATGAACTAAATATTCATGGAGATTATTTAAACAATTAAATTTAAGATTTCATGAGTAGTTTAAACATACGGATTTAAATATAAAATAGCACGAAAGAATTGAAGAGTTTTAGTAAATAATTGCAAAAATGTTAAAATGCATGCAGTGTTAGCCCTGCACCAACAGTGGCCCTAGGCCCAATTTTTCCTGAAGGCCCAAACGTACGTGAAAAAAAAAGAGAAAACGTTGTTGTACAAGAAAAAAGATGCAGTTTATATAAAACTAAACCTACTAGGAATTGATCCCATGACGTAAAGCACAAAAGCACCACTTGCTACCACTCGGCCAGCACTACATCTCAATTCTCAAGTATGAAACACATATAGTTTAATCAAAAATCCGGAAGTTTGAGGCCGGCCACCACTTTCTACCTCCTCCTCCCCGGTTCGGGGTCCTAGGCGACCGCCTATGCGGCCTATGCCCAGGGTCGGGCCTGAATGCAGGTATTTAAAATTGTTTTCTTCAATTTATTGAGATGAGTGTTTAATATATTAAATTTGCTACTATTGTTTACATATATTATTTAGATTGTGCGATTTATTTAACTTCATATTTGAAAGAAAAAATAATTTTCCCTTCTTTGCTGATATGAACATGGTATACATTTTAAAACATCATATTTAACGTAAATTAGATGAATTGATAACAATTTATCCATTGAATTTATTTATTAAATTTAAAGTTTCATAACTAACGTAGATATATTGATTAAATGTACAATGTTAAGTGATATTGTGGAGTGCTTTGTAAATAACTAAATAAATCAAAATATTGGCGTTTGATATTATTGCAACACAATGTAAACATATTAATGTAAATGAGTTGAACTTTGAACTTACGATGGTTATTCATGTGTATATATAACAAATGTTATATGATTGACGCTTTTATATATTTGAATTATTATTTTTCTCATTTTTGTTAATATGAATATGATTAATCTTTATGTGATTTATTATGTGAATCAATGAATAATCATTTTTAAAGTTGTTTAAATAGTTTTAATATTATGTAGTTAATTATAAAATATGGCCATAAATGTAAAATATTAGAAAAGAATTGTGGGAGACTTAAGTAATCATAGAAAACACGAAGTATAGGTGTTTGAAGCAAAAAAAAAAAAAAACATAATTTTGTTATTCTTTAGTATTTAAAAGAAATATTAATTAATTAAATTTATTTCAATTACTTAAATTTTGGATTTTGCAATTAATTTATATATGTGGACTTAAATATAAAATACTAGGAGCTAACGGATACTAGATAATAGTGTAAACTTCAAAAATGTCCAAATCAGAATCTAAAATGATGGGAGAGAATTAGTAAATAAATGTAAAATGATAACCTAATTTAAAAATAAAATATTTCGAGAGAATTAAGGAGAATGCAGAAAACTTGGGGAATTAATTAGACAGCTTTGAATTTTTCTACTTTACTATTACTTAATAGATAGTATGACACCAAATGTAAAATGTTAGAAAATAATTGAAAGAGACTTGAATGGTTAGAGAAAAATTTAAAGTCTAGGTATTTAGGGGAAAAAAAAAGCATAGTTTTTGTTATTTTTAGTATTTTAAAAAAATATATTAGTTTTTTTTTTAATTACTTAAAATTTGGGTTTTTGATTTTAAGGACGCTATTTGAGTGTTTTTGATCTTATGACATGTAAGATTCATATGAAGTGACACGTGTTAATCACCTCCTATCCACAATTCCAAATAGTCGCAACAAAAACATCAAATTTCTTGACCCGTGCAACTTATTCCCTTTTAAACATTTTACACACTCAAACCCTTCCTTTTTAAAATAATTACCAGATCCAGGCAAATATTCAATCAATGGGCATCAATAACGCAATTAATACTCTAAAATATACGGTTAATATAAAGTCAGGGAATGTTAATGGTCCAAGTAAGAAATAATCTGTAAGCATAATTTTCTCTCTGATTTACCTGCTAATTTACTTTCCTTTCAAATCCCGTTCATTCACCTCAATTTTCTCTTTTTCCTCTGAATGCTTGTCACCTACTCCTTACTCCATACTCTCCTCTCTTGAATAAATCCAAAGAAAAGAAATCAGAATCAAAATTAAAACCGAATACATAAACAAAAAAGCTGCTCGATCGAAAGCAAAATTCGTTTGATGGAGAAGCACATCTGCAAGCAATGCGGCCGGAGCTTCGACAACGGCCGAGCTCTCGGCGGCCACGTGCGCTCTCACGTGCTGGGTAGCATCAGGCGGGGCGAGCCGTCTTCTCCAGCCGCTTCCTACTCCCACCGAAACGACGACGTGGAAAGCAAGCAAGTAGCCGGTTACGGGTTGCGCGGGAACCCGAAGAAGACGGTCCGCTTGCTCGAAGATCCGGATCACATGTACTCTTCCGCCGCTTTCTTCCTGGCCGATCAGGATTACGACAGCGAAATCGAACCGATCCAGGAAAGGCGAATCAAGCGGGTTCGAAATCCGCTGCCCGATCCAATTACTCCCGAACCGGAGCATCCAGCCAGCTCCGTTTCCGATGCCACCGACGAGGAAGTGGCGATCTCGCTGATGATCCTCTCGCGCGACAAGTGGTCCGAGTACGAAGAAGATCAGGACTACGGTTACGAGGAGGATCACGAAGCAAACGCCGACGATTTCACTCCCACCCGACCCGTTAGCAAGAGAGGCAGGTACCAGTGCGGCACGTGCAAAAAGGTGTTCAAATCCTACCAGGCGCTGGGCGGGCACAGAGCGAGTCACAGAAAGGGTTCCGGGTGCGGTTTGGATCCGAAACCCGGTAATGAAGTGGGTGGGGTAGTTCAGATCCGCGAAGAAGTAGCTCAAAGGCACGAATGCCCCTTCTGCCCTAGGGTTTTCAGTTCAGGTCAAGCGTTAGGTGGTCATAAAAGGATTCACATGCTTGATGCTGCTGCTACCAGTAATCATGTTGTTGATTCAACCACAAATGTAGACGTAAACGCAAACACTGATGTTAGTAATAATGTTGAATCAGCTGAAAGCACTGAAAGGAAAGCTGCGGAGTTTGATCTAAACATGCCTGCACCGTCTGAAGAAGATGCTGAACTGTCAGAAGTTTCTGATCCATAAATTGGCAACTTCAGGTAAAAGAAAAATTAGTATAAACCACGTTAAAATTGCTGTTGTTATTAGGTTAATTGTATTTAAGTTATGTCGTTTCAGTATCTATGGTACATTGCTGTTTTATTCGTTTAATATGTATGTTACAGTTGCTTGCTGTAGCAGTTTAGTATGGAAGAACAGTAGAGTTTAGTATTAGAATCAAAAAAAAAAAAAAAAAAAAAAAAAAAGTTTTAAATTCAAATATGAGGATTTTGCTAATTTAATTGCTTGATTTACTCTTGAACTGGTCTTAAATGATCATATGCAGCTGCAAATAGTTTAGTGATATTTTTCTATATATTATTAATAATTAGTTGTATGCACCGGGTGTAATTTATCTTGTAGCAGAAGTTTCTGTTCTCTTTTTTGCCACTTTGGTAAAAGCTTCCAATTCTCAAGTCAGTATTCTGTTTCTGCATGATTTGCAATTTACATTTCAGCTTAAGAAACTAAAGTACCTTATTTTAATTTAATTTATTTTTTACGAATAGACATATTTTTGGGAAATTTACGAAATTATGGTTTGGCCTTGCGTTGGAATCATCTATGCTCAGAATTTAATCCTATGTGCGTGGTTTGCCTGTGTGTATATCTAAAAGTGATGGAAAACTGCCATGTGGCACTTTAAGATCCACGTTAATTGTTTTGTTTGTAGAATAGTTTCGATGATCCAACCATAAGTTGAACCATGTTGATATAAAATCAAAAAGATTTTAATTGTTGAATCTGTAAAACCGTGAGAATTAAGCTGATCATTGTCTTCTAATTTTGATTTAAATGTAGAATTATTTTAACTAATCTTAATTAATACATTTAACATTAAAATAAAGGGTTTTTAGCCTTAAAGATAAAATGAATAAAAAATTGTTATATAAGGACGGGAGGTTAAATTTTATCCATAAAGACAAATTTTAGTATAAATGGAGAAATTCAAGAGTCTACTATAATTCCTCCCTTTGTACTAAAATTTGTCTTTATGGACAAATTTTAACTTTTTGTCCTTATGGAACTCATTTTTTGTTCATTTTGTCTTTCACACTGTTTTCTTGTTAAAATAATTAGTTTGATATTTCATTACAAATATTATTTGGATTAATTCTATAATAACTTGTTGGCTCAAAATTGTACTTAAAAAAAAAAAAAAAATCAGCTCAACAATGATTTGTAAAATGTACTATAGTAGCGCACATTGATTAGTTAAATTAATTGTGAAAAACTAAAAACTAAACTTACAAGTTTTGCTTAAATTCAAATTCAAATAAATTGGTCGACCAAAGTTTTTTATTGACGGTTCTAATATAGAGCCGCAAGTTCATATGTGCATACTGCATATGCAAGATTATTCCATTTCGAATGTCGCTCAAAAGTTGAACGTTAACCATGATTGAAACGAGACTTGGGTTCGATTTTTAAAACGGTTGTTTGCACACTAAAGAGTAGGAAGATAGTTTAAACCTCTCATTATCACTATTTTTTAGAATAAAACATTAATTTTGATAGCTGAAGGAGGGGTAGAGGGGTAGTTTTGGTATAGTGGGTGAAAAGGCGGATTCAATAACTGAATGCTGTAGAATCGGCGCAGAAGCATATACTAGTGAGGAGAGGTCTATTTTGAGCAAATTGAAAGAATACCCTTCATCTCCATTACCTTCTCATCTTTCCTTTTTTTAGAAACATTTTAAACTTTGTTATTGATCTCAACCTTTACTATAGTTTGAATTCAACTTAAATTTTGATTGACTAGAAGTTCAATGGGATTTTTTTTTTTTTTTTTTTTTTTTTTTTTTCAAGAAACTAGCGGTGGTTCCTGCATCCTGCGTTTCTACTATTACTAGACATTACCAACCAAGCAAGCAATAGGAAGGATCGATGTTGATACATAAATAAACGAAGCGAAGTGGAATATTACATGGAGTGTGAAACGAAAACGATGACAGACCGCTTTCCATGTAACATGAAAAAGGTTTGCACCAACTGGTGTGGTGGATATTATGTTTAGTCCTAATACTATTTGTAAGTAAAGGAATCCTATACATATCACATGCCAAATATGTCTTGTCTTAGCAATATAGGGACGTTATCTCCTTCCCAATTTGCCATATTTCGCTTTTAAGTAAAACCATTAACGTGGTTTTGGACTTCATTAGCAGTTAATGCTGAAATTAATGGTAACCACGTCAAAATTGGAAGTTCTTTGTAATTGTGGATATTTAGCTATTTGGCGTCAGATACTGTGAATGAATGAACCTGCCTTTTATATTTGGCAGTGCAATGAAATAATACACAGTTTTTGGACGTACTGCGTGCAAGTGTGGTCCATAAAGCAACAACGAAGTAATTGTGTATTAGCCTATGGCTAGTGTTAGCGTGCAGAAAGTAGTTGTAAGCAAGTGTAGCTGAAATCCTAAACCGGATCGATCCTCATTGATACGGTTGAATTACGATTTGAACGATTGAACCGATAGTATAAAACATGACAAACCAAATATTTACATCGGTGGTCTTATGATATAAATATAACAAATTTGCTTTTCACAAGAAAAATATAACCGCTATCTCATTTTTGATTCTAACAATGTACATCCTAATTTCAGCGTATCTTGTTATCTTTTACTAATAATTGGAATAGTCTTCTACTAATAATCGGAATAGCTTTGGTGTCACATTTTTTGGTGTACACCTGAACTGAACTGACGAAAATGCCTTCTATTTAATTATTCTTCCACAAATAAAAGGAAGGGACAATGAATGTCATTTAACTACCTTAACATTTCCTAAAATTGTTACATTTATGTTCAAAATCCATATTCAACGTAAACTTATTCATTTTGGCATTCAATGTTCATTGGAATAGAAATTGTTATTATTTTGGAAGACATTACATCATCATTAATTATCTAACCAATAAAAATTGTTATTATTTTGGAGAAAATACAAAAGTATTCAAATTATTTCAACTTTACAACTTGCATATTCACATCCTTGATTCTCATATTTCTATTCCAATAAACATTGAATGCCAAAATAAATAAATTTATGTTATATATGAGTTTTGAACATAAATGTAACGGTTCTAAGAAATATTAAGGTAGTTAAATGACATCCATTGCCCCTTCCTTTTAATTGTGAAAGAATAATTAAGTAAAGGGCATTTTCGTCAATTTAGGTGTACATAAAAAAAGTGCGACACCAAACTTATTCCGATTGTTGGAAGGTATTACATCATCATTAATTATCTAACCAATAAAATTGTTATTATTTTGAAGAAAATGCAGAAGTATTCAAATTATTTTAACTTTACAACTTGCATATTCACACCCATGAATCTCATATTTATGCACAATATTCAAATTTTCCACTGAACGTTTCATTGCTTATTTTATTTGTCGTAGATATAAGATTGATTGTCATCTTATTTATTGCCATTGTTATATTTAATGTTAATTGAGATATTGCAAATTTTTCTTAATATTTTTCATTGAATGTTATACTTCTTATTCTATTAGCCATAAATATAAAACCTTGACGGTTGATACTATTCATTTTTACCAGTTAATTTATGAAGGAAATAAATTATTACACTTTAAGATTCACTCACTAATTCAATCAAACTCTTTCGTCTTTCGTCTCTTCTATGGTTGTTCTGTGAATTTTTATATTAACATTACCAATATTATTCACTATCACCTATTACCTTCTAATTAAAATTATTAAAAAAAAAAAGCGTTTATAAATAAGTGTTGTAATGTTTATAAATAGGCAATTAGTATAATCAGATTGCCCTTTCCATATTTAACGACAATTTGAATAGACATTCAAATTTGAGTAACGACATTTATTATTGCGTGTTACGTTATAAATTAGCAATTAATAAATAGTAGAACGTGCTACTGGGATATTTAAATATCTCATGAATATTACATTCTAGAACGTACTACAGGGACATTTAGATATCTACCCATTCATGTTATCTCATTCATATCTTCTCATGCTTCTTCTATTCACCTCTCTTCTGTTATTGATCTCCACGTTTGCTTGAAAATGACTCATCTTCTCATTTACCTACTTCGCCTGTAAGGTAGATATCGTGATGCATTTTTTATACTACACTTATGTATCTCTCAACCAAAAACGTTTAGATTCTTCTTATTCAATTTTTTTCATTTTACTAATCCATTTGAATAAAGACTCTTTATGCACAACTTGCAGGGCTCTGGACATTTAGATCAAGGCGTTGGTTTTCCTTGCATATGTAAAATATATAACACATGAGGAATAAAAATCCACGCGCGAAGCGTGTGCCGTGATGCTCGTATTAATAATAACCCTCGTAATAAAAGAAGTTATAGTTTTATTATAGTAAGTTTCATCTCATTTTTTAAAGAAATGCTAGTTGTAATATTATTCTAATTATTTTACTTAATAGTTATACATTGATTATCATTGATATTTGTTTAATCTACAAAAAAATCTCACTTGTAACTGTTGTCAAATAGAAATATTCATGGTGCTATGAACTAAAATTTTCATTCTAGTTTAACATTGTGTGTTTTAGTCTTTAAATGCATCACACAGTTGTCTTTGTAAACTGATTGTTGATATAAATAATTCACTTAGTTCATATTTAATATGTCAAAATCAGACTGCGTTGCATTAAACCGAACCGAAATCGAACCACTTGAAAAATTAGTGTAATACTTTGTATCTTTTTGGCAAAACCGACGATCGGTTTTTAAAGTGACCGTAAACACTTAGTATTATAAGAAATAATAATTACAAATGATATAGGTGGCAGACATATTATCAACCAACTACATTCGATTTTTAAGGTGGACCGTCCATCACTATTGGTTTTTATTGTGGTCCGCCTACTACAGGTTACAAAAGCTTACAACACAGGAGCTAGACTGACTTGCCTAGACCACTATACATCTCCACACTGGGAGTAATTTCATACAGGCAGAGCTTGTTGCATTACATTAATCTAAACCTAGCAAACTAAGCAAAAGACCACAACATATAGCATAACAGTGTATTGATGACATAGGGTGTACAAACCCAGAATATTAGAATACATCTTTACATTACAAAATATCTTGCACGTGCTACTCCAGCATGTACCTAGACAGTATTGTCTTGAGCCCAACAAGGATGCAACATCCACTACACCCTACTAAGTACAACTACACAAGTACGTTGACTTCCCATCTACACTTCGACCAGGGCAAAGTACGTAGGAAGAGGGATGGCAACTAAGATTCACTTGGACGTGTGACCAAAATCTTGACCAAGAAAAGCAGCCAAGGTTATCTAAATTCTTAACACCCAGAAAGAGGACATAAAGAAAGTAAGCCACCATTCGAGACACCAGCAGTCGCGTGCTAAGCATCACCTATAGCCGTGAGTTGAATAGTAAGCAAATGAGAAACAGAACATTACCCAAACCAACAGCCAAGAGAAGGAAAACCATCATAACTCCAAGGAAGAAAAGCCTAAAACACCTCAACCAAAACACTAACATCCCCACACTACAACATCCAACAGCTCGGCAACTACAAGACGTCATCGAAAGTACATTGAATATCAAACCCAGGGTAAGCTCCATCACAACTATGAGGCGAGACGCATAACAAACCATAGGTAAGAAGTTACTACACAAACAAAGCTCCACGAAGTTGCTAATACCAACAATTCCAAGCAAGCCAAAACCCAAACAGACCAAACAAACACTAAACCCTCCCTACCCAGACATGAGGACTTACAAACACCCATCATAGCTCCTAACATAGTCAGATAGACGCCGGAAAAGACACATCAGGCAATGTATGAGCACGAAGTCACTAGGAATCCTCGCATTGCACATTACAGCTAATCTTCGTCTTGGGATTCACAAAATCAGTCTGCAAAGTTAGTAAAGGAAAAGCATTTGCAGATCTGGAAGGGACGCCACGCACTGGAGTGAGGGGATGACTGATGAGAGTAAGGAATGTTAGGTCAACCGAGGCATGGCTTTGTGAAAATGAGGAGTGATAGTTGAAAGGTTCAGATCAAAACACTAGGAAGACCATGCAGGCGAAAGCAGATCTATATGAGTGGAAGAGAAGAAGGTCGATTTGAGAAGAATAGGGAGATGAAGATTTAAAGAAGCGTTAAAGAGTAGAAGGGAGAAGGTGGAGGGGATCTATCACCATTAATGGTTCTGAAGCATTCTCAAACCTAGTTTCGTTAATGGTATGAATTTCGTAATATATTTGGAGGTTTAAGGTTCATAATTGATATAAGATGGATTGTAAACATTTCCCTATAAGTTTCCAACAAACGATATTTATTAACAACTAGCCCACTCACAAATTAAACCAGTTGGGTATTATAAACCTATATTCGTTTGATATTCCTAAACAAAATCATAAACAACGGATGTGGCTGCTCTTAGTTTAAAAATGTCGAATTTAACTTTTTTCTACAAATTCATTGCAAAATAGTTTAATCTCTCAATTTTAGTTTCAACTACCCTTAGTTCTACCGGCTTTACCCCTCTTCCAATACGAGAGACACTTGTTATTGTTTTTTTACACCCAAAAATCTAAAATTAGGGTTTCAACCAGCATCCACTTTATAGAAGTAGTAGCATCTGATGTCATTACAACTCAGGTTTGGCAATTCTACCACTACAACAATATATGTATTTCGCAATTGGCAACGTCATTTATAGTAGGCCTATTAACCATCAGTCATCAGTCTTAAAATGCAAAGTTATAATATAGTTGATCCATTTTACAACTAGTTTTTGCTTATTGCAATAGGGTCTTCTATTACTGTTTATGCTCGTCGCAATATAAACTTTCGCAATTATTTGGGCCAGTTGCAATTGAGTGTTCTACGAATGTTCTATTATCTGAGCATACTTTTATAAATTCAAATGAGTATTATGATAACGTGCTTCGTGCATGATTGAGATTATAGGCTCCATGTGAAAATTATTTCTCTACAAATTATATGTTTAGCATATTCACGAGAAAATATTTATAGAAATATTTAACCATATTTTTACATTGAAATTATTTGTTATTAGTTAAATTTTATTTCTAAGGTGCAACATTTAATTTATTTTTAGCTTGAATTTTTATTTTTAACTATTAATTTATTTGTTAGACTATATCTTTAAGTGATAATAGTATTTGTAGATGGACATTTTGGGTTTGTAAAAGAATTGTACGTCTTAGATCTTATTTTTAAGTCATATTGAAATTTAATAATATTTGTAGACAAATAGTCTGAATTTATAAAATAAATTAGATCATATTTTCAAGTTATACTAAGATTTGGTATTTTATGCATTTTTTTCATAGTTCACACTAATACCAAAAAGTAAGACAGAAAAGGTATTATAATTATGATTAAAGATATGTTAAATTTATCAATCCAATTATGTAATATCCGTTAGCGCCAAAATAACCAGGGAAGCATCAAAAGCACAAACCACAATGAAGGGATGTCGTAAGCAGTAAGCTTTCAACCCAAACGAAACCGCTCCATCAAAGTTTGTTTTCGTACCCAAAGTTAAAGGGCAAAAAGCTCCCTTCAACAAGGAAAAGTCCCTCTCGGAGATACCTAAAGGGAATATTATCTAGAATAATGATCTTCAAGCTAAGAAAAGGGAAGACCGAATGCAACCTTCACTTTAGTCTAAAGAGGTATTTCAGTAGCTTAATCCTTTACAAAATATCCACTTCATGAAGAGACACTTCATCCAAAAGAAGATAACCATTTAGTAGCATCGAAAGGCGAGAGCATGAAAAGCTAATTCCTCCTGCAAATAGCCAAGTCCATTATCTAGAAGGCTCTCTTTGGGGAAATAAATACGGGGAACATCAGTCGTAATCCATTAGAAAATGTCCGAAAAATGCACTATCGCTCTAGGGTGTATCAAGGTACAAGCCGTTTATCGACAAAAGAACCTTTATTAGACCTTGGTTCTGTCTCCACGAAGGCACAAAATAGAGACCTAAAGGCATGAAGGGGGTCAACCTGCATCTATAAATATGACCCCAGGGGTCCAAAATCCAGACTGAATTCTCCATTCTCTCACCTGCCTCTAAAAGTCCGAGTTGTAAACCCTACTTTCAAAATTGAATTTAGGATTTTGTGATTGAGATACCAGAATATTTGTACTTATTATAAGTGTAATAAAAAGAAATTTTATTCGATATCAATAAAGGTAACACATGAGCAATTTCTAAATTACTATATTATTATTATCTTATTACTTTGCAGGATCATCACCAAAAGCTCAAAAGGGAATTATCGTATATGTATGCCCCCAAGACCACTAAAGGGTCATAATAAGCGAAAAAATTAAATAAGACCACTTCAAGCATTCCTATCCCATGACCCATAATTTGAAACTTATAAGATAGATCTTCGTAACATCTTCTAAATCCTAGCAAGTGATACCGATCTACATGGAAAGTTACCCGGATAACTCAAAAATATTTATACCTACGAAAAGGAAATAAATGACCAAATCGATAGACCTTAAGAAGAACCTTCAATAAATAAATGCTAGCAACTAAGTCAATACAATACAGGATTTGCCGTCAAAAGGAAATTTCAAGTCTTAGTCAAAAAGCATCTAATTATTATCTTTTTTTCGATAGGATTATATTTTTAGGGAGAAACGAAAGAATAAATAAGTTCAGATCAATGGACTTGCCTAACTATACGAAGGTATGACCTAAGTTAGTCCTTTTCTAACTAAATTTTGTACAAGGATCACGCTGTTTTGGGGTGTTAATCAAAATTTTGGAAAATATTTTATGGTGGTAGAGGGAGGGTTCGAATCTCCAAAATCAATTGACCTTCATGCTTCCTATTGATTTCAATAAAAAAAAAATTCAGTGGAAACTAAAATGCAGACCCACAAGAGAATATCAAAACTCCAACAGTCTCACAAATAGAAAGTAATAGTAACTCCTTTGTGCCAGAAAATGTGGAAGGCCTTTCGAGATTATTTTGAAGGAACTATGTTTGAAAATGAAATGGTAAGGGATTATGATGCTTTTTCATGGAGTGGTGACCAAATATTAAGGAAACTTTATCTTTCTATGGATCCTCAAGGACAATAGAAAGAAGAGCAATACTCGAAAGAGGTTCCATGCTAGGATATAAAGCTCACAAAAATCTTAAAAGAAAAATAACCATGGACGAAAGTGAAATGTCACCGCTAGGTTCCAAGAAACTGAAAATAAAACTTCTAAAGGGAAAAATTTAAGTTAAGGTTGCTGAAGGAATTCAACTTGACCACATCCATTGAGAATGTATATTTGTTGTAACACCTCATAATTTTATAACACATTAAGATGATAAACTAAAGAATACTTAATTAAACATTCAGAATTAAGTAAAAAAGACTACGCCATCATTGCGTTCGTCTCGGAATTCTGCTTAAGATAGACTCCGAGTTTGCGTAAAACGGACATCGTATGAAGAAGATATTAAGATTTGAAGTTTATGCATATATAAGCTAATTATATATAAATAAAAACTTCCCAGAAATTCAAAATTTTTCAAAATGAAGCAGCAGGAAGGAGCGCGAAAATTCCCGCCCATGGGTCGACCCCATTAAGGGGGTGTCGACCCCTATGTCGACCCTTGGGTCGACACACTAAGGAGGAGGGTCGAACCCCATACAGATCTGGGCAGATCTATGCTTCCGAACGTGGACTGATTTTTATGCAAGATTCGTCAGCTGATGGCTATAAATAAGACCCTATATCCATTGTTTTATTCATCTAAATCAATGGCTATGGTGAGATGATGCTCCTACTCAGATTAAAATAGGCTTTTCTTCAGCAACGACAATTAATACGTATTCGAAGACCGCCGATTCGACATCAACACGCTTTCCTTAGTTTTCTTATATCCATTCTCTGTGAGTCTACATTATTTTTAGATATAAACACTTAAAAGTTATTTTTACATGACTATAAATTGGATCTAAGCCTATGCCTATTTATCATGTCAGATCTGCCATTTTTTGTAGATATAATTCACTGTTTAGATCTCATTATGTCTGTTTATGATG
The DNA here is from genome assembly GCA_030737875.1 of Allium sativum. Lineage (NCBI taxonomy): Eukaryota > Viridiplantae > Streptophyta > Magnoliopsida > Asparagales > Amaryllidaceae > Allium > Allium sativum. The sequence goes on along the minus strand of CM060927.1, from coordinate 125,340,184 downwards.
TCCCTATTATGTCAGAATCAGTTCTATTATCACATGTTCATCATATCTGTTCTTATATGCGTATCTTGCCATTATGCCAAAATCTATCATTATATGCTTATTAGTTGCTATGCCTATTTCTGCCATCATATGTCAATCTTGTTATTATATTTATTTATGTTCTCTTCCCTTCTTCTTTTCCCTTTTTATTTTATAGCCAGGCTACCTTCGAGCTTAGGCATACCACTGAAATATACGAACGTGTGAAATTGGGAATGTGGGGAGAACGTTTAAAATTGGGGCATAACTTGTATTGGGAAATTTGGGAACAACTTGAATTAAATACATGAATTTGGAATTGGGGGCATAAATCAAATTTTGATTTAGATCTTAATTTGGGGCATATTGTACATGATGAATTTGACTTGGAAAAGGGGCATGAAAATCTATAATGAAATAGGGATAATTGTTAAGCAGTGAAAATGCCTAGATTTACAATAATTAGAAACAATAACCATGCTAAGACACGAGGTTAGATTACACTTGTGGTAGAAGTCTGCCCGAACCCGACCGGCATATCCAGCAACCACAAGTGGTGAATCTAATGTGAGGGGTCTAAGTGTATAAACATGTAACGGGCTGAGAAACGAGGTTAAGTCCGACTTGTGGAAGAAGTCTACCCGAACCCGCCCTTCATATCCAGCATCCCCAAGTTGTAGGCTTAATGTGGGAGGTCTAGTGCATTATAACCATAAATGAGTATATGGTAATGAACTTGAATACTTAACCTGGTTGAATCCACAGGGACTGTATGAACATGTTAACTTGAGTAGGAGTTAAGTAAACTTGCTTGAAACAGTGGGAGGGTTAAGTATATCTTGGGGTGGTGGGTAATATTTATATATAGGCCCACAAACTTAACATGTGGGGTTATGCAATCTTTTTACACTGGTATGGCATAACCTGTGGAAATCCTAGTAGTGGGGATGCAAGCGTAGGGGGAAGCTTGTATCATCTTGTGTGTGGGACCCGTTTCAGTCAATAACCCATATATAGGTATCAAACGAGTACTCCGACTTAGGTCGGAGTCGGGGCACGCTTGCTAGGCTAATTGTAAGAGATCCAGATGAGGGGACGGTGTGGGCGGCGCATTTTGACGGGGTCATGTGCATGCATGGATCCAGACAAGGGAGGCTAAGACGCCGTGACATCTGTAGATACGGTTGTGCACATCCTTAAAATAAAGGGTTGCCACTTTAGGAAGTGATACGTCCTACTGTGGGGCCAGCACATGGTATCTACGGAGTAGGGAGCCGATCGATTAGGGTAGTAATTAGGGTACATCTTGATTCTAGTATGTTTAGGAGTCCGTTATTATCCTTAGGGGTAACGCCGGTATGTTCAATTGGGCTGCCTGTTATTGTATGGGGTAAAACCTCTCACTAGAAGTACACCTAAGTCTACCATCTTATATTTGTTGGGGATCATCTCGTTCATATGATACTAGTATTGGTGTAGAGAAAGAGAAAAGTATTAGAGAAGCGCTATACATATATGTTCTGTTCAGTTTACCATGTTTACCTTGTCTCTTATATGCTGTTATCCTCTTATCTTGCTTATATGTCTGTCTTGATGCTTTTACTTATATGCTAAAAGTAATTGGACTAACCAAAATTTATGTCTAACCCATTTTGTTTCCGCTTCTTTCTCTTCTGTTTCCCCCCGTAGGTTCTCAGGGTGCGAATACTCAAGCATGATCAGGATTCTGCTTTCATTCTGCTTGGGGCTGCTTAGATGTACTGATTGATTTCGTACCTTTTCTACTATTGCTATGTTTTTGGGGATTATTCACTTTTCATGTTTATTGTACTATGATGATTTGCGTACAAGACAGAAGTTTTAAGTTGATGGATTGGATTTTATGTATTTTAGACTTATGATGTATCTATGTTTTGAACCACGATGTTTTCTTCTTAATAAAATTTTAAATTCCGCTATCATTTTATATATGTTTTGTAATATTTCTGTTTGCCTATAACGCTTCACGAAACTTAATGCATTCTCTTAATGAGTGACATTAACGGACATGGGGTGTCACATTTGGTATTAGAGCTAAAGGTTACCTGATCGGATAAAAGATTTTGAAAATTGTTTTCAATAAGGTTTTAAAAGAAAGCATTTTCAAAAGAAAAGTCTGTTTTGAAAAACATATTCGCCAAAGCCATATGTTATATCTTTCGATTCTCTGTTCGAATCTCTTTTTCCTTTCTTTTTAGCATGTCTGGGGAACCTAATATTCCTAAGGGCGTTACGATAATGGGTTGGTTCCGTAGGTATCTAGAAGCCACGACGTCTACCGGTGGTCAAGCAGACGTTCCTCCCCCTGCTGCATCCACTATTCCTCATCCTCCTCCTCCACGAGAAGATAATTTCTCTATGATCTGCAAAGATTTCTGTGCTATGGGTGGAAATCCATTCTGAGGAACTGAAACTTTCGTAGAGGCAAGGAATTGGCTTAAAGAGATAGAGGATTTGTTTGGAATTTTCGAAGTTAATGATCACAGAGAAAGATTCAGTTGGCCGCTTGGCTGCTGAAAGATGAGGCTTCATTCTGGTGGGAAATGACGCAAGCAGGGCATCCGTGGAGATTTGGGATGATTTCCGGCAGAGGTTTGAAATGAAGTTTCTTTCTCAAGCCGATAAAAGTATGGAAATGGAAAGGTTTTTGGCACTCAAGCAAGGAGGCATGACTGCCAAAGAGTATGTTAACAAATTCAATCAACTGGCGAGGTTTGGGTTGTAGCTAGTAGATACCCCACATAAGAAAGCTTTGCGGTTTTCTATAGGATTGAATGAACCCCTCAATGGGTTGGCTATGTCTCATATTCCGATGGGAGCAACTTTTGAAAGGCTTGTAGATATGGCATTGATGCATGAGGAAGATAAAGGTGAAAAGAAAGAAGCTAAGGTTGAGGAAACACAAAACAAGAAAGTGTGGCCCAAGAAAGTCCATCAACAAAAGAAGGACGGAAAGGACGACAACGCTAGAGATAAGAGGAAGTGTCATAATGCACACGTGGGGGTCACTTAAACAAGGACTACAAAAGAAAGAAGAATGCTCGTTTCAATTGTGAAGAGGTCAGACACTTTTTCTAAGGAGTTACCGAAGAAGCAAGGATAGGGTCAAAGGGCGCCAGACAGAGGTAGGAAAGTTTCCATTGAAGGACTAATTTCTCTTTCCAATCATTTTGTTAGAACACTTTTTTATTCGGGAGCTTCACATTCTTTTATATCTGATTCTATGGTTGAGTCTCTGCACCTTAGTAATAATATGATTTTGGATCCCGTTGCTGCCTCAGACCCCAATGGTGGTATGACTCGTCTGTATATGATTTGTCGGGGTTTGAGAATATCTATGTTGGGCATCGAGTTTGAGTGTGACGCATATGTGCTTGGTTTCATGGGCTATGGTTTGATTATAGGGATGGATTGGCTAGCCATGTATGGTTCCATTCTGGATTGTGAGAGGAGGTTCGTTAAACTTTTGACTTGCCATAGGAAGACCCTCGAGATTTCTTGTGACCCAAAAGGGTCTGTCATGCTTAGTTTCCTAGAGTCACTTGATGCATCTATCGATGATCTACGATCTGTACCAGTAGTCTATGAGTATCCTGATGTTTTCGTTCGGGGTTTACCTCCGAGGCGCGAGATCGATTTCCGTATATACTTGGTAGACAATGCAAAGCCAGTTGTATTGCCTGTGCGCCACATGGCTGAGGGAGCTTAGCAAGCAAGTAAGGGAGCTACTTAAGAAAGGGTTTATTAGGTGAAGCATATCAGAATGAGGTGCTCCGGTGGTATTCACAACTAAGGCGGTTGGTTCTCTTCTCTTATGTGTGGATTATAGAGAGCTGAATAAACTCACTAAAAAGAACATGCACCCACTTCCGAGGATAGATTATCTGTTTGACCAACTTGTTGGTGCGTCTGTTTTCTCTCAGTTAGACTTGGCCATGGGATTTCATTAGTTTAGAGTGGCCGAGGATAGTATAGACAAGACCACTTTTAGAACTCCAAATGGTTTCTTCAAGTGGCTCATTATGCCTTTTGGGTTAACGAATGCACCCGCCTATTTTGTTGATCTATGAGTAGGGTGTTTCAGGAGTTTCAAAATAAGTTAGTTGTGGTCTTCGTTGATGATATCTTAATTTTCTCAAAGAGTGAGGAAGAGCATGCCTTACATTTAAGGGAGGTTTTGAAAACTCTCTGTGCACACCAACGTAAGGCGAAGTTCTCCAAATGCCATTTTTGGAGAAAAGAAGTGAGATTTCTAGGGTATGTGATCTCTAATGATGGGATAGCAGTAGATCCCGCAAAGGTAGTTGCAGTTCAAGATTGGCAGATCCCAAAGAATTCAACGGAGGTGAGAAGTTTTCTGGGGTTAGCAGGTTATTATAGGAAGTTCATTAAGTACTTCACAAAGATATCCGCCCCACTCACCAGGCTGACGAAGAAGAATCTGTCATTTTCTTGGGATATAGATTGTGACGATGCTTTCCAGTGATTGAAGAGGGCTCTGACAACAGCCCCAATCTTGACCTTTCCCGACAGGAACAAAGTGTTCACAGTATACACTGATGCATGTGGTACAGGGCTTGGTGCGGTTCTGATGCAAGAGGGAAGGGTTGTATGTTATGGAGGTAAACAGCTAAGGGTTCATGAGAAGAACTATCCTACCCATGACTTAGAGCTAGCTGCCATAGTATTCGCGCTTTAGAGTTGGCGCCAGTATCTACTTGGAGAGAAGTTTGAGTTGTACACCAATCATAAATCTCTCAAGTACTTGTTCTCACAGAAGGATCTTAATTTAAGGCAACAAAGGTGGATGGAGTTCCTAGCATCTTATGACTTCGAGAATGCTTATACCCCTAGCAAGTGTAATGTGGTGGTAGACGCACTGAGTAGGCAGAGGATGGCCTTAAGCCCTCTGTTTGTGGAGAGGAAAAGATTGGAGTTTTTATCGACTTTTGATTTTAAACCCTCCATCAAGTTTATACCTGGTTTATTGGCATCACTAGAGGTGCAGCCTACTCTTTTGGATCAAATAGAAGCTTCACAGCGAGAGGATCCACCGATTTCAGACATCTTGGATAGGCTCAGTAAAGGGGAGACTTCTAATCACCTCAGTAGATATTCCATAGATGACAGGGGGTGGTTGCGATGGGATCGAAGACTTTGTGTTCCCCAAGTTGGGAGTTTGTTGAAGATAGTCCTAGAGGAAGCCCATCATTCTAAGACGACTATTCATCCAGGAGGAGATAAGATGTATAGAGATATAAAGAGGGTTTTCTTTTTGGGCTGTGATGAAGAAAGATGCGGTGGAGTTTGTTTCTTAATGTTTGATTTGCCAGCAGGTCAAGGCTGAGCAAAAGAAGCCCGGTGGTTTACTTCATCCTTTGGAGGTCCCACAGTGGAAGTGGGAGAGCGTCTCTATGGATTTCATCAATGGTTTGCCTAGATCTAGGAAAGGAAACACCAGTATTTAGGTTATAATAGACAAACTTACTAAGAGCGATCATTTCATTCTAGTTAATAGTAAGAGGACGACAATATGGTTAGTAGCAATTTACGTTCGTGAGATAGTCCGTCTTCATGGAGTACCTTTCAGTATCGTAAGTGATCGTGATCCCATTTTCACCAGTGAATTTTGGAGGAGCTTGCAAGAAGCATTAGGTACACAGTTGTGTTTGAGCACCACTTATCACTCTTAGACAGATGGACAGTGAAACGACCCAAACTTCCCAGTAAAGGAAAGTCTAGATTGCTTTGAGAACAACACACATTAGAACACAAACTGAAGAATATTTTATTGCTGATTACAACAATTACATCAGATTACAAGAATGCAACAGAGTATGAATACTTATTACAATATAGAAATACAATAATACCAGAGTTCTAAATTACATTTAGATAGCAGCGGAAATTAATACAAATATACAACTGGAAGAAATACACGGATACAGAGCTTTCCGAATACCGCTTTAGCTGTAAGCCAGGATCCTGTAAATATATCTGCAAAAAGCTACTTGACTGCCCGTGTGGAAAATATGGGCACCCGAGTTTGCCAGTGAACAAACTACTGGTCAGTCATGGGACTGGTATGAGAAATCTTAACTTATCTAATCTAATAATAAGGCTAATCACAGGACCACGCCACTAACGCGGAATGGGTTTACTCCATTGGATTGCCAGTGCATAAAATAAAGTAAAAACGTTAAACAACACAATGCTTTTTAGAAAAATGAAACCATTATAAGACCCAAGTCCCATCACACAATGCAACGCAAACCGAAGGATAGGGTTTTACCTTATAATGGTCAAAAGATGCTTGATATGCTAAAACGGATTTGATATTAGTGTGTATATCTATGGGTATATATATTTCAAAAACAAATTCAATCATAATGTATTAATCATAGACGACATATTACCCCATCCTACCATGTCGCCATACTAGTTCTACAATCAAAACCGCAAGGTCGTATTGGAAATTGGATTTCCATCATGAGTCGAGGCTAGGGGCAAGCTCCTCTCCGATTCGAGACACTCTAGCAAATGCCTCAGGATCCCCCGCAGTGAACCCTTGGATGCGGTAGGGCCGGTCCCCGCCTATCGGCAGTGGATTAGTTATGACTAAACACACGTTTCCCGGTTCTTTTGAACCTATAATATGACCACTATCGGCCTATAAAAATCCGAGGCGCCTCAAAATCCATCATCCACATAAGTAAAAATGCCAGGCCGTGTTAAAGCACGGACACTACCACTAGCTAGAAAGAAACGTGTGCACTATTTACGGTCCATATCCCGTTTTTGACTCATACCGGGGTGTGAGGCTCGCGAAGTCACGATATACACAAAGCTATGCCGTAATAGGCTATGCTTTGATCATCCCACAAGGCCCTGCTTTTCAGCAAAAGACTTGATCATTTGCATCTTGGCGTGCCACATTGACAATTCACGTCATGCGATCAATCACTATTAATATATACCAGGGTGTTAAGTAGAGGATAAATCCTTTACCACCAAACAGACATACATTAACAGAAAATGATTTAACTCACATGGAATGAAATCCAATGTCAGATACGCATCCATTTATTAGCTTATGCTCTGGGTCTGAGCGAAAACCAAATCCGAACAATCAACAATAGTCCGGACGGCCACCACCGAAGCCCCTTCAAGGTAGCTACTCCCATCAGGGTCTCTGTAGCAACACATCCATTCGAAGTGAAGACCATCGGTCTTCAACCACCTTCTTCATCTTCGACTCTTCATCTTCGTAGAAATTATTCGGAATGGGTTAAACCCGGTCTTTCCGAATAACTCACGTATTTGCATAATTGAAAATCAAGTATTATAAAAACACATCCAACGCCTCATTCCAATTCAGAATATTCTTTTAAATAAAATATTCAAATTATTCTAACAAAGATAAACTCTTAAAATTATTCTTAAATCTTACTTCTAAAGGTTTATTAAAACCCCAATTTGGTTTTAAATATCAAAAATCATTATTCAATGATTATTTAAATTTAAGAAATAAATATGATCTTTAACTGGGTTAAAGAACTAATGTCATTTAAAACATAGTTCACGGTAAACCCAAACCCATCTTCCATAAAATATGGAATCTTCACAGAAACCAAATCAATATATAATCGTTATAAATTTCTGTATCCGACCAATAATATAAATGGAATAACGGCAAAGCCTCTTAAATCCCATATGTAGTATCGATCTTCTTTTACAGAAGCTTATCTCGGTTATTATTAATTCGAATTCCATTCGACTCTAATTTAATATATTAAATTGGAAAACTTTACTTTTGGGAAAATTCCCGTTTAAATCTTAATAAAAGATTTATAAATTCCAATCATATTTTCACCGTCAGTCGGGTTAAAGAACACATGTCACTTAAAAGCATGGTTCACAATAAACCCAACTCACGTTTCGTCTTATTTCAATTACTAAGTATAATTGAAAACTTTTAATAACCTAAATAAAAGATTATTCTTTTCATACGGGGTTTAAGAACAGTGTTATTTAAGACACTACCCACGACAAACCCAAATTCCAATTTATTTAATTAAATTTCAATTAAATATTAACAAATTGGAAAACTTCATTAAATCTAAATTTAATGATTTATTCTAGTTAATAACCAGTTCATTTCAATAAAAATATATTTTCCTAAAATATATTCTTTTTCAAAAATATAACTTCTGAAATATTTTTTTATTGGAATGTGACTCAACCAACAACCATATATTATATGTGATCAACAATCATGATAAATAATTATCAAACATCCAAATGACGACCAAAGTGGAATCTATAACTGTGTGAGCATTAAAGTAAATGACTGACGCTCCTCACAGACTGTCGATCCGTCGATTGACAGATAACTAAATATTGGGGTTAGTGTGTATCCAATATCATCCCAATACCCGTGTGGGGTTTCATCCATCAAACAAATAATAGATTATTCGTGCACTTGGGCGATGTGTGAAAAATATCGTCCCAATCACATAAACAAATCGGGTAACTTGTAAATGGGAGTGTAATATTCAATTTTGAATACACAACATTTATCTTTAGTACATCGAATACTTCTATACAACAACCATATATTTCAAACCATCTCTAACATCATATTTAAATGATTAATTCTTCTCAATGAAACTATTTTACATTGAAAATGTATTTTCTAATGTTCATTCTTGTTATTGAAATCAAATGGCCATAAAACCCATGATTTCAATTTTACTTATTTTATTTCATCTTTTATTACATTGAAAAATGTAGTGTTTTATTCAATCCTTTTATGACTTTGAAAAATGTAATTTTTCCTGTCATTCTTTAATTACACGGAAAAATGTAATTTTAAAATCTATTCTATTTATTCTATTCTTTTTATGGACTCTATTCTAACAATGAAAATGTGACATTTACGTCTATTCTTTTTATTGCATATATAATGGCAATAAAAATGTAGCTTTAAAATCTATGCTGTTATTTACATCTAAAATGTAAAAATATAACTTTAATTCTAAAAATAACATAAGAATGAAAATGTCACCTTTTATTTTAATTCACATTTTCTAAACAAAAATGTCCTTCTTATTCTAATTTACATAGAAATGTAATTCTTTAACTTTATTCTTTAATTACATAGAAAAATGTAATTTTCTATTTAAAAAAAAATGTAAATAATTTACCTCCTTTTATTTACATGGGAGAATGTAAATTCTTTAATTTCTTTTTATGTAAACAAAAATGTTCATTTCTAACACATTCTTTTTAATGTATAAAAGTATACATTCTTAACTCATTCTTTTAAAATGAACACAAATATACATTTTTTATTCATTTCAAAAGTGACAGATTTTAATCCAATAAACATTTTATAACAAAAATGTTATTTTATGTCTAGTGTAACATTTCATAACAAAAATGTTATTTTGTTCTTAATAATCTAATTTACAAAAATGTAAATTTTGTTTATAAAACTTTTAATGCAAACCAAAATGTGAATTCTGTTTATAAACTGTTAATGCAGACAAAAATGTTATTTTAATGTGACTACAAATTATATATTAACAAGACAAATAAAATTAATGTTTTATTTGTTTACAATTCTATTTTTAACATGTAACATAAAAATAATGTTTTTATGTAAACAAGTCTATACACTAACATGACAAATAAAAATAATGTTTTATTTGTTTATTATTCTGTTTATAACATAAATGACACTTTTATATTTGATGTTTCTAATTCAACAAAAATAACATTATTGTTTTGTCAATTCTAATTTAACAATAGTAACAAATTTAGATGTAAATTTTAAATTTGGCAAAAGTGACAAATTTTTATGTAAATTCTAAATTTGACTAGAGTGGACATTTTTGTCTCATTCTCCTTTACTGGTAAAAATGAATGGTTTGTTTACATCCATAAAAAAAATTGAATGTTCTCAATTTATTCTTTAAAAATAAAGAAATGAATGTTTTTTTGTTTTATTCTTATAAAATGAACAAAAAGATTGTTTTATTTTAAAGCAACATTTTATCAAAAATGTGATTTTATTTCCAATGCATCATTTTTAACAAAAATGAACTTTTATTTCTTATGCAACACTTTAGAAAATAAAAATGTTACTTTTCTATGCTAACATTTTATTTAATAAAAATGATCTTTTTCTTCTAATGCTCACACCTTATAGAATAAAATGATGATTTTATAATGTTAACATCTCATAGGATAAAATAATGATTTTACTAATTTTAACATCTTATAAAATAAAATGTTACTTTTTCCTATGTTAATATTTTATACGTAAAAATGAGATTTTATTATGTTAACATTTCATATACTAGGAATGTTACTTTTCTTTCTATATGCTAACCATTTATAAAATAAAATGTTCTTTTATATACCGACATAAAAATGAGATTTTATTATGTAAACCTTTTATACATAAAAATGTTTCTTTTCTAATGTTAACATTTATAAATAAAAATGTTAATTTTCTATTCTGACAATTTATATAACAAAGGGATGAATATTTTGTTTCGCTAAACAATTTCTAATCCAAATATGTCATTTCTTTCTAATGCACATTTTATACCAAAAATGTTAATTTTAGACTAACATGACAATTATAACTAAAGTGACATTGTATAACTAAAATGATATTTAACATGACATTTTTTTTATAACTAAAATGACAATGTCATATTCAAATATATGTGACAAAATTGATTATTCAAATATATGTGACAAAATTGATTATTCAAATATATGTGACAAAATTGATTATTCAAATATATGTGACAAAATTGATTATTCAAATATATGTGATAAAATATGACCTTATCGTATACACAAAGTTTCTAACAAACATGAATACACAATCTAAATCAATCATCCATCACAATCACAGCACAGTCAACATTTAAATGAGTATATACATACAACATGAATTTCATACTGAATGAATACAATAAAATAAACAAACAATTAATTTTAATTTAAATATAGAAATCTCACCAATTGCTTTTCAGATCTGAATTTGCTCTAAAATTTAATTCGCTCTGCTTCAGTTCTAGTTTGCTTCATAGCGTAGATCTGCACTTCACGATTTCAGCGTTTTTCGTTTCGCTGAATTTCGATAAGGTTTGGAAGAGTTATGGATTATTTTAGATTGAGAATATTTTAAATAAAATAATTAAATAATAATTTAAAAGGGAATACCCTTCATCTTCTCAAACCATATACAGGGCGCGCTAAAACCATACGTCGCCCCCTTCTTCCACCCACGCACGACCACCGAGGCGCCTAGGACCCGATCCGACCTGACCACATCAACCGCCTTCGAACGCCGCCTTCACGCCCCGAGCCGCCGCCAACTCGGTGGACCTCGCCCCCTCGAACTGCGTGCCAAAGCCGCTGCCTTCCCAGTGAAATTCCGATCAATCCAGGAGCCGATAACTGATCGTACCCGTATGGTTTCGAAGAGCACAGAAATCTCTTCAGTTTGATATATGGCACTTGATCTAATTCGTTGTGGATTGGAAATGGTTAAGGTTTGAATATCGTGCGTTTCTGGCCATTGAAGTTGTGTATACGGCGACTGTAAAATGGGAATAGGGTTTCGTATAGTACAGCGTATTTATACGCGTATTTTCTTATTTATTTAATTCATTAATTCAAAAATTGTTTATTCGACAATACTAACTCCGAATCGAACCCAACGAATGACGCCCCTAGCTAAATACCCCCGTTCCGGACACAATGGAATATGTTTCGTAACCCAATTCGGCTGTTACAATAGGTTTTTCTTTAAATTTAATTATAAATCATTTAATTATTAAATTCAAACGTACATTTTAAATTACCGGGGCCACATACTGACTCTAAAAATTACAGAAAAATTATTTCTAGTTATGTTTTGACGATACGGTTCCAACAAGACTAATTTCGTCGAATTCTGAGACTGTTTGAAAAATGGCTATTTTCAAGTCGATTAAATTTGACTAGTCAAAACACATTTTCTTTTAACACGCTCACATATTAATTCGAAAAATTATGAAAATTGAAACTTAGCAATAATTTGACATTCCAGTTCCAACAAATGTGGTTTCGTTGAAAACCGAGGTCGTTTGCAAAACGGCTATTTTCAAGGCCAATATATTTAATTAGTATATATATAAATTCCACAACGACTTTTCAAAATTTTAAACTGGACATAACTTTTGATTTCTAAAGTGAAATTTCAATTTTTGAGATTCGTTAGAAAGACATGATTAAACAGATTTAAATATTTCTGGTTTCGCTCAATTCTGATTTAAAATGAATCCTGTACAGTCAGTTAAAGTTCAAATTCAAAATTTCAAACTACAGCGCTGTTTCAAACTCCTTTTATAATTAAATTGAATTTATTCGTTTTAAAATAAATTTTTAGTCGTTCTTATTTAAAATAAATTATTTAAAATATATAAAATCCATTAAAATTTCTAAAATAAACATTTTAAATTGGCCCCAAATTCCGGGTCGTTACAGACAGACGGAATGGGTGAATAGAGTCCTTGAGGACCTTTTAAGGTTGTATATCCTAGACTTAGGAGGGACTTGGGAAGAGCATCTTCCTTTAGTAGAGTTCTCCTACAACAACGGTTATGAAGCTAGCATTGGCATGGAACCCTTCGAAGCATTGTACAGACGGCCATGTAGATCACCGACTTGTTGGTAGGAATCTACAAAATGACTTCTACTTGGACCGGACATGGTTAGAGAAACTTCCGAAAAGATTTATCTTATTTGACGGCGAATGAAGACAGCTCAAGATAGACATAAGTCCTACGCATATAAGAGAAGGTTTGACATTGAGTTTGAAGTGGGAGACATGGTTTTCATCAAGGTATCACATTTGAGGAATGTGGTTCGCTTTGGATCTATAGGGAAATTGGCACCAAGATTTGTAGGGCCATTTCCCATAACGAAAAGGATTGTCCAAATGGCCTATAGAGTAAAGCTACCAGAGAGACTGTCTGATGTTCATGATGTTTTCCACGTTTCTCATTTACGGAAGTGCTTGCATGATACTGCAGAAGTAGTTGAGCCGAGTATGCTTGAGGAAGTAGAGGTAGAACGGGAGGCGACAATTAGATGAGTTCCTACTCGTATTCTTGGATCAGAAATTAAGAAGCTACACAATAGAGAAGTCAAGTTAAGGAAAGTTCAGTGGGGAGATAACCAAGAAGATGCAACTTGGGAGACTGAAGACTAGATTCGTCCTTCGTACCCTTTTCTTTTCAAGGGTAAGTTCTTAACTTCCTTTTCGAGGGTATTATTCATGCTTATTTCTATCATTTAAGTATATCCTATCGATCGAATCTTCAACCTTTAGGTAGAAATCCCATGGATGTAAACATGTGTTTGAGACATGTTATGTTTGATGGATGTAAGTGGATGCAGGTGTTTGCTAGTTGTTGCTCGTGGATGCATATACACACACATTAGGCACTAGATTGGCTCAATCACTCTCATACTGCATATGGATGTGTGTGCATTTTTTTCTTTTCTCCCAATGGATGAAAGTGGGTGTATCATCATATGGATGTTGCATTTGGATGAATGACTGCGCAAACATATAGAACTTACATAATATAATAGGATTATTTGCATACATGATGAATTCATGGCACTAACATATATTGCATTAAGGAGGTCGACTGAATCAATAGACTGCCTGATCTTTCGCATTAGTATAGGGACATATACACACACCATTGCATATGTTCATACAAGCATTAGAGAACTTATAAGAACAATGGATGCCTGTGATTGGTGGATGAGTAGATGGATGATGGATGTTAGGATATACATTCTTCTTAACTGGGAGATTTCAGGGACAAAATCCTTTAAGTAGGGGAGAATGTAACACCCCATAATTTTATAACACATTAAGATGATAAACTAAAGAATACTTATTAAACATTCATAATTAAGTAAAATGGACTGCGCCATTGCATTTCGTCTCGGAATTTTGCTTAAGATAGACTCTGAGTTTGCGTAAAATGGACACAGTATGAAGAAGATATTAAGGTTTGAAGTTTACGCATATATAAGCTAATTATATATAAATAAACCTTCCAAGAAATTCAAAATATTTCAAAACAAAGCAGCAGGAGGGAGCGGGAAAATTCCCGCCCATGTATGTCGACCCCATCAAGGGGCTGTCGACCCCTGTGTCGACTCCTAGGTCGACACACTAAAGGGGGTCGACCCCCATACAAATCTGAGCAGATCCATGCTTTCGAACGTGGACTGATTTCTGTGCAAAATTCGTCAGCTGATGGCTATAAGTAAGACCTTATATCCATTGTTTTATTCATTTAAATCAATGGCAATGATGAGATGCTGCTCCTACTCAGATTAAATTAACCTTTTCTTCAACAACGACGATTCATACATATCGAAGACTACCGATTCAACATCAACATGCTTTCCTCAGTTTTCTTAAATCCATTCTCTATGAGTCTACGTTATTTTTAGATATAAACACTTAAAAGTTATTTTGACATGACTATGAATTGGATCTAATCCTATGCCTATTTATCATGTCAGATCTGCCATTATTTGTAGATCTAATTCACTGTTTAGATCACATTATGTCTGTTTATAATGTCCCTATTATGTTAGAATCAGTTCTATTAACACATATTCATCAGATCTGTTCTTATATTCCTATCTTGTCATTATGCCCAAATTCTATCACTATATGCTTATTAGTTGCTATGCCTATTTCTGCCATCATATGTCAATCTTGTTATTATATTTAATTATGTTCTCTTCCCTTCTTCTTTTCCCTTTTTATTTTATATCCAGGCTACCTTCGAGCTTAGGCATACCACTGAAATATGTGAACGCGTGAAATTGGGAACGAAGGAAAAATGTTAAAATTGGGGCATAACTTGTATTGGGAAATCTGGGCATAACTTGAATTAAATACATGAATATGGATTTGAGGGCATAAATCAAACTGTGATTCAGATCTTAATTTGGGGCATACGGTACATGATGAATTTGACTTGGAAAAGGGGAATGAAAACCTATAATGAAATAGGGATAATTGTTAAGCAGTGAAAATGCCTAGATTTACAGTAATTAGATAGTAATCGCGCTTAGACACGAGGTTAGATTACACTTGTGGTAGAAGCATGCCCGGACCCGACCGACATATCCAACAACCACAAGTGGTGAATCTAATGTGAGGGGTCTAAGTGCATAAACACGTAATGGGCTGAGACATGAGGTTAAGTCCAACTTGTGGAAGAAGTCTGCCCGGACCCTCCCGGCATATCTAGCATCCACAAGTTGTAGGCTTAATATGGGAGGTCTAGCGCATTATTACCATAAATGAATATATGGTAATGAACTTGAATACTTAACCTAGTTGAATCCATAGGGATTGTATGAACATGTTAACTTAAGTAGGGGTTTAGTAAACTTGCTAGAAACAGTGGGAGGGTTAAGTATATCTTGGGGGTTGTGGGTGATATTTATAATAGGCCCACAAACTTAACCTGTGGGATTATGCGTTCTTTTTACACTGGTATGGCATAACCTGTGGAAATCCTAGTAGTGGGGATGCAAGCGTAGGGGAAGCTTGTATCATCTTGTGTGTAGGACCCGTTTCAGTCAGTAACCCATAATAGGTATCAAACGAGTACTCCGAACTAGGTCGGAGTCGGGGCACACTTACTGGGCTGATTGTAAGAGATTCAAACGAGGGGACGGTGTGGGCGGTGCATTCCGATGGGGTTATGTGCGTGCATGGTTCCATACAAGGGAGGCTAAGACACCTGTAGATATGGTTGTGCACATCTTAGAAATAAAGGGTTGCCACTTTACGAAGTGATACGTCCTACTGTAGGGCTAGCACGGTGTATCTACGGAGTAGGGAGCCGATTGATTGGGGTAGTTATTAGGGTACATCTAGACTCTGATATGTTTAGGAGCCCGTTATTATCCTTAGGGGTAGCGCGAGATATGTATGATTTTTAATATTTGACTATGATATTGTATATATGTACATAAAGATGGCGAGCTTGATGCATTTTAAGGATTTGTTATTGGTATGACATTGGTTCGAGTTGTTTAGACATATGCTGAGTCGTTTGACATGTGGTTGGAGATTGACTTAGTGTATGTGTTTTAATAAATTGATATTTAACTTTTTTGAGGTATTGATGGTTGATTTGATGTATTTAGGGATTTGAATTGTAATGGATATTTTGGATTTAATTTATTATAAATACTAACATTTTTATGTTCTTGATGTTATGCATGTGATTTGATATTTTTTTTATATGTGTATATATGCTTAAATTGGAACTACGACATATGCTAGCTTGTATATGATCTTTGTGGATGACTGGCTGCAAAAAAATACAGATTACTAATAACTTCAGATAGCGTGTAGGTAATCACTTATCAATGATATTTGATGGTTTATAATGACTTGCGCCACTTATATGGCTACACTGATATTGCATACCCGTTAATGACGACCTTGTAAGCTATTTGGAATATCCATTGAAAGTCATTATAAATGACATGCCAAAACTGTTGGAAAGCCATTAGAAACATTGTAAATGACGATATTCTTTTCACCAGTTTTTTATAATAGCTTCCATTGGTTACTAATGGCTATCAATGGTTTTGAGCCATTAGAAAATGTATTCTTGCTTGTAGTGCACTTACTATTAAAGGTATTTTTGAGTGTTTAAATAAGTCTGCAATGTTGTAGTTTAATGAATATAAGAGTAAACCATTTCTTATCAAAGACAATAATTATAGAAAAGAAGTTTGAGTATCACTGCAAATTAAAAAGGAATATTATCTATTAAATATCAAGGCTTGCTTCCTCAATGAACTAATTAAAGACAGTGGTTGTTTGGTGTTAATAGAAAAACTACAAGTGAGAATGGAAACATGGTCAAGTAATTGCAATTCATAGGTTTGTAAACTAATCAAAATAGTTATCTGCGCAATAATTCTTTACTGGTTACAAGAAAATCACAATCACGTGGCATAAGTAAAGAAGATAGCATGGAGATGTACTAAATGTATTTCGTGAGGGGAAATCATAAAATATATTAAGAAAATCTTACACGTGAAAAAAGAGAAGATGTTATTGAAAGAGAAAATATGAATGGTTTGACCTCTACTGTAATGACCAGCATTTTTGACCGCTTCAAGCTGGTAATTAAACCAACTCGAACCGTTCATAAAGATAAATGTTGCCGCTTATCAAATTTAAATAGAGTAAATCACACAGAATCACAGACTAAATAGATAACACAATATCTCACAGCAGAAATTTTTATACAAAATCAGCGTTTATACAATATTGTTACAACAAAAGATTTGATACATACATTAAAGTTAAATTAAAATAAACTTACAGACAGACGAACCAAAGTAGGCATCTACACCACTCTAACTTCGATAGTTGAAGTCTTTAAATCTGCAACACTCAGGTCTGACCCGAGTTTTCCATACAAAATACAAAACATTTTAGTCAGGATTAACTGTTTTCAAGTGTATCAACTTCAAATAAACACTAAAATATAATAGTTAATCTCGACAAATTATTATATTCAAGTATATCGAACCATGAAAATATAGCCAAAGTAAAATTTGACAAAAACAATGCATGCAGAAATAGAATGAAAAAAGACAACATATATTCGGTTCCATGCATGAGTAGGCAGCATACATGCTTGATTCAAGACTAAAATTAATAAAATAAGGAGGGCAACATGTGTATGGCCTACAACACTAAGTTTACACGTAATGAATGGCACAAACTAGTAGCGAAGATCATCCATAATGCCACATAGTCCAATTTATGAATATTTTTAGCTCATGCCAAATAATGGAATAAGTTGTGATCAACCTAAGGTAAAAAATAATCAACAACATGCACCCGCATTCATGTGATCATGGACAACATGCTACAGGCTACAACAATAACAAATGAAATGTTCAGGCAAAGTAAAATATCCAACGACACAAATATTTTAGTCTAGCAGTGAAATAAAAAAATTTGGACATGGTAGTGCACCGGGCTAGTCGGAAGTAACTCAATAGGGATAACAAAAGTATTTAAATGAACAAAGGTAGCATAGGGATGGTCATGGAAACTCACAAAGTTAAATATACAAGTTTGACATGCATAGCGCTCTACATATATGCACATACATAGACATACATATATGCATATACCACGCATGTAGCAAGACAGTCTTAACAAACAAACCAACAAATAGAAGGCAAGCAAAGTGACAATAAAACATGTTCAAATGCCCAAATACATCAAAGCAATATAAAATCTAACACATGTGTTATGGAAAATCAGCCAGTACATGGGTGAACCAGCGTGTGTAGTTCAGATTTTGATGAAAAATATACGTTAGTGTATAAAATCAACATGTGTGAGTAGTGCATTCTAATCCTAACTTATGTGCAGTATTTATACTCAAGACATGCGTCCAAATTTATAGGTTCAAAACATGACAGACAATAAAATCAGGTTGACAACAACAAAGTGCACACGGGCACAACAGAAGCCAATGTCAATGCCGAAGGCGAAATCCAAAACAAAGCATGCAAAAGTAAGTGGCAAAGTGACAATAAACAGGGTATTCACAAAATGACTTTAGAAATTTACAAATGAGATAGGGACATATAGCTACATAAATTACCTACTAGTGTCCCTAATTTTTCGAACAAGGTGATTAGTCATACATACGATTATTATATGTGCTCCAAGTTACAAATCAAGCACAGTTGCAGCAGGCCAGATTATGGCCAGTGCAATAGTTGAAATGCAACCACATGGCAGAAATTTAAGTACAAAGTATACAGGTTAGGTTTGCAACAACAACTCATTCAAGAATAAGGCAACAAACATAAAATAGCCAACAAGGGTCAAGACAAGGCAATATGCAGTAATGCAACCCAAACAGCCAATCACATATATAAAACAACCTAACAATAACTATTATATTCTAGTTTCTATGAAGTTAAAATACTTGAAGCTAGTTAATCGTAAGATGAAACTTACCTTAGACAATGCTGCAATTTAAGGTCCAAGAGGAGGCTTTTGGTCGTTCGGAGGCTAAAGGCACAGGCCTGTAGTGCTTCGATACTGGTGGAGGTGCGCTTGCAAAAGGTGTGTCAGGTGATGGAAACAATTTTGGATTTAGTGCTGCAGGTGGTGATCTGATGAAGGTCAATGTTGGATGATCTGGGTGGCAAACTGAAAGGCTCGTGGTGGTGCTATTTAAAGGGAAGAGGAGGGAGGCGATGACGGAGTGTCTAGGCTCGGTGGCTACTTAGAGAGGATGTGGCGAATTGGAGGAAGACAAAATGGATTTGGAGAGGAGGCTATTTAAGAGGAATTGGGGTAAAAAAAATCTCGGTTGGAAAGAATAACTAGAGGAGGTGATAAAGGAAGTAAAAAGGATGGAGCAGAGGAAAATTTTAACAAGGACAAGTGTAATTTTTTCCAAGCAAACCGTGAACAAGTGTCAATTTTCAGCATAAGTTTTACAAATGGAAAGGTTTATTAAACAAATATTTTTCAAGTGTGTATACTCTTGTATTCTACTAAGTATAAATACATTAACATTTCAAATACATACAACTTTAAATAGAAACCAAATTCAACTTGAATAAGATAAATTAGATAATAAATCCTCAAATTAAATTCCAAAATCAAATTTACAAATATTAAAACAAATATTATTTTGATTGGTTTAAAATATTAATAATATTTAAATTTTACTAATCATTTAGATTCAAATATTGAAATCAGATTTAAACTTACAAAACTTATTCAAAAATGATTTAAAATAGACTAGATTTTATTTGGCAAAACCGATGAGGTTGAGTGGTCCCCTACCACTTTATTGATATACCAAAAGATGATTACATAGAAACACAGACAGAAACAAAACAAATGAATAACTCAGAGAACTCGGTATATCAATGCCTACAAGGAGCTATAAAGAAAGAAATGAAGAAAGCATGAAACAAAATATTAGCCAAAAATTCCAGGGTTATAAGTGAATTTTATGAATTTGAGGCCCTCCCGAATATTGTGCCAAACAAGTCGTTTCCAATGGCCATAGTTGATGTTGCGAGTGGGATTAAAGACATGCATGCAATCTCTCTTTCCAAATTTTGTTGACAATTTTCTACAAAACGAAGTTGTAAAGTTTGGATTTGCTGCTCTTCCCTCTAACATGCTTGCGGATTTCCTCCCAGTTGAAACAGGGCATTATGTTTGACATACCACCACAAAGTTGAGCCTGTGCATCCATCCAAAGCTGTCTTGTAACAGGACAATCAAAATAAAGGTGTTGTAGTGTCTCATTCATAGTGTTACATAGCTTGCACTTTGGATCAACAACCGAGCCGAAAGCCACCATTTTATCTTTAGTGTGGACAACTCCATTTATGATCCTCCATATGCATACATTCTCCCTTGCACATATAGATAGATTTAAAATTCTACATAAGTTTCTTAATATAAACATAATTTTCAATACTAAATCTAAATTAATTTCAATTATTAAAACATCAAAAAAAATCTGGGTTGTTACATTTACATGCTGTTTAAAACTCTTTTAGAGATGTATGGATGAGTAATTAGTGTGGGCTAATGGAACAATTATGTTGAAAGTTGCTACTGTTGAAGCACCATGATAAAAAAAATCAACTAAATATGAGGATATGAATTAAAAACACAGATGTCATTGAATAATATTTATGATAGGAGACTTCAAACATATAGTGAAATCACCAAGCATATGGAAATCATTCTTACGTAGTCCAATAAGTCTCGAGTCAACATATTCAGAACATAATGATTCTAGATTCGAAAACAAAATTAGAACTATGAGTAATAAGAGCCATAATTTGGAAACTAGGGTTATGAGAGGAAGCTTCAATAAGTATCTTTTGTATTGAGAGAGTGTCGAAGCCAGCAGAACTAACGAGAGCTTAAATTGAAGTTAGAAAGAAGAGAAGCAACTCTATTACTACTTTTCATAAAGAATTTAAAGTCAGCATTTGTGAATTGATGGTAACCCTAGTTCTTATGTAGTTTTTTTTAACTTGGCTCGTATGTACGAACAAGTGTCGACCTTGAGGACAAACACATGACCTTTAGTTTCATTGTGTAGACAACTAATTGAGTCATCCTTATTGGCTAGCTATGATTTATGTCTTTATTTAGGAATGTAAATAAGTAAGTAGGTTTATGCACCCAGCCTGTTTAGTTTCCGATAGGGGTAAGTTCTTAATGTACTTTTTAAAAAGAATTTTGGTAAAAAAATAGAAAAAAGTTATTAAACTCAAAATATCCAAATGAGTCGTTTATTAAACAACCTTAGGAAAAAGCTTGCAAACAACCATGGAGAAATTATAAAGAAAGAAAAGAAAACATATATTCAAGGATTGAGATAAACACGAACCTTAAATATCTAAATGTAATAGGAAATTTGGATCATCAATGATACTCCAAGAATCACTCAATTTTTCATTGATTGGCTAAATCCCCATCCATACTTATTGTTAACCGGTCTTATGGTAAGATCACCAAAAGCAATCCAGGCCCATAACATAGTCTAATAGGCCAGAAGTGTCGCCAAGATAGCCAAGAGCATAGTCCGGATGGAGTCGTACAAGTGAGGTTGTCACGATTTGTCAAAACAACTAGGGATTATTATTCACCTCAATTCAAAAATCATATCCCTGAAACTCCTACAATATCTCGTATACCAGTGCCTCGACCACTGTTCGTGTTCCATAAGTCGAGAATTCATATCTCGAGCCTACACCACTTTTCGTATCTCATCATCGAGTTCGAACTCCCACAACAAACTCTAAAATTTAACCAATTATCGGGATACGAAGCCAGCAGATATGAAAAAAAAAAAAGAAGTGCAAGTGCTTCAAGAAGAAAGAAACCAACACCCAAGAAAACGTACCGATCCTGGGGTCAGTATTGATACCAGAGTTGGAATTTTGGAGAATGGACCCCATTTCCTATCTACATCCACATGCTCCTCTCCTTGTGAATACCCTTCAACCTACTACGGGATAAGGGCTAGAATTTTGCTGATTTGACACTTTGGCAAGGAGATTTTGACTCTCGGACACCATAGACAACCTTGGAGCTTTGTAAAGAGAAAATTACCTCCTTCTTGAAGATTTGGACCTTTTGAGCTGCATAGGCAAATAGGGATGAAGTACTTAAGCCTCATTTTTGGACTTACTAGAACTTACTTTCCACCATTGTCATTGTTACTACTTATAACTATGGTGCCAACAATTGTTCTTTGATTAAAGTGAATAAAATGAGAAAAAGCCATCAAAACGGACGTAGGTTCTCACATACCGAACTAATATAAAATACTGTGTTATTTACTTACATACATATTGTAACAACCCGAAAATCTGGGCTAGTTTAAATTTTTTTATTTTGGCAATTTTAGCGAATTTTGATTATTTAAAATAGATTATTTTAAATAATAATGACGAGAAATTTATTTTGAATATATTTAGAACGTATATATTATATACGTCGTCGTTTGAATATAAATAATTATATATAATTATAAAAGGAATTGAAAATGGCGAGGTAGTTCGATAATTCGATTTCAAACTTCAAATGAATGTACCGGGTGCAAAACAAACCGGATTTTAGCGAAACCAAAAACAATAGGATCTTATAGAGAATATCTTTCCAACGAATCCGAAAAATTGAAATTTCATAGCGGGGATCAAAAGATATGTCCAGTTGAAAATTCTGAATAGTCGCTATGGAATTCAGGCCCTTAAAAATGGGAATTTTGCAAACGACCTCGAATTTCGACGAAACCACTTTTGTTGGGTCCGTGATGTCAAGTTATTGCTAGATTCCAAATTTCATAATTTTTCGAATCAATATGTGAGCGTGGCAAAGGAAAACGCGTTTGACCAGTTTTAGTTGATTTTAATCGACTGGAAAATGGCCATTTTTCCAACGGTCTCAAAATTCGACAAAACTAGTTTTGTTAGGACCGTATTGTCAATACGAAGCTAGAAAATATTTTTCTGTAATTTATAGAGTTAGTATGTGACCCTAGTAAATTGAAACACGCGTTCAAATTCAATATATAGAGTTATATGTTGATTTTAACGGAAACTGATCGAAACAGTCGAATCAGCTTACGATACATATCCCATTGTGTTCGGAATGAGGGTAATATGCTATGGACGACAGGCGGTGGGCCTCGTTTCGAGGTCGTATGTAAAAGTCAACTTTTTACAAAATAAATAATTAAATAAATAAAAAAAATAAAAAATATCTTTCCTCTCCTTATTCCTTTAGCTGGCCCTCCCTTCCTTCAGTCATAATCGAAAACGATAAATAAAAAAAAGGGAGCAAGGGCATCGATGAGCCGCCGCGCCCCAGGGTGGCACAGCCACCACCGCCGCCGCCAGAGGGTGGCGCACACCTCTCCCCCCTCCAGCTTCTCCTGCTTCTCCCTCCTCGCGACACCCCAATCCCCAGCAACCGCCGCCTCCCTCTTCGAACCCCGAAGCCGCCAGTCCCCCTTCCGCCGCCTGGACCTCCGCCTCACCCCCACCGACCTTCCCTCCGTTCATCCTCCAGCCCCTCCACTGTTGAAACCCGCAACCCCCCCCTCTCCGAAAGCCAAAGTAATTTCTTGCTGTAGTTTAAATTTCTGAATTTTATATAGTTTAAAATTTTGATTTTTATTTATTTAAAAGGATATGATTATTATTTTTATTTTTAATAGGATTTTCAGCTTAAAGATAGGATCTTTATTTTAGAAAAGATTCGATTTTGAAAATAGAAAAGGCGAGATCTTTATATGGAGAATAACGAAGAAAAAATTCGATTTTTCTATATTGAATAGCGAAGTAAAAATTCAATTTTTATATATTGAATAGCGAAGTAAAAATTCGATTTCTATATATTGAATAGCGAAGTAAAAATTCGATTTTTATATATTGAATAGCAAAGTAAAAATTCGATTTTTATATATTGAATAGCATAGTAAAAATTCGATTTTTATATATTGAATAGCATAGTAAAAATTCGATTTTTATATATTGAATAGCATAGTAAAAATTCGATTTTTATATATTGAATAGCATAGTAAAAATTCGATTTTTATATATTGAATAGCGAAGTAAAAATTCGATTTTTACATATGTAGAGAATACGGGCAACGAAGGTGATAAAGAGACGAGAACGGCGAAGATTTCTATAAATGAAGAGTCGTGGTATTGGATAGCTTTCGGTGAGAACTTCTCACTCTTCAATTTCTTTTTCTAGTTATATATATACTAGGATGCAGACGGTGCTTAGCAGCACCCGACACCTGTCATCCACAGACCATGGATGGCTTGTTTGTTTAATTGTTTGGTTGTGTAGTTGGTTAGATTATTTGGTTTGAATTGAATTGTTTGGTGGAATGAAATTAATTTGATTGATGTGTGAATGGCGTGGGCCTTCACTAGGCCGGGGATAAGGCTAGGCCTTGTCCCGTTTCTAGTATCGTGCCGTTATGCCGCCGAATTTTTTTAAAAATAATTTAGAAAAACAAAGATAACATTTTATTTAATAAATGAACCGAATAGAATATTCGTAGGTTGAATAAAATAGTTTGATCATTAAAAATATAATTTTTAACGTGAATGTGAATAAATAAATATTCATTTACAAACCGGACAGTTTGTTTATGTACACCTATTTGAAGGACATTGATTGGGACGATAAATTTTACACATCGCCCAACTGCACAAATAAAAATCTGTGTTTGATTGCTTGAAACCCCACACGGGTATTGGGATGATATTTGACGTACACTAATCCCGATTGTTTAGTTGTATGTCGATCGATTGATTGACAGGCTGTTATAAGCGTTGAATATTTATATTTGTTGCTTATACAGTGTAGAATGCACTTTGGATGATGGTTGATTATTCATCGTTGTTGATATATAATGTGTTGTAGAAAAATCCATGTAATTAACATTATATGGTAGTTGTTTGGGCCTCATTCCAGTTTTGAAATAGAAATATTTGAAATGAAATATTTGAATAGAAATATTTGAAAAAGAAATATTTGAAGTAGGATATTTGAAAATTGAAATAGAATTGAAATCATTTTAAAATGAATTCGAATAGAATTGAAATAGAATTGAAATTGTTTTAAAATGAATTCGAATAGAATTGAAATAGAATTGAAATCGTTTTAAAATGAATTCAAATAGAATTGAAATCGTTTTAAAATGAATTTGAATAGAAATTGAATAGAAATGAATTTGAATTGAAATTGAATTAATTTGAAATTCAAATTGAATTGAAAACGAATGGAAATGGAATTAAAAATCGTTTTGAAAAGAAAATCGACGAAGTATATATTATATATATATTATATATAATATAATGGCCTGAATAGAACGCGCCGTGCCGCGGCAGTTCGCGAATTTCGACCATTGACTTCGAACGGATATTACGGAAGATCAGACCGTCGGATTCTCCTAAAACCGGAACTGTTGGGTTCGTATCGAAAAGAGCTTTCTAACGAATATGGGAAATTAGAAATCTAACGGTTGGATTTGGAATTATGTCCAAATCAAATTTGAAAAAGGTCGCTGTAAGTGCAGTTCGATGGCCGTTGATGGAAATCGACTGTACGGGCCTTGATAAAATTATTAAAAATAGTAATAATTTGTGTAAAATCATAAGAAATGATTTAGAAAGAATTGGGATGAAAAAATGCATATTTGAAAAGATAAAAATAGATTTTTATCGAAATGAACTAGTTTTGAACTATAATTATAATTCTATTTATTTTTAAATAAATAAATTGGATTTGAAGTGGTTTTGAAAATAACTAGAATTTCCAATGATTGCATTGGAGTGGATTTGAATCGAAATTGTCTTCGGAATATTTCGATGTTGGAATTCGTGATTATACAGATGTTGTTATGGAAATTTGAAAGAGATATATTTATATCGTTATTTCCAATATGATATTTGTTAGTCGTAGAATTTGATATTGAATATAAGCTGATATATTTTCTATTCAGAGCCTTGTATTTAATATCAAATGTGATTTGGGTTTGTCGTGAATGGTGTCTTCATTAACACTGTTCTTAAGCCCAGTGGAGAAAATGATTAAATCTTTTACTTAGATTTAATGAAGTGTACCAGTTAAATAATATTTAATTGGAATTGAATTCGAATTGATTCTTGGGTTTATCGTGAATGGTGTTTTAAATAACACTCGTTCTTTAACCCGATAATTAATAGAATGCGATTTTGGGTTGTCGTGACCGGTATCTTCAATAATACTGTTCTTAGACCCAAGGGAGTTAAGAAAATCAGAAACTAATTGGAGGTTAGTTAAGATGAATGGTTTCTTGGGTATTGATCTGATGTTGGTTTCGGCCTTCG
Organism: Allium sativum; assembly: GCA_030737875.1. NCBI lineage: Eukaryota > Viridiplantae > Streptophyta > Magnoliopsida > Asparagales > Amaryllidaceae > Allium > Allium sativum. The sequence goes on along the minus strand of CM060927.1, from coordinate 125,313,580 downwards.
GTAATACTTAGGGAATTGCTCACTTGCTAATTTACGGTTAGGGACTGATTGAAATGTAATGTGATTTTTGGTTCATCGTGAACCGTGTGTTAAATGACACTGATTCTTTAACCCAGTCACAGATTAAAACTAAGTGGAGTTTTAATGAATCTTTAATTAGATTGAAATGATCGAGAATGGAGTATCACCAGTTTTGCTCCAGGCGATAGTTAAATCTTTAATTAGATTTGAACGTGAAATGGTAATTGAATTTACCGATAACACCGTGGTGTTAGATATGATGTATTACCAGTTTTACTTCATGGGATGAATAGGTTGCGATTGGGAAATTAAAATAAATGATTACTTCGGTAAGGTTCGTTAATCCCGACTAGTTGAATCGAAATTCAAAAGGATAGATTAAAGAATAAATATAAATTATTTATCTTTGATAAAATTAATGGGAACCTTTCCCTATGAATGTGAAATTTAGAAACTAACTGTCGGTTAGCTAAGCAGAATGGTTTCCTGGATATTGATCTGATGTTGGTTTCGGCCTTCGGGGTTAATATTTGGGGAATTATTCTCTTGATTAATTTACGGTTAGTGACTGATGAATTGGAATGAGGCGTATGTTGTGTTTGTGTAACACTTATTTAAAATACACGCGGGTTATTCGGGAAGACCGGGTTTATCCCATTCTGAATAACTGAGCGACGATAAGTCGAAGACGAAGACGATGGTCGAAGACCGGAGGTCTTCACGTCGTTTGAGTGATTACTGATGATCTTGATTGGGCTGTACACCCAAGAAGATGGAAACAGTTGGTGATTGTCCAGACGTATTTGGAGATCGATGGATATGCAGGGTACTAGGTGCCTCCGGTTTCGTTCAGACCCAGAACGGACTTGTAAATGGACTGTGTGTCTGACATCGGATTTCATTCTGTGTGACTGATACCAGTTGCATAGAGTGGCTTGTCTGTGTGGCATGCTAAGATGCAAATGATCAAGGCTTTTGTTGAAAAGCAAAGTCTTGTGGTTGATGATTGAAGCACGACCTTTGTGGCGTAGCTTTGTGTAACGTGAATTCGCGAGCCTCACACCCCGGTGGTGAACCAAAAACGGGAGACGGACCTCAGGGGGGACATGCGTTTTCTTTCTAGCTAGGGTGGTGTCAGTGACCTACTAGCCCTGACATTTATATTATTTTCACCTGTGTGGTTGTTGCTGTTGCGAGGCGCCTCGGTTTGATCGGACGATCCGGGTCTGATGGAGTCATTCGTTGGCTCATTTACGCCCCAAAGGGCGGAGAAACGTATTGTTCAGGCATTATAATCCACATCGGTGGACCGGCCCTGACGATCCAAGGGGCAGTTGCGGCTGTTCCTAGACATGGGCTAGATTGTCTAAAATCGGTAGAGGACGATCCCTGGCCTCGGTTCACAGACGGAAATCCAATTTCCAAATACGTGACTTTGCGATTTTGATTGTATAACCTATATATGGCGACATAGTGGTATGGGGCATTCATGCCGCCTATGATTGATACTTATGATTTGAGGTTGTTTTATACACTATACACTTATAATAGTATCAAATGATTTCTTTTAAACGTATCAAGCATTCTTGGCTATTATAAGGTAAAAACCCTATCCTCTGGTTTGCGTTGCATTGTGTGATGGGAACTGGGTCTTATAATAGCTTCATTTTTCTTTATTTAGCATTGCGTTGTTTGTTTTATGCACTGGTATTCAGGGGAGGAAACCCGTTCCGTGTTATATGGCGTGGTCCCTTGATTTACCTAACTTTAAAATAAAGATTAATAACTGTTTTAGTTCTCACACCAGTCACATTACTGACCTGGAGTTTATTATTTTAACCTAAACTCTGGGTGCCCTTATTTTGACACGGGCAGCTAGTAGTTTTGGTTTTGCAGATTTATATTCACAGGATCCTGGTTTACAGCTGGAATGATATCCGGAAAGCTTTGTATCCGTATATCTCTTCTAGTTGTGTATTGTATTATTTTCCACTACTATTTATTTAAATGTAATTTAAATCTCTGATATTTCTGTGTAATATTCATTTATACTCTGTATATTCTTGTATTCTGATGCATTGTTGTAATATACAATGAAATGTTCTTCCGTCTGCGTTCTATTTTGTCGTGTTCTCGAAACAATCCGCTCTTTCTCTTTCTCTTCGAAGACCGGGGGAGTTCGGGTCGTTTCAGCGTGGTATCAGAGCTTTGGTTTACAAAGCAGAGAACAAGGCACATTAGAACCATACGAAAGAATTCATCAGATATTGGGTTAGTAATATCCAATTAGAATGACTCGTTAGAGATAGGATCAGTAGTATCCTAGAACGAGTGTGAAGAGTATATTTTTAAAGTGAAAACAATTTTTGTTTTGAAAATTTAAATCAACTATTCGTATTTGATCATTTATTATATATTGATTAGGACAATCCAATATATAAAGATTTTGCATATATGTCTTGCAAACGTGTTTTCGAAGTTTTAATGTATTGGATAGTTATAGAATCATACTCTAGTTGCCCGAGGATAATTCTGGTGACGGGGCACCATCGCCAGTATTTATATTCGAGCGACGAAAGTGAGATTTCTATAAATTTCCAATTGACTAGTGTGAGAACCGAAACTAGATAGGGCTTATTGTTGTGATTTGGTATCAAAAATCTGATTTTTGACTATGTATCAAAATTATGAATTTGAAACTCTAATCCATTAATTGATTGATGTTTGTGTTGTTTGTTTAATTGTTTGACAATTTTGAACCATTTAGCCTAATTGTATCAAATAGTGAATATTATTGAAAATTGGTCGCATTTGCTTGCATATACTTGTACTTACATTGAACAGGTCATAGCAAGGAGGCTAGAGCCGAAGAATAAAATTTGTTTGCCCGACAAATAGGTACATGTTTACTATAATTTACTGTTTTGTTTGGGTGATGATGATTTTATGATCCTATTGGCTAGCCGCTTGGCTTTTTCTTTTTCTTTTTGTGATCAGAAGGCCTATATGGCAATTTCGGGATTTTCCCGTGGCTCCCGGTGCAGGGGAGGTTATGGCGAAATTTTTCGAAAATTTAGGGTGTTAGCCAAATTTTTGAAGAATCTGAAAATTCTCAGAAACTGAAAAGTTAGAGAATGGAAGCCAAATCGAACGTAGAGTTGATTAATCAAACCAGTTTCGACTTTGTTCCTTTTCGGGGACGAAAAGTTTTAAGTGGGGGAGATTGTAACAACCCGAAAATCTGGGCCAGTTTAAAAAAATTTATTTTGGCAATTTTAGCGAATTTTGATTATTTAAAATAGATTATTTTAAATAATAATGACGAGAAATTTATTTTGAATATATTTAGAACGTATATATTATATACGTCGTCGTTTGAATATAAATAATTATATATAATTATAAAAGGAATTGAAAATGGCGCGGTAGTTCGATAATTCGATTTCAAACTTCAAATGAATGTACCGGGTGCAAAACAAATCGGATTTCAGCGAAACCAAAAACAATAGGATCTAATAGAGAATATCTTTCCAATGAATCCGAAAAATTGAAATTTCATAGCGGGGATCAAAAGATATGTCCAGTTGAAAATTCTGAATAGTCGCTATGGAATTCAGGCCCTTAAAAATGGGAATTTTGCAAACGACCTCGGATTTCGACGGAACCACTTTTGTTGGGTCCGTGATGTCAAGTTATTGCTAGATTCCAAATTTCATAATTTTTCGAATCAATATGTGAGCGTGGCAAAGGAAAACGCGTTTGACCAGTTTCAGTTGATTTTAATCGCCTGGAAAATGGCCATTTTTCCAACGGTCTCAGAATTCGACGAAACTAGTTTTGTTAGGACCGTATCGTCAATACGAAGCTAGAAAATGTTTTTCTGCAATTTATAGAGTTAGTATGTGACCCCAGTAAATTGAAATATGCGTTTAAATTCAATATATAGAGTTATATGTTGATTTTAACGGAAACTGATCGAAACAGTCGAATCAGCTTACGATACATATCTCATTGTGTTCGGAATGGGGGTAATATGCTATGGACGACATGCGGTGGGCCTCGTTTCGAGGTCGTATGTAAAAGTCAACTTTTTACAAAATAAATAATTAAATAAATAAAAAAAATAAAAAATATCTTTCCTCTCCTTATTCCTTTAGCTGGCCCTCCCTTCCTTCAGTCATAATCGAAAACGATAAATAAAAAAAAGGGAGCAAGGGCATCGATGAGTCGCCGCGCCCCAGGGTGGCGCAGCCACCACCGCCGCCGCCAGAGGGTGGCGCACACCTCTCCCCCCCTCCAGCTTCTCCCGCTTCTCCCTCCTCGTGACACCCCAATCCCCAGCAACCGCCGCCTCCCTCTTCGAACCCCCAAGCCGCCAGTCCCCCTTCCGCCGCATGGACCACCGCCTCACCCCCACCGACCTTCCCTCCGTTCATCCTCCAGCCCCTCCACTATTGAAACCCGCAACCCCCCCCTCTCCGAAAGCCAAAGTAAGTTCTTACTGTAGTTTAAATTTCTGAATTTAATATAGTTTAAAATTTTGATTTTGATTTATTTAAAAGGCTATGATTATTATTTTTATTTTTAATAGGATTTTTAGCTTAAAGATAGGATCTTTATTTTAGAAAAGATTCGATTTTGAAAATAGAAAAGGCGAGATCTTTATATGGAGAATAACAAAGAAAAAATTCGATTTTTCTATATTGAATAGCGAAGTAAAAATTCGATTTTTATATATTGAATAGCGAAGTAAAAATTCGATTTTTATATATTGAATAGCAAAGTAAAAATTCGATTTTTATATATTGAATAGCGAAGTAAAAATTCGATTTTTATATATTGAATAGCATAGTAAAAATTCGATTTTTATATATTGAATAGCATAGTAAAAATTCAATTTTTATATATTGAATAGCATAGTAAAAATTCGATTTTTATATATTGAATAGCATAGTAAAAATTCGATTTTGTTATATTGAATAGCGAAGTAAAAATTCGATTTTTACATATGTAGAGAATACGGGCAACGAAGGTGATAAAGAGACGAGAACGACGAAGATTTCTATAAATGAAGAGTCATGGTATTGGATAGCTTTCGATGAGAACTTCTCACTCTTCAATTTCTTTTTCTAGTTATATATATACTAGGATGCAGACGGTGCTTAGCAGCACCCGACACCCGTCATCCACAGACTATGGATGGCTTGTTTGTTTAATTGTTTGGCTGTGTAGTTGGTTAGATTATTTAGTTTGAATTGAATTGTTTGGTGGAATGAAATTGATTTGACTGATGTGTGAATGGCGTGGGCCTTCACTAGACCGGGGATAAGGCTAGGCCTTGTCCCGTTTCTAGTATCGTGCCGTTATGCCGTCGAAATTTTTTAAAAATAATTTAGAAAAACAAAGATAACATTTTATTTAATAAATGAACCGAATAGAATATTCATAGGTTGAATAAAATAGTTTGATCGTTAAAAATATAATTTTTAACGTGAATGTGAATAAATAAATATTCATTTACAAACCGGACGGTTTGTTTATGTACACCTATTTGAAGGACATTGATTGGGACGATAAATTTTACACATCGCCCAACTGCACAAATAAAAATCTGTGTTTGATTGCTTGAAACCGCACACGGGTATTGGGATGATATTTGACGTACACTAATCCCGATTGTTTAGTTGTATGTCGATCGATTGATTGACAGGCTGTTATAAGCGTTGAATATTTATATTTGATGCTTATACAGTGTAGAATGCACTTTGGATGATGGTTGATTATTCATCGTTATTGATATATATATATATATATATATATATATATATATATATATATATATATGTGTTGTAGAAAAATCCATGTAATTAACATTATATGTAATTGTTTGGGCCTCATTCCAGTTTTGAAATAGAAATATTTGAAATGAAATATTTGAATAGAAATATTTGAAAAAGAAATATTTGAAGTAGGATATTTGAAAATTGAAATAGAATTGAAATCATTTTAAAATGAATTCGAATAGAATTGAAATAGAGTTGAAATTGTTTTAAAATGAATTCGAATAGAATTGAAATAGAATTGAAATCGTTTTGAAATGAATTCGAATAGAATTGAAATCGTTTTAAAATGAATTCGAATAGAAATTGAATAGAAATGAATTTGAATTGAAATTGAATTAATTTGAAATTCAAATTGAATTGAAAACGAATGGAAATGGAATTAAAAATCGTTTTGAAAAGAAAATCGACGAAGTATATATTATATATATATTATATATAATATAATGGTCTGAATAGAACGCGCCGCGCCGTGGCAGTTCGCGAATTTCGACCATTGACTTCGAACGGATATTGCGGGAGATCTGACCGTCGGATTCTCCTAAAACCGGAACCGTTGGGTTCGTATCGAAAAGAGCTTTCTAACGAATATGGGAAATTAGAAATTAGAAATCTAACAGTTGGATTTGGAATTATGTCCAAATCAAATTTGAAAAAGGTCGCTGTAAGTGCAGTTCGATGGTCGTTGATGGAAATCGACTGTACGGGCCTTGATAAAATTATTAAAATTAGTAATAATTTGTGTAAAATCATAAGAAATGATTTAGAAAGAATTGGGATGAAAAACTGCATATTTGAAAAGATAAAAATAGATTTTTATCGAAATGAACTAGTTTTGAACTAGAATTATAATTCTATTTATTTTTAAATAAATAAATTGGATTTGAAGTGGTTTTGAAAATAACTAGAATTTCCAATGATTGCATTGGAGTGGATTTGAATCGAAATTGTCTTCGGAATATTTCGATGTTGGAATTCGTGATTATACAGATGTTGTTATGGAAATTTGAAAGAGATATATTTATATCATTATTTCCAATATGATATTTGTTAGTCGTAGAATTTGATATTGAATATAAGCCGATATATTTTCTATTCAGAGCCTTGTATTTAATATCAAATGTGATTTGGGTTTGTCGTGAATGGTGTCTTCATTAACACTGTTCTTAAGCCCAGTGGAGAAAATGATTAAATCTTTTACTTAGATTTAATGAAGTGTACCAGTTAAATAATATTTAATTGGAATTGAATTCGAATTGATTCTTGGGTTTATCGTGAATGGTGTTTTAAATAACACTCGTTCTTTAACCCGATAATTAATAGAATGCGATTTTGGGTTGTCGTGACCGGTATCTTCAATAATACTGTTCTTAGACCCAAGGGAGTTAAGAAAATCAGAAACTAATTGGAGGTTAGTTAAGATGAATGGTTTCTTGGGTATTGATCTGATGTTGGTTTCGGCCTTCGGTAATACTTAGGGAATTGCTCACTTGCTAATTTACGGTTAGGGACTGATTGAAATGTAATGTGATTTTTGGTTCATCATGAACCGTGTGTTAAATGACACTGATTCTTTAACCCAATCACAGATTAAAACTAAGTGGAGTTTTAATGAATCTTTAATTAGATTGAAATGATCGAGAATGGAGTATCACCAGTTTTGCTCCAGGCGATAGTTAAATCTTTAATTAGATTTGAACGTGAAATGGTAATTGAATTTACCGATAACACCGTGGTGTTAGATATGAAGTGTTACCAGTTTTACTTCATGGGATGAATAGGTTTGGATTGGGAAATTAAAATAAATGATTACTTCGGTAAGGTTCGTTAATCCCGACTAGTTGAATAGAAATTCAAAAGGATAGATTAAAGAATAAATATAAAGTATTTATCTTTGATAAAATTAATGGGAACCTTTCCCTATGAATGTGAAATTTAGAAACTAACTGTCGGTTAGCTAAGCAGAATGGTTTCCTGGATATTGATCTGATGTTGGTTTCGGCATTCGGGGTTAATATTTGGGGAATTATTCTCTTGATTAATTTACGGTTAGTGACTGATGAATTGGAATGAGGCGTATGTTGTGTTTGTGTAACACTTATTTAAAATACACGCGGGTTATTCGGGAAGACCGGGTTTATCCCATTCTGAATAACTGATACGACGATAAGTCGAAGACGAAGACGATGGTCGAAGACCGGAGGTCTTCACGTCGTTTGGGTGATTACTGATGATCTTGATTGGGCTGTACACCCAAGAAGATGGAAACAGTTGGTGATCTTCCAGACGTATTTGGAGATCGATGGATATGCGGGGTACTAGGTGCCTCCGGTTTCGTTCAGACCCAGAATGGACTTGTAAATGGACTGTGTGTCTGACATCGGATTTCATTCTTTGTGACTGATACCAGTTGCATAGAGTGGCTTGTCTGTGTGGCATGCTAAGATGCAAATGATCAAGGATTCTATTGAAAAGCAAAGTCTTGTGGTTGATGATTGAAGCACGACCTTTGTGGCGTAGCTTTGTGTAACGTGAATTCGCGAGCCTCGCACCCCGGTGGTGAACCAAAAACGGGAGACGGACCTCAGGGGGGACATGCGTTTTCTTTCTAGCTAGGGTGGTGTCAGTGACCTACCAGCCCTGACATTTATATTATTTTCACCTGTGTGGTTGTTGCTGTTGCGAGGCGCTTCGGTTTGATCGGACGATCCGGGTCTGATGGAGTCATTCGTTGGCTCAGTTACGCCCCAAAGGGCGGAGAAACGTATTGTTCAGGCATTATAATCCACATCGATGGACCGGCCCTGACGATCCAAGGGGCAGTTGCCGCTGTTCCTAGACATGGGCTAGATTGTCTAAAATCGGTAGAGGACGATCCCTGGCCTCGGTTCACAGACGGAAATCCAATTTCCAAATACGTGACTTTGCGATTTTGATTGTATAACCTATATATGGCGACATAGTGGTATGGGGCATTCATGCCGCCTATGATTGATACTTATGATTTGAAGTTGTTTTATACACTATACACTTATAATAGTATCAAATGATTTCTTTTAAACGTATCAAGCATTCTTGGCTATTATAAGGTAAAAACCCTATCCTCTGGCTTGCGTTGCATTGTGTGATGGGAACTGGGTCTTATAATAGCTTCATTTTTCTTTAATTAGCATTGCGTTGTTTGTTTTATGCACTGGTATTCTGGGGAGGAAACCCATTCCGTGTTATATGGCGTGGTCCTTTGATTTACCTAACTTTAAAATAAAGATTAATAACTGTTTTAGTTCTCACACCAGTCACATGATTGACCTGGAGTTTATTGTTTTAACCTAAACTCTGGGTGCCCTTATTTTGACACGGGCATCTAGTAGTTTTGGTTTTGCAGATTTATATTCACAGGATCCTGGTTTACAGCTGGAATGATATCCGGAAAGCTTTGTATCCGTATATCTCTTCTAGTTGTGTATTGTATTATTTTCCGCTGCTATGTATTTAAATGTAATTTAAATCTCTGATATTTCTGCGTAATATTCATTTATACTCTGTATATTCTTGTATTCTGATGCATTGTTGTAATATATAATGAAATGTTCTTCCGTCTGCGTTCTATTTTGTCATGTTCTCAAAACAATCCGCTCTTTCTCTTTCTCTTCGGAGACCGGGGGAGTTCAGGTCGTTTCACATATATTCCATTCCAAATGTATAGTTTCATTGTCTTAGAACTCTTTGGGTGTTGTGCCAACTTTTGCGCATCAACGTTCTGGTGCTTTCGTTGAGAAAGAGACTTTGTCTTTCCTACCATCTTCAACCGAAACTCGGAAGCGCTACTTAGGTCTCTTTAGACTTACCTTCACGAATTTGCTCAAAATAGTGAAGAGAGGAAAAGCTCTTCAAGTCGGGCCCTTGATTGCCGAACCAAAAACCTCTTTGGCACGACAAACTTTCGAAGGTCCGATCACCATGGCTATGGCGACTTCCTCCAACCCCGAAGCTCGGATCACTAAATCGCAATTCTTCGAGATGTCCAGGAAGTGGGAGGAATCCCAACGATAGCTTAACGATCAGATTAATCAAAATATTGACTTGAAGCAAAGGCTACACTAGAATACCCATACGGATATCATGTGCCTCCAAGCAAATAGGGCTCCTTCGCCCATTTAGTACCTTTCGGAAAGCTCTTCTTCCGATACTTATCACACAAACTGTAGCTAGAGGCGAAGAATCAACTACAAGGGTGTTATGCTTACAATCAGAGAGGGATCCCATCGTTTCGTTTGCTCCCTGTTGGGGTGTAGTCTCGATCCTAGAATTAGCGCTCAACCCTCGACAAGGCAGCCTCCACCTGTTGTTGTTCAGAACTTGGTGCTGGCTTAGTCAGCTGCGAAACAGGCTCAAGTTCTTTTTAACCTGTGGAGTTAAAGCGCTCAGCGGATCCAATGCGGCGAAGGGGCAAAAAGTTGTAGCGAGGATAAAGTGAGGAAATACCGGGATATAGCAGATGAGTCTAAAGTAGCATATAAAACTCGTATTCAATGCTTTTACAAATATAAATGATAAATAAATTGAAAAGTTACATTCAACTTAATTATAATTAGTGCATTCTTATTTTTGGACAAAAGCATAAGCGAATATATGTAAATAAATGTAAATTTTTATTTACCTTGATTAAATTGATTTGAATATTATAGTATTTGATATTCTAAAAATATATGCTAAAAGTATATTAAAAAAGCTAATTTTATAATTTTTTTAATGTATAAATGTCATTATTAAATTCATTTCTTTTATAGAAGATATAATGGAAATAGCGGAATGTAGACGAAATAATAGGATATATTGAGAATATCAGAATATCACAGGGATTAAAGCGGAAAGGCTATTTGGAAATAGTTTAGCGGTAGAAATCCACTACATGATATAGTGGGGATATTACAAGGTAATAGCGGGGTATTAACTGCACAACTCTTAACCAACCTCCACAGAATCAAAAAATCTAGGTTGACGACTTACCTGAGGATGATGCTGATGTTCATCCATGAAGGCGTCCAAGGCCATGAACTACCGGGGCAGACCACAACCGCTGGAATCTGGAGAAGGTTTAGCCGGCGGTTCTCACCAACATGGTCCATAGGATCATGAAAGAATCGCAGTAGCACATCAACGGCGTTTGGGAAACCTGTATGAGGCATAACCCATTTATTCAGCTGTCCTAAATGTTGAATGGCCGAGATATTTCAGTATGCCACAACTCAAGGGTTATTAGGGAAATACTAATCCTCGAAACTTCCTAAACCGCTACGAATGGCATATGGACTCGGGCAGTGCCACTGAAGCCATAAAGTTCAAATGCTTTCTCTTCTTTCTTGAAGGTGTGGCCTTACTTTGGTTCTCTTTACTCCTACAGAGAACCATCACAACTTTCGATCAGCTTACTACAGAATTGGTGAAGCAGTTTAGAATGCATGTCACCAGGCCAAAGGGCACTCTCTCCCTCTCCAATATAGACCAAAGCACTAGGGAAATGGTCAAAAGCTGCCTCGAACGCTTCAATAATGCTTTGGCCAAGGTTGAAGACCCCGAACCCTACACCATCCTTGTTTAGCTTGTCAAGGGCGCTACCTAATTTCGAGTTCGCGGCTTGGATTGATATGAATCAACCAAAATCTCTGGAAGTTTTCTATAAAAAGGCGAATTAGTTTCTGTTCCAGGAAGAAGAATGTAGGAACATGCCGCTCGAGCTGGCCGCCCTAACAATCCACATCAGGCTTTCGCAAAAGATAATGTCAAAGCTGAGCAAGTCGAAGAGAGTTCCGACAAAGGCAAAGGGACCGCTCAGTTCAGGCCCAAGTCGAACAATAACAAACCAGGGAGTCGCAACAATATGAAAAAGGACTCGAAGAAGTGCATCCGCTTCTCGACTTACCAGTCTGCACTCCGCTCAAATTTGAATTGGAGACAATCTATTTAGAGGCATGCAACGCAATGTAGCATAAGAAGCCGATATCGTGAGTATCCACCGACCGAGAGAAGAACTCCGATAAATACCGTAGATTTCACAATATATTCAGTCACAATACAAATGATTGCCGACACCGCAGGGAGGAAATAGTGAAGCTCATTCATGAGAAACAACTCGAGCAATACATCCAGAATCCTACTCTGAAAGAAGCAGCTACTGACCCTTTAACGCCCGCTCCTCTTCAGAACCAACTGGTACCTGGTTTGTCCAATCCGAGACCTCCTCAAAGGGGTATCGTGATTAATACTATTTTCAATGGACCTCACCCCACGAACGAAAGCTTTCGGTGTATGTAAGGATACGCCAACTCTATTAAGCACATCGACCATGAATCATGCTCCGCTGCAATGGACGAATCTGTATTAATGAAGTTTCAAAATACTATGAGGGATGACAAAGTCTTCTGAGTGAAGGATGATATGGGAATCGATATTCCCACAATAGATCCACTTGTCATCTCAACCTACATAGGTCTGGCCTATTTCAAGAAAGTCCCCATTCAATCTGTGAGTTATGTCAATATTATCTTTAAATAGGCCTACGATCAATTTAAACTTAAGGTTGGATATTTGAAGCTTTGCAAGGCCATTGTTTATGGATTCAATAGTCCTTCCAAATAGCCAGTCGGTCTAGTAGAGTTGTCGGTGCAACTTGGGAACGAAGATTGAAGCCGAGTCAGGATCCTCACCTTCAACGTTATCGATGTTCTCCTCTCACTACAACGTCTTCCTCGGATGACCAGCCTTCGCAAGTTCCGCATATTCATGTTGTTTTGGTGACTCCTAATGAAGTTCCCAACAGACAACGGGGTCAGACTCATCTGAGGCGTCCAAGTCACAGTTATAGCCTGCTACCTTGCTGAGTGGGAAGATGTAATCAATAAAGAGAAAGGAAAGGTATAAAGATGTCACTCTGCACCAAAACCCTCAGTGCATAGAATCCACCAAAGTCTTAGTCCTGGCTCTGACGCTACACCCGTCTCTCGTAGGATCTCGATTCGCAGAAGGACGAAGAGCCTAAGTATGAAATGGCTACTTCAGTGGAACCAAACATCGATGTCATGATCAACTCCGTCGACCCATCTCGGTCTTGAATGTTGGATCGTAGCTTTACCCTGCATCAGGGAAGAAATTGTGGACTTCTTATAGACCAACTTAGATGTATTCACTTGGAACCACTCCGATATGTATGGAATTAACCCAGGAATCTCTTGTCATACGCTTAGTATCGAACCTAAGTACCTCCTCGCCAAACAGAAATATCGATCCAAATGATATGCATTACTTAGAGAGGAGCTAGACAAGCAACTCGATAATGGATTTGTTCGTGATGCTCTCCATCCAGAATGGGTCTCCAACCCTGTCTTAGTTAAGAAATCGAACAGGAAATAGAGGACATGCATCGACTATTCTGACTTGAACAAGGCATGCCCAAAATATAGTTTCCCACTTCCGAAGATCAATCGACTCATTGATTCAACTGCAGGTCACCAACTTCTCTCCTTCATGGACGTATACTCAGGTTACAGTCAAATTCCGATGTATATTTCTGATCAGGAACATACTTTATTCATCGTCGACCTTGGGTTGTATTTATATGTTGTCATTCCCTTCGGTCAAGAATGCTAGAGGCACCTATCACGGACTCATCAACCGAGTATTCAATGACAAAATTAGAAGATTCATGGAAGATTATGTAGACGAAATGCTTGTGAAAATGAAATTGTCGAACGACCATGTCAACCACCTAGCGGAGATGTTTAGTGATCTCCGCAAATATGGCATGAAACTTAATCCTTTGAAATGCTTATTTGGCATTACGTAGGGAAAATTTTGAGTTTCATTGTCAAATCATGAGGAATTGAAGAAACTTCAGAGAAGATCGAAGCTATTTTGGGCATTGAAGCTCCGATGAACATCAAAGATGTTCAAAACTTGAATGGGAAAGTGGCCGCCCTAGGTTGATTAATTTCAGAAGCAACTGACAAGTGCATTCCTTTCTTCGACTTGATCAAGAAAGGGAAGCACAACTTTGCATTGACACCAGAATGTTTCATCGCATTCTAGAACCTCATGAATCACTTAGAAACGACTACCTATCCTATCAAAACCTATTGATCATGATGACTAATATATCTATTTGGTTGTTTTTGCACATCCAATTAGCTCGGTGCTTGTGCATGAAGAAGATCGTGTCCAAAGGCCAGTGTGCTATAATAGCAGGAGATTGACAGGATCCGAAAAGAACTATCTAAAGCTCGAAAAGCTTGTTCACTTCCTGTTGATCTCTTCCCGAGAGCTTCGTCCGTACTTCCAGTCACATCCAATCAATGTCTACATTGATCAACCGCTATGATAGATCCTTTAGCGACCTGAGGCTTCCAGGCGACTTTTGAAGTGGAACAACAAGCTGAGTCAATTCGAGCTCACCTTCATTCCTCGTCGAGCCATCCTCGGACAAGACCTTGTAGACTTCATCGTAGAGTTTAATACTCCCAAAGACTCTCCGAGATGGTGAGCCTCCCAACATCCAATGGAAGCTGTAATGGATGGTTCATCAAACAGTCAATGTTTTAGCATTGGCTTTGTACATATTACTCCTAAGGAATGCTCGATTTGTTACTCTTTGAAGCTCAACTTCTCCGCAGCTAACAACAATGCAGAATACGAAGCCTTGATCATTGGACTCAGAATTGCAATCGAACTCAACATCAAGGCTCTTCAAATCTTCTCAATTTCACATCACATCGCCTTCCTAGTGCATGGGAAATATCAAGTAAAAGGAGCACGGACTGCTCCGTACCTGGCTCGGGTTCGAGAATTGCTTACCTACTTCGACCACTATATCATCACTCATGTAATGACCCGCTTTTGAGCCCATCTCAAGCCGGTAGTTTGCCTACTCGAAAAGTTCTCAAAGGTGGATTGTTATGGGATACGACACGTCAGAACAAAACACAAAAGAACATTTCATTATTATTTCAACATTTTTACATCAGAGCACAGAATATATCATAGTACATATAATCGATGCATGATGAAAAAATATCACTCAAATGTAAATTCCAATTCAGTAGAAACATAATTATATACATCTGAAGACTTGAAATAATCCAGAGTATAGCTTCAACCAAAATCAAGGAACCTGTTTTAAAAATATCTGAAAAACCAAAACTACTAGCTGCCTATACGGAAAATATGGGCACTCATAGTTTAGGGGGGAACAATAAACTCCAGGTCAGTCATGGGACTGTTATGAGAACCAAAACAGTTATTATACTTTATTTAAAAGTTGGATAAATCACGGAATCATGCCGTATAACACGGAACGGATTTTCTCCATGTGAATACCAGTTATAAAAACACTGCAATGCTTTTTGAATAGTGAGGCTATTATAAGACTTAAGTCCCATCACACAATGCAAGCGCAAACCAGAGGATAAAGTTTTACCTTATAATATCCAAGCATGCTTGATACACAAAATATCTTTTTTATTATTACTAGTGCATAGTTTGGAAATCAATTTCAGAAATAAATGTATTAATCTTAGATGGCATAATACCCCATCCTATTATGTCGCCATATAGGTTTACAACTGAAACCGCAAGGTTCGTATTGGAAGTTGGATTTCCATAAATGACCAAGGCAAAGGATCTTCCTTATCCGACTTCAGAACATTTCTAGAAAAATGTTGTAGGGAAAACAACATGTATCCCTTGGAGCGGCAGAGCTGGTCTACCAGTTCCCAGTGGATAAGTCACTTACCTAAACAAAACGTTCACCGGTCCTATCGAATCTACAAGCTGGTCAGTTTTTTTGACCATCATCCGAGGCGCCTCGATTCCAAAATCCATATAAGTAAATCTGCCTAAGCTCCATACCATGGAATAATTTTTAGATAGAAGGAAATGTACGTCCTTTTTCTTCGGTCCTTCATCCCGTTTTCGGCCATTCTCAGACTGGAAGGCTTGTCGAAGTTATGTCTCGACACAAACCTACGCTATATCAGCCATGCTTTGATCGTCATCGATAAAGCTCTGCTTTTCAACAAGAAGCTTTGATTAATCAGAATTTAGCATGCCATATTTTCAATTCACACACATGATCAGTTTCTACTAATAATATAACCTTTGAGTTCATACACCTGAAAGATGGGTGTTAAGCTAAGAGAGTAAATTATTTGCCACCACAGATATATCATCACTAGCAACTAATCGGTTATGTAATGAAATACGTTGTCACACCTACTGTCCATTTACAAGTTCGTTCTGGGTCTGAATGAAACCGAAGGCACCTTATTCCACATCCTCTAAGGGAGAGAGGCTCTTATATATCCGATCGATCTCCAAGTACATCTGGACGACCACCACTTAACCTTATAATGGGAGCTACCCAAGGCATCAACAATAATCCAAACGACGTGAAGATCTCTACCCTTCAATCACCATCTTCAATATCTTTGACAATTGTCATATTAATTATTCAGAATGGATTGAAACCTGGTCTTTCCGAATAACCATCGCCTCCTTAAAATCAAGTGATATATAAACATATCATACGCCTCATTCCAATTATGAATATTCTTTTATTCGATTATTCTTAATATTGGAATTACTTCCTTAAATCTTATCAAAGATTTACTTCAGTTAAACCACTTGTTCAAATATTTCCTTGTAAATCATTTCAAAAGATTATAAAATCTCTTTTCACAAACTTAACTCGAATTAAGGTTTATAAATCTTATCGGGATTATCGAGCCTTACAAAAAGGTAATGTCTCATCGTTATCCGATTCCCATCTTATTTTCCCCATGTAGAAAAACTTGTGGTATTCCATATCTAAACACCCCTCATGTTCGATAAGTTTTAGTTACCTTCTTCCTTTTCAAATCTAATTAAAGATTGATTAAAACTCTAACTTAGTTTTATTCTTCATTTCATTCAATCAAATCTTTATTGAAAGATTTATTAAAACTCTAACTTGGTTTTAATATTAGTCGCATTCGTTCAAATCTTTGTTGAAATATTTATTAAACTCGAACTTGAGAAATCATCTTTTGTTAACTGGGTTAAACAATAAATATTATTTAAAACGTCGTTCATGATAAATCCAAAATCAAACTTCCATTCAATTCCAATTAAATTTATTAATTGGAAAACTTCACTTTGGAAAACTTCATTAATCTTAATTAAAAGATTTATTTCAAAATTTTCATTTTCAACTGGGTTTAAGAACATTGTTATTGAAGACACCATTAACGACAAACCCAAAATCCAATTTGATATCAAATATAAGGCATTGAACAGAAATCATATCGACTTATATTCAATATCAAATTTTGAAACCAACAAATACCGTATAGGGAATAACGATATCTCTATCTTCTAAATTTCTCAAAATAGTATTCGTGTAATTATGGAATCCAATATTGAAATATCCGAGGATTAATTCCATTCAAATCCAGTATTCATATATTGGAAAACTTAACTTGGTTAAGTAATTATTAACTTCAAACCATTTTGGTCACTTTTGTTAAATAGCTAATTTTCACAAAATAGCTTCATACTTTCCAAAACTAAATATATTTAGTCCAAATCACTTTTAAATCATTTATTATGATTTATCATAATTTTTCCTTATTTTTTATAATTAAAAAATAGGCCATTTCAATAAAAAACAATTTCAGGTCATTAAAGGCAATATCGTTTTTTATTCAAATTTAATTTGATTTTTTCTCAAAATATAACCGTTATATTATAGAAATTTTAATATCATTGGAAAGCTCCTTTCATTCTAAACTAGGTATTTTTTGCTTCGAGAAAATCCAATGGTCAGATCTTCCGGTACGTCAATTTGACGTTAATGGTCGAAATTCGTGAACGGTCGCTGCGCGACTCATCTTGTTCAAAACATTTAAATAAACTCCATCGATCCAGTTTAAATGTATTTTGTAAAATGTTTATAAATTCGTTCTTAAAATGATTTCAACCTCAAATTTAATTTTTAATCAAAATTGAATATTCCATATTATTATAATATTAAAATAATAATATTTTGAAATCCAAATTTCCTCAACATTCATTACAAAAATAAATACGATTAATGGAAGAATCCGTTCGAGTTAAAAACTTCGCTTATATACCTAACTCGAATTCAAAATTTGAAATTATTATTTGTTTCAAAATAAATATGAAAACATGCCTCAATTACTTGAAAATTAATTCAAATAAAATTCTACCTTGTACGAAATTTATTCATAATCATTTAAATTGTCTTTCCAAACTAATTTGAATTTTAAAATTCAAATTTCCATTTTCACTGAATATTTCATTATTAAAATATTCAAATTAAATTCCGAACTAGAATGAGATTTAACCAATTACCAAATAAATTAGTTTATATGGATTTCACAAATCATTAACAACCATATCAACTATCATCCATCAACCAATCAATATAATATAAGCATTTCGTTGTCAAGACTTATATTTGCAGTTTAATAGCAATAACAGTAATTACTGTAAACATCCGTCAACCATAAAGTGAACATTATAATCATAGGCAATTGATACATATTAAATATGATTATAATAACATAACAAAACAGCTGAGTGAGAGAGTTCTCACATTGATCAGTTCGAAATCATTGTTAAACGGTTGTTTGTTATTAAATTAAAGCGTACGTTTAATTTAACCAAAAATCCTAGCTAACTCCATTTCCATCCAAATTAGTGACATCGTGATTCCAATGCAAATTGTTTCGTCGAATTATGTTCGCAGGTCTTCGTTCTCGCGTCCAAACCCATGCTGCTCGACTTCAAAAGCTGGTCTTTGCCTCACCCACGCACGACCAGGAGTTGATCAGATACTGCCGCTATGACTGCCCCAACGCCCTTGCCATCTGCTCTGAACCACGTGGAACTCGATGCCATCCTACCCCTTAAATATTGCTTGGAACAACGTGCTTTGTGGTGCCGCCTCGGCCACTACAGATGGTCAACGACGATCATAGCCGGTAGTTTTGAAGATCTCTGTGAGATCTACAATATTGCAAAAGGAATATTTTTATTCGTGGATGTTGTGAAAAATCGAGATGAAATTGGAGCGTTATTGGCAATTTAGATTAGGGTGGCAGCTACGTTATGGCTAGGGTTAGGGTTGAAGGATTAGTATTTATAATCGGATTATATTAATATTTAATTATATTATTACTTCATGGTGAAGTTTCGCGCTCAAACACCAAACGAATGCCAACGACTGACATCCCTAGCCAATTACCCATATTTCGAATACGACGGAATATGTTACGGAAGCCAATTCGATCATTTTAATCATTTTTTCTAAAATTAAAATATAACTCAAAATAACGTTCAATATTGATTTTCAATGTGCGTTTTAATTTGCTACGACCGCATACTAACTCCAAAAATTACGAAATTTTTCTATATTTCACTAATACGGTTCTAAAAATATTGGTTTCGAAGAATTTGGAGGCAGTTCGAAAATGGCATATTTCTAGTTTTAACTGAATTCTAACTGAATTTCAATATGCGTTTATTTTTACCAGCTTACATACGAATTCCAGTTGACCTGTAATTTGAAACCCAGTAATAATTTAATGTTCTGGATCTAATAAAATTGGTTTTGTCGAAAACGGAGGTCGTTTGACAAACGACTATTTTTAAGGCTTAAATAAAACCAACAAATATAAATAAATTCAAATAAAAAATAATAAATTAATATTATCGTATGTGTCCAAATGGAATATCATATGGATCCAAAACAAACGTGCTTAAGTTTATAGTTTGATATTTTCAAAATTCAAGTCAAATATATATTCAATTTTGTAATAAAATCCTTTTATTTTATATAATTAATCGTTAAAATTTATAAACGATTTCATAGCGACTATTTGAAATTTTAGTTTGGACATAACTTACAATTTATAACACGAAATCTTGATTTTTCACATTCGTTAAAATGATATAATTAAATATATTCAAATGTTTCTTATTTCACAGAAATCCGATTTATATCGAATTCAGTGCATTCAATTGAAATTTAAAATTAAATATTTCATACTACCGCGACATTATGTGTAGCGCCCCATATTTTTAACGATATAATAATTAATTTATTTAATTATTTAAATTATCGTTTGGTAGTTTAATTTGGCTTAAATTAAGTAATTCTGATTTATATTTACTAATATAGATAATGGGATAATATATTTATTTCCAAAACGGTCGGAAATAGTTGAATTCACAATAGTGTGTGAATTGGATAATATAAGTGATTAAATTTTCTTTAGAATTGAATTATAATAACGAATATATTTATAAGACGACATTTGAGCATATTATTAATAATATAATTATAAACGAGTTCGTAACGTCGCGGTAGTTCGTAATATTTCGTTTTGAACTTTAAATCGATATACAGGATTCATTATAAGTCGGATTTCTTTGAAACAAGAAATGTCTGAATCTAATTAACTGTATTTTTCTAATGGAAGTGAAAAATCGAGATCCCGGCTTATAGACTATAAGTTATGTCCAAATCAAATTTTCAAATAGTCACTATGAAATTGTGTATAAACCATAACAATTTATTTAATTATAATAAAATATTTGTTTCGAATTTGGATAAGATTTTTAAGACATAATTTTATTTTAATTTATAGAATTTTTCCGGAAATTTTAATTTGGAAAGTAAGCAACTTTTTGTTTAACGTATTTTTCACCCTAAACCAACACTTTTGGAATTTCATTGAATAAGAAAACTCGTCTATTTTATTATAATTTTGAAATCGTGAGGCATCGCGTGACACGACTGTATTTTTATTTTTGTCCGTAACAACTCATATGTGGTAGTTTTTATTTGATTACTTCGTGCCCGAGTTTAGTGAAATATAAAGAAGTAAAACATAATATAATTCTTTGTCTTCATTACCAAGGAATTGTACCCTCATGCTATATCACATCAAAATTTAAAACACTATCACCTGATACTCTATTATCCTATAGCCTACGGATTTAACTTATCAAGCAATGTCTTCATACATATGGTGATAAAATGCTTCATGCCAAAGAAAAAGTACTGCGCACCCTATACACTGTGCCTACCCTAATCTAATTCATTTAGCCAACGTACCTTACCTACATCCCTATTTCTTCGCGCTGAAGTATTCTCTCCTATATAAATGCGAAGATTTCTTTTGTTTTTTTGGTTTCAGAAAAACCCAACAGTGGGGAAATAGGAAACGAAATGAAAATATATATAAGAGGGGGTCATGCATTCTTCCTGAGAGCTGCGACGAGGATCGTCGATGCGTTTCAGTCTGGAGCGAAGGCAGTTCAAAATGACACCGTACAAGAACGGAGCAGCATCATTGTGTACCAAGGAGGAACCGAAGAGCATGATTTTCGTGAGAGTTTTGAAGGACATTGTGCATTTTCATCTTTGGCATAGTGTCTGTGCGTGTGAAGGACAACTGGAAGACGCAGCAGCGATCGAGAATAGCATCATAGAGTAGAAGGAGGGTAATGTTTGCTTGGATTTTCATGAAGTACGGTGGTGGAAAAGAAGTATGTAAGAATCAGCAATGGAGGAGTCTTCTACGTGGATCTAGGAAGAAATGAATACAAGAAGAAACTTGCGTTAAAGTGGGTATGTGTGTGGTGGAAGGGCAGTTGCATGAGCAGTAACGCATGGAAGGGGAAGAAAATGTGCATGCTGCAAGGACTGGTAGCAGATAGCGGTTCTAGGTACTAGAAAAAAAACATGCCAGGCTCAGTTGATTCCATTTACAGAAGCATTGAGGAGTTTGGACGTCAATTATTTCCATTCCTATGACCGAAACAAGAAAATGTACTTCTTAATTCTAGCAACAGTATCTCCTATAAAGCATAACAATTTATTATTTGCATCAAATGCAGTTGGATTGCCAAGCAAATATTATCAATGTACGGACTGTCCTAGTGACTACTTTACTGATTTTTTTTTGAAAAACGACTACTTTACTGATTTTAATAAAGGTAAATATCCCAGCTGCAGTAATGGATTGGTAAAACGCACGGGGGTGTATACCATTCAGGATGACCTTTCTATTACTCCTATGTCAAGTGTATCAAATATGAAAATGCTAGAAAAGCTGAAGGAAGAAGATCTGGGTGGATTAGAAGAGTATATAGCCAACATCCGAGTTGGAAAGGTTTGTTGTTTAAACGAGGAAGAGAGTGATGGGTAACATAATTAAGAAATCTATTAATGGTAATAAAGTATTAAATTAACCGTTAATGACTTAAATACGTTTATATTTTTGAAATATTCATAACTGTGTCACACATTGTCATAATCCGATGAAACAAGATCCGTTGGGATCATATGGATAAAGGCTACACAATGGAACTGGTTTGGAGCCATTTGGAGCTCGTTACATATTATAGCAGCATACAACGTCTGTCTGAATCGGCGATAGTTTATCGTTATTTAACGATAAACGACCAATGTGAGTAAACTTACTAATTCTGTCCAATTTATAATTTTATAAACGTAGTTTAGTATTGATAAATGATGGTTGATTTCTGTGTGATAGTTGTTTGGGTAAATTGCTAATTAATTGGTTGATAATGTAGATATAGTTATATATAAATCGTTAATTAAATATTGATTCTGCTTATCAGAATATTTTATATTGATATAAAAATTCATGTTATTTATGTCGATTAACATCTATGGATGCAGGGAAACAGGATGTAGGAATCCAACTAGATTCCTCAACATTTATGTAACTGTTTTTCATATATTGTGATATATGATGTAATATATAATCTGTTATCGATTATGTGTGTTTTAATGGTATTGACCCTTTTTATTTGGTAATCTAAATACCATAAGCAATATTGGAATATAAAGAGGAATGACTGAAGTGGGTATCAAATTTAAGGATTTTATAAAATCAATAGATTTTATAAAGTGGAAATTAGCTGTGCCCCTTATCATAGTTTCAAATGTAAGCCACGTCCCATATTTTCATTTCAAACCCGCTCCGCTCCCTGTTTTCAAACCTTTCGCCTTTTACGTTTTTCTGCCCAAAAGAAATGTGCTGTTCAGTAAATTATTATTTTTTAAATCTGGAAATGTTCTTGAAAGTCCACTCAAATTAAAAAAATTGCACATATGTATGCAACTATTGCCAATAATTGCACACATGTATGCAACTATTGCATATGCTATTTCTATTGGTAATCTGGACATAAACCTACATACATGTGTGAAACTATTTTGAAATACTTGCACATATGTATGAAAGTATTGTATGAAGAAAACTTAAATGAAATTTTTCCTACTGATTGTTGCACACATATGTGCCACTTTTCTGTTTTATTTGCACAACTGAATGCAAATAAATATGAACTGATCTGCACGACTGCGAATTATTGCACTTTTTATGCAAGAATTTTGCAATACTTGCATAGATGTATGCAAGAAAATCAACACAGATGCATAACAGAAATACTTGCATGGATGCATGCAAGAAAATTCAAATACGTGCATACTATTTTGAATTTAACTGCAGTTTCGTTGTTTTTTTCGTTTTTGATGTCCATTTTGATGGTTTTTTTATTTGATTTTTTTAACGTTTACGTATTTTATTTAAATACGAATTTACGTTATTTTTTTATATACTTTTTATTTACTGATTTTTCGAAAAATAGGGACTAAATTTACAATAAGTTTTGGACCGGATGTGAGCCTAATTTTGAAACTTTATAAGGACCTGTGCCAAACTGACCCTTTTATAAAAAGGAAATACTTGGAAATTAAATACGAAACTTCTGTAGAAAGTTATTAATAGTTATATGGAATGGATACGATTTGTTTTAAAATTAATAGAATTATAAAAGGATATTGCGAGTTATAAAAGAATTATAAGAAGTTTGATTTAAAGTAGATATTAGATAGAAATATGTTTTAATAGATAAATTGAGAAGAATAATTTATAAACGATGTTTAGAAATTAAGAAAATTATTTATCATTGGATAAATAAAAATACAAGTCTGAATTTATATAGAGAAGTAAAAATCGGTTTTAACACCGATATTTGAAATTGAATGTGAACGTAGCAGTTATAAAGGGAATTATCAATGAGATTTTAAGTGTTGGAAATAAAATAAGATTTTTATGAATAGTCTATAAATAGAAGTATAAAAAGAATGTAGATTTGAGATATTGTTTTAAATGTGAAATCAATCTGATTTATTTTATAAAAAGGAAATATTATTCGCGTTGGAAGTGAATAATGGGTAGAAGTAAATATTTGAAAATAAATATGTTTATAAAGGAATTTGGGTTTTGAAATAGGAATTAAAATGGAGTTAAGGGAATTAGAAACTGACTGGAGATTAGTTAAGTTGAATGGCTTTTTGAGTGTCGATCTGATGTTGGTTTTGGCCTTTGGGGTTGATACTTAGGAAGTTGTTCTCTTACTAGTTTACAGATTGAGACTGATAGATATGGGAGGATAGTGATGCATGAATAAGGAATAGAAATGATTTCCAATGTTAATAACGTATATTTTCTAAATTTAGAAAATAAGAATTTGAGAATATATGGAAACAAGAAATGGGAAAATGAATAAATTAATGATAAATTAATTTAAAGGAAAAAATGTTGATTGATGATTGATCGATAAAATTTCCATTTGGAAATAAGGTCGTTGTGTGTATGGACGTTTTCCTTTGATATTTAAATAACCGACTATCAAAGTTTTGACCATTTTTCCGTCGACAATACAGAGAGTCTGGGATTAGATTTATTATCTGAAAACCCTTCCGTATGGGCAGTAGCGTTGCGAATAAAATATGATGAAGATAATTGAAAATGGAGTTTATGCAAGGGCTGTTCTGGCAAATCCTAGGTAGAAATTGCCTAAGATAAGTTTATAGAATAGTGCCTTTTGTTTGTCCAGTCCAAGGACAACTTGTATGGAAGAATGTCTAATGTAATATATCTAATAGATCACGTAAGTTGGTCTCTTCAAACATATTTACGTTTGGTGGCGCAGGAATTCGTTTCTCTTAGCTTTGTACCTGTGGTATTTTTGGAGAAATCGATTTGTGATTTGGCAGGTATGACGATGGGGCATTCAAAGTAAATAAAGATGTAATCTGTCAAAAATATATGTTATGACCTCAAGCCTCATAACCAAGAAATGGTATAAAATCGAGTAGGTCGCATCGCTAAGTTGGTAGCTCCCAATTAGGGTGTATTG
The DNA here is from genome assembly GCA_030737875.1 of Allium sativum. Lineage (NCBI taxonomy): Eukaryota > Viridiplantae > Streptophyta > Magnoliopsida > Asparagales > Amaryllidaceae > Allium > Allium sativum. The sequence continues at coordinate 125,288,423 of CM060927.1, read as the reverse complement.
TCACCTGATCCAGAGAAAATCCATTTTCTTCTTTAATCTATTTCGATGTTGTCCCTTTCGGGAAACAGTTGTTGATCCCAACCGTTGGTGATAATACATTCGGTACACTCAAGCGAAATGAGTGGCCTATCATGTTTAGCTTGGGTTGCAAGATGTTCTTGTCAAACCCGGTGTATTTCTCTCTAGAGATACACTGTCGGAAGGTGGTCTCATACCTTGCCAGTTGGAATCCATTACCCAACAAGCACCTGCGGGTTTTGATTATATATTATGTATTTGGAACGTGAGATGAAAGCGTTCCGCTAGATTGTTATTTATTTGATTTAGACATTATTATAATATCAGAAGAGTATTGATTTTAGATAAATGTTTTGAGTTACCATAAGGTAAAAACCATCAGTGTTTATGTATGGATCGGTCTTACGATTATCCTTTCTTTAAAAAAGGATTTTTAAAGTTAAACTAAGTGTTGGAGTTTACTCACACCAGTCCCATGACTGACCCAAAGTTTATTTTGTTTTGTTTTACCCTAAACTCTTGGGTGTCCAAATTTTTGCGGGAAGTCAAGTAGATACACAGTAGTAAAATATCAGAGAATTGTAAATTACAACATAGTGGAAAACTCGAAATAATCCATTGTATAACTCCAGCCAAAATCCTGGATGTAGTTTTAAAAATATCTGCAAAACCAAAACTACTAGCTGCACATGTGGAAAACATCGGCACCCAGAGTTTAGGTGGAAAACAATAAACTCCAGGTCAGTCATGGGACCGGTATGAGAACCAAAACAGTTATAATTATACTTTATTTTATAGTTGGATAAACCACGGAAGCACGATGTATAACACGGAACGGGTTTTTTCCACATTAATACCAGTTATAAAAACACCGCAATGATTTTTGAATAATGAGGCTATTATAGGACTCAAGTCCTATCACATAATGCAAGCGCAAACCGGAGGATAGAGTTTTACCTTATAATACGCAAACATGCTTGATACACGAAATTTCTCTTTTATTATTAATAGTGCATAGTGTGGAATCTATTTTGAAAATAAATTTATCAATCTTGGACGGCATAATACCTCATCCTATTATGCCGACATATAGGTTTACGACTGAAAATGCAAGGTTCGTATTAGAAGTTGGATTTCCATCAACGACCAAGGCAAAGGATTTTCATTATCCGATTTCGAAACAACTCTGACAAAATTTCTATGAAAACTACATGTATCTCTTGGAGTGGTAGAGCCGGTACACCAATTCCCGAAGGATTAGTCACTTACCTGAACAAAACGTTCCCCGGTCCTATCAGACCTACAATCTGGTCGGTTGTCTGACCATCGTCTGAGGTGCCTCGATTCCAACTTCCACATAAGGAAATCTTCTTGGGATCCATACCATGGCATAACTTTTAGCTAGAAGGAAACATGCATCCTTTCTCTACGGTCTTTCATCTTGTTTTCGGCCATTCCTGGGCTGGGAGGCTTGTCGAAGTCAAGTCTCGACACAAAACTACGCTATATCAGTCATGCTTTGATCATCATCCACAAAGCTCTACTTTTCAACAAGAAGCTTTGATCAATCAGCCTCTTAGCAAGCCACATTGCCAATTCACAAACATGATCAGTTTCTGTTAATAATATAACTTTTAAGTTCATACGCCCAAAGAAGAGTATTAAGCTAAGAGAATAAATTCTCCGCCACCACAGATATATCATCAATAGCAACTAATCAGTTATGTAATGAAATACAATGTCATACCTACGGTCCATTCACAAGTTATTTCTAGGTCTGAATGAAACTGAAGGCACCTTATTCCTTGTCCCCAAAGGGAGGGAGGCCCTTGCATATCCGGTCGATCTCCAAATATGTCTGGATGACCACCACTTTAACCTTATAACGGGGCTACCCAAAGCATCAGCAATAATCCAAACGATGTGAAGATCTCCAGTCTTCAATCACCGTCTTCAATATCTTCGACAATCATTGTATTAATTATGCAGAATGGGTTGAAACCCAGTCTTTTTGAATAACCATCGCATCATTAAAATCAAGTGATATATAAACATATCATATGCCTCATTCCAATTAAGAATATTCTTTTATTCAAATATTCTTTACATTGGGAATTACTCCCTTAAATATTATCAAAGGTTTATTTCATTTAAACCTCTTGTTTAATTCTTTCCTCGGAAATCATTTCAAAAGATTATAAAATCTCTTTTCAGAAAATTAACTCGAGTTAAGGTTTATAAGCCTTGTCGGGATTATCGAGCCTTACAAAAAGGTAATCTCCATTCATTATCCCATTCCCATCTTATTCATCTCATGGAGCAAAACTTTTGGTACTCTATATCTAAACAGTGTTTAGTAAGTTTAGTTACCATCTTCCATTTTAAATCTAATTAAAGATTGATTAAAACTCTAACTTAGTTTTAATCTTCATTTCATTCAATCACATATTTTATTAAAAGATTTATTAAAACTCTAACTTGGTTCTAATCTTCGTCTCATTCATTCAAATCTTTGTTGAAAGATTTATTACAATTCAAACTTGAGAAATCATCTTTCGTTAACTGGGTTAAAGAAGAAATGTTATTTAAAACATCATTCACAATAAACCCAAAATCAAACATCCATTCAATTCCAATCAAATTTATTAATTGGAAAACTTCACTTTGGAAAAGTTCATTAGTCATAGACCACCCCAAAAATGGAAACCTCGAGCCAACAAATTCCCTCTTTTGAGCCTCTTCCTTACCCTGTCATTTCACTCTCTCACGTCGCCGCAACCAAACAACTACCTATTGATTTTCTCCCTCCTCCTCCAACTCCGCCTCCACCAGATCCACCACCTAAAGTCCACACAAACCCTCCTTCTCCATCTCTCCTACCGAAACAGAAGTGGTCTACACTGTTTGAAGCCAAAACGAAGAACGCTAGGTCAATCTCGCCACCTTCCTTGACTCTGAAATTTGCGGGGAAAACTCTAGTTCTGCAGATGACATTTTGACAGCTGCAAAGGAAGAATGGCATGATTATTTACTAGGTTACTTTCTTGGTCGACCATTATCATACACGGCGGTCGTTACTCACTTCAAAAGTGTTTGGAAATCATCTGGTACAATTAAGATCAAAACTTCAAGTAAATTTTTTCTCTTCTTACTTTCGAGTATAGAGGATCATGAAAAAATCATTCGTGTTTATCCCTTAATAATTAAGAGAAAACTGTTTATTGTTTAACCATGGCAAGTAGATGTCGGTAACAACACGATAAAATGGGTACCTGTTTGGATCAACCTTACAAATATCCCACTATATGCATGGACAAAAAATGGTGTTTGTTGGTTAGCATCTACTATAGGAAAATTTCTTTGTATGAATACGTCGACTAAGAGAATGGATAGGTTAGATCTCACAAAGTGTATGATCGAGGTTAGTCCCGAATCGCCTCTTCCAAGTGAGTTCCATGTCCAATTACCGGATGGCTCTATTCAGAATTTTTATGTGTCTTATCTGTGGAAGCCATAAATTTGTGATACGTGCAGAACTTTTGGGAATATGAGTGTTAACTACACGCAAAATGTCTCACAACACTTGGCAGCTAATGTTGTTATATCGAGTCTAGTGATGATATGTAACAACCCGATTTTTAGGGATGCTTATTTTGGGAATCAATCAACTAATCAGTGTAATTATAGCAAAATTAATCGTACATTTGAAAAAAAAGAAGGAAAAAGAAATTATTTTTTTAATAAATAAAATGTATGTATAACGCATATAGTAATATATACAATTGCAAAGAACGGTCTAGAAAATGTGTATATATGAATAATATAGGAAGAAATTATAATAAAGGGCGGTTTATATTGGTAAATAAAAGAAAATAATAAAGAAAGATATCTTGGATGCAGCTTCTAGATTAGGGGCTTTTACAAAAAAATACCTGCTCACCTCTCACCTTTATTTTTCACGGCACGTGAGAATTTTTGGGGAGCAGAAAGAAAGAAACGGAGGACCTATTTCTCCACTAGAGTTTTCAAAAGAATAACAAAATCTCTCTCTTTTTCTACAAATTAAATCATTGATTTGATTCCCAAATTGGGCAATTGAAGAAGGAAGCACAAACAATTGGAAAGCTAGCTGATTTAGGCCTGGTAAGATTGCTTTTGGAGTTTTTGGTCAGTAAAGATTCAATTTTTTGTTCAATTTTATGGTTTGAGACTCTTGCCTTAGGCCTAAAGATAAAATCTTTAGGTATGTTTGATTGGTATCTTCCTTCCCCTATGCCATTTTGCGTTGTTAGAATATTCGTAATTAGAATTAAATGGAAATTCTAAATTTAATTTGGTGAAATAATTTTATGATGTGTAAATGGAAGAGTGAATTGAATTTTCTAATGCAATTGAAATGGATGTTTCATGTATGTTGAATTGTCTCAAAGTGGGGACATGAAAATAAAGATTTTCAGTCATGTGCTGAAAATACTTGTCAAAGAACATATGATCTGTACCAATTGGAAAGGTTTTAGCTTTGAAATTTTGTACACATAAACTTCATTCATGTTTAAACATACTGCAAAAATTTTGAATTAAAATGATTAAATTTCTATTTTTTATGATTTTTTTGAAGTGGGTATATGAAAACTATGTTGTTTAAATCTGACCAGAAAATGGATTGTGAAGAATATTAAATCTGAAACAATTGGTAATGAACTCGATTATGAAATTTTTACTGAAGAGTACTTGCTATTATATGAAGCTACTGTAGAAATTTTGAATGAAAATTCTTTATTGTCGAATTTATATGATTTTCTCAAGTGGGGTGTATGCAAAATAAGATTTATAAAGATGAGCTGAAGTGGTTGATGAAGAATATTAAATCTGAACTAATTGTTAATTAATTTGATTATGAAATTTTTATTGAATAATATATAATACTATATGAAGCTACTGTAGAAATTTTGAATGAAAATGTTGTATTATCGAATTTATATGATTTTCTTAACTTGAGTACGTAAAAACTCAGATTTCTAAAGTTGAGCTGAAGTTGTTGATGAAGAATATTAAATATCTACCAATTGTTAATGAAATTGATTATGAAATTCTTACTGAAGAATGTTAACTAGAATATGAAGCTACTGTAAAAATTTTGAGTTAAAAATATTAAATTTCGAATTTCTATGAATTTTGCAAGTTGGGTTATGAAAATTGAGATTTTTAGAACATAACAGAAAATGGGTTGTAAAGAATATGAAATTTGTACCAAAATGGATTTTGAGTTTGGTTCCCAAATTTAGTACATACAAGCTAGACTGATATTCAAGGGTACTGTAAAAATTTTAGCTTTAAAAGATTAAATGTTGATTTTATATGATTTTTAAAAAATCAGTATATGTAAATTGATATTTTCAGGTCTAAACACAAATCGTTTTGGGTATAACTTTTTGGTTTCTTATAGAATTTTGATAAGTCTTGATGTTTTGGAAAGCTTAGAAAATGTGTTACGACTTTTAGGTTTGAATATTGGTATCAAGTTAAAGTCTAGATTCAAAAACTTAATTCTTTGCAGTTGGACTATCAATAAAGATAGAATGAATTTTAAGACATGACTTACGAACCAAATTTCATATTCAGGATTTTGAGACAATTGTTGATCTACATAAGTGGCTTTCAAATACGATTTATAACATTATAACTTTGTGGAATAGTTATTTGTGTGTATTTTCGATAAGCGAAATTTACTCCCATTTAGTAAATATTAAAGTAATGCAGTGCGGTATGGCATGCAAGTGCATTACTTAAGTAGTTACTGTTTGGAAGTATATGACACATTTTGAATTGATGTGGTTTTAGTTCTTCATTCAGTTGGCATACTTATATGTCATTCTTATGATGATGTCTTTTTATTTATTGCAACTACTGCGATTTGATTTATTTTGTCATATTGTTTATATATGATATTTATTATGAGTATCATATAGACTTATATATGATACTCTGACTTGATTTATTTTATCATATTGTTTTTATATATGATAAAGTTGAATATCAGCTTTGTTTTTTTAATTCGAGTTGTGATTATTATTTTGTTGTGCATGTGATGGTATATTTTCAAAACATGATTAAGTTTACAAAGTGTTTTGACGTTATAAACACTTTAAACTTCATGGCATATATATATATATATATTATAATTTAATATTCAAAAAATACTTTTTATTTTGGGATTGGGATAGATTGGACTATGTTGTACCAGCGGACCAAAACTCTATCTTGGTCGACCTGATTCAGGTTCGCTACCTGGATCGGTGGTTTCTCATTCGCCCATCAACCACCAAAGGTCAACGGTCTGCTACATTGGGCATTTTTATTTTGATCGGGATTCCCGATCGGCAGGTCACGGACTACATCAGATGGAGGCGTGGGGGTCCCATGTGTAGTGCCATGAACGGGTAGCATACGGCCTTCGCCTTAGACCGTCTTGGTTATCCTGGGTTGATCGCCAGGTGTCGTTATGGCACTATGAGTGGATTACGGTGTGGATGTCTCAATGCACGCTCGAGCTCTACCACTGTGATTTTACAATACTAGTGTCTGTTTATTTGGTATTTACGAGTCAAGTTACATTTATCCCATAATCCCCTAATATTATATTACATTACAATAATTGATCAATTTAATTATCATATTGATTTATATATGATAATTGTTATGAGTATTGTATTGATTTATATATGATACTCTGATTTGATTTATATTATCATATTGATTTATATATGATAATTGTTATGAGTATCGTATTGATTTATATATGATACTCTGTTTTGATTTATATTATCATATTGATTTATATATGATAATTGTTATGAGTATCGTATTGATTTATATATGATACTCTGTTTTGATTTATATTATCATATTGATTTATATATGATAATTGTTATGAGTGTCGTATTGATTTGATTCATATTATCATATTGATTTATATATGATACTCGTTATGAGTGTCGTATTGATTTGATTCATATTATCATATTGCTTTATATATGATAATTGTTATGAGTATCGTATTGATTTATATATGATACTCTGATTTGATTCATTTTATCATATTGATTTATATATGATAATTGTTACGAGTATCATATTGATTTATATATGATACTCTGATTTGACTGATTTATATATGATGCTCTGATTTGATTGATTTATATATGATACTCTGATTTGATTGATTTATATATAATACTCTGATTTGATTTACAAATGATAAATGCCATGAAGATTTTATTGACTTGATTAATTATCATAAAATATTTATTATATGTATCTTATTGTTTTGTATATGTATTTGTTATGAGTATCATATTGATTTATATATGGTACTCTGTTTTGGATTATTTTATCATATTGTTTTTATATATGATAAATGCCGTGTGGATTTCATTAGTTTTTGATACTCTAACTTAATTATTATGAGTATCCTATTAATTTATATATGATTTGCTGAGAGCTTCGCATCGATTAATATGCGATACTCTGTTTGATTTAATTTATCATATTGAATTATATATGATATTTGTTAAGAGCATCACATTAATTTTTATGTGATCCTTTGACTTGATGAGTATCATATTATTCTATATATGCTATTTTGTATTATATTGGTTTATATGAGATACTCTAACTCGATTTATTTTATCATTTTTATTTTACATATGATATTTGATGTTGGTATTGTACTGAGTTACATACAACATATGTTGGAGTTATGACTTATTTAAATGAGAAGATTATGCTAAAATTTCCATTTATATATATATATATAGTAACATTCATATGCCTCTTGATGACTTATACATGTGACATCATTTATCTTTTATTATCAAATTTTGATAGCCATAGATTCTTACTTCACTCACACTAGACATAGTCTGACCCGTGTGATTTGTTTGTTTTCTAAAACAATACCGGGTCAGATTGAGGCTGTTTGCAGGTTAGGTTGCATGGACTGTAGCAACATTCTTATCCTTTTCCATGTTTCGGGGTTTTGGATACGCAGGTTTGGACTATCAATAGCCAGTAGTTTGTTATGGTATGTAAGTTATTATGTACTTTGGAAGTGATATTATGTATTATGGGCATCACTATTATGATATGTATTATGTATTCTACTGTTGTCATTGTGATGCGATTGATTCTATTGTATTTTGTACTATGCAACTTGAGAAATTTTCTTATATCATTGCTTTGAACCTAGAGAAATTTTCTTATATCATTGCTTTGAACCTAGACTGAGCACAAATGGTAAGTTGAAAGGTTTTAAAATTTTCGTGCTAGTGTTGGTTCAATGGAATGAGTATAACATTTAGCCCTATCGAGTTCCATTCTCCGTGCTTTCCGACAGTAATACTTAGTATTGCTCTTGGTTAGCATGGGTATAAGGGCCGGGCGTTAGATGATAAGGCTAAAGACATTAGTAAGATAGGAAGAACAGAGAGTGAAAACAGAAACGCGAAGCAAAACGTTACATTCAATAAGCAGTCACACAAAGGATACTCTTGGGTAAAAGTAATTTACAATAAGAAGAGAACAGTCCATATCATATTAAGCAAAATTCCAAAATTTAGTATGTTCTCAAAACCAATCAAGATGTATGAACCTGTTGGCCTTAACAGTGTGAAACTAGATATTAATAAATATTCTTTGCCTGCCGATGGTAATGGTGTTGAAGAAAATTTGGAGGAGGTTTTTGAGTTGGTTGTTAGTGAGGAAAATTGTTTAGAGGTAGGTGAGTTGGTTGTCAATAATGGTGATGGAATGGTGGACGGTGAAATAGTCAAAATTTATGCTCTTCTTACATGTGCTTTCACTACCAATCTGGAGGGTAACAATGTAGATAACAGTGAGAGGGATGTGATAGTTGAACCCAGACGCAGCCTTGCGAGCTCTATGGGTAATGGAACCAGTACAAATGATGAACCAGTTATTATTTCAGAAAATATTGATGGCATTTTGGGCTTGCAACAGGAGATTTCACCTTCTGGCCCTCCTATTATTTAAACAAATGCTGATACACATATCGTTAAGTCTCCCAATGTTAAAGCATTTAGCTTAAAGCCTGGTTTGAACCCCCAACTGTCAGTAATCAAAGACATTATGAACACTGCTCCTTCCACTAACAGTCCAAAGGAAAAGATTTCGGTGCATGGTCATATTCATGTTACCACACTAGTATCATCTAAAAAGAAAAAGTCCATTGAAAAACAGTCGAACCCGTATGCACATTTGGTGCCACCTAACGCTTATAAAGCGCCCCCATCGATGTCGGCTAGCAGTTCAGAATCTATTTTCAACTCTTCCATGTCAGCAAGCAAACCAGGTTAAATCACAAGGAGTAAGAAGAACGTAATGTTCAGTACCAATTTATTTGACAATGATTAATTTGGACATTGTATAACATGGTGCATGCAGCCCATGTTGCAGCATGGTAATACAATATGTAATGGTTAAATGGTATTATACATATTATGTAATTGTGCCTATATGACTTGCAATATTTAACTTTTGGTGTTACCTCCCTGCATGGAAGATGTTGTTGTGTGTATTATATTATAGTAGATATACGCAGTGTATATCTTCTGTATTTCTGTTTTCTATTATTTTAATATAATAAAACTGTTATGGAACACTATAAAAATCGGTCGGCTCTACAAAAGAAAAAAACTTCACTAATCTTAATTAAAAGATTTAGTCCATAAACTTCACTTCCAACTGGGTTTAAGAACAGTGTTATTGAAGAAACCATTCGATACAAACCCAAAATCCAATTTGATATCAAATATAAGGTTCATATCGACTTATATTCAATATCAAATTCTGAAACCAACATATACTGTATAGGGAATAACGATATCTTATCTTCCAAATTCCGCAAAACAGTATCCTTACAATTACGAAATCCAATATCAAAATATCCGAGGAGCATTTCCATTCAAATCCAATATTCATATATTGGAAAACTTAACTTGGTTAAGTATTTATTAACTTCAAACTGTTTTGATCACTTTTGTTAAATAGATAATTTTTACAAAATAGCTACATACTCTCTATAACTAAATATATTTAGTTCGAATCACTTTTAAATCATTTATTATGATTTATCATAATTTTTCCCTATTTTTACTAATTTAAAAGTAGTTCATTTAATTAAAAACCAAATTTAGGTCATTAACGATAATAGCGCTGTTTTATTCAAATTTGATTTGAATTTTTCTAAAAATCTAATCGTTAGATATTAAAACTTTTCATAACATTGGAAATCTCTTTTCATTCTAAACTAGATGATTTTCGTTTCGAGAAAATCCGACGGTTGGACCTCTTAACACATCAATTGGAAATTAATGGTCGAAATTCGCGAATGGTCGCTACGCAACTCGTCCTATTCAAACCATTTAAATAAACTTTGTTGATTCAATTTAAACTTATTTTATAAATTCAATTTAGAAATGATTTCAACCTTAAATTTAATTTTTAATCAAAATTGAATATTCCATATTGTTATATATTAAAATAATAATATTTTCAAAATATAATATTTTGTATCCGAACTTTCTCGACATCCATTATAAAAATAAAAAAGATTTATGGAAGTATCCATTCTAGTTATAAACGTCGTTTATATACCTTACTTGAATTCACATTTTGAAATTACTATTCTGTAACAGCTCGCATTTTTCGTATCGAAGGATCGTAAAATATTTTTATTTTATTCCCTAAGGGTTGGATCATTCTCATATTTTAATATGTTGCTTATGAGGATGTGAGACATGTCCATAATTTTTACCAATTTTGTTTGTGACCATATTGCCCCTATCAGCCTTGTACAGGGCATAACTTTTGACTTAGGTCGAATCAGGTGTTGAGACCCATGCCATTGGAGATGAAATGATGATTCCCTTTCCGTAGAGTGGTCACATTAAAGTTTTGGCTGAGAGGTATGTGAGGAATCGCTGTCTTAAGGTTTAGTAGTTGGTTGTTCAGGTTTGGTAAGCCATAATGGGCTAATTTGGGGTGGCCCATTAGTGGGCTGGTGGAAGATTATAAATAGAGGGTAGGTGCAACACCCCGATTTTTTAACGACATTAAAGTGGATAAATTAAAGAATAATTAATTTAATATTCAGAATTAAGGGAAATGGACTGCGCCATTGCGTCCGTCTCGAAATTCTGGTCAAGACAGACACCTGGTTTGCATAAAACGGATAACGTATGAAGAAGTTATGGACGATAGAAGTTTGGCAGAAAAAGCGAAAATTTCCGGTGCACTTGACAAGTGCGCCCATGTATTTTTACACTGGCGCACCTGTAAAGTGCGCCAAAAATAGTTTTTTTTGGGTATTTGGGCCTTTGCCCAAGTGGGATGTGACCCGCTACCTGATTTACCCTAGGGCTTATGTGGCAATCGGTTCCGGATGGTTCTGCAGCTATAAATATATGGCTATTTCACATATTTCTTGATTAGAAGTCATGGCGGCCAAACTATGACGGTGTATGGACTAAATTAGGATCTCTCATCTTCTTCTAAAGTTTATCAAATTTTGAGATTCAAACATAGACTCAACACATTTTCTATCATTTTAGCAATCCAATCACAGTGAGTTCCAGTTGCTTTTAGGTTTAGAAAAATAATAGTGAAACTATGAAAGATTGTGATGTGTATATGATTATAGACTTTAAATCTATGTTATTGGTAGATCTCATGCTATATTATGATAGATCTATTTCTTTGGATCCAATTCAATTGTTCTACTATGTTATCATTATGGATCTTGGGTTGTAACTTTTATGATATGCTATGATGCAGATGTATGTAGATCTATTCTACGTGATCTAAAATTATCATGTTAGATCTATCCTATGTGATCTAAAATTTTCACCTTATGATTCATGTTAGATATATCCTATGTGATTTAAATTTGTTACCTTATGATTCATGTTAGATCTATCCTATGTGATTTAGAATTTGTCACTTTATGATCATGTTTTATGCTAGATCCACTTTATGATCATATTTTATGCTAGATCCACTTTATGATCATGTTTTATGCTAGACCTATTTTATGATCATATCTTATGCTATGATAGATCTATCTCTCGAGATCCAATTCAATTGTGATTGTCCTAGTATTTTATTTTTGTTTCATTTGGATAGATCAAATCATTTATGCGAACCACGAACATATGCCACCTTGAATTGACTAGGATTGGGTCCACACCTTTATCTTAATTGTAACCTCTATGATGTGGATTTGGGTAGATCTATTTATAAACCTGTAGATCTAAAGCTTTATTTACGATTAGTTCTAATTTAATCTATTAGATCGAGAGCATGTGGACATTTTTATGTAGATCTAAAGCAATATTTATGTTAGATCCTGTTATGATGATGATTACATGTTCATGACAATATGTATGTTCACCATGATATGATGTTAGTTACATGTCCATTCACTTTGTTATATTACTATTATGTTTATGCCAATATATGTTGAAACTATCACTTCTATCATATTCCCTTTTTCATTATTATGGCTAGACTACTTATTAGCCTAGACGCCGCCAAAATACGTGCGAATATGTTAGTGAAGGAAACGGGGGAAAAGGGATTTATAATTAGCATGCAATTTTTAAATGAATTGATATGTAATTCAAATCATGGGGAAAAATAGGTATTGACACCTATAAAAAGGAAATTATTAATTAATTAGTAAATTAATTAAAAATGGCATAATTTGAATACGAACATTTATGGACATGAGATTCAAATTATTGGACAAAATAGGTATTGACACCTATAAAAAGAAAGGATTAATTAATTGGTAAATTATTTAAAAATGGAATGTCTAGTGATTACAATTAGGAATTGTAATCGTACTTATGACACGAGGTTAGGTTGCATTAGTGGTGGAAGTCTGCCCGGACCCGACCGGCATATCCAGCAGCCACTAATGGTAAACCTAATGTAGGAGGTCTAAGTACGTAAATACGAATCGGGCTATGACACGAGGTTAGGCCCAACTGTGGAATAAGTCTGCCCGGACCCGACCGACATATCCAGCATCCACATGTTGTAGGCCAAATGTGGGAGGTCTGGCCCATTATAAACCGTAAATAGATATGGTAATGAATTGGACTACTTAACCTAAGTTAATCCATAAGGGATTGTATGAATATGAACTAAAGATAGGGTTAAGTAAAACATGCTTGGATCAGTGGGAGGGTTAAGTACATTTGGGGTAGGTGGGTAATATTAATATATATAGTCCCACAAACTTAGCCGTTAAATAAACATGCTTGAATCAGTAGCAGGGTTAAGTACATCTTGGGTTGGTGGGTAATATTTGTATATATAGGCCCACAAACTTAGCCTATCGGGGTTATGTAATTTAAGACATTGTTAGGTAAACATAACCAGTGGAAATCCTAGTAGTGGGGATGCAAGACAAAGGGGAGAGCTTGCATCATCTTGTATGGGACCCATTTCAGTCAGTGACCCTAAATTGGTATCAAACGGGTACTCCGAACTAGGTCGGAGTGGGGGCACGCTTACTGAGCTGATTGTAAGAGAACCAAACGTGGAGGCGGTGTTGATGGCGCGTTCCAACGAGGTCATGTGCATGCATGTCTCCACCTGCTGGGGAAGATAAGATGCTATGACATCAGTAGATATGGTTGTGCATCCGAAAAATTATGGGTTGCCACTTTAGGGAGTAATACACCCTACTGTGGGGCCAATACATGGTATCTACAGAATATGGAGCCGATCGATGGGGGGATAGTAAATAGGGTATGTCTAGTCCTATCTATTTCTATGGGGTACCTGTGTTTCTGTCAAGGCTAACACCCGTTATTTCTGTTTAGGTACCAGTTCTGTTTGGGTTAAAACCCGTTACTAGAGTACACCTAAAACTACCATTATGTTTCTGTTGGGATCATCTTGTTTTTGATAGGCAATTGGGGATTATTTAATCCTATTACATATATGTTATACTATTATTGGTGCAGAGCAAAGAAAGTATTAAGAAGCATTATCTATTCTATCCTGTTGTCATGTTTGCCTTGTTATGCCTGCCATTTTTTTATTGATCTGTCTTATCCACTTTATATGCCTATCATATTACTTTTATATATCTACTGGCTAAAAGTAACTAGACTCGCCAGACTTATTGTCTGACCCTTTTTGTTTCTCCTTCTTTCTTCCATTTCCCCCTCCCCCCGAGGTTCTCGAGGGAGGGAATTCTCAGGCTTAGTCAGGATTCTGCTATCATATTGCTTGGAGCTTCTAGATGTATTGCTCAAGGTTCTATCTTTGCTACTATGGCTTATGATTTGGGGATTATGCTTTCTTTATTATTGTACTCTGATATTTAAAGTACAAGGCATAAGTTTTAATGATGAACAGAGAGTATGTATTTTCAGACATATGGTGTAACCATGCTTTATGATTAATAAAAGCTGTTTTTATTCCGCTGCAAAAATTTTATATCTGTCTTGTAATGTTTCTGTTCTGTTTACTAAAACGCTTCACGAAACTTAATGCATTCCCTTTGTGAGTGACATTAACGGACGTGCGGTGTCACACTTGGTATCAGAGCTGAAGGTTACCAGATTGGATAAAGTTTTTGAAAATTATTTTCAAAAAGGTTTTAAAAGAAAGCATTTTCAAAAGAAAATCCTGTTTTTAAAAACATATTCCCCAAACCCATATGTAATATCTCTCGATTCTCCGATTGGTTCCTTTTTCCCTTTTTGTCTGGGGAACCGATTCTTCTTGAAAGGTGTCCCCATTCCGGCATGATGCCGTAGGCATGTTTAGCACATGTCGAAGGGAAATGAAGTGCCTAACCTCCATCCGTAGCCGCAGTGGTTTCACCTATGGTTAATTTTCTTAAGCTTTGTAAGGATTTCCGTGCGATAGAGGCAACTTTCGAAAGACTTGTTAGCTTGTTACACAAACGTGAGTAAAAAGGAGTATAAGGAAGTTTAGGCTAAGGAGCACAGCCCAAGGATGAGAAAAAGGTATGGCCCAAGAAAGGACAACAACAACAACAAAAGAAGGGCGGAAAAAAATGACAAGGCTAAGGATAAGAGGAAGTGCCATAGTTGTGGACGAGAGGGTCACTTGGCCAAGGACTGCAAGAAAAGGAATAATGCTTGCTTCGTTTGTGGAGAGGTTGGATACTATTCTGGGGGAGTGCCCAAGGAAGCAAGGGCAATGTCAAAGGACAGGAACCTCTAGAGGGCAAGCGAATGCTCTCATGGATAGTGCACCAGATAGAGGTAGGAAAGTTTCCATGGAAGGTTTTGGTTTCTCTTTCCAATCAACCGGTTAGAACTCTTTTTGATTCTGACGCATTTGCATTTGTTCATATCTAGTTCTATAGTTGAATCTCTGCACTTAATAACTAGTATGGTAGTGGATCCCGTTGTTGTGTCGAACCCCATTGGTGGTTCGGCTCATTTATCCGTGATTTGTTGGGGTTCGAGAATATCTGTCTTAGGCATCAAGTTTGAGTGCGACGAACATCTTGTTTCATGGGCTAGGGGTTGATTCTAGGGATGGTTTGGCTTACCACATATGGTGCCATTCTTGGCTGTGAGAGGAGGGTCGTTAAGCTTCTAACTTGTCATGGGGGGACCCTCGAAATTTCTTGTGACCCACAAGGGTCTGTCATGTTTAGTTTCCTAGAGTCTCTTAAGGCGTCTATCGATGATATGCGATTCGCACCAATAGTCCGTGAGTATCCTGATATCTTAGACGAGGTTCGGGGATTACCCCCGAGGCGTGAGGTTGATTTCCGTATATACCCGATGGACAATGCAAAGCCAGTTGCATTACCTGTGCAACATATGGCTCCTAAAATAAAAGAGGGAACTTGATAAGCAAGTGGCAGGGCTACTTGAGAAGAGGTTTGATAGGTGAATCATATCAGGATGGGAAACCTATTGAAGATAGTCCTTGAGGAAGCCTATCATTCTAAGATGACTATTCATCCAAATGGCAATAAAATGTATAGAGTTCGAGGTAATGGGGCCAAACTTGCGAAAGGAAGCAGAAATAAAGAAGGAATCAATGATTGGATGAGTTCCGACTTGCATACTTGGATCGGAGATTAAGAAGCTACGCAAACGAGAATTCAAGTTGGTGAAGGTCTAGTGGGCAGACAATCAAGAAGATGCAACTTGGGAGACCGAAGACAAGATTTTTTTATGCTTCGTACCCTTTCCCTTTCAAGGGAATGTTCTTAACTGCTCTTCCAAAAGCTTTTATTCGCATTTGCTTCTATCATCTGAGTATATCCTATCAATCGAATCTTCGACCTTTAGGTAGGAAATCCCATGATTGTACATATGTGTTTGAGACATGTTATGTTTGATGGATGTAAATGTTTGTTAGTGGTTGCCTCTGGATGCATATACACACACATTAGGCACTAGATCGGCTCAATCACTTGCATACTGCATATGGATGTGTGTGAATTTTCATTTCTTTTATGGATGGAAATGGATGAACTAGCATGTGGATGTTGCATTTGGACGAATGAGTGTGCACGCATGTAGAGCTTATATGTTATAATAAGCTTATTTGCATACATATTGAATTCATGGAACTAACATACATTGCATTAAGGAGGTCAACTGAATCAGTAGACCGTTTGATTTTCGCATTAGTGTTGGGACATATACACACACTTTTTCATATTTTCATGAAAGCATTAAAAATCCTTAAGGACAATAGATGCCAGTGATTGATGGTTGAGTAGATGGATGATGGATGCTAGGATATGTATTCTTCTCAACTTAGAGATTTCGGGATGAAATCCTTTGAGTAGGGGAGAATGTAACACTCCGAGTTTTTAATGACATTAAAGTGGATAAATTAAAGAATAATTAATTTAATATTCAGAACTATGGGAAACGGACCGTACCATTACGTCTGTCTCAAAATTCTAGTCAAGATAGACACCTGGTTTGCGTAAAACCGATAACATATGAAGAAGTTATGGATGATAAAAATTTGGAAGAAAAAGCGGAAATTTCCGGCGCACTTGTCAAGTGCGCCCATGTATTTTTACACTGGCGCACCTGTAAAGCACGCCCAAAATAGTTTTTTTGGGTAATTGAGCCTTTGCCCAAGTGGGAGGCGACCCGCGACCTGATTTACCCTAGGGCTTATGTGGCAATCGATTCCAGATGGTTCTGCAGCTATAAATATATGGCCATTTCACATATTTCTTGATTAGAAATCATGGCGGCCAAACTATGATGGAGTCTGGACTGAATTAGGATCTCCCATCTTCTTCTAAAGCTTATCAAATTCTGAGATTCAAACATAGACTCAACACCTTTTCTATCAGTTTAGCAATCCAATCACAGTGAGTTCTGGTAGCTTTTAGGTTTAGATAAATAATAGTGAAACTATGAAAGACTGTGATGTGGATACGATTGTAGACTTCAAATCTATGTTAATTAGTAGATCTCATGCTATATTATGATAGATCTATTTATTTGGATCCAATTCAATTGTTCTACTATGTTATCATTATGGATCTTGAGTTGTAACTTTTATGATATGCTATGATGCAGATGTATATAGATCTATTCTATGTGATCTAAAATTATCATTTTAGATCTATCCTATGTGATCTAAAATTTTCACCTTACGATTCATGTTAGATCTATCCTATGTGATTTAAAATTGTCACCTTATGATTCATGTTAGATCTATCCTATGTGATTTAAAATTTGTCACTTTATGATCATGTTTTATGTTAGATACACTTTACGATCATGTTTTATGCTAGATCCACTTTATGATCATGTTTTATGCTATGATAGAACTATCTCTCGAGATCCAATTCAATTGTGATTGTCCTAGTATGTTATTTTTGTTTCATTTGGATAGATCAAATCATTTATGTGAACCATGAACATATGCCACCTTGAATTGATTAGGATTGGGTCCACACCTTTATCTTAATTGTAACCTCTATGATGTGGATTTGGGTATATCTATTTATAAACCTATAGATCTAAACCTTTGTTTATGATTAGATCTAATTTAATCTATTAGATCTAGAGCATGTGGACATTTTTATGTAGATCTAAAGCAATATTTATGTTAGATCCCGTTATGATGATGATTACATGTTCATGACAATATGTATGTTCACCTTGATACGATGTTAATTACATGTCCATTCACTTTGTTATCTTACTAGTATGTTCATGCCAATATATGTTGAAACTATCACCGCTATCATATTCACTTTTCTTTGTTATGGCTGGACTACTTATTAGCCTAGATGCCGCCAAAATACGTGCGAATATGTTAGTGAAGGAAACGGGGGAAAAGGGATTTATAATTAGCATGTAATCTTTAAATGAATTGATATGTAATATAAATCATGGGGCAAAATAGGTATTGACACCTATAAAAAGGAAATGATTAATTAATTAGTAAATTAATTAAAAATGACATAATTTGAATGCGAACATTTATGGACATGAAATTCAAATTATTGGGCAAAATAGGTATTAACACCTATAATAGGAAAGGATTAATTAATTGGTAAATTAATTAAAAATGGAATGTCTAGTAATTACAATTAGGAATTGTAATTGTACTTATTACACTAGGTTAGGTTGGATTAGTGGTGGAAATCTGCCTGGACCCGACCGGCAAATCTAGCAGCCACTAATGGTAAACCTAATGTGGGAGGTCTAAGTACGTAAATACGAATCAGGCTATGATACGAGGTCTGGCCCAACTATGGAATAAGTCTGCCCTGACCCGACCGGCATATCCAACATCCACATGTTTTAGGCCTAATGTGGGAGGTCTGGCCCATTATAAACCATAAATGGATATGGTAATGAATTGGACTACTTAACCTAAGTTAATCCATAAGGGATTGTATGAATATGAACTAAAGATAGGGTTAAGTAAAACATGCTTGGATCAGTGGGAGGGTTAAGTACATCTTGGGTAGGTGCGTAATATTAATATATATAGGCCCACAAACTTAACCGTTAAATAAACATGCTTGAATCAGTAGGAAGGTTAAGTACATCTTGGGTTGGTAGGTAATATTTGTATATATAGGCCCATAAACTTAACCTGTCGGGGTTATGTAATTAAAGACATTGTTAGGTAAACATAACCAGTGGAAATCCTAGTAGTGGGGATGCAAGACAAAGGTGAGAGCTTGCACCATCTTGTGTGGGACCCATTTCAGTCAGTAATCCTTAAATATGTATCAAATGGTTACTCCGAACTAGGTCGGAGTGGGGCATGCTTACTGAGCTGATTGTAAGAGATCCAAATGTGGAGGCAGTGTTGACGGCGCATTTCAACGGGGTCATGTGCGTGCATGACTCCGCCTGCTGGGGAAGATAAGACGCTGTGACATCAGTAGATATGGTTATGCATCCGAAAAATTAAGGGTTGCCAATTTAGGGAGTAATACACACTACTGTGGGGCTAGCACATGGTATCTACAGAATATGGAGCTGATCGATGGGTTGGGAGGGGGGTAGTAAATAGGATATATATAGTCCTGTCTGTTTCTGTGGGGTACCTATGTTTTTGTTTGGGCTAACACCCGTTATTTCTGTGTTTGGGTTAAAACCTGTTACTAGAGTACACCTAAAACTACCATTATGTTTCTGTTGGGATCATCCTGTTTTTGCTAGGAAATTGGGGAATATGTAATCCTATTACATATCTGTTATACTAGTATTGGTGCAGAGCAAGGAAAGTATTAAGAAGCGCTATCTATTCTATCATGTTGTCCTATTTACCTTGTTATTCCAACCATTTATGCATTGATCTCTCTTATCCACTTTATATGCCTCTCTTGTTACTTTTATTTATCTACTAGCTAAAAGTAACTAGACTCGCCAGACTTATTGTCTGACCCTTTTTGTTTCTCCTTCTTTCTTCCATTCCCCCCTCCCCCCAGGTTCTCAAGGGAGGGAATTCTCAGGCTTAGTCAGGATTCTGCTATCATCTTGCTTGGAGCTTCTAGATGTATTGTTCAAGGATCTATCTTTGCTATTATGGCTTACGATTTGGGGATTATGCTTTCTTTATTATTGTACTCTGATATTTAAAGTACAAGACAGAAGTTTCAATGATGAACAGAGTTTATGTATTTTCAGACATATGGTGTAACCATGCTTTATGATTAATAAAAGCTATTTTTATTCCTACAAAATTTTTATATCTGTCTTGTAATGTTTCTATTCTATTTACTAAAACGCTTCACGAAACTTAATGCATTCCCTTTGCGAGTGACATTAACGGACGTGCGGTGTCACAGTAGGAGGCATGGAGAATAGTTTACTTTCTCCATTCTCTCATTTGGAGGAGCAAGAGGTCCTCCTTTCCTCCATTACCTACACCTTTCCACCATTAAAACTTAGAGAAACGAAGATCTACAACATTTGAGGCTAGATCTGCACAAATCCAAGAGAGAGATCATCGAATTGAAGAGTATGGACCAAATTCTTCACTATCCGGAATCTTAATTCATTTCTTTTAGCTTGTTTTGGAGAATTGGAGAGTGCATGGATTCAAGCAAGTTTGTGAGTTGTATGCACATATTTTCATCATTTTAAATCGATTTCTCCTAGATCTTCACCATGGTAAGCTTATTTTCATATGAATCGCCATATGACCTAATTTAGGAATTTAAAACCAGTAATTTTCATATATTTTCATGTGTTTATGCAAGTTAGATTCATAATTTAGTTCATATGTTCATTTATCATGGTTTTAGTGATAATTGCTTAATTTTGGTGAAAATCGTCATAGTCCTGTTGTTAATGATTTCATAACATGCTTATGGTTGTATTGGAGGAATTGGATGAGTAGGTTTCATCGAGATTGTTGTTTGGTGAAGTTTTGGTTGAAATTGGACTTGGATTGGTGCTGTACAGGGCATAGGTCGGTCGTGTAGTACATGGGAGTACAAGTGGTCTGGTCTGGTCGGTCGGTCTAGTCTAGTTGGTCGGTCTGGTCTGGTCAGTCTGGTTGGTCGGTCTGGTCTGGTCGGTCGGTCTAGTTTGGTCGGTTTCGTCTGTCGGTCTGGTCGGTCGGTCTAGTTTGGTCGGTCTGGTCGGTCGTTCTTGTCTAGTCGATCTGGTCGGTCGATCTCCGATCGGTCGGTCTGTATTTTTCACGAATGGATTGGTCTGTGTATTGCTTGGATGGATCGGTTGGCATGAGTATTGATGGACCGGTCACACTAGGGGTCAATCCACAAGGTCATTTCTGAAAAATTATATTTTTTGGGTACGACCCAGATTTGAAAAAAATGGCTTTTTGAAAAAAAAATCGGGCAGAAGTGCCTAAACCCATGCCGCAGCGCAGTATGGAACAACAGATGAGATGACAACTCAAAGGTGTTCTGAGTTGGTTGATAATGGTTTGATGGTCGTCGTCGATGATGAAAAGAGATACTAAAGGTCTAAGAATTATTGTTATCGTAGGTTCAAATAAGCTCAAAACAAGGGTTACACGATTTTGTTGTATGGTCGAGTACCCTGGGCATTGTATGGCCTAGACATGTTTTGTTGCATGACGTGTGGGGTTTTTGCTAGAACCGGGGTTTACAATTGCCCCTTGACGATTGATGGCAAAAATTTTAGCCAGTCAAAAGATTAACGATGGTTCCGAAGAAGGATTGGTGGTGATAGCTAGAGTCTGTCATGCGTGCTGGATGTTTTGTTTGTACCATCTCACGTAGATTATCCAACCCCATGGGTGCTTGTCTGATATTGGTTTAGGCCTTAGGGGCTTGTGCTTAAGGGATGTTGAATTCGATTTGGATGGCTTGTGTGAGACAGATAATCTGGATGCTATGAGTGTTAGTAACTGATTGCTTCTAGTTTCCATAAATGAATGGTTGTTCTGATTGCCATAGATGTATGGGTAAAATGCTTGATGTAAAGGCTATCACTGTCCGATGTGGGGAAGACAGGAGTTGAGTTCTTCTCTGGTGTTGTGGGTAGATTAGTTCGTTTATTTACCCATTCCCATATACTTTATTGATGATGTTAGATAGTTGTTTCATCACTCACTAAGACTGTTATATGATTTTTGGAAGGCAGGTGATAGGTGATAGCTTAGTGATGATGATGTTGCGGTTCGGGGGCGAGCTAGAGGCTTACGTACTATCTTTTTTAATATATAATATTTAGATTTCCCCTGTTTGTTGTTCTTTCTCTGAGTACTATAGTGAGGCAAATTTGTACAAACACTATTGTTGTAATCCAAGTGTATGGATATTACTGTCTAGTTGTTTAGAAAGTTTGGTGTTTTCTGCTTCACCATTAATAACTGTTATGTATGTTGTATTATATTTTATCCTCGCGCTGTGAGTTACGATAGGTTCCGCTAGTGTTTACCTACCTTGATGATCGCCCATAGTTGCCTGGTACGTCTATCAGCGCATTATTCCTCTTGTTTAGTGCAGGGGTTGTAGGCGATCATCACATATTCATTTCAAAATAAGTCTGAAAACATGCCTCAATTACTTGAAAATTAATTCAAATAAAATTATAACTTTTACGAAGTTTATTCGTAATCATTTAAACTGTCTATCCAAACTAATTTGAATTTTAAAATTCAAATTTCCATTTTCACTGAATATTTCATTAACAAAATATTCAAATTAATTAAAATTCGAACTGAAATGAGATTCAACCAATTACCATATAATTTAGTTTATATGGATTCCACAAATCATTAACAACCATATAAACTATCATCCATCAACCAATCTATATAATTTAAGTGTTTCCGTTGTCAAAGCTTATATTTACAGTTTAATAACAATAACAATAATAACTGTAAACATAATTCAACCACAAAGCGAACATTGCAATCATAGGCAGTCAATACATATTTAAATATGATTATATTAACTTAACAAAATAGTTGAGTGAGTGAGTTCTCACATTGATCGAATCAAAATCATTGTAAAATGATTCTTTTCAATCAAATTAAATTGTATGTTTAATTTAACCAAAAATCTCAGCTAGCTCCGTTTCTATTCAAATAGTGTCATCGCGAAATCCTCGTCATCGTGATTCCAACGCAAGTCATTTTATCGAATTTTGTTCATATATGCATGAGTTATAAACGTTTATAGTTAATATAATTTAAATAATCCTTTCCTTAATCACATAATTAATAAACTTAATTACATTGTTTATTTTAAACAACCGATCCTTTTTGCATCTCTGAGGTCTTTGTTCTCGCGTCTAAACCCACGTTGCTCGACTTCAAAAGCTGGTCGTCGCATCACCCACGCACTATCAGAGTTGATTAGAGATCGCCGCTACGACTGGACCAACTCCCTTGCCGTATGCCCTGAACCACGTGGAACTCGACGCCACCCTACCCCCTCAATATCGTTTCGAATGACATGTCTTTGTTGCACCGCCTCGGCCACTGCAGATGGATAACGACAATCATAGCCGGGAGTTTGGAAGATCTCAGGGAGATATATAATATTGCAGAAGGAATATTTCGATTTTGATTCGTGGATTTTGCGAAAAATTGAGATGAAATTAGAGCGTTATTGGACATTTAGATTAGGGTGGCGGCTACGTAAGGCTAGGGTTACGGTAGAAGGATTAGTATTTATAAGGTGATAATATTAATATTTAATTCATATTATTACTTCATGGTGAAGTTTCATGCCCGAACTCCAAATGAATCCCAACGACTGACGTTCCTAGCCAATCACCCCTATTTCGGATACAATGGAATAGGTCACGGAATCAAATTCGATCATTCATTTTTTCTCAAAATTATAATATAACTCAAAATAACATTCAATATGGATTTTCAACATGCGTTTTAATTTTCTAGGACCATTTACTAACTCTAAAAATTACGAAATTTTAAATCTCGCTATATTTCACTAATGTTGTTCTAACAAGCCTAGTTTCGTTGAATTTGGAGACCGTTTGAAAATTGGAATTATTTGTATTTTAATTGAATTTTAACCGAATTTTAATATGTGTTTCTTTTTACCATGCTTACATACGATTTCCAATTGACCTGAAATTTGAAACCTTGAGACAATTTAACGTTCCAGACTCAATAAATTTCATTTCGTCAAAAACGGAGGTCGTTTGAAAAATGACTATTTTTAAGTCTTAAATAAAACCAATAAAATATAAAAAATTCAAAAACAATTAAAATAAAATAATAACAAATTAATATTATCGTATATATCCAAATGGAATATAATATGAATCCAAAACAAACATACTAGGGTTTATAATTCGATATTTTCAAAATTCAAGTCGAATCGATATTCAATTTTATAATAAAATCCTTTTATTATATATAATAAATTGTTAAAATTTATAAATGATTTCATAATGACTATTTGAAATTTTAATTTGGACATAACTTACAGTTTATAACATAAAATGTTGAATTTTCTCATTCGTTAGAAAGATATAATTAAATAGATTCAAACGTTTCTAATTTCACAGAAATCCGACTTATATTGAATTTTGTTCATTCAATTGAAATTCAAAATTAAATATTTTGATCTAAATCGACCTTATGAGCTCGTTACAACTCAAATCCCTCGAGAACAAAATGAGAAAGCCGATCCGTTGGCAAAATTAGCAAGTTTTGGAGATGTGCAACTCTTGGGACTTATCAATGTCGAATTGCTCGACTCTTCGAGTATTTATTAGATGGAGACCGAGCCCAAGCCCGATTCATAGATGACTCTGATCAAAGGTTATTTGCAACATGGAATCCTCCGAGACACTCGAAACGAAATGCTCCTTCGTAAGGTACCACGCTACATCATTCAAGAACGAGTTCTAGACCGAAGAGGATTCTCTGTTCCGTCACTCTGATGTGTATTCCACAACGACGAAAAGCATGTACTATTGGACGTGCATGAAGGCGAGTACCGTGATCACACCGGGGGACAAACTCTGGCAAAAATGGTTCTCCGATATGGTTACTTTTGGCCAACTCTGGATGCAAATATTACAATCGCAAATGCGAGAAGTGCCATAGATTCTCCAAGATTCTTTGACCCCTCATACAAAACTTACTTAGATGGTAAGCCTACGGTCATTCCCTATATGGGGAATCAACATTATCAGAACTCTTTCAATGGCAAAAAGCAGTGCTCAATATGTTATCGATGCAGTTGAATACTTCACCAAATGGGGCGAAGCTAAGGCCCTTAGGACAATCACGACCAGGAAAGTAATCAACTTCATCATCCACAACATCATCTGTTGTTTTGGAGTTCCTAAGACTATCATTTCCGACAACGGACCTAATTCGAGAGTTCTGAGTTCAAAGAATTTTTTCGTTGTCATCATATTGAAAAACGATTCTCGGTAGTGGATCATCCTCAAGCCAATGGATAAGTTGAAGCTATCAACAAAGCCATCAAGTCCATCATCAAGAAGCGTCTAGAAAAGGCTGGAGGCAAGTGGGTAGATGAACTCCCTCTAGCCCTTTAGAGTTTGGACTTACCGACTACCTATAAGTCAACGACCGACCGCACTCCATTCGCTCTCTCGTATGGATCTGAAGCCATGATTCCCATCGAGCTTGAGCTATAATCTCATTGAATCACTTATTACGATACGAAGACCAACAGAGACCTCCTTACAGAATCCCTCGACTTACTCGAAGAGAAAATGGATGAGTTCAAACTCAGAGCAAATGCACACTGCCAATGGTTGCACGATACTACAACACTAAAGTTCATCGAAAACACTCTGACACCAGCGACCTCATCCTTATGCGGTTCTTTCCCACACTGATCAAACTTAGCCCTTGCTAGGATGATCTTTACTTCATTCAACGGAGGCTTGGAGATGGTACTTTCAACTTTTAAGCTAACGGTCATTGATGGCGCCGAACTACCAAGGCATGGAACAACGAGCATCATCTCCACTACTTCACCAACCTTACTGTACATATTTAACTCTTTCCACAAATGTTTTATTTTCAGTTAATGCATTGCAAATAAAAGGAGTTACAGCCAACAGTCATCACGATTCGTCAAAACTTCTCAGAATCGGTGTTCACCTCTGTTCAAAAATCATGTCCTCGAAACTCCTTCGATATCTCATAAAGGGTGCCTCAGCCAAGCTTCATGTTCCACAAGTCGAGAATTCATATCCCGAGCCTACACCACTTTTTGTTTTCCACCGTGCCACACCAAAATCTGCATCCTCGAGTTCGAACTCTCACACAATTCTCTAGAATTTAACCAAGTAGCAGGATACAAAGTGAGCAGATACAAATAAAAAATCAAGAAGAGAGAAGTCCAAGAGCTTTAAGAAGAAGGAAACCAACAGGGATACGTACCAATCCCATGGTATGAAATATGGGAAGTGGGTCCCACTTCCTACCTACCTCCACCTGCTCCTCTCCTTATAAATACTCTCCAGCCTACTACGGGAAAAGGACTGGAATTTGTTGATTTGACAAATTGGAAAGGTGATTTTGATACTTGGACACCATAGACCAACTTGGAGCTTTGAGAAAAAGAACTTACCTCCTTTTTGAAGATTTGGAATTTTTGGCTTACATAGGCAATTCAAGAAGAAGGACTTAGGCCTCATTTTTGGACTTACTAGAACTTGCTTTCCACCATTGCCTTTGTAACTATGGTGTCAACCATTGTACTTTGACTAAAGTGAATAAAACGAGAAAAAACCTTTAAAGTGAACATAGGTACCTGCAAACTGAACAACTATAAAATACTGTGTTATTTACTTCTTGCATGTTTTGCATTTTAGATGTATAGTTTCATTGTCTTAGAACTCTTTGGGTGGTCTACCAACTTTTGCGCATCAAGACATATGTTCTTCCATATTGTTCGACTTTAACAATCTTAAAAGAGTACAAGCATTTGCATAACTATGTAAGGGTCCCGAGCTTCCCCGGTCTCCGAGGAGAAGAGGAAGAACGGATTGCCTTGAGGACAAGACGAATCAGAATACAAACAGAAGAACATTTCATTGCTTATTACAACAATTCCATCAGAATACAAGAATATACAAAGTATGAATGAATATTTCACATCATAAAATATCAGAGATTTAAATAGATTACTGGAGCGGAAAATAATACAAAACACAACTGAAGGAGATATATGGATACAGAGCTTTCCGAATATCGTTCTAGCTGTAAACCAGGATCCTGTGAATATAAATCTGTAAAACGAAAACTACTAGCTGCCCGCGTGGAAAATAAGGGCACCCAGAGTTTAGGTTAAAACAATAAACTCTAGGTCAGTCATGTGACTGGTGTGAGAACTAAAACAGTTATTAATCTTTATTTTAAAGTTCGGTAAATCAAGGGACCACGCCGTATAACACGGAATGGGTTTCCTCCCAAGAATACTAGTGCATAAAACAAACAACGCAATGCTAAATAAAGAACAATGAAGCTATTATAGGACTCAGGTCCCATCACACAATGCAATGCAAGCCAGAGGATAGAGTTTTTACCCTATAATAGCCCAAGAATGTGTGGTACGTAAAATTTCATCTTTTATTATTACTATAAGTGTATAGTGTCAAAACAATTTCAAATATAAATGTATCAATCATAGACGGCATGAGTGCCTCATCCCACTATGTCGCCATACTAGGCTCTACAATAAAAACTGCAAAGTCATGTATTAGAAGTTGGATTTCCGTCTGTGAACCAAGGCAAGGGATCATACTTACCTCTTCGAGACGCTCTAGCCCATGTCTCAGGACCCAGACTCAGGTGGGCCCTTGGATCGACAAAGCCGGTCCACTCGATGTGGACTAAAATGCCTGAACACTACGTTTCTCTGCCCTATGGGGCGTCAATCTGGTCTGTATAAAGACCATCCATCGGTTCCGCCGAGACCGAAATAAACGAGGCGCCTCGCTATCCATCATCCACATAAGTAAAACGTCAGGGCTTGCAAAACGCTGACGCCACTCCTAGATAGAAGGAAACACATGCCCTCCCTGAGGTCCTCTCCCGTTTTTGGTTCACATCGGGGTGTGAGGCTCGCGAATTAACGCTACACAAAGCTATGCTATATTAAAGCCATGCTTTGATCATCAACCACAAGACTCTGCTTTTCAACAGAAGCCTTGATCATCTGCATCTCAGCATGCCACACAGGAAATTAACACTATGCTACCGATGTCAATCAATCACACAGAATGAAATCCGATGTCAGACACACATCCATTTACAAGTTCGTTCTGGGTCTGAACGAAACCGGAGGCTCCTTATTCCTCGTCCCGTATGTCCAATACAGGAGAGAGGCCCTCGCATATTCGGTCGATCTCCAAGTACGTTTGGACGATCACCACTTATTACCTTGTCTTGGGTGTACAGCCCAATCAAGACATCAGTAATCATCCAAACGATGTGAAGACCTCCGATCTTCGACCACCATCTTCATCCTCAACATATCGTCGAATCAGTTATTCATAATGGGATAAACTCGGTCTTTCTGAATAACTCGCGTATATAATAAACAAGTGCTATAAAAACACAACATACGCCTTATTCCAATCCAGAATATTCCTTTATTCAAATATTCTTTTACTTTGGGAAAGGTTCCCATTAATTTTATGAAAGATAAATTCTTTAAATTTATTCATTTAATCTTCCTTTGGAAATCAATTCAAACCATTTTAAGGTTTTCCAAACTAGTCGGGATTAGCGATCCTTACCGAAGTAATCATTTATTTTATTTCCCAATCCCAACCTACTTATCCCATGAAGTAAGACTGGTAATACTTCATATCTAACACCACAGTGTTATCGGTAAAACTAACTACCATTTCACGTTCAAACCGAATTAAAGATTTAACTATCGCTTGGAGAAAAACTGGTTTTACTCCATTCTCGATCATCTCTTGAATTTGATAATTTTAGTTATCAAATTCACCTTTCAATTTATTTAAAGATTCTTTAAAACTCTATATCAGTCTTCAATTCACCTTTCAATTTATCAAATTCACCTTTCAATTTACTTAATGATTATTCAAAGTTAAGAAATAAATCTTATCTTTAACTGCGTTAAAGAACTAATGTCATTTAAAACACAGCTCACGATAAACCCAATCTCATTCCATTAACAATGGAATCTTCATGGAAAAAAAATCGATATATATAATCGGTATGAACTTCCATATCCAGTCGATAATATAAATGAAATAACGGCAAAGCCTTTTAAATTCCATATATATTAATAGTCTTCCTCCATAGAAATTCACTTCGATTATTACCAAATCGAATTCCATTCAGTTCTAATTTATTATGTTAAATTGGAAAACTTTAATTTGGAAAAATCCCCTTTAAATCTTAACAAAAATTTATAAATTCCAAATCACATTTCACTGTAAATCGGGTTAAAGAACGAATGTCGTTAAAAACACAGTTCATGATAAACCCAATTCACATTCCATTTTATTCAACTTATTAAATATAATTGAAAAATCTAACAATCTTAATTAAAAGATTTATTCTCTTCACATGAGGTTTAAGAACAGTGTAACTGAAGACACCATTTACGACAAACCCAAAATCCCATTTGATATTAAATACAAAGCTCAGAATAGAAAATATATCGGCTTGTATTCAATATCAAATTCTTAAAACAACAAATATCGAATTGGAAATAATGATATAAATATATCTTTCAAATATCCATAATAATATTTGTATAATCACGAAATCCAACATCGAAATATTACGAAGACAATTTCGATTCAAATCCCTTCTAATTCATATATTGGAAATCCTGGTTATTTTTAAAACCATTTCAAAAATCTAATTTATTTATATAAAAATATTGGATTATAATTCTAGTTCATAACTAGTTCATTTTGATAAAAATCTATTTATATCTTTTCAAATATGGAAATTTTCATCCCAATTCTTTCCAAACCATTTCTTATGATTTTACACTAATTATTGATATTGTTAATAATTTTATCAAGGCCCGTACAGTCGATTTCCATAAATGGCCATCGAACTGCACTTACAACGACCTTTTCCAAATTTGATTTGGACATAATTCCAAATCCAACCGTTAGATTTCAAATCTATAGTATTCATTAGAAAGCTCTTTTCGATACGAACCCAAGATTCCGGTTTTAGGAGAATCCGACGGTCAGATCTCCCGTAATGTCCATTCGAAGTTAATGGTCGAAATTCGCGAGCTGCCTTAGCGCGGCACGTTCTATTCCGGCCATTATATTATATATGTAATATATAATATATATTTTGTCGATTTCCATTTAAAACGTATTTTATAAATTGTTTTTAAATTCGTTTTCAAAACGATTTCAACTTCATATTCAATTTCAAATCAAAATTGAATATTCCATATCATCGATATATAAATGATAGTATTTTCAAAACATTATATTTTGAAATCAATTCTTTTTCGATATTCATTATAAAAATAAATAAAATCGATATAAATATCGTTCATGTCAAAATGACGTTAATCTAATGAAAGCGGCTTTATATATTTAAATATATTCGTGTCCATCCCAAATCGTACATCAAAATCATATTTTGATCCTTTACGGAATATTATTTGAAAATATTCATTCTTTCTGAATTGGAATCAGAAACAGTCAATTACCATATACTTTTATTTATATGGATTTCATATACACATGTATACAACAACAATCAAACATAGTCATCCATCATCCAGAGTGCATTCTTCACTGCATAAGCATCCAATATAAATATTTAACGCTTACAACAGCCTGTCAATCAATCGATCGACATACAACTAATTATTGGGACTAGTGTATGTCATATATCATCCCAATACCCGTGTGGGGTTTCAATCAACAAATACAGATTTATTTGTGCAGTTGGGCGATGAAACACCCCACCTCCGTTAAGGTCACTCACAAAGGGAATGCCTTAACTTTGGTGGAGCATTATAGGTAAAAGACACAGAAAATTTACAAGATAGAAATATAAGCAGTGGAAACAAACATTTATTTCATACATGGTTTCAAAACAAAAGTCATTACAGCAAATTGTCTCAATATAACTTCCAAAACATTACATCATAATCTCTGCCTTGATTAAAACATAAAGAAGCATAAAACATAAGTAAAACTGTATAAATCCCCACGTCTAGTGTGTCCAAATCCATAGCCAGAGATAAGAGTTCCGACCCGTACATCACAAAGTCTTCAAGCTTGGAAAGATGAGCGGTCCAAATTAAGCTGAGTTATTCCCTCCCTGGGTACCTTGGGGGGGGGGGGGAACGGAAGAAAAGAGAGCAAAAGAAAATGGGTCAGACAAAAGTCTATGTAAGTCTAGTGATTCTTCAGTGTGTGAATAAGGAAAAGGGTCATGATAGGAATAAACTGAAAATAGGACCATACCAGAATAACTAACTAACATAAACCAAGATAAGGAAGTTTAAACCGAATATACTATCGCACCCATTTTACTTCTCTACACCTATTTATACTCGTCCCAACTGGCACCCCATATACATGGTGAAATGATCCCCTTATATCGATCGGCTCCTACCTGCATGCATTTATCACGTGTGTCCTTCGGCCCCCGCTTAATTGTAGATACCTGTGCTGATCCCACCACGGGGTGTATCAAATCCTATGGTGGCAACCCGACACGATTCAAGATGCACTGTGTATGACTACTAATGCCCAGTGCATGCTTTTTCCACTCCGGAGTACGTGCATGCCCGTACTCCGTCGGAACCTACACTGATGCACCACCCGCCGACGTTTTGACCGCTTACAATTCTGCCCAATAATCGTGCCCCACCCTGCCTAGTTCAGGGTATCATGATACATCTATGTGGGTTACTGCTGAAATGGGTCCCCGTTACTAGGGTTTCCTAGCCAACATGTTAAATTGGTTAAGTGTCGAAGTTTACCAAACCCCACCCATCAGTTTAGTTAACATGTTGAATTGGTTAAGTGTTTCCTTAATTGACTTAACCCTACCAAACTTGACTTAGCTTTATTAAAGTACCAACCACTCACATTAGACAGGTATTGTTGTGGTCACTGGATGTGCCGGTCGGTTCCGGGTAGTTTTACACCACAACTCAGTCTAACCTCGGGTCCTTTTTGGGCTCAATGCACTGACCACCGACATTAGATAGGTATTGTTGTGGTCACTGGATGTGTCGGTCAGTTCCGGGCAGTTTTACACCACAACTCAGTCTAACCTCGGGTTAGGCATATTCATCTTTTCTATATTTACATATTTATCCTTTTATGCTTATATGTAAATTTGTCAACAATTTATTGTCATGGCCCACTTTCCCCTTAAATCAAATTCATAATTTTTGGTATGTAAATTATACCAATTTCATGCCATTTATCTTGATTATGCCAAAAATGCCAATTTCATGTAATTCCAAGTTTTCCCCAACGTTACCCCCATTGCATGTTCGCAAAATTACATAGGATGTTAGGCTCGATATTTTAGCCTAATCTTATAAAACAAAAGGGGAAAAGGGAACTTTGCAACATTCCAACATCATACAAAAGTATGGATCTAACTACACATATGTCACATGAATTTGGCATAAAACAATACATCTTTAACTATGAACTTGCAAATTTGATCTATGCAACATGAACCACAAGCATGTGGATCTACATAAAACTATACAAATCAAACTTGGCATGTAGTGGTGAACTTGCATAGGGGTTGAATCATGCTAACATAGGTCTAATATAAAAGCCTAAAGATCTAACATATAAAGTTGTAGATCTAATAAGGTTGTAGATCTAATCATACAAGATTGTAGATCTAACACAAAGGCATATGGACCTAACATATAGGTCGTAGATCTAAACATGTATGCATAATGGATCTAAACAATTAGGCATAAATGACATGACTTAGCCTAAAACTTGTATGTATCATAGTATCACCAAGCTTACAAAATTTCATTCCTAAATTCCTATACAACATCATAGGTTTATTCACCAATTTCCACATAACATGATAGGTTCGGTAGACCACAATAGTTCATAGGCATATATGATAGAATAGACATGAATAAATATGAATCAGCATCACATACAACTTGAGACAATTCTATTTTACAATTCATTACAGAACATGTCTTTAATTCACTCACATCTAAAAGATAATTACACTTACAACAAAAGGAAAAACTTGAGTTCTGGGATCTGTATTCTGAAACTGAATTGCTCGCCTTTGATGTTGACCATTGAATTCTTTTAGTTGAATTAGATTAGATTAGATTTTTGATGTGGCTTCTATCTTGCCTTTGAGTTGAAAGAGATGACGACTATTCTAGGTTCACTACTGACGACATGACGGCTCTAGGAATATTCTGTGTGGCTTACGTTTTAGATTTAGGTTGGTTATATAGAAGTTTGATTAATTTAGAGCCGTTAGATCAACCCAGAAGCGATCAAGATCATCCAGACAAGATATAACAGCCAAATCAGCCCTAATGACTCAGCAGGGAGTCAGAAGTCGTCATCTTTCATATCTGCCCGGGGGGGGGGGGGGGGGGGTAGGTCGACACTAAGGTCGACCTATATAGGGGAGGTCGACACTAGGGTCGACCTGATTCCTGGGTGGGAAATTTCCCGCCCAGCCCGGTTCTTCTCCTGATTTTGAATTTTGAATTTGAACTGAGCTGTTTTGAATTTTCCATTAAACTTCCGAAGGCTATAACTCCTTCATACGAAATTCGATTCACGCAAACTCAGACTCTATCCCAAGCAGAATTCCAAGACGAACGCAATAGCATAACCCATTTCCTTTAATTCTTACATTTGAAATTAAATATTCTTTAATTCTTAACTTTAATGTTAACAGAAAATACGGGGTGTTACATTCTCCCCTCCTTTAAGGATTTCGTCCCCGAAATCTTCAAGTCGAGAAGAACGTATATCCTACCATCCAATCATCCATCTACTCAACCATCAAAAACAGGCATTCATTGTCCTTAAAAGACTTCTAATGCTTCATGGTCATATGCATAGTGTGTGTACATGTCCTTATCTAATGCAAAATCAGGCGGTCTACTGATTAGTTGACCTCCTTAATGCAATTCATGCCAGTGCCATGAGTCCATTATGTATGCAATCATCCCTAATCATACTTTCTACATGAGTGCACAACCAATCATACAAATGCAACATCCATACGATAACACATCAAGTTTCAATCATATACAAGTACATATATGCATATACAATATGAAAGTGACTGAGCCGATCTAATACCTAATGCGTGTGTATATGCATCCACGAGCAACCACTAGCAATCACTTGCAACCATTTGCAACCATCAATCATAACATGTTTCAAATACATGTTTACATCCATTGGTTTCTACCTAAAAATTGAAAACAAAACTGAGGAAAATACTAAAAAGATAGATACGAGCATGAACAAACTTAAGGAAAAAGATATCAAAGATGTACCCTCAAAAAGAAAAGGGTAGGCTGCGCGTATCTTGGCCTCAGTCTCCCGAGTGCGTCTTCCTCAGCGTCACTCCAATGAACTTTGACAAGTTTGACTTTGCGGTTGCGTAGCTTTTTGATTTCTGTCCCCCAGATACGAGTTGGAACTCTCCTCACAATCGCCTCTCGTTCTACTTCTATTTCCTCTAATATGCTTGGTTCCACCACTTCTGTAGACTCATATAAGCAATTTCGTAGGTGAGAAACATGGAATAAATTATGAACTCCAGCCAATCTTTCGGGCAGCTCTACTTATAAGCCATCTTCCTAATCTTCTCAATGATAGGAAACGGCCCTACAAATCTTGGTGCCAACTTTCCTGCGGATCCGAAGCGAACGACGTTCCTCAATGGAGATACTTTAAGGAAAACCCTGTCCCCAACCTCAAACTCAAGGTCAGTCCTTCTTTTGTCTGCGTAGGACTTCTGTCTATCTTGGGCAGTCTTCATTCTTTTTCGTATCAAGTCCACTTTCTCTGAAGTTTCTCTAATCATGTCTGGTCCTAGTATGAGCTTGTCTGTAGACTCCCACCAACAAGTTGGTGATCGACATGGTCTTCCATATAAAGCTTCGAAAGGTGCCATGCCTATGGTGGCTTAATAGCTATTGTTGTAGGAGAATTCCACCAAAGGAAGATGATCCTCCCATGTACCTCCAAAGTCAAGAATGCATAGTCTCAAGAGGTATTCTAATACTCTGTTCACTCTTTCCGTCTGACCATCAGTTTGGGGGTGACAGACCATGCTTAAGGATAATTGTGTGCCACAGCTTCTTGCAAACTCCTCCAAAACTCGCTTGTAAAGATAGGATCTCGGTCACTCACTATGCTGGAGGGTATCCCATGGAGTCAAACTATCTCTTTAAGATATATGGATGCTAGAGATGAGGCAGTCCTTATACTCTTAACAGGCATGAAGTGAGCGCTTTTTGTGAGCCTATCCACTATTACCCAAATACTGTTATTGCCTCTTCTTGACTTAGGCAGCCCATCAATAAAGTCCATTGAGATGCTATCCCATTTCCACTGTGGAACCTCTAGAGGATGAAGCAAACCACCAGGCTTCTTCTGCTCCGCCTTGACTTGTTGGCATATCATGCACTTAGAAACGAATTCAGTTATATCCCTCTTCATGCCATTCCAAAAGAAAACTCTTTTGATGTCTTTGTACATTTTGTCTCCACCGGGGTGTATGGTCAACTTGGAATGGTGTGCCTCCTTGAGAACCTTCTTCACCAAATCCCTTACTTGTGGGGCACATAGGCTTTTATCCTGCCTCAACCAACCCTTATCATCGATGGAGTATCTATTGAGGTGACTAGAAGTCTCACCCCTAAGTAGCTTGTCCATCATATCAAATAGCTGAGGGTCTTCACGTTGTGCGGTTCCTATTGAGTCCAAAAGAGTAGGCCACACTTCTAGCGATGCTAACAAACCAGTCACATGATCGATAGAGGGTCTAAAATCAAAGTTGGCTATGTACTCCAAGCTTTGTCTTTCTACAAAGAGAGGGCTTAGGGTCAGCTTCTTTCTACTCAAAGCATCTGCTACTACATTGCCCTTGCCAGGAGTATAGGAAATCTCCAAATCATATGAGGCAAGGAACTCCATCCATCTTTGCTGCCTCAAGTTGAGGTCTTTCTATGAGAAAAGGTACTTCAACGATTTATGGTCAGTATACAATTCAAATTTCTCACCTAGGAGATAGTGGCGCCAAGACTTAAGCGCAAAGATGATGGCAACCAACTCTAGATCGTGGGTTGGGTAGTTTTTCTCATGTACTCTCAACTGTCTTCCACCATAAGCTACTACCTTCCTTTCTTGCATCAAGACCTAGTCCCGTACCACATGCATCCGTGTATACGGTAAACATCTTTCTCCCATCTGGCAATGTCAGAACAGGGGCGGTTGTCAGAGCCCTTTTCAAGCGTTGGAAAGCAATATCGCAATTCAAATCCCAAGTGAAGGTTAAGTTCTTCTTTGTCAACCTTGTAAGTGGAGCTGAAATTTTTGCAAAATCTTTGATGAACTTTTGATAAAAGCCTGCTAGCCCGAGGAAGCTTCGGACTTCGGTAGCATTCTGTGGAACCTTCCAATCTTGCACCACAACTACTTTTGCGGGATTCACAGCCAACCCTTCCTTGGATACCACATGTCTGAGAAATCTCACTTCTCTCTAAAAATGGCATTTGGAGAATTTGGCTTTCAACTGATGTGCATGAAGAGTATCCATGACTTCTTTTAGATGCTGAGCATGCTCTTCTTCACTCTTCGAGAAAATCAAAATATTATCTACGAAGACCACCACAAACTTATTAAGGAATTCTCTGAACACCCTGCTCATCAAATCAACGAAGTAAGCGGGTGCGTTTGTCAAGCCAAAAGGCATGACAATCCATTCGAAGAAACCATCCCGGGTTCTGAACGCGGTCTTATCAATGCTGCATTCAGCCACCCTTAGCTGATGGAACCCGGTGGCCAGATCTGGTTGGGAGAAAACAGATGCACCTACAAGCTGATCGAACAAATCATCTATTCTTGGAAGTGGGTTCCTATTTTTCTTGGTCAGCTTGTTTAGCTCCCTATAGTCAACACATAGGCGAAGCGAAACGTCTGCTTTAGTTGCGAACACTACTGGAGCACCCCATTCAGAAATGCTCCGCCTTATAAACCCCTTCTCAAGCAATTCTTTAACTTGCTTGCTGAGCCCTTTCCGCTCCCTTGGAGCCATGTGTCTAACGGGTAAAGCAACGGGTTTTGCGTTGTCGACGAGGTATATGCGGAAGTCTATCTCCCGCTTCGGAGGTAACCCCTTTACCTCCTCAAAGACATCCGAGTATTCACGGACTACTCTAACAGACTACAAATTCTCAATAGACGCATTAAGAGATTCTAGATAGCTAAGCATAACAGAGTTCATGGAATTACAGGAAATTTCGAGAGTGTTACCAAGGCGATTCATGAGTCTAAACACTCTCTTTTCACAGTCGAGGATGGCACCATTACTGGATAGCCAATCCATGCCTAGAATCAACCCATAGCCCGTGAAGCCCAAAACATAGGCATTGCATCTAAACCCCACACTTAGTATAGAAATTTCCTAATCCAAACAAATCATTGACAAATAAGTTGAGCCCCCAATTGGATTTGAAACAACCAAGGGATCCTCTACAATACTAGTGTCTAGGTGCAGAGATTCAACTAAAGCAGCATATACAAATGAGTGCGATGCTCCAGAATCAAATAGTGTACGAACATGATGATAAAAAAGATAGACTAAACTTTCGACAGAAATATTTCTACCTCGTTCTTGCGGAGGTGCTGTGAGAGCGTGAACTTGTCCCCCAGAAGAAGGTCCAGCTCTCTGCCCTTGCCCTTGCTTTCTTGGGCAGTCCCTAGCCATGTGTCCTGTCTCGCCGCAATGGAAACAGCCACCCATCTTCCTCTTCTTCTTTTTGCAGTCCTTAACCAAATGTCCAGGAATGCCACAAAAGTTACACTTCCTCTTTTTACGGGGTTTGTTGTTCGTGCTGCCTTTCTTTGAATCAACTTTCTTGTTCTATGACCCCTCCGCTTTCTTGTCTTGAGGCACCTCCACCTTTGCCTCTTTCTTGCCCTTGTCTTCCTCGTGTAAGAGCGCCATGTCCACCAATCTCTCTTAAGTCGCCCCCATGGGTATGTGTGTCATAGCTAGGCTGTGTAGTGGCTCATTCAATCCTTAACAAAATGGAGAGCCTTCTTATGAGGAGTGTTCACTTAATCCAATCCGAATCTGGCTAGCTGGTTGAATTGGTTGACGTATTCTTTGACCGTCATACTTCCTTGCTTAAGAGATAAGAACTTTTCCACCTGCAGACTTTGTTCAGCTTTGAGAGGAATTTCATCTTGAACCTCATTCTGAAATCCATCCATGTTTTAATTGGTCTTTCAGCATTAGTAACTTCCCACCAATAGGAAGCTTCGTCTTTGAGCAACCATACTGCCAACTGTATCTTCTGCCTATCATTCACCTCGAAGATAACGAAAAGATCCTTAGTTTCTTTGAGCTAGTTCCTTGCTTCCACGAATGATTCGGTTCCATTAAAACCCTTCCACCCATGGCTCTAAAGTCTCAACAAATCTTTGAGAAAGCATTTGCACGAAGAGGAGGAGGAGGAACCGCTGCAGCTGGGGGAGGAGGAATGTCTGCTGGGCCTGCGTTGTTCGCCCTAGCCTCTAGGTACCTCCTAAACTAGCCAGGTATCGGTACACCCTCTGGAAGGTTAAGATTCCCAGACATGCTGAAACGAAAAAGGAAAGATTCAAAACAAAGGATAGAAAGATAGTGCATATGGCTTTGGGGGATTATGCCTTTTAAAGTAAAATAACACTTTTTCTAAAAAAATATGCTTCTTTATACTTCTTTGTGAAAATAGTTTTCAAAAACTTTTATCTGATCTAGTAAACCTTTGCTCTGATACCAAGTGAAACACCCCACCTCCGTTAAGGTCACTCACAAAGGGAATGCCTTAACTTTGGTGGAGCATTATAGGTAAAAGACACATAAAATTTACAGGACATAAATATAAGCAGTGGAAACAAATATTTATTTCATACGTGATTTCAAAACAAAATTCAATACAGCAAATTGTCTCAATATAACTTCCAAAACAATACATTATAATCTCTGTCTTGATTAAAACATAAAGAAGCATAAAACATAAGTAAAACTGCATAAATCCCCAAGTCTAGTGTGTCCAAAGCCATAGCCAGAGATTCCAAGCCGCACATCACAGAGTCTTCAAGCTTGGAAAGATGAGCGGTCCAAATTAAGCTGAGTTATTCTCTCCCTGGGTACCGGGGGGAACGGAAGAAAAGAGAGCGAAAGAAAATGGGTCAGACATAAGTCTGAGTAAGTCTAGTGGTTCTTCAGTGTGTGAATAAGGAAAAGGGTCATGATAGGAATAAACTAAAAATAGGACCATACCAAAATAACTAACTAACATAAACCAAGATAAGGAAGTTTAAAAGAAATATACTACCGCACCCATTTTACTTCTCTGCACCTATTTATACTCGTCCCAACCGACACCCCATATACATGGTGAAATGATCCCCTTATATCGATCGGCTCCTACCTGCATGCATTTATCACGTGTGTCCTTTGGCCCCCACTTGATTGTAGATACCTATGCTGGTCCCACCACGGGGTGTATCAAATCCTATGGTGGCAACCCGACACGATTCAAGATGCACAGTGTATGACTACTGATGCCCAGTGCCTGCTTTTTCCACTCCAGAGTACGTGCATGCCCGTACTCCGTCGGAACCTACACTGACGTACCACCCGCCGACGTTTTGACCGCTTACAATTCAGCCCAGTAATCGTGCCCCACCCTGCCTAGTTCAGGGTACCATGATACATCTATGTGGGTTACTGCTGAAATGGGTCCTCGTTACTAGGGTTTCCTAGCCAACATGGTAAATTGGTTAAGTGTCCAAGTTTACCTAACCCCACCCATCAGTTTAGTTAACATGTTGATTTGGTTACGTGTTTCCTTAACTGACTTAACCCTACCAAACTTGACTAAGCTTTATTAAAGCACCAACCACTCACATTAGACATGTATTGTTGTGGTCACTGGATGTGCGGGTCGGTTCCGGGCAGTTTTACACCACAACTCAGTCTAACCTCGGGTCCTTTTTGGGCTCAATGCACTAACCACCCACATTAGACATGTATTTTTGTGGTCATCGGACGTGCCGGTCGGTTCCGGGCAGTTTTACACCACAACTCAGTCTAACCTCGGCTTAGGCATATTCGTCTTTTCTAGATTTACATATTTATC
This sequence comes from Allium sativum, assembly GCA_030737875.1. Classification (NCBI taxonomy): domain Eukaryota; kingdom Viridiplantae; phylum Streptophyta; class Magnoliopsida; order Asparagales; family Amaryllidaceae; genus Allium; species Allium sativum. The sequence continues at coordinate 125,247,994 of CM060927.1, read as the reverse complement.
CTTTTATGCTTATATGTAAATTTGTCAACAATTTATTGTCGTGGCCCACTTTCCCCTTAAATAAAATTCATAATTTTTGGTATGTAAATTATACCAATTTCATGCCATTTATCTTGATTATACCAAACATGCCAATTTCATGTAATTCCAAGTTTTCCCCAACTTTACCCCCGTTGTACGTTCGCAAAATTACATAGGATGTTAGGCTCGATATTTTAGCCTAATCTTATAAAACAAAAGGGGAAAAAAGGAACTTTGCAACATTCCAACATCATACAAAAGTATGGATCTAACTACACATATGTCACATGAATTTGGCATAAAACAATAAATCTTTAACTATGAACTTGCAAATTTGATCTATGCATAAAGGCCTAAAGATCTGACATAATAAGTTGTAGATCTAATAAGGTTGTAGATCTAATCATACAAGATTGTAGATCTAACACAAAGGCATATGGACCTAACATATAGGTTGTAGATCTAAACATGTATGCATAATGGATCTAAACAATTAGGCATAAATGACACGACTTAGCCTAAAACTTGTATGTATCATAGTATCACCAAGCTTACATAATTTCATTCCTAAATTCCTATACAACATCATAGGTTTATTCACCAGTTTCCACATAACATGATAGGTTCGGTACACCACAATAGTTCATAGGCATATATGATAGAATAGACATGAATAAATATGAATCAGCATCACATACAACTTGATACAATTCTATTTAACAGTTCATTACAGATCATGTCTTTAATTCATCCACATCTGAAAGATAACTACACTTACAACAAAAGGAAAAACTTGAGTTATGGGATCTGTATTCTGAAACTGAATTGCTCGCCTTTGATGTAGATCGTTGAATTCTTTTTGTTGAATTAGATTAGAATTGATTTTTGATGTGGCTGCTATCTTGCCTTTGAGTTGAAAGAGATGATGGCTATTCTAGGTTCACTACTGACGGCATGACGGCTTTAGGAATATTTTTGTGTGGCTTAGGGTTTAGATTTAGGTTGGTTATATAGGAGTTTGATTAATTTAGAGCCATCAGATTAACCCAGAAGCAATAAAGACCATCCAGACAAGATAGAACAGCCAAATCAACCCTAATGACTCAATAGGGAGTCAGTATTCGTCATCTTTCAGATCTGCCCCGGGGGGGGGGGGGGAGGTAGGTCGACTCCCGGGTCGACGCTAAGGTCGACCTGTATAGGAGAGGTCGACACTAGGGTCGACCCCCTGGTTGACCAGATTCCTGGGCAGGAAATTTCCCGCCCAGCCCGCTTCTTCTTCTGATTTTGAATTTTGAATTTGAACTGAGCCATTTTGAATTTTTCATTAAACTTCCAAAGGCCATAACTCCTTCATATGAAATCTGATTCACGCAAACTCGGACTCTATACCAAGCAGAATTCCGAGGCGAACGAAATGGCTTAACCCATTTCCTTTAATTCTTACATTTGAAATTAAATATTCTTTAATTTGTAACTTTAATGTTAATAGAAAATACGGGGTGTTACAGGCGATGTGTAAAATTTATTGTCCCAATCAATATCAGTCAATGGGTGTTCATAAACAAATCGTCTGATTTGTAAATGAATATTTATTTTATTCATATACTCGTTAAAAATTTTATTTTTAATAATAAAATATTTATTCGGTTCATTTACACAATAAAAATGATATTTTTATTGTTCTAACATATTTTAGAAAATTTTGACGGCATAACGGCACGATATCAAAATTGGGTAATGTCTAGGATTACCTCTTTCCTGATATTGGCTCGCGCCATACACACGTAACAATTCTAATCAATTCATTTCACCCAAACAACCAAATTTAACCAAATAATCTCATCAACCAAACCAAACAATCAAACAAGTCGTCCATGGTCTGTGGACGACGGGGAAGAATTCATATATGCAGTTATTAAAATAAATAACTGTATAAGAAAATATGGTGAGGAGTTCTTACCTTTGGGATCCACTCCTCCATTCCTCATCTCTGAACGGTTTGAATTCAGATTTGTTTTCCGATAGTACCATCGCAATATGTATCACGCAGTTTATTATTAAAAATATATACTGTTACTTCATACATAAAAATCATATTTTTATGTCGATGTTTATGTTATAAACATTATATTTTTATAATTCAGTTTTCCATATCTTTATAATGTTAATTCTTATATAAAAATCGCATTTTTATATAAAGAGAATTCATATAAAAAAATCACATTTTTATTTCGCTTCCTATATAAAAATCTAATCTTTCTATTGTTAAAAATCTAATCTTTCTATTTTAAAAAATAAACCATCTATAGTTAAAAATCTCAACTTTCTGTAGTGTTGTTCATATCAAAATCATGCCTTTCTCTTCATAAAGATTAAATCTTTAATTCGCTACATACATATAAAAGATCATATTTTTATCTAGTCATTCCATATATGAAATCGTATTTCTATATCACTACATATATAAATAGATCTCATTTTTATAATCTCGCTTTCAACATAAAAATCGTATTTTTATAATTTCTCTATTCGTATAAAAATCAAATTTTTATCTCTTGGCTGTATATATAAAAATCAAATTTTTGTTTATATTGTTAATACATAAACAAAAATCATATTGAAAACATTTTAAAAATCTTAGAAATCAGTGAGGATAGAAAAATATAAAAACTTATAGCTAGATTTTTAGAAGGGGGCGGCTGTAGGGCCGAAGTCGGCAGGTGCGGGTCTGGCTGTTGGGTGGTGCGGCGGTCTCCAGAAGTCAGCAGGTGGGGTTCAAGGGGTTGGGCAGCGGCTAAAACGACGAGGGCTTCGCGAGGAGGGAGGATATGAGTTGCGGAGGAGAGAGGAAGGCTGGGGGGGCGCCTATTAGGGGGAGGCGGAGGTGGCCTCCGGCGGCGTCAAAATGGGGGAGCGGCTAGGGTTTTAGGCGTGTTTTATTTTTTTATTTTTATTCATCTGATTTCGAGGGGGGAGAAAGTGAGGGGTGGGGGTATATGTAATTTATATTTTATTTTTATAATTAATTATTCTCCAAAAGTAACTCTGAATTTCGATCTCAAAATGAGATCCACCGCCTGTCGTCCCTAGCTAATTACCCCCATTACGAGCACAATGGGATATGTCCGGTAAGCTGACTCGACTGTTTCGATCAATTTTCATTTAAATCAAAATATAAATTTATACATATATGTATATATATATATATTCAATTCAAACATACATTTCAATTTACCAGGGCCACATACTAACCCCGAAAATTCCATAAAAATTATTTCTAGCTTCGTATTGACGATACGGTCCTAACAAAACTAATTTCGACAAATTTGAAGACCTTTTGAAAAATGGCCATTTTTTGGTCGATCCAAATTGACTAAAACTGTTAAAACACATTTTCCTTTGCCACGCTCACATATTAATCCCAAAAATTATGAATTTTGGAATCCAGTAATAATTTGACATCCTGAATCTAAGCAAAAGTGGTTTCGTCGAAAACGGAGGTCGTTTGCAAAATTTCCATTTTTAAGGGCTAAAATTCCATAGCGACTATTCTGGATTTTCAACTGGGCATAACTTTTTATTCCCGCTATGAAATTTCAATTTTTTGGATTCGTTGAAAAGATATTCTCTAATAGATTCTAATATTTTTGGTTTTGCTAAAATCCGGCTTATTTTGAATCCTATACATTCATTTGAAATTTGAAATCGAATTTTCGAACTACTGCGCCATTTTCAATTCTTTTATAATTAAAAAAAATATTTATATTCTTAAGTCGATTCAAATAAACATATACATTCTAATTCTGTTCAAAATAAATTTCTCATCATTTTTATTTAAAATAATTCGTTTTCATTTTTATTTTAAGATATCACTCTTCACACTTGTTCTAGGATACTACTGATCCTATCTCTAACGATTCATTCTCACTGGATATTACTAATCCAATCTCCGATGAATTCTTTAATTAGGTTTTAACGTGCCTTGTTCTCCGAGCTTTGTAAACCAAAGCTCTGATACCAACTATAAGGACCCCGAACTTCCCCGGTCTTCGAGGAGAAGAGGAAGAACGGATTACATTGAGGACAAGACAAATCAGAATACAAACGAAAGAACATTTCATTGCTTATTACAATAATTCCATCAGAATACAAGAATATACAGAGTATGAATAAATATTTCACATCATAAAATATCAGAGATTTAAATACATTAACGGGAAATAATACAAAACACAACTGAAGGAGATATACGAATACAGAGCTTTCCGAATATATTTCCAGCTGTAAACCAGGATCCTATGAATATAAATCTTCAAAATGAAAACTACTAGCTTCCCGCGTGGAAAATAAGGGCACCCAGAGTATAGGTTAAAACAATAAACTCTAGGTCAGTCATGTGACTGGTGTGAGAATTAAAACAGTTATTAATCTTCATTTTAATGTTCGGTAAATCAAGGGACCATGCCGTATAAAACGTAACGGGTTTCCTTCTAAGAATACCAGTGCATAAAACAAACAACGCAATGCTAAATAAGGAACAATAAAGCTATTATAAGACTCAGGTCCCATCACACAATGCAACGCAAACCGGAGGATAGAGTTTTTATCTTATAATAGCCAAGAATGCTTGGTATGTAAAATTTCATCTTTTATTATTACTGTAAGTGTATAGTGTCAAAACAATTTCAAATATAAATGTATCAATCATAGACGGCATGAGTGCCCCATCCCACTATGTCGCCATAATAGGCTCTACAATCAAAACCGCAAAGTCACGTATTGGAAGTTGGATTTCCGTCTGTGAACAAAGGCAAGGGATCATCCTTACCGCTTCGAGATGCTCTAGCCCGTGTCTCAGGACCCAGACTCAGGTGGGCCCTTGGATCGTTAGGCCGGGTCCACTCTATGTGGATTGAAATGCCTGAACACTTCATTTTCCCGCCCTACGCGGCATCAATCTGGTATGTATAAAGACCATCCATCGGCTCCGCGGAGACCGAAATAACCGAGGCGCCTCTCTAACCATCATTAACATAAGTAAAACATGAGGGCTTGCAAAACGTTGACGCCACTCCTAGCTAGAAGGTAACGCATTCCCTCCCTAAGGTCCTCCCCCATTTCTGGTTCATACCGGGGTGTGAGGCTCGCGAATTAACGCTACACAAAGCTATGCTATATTAAAGCCATGATTTGAACATCAACCACAAGACTATGCTTTTCAACGGAAGGCTTAATCGTCTTCATCTCAGCATGCCACACTGACATTTCACGCTATGCAACCGATGTCATTTAATCATACAGAATGAAATCTGATATCAGACACACATCCGTATACAAGTTCATTCTGGGTCTGAACGAAATCGGAGGCACCTTATTCCTTGTCCCATATGTCCAATACAGGAGAGAGGCCCTTGCATATCCAGTCGATCTCCAAGTACGTTTGGACGATTACCAGTTATTACCTTGTACTGGGTGTACAACCCAATCAAGACGTCAGTAATCATCCGAACGATGTGAAGACCTCCGGTCTTCAACCACTGTCTTCATCATCGATATATTGCCGAATAAGTTATTCATAATGGGATAAACCCGGTCGTTCTGAATAACTCGCGTTATAATAAACAAGTGCTATAAAAACACAACATACACCTTATTCCAATCCAAAATATTCCTTTATTCAAGTATTCTTTTACTTTGGGAAAGGTTCCCATTAATTTTATGAAAGATAAATTCTTTAAATTTATTCTTTTAATCTTCCTTTGGAAATCAATTCAAACCATTTTAAGGTTTTCCAAACTAGTCGAGATTAGCGATCCTTACCGAAGTAATCATTTATTTTATTTCCCAATCCCAACCTACTCATCCCATGAAGTAAATCTGGTAATACTTCATATCTAACACCACAGTGTTATCGGTAAAATTAATTACCATTTCACGTTCAAACCTAATTAAAGATTTAACTATCGCTTTGAGAAAAACTGGTGGTACTCCATTCTCGATCATCTCTTGAATTTGATAATTTTAGTTATCAAGTTCACCTTTCAATCTATTCAAAGATTCATTAAAACTCTATTTCAGTTTAATTTCCAAAAATCATTACTTAATGATTTTTCAAAGTTAATAAATAAATCTTATCTTTAACTGGGTTATGGAACTAATGTCATTTAAAACACAGCTCACAATAAACCCAATCTCATTCCATTAACAATGAATCTTTATGGAAAACAAATCGATTTAAGCTTCCATATCCAACCGATAATATAAATGAAATAACAACAAAGCCTTTTAAATTCCATATATATTAACAGTCTTCCTCCGTAGAAATTCACTTCGATTATTACCAAATCGAATTCCATTCAGTTCCAATTCTATATGTTAAATTGGAAAACTTTACTTTGGAAGAATCCCCTTTAAATCTTAACAAAAGATTTATAAATTCCAAATCACATTTCACTGTAAATCGGGTTAAAGAATGAATGTCGTTAAAAACACAGTTCACGATAAACCCAATTCACATTCCATTTTATTCCAATTACTAAATATAATTGGAAACTCTAACAATCTTAATTAAAAGATTTATTCTCTTCACATGGGGTTCAAGAACAGTGTTATTGGAGACATCGTTCACGACAAACCCAGAATCCCATTTGATATTTAATACAAGGCTCGGAATAGAAAATAAATCGGCTTCTGTTCAATATCAAGTTCTGAAAAAAACAAATATCGCATTGGAAATAACGATATAATATATCTTTCAAATTTCCATGACAATATCTGTATAATCACGAAATCCAACATCGAAATATTCCAAAGACAATCTCGATTCAAATCCATTCCAATTCATATATTGGAAATCCTGGTTATTTTTAAAACCATTTCAAATATCCAATTTATTTATTTAAAAATATTGGATTATAATTCTAGTTCATAACTAGTTCATTTCGATAAAAATCTATTTTTATCTTTTCAAATATGGAAATTTTCATCCCAATTCTTTCCAAATCATTTCTCATGATTTTACACTAATTATTGATATTTTTAATAATTTTATCAAGGCCCGTACAATCGATTTCCATAAATGGCCATCGAACTGCACTTACAACGACCTTTTCCAAATTTGATTTGGACATAATTCCAAATCCAACAGGTAGATTTCAAATCTCTAGTATTCATTAGAAAGATCTTTTCGATACGAACCCAATGGTTCAGGTTTTAGGAGAATCCGACGGTCGGACCTCCCGTAATGTCCATTCGAAGTCAATGGTCAAAATTCGTGAACTGCCGCAGCGCAGCGCGTTCTATTCAGGCCATTATATTATATATATATATATATAATATTTCATCGATTTCCATTCAAAACGTATTTTATAAATCGTTTTTAAATTCGTTTTCAAAACGATTTCAACTTCATATTCAATTTCAAATTAAAATTTAATATTCCATATCATCGATATATAAATGATAGTATTTTCAAAACATTATATTTTGAAATCAATTCTTTTTCGATATTCATTATAAAAATGAATAAAATCGATATAAATATCGTTCCCATCAAAATGGCGTTAATATAATCAACACGGCTTTATATATTTAAATATATTCGTGTCCATCCCAAATCGGACATCAAAATCATATTTTGATCCTTTACTGAATATTAATTTAAAATATTCGTTAATTTTAAAATAATTGTTAATTCAAAATATTCATTCTTTCTAAACTGGAATCAGACACAATCAATTACCATATAATTTTATTTATATGGATTTCATATACACACGTATACAACAACAATCAAACACAGTCAACCATCATCCAGAGTGAATTCTACACTGCATAAGCATCAAATATAAATATTTAACACTTAAAATAGCCTGTCAATCAATCGATCGACATACAGCTAATTATTGGGACTAGTGTATGTCATATATCATCCCAATACCCGTGTGGGGTTTCAATCAACAAATACAGATTTATTTGTGCAGTTGGGCAATGTGTAAAATTTATCTTCCCAATCAATATCAGTCAATGGGTGTTCATAAACAAATCGTCTGATTTGTAAATGAATATTTATTTTATCCATATACCAGTTAAAAATTATATTTTTAACGATAAAATATTTATTCGGTTCGTTTACACAATAAAAATGATATTTTTATTGTTCTAACATATTTTAGAAAATTTTGGCGGCATAACGGCGTGATATCAAAATCGGGTATTGTCTAACATTACCCCTCTCCTGATAGTTGCTCGCTCCATACACACATAACAATTCTAATCAATTCATTTCACCCAAACAACCAAATAATCTAATGAACTATACCAAACAATCAAACAAGTCGTCCATGGTCTGTGGACGACGGGGAACAGTTCATATATGCAGTTATAAAAATAAATGACTGTATAAGAAAATATGGTGAGGAGTTCTCACCTTTGGGATCCACTCCTCCATTCCATATCTCTGAATGGTTTGAATTCAGATTTGTTTTCCGACAGTACCATCGCAATCTGTATCACGCAGTTTATTATTAAAAATCACATTTTTATACTGTTACTTCATACATAAAAATCATATTTTTATGTTGATGTTTATATTATAAACATTATATTTTTATAATTTAGTTTTCCATGTCTTTATAACGTTAATTCAAATATAAAAATCACATTTTTATATAAAGAGAATTCATATAAAAAATCACATTTTTATTTCGCTACCTATATAAAAAATCAAATCTTTCTATTGTTAAAAATCTAATATTTCTATTTTTAAAAATCAAACCTTCTATAGTTAAAAATCTCAACTTTCTATGGTGTTGTTCATATCAAAATCATGTCTTTCTCTTCATAAAGATTAAATCTTTAATTCGCTATATAAAAGATCATATTTTTATCTTGTCATTCCATATATGAAATCGTATTTCTATATCACTACATATATAAAAAGATCTCATTTTTGTAATCTCGCTTTCAACATAAAAATCATATTTTTATAATTACGCTATTCATATAAAAATCAAATTTTTATCACTTGGCTATATATATATATATATATATAAATCAAATTTTTTATATTGTTTATACATAAACAAAAATCACATTGAAAACAATTTAAAAATTTCAGAAATCAGTAAAGATAGAAAAATAGAAAAACTTACAGCTGGATTTTTAGAAGGGGGCCGTTGTAGGCGCCGGAGTCGGCATGTGGGGGTCTGGCCGTTGGGTGGTGCGGTAGTCTCCAGAAGTTGGCAGGTGGGGTTCAAAGGGTTGGGCAGCGGCTAAAACAAGGAGGGCTTCACGAGGAGGGAGCAGATGGTGTTAATCCCTAAAAATCCATACGCACATTGGGTAAAGGGCACAAGGCGGATATCACAGGGTCGGTCGTGCACGATGCAACCGCACATATCGAACCCAAGGCAGGTCAAGTCAACTAGTGTGACCAAAGACAACGACATAACATATTATAAGAAGTGCGACCCGATAAAGATAAAGGTCGCATATCATGAGAAACGCTCAAACACCGAAATAAAGAAAGTCGCCCATTCAACTTAAGCGGGAGTGACCTAAAAACATAGTCGTAAAGCCTAATAGTGCCATACAAAGGCAGCAAGAAACGAGTGCCCTTGGACCAAGAAGGACGGTCGCACAAGGAACAAATGGGAATCAACTCCAGACCCGCATTCCACTCTCACAAGATCTACCAAAGCGCTCACAGGACGCTCGCTTACATTTTACCCGCTCAGCTATCCAAGACACTCACTCCGATGAAGTCATCCGCACATAACATTGGATACAGCCACAACAGCTGGCTACAGCTAGCCAGTGGCATGGTTGTAATTGACAGAACGATTGATCCACAGCCTGAATAAACGGATTTCAGATCACTTACCAAGGAAAGTTCACCTATAAATATACCATGTCTACAAACATACGGGGGGGGGGGGGGGACTGCTAAAAAATCACGAATTACTGTTGAATTTCATCCTCAACCACAGATTCATCCATGGCATCAAGGACAATCTTACGATGAAGGAAAACGAAGACATCCTTCTTCTTAATCATTCATCCATCATTCTTCTCCTTAAATTCTACTACTCTGTTGTATAGCTCCTTAGACTGAAATATATAAACAAGGGTATATTGAGTGAATATAGAGATGTATGAAGAGAAAAAGTTGATGTACTTTGTAATTCTCATTATAAGACAGGAAATCAACTTCATAGTGGACGTAGGCCTCGTTAACGGCTGAACCTCTCTAAATCTCGTCTCTATTTTACTTTTCTCGCATTTTCCACTTTTTATTGCTAATTAAGCACGGTTCCATTTATTTCTTACCAAATTGGTGAAGTACAGTTTAGTACCTTGGGTGTTTAGACCATTTTTGCTGTAAACATTTTGGCGTCCATCGTGGGGCCTTGTCCGTTTCTCTTCCTATTCGGATCTGACGAGATTTTCTGAGAAACGTTGCACTTGAGATCATGAGCATGCTGAGAGAAATTGCTGCGGACAAAATTGGTGACGTCTCCAATGTTGATACATCGCCCACCATCCGTTCCGGAGAAAAGGAACCGTTCCAAGTCGAGGTGGCCATAACCAGAAAGGAGCTGGAAGAAGCAATGACAGGGATAACGAGTCAAATAACTATTGCAAACAACGCGTTGATAAAGAAGATCGAGTCAATGTTTGTTATCCCGGCCTCTGCCATAAAAGTCGCAACAGGTGTCACTGATGATCCGTTCGCTCAAACAAGTCGTGCAAGCGAAATGGGATATTCTGCTGAACAAGAAAGTTCCATTCCGGAAACTGCCCGTCATAATTATGGATCCTGGCAAAGATCTGGCAAGGAGAAAAGCGCTCGTTCCGCGGAACGAGATGAAAAGAGAAAGTATATCCTAGATGCAAGAGGCGAAGCCAAGCAGCGTAGAAGGAGACCGCGTTTTTTCAAAAGTTTCGAGTTCACCCCCCTAAATGACACCATAGAGAATATCTTCAGGGCAACGAAGGACACTATAAAATATCCAATCCCATAACGGATGCAAGTCAAAAATGCTACCATGAAATCAGGAAGGTTTTGTCAATCCCAGGACCAACCAGGACATAATACAAATGAATGCAGACATCTGAAGTCGCTAATCGAGAGGCTGGTCAGAAAGAACCATTTACAACAATATGTGCGAGGCCACTGACCCATTTCTCTACGAACAAGGGGCGGCAAACCCTCTGTGGAAAGGGCCTAAAATAGCCCGGAACTGATGCGTGACTAAGGATCAGCGATTGGTTTCATGATCATAGAATTTTGAACTAAAATTCCTATGATTCCGCCTTATTACTCAGCTTTTCTTTTGTATTCTTCTTGCTTAGGGAGTAGTAGTCGTTCTGCTTTGTTTTGCCACTTGTTATATTCATGTTTGGCAATGAATCACTTACAAATGTCGTATGCAAAGAAAGTTATCATGTGTTTACTTGAGTACCATACTCATCACTGTACACTGAAAACTAATTTTTCAAATGTAGGCATGATAGGAGCAGTTAATCATACCCATCCTAATTGCAAAGGGAAGGTTCTTAAAGAATATCTTGAGCAAAATGACTCAAAAGCATCGCGAGAGACATGCAAACCAAATCAGATGTATAGGCATGTCATCTCAATCGGGTGTGCTGTCTAAAGACAAATAACAAGCCAAAAGGTGGAACTTCCTTAAGCAAGCATTTGCTGGAAGGGAAATGGTAAAAATGTCCCATGGATAAGATTGCTAAGCCCACCGAAGAAGCACCTTCTTAGGTGACCTTCCTAGGTGCTGGACACAAGTTTTCCAACCTGAGAAAAAAAACTCAATGAGGTAAACCCATGTCTGTGTCCTAAGGTAAGGCAAAAAGTCGGAAAAACCGACATGTCCCGAAACGGAAAAAAATGCCAATCACGGGGGGCGCCTTGTTAGGTGAAGGGCACGAAGTTTATCTCTTTGAGTCAAGGCTCGTTGTGATAAATTGTGTCCGCTCCTCGGGATGAAGCATAAAATGGGGAAGGATTAAAACATGCTGGAAGGACTAGCGCAAAACAGAAACCCAAACCGAAAGGGGGTGTCCATTCTTGTTCTTTGTTGTTAACCAAGTCAAACAAAGCCAAGGTTGGATTACAAAGCGGAAATCCTAGCCGAAAGGGGTTACCAGAAATCCTAGCCATATGGGGGTATCCAACAAGGTCTTTCAGTCCTAGAAAAATCAGGACTAACAACGCTGAACTTTGGTCGAAATAGAAACCCAAGACCTACCATGCGGGCACCCGAAGGAAAACACATAATAACAACGCGTTGCTTTTAAGAAATCATGAATTGACCAAATTACGATGCGAAATCAACAGAATCTGTAAAATTAAAAAGAGTTTTGGTATGGGGACATCACCATTGTGTAAAAAATCACCAATGCCCACTCAAAACATACCATAGCCTAGTTATAACTTCGTTGTGAGAACTATTCGAATGATAAGATTTGCGCGAACAATAAACTAAAAGTATGACAACTCATAAGAATGAAAGTAATGAAACTATGATAGCCCCTAAGCGATACAAACGTAAGTCCGCAAATATAAAATATTAAGCGAGGACCGGCACTCGCACAAACAACCGGTCTAAATACGTGACAAGTAAAAGAAAATAAACTGAAATCAGACCATAAAGGTCACACGTGCTATTTTTATATAGGGAAGGATGAACCAATTGTTCAGGCTTTTGCTGATCCAGCTACACAAAAGAGTCGTCAAAAGGAAAACGACATGTGATCTTCAATTATTAACCAGTTAGCTTTCTTTTGCGTTTCAAGGTGGACACAACCTTGGTATTCCAAATCTCGTCCTCATCTTCCGGATCAGACGCATCTAGTAAAAGTGGGTCATCTGATGAAGGTATGGTGGGATGATTAATACTGGTGGAGATCAAAGCAGAGTCGATGGTAGCAGGCTGGGCAGCAGCACCGCAAGCAGATAAAGAAGAGGGCGAAAGCACACCTGATGCAAAAGGGTAATAAGCACTAAACTCAGCAATCCTAGGTGAAGAAATAAGAAAATCTAGATCCGGGGCAGATTGATAGATGTCAATTTTACCTGAAGTTGCTGAATATACGAAGTCATCTGCACGATCGTCCGCGTTTAGGGAAGTGTAGCCGAACTCGCGCACTGTGCCACAACATTTTCTTAATATGAACACTCAATAACAGGTTGAGCTCTAGCGACATCTAAGGTAGAGTGATCCGTTGGGGGAGTAAGGGGGCTCGAAGTATCAACCCCAACGGAGTCAGGTGGGGCATAAAGAATCACAGTGTCCGAAGCGATTGAGCTCGCTCGTTCATCAAAATCCTCCTACCCTTAACTAGAGCCCCGCGATCTTTCTCTTCTAAAAGCTGTTCTTGAAGGAACTCATCATCGACATCGTCGGAATACGAAAGTATTCGCTCTCAAACAAGGGCCAGAGTCCGCGGAAAATCCTTATCCAAGTAACTCAAGCTTCCACGGCTCATGACACTGCAAACATAGCATTGAAACAGAGTATTGTCAATTCCATTTCTAGCTTCATCAAGACCTTTTTGGAACTTGATCTTATCCTTTTCAAAGGTTCTGACGGTTTCATTCTGGGAAGCAAGGTGGCTTCGAGAGCCATGTTTTCCTATTCTAAAGAAATCAAAGCCTGTTTTTATAAGGCCATATGGTGCTCAGCAAGTTCTCGAGCAAATCGAGCCTCTAAAATCTGCGCACGTGCACCCTCCAACTCCTTCTTGAGCTCGAAATTTCTATCCTCTAAGCTGTCCACTTTAGCACAACCTCTCCTTAAATAAGTCATCTCATATTCTTGGGATTTAATCAAGTGGATCAGGCCAGCTTCGTCGTTTTCCAAGGTTTCGATATGGTCAAGGTGTCGAGCATTCAATCTCTAGAACTCATAATCGAATTTGGCCCAATGCTCCAGTTGCTTATCAACATCTTTCATGACCAGATTCAACTGTATCTCGAATTGATCCTTAACAACAACAAGTTGATTGCTCACACCACTTTTTATGGCATCCAAATTCTTCGTAGCATTTCGCCTATCGTGGGGGTGTAAATCCAGATCGAAATGCATTCCCCTCAAGTCCCAGCAGCTGAAGCGCTCCTTGAGTGTTGAATTTCCTGGAGGAACCTTATAAGGTGGATGATCGCGTATTGTTTGAATTTGAGCAGGAGTCGAGACAATAGATCTCGTAGAAGATTCAGTCAGTGCAATCATCTTAGCCTGATCAAGTCCCTCGCGCCTTAAAGAATCAACCATTGAGAGTTCAGAGGTATGTCGGACCTGAAAACTTGAAGATAATTGAGAGCGCTTTGAATAACAGGAAAGACAAGACTGTAGGAGGCTTCGTGGATCAGTAAGATCAGCTTGTTGGGAGAACCAACAACGAGCAGTCTGCATTTACACTTTGGAAATAAAAAAGTACGAGTTCAGCAAGCATTCAGAAATTGTCAAACTAACGGGAAATTACGCCGTAGGTAAAATGGTATCAAAACCGGTTCCAGGTGAAGAGGCTTTCTCAGGACGCTGAGCAGGCCCTCGCATTCCTCCCTTATCAGATACAATGGGGTCAGGCATCACCACATCACCTTGGCTCAAATATTCAGCAGAGTCCAAATCCCCTAGGTCTCCAAATGTCCCTGAGGAACCTTCCGCTTGAATGACGGGATTAGCAGAACTCCTGGCGGTTTTTCCCGAAGTCACATCGACCCTCAAACCATATGCGTTCTCGTCAACTCTCTTATCACCCCTTTTGGTAATCAGCAACGAAGGTCGATCGCTCATATCAAGGATTAAATGTTTCACTTTAAGAGGCTTACCAGAAGGACTTTGGGAGTGAACAAAGGCTTTTCCAAGAGATCATGTAGGGAAAATTAATTAGTACTTATGGAGGTTTTCCTCTGAAAGCAACACCTCTCTGCTCCTTTCCCTTTTGTCAATAGAAATTAAAGAATTAAGGAGGCCTTGATCCAAAGTAAGTCCCGCAACAGAAGGAATTACTACAAAAGTCAGAAAGAAAACCGAATGAGAAAGAGAAAAGGAGTAGGAACTCCAGGAGTAAAGGTATAATTACCTCCTTCGGCCTATCGTCCATGAAATCTACCAGGACACCAGACAAAGAAATATTGATCCGGAAACCCCTTAGCTCCATCTGTCAAACCAGTGATAATTCTATCATGCATACTCTCCATAAAAAAGAAAGAGGGACCGTCTACATCCCTCCTCTTAAAAGTATATAAAGAGCAAACCGCAAACGTGGGTTCCCACTGTCGGACCTTCATGAAAAGTATGTATAGCCCAAGCAAGATTTTATACCCACTAGGATGCAGCTGATACGGGGCAATGGCCAGTTGCCGTAGAATGGACTCTAGATAAGGATTTAAGGGGGAATCGCCCCGCTGGACAACATGTGATAATTGACCGCTGTACACCGGGTGGGCGGACAATCTGCCAACTCTCCCTTTCTAGGAAATTTGGTTTCATCTTGTAAAAATCCAAAGCGATTGCACATTTGTAAAAACTGATCAAAAGGAAGCGTCGATTTACGGCAACCGGCCGCCACCCCATCAAAAAAGTGAGGTTGCGGATGAATCTGACTAACAACCAAATCAACACCGGTAGCTAGGGCAACCTTACCTGCCTGATCCAGATCCTCTCATTCCCCATACATAATGAGTTAACTGGGATTGAGATGAACAGGCGGTTAGTCGCATGACAGCACATATAAGTATGCTTAAAAAGAAATTACAAACTGAATGGTTAAGGGTTAAAGGAAAAGCAGAAGTATCGCCACGATGCAAGTATTCCATTGAACAGCCGGTTAAGGCATGGCGAATTAGGAGATATCGTCCCTTAGTCATTTCGGTAAATGACTTGCCAGCGTAAAAAGGGCTAAGGTTTATCACTAAAGGATTCTTCCTGAAGTCCAAGCACATACCAAGTCAAATCAACGCTTCTCGAATATCGCAACCATGTGTCCCATCAACTCGGTGTTGCCAATTGTGAATCCTCCTTTACAAAGCTAAAAGAGTTAACCCATAATCATAGATAAAAAGAAGAAAATTCACTTACAAATGAAACTCAACTCGAATAAAGGAGCGTTGTAGCCGGAAATAAAGTTGAGAGAAACCGTCGACCAGAGGAGGACGGGCAAGACGATCGATCAAGTAAAGAGAATCGAAGCCTCAAGAAGCAACAACGAGGTCTTCTACGATGAAATTGCCATTAAAATGAGCTTATTGAAGAAATATGAAAGCGGGAAAATGAAGAGACAATGCTTAAGAGGAATAAAGCCCCTTTTTGTGATATGACAGCTTAATTAAGATCTGGTGATCAGATTTAACGTACCCAATAAATATCCTGCCAAATGCCAAAAGACAGGCAATTGTCAAAATATCCAAATTTTGAAAATATAAGCTATCTATGAGGGCATAGAATGTTGAATCTAATCCATCCAGTACATTCTCACCACGTCTGCTTAGTGCTCAATTACGCAAGAAGTGTCCCATCAAGTCCCAACTGGCACCCCGAAATTCAGCTATTCGCACAGTTATCAAAATGATGCATTGAGCATCTTGCTCACAGGAAAAGACAATACCAATCAATAACAGTGAAGTAATCTTAATCTTGGGACGACCGAGCCCTTGGAAAGTCAGGACAAACCCACCAACCAGTGTGCGATCAAATATGTCGAAGCCCGTGATTCCATACAAAAAGAAATCCCGGACTTCGAGGGAAAAGTGCTAATCCCTAAAAATCCATACGCACATTGGGTAATAAGCACAAGGCGGATATCACAGGGTCGGTCGTGCATGATGCAACTGCGCATATCGAACCCAAGGCAGGTCAAGTCAACTAGTGTGACTGAAGACAATGACATAACATATTATGAGAAGTGCGACCCGATAAAGATAAAGGTCGCATATCCTGAGAACCGCTCAAACACCAAAATAAAGCAAGTCTCTCATTCAATATAAGCGGGGGCGACCTCAAAACATAGCCGTAAAGCCTAACAGCGCCATACAAAGGCAGCAAGAAGACGAGCGCCCTTAGACCAAGAAGGACGGTTCGCGCAAGGAACAAAGGAGAATCAACTCCACCCTGCATTCCACTCTCACAAGATCTCCCAAAGTGCTCACAGGACGCTCGCTTACAATTTTACCTGCTCAGCTATCCAAGACACTCACTTCAACGAAGTCGTCCGCATATAACATTGGATACAGCCACAGACAGCCAGCTACAGCTAGCCAGTGGCATGGTTATAATTAACAGAATGAACGATCCACAGCCTGGTCCAGATGGCTTACCAAGGAAAGTTCACCTATAAATATACCATGGCTACCAACATACCGGGGGGGGGGGAGGGTGGGGACTGCTAAAAAATCACGAAGTACTGCTGAATTTCATCCTCAACCACAGATTCAGCCATGGCGTTAAGGACAATCTTACGATGAAGGAAAACGAAGACATCCTTCTTCTTAATCATTCATCCATCCTTCTTCTCCTCAAATTTTACTACTCTCTTGTATAATTCCTTAGACTGAAATATATAAATGAGGGTATATTGGGTGAATATAGAGATGTATGAAGAGAAAAAGTTGATGTACTTTGTAATTCTCATTATAAGACAGGAAATCACCTTCATAGTGGACGTAGGCCTCGTTAACGGCTGAACCACTCTAAATCTCATCTCTATTTTACTTTTCTTGCATTTTCCACTTTTTATTGCTGATTAGACACGGTTCCATTTATTTCTTACCAAATTGGTGAAGTACAGTTTAGTACCTTGGGTGTTTTGACCATTTTTGGTGTAAACAGATGGGTTGTGGAGGAGAGAGGAAGGCTGGGGGGGAGGGGGGTCCTGTCGGGGGGTTGCGGAGGTGGCCTCCGACGGGATTGAAGTGGGGGAGCGGTAAGGGTTTTAAGCGCGTTTCTTTTTTATTTTATTTTTACTCATCTGATTTGGACGGGGGAGAAAGTCAGGGGTAGGGGACTATATGTAATTTATATTTTATTTTATTTTAATAATTAATTATTCTCCAAAAGTAACTTTGAATTTCGATCTCAAAACGAGATCCATCGCCTGTAACCCATAGCTAATTACCCCCATTCCGAACACGATGGGATATGTCCGATAAGCTGATTCGACTGTTTCGATCAGTTTTCGTTTAAATCAAAATATAAATATATATATCCAATTCAAACATACATTTCAATTTACCGGGGCCACATACTGACCCCGAAAATTCCAGAAAAATTATTTCTAGCTTCGTATTGACGATACGGTCCTAACAAAATTAATTTTGTCAAATTTGAAGACCGTTTGAAAAATGGCCATTTTCTGGTCGATCCAAATTGATAAAACTGTTAAAACACGTTTTCCTTTGTCATGCTCACATATTAATCCCAAAAATTATGAATTTTGGAATCTACCAATAATTTGACATCCCGGATCTAAAAAAAGTGGTTTCGTCAAAAACGGAGGTCATTTGCAAAATTTTCATTTTTAAGGGCTAAAATTCCATAGCGACTATTCTGAATTTTCAACTGGGCATAACTTTTTATTCCCACTATGAAATTTCAATTTTTCAAATTCGTTGAAAAGATATTCTCAAATAGATTCTAATATTTTTGGTTTCGCTAAAATCCGGTTTATTTTGAATCCTGTACACTCATTTGAATTTGAAATCGAATTTTCAAACTACATCGCCATTTTCAATTCCTTTTATAATTAAAAATAAATATTTATATTCTAATGTCAATTCAAATAAACATATACATTATAATTCTGTTCAAAATAAATTTCTCGTCGTTATTATTTAAAATAATTTATTTTAGATATTCAAAATTCATTAAAATTGCCAAAGTAAAAAATTTAAATTGGTTCGGATTTTCAGGGTTGTTACACATAATGAGTAATTTATGTGAGTTTTTAAAGAAAAAGGAAATGGGTTTCTAAAAGTTTCAAAACAAAAAAACAAGACAGACCATTAAAATACTTCTATTTCTGGACCTAATACTGGAAGAACTTTAAAAAAGTAAAACCTATTTTAAAATCAAGTTGGGTTAAATTATAAGAATCAACTAAAAATGGGACAAATTCCACTATAAACAAATTTGATTTTAGCTACACTTATTTACAGCTACATTTTGTATGCTACCACTAGGCATATGCATGTATAACTTCTATGATGTTTTATAGACCACATTTGTAGCATGGCTAAGAATTGATTATATCTTATATGCACTACGCCAAAAATTGAATTAGATAATAATGATCACACAACATAAACTTGATTTACTGTTGTCCCAACATTTTCCACTGTTTCACACAACATATGGAAACAATACCCTAGTGTCTGAATAAGTATGTGAATTCTCTATGTTCAACCTTGGAATTAAGACAACATTTTATATGTCGTCTCATTTAAGTCATCAATTTTTTTTGTTTTGGCTCCAACTTTTCCCTCCTAGTTATTTCATGGTCGCTCTTTTTATTTTATTTCCCTCTAACATTTTGGTGGTCGCCTTACTTAGATTATTTCCCCCTCAATATTTTGTGTTCCCTCTTCTCTACCTCTCAAAACAAAATCAGCAAAACCCTTTAATCTAACTCTCAAAACCAAATCGATCATGTTCCCTCTTCCCTCACTTATCGTCCCTTATCAAATCTCGACTTTAATGTTGGAAACGGGTGGAAGTTGGAAATTTAGGGCTTTACATCTTTTATCAAATTGCGACTTTGATGTGTGAATACTTCATTGTCGCTGCGATTCTCTGTAGCTCGCCTCCCCTCCTTGTCGAGCTCAAGTGAGAAAGGTACGAAATTTTACCTTTTTGATTTGTGTTGTCTCAATTTGGATATCTTCCAATCATGAATGGGTGAAATTTATAGGTTAAAAACCCTTACTGTCTGATTTTGATTGTCGATTACTTACTCAAACTATGTGCCCTGATTGATGAATTTGTTGTTGTATATTCTGTGATTGATTCCTTAATTTGTTGCCTTTATATTTGTTGATTTCAGCCTTTGATTTTGAATAAATTTTTTACTTTACTTCTTGTGATTTTAATCCCGAAATTCTTGATACTTGCACTTGGTTCTGCTTGCATTTTACTTTGTGACTTTGTGGATCTTGCATCTTGTTGCCTGATATTGGTTAATGATTGGTTTGCTTTACACCTGATATTGCTTGATGTTTGTGGATCTTATTACCTGATATTGGTTGATGTTGGATTGCAATTTAGATTGTTTCCTTTACACCTAAAAAATATATTCCCATATACATATACTACTGCAGCGGCTTGAAGAAAATTATATGCCAAAAACAGATTGATTTTCTTTGATTGCATTTGCATCACAAACTTGGTATATAATGCATCTGTTTGTTTATATAAATGTATGAGTATACACGTATTATATATATATTTATATTCATAATTATATACTAAATAAAACATGCTAAATTTGTATTACCATGTTTTTCACTATGTTGAATTGTTGCCTAAAACTGAAACTATATCCGTCTTATTGCATTATTGCTTGAAACTGATTTCCATACATTCAAGCTTAAGTTTATGTGGTGTGTTCTTGTGGTGGTTGATAAATTTACGGATTTGAATTAATACTTGGTGTATCATATATTGAGTTAGTGGATGCTTTGAACTTCCATGTATATACATACATACATATGAATGTATGTATATATATATGTGAATGTTCTTTTGATTCCATTATATCCATGCATACATATGTATGTATATATATGTGAATGTTACACTTTCAATTTGTTGTTTTAGTGTGTGAACTTCCATGCTTGAGTTTCATTGAGCTTGAACCAATTGTTGAATTGCTTTGATTGACTCTGTGAAGCTTTCCTTTGGGCTTCAGGCTTGACCTTTGAAATAGTCCATGAGATTTAATCAATGTCCGTGTCTAAACCATGAAGAGGAGATAAACTCATAAACTGAGGCAATATTAATATTAAAATTTAATTTAATTTTTCCAATTTATGTTTGTTTCCTTTTCCATTTTACTGCGTTGTTTATTTGATAGGTATAAGAGATAGTCGGACACAAGATGGGGCAAGCAAATGAAGATCAATATCAAAATAAACTTGAGTAAGTGTAAGTGAGTGCTAATAAAGAGAATGTTATATATGAGAGTGTAGAGAAAAGTTGTATTGTTGTTTTGCATTTGAAAATGTAAGTATAGTGAAAGTTGTATTGTATTTGAAAATGTAAGTATGGTTAAAATTGTATTGTATTTGAATTTGATTTGAAATATAATATCTGTTTAAATAAAATTGATCATTATTTCATTTTGCAAATATAACATAAGTGTAATTAATATGCGTATAGGTCATTATTTATATGTTGTTTAATAGAAAATTTTAGAAATGATACTATATCATTAGACAATGTATGGTTTATTTTCCCTGGATGTGTTAGTGCATATCAGACGATGGGGTATATCCGTTGTTAGACCGAAATCTGGGCCTAACACCCAAATGCTATGTAAAATCCTTACAGTCGCAAATCACAGAGAATAAATGCAGAAAAAGCAGTAAAATAATAGGAGACACACGAGATTTTTATAGTGGTTCGGCTCAATCCAAGCCTACGTCCACTTTATAGTTTCTTAAATCCTAAGAGAACTATTATAATTGTTGTATGTTTGCGGTTTATACACGAAATCCTCGTGTTTACAATGAAAAAGAGGAGATTATACACGAAATCTTCGTGGCGAAAATGATTTGAATCGGCCTTCCTATTGTTGTTGCAAAGTCCTTGCAATGGTGGAAAGAATGGCCGAGAGATAGGAAGCCCAAAAGTCTTCCCAAAAAAGATCACTTCAAAATGGCCACCTTGTGGTGTATTTATAGGCGTATAGGAGCTGCTGGGAGTCCTGAATCGGATCAGATCGGAG
This sequence comes from Allium sativum, assembly GCA_030737875.1. Classification (NCBI taxonomy): domain Eukaryota; kingdom Viridiplantae; phylum Streptophyta; class Magnoliopsida; order Asparagales; family Amaryllidaceae; genus Allium; species Allium sativum. The sequence goes on along the minus strand of CM060927.1, from coordinate 125,226,010 downwards.
GGGCACGTGGCATGTGGAGAGTCCATCTTGGAGATAGTGGAGAACGTGGTCTTTAGATCGTGCTAGGACAGGTGTAAGCCGATCCGGATTAATAGGAAGTAGTTACACCTTGAGAACAGGTCAAAGTTGAGGTGTAGCAGCAAGTCGAAGCGGTTCGGTTCGGGTCCTCTTCCTTCCGAACCGATCTGGAGCATTCCAACCGAAGGCGAGACGTGTTGCTATACATCTGAGCAGGTGCAGAGGGGGTCGGTTCGGACTTCCGATCCGAACCGAGTTGGTGTCTTCAATCCGAAGACTTTGTACTCTTGTGAGGATCCGATGCAAAGCGGGTCGGATTGCTCCATTCCATCCGATCTGAACCGAGTCAGAGCTCTGCCAAAACCATCCATGGCTATGCTTCTTCAAAGAGAGGAGTCGGAGCGGGTCCAATCCGATCCGAGAGGTCAAGCCAATTTCCAAATTCCAAGTTTCCGGTTCTGCATGCGTTCACGGAAACGGGCATAACTTTCAAACCGTAAGTCCGATTGAGCTGAACCAAAGCTCAAACTGAAGCTGATTTAGAGAGCTATAAGAGTTACAGAGCTTAGCTCAGTAATTGCTGATTTCGGGCCCAAAAAAGGTCATCTGATAGGAGTTCCGGGCCATTCTTTGTTTGTGATGCGACTTCAACCAAATCGCTTTCTGTCTTCTGACGGTATTTTCAACACTTGAGCATATTGTTGATAAGAGATTCCATGTGTGACTGCTTTGACTGAAAAGCGGGTCAACATCCGTGGTCTGATATAAAATGAGACGGCATGAAAAAAGACAACAGATAGGTATTCAATCAGACAACATTGCATATCTATTGTCTGATTCGATTTATGTCGTAATGATGCCAAATATAAAGTATTTAAATTCAATTACAACAATTGTCACCAAATTTCTAAATAACCACAAACACGAAGAACTTCTAATCTTGATGTGACTTTCATTCAATTCAGTGTGAGTGGATAACTAACTACAAAAATGTGTTAATTGTTTCTAAAAAGCCAAATATTGCTAAACATTTCAATATGATTTTTTAATTATTTTCCAAACCATATAATTCTTAGTGTTGCAAGAATAAAGTTGGGAAGTTACAAAACAAATTTTCCAACCAAGTTAAGAAAGTAGGCAGCTAAAGAAAATTTTGAAGGACGATTCAACCGACAAGGTATTATATGGTTAAAGAAACCAAGGGCTGATAATAATCCACTAATCAAGATAATCAGATCATAATCAAATAAATGAAAGTTATTGAAAATAATCAAGAAGGCAATGAAGCAAGGAACATACATAGCATAACAAAGAGGATTTTTTTAATAAATTGGTCTTAGAAACTAAAATATGCTTATTTCTAGCTCCTTATTTAGTTATAGCAGTTAACGTTACATGCATATATGATGTAAACTATAGTAATAATGATGTACCTATAGAGTTAGTCTCACATGTAGAAGGTGTTTTAGAAACGGGAGAATGGCTTGTTCAACCCGGTCTTGCCTTGACTTTTAAAGAAATTGAGATGTCTTAACAATAATATACAGAAAAAGGGGTTAGTGGAAGGTAAAATGAAAAAGGAAAACATAAGTAGAAGTATATTTCACAAAATCTAAAATATTATGAAATTAGTACAAGCTTCAAGCAAAGAATACAAAATGCATGGAGTGAAATATTAGTGCTTCAGTGTCGGGAATGAGGAATCGAAAACAATTTTAATTATTATTTTTATATATAGATGTCGAACGTAGCATGGAAAGTGAGAGGGATAAATTACACTTTTAAATGAACAACAAAAATATTATATATATTAGGTTCATATAAATGGAAAAAATTATTTCGTTAATTGAGAATAAAATAAATGACTTAAATAGAAAGATTATGTTTAAGGTTACCTAGTGTACCAACTCACATTTTTAGCCAATTTAAAATATGGATATTTAATTGATTTTAATGGATTTTAAATATTTAAATCGGATTATTTTAACAATTTATGATTTAGAATTTATTTTAAACCGAAGTTTGAACGTATTAGTTTATATTAATTATAAAACGAGCTCGTAACGTCGTGATAGTTTGAATATTTAGTTTCGAATTTCAATTGAATGTACATAATTCAATATAAGTTGGATTTCTATAAAACAAGAAACGTTATGATCCATTCAATAATATCTTTCTAACGGATGTGAGAAATTGAGATTTCATGTTATAAACTGTAAGTTATATCCAAATTAAAATTTCGAAAAGTCGCTATGAAATCGTTTATAAATTACAACCATTTATATTATATAAAATAAAAGGATTTTTATATAAATTGAATACCGTTTGACTAGAAAATTGTGATATCAAGTCCAAAACCCAAGTATATTTATTTTAAAGCTGTATGATATTTCCTTTGGATACATGCGATAATAAAAATTATTTTATTATTAATTTGAATAATTTTAGAATTTAATAATATTATAATAGTATTACGTGCCGCTTAAAAATAATCATTTTGTAAACGATCTTCGTTTTCGATGAAACTAATTTTATTGGATCCAGAATATTAAATTATTGCTAGATTTCAAATTTCGTGATTTTTAGAGTTAGTATGCGACCGTGCAAAATTTAAATGTGAAACGGTCAATATTTTGGTTTTAAAAATTTGTTATGTTAGCAAACGGAGAATTCGACGAAACAAGTTTCGTTGGGTCCGAAATGTCAAAACATAACTATTTGTCGATTTTCATTGAAAACGGGATTCGTATGTGATCATACAAATTTAAAACAGTGTATACAACGAGCGATCGAATAAAATAAATATTATAATCAAATAAAAATATATACTAAACCAACCCTATAAATTATCATTTTCTTTTCTAACCCCAAACCACTTCATGCCGTGGTTAGCAAACTCATGTAGTCCCCTCTTTCTTCCATGAACCCTAGAATTCGCAGTTTAGAAAATTAAATTCAAATACATTTCTCCTCTAAAAATTGTGAAATAAATATATTCGTGATCGTAGTGAGTTATTATTCAATTTGGTATGGGTTTTAATGGGTTCGACACCATGTTCGATGATGGGAAAATATACAACATGCGTAAGAGAGTACAGGGTAAAATTTTGAGGGAAGCAATTAGGAAAAGTTAATTGAGGTTTGGATAATTAATTATTAACTTAATGATTAGTGATTGTTTACATGTATACAATCTTGTAAAAATCATAACTTCCTCTTATGTTATCGGAATTCAGCGAAACATGATTGGTTGGAACCGTATTGATGAGAGCTTCATAATGAAACTAATTTGGAGCTCGTCTCAAATTTTGCAAAGGAAAAGGCATGTTTGGATCAATCGACCGTCTATCGTTATTTAACGGTAAATGACAATGTGAGAACTCTCTCACTCAACTAAATTTTTATAAGTTATAAAGATATTGTTTGATTATTTCAATGAATGTTTGTGGTAGTTGACATTGGGTTAAACACCCATTTATAAGTCAAACAATTTATTTAAATTAACTAGTTTGAATGAAATTGACTTAGTTAAAATCTAATTTTAAAACAAACATGTTATTGTCGAATTGATTGAGTTTGTGGTTGATATGAATTGATAGAGTAATTAATTACTATTTATTAGTTAAAACCTCCACACGGGTTTTGGGATGACAATTAGACAACACTCTACCAAGTGTGTAGATAAGTTCACATGGATTATGATGTAAACCCCACATGGGTATTGGGATGACAATTTACTTACACTCCTCCCAAGTGTGTAGATAATAATCACTAGTTTGTGATGAAATCCCCATACAGATATTGGGATGATATTTGATTTACACTAATCCCAAGTGTTTAGTTTGTATGTCAGTCGGTTGATTGACAGACCGATATGAGAGTTAATTGTTTATTTAAGGGTTATACGGGTGTAGTTGCACTCTGGATGTGAATTGGATGTTTAATAGTTGTTTACAACTATTGTTGGATACATATGATGTGTGAAATCTATATAAATTGACTTATATGGATATTGGTTTAGATTTCATTCCAATTTGAAATAAACTGAATATTTTAATAAAATAATATTCGATAAAAAATGAAAGTTTGATTTTGACGTATGATTCTGGATGGATGCGAAGATATTAAAATATCAATGAATTTTCGTAACTAAATCAATTGGTTTTGAATTAATTTTCATTTGGTTTTAGCATGTCAAAGTTTTCTATTTGAAATGAATGGTAACTTTCCAAAGTGAAGTTCAGTTAGGTTATGTAGTAAACGTAAACGAACTTTCTCTTCGAAAGTTTCTTGTTTATTTTTATAACGAATAGCAGGAAAGTTTGAGTTTAAAATAACGAGTTTTGAAAAGTATTATTATTTTAATGATAAAAATATTATTATTTTAATGATAAAAATAATACTAATGATTCACTTAATGTTGAAATATGTGATATTGACAAGAAATGATAGAAACATAATTTCCAATGTAGGTTGTATATTTTATATAACTTATAATATATTTTGGAAGCGTTTTCTAATTTATTTTTATTTATAAATCGATTTGGGCTCGAATATGACTTGCCGCGCATTAGTAGTTCGCGAACGTCAACCCGTAACTTCGAATTGACGTACCGTAAGATCCAACCGTCCGATTCTCCTGAAACTAGAAGCTTTAGATCCAAATAAAATTAACTTCCCATTAAAATAAGAGTGTAAAGATCCAACAGTTTTATTTTTAAATAAGTCTAAATCTGTTTTCAATATGGTCGCTATGGATGAAGTTCGGTTGCCGAAATTGGAAACTGACTATAAGTGTAACACCCCATGATTTTAAATATTAATGTTAACGAATTTAAGAATACTTAATTTCAAATGTGGGAATTAAGGGAAACGGGTTACGCCCTTGCGTTCGTCTCGGAATTCTGCTTGAGATAGAGTCCAAGTTTGTGTGAATTGGACTTAGGATGGAGAAGATATGGCCTTCCAAAGTTTCAGAATTTAATCAAATTAAAAACAGCTCAGGGCCAGGAATTCAAAATTTGAATTCAAAACAAGGAAGCAGGCTAGGCGGGAAATTTCCTGCCCAGGGACCAGGTCGACCAGGGGGTCGACCCTAATGTCGACCTCCCCTATACAAGTCGACCTTAGTGTCGACCTGGGGGCCGACCTGCCCCCCCCCCCCCCCGGGCAGATCTGAAAGATGAGGACGTTTCGACTCAGTGCTGAGTCATTAGGGTTGAGGTGTTATTCTATCTTGACTGGATGATCTTGATTGATTCTAGGTTAATCAAACGGCTCTTAATTAACTAAAACTATATATAAGCAACCTAAATCTCAACCTAAAATCGTACTAATTCATACCTAGAGCTGCCATGTCGTCAATGGAGAACCTAGAGTAGCCGCCATCTCTTTCAACCCTAAAGCTAGAATCAAATCTAATCTAAACAACAATTAGTCTACATCAAAGGCGAGCAATTCAGTTTCTGAATTCAGAACCCAGAAAGACAAGACTATTCTTTTGTTTGTGAGTATAATAACTTTCACAAAATAATAATTTATTTAATTATGATAAGTTATAAATGGGACTATAAGAATATGATTTTGAATCATGTGATGTTGAATTATATGCAAGTTTGTGATGTTGGACTATATGTCCTTATGTGAATTATATGCAAGTTTGTGATGTTGGACTATATGTTCTTATGTGAATTATATGCAAGTTTGTGATGTTGGACTATATGTTCTTATATGAATCTTATGCAAGTTTAGGATGTTAAAACATATATGAATCTTATGCAAGTTTGGGATATTAAGACATATGTGAATCTTATGCAAGTTTGCGATGTTAAAACATATGTGAATCATGTATATACATATGCTAGTTTATGTGACATCAACCTTTATGTTTAGATCCATATGCAAGTTCACACCTTTATGTTTAGATCCATATGCAAGTTCACACCTTTATGTTTAGATCCATATGCAAGTTTACACCTTTATGATTAGATCCATATGCAAGTTCACATCTTTATGTTTAGATCTATATTTAGATCCATGGCAGTACATAGTTATGGAAATTTATGTTCTATATGCCCATTGTCTACGCTAGTCTCATATGTGAATCATATGCTAGAAATTCATATGCAACTTATAGGAAAACTATATCCACATATGCATGTTATTGGCTATGCAAACTTATGTTATTATTCTTAGATCTATTTTATGTGTTATGCAAGTTATGATGTTGCTTTTATTTTTATAAGTTAGACCATTCGCGAGTCTGACATATGTCATATTGAAACGTACGACTAGCATGGGGACGATGGGAAAATATTGAATATACATAATTGTGAATTGGCATAAAATGGCCTTAAAAAGGCATATAATTCATTTGAGGCATTAATTGGCATAATTGGTATTTATGGACATAATTCAAGTGACAATTATGGACATAAATAAATTTGGAATCTATTGACAAATTTGATTAGGTATATTAATCCAATTTGGGGTTAAATAAAGATGTGTAATAATTAACCGCCTAAGACACGAGGTTAGACTCATTTGTGGTATAAGACTGCCCGGACCTGCCCGGCAAATCCAGTAACCACAAACGGTAGTCTAATGTGAGAGGTCAAAGGCATGAATTAAATGCGTAACGATTGTAAAGACACGAGGTTAGGCTTTTTTGTGGTATAAGACTGCCCAGACCCGCCTGGCAAATCCAGCAACCGCAAATGTCAGTCTAATGTGGGAGGTCTTTACAAGGTTACGATTCTAATGAATTAAGTAACACTTAACCAGATAAACATGTGGTGGGACATGGGGGTTAAGTGGGTGGCCTTGGGTGGCTTGTGAAATACTATTAGAAGCACTTAACCAAGATGAAAACATGTAAGAAGACATGAATAAGAAGGTGATAAGTGGGGACCAAGCATAGGTGGAAAGCTTATGTCAGGCATGGGGGACCCTTTTCAAACTAGTAACCCATTAAGTATCTTTGTGAGCTCGACCCAAGTCGAGGACGGGACACGCTTACTAGGTTTGATTGTAAGAGGACAAAACGGGTTAGTGGTGGCAACACAAGTCCAATGGGGTCATGTGCATGCGTGGGCATGGGCTGGTAGGTAAGATGTTGTTGCATCATGTAGATACAAGCCATGCATCTTTGGTGGTATCGGGTTGCCACTTTGGGGAGTGATACACCCCACTGTGGGACCAGCACGGGTATCTACGAGTTAGGGAGCCGATCGCATAGGGGTAGTGGGTACAACTAGTGGAGATAGGGGCAAGCGGCACCTATGAAGGTAACTAGGGGTACACGAAACTACCATTATCATTGTTACGTTCTGGCGGGATCAACTTTTAGGGTGACTAGTAATGTTGCAGTGTAATTAGTATTGGTGCAGTTTAGTAATTATCCTATGGTGATTAGAAACGAGATTAACGCCAGAATATTCCTCTTGATTTCTTTGTCATATCCACTTGTTTCACAGTCATACTTTGTTTTGCCAGTTTATGCCTTATCCTAGTTACTTTAATAATTATATTGTTAAAGGTATTATACTCACCAGACTTTATGTCTAACCCCCGTTGTTTTTGCCTCTTTTCTTCCTTCCCCCCTAGGTTCTCAGGGTGGGACTAGTACTAAACTTTATCTCTTTCTCTCTTTTGGAAGTGCTTGGATTGCTGAAAGTAAAGTTCAGCTCATTTCTTTTATGGCTACTTGTGTTGGGGTTTATGCTTTTTACTTGATGTACTCAGAAACAATTTGTCAAGATGGATATTAAGTGTACTTGGTTTTACTGTTGGTTTATGAAGATGATGTAATCAACTATTTCTCCTCTGCAATAAAAGTTGTTTTAAAATTTTCAAGTACTAATATATGTATCTGTCTTGTTATATTCTGTTCTATACACTAATAATGCTCTATGAAACTTAATGCATTCCCTTTATGAGTGACATTAACGGACGTGGGGTGTTACAATAGGGGCCTTAACAAATTATTGAAAATACGAATAAATTATGTTAAATCATAATAAATGATTTGAAAAGATTTTTTGATGGAATATTCCATGTTCGAAAAGATAAATGTTATTTTTATCTGAATTAACTAGCTAACACCTAGAATAAAGAACCAAAAGGAATATTCGATGATTCCTGAGAGTACTGTCTAGCATCACCTGTGTGATCTAATTGGAAATTATTCCATTAGGTTATGGGTGGGAAGAACCGAAAGGACATCGGATATTCGACTAAGATTATATTATGTCTTCTAAAGATAAATGATCCAATGGTTTTAAATTAACATATTGGGTTGAAAATGGTTTTAATATAACTAGAATTTTCCAATGTATGAATGGGATTGGATTTGAATGGAAATTATCATTCGATATTTCGATATTGGATTCCGTGATCATATGAATACTGTTGAGGAATTTGGAAGATATAGATATTGTTATTCCAATACGATATATGTTGGTTTCAGACTTAGATATTGAATATAAATCGATACGATTTCTATTCAAAGCCTTGGATTTCATATCAAATTGGTTTTTGGGTTTGTTATGAATGATGTCTTTAATAACATTGTTCTTAAACCCATCTGAAAATGGAATATATGAATAGACATTTTAACTAAGACTTAATGGAGTTTTCTAATTTAATAACTTAAGTTGGAATTAAATGGGAGTTGGTTTTTAGGTTTATCATGAGCGATATTTTTAAATGATATTTGTTCTTTAACACAGTTAAAGACAGGATTAATTTCCTAAAGTTAAATAATCATTAAATAATTATTTCTGAAGATTAAAACTAAATGGAGTTTTGAGCAATTTTTAATTAGATTAGGAAAGAAAAGAAGGTAATTAAATTTACCAAACACGAGAAGTGTTCGATATGGAGTACCACTAGTTTTACACGATGCGATAAGTAAATCCTTAATTAGATTCAGAAGGTAAAAATGTAATTAAATTTACCGTAACACGATGGGAGTTAGATATGGAGTACTGCATGTTTTGCTCCATGTGATGAATAGGTTAGGATTGGGATAAAAATATGAAATATTATCTTTCGCGTAAGCCTCGTTGATCCCATTAAGGCTTATAAACCATAAAATGTGAAATGATGATATAGAATCTTTTGAAATGATTTCCCAAGAAGGATTTAAATAATAAGTTTAAATGAAATAATTCTTATATGATTTATATGGTTAATTACATGTAATGAATATTTGAATAAAAGGATATTGTAGATTGGAATGAGATCGTTGGTATGTTTATATATCCAATGATTTTAAAGATGAATGAGTTATTCGTAAAGACCGATTTTAACCCCTTATGAATAACTGTTACGATGATTAAAAGTCGAAGATATAAGGACGGTGGTTGAAGACCGGAGATCTTCACATCGTTTGAGCTATTACTAATATCTCAATCGGGTTGTACGCCCAAGAGGAGGTAATATGTGGTGGTCGTCCAAATGTACTTTGAGATCGACCGGATATGTAATGATCCGGATTTTTGGTTGGTTTATTTTAAATATTTAATATTATTTTGAATATTGAGTTGATAATATAAATGAATTTTTATACTGAGTTATCGATTAAGTAATCGAAATATGATTTATTTCGAATAAGCGTAATTATCGTAATACGAAAATTTGAAATAATTCAATTTGAAATTAAAACTGAGTTAATATGATTCAAATGACTAATATAAATTCTATTTGAATAAGAACGATAATAATTTATTATCGAAGAATTTATTGTTTCTGAATTTAAATTATATTATATTGATTTAATATGGTTATTTTATTTATACGTTTAAATTAAATTTCAGAATCTATTCCGTTGAGTTCAGAATAGCGTTATAACATTGAAACATCAGTTATTACATTAAAATAAGGGTTCAAAACAACAATATATATTGTTATAAAATTTAATGGATAAGATCAAAATCAAATCGTATTAATTAGGAATCAATCAGAAATCTTTTCAAATTAAATTCACTGTACCTTAACCTACCCTAACCTATCCCCTAAAAATGTACCGAACACAGACTTAAATTCCTTAATGCTTAAGTATTCATCGTCTATATATCGCCCCTCCATTTTTGTAACAACCCGGAAAATCAAACAAATTTAAAATTTTTATTTTGGCAATTTTAATGAATTATGAATATTTAAAATGATTTATTTTAAATAATAACGACGAAAAATTTATTTTTGATGAAGTTAAAACGATTATTTTTATTTTATTTATAAAATGAATTGGAAATGGCGCGGTAGTTTGAAAATTCGATTTCAAATTTCAAATGAATGTACAGGATTCAAAATAAACCAGATTTTAGTGAAACCAAAAATATTATAATCTATTTGAAAATATCTTTCCAACGAATCCGAAAAATTGGAATTTCATAGCGGGAATAAAAAGTTATGCCCAATTGAAAATTCAGAATAGTCGATATGGAAATATAGCGCTTAAAAATGGAAATTTTGCAAATGACCCCCATTTTCGATGAGACTACTTTTGTTGGATCCGGGATGTCAAATTATTTCTATATTCCAAAATTCATAATTTTTGAAATCAATATATGAGCGTTGCAAAAGAAAACGTGTTTTGTCAGTTTCAGTCAATTTGGATCGACCAGAAAATGGCCATTTTTCAAACGGTCTTCAAGTTCGACGAAATTGGTTTTGTTAGGACCGTATCGTCAATACGAAGCTAGAAATAATTTTTCTGGAATTTCGGGGTCAGTATGTGGCCCCGGTAAATTGAAATGTACATTCAAATTCAGTATATACTGATTTATATTTTAACTTAATGAAAACTTATCATAACGATCGAATGGGGTTACGAAACACATCCCATTGTGTTCGAAATGGGGGTAATTAGCTAGGGACGACAGTCTTTGGGTCTTGTTTGGGGTGCGAACGAAAAGTCAACCTTTTCGGAGAAAATAAAATAAAGTAATATATATATTTGCATATGAGCCCCTCCCTCCTTACTCTCTTACCCAATCAGTTTTCATAGAAGAAAAAAAACAAATCAAAATCGCGTCAGCCCCTTCCCCCTTTCCACCGCCCACATCGCTCGAGTCACCACCTCCGTCACCCGCGAACTTCCTCCGCCTCCCTCCTCCATCGATCGCCCTCCCTTCTCCACTGCGACATGGGCCCCCTTCGTCAGTCCTCCGCGCTCGAGACCCCCACCCAACACTCAAACCACACCATTGTGACTCCAACGCCATCACGTGCACCCACCTTTGCGCCCACGACCACCTCTGAACCCCCATTGCCACCTGCGAACTCTGACACCGCCCTTTCCCTTGCCCCTTAGCCGTTGTGAGTTTTTTGTTATTCTTCTCCTTTGATTTCGATTTTTAGTTTATAAAAATCATAAGATTTTTAGTGTATAAAAAGTTATGTTTTTTATGTTATAAAAATTTGATTTTTATGTTATAGAAATTTTGATTTTTATTATAGAATAGCGAATAAAAAGATGGGATTTTTAAAAAAATAATAAGAAGAAGATTGGATTTTTAAAAATATAAATCTGGGATTTTCATGTATATAATGTGATGATTTTTATATATATAGAAACAATATGAAAATACGATTTTTATACATGTAGATTAGAAATAAAAAATTAGATTTTTATTGAGATGAATAACACATAAAGATTTGATCTTTCTTATATGAATAACATCATAAAGTTATGATTTTTAATTGTATAAAGAGATGATTGATTTTTATTTATGTAGAGTAATAAAAATATGATTTTTTATTTAAGAAGTGTAATAAAAATATGATTTTTATTATCTACAAAGCGAAGTAAAAATAGGATTTTTATATGTATGAAAAGTAAATAAAAATACGATTTTTATTATATGTGAAGAATAAAAACACAACTTTTATATATGGAAAAGCGATATAAAAATATAATTTTATTTGAATAGCAAGATAAAAATTCGACTTTTTTACATATGATGGTGCTATAAAAAATTTGGTTTATATATATATACACACACACAGTAGCGTTATAAAAATATAATTTTTATAAGGGAGTAGCGATGTAAAAATATGATTTTTATTTTAGAAAACTGAATTGTTAAAAATGTGATCTTTAATATCGACTGCTTGAAACAGATGGCATGAGATGAAATCATAACGGACTCCAAACCGTCCCATAAAGAATGGAGGAGTGAAAACCAAAGGTGAGAACTTCTCACTTTAATTTTCTTTATATAGTTGTTTATTTTACAACTGCTTATATGAATTGCACCCTGTCGTCCACAAACCATGGACGACTTGTTTGATTGTTTGGTTTGATTGATGTATTGGTTTGGGATGAGAATTCAATTGAATTGATTGAATTTTTATGTGTGTATGGCGCGAGCCAATATCAGGAGAGGGGTAATGCTAGCCATTACCTGATTTCGATATCGCACCGTTATGCCGCAGAAATTTTCTAAAATATATAAGAACGATAAAAATATCATTTTTATTCTATAAATGAATAGAATGAATATTTTATCATTGAAAATATAATTTTTAACGTGTATATGAATAAAATAAATATTCATTTGCAAATCAAACGATTTGTTTATGTACACCCATTTGACTGATATAGATTGGGACGATAAATTTTACACATCGCCCAACTGCACAAATAAAATATGTGTTTGTGGATTGAAACCCCACACGTGTGTTGGGATGAATTTTGACGTACGCTAATCCCAATTGTTTAGTTGTACGTTGATCGATGGTTGACAGGATGTTGTAAGCGTTAAATATTTATATTTAATGCTTATGCAGTGTAGAATACACTCTGGATGATGGCTGATTGTTTATTGTTGTTGTTGTTGTATACATGTATTGTATGAAATCCATATAATCAACATTTTCTGGTAGTTGAATGAACCTGATTCCAGTTTAGAAAGAATGAATATTTTAAAATAATATCCAGAAAAGAATCAAAATCTGATTTTGATGTCTGATTTGGGATGGACATGAATATATATAAATATATAAAGCCGTGTTGATTAAATTTACGTCATTTTGAGGTGAACGATATTTGTATCGATTTTATTCATTTCTATAATGAATATCGAAAAGGAATTGATTTCAAAATCTAATGTTTTGAAAATATTATCATTTATATATTAATGATATGGAATATTCAATTTTGATTTGAAATTGAATATGAAGTTGAAATCGTTTTGAAAACGAATTTAAAACGATTTATAAAATACGTTTTAAATGGAAATCGACGAAATATATATTATATATATAATATAGTGGCCTGAAAAGAAGGCGCCGCACTGCGGCAATTCGCGAATATCAACCATTTACTTCGAATGGACATTACGAGAGATCCGACCGTCGATTCTCCTAAAACCGGAACCGTTGTGTTTGTATCAAAAAGAGCTTTCTAACGAATATTAGAGATTTGAAATCTAACGGTTGGATTTGGAATTATGTCCAAATCAAATTTGGAAAAGATCGTTGTAAGTGCAGTTCGATGGCCGTTTATGGAAATCGAATGTACGGGCCTTGATAAAATTATTAAAAATATCAATAATTAGTGTAAAATCGTAAGAAATGATTTGGAAAGAATTAGGATGAAAAATTCCATATTTGACAAGATAAAAATAGTTTTGTATCGAAATGATCTAGTTATTAACTAGATTTGAAATCCAATAATTTTTAAATATAATAAATTGGAATTTTGAAATGGTTTTAAAAATAACCACGATTTCCAATATATGAATTGGAATGGATTTGAATTGAAATTGTCTTTGGAATATTTCAATGTTGGATTTCGTAATTATACAGATATTGTTATGGAAATTTGAAAGATATATTTATATCGTTATTTCCATTACGATATTTGTTGGTTTCAGAATTTGAAATTGAATATAAGCCAATATATTTTCTATTCAGAGCCTTGTATTTAATATCGAATGGGATTTTAGGTTTGTCGTGAACAGTGACTTTAGTAACACTGTTCTTGAACCCCATGTAAAGACAATAAATCTTTTAATTAAAATTGTTAGAGTTTCCAATTATATTTAATAATTGGAATAAAATGAAATGCAAATTGGCTTTATCGTGAACTGTGTTTTTAACGACATTCGTTCTTTAACCCGATTTACAGTGCAATGTGATTTGGAATTTATAAATCTTTTGTCAAGATTTAAAGGAGATTTTCCGAAGTAAAGTTTTCCAATTTAACATATTAAACTGAAATTGAATGGAATTCGATTTGGTAATAATCGAAGTGAGCTTATGTAGAGGAAGACAGTTAATATATATGGAATTTAAAAGGCTTTGCCGTTATTTCGTTTATATTATCGGTTGGATATGGAAGTTTATATCGATTATATATATATTGATCTATTTTCCGTGAAGATTCCATTGTTAATGGAATGAGATTTTGGGTTTATCCGGAGTTGTGTTTTAAATGACATTAGTTCTTTAACCCAGTTAAAAATAAGATTAATTTCTTAACTTTGAATATTCATTAAGTAATGATTTTTGGAAATTAAACTGAGTTAGAGTTCTAATAAATCTTTAAATAGATTAAAGGGTGAATTTGGTAACTAAAATTATCAAATTCAAGAAATGATTGAGAATGGAATATCACCAGTTTGCTCCAAGCGTTAGTTAAATCTTTAATTAGATTTGAACGTGAAATGGTAATTAATTTTACCAATAACACCGTGGTGTTAGATATAAAGTATTACCATAGGTTGGGATTGGGAAATTAAAACAAATGATTACTTCGGTAAGGTTCGTTAATCCCAACTAGTTTGGATAAACCTTAATTGGTTTGAATTGAAATCCAAAGGAAGATTAAAGAATAAATTTAAAGAATTTATCCTTAATAAAATTAACGGGAACCTTTCCCGAAGGATATGAATATTTAAATAAAAGAATATTCAGAATTGGAATGAGGCGTATGTTGTGTTTTTATAGCACTTGTTTATTATATACACGAGTTATTCAGAAAGACAGGGTTTATCCCATTCTGAATAACTGAATCGGCGATGAGTCGACGATGAAGACGGTGGTTGAAGACCAGAGGTCTTCACATCATTTGGATGATTACTGATGTCTTGATTGGGCTATACACCCAAGACAAGGTAATAAGTGGTGATCGTTCTAGACGTACTTGGAGATCGACCGGGTATGCGAGGGCCTCTCTCCTGTATTGGACATATGGAACAAGGAATTAGGTGCCTCCGGTTTCGTTCAGACCCAGAACGAACTTGTAAATGGATGTGTGTCTGACATCGGATTTCATCCTGTGTGATTGATAGACATCAGTTGCATAGCGTGAATTGCCTGTGTGGCATGCTGAGGTCCAAATGATTAAGGCTTCTGTTGAAAAGCATAGTCTTGTGGTTGATGATTAAAGCACGACTTTAATATAGCATAGCTTTGTGTAGCGTTAATTCACGAGCCTCACACCCCGGTGTGAACCAGAAACGGGAGAGGACCTCAGGGAGGACATGCGTTTCCTTCTAGCTAGGAGTAGTGTCTGGGTTTTGCACGCTCGTATGTTTTACTTATATGGACGATGGATAGCGAGGCGCCTCGGTTATATCGATGTCTGCAGAGCCGATGGATGGTATGATCTTTATACAGACCAGATTGACACCCCATAGGGCGGGGAAACGCTGTGTTCAGGCTTTTAGTCCACTCTGTGTGGACCGGCCCTGACGATCCAAGGTGCAGTTTCGGCTGTATCCTGAGGGGCGGGCTAGAGCGTCTCGAATTCAGTAAGGACGATCCGTTGCCTTTGTTCATAGATGGAAATCCAACTTCCAATACGTGATTTTTTGGTTTTGATTGTAGAGCCTAGTATTGGCGACATGATATATGGTACCCATGCCGTCTATGATTGACACATTTATATTTGAGGTTGTTTTATACATTATGCACTTATAATAGTATCAAATAATTTGTTTTAACGTACCAAGCATGTTTGGCTATTATAAGGGAAAACCCTATCCTCCGGCTTGCGTTGCATTGTGTGATGGGACCTGGGTCTTATAATAGCTTCATTTTTTCAAAACGCATTGCACTGTTTTGTTATAAAACTGGTATTCTTGGGTGGAAACCCGTTCCGTGTTATACGGCGTGGTCCCTTGATTTACACCATTTTAAAGTAAAGTTTTAAATAACTGTTTTAGTTCTCACACCAGTCACATGACTGACCTGGAGTTTATTGTTTTAACCTAAACTCTGGGTACCCCTATTCTACACGGGCAACTAGTGGTTATGGTTTTGCAAATTTATATTCACAGGATCCTGGTTTACAGCTTGTAACAACCCGAAAATCTGGGCCAGTTTAAAATTTTTATTTTGGCAATTTTAGCGAATTTTGATTATTTAAAATGAATTATTTTAAATAATATCGACGAGAAATTTGTTTTGAATATAATTCAAACGCATATATTATATACGTCGTCGTTAGAATATAAATAATTATATATAATTATAAATAGAATTGAAAATGGCGCGGTAGTTCGATAATTCGATTTCAAACTTCAATTGAATGTCTTTCCAACGTATGGATTCTAATGTGCCTTGGTATCAGAGCTTTGGTTTACAAAGCTCAGAGAACAAGGCACATTAGAATCGAAAAATTTTACACATCGCCCAACTGCACAAATAAAATCTGTATTTGATTGTTTGAAACCCCACACGGGTATTGGGATGATATTTGACGTACACTAATCCCAATAATTAGTTGTATGTCGATCGATTGATTGACAGGCTGCTATAAGCATTGAATATTTATATTCGATGCTTATACAGTGTAGAATGCACTTTGGATGATGGTTGATTATTCATCGTTGTTATTGTATACATGTGTTGTAGAAAATCCATATAATCAACATTGTATGGTAATTGATTGGGCCTCATTCCAGTTTCGAAATAGAAATATTTGAAATAGAAATATTTGAAATAGAATATTTGAAAATCGAAATATATGAAGCCGCGTTGATAGATTGACGTCATTTTGACGTGAACGATATTTATATCGATTTTATTCATTTTATAATGAATATCGAAAGTGATTTCAAAATCTAATAATTTGAAAAGAATTGAAATTCGAATTATATTTAAAGTGAATTGAAATTCGAATTAAACTGGATTAGAAATGGTTTTGAAAATAACCAGAATTTCCAATAATTATATTGGAATGGATTTGAATCGAAATTGTCTTTGGATTATTTCGATGTTGGATTTCGTGATGATACAGATATTGTTATGGGAATTTGAAAGATATATATATATATATCGTTATTTCCAATACGATATTTGTTAGTCGTAGAATTTGATATTGAATATAAGCCGGTATATTTTCTATTCAGAGCCTTGTGTTTAATATCAAATGTGATTTGGGTTTGTCGTGAATGGTGTCTTCATTAACACTGTTCTTGAACCCAGTTGAGAAAAGATTAAATCTTTTTATTTGGATTTAATGAAGTGTACCAATTAAATAATATTTAATTGAATCGATATTGATTTTTGGGTTTATCGTGAACAGTGTTCTTAAATAACACTTGTTCTTTAACCCGATAATTAATGGAATGATATTTTGGGTTTATCGTGAATAGTGTTTTTAAATAACACTTGTTCTTTAACCCGATAATTAACGGAATGTGACTTTGGGTTTATCGTGAACCGTGTTTTAAATGACACGGATTCTTTAACCCAGTTAACGATTAAAACTAAGTGGAGTTTTAATGAATCTATAATTAGATTGAAATAATCGAAATGGGGTATCACCAGTTTTGCTCCAGGCGATAGTTAAATCTTTAATTAGATTTGAACGTGAAATGGTAATTGAATTTACCGGTAACACCGTGGTGTTAGATATGAAGTAAGACCCGTTTTACTTCATGGGATGAATAGGTTGGGATTGGGAAATTAAAACAAATGGTTACTTCGGTAAGTTTCGTTAATCCCGACTAATTTGAATTGATATTCACAAGTAGATTAAAGAATAAATTAAAGAATTTATCTTGGATAAAATTAATGGGAACCTTTCCCTATGAATGTGAAATTCAGAAACTAACTGTCGGTTAGCTAAGCAGAATGGTTTCCTGGATATTGATCTGATGTTGGTTTCGGCCTTCGGGGTTAATATTTGGGAAATTATTTTCTTGATTAATTTACGGTTAGTGACTGATGAATTGGAATGAGGCGTATGTTGTGTTTGGGTAACACTTATTCAAAAAAAACGCGAGTTATTCGGAAAGACCGGGTTTATCCCATTCTGAATAACTGATACGACGATAAGTCGAAGATGAAGACGATGGTCGAAGACCGGAGGTCTTCACGTCGTTTGGGTGATTACTGATGATCTTGATTGGGCTGTACACCCAAGAAGATGGAAACAGTTAGTGATCGTTCAGACGTACTTGGAGATCGATGGATATGCGGGGTACTAGGTGCCTCCGGTTTCGTTCAGACCCAGAACGGACTTGTAAATGGACTGTGTGTCTGACATTGGATTTTAGTCCGTGTGATTGATCTCTATTAAATATATATCTGTTTGGCGGCGGAGAATTTATTCTCTTGCTTAACGCCCTTCTCTGAGACGTACGAGCTCAAGGGTTATATACTGATGGATATCAAACGCATGGAGTGAATTGCCTGTGTGGCATGCCTAAGTGGCAATTGATCAAGGCTTCTGTTGAAAAGCAAAGTTTTGTGGTTGATGATCGAAGCACGGCCTTTGTGGCGTAGCTTTGTGTAACGTTTACTTCGCGAGTTTCACACCCGTTATGAACCAAAAACGGGAGACGAACCTCAGGGAGGGCATGCGTTTCTTTCTAATTAGAAGTGGCGTCAGTGGTTTTACACGCCCTGACGAGTTTGACTTATGTGGTTGTTGCTGTTGCGAGGCGCCTCGGTTTGATCGGATGATCCGGGTCCGATGGAGTCATTTAGTTGGCTCACCTACGCCCCATAGGGCGGGGAAACGCATGTTTAGGGTTTAAGTTTAATCCACATCGGTGGACCGGCCCTGACGATCCAAGGGTCACTCGAGCTCTGATACCATGCTGAAACGACCCGAACTCCCCCGGTCTCCGAAGAGAGAGAGAAAGAACGAATTGTTTTGAGAACACGACAAAATAGAACGCAGACGGAAGAACATTTCATTGTATATTACAACAATGCATCAGATTACAAGAATATACAGAGTATAAATGAATATTATACAACACAAATTATCAGAGATTACAATGAATTACATTGCAGAAAAATATTTTCTAGCTTCGTATTGACGATACGGTCCTAACAAAACTAGTTTCGGTTCTCACACCAGTCTAATGGAAATATAGAAATCTCACTTTCGTTACTCGAAAATAAATACTGGCGACAGTGCCCTATCACCAGAATTATCCCCGGGCAACTAGAGTGTGATTCTATAACTATCCAGTTCATTTATTCAATAAAATGATATTTTTATTTTTCTAATTTATTATAGAAAATTTCGGCGGCATAACGACACGATACTAGAAACGGGACAAGGCCTAGCCTTATCCCCGGTCTAGTGAAGGCCCACGCCATTCACACATCAATCAATCCATTCCATTTCACCAAACAATTCAATTTCAAATCAAATCATCTAACTAATTTATGCAACCAAACAAACAAGTCCATGGTCTGTGGACGATTGTGTCGGGTGCTACTAAGCACCGTCTGCATCCTAGTATATTATATATAACTAGAAAAAGAAATTGAAAGGTGAGAAATTCTCACCGATAGCTATCCCAACTTCACGACACTTCATTTATAGAAATCTTCACCGTTATCGCATCTTTGTCACCTTCGTTGCCCGTATTCACTACATATATAAAAATCTTCGGAAAGCTTTGTATCCGTTTATCTCTTTCAGTTGTGTTTTTGTATTATTTTCTGCTACATTGTAATTTGTAAATCTTTGATATTTATCGAATGTATAGTATTTGTTCATACTTTGTATATTCTCGTACTCTTATATATATTGTTGTAATAAGCAATGAAATGTTTTTTGTTTCTGTTCTGATTTGTCGTGTTATCAAAGCAATCCGGGCTTTCCTTCACGGGGAAGTTCGGGTCGTTTCATTTTGGTATCAGAGCTTTGGTTTACAGAGCTCGAGAACAAGACACATTAGAACTGAAAGAAAGAATCCATCGGAGATTGGATTAGTAATATCCAATAAGAGTGATTCGTTAGAGATGAGATCAGTAGTATCCTAGAATGAGGCCGAAGAGCGTTATTTTTTAAAATAAACATGATAACAAATTTTGGTTTTGAAAATTTAAACTTTATTCTACGTATTTTAATATTTTATTTCAATTTTTTTTGGACAATCAAGTATATAGAGATTTTGCATATACGTCTGATCCACGTGTATACGAAGTACTAATATACTGGATAAAATATAGAATCACATTCTAGTCGCCCGGAAATGGTTCTGATGATCGCTATAGCACGTACATCATCAGAATTTATATTCGTGTTTCGTAAGTGGGATATCTATATATTTCCAATTAACTGGTGTGAGAACCAAAATATAGTTAGAATATATTGTTGTGAATGGGTATCAAAAACATGATTTTTGAGTATATAAAAATTATGAATTAGAAATGTTAACCAACTAATTGATTGTTGGTTGTTTTGTTTGATTATTAGTTTGACTAATAGAATTGTTGAAACCAATTTGTGAATGAAAGTTAAATTAGCCAACTCAAGTTAAATGCTGAACTGAATTGAAAATTGTTTGAAATTGCATGCATGCACATATATATGTGTGAACAGATCATAGCAAGGAGGCTAGAGAAGAGGAATAAAATTGTATACCCGACAAATAGGCACATGTTTACTAATTTATTGGTCTTGGATGATTTTATGAGCCGATTGGCTTTTTCTTTTTCTTTTCGAGATGAGAGGGCCTGTGTGGCGGTTTGGGGATTTTCCTGGTGCTCCCCGTACAAAGTAGGTTACGGCGAAATTTTTCGAAAATTTAGGGTGTTAGCCTAATTTTTGAAAAACTAGAAATTCTTAGAAACTAAAAAGTAGAAGAAGGAAAGCCAGAATGAAAGTTGATTTGATTGGTAAAACAATTTTCAGCTCCGTTCCTTTTTGAGGACGAAAAGATTTTAAGTGGGGGAGATTATAACAACCCGGAAAATTAGAATCAATTTAAAAATTTTATTTTGGCAATTTTAATGAATTTTAAATATTTTAAATGATTTATTTTAAATAATAACGACGAAAAATTTATTTTCGACGAAGTTAAAACGAATAATTTTATTTTAATTATAAAAGGAATTGGAAATGGCGCAGTAGTTTGAAAATTCAATTTCAAATTTCAAATGAATGTACAGGATTCAAAATAAACCGGATTTTAGTGAAACCAAAATATTAGAATCTATTTGAAAATATCTTTCCAACGAATCTGAAAAATTGGAATTTCATAGCGGGAATAAAAAGTTATGCCCAATTGAAAATTCAGGATAGTCGCTATGGAAATACAGCCCTTAAAAATGAAAATTTTGCGAATGACCTCCGTTTTCGACGAGACCACTTTTGTTGGATCCGGGATGTCAAATTATTGCTAGATTCCAAAATTCATAATTTTTGAAATCAATACGTGAGCGTGGCAAAAGAAAACGTGTTTTGTCAGTTTTAGTCAATTTGGATCAACCTGAAAATGGCCATTTTTCAAACGGTCTTCAAATTCGACGAAACTGGTTTTTTTAGGATCGTATCATCAGTCGAAGCTAGAAATAATTCTTCTAGAATTTTTAGAGTCAATACGTGGCCCTAGTAAATTGAAATGTACGTTTAAATTCAGTTTATACTGATATATATTTTAACTTAATGAAAACTGATCATAATGATCGAATGGGCTTATGAAACATATCCCATTGTGTTTGAAATGGGGGTAATTAGCTAGGCACAACAGTCGTTGGGTCTCGTTCTGGGTGCTAATGAAAAGTCAACCTTTTTGGAGAAAATACAATAAAAAAAATTAATATATATATTTGCATATGAGCCCCTCCCTCCTTACTGTCTTACCCCGTCAGTTTTCATAAAAGAAAAAAAAGAAAAAAAAACAAATCAAAATCGCATCAGCCCCTTCCCCCTTCCCACCGCCGACGTCGCTCGAGCCACCACCTCCGTCAGCCGCGAGCTTCCTCCGCCTCCCCCTCCATCGATCGCCCTCCCTTCTCCACCGCGACGCGGGCCCCCTTTGCAAGTCCTTCGCGCTCGAGACCCCCACCCCACGCTCAAACTACACCACCGCGACTCCAATGGCATCGCGCATACCCACCTCTGCGCCCACGACCACCTATGAACCCCCAGCGCCACCTGCAAACTCCGGCACCGCCCTTGCCCCTTAGCTGTTGTGAGTTTTTTTCTTCTTCTTTAATTTCGATTTTTAATTTATAAAAATCATATGATTTTTAGTGTATAAAAAGTTTTGATTTTTATGTTATAAAAATTTGATTTTTATGTTATAAAGTTTTTGGTCTTTATTATAGAATAGCGAATAAAAAGATGGGATTTAAAAAAAACTAAGAAGAAGATTGGATTTTTAAAAATATAAATCTAGGATTTTCATGTATATAAAGTGATGATTTTTATATATATAGAAACAATATAAAAATACGATTTTCATATATGTAGATTAGAAATAAAAAATTAGATTTTTATTGAGATGAATAACACATAAAGATATGATCTCTATTATATGAATAACATCATAAAGTTATGATTTTTAATCGTATAAAGAGATGATTGATTTTTATTTATGTAGAGTAATAAAAATGTGATTTTTTATTTATGAAGAGTAATAAAAATATGATTTTTATTATCTACAAAGCAAAGTAAAAATAGGATTTTTATATGTATGAAAAGTAAATAAAAATACAATTTTAATTATATGTGAAGAATAAAAACACGATTTTTATATATGGAAAAGCGATATAAAAATATAATTTTTATTGAATTGTTAAAAATGTGGTCTTTAATATCGACTGCGTGAAACAGATGGCAATGGAACAAGCTGAAATCATAACGGAATCCAAACCGTCCCATAAAGAATGGCGGAGTGGAAACCAGAGGTGAGAACTTCTCACTATAATTTTATTTGTACAGTTATTTATTTTATAACTGCTTATATGAATTGCTCCCCTTCGTCCATAAACCATGGACGACTTGTTTGATTGTTTGGTTTGATTGATGTATTGGTTTGAATTGGTTCGGGATAAGAATTGAATTGAATTGATTGAATTTTTATTTGTGTATGGCGCGAGCCAATATAAGGAGTGGGGTAATGCTAGTCGTTACCCGATTTCGATATCGCACCGTTATGCCGCCGTAATTTTCTAAAATATATTAGAACAATAAAAATATCATTTTTACTGTGTAAATGAACTGAATGAATATTTTATCGTTAAAAATATAATTTTTAATGTGTATATGAATAAAATAAATATTCATTTGCAAATCAGACGATTTGTTTATGTACACCCATTTGACTGATATAGATTGGGATGATAAATTTTACACATCGCCCAACCGCACAAATAAAATCTGTGTTTGTGGATTGAAACCCCCCACGGGTGTTGGGATGATATTTGACGTACACTAATCCCAATTGTTTAGTTGTATGTCGATCGATTGGTTGACCAACTGTTGTAAGCGTTAAATATTTATATTTAATGCTTATGCAGTGTAGAATGCACTCCGGATGGTGGTTGATTGTTTATCGTTGTTGTTGTATACATGTATTGTATGAAATTCATATAATCAACATTTAATGGTAATTGACTGTGTCTGATTCCAGTTCAAAAGGAATGAATATTTTAAAATAATATTCAGAAAAGAATCAAAATCTGATTTTGATGACCGATTTGGGATGGACATGAATATATATAAATATATAAAGCCGTGTTGATTAAATTAATGCCATTTTAACGTGAACGATATTTATATCGATTTTATTCATTTCTATAATGAATATCGAAAAGGAATTGATATCAAAATCTAATGTTTTGAAAATATTATCATTTATATTTTAATGATATGGAATATTCAATTTTGATTTGAAATTGAATATGAAGTTGAAATGATTTTGAAAATGAATTTAAAACGATTTATAAAATACGTTTTAAATGGAAATCGACGAAATATATTATATATATATATAATATAATGGCCTGAATAGAACGTGCCGCGCTGTGGTATTTCGCGAATTTCGACCATTGACTTCGAATGGACATTACGGGAGATCCGACCGTCAGATTCTCTTAAAACCGGAACCGTTGGGTTCGTATCGAAAAGAGGTTTCTAACGAATATTAGAGATTTGAAATCTAATGGTTTGATTTGGAATTATGTCCAAATAAAATTTGGAAAAGGTCGATGTAAGTGCAGTTCGATGGCCGTTTATGGAAATCGACTGTACCGGCCTTGATAAAATTATTAAAAATATCAATAATTAGTGTAAAATCATAATAAATGATTTGGAATGAATTAGGATGAAAAATTCCATATTTGACAAGATAAAAATAGATTTTTATTGAAATGAACTAGTTATTAACTAGATTTGAAATCCAATCATTTTTAAATAAAATAAATTGGATTTTTGAAATGGTTTTAAAAATAACCAGGATTTCCAATATATGAATTGGAATGGATTTGAATCGAAATTGTCTTCGGAATATTTCGATGTTGGATTTTGTAATTATACAGATGTTTTTATGGAAATTTTAAAGATATATTTATATTGTTATTTCCAATATGATATTTGTTGGTTTCAGACTTTTATATTGAATATAAGCCGATATATTTTTTATTCAGAGCCTTGTATTTACTACCAAATGGGATTTTAGGTTTGTCGTGAATGGTGTCTTCAATAACACTATTCTTGTACCCTATGTGAAGAGAATTAGTCTTTTAATTAAGATTGTTAGAGTTTCCAATTATATTTAATAATTGGAATAAAATGAAATCCGAATTGGGTTTATCGTGAACTGTGTTTTTAATGACATTCGTTCTTTAACCCGATTTACAGTGAAATGTGATTTGGAATTTATAAATCTTTTGTCAAGGTTTAAAGGAGATTTTCCAAAGTAAAATTTTCTAATTTAACATATTAAATTGGAATTGAATGGAATTCGATTTGGTAATAATCGAAGTGAGCTTCTATAGAGGAAGACTGTTAATATATGCGGAATTTAAAAGGCTTTGTCGTTATTCCATTTATATTATCGGTTGGATATGGAAGTTTATGTCAATTATATATATATTGATCCGTTTTCCATGAAGATTTCATTGTTAATGTAATGAGATTTTGGATTTATCGGGAGTTGTGTTTTAAATGACATTTGTTTTTTAACCCAGTAAAATATAAAATTAATTTCTTAAGTTTGAAAAATCATTAAGTAATAATTTTTGGAAATTAAAACTGAATTATAGTTTCAATGAATCTTTAAATAGATTGAAGGGTGAATTTGATAACTAAAATTATCAAATTCAAGAAATGATCGAGAATGTAGTATCACCAATTTTGCTCCAAGCGTTAGTTAAATCTTTAATTAGATTTGAACGTGAAATGGTAATTAATTTTACCGATAACACCATGGTGTTAGTTATTAAGTATTACCAGTTTTACTTCATGGGATGAATAGGTTGGGATTGGGAAATTAAAACAAATGATTACTTCGGTAAGGTTCGTTAATCCCGACTAGTTTGGATAAAGATTAATTTGGTTTGAATTTAAATCCAAAAGAAGATTAAAGAATAAATTTAAAGAATTTATCTTTGATAAAATTAATGGGAACCTTTCCTAAAGGATATGAATATTTAAATAAAAGAATATTCAGAATTAGAGTGAGGCATATGTTGTGTTTTTATAGCACTTGTTTATTATATAAGTGAGTTATTCAGAAAGATCGGGTTTATCCCATTCTGAATAACTGAATCAGCGATGAGTCGACGATGAAGATGGTGGTTGAAGACCGGAGGTCTTCACATCGTTTGGATGATTACTGATGTCTTGATTGGGCTGTGCACCCAAGACAAGGTAATAAGTGGTGATCCTTCCAGACGTACTTGGAGATCGACTGGATATGCGAGGGCCTCTCTCCTGTATTGGACATATGGGACGAGGAATAAAGTGCCTTCGGTTTCGTTCAAACCCGGAACGAACTTGTAAATGGATATGTGTCTAACATCGGATTTCATCCTATGTGATTGATAGACATCGGTTGCATAGCGTGAATTGCCTATGTGGCATGCTGAGGTGCAAATGATCAAGGCTTCGGCTGAAAAGCAGATTCTTGTGGTTGATGATCAAAGCACGACTTTATTATAACATAGCTTTGTGTAGCGTTAATTCGCGAGCCTCACACCCCGGTTTAACCAGAACGGGAGAGGATCTCAGGGAAGACATGCGTTTCCTTCTAGCTAGGAGTAGTGTATGGGTTTCACATGCCCGGATGTTTTACGTATGTGGATGATAGATAGCGAGGCACCTCGATTATATTGGTCTCTGCAGAGCCGATGGATGGTATGGTCTTTATACAGACCAGATTGACGCCCCATAGGGCGGGGAAACGCAGTGTTCAGGCATTTTAATCCACTCCATGTGGACCGGCCCAGACGATCCAAGGAGGAATTGCAGTTGTATCCTGAGGGGCGGGCTAGAGCGTCTCGAATTCGGTAAGGATGATCCCTTGCCTTGGTTCACAGATGGAAATCCAACTTCCAGTACGTGATTTTGCGGTTTTGAATATAAAGCCTAGTATTGGCGACATGATATATGGTACCCATGCCGTCTAGGATTGATACATTTATATTCGAAGTTGTTTTATACACTATGCACTTATAATAGTATCAAATGATTTGTTTTAATGTACAAAGCATGTTTGGCTATTATAAGGGAAAACCCTTTCCTCCGGCTTGCGTTGCATTGTGTGATGGGACCTGGGTCTTATAATAGCTTCATTTTTTTCAAAATGCATTGCACTGTTACGTTATAAAACTGGTATTTTTGGGAGGAAACCCGTTCCATGTTATACGGCGTGGTCCCTTGATTTACACCATTTTAAAGTAAAGTTTTAAATAACTGTTTTAGTTCTCACACCAGTCACATGAATGACCTGGAGTTTATTGTTTTAACCTAAACTCTTTTGATGGCCCTCCTCGCACCAGCCGACATTTCCCATGAAAGTGCGCTGTGCCAATGCCCGACTAGCACGGGACGGTCGCCAAAGAATGGAAAAGGAAGGAAACTTTACAGTGAACTAACAAAGAACCCGTAGAATGTCTCACAGCGCATGGAATAAAATATAATAACAACATACTTGACATAAAACGGGTGAGACAGTGCATAAGCTGAAACTAAAACTAAACATCATAGTAGCGGAAATCCAAATACAGCTTATGTTCCATAACCATCATCATTACAACTTTAAAACTGTCTCTAAAGAAAAAGAAAGCAAAAGAAGGAGGTACACTACTAATGCCCAAGCAGTGACCTTCAACAACACAGGGAGAATATCTATATATCATACGTGGAAGCCTCTCGCTCGTCTCCGATACAGCTACTTGTGCATACCACCTAACCTGTCTCTAGTCTGCTCGTTTTGGAGCACCCAGAGTAATAAAAAGAGACATAAAACTCTGGGTCAGACAAAAGTCTGGTTTGAGCGATAAGCAACAAAACAATAACATGTATAATCCAATCATGCCTGAACCTGGACCTGCAACAAAGAGTTAGCACTACATATCATACAATACTCTGAGGTGCCACTAACATAGGTGTAAAGAAATACGAGGGTGGGGGTGTGCATGTCATGGTGATGGCAAACAATCAAGCATAGCAACCATCCTCACATCTCCCACTCAGTGTGTAAAGCATACGATACCCGTTACTTTGGTCACCTAATTCTTTGGGCCATGACGGAGTCCAACCCCATACAACTATAACTACAAGCCCCTAATCCATCTCTTAGTGGTGAACCAAAATTATGGATATCGATAACCCCTTTGCACATGTCCCGCAGCAAAGCCCAATCATGAAGTTAACTCTTTGGTTCCGATCTGGATCCTGAGTTCTACTTCCCATTTGGACTACCTTTGCATCTCGGGTTTGGTCATCATCTCCGGATCGGTTCGCCATGCTCCTCTTCACTATGCTTAGGATCGTGCTCCTCGAAGTAGTCTTTCCTGTGATCATCTACATCGGGTCCGTCGGATTCCCCCATCTAAGTCGGTTGGGTTCGGATCGCCTTCAGCTCGTGCTTAACATCTCGATTCGTGACAAGCTCCTTCGAGTCGGATTGGAGAATATCCATTGGGTTTGGGTCATGCTCCATCTTCTCTAAGTTGGATCGATTCGTGGAAGGTCCTCTAGTTCTGGTCGTAAGCCTCTTCGGATCGGGGTCCTCCATTTACTCATGGTCGAGTCCTCATCGGTTCGTGGTGTCCTTATCACGGGCAGTTCAGATCGGGTAGTGCTCAACGATTGGGTCGGGTCGGGTAAAGAGGTGCGATCCGATCCGTTTCAACTGATTTCATGCACTTCTTTCCAATGACTGTTTTACGCCATTCGATGGCGTTCTCGACCAATCTAACACTTCTAGACAATCACAAAGCATACCACACAGTCATAGCAACATGCATAATCATTCACAAACATCAAAACAACAATATGATAAGTTAAAACGGATCAAATATAGCCAAATTCCCATATTTTCCCTTAATCATGTTTAGGAAAAACTAATGATAGGATTAGTAAAACTTAACCAAACTAGCCCAAATTTCTATCAAAGCCCTAAAATAATATTTTAGAATTTTACAAATTTTTCCAGATTTTTCTGAGGTCTAATTTCGCTAATTACCCTAATTAGCCGTAATTAGTGGAAAACAATGCAAATCACTCATCTTTGCCACAAATTAAACTATAGATTTGAAATATCCTCTGTCTTGGATCGAATTCCAAATGCTTAGCAGCAGCTCCAACTCCGATTTGACACTAATCTTCCTTGATTTGGTGTAGATCTTCTTAATTAGTGATTGGAAGGTGATTTGGGGTGTTTTTAGAAAGTGGAGGCCATGGCTAGGGTTAAAGATATGTTTCTGGCGGCTGGAAAATGACTAAAAACCAAAATTCCTAACTCTAGCAGCCTTTAAATACTTCTAATCCCGAAATCCCCCATTGGGCCTAGCTGCTAATCAACCGGTTAAGCCCAATTAATCTGTTTTCACCCTCTAAACATTAATTCAGCCATATCTCCCAAACGGTAAGTCCGTTTAGTGAATGTGACCACTCTACGGAAAGATAAACCATCATCCGAATCTAATGAGAGTGGTTTCAGGTCAAAACTCCTTACCAATCAAAAGTTAGGGTCAAAACGAGATTTGCTAGGGGTAAAACGGTCATTTAAAAATCGACAAAAATCATGAACATGGGAAATGACCCCAATAGTCGTTCCCCAATGTTACACGACCATACAACTTCATAAGAAAAGGAAATAAATATTCTAGGATCCTCCGATGCGTAGAATGCGGGTCATTGCGTTCTCCCCCCTTAAGAAATTTCGTCCCCGAAATTCTTTAACCAAAACATACAAAGAATTCTGCATGCCTATCAATCATTTTCAAACAATAAAACATACAAAACAACGCAACAAGCCTATCCTAGCATGCGGTTTACTAACAAGAGAATAAACTACCACTACCAAAACCTTACCAGGCAAAGAGTTCTGAATACTTCTTCCTTATGCCCTCCTCTGTTTCCCAAGTGCAGTTTTTTTTCTTTTCATTCTCACCCCACTGGACTTTGACTAGTTTCACCGCCTTCCTTCGACACTGCTTCGTATCGTTCCCAACAACACGCATAGGCTTGCGGTTCCCAACTGCCTCGGGTTCAACCTCGATATCGTCCAACTGATCTGGTGAAATAGTCACATTAGGGTCTTGCAAAACTTCCTTAACTGGGAAACATGAAATACGTTGTGA
Organism: Allium sativum; assembly: GCA_030737875.1. Taxonomy (NCBI): domain Eukaryota; kingdom Viridiplantae; phylum Streptophyta; class Magnoliopsida; order Asparagales; family Amaryllidaceae; genus Allium; species Allium sativum. The sequence continues at coordinate 125,195,965 of CM060927.1, read as the reverse complement.
ACTCCTTCCATCTTGTCTGGTAACTCAACCTTATATGCCAAATTCCCATCTTGCTCGAGAACTGAAAATGGACCAACAAACCTTGATGCTAACTTACCTTTCCCACCAAAAAGAATCACTTTCTTCAACGGAGAGACCTTGACGAACACCAAGTCATTAATGAAGAATTCCAAATCTCTTCGTCTCTTATCGACATAAGTCTTCTGCCTATCTTATGTAGTCTTCATTCTCTGTTGGATAACCTTGATCTTGCCTGAAGTTCCTCTTATTATTTATGGTCTAAGCTCAAATTCTCACCGTTTTCCAAACAACATGATGGTGCCTTGCACGGTCTTCCGTACAAAGTTTCAATTGGAACCATACTAATACTGGGCTAATAATTATTATTATCCATAACTAAACCAGATACAAATGGCCATCCCATGACCCTTCGAAATCCAATATATAAGTTTTCAAATGATCCTCCAATATAAGATTCACTCAAATACCATCATCACCTGACCTGGTCCTTGGTAAACCATCAATATAATCCATTGAGACTTGTTCCCATTTCCATCTAGGAATTTCTAATGGTTGTAACAAACCACTAGGCTTCTTTTGCTCAGCTTTAACTAAGTGGCAATTCATGCATTTGGAGATAAACTTCCCAACGTGTCTCTCCATCACTCAATCCTTTTACGTTGGGTACAACAAGCCTTTCATTCCTTTGAAGCCATCCTTCTCAATCAAGTCCTTACTTGATCGATCTCTCGCCATCGATATACATCACTACCTTAGAGGTGATTTCCAATAGGTTAGGATCGTTCCTCTAACTGGAACCAATCCACTCCATCAAAATCGACCTAATCGTCAAACTTTCTAACATTTCTAGATCCAATCCATACTTAGGTCTAAAATCATATCTCGCGATATACTCTAATGGCTTCCATCCCAGAAACATAACCCCTAAACTAGTATGTCTCCTACTTAATGCAACTGTTACTGCACCTATATCCTTTTCTGTGTCCACTCTGCCCCATGAAGTCATGACAACTTCACTGCACTGGCTCATAGCCTTGCTACGATCACTTTTCCCCATGGAGTAATGACTACCCCACTGCACTGATACGTAGCCTAATGTCCATATATACCACCATCTCTTTGTTCCTTATTGCTAGAATCCTACAGGTGATAGTCTACCAAAGAGAAGAAAGATAGGAACAAACATAACAACCATAGCATCCATCAAACAAGTCCTATCTATCACCTACTAAAGTCATAAACACGTCGATGCCTACATGACTAGTCTAACCAATCCCAATACGTCGATTCTTGTATGTTTGGTCCAACCAACATCAATAACTAATGGAAGCCCAGCCTCCAAATGGACTACCATATGTCCAATGCACGTTTATCCTCCAAGGATAACTAGATCACGTCGAACGAATCCAAGGTAACGGGTGTCCCCAGATACCTCTACTTTAAGTCCGCCTAAAATACTTGAGTCCAACCCAAGTCTATCCATTATCTTGCTGCCCTCTCGAGTCCAACTCAAGCCAAATCCAATTCCTTGCAGCCTTCTTGTGTCTAACTCGAGTCAATCTATAACTGAGACCTAGTCTTGAGTATCCATTACCGACAAACTCTAGTCCAATGTGAGTCGTCTCCCTATTCGTTGCATCTCCAAGATCAACGAACACCCATTTTCTTTTACGAGTTCAAGTCCAACTTGAGTCGTCCTAATCTTCGTTGCATCTTCCATGATCAACGAACACATACTATTCCTTCAAGGTTCTACTATGCAAAGAGAACATCAATATAGGGTCCTAAACAATCCATTACTTTGCATCTTTCTCGAGTCCCAGTCGAGCCATCTCATAACCCTATCGAGTCTAACTCGGGGCAGTCTATAGCATTGAATAGTCTTATCATGTCACGGCTGCCCATCACTCCTCGAGTAAACCAAGATATCATCCAACGAAAAATCGCAACAACTATTTATCTCTCACGTGAACCATCCTAATTGAACTCGACATTCCCCAAGCACAAGCCCCAAAGGCCTAAACCAATATCAGACAAGCACCCAAGAACATCTCCTCCGAATTCGGACAATCCACATGAAGTGATACTAGCAAAACAACCAAGCACTGGAGCACTCATTTGCCTCCCAGAGAGAACTAGAACTTATTAAAACGATAACCTCTCAGCTTCCTTAATTCCAGTTACTATCGCCTTCACTAGGTAGGTACCTAATACCACCCTATACCTTGGAGTAGATTGACTCCCCAGAATAATGCTAAACCCAGTAAAGCCTAAACAAAGCAATCACAAGCAAACATACATCCATGACTTGATAAGACCAAACTACAACAAATCATACTAAGATCAGTCGAACCACCTATCGAGTTCATCACAACTAGAGGTCTATCGACTATCTCTAGTTTGTCAAAAACAATACTCGCACAGAAACACCTTAAACAGAAAGCATACCTTTGATAACGACACCCTTTCCCTTCTGCGCCGCAGTTGGAGCATTCGACGAAGAAGGAACAACGTTGATAGCATATGATTTCACAATCTGCTTCTCTTTAGGGGGTTGTGGACAATCATCCTTGTGATGTCCCGCCTGGCTGCAGTTAAAGCGCTTCCTTTCCCCATGCTTTCTCGACAATCTCTGGCATATTGGCCCTTCTTGCCACAACTAAAGCACTCGCCACCATTCTTATTCTTCTTATTCTGACCATCCTTGGTCGGGTTTTGCTTCCTCTTGTTCTGAGAATTCTTCTTGCCTTCACAGCCAGCTTGCGGCTTTGGCTCCTTTGTAGATGTAATAGCAACCTCAGTCTTCGACTTAGGAAGTAGGCTCTCTAACCTTAATGTCTTTCCTAGAATAGACTGGAACGTCTCATTGATATGGTTTATAAGCCTTTCCCCCAAGTACCCATCCAAGCCAATTATGAACTTCTCGTTCTTCTTCTCGACTGTATCGATGAGGGACAATCCATATTTCGATAAAGTATCGAATTCAGCGATGTACTCTGAGACTGCCCTACTATTCTGCTTAAGCTCCAATATCTTCCTGAACAATTCTGATTTCTGAGCAGTTGGGATAAACTTACTGCAAAAGCGAGTCTTAAACTGATTCCAAGTAACTTGATCCTCAGGAGTAGCTGCCTTAATAGCATTCCACCAATTCATAGCCCGTCCTTGTAGGTTACGCGATGTTATCTTCCTCTTCATTGCGTCCTCGTTTCCCAGATCTTCGACGATGCGCTCGCAACTATCTAGCCAATCTTGAACTTCTGTAGCTGAGTCCATTCCGTGGAACGGCTTCCCACCAAGACTAGTATAATCCTTGTTTAGCTTGGCGAAATCGGCCCTAGGCGCCTGCACTACTACACCATTACCATTCGTAGCATTAGGAACTTCTCCCCGAGCATCCCTAAGCATCTCTCTCATGATGGTAGTAAACATCGTCCTCATATCAGGAGCATTCCTATTGTTTGCTCCTGAACTCGTACTCCTCATATATCGGCTCATCGTTCAATCGGTAAAGAGAAAACGATTAACCATCTCCCTTGTGGTGCCGGTGCAGTACGACTTCTTCCTTAATACTAATAGTATATATATATATAGCTTTTGAAAACCAAAATATCACAAATAGGCGCTCTCATATACATATACTATCTCTCCGTGATGATATTCCTAGGTTAACTGCGCAACCTAGAGCTCTGATACGAAGTGTGACGACCCTCCTCGCACCAGCCGACATTTCCCATGAAAGTGCGCTGTGCCAATGCCCGACAGCACGGGATAGTCGCCAAAGATAGGAAAAGGAAGGAAACTTTATGGTGAACTAACAAAGAACCTATAGAATGTCTAACAACGCATGGAATAAAATATAATAACAACATACTTGACATAAAACAGGCGAGACAGTGCATAAGCTGAAACTAAAACTAAACATCATAGCAGTGGAAATCCAAATACAGCTTATATTCCATAACCATCATTATTACAACTTTAAAACTATCTCTAAAGCAAAAGAAAGCAAAAGAAGGAGGTACACTACTAATGCCCAAGCAGTGACCTTCAACAACGCAGGGAGAATATCTATATATCATACGTGGAAGCCTCCTGCTCGTCTCCGATATAGCTACTTGTGCATACCACCTAACGTGTCTCTCGTCTGCTCGTTTAGGAGCACCCAGAGTAATAAGAAGAGACATAAAACTCAAGGTCAAACAAAAGTCTGGTATGAGCGATAAGCAGCAAAACAAAACAATAACATGTATAATCCAATCATGCCTGAACCTGGACCTGCAACCAACGAGTTTGCACTACATATCATATAATACTCTAAGGTGCCACTAACATAGGTGTAAAGAAATACGAGGGTGGGGGTGTGCATGTCATGGTGATGGCAAACAATCAAGCATAGCAACCATCCTCACATCTCTCACTCAGTGTGTAAAGCATACGATACCCGTTACTTTGGTCACCTAATTCTTTGGGCCATGACGGAGTCCAACCCCATACAACTATAACTACAAGCCCCTAATCCATCTCTTAGTGGTGAACCAAAATTATGGGTATCGATAACCCCTTTGCACATGTCCCGTAGCAAAGCCCAATCATGAAGTTAACTCTTTGGTTCCGATCTGGATCCTGAGTTCTACTTCCCATTTGGACTACCTTTGCATCTCGGGTTTGGTCATCATCTCCGGATCGGTTCGCCATGCTCCTCTTCAGTATGCTTAGGATCGTGCTTCTTTGAAGTAGTCTTTCATGTGATCATCTACATCGGGTCAGGTCGGATTCCCCCATCTAAGTCGGTTCGGTTCGGATCGCCTTCAGCTTGTGCTTAACATCTCGATTCGTGACAAGCTCCTTCGAGTCGGATTGGAGAATATCCATTGGGTTTGGGTCGTGCTCCATCTTCTCTAAGTCGGATCGATTCGTGGAAGGTCCTCTAGTTCTGGTCGTGAGCCTCTTCGGATCGGGGTCCTCCATTTACTCATGGTCGAGTCCTCATCGGTTCGTGGTGTCCTTCTCACGGGCAGTTCAGATCGGGTAGTGCTCAACGATCGGGTCGGGTCGGGTAAAGAGGTGCGATCCGATCCGTTTCAACTGATTTCATGCACTTCTTTCCAATGACTGTTTTACGCCATTCGATGGCGTTCTCGACCAATCTAACACTTATAGACAATCACAAAGCATACCATACAGTCATAGCAACATGTATAATCATTCACAAACATCAAAACAAAAATATGATAAGTTAAAACGGATCAAACATAGCCAAAATCCCATATTTTCCCTTAATCATGCTTAGGCAAAACTAATGATAGGATTAGTAAAACTTAACCAAACTAGCCCAAATTTCTATCAGAGCCCTAAAATAATATTTTAGAAATTTTAAATTTTTCCAGATTTTTTTGAGGTCTAATTTCGCTAATCTTTGCTAATTACCCTAATTAGTCGTAATTAGTGAAAAACTATGCAAATCACTCACCTTTGCCACAAATTAAACTATAGATCTGAAATATCCTCTGTTTTGGCTCGAATCCCAAATGCTTAGCAGCAGCTCCAACTCTGATTTGACACTAATCTTCCTTGATTTGGTGTAGAACTTCTTAATTAGTGATTAGAAGGTGATTTGGGGTGTTTTAGAAAGTGGAGGCCATGGCTAGGGTTAAAGATATGTTTGTGGCGGCTGGAAAATGACTAAAAACCGAAATTCCTAACCCTAGCAGCCTTTAAATACTTCTAATCCCGAAATCCCCCATTGTGCCTAGCTGCTAATCGCCCGGTTAAGCCCAATTAATCTGTTTTTCACCCTCTAAACCTTCATTCAGCCATATCTCCCAAACTGTCAGTCCGTTTGGCTAATGTGACCACTCTACGAAAACATAAACCATCATCCGGATCCAATGGAAGTGGTTTCAGATCAAAACTCCTTATCAATCAAAAGTTATGGTCAAAACGAGATCAGCTAGGAGTTAAACAGTCATTTAAAAATCGAAAAAAACCATGAATATGGGAAATGACCCCAATAGTCGTTCCCCAATGTTACATGACCATACGACTTCATAAGAAAAAGAAATAAATATTCTACGATCCTCCGATGCGTAGAATGCGGGTCGTTACAACTCTGGGTGCCCCTATTTTCCACACGGCCAGCTGGTGGTTTTGGTTTTGCAGATTTATATTCATAAGATCCTGGTTTACAGCTGGAATGATATTCGGAAAGCTCTATATCCGTTTATCTCTTTCAGTTGTGTTTTTGTATTATTTTCCGTTGCATTATAATTTGTAAATCTCTGATATTTATGGAATGTATAATATTTGTTCATACTTTGTATATTCTTGTACACTGATGTATATTGTTGGAATAAGCAATGAAATGTTTTTCTGTTTGTGTTCTGATTTGTCATGTTCTCAAAGCAATCCGGGCTTTCCATCACGGGGAAGTTCGGGTTGTTTCAATTTTCTTGCAAAATCTAAGTCGAAGGCTTTAGTAAAAATGGTCGTTGCCTATTAAAGCATCCCTCCTAGTTTACAAACCATGATGCCTCCTTTTTATTTTTCTCATTTCATTTCTCCCAAAATATGAAGCTATGGCCCCCTTTCTTTATTTTTTTAAAATCGAAAACAAAATCGATCAAAGCTTTCGAAAGAAAAAAATGTTTAATCTTTACTTCGAAGTATAAAAGTTGTGTTGCTTTTCCTTTTTGCTAACCAATGGAAGCGAATTCCATGACACCCTTTTTCTCTCTTTTGTAAAAACCTGTCCTTTATGAAAATGGGGGAAATCCAGTCGAACATCTATCATTCGTATGCTCAAAATTTATGCGATCGTATTTGTAGCGTTCGAATTCAAACTGCGCAGATCTGCTTTAAGAGCGAGCACATTTTTCTGAAGCCCGATTTCAGGGATCGCGAACTACGATACCTGCGCATGTGTGTTTGGGAAGGGCAGGCTTGACTTTGTGGGGGAGGAATGGTGGCTATCGTGGGTTATGGGTGTGGTTCTGTAGCTAAAGATGTCGAAGTAGGGTGCGACAATGGAGTAATGGAATGAGGTATTCGTGAGTTCAAACTGAAATTTGAAGAGGGAGAGTTTGGTCTATGTAAGGTGATTGAATGGGACCATCATTGGTTGAGTGTCAAGACAGTGGAGGTTGATGAAGGAAGAAGCTTCTTGTAAAGTAGCAGGTGAGTGGAATTAGATGTGGTCTGTTTTTATAAATTAAGTAACTAGATTAATTTAACGAGTAATTAATGCTAATTCACTTTTAGTTAAGGAATTAACTACTTGATTTAAAACTATATACCTATAATTTATTTAATTGGCTCATACATTATCAGGATTGGAATAAAACTAGCGACATCGAAATTGTATCGTCGAATTTTGCGAGCTGGAGTTATATTTGGATTTTTCATGATTAGTTATGGATTTTAAATTTAAATCAAACATCTCTGATTTATTCCGTCAAAGAAAATCATAGTGAGTAAACTCAGTCTCTGGTTCAATTATAATTTATTATAATCAAAATTTTATTTTAATATAAATATTTATATGTTGTTTGTTGGTTAATTAGTGGCATTGTTATTTATTGATAAATTGTTGTTATTATATATATTAGTTATATAGGCTTAGTGGTTATGGCTATTATATATATATTGGTGATCGGATATTTCTCGTAGTTTCATTAGCAGATGCCCGTAGTATCATTATCGGATGGCCCTATGTGCCCCACAATATGAGAGTGGATGACCTTCTATACGATGATATCCTGCCTTGAAGCAGGAACGGTATTATTTATGTTGGCTAACATCCGTGGATGCAGGAAAAGCGGTTGGAGGGATCCATCTGAATTCCTCAAAAATATTATTATTTGTTTGTTTCCTTATATATTATCATATATGAAGTGCTATAAAACCTGTGATTTATAATTGGGTGTTTTGAATGTTTAAATATTACTGACCCCAATATTGATATATAGAAATGTCGTAAAAAGAGGTTTTGAGATTTAAAAAGGGAAAGTCTATTTAAAAAAATTAGAACTTGAATTCCAAATGGGGTAAGAAATATAAACTTGTTTTGGATAATAAAAGCAAGTAGTGGATTTGGAAACGATGTTAATAAATAAAATGGAATAATTTTCACTGGATAATGCGGGAAATGGAAATAAATTTATAAATTATTGTTATAATGGAAGGGAATTAAATTATCATTTTGACAATTTAAATATTTAAATTCAAATGTGAATTTAAAATAAGAATTTGGAATCGTTTTAAATACAAAACGATGAAATCTGTTATGATGATAGGAATGTAAATTTAAATGGAAAATTAAATTAGATTTTGCTAAAATTTAATATAAATAATATCTATAAAGAAGATTGGAATTATATTAATTAGAAACTAAGGTTTAAAATTAAATTTTAAAATAGAATATATGTTATATATAGATAAGTTATAATAAATAGAATATTACAAAATAAGATTTTGGTTTTTAAACAGATTTCGAAATGGAACTTGTTTGAATAAAACAAGTAAATTTATAAACGATGTTTATAAATGTAGTGAATTAATTATCAAGAGATAATTTGTAGTTTTAAATTCAAGTACGAATTTAAAAATAGAATTTGAAATCATTTGAAAAGGGAATGATGGATTTTATTTCGGAATTCGGAATATAAAATGAATTGAGTTATAAATAGATTTTTGAAATGAATCTTGTTTTAATATATAAAACTAGGAAGTTAAATTTATAAACGAAGTTAATAAATTAAGTGAGATTATTATCATGGGATAACTTGGAATTATAAATTCAAGTACGAATTTAAAAGTAAACTAGAAATAATTTCGAAAAGGGAACGATAGATTTTATTCCGGCATTCAGAATAAAAACTGAATTAAGTTAAATCCAAGTAAGTTAAAATTAGAATTCGATTATGTCGAATTTTATAAAACAATTTGTTCCCACATGAATTAGAATTTAAAAGATAATATGAAGTTGTAAACAAATTACAACCGAGTTATGAAATAATCAATGATTAGGGATAATCGGAATATTTAAGTTAGATTTGGAAAACTGGATTAATTTATATATTAAAATATATAAGAATGGAGTTGAAATTTACTAATAAATGAAGCTTTAACATTTATATTTAAATATAATTAAAACGGACTCGCCGCAGCGCCGTAGTTTGTAAATTGACATTTAGAACTTCAATTGAGTATACAGAACTCAATTTAAGTTGGAATTCTGTGAAATAAGAACCGTAAGGACCAATATTATAGTATTTTTTTAATGTAAGAGAAAATAATGGAATTCGTCTCATAGATTTTGAGCTATGTCAAAATCAAATTTCCCGAAAAACAACGCCATAACCATTATTAAACAATAATGGTTTATTTAAATTATAAAAGGGTTTTAATCAAATAAAACTGGAATTTCCTTTTGAAAAATCCAGATTTGAGTTATAAAATAAATGTAAACTCAAGTGGAATAAATAGAATGATTTTTAAACAAAAATCATATTTTTTTTGTTGTTGAATAAAATTAATTAATTTGAAGAACACTTAGTTAATGGAATTTTAAATCAAAATTAGACTTTAGATAAGTAAAAGGGGTTTGTAAATTTATATTTGAAATCGAATATGAAACTTGAATTTAAAATGGAATTCGATTGGTTTATAAGAAAATTAAAATTGTAAATGAACGTGATATGTTCAATTAAATAGTGGAATAGGCAAAAGAGCTGGTTAAAGAATAAATTAGCAAATTGAGTTAAAATGACCAGATTAAGTTGGAATAAATTGGAATTGGATGAGTATGTAAAAAACAGGTATGAAATGAAGAGACTGAGTTTATGTTTTGATTGCCCGAAAAAAGGTACATGCTTAAATTCCATATTAGTTTTTATGCGCCGAACCGGCAAGCCGGTTGGCCTTTTGATTTTCTTTTTGAATGTAAAGGGCCTAGAGAGGCGAGTTGGGGTTTGAGCTATATGTAACGATATGGATTTCACTTGGAATCAATCAATCGCTAAATCGACCAAGATCGTTCGAATCCCGCATACGCTAACTCTGGGCATACAACACATCAGAACAAATAACAAAAGACTTTTATAAATATCATAATAATGTTATATTAGAGTACAGAATTGTGACGACCCCATTTCCCGTATGGACGGAGATAAGGGTAATCTTTGGAATATAACACAGAAACAGATAATAGCAGAACAGAATTAAATAAATACACCAGATAATGAACAATAGAATATACTGGATAAAAGTTATCATCAGAGCTACACAGTATACAAGATCATACTCAGTACAATTTCAGTTCAACTATACATAAATGTCTATAGCGGAAAATAAACAAAATATGTACAATAGGAGCTGAACAGCATAAAAAGAGATAAATAATAGAATCCATCTTCAGCTCCAGCTATCCAGATAAAGCCTGCTAAACCTGAACACAAGGCTGCCCGTGTAGAAAAAGGGGCACCCGAGTTTGAAAGTGAAACAAACTACGAGTCAGTCATGGGACTTGTATGAGAAATCTACACAACACATTTGAAATATGACAAATCACAGGACCACACCACTTTCGTGGAACGGGTTTACTCCATTGGATTGCCAGTGCTTTAAAACAAATCATTCTTTTAAACATCGCAATGTTTTTTCTAAAAATGAAGCCATTATAAGACTCAGTTCCCATCACACAATGCAACGCAAACCGGAGGATAGAGTTTTTACCTTATAACGGCCAAAATATGCTTGCTACGAATAAAACAAAGGTATTTGATATTATTGCTAGTGTTTATATGTTTTGAAAACTATTTCAAATCATAGCTATCAATCATAGACGGCATTAATGCCCCATACCACTATGTCGCCATATATAGGAATACAATCAAAACCGCACAGTCACGTATTTGGAAATTGGATTTCCGTCATGAACCAAGGCAAAAGATAGTCCTTACCGAATTCGAGACGCTCTAGCCCGCCCCTCAGGCAAGTACTCAGTCAAGCCTTTGGATCGTCAGGGTCGGTCCACCGATGTGGATTAAAATTCCTGAACAATGCATTTCCCCGCCCTATGGGGCGTAGGTGAGCCAACGAATGGCTCCATCGGACCCGGATCGTCCGATCTAATCGAGGCGCCTCGCAACAGTAACAACCACATAAGCCAAACTCGTCAGGGCGTGTAAAACCGCTGACGCCACTTCTAGCTAGAAAGAAACGCATGTCCTCCCTGAGGTCCTTTCTCCCGTTTCTGGTTCATACCGGGTGTGAGGCTCGCGATTTCACGTTATACACAAAGCTACGCCACACAGGCGGTGCATTGATCATCTCCACAAGACTCTGCTTTTCAACAGAAGCCCTGTTCATTTGCCTCTTAGGCATGCCACACTAGCAATTCATGCCATGCGACTGATGTCCATCGATATACAACCTCTGAGCTCGTGCGTTTCAGAGAAGGGCGTTAAGCAAAAGAATAAATTCTCCGCCGCCAAACAGATGTATATTTAATAGAGATCAATCAACACCGAATAAAATCTAATGTCAGACACACAGTCCATTTACAAGTCCATTCTGGGTCTGAACGAAACCGGAGGCACTATATACCTCGCAAACCCATCGATTACCACGTACGTTTGGACGATCACCACTCATTATCCATATTTCGGGATGCCTCCCAATCAGGACCTCGGTTACCATCCAAACGAGGTGAAGATCTCCGATCTTCGACCACCGTCTTTATCTTCGATTTCTTATCGTCGATTCAGTTATTCAGAATGGGATAAAACCGGTCTTTCTGAGCAACTCGCGTATATAATAAAAAAATGCAACACTAACATATACACGCATCATTTAAATTCATTACTCACTAACCGTCAATCAATAAGAGAACGATTTCCCAAATATTAACGCCGAAGGCCGAAACCAACATCAGATCAACACCCAGGAAACCATTCGACCTAGCCAACCTTCAGTTAATTTCTAAATCACATCCATATCGTTTATAATATTTTATAATGATTTATCGCTATTTTTATTTATTTTAAAATAGCCAATTTATTCAAAACGACGCTTCGGGCCATAACGCGGCCGTGGCGCTGTTTTTTTCAGATTTTATTTACACATATCTGAAAATATAACCGTTGGATCTTCACAAAATTTACATCATTAGAAAGATCTTTTCAAAACGAATCCAACGGTTCCAGTTTCGGGAAAATCCGACGGTCGGATCTCCCGGTACAATCGTTTGAAGTTTCGATTTCGAAATACGAATTGCAGCGTCGTTATTCGATTAAATATAATTATATATATATATATATATATAATCGATTCTAGCGCTGTTTTTCTTCAGATTTGAATTAAACATTCCAGACAATCCAACCGTTGGATTTTTACAAAGTTGGTGCCGTTGGAAAGATATCTCCAAGGCGAACCCAACGGTTGCGATTTCAGGAAAATCCGATTGTCGGATCTCCCGGTATAATCGTTTGAAATCACGGTTTCAAAATATGAACTGCAGCGTCGTTATTCGATATATTTTAATTATATATATATATATATATATATATATCGATTCTTCGATTTCAAAGCTATATTCTTTTCATACATTTGATAAAAATGATATTTTTATCTAACTGTCTTCTATTTCAACACTTCGCTATATTTAGCGATTTATGTATATAATAAAAATGTTATTTTTATTGTAAAACAATTCATTTCAAAACACAATTATTTTTTATAGTTCATATAGGTAATAAAAATAGGATTTTTATTATAAAACAACTTCTTTTAAAACAAGGTCATTTTACATAGTTCATATAGAAGATAAAAAGGTGATTTTTATTATAGAACAATTTATTTCAAAATATGAATACCATTCAACACATGAATATCTATTCAACGAATGAATATCGATTCAACACATGAAGGTTATCTATAGTTTATATATATAGATAAAAATGTGATTTTTTTTTATATTTGAAACACAAATACCATTCAACACATGAATTTCTAATCAACGAATGAATATCGATTCAACACATGAAGGTTTTCTATTCAACGAATAAATATAGTTTCAGCAAATGAAAATAAATCAAACATATAAATATTATTCAAAATTTCGGCAGCATAACGGCAGGGTAGTTAAAACCGGGACCGTCCCAAGTACGGCTCCTCGCTCTACCTTAAAACCTCGCGGTTTTTGACAATGGGGATCATGCATCTAGTTCGCACGCAGGCAGCATGTATATATTTATTTCATTTCCACAAACTAATCCTATGTGGTTTCAACCAAATATTTCTCAACCACAAACGGGTATTTTTCAACCACTATCAATCAATATTAACCACAAACAATCCCAATCAACCATTCGCTATCAATCAATTTTCACACCAATCACAACCAATAAATATCGTCCATGGTTTGTGGACGAGGGGCGTGTATATATATATATATATATATATATTTATATATAGCAATTCACTTCTATTTCAACACATATATAATTTTTACAATGCATATATAACTTATACATCGAACATACAACTTATACAACGCTTATACAAGAGGTGTTCAACGCTTATATAACTCATACATCGACTATATAATTTATACATCGTCGTTTTCCATATTGTTTATAAACTAGAAATCTCACATTGGGTTCCACTCCACCAAAAATAGCAGAAGGCTCAGAAAAATATGCGGTCTCTTCTAAAATGTAGAAGATGTCCACACGGTCACGATATTTCCTGTTTCATCGAATTTCGTCAAGAATCGAAAAAGATATGATTTTTCAAAGTTTAGATGTAATAAAAGACGCACCTTTCACGATGGTTCAAAATTAGTTTTTGATCTTTCGATCAAACCTTTGCGCGATAGGAGAATCAGCTCACACAGCGTCGAAGAGCATCGAACCACCTTCCCGACGCTAGTGGTTTCACTCCGTTCGGTAGCGCCCTGAAGGCTCGGCGGCGGTCCAAAGTCGTTGACTTTGAGGACCCGTAACTCCCTCCACACTTGATGATAACTAGCAAACCTTAGATGGATTTGAAGAGGAGACGAAGAGCTTTGAAATGAATCAAGAATCACTCAATTTCATATTGAAACGTGGGAGAAATTGAAGAGAGAAGGTGGCGACATCATTTCCGTCGTGCGCAGTATACATCGGGGAGAGAGAAGATGGTAACTGGCCAATGAGAGATTTTCTTTATATTTATATTTTTTTAAATGTCGAAAATACCCCCTTTCCCATACAAACGCCAATTCAAACCAACGACCGTCGTCCCTAGCATTTTACCCCCATTCCGAACACAATGGGATATGTTTGGTAGGCCCATTCGACTGTTTCAGTCAGTTTCCATTCAATTTAAAATATATAACATTCAATATTTGATTTGAACGTACATTTCAATTTGCCAGGGCCACCAACTGATTCGAAAAAATCTAGAAAAATAAATCTGGCTATGTTTTGACAATACGGTCCCAACAAAAGTAGTTTCGTCGAATTCTGAGACCATTTGCAAAAAGGCCCATTTCTGGTCGATCCAATTTAATTGTAATTGACCAAAACACATTTTCCTTTGCCACGCTCACACATTAGCTTCAAAAATTATGAAATTTAAAAACTAGTAATAACTTCACATCCCGGATCCAACAAAAGTGGTTTCGTCGAATTCCGAGGTCGTATGCAAACTGGCACATTTCACGGGCTATATAAATTCCATAGCGACCTTTCTAAAAATTCATTTGGCCATAACTTTTGCTTTCCGCTATGAAAATTCGATTTTTCGGATTCGCTAGAAAGGCATTCACTAACAGATTTAAATAATTTTGATTTCGCTCAAATCCGTTTTGTTTTGCACCCGGTACCGTCCGACAAAGTTTGAATTCAATTTTTGAAACTACCACGCCATTTCAGGCCTTGTTTATAATTATAATTAATTATATTCGTTTTCAATTGTCGATTCAACTCACTTTTCATCCCTATTATTTTAAATATTTATTTTAAATATTTAAAATCCATTATTTTAGCCAATTTAAAAATTTTAAATTGGTTCAGATTTTCTGGGTCGTTACAATGTCCCCCACTTAAAACTTTTCGTCCCCGAAAAGGAACAAATTCGAAAGTGGTTTGATTAATCAACTCTACGTTCGATCTGGCTTCCATTCTCCAACTTTTCAGTTTCTGAGAAATTTCAAATTCTTCAAAAATTTGGCTAACACCCGGAATTTTTGAAAAATTTCGCCATAACCTCCTTTGTACAGGGAGGGGTTTGGAAATTTATTGGGCCGCATTAGGTACCCAATAAATCCTAATAAGCATACACATATTTATAGTGATATATTCTGGTGTTTACAGGGGAGCGTGTATTGATAATAACTCCAGAGAATAAATTCTCGTCACCCTGTCAAAACTCGAGGGAGTGTGTATTTTAAATGCTCCAGAGGATAAATCCTCGTCACCTCGTCCCGCGTGGGAAATAAATAATCCATGTGCCGTATCTAATAACTAGAGAGACGTGATTATTGTCAACTCCAGACCCGTGTGGGGTTTTTATTAATCTGGCAATTTTATCGTTGCAATTTAAATAGTCCATATCAGTCATCAGTTCAACCTGTAAAATATAGTCATCGCCATACAAGCCTCTCGCTCGTATGGTAAATCTTCCACCTCGTCACACAAGCTCCAAATGCTTATGTTGTATATGATGAAGTACGCCTATCTTCCAGAAGTATGCCATGTAATGTAGTTCAAAATTAATTGTTACTATCCTATGGCGATGTTTATTATATCACACAGAAAAACCAGCACTTCGCATCCAATGGCATTCACAGGAGTTGATATAATAATATTTCGCATCCAACTCATTAAGGTTTACCTATTTGTCGGGCACGCAAATAAAATCTTTACTCAACAGCTAATCCATTTACCTGTTCAAACATATATAATGCACAAGTATATATTTCTATCTATTTTCTAATCAGTTCAATGTGTGATATAATCAAATAAATTCCACCATTATTCTATTGTTGATTAAATTAACTATTGTTTCAATAATTCAATTAATCAAATTTACTATCATACAACACAAGCAACAATCAAATTGTTCTTAACTTTTCAAAATCATACAAATTAATTTCTATATTCTTTTAAAATCATTCAGACTATAGAATTAAAAGTGCACATCCATGGAAAGAAAATAACAACAGAATACAGAACTAATTGGTAATGCAAAGTATGGTAAATGTACCTTGCACCGGAGTCAATCAGAGATATCCACTCGGCATCTAGGATAAGCTTTCTGAATGCTCTCCTCAGTTTCCCAAGTACAATCTCGTGGATCTCCACTCCATTGCACTTTGGCCAAGTGAACCTTCTTGTTCCTCAACTCTTTGGTTTCTTTGCCGATGATCTTTAGCGGCTCTCTTCTCACAGCTAATTCATGGGTAATTTCAATATCCTGTTGCGCTGCTTCTTCCACGATCAAGTTTGGATCATGAACGTGATTTCGAAGTTGGGATATGTGAAATACATCATGAACTCCAGGCAACCAATCAGGCAGTTTGACCCTATAAGCGAGAGTTCCGATCCGTTCCAGAATAGGAAACGGACCAATGAATTTGGGTGCCAACTTTCCAGTCTTACCGAACCGGATAACTCCCTTCATTGGCGATACTTTCAAATATACGTAGTCGCCAACAACAAAGGATATATCTCTTCTTCTCCTATCGGAATAGCTCTTTTGTCGGCTTTGAGAGGCGAGTAATCGCTTCTTAATAAAGTCGACCTTGTCGGCAGCTTCTCGGATCATATCAGGTCCCAATACAAGTCCATTACCGGGTTCGACCCAACAAGCAGGAGATCGGCACAGTCTACCATATAATGCTTCGAATGGCAACATTGTCAGACTCGCCTGGTAGCTATTATTATATGAGAATTCGGCCAAATGCACATGGTCTTCCCATGATCCACCGAAATCTAGAACACAAGCCTGCAATAGATCTTCTAAAATACGATTCACCCTCTCAGTCTGACCGTCTGTCTGAGGATGATAAGCGGTGCTCAAGTTCCGCTTCGTTCCCATCTCGACTTGAAATGCCTCCCAGAAATTGCTAGTGAATATTGCATCTCTATCACTGACTATACTGAGCGGCACTCCATGTAGTCTAACTATTTCCTTAAAATATATCTGCGCCAGAATCTGAGCAGTTCTGTTTGATCTGACAGGTATGAAATGGGCGGTCTTCGTGAAGCGATCTACGATCACCCAAATACTGTCATTCCCTTTTCTGGTTCTGGGCAGACCATCAATGAAATCCATAGAAATATGTTCCCACTTCCAACCTGGAACATCTAGCGATTGTAACAATCCAGCCAACTTCTGTTGGTCGCTCTTGACTAGTTGGCAAGTAGGGCATCGGCTAACGGATATTGAAACGCCCCTTTTCATAGCCTTCCACCAGAATGTTCGCTTGAGATCGTTGTACATTTTGGCTACACCAGGATGGATACTCAGCTTGGACTTGTGACACTCGTCTAACACTTCCCTTTTGAGCTCGGGGATGTCAGGAACACAAATCCTTCCTTCCAACCTCAGGGTCTCGTCGTTATCTATTTGAAAACACGAGGGTTCGCCTTTCTGAATCCTTTTTATCATATCCTTAATAAAGTTATCCTCCTTCTAAAGAATAGATATTTTGTCAATCAAGGAAGTCGTAATAATAAAGTTGGCGATCGTTACATTCTTTCGGCTCAGCGCATCGGCCATGACATTGGCTTTCCCTGGAGTGTATATAATTTCAAAGTCATATGCTGCAAGAAACTCCAACCAACCTTGCTGCCTCAGATTCAAGTCCTTCTGGGTGAACAGATACTTTAACGACTGGTGATCTGTAAATAGTTCAAATCTCTCTCCCAGAAGATAGTGCCTCCAGATTTTCAAAGTGAATACTATCGCCAATAACTCAAGATCATGAGTGACGTAGTTTTTCTCGTGTGGCTTCAGCCGACGGCTAGCATAAGCAATCACTTGACCCCTTTGCATTAACACTGCGCCAAGGCCTTCTTTAGAAGCATCAGTCCAGACTTTCAAATCTTGATTGCCATCGATGATGGTTAACACTGGAGCAGTCGTTAGTCTTAACTTTAGCTCTTTAAAAGCCTCGTCACTTTCTGGAGTCCATTTGAATTTAGAGTGCTTCTTTGTAAGCTTCGTTAAATGACCACATATCTTAGAAAAGTTTTTAACGAACTTTCGGTAATAGCTAGCCAATCCGGAAAAACTGCGGACTTCAGTGGGGGTGCTAGGCTACTTCCAATTCTGAATAGCTGTGATTTTACCTTGATCCACAGCAATTCCTTCTTTTGATACGACATGGCCCAAAAATTTTACTTCTTCTTGCCAGAATATACATTTGGAAAACTTTGCTTTCAACACATTCTTTCTGAGAATTTCTAACACTTGTTCCAAATGTTTTTCATGTTCGGCCTTTGATTTAGAGAAGATTAGAATATCATCAATAAAAACCAGAAAAATTTATTCAAAGCTCCTCTGAATACTCTGTTCATTAGATCGACGAAATAGGCTGGAGCGTTATATAAGCCGAACGACATTACTAACCACTCGTAGAATAAATCTGGACCTCTGAGTGCTGTCAAAGGAACACACTCCTCGGCGATACGAAGTTGATGGAAATCTGTAGCTAGGTCCATTCGTGAAAATACTTGTGCGCCATTTAATCGATCCAACAAATCATCTATCCGCGGCAATGGATATTTATTCTTTATGGTATGTTTGTTTAAATCACGATAATCCACACATAGCCGTAGAGTACCGTAAGATTTTGGAACAAATACCACTGCTGCACCCCAATCAGAGAAACTAAGCCTGATCAGACCCTTCCATACTAGCTTTCGTGTTTGATTGTATAATTCATCTTTCTCTTTCAGGGACATTCTTCGAATAGCGTGAACTACCGTCCTTGCATTCGGAATTAAAGCAATTTTGAAATCTATTTCTCTCTGCGGAGGTAAGCGAACAACTTCCTCGAACACATCCGCATAGTTCTTGACGACAGGAATGTCTTTGATGAGGTCAGAAATATTCTCTGTAACTTCAGGGATATTTTCTATTTGGGCTGGAGAAACATTTAGAGCTGCCCAGAAGTCTTTTCTATTAGCATTCTGACCTTCACAGGGAATGGTTATATAATCACCTGATTTAATCTTTGCCTTTATGACTCTGTCGGCGCATTTAACTTCAGCTTCATATTTGGTCAACCAGTCTAACCCCAAGATAAGATCAAACTCTTTAAAATTCATGACGACCGCGATGGTAGGAAACCGATAACGAGAGAAAGAAACTGACACTCCACAAACCCAACTGAGATCAATGGAAACCCCAACCGGATTCTGGACAGTCATTGGTTCCTTCAACTTTTTCAAATTCAAATCCAGTTTCTTAGCTGCATCCTTTGCAATGAAGCTTCGTGACGCGCCTATGTCAAACAGTACTTTAACTGGAATATCTTTGACACTTAGCGTGCCTTCTAAAACATCAGCCCTTTCTTGACTAGCTGAGGGCTCGGAAGTCTCTGCTACTTCATTTATATGTACTGCTTCAGATTTCATTGAGAGTTGGCACTCCCGTGCAATATGACCTGCTTGGCGGCACTTATGGCATCTCCTTTCCCCATGTGGGTTCTTTTGTTTCTTAGTGGGCTTAGATCCACTTTTCCTTCGTTTGTTCCACGATTTGCAACTTATCACCAAATGTCCTTTTCTATTGCAGCTTGAGCATATAGCAGTTGTTACTGGTTCTTTCCCAGATTTAGCCCTTTTTCTCTTGGCACTGGGCTTCTCACTGACCTCTGACCTTGTACTGGCTTCAGGAATATCAGTTTCCGACTCTTCTTTGTTGCTAGAACAGACTTCCTCTTCGTCCCGCAACATTCCTTTCTTATGGAGATCTTCATACTGATAAGCCATGTATATCATTTCTGAAAAAGGAAGCTTCACATTCCTCATTACACTATTCTGATATCTCCTTTGCAGGCCATGAATAAATCTCAGATTTTTCCTCTTTGGATCTTGAATCAGATGAGGAGCAAAGTGAGAAAGTTCGCTGAATTTCTTATGATATACTGGGATGGTCATATCACCTTGTATCAGATAAGAAAATTCATCACACAATCGCTCTGTCGCTTCAGGAGGAGTAAATCTTTCTAGGAAAATGTAACACCCCACCTCCGTTAAGGTCACTCACAAAGGGAATGCCTTAACTTTGGTGGAGCATTTTAGTAAACAGAACAGAAACTTACAAGACAGATAAAACAGTACTTGAAAATTTTTAACTTGATTACAGTAGAAATAGAAATCAATATGGTTACATCCTTTCAAATCTCAGAATTCAAGTACAAATATCAGTCTTGTACAAAAGCCTTCAAAATGCATGTTTTAAAATCATAATCCCCATAGAACGGGAGCTATATAGAGCCAAGCCATACTTTAAGCACTTCAAGCAGATAGAAATCCGGATCAAGCTAAAGTATTCCCTCCTTGGATAACCTGGGGGGGAAACGGAAGAAAGGAGGCGAAACAACAAGGGTCAGACAAAAAGTCTAGCAAGTCCAGTGACTTTCAGCATATGAACAGATAATAATAATATGACATGAACATAAAACTGGATGAGAAATAACTGTAATAGGTGTAGCAGATATAACAGAAGAACAGAATGACATAGACTATTGCTTTACACTTCTCTGCACTAATGCTAGTATAACAGAATTAGGTGTCACCCTAATGTCTAAACTGAAACAGAAACAGGTACAGAATAATTTCCACGCTAGTAATGGGCCTTTACCACCCGATCAGAAACAGACAGAAGCAGAATGTAGCATAAGGTGTACACTAGTAATTGGGCCTTTACCACCCGATCAGACGGTACCACGCAGAAACAGACAGTTGTTGCCACCCAACAGAAACAAACGGTACCAACAGAAACAGACAGAACTAAGTGTACCCTAAAACCCTAACCCAAGCGATCGGCTCCCTAATACATAAATACCCTGTGCCAGCCCCACCAAAGGGTGTATCATTCCCTAAAGTGGCAACCTTTGAATGACACAGACCTATTTACAGATGTCACGGCGTCTTACATCCTCAGAGGCAGACCGGGATCCATGCACGCACATGACCCGGTTGGAACGCACCATCAACACCCCTCGCCATTATCAGAATGAACCGCTTATAATTAGTTCAGTAAGCGTGCCCGGACCCTACCTACTGTTGGGTCAAAGTTTTGATACCAGAAAGGGTTACTGACTAATATGGGTCCCAAACAACAGATGACACAAGTAATTCCCCTCCTAACCTTGTGTCCCCAGACTAACAGATTTCAGCTTAACTTGTCTACAAGTTTCAGACATACAAAACTTAGGTTAACTAGTTCACAGATCAGACAATCAAGTTAACAGGTTTTCAGACTAACGGATTAGATGTTCGGATTAACAGGCTTACAGATTAACTGGTTCCAGATTATCTAACTTTGTATTGGGCCAACGGATTCACGAAACGGGTTCATTAAATTCATTAGTCCAGTTGGTTTAACCCTATCCACCCAACACATTTCAGACATCATATTTATCTCAGATTTTATCTCATATTTTATCTCAGATTTGCATTAATTAAATATTAATGCACAGACCTCTCACATTAGGTCGGTAGCTTGTGGCCGCTGGATATGCCGGGCGGTTCCGGGCAGACTTCTGCAACAAGCCAGACCTAACCTCGTGTCTTGCGCATGTTATGACTAAATTCTCACATTAGAACCTATTGTTTGCGGCCACTGGATGTGCCGGGCGGTTCCGGGCAGGTTTACGCCGCAAACTCATTCTAACCTCGAGTTAGCCATATTTATCTTTGCGGCCAATTAATTAATAGTTTAGCATTTATGCCTATGCCTAATATACATGTCAATTATTCATAACTATAGTCAATTCAAATTACGCCAATAACAGACTAATTATATCAAAACAACAGATATAGCAGGTAACAGATTTAACATATAACAGATTTTTCAGATTAGGCGACTTAACGGATTTAGCAGATTAAGCAACTTAGCAGATTTAGCACATAACAGATTAGGCATCTCAACAGACAAATTTAACTGATTAGGCATTTCAATCTTAATAGAAGTCTAGGCCATATAACAGAACTAGCAGTTTAGGCAACTTAGCAAATTAGCAGATTTAGCAGATTTAATATTTCTAAAGGTTCTATTTACATGCCTTGCCTAATCATAAATTAGGCCTAAGTTCATATGCCTACATATCTGTCATGATTCACAATATGAACATATATTCCATGTTTGCATAAATTTACATAGCGCAGAATATGGACACAATTTACCATATAACATATGTTCCAATTTTTTGTTAAACTAGCATTTTACATGTAAATTATACCAAATATAATCATTAATTACAATGCATGCCATATATCCAAAAATTCCTATTTAGGTGTAATCACAATAATAGATATCCTAATTAATGTAAATCTTTACACCTAACTTTCCATATCCTTCTTCTTTTCAAGTCATGAATCATAATGCAAAATATACCAAACAATCTAAATCTTTAAATTATATCTTCTAAAAATCAGATCTTGACTTTTATATGCATTTTGTCCAAAGTCTCCAATCATATATAAACATACAATGGTTCCTCTTTTCTTTTATTACAGAATATGCATAGATCTAAATCTAGTTTACAACATATGCTCATTTTTCTAATTAATTATAGATCTAAATATCATATGTTCATTTCTCTAATTAGTTACAGATCTAAATTACAACATACTCTATGCATGCAATATATAAATTACATGTTCATAGTCAAATTTATGCATCCAATCCCAAGTCACATGTCCAATATATTTTATGCTTCAGATCTAAAGTCATACGTTCAATTCAGTCTTGTCAAATTTCGCATCATTCATTAATTGTCCCAAATTTTGCGTTCATACGTTAATCTCTTTATGAGATTGGGCACAGGCTCGTGGTAGCCTGGCTATAGAAATAGAAAAGAAGAAAGGAATACAGAACAGTCACAGAAAACAGATCTAACAGAAGAGAATATATATACAACCTCAAACTCAGATTTAAAAGCATATCAAAATTATAATTAACGTTTATAGCGGAGAATAACTGTACTTGCCTTTCGTGGTTTAAGAAAGGATAATAAACTGTTGTTGATGCAGAAATGCTGAATTATTCCTTTTTAATTGTTGTTGTAGATCTACCCTTTGATTTGAGATTTGATTTAGCTTTTACATCAGTCCTAGTTTTAATTCCAGCAGAGCAGCGACGCCATTTTTATTTTTAATTAGAAGAAGAGAGTAATGGAGGCTGGAGAATTGTGTAAGAAACCTAGGTTTAGGTTAGGGATGTATTTATAGGAGGATAGGGTGATTTAGAGCCTTCAGATCAGTCCAGAAGTCATCAGAATCGCACAGCTCGAATACACATCATCTAGCCACTCAAAAGAAGACACGTCACCTCAGAACACTCCAGAATTCAGTGCTGGATTTGTATGGGCGCACTTGGCAGGTGCGCCAGTGTATTTTTGTACTGGCGCACTTCACAAGTGCGCCAGTGTATTCTGGCCTGTTTCCGGTTTTTCTGCCTAACTTTGTTCGTCCATATCTTCTTCATACGGACTCCGATTTACGCAAATTCGGACTCTATTTCGCGTATTTTTCCGAGACGAACACAATGGCGCAACCCGTTTCCCTTATTTCTTCTCCTAAAAATTAATTATACCTTGATTTTTAACTCTTATGTTTACAGAAAATACGGGGTGTTACATTCTCCCCTCCTTAGAGGATTTCGTCCCCGAAATCTTCAAGTTAAGAAGAATGTGTCCTACCATCCAATCACCCATCTACTCAACCATCATCCACAAGCATCCATTGTCCTTAGAAAACTTCTAATGTTGTATGAACATATGCAAAAGTGTGTGTATATGCTCCTTATCTAATGCAAGGATCAGGCGGTCTACTGATTCAGTTGACCTCCTTAATGCGAATTATGTCAGTGCCATGAGTCCAACATGTATGCAATAGAATCCTAATGATATATATTATTTCTATATGAGTGCACAATTATTCACTCAAATGCAACATCCATGTGCTGAATCAACCATTTTGCATCCACAAGAATTGAAAAATGCTCACACATCCATATGCAGTATGAGAGTGTTTTCGAGCCGATCTAGTGCCTAGTGTGTGTGTATGCATCCACGAGCAACCACTAGCAACCACTTGCATCCACTTGCAACCATCAAACATAACATGTCTCAAACACATGTTTACACTCATTAGTTTCTACCTAAAGTTCGAAGATTCGATCGATAGGATACAGTCGAATGATGGAAGCGAGTACAGAAAGAACGAAAATTTGGTTCCTATTAGACATGGGTCCTAAGTATCAGCCCCAAAGACCGAAACCAACATCAAATTGACACCCAGAGGATTAACTTCTTTAGACAATGTCAAAACTGGAAATCCTATCAAAAGTATTTAGATATTTACAGACTACTGGTACAGATCAGGTTCCCTAATGATTCTTAGGAAGCTAAGCATGATAAAATCATACCCCACGAAAACTCAGAATGTATGCGTCATACTTGACGCCTAACACAGATATCCCTCAAACCCCAATCTCAAACAGATGATCCATAACCCTTATGGGTCTGAGTCTACAGCGGAATTCAGAAATAATACTAGTATTAAAGTGCAGAGTATCGATTACAAAATCAAAATACCAGAATCAGAAAAAGTCTTAACTCCATAATTAGATAAAGAAATTAAACCTACTATAGAAATTTTCCTATTTCTATCCTAGCCACTAGCCTCAAGAGTGTTCGCCTACCCTCCTTGTCCTCATCTCTTCGGGCAGTCCCTAGTGAAGTGTCCCATCTCCCCACAGTTGAAGCAAGTGCCCTTCCTTTTTCTGTAATCCTTGTTCAGATGAGTCGAGCTCCCACAAGTAAAGCACTTTTTCCCCTTCTTATCTTCAGACTTCTCATCCTTCTTTTGTGTTTCCTTTTTGGGCCCCGCTTTCTTATTCTGTGGTTCTTCCTTCTTTGTCTCTTTCGGGCCCTTGTCTTCCTCGTGCAGTAGTGCCATATCCACCAATTTCTCGTAAGTTGCTCCCATGGGTACATGGGTCATGGCTAGGCTGTGCAGTGGCTCGTTCAATCCTTTAACAAAGCGGAGAGCCTTTTTATGCTGAGTGTTGACTAAATCCAATCCGAACCTAGCCAGTTGGTTGAACTGGTTGACGTATTCCTTGACCGTCATACTTCCTTGCTTAAGAGATAAGAACTTTTCCAATTGTAAACTTCGTTCAGCTTGCGAGAGGAATTTTGTCTCAAACCTTGTTCTGAAATCCATCCATGTCTCAACCGGCCTCTCGGCGTTAGTGACTTCCCACCAGTAGGAAGCTTCGTCTTTGAGCAGCCATACTGCCAACTGTACCTTATGCCTATCGTCCACCACGAAGATAACGAATAGATCCTCAGTTTCTTTGAGCCAATTCCTTGCTTCTACGAATGATTCAGTTCCTTTGAAATCCTTCCCACCCATGGCCCTAAAATCTCTACAGATCTTTGAGAAAGCAATTGCACGAGGAGGGGGTGGAGGAGGGGGATCATTTGCTGGACCTGCAGCGGCGGTCCTAGCCTCAAGATATTGACGAAACCAACCGGGTACATGAACACCCTCTGGTATCTCAGATGCTTCAGACATGCTGGAACGAAAAAGGAAAGGTTCAATACAAAAAGGACTGAAAGAAAGATATATGGCTTTTGGGGATCATGTTTTTCAAAATAAGCTTTATTTTTGAAAATACTTCCTTCCAAAACCTTTTTTGAAAATAGTTCTCAAAAACTTTACCCAATCTGGTAACCTTCAGCTCTGATACCAAGTGTAACACCCCACCTCCGTTAAGGTCACTCACAAAGGGAATGCCTTAACTTTGGTGGAGCATTTTAGTAAACAGAACAGAAACTTACAAGACAGATAAAACAGTACTTGAAAATTTTTAACTTTATTACAGTAGAAATAGAAATCAATATGGTTACATCCTTTCAAATCTCAGAATTCAAGTACAAATATCAGTCTTGCACATAAGCCTTCAAAATGCATGTTTTAAAATCATAATCCCTATAGAACGGGAGCTATACAGAGTCAAGCCATACTTTAAGCACTTCAAGCAGAGAGAAATCCGGATCAAGCTAAAGTATTCCCTCCTTGGATAACCTGGGGGGAAACGGAAGAAAGGAGGCGAAACAACAAGGGTCAGACAAAAAGTCTGGCAAGTCCAGTGACTTTCAGCATATGAACAGATAATAATAATATGACATGAACATAAAACTGGATGAGAGATAACTGTAACAGGTGTAGCAGATGTAACAGAAGAACAGAATGACATAGACTATTGCTTTACACTTCTCTGCACTAATGCTAGTATAACAGAATTAGGTGTCACCCTAATGTCTAAACTGAAACAGAAACAGGTACAGAATAATTTCCACGCTAGTAATGGGCCTTTACCACCCGATTAGAAACAGACAGAAGCAGAATATAGCATAAGGTGTACACTAGTAATTGGGCCTTTACCACCCGATCAGACGGTACCAAGCAGAAACAGACAGGTGTTGCCACCCAACAGAAACAGACGGTACCAACAGAAACAGACAGAACTAAGTGTACCCTAAAACCCTACCTCAAGCGATCGGCTCCCTAATACATAAATACCCTGTGCCAGCCCCACCAAAGGGTGTATCATTCCCTAAAGTGGCAACCTTTGAATGACACAGACCTATTTACAGATGTCACGGCGTCTTACATCCTCAGAGGCAGACCGGGATCCATGCCGGTTGGAACGCACCATCGACACCCCTCGCCATTATCAGAATGAACCGCTTATAATTAGTTCAGTAAGCGTGCCCGGACCCTACCTACTGTTGGGTCAAAGTTTTGATACCAGAAAGGGTTACTGACTAATATGGGTCCCAAACAACAGATGACACAAGTAATTCCCCTCCTAACCTTGTGTCCCCAGACTAACAGATTTCAGCTTAACTTGTCTACAAGTTTCAGACATACAAAACTTAGGTTAACTAGTTCACAGATCAGACAATCAAGTTAACAGGTTTTCAGTCTAACGGATTAGATGTTCGGATTAACAGGCTTACAGATTAACTGGTTCCAGATTATCTAACTTTGTATTGGGCCAACGGATTCACGAAACGGGTTCATTAAATTCATTAGTCCAGTTGGTTTAACCCTATCAACCCAACACATTTCAGACATCATATTTATCTCAGATTTTATCTCATATTTTATCTCAGATTTGCATTAATTAAATATTAATGCACAGACCTCTCACATTAGGTTGGTAGCTTGTGGCCGCTGGATATGCCGGGCGGTTCCGGGCAGACTTCTGCAACAAGCCAGACCTAACCTCGTGTCTTGTGCATGTTATGACTAACTTCTCACATTAGAACCTATTGTTTGCGGCCACTGGATGTGCCGGGCGGTTCCGGGCAGGTTTACGCCGCAAACTCATTCTAACCTCGAGTTAGCCATATTTATCTTTGCGGCCAATTAATTAATAGTTTAGCATTTATGCCTATGCCTAATATACATGTCAATTATTCATAACTATAGTCAATTCAAATTACGCCAATAACAGACTAATTATATCAAAACAACAGATATAGCAGGTAACAGATTTAACATATAACAGATTTTTCAAATTAGGCGACTTAACGGATTTAGCAGATTAAGCAACTTAGCAGATTTTAGCACATAACAGATTAGGCATCTCAACAGACAAATTTAACAGATTAGGCATTTCAATCTTAATAGCAGTCTAGGCCATATAACAGAACTAGCAGTTTAGGCAACTTAGCAAATTAGCAGATTTAGCAGATTTAATATTTCTAACGGTTCTATTTACATGCCTTGCCTAATCATAAATTAGGCCTAAGTTCATATGCCTACATATCTGTCATGATTCACAATATGAACATATATTCCATGTTTGCATAAATTTACATAGCGCAAAATATGGACACAATTTACCATATAACATATGTTCCAATTTTTTGTTAAACTAGCATTTTACATGTAAATTATACCAAATATAATCATTAATTAAAATGCATGCCATATATCCAAAAATTCCTATTTAGGTGTAATCACAATAATAGATATCCTAATTAATGTAAATCTTTACACCTAACTTTCCATATCCTTCTTCTTTTCAAGTCATGAATCATAATGCAAAATATACCCAACAATCTAAATCTTTAAATTATATCTTCTAAAAATCAGATCTTGACTTTTATATGCATTTTGTCCAAAGTCTCCAATCATATATAAACATACAATGGTTCCTCTTTTCTTTTATTACAGAATATGCATAGATCTAAATCTAGTTTACAACATATGCTCATTTTTCTAATTAATTACAGATCTAAATATCATATGTTCATTTCTCTAATTAGTTAAAGATCTAAATTACAACATACTCTATGCATGCAATATATAAATTACATGTTCATAGTCAAATTTATGCATCCAATCCCAAGTCACATGTCCAATATATTTTATGCTTCAGATCTAAAGTCATACGTTCAATTCAGTCTTGTCAAATTTCGCATCATTCATTAATTGTCCCAAATTTTGCGTTCATACGTTAATCTCTTTATGAGATTGGGCACAGGCTCGTGGTAGCCTGGCTATAGAAACAGAAAAGAAGAAAGGAATACAGAACAGTCACAGAAAACAGATCTAACAGAAGAGAATATATATACAACCTCAAACTCAGATTTAAAAGCATATCAAAATTATAATTAACGTTTATAGCGGAGAATAACTGTACTTGCCTTTCGTGGTTTAAGAAAGGATAATAAACTGTTGTTGATGCAGAAATGCTGAATTATTCCTTTTTAATTGTTGTTGTAGATCTACCCTTTGATTTGAGATTTGATTTAGCTTTTACGTCAGTCCTAGTTTTAATTCCAGCAGAGCAGCGACGCCATTTTTATTTTTAATTAGAAGAAGAGAGTAATGGAGGCTGGAGAATTGTGTAAGAAACCTAGGTTTAGGTTAGGGATGTATTTATAGGAGGATAGGGTGATTTAGAGCCTTCAGATCAGTCCAGAAGTCATCAGAATCGCACAGCTCGAATACACATCATCCAGCCACTCAAAAGAAGACACGTCACCTCAGAACACTCCAGAATTCAGTGCTGGATTTGTATGGGCGCACTTGGCAGGTGCGCCAGTGTATTTTTGTACTGGGGCACTTCACAAGTGCGCCAGTGTATTCTGGCATGTTTCCGGTTTTTCTGCCTAACTTCGTTCGTCCATATCTTCTTCATACGGACTCCGATTTACGCAAATTCGGACTCTATTTCGCGTATTTTTCCGAGACGAACACAATGGCGCAACCTGTTTCCCTTATATCTTCTCCTAAAAATTAATTATACCTTGAGTTTTAACTCTTATGTTTACAGAAAATACGGGGTGTTACAGAAAATCTCTTTGAATCTGTCCCAGGTGATATCACCTTCTAGATTATCTTTGATGATTGTTTCCCACCAGATTAAAGCTTCTTCTTTGAGCTCCCAAGATGCTATTAACCTTTTCTGGTCATCTCTCAACTGGATACGCTCAAAGATTATTTCGACAGAACTCATCCAAGCTTGAGTCTGAATTATAGATTCATTGCCCGAGAACTGTGCCCCGTTCAGAATTCGATATCTCTTTAATAAAGCCTCTAGATCGGGTTCTGCATTTCTCCTGTTTCTGACACTCATTTTTCTAGTACTTCTACAATTAGCAGATCAAGTGTCAGGTCACAGAAAAGATATTTTAAAATATAGAAACACATACTTCAAATGTAAATGTGTCTATCGAGGTGCAATTTCATTCTGCTTTACTCATACTAGGATATTGCTGATCCTATCTGTATAGAGTTACCCATCCTAGAACACTACTGGTTCTATTTCTGACGAGTTCGTTAATATGTTATATTCCAGAACTAAGCTTAACAAAAGCTCTGATACCACGTTGTGACGACCCCATTTCCCGTACGGACGGAGATAAGGGTAATCTTTGGAATATAACACAGAAACATATAATAGCAGAACAGAATTAAATAAATACACCAGATAATGAACAATAGAGTATACTGGATAAAAGTAATCATCAGAGTTAAACAGTATACAGGATCATACTCAGTATAATTTCAGTTCAACTATACATAAATGTCTACAATGGAAAATAAACAAAATATGTACAATATGAGCTGAACAGCATAAAAAGAGATAAATAATAGAATCCATCTTCAGCTCCAGCTATCCAGATAAAGCTTGCTAAACCTGAACACAAGGCTGCCCGTGTAGAAAAAGGGGCACCCGAGTTTGAAAGTGAAACAAACTACGAGTCAGTCATGGGACTATGAGAAATCTACACAACACATTTCAAATATGACAAATCACAGGACCACGCCGCTTTCGTGGAATGGGTTTACTCCATTGGATTGCCAGTGCTTTGAAACAAATCATTCTTTTAAACATCGCAATGCTTTTTCTAAAAATGAAGCCATTATAAGACTCAGTTCCCATCACACAATGCAACGCAAACCGAAGGATAGAGTTTTTACCTTATAACGGCCAAAATATGCTTGCTACGAAAAAAACAAAGGCATTTGATATTATTTCTAGTGTTTATATGTTTTGAAAACTATTTCAAATCATAACTATCAATCATAGACGACATTAGTGCCCCATACCACTATGTCGCCATATATAGGTATACAATCAAAACCGCACAGTCACGTATTTGGAAATTTGATTTCCGTCATGAACCAAGGCAAAAGATAGTCCTTACTGAATTCGAGACGCTCTAGCCTGCCCCTCAGGCAAGTACTCAGTCAAGCCTTTGGATCGTCAGGGCCGGTCCACCGATGTGGATTAAAATTCCTGAACAATGCGTTTCCCCGCCCTATGGGGCGTAGGTGAGCCAACGAATGGCTCTATCGGACCCGGATCGTCCGATCTAATCGAGGCGCCTCACAACAGTAACAACCACATAAGTCAAACTCGTCAGGGCGTGTAAAACCACTGACGCCACTTCTAGCTAGAAAGAAACGCATGTCCTCCCTAAGGTCCTTTCTCCCGTTTCTGGTTCATACCGGGTGTGAGGCTCGCGATTTCATGTTATACACAAAGCTATGCCACACAGGCGGTGCTTTGATCATCTCCACAAGACTCTTCTTTTCAACAGAAGCCCTGTTCATTTGCCACTAAGGCATGCCACACTAGCAATTCATGCCATGCGACTGATGTCCATCGATATACAACCTCTGAGCTCGTGCGTTTCAGAGAAGGGCGTTAAGCAAAAGAATAAATTCTCCGCCGCCAAACAGATGTAAATTTAATAGAGATCAATCAACACCGAATAAAATCTAATGTCAGACACACAGTCCATTTACAAGTCTGTTCTGGGTCTGAACGAAACCGGTGGCACTATATACCTCGCAAACCCATCGATCACCACGTACGTCTGGACGATCACCACTCATTATCCATATTTCGGGATGCCTCCCAATCAGGACCTCGGTTACCATCCAAACGAGGTGAAGATCTCCGGTCTTCGACCACCGTCTTTATCTTCGATTTCTTATAATCGATTCAGTTATTCAGAATGGGATAAACACGGTCTTTCTGAGCAACTCGCGTATATAATAAACAAGTGGAACACTAACATATACACGCATCATTTAAATTCATTAGTCACTAACCGTCAATCAATAAGAGAACGATTTCCCAAATATTAACCCCGAAGGCCGAAACCAACATCAGATCAGCACCCAGGAAACCATTCGACTTAGCCAACCTTCAGTTAATTTCTAAATCACATCCATATCGTTTATAATATTTTATAATGATTTATCGCTATTTTTATTTATTTTAAAATAGCCAATTTATTCAAAACGACGCTTCGGGCCATAACGCGGCCGTGGCGCTGTTTTTCTTCAGATTTGATTTACACATATCTGAAAATCTAACCGTTGGATCTTCACAAAATTTACATCATTAGAAAGATCTTTTCAAAACGAATCCAACGGTTCCAGTTACGGGAAAATCCGACGGTCGGATCTCCCAGTACAATCGTTTGAAGTTTCGATTTCGAAATACGAATTGCAGCGTCGTTATTCGATTAAATATAATTATATTTATTTATATATATATAAATATAATCGATTCTGGTGCCGTTTTTCTTCAGATTTGAATTAAACATTCCAGACAGTCCAACCGTTGGATTTTTACAAAGTTGGTGCCGTTGGAAAGATATTTCCAAGGCGAACCCAACGGTTGCGATTTCAGGAAAATACGATGGTCGGATCTCCCGGTATAATCGTTTGAAATCACGGTTTCAAAATACGAACTGTAGCATCATTATTCGATATATTTTAATTCTATTTATATATATATATATCGATTCTTCGATTTCAAAGCTATATTATTTTCATACATTTGATAAAAATGATATTTTTATCTAACTGTCTTCTATTTCAACACTTCGCTATATTTAGCGATTTATGTATATAATAAAAATGTGATTTTTATTGTAAAACAATTCATTTCAAAACACTATTATTTTATATAGTTCATATAGGTAATAAAAATAGGATTTTTATTATAAAACAATTTCTTTTGAAACAAGGTCATTTTACATAGTTCATATAGATGATAAAAAGGTGATTTTTATTATAAAACAATTTATTTCAAAATATGAATACCATTCAACACATGAATTTCTATTCAACGAATGAATATCGATTCAACACATGAAGGTTATCTATAGTTTATATATATAATGTGATTTTTTTATATTTGAAACACGAATACCATTCAACACATGAATTTCTAATCAACAAATGAATATCAATTCAACACA
Source organism: Allium sativum (assembly GCA_030737875.1). Classification (NCBI taxonomy): domain Eukaryota; kingdom Viridiplantae; phylum Streptophyta; class Magnoliopsida; order Asparagales; family Amaryllidaceae; genus Allium; species Allium sativum. The sequence continues at coordinate 125,162,904 of CM060927.1, read as the reverse complement.
TGAAGGTTTTCTATTCAACGAATAAATATAGTTTCAGCAAATGAAAATAATTCAAACACATGAATATTATTCAAAATTTCGGCAGCATAACGGCAGGGTAGTTAAAACCGGGACCGTCCCTAGTACGGTTCCTCGCTCTACCTTAAAACCTCGCGGTTTTTGACAATGGGGATCATGCATCTAGTTCGCGCGCAGGCGGCATGTATATATTTATTTCATTTCCACAAACTAATCCTATGTGATTTCAACCAAATATTTCTCAACCACAAACGGGTATTTTTCAACCACTATCAATCAATATCAACCACAAACAATCCCAATCAACCATTTGCTATCAATCAATTTTCACACCAATCACAACCAATAAATATCGTCCATGGTTTGTGGACGAGGGGCGTGTATATATATATATATAGCAATTCACTTCTATTTCAACACATATATAATTTTTACAACGCATATATAACTTATACATCGAACATACAACTTATACAACGCTTATACAAGAGGTGTACAACGCTTATATAACTCATACATCGACTATATAATTTATACATCGTCGTTTTCCATATTGTTTATAAACTAGAAATCTCACATTGGGTTCCACTCCACCAAAAATAGCAGAAGGCTCAAAAAAATATGCGGTCTCTTCTAAAATGTAGAAGACGTCCACACGGTCACGATGTTTCCTGTTTCATCGAATTTCGTCAAGAATCGAAAAAAATGTGATTTTTCAAAGTTCAGATGTAATAAAAGACGCACCTTGCACGATGATTCAAAACTAAGTTTTGATGTTTCGATCAAACCGTTGCGCGATAGGAGAATTAGCTCACACAGCGTCGAAGAGCTTCGAACCACCTTCCCGGCGCTGGTCGTTTCACTCTGTTCGGTGGCGCCCTGAAGGCTCGGCGGCGGTCCAAAGTCGTTGACTTTGAGGACCCGTAACTCCGTCCACACTTGATGATGACTAGCAAACCTTAGATGGATTTGAAGAGGAGACGAAGAGCTTTGAAATGAATCAAGAATCACTCGATTTCATTGTGAAACGTGGGAGAAATTGAAGAGAGAAGGTGGCGACATCATTTCCGTTGTGCGCAGTATACATCGGGGAGAGAGAAGATGGTAACTGGCCAATGAGAGATTTTCTTTATATTTATATTTTTTTAAATGTCGAAAATACCCCCTTTCCCACACGAACGCCAATTCAAACCCAACGACCGTCGTCCCTAGCATTTTACCCTTATTCCAAACACAATGGGATATGTTTCGTAGGCCCATTCGACTGTTTCAGTCAGTTTCCATTCAATTTAAAATATATAACATTCAATATTTGATTTGAACGTACATTTCAATTTGCCAGGGCCACCAACTGATTCGAAAAATTCCAGAAAAATAAATCTGGCTATGTTTTGACGATACGGTCCCAACAAAACTAGTTTCGTCGAATTCTGAGACCGTTTGCAAAAAGGCCCATTTCTGGTCGATCTAATTTAACTGTAATTGACCAAAACACATTTTCCTTTGCCACGCTCACACATTAGCTTCAAAAATTATGAAATTTGAAACCTAGCAATAACTTCACATCCCGGATCCAACAAAAGTGGTTTCGTCGAATTCCGAGGTCGTATGCAAAATGGCACATTTCACGGGCTATATAAATTCCATAGCGACCTTTCTGAAAATTCATTTTGCCATAACCTTTTCTTTTCACTATGAAAATTCGATTTTTCAGATTCGTTAGAAAGGCATTCACTAACAGATTTAAATATTTTTGGTTTCGCTCAAATCCGTTTTGTTGTGCACCCGGTACCGTCCGATAAAGTTTGAATTCAATTTTTGAAACTACCGCGCCATTTCAGGCCTTGTTTATAATTATAATTAATTATATTCGTTTTCAATTGTCGATTCAACTCACTTTTCATCCCTATTATTTTAAATATTTATTTTAAATATTTAAAATCCATTATTTTAGCCAATTAAAAAATTTTTAATTGGTTCTGATTTTATGGGTCGTTACAAGAATATCAGAGTACATCAAAAATAATAATACAGTGGAAGATTTATTTACAATAAATGTAATACAATGCATATCGGAAAATAAATAAAATAACACAGCGGAAGACTATCAATGCTTGGACACAGCTTAAAGCTTCTATCCGGAATCCTGCTTAATAAATAAATATCTGCAATACAAACCACTCGACGGCCCATGTGGAAAATAGGGGCACCCGAGTCTGCAAGGGAAAAGCAAACTACAGGTCAGTCATGGGACTGGTATGAGAAACTCTACAGTTAAAAATTAACTTATTTAACCATAAGACAAATCACAGGAACACACCGCTAACGCGGAACAGGTTTACCCCCATGAATGCCAGTGTATAAACAACAATCAATAATAGAGATATGGATCTACTATGCATCAATCAACATGCAATATCCCTATCTAGCCATTTAGATTAATCACCACACTTAGATTTTCCAAATCCAATTCAATTTACAGAAATTATTCCTTTGGACTTTATTTCCCGATTTCCTATTTCAAATCATTTGAAATACATATCTAGCTTTTATATCAAAGTAGATTTCACTTCGGGATCTCAAACTAAATAGTTTGGAAATATGAATTCCAATACATAGCAATGCATACAAACAAATAAGCAACCAAATATTGGGAATCTTCCCTCAAACAAGGCAGTAAGCACCTCTCCAACTCGATATATATATGTGCACCTCCCACGCATGGAGCAGGCTACACTGCTGACCACTCACCCTAAGGCACTGGATCCAGCCCATACTTTTAGTCTCTTCCGGGTCACCCGATCCTTAGCCACATACTTGCTAAATCATTTTATATCCTGAAGTAAGGAAAATCATTTCACAACATAATAATCACAAGTACTTTCAAACTATAGTACTTCACATCAGCAATTCACACATATGATCAGTCACTATTAATCACACAACCTTTGAGCTCGTACGTCTCAAAGAAGGGTGTTAAGCAAGAGAATAAATTCTCTGCCACCAAACAGATACATCATTAATAGCAACTAATCGAATATGTGATGAACTACAATGTAAAACCATAATACACGTCCAAATCATTTCGAAATCATCTGTTTTTAGCCCTCGAAATCCTTTTTGTTTTATAAATCATTTTTATAAAACATTCCCTATCCAAAATCGGGAATACATTTCTTTTCACTTAAGAAAAATATCATTTCAAAATCATTCATTAAATTTGAAATGAACACAACAACATCACTATGCATCTCATAGTCAAATCGTGAAGTGTTTCACAAGGTTAGCATACCAGTATTTCTACCCAACCCAATGCTAAATGTAAAAGCATATCTTGCTCATAAACTGGTCGAGCACAATCCAAACAATCAATCAAACACAATCAATATCAGCAATCAAGTGTATTTGGATCAATCACATTTCATGTTTTGGTAATTTAATTACCATCTATACATTCACAATCTACTTAAAGATTTATTCACACTTTAATTGGTTTCGATCTCTAAAACCATTTCTTATTGATTGTTCAACTTTCTGGAAATTAATCCTTCTTTTACTTGGGTTAAAGAACAAATGCCATTTAAACACAGCTCACGGCAAACCCAAAATCCAATTCTTTTATCCATTCCAATTAAATACTAATTTATTGGAAAACTTCATTAAATCTTAATTAAAAGATTTATTCTTTTCTCAACTGGTTTTAAGAACAGTGTTAATGAAGACACCATTCACGACAAACCCAAAATCCAGTTCAATATTAAATACAAGGCTTTGAATAGAAATTATGTTGGCTTATATTCAATATCAAATTCTGAAATCAACAAACATTGTATTGGGAATAACGATATATATATATATCTTCCAAATTCCTCCACAATATCCGTAAAATCACGGAATCCAATATCGAAATATTCCGAAGATAATTTCGATTCAAATCCTCTCCAATTCATATATTGGAAATCCTGGTTATATTTAAAAACCCATTCTCAATCCGATTTATTTATTTAAAAATAATTGGATTCTAATTCTAGTTAATAACTAGTTCATTTCGATAAAAATATATTTTTATCTTTACAAACGTGGAATTTTTCATTCCAATTCTTTCCAAATCATTTATTATGATTTTACATGAATTATTAATATTTTTAATAATTTTATCAAGGCCCGTACAGTCGATTTCCAATAACGGTCATCAAATTGCTTTTACAGCGGCCTTTTCCAAATTTGATTTGGACATAATTCCAAATCCTACCATAAGATTTCAAATCTCTTATATTCATTGGAAAGCTCTTTTAGGTACGAACCCAAAAATTTTGGTTTTAGGAGAATCCAACGGTCGGATCTTCTGTAATGTCAATTCGAAGTCAATGGTCGAAATTCATGAACTACAACGGCGTGGCACGTTCTATTCAGGCCATTAAATATATAATATATATTATATATATTTCATCGATTTCCATTTAAAACTTATTTTATAAATCGTTTACAAATTCGTTTTAAAATGATTTCAACTTCATATTCAATTTTAAATCAAGATTGAATATTGCAGTACATGACAATTTTATATATTCCATATATAAGCTAAAATAATATTTTTAGCCAACCAAAATTTATTTCATTCACACTTCATATATATATTATTCACATTTCATATATATATTATTCACATTCCAGATATATATATATATTTTATTCATAATTTATATATATATATTTCACATTTCATATATATATGTATATATATTTTATTTTCATACTTCATATATATATTTTTCACATTTCATATATATACTTTATTTCATATTTTTTTTTTCACATTTCATATATATAATATTTTCATTTCATATATATATATTATTTTCATTTTATATACATATTTTTTCATTTCATTTATATATTTTTATTCCCATTTCAAATATATATTTTATTCACATCGTATATATATAATTTTCGCATCGTATATATATATATATGTATATATATGTATATATATATATTTCACATCGCAAATATATATTTTATTCACATCGTATATATATATATATATAATTTTCACATCGTATATATATATATTTCACATCGCAAATATATATTTTATATCGTGTATGTATATATATTTCATTCACACCACAATCATAACACAATACAATCAATTATGATTTGTACAATAAATAGTGTCGGGTGCTACTAAGCACCGTCTACAACCTAGAATATTTTAGCTGTAAAATAATTTCAGTGAGAGAGAGTTCTCACTTTGGTTTCCACTCCGTCGGTCTTTATTTGATGATTTTATTTCTATTAGGATTTGAATTTGCCTCAATTTCTAATCTGCTTCATTTCTGATATAGTCAGTTTCATGTTGTAGTATTCTCTCCTACGATTCCAACGCAACTGACGGTTCGTCAATCCGATATTGTATGAGCAAGATATTGGAGTTACATGTTATGGAAGGATTGGAATAAAATTAACTTAACAATTTACATATTAAAAAAAAAACACCACCCTGGTCACGTGACCTCCCCCTTCTTCCCCAACGGTAGCAGGTCTAACCTGTGCGTTTCCATGTCTATTGTCGTGATTACCTCCCTTCCATGCTCCCTCCCTTCGCATCTAAAAATCCAACTAAAAATACCTAAACCTCTCTCTTCACGTACTCTTCGTTCCCATGTAAATTTCATCAAGCTCGCTGCCCCCATCATGAACCCATCGATAGCCTCCTCCTCAAGGCTACAGTGCGTTCATTGACCATTTTCACCCTGAAATCCACGAACAAAATTATACACGAGTTCTAAATCCCACCTTAAATCCTAATCTAATCTCCAAAAGTTCATTCGGTGCTCCAAAATGACTCACGCACGAACCCTAATTACCCAAGGTACACGCTACCTATTTTTGTGCGACAGTGATTGTCGTTAAATCTCACAAAAGTTACGCGAGATGGAAGCTTCCATTTGTAGGAGTCGAACAAACCAAACGGAATTGAATTTCATGTTGATTTCGATTTTATATGATTTTTCAAAAACGGGATTGCTTATGTTTTGATTTTCCTGGTGGCTGCTCACGTTTTTGACTAGAAGAAGAGGAAAAGAAGGTTCGAGGAAAGTTAAAGACATTTTATAGTGGAGGAATTATTATTTTGTAATATTATTTTATTTCAACATTTCTTGGTTAACACTACGAACTCCAAACGAGACCCAACGACTGTCGCCCCTAGATAAATACCCTCATTCCGAACACAATGGGATATGTTTCGTAAGCCAATTCGACTATTACGACCAGTTTTCCTCAAAATTAAAATATAAATTAATATAACATTCAATATTGATTTCAACGTACATTTTAATTTACCGGGGCAACATACTGACTCCAAAAATTCCAGAAAAATAAACCTGGGAATGTTTTGACGATACGGTCCTAACAAAACTAATTTCAAACCGTTTGAAAAACAGTCATTTTCTAGTCGTTTAAGTTCAGACTAAAATTGCCAAACACTTTTAAATCTGCCACGCTCACATATTGATTTAAAAAATTATGAAAATTGAAATCTAACAATAATTTGACATTCCAGATCCGATAAAAGTGGTCTCATCGAAAATGGAGGTCGTTTGCAAAATTTCTATTTTTAAGGGCTATATTTCCATAGCGACTATTCTGAATTTTCAACTGGGCATAACTTTTTATTCCCGCTATGAAATTTCAATTTTCCGGATTCGTTGGAAAGATATTTTCGAACAGATTCAAATATTTTTGGTTTCCATAAAATCCGATTTATTTTGAATCCTGTACATTCATTTGAAATTTGAAATCGAGTTATCAAACTACCGCGCCATTTTCCAATTCCTTTTATAATTAAAATAAATATTTATATTCTAACCTCGATTCAAATAAATATATACGTTCTAATTCTATTCAAAATAAATTTCTGGTCGTTATTATTTCAAATAGTTCGTTTTAAATACTCAAAATTCATTAAAATTGCCAAAATAAAATTTTTAAATTGGTTCTAATTTTCCGGGTTTTTACAATCTCCCCCACTTAAAATCTTTTCGTCCTCGAAAAGGAACGGAGCTGAAAGTTGTTTAACTAACCAACTCAACTTTCAGTTTGGCTTTCATTCTTCAACTTTTCACTTTCTAAGAATTTCTAATTTTTCAAAAATTTGGCTAACACCCTAAATTTTCGAAAAATTTAGTCATAACCTCCTTTATACGGGAAGCACCGGGAAATCCCCAAACCGCCACACAGGCCCTCTCACCTCAAAAAGAAAAGAAAAGGCCAAGCGGCTAGCCAATCGGCTCATAAAATTATCCAAACCCAATAAATTAGTAAACATGTATCTATTTCTCGGGCATACAATTTTATTCCTCTTCTTAGCTTCCATGCTATGACCTGTTCACACATATATACGTACATGTATGAAATTTCAATCAATTTTCAATTCAATCCTATATTTGATTCAATTTGGCTTAATGGTTCAAAATTCTAATTAATCAAACCAATAATCAAACAAAACAATCATCAGTCAATTAATTGATTAATGTTACAAATATATAATTTTAATATACATATATGTATATATATATTCAAAATCATGTTTTTAAAACCAGATTATATATATAATCACAAATACGTTAATTATAAACTTATCACTCTGAACTCATTCTAAGGCATTACTAACCCCATCTCTAATGAGCCGCTCATTCTAGAATGCTACTGATTCTATCTCTAATGAGGATTCTTCCATAGGATATTACTAATTCTACCTCCGATGAGTCTTTTATTCTATATTAACGAGTTGTACCCCAAATATTTGAGTTAACCAAAGCTCTGATACCATATGTAATGATATAGATTTCAGTCGGAATCAATCGATCGCTAAATCGACCCAGACCATTCTAATCCCGCATACGCTAACTCTGGGCATACAACACATCAGAACAAATAATAGAAGATTTTATAAACATCGTAATAATGTTATATTAGAGGACAGAATATCAGAGTACATCAAAAATAATAATACTGCGTAAGATTTATTTACAATAAATGTAATACAATGCACAACGGAAAATAAATAAAATAATACAGCGGAAGACTATCAACGCTTGGACACAGCATAAAGCTTCAATCTAGAATCCTGCTCAATAAATAAATATCTACAAAACAAACCACTCGACTGCCCGTGTGGAAAATAGGGGCAACCGAGTTTGCAAGGGAAAAGAAAACTACAGGTCAGTCATGGGACTGGTATGAGAAACTCTACAGTTAAAAAATAACTTGTTTAATCATAAGACAAATCAAAGGACCACGCCGCTAACACGGAATGGGTTTACCCCCATGAATGCCAGTGTATAAACAACAAACAGTGATAGAGAAATGGATCTACTATGCATCAATCAACATGCAATATCCCAATCAACCCATTCAGATTAATCACCACACTTAGATTTTCCAAATCCAATTCAATTTACAGAAATTATTCCTTTAGACTTTATTTCCTGATTTCCTATTTCAAATCATTTGAAATACATATCTAGCTTTTATATCAAAGTAGACTTCACTTTGGGATCTCAAACTAAATCATTTGAAAATATGAACTCCAAAACGTAACAACGCATACAAACAAATATGCAACCAAATATCGGGAATCTTGCCTCAGACAAGGCAATAAGCGCCTCTCCAACTCGATATATATATATATATATGTGCACCTCCCACGCATGGAGCAGGCTACACTGCTAACCACTTATCCTAAGGCACTGGATCCAGCCACTTTTAGTCTCTTCTGGGTCACCCGATCCTTAGCCACATACTTGCTAAATCATTTTATATCCCGAAGTAGGGAAAATCATTTCACAACATAATAATCACAAGTACTTTCAAACTATAGTACTTCACATCAGCAATTCACACATATGATCAGTCACTATTAATCACATAGCCTTTGAGCTCATACATCTCAAAGAAGGGTGTTAAGCAAGAGAATAAATTCTCCGCCACCAAACAGATACATCATTAATAGCAACTAATCGAATATGTGAGGAACTACAATGTAAAACCATAATACACTTCCAAATCATTTCGAAATCATCGGGTTTTAGCCCTCGAAATCCTTTTTGTTTTATAAATCATTTTTATAAAACATTCTTAGTCCAAAATCGGGAATAAATTTCATTTCACTTAAGAAAAATATCATTTCAAAACCATTCATTAAATTTGAAATGAACCCAACAACATCGCTACACATCTCATAGTCAAATCGTGAAGTGTTTCACAAGATGTTAGCATACCAGTATTTCTACCCAACCCAATGCTAAATGTAAAAACATATCTTACTCATAAACAGGTCGAGCACAATCCAAACAATCATTATCAGCAACCAAGTGTATTTGGATCAATCACATTTCAAGTTTTGGTAATTTAATTACCATCTATACATTCACAATCTAATTAAAGATTTATTCAAACTCCAGTTGGTTTCAATCTCTAAAATCATTTCTTATTGATTGTTCAATTTTCTGGAAATTAATCCTGCTTTTACTCGGGTTAAAGAACCAATGTCATTTAAACACAGTTCACGGCAAACCCAAAATCCAATTCTTTTATTCCATTCCAATTAAATACTAACTTATTGGAAAACTTCATTAAATCTTAATTAAAAGATTTATTCTTTTCTCAACTAGGTTTAAGAACAGTGTTAATGAAGACACCATTAACGGGAAACACAAAATCCAATTCAATATTAAACACAAGGCTCTGAATAGAAATTATATCGTCTTATATTCAATATCAAATTCTAAAATCAACAAACATCGTATTGGGAATAACAATATATATATATATATCTTCCAAATTCCTCCACAATACCCGTATAATCACGAAATCCAATATCGAAATATTCCGAAGATAATTTCGATTCAAATCCTCTCCAATTCATATATTGGAAATTTTGGTTACATTTAAAAACCCATTCTCAATCCAATTTATTTATTTAAAAATAATTAGATTCTAATTCTAGTTAATAACTAGTTCAATTCAATAAAAATATATTTTTATCTTTACAAACATGGAATTTCTCATTCCAATTCTTTCCAAATCATATATTATGATTTTACATGAATTATCAGTATTTTTATTAATTTTATCAAGGCCCGTACATTCGATTTCCATAAACGGTCATCAAACTGCTTTTACAATGACTTTTCCAAATTTGATTTGGAAATAATTCCAAATCCAATCGTTAGATTTCAAATCTCTTATATTCATTGGAAAGCTTTTTCCGGTACAAACCCAATGATTCCGATTTAAGGAGAACCCGACGGTCGGATCTCCCGTATTGTCAATTTGAAGTCAATGGTCAAAATTTGTGAACTGTCGCGGCGCGGCGCGTTCTATTCAGGCCATTAAATATATAATATCTAAATTATATATATTTCATCGATTTCCATTTAAAACATATTTTGTAAATCGTTTATAAATTCGTTTTAAAACGATTTCAACTTCATATTCAATTTTAAATCAAGATTGAATATTCTAGTACATGACAATTTTATATATTCCATATATGAGCTAAAAATAATATTTTTAGCCAACCAAAATTATTTCATTCACACTTCATATATGTATTATTCACATTTCATATATATATTATTCACATTCCATATATATATTTTATTCACAATATATATATATATATTTCACATTTCATATATATATATATATATATATTAATTTCATACTTCATATATATATATATATTTTTTACATTTCATATATATATTTTATTTCATATATATATTTTTCACATTTCATATATATAATATTTTCATTCATGTATATATATATATATTTTCATTTCATATATATATTATTTTCACTTCATATATATATTATTTATTTTCATTTCATGTATATATATATAATTTATTTTCATTATATATATTTTTCCATTTCATATATTTATTTTTATTCCCATTTCAAATATATTTTATTCACATCGTATATATATATATATATATAATTTTCGCATCGTATATATATATCACATCGTAAAAATATATTTTATTCACATCATATATATATAATTTTCACATCGTATATACATATATATATATATTTCACATTGCAAATATATATTTTATATCGTATATATATATATCATTCACACCACAATCATAACACAATACAGTTAGTTATGGTTTGTACAATAAATAGTGTCGGGTGCTACTAAGCACCGTCTGCAACCTAGAATATTTTAACTGTAAAAATTTCAGTGAGAGAGTGTTCTCTCTTTGGTTTCCACTCCGTCGGTCTTTAGTTGATGATTTTATTTCTGTTCAGAATTGAATTTGCTTTAATTTCTAATCTGCTTCATTTCTAATCTAGCCAGTTCCATGTTGTAGTGTTCTCTACCATGATTCCGATGCAACTGACGGTTCGTCAATCCGATATTATATGAGCTAGATACTGGAGTTACAAGTTATGGAAGGTTCGGAATAAAATTAACTTAACAATTTAAATAATAATAAAAAACACCACCCTGGTCACGTGACCTCCCCATTCTTCCCCAACGGTAGCAGGTCAAACCCGTGCATTTCCATCTCTATTGTCGTGATTACTACCCTTCCATGCTCCCTCCCTTCGCATCTAAAAATCTAACTAAAAATACTTAAATTTCTACCTTCATATACTCTTCGTTCCCATGTAAATTTCATTGAGCTCGCTGCCCCCATCATGAACCTGTCGATAGCCTCCTCCTCACGGCTACAGTGCGTTCATTGACCATTTTCACCCCAAAATCCACAAACAAAATTATACGCGAGTTCTAAATCCCACCTTAAATCCTAATCTAATCTCCAAAAGTTCATTCGGTGCTCCAAAATCACTCATGCACGAACCCTAAATACCCAAAGTACACGCTGCCTATTTTTGTGCGATAGTGATTGTCGTTGAACCTCACAAAAGTTACGTGAGATGGAAGCTTCCATTTGTAGGAGTCGAACAAACCAAACGGAATTGAATTTCATGTTAATTTCGATTTTTTATGATTTTTCAAAAATGTAATTGCTTATGTTTTGATTTTCCTGGTGGCCGCTCACGTTTTTTACTAGAAGAAGAGGAAAGGAAGGTTTAAGGAAAGTTAAAGACATTTTGTAGTGGAGGAATTATTATTTTATAATATTATTTTATTTTGACATTTCTTGATTAACACTGCGAACTCCAAACGAGACCCAACGACTGTCGCCCCTAACTAAATACCCTCATTCCGAACACAATGGGATATGTTTCGTAAGCCAGTTCGGGTATTACGACCAGTTTTCCTAAAAATTAAAATATAAATTAATATAACATTCAATATTGATTTCAACGTACATTTCAATTTACCGGGGCCACATATTGACTTCGAAAATTCCATAAAAATAAATCTGGCAATGTTTTGATGGTATGGCCCTAAAAAAACTAATTTCGTCGAATTTGGAGACCATTTGAAAAACGGTCATTTTCTAGTCGTTTAAATTCAAACTGAAATTGTCAAACACATTTAAATCCGCCACGCTCACATATTGATTCCAAAAATTATGAAAATTGGAATCTAACAAAAGTTTGACATTATGGATCTGACAAAAGTGATCTCGTCGAAAACGGAGGTCGTTTGCAAAATTTCTATTTTTAAGGGCTATATTTCCATAGTGACTATTCTAAATTTTCAACCGGGCATAACTTTTTATTCCCTCTATGAAATTTCAGTTTTGCGGATTCGTTAGAAATATATTTTCGAAAAGATTCAAATATATTTGGTTTCACTAAAATCTGGTTTATTCTGAATCCTGTACATTCATTTGAAATTTGAAATCGAATTTTCAAACTACCGCGCCATTTTCCAATTTCTTTTATAATTAAAATAAATATTTATATTCTAACCTCGATTTAAATAAATATATATGTTCTAATTCTATTCAAAATAAATTTCTAGTCGTTATTATTTAAAATAATTCATTTTAAATATTCAAAATTCATTAAAATTGCCAAAATAAAAATTTTAAATTGGTTCTTATTTTCTGTGTTGTTACACTATTGACCGGTACAAAGGAGGTGCTGGTGAATTTTTTCGAAAATTTAAGGAGTTAGAATATTTTTAAGAAAATTTGATAACTAGAAATCAATATGTCAATATATGTAGAATTCGATAAGGAAACGAACTTAAAATATAATATTATAAACAAAAAGGAAATCTATAAATTAAATCTGGTAAAAATAGAAAGAGAAACGTATACACGTTTAAAAATAAATAACTAGTTTCTTATGATGATGATTAACAGAGGTACGTGGTCTTGTATGTTTTGAAGTTAAGAATGTTTTCATTTATGGTCTGAGAGGTAATTATACCCCAACTTGATTGATTTCATTATTGACCGATAAATAGGAAGATTCAGTCTCGAAGATAAATGTTTAAAGAGATTTAGTTGAATGAAATATTTTGGGTTATTGTAAGGATGTTTTACACGATATTCGTTTTAACCCAAGTAAGTGTAAATATAATAATAAATATTTCCTAAGTATAGAAATGAATGGTTGTGAAAGGGACAAGTAATTGTAATGTTATCTAATTATAAATAGAAGTATTTTTTAAGTATAGAAAATAAAAGAAGGTGATCAATGAAAATGTTTTCCAAATACTGTAAGAAGCCAAAATGATTATTGAAAATATTGGGTTACCAAATGTTGATAAGGAAATGGAGAAGTAGTTTAATAAATGAAATATTAATTAAGGAGCCCGGTGATTGTTTGATGCTTTGGATGAAATGTTTGTTTTAGTTCGATAGTTAAATAACCAACTATCAAAGTATTGTCCAATATCGTTGTCAATATGGAGAGACCAGTTGGATTATTATCTAAGAACCACTCCGTATTAGCAGTAGCATTGCGAATCAGATTATGTATAGACAATCGAAGATGGAGTAAAGTGCAAGGGCTTTTTCTATTAATCCTAAGTAGAAATAGCCTAAGATGGATTAATGGAATTTGTGTCTTCGGTTTCATTCAGTCCTAGAACGAACGTGTATGGACGAATCTCTGACAGAGTATTTCCAATGATCGCATATGTTGATCTGTACAAATATACATATGGTGGTAGAGAATTTATTCTCTTAGCATAATATCCAGAATGTCTTTATACAAATCATTTATTGATTAACGAATCTAACAATGTGGCATTCAACGTGATTGTGCTATCAATGAAAGGTAAGTAATCGTAACCTCAAGCCTCGCAACTGGGAAATGGTATAAACTCCGGTAGGTCGCATGGCTAAGCGAGTCGCACCTAAGTAGGGTGTATTGTCACCTGATCTAGAGAAATTCAATTTGCTTCTTAAATATTTCGATGTTGTCCCTTTTGGGAAATGGTTGCTGATCCCAACCGTTGGTGACAATACATTCGGTACTCTCAAGCGAAGTGAGGGTCATGTTTAGCTTGGGTTGGAAGATGTTCTTGTTGAACTTGGTGTATTCCTCTATAGAGACACACTGTCGGACGGTGGTCCCATGCCCTGCCAGTTGGAATCCATTCTCCAATAAGAGCCCGCCGTTTTGATTGTATACTATGTATGTGGAGCGTGAGATGCAAGCGTTCTTCTAGATTGTTATTTTTTTAGACACTATTGCAATATCAGAAAAGTAATGATTTTAAAGAATCTTTTGGGCTATCCTATGGTAAAAACCATATGCATTTATGTGTGGATCGATCTTACATTTATCCTTTCTTTTAAAAAGAATTTTAGAAGCTAAACCAAGTGGTTGGAATTTACTCACACCAGTCCCACGACTGACCCAAAGTTTATTTTGTTTTGTTTTACCCTTAACGCTTAGGTGCCCAAATTTGTATGGGCAGTTAAGTAGTTCAAGTATTTTCAGATATCCTTGGAGGAGCTTGGAGCGGGAGGCTTCAATATTAGATATATATATATATATATATGTATATGTGTGTGTGTGTGTATATATATATAATTTATTCCGTTGTGTTGTATATGTGATGAACAAATGTTGTACTCAGATGATGATATGTATATACAGTAAAAAATTTGTATTCCAAAAGCTGTTATATATAATATATTTTTTCCGCTGCGATGTGAGATTCTGTGTTGTTGTTCTGTTCTTCTTCTATCTATTTTTTTATATTCTAATTTTCTTTATTTCTATTTCTCACCCTCTAACTTCTCTCTATTATTGATCTGGTAATTTATGGTGTTTGGTTAGTCGATATGGTATTTGTATCGATAATCAAAATTGGGAAAATGATGGTTTGTTATAGTGGTATCAGAGCTTAGGATGAGCGAATACCTAGGCTTTGGTGGGGTTTACTCGTTAGAGATAGGGACAGTAGTACCCTAGAATGAGTTGAGTGTATATATACGCGAGCCCGTATTTGTAAGTTGATATAAAAGTTGTTTTATATTGTGTTGGCTTATCTGTTGAGTGACTTTTGAAATACGGTCGAATCGTGAGACGCCATGACATCGATAAGCGTTTATAAACACTTGAACAGAAGGTTAGACATAATATTGTTTTAAGGTGGGTAAATGAAATAATTTTACCAAAATTATATTTTTACAAAAAAAGAATTTTTTTTTTTGAAATTATTATATTATATGGATGTGTTGATTGATATTATTATAATCAAATGAGATTATAAAATTGGAACGTTTATATATAACCGAATATAATTTGTATAAGAATGAAAAATACAAATGAGATGAATTAAAATTAAATTCAAACTAGAATTTGGAATTTTAATCTTGGGAAGTTGGAAAATATTTTTCTGAAGTATATTAGAACAATTTAGCTTTGTGTTTGAAGGATTTTTGAATCAAAATCATTTATATGGATTTGGAAAATGATAAAGGACTGATGACATGACCCAAACTCCCGATCCGAGAAGAGACGGAGGAGCACGGGTTGTTTTGAGAACACGACACATCAGAACACAAATGATAGAAGATTTCATTGCTATTACAACAATTTACATCAGAGTACAAGAATATTACAGAGTATGAATAAATATTACACAGCGGAAAAATAATATCAGAGGTTAATAATTTACATAGCAGCAAAAATTTAAATGTACAAATACAATGTAGCTGAAAATTCATCAACTAACACTGTAATGACCCAGATTTGCGGCCATTTTAATTCGAATATTTAATTTTTGCTTTAAATATTTTAAATGGAATATTTATGGATTTTTAATATTTAAATTCGAAGTTTAAACGTTATAAATTATAATTTAAAACGAGCTCGTAATGGCGCTGCAGTTCGTAATATTTAGTTAACTTCGATTTAGTATACATGATCCGATATAAGTCGGAATTTCATGAAACAAGAAACGTTTGAATATGTTTGATTTTAATTTTCCAATGGAAGAGAAAAATCAGGATTTCGTGTTATAGATTGTTAGTTATGTCCAATTCAAATTTTGAAATAGTCGCTATGGAAATCATTAAGGAACGATAACGTTTATTTTATAAATTTAATAACGTTTTCTATATAAATTAGATATCGGTTGACTCGAACCGTTTAATGCGGAATTATACTTTGATATTAACCAAATCTGAAGTGATATGCTATTCCAGTCGGACATATCTGGCGATAATAATTTATTTTTGAATTTAATGATTTCAAAATTTATTTGATTATTATCGATATTAATTTATAAGCTATTTTTACGTATATATGAAAATTCATAACGCTTGAGCTTTGTGAATAATAGTAGACGGTTTAACATGCGCAGGGATATATAATCATGTTATAGTGAATATTAAATCTCCAAGTGTACACATAACTGATCACATAGACGACATATGTGAATTATGTAAGAAATAAATAATAATAATCAACCGTACAAGTTTATACAAGGAAACAAATGGTATATATATTTACAACAGCAAATAGAATTTTCCCAACTAAACTAATAACAAAGCGAAATATCAAATAAACGATTGCAATAGAAAATGTAAACCATCATAAACAACTAGAATTGGCATTAGAAGTAAATGGAGAACTAAATCCAAGAAAAATCATTCCACAAAAACTATGCAATAACAAAGCTAAACACAAATTCACATACTGGCATGGACATTTAGAAAGCATAGTACCAAATAAATGAAGAAAAGGGAAACACAATGTGATATAACAGCTTCTTCACATATGTGTGTGTGTATATATATATATATATATATTACTGTACAAGATCTGTCGGCCAAGCCGAATTACAACCTAACACAAACTCATTCCAAAACTGCAATGATATACACTAGAAAAAAAGAAAAAAAAGATGAAATATACAATAAAAACAGCCTTTTCGATCATGTGCCCTGTACCAAAATCTATGCACAAATCAACAAACGCACATGCCTTAGCTGCTCTATGTGCGTACTTCAGTGGTGAGTTTCCAATGCATATGTAGAATGCTTCATATCAAAGGAAATCACGTAGTATATATTTTCACATCAACACAGGCATGTTTAAATTCGTACGCACTAGTTTCTTTTTACCATCCACCTACGCAAACACAAAATCCCATCACACAACCAATGTAGCTACCCTATATCTCTGCCCCTACTCTTTCTTTTCAGCGCAAGTCTGTACAAGAAAAACAAGCCCCAGATCCACCTGCGTATGAATGAAAAATCATTTGCGCATCTACTCTCCTATTTTAAAAGCCTACCCTAGAAGATCAAAATCAAACTGTGGACAGTGAAATGAAAATACAACAAACTTTATTACTGAACAGTACAAAGCAGTGTTTCAAATAAATAAAGAAGAAAAGATTTCGCATATTGTTTCACACCTATCTTATGTGTTTTCAGCTACAGCTACCCTATTTGCGTATTCTCAAATCAGTAACCTCTTTCACATTTCTTCCCTGTGTGTCTCTCTCCAAACTACCCATCAGAAGAGAGATTAACGCAGACAAATTTTCAATACAGTGCATATATTCATCTTTCCGTACTGACGAGGTAACCTGCCTACCCTTCAGCTATTGACATGAAAATTCATGAACCTGAATTTGCACAAGTTGGTTTGGACGTGATGGGAGTACATCGTCCAATGTTTGCATATATAGCCCACCCATATTGCGGATTTATCCTACCATGCTATTTGCGTGATGGGCACGGTTAATTCAAGGTATAAATACCATACTGAACGGAGAGAAACAAGCAGGTTTGAAAGCTTATAGCCACAAAAATAATAATAAAAATAAACCTCTTCCACAAAATATAAGGAACATCGAGATTTAGTACCTGAACGATTTTGATGGTATTTGAATTGATATCGAGGACTGGATCTCGACTGCAAGGCGATGGGAATAGGGTTAATTTCTAAAGCAAAGGGGAGGTGAGCGGAGTGGTATGGCTGGCGCTCACAAGCGACTTGGAGACGGTCTTCTCGATGGGTTCAGATCTCCTCAGGGTGGACAGAGGAAGGATGGAGCGCTGCGATTGGTTTTGGCAAGAGGGAGTGTTTTTATTTCAGATGACAGAAAATTGAAGACTAGTGGGATAAAAGAAATGGCTGGTGGCACATTCTTAGATTGGAATATGGTTTAAGGAGGGACGATATGGATTATAACGTGGCGATTATGGGCTTTAAGGTTGTTGGGCTGGCAGAACAAGGAAGACCAAACTTCGGTTATGAAAGAAAATGGCTTATTAAGGTTATTACTTTATAATTAGTGCAAACTATTTGGTTTTAAAGTTAATTAACTTGTATTTTAAATTGATAATAATCATATATCATTTCAACCATGTCTGGGTTTATAAAAAATAAGGCTAGAGTTTTGGGATGTTACGGTCAACAAAGCAAGGACAGACGAAGCGGTGAATAAAGGAGACAAGCCGAAGTATTTAAAACAAGGTAATGTGTTTGTTAATTTAAATTGATTTAAATTAATTAGTTATTAAAATAAAATAATTTTTTATAGCGTATTCGTATTTTTATCAGAATTGGCCAATACACTGGAACCGTACTTATGGGCAGAACGTTATGGAACTTGAATCGGACGAATTGGAATTTATCTGGAACGAGCTGTTTACTGAACGCATAATAAGGTGAGTTAACCTCACTCAGTTTCCCACTTATAATAATTATAAGTAGGGTTTATCACCTATATGCTATAGCTGCTAAATATTGGTTGTTTAATGCATGTTAAATATTTTTATATCGATTATTTAAATTAAATGGTTGTTTAATTCTAATGGAATAATCATTATTTTTAACGATGATTTCCAAACAAGGTAACTTACCTTGTCGGTTACGTTTATAATGATATAAACATATTTAGATTAAATTGGATGTTGAATTATTGGTTGACCACTATTAGAACTGATTATTTATCTTTATGTGAAACTATGGAAATCATATGTTGGAATTATTGAATTGGATATTGATTGTTAATCCCAAATTCGACATTTGATTGGTTATTAACCAATAGGTGACATTGGTTGAGAATTTATAGCAGATGGCCAAGTTACGAATTGTTTTAGAAAGTTCGTTTTACCGTCAAGTGAGGCGGTAGAAGAATGAAGTTATGAAATTCAATTTATAACTGAATGTAGATTTTAAAATATAAATTTTTAAATAAAGTTTAAAAAGGAAAATAAATTATATATATATATCGGTTGTTTTAGCCGTTATATTATACCGAGATCTACCGTGTGCGAAGCACGTGCTTCACCGTAATTACTGAATAATTTTATAAAGTTGGTTCCTATATGAATAAGATTGACAAGCTAGTGGGCGGGGATTAACATGACGATTAATAACCAGGATTTATTTTTCTTATGAAATTTTAAAGGAGATTATTTAGAAATAGATTATTGTTTATTTTAATGATAATCGAAGTAAAGGAAGTTATTTGTATTAATAATGTTGATTATTAAATAAAAAGACGAGTTAGAGTTGATTAATGGCTAATCATGTTTTAAGATTTACCAAGCCAACTGTTTTATCAGTAATTAATTACTAAGTTAAATTAGAATATGTCGGTTAATGAAATGAAATAATATTTCTGTAATAACGGAATAAAAAGGGAATTTTGTAATGATGGTTTTACAATAGTAAGTGAATTGATCTCGTAATTATATAAGGGTAAATAATGTGGTGACAAATGTTTTGAAGGATAATAAAGGGAAATTGGATAGGATTTTAAAGTATTTACTTAAGTATTTTAGTAAAATGATTTGAGAATATATATATATTATCTTTGGTATTACAACTGATATATTATTTTAATGGCCAAGTGACGCTGTGTAATAAACCAATTGATTTATTTCATTTTTATGATTGTTTATTTTGATAGTTAAATAACCAGTTATCAAAATCATGCCCAATGCGCTGTTGATATGGAAAGACCGGGATCGAATTTATATTCGAAAACCATTCCGAACCAGCAAATTAGTAAAATATGCTGATTGAAGATGGATGTGACGATCTCAAAACCCCGTACGACGGTGTTAAGGATAATCATTGGAATATAACACATTAATCATCATTAACAGAGTACAGTTAATAGAAAAAACAGAAAAATAGAATAATTTACATCAATATGACAACGGAATCATAAACATGTAATAAACATCAGAGAGCACAGTGTAGGATACAACTTAGTGCATAAGAGTAAATGATCAGTCTACATCGCCATAGGCAGTACACATACATAAAGAGTACATAAAAGAGATGTCAGTCTACATCGCCATAAGCGGAATCATATACATAGATAATAATGGCGGAATATCTATAGTCAGAATACTGTGAAGTCAAGCCTCGCCATATAAGCCAAAAGCGCACTTTGTACTGCAGTGCAAAGCCAAAATATAACCTGCTACCTGTCAACTAGGCTGCCCGTGTGAAAATAAGGGCACCCGAGTTTGCAAAGTGAAAAAAAACTATGAGTCAGTCATGGAACTGGTATGAGAAATCTACTTAACCAATTAAACAACAATAATTAGGCAAATCATAGGACCACGCCATTTTTGTGGAACGGGTTTACTCCAGTGATCGCCAGTGCAAGAAATAAAGTAAATCTTTAAACAACACTATGCTTTTTTATAAAAATGAAGCCATTATAAGACTCAGGTCCCATCACACAATGCAACGCAAGCCGGAGGATAGAGTTTTTTTACCTTATAATGGCCAAGAAATGCTTGATACGTATAAAACAAAAGTGCTTGATATTATTACTAGTGCGTATATGTTTCAAAAGAAAATTCCATCATAAATATCAATCATAGGCGGCATGAATGACCCATACCACTATGTCGTCATATATAAGTTATAATCAAATCCGTCATCTCGTATTGGAAATTGGATTCCATCATGAGTCGAGACAAGGGGCATGCTCCTCTCCGCTTTGAGACACTCTAGCAAATGCCTCAGGACTACACACTCTGGGTAACCCTTGGAATCGGCTAGGTCGGTCCTCTCTTATGTTTGAGGATTAGTTATTCCTGAACACACGTTCCATGGTCCTTACAGACCTATAATCGAGGCGCCTCTCATTCCAACAACCACACAGGTGAAAATGATATATAAATGTCAGGGCTGGTAAGTCACTAACACCGCCGTAACTAGAAAGAAACGTCGTGTTCTCCTAGCGGTCTTTATCCTGTTTTTAACTCATACCGAGGTGTGAGGCTTGCGAATCCACGTTATACACAAAGCTATGCCATGTAGGTCATGCTTTGATCATCAACCACAAGACTTTTCTTTACAACAGAAGCCTTAATCATCTTCCCCTTAGGCATGCCACACAGGCAATTCACTCCATGCGACTGATCTCTATCGATATATTACCTCTGAGCTCGTACGTCTCAGAGAAGGGCGTTAAGCAAGAGAATAAATTCTCCACTGCCAAACAGATATATATTTAATAGAGATCAATCAGCACAGAACAAAATCCAATGT
Source organism: Allium sativum (assembly GCA_030737875.1). Lineage (NCBI taxonomy): Eukaryota > Viridiplantae > Streptophyta > Magnoliopsida > Asparagales > Amaryllidaceae > Allium > Allium sativum. The sequence goes on along the minus strand of CM060927.1, from coordinate 125,140,932 downwards.
CAGACACGCATCCATTTACAAGTTCACTCTAGGTCTGAATGAAACCGAAGGCATCGTATTCCTCGCTTATCCGTACAATCAACCCATACGTCCGGACGACTACCACTTCAGCCCATTCAAGGTAGCTACACCAATCATGAGCGTCGGTAGCGCCCATCCATCTGATGTGAAGATCGTCGGTCTCGAACCATCTTCATCTCTTCGACTTCTCATCGTCGATCAATTATTTGAAATGAGAATTAACTCGGCCTTTTCAAATAATTCACGTATATTAGAATTCAAATCAATTCCTTCCTTGGTTAAATTATTCGACATTCACATTTCAGTTCTTTTAGTATAATTTTCATGTCAAACACATTCAACCATCAAATAACAAGCAAACCAAGTACAATCGATTTATTTTCATTCCATATCGTCAATAACATTTTATAATGATATATCGCCATTTTTATTTATTTAAAAATGGCTCTATTTAATTAAACGACGTTTTAGGTCGTGCCGTGGCACTGGCGCTGGTTTTCTCCAGATTTGTTTTACACATATCTAAAAATTTAACCGTGGGATCTTAACAAAGTTAATATCGTTGGAAAGATCTCTCAAAAGCGAACCTAACGGTTCCAGTTTCGTCAAAATCCGATGGTCAGATCTTTTGGTATAATCGTTTGAAATTATGATTTCAAACGCGAACTGCAGGGGCTCGATTCGTTTTATTTAATTTATATATATATATATATAATTCATTCGACGATTTTAATATCGTTTTCACTTCAAATATTTCACTAACGCCTTTAAATTTCGAATTTTTTTGCCATAACCTCCTTTGTACGGGAAGGGATTTGGAAATTTATTGGGTCGTATTAGGTACCCAATAAATCCTAAAAAGCAAACACATATTTATAGTGATATATTCTAGTGTCCATAGGGGAGTTTGTGTAGATTATAACTCCAGAAAATAATTCTCGTTACCCTACCAATGGTTTTTGTGCCTTACCAACTAGAGAGACGTGTTTGTTGTCAACTCCGGACCCGTGTGTGGTTTTTTTTTTAAATCTGACAATTTACCGTTACATTTTATATAGTCCATATCAGTCATTAGTTCAACCTGTACAATATAGTCATCGCCATACGAGCCACTTGCTTGTATGGTACATCTTCAACCTCGTCACATTAGCTCCAAATGCTAATGTGGTACGTGATGAAGTATTCTATCTTCTTGCAGTATGCCATGTAGTGTTGTTCAAAATTAATTGTTACTATCCTATGGCGATGTTTTGTAATTACACACAAAACAACCAGCACTCCGCATCCAATGGCATTCACAGGAGTTGATATAATAATAAAATTGTGCGGCCAACTCATTAAGGCTTACCTATTTGTCGGGCACGCAAATAAATTCTTTACTCAATAGTAAATCCATTTTTCTTGTTCAACACATGTATATTTATGTGTGCAACCAAGCTAAAAATAATACTTCTAGTGATTAGAGATTTATTTCTAATCATGGTTATTTTTAACACTTCCTACACATGTTAAAAATACTATTTTCAACTCATGAATATTTATTTGAACAAGTGGTTATTTTTAACACTTCATTCTTCGTATAAAAATGATATTTTTAGCGAATAAAAATATATTTCAACACATGACTATTTTATTTAGTTCATATACATGTTAAAAATAATATTCATAGAAACCCAATATTTATTTCAACACTTGTATATTTTTAACGAGTCATATACATGATAAAAAGGATATTTTTATCATCAAAAATATTTGTTCAACACATGAATGTTTTTAGAGCTTCATATTCACAATAAAGATGTTAATTTTATTGTTCAATTCATATATCCAACACTTGAATGTTACCGACTTCACATATACGAAAAAAGATGATTTTTATCGTTCTAGTCCTTTATTCAACACATGAATGAATTCTACAGTTTATATTTATAAAAAGAATGTGATTTTTATAGTTAAAACAATTTACTTAAAAACAAGAGTGTTTTATATAGTCTATATATATATAATAAAATGTTATTTTTCTCATTCAAAGAATTTATTCAACACATGAATTTGGTTTCGACTAGTGAAAATAATTCAACACATGAAAATAATTCTAACACATGAATATTATTGAAAATTTTGGTAGCATAACGGCAGGGTATTTAAAACGGGCACCGTCCCGAGTACGACTCCTCGCTCTACCTTAAAACCTCGCGGTTTTCGACAATGGGGATTTCATACATCTAATTCGCATGCAGGCGAGTATGTTTTTCTTTTCTACAATCTATTCTAAATTTTGTTTCAATCAACAACGGGTATTTTTCAACCACAATGGTATTTTTGAACCACAATCAAACAATATCAACCACAAACAATCTCATCAACCATTCACATTATTCACCAAATTTTCCACACAAATTCACAATCAATAAATATCGTCCATGGTTTGTGGACGAGGGGAGTATATATATATATATATATATATATGTTTCACTTTCATATCAACACAATTTCAATGCATATATGTTTCATACAACACTTGTATAATTTATACATCGCTTGTATAGTTTATACAACACATACATGAGGTATACAATGCGTATATAATTTACACTTTGCTTATATAACTTATACAACTCGTTTCCATTCACATTTCAGTTTAGATATCTCACTTTGGTTTGTTGCGTTGCTAAAAATCCTAGCGAGCTCAGAAAAATCCGCAGACTCTTCTAGAATGTAGAGAGAGTCCTTGCGGTCACGATGTCTCATGTTTCATCGAATTTCGTTAACACATGATAAAGATATGATTTTTATTTGATAATAAAGATTTGCAACACTTAAGAGTGTTATTTTTAGTTTCAAAAATAAAGGCTGTATACCTTTCAGAACCTTCAAAACTAGGTTTGCAAATTTCGCTCCACCCGTTGCACTTGAAGACGATCGGAGGGTACCACGCTTTCGGCCATGGAGAGAGCTTTCCGTGCAGGTGCACCTCGTCGAACTCGGTGGTCGGGATAAGGCAGGGCGGCGGCGGGAAGATCGGAACTTGGCGGAGGTGATTCAGGCGCGACGGTCGACGATAGGAGGAGTTCTTGGTATGGATTTGTAGAGGGCGTTGGGATCATCAAAAAGTTCCAAAGGAGGGGGTAGTTTTGGTGAGTGTGGCGGCCGGAATCGGAGGAGGAAGGTCGAAAAGCTTTTCCGCCGTTAATCGTGGCTGTCGGGGAGAGAGAAAGCTTTTTTTTAATTATGAATGAATTATTTTGATTGGTCGATATATATATATTTCAGAAAATTAGGGTTTTCATAAACGAACTCCTTTTCAAACCCAACGACTGTCGCCCCTAGCTAAATACCCCCATCTCGGACACAATGGGATATGTTTCGTTGGCCAATTCGACTGTTATAGTTAGTTATTTTTCAAATTATAAAATATTCAAATTCTGTTTTGAACATACATATTAATTTGTCGGGGCCACATACTGATTCTAAAAATTCCCGAAAAATTTATCTAGCAATGTTGGGATGATACGGTCCCAACAAAAATAATTCCGTCGAATTCTGAGACCGTTTGAAAAACGGCCCTTTTTTGGTCGATCCAATTTAACTGTAATTGCCCAAACACATTTTCCTTTGCCACACTCACATATTAACTTCAAAAATTATGAAATTTGAAACCTAGCAATAATTTGACATCCCGGATCCAACAAAAGTGGTTTCGTCGAATTCTGAGGTTGTTTGCAAAATGTCTATTTTCAAGGGCTGTATATACTCTATAACGACCTTTCTGGAAATTCATTTGGCCATAACTTTTGATTCCCGCAATGAAACTTTGATTTTTCAAATTCGTTAGAAAGATATTCACTAACAGATTTAAATATATTTGGGTTCACTAAAATCCGTTTTATTTTGCACCGGGTACAGTCAGTCAAAGTTTGAATTCAAATTTTGAAACTGCAGCGCAATTTCAGGCCTTGTTTATAATTAAAATTAATTATATTTAATTTCAAACATCAATTCAAACATACTTTTCGTCATTATTATTTAAAATACTTTATTTTAAATATTAAATTTCACTAAAATATCCAAATTAAAAATTTTAAACTGGCTCAGATTTTCCGGGATGTTACAATCTCCCCCACTTAAAACTTTTCGTCCCCAAAAAGGAAACAACATTACAATAGGAAACAACACAGAAACGTAATGTATTGTAAATGTACCTTACACCAAAGTTAGTCAGAGATTTCCACTCTGCAGTTGGGATAGGCTTACTTAATGCTCTCCTCAGTCTCCCGAGTACAGTCTCTTGGATCACTACTCCACTGCACTTTAACTAAGTGAACCTTCTTGTTCCTAAGCTCTTTAGTTTCTTTGCCGATGATCTTCATCGACACTCTTCTAACTGCCAATTCTGGAGTGATTTCCAAGTCCTGTTGTGTGGCTTCTTCTACAACGAGATCCGGATCATGCATATACTTTCTAAGTTGCGATACGTGAAACACATTATGCACTCCAGGTAGCCAATCAGGTAATTGAACCTTATAAGCAAGGTTTCCAATTCGTTCTAGAATAGGGAATGGTCCAATGAATCTCAGTGCCAACTTCCCAGTTTTACCGGATCTGATTACTCCCCTCATCGGAGAAACTCTCAAATAAACACGATCACCAACAGCAAATGCTAAATCTCTTCTTTTAGAATCTGCATAACTTTTCTGTCAGCTTTGGGCGGTTTGTAATCATTTCTTAATGAAATCGACTTTGTCTGAAGCTTCTCGAATCATATCGGGACCCAATACAAGTCAGTTTCCAGACTCCACCCAACATGCGGGAGATCTGCAAGGTCTACCGTATAATGCTTCAAATGGCGACATTTTTAAGCTTGCCTGATAACTGTTGTTGTATGAGAATTCGGCCAAATGCAAGTTATCTTCCCATGACCTGCCAAAATCTATAATACAAGCTCGCAGTAAATCTTCTAGAATTCGGTTCACCCTCTCAGTTTGACCATCTGTCTGAGGGTGATATGCGGTGCTTAGGTTTAGCTTTGTCCCAAGTTCTGTCTGGAATGCCTCCCAGAATTGCTAGTAAATAAGGGATCCCTATCACTGACTATGCTGATCGGCACTCCATGTAGCCTAACAATTTCTTTGTAATATATCTGTGCTAGACTTTGTGCGGTTCTACTGGATCTGATAGGTATATAATGGGCAGTCTTAGTGAAGCGATCTACGATCACCCAAATACTGCCATTTCCCTTCTTGCTTCGGGGCAAACCATCTATGAAATCCATGGAAATATGTTCCCATTTCCAACCTGGGATTTCCAACGGTTGCAACAATCCAGCCAGCTTCTGTTGGTCACTTTTGACTAGTTGACAAGTAGGGCACCTGCTAACATACAAGGAAATGTCTCTTTTCAACGACTTCCACCAGAATGTGCGCTTAAGATCATTGTACATTTTACTCACCCCAGGATGGATGGAAAGTTTATACTTGTGGCATTCATCTAGCACTTCTCTTTTGAGCTCAGGTATGTCGGGAACACAAATTCTCCTATTTAATCTCAGAACTCCTTCACTATCCATCTGGAAACTGGAGTTTTAGCCCCTTTGAATTCTCCTGATCGTCTCTTTAACAAAATTATCGTTTTTCTAAAGAACAGAGATCTTGTCATTCAGTGAAGACATAACGATAAGACTGGCGATAATTTCATTCTTTCTGCTGAGCGCATCAGCTACAACGTTGGCCTTTCCTGGAGTATACAAAATATCAAGTTCATATGCTACGAGAAATTCTAGCCAACGCTGCTGTCTCAAGTTCAGATCTTTCTGGGTGAACAAATACTTCAATGATTGATGGTCTGTATATAATTCGAATTTCTCATCCAATAATTAATGTCTCCAGATTTTCAAGGCAAAGACGGTGGCTAGCAACTCAAGATCATGAGTTACATAATTCTTCTCATGCGGTTTCAGCTGATGGCTAGCATAAGCGACTACTTGGCCTCTTTGCATTAATACTGCACTAAGACCTCTAATAGAAGCATCTGTCCATACCGTCAAATCCTGATTGCCATCGATAATGGTTAATACTGGAGCGGTCGTCAATTTTGATTTCAGTACCTGGAAAGCTTCCTCACAGTCGGAGGTCCAATTAAACCACTCGTGTTTCTTCGTAAGTTTCGTCAATGGACCTGATATCTTTGAAAAGTCCTTAACGAATCTTCGATAATAACTAGCTAATCCAAGAAAACTTCGAACTTCTGTGGGTGTGGTAGGCTGTTTCCAGTCTTGAATTGTTGTAATTTTGCTTGGATCCACAGAAATGCCTTCCTTTAACACAACATGGCCAAGGAACTTTACTTCATCTTGCCAGAAGATACATTCTGAAAATTTAGCTTTGAAGATGTTCTTTCTCAGAATTCCCAACATTTTTTCTAAATGCTTTTTATGCTCGCTTTCTGACTTGGAATAGATTAAAATATCATCGATGAATACCAAAACGAATTTATTCAAGACACCACGGAACACTCTATTCATTAAATCCACGAAGTAGGCTGGAGCTTTACATAAGCCGAACGACATTACTAACCATTCATAAAATATATCTGGACCTCTGAAAGCTGTCAAAGGAACACAGTCTTCGGCTATACGTAATTGGTGGAAACCTGTAGCTAGGTTCATTCTGGAGAATACTCGCGCTCCATTCAATTGATCTAACTAATCATTGATGCGGGGCAAAGAATGTTTATTCTTCAGTGTCTGCTTGTTGAGATCTCGGTAATCAACACATAATCGGAGAGTATCGTCTGATTTCGGGACAAACACCACTGCTGCTCCCCAATTAGAAAAACTCGGCCTGATAAGACCTTTCCACAGCAGTTGTCTAGTTTGGTCTCCCAATTCTTCCTTTTCCTTTGGATTCATTCTTCGAATTGGATGTACCACAGGTCTGACATTAGGAATTAGATCGATTCTGAATTCAATTTCTCTTTGCGGAGGTAGGTTTTCGACTTCTTCAAACACATTCGCATAGTTTTTAACAACAGGAATCTTTTCTAAGGAAGTGGGAATAACTTCTAGCGCAGACCAAAATTCTTTCCTATCTGGATTTGAACCATGGCACGGTATAGTAATATATCCAAGCTTGGTTTTAATTTTAATGACCCTTTCAACACAATCTATTTCGGCCTCATATTTCGTTAACCAATCTAGTCCGAGAATGATATCGAACTCAGGAAAATCCATAACAGTTAGATTGAAAGGAAACCGGTATCGGGAAAAGGAAGCAGGTACTTTACAATATGAACTGAGAATAATAGAACCTCCTATCGGGTTGTGAACTCTAACTTATTCTTTAAGCTTTCTTTGTTTTAACTTTAATTTGCTAACAGTGTTACTTGCAATAAAACTTTGTGATGCGCCAGTGTCATAAAGTACAGAAACAGGAATATTTTTAATTGTAAGGGTACCTCCCAAAACATCGGGTTTACCTGCTCCATCTGAAGCAGCCGGCGGGTTCACCCCCATCATAAACATGAGCAACCTGAGCGTTCTTCTTCAAAGGACAATTTCTGCTGATGTGCCCCTTCTGGTGGCAGTTGTAGCATTCAAAGGAGTTGCGAGGGTTCTGACTTGTTCCTTGTGGGTTAGTCGTCTACCACTTTGGAGCAGTGCACACATTGGAGCAATGCCCATCTTCCCGCAATTAAAACAGCTTCCCTTGGGCGGCTTACTAGCTTGCTGATTAGTAGCTGCTGCATTGCTGGACTCAGGTTGGTTCCCAGAAGCTTTGCGTTTGTTCCCAGCCTGACTTTTGGCACGGTCTATGCCAAGGTTCCTCTCGTCTAAGTCCTCATAGTTGCAGGCCATTTCCATCATTTCTGCAAATGGAAGTTTGATGTGGCTCATGGCTCTATCCTGATACTTATGCTTAAGCCTATGTATGAATCTTTTGTTCTTTGCCTTTGCTGTCAGGACAAGCTCTGGTGCATAACGAGCTAGTTGTGTGAACTTGTTAAGGTAGTCTTGAATGGAGCGATCTCCCTACTCGAGGTTGGCAAATTCATCATGCATACGCTCCATTGCTTGCTCGGGGATGAACTTCTCCTTGAACAATGCTTTGAACTCATCCCAAGTCCTCACGGTATCTTTCTCATCCTCAGAGGTGATGGCATCCCACCATAATTCTGCCTCTTCTTGTAAAAGCCATGCGCCCATGAATGCCTTATCGTGGGTTCCAGGTCTCAAGCCCCTAAGATATTTTCACAAGTTTTTAACCAGGCCAAGGCTTCTATTACTGTGCCAGCGCCTGAAAAGGTTTTGCCCCGAGGTTCTTATATCTCTTAGCCACTCGGTCTAGGTCGAATGGTTGAGGAGCTGGTGCTTGAATCAAGGGCTCTTCTACAACAGGGACATTCCCCCATCCTCTACCATGGCCTCCTCGGCCTCCTCTAGCTGCTGCTACTCGTGTAGCCATCTATCTAGTTCTGTACAAGCACGAAAAGAGTCAAGTTCACAGAAATGATATTTTTAATACATGGTAAAGGAGAAGGACTTAAGGAAAGACAATGATATACTGATCAATTCTTGCTATTCTGCTTAGCTCATTCTAGGACTACTAATCCTATCTCTAATGAGCTACTCGCCTTAGAACACTACTGATTCTATTCTGACGAGGTGTTTAATGTGTTAAATTCCAGAACTAAGGTTAACCAAAGCTCTGATACCACCTGTGACGATCTCAAAACCCCGTACGACGGTGTTAAGGATAATCATTGGAATATAACACATTAATCATCATTAGCAGAGTACAGTTAGTAGCAAAAACAGAAAAATAGAATAATTTACATCAATATGACAGCGGAATCATAAACATGTAATAAACATCAGAGAGCACAGTGTAGGATACAACTTAGTGCATAAGAGTAAGTGATCAGTCTACATTGCCATAGGCGGTACACATACATAAAGAGTACATAAAAGAGATGTCAGTCTACATCGCCATAAGCGGAATCATATACATAGATAATAATGGCGGAATATCTATAGTCAGAATACTATGAAGTCAAGCCTCACCATATAAGCCAAAAGCGCACTATGTACTGCAGTGTAAAGCCAAAATATAACTCGCTACCTGTCAACTAGGCTGCCCATGTGAAAATAAGGGCACCCGAGTTTGCAAAGTGTAAACAAACTACGAGTCAATCATGGAACTGGTATGAGAAATCTACTTAACCAATTAAACAACAATAATTAGGCAAATCATAGGACCACACCACTTTCATGGAACGGGTTTACTCCTGTGATCGCCAGTGCAAGAAATAAATTAAATCTTTAAACAACGCTATGCTTTTTTATAAAAATGAAGCCATTATAAGACTCAGGTCCCATCACACAATGCAATGCAAGCCAGAGGATAGAGTTTTTTTTTACCTTATAATGGCCAAGAAATGCTTGATACGCATAAAACAAAAGTGCTTGATATTATTACTAGTGCTTATATGTTTCAAAAGCAAATTCCATCATAAATATCAATCATAGGAGGCATGAATGACCGATACCACTATGTCGCAATATGTAAGTTACAATCAAATCCGTCATCTCATATTGGAAATTGGATTCCATCATGAGTCGAGGCAAGGGGCAAGCTCCTCTCCACTTTGAGACACTCTAGCAAATGCCTCAGGACTACACACTTTGGGTAACCCTTGGAATTGGCTGGGCCTGTCCTCTCTTACATTTGAGGATTAGTTATTCCTGAACACACGTTCCCCGGTCCTTACAGCCCTATAATCGAGGCGCCTCGCATTCCAACAACCACACAGGTGAAAATGATATATAAATGTCAGGGCTGGTAAGTCACTGACACCATCGTAGCTAGAAACAAACATCGTGTTCTCCCAGCGGTCCATATCCCGTTTTTAACTCATACCGAGGTGTGAGGCTCGCGAATCCACGTTATACACAAAGCTATGCCACGTAGGCCTTGATTTGATCATCAACCACAAGACTTTGCTTTACAACAAAAGCCTTAATCATCTGCCCCTTAGGCATGCCACACAGGCAATTCACTCCATGCGACTGATCTCTATCGATATATAACCTCTGAGCTCGTACGTCTCGGAGAAGGGCATTAATAAAGAGAATAAATTCTCCACCGCCAAACAGATATATATTTAATAGAGATCAATCAGCACAGAACAAAATCCAATGTCAGACACGCATCCATTTACAAGTTCGCTCTGGGTCTGAACGAAACCGGAGGCATCGTATTCCTCACATATCCGTACAATCAACCCACACGTCCGGACGACTACCACTTCATCCCATTCAAGGTAGCTACTCCAAACATGAGCGTCGGTAGCGCCCATCCATCTGATGTGAAGATCATCGGTCTCGAACCGTCTTCATCTCTTTGACTTCTCATCGTCGATCAATTATTTGAAATGAGAATTAACTCAGCCTTTTCAAATAATTCACGTATATTAGAATTCAAATCAATTCCTTCCTTGGATAAATTATTCGACATTCACATTTCAGTTCTTTTAGCATAATTTTCATGTCAAACACATTCAACCATCAAATAACAAGCAAACTAAGTACAATCGATTTATTTTCATTCCATATCGTCAATAATATTTTATAATGATATCTCGCCATTTTTATTTATTTAAAAATGGCTCTATTTAATTAAACGACGTTTTAGATCGTGCCAGGGCACTGGCATTGTTTTTCTCCAGATTTGTTTTACACATATCTGAAAATCTAACCGTTGGATCTTAACAAAGTTTATATCGTTGGAATGATCTCTCAAAAGGGAACCTAAGGTTTCCAGTTTCATCAAAATCCGATGGTCGGATCTTTCGGTATAATCGTTTGAAATTACGATTTCAAAACGCGAACTACAGGGGCTCGATTCATTTTATTTAATATATATATATATATATAATTCATTCAACGATTTCAATATCGTTTTCACTTCAAATATTTCACTAACGGCTTTAAATTTCGATTTTTTTTTACCATAACCTCCTTTGTACGGGAAGGGGTTTGGAAATTTATTGGACCGTATTAGGTGCCCAATAAATCCTAAAAAGCAAACACATATTTATAGTGATATATTCTAGTGTCCATAGGGGAGTGTGTAAAGATTATAACTCAAGAGAATAAATTCTCGTCACCCTACCAATGGTTTTTGTGCCTTACCAACTAGAGAGACGTGTTTATTGTCAACTCCAGACTCATGTGGGGTTATTTTATTAATCTGACAATTTATCGTTATATTTAATATAGTCCATATCAGTCAACAGTTCAACCTGTACAATATAGTCATCGCCATACGAGCCTCTTGCTTGTATGGTACATCTTCAACCTCGTCACATTAGCTCCAAATGCTAATGTGGTACGTGATGAAGTATTCTATCTTCTTGTAGTATGCCATGTAGTGTAGTTCAAAATTAATTGTTACTATCCTATGGTGATGTTTTATAATTACACACAGAACAACCAGCACTCCGCATCCAATGACATTCACAGGAGTTGATATAATAATAAAATTGCGCGGCCAACTCATTAAGGCTTACCTATTTGTCGGGCACGCAAATAAATTCTTTACTCAACAGAAAATCCATTTTTCCTGTTCAACACATGTATATATATGTGTGCAACCAATCTAAAAATACTACTTCTAGTGAACAATGATTTATTTCTAAACATGGTTATTTTTAACACTTCCTACACATGGTAAAAATACTATTTTCAACTCACGAATATTTATTTGAACAAGTGGTTACTTTTAACACTTCATTCTTCGTATAAAAATGATATTTTCAGCAAATAAAAATATATTTCAACACATGACTATTTTATTTAGTTCATATAAATGTTAAAAATAATATTCATAGCAACCCAATATTTATTTCAACATTTGTATATTTTTAGTGAGTCGTATACATGATAAAAAGGATATTTTTATCATCAAAAATATTTGTTCAACACATTAATGTTTTTAGCGCTTCATATTCACAATAAAGATGTTAATATTATTGTTCAATTTAAATATCCAACACTTGAATGTTATCGACTTCACATATGCGAAAAAAAGATGATTTTTATCGTTCTAGTCCTTTATTCAACACATGAATTGTAACACCCCACATTCGTTAAGGTCACTGACAAAGGGAATGCGTTAACTTCGGTGGAGAGTTATAGGTAAAAGATACAGATAAATTACAAGATAGACAAAATTAAAACAACAGAAAATAGAACTTTACTTTATTGATAAAATAGTTTGTACAACAATTGTTTTCCAATACCAGAATATCGGTCTTACAAAACAAAGAAGCATAAAATAACATTTATATTCCCCAATGTAGCGTGAGCCAGCCATAGCAATGGAAAAGAGAATCCAAGCAAAACTTCGACTCATCTTCAGCTTGGAAAGAAAACTGGACTAAGTAGTAATATTCCCTCCCTGCGAACCTTGGGGAGGGGGGAACGGAAGACAAGAAAGCAAAAGAAAACAGAGTCAGACATAAAGTCTAGTTAGTTCGGTAACTTTCAACATGTGAACAGGTAAAAGCAACATGATATGAATTTAACTGAATACAAGACAACAACATGATGACGGGAATCATAAGGTTAGCACAAGATATGATAAGGTAAGATAAACTGGATGCACTTCTATACTTTCTCTGCTTCACTACTACCTTGTTATTCTAATTTCTATATCTCTACACCACCTAACTAATAATCTGTATAAACTGATAAAATAATAACGTGATCCCAATTCCCGAAATTGTGGTTGTTTCAGGTGTACATCTATTATTTATTATCTAGATCTAATCTAGGGTTTTCTATCGAGCGCATTCTAGATTCAACTAGGGTTTTCACCACCTAGGTCCAACTGGGGATTATGCTACCTATTGAACGTTTCTCGGATTTTAGGGTTTACGCGACCTAGGTCCAACTAGGGATTATGCTACCTATCGAACGGCGCCCCTAATCTAGGACACACTACCCAGAGTGGTATATGTTCCTAGACTTTCCCCACGTATGTGTCGTGGATCGTTATCGCTGTCTAGATGCACATGTCCTCTATATGTGCGACCCGAGTCTTGTGGCAGGGCAAATCAACAAACACGGGACTCGATCAGGAGCATTAAGTTATCTGCCGATGCAGATGCGAAGGTCTGTTTTTCCATTGGCTATGGTCCCACTCGACCCCTCCCTCAACTAATGAAAGGCACACCTTGAAAAATGAGAACTACACGCAGGCCCCCCTTTGCCCCACTAACCTATGGCCATCCGCAACCATAACTAGATAGCAAGTATATGGTCTTTTGGAGTTCTCCGCCTTTCCGCTTCACGTATCTCGATTGACTCAGAATGGTAGGTAGACGACGAGTTGCTATCACAGGGCTACTAGTCTCGCTGAATCACGCTGGTCCATTCTAGTCTTTAGGTTGCCCTATATTGCAACCAAGGCATACCCTTGGTTCTTCTAACGCAGACCTTAACCTCTGTGAGCCCAGGCGGATCATCTGCAGCCTCACAGAGGGACACCAAGAGTACCCTCACGTCCCTTTGAAGCAGCGTGCTTCGTCACCCAGTTCGTTGGAGCCTTCTATAAGATCAGATGGACGTTCGCTCCTTCTCGTGTTCTACTAAGGTTTGTTACTTAGTTCTCTTAACTAAGGTTTACCACTTAGCCTCATGAATCGTTAACTTTCTTAACTAAGGTTTACAACTTAGTCTTCTTAACTAAGGTTTATTACTTAGTTCTCCTTCTCGTTAGGTTGGATTGGTTAAGTGTCATTAGTCAATTCAAGTTAACTTAACCCATTCATTTGTCATGTTAAACTGGTTAAGTGTTATCAGTAGTTCATGTTGACTTAACCCTATCACAAATCAAGTTACATTGGTTAAGTATTTCTTATTACTTAACCCCACCCGTTCATCTTGAATTGGTTAAGTGTTCCCTTTAACTTAACCCTGCCCATCTGTTTAGCTAACATGTTATAACGGTTAAGTGTTCTCTTTGTTAACTTAACCCTAGCATCTGTTTAATTCACATGTTCTAATGGTTAAGTATTGTCCCTTCATGCTTTAACTTAACCTTGTTTGTTTGTCCCACTATGGGGGCTAAGTGTTCTGAGAATATTTAACTCCACCTAGTCTAGTTAACATGTTAAATTGGCTAAGTGTATTTTACTTAACCCCACCTTCTAGTCTAGTTAACATGTTATAATGGTTAAACCTTTTCTTAACCTCACCCACTTGTCTAGTCGACATGTTATAACGGTTATTTAACCCCTACAAGTCTTGTCTTATTAACATGTTAAGTGTTCCTATTGACTTAACCTCCCATCCTAGCTTAACTATTTCTTAGCTTTAAATTATTCATTTAAAGCACCGACCACTCACATTAGACAGATATTGTTGTGGTCACTGGATGTGACGGTCGGTTCCGGGCAGATTTACACCACAACTCAGTCTAACCTCGGGTCCTTTTGGGGTCAATGCTCTAACCACCCATATTAGATAGGAATTGTTATGGTTGTTGGATTTGCCGGGCGGTTCCGGGCAGTCTTATACCGTAACTCAATCTAACCTCGGGTTAGGCATATTTGTCTTTCCTGGATTTACATATTTATCCTTTTTGTCTATATGTAAATTGCTAAAAACTCTTTTAAACAAATTTGGCCTATATCATATTCATTTGTCATGCCCACTAACATACCTTATATTCTAGGCCCAAATCTTGATTTACCTATCATTTAACTTAACCTGCAATTTATGCCAAATTAGACCAGTTCATGTTAAAACTAGATTCAATATTATAGTTTACAGTTTATGCCCAAAACTTGGTTTACATGCTAATTACATACTTTGCGGCTAATTAACAATTTACCGTTATACGCCCAAGTCTAATATGCATGTAATATTTACTATTATAGCCAATTCAGATTATGCCAACATATTTGTTATAAATTAAGCTACGCCCAAATTTCCCCGCCGTAGTCGTACGTATAGCATGATTTCACAAGTTTCTAGGTACTCATGAAATGAAACTATCAAAAGGAACAGGGGATAAGCACGATAATTGACATAAGAGAATATGCATGAAAAAGTGAACCAAAATACACAAACACAAAGATAATGGATCCAGTGGGTTTGGTGTACATAATAGCGAACCGGAATAAACTAAGCAAATTACACCCTAAGTATGAGCTCCAACATAATCAAGGGAGACATAGGTGATTTGATCCAACATAATGCCAATTCAGTATACAATCATGATTTGTAACTATAATGTTATAGGCATAAGCAACTAACCATAGTAGTCATAGGTAATTAACCACAATAGTCCTAGGCAATTAACCACAATATAGTCCTAGGCAATTAACCACAATAGTCTTAGGCAATTAACCACAATATAGTCCTAGGCAATTAACCACAATAGTCATAGTCAGGGTCTCATAGTTATGAATCATAGTCATAGGCAATCATCTTATGTTCATAGTCATGTTCATAGTTATAGGCAATAGTCTTATGTCCATAGTCATAGGCATAGTCTTATGTTTGTAGTCATAGCCAATAATCTCATAGTCATGAATCATGTTCATAGGCAATAGTCTTATGTTCATAGTCATAGTCTTTGGCCATTAACAATAGTTTCAACGTCATAGGCATATGCACAGTCTCATCGGTAATTAATCACAATAATTCTTAATTAGATCCAAAGGCATATACAAGCACAGATTCAAATGAAAGGATCAGGCATATTCTTATATCCATTTATTTTCATGCCACAAATAGATCTAGACGTTCAAATCTAAAAAGTAACTGACTTACATTGATCGATTTTAGAAAAGGATAATAAGATAACGTTGAAGTGATTCACGCGACGTTGATCGAAGCCTTTGAATTAGCCTTTGCTTCCCTTCTTGAAGCTTTAACTTTATTTGAATCTGAAATATGCAATTCCTGGCCGTAGTCTTCAAGAAATAGTCTTCGTGTTTTATTTTAATTTATTTATTTCAATTATTCTAGAGGCAGCATAAGGAGAGAATAAAATGGTGTAAAGAGAATGGGGCTAGGGGGCTGTTTATATAGGATTAGGCGGACGAATCTAGACTGAAAACGAGACCAGAAACATCAGAATGAACCCAGTCTCAAAACTGGGTTTCTGCACCAGGTCGACCCCCAGGTTAACACTATGGTCGACCTGGTCCCTGGGAGGTCGACCACAGTGTCAACCCCCAGGTAAACCTGGTACTGGACGGGAAATTTCCCGCCCAGTATGTTATGGGTTTTGAATTTGAATTTGAATTTGAATTTCGAGCTGTTTTTGATTCTGAAAATTTCTGAAACTTCGGAGAGTCATATCTTCCTCATACGAACTCCGTTTCTCGAAAACTCAGACTCATTTCCAAGCAGAATTTCGAGATGAAAGCAATGGCACAACCTGTTTCCCTTGATTCTTATCTTTAAATTTATTTATACTTTAATTTGCGAAACTTAATGTTACAGAATTACGGGGTGTTACATTCTCCCCCTCTTAAAAGGATTTCGTCCCTGAAATCTTCAAGTTAGGAAGAATGTATCCTACCATTCAATCACCCATCTACTCAACCATTCAAAAAGGCACTCGTTGTTCTTAAAAGATCTCTAATGCTTTTGTGTTCATATGCATAGTGTGTGTATATGTCTTTATCTAATGCAAAATCAGGCGGTCTACTGATTCAGTTGACCTCCTTAATGTGAATTATGTCAGTAATGAAAAATCAGGCGGTCTACTGATTCAGTTGACCTCCTTAATGTGAATTATGTTAGTGCCATGCATCCAATCATATATGCAAGCATCCCTAGTTATCTAAATACTACATTTGTGCATAGCCATTCATTAATATGCAACATCCATATGATAACATATCAAGTTAAACCCGTTAAGCAAATACATATATGTGAATGCAATATGAAAGTAACTGAGTCGTTCTAGCGCCTATGGTGTGTATATGCATCCACGAGAAACCATTTGCAACCATCAAACATAACATGTTTCAAATACATGTTTACATCCATTGGCTTCTACCTAAGGATCGATGATACGCCCTAGAAGATTGTAAAGACCCGCAAATCCCAGCCCTTTGAATCGACCATAAACCACACAGGTCTAATCCAAAAAGTGGAAACCTACGAATACTTTAACTTTGGGCATACAACACATTACAACAGATAACATAAGACTTTTATAACACTATAATAAATGTTACATCAGAGTACAGTATATACATATCAGAGTACATTGGAATATAATTACAGCGGAAGGTTACAATAATTAAAATATATTGCAGCGGAAGAACACAGCGGAAGACTCTCTATCTCTGGACACAGCTTTAAGCTTCAACCCAGAATCCTGCTTAATATATCTGCAAAAATAGCTACTCGACTGCCCGTGTGGAAAATATGGGCACCCGAGTTTGCTAGTGGACAAACTACAGGTCAGTCATGGGACTGGTGTGAGAATTCTACTTAACCTATATAATATAATAAGGCTAATCACAGGACCACGCCACTTTCGCGGAACGGGTTTTCTCCTATAGATTGCCAGTGCATGACTAATGTAAATCGTCAAAATAACGCAATGCTTTTTAGAAAAATGAAACCATTATAAGACCCAAGTCCCATCACACAATGCAACGCAAACCGGAGGATAGGGTTTTACCTTATAATGATCAAAAGATGCTTGATACGATAAACACGGTATTATATAATAATAGTGTGCAACCAATTTGAAATACATCAAAGTAAATGTATCATTCCTAGACGGCATGAGTGCCCCATCCCACTATGTCGCCATATATAGGTATACAATCAAAACCGCGTGATGTCCTATTGGAAATTTGGGTTTCCATCTGAGTCAAGGCTAGGGAGGAGATCCTTACCGATTCGAGACACTCTAGCAAATGCCCCAGGATTGGTACTCTGTCCAACCCTTGGATCCTGCAGGGCCGGTCCATACGTTAACGCTTAATGGATTGGCAATTCCTGAACACACGCTCCCCGGTCCTTTTGGACCTATAATACGGCCAGTGGCGACCGCATAAACCGAGGCCTCGAAAAATCCAACAACCACAATGAATAAATGCCAGCGCTGGTAGGTCCCTAGCACCACTCTAGCTAGAGAGAAACGTGTGCACTCCCTGCGTTCCCTTCTCCCGTTTTAGATTCTACCGGGCTGTGAGGCTCGCGAAGTCACGATATACACAAAGCTATGCCTAAATAGACTGTGCTTTGATCATCAACCACAAGGCCTGCTTTTCAACAAAGCCTTGATCGATTGCATCTTAGCATGCCACATTGTCAGACTCTACCATATCATTGATCATCTACCAATATATATATAACCTCTAAGCTCATACATCTTAGAGAAGGGGGTTAAGTGAAGAATAAATTCTCCACCACCAAACAGAAATATATAATCAGTAGCGTTCAACAAATACAGTAGAAAAGAATACAATGTCAGACACGCAATCCATTTACAAGTCCGCTCTGGGTCTGAGCGAAACAACGTGTCCGTCGATCTCCAAATACGTTTGGACGATCATTACCAAATACCTTGCCTTGGAATGTACTGTCCCAATTCAAGATACCAGTCATCATCATCTCAACGATGTGAGAACCTTCGGTCTTCTACCACCGTCTTCATCTTCGACTCTTGATCGTCGTGATGATTATTCAGAATGGGTTAAACCCGGTCTTTCTGAATAACTCGCGTATTTTGTGATTAAAAATCAAATATTGGAAAATCACACATTATGTCACATTCCGACCCCGAATATTCTTTTAATAAGATATTCACATTAAAAGATTTTCATAAATTTTATCAAAGATAAATTAATAAATTAAATCATAAATCTTCCTTAAAAGATTTATTAAGAATTCTGAATTTGATTTAATATCAAAAATCATTTTCACAGATCATTTATTTTAAAGAATAAATCTTCTTTTAAACGGGTTAAAGAACTCGTGTCATTTAAAACACAGTTCACGATAAACCCACAAATCAATTTCCTAAATATGGAATTCCACAAAAATCAATCAGTACATAATCGATATAAATTTCTGTATCGGACTAACAATATACATGGAATAATGGCAAAGCCTCTTAAATTCCATATATAATATCGGTCTTCTATTACAGAAGCCCATCTCGATTATTACCAATAGAATTTCCACTTAATTCCAATTTAATATATATTAAATTGGAAAACTAGATTTTTAGAAAATGCTTTTGTTAAATCTATGAATAGATTTATAAATTCCAAATAATAATTTCGATGTAAATTGGATTAAAGGACAAATGTCGTTTAAAAGCACCGTCCACGATAAATCCACTTCACATCTCAATGTATCTCATATCATGAAATATAATTGCAAATTCCAATAATCTTAATTAAAGGATTTCCCTTTAAATATTAATTCGTTATAAAAATATATATTTTAAAATAATCATTAAATACTCTTTATACAAAAGATTCTAATTGGAAAGTATTCTTCATATTACATATTCTTATCTTTTACACATATTCTTTATCTTAAAAATATATTTAACTAAAATATCCTTTTTATGAAAATATATCCTTTATAAAAAGAATTTCTAGTGTAAGAATATTCTTATTTAAAAGATCATCTGAATCGAAATGCGACTCAATCATTTACCATATAATTTGGATTATATGGATTTCACACACATCATATATATGACAATAACAATATAATCATCAAATCATCCATTTCATCCAAAGTGTAAATTCCACTGCGTAAGCGTTAAAATTAAATAATAACGCTCATCGCAGCCTGTCGATCTAACGATCAACATACAACTAAATATTGGGATTAGTGTGTAACACCCCACCTCCGCCAGGGTGGCTCTTGCAAGCACTCTGACTTTGGAGGGGCGTTTGAATCAGGTAAACATGCATAATGATATATTAAGGCAGAACAAGAACATATGTATATGTGTAAACAGAGTAAATAACATAGATAAAACAACGGAAGATTTTCAAACCATTTCAAAACAAGTCTTAGTACAACATCATGTCAATTTTCCAAATAAAATAAGTCTAGTACATAAACAACATCATCTGAAAACTGAAAAGAAAAACATAAGTAGCTATCCCCAAAGCAGAAAAACCATAGCGAGCTCAAGTCCAAAGCATACATGAGCTATCCAAGAAAAGCAGGTAAGATCCAAGCTAAGCTCCTGTATTCCCTCCCTGAGAACCTGGGGGGGGGGGGAAACGGAAGAAAAGAGGCGAAAGAAAACAGGTCAGTCAAAAAGACTGAGTAAGCCCTACTACAATCAATGTAAACTGATAAAGTTAACTGACATGAGCAGCAGGTATGAACATAAGGATAACAACATGATGATTAACTATCAAGGTAGATAAAGGTGTCATCGCATAATCAGGATTAAGGTTTTGCACCACAGGTGTACTAGCAAACTAACATGACTTGATTAAACAAGTATTGATCCCGCGGCCTAAGCTTTGGCCCAATAACATGAAGTGATCCTCATACGAGGTCCAATAACATGAAGTGACCTTCCCATGAGGTCCGACCCAACGGTCTAATCGATCGGCTCCCTAAGCCTAACTCGTCACGTGTTGGTGTCAATACGGCCCAACCATGAATGTAGTCGAACTGTGCCGGGTCCACCCGTCGGGTGTATCAAGCCCTAGGGTGTCAACCCCTGGACACCATAAACATGAGTGCACAGTCTCGCCCTACCGGTATCCGTGCTTGTTTTCTCCGGCTACGGACTATGTGCACGACCAGAGTCCGCCCAGAACTACACCGGCGTACCACGGCCGTCGCTTTTTGGCCCCTTATCTCCAGTTCAGTAATCGGGCCCCCACCCTAGCCTAGTCCCTAGGGCCATGATGATACAAACTAGGGATTACTGAAGGAGTGAACCCCCATTGCTAGGATTTCTCTAGTGGGTTAAGTATGGTTTAACCCCTCCACTAATTATGGATTAACTTGGTTAAGTGTAACGGTGAGTTTACGACTTAACTCCGATTAATCAACCGAGCCCAAATTGGTTAAGTATTAAATGGTCCATGACTTAACCCTAATCCTGAGGCATTAATTAATTAATTAATGCGCCTTAACCTCTCACATTAGACTTTGTTGTGGTTACTAGTTAAGCCGGGCGGGTCCGGGTAGCTTTACACCACAACTTGGTCTAACCTCGGGTCCAAGGTACAACATGACCAACTTCTCACATTGGGTCCTATTGTTTATAGCAACTAGTTAAGCCGGTCGGTTCCGGGTAGGTTTACGCTACAAACTCAACCCAACCTCGAGTTGGCCACACTTATCTTCTCTAAGTGTCATGTCCATCACATTACAAGTTTTCAAGCAATTGGGTAGACCTAACTTAATAGGTAAATTCCCAATGGGTAGACCTAACTTAATAGGTAAATTCCCAAGCTCATGTTATTATGTCTTTTAAGTTTACCCAACCCCAAACGCAATCCCATCGCTTACATATCGCAATAGCGCATAAAGGATAGAAAGAGGGAACTTGGCATAATCATGACATAAAAATGTTAGAGCCACAAGTTCAACATGGTGGCATATGAAAGGCTCATGTGTTCATACACTTGCATATTACATTTTTAGGCCCAAAAGCATGCATAACATGTTAACATGAACCACATGACCATCCCAAACTTGCATAAACATACTTGCATATCATATGACAACTTGCATATCAAACTTGCATAATAAAACTTGCATAACTTATGACAACTTGCATATCATACTTGCATAAATAACTTCAAAGTTCAAGTATGAGAGTAATAGGGCTTACAATGCTTATGCGGACTCAAATGAGTATAGCAAATGTAAGAAACCCCTTATGCAACTAATTAAACCCCAAAAATGCAAGAAAACTTGATCAAGACTCCTCCTTTATGATGCCAATAGAGAAACAAGACTTTAATGCAAGCTAAAGAGGATCATACAAGCCTAAATACACTTGTATGCATGGAAATCTCTTAGAAATTTGTTTAGGAATTGTATGAAGAGAGTGGAGGCCATGAGAGGTTTGATTTTGCAATAGTTTAGTTGTAGGATAGATTAATGATGATTTAGGGTAGGTTAGGGTCTTATTTATAGATTAGGCTAGTGATTTAGACCATAGGATTAAACCCTAGTTCTCATCTCAACCCTCCAAATCGAATCTGGCCCCCAAGCTCAACACAAACCCAAAATGGTGCACCAGGCAGGACTGGGCGTCTGAGCCAAGTCGACAGCCAAGTCGACAGGGCTGTCGACCTGGTCAGACCCAGTCGACTCCCAAGTCGACAGGGCTGTCGACTTGGGTACCGTGGCGGGAATTCTCCCGCCTGGCCCAAACTGGCCCAATTCCCAATTTCAGATTTGAATTTGAAATCTGTTTTTACTTAGGAATTTTCTGAAAACTTCGTTGGGCCTTAATCGGGTCATACGGACTCCGATTTTCGAAAACTCGGACTCTATTTCGCGTATTTTTCCGAGACGAACGCAATGGCATAGCCCGTTTCCCTTGATTCAGATTTTAGAATTAAATTCTGCCTCGATTTATGTTATAACAGGTTATTGAAAATACGGGTTGTTACATTCTCCCCTCCTTAAAGGATTTCGTCCCCGAAATCTTCAAGTTAGGAAGAACGTATCCTACCATCCAATCATCCATCTACTCAAAACATCATCCACGAGCAATCATTGTCCTTACAAGATTCTAAATGTTGTATGAACATATGCAAAGGTGTGTGTATATGTACCTATCTAATGCAAATATCATCAATGCAACTTATGTTAGTGAAATGAATCCATATGTATGCAATTCCTAACATAATGTATATCATCTATATGTGTGCACATAACATACACCCATATGCAACATCCATGTGATAACACACAACTTTCATCCATGAATAAGCATAAACACTCATGCATATGCAATATGAGGAGTGTGCGAGCCGATCTAGTGCCTAACGTGTACAATGCATCCACGAGTAACCACTTGCAAACACTTGCAACCACTTGCAACCATCAAGCATAACATGTCTCAAACACATGTTTCATCCAAAGAGTTTCTACCTAAGGTTCTCATGACAAGATTAACATGATAAACTAGATAATCATGGATAGCAAAGATATGCTACAAAGAAAAGAGATTGAGAGTGTACCCTCAAAAAGGAATGGATAAAGCCCACGCATCTTCTCCTCGGTTTCCCAAGTTGCGTCTTCTTCGGCTTCACCCCATTGAACCTTCACCAATTTGACCTCTCGATTCCTTAGCTTCTTGGTCTCCGTCCCCAAGATACGAATCGGAGCTCTCCTCAAGGTAGCCTCTCTCTCTACTTCCACATCTTCCAAAACACTTGGCTCCACAACCTCTGCTGATTCATGCAAACACTTCCGGAGATGCGAGACATGAAAAACATCGTGCACTCCGGCAAGCTTCTCGGGCAACTTCACTCTATAAGCCATCTGCCCGATCCTCTCTATAATAGGGAATGGTCCAACAAATCTCGGTGCTAACTTCCCAACGGCTCCAAATCGGACCATATTCCGCAAAGGAGAAACCTTTACGAAAACCATATCCCCAACATCAAACTCCAAATCAGATCTTCGCTTATCAGCATAGGATTTCTGTCGGTCTTGGGCCGCTTTCATTCGTCTCCGAATCAACTCGATCTTCTCGGATGTATCTCTGATCATATCAGGCCCAAGTATGAGCTTATCGGTAGTCTCCCACCAACATGTAGGCGACTTGCACGGCCTCCCATATAAAGCTTCAAATGGTGCCATCCCTATGCTTGCCTGATAACTGTTATTATATGCAAACTCAACAAGAGGAAGATGGTCTTCCCAAGTAACACCGAAATCCAGAATACAAAGCCTCAACGGATCTTCGAGTACCCTGTTTACCCTTTCGGTTTGGCCGTCCGTCTGTGGGTGATAAGCAGTACTCAGATTCAACCTCGTGCCCATAGCCTCTTGCAAGCTATTCCAAAACTGACTTGTAAAGATTGGGTCACGGTCACTGACAATACTAGAAGGGACTCCATGAAGTCTCACAATCTCACGAAGATATACAGACGCTAGCCAAGATGCGGTCCTCTTGCTCTTCACGGGAATGAAATGAGCACTCTTCGTAAGTCTATCTACGATAACCCAAATGCTCGTATTCCCTTTCCTTGACCTTGGTAGCCCATCAATAAAATCCATGGAGATACTCTCCCACTTCCAAAGTGGAACGTCTAGAGGATGCAATAGCCCACCGGGCTTCTTTGACTCGGCCTTAACTTGCTGGCAAATGATACATCTAGAGACAAACTCCGCCACATCCTTCTTCATCCTAGGCCAAAAGAAAATACGCTTCATATCTTTATACATCTTATCCCCGCCTGGATGTATAGTCAACTTAGAGCGATGCGCTTCCTCCAGAACTTTTCTTACTAAATCTTCTACCATGGGAACACATAACCTTCCATCTCTCCTCAGCCAACCCTTGTCATCAATAGAATATCGAGCGAGATGACTAGACGTCTCTCCTCGAATCATCTTATCCATAATGTCAACTATCTGAGGGTCTTCTCTCTGCGAAGCCCCAACTTGATCAAGAAGGGTAGGCCTGAGTTCTAGAGATGCTAAAGAACCGGTCATCGACTCCATCGCCAAAGAGAAATCAAAGGTTGCCACATACTCTAAATTCTTCATCTCAACGAATAGAGGACTTAGGGTCAACCTTCTTCTACTCAATGCATCAGCCACCACATTCCCCTTGCCGGGGGTATAAGCTATTTCAAAATCATAGGACGCCAAGAATTCCATCCATCTTTGCTGCCTCAGATTCAGATCCTTCTGAGAAAAGAGATACTTCAAAGACTTGTGATCGGTATAAAGCTCAAATCTTTCTCCCAGAAGATAATGGCGCCAAGCCTTGAGTGCATATACTATTGCTGCCAACTCTAAGTCATGAGTGGGATAATTCTTCTCATGCACTTTGAGTTGTCTACCGCCAAAGCATATCACTCTTCCCTCTTGCATAAGAACAGCTCCTAACCCTGTGCCATACGCATCGGTGTATACCGTAAATAATTTCCCTCCATCGGGCAAAGCTAGAACGGGTGCTGATGTGAGAGCTCTCTTGAGCTTCTGAAAAGCAAGCTCGCACTCTAGGCTCCAAGCAAAAACTAAATTCTTCTTCGTCAATTTAGTGAGAGGAGCAGAAATCTTCGCGAAGTCCTTGATGAACTTCCGATAAAAACCAGCAAGACCTAGAAAACTTCTCACTTCGGTTGCATTCCTTGGAGTCTTCCAATCTTGAACTGCAACCACCTTAGCGGGATCCACCGCTAAGCCCTGCTTAGACACTATATGCCCAAGGAATCTAACTTCCCTTCTCCAAAAGTGACACTTGGAGAACTTGGCCTTCAACTGATGCGCTCTAAGTGTATCCATCACCTCCCCGAGGTGCCTTGCATGCTCTTCCTCATCCTTAGAGAAGACCAAAATATCATCCACGAAGACCACGACAAACTTGTTCAAGAACTCTCTGAACACCCTACTCATCAAGTCCACGAAATATGCGGGTGCATTCGTCAAGCCGAACGGCATGACAAGCCATTCGAAGAATCCATCTGGAGTTCTGAACGCAGTCTTGTCTATACTATCCTCAGCTACCCTGAGCTGATGGAATCCAGTAGCAAGACCAAGCTGAGAGAAAACAGAAGCACCGACAAGCTGGTCAAAGAGATCATCGATCCTCGGTAACGGGTGTCTGTTCTTCTTAGTCAGCTTATTCAACTCTCGATAGTCAACACAAAGTCGGAGAGAACCATCTGCCTTGGTAGCAAATACCACAGGTGCTCCCCACTCAGATATACTTCGTCTAATGAAGTTCTTCTCAAGCAACTCTTTCACTTGCTTGCTTAGCTCCCGCCTTTCACGCGGAGCCATGTGCCGAACGGGCAAAGAAACCGGCTTTGCATTATCCACCAGATAAATGCGGAAATCAATCTCTCGCTTAGGGGGCAACCCCCTAACTTCATCAAAAACATCCGGATACTCTCGGACAACTCTCACAGACTGAAGAGTTTCCACTGACGAGTCAAGCGATTCCAGATAGCACAACATGACGGGACCTCTCGGATCACAAGAAATCTCTAGGGTGTTCCCGAGGCGAGTCACGAGCCTCACAACCCTATGCTCACAATCAAGAATGGCTCCATATCTGGACAGCCAATCCATGCCCAATATCAATCCGTATCCCCTGAAACCAAGAACATAAGCACTGCACAAGAACTCTACACTCAGTATAGAGATCCTCAAATCCCCACATATCATAGACAAATGGGCGGAACCCCCAATAGGATTTGAGACACAAACGGGATCCTCTACCAAGCTAGTACTAAGGTGCAAACTATCAACAAGATCAGATGAGATAAAGTTATGCGATGCACCAGAATCAAACAAAGTACGAACTGGAAAATCAGAAATATATACAAGGCTCTCAATAGAAATACTACCTCGATCGGGAACTAGAGCGGTAGCGAGAGCATGAACTTGCCCTCCTGCAGGTCCAGCACGCTGAGTCTGACCCTGGCCTTGCCCTTGTTTCTTCGGGCAATCCTTGCTGAAATGTCCAGTCTTCCCACATAAAAAGCATTCACCATTATTCCTTTTCCTCTTCTTACAATCCTTAACAAGATGCCCAACCGAACCGCAATAATGGCACTTCCCCTTGTTCTTGCCCTTGTTGTTATTCCCCTTGTTGCCTTGACCCTTGTTCTTGCTCTGATTGCCCTGACTGTTTTGACCACCAGTATTTCCCTGATTTCCCTTTCCCTGGGAATTAGTCTTCTTGACTTGTGTATCATTCTTCTTGACATCTCCGTGAAGTAACGCCATATCAACCAAGCTCTCAAACGTGGCCCCATGGGGAATATGTGACATAGCCAATCCCTGCAACGGCTCATTCAATCCCCTAGCAAAACGAAGGGCCTTCTTCTGAGGAGTATTCACCATATCCAAGCCAAAACGAGCTAACTGATTAAACTTGTTCACATATTCTTTGACAGACATATCTCCTTGCTTCAAAGTTATGAATCTCTCCGTCTGCAAATTCTCCTCAGCAGAAGATAGAAACTTAAGCATAAACCTTGCCCTGAGATCGGCCCAAGTCTCAACAGGCCTAGTACCATTGGTGACCTCCCACCAATAAGCGACTTCATCCTTCATAAGCCAAACCGCCAACAAGATCTTCCTCTGATCATCTATCCCAAAGATAGCAAACAAATCCTCGGTCTCTTTCAACCAATTTCTGGCTTCTACAAAAGTCTCTGTGCCTTGAAAGTTCTTGCCACCCATTGCTTTGAAATCCTTGCAAATCTTGGCAAAGTCGGCCTGAGGATGCTGAGGGGGAGGAGGAAGAGGAACCTCAGCAATAGGTGGAGGAGGAACATTAACAATGGGAGGAGGAATATTAACTACTGGAGGAGGAGGAGGAGGGACATCTGCGGGGCCGGCTTCGGTCGCCCTAGCCTCCAAGAGTCTCCTATACCAAACAGGCACGTGCACTCCCTCCGGAATAACAAAGTTATCAGCCATACTGAAAAAGAAAAAGACAGAATCAGAATGGAGAAAAATGAAGGGATATTGCTAATGGCTTTTTGGGGAATAGCCTTTTTAAAATAAACTAGACTTTTCTTTGGAAAATACTTTATACTTGGTTTTGAAAATAGTTTTCCAAAAAGTTTTCTAAAAACCTTTTTTGTTCCTTCTCGTAAACCATATGCTCTGATACCAAATTGTAACACCCCACCTCCGCCAGGGTGGCTCTTGCAAGCACTCTGACTTTGGAGGGGCGTTTGAATCAGGTAAACATGCATAATGATATATTAAGGCAGAACAAGAACATATGTATATGTGTAAACAGAGTAAATAACATAGATAAAACAGCGGAAGATTTTCAAACCATTTCAAAACAAGTCTTAGTACAACATCATGTCAATTTTCCAAATAAAATAAGTCTAGTACATAAACAACGTCATCTGAAAACTGAAAAGAAAAACATAAGTAGCTATCCCCAAAGCAGAAAAACCATAGCGAGCTCAAGTCCAAAGCATACATGAGCTATCCAAGAAAAGCAGGTAAGATCCAAGCTAAGCTCCTGTATTCCCTCCCTGAGAACCTGGGGGGGAAACGGAAGAAAAGAGGCGAAAGAAAACAGGTCAGTCAAAAAGACTGAGTAAGCCCTACTACAATCAATGTAAACTGATAAAGTTAACTGACATGAGAAGCAGGTATGAACATAAGGATAACAACATGATGATTAACTATCAAGGTAGATAAAGGTGTCATCGCATAATCAGGATTAAGGTTTTGCACCACAGGTGTACTAGCAAACTAACATGACTTGATTAAACAAGTATTGATCCCGCGGCCTAAGCTTTGGCCCAATAACATGAAGTGACCCTCATACGAGGTCCAATAACATGAAGTGACCTTCCCATGAGGTCCGACCCAACGGTCTAATCGATCGGCTCCCTAAGCCTAATTCGTCACGTGTTGGTGTCAATACGGCCCAACCATGAATGTAGTCGAACTGTGCCGGGTCCACCCGTCGGGTGTATCAAGCCCTAGGGTGTCAACCCCTGGACACCATAAACATGAGTGCACAGTCTCGCCCTACCGGTACCCGTGCTTGTTTTCTCCGGCTACGGACTATGTGCATGACCAGAGTCCGCCCAGAACTACACCGGCGTACCACGGCCGTCGCTTTTTGGCCCCTTATCTCCAGTTCAGTAATCGTGCCCCCACCCTAGCCTAGTCCCTAGGGCCATGATGATACAAACTAGGGATTACTGAAGGAGTGAACCCCCATTGCTAGGATTTCTCTAGTGGGTTAAGTATGGTTTAACCCCTCCACTAATCATGGATTAACTTGGTTAAGTGTAACGGTGAGTTTACGACTTAACTCCGATTAATCAACCGAGCCCAAATTGGTTAAGTATTAAATGGTCCATGACTTAACCCTAATCCTGAGGCATTAATTAATTAATTAATGCGCCTTAACCTCTCACATTAGACTTTGTTGTGGTTACTAGTTAAGCCGGGCGGGTCCGTGTAGCTTTACACCACAACTTGGTCTAACCTCGGGTCCAAGGTACAACATGACCAACTTCTCACATTGGGTCCTATTGTTTATAGCAACTAGTTAAGCCGGCCGTTTCCTGGTAGGTTTACGCTACAAACTCAACCCAACCTCGAGTTGGCCACACTTATCTTCTCTAAGTGTCATGTCCATCACATTACAAGTTTTCAAGCAATTGGGTAGACCTAACTTAATAGGTAAATTCCCAATGGGTAGACCTAACTTAATAGGTAAATTCCCAAGCTCATGTTTTTATGTCTTTTAAGTTTACCCAACCCCAAACGCAATCCCATCGCTTACATATCGCAATAGCGCATAAAGGATAGAAAGAGGGAACTTGGCATAATCATGACATAAAAATGTTAGAGCCACAAGTTCAACATGGTGGCATATGAAAGGCTCATGTGTTCATACACTTGCATATTACATTTTTAGGCCCAAAAGCATGCATAACATGTTAACATGAACCACATGACCATCCCAAACTTGCATAAACATACTTGCATATCATATGACAACTTGCATATCAAACTTGCATAATAAAACTTGCATAACTTATGACAACTTGCATATCATACTTGCATAAATAACTTCAAAGTTCAAGTATGAGAGTAATAGGGCTTACAATGCTTATGCGGACTCAAATGAGTATAGCAAATGTAAGAAACCCCTTATGCAACTAATTAAACCCCAAAAATGCAAGAAAACTTGATCAAGACTCCTCCTTTATGATGCCAATAGAGAAACAAGACTTTAATGCAAGCTAAAGAGGATCATACAAGCCTAAATACACTTGTATGCATGGAAATCTCTTAGAAATTTGTTTAGGAATTGTATGAAGAGAGTGGAGGCCATGAGAGGTTTGATTTTGCCATAGTTTAGTTGTAGGATAGATTAATGATGATTTAGGGTAGGTTAGGGTCTTATTTATAGATTAGGCTAGTGATTTAGACCATAGGATTAAACCCTAGTTCTCATCTCAACCCTCCAAATCGAATCTGGCCCCCAAGCTCAACACAAACCCAAAATGGTGCACCAGGCAGGACTGGGCGTCTGAGCCAAGTCGACAGCCAAGTCGACAGGGCTGTCGACCTGGTCAGACCCAGTCGACTCCCAAGTCGACAGGGCTGTCGACTTGGGTACCGTGGCGGGAATTCTCCCGCCTGGCCCAAACTGGCCCAATTCCCAATTTCAGATTTGAATTTGAAATCTGTTTTTACTTAGGAATTTTCTGAAAACTTCGTTGGGCCTTAATCGGGTCATACGGACTCCGATTTTCGAAAACTCGGACTCTATTTCGCGTATTTTTCCGAGACGAACGCAATGGCATAGCCCGTTTCCCTTGATTCAGATTTTAGAATTAAATTCTGCCTCGATTTATGTTATAACAGGTTATTGAAAATACGGGTTGTTACATAGTGTATGTTAATTTTCATCCCAACACCCGTGTGGGGTTTCAACCAACAAACAAATAATAAATTATTTGTGCACTTGGGCGATGTGTGAAAATTATCGACCCAATAACATAAACAAGTCAGGTAACTTGCCTATGGCAGTGTAATACACAATATATAACATGATGATAAAAATATCTCTTTTATTCCTGTTCTTTTTATCGCATGTAAAATGTCAATAAAAATGTAATCTTTATTTCTATTCTTTTATCGCATCAAAAATGATGATAAAAATATAATCTTTATTTCAATTCCTTTCATTGTAAATAAATGAAAAGAAAAATGTAATCTTTTAATTCCATTCGTAATAGGGGATATAAATAATAACACAAAATATAACTATTCATTTCATGCTTTATTTGCAATAGAGAATGCAAATAAAGATTCAACCTTTTTATTTGATGTTTATTTACATAGAGGAATGTAAATAAATAAAAAAAATTGTAACTTTTTCATTTCATAATTTATTTGCATTAAGGATTGCAAATGAAAATATTTCTTTTATTCTCCTGTTTTATTTGCGTTGAATAAAGCAAATAAAAGTGTAACATTAAATTTCTAGTTTTATTTACATCAAGAAATGTAAATAAAAGAACAACTCTTTATTTTATGTTTATTTACATCAAGTGAAGTAAATAAATAATTAAAAATGTAACTTTTATTTTAATGCTTTGTTCACATTTAAAACATGCAACAAAAATGTATCTTTTGTTTTTAATAAATTTGTTTGCATCTAAATTTGCAACAAAATGTAATTTTTATTTCTTGTTTGTTTGCAACCAAAGTTGCAAACAAAAATGTAATTTTATCTCCTTTGTTTTATTTGCATGATAGAATGCAAATAAAAATGCATATTCTATTTTCTACATTTCATTTGCATTGTAGAATGCAAACAAAAATGTAATTTTTTTTCTTGTATTGTTTACATTATGAAATGTTAACAAAAATGTGAACTTTTGATTTCATGAAATATTTGCATTGAAAATGCAAATAAAAAAATAAAAATGTACTACTTTAAAATCATGTTATATTTGTGTTGGAGAACACAAAAATGTTCTTTTATTTTTAATATTTTATTTGTGTTTAAGGATACGAATAAAAAGACCATTTTAATTTTCTATGTTATATTTGTGTTTGAGAACACAAACATAAAGGATCATTCATTTTCTATAATGTATTTGTGTTTGGTAACACAAATAAAAAGGTTCGTTCATTTTCAAAATGTATTTGCATAAGTGAATGCAAATAAAAGAATAAATTTTACTTTAATATATATATTCGTATTCGTAAATACAAATAAGAGAACAAGTTTCATTTTTAAATATATATTTGCATTTTTAGATGCAAACAAAAGAACAAGTTTATTTTTAATGTATATTTACATTGGTAAATGCAAATAAAAGAATAATTTTATTTTCAATATACCTTTGCATTGGTGAATGCAAAATAAAGAACAACTTTTTATTTACAAAATATATTTACAAATATAATGTAACTTCTGAAAATAATTTCTTATTTACATATAAAAATGTAAACAAACATTGCGATTTCCAAAACATGTCTTTTTTTATTTACATAAAAAGGTAAACAAAAGTTTTACTTCTAAAATGAATTTTAATTTACATATGATATGTAAACCAAAATGTGATTCTTAATCTTTGATTACATTAAAAATGTAATCCTTTTCTGTTCATTTTCATTACATATAAATGTAACCTCTTTTTTTTTTTCTCTCATTACACATATGGATGCGATCTTTTCTATTCATTACAATGAACAAAATTTCTATAAAAATGCAATTTTAATTTATAAACTTTCCATTGCCAAAAATGAAAATAAAAATAAAAATAAAATCCATTTTATCTTCATCTTTACAATGAAATCTAAATCACATTAAAAATGTGATTTTTTTTTATGCAAAGTCTTTCTATTGAAAACAGTGGACATATACAAATATGATCTTTTTACGTTGCTTCTTTTTATTGAAAACACTTATTACATTAAAAATGAAATTTTAATGTTACTACATTTATTGAAAACAATATAACATAAAAATGAGATTTATAATGTTGCAACTTTTATTGAACATCAAAGTGACAAATAAATTATGACTTTTGATTGAAAACCATTTTTATATAGAAAAAATGAAATCCTTTGTTTTCATTCTTTTTAATGAAACAACCTCATATCAAAAAAAAAATTTTTTTTTAATGTAAACCCGTAAAGATATATTTGATTCGTTGTGCCAATTTCTATTATAAAATCAACAAATAAAAAAAATATTTATTGTCGACCAAATTCCATTGTTAAATCAACAAATAAAAATAAATATTTATTTGTCGATCAATTTCTATTGTTAAATTCAGAATAATAAAAATATTATTTTAATAACATAAAATAAACCTTTCCAACTAGATCTAAATAAATGGTTTTTTTTTCTTCTTTTGAATAAAATATGTTTTGATCTAATTTTAGATCCCATTTTCCAACCGCATATAAAATATATACAATTCAAAGCGGATTTAGCATATCATGAACAACAAGCATTCAACAAGCAACAATTATCAATCCAAACCACACATGACATCCAGATCTGAATTTATATGACAATACAATTTTCTTTAATGCGAGAAAATAATTAATAATTAATTAAATGATTAAAATTAGAATTCTCACTTTGAAATTTGGCTGAAATTCGACTGTCTCCTTTTCAGCTGCGGTCTGCGCCATCGCGAAGCTCTCGAGAAGACGAGTCCAACGCAACTTACGGTTTGTGAAACGGACCTCGTATGAGAGAGTTACGGATTTTTAAAGATCGAACAAATTAAATAATTAAATAATAAAATAATAATAAAAAAAGAAGAAGACCCAACCTTTCTTCTTCCTCACGGCCGAACCCATCTTGCTTCTCCTTCCTTCTACACGCACGCCACCACAAGCACCCGGACCACGATCAGAAGCCACCACCTCGTCGGCCACCTCGAGACACACTAGCGCCGAGACCCGGGCCCCACTCGCACCCCCCTAGGACCCACAAATAACCCGTAAACGCAACACCTTCTCAGCCAAAATCCGCAAAATCCGTGCACCAAAACCCGATCTTAACCATATTGATTGAAAGGTCTCTGAATTCTCTTCGATTTGGTAGGTCATACGTCGATTTTCGTTGAGCGGATCAAAAGTTATTGAGGTTTGAAAATCGGACAATTCTGGCCATCAAATTCTGGGCGGCGGCTGGCCATTAGAGAATTAGGGTTTCGGATTTTTTTATATTATTTTAATGTTTAATTCCGAATTTCGTGAAATAAAGTGGAATTTTGGACTTTCTCGGATTTGGGCTTGCTTACTGTCGATCTTAACGTTTTGAGGCCTTCTGAACGCGATGGGCTATGTCCCAAGGTCCAATTCCGAAATATACAGCAGTTTTTTTCGGTTTTAATTGAAAATACAATATTAAATTAATTATTTAATTTCTACCGTACATTTAAATTCACCGAGGTCACAAATTAACTTCAAAAATTCTCTAAAAATATATTTAGCTATGTTTTGATGCTGTGGACATATGAAAATTAATTTTGTTCGATTCTGAGCTCACATGAATTTTTTAATGAATTTTTAAAGTCAAAAATTTGCCCGTTTACACTGAAAAATCAATTATAATTATAATTTAATTCTAAAAATTACCAAAAAATCATTTTTAGCTTTGTTATGATGATACGAGTCCAACAAAATTATTTTCGTTGAATTCTGAGACTGTTTGAAAAATGACTATTTTTAAGGCCAGTATATTTAATATTAAAAATATATTTTTAAACAAATAATTTTCGAAACTCAAAATATATAAGTGTTTACTGTTTTTCAATATAGAAACATCATTCTGAACTCAATGGAAGTGGTTTCGAGTTCAAATTCCTTCGTATGCAAAAAGTAGCATTTTGACCTTTATAAATTTCATAGCGACCTTTCTAAATATTGAATTGGCCATAACTTTTGATTTCCGCTATGAAATTTCAATTTTTCGGATTCATTGGAAAGATATTTTTAAATAGATTCTAATATTTTTGGTTTCACTAAAATCCGTTAAATTTTGCATCCTGTACGGTCAGTCAAAGTTCAAGTTTGACTTTTAAAACTACCATGCTATTTCTAACTCTTTTATTAATTAAAATTAAATCATTCATTCTAACTTCGATTTAAATCCAATTTGTGATCATTATTATTTAAATAAATTATTTTATATTGTCAAAATTCATTAAAAATTTTTAAAATAAAATTTTTAAATTGGTCCTGATTTTTGCGGGTTGTTACAATCGCCCCCACTTAAAAACTTTTCGTCCTCGAAAAGGAACGTAGCTAAAAATTGTAAAATCAACTATCTTAATTTTAAATTTTAATGGTTAATTATCTTTTCAAAATATATATAAAAATCATATTTCAAAGAATAGATTATAAATATCAAAAATACGTTAATTATAAATTCGTAACTCTTAACTCGTTCTAGGGCATTACTAACCCCATCTCTAATGAGTATTCTTATTGGACATTACTAATCCAATCTCTGATGAGTCTTTTGTTCAGTTCTAACGAGTTGTACCCCAAAGGTTTGAGCTAACCAGAGCTCTGATACCAATTGTAAAGACCCGCAAATCCCCGCCCTTTGAATCGACCATAAACCACACAGGTCTGATCCAAAAAGTGGAAACCTACGAATACTTTAACTTTGGGCATACAACACATTACAACAGATAATAGAAGACTTTTATAACACTATAATAAATGTTACATCAGAGTACAGTATATACATATCAGAGTACATTGGAATATAATTACAGCGGAAGGTTACAATAATTAAAATATATTGCAGCGGAAGAACACAGCGGAAGACTCTCTATCTCTGGACACAGCTTTAAGCTTCAACCCAGAATCCTGCTTAATATATCTGCAAAAATAGCTACTCGACTGCCCGTGTGGAAAATATGGGCACCCGAGTTTGCCAGTGGACAAACTACAGGTCAGTCATGGGACTGGTGTGAGAATTCTACTTAACCTGTATAATATAATAAGGCTAATCACAGGACCACGCCACTTTCGCGGAACGGGTTTTCTCCTATAGATTGCCAGTGCATGACTAAAGTAAATCGTCAAAATAACGCAATGCTTTTTAGAAAAATGAAACCATTATAAGACCCAAGTCCCATCACACAATGCAACGCAAACCGGAGGATAGGGTTTTACCTTATAATGATCAAAAGATGCTTGATACGATAAACACGGTATTATATAATAATAGTGTGCAACCAATTTGAAATACATCAAAGTAAATGTATCATTCCTAGACGGCATGAGTGCCCCATCCCACTATGTCGCCATATATAGGTATACAATCAAAACCGCGTGATGTCGTATTGGAAATTTGGGTTTCCATCTGAGTCAAGGCTAGGGAGGAGATCCTTACCGATTCGAGACACTCTAGCAAATGCCCCAGGATTGGTACTCTGTCCAACCCTTGGATCCTACAAAGCCGGTCCATACGTTAACGCTTAATGGATTGGCAATTCCTGAACACACGCTCCCCGGTCCTTTTGGACCTATAATACGGCCAGTGGCGACCGCATAAACTGAGGCCTCGAAAAATACAACAACCACAATGAATAAATGCCAGCGCTGGTAGGTCCCTGGCACCACTCTAGCTAGAGAGAAACGTGTGCACTCCCTGCGTTCCCTTCTCCCGTTTTAGACTCTACCGGGCTGTGAGGCTCGCGAAGTCACGATATACACAAAGCTATGCCTAAATAGACTGTGCTTTGATCATCAACCACAAGGCCTGCTTTTCAACAAAGCCTTGATCGATTGCATCTTAGCATGCCACATTGTCAGACTCTACCATATCATTGATCATCTACCAATATATATATAACCTCTAAGCTCATACGTCTTAGAGAAGGGGGTTAAGTGAAGAATAAATTCTCCACCACCAAACAGAAATATATAATCAGTAGCGTTCAACAAATACAGTAGAAAAGAATACAATGTCAGACACGCAATCCATTTACAAGTCCGCTCTGGGTCTGAGCGAAACAACGTGTCCGTCGATCTCCAAATACGTTTGGACGATCATTACCAAATACCTTGCCTTGGAATGTACTGTCCCAATTCAAGATACCAGTCATCATCATCTCAACGATGTGAAAACCTTCGGTCTTCTACCACCGTCTTCATCTTCGACTCTTGATCGTCGTGATGATTATTCAGAATGGGTTAAACCCGGTCTTTCTGAATAACTCGCGTATTTTGTGATTAAAAATCAAATATTGGAAAATCACACATTATGTCACATTCCGACCCCGAATATTCTTTTAATAAGATATTCATATTAAAAGATTTTCATAAATTTTATAAAAGATAAATTAATAAATTAAATCATAAATCTTCCTTAAAAGATTTATTAAGAATTCTGAATTTGATTTAATATCAAAAATCATTTTCACAGATCATTTATTTTAAAGAATAAATCTTCTTTTAAACGGGTTAAAGAACTCGTGTCATTTAAAACACAGTTCACGATAAACCCACAAATCAATTTCCTAAATATGGAATTCCACAGAAATCAATCAGTACATAATCGATATAAATTTCTGTATCGGACTAACAATATACATGGAATAACGGCAAAGCCTCTTAAATTTCATATATAATATCGGTCTTCTATTACAGAAGCCCATCTCGATTATTACTAATAGAATTTCCACTTAATTCCAATTTAATATATATTAAATTGGAAAACTAGATTTTTAGAAAATGCTTTTGTTAAATCTATGAATAGATTTATAAATTCCAAATAATAATTTCGATGTAAATTGGATTAAAGGACAAATGTCATTTAAAAGCACCGTCCACGATAAATCCACTTCACATCTCAATGTATCTCATATCATGAAATATAATTGCAAATTCCAATAATCTTAATTAAAGGATTTCCCTTTAAATATTAATTCGTTATAAAAATATATATTTTAAAATAATCATTAAAATACTCTTTATACAAAAGATTCTAATTGGAAAGTATTCTTCATATTACATATTCTTATCTTTTACACATATTCTTTATCTTAAAAATATATTTAACTAAAATATCCTTTTTATGAAATATATCCTTTATAAAAAGAATTTCTAGTGTAAGAATATTCTTATTTAAAAGATCATCTGAATCGAAATGCGACTCAATCATTTACCATATAATTTGGATTATATGGATTTCACACACATCATATATATGACAATAACAATATAATCATCAAATCATCCATTTCATCCAAAGTGTAAATTCCACTGCGTAAGCGTTAAAATTAAATAATAACGCTCATCGCAGCCTGTCGATCTAACGATCAACATACAACTAAATATTAGGACTAGTGTATGTTAATTTTCATCCCAACACCCGTGTGGGGTTTCAACCAACAAACAAATAATAAATTATTTGTGCACTTGGGCGATGTGTGAAAATTATCGACCCAATCACATAAACAAGTCAGGTAATTTGCCTATGGCAGTGTAATACACAATATATAACACGATGATAAAAATATCTCTTTTATTCCTGTTCTTTTTATCGCATGTAAAATGTCAATAAAAATGTAATCTTTATTTCTATTCTTTTATCGCATCAAAAATGATGATAAAAATATAATCTTTATTTCAATTCCTTTCATTGTAAATAAATGAAAAGAAAAATGTAATCTTTTAATTCCATTCGTAATAGGGGATATAAATAATAACACAAAATATAACTATTCATTTCATGCTTTATTTGCAATAGAGAATGCAAATAAAGATTCAACCTTTTTATTTGATGTTTATTTACATAGAGGAATGTAAATAAATAAAAAAAAATTGTAACTTTTTCATTTCATAATTTATTTGCATTAAGGATTGCAAATGAAAATATTTCTTTTATTCTCCTGTTTTATTTGCGTTGAATAAAGCAAATAAAAGTGTAACATTAAATTTCTAGTTTTATTTACATCAAGAAATGTAAATAAAAGAACAACTCTTTATTTTATGTTTATTTACATCAAGTGAAGTAAATAAATAATTAAAAATGTAACTTTTATTTTAATGCTTTGTTCACATTTAAAACATGCAACAAAAATGTATCTTTTGTTTTTAATAAATTTGTTTGCATCTAAATTTGCAACAAAATGTAATTTTTATTTCTTGTTTGTTTGCAACCAAAGTTGCAAACAAAAATGTATTTTTATCTCCTTTGTTTTATTTGCATGATAGAATGCAAATAAAAATGCATATTCTATTTTCTACATTTCGTTTTAATTGTAGAATGCAAACAAAAATGTAATTTTTTTTTCTTGTATTGTTTACATTATGAAATGTTAACAAAAATGTGAACTTTTGATTTCATGAAATATTTGCATTGAAAATGCAAATAAAAAAATAAAAATGTACTACTTTAAAATCATGTTATATTTGTGTTGGAGAACACAAAAATGTTCTTTTATTTTTAATGTTTTATTTGTGTTTAAGGATACAAATAAAAAGACCATTTTAATTTTCTATGTTATATTTGTGTTTGAGAACACAAACATAAAGGATCATTCATTTTCTATAATGTATTTGTGTTTGGTAACACAAATAAAAAGGTTCGTTCATTTTCAAAATGTATTTGCATAAGTGAATGCAAATAAAAGAATAAATTTTACTTTGATATATATATTCGTATTCGTAAATACAAATAAAAGAACAAGTTTCATTTTTAAATATATATTTGCATTTTTAGATGCAAACAAAAGAACAAGTTTATTTTTAATGTATATTTACATTGGTAAATGCAAATAAAAGAATAATTTTATTTTCAATATACCTTTGCATTGGTGAATGCAAAATAAAGAACAACTTTTTATTTACAAAATATATTTACAAATATAATGTAACTTCTGAAAATAATTTCTTATTTACATATAAAAATGTAAACAAACATTGCGATTTCCAAAACATGTCTTTTTTTATTTACATAAAAAGGTAAACAAAAGTTTTACTTCTAAAATGAATTTTAATTTACATATGATATGTAAACCAAAATGTGATTCTTAATATTTGATTACATTAAAAATGTAATCCTTTTCTGTTCATTTTCATTACATATAAATGTAACCTCTTTTTTTCTCTCATTACACATATGGATGCGATCTTTTCTATTCATTACAATGAACAAAATTTCTATGAAAATGCAATTTTAATTTATAAACTTTCCATTGCCAAAAATGAAAATAAAAATAAAAATAAAATCCATTTTATCTTCATCTTTACAATGAAATCTAAATCACATTAAAAATGTGATTTTTTTTTATGCAAAGTCTTATTATTGAAAACAATGGACACATACAAATATGATCTTTTTACGTTGGTTCTTTTTATTATAAACACTTATTACATTAAAAATGAAATTTTAATGTTACTACATTTATTGAAAACAATATAACATAAAAATGAGATTTATAATGTTGCAACTTTTATTGAACATCAAATTGACAAATAAATTATGACTTTTGATTGAAAACCATTTTTATATAGAAAAAATGAAATCCTTTGTTTTCATTCTTTTTAATGAAACAACCTCATATCAATTTTTTTTTTTAATGTAAACCCGTAAAGATATATTTTATTCGTTGTGCCAATTTCTATTATAAAATCAACAAATAAAAAAATATATTTATTGTCGACCAAATTCCATTGTTAAATCAACAAATAAAAATAAATATTTATTTGTCGATCAATTTCTATTGTTTAATTCAGAATAATAAAAATATTATTTTAATAACATAAAATAAACCTTTCCAACTAGATCTGAATAAATGGTTTTTTTTTCTTCTTTTGAATAAAATATGTTTTGATCTAATTTTAGATCCCATTTTCCAACCGCAGATAAAATATATACAATTCAAAGCGGATTTAGCATATCATGAACAACAAGCATTCAACAAGCAACAATTATCAATCCAAACCACACATGACATCCAGATCTGAATTTATATGACAATACAATTTTCTTTAATGCGAGAAAATAGTTAATAATTAATTAAATGATTAAAATTAGAATTCTCACTTTGAAATTTGGCTGAAATTCGACTGTCTCCTTTTCAGCTGCGGTCTGCGCCATCGCGAAGCTCTCGAGAAGACGAGTCCAACGCAACTTACGGTTTGTGAAACGGACCTCGTATGAGAGAGTTACGGATTTTTAAAGATCGAACAAATTAAATAATTAAATAATTAAATAATAAAAAAAAAGAAGACGCAACCTTTCTTCTTCCTCACGGCCGAACCCATCTTGCTTCTCCTTCCTTCTACACGCACGCCACCACAAGCACCCGGACCACGATCAGAAGCCACCACCTCGTCGGCCACCTCGAGACACACCTGCGCCGAGACCCGGGCCCCACTCGCACCCCCCTAGGACCCACAAATAACCCGTAAACGCAGCACCTTCTCAGCCAAAATCCGCAAAATCCGTGCACCAAAACCCGATCTTAACCGTATAGATTGAAAGGTCTCTGAATTCTCTTCGATTTGGTAGGTCATACGTCGATTTTCGTTGAGCGGATCAAAAGTTATTGAGGTTTGAAAATCGGACAATTCTGGCCATCAAATTCTGGGCGGCGGCTGGCCATTAGAGAATTAGGGTTTCGGATTTTTTTATATTATTTTAATGTTTAATTCCGAATTTCGTGAAATAAAGTGGAATTTTGGACTTTCTCGGATTTGGGCCTGCTTACTGTCGATCTTAACGTTTTGAGGCCTTCTGAACGCGATGGGCTATGTCCCAAGGTCCAATTCCGAAATATACAGCAGTTTTTTTTCGGTTTTACTTGAAAATACAATATTAAATTAATTATTTAATTTCTACCGTACATTTAAATTCACCGAGGTCACAAATTAACTTCAAAAATTCTCTAAAAATATATTTAGCTATGTTTTGATGCTGTGGACATATGAAAATTAATTTCGTTCGATTCTGAGCTCGTATGAATTTTTTAATGAATTTTTAAAGTCAAAAATTTGCCCGTTTACACTGAAAAATCAATTATAATTATAATTTAATTCTAAAAATTACCAAAAAATCATTTTTAGCTTTGTTATGATGATACGAGTCTAACAAAATTATTTTCGTCAAATTCTGAGACTGTTTGAAAAATGACTATTTTTAAGGCCAGTATATTTAATATTAAAAATATATTTTTAAACAAATAATTTTCGAAACTCAAAATATATAAGTGTTTACTGTTTTTCAATGTAGAAAACATCATTCTGAACTCAATGGAAGTGGTTTCGAGTTCAAATTCCTTCGTATGCAAAAAGTAGCATTTTGACCTTTATAAATTTCATAGCGACCTTTCTAAATATTGAATTGGCCATAACTTTTGATTTCTGCTATGAAATTTCAATTTTTCGGATTCGTTGGAAAGATATTTTTAAATAAATTCTAATATTTTTGTTTTCACTAAAATCCGTTAAATTTTGCATCCTGTACGGTCAGTCAAAGTTCAAGTTTGAGTTTTCAAACTACCATGCTATTTCTAACTCTTTTATTAATTAAAATTAAATCATTCATTCTAACTTCGATTTAAATCAAATTTGTGATCATTATTATTTAAATAAATTATTTTATATTGTCAAAATTCATTAAAATTTTCTAAAATAAAATTTTAAATTGGTCCTGATTTTTGCGGGTTGTTACAAAGATATACCTTAAAAGCAAGAAAGTATGCATAAAACTCCTAGAAAAAGAGATCAACGATGTACCCTTAAGAAAAGGGTATGATGCGTGTATCTAGTCTTCAGTCTCCTAAGTCGCATTTTCTTGAGCTTCACTATTCTATATCTTATCTAATCAATCTTCACGATTGCGAAGCTTCTTGACCTCCATTTCCAAAACTGTCGTTGATCGGATAGCTGGCATTTCATTGTCAACTAGATACATGCGGAAGTCTATCCCGCGTTTTAGGGGTAAACTTCTAACCTTAAAAAAACATCTGCGTACTCATGGACTACCCTAACGGATTTCAAATCGTCGATAAATGCATTAAGCGATTCTAGCTAGCTGAGCCTAACCGATTCTTTACACGGAGTCTTGAGGGTATTTCCAAGGCAAGTCAAAAGTCTAACTACCCTCCTTCCAAAATTACTAGCCAACCAACCCATGCCGAGAATCAACTCATAGCCCATGGAATCAAAAACATAAGCATTACGCTTAAACTCAAAACTTAATATAGTTATTCTAAAATACTTACAAACCAAAAGTAAACGGGCCGAACCACCAATTGGATTT
Source organism: Allium sativum (assembly GCA_030737875.1). Classification (NCBI taxonomy): domain Eukaryota; kingdom Viridiplantae; phylum Streptophyta; class Magnoliopsida; order Asparagales; family Amaryllidaceae; genus Allium; species Allium sativum. The sequence goes on along the minus strand of CM060927.1, from coordinate 125,097,916 downwards.
GAGATACTAATGGGATCTTCTACTATACAGGTACTAAGGTGCAGAGACTCAATTATGGAAGTAGATATGAACAAAATGCGAAGCGCTAAGATCAAAAGAGTACTAACCGATTGATCAAAACGAAAAGCTTAAATTTTCCCACAGAGACTTTTTTTTCTATCTCTCTCTCAGGTATTCTGGTGGTGGAAGCATGCACTCTCCCATCTGAAAATCCTTGTCCCTCGTCCTTGCCCTTGTCCTTAATTACATGCCCCATTATACCATGGAAAAGATACTTCCTCTCGTCTTAGATTTTAAAATTCCTTCTTTCTTCATGAGTCGAGTTTATATCCATGAATTTCTCATCCGTGCGTTGAGCTCCCTAACCAAACTCCCTCATCCTCATCTTTACCATACATGTGTGATCATATTGACAAGTTTCTCAAAAGCTGCCTCCATCGCACGGAAAACCCTTCAAAGCTTGAAAGAAAACTAGGTGCAGGTGAGACTACAATAGCTATAAATGGACGTCGGGCACTACTTTGCCCTTCGATATGTATCGTAGTCTTATCAAGCCTACGGAACTATGCCGCGATGAGGTTACCTCCCAGAAAGCCAGGAGCCCCGAAGACTCAATAAAGAAGGGGACAAGAATTCAAACAGAGGATCAGAAGATAGTGCGTATGGCTATTAGGGAATATGCCTTTAAAACAAAACTTTTCTTTTGAAAATGCTTCTTTTAAAACCGTTGAAAATAATTTTTCAAATCTTTTATCTGATCCGGTAACCTTCAGCTCTGATACCACGTGTAACACACCACATCCGTTAAGGTCAATCACAAAGCGAATGCCTTAACTTCGGTGGAGAGTTATAGGTAAAAGATACAGATATATTACAAGACAGACAAAATTAAAACAGCGGAAAATAGAACTTTACTTTATTGATAAAATAGTTTGTACAACAATTACTTTCCAATACCAGAATATCTGTCTTACAAAATAAAGAAGCATAAAATAACATTTATATTCCCCAATGTAGTGTGAGCCAGCTATAGCAATGGAAAAGAGAATCCAAGCAAAACTTCGACTCATCTTCAGCTTGGAAAGAAATCTAGATTAAGTAGTAATATTCCCTCCTTGCGAACCTGGGGGGGGAGGGGAGAACGGTAGACAAGAAAGCGAAAGAAAACAGAGTCAAACATAAAGTCTGGTAAGTTCAGTAACTTTCAGCATGTGAACAGGTAAAAGCAACATGACAAGAATTTAATTGAATACAAGACAACACCATGATGACGGGAATCATAAGGTTAGCATAAGATATGATAATGTAAGATAAACTGGATGCACTTCTATACTTTCTCTGCTTCACTACTACCTTGTTATTCTAATTTCTATATCTCTGCACCACCTAACTAATAATCTGTATAAACTGATAAAACAATAACGTGATCCCAATTCCCGAAATTGTGGTTGTTTCAGGTGTACATCTATTATTTATTACCTAGATCTAATCTAGGGTTTTCTATCGAGCGCATTCTAGATTCAACTAGGGTTTTCGCCACCTAGGTCCAACCAGGGATTAGCTACCTATTGAACGTTTCTCGGATTTTAGGGTTTACTTGACCTAGGTCCAACTAGATATTATGCTACCTATTGAACGACGCCCCTAATCTAGGACACACTACCTAGAGTGGTATATGTTCCTAGACTTTCCTCACATATGTGTCGTTGATCGTTATCACTGTCTAGATGCACATGTCCTCTATATGTGTGACCCGAGTCTCGTGGCAGGGCAAATCAAGAAACACGGGACTCAGTCGGGAGCTTTAAGTTATCTGTCGATGCAGATGCGAAGGTCTGTTTTTCCAGTGGCTACGGTCCCACTCGACCCCTCCCTCAACTAATGAAAGGCACACCTTGAAAATGAGAACTATAGGCAGGCCCCCCTATGCCACGCTAACCTATGGCCATCCGTAACCATAACTGGATAGAAAGTATATGGTCTTTTGGAGTTCTCTGCCTTTTCGCTTCACGTATCTCGATTGACTCAAGATGGTAGGTAGACGATGAGTTGCTATCACAGGGCTACTAGTCTTGCCGAATCACGCTGGTCCATCCTAGTCTTTAGGTTGCCCTATGTTGCAACCAAGGCATACCCTTGGTTCTTCTAACGCAGACCTTAACCTCTGTGAGCCAGACGGAACATCTGCAGCCTCACAGAGGGATACCAAGAGTACCCTCACGTCCCCTTGAAGCAGCATGCTTCGTCACCCAGTTCGTTGGAGCCTTCTTTAAGATCAGATGGACGTTCGCTCCTTCTCGTGTTCTACTAAGTACTTATTTCTCTTAACTAAGGTTTACCACTTAGTCTCCTGAATCGTTAACTTTCTTAACTAAGGTTTACAATGACTGAGGTTTATTACTTAGTTCTTCTCATTAGGTTGGATTGGTTAAGTGTCATTAGTCAATTCAATTTAACTTAACCCATTCATTTGTCATGTTAAACTGATTAAGTGTTATCAGTAGTTCATGTTGACTTAACCCTACCACAAATCAAGTTACATTGGTTAAGTATTTCTTATTACTTAACCCCACCCCTTCATCTTGAATTGATTAAGTGTTCCCTTTAACTTAACCCTGCCCATCAGTTTAGCTAACATGTTATAACGGTTAAGTGTTCTCTTTGTTTACTTAACCCTAGCGTCTATTTAATTCACATGTTCTAATGGTTAAGTATTGCCCCTTCATGCTTTAACTTAACTTTGTTCATTTGTCCCACTATGATGGCTAAATGTTCTGAGTATACTTAACTCCACCTTCTAGTTAAGTTAACATGTTAAATTGGCTAAGTGTATTTTACTTAACCCCACATTCTAGTCTAGTTAACATGTTATAATGGTTAAACCTTTTCTTAACCTAACCCACTTGTCTAGTCGACATGTTATAACGATTATTTAACCCCTACAAGTCTTGTCTTGTTAACATGTTAAGTTGGTTAAGTGTTCCTATGGACTTAACCCTCCCATCCTAGCTTAACTGTTTCTTAGCTTTAAATTATTCATTTAAAGCACCGACCACTCACATTAGACGGATATTGTTGTGGTCACTGGATGTGTCGATCGGTTCCGGGCAGATTTACACCGCAACTCAGTCTAACCTCGGGTCCTTTTGGGCTCAATGCTCTAACCACCCACATTAGATAGGTATTGTTACGGTTGCTGGATTTGCCGGGCGGTTCCCGGCAGTCTTATACCGTAACTCAATCTAACCTCGGGTTAGGCATATTCGTCTTTCCTGGATTTACATATTTATCCTTTTTGTCTATATGTAAATTGCTAACAACTCTTTTAAACAAATTTGGCCTATATCATATTCATTTGTCATGCCCACTAACATACCTTATATTATAGGCCCAAATCTTGATTTACCTATCATTTAACCCAACCTACAGTTTATGCCAAATTAGACCAGTTCATGTTAAAACTAGATTCAATATTCTAGTTTATAGTTTATGCCCAAAACTTGGTTTACATGCCAATTACATACTTTGCGGCTAATTAACAATTTACCGTTATACGCCCAAGTCTAATATGCATGTAATATTTACTATTATAGCCAATTCAGATTATGCCAACATATTTGTTATAAATTAAGCTACGCTCAAATTTCCCCACCGTAGCCGTACGTATAACATGATTTCACAAGTTTCTAGGTACTCATGAAATGAAACTATCAAAAGGATCAGGGGATAAGCACGAGAATTGACATAAGAGAATTGGCATGAAAAAGTGAACCAAAATACACAAATACAAAGATAATGGATCTAGTGGGTTTGGTGTGCGTAATAGCGAACCGGAATAAACTAAACAAATACACACTAAGTATGAGATCCAACATAATCAAGGGAGACATAGATGATTTGATCCAACATAATGCCAATTCGGTATACAACCATTATAATGTTATAGGCATAAGCAACTAACCATAGTAGTCATAGGTAATTAACCACAATAGTCCTAGGCAATTAACCACAATATAGTCCTATGAAATTAACCACAATAGTCCTAGGCAATTAACAATAATATAGTCCAAGGCAATTAACCACAATAGTCATAGTCAAGGTGTAATAACCCGTAAAATGCGAGCCAGTTTGAAATTTTTATTTTGGCAATTTTAGCGAATTTAGAATATTTAAAATGGATTATTTTAAATAAAATCGACGTGAAATTTATTTTGAATATAATTCGAACGTAAATATTTATATACGTCGTCGTTTGAATATAAATATTTATATATAATTATAAATAGAATTGAAAATGGCGCGGTAGTTCGATAATTCGATTTCAAACTTCAATTGAATGTACCGGGTGCAAAACAATCCGGATTTTAGTGAAATAAAAAATAATGGAATCTAATTGTGGATATCTTTCCAACGAATCCGACAAATCAAGATTTCATAGCGGGAATCAAAAGATATGTCCAGTTAAAAATTCTGAATAGTCGCTATGGAATCCAGGCCCTTTAAAAAATGGACATTTTGCAAGCGACCTCGGATTTCGACGAAACCAGTTTTGTTGGGTCCGTGATGTCAAATTATTGCTAGGTTTCAAATTTCATAATTTTTCGAATCAATATGTGAGCGTGGCAAAGGAAAACGTGTTTTGACCATTTCAGTTGATTTTAATCGACTGGAAATTGGCCATTTCTCTAACGGTCTCAGAATTCGACGAAACTAGTTTTGTTAGGGCCGTATCATCAATACGAAGCTAGAAAATATTTTTCAAGAATTTTTAAAGTTCGTATGTGACCCCGGTAATTTGAAATGTATGTTTAAAATTCAATATAGTGATTTAAATGTAAATTTAACGAAAACTGATTGTAACAGCCGAATCAGCTTACGATACATATCTCATTGTGTCCGGAATGGGGGTAAAACGCTATGGACGACAGGCGGTGGGCCTCGTTTCAAGGTCGTATGTGAAAGTCAACTCTTTAGGATAAAAAAAATATATATAATAATATCTCTTTCCCCTTTATTACCCTCTGCCCCCCCCCCCCCCCCCCCCGTTCTAAATTATTTCAACAGAAAAAAAAAAAAAAGAAGAAACGAAGCCGTCGCCCCAGGACCGGAGCCGCCACCGCCACCGTGGGCCAGCCGCCGTCCAACCCTCCATCCCCCCCCCCCCCTTCCTCCTGCACCTCCTCTCCTCCTTCTTCCTCCATTCGAACGCCCCGAACCCGAACCCCCTCGCCCTCGCCTTGGCCTCTTCTTCCGATCGAACGCGCAACCCCCTCTCTCCGCCTGGCCGCTTCCACCTCCTCCACCCCCTTCCGCTTCGTACGAACCCCGCAGCCCACCCACAAACCCTAACTCCACCAAATCGAAACGCCACCGTGACAGCCCCCCCCCCCGATGACCGACGCAGCCCCCTCCTGAACTCGAGCGACCACCAGTAGCCCCCCCTGTAAGTTTTTTTAATTTATTTATTTATTTTTATTTTATATAAACAGAATTAAAAACTGAATTTTATTTATTTTAAAAACTGAATTTTCTTTATTTTAAAAACTGAATTTTATCTACTTTAAAATCTGAATTTTATTTACCTTAAAAACTGTTTTTTTTATTTATGTTGTAAAGTTATAAAAATGTAATCTTTTATATAGTGGAAGTAAAAATATGATTTTTATATTTTTAAAGTATTAAAAATATAATCTTTACTATATAGAAATATTAAAAATATGATTTTTATATTTTTAAAAGTATTAAAAATGTAATCTTTATGAGATAGAGAATATAAAAATATCATCTTTGTATATGTAGCGAAATAAAAATCTGATTTTTATTTTATATACGTTGAAATAAAGTGGTGATTTTTATAAAGGCGAAAACTTTATTTTGATAAAGGCGAAAACTTTATTTTTGAAAGGGCGAAATCTTTATATGTAGAATAAGGTGATAAAAATATAATCTTTTTTTATCTATATAGTAGCGGTGTGAAAATAGAAATTTTATCCATATAGCGTGAAAGTAAAAATTCGATTTTTAGATATATGAAGTGATTATAAAAATATGATTTTTAAATTGAAAGTGAATAAATAAAAATGTGATTTTTATTTTAAAGACATCGAAATATAAAAATGTGTGATTTTTATATATATAGTGACTACGGGCAACGAAGATGACGAAGATGGGATAACGAAGGAGATTTCTATAAATGAAGAGTCGTGGTATTGGATAGCTTTAGGTGAGAACTTCTCACTCAAAATTCTTTTTCTAGTTATATATATATACTAGGATGTAGACGGTGTTTAGTAGCACCCGACACCCGTCATCCACAGACCATGGATGGCTTGTTTGTTAAATTGTTTGGTTGTGTAGTTGGGTAGATTATTTGATTTGAATTGAATTATTGGGTGAATTGAAATTGATTTGATTGATGTGTGAATGGCGTGGGCCTTCACTAGACCGGGGATAAGGCTAGGCCTCGTCCCGTTTCTAGTATCGTGCCGTTATGCCGCCGAAATTTTCTAAAATATGTTAGAAAAATAAAAATATCATTTTTATTGTGTAAATGAACTGAATAGAAATTCAAGTGTTGAAATAAATATTTTTGACGTTAAAAATATAATTTTTAACGTGAAAGTGAATAAATAAATATTTATAAACAAATCGGCCGATTTGTTTATTTACACTGATTTGACTGATATTGATTGGGTTGATAAATTTTACACATCGCCCAACTACACAAACAAAAATGTGTGTTTGTTGATTTGAAACCCCACACGGGTGTTGGGATGATATTTGGCGTACACTAATCCCAATTATTTAATTATTGTCGATCGATTGGTCGACAGACTGTGTAAGCGTCGATTATTTATATTTGATGCTTATGCAGTTGTGTGGTGCACTTTGGATGATGGTTGATTGTTTATCAATGCTATTATATACATGTGTTGTATGGAATCCATATAATTAACGTTATATGGTGATTGATTGGGCCTCATTCCAATCGGGAAAATAATGAATATTATAAAAGAAAATTCATGTGTTGAATATAAGAATAGTCATGTGTTGACGAGGTTCATGTGTTGAGTGAAATATTTTAAATATTTTAAATAATAAAAATTACATCTTTATCATATTTACGATTAGAATCTACTTTACGGTGGAGTCTAATTAAAATCAAACGATAGATACCATAGTTTTATAAAATATTTTACATAACAAAAATAGTGATGGGTTGACAGTACTCATGTGTTGAGATTAGTCGTGGGTTGAAAAAAAAATATAGATTCATGTGTTGAATGGGATGAATATTCATTTGTTGAATAAAATAAAGAAGTTGTGAAAAATATAAAGCCGTGTTGATTAGTTTTGCGCCATTTTGACGTGAACGATATTTATATCGATTTTATTCGTTTTATAATGAATATTGAAAAGTGATTTCAAAATTTAATATTTTGAAAGGAAATTCAAATTGAATTAGATTAAAAATTCAAATGGAAATTTTATTGAATCAATTTGAAATGAATTCGAATCGAATAGAAAATGAATTCGATTCGAATTGAATAGAAAGTGAATTTGAATTCGAATAAAATCGAAATGAATTGAATTGAAAACGATTTCGAAATGAATTGAATTGAAAACGAAATCGAAATGAATTGAATTGAAAACGAAATCGAAATGAATTGAATTGAAAACGAAATCGAAATGAATTGAATTGAAAACGAAATCGAAATGAATTGAATTGAAAACGAAATCGAAATGAATTGAATTGAAAACGATTTCGAAATGAATTGAATTGAAAACGATTTCGAAATGAATGGAATTGAAAACGATTTCGAAATGAATGGAATTGAAAACGAATTCAAATTGAATTGAAAGTGAATTGAAATGAATTCAAATTGAATTAAAATTTGAATTGAATAGAAATGAATTTTAAAACGGATTTATAAAGAAGAATTCAATTTTGATTAGAATTGAATATAGAAGTTGAATTGTTTCAGAAACGAATTTAAAACTATTTATATAATTCGTTTTAAATAGAAATCGACGAAATATATATTATATATATTATATATATAATATAATGGCCTGAATAGAACGCGCCGCGCCGCGGCAGTTCGTGAATTTCGACCATTTATTTCAAACGGACATTGCGGGAGATCCGACCGTCGGATTCTCCTAAAACCGGAACCGTTGGGTTCGTATCGAAAAGAGCTTTCCAATGAATATTAGAAATTTGAAATCTAACGGTTGGATTTGGAATTATGTCCAAATCAATTTCAGAAAAGGTCGCTGTAAGTGCAGTTCGATGGCCGTTGATGGAAATCGACTGTACGGGCCTTGATAAAATTATTAAAAATATCTATAATTTGTGTAAAATTATAATATGTGAATTGGAAAGAATTGGGCTGGAAAACTCCACATTTGAAATGATAAAAATAAATTTTTATCGAAATGAACTAGTTTTGAACTAGAATTAAAATCAATTTATTAGTGAAATAAATAAATTGAATTTAAAAGTGATTTTTAAAAATAATCAATATTCCCAATACGTGTATTGGACTGGAGTTGAATCGAAATTATCCTCGGGATATTTCGATGTTGGATTTCGTGACTATACAGATATTGTTATGGGAATTTGAAAGATATATTTTATATCGTTATTTCCAATACGATATTTGTTGGTTTCAGAATTTGATATTGAATATAAGCCGATATATTTTCTATTCAGAGCCTTGTATTTAATATCAAATGTGATTTGGGTTTATCGTGAATCGTGTTTTAGATGACATTGGTTCTTTAACCCAGTTAAAGGCAAAATATTGATTTTTGAGAAGATTAAAACTAAGTGGGGTTTTAATGAATCTTTAATTAGATTAAAATGTGAATTGATAATTTAAATTATCAAATCAGAAAAGTGATCGAGAATGGAGTACCACCAGTTTTGCTCCAATGCGATAGTTAAATCTTTAATTAGATTTGAACGTGAAATGGTAATTAATTTTACCGATAACACCGTGGTGTTAGATATGGAGTATTACCAGTTTTCTCCATGGGATATATAGGTTGGGATTGGGAAATAAAATAAATAATTACTTCGGTGTGGTTCGCTAATCCCGACTAGTTTGATATGATATCCAAAGGAAAATTATAGAATAAATTTAGGAGAATTTATCTTGGATAAAATTAATGGGAACCTTTCCCTAAAAATGTGATTTTGTGAATAAAAGACTATTCTGAATTGGAATGAGGCGTTCGTTGTGTTTGTGTAACATTTGTTTACTATATACGTGGGTTATTCAGAAAGGCCGGGTTTATACCCATTCTGAATAATCGATTCGACGAGATGTCGAAGATGAAGACGGTGGTCGAAGACCGGAAGTCTTCACATCGTTTGGGTGATTACTGATGATCTTGATTGGGCTGTACACCCAAGATGAGGGAAACAGTCGGTGATCGTCCAGACGTACTTGGAGATGGATGGATATGCGAGGAAAGTGCCTCCGGTTTCGTTCAGACCCAGAACGAACTTGTAAATGGATTGTGTGTCTGACATTGGATTTTATTCTGTGTTGATTGATCTCTATTAAATATACATCTGTTTGGCGGCGGAGAATTTATTCTCTTGCTTAACGCCCTTCTCTGAGACATACGAGCTCAGAGGTTGTATATTGATGGACATCAGTCGCATGGAGTGAATTGCCTGTGTGGCACGCGTAAGTGGCAATTGATCAAGGCTTCTGTTGAAAAGCAAAGTCTTGTGGTTGATGATCAAAGCACGGCCTGTGTGGCGTAGCTTTGTGTATAACGTGAATTCGTGAGCCTCACACCTCGGTATGAGTCAAAAACGGGATAGTGACTGCAGGGAGAGCATGACGTTTCTTTCTAGCTAGGGTGGTGTCAGTGACCTACCAGCCCTGACATTTATATACTTTTCACCTGTGTGGTTGTTGGATACGAGGCACCTCGGATATAGGTCTGTAAGGACCGGGAAACGTGTGTTCAGGAATAATTAATCCTCAAAAGTAAGAGAGGACCGGCCCTGAAGATCCAAGGATCATAGTGGGGTCCTGGGACATTTGCTAGAGTGTCTCGAACGCGGAGAGGAGCTTGCCCCTTGCCTCGGCTCATGACGGAATCCAATTTCCAATACGTGTATTGCGGTTTTAATTGTAGAACTAGTATGGCGACATGATAGATGGTACCCATGCCGCCTATGATTGATATTTATGATTGAAATTGTTTTGACACTATTCACTTATAATAGTATCAAATAATATGTTTTAAACGTATCAAGCATGCTTTGGCTGTTATAAGGGAAAACCCTATCCTCCGGCTTGCGTTGCATTGTGTGATGGGACCTGGGTCTTATAACAGCTTCATTTTTCTTTATTTAGCATTGCGCTGTTTGTTTTATGCACTGGTATTCTTGGGAGGAAACCCGTTCCGTGTTATACGGCGTGGTCCCTTGATTTACCTAACTTTAAAACCAATATTAATAACTGTTTTAGTTCTCACACCAGTCACATGACTGACCTGGAGTTTATTGTTTTAACCTAAACTCTGGGTGCCCCTATCCACACGGGCAGCTAGTAGTTTTGGTTTTGCAGATTTATATCCACAGGGTCCTGATTTACAGCTGGAACGATGCTCGGAAAGCTCTGTATCCGTGTATCACTTCTAGTTGTGATTTTGTATTATTTTCCGCTGCTATGTAATTTATTGTAATCTCTGATATTTATCTAATGTAATTTTATCATTTATACTCTGTATATTCTTGTATCTGATGGAATTGTTGTAATAACAATGAAATGTTCTTCCGTATGCGTCCTTTTGTGTGTTGTTCTCAAAGTATTCGTGCTTTCCTTTACGGGGAAGTTACGGGTTCTTACAGTTGGTATCAGAGCTTTGGTTTACAGAGCTCGAGAACAAGACACATTAGAACCATACGAAAGAATTCATCAGATATTGGATTAGTAATATCCAATTAGAATTACTCGTTAGAGATAGGATCAGTAGTATCCTAGAACGAGTGTGAAGGGTATATTTTTCAAATGGAAACAAATTTTGTTTGGAAAATTTTAACCATTTTATACGTATTTGATTATTTATTTATTTTGAAAATGGACAATCGAGTATATATAGATTTCGCGTATACGCGTCATGAACGTATATTCGAAGTTTTAATATACTGGATAGATATAGAATCACATTCTAGACATCCGAGGATAATTCTGATGATGTGGCCACATCATCAGTATTTATGTTCGTGTTTCGAAGGTGTGATTTCTATATATTTCCATTAGACTGGTGTGAGAACCAAAACTAATATAGCTAGAACACTTTGTTGTGAATTGGCATCAAAACAAGATTTTCCGTATATATATATCAAAATTATGAATTTGAAACTCTAATTCACTAATTGATTGATGTTTGTGTTGTTTGTTTATTTGTTTGCTAATTTTTAACCATTTAGCCTAATATAATCAAATATTGAATTATATTGAAAATTGGTCGCATGTGCTTGCATATACATATACTTACATTGAACAGGTCATAGCAAGGAGGCTAGAGCAGAGAATAAAATTTGTTTGCCCGACAAATAGGTACATGTTTACTACATAATTTCCTGTTTTGTTTGGGTGATGATGATTTTGTGAGCCTATTGGCTAGCCGCTTGGCTTTTTCTTTTTCTTTTTGAGATCAGAAGGACCGGGGAAGCTATTTGAAATTCCCCGATGCTCCCGGTGCAGGGGAGGTTATGGCGAAATTTTTCGAAAATTTAGGGTGTTAGCCAAATTTTTGAAATTTTGAAAATTCTCAGAAACTAAAGAGTTGGAGAATGGAAGCCAGATCGAACGTAGAGCTGATTAATCAAACCACTTTCGACTTTGTTCCTTTTCGGGGACGAAAAGTTTTAAGTGGGGGAGATTGTAATAACCCGTAAAATGCGAGCCAGTTTGAAATTTTTATTTTGGCAATTTTAGCGAATTTAGAATATTTAAAATGGATTATTTTAAATAAAATCGACGTGAAATTTATTTTGAATATAATTCGAACGTAAATATTTATATACGTCGTCGTTTGAATATAAATATTTATATATAATTATAAATAGAATTGAAAATGGCGCGGTAGTTCGATAATTCGATTTCAAACTTCAATTGAATGTACCAGGTTCAAAACAATCCGGATTTTAGTGAAATCAAAAATAATGGAATCTAATTGTGGATATCTTTCCAACGAATCCGACAAATCAAGATTTCATAGCGGGAATCAAAAGATATGTCCAGTTAAAAATTCTGAATAGTCGCTATGGAATTCAGGCCCTTAAAAAAATGGACATTTTGCAAGCGACCTCGGATTTCGACGAAACCAGTTTTGTTGGGTCCGTGATGTCAAATTATTGCTAGGTTTCAAATTTCATAATTTTTCGAATCAATATGTGAGCGTGGCAAAGGAAAACGTGTTTTGACCATTTCAGTTGATTTTAATCGACTGGAAATTGGCCATTTCTCTAACGGTCTCAGAATTCGACGAAACTAGTTTTGTTAGGGCCGTATCATCAATACGAAGCTAGAAAATATTTTTCAAGAATTTTTAAAGTTCGTATGTGACCCCGGTAATTTGAAATGTATGTTTAAAATTCAATATAGTGATTTAAATGTAAATTTAACGAAAACTGATTGTAACAGCCGAATCAGCTTACGATACATATCTCATTGTGTCCGGAATGGGGGTAAAACGCTATGGACGACAGGCGGTGGGCCTCGTTTCAAGGTCGTATGTGAAAGTCAACTCTTTAGGATAAAAAATATATATATAATAATATCTCTTTCCCCTTTATTACCCTCTGCCCCCCCCCCCGTTCTAAATTATTTCAACAGAAAGAAAAAAAAAAAGAAGAAACGAAGCCGTCGCCCCAGGACCGGAGCCGCCACCGCCACCGTGGGCCAGCCGCCGTCCAACCCTCCATCCCCCTTCCTCCTGCACCTCCTCTCCTCCTTCTTCCTCCATTCGAACGCCCCGAACCCGAACCCCCTCGCCCTCGCCTTGGCCTCCTCTTCCGATCGAACGCGCAACCCCCTCTCTCCGCCTGGCCGCTTCCACCTCCTCCACCCCCTTCCGCTTCGTACGAACCCCGCAGCCCACCCACAAACCCTAACTCCACCAAATCGAAACGCCACCGTGACAGCCCCCCCGATGACCGACGCAGCCCCCTCCTGAACTCGAGCGACCACCAGTAGCCCCCCTGTAAGTTTTTTTAATTAATTTATTTATTTTTATTTTATATAAACAGAATTAAAAACTGAATTTTATTTATTTTAAAAACTGAATTTTCTTTATTTTAAAAACTGAATTTTATCTACTTTAAAATCTGATTTTTATTTACCTTAAAAACTGTTTTTTTATTTATGTTGTAAAGTTATAAAAATGTAATCTTTTATATAGTGGAAGTAAAAATATGATTTTTATATTTTTAAAGTATTAAAAATATAATCTTTACTATATAGAAATATTAAAAATATGATTTTTATATTTTTAAAAGTATTAAAAATGTAATCTTTATGAGATAGAGAATATAAAAATATCATCTTTGTATATGTAGCGAAATAAAAATCTGATTTTTATTTTATATACGTTGAAATAAAGTGGTGATTTTTATAAAGGCGAAAACTTTATTTTGATAAAGGCGAAAACTTTATTTTTGAAAGGGCGAAATCTTTATATGAAGAATAAGGTGATAAAAATATAATCTTTTTTTATCTATATAGTAGCGGTGTGAAAATAGAAATTTTATCCATATAGCGTGAAAGTAAAAATTCGATTTTTAGATATATGAAGTGATTATAAAAATATGATTTTTAAATTGAAAGTGAATAAATAAAAATGTGATTTTTATTTTAAAGACATCGAAATATAAAAATGTGTGATTTTTATATATATAGTGACTACGGGCAACGAAGATGACGAAGATGGGATAACGAAGGAGATTTCTATAAATGAAGAGTCGTGGTATTGGATAGCTTTAGGTGAGAACTTCTCACTCAAAATTCTTTTTCTAGTTATATATATATATACTAGGATGTAGACGGTGTTTAGTAGCACCCGACACCCGTCATCCACAGACCATGGATGGCTTGTTTGTTAAATTGTTTGGTTGTGTAGTTGGGTAGATTATTTGATTTGAATTGAATTATTGGGTGAATTGAAATTGATTTGATTGATGTGTGAATGGCGTGGGCCTTCACTAGACCGGGGATAAGGCTAGGCCTCGTCCCGTTTCTAGTATCGTGCCGTTATGCCGCCGAAATTTTCTAAAATATGTTAGAAAAATAAAAATATCATTTTTATTGTGTAAATGAACTGAATAGAAATTCAAGTGTTGAAATAAATATTTTTGACGTTAAAAATATAATTTTTAACGTGAAAGTGAATAAATAAATATTTATAAACAAATCGGCCGATTTGTTTATTTACACTGATTTGACTGATATTGATTGGGTTGATAAATTTTACACATCGCCCAACTACACAAACAAAAATGTGTGTTTGTTGATTTGAAACCCCACACGGGTGTTGGGATGATATTTGGCGTACACTAATCCCAATTATTTAATTATTGTCGATCGATTGGTCGACAGACTGTGTAAGCGTCGATTATTTATATTTGATGCTTATGCAGTTGTGTGGTGCACTTTGGATGATGGTTGATTGTTTATCAATGCTATTATATACATGTGTTGTATGGAATCCATATAATTAACGTTATATGGTGATTGATTGGGCCTCATTCCAATCGGGAAAATAATGAATATTATAAAAGAAAATTCATGTGTTGAATATAAGAATAGTCATGTGTTGACGAGGTTCATGTGTTGAGTGAAATATTTTAAATATTTTAAATAATAAAAATTACATCTTTATCATATTTACGATTAGAATCTACTTTACGGTGGAGTCTAATTAAAATCAAACGATAGATACCATAGTTTTATAAAATATTTTACATAACAAAAATAGTGATGGGTTGACAGTACTCATGTGTTGAGATTAGTCGTGGGTTGAAAAAAAATATAGATTCATGTGTTGAATGGGATGAATATTCATTTGTTGAATAAAATAAAGAAGTTGTGAAAAATATAAAGTCGTGTTGATTAGTTTTGCGCCATTTTGACGTGAACGATATTTATATCGATTTTATTCGTTTTATAATGAATATTGAAAAGTGATTTCAAAATTTAATATTTTGAAAGGAAATTCAAATTGAATTAGATTAAAAATTCAAATGGAAATTTTATTGAATCAATTTGAAATGAATTCGAATCGAATAGAAAATGAATTCGATTCGAATTGAATAGAAAGTGAATTTGAATTCGAATAAAATCGAAATGAATTGAATTGAAAACGATTTCGAAATGAATTGAATTGAAAACGAAATCGAAATGAATTGAATTGAAAACGAAATCGAAATGAATTGAATTGAAAACGAAATCGAAATGAATTGAATTGAAAACGAAATCGAAATGAATTGAATTGAAAACGAAATCGAAATGAATTGAATTGAAAACGATTTCGAAATGAATTGAATTGAAAACGATTTCGAAACGAATGGAATTGAAAACGATTTCGAAATGAATGGAATTGAAAACGAATTCAAATTGAATTGAAAGTGAATTGAAATGAATTAAAATTGAATTAAAATTTGAATTGAATAGAAATGAATTTTAAAACGGATTTATAAAGAAGAATTCAATTTTGATTAGAATTGAATATAGAAGTTGAATTGTTTCAGAAACGAATTTAAAACTATTTATATAATTCGTTTTAAATAGAAATCGATGAAATATATATTATATATATTATATATATAATATAATGGCCTGAATAGAACGCGCCGCGCCGCGGCAGTTCGTGAATTTCGACCATTTATTTCAAACGGACATTGCGGGAGATCCGACCGTCGGATTCTCCTAAAACCGGAACCGTTGGGTTCGTATCGAAAAGAGCTTTCCAATGAATATTAGAAATTTGAAATCTAACGGTTGGATTTGGAATTATGTCCAAATCAATTTCAGAAAAGGTCGCTGTAAGTGCAGTTCGATGGCCGTTGATGGAAATCGACTGTACGGGCCTTGATAAAATTATTAAAAATATCTATAATTTGTGTAAAATTATAATATGTGAATTGGAAAGAATTGGGCTGGAAAACTCCACATTTGAAATGATAAAAATAAATTTTTATCGAAATGAACTAGTTTTGAACTAGAATTAAAATCAATTTATTAGTGAAATAAATAAATTGAATTTAAAAGTGATTTTTAAAAATAATCAATATTCCCAATACGTGTATTGGACTGGAGTTGAATCGAAATTATCCTCGGGATATTTCGATGTTGGATTTCGTGACTATACAGATATTGTTATGGGAATTTGAAAGATATATTTTATATCGTTATTTCCAACACGATATTTGTTGGTTTCAGAATTTGATATTGAATATAAGCCGATATATTTTCTATTCAGAGCCTTGTATTTAATATCAAATGTGATTTGGGTTTATCGTGAATCGTGTTTTAGATGACATTGGTTCTTTAACCCAGTTAAAGGCAAAATATTGATTTTTGAGAAGATTAAAACTAAGTGGGGTTTTAATGAATCTTTAATTAGATTAAAATGTGAATTGATAATTTAAATTATCAAATCAGAAAAGTGATCGAGAATGGAGTACCACCAGTTTTGCTCCAATGCGATAGTTAAATCTTTAATTAGATTTGAACGTGAAATGGTAATTAATTTTACCGATAACACCGTGGTGTTAGATATGGAGTATTACCAGTTTTCTCCATGGGATATATAGGTTGGGATTGGGAAATAAAATAAATAATTACTTCGGTGTGGTTCGCTAATCCCGACTAGTTTGATATGATATCCAAAGGAAAATTATAGAATAAATTTAGTAGAATTTATCTTGGATAAAATTAATGGGAACCTTTCCCTAAGAATGTGATTTTGTGAATAAAAGACTATTCTGAATTGGAATGAGGCGTTCGTTGTGTTTGTGTAACATTTGTTTACTATATACGTGGGTTATTCAGAAAGGCCGGGTTTATACCCATTCTGAATAATCGATTCGACAAGATGTCGAAGATGAAGACGGTGGTCGAAGACCGGAAGTCTTCACATCGTTTGGGTGATTACTGATGATCTTGATTGGGCTGTACACCCAAGATGAGGGAAACAGTCGGTGATCGTCCAGACGTACTTGGAGATGGATGGATATGCGAGGAAAGTGCCTCCGGTTTCGTTCAGACCCAGAACGAACTTGTAAATGGATTGTGTGTCTGACATTGGATTTTATTCTGTGTTGATTGATCTCTATTAAATATACATCTGTTTGGCGGCGGAGAATTTATTCTCTTGCTTAACGCCCTTCTCTGAGACATACGAGCTCAGAGGTTGTATATCGATGGACATCAGTCGCATGGAGTGAATTGCCTGTGTGGCACGCGTAAGTGGCAATTGATCAAGGCTTCTGTTGAAATGCAAAGTCTTGTGGTTGATGATCAAAGCACGGCCTGTGTGGCGTAGCTTTGTGTATAACGTGAATTCGTGAGCCTCACACCTCGGTATGAGTCAAAAACGGGATAGTGACTGCAGGGAGAGAACGACGTTTCTTTCTAGCTAGGGTGGTGTCAGTGACCTACCAGCCCTGACATTTATATACTTTTCACCTGTGTGGTTGTTGGATACGAGGCGCCTCGGATATAGGTCTGTAAGGACCGGGAAACGTGTGTTCAGGAATAATTAATCCTCAAAAGTAAGAGAGGACCGGCCCTGAAGATCCAAGGATCATAGTGGGGTCCTGGGACATTTGCTAGAGTGTCTCGAACGCGGAGAGGAGCTTGCCCCTTGCCTCGGCTCATGACGGAATCCAATTTCCAATACGTGTATTGCGGTTTTAATTGTAGAACTAGTATGGCGACATGATAGATGGTACCCATGCCGCCTATGATTGATATTTATGATTGAAATTGTTTTGACACTATTCACTTATAATAGTATCAAATAATATGTTTTAAACGTATCAAGCATGCTTTGGCTGTTATAAGGGAAAACCCTATCCTCCGGCTTGCGTTGCATTGTGTGATGGGACCTGGGTCTTATAACAGCTTCATTTTTCTTTATTTAGCATTGCGCTGTTTTTTTTATGCACTGGTATTCTTGGGAGGAAACCCGTTCCGTGTTATACGGCGTGGTCCCTTGATTTACCTAACTTTAAAACCAATATTAATAACTGTTTTAGTTCTCACACCAGTCACATGACTGACCTGGAGTTTATTGTTTTAACCTAAACTCTGGGTGCCCCTATCCACACGGGCAGCTAGTAGTTTTGGTTTTGCAGATTTATATCCACAGGGTCCTGATTTACAGTTGGAACGATGCTCGGAAAGCTCTGTATCCGTGTATCACTTCTAGTTGTGATTTTGTATTATTTTCCGCTGCTATGTAATTTATTGTAATCTCTGATATTTATCTAATGTAATTTTATCATTTATACTCTGTATATTCTTGTATCTGATGGAATTGTTGTAATAACAATGAAATGTTCTTCCGTATGCGTCCTTTTGTGTGTTGTTCTCAAAGTATTCGTGCTTTCCTTTACGGGGAAGTTACGGGTTCTTACACAAGGTCTCATAGTTATGAATCATAGTCATAGGCAATCGTCTTATGTTCATAGTCATGTTCATAGTCATAGGCAATAGTCTTATGTCCATAGTCATAGGCATAGTCTTATATTCGTAGTCATAGCCAATAATCTCATAGTCATGAATCATGGTCATAGGCAATAGTCTTATGTTCATAGTCATAGTCTTTGGCCATTAACAATAGTTTCAACGTCATAGGCATAGGCACAGTCTCATTGGTAATTAATCACAATAATTCTTAATTAGATCCAAAGGCATATACAAGCACAAATTCAAATGAAAGGATCAGGCATATTCTTATATCCATTTAATTTCATGCCACAAATAGATCTAGACGTTCAAATCTAAAAAGTAACTGACTTACATTGATCAGTTTTAGAAAAGGATAATACGATAACGTTGAAGTGATTCACGTGACGTTGCTCTAAGCCGTTGAATTAGCCTTTGCTTCCCATCTTGAAGGTTTAACTTTATTTGAATCTCCAATATGCAATTCCTAGCCGTAGTCTTCAAGAAATAGTCTTCGTGTTTTATTTTAATTTATTTATTTTAATTATTCCAGAGGTAGCATAAGGAGAGAATAAAATGGTGTAAAGAGAACGGGGCTAGGGGGCTGTTAATATAGGATTAGGCGGACGATCTAGACTGAAAACGAGACCAAAAACATCAGAATGAACCCGTGCTCAAAACTGGGTTTAACACAAGGTCGACCCCCAAGTCGACACTATGGTCGACCTGGTCCCTGGGGGGTCGACCACAGTGTCGACCCCCAGGTTGACCTGGTCCTGGGCGGGAAATTTCCCGCCCAGCCTGTTCTGGGTTTTGAATTCGAATTTGAATTTCGAGTTGTTTTTTATTCTGAAAATTTCTGAAACTTCGGAGAGTCATATCTTCCTCATACGAACTCCGTTTCTCGAAAACTCAGACTCGTTTCCAAGTAGAATTTTGAGTTGAACGCAATGGCACAACCCGTTTCATTTGATTCTTATCTTAAAATTTAATTATACTTTAATTTGCGAAACTTAATGTTACAGAATTATGGGGTGTTACATGAATGATTTCTATTGTTTATATTTATAATAAAAATATGATTTTTATAGTTAAAACAATTTATTTAGAAACAAGAGTATTTTATATAGTCTATATATAATAAAATGTTAATTTTCTCATTCAAAGAATTTATTCAACACATGAATTTGGTTTCGACCTATGAAAATAATTCAACACATGAAAATAATTCTAACACATGAATATTATTGAAAATTTCGGCAGCATAACGGCAGGGTATTTAAAATTGGCACTGTCCCGAGTACGGCTCCTCGCTCTACCTTTAAACCTCACGGTTTTTGACAATGGGGATTTCAAACATCTAATTCGCACGCAGGCGAGTATATTTTTCTTTTCCACAATCTATTCTAAATTTTATTTCAACCACAAACGGGTATTTTTCAACTACAATGGTAGTTTTCGACCACAATCAAACAATATCAACCACAAAAAATCTCATCAACCATTCGCATTATTCACCAAATTTTCCAAACAAATTCATAATCAATAAATATCGTCCATGGTTTGTGGACGAGGGGAGTATATATATATATATATTAATAATTCACTTTCATTCCAACACAATATCAATGCATATATGTTTCATACAACGCTTGTATAATTTATACATCGCTTATATAACTTATACAACACATGTACATGAGGTATACAATGCGTATATAATTTACACTTTGCTTATATAACTTATACAACTCGTTTCCATTCACATTTCAGTTTAGATATCTCACTTTGGTTTGTTGCGTTGCTAAAAATCCTAGCGAGCTCAGAAAAATCCGCGGTCTCTTCTAGAATGTAGAGAGCGTCCTTGCGGTCACGATGTCTCATGTTTCATTGAATTTCGTTAATACATGATAAAGATACGATTTTTATTTGATAATCAAGATTTGCAACACATAAGAGTGTTATTTTCAGTTTCAAAAATAAAGGTTGTATACCTTTTACAACCTTCAAAACTAGGTTTGCAAATTTCGCTCCAACCGTTGCACTTGAAGACGATCGGAGGGTACCACGCTGTCGGCCTTGGAGAGAGCTTTCCGCGCAGGTGCACCTCATCGAACTCGGTGGTCGGGATAAGGCAGGGCGGCGGCAGGAAGATTGGAACTTGGTAGAGGTGATTCAGGCGCGACGGTTGACGATAGGAGGAGTTCTTGGTATGGATTTGTAGAGGGCGTTGGGATCTTCAAAAAGTTCCAAAGGAGGGGGTGGTTTTGGTGAGCGTGGTGGCCGGAATCAGAGGAGGAAAGTCGGAAAGGTTTTCCGCCATTAATCGTGGCTGTCGGGAAGAGAGAAAGTTTTTTTTATTTATGAATGAATTATTTTGATTGGTCGATATATATATATATATTTCAGAAAATTAGGGTTTTCACAAACGGCCTCCTTTTCAAACCCAATGACAGTCGCCTCTAGCTAAATACCCCCATCCCGGACACAATGGGATATGTTTCGTAGGCCAATTCGACGGTTACAGTCAGTTATTTTTCAAATTAAAGTATGAAACATTCAAATTTTGCTTTGAACGTACATTTTAATTTGCCGGGGCCACATACCGATTCTAAAAATTCCCGAAAAATTTATCTAGCAATGTTGGGACGATACAGTTCCAACAAAACTAATTTCGTCGAATTCTGAGACCATTTGAAAAACGGCCCTTTTTTGGTCGATCCAATTTAACTGTAATTGACCAAACACATTTTCATTTGCCACGCTCATATATTAACTTCAAAAATTATGAAATTTGGAACCTAGCAATAATTTGACATCCCTGGTCCAACAAAAGTGGTTTCGTCGAATTCTGAGGTCGTTTGCAAAATGTTTATTTTCAAGGGCTATATATACTCTATAACGACCTTTCTGGAAATTCACTTGGCCATAACTTTTGATTCCCGCTATGAAAATTCGATTTTTCAGATTCGTTAGAAAGATATTCACTAACATATTTAAATATTTTTGGTTTCACTAAAATTCGTTTTATTTTGCACCCGGTACAGTCAGTCAAAGTTTGAATTCAAACTTTGAAACTGCAGCGCCATTTCAGGGCTTGTTTATAATTAAAATTAATTATATTTAATTTCAAACATCGATTTAAACATACTTTTCATCGTTATTATTTAAAATACTTTATTTTAAATATTTAAAATTCACTAAAATAGCCAAATTAAAAAAATTAAACAGGCTCAGATTTTCCGGGTTGTTACAATGAAGCAGTTGAAGACCGTGGATCTTCATAAGCGGAAGGGCTACTTGATAAATTTCTCTGATGTTGCAACCAGAGATATTTTGATAGTAATTTGGTCGTGGTTGAAATCCATGGATTGTAAGGACTACTCGCTACTGATCCATAGGATGATTCCTAAGATGCGGTAGGAGGATGCCTTCAGTTCATCCTGTTCCTGGATGACTTGTATGGACGAATGTCTGACAAAGTATTTCCAAAGGACCATGTATATTGATTTCTTCAAACGTATCATAGTTGGCTGGCTCCCAACTAGGTTATTTTTTGGACGTCAATTAGTGATATATGATGGATCTGACAATGTGGCATTCAAAGCAAAGGATGGCCAGATGTTAAAAAAGGAAATTCAAACCTCAAGCCTCACCAACCGGGAAATGACAAAAATCGGGCAGGCAGCATGGCTATGTGGGTCGCTTCCATTAGGGTATATAATCACCAATCTTGAGAAATTCCTTTTTGCTTCTTTAATCTATTTTCGATGCTGTCCCTTTTTCGGGAAACGGTGGGTCGCACCCAACCTTTGGTGATATACATTCAATACACTCAAGCGAAATGAGTGGTCGGTCATGTGTGGGCCGGGTTGCAAGACGTTCTTGTTGAACCCAGTGCATTTGCCTCTAGAGATACACTATCGGCAGGTGGTTCCATACCTTGTCATAGTCGGAATCCATTCACCAATAAGCGCCCGCGATTTGGTTTGTATAATATATATGTGGAGCGTGAGATGCAAGCGTTCTGCTAGATTCTGTTTATTTGTATTTAGACACTATTATAATATCAGACAAGATATGATTTCAAAACTGTTTTGGGTTATAGTAAGGTAAAAACCATCCGTTTTCATGTGTGGGCTGGTCTAACTATTATCCTTTTCTTTCAAAAAGGATTTTTGAACTTTAAAATCAAGATGGTGTTATATAAACTTTGCAAGATTTTCTCACTCTAGTTCACCAGACCGACCCGGTATTTGTAATGCTCGGGTTAGACCGAGGTGTACAGGTTCAGGTTATTGGGTGCTGTGAAGAGAGATGAGCTAGAAGAATTTAGACGTATGAAGTTATATTATTCCGTTATGTGTTGTATATGAGGACAGATTATTATAATTGTCCAGATGTGTGATGTACTCTGATGATTGTAAGTATATTTTCAAGCTCTCAATAAAGATTTGTTTCTATATTATATTTTGTTCCGCTGCGATGTGAGACTCTGTGTCATGTTGGATCTTCTTCTTCTATTCTAATGTTTCTTTCTTTCTTATCTCACCCTCTAAATTCTTTCTAAATAACTATCTGGTGGTTTTCGATACTTGAGTTTTGGCAGGTAATACAGGGTTATGTATTATTGTCGGAATTCGGGCGTCGAATTCCTACCGGGTTGTTACAAACACAACTGAAAGAAATACACAAATACAAATCTTTCTGAATATAGCTCCAGCTTTAAACCAAAATCCTATTAAATAGAAATCTGCAAAACTAAAACTATTAGTTGTCCGTGTGGAAAATATGGGTACACAGAGTTTAGGTAGAAACAATAAACTTCGAGTCAGTCATGTGACTGGTGTAAGAACAAAAACAGTTATTAACTTTATTTTAAAGTTGGGTAAATCAAGGGACTACGCCGTATAACACGGAACGAGTTTTGTAACAACCCGGAATTTCAGAACCAATTTTAATTTTTTATTTTAGCTATTTTAACGGATTTTGAATATTTAAAATGATTAATTTTAAATAATAACGACTAAAAATTCATTTTGAATATATTTAGAATGTATAAATCTATTTTAATTATAAAACGAGCCTGAAATGGCGCGGTAGTTTGAAAATTCAATTGAATGTACAGGATTCAAAATAAATCGGATTTCAGTAAAATCAGAAACGTTAGAATCCTTTTAATAATATCTTTCTAACGAATGTAAGAAACTGAGATTTCACTTTATAAATTGAAAGTTATGGCCAGTTTAAAATTTAAAATAGTTGTTATGGAATTTATATATATTTTTGTATAATATATAGCCCTTAAAAATAGCCATTTTGCAAACAACCTCCGTTTTCGATGAAATCACTTTTGTTGGATCCGGAATGTCAAATTATTGCTATATTCCAATTTTCAAATTTTTTGGAATTAGTATGCGAGCGTGGTGAATTTAAACGTGTTTGGTAATTTTAGTTTGAATTTAATCGACTAGAAAATGACCATTTTTGAACGGCCTCCAAATTCGACAAAATTAGTTTTGTTAGGACCGTATCGTGAAAGCATAGCTAGATTTATTTTTCTATAATTTTTGGAGCCAGTATGTGGCCCCGGTAAATTAAAATGTACGTTAAAATAAATATTGATCGTTATATTGATTTTAATTTTAATTTTAATGAAAAGTGATAGAAATAGTCGAATTGGCTTGCGGAACATATCCCATTGTGTTTGGAATGGGGGTATTTAGCTGGGGATGACCGTCGTTGGGTTCAATTTGGAGTTCAAATGAAAAACAAAATTTTTGGAATTAAAATTAAATTAAATATATATTTATATATAGGGTCAAACCCCCTTTTCTCTTTCTCTCTCTCGTCGTTCAGAAGAAAAAAAGAATCAAAACCGCATAGTTGTCCCCTGCGCCTCACCGCCACAACGGAGGATCGCCTCCGTGCCTCCCTTTGACAACCGCTGCCACCCCCTCCTCTCCTCCTTCCTCTCTCTCCCTCTTTCTTCTGACAACCCCCAAACCCTAGCCACCAGACCACACTGCACAGCCGCCGCCACCCCCGCCATCTCCGGCGCGTCCTCCCCCGATCCTCCACCACTAAACACGTGGCCCCTCCTCTGAAAAAATACGACCTTTACAAATTTTCAGTTTTACATTTTACCCCCTGACGCTCTTCAACCAATATCTCCCAATCTGGGCCCCTATGGCCAAAACTCCATTGTGCCAAAATCAAAGACACGATCTTCTCTTTGATTTGAGTATATGGAAGTCGTATTTTGGAATGCGGAGCCGCTCGGAAAACGCATCCAAAGTTTGCTGTCCAAATACTGTTTTTCACAAATTCTGGAAAATTGGAGCATTTTCGAAAGAAAGGCCACTAGGCGAAAGTCGTCCGGAATAGCGCGTTTAGGCTACTATAAAAGATCGTGTGAAGATTGGAGCTCGTTTGTAAATTCTGGGATAATAACAACAATTCAGAGCGTCAGAAAACAACGACGCAGTGGAACCCAATGTGAGAACACCTTCTCACTCAAACTATTTTTCAGTTAAATATATCCTAGGTTGGAGACGGGGCTTAGTAGCTCCTGACACTATTATTGTACAAACCATGGATATTTGTTTGGGTTGAATTATGGTGAAATTGACTGATTGTGGTATATTGATTGTGGTTGATTTATTGTGATGAACTAATTATTGTGTATGGCACAAGCCAGTGTCTGGAGAGGGGTAATGCTAGACATTACTGAGGTTCTAATATCACGCAGTTATAAGGACGAATTTTTCTGAAACTGAAATGTATATGAATTTTTTTGAAATAAAATATATAAAATATTCATGTGTTGAATAAATGTTTGAACAATAAAAATATCATTTTTAGAATGTATGAACTAATTAAACTAGTCAAGCGTTGAAATAAATAATTTATTGTTAAAAACATAATTTTTAACGTATATGTGAACGGCATAAAATTCTCCTGAAATGGAAATAAATATTCATTTACGAATCGGACGATTTGTTTATGTACACCCATTTAACTGACATTGATTGGGATGATAAATTTTACACATCGCCCAACTGCACAAATAATATTCAGTATTTGTTGGTTGAAACCCCACACGGGTATTGGAATGATATTTGGCATACATTAATCCCAATTGTTTAGTTGTATGTCGATCAATGGGTCGACAGACTGTAAGCATTAATTATTTATATTTAATGCTTATGCAGTTGTGTAATGCACTCTGGATGATGGATAACTGATTATCACTGTTGTTGTGTACATGTGATGAATGAGATCCATATAACTAACATTATATGGTAATTGGTTGGGTCTGATTCCAGTTTAGAAATAACAAATATTATAAAATAATATTCAGTAAAGGATTAAAATGTGAATTTGATGTACGATTTTGGAGGGACACGAAAATATTGAAATATATGAAGCCGTGTTGATTAGATATGCGCCATTTTAACGCGAACAATATTGATATCCATTATATACATTTATATAATGAATATCGAAAAGGAAATGATTTCAAATCTGATATTTTGAAAATAATATCATTTAAATATTATAATGTTAAGGAGTATTTAATTTGGATTTAAAATGGAAATGAAATTGGGAAACGTTTTTTAAAAAAAATTATAAAATACATTTTGAACGAAATATTATATATATATATACATATATATTAATGGATTGAATAGAACGCGCCGTGCAGCGACCGTTTGCGAATTTCGACCATTACCTTCAAATGGACGTAACCAGAGATCCGACCATCAGATTCTCCTAAAACTCAAACCGTTTCGGTTCGTATCGGAAAGAGATTTCCAATGAATATAAGAAATTTGAAATCTAATGGTTGGATTTGGAATTATGTCCAAATCAAATTTGGAAATGGTCGTTGTGGATGCAGTTCGGTGGCCGTTATTAGGAACCGACTGTACGGGCCTTGATCAAATTATTAAAAATATTAATAATTTGTGTAAAATCATAATAAATGATTTGGAAATAATTTGGATGTAAAATTCCACGTTTACAAAGATAAAAAGACATTTTAATCGAAATTAACTAGTTATTAACTAGAAAGATAATCCAAGGTTTTTAAATAAATAAATTGGATTTGTAAATGATTTTAATCTAACCAGAATTTTCCAATGTATGAATTGGAATGGATTCGAATAGAAATCATCTTTGAGAGATTTCGATATTGGATTCCGTGACTATACACATATTGTGGAGGAATTTGGAAGATAGATATATATCGTTATTCCTCATACGATGTGTGTTAGCTTCAGAATTTGATATTGAACGTAGCCGATATAATTTATGTTTAGAGCCTTATATTTAATATCAAAGTGAATTTTGGGTTTGTCGTGAATGGTGTCTTCAGTAACACTTTTCTTAAACCCCGTGTGAAAAGAATAAATCTTTTAATTAAGATTATTAGAGTTTCCAGTTATATTTAGTAATTGGAATAAAATGGAATGTGAATTGGGTTTATTGTGAACTGTGTTTTTAACGACATTCGTTCTTTAACCCGATTAACAGTGAAATGTGATTTGGAATACATAAATCTTTTATTAAGATTTAAGGAAAATTTTCCAAAGTAAAGTTCTCCAATTTAATATATTAAATTGGAATCAATGGAATTCGATTCAGTGATAATCGAAGTGAGCTTCCGTGGAGGAAGACTGTTACTATATATGGGATTTAAAAGGCTTAGCCATTATTTCATTTATATTATTAGTCAGATATGGAAATTGATATCGATTATATATTGATCTGTTTTCCATAAAGATTCCATGGTTAATGGAATGTGATTTTGGGTTTATCGTGAACTATGTTTTAAATGACATTGGTTCTTTAACCTAGTTAAAAGACAAGATCACATGTCTGTAACAACCCTAAAATCTGGGCCAGTTTAAAAATTTTATTTTGGCAATTTTAGCGAATTTTGATTATTTAAAATGAATTATTTTAAATAATATCGACGATAAATTTGTTTTTGAATGGAAATCCAATGTATATATTATATACGTCGTCGTTAGAAAATAAATAATTATATATAATTATAAAAGGAATTGAAAATGGCGCGGTAGTTCGATAATTCGATTTCAAACTTCAATTGAATGTACCGGGAGCAAAAAATCCGGATTTTAGTGAAACTAAAAACATTAGGATCTAATTGAGAATATCTTTCCAACGAATCCGAAAAATCGAAATTTCACAGCGGGAATCAAAAGATATGCCCAGTTGAAAAGTTTGAATAGTCGCTATGGAATTCAGGCCCTTAAAAATGGAAATTTTGCAAACGACCTCGGATTTCGACGAAACCAGTTTTGTTGGATCCGCAGTGTCAAGTTATTGCTATATTCTAAATTTCGTAATTTTTCGAATCAATATGTGAGCGTGGCAAAGGAAAACGCATTTGACCAGTTTTAGTTGATTTTAATCGACTGGAAATTGGCCATTTTTCAAACGGTCTCAGAATTCGACGAAACTAGTTTTGTTAGGACCGCATCGTCAATACGAAGCTAGAAAATATTTTTCGGGAATTTTTCTAGTTAGTATGTAACCCCGGTAAATTGAAATGCGCGTTCAAATTCAATATATAGAGTTATATGTTGATTTTAACGGAAACTGATCGAAACGACCGAATCAGCTTGCGATACATATCCCATCGTGTTCGGAATGGGGGTAAAACGCTGTGGGCGACAGGCGGTGGGCCTCGTTTCGAGGTCAAAATAAAAAGTTGCTTTTTGAAAAATAAAATAAATTAAATATAAATAAAATATATAAAACCCTCTTTACGAAAACCCCCTCTCCTTCTATCTTCTTCAGCCCGAAACCCCCCCTCTTTCATTTGCCCTCCCCGTAGAATTCAATACCAGGAAAAAAAAACACCGCGATAGCGCTCAGGCCCCCCCCATGCGGATCGACGTCGCCACTAGCCGGAGCCCCTCCTCCTCCGATGACCTCACCGCCGTGCCACAGAAGACCGCCTCGCCCCCCTTCTCTTGTCCCCTTCTGAATCCGTACCCTCCCCAAAAGAAAACCCTAGCCCAAACCCATGGAGCCCTCGCCGAAGATGACCCCCCCTCCTCGGATGCAGCAGCCCCTTTTGAACCCGCAAGCTCCTCCAGCGGCCCTCAGCGAGATTGACGGGAAATAAAGGTGATTTACAGCCTTTAAATAAAATCAGTTTTATTTTGTATCAGTCCTTGATTTAAGTTCAGATTTTTATATATGAGTTTTAGTTTATAAAAATCTGAATTTTCAGTTCATAAAATCAGTTTTTAAACGTTAAGATATATTTTAAATAAAATCAGTTTTATACGTTTAAACATAGCGGTATAAAAATGGGATCTTTCTTCGGGTAAAGATGGGATTTTTATCGTGAAAAGATTCGATTTTTAAATATATAAAAAAGCGATTTTTAAATGTACAAAGAAGTGATTTTTAACTAGACAAAGTTATGATTTTTATTGTTTAAAAAGGGATGATCTAAAAGATAAAAATATAATTTTCATTCAAGCGGTGAGTTAAAAATATGATTTTTATATTTTTAAAGTATTAAAAATATGATTTTTATATTTTTAAAGTATTAAAAATATAATCTTTATTATGTAGAAAGTGGAAAAATATGATTTTTGTTTATGTAGAGAATTAGAAATATCATTTTTATATATTGAATAGCGAAGTGGAAATTCGATTTTTGAAATGTATGAAGCGATTATAAAAATATTATTTTTAAATTGAAAGTGAACAAATAAAAATGTGATTTTTATTTTAAAAACATCAAAATATAAAAATGTGTGATTTTTATATATGTAGTGACTACGGGCAACGAAGATGATAAAAAGGCGAGAATGAAGAAGATTTCTATAAAAGAAGAGTCGTGGTATTGGATAGCTATCGGTGAGAACTTCTCACTCTTCAATTTCTTTTTCTAGTTATATATATACTAGGATGCAGACGGTGTTTAGTAGCACCCGACACCCGTCATCCACAGACCATGGATGGCTTGTTTGTTAAATTGTTTGGTTGAGTAGTTAGTTAGAATATTTGATTGAATGGAATTGTTTGGTGAAATGAAATTGATTTGATTGATGTGTGAATGGCGTGGGCCTTCACTAGACCGGGGATAAGGCTAGGCCTCGTCCCGTTTCTAGTATCGTGCCGTTATGCCGCCGAAATTTTCTAAAATAAGTTAGAAAATAAAAATATCATTTTATTTAAAGAATGAACTGAATAGAAATTCATATGTTAAAATAAAATGTTTTATCGTTAAAAATATATAATTTTTAACGTGAATATGAATATAGTGAATGTGAATAAATAAATATTCATTTACAAACCAGACGGTTTGTTTATGTACACCTATTTGAAGGACATTGATTGGGACGATAAATTTTACACATCGCCCAACTGCACAAATAAAATATGTGTTTGATTGTTTGAAACCCCACACGGGTGTTGGGATGAAATTTGAAGTTCACTCATCCTGATTGATTAAATATGTCAATCGATTGATTGACAGGCTGTTATAAGCGTTAGATATCTATATTTGATGCTTATACAGTGTAGTGCACTTTGGTTGATGGTTGATTATTTTTCAATGCTATTATATACGTGTGATGTATGAAAATCCATATAATTAATATTATATGGTGATTGATTGGGCCTCATTCCAATTTAGAAAATAAAGAATATTATAAAATAAAGGTTCATGTGTTGACAGTACTCATCCATTAAGATTAGTCATGTGTTGAACGAAATATTTTAGTAATAAAATTTACATCTTTATCAATATAAAATAAAGGTTCATGTGTTGACAGTACTCATCCGTTGAGATTAGCCATGTGTTGAACGAAATATTTTGATAATAACAACTATTTTGAAAAAAGAAATATTTGAAATAGAATATTTGAAAATAGAAATATATGAAGCCGTGTTGATTAGTTTGACGCCATTTTGACGTGAACGATATTTATATCGATTTTATTCATTTCGAAATAAATTGAATTGAAAACGATTTCGAAATGAATTGAATAGAAAACGAATTTGGTTTGAATAGAAAACGAATTTTATTTCAATTGAATATATAACGAAATTGAATCGAATAGAAAAACAATTCGAATTGAATCGAATAGAAAACCAATTCGAATTGAATCGAATAGAAAACCAATTTGAATTGGATCGAATAGAAAACCAATTTGAATTGAATCGAATAGAAAACGACTTTGAAATTGAATTGAATTGAAAACGAATTCAAATTGAATTGAAAGCGAATAGAAATGAATTCAAATTGAATTGAAATTTGAATTGAATAGAAATGAATTCTAAAACGAATTTATAAAGAAGAATTCATTTGTGCTTTGGATTGAAATGGAAGTTGAAATTGTTTTTGAAACGAATTTAAAACTATCTATATAATTCGTTTTAAATAGAAATCGACGAAATATATATTATATATATAATATAATGGCCTGAATAGAACGCGCCGCGCCGCGGCAGTTCGTGAATTTCGACCATTTATTTCAAACGGACATTACGGGAGATCCGACCGTCGGATTCTCCTAAAACCAGAACCGTTGGGTTCGTATCGAAAAGAGCTTTCTAAAGAATATTAGAAATTTGAAATCTAACGGTTGGATTTGGAATTATGTCCAAATCAAATTTGAAAAAGGTCGCTGTAAGTGCAGTTCGATGGCCGTTGATGGAAATCGACTGTACGGGCCTTGATAAAATTATTAAAAATAGTAATAATTTGTGTAAAATCATAAGAAAGTATTTAGGAAAAATTGGGATGAAAAACTCCATATTTGAAAAGATAAAAATAGATTTTTATCGAAATGAACTAGTTTTAAACTAGAATTATAATCCTATTTATTTTTAAAATAAATAAATTGAATTTGAAATGGTTTTGAAAATAACCAGAATTTCCAAAGATTGCATTGGAATGGATTTGAATCGAAATTGTCTTTGGAATATTTCGATATTGGATTTCGTGATTATACGGATATTGTTATGGAAATTTGAAAGATATATATTTATATCGTTATTTCCAATACGACATTTGTTAATCGTAGAATTTGATATTGAATATAAGCCGATATATTTTCTATTCAGAGCCTTGTATTGAATATCAAATGTGATTTGGGTTTGTCGTGAATGGTGTCTTCACTAACACTGTCCTTGAACCCAGTTGAGAAAAGATTAGATCTTTTTATTTGGATTTAATGAAGAGTACCAATTAAATAATATCTAATTGGAATTGAATTGATATTGATTTTGGGGTTTATCGTGGATAGTGTTTCAAATAACACTCGTTCTTTAACCCGATAATTAATGGAATGTGATTTTGGGTTTATCGTGAACTGTGTTTTAAATGACACTGATTCTTTAGCCCAGTTAAAGAGTAAAACTAAGTGGAGTTTTAATGAATCTTTAATTAGATTGAAATAATCGAGAATGGAGTATCACCAGTTTTACTCCAGGCGATAGTCAAATCTTTAATTAGATTTGAACGTGAAATGGCAATTGAATTTACCGATAACACCGTGGTGTTAGATATGAAGTATTACCAGTTTTACTTCATGGGATGAATAGGTTGAGATTGGGAAATTAAAACAAATGATTACTTCGGTAAGGTTCGTTAATCCCGACTAGTTGAATCAAAATTCAAAAGAAGGTTAAAGGATAAATTCAAGGAATTTATCTTTGATAAAATTAATGGGAACCTTTCCCTATGAATGTGAAATTTAGAAACTAACTGTCGGTTAGCCAAGCAGAATGGTTTTCTGGATATTGATCTGATGTTGGTTTCGGTCTTCGGGGTAAATATTTGGGAAATTATTCTCTTGATTAATTTACGGTTAGTGACTGATGAATTGGAATGAGGCGTATGTTGTGTTTGTGTAACACTTATTTAAAATATACGCGAGTTATTCGGAAAGACCGGGGATACTGATACGACGATAAGTCGAAGATGAAGACGGCGGTTGAAGACCGGAAGTCTTCACATCGTTTGGGTGATTACTGATGATCTTGATTGGGCTGTACACCCAAGAAGATGGAAACAGTTGGTGATCATCCAGACGTATTTGGAGATCGATGGATATGCGGGGTACTAGGTGCCTCCGGTTTCGTTCAGACCTAGAACGGACTTGTAAATGGACTGTGTGTCTGACAATGGATTTTAGTATGTGTGATTGATTTCTATTAAATATATATCTGTTTGGCGGCGGAGAATTTATTCTCTTGCTTAACGCCCTTCTCTGAGACGTATGAGCTCAGAGGTTATATATGGATGGATATCAAACGGATAGAGTGAACTGCCGGTGTGGCATGCCTAAGTGGCGAATGATCAAGGCTTCTGTTGAAAAGCAAAGTCTTGTGGTTGATGATCGAAGCACGACCTTTGTGGCGTAGCTTTGGTAACGTTTACTTCGCGAGTTTCACACCCGATATGAACCAAAAACGGGAGACGGACCTCAGTGAGGGCATGCGTTTCTTTCTAGTTAGAAGTGGCGTCAGTGGTTTTACACGCCCTGACGAGTTTGACTTATGTGTTTGTTGCTGTTGCGAGGCGCCTCGGTTAGATCGGACGATCCGGGTCCGATGGAGCCATTCGTTGGCTCATTTACGCCCCAAAGGGCGGAGAGACGTATTGTTCAGGCATAATAATCCACATCGGTGGACCGGCCCTGACGATCCAAGGCCCACCTGAGTCTGGGTCCTGAGACATGGGCTAGATTGTCTCGAATCGTTTGAGGACGATCCCTGGCCTCGGTTCATAGATGGAAATCCAATTTCCAAATACGTGATTTTGCGATTTTGATTGTATAACCTATATATGGCGACATAGTGGTATGGGGCATTCATGCCGCCTATGATTGATACTTATGATTTGAAGTTGTTTTATACACTATACACTTATAATAGTATCAATGATTTCTTTTAAACGTATCAAGCATTCTTGGCTATTATAAGGTAAAAACCCTATCCCCCGGCTTGCGTTGCATTGTGTGATAAGACCTGGGTCTTATAATAGCTTCATCTTTCTTTACTTAGCATTGCGCCGTTTGTTTTATGCACTGGTATTCTCGGGAGGAAACCCGTTCCGTGTTATACGGCGTGGTCCCTTGATTTACCTAACTTTAAAAATAAAGATTAATAATTGTTTTAGTTCTCACACCAGTCCCATGACTGACCTGGAGTTTATTGTTTTGACCTAAACTCTGGGTGCCCCTATTTTGACACGGGCAGCTAGTAGTTTTGGTTTTGCAGATTTATATTCATAGGATCCTGGTTTACAGCTGGAACGATATCCGGAAAGCTTTGTATCCGTATATCTCTTTCTAGTTGTGTATTGTATTATTTTCCGTTGCTATACAATGTATTGTAATCTCTGATATTTTCTGTGTAATATTTATTCATTTATACTCTGTATATTCTTGTATTCTGATGCATTGTTGTAATATACAATGAAATGTTCTTCCGTCTGCGTTCTATTTTGTAGTGTTCTCAAAACGATCAGGCGTTTTGTGACGGCAAGGAATTTCGCTCGGTCCGAACCAGTCGCTAAACCGATCCAGGCCGTTCGAAACGCCCTATCGTTTGAGAACACGACAAAACAAAACGCATATAAAAGAACATTTCATTGTATATTACAACAATGCATCAGATTACAAGAATATACAGAGTATGAATAAATATTACACAGAATTATCAGAGATTTAAATTACATTTAAATACATCGCAGCGGAAAATAATACAATACACAACTTAGAATGAGATATACGGATACAAAGCTTTCCGGATATCGTTCCAGCTGTGAACCAGGATCCTGTGAATAAAATCTGCAAAACCGAAACTACTAGCTGCCCGTGTCAAAATAAGGGCACCCAGAGTTTAGGTTAAAACAATAAACTCCAGGTCAGTCATGTGACTGGTGTGAGAACTAAAACAGTTATTAATCTTTATTTTAAATCATTAGGTAAATCAAGGGACCACGCCGTATAACACGGAACGGGTTTCCTCCCAAGAATACCAGTGCATAAAACAAACAGCGCAATGCTAAATAAAGAAAAATGAAGCTGTTATAAGACCCAGGTCCTATCACACAATGCAACGCAAGCCGGGGGATAGGGTTTTCCCTTATAACAGCCAAAGAATGCTTGATACGTTTTAAAACAAATCATTTGATACTATTATAAGTGCATAGTGTATAAAACAACTTCAAATCATAAGTATCAATCATAGGCGGCATGGGTACCATATATCATGTCGCCATATATAGGTTTACAATCAAAACCGCAAATGTCGTATTTGGAAATTGGATTTCCATCTATGAACCGAGGCAAAAGATAGTCCTCAACCGATTCGAGACGCTCTAGTCCGTGTCTCAGGACCCAGACACAGGTGGGCCCTTGGATCGTCAGGGCCGGTCCACCGATGTGGATTAAAATGCCTGAACACTACGTTTCCCCACCCTATGGGGTGTAAGTCTGGTCCGTCAACCGACCAGAATGCATCGGCCGAAACCGATATAACCGAGGCGCCTCGCAACAGCAACAACCACATAAGTCAAACTCGTCAGGGCGTGTAAAACCACTGACGCCACTTCTAACTAGAAAGAAACGCAAGTCCTCCCTGATGTCCGTCTCCCGTTTTTGGTTCATACCTGGTGTGAAACACGCGAGGTAAACGTTACACAAAGCTACGCCACAAAGGCCGTGCCTTGATCATCACCACAAGACTTTGCTTTTCAACAGAAGCCTTGATCATTTGCATCTTAGCATGCCACACAGGCAAACCATCCTATGCAACCGATATCAGTCACACAGAATGAAATCCGATGTCGGACACACAGTCCATTTACAAGTCCGTTCTGGGTCTGAACGAAACCGGAGGCACCTAGTACCCCGCATATCCATCGATCTCCAAGTACGTCTGGACGATCACTAACTATTTCCATCTTCTTGGGTGTACAGCCCAATCAAGATCATCAGTTATCACCCAAACGACGTGAAGACCTCCGGTCTTCGACCATCGTCTTCATCTTCGACTTATCGTCGTATCAGTTATTCAGAATGGGATAAACCCGGTCTTTCCGAATAACTCGCGTATATTTAAATAAGTGTTACACAAACACAACATACGCCTCATTCCAATTCATTAGTCACTAACCGTAAATTAATCAAGAGAATAATTCCCCAAATATTAACCCCGAAGGCCGAAACCAACATCAGATCAATATCCAGAAAACCATTCTGCTTGGCTAACCGACAGTTACTTTCTAAATTTCACATTCATAGGGAAAGGTTCTCATTAATTTTATCAAAGATAAATTCTTGAATTTATGCTTTAATCTACTTTTGAATATCAATTCAAACTAGTCGGGATTAACGAAACTTACCGAAGTAATCACTTGTTTTAATTTCCCAATCCCAACCTATTCATCCCATGAAGTAAAACTGGTAATACTTCATATCTAACACCACAGTGTTATCGGTAAATTCAATTACCATTTCACGTTCAAATCTAATTAAAGATTTAACTATCGCCTGGAGCAAAACTGGTGATACTCCATTTTCGATCTTTCAATCTAATTAAAGATTCATTAAAACTCCACTTAGTTTTAATCTTCGACTGGGTTAAAGAATCAGTGTCATTTAAAACACGGTTCACGATAAACCCAAATCACATTCATTAATTATCGGGTTAAAGAACGAGTGTTATTTAAAACACTGTTCACGATAAACCCAAAAATCAATATCAATTCAATTCCAATTAAATGTTATTTAATTGGTACACTTCATTAAATCTAAATAAAAAGATTTAATCATTTCTCAACTGGGTTCAAGAACAGTGTTAGTGAAGACACCATTCACGACAAACCCAAATCACATTCGATATTCAATACAAGGCTCTGAATAGAAAATATATCGGCTTATATTCAATATCGAATTCTACGACTAACAAATGTCGTATTGGAAATAGCGATATAAATATATATCTTTCAAATTTCCATAACAACACCTGTATAATCACGAATTCCAACATCGAAATATTCCGAAGACAATTTCGATTCAAATCCACTCCAATGCAATCATTGGAAATTTTGGTTATTTTCAAAACCCTTTTCAAATTCAATTTATTTATTTAAAAATAAATAGAATTATAATTCTAGTTCAAAACTAGTTCATTTCGATAAAAATCTATTTTTATCTTTTCAAACATGGAGTTTTTCATCCCAATTCTTTCTAAATCATTTCTTATGATTTTACACAAATTATTACTATTTTTAATAATTTTATCAAGGCCCGTACAGTCGATTTCCATCAATGGCCATCGAACTGCACTTACAGCGACCTTTTTCGAATTTGATTTGGACATAATTCCAAATCCAACCGTTAGATTTCAAATTTCTAATTTTCATTAGAAAGCTCTTTTCGATACGAACCCAACGGTTCCGGTTTTAGGAGAATCCGACGGTCGGATCTCCCGCAATGTCCGTTTGAAATAAATGGTCGAAATTCGCGAACTACCGCGGCGCGGCGCGTTCTATTCAGGCCATTATATTATATATATAATATATATAATATATATTTCGTCGATTTCTATTTAAAACGAATTTTATAAATAGTTTTAAATTCGTTTCAAAAGTAATTTCAACTTCCATTTCAATTCAAATCAAAATTGAATTCTTCTTTATAAATTCGTTTTAAAATTCATTTCTATTCAATTCAAATTTCAATTCAATTCGAATTCATTTCAATTCGCTTTCAATTCCATTGGAATTCGTTTTCAATTCAATTCATTTCGAAATCGTTTTCAATTCAATTCATTTCGAAATCGTTTTCAATTCAATTCATTTCGAAATCGTTTTCAATTCAATTCATTTCGAAATCGTTTTCAATTCAATTCATTTCGAAATCGTTTTCAATTCAATTCATTTCGAAATCGTTTTCAATTCAATTCATTTCGAAATCGTTAAAATCGATATAAATATCGTTCGCGTCAAAATGGCGTCAATCTAATCAACACGGCTTCATAAATTTCTATTTTCAAATATTCTATTTCAAATATTTCTTTTTCAAAATAGTTGTTATTACCAAAATATTTCGTTCAACACATGACCAATCTCAATGAATGAGTACTGTCAACACATGAACTTTTATTTTATATCGATAAAGATGTAATTTTTAATATTAAAATATTTCGTTCAACACATGACCAATCTCAATGAATGAGTACTGTCAACACATGAACTTTTATTTTATAATATTCTTTATTTTTCAAATTGGAATGAGGCCCAATCAATTACCATATAAAATTAATTATATGGATTTTCATACATTACACACCTGTAATAGCATTGAAGAATAATCAACCATCAACCAAAGTGCACTGCACTGTATAAGCATCAAATATAGATATCTAACGCTTATAACAGCCTGTCAATCAATCGATCGACATATTTAATCAATCAGGATGAGTGAACTTCAAATTTCATCCCAACACCCGTGTGGGGTTTCAAACAATCAAACACTGATTTTAGTTGTGCAGTTGGGCGATGTGTAAAATTTATCGTCCCAATCAATGTCATTCAAATAAGTGTACATAAACAAACCGTCCGGTTTATAAATGAATATTTATTTACTCACATTCACGTTAAAAATTATATTTTTAACGACAAAACATTTTATTTCAACCTATGAATTTCTATTCAATTCATTTACACAATAAAATGATATTTTTATTTTCCAACACATTTTTAGAAAATTTCGGCGGCATAACGGCACGATACTAGAAACTGGACAAGGCCTAGCCTTATCCCCGGTCTAGTGAAGGCCCACGCCATTCACATATCAATTTTAATCAACTTCCAATTCAACCAATCAATCAAATCCAAATCAAATAATCTAACCAACTACACAACCAAACAAACAAGTCCATGGTATGTGGACGGGTGTCGGGTGCTTCTAATAAGCACCGTCTGCATCCTAGTATATATATATAACTAGAAAAATAGAATTTGAGTGAGAAGTTCTCACCAATAGCTATCCTAGCTCCACGGCACTTCACTGATAGAAAACTTCATCGCTATCGCACCTTCGTCATCTTCGTTGCCCGTAGCCACTACATATGTAAAAATCGAATTTTTACTTCGCTATTCAGTATATAAAAATCGAATTTTTATTTCAAAGTTCAATATATAAAAATCACATTTTATTTCAAAGTTCAATATATAAAAATCGAATTTTTATTTCAAAGTTCAATATATAAAAATCACATTTTTAACAATAAGGTTTTCGCCTTTATAAAAAATATAGTTTTCGCTTTTATAAAAAAAATAAAGTCTTTTCTATTTTTAAAAATCCTACTTTTTCTTCTAAACAAAAATCTCGCCTTTTTGCTTTTCTATTTTAAAGATCAAATCTTTTTAAAGTTCAAACCATTTCTTTTTAAAGTTCAAACCATTTCTATTTAAAGTTTAAACCTTTTCTATTTAAACCTTAAAATAAAATCAGTTTTTATTTTTCCCTTTTTTTTTTTAAAATCAGTTTTTACTTTCTTTTCAAAACAGTTTTTAAAATATATTTTTTTCAAAACAGTTTTTAGTTTCTTTTAAAAATAACAGTTTTTAGTTTCTTTTAAAAATAACAGTTTTTAGTTTCTTTTAAAAATAACAGTTTTTAGTTTCTTTTAAAAATAACAGTTTTTAACCTTTAAACATTTTTCAGTTTTCAGTTTTTTTTTTTTTTATTACTTTTAAAAATATCAGTTTTTTCCTAATTAAAATTCAGTTTTATACCTAATTAAAATTTAGTTTTATATCTAATTAAAATTTAGTTTTAATACTGTTTATATACAGTAAAAATAAAATAAATGAAATAAAATAAATAAAATAAAAAACTTACGGAGGAGGGGGGACGAGCCACTGGCCATCGCGCATCGGAGGGTGGAGGCTGAGGTCGCGGTGCCTTCTTCTGACATGGCGGCTGGTGAGGTGGTGCTCGCGGATTGGGGCGAGTTCGGGTGGTCAGCGTCGATTGGAGAAGATGAGGAGTGAGAGGGGAAGAGAGGGAGGCGGGGCGGAGGTCTGGGGCTGACGAGGGGGAGGCGTTTAACGCCGGCGGCGGGCGAACGATGGGGGGGGGGGGGCGATTTCGATTTCATTTCTTTTTTTTTTTTTTTAATTTTCTGTAAAAGGAAATCGGGGGGGGGGGCCTGGGTAGTTAAGGGGAAGATAATAATTTTTTTTTTATTAATTAATTAATAAATTTTATCCTAAAGAGTTGACTTTCACATACGACCTCGAAACGAGGCCCACCGCCTGTCGTCCATAGCGTTTTACCCCCATTCCGAACACAATGGGATATATATCGCAAGCTGATTTGATTGTTACAATCAGTTTCCGTTAAATTTACATTTAAATCACTATATTGAATTTTAAACGTACATTTCTAATTACCGGGGTCACATATTAACTCGGAAAATTACAGAAAAATATTTTCTAGCTTCGTATTGACGATACGGTCCTAACAAAACTAATTTTGTCGAATTCTGAGACCGTTGGAAAAATGGCCAATTTCCAGTCGATTAAAATCAACTGAAATGGTCAAAACACGTTTTCCTTTGCCACGCTCACATATTGATTCGAAAAATTATGAAATTTGAAACCTAGCAATAACTTAACATCCCGGACCCAACAAAACTGGTTTCGTCGAAATCCGAGGTCGTTTGCAAAATGGCTATTTTTAAGGGCTTGAATTCCATAGCGACTATTCAGAATTTTCAACTGGACATATCTCTCAATTTTTAAAGTGAAATCTCAGTTTCTTACATCCGTTAGAAAGATATCATCAATTTGATCCTAATGTTTTTGGTTTCAATAAAATCCGGATTGTTTTGCACCCGGTACATTCAATTGAAGTTTGAAATCGAATTATCGAACTACCGCGCCATTTTCAATTCTATTTATAATTATATATAAATATTTATATTCTAACGACGACGTATATAAATATATACGTCGAATTCTATTCAAAATAAATTTCACGTCTATATTATTTAAAATAATTCATTTTAAATAATCAAAATTCGCTAAAATTGCCAAAATAAAAATTTTAAACTGGCCCAGATTTTACGGGTTGTTACACGTTTCGAACGGTCTAGATCGGTTTAGCGACTGGTTCGGACCGAGCGAAATTCCTTTTCGTCACAGTTGGTATCAGAGCTTTGGTTTACAAAGCTTAGAGAACAAGACACATTAGAACCGTACGAAAGCATTCATCAGATATTGGATTAGTAATATCCAATTAGAATGACTCGTTAGAGATGGGATCAGTAGTATCCTAAGACGAGTGTGAAGAGTATATTTTTTTAAAATGAAAACAATTTTTGTTTTAAAAATCTAAATCAACTATTCGTATTTGATTACATCTTAGTGTCCGTCCGCCTCAACGTCTTTACAAAGGATTACGTATGGGCAATATTGAAACTGTATTTATTTCATATTGATTAGGACAGTCCAGTATATAAAGATTTTGCATATACGCCTTGCAAACGTGTATTTGAAGTTTTAATATACTGGATAGATATAGAATTACACTCTAATCGCCCGGAGATGATTTTGATGATGGAGCTCCATCATTAGAATTTATGTTCGGGTGACGAAGGTGGACTTTCTATATATTTCCTATTGACTGGTGTGAGAACCAAAATTAGATAGGACCTATTGTTGTGATTTGGCATCAAAAATCTGATTTTTGACTTTATATCAAAGTTATGAATTTCAAATGATAATTCACTAATTGATTGATGTTTGTGTTGTTTGTTTAATTGTTTGATAATTTTGAACCATTATGCCTAACTGAATCAAATATTGAATTGTATTGAAAATTAGTCGCATTTGCTTGCATATACTTGTACTTACATTGAACAGGTCATAGCAAGGAGGCTAGAGCAGAGAATAAAATTTGTTTGCCCGACAAATAGGTACATGTTTACTACATAATTTACTGTTTTGTTTGGGTGATGATGATTTTATGAGCCTATTGGCTAGCCGCTTGGCTTTTTCTTTTTCTTTTTGAGATCAGAAGGCCTGTATGGCAATTTCGGGATTTTCCCGTGGCTCCCGGTGTAGGGGAGGTTATGGCGAAATTTTTGGAAAATTCCGGGTGTTAGCCAAATTTTTGAGGAATTGGAAAATACTCAGAAACTGAAAAGTTGGAGAATGGAAGCCAGATCGAACGTAGAGTTGATTAATCAAACCACTTTCGACTTTGTTCCTTTTCGGGGACGAAAAGTTTTAAGTGGGGGAGATTGTAACAACCCGAAAATCTGGGCCAGTTTAAAATTTTTATTTTGGCAATTTTAGCGAATTTTGATTATTTAAAATGAATTATTTTAAATAATATCGACGAGAAATTTGTTTTTGAATGGAAATCCAATGTATATATTATATACGTCGTCGTTAGAAAATAAATAATTATATATAATTATAAAAGGAATTGAAAATGGCGCGGTAGTTCGATAATTCGATTTCAAACTTCAATTGAATGTACCGGGTGCAAAACAATCCGGATTTTAGCGAAACCAAAAACATTAGGATCTAATTGAGAATATATTTCCAACGAATCCGAAAAATCGAAATTTCATAGCGGGAATCAAAAGATATGCCCAGTTGAAAAGTTTGAATAGTCGCTATGGAATTCAGGCCCTTAAAAATGGAAATTTTGCAAACGACCTCGGATTTCGACGAAACTAGTTTTGTTGGATCCGCAGTGTCAAGTTATTGCTAGATTCCAAATTTCGTAATTTTTCGAATCAATATGTGAGCGTGGCAAAGGAAAACGCGTTTGACCAGTTTTAGTTGATTTTAATCGACTGGAAATTGGCCATTTTTCAAACGGTCTCAGAATTCGACGAAACTAGTTTTGTTAGGACCGCATCGTCAATACGAAGCTAGAAAATATTTTTCAGGAATTTTTCTAGTTAATATGTAACCCCGGTAAATTGAAATGCGCGTTCAAATTCAATATAT
Source organism: Allium sativum (assembly GCA_030737875.1). Taxonomy (NCBI): domain Eukaryota; kingdom Viridiplantae; phylum Streptophyta; class Magnoliopsida; order Asparagales; family Amaryllidaceae; genus Allium; species Allium sativum. Next base: position 125,055,163 of record CM060927.1, on the reverse strand, counting down.
AGAGTTATATGTTGATTTTAACGGAAACTGATCGAAACGACCGAATCAGCTTGCGATACATATCCCATCGTGTTCGGAATGGGGGTAAAACGCTATGGGCGACAGGCGGTGGGCCTCGTTTCGAGGTCAAAATAAAAAGTTGCTTTTTGAAAAATAAATTAAATTAAATATAAATAAAATATATAAAACCCTCTTTACAAAAATCCCCTACCCTTCTATCTTCTTCAGCCCGAAACCCCCCCCTCTTTCATTTGCCCTCCCCGTAGAATTCAATACCAGGAAAAAAAAACACCGCGATAGCGCTCAGGCCCCCCCATGCGGATCGACGCCGCCACTAGCCGGAGCCCCTCCTTCTCCGATGACCTCACCGCCGTGCCACAGAAGACCGCCTCGCCCCCCTTCTCTTGTCCCCTTCTGAATCCGTACCCTCCTCAAAAGAAAACCCTAGCCCAAACCCATGGAGCCCTCGCCGAAGATGACCCCCCCTCCTCGGATGCAGCAGCCCCTTTTGAACCCGCAAGCTCCTCCAGCGGCCCTCAGCGAGATTGACGGGAAATAAAGGTGATTTACAGCCTTTAAATAAAATCAGTTTTATTTTGTATCAGTCCTTGATTTAAGTTCAGATTTTTATATATGAGTTTTAGTTTATAAAAATCTGAATTTTCAGTTCATAAAATCAGTTTTTAATCGTTAAGATATATTTTAAATAAAATCAATTTTATACGTTTAAACATAGCGGTATAAAAATAGGATCTTTCTTCGGGTAAAGATGGGATTTTTATCGTGAAAAGATTCGATTTTTAAATATATAAAAAAGCGATTTTTAAATGTACAAAGAAGTGATTTTTAACTAGACAAAGTTATGATTTTTATTGTTTAAAAACGGATTATCTAAAAGATAAAAATATAATTTTCATTCAAGTGGTGAGTTAAAAATATGATTTTTATATTTTTAAAGTATTAAAAATATGATTTTTATATTTTTAAAGTATTAAAAATATAATCTTTATTATGTAGAAAGTGGAAAAATATGATTTTTGTTTATGTAGAGAATTAGAAATATCATTTTTATATATTGAATAGCGAAGTGGAAATTCGATTTTTGAAATGTATGAAGCGATTATAAAAATATTATTTTTAAATTCAAAGTGAACAAATAAAAATGTGATTTTTATTTTAAAAACATCAAAATATAAAAATGTGTGATTTTTATATATGTAGTGACTACGGGCAACGAAGATGATAAAAAGGCGAGAATGAAGAAGATTTCTATAAAAGAAGAGTCGTGGTATTGGATAGCTATCGGTGAGAACTTCTCACTCTTCAATTTCTTTTTCTAGTTATATATATACTAGGATGCAGACGGTGTTTAGTAGCACCCGACACCCGTCATCCACAGACCATGGATGGCTTGTTTGTTAAATTGTTTGGTTGAGTAGTTAGTTAGAATATTTGATTGAATGGAATTGTTTGGTGAAATGAAATTGATTTGATTGATGTGTGAATGGCGTGGGCCTTCACTAGACCGGGGATAAGGCTAGGCCTCGTCCCGTTTCTAGTATCGTGCCGTTATGCCGCCGAAATTTTCTAAAATAAGTTAGAAAATAAAAATATCATTTTATTTAAAGAATGAACTGAATAGAAATTCATATGTTAAAATAAAATGTTTTATCGTTAAAAATATATAATTTTTAACGTGAATATGAATATAGTGAATGTGAATAAATAAATATTCATTTACAAACCGGACGGTTTGTTTATGTACACCTATTTGAAGGACATTGATTGGGACGATAAATTTTACACATCGCCCAACTGCACAAATAAAATATGTGTTTGATTCTTTGAAACCCCACACGGGTGTTGGGATGAAATTTGAAGTTCACTCATCCTGATTGATTAAATATGTCAATCGATTGATTGACAGGCTGTTATAAGCGTTAGATATCTATATTTGATGCTTATACAGTGTAGTGCACTTTGGTTGATGGTTGATTATTTTTCAATGCTATTATATACGTGTGATGTATGAAAATCCATATAATTAATATTATATGGTGATTGATTGGGCCTCATTCCAATTTAGAAAATAAAGAATATTATAAAATAAAGGTTCATGTGTTGACAGTACTCATCCGTTGAGATTAGTCATGTGTTGAACGAAATATTTTAGTAATAAAATTTACATCTTTATCAATATAAAATAAAGGTTCATGTGTTGACAGTACTCATCCGTTGAGATTAGCCATGTGTTGAACGAAATATTTTGATAATAACAACTATTTTGAAAAAAGAAATATTTGAAATAGAATATTTGAAAATAGAAATATATGAAGCCGTGTTGATTAGTTTGACGCCATTTTGACATGAACGATATTTATATCGATTGTATTCATTTCGAAATGAATTGAATTGAAAACGATTTCGAAATGAATTGAATAGAAAACGAATTTGGTTTGAATAGAAAACGAATTTTATTTCAATTGAATATATAACGAAATTGAATCGAATAGAAAACCAAGTTGAATTGAATCGAATAGAAAACCAATTCGAATTGAATCGAATAGAAAACCAATTTGAATTGGATCGAGTAGAAAACCAATTTGAATTGAATCGAATAGAAAACGACTTTGAAATAGAATTGAATTGAAAACGAATTCAAATTGAATTGAAAGCGAATAGAAATGAATTCAAATTGAATTGAAATTTGAATTGAATAGAAATGAATTCTAAAACGAATTTATAAAGAAGAATTCATTTGTGCTTTGGATTGAAATGGAAGTTGAAATTGTTTTTGAAACGAATTTAAAACTATCTATATAATTCGTTTTAAATAGAAATCGACGAAATATATATTATATATATAATATAATGGCCTGAATTGAACGCGCCGCGCCGCGGTAGTTCGTGAATTTCGACCATTTATTTCAAACGGACATTACGGGAGATCCGACCGTCGGATTCTCCTAAAACCAGAACCGTTGGGTTCGTATCGAAAAGAGCTTTCTAACGAATATTAGAAATTTGAAATCTAACGGTTGGATTTGGAATTATGTCCAAATCAAATTTGAAAAAGGTCGTTGTAAGTGCAGTTCGATGGCCATTGATGGAAATCGACTGTACGGGCCTTGATAAAATTATTAAAAATAGTAATAATTTGTGTAAAATCATAAGAAATGATTTAGGAAAAATTGGGATGAAAAACTCCATATTTGAAAAGATAAAAATAGATTTTTATCGAAATGAACTAGTTTTAAACTAGAATTATAATCCTATTTATTTTTAAAATAAATAAATTGAATTTGAAATGGTTTTGAAAATAACCAGAATTTCCAATGATTGCATTGGAATGGATTTGAATCGAAGTTGTCTTCGGAATATTTCGATATTGGATTTTGTGATTATACGGATATTGTTATGGAAATTTGAAAGATATATATTTATATCGTTATTTCCAATACGACATTTGTTAATCGTAGAATTTGATATTGAATATAAGCCGATATATTTTCTATTCAGAGCCTTGTATTGAATATCAAATGTGATTTGGGTTTGTCGTGAATGGTGTCTTCACTAACACTGTCCTTGAACCCAGTTGAGAAAAGATTAGATCTTTTTATTTGGATTTAATGAAGAGTACCAATTAAATAATATCTAATTGGAATTGAATTGATATTGATTTTGGGGTTTATCGTGGACAGTGTTTTAAATAACACTCGTTCTTCAACCCGATAATTAATGGAATGTGATTTTGGGTTTATCGTGAACTGTGTTTTAAATGACACTGATTCTTTAACCCAGTTAAAGAGTAAAACTAAGTGGAGTTTTAATGAATCTTTAATTAGATTGAAATAATCGAGAATGGAGTATCACCAGTTTTACTCCGGGCGATAGTCAAATCTTTAATTAGATTTGAACGTGAAATGGTAATTGAATTTACCGATAACACCGTGGTGTTAGATATGAAGTATTACCAATTTTACTTCATGGGATGAATAGGTTGGGATTGGGAAATTAAAACAAATGATTACTTCGGTAAGGTTCGTTAATCCCGACTAGTTGAATCAAAATTCAAAAGAAGGTTAAAGGATAAATTCAAGGAATTTATCTTTGATAAAATTAATGGGAACCTTTCCCTATGAATGTGAAATTTAGAAACTAACTGTCGGTTAGCCAAGCAGAATGGTTTTCTGGATATTGATCTGATGTTGGTTTCGGCCTTCGGGGTTAATATTTGGGAAATTATTCTCTTGATTAATTTACGGTTAGTGATTGATGAATTGGAATGAGGCGTATGTTGTGTTTGTGTAACACTTATTTAAAATATACGCGAGTTATTCGGAAAGACCTGGTTTATCCCATTCTGAATAACTAATACGACGATAAGTCGAAGATGAAGACGGCGGTTGAAGACCGGAAGTCTTCACATCGTTTGGGTGATTACTGATGATCTTGATTGGGCTGTACACCCAAGAAGATGGAAACAGTTGGTGATCGTCCAGACGTATTTGGAGATCGATGGATATGCGGGGTACTAGGTGCCTCCGGTTTCGTTCAGACCTAGAACGGACTTGTAAATGGACTGTGTGTCTGACATTGGATTTTAGTCTGTGTGATTGATTTCTATTAAATATATCTGTTTGGCGGCGGAGAATTTATTCTCTTGCTTAACGCCCTTCTCTGAGACGTACGAGCTCAGAGGTTATATACGGATGGATATCAAACGCATAGAGTGAACTGCCGGTGTGGCATGCCTAAGTGGCGAATGATCAAGGCTTCTGTTGAAAAGCAAAGTCTTGTGGTTGATGATCGAAGCACGGCCTTTGTGGCGTAGCTTTGTGTAACGTTTACTTCGCGAGTTTCACACCCGGTATGAACCAAAAACGGGAGACGGACCTCAGGGAGGGCATGCGTTTCTTTCTAGTTAGAAGTGGCGTCAGTGGTTTTACACGCCCTGACGAGTTTGACTTATGTGGTTGTTGCTGTTGCGAGGCGCCTCGGTTAGATCGGACAATCCGGGTCCGATGGAGCCATTCGTTGGCTCATTTACGCCCCAAAGGGCGGAGAGACGTATTGTTCTGGCATAATAATCCACATCGGTGGACCGACCCTGACGATCCAAGGCCCACCTGAGTCTGGGTCCTGAGACATGGGCTAGATTGTCTCGAATCGGTTGAGGACGATCCCTGGCCTCGGTTCATAGATGGAAATCCAATTTCCAAATACGTGACTTTGCGATTTTGATTGTATAACCTATATATGGCGACATAGTGGTATGGGGCATTCATGCCGCCTATGATTGATACTTATGATTTGAAGTTGTTTTATACACTATACACTTATAATAGTATCAATGATTTCTTTTAAACGTATCAAGCATTCTTGGCTATTATAAGGTAAAAACCCTATCCCCCGGCTTGCGTTGCATTGTGTGATAGGACCTGGGTCTTATAATAGCTTCATCTTTCTTTACTTAGCATTGCGCCGTTTGTTTTATGCACTGGTATTTTCGGGAGGAAACCCGTTCCGTGTTATACGGCGTGGTCCCTTGATTTACCTAACTTTAAAAATAAAGATTAATAACTGTTTTAGTTCTCACACCAGTCCCATGACTGACCTGGAGTTTATTGTTTTGACCTAAACTCTGGGTGCCCCTATTTTGACACGGGCAGCTAGTAGTTTTGGTTTTGCAGATTTATATTCACAGGATCCTGGTTTACAGCTGGAACGATATCCGGAAAGCTTTGTATCCGTATATCTCTTTCTAGTTGTGTATTGTATTATTTTCTGCTGCTATACAATGTATTGTAATCTCTGATATTTTCTGTGTAATATTTATTCATTTATACTCTGTATATTCTTGTATTCTGATGCATTGTTGTAATATACAATGAAATGTTCTTCCGTCTGCGTTCTATTTTGTCGTGTTCTCAAAACGATCAGGCGTTTCGAACGGTCTAGATCGGTTTAGCGACTGGTTTGGACCGAGCGAAATTCCTTTTCGTCACAATGTCTAACATTGTATTTCGAATTTTATTATTGATCTGTGCTAAATATATATTTGTTTGGTGGCAGAGAATTTATTCTCTTGCTTAACATCCTTCTTTGAGACGTATGAGCTTAAAGGTTATATATTGGTAGAAATCAGTGGTACGGTGTAGATTATCGATGTGGCATGTTTGTGTTTCCAAAGTTAAATAATCATTTATAATGATTGTTGGAAGAACAAAAATAAGTGGAGTTTTAATGGATCTATAATTAGATTGAAACGGGAATGTGATAAGTTAAATTATCAAATTTGGGAAATGATCGATAATGGAGTACCACCAGTCTTACTCTAGGCGATAGTTAAATCTTTAATTAGATTTGAACGAGAAGTGGAAATTAATTTTACCGATAACACCGTGGTGTTTGATATGGAGTATTACCAGTTTTGCTCCATGGGATGAATAGGTGGCATTGGAAAATAAAATAAATGACTACTTCGGTAACGTTCGGTAATCACGACTAGTGAATAAATCTTGTTTTGGTTTAGAAATGTGGAAAGATATGGTAAAATATCTTGAAAATGATATTCAAAGGAAGATTAAAGAATAAATTTAAAAAAAAATTTATCTTTGGTAAAATTAATGGGAACCTTTCCCTAAAGATGTGAATATTAGAATAAAGAATATTTTGAATTGGAATGAGGCGTATGATGTGTTTTTATAGCACTTGATTATTGATTATAAAATACACGAGTTATTGAGAAAGACCGGGTTTAACTCATTCCGAATAATTAATACAATGACTAAAACTCGACGATGAAGACGGTGGTTGAAGGCCAGAGTTCTTCACATCGTTTGGATGATTACTGATGTCTTAATTACGCCGTACACCTAAGACAAGGTACTAGGTGGTGATCGACCAGACATACTTGGAGATCGACCGGATATGCGAGGACCTGTCTCCTGTATTGGACCTAAGGGACAAGGAATAAGGTGCCTCAGGTTTCGTTCAAACCCAGAACGTACTTGTAAATGGATATGTGTCTGACATTGGATTTCATTCTGTGTTGATTGAGTTCTATTAAATATATATCTGTTTGGTGGCGGAGAATTTATTCTCTTACTTAACACCCTTCTCTGAGACGTACGAGCTTAGAGGTTATATATTGATAGACATCAGTTGCATGGTACGAATTATCAGTGTTGCATGCTAAGATGCAAATGATCAAGGCTTTTGTTGAAAAGCAGAGTCTTGTGGTTGATGATCAAAGCACTACTTTAATTAGCATAGCTTTGTGTATAGCGTTGATTCGTGTGCCTCACACCTCAGTATGAGTTAAAAACGGGATAGGGGAATGCAGGGAGTGCACGACATTTCTTTTTAGATAGAAGTGGTGTCATGGTATGGAGCCTAGGCATTTTTTACTTATGTGGATGATGGAATGAGGCACCTCAGATTTGAGTCCCTAATGGCTCTTGATATGGTCGACATACTGACCATTTTAGAGGTCTGATAGGACCGGGAAATGTGTGTTCATGAATAACCAATCCACTAAAGTATGTATGGGTCGGCCCCGCTGGTTCCAAGGGTTGCCCATAGGTGTGATCCTGGGTCATTTTGCTAGAGGTGATCTGAATTAGAAAGGAGACATCCCTTGCCTTGACTCATGATGGAAATCAAATTTCCAATACGACATTACGGATTTGATTGTAAACATATATGGAGATATAGTATATGGTAGCTATGCTGTCTAGGATTGATATATTTACATTGAAAGTGTTTTAAACTGACTAGACACTAGTAATAATATCAAATAATTTTGTTTTATACGTATCAAGCATATTTGGCTACTATAAGGGAAAACTCTATCCTCCGGCTTGCGTTGCATTGTGTGATGGGGCCTGAGTCTTATAATAGCTTCATTTTTCTAATAAGCATTACGATGTTTTATTTTAAACTAGGATTCATGTGGAGTAAACTCGTTCCATGTTATACGGCATCGTCCCACGATTTCCCAAATTTTAAATTAAAGATTTAATAATTGTTTTAGTTCTCACACCAGTCCGATGAATGACTCGGAGTTAATTGTTTCTTCCTAAACTATGGGTGCCCATATTTTCCACACGGGCAGCTAGTAGTTTTGGTTTTCGCAGATATTTCTTTTCACAGGATCTTGGATTATAGCTGGAGCTATATTCGGAAAGCTTTGTATCCTTATATCTCTTTCAGTTGCGTCAATTGTTATTTTCCGCTATGCATTATACTTATGTATTATTTTCCACTGCTATGTAATTTTAAATCTCTGACATTGTATTTCCAATGTGTAATAATTATTTATACTCTGGAATATTCTTTTACTCTGATGTAATTGTTGTAATAACAATGAAATGTTCTGTTGTTTCTATTCTGATTTGTCGTATTCTCAACTCAATACGGGTTTTCCCTTATGGGTGAGTTTGGGCCGTTTCACGTTTCCTCCCAAGAACACCATAAACAAACCATGCAATGCTAAAAAGGAAAAAATGAAGCCATTATAAGACTCAGGTCCCATCACATAATGCAACTCTGTAACGAACCGCAAATACGTACTATCTAAGTTGACTACATACATCACACATCCAACCCAAATATCAGATAAATACGAACCACTTTTTTATAAAAGAAAGAGGTAGAAGAAGAACAGAAATAACAACACAGAATCTCACATCGCAGCGAAACAAAATATATTATATCATAACTTTTGAAATACAAAATTTCAACTGTATAACATACACTTATCAAAGTACAACACTTACAACACATCAGAAAGAAAAATGCTATATATCTAACATTGAAGCTTCCTACTCCCAACTCCTTTAGATAGATCTGTAAAATCCTGAACTACTTGACTACCTGTACAAATTTGGGCACGAAAGAGTTTAGGTAAAACAAAACAAAATAAACTCCGGGTCAGTCATGGGACAAGTATGAGTAAACTATTTTAAACAGTTTGAGAAACTAAACGATATCTCATAAGACCACGCCCTATAACACGAAACGGGTTTTTCCCTTACGAGAATCCAAAACACTTGATTTAACTTTCAAAAATCCTTTTGAAAGAAAATATAATCTTTATATCAAAACTCTTTTGATATTATAATAGTGTCTAAATCAAATAAACAGAAATCTAGTGGAACGCTTTCATCTCACGCTCCACATACATAATATACAATCAAAACCACGAGCACTTATTGGGTAACGAATTTCCAACTATGACAAGGTATGGAACCACCTTTCGATGGTGTACCTCCAGAGGAGAATACACTGGGTTCAACAAAAACGTCTTATAACCCAGCCACACATGACCGACCACTCATTTCACTTGAGTGTATCGAGTGTATATCACCAACGTTTGGGATCAGCAGCCGTTTCCTGAATTGGACAACATTAAATAGAATAAGGAATTAAATGAATTTCTCTAGATAGGTGATAATACACCCTAATGGAAACTACCCACATAGCCATGCTGCCTGCCCGATTTTTGTCATTTCCCGGTTGTTGAGGCCTGAGGCTACGATTACTTATATTTCATTGATAGCACAATCACTTTGAATGCCACATTGTCAGATTCGTTAATCACTAATTGATTGTACAAATATATTCTAGATATTATGCTAAGAGAATATATTCTCCGCCACCATATATATCTATACAGACCAACATATGCGATCATTGAAATACTTTGTCAGACATTCGTCCATATACGTTCATTCTGGGATTGAACGAAACCGAAGGCACAATTTCCATTAATAGAAAAAAGCCCTTTTACTCTACTTCATCTCTGATTATCTTCATATAATCTGATTTGCAATGCTACTGCCAATACAGAGTCGTTCTTGGATAATAATCCAACCGGTCTCTCCATATTGACAACGACATTGGCAAACACTTCGGTAGTCGGTTATTTAACTATCGAGGAAAAACGAACATTCATTCAAAGCATCTAACAATCACTGGACCCCTTAATTAATATTTCATTAATTAAATCATTTCTCCATTTCTTTCAAATATTTGTTAAACAAATATTTTCAATATTCATCTTGGCCTCTTACGCTATTTGGAAAACATTTCCATATATCGCCTTCTTTTATTTTCTATACTTAGAAAATATATTCTATTTATACTTGGAAAACGTTCCAGTTACTTATCTCTTCCACGACCATTCATTTATTTATATACTTAGGAAATATTTATTATTATATTTCCAAATTTCCACTTATTTGCGTTAAAATGAATGTTGTGTAAAACATCGTTACTACAACCCCAAACACTGCATTTAACTAACTCTTATTCAAACATTTCTCTTCGAGATTAGATCTTGCTATTTACTGGTTAAAAACGAAATCAATCAAGTTGGGGCATAACTACTTCTCAGACCTTGACTTAAAACATCCTTAACTTCCAAATGGACAAGACCATTTACCTCGAATAATCAACATCATAAAAACCAATTATTCATTTTTAAACCCATATATGTTTCTCTTTCTAATTTAACCAGACTTAATTATAGATTTTCTTTTTGTTTATAATATTCTATTTTTAAGTTTGTTTCCTTATCGAATTATATATACATCGATACATTGATTTCTAACTATCAAATTTTCTTAAAAAATATTCTAACTCCTTAATTTTTCAGAAAATTTCGCCATAACCTCCTTTGTATGGGTCACTCGGTACAACAACAAAACGCCTCTCTGGGCCCTTTCCATTCAAAAAGAAAATCAAAAAGCCAAGAGGTTTGTCGATTCTGCACATAAAACCTCATATGGAATTTAAACATGTACCTTTTTGTCGGTCACTAAATTTATAAACTTCATTCTCTTCATTCCATAGCTGTTTAACACATATGCGTCCATTTCTAATTTATTCTAACTTAATATGGTCATTTTAACTTAATTCGCTAATTTATTCTTTAATCAGCTCTTTTGCCCATTTCATTTTCTATTTGAACATATCAGTTCAGATATAAATATTTACTTGCTTATAAGCCCATTTGAATTCTATTTCCAATCCAAGTTTCATATTCGATTTCGAATATAAATTCATAAACCCCATTCATTTATCCAACGCTCAATTTGATTCAAAACTTGATTAACTAATTATTCTTCAAACTAGTTAATTATATTCAATAATTAAAAATCTGATTTTTGTTTCAAAAATTAGTTCACTTACCCCACTTGAGTTCAAATGTATTGTATAACTCATGTCTGGATTTTTCTAATGGAAATTCAGATTTTAATTTATTAAAATCCTTTTATTTATTCAAATAAACCGTTATGGTTTTATAATGGTTATGGCGTCATTTTTCTGAAAATTTGATTTTGACATAACTCAAAATTTATAAGACGAAATCCAGATTTTTCTCTACCATTAGAAAGCTTATCAACTCGGTCCTGATGATTCTTGTTTCAAAGAATTCCGACTTCAATTGTGTTCTATATACTCAATTGAAGTTCGAAATGCCAATTCATGAACTACCGTGCTGCGGCGAGTTCGTTTTAAATTATATTTAAATATAAACGTTTAAACTTCATTTGTAGTAATTTCAACTCCATTCGGATATATCTTTATATATATATATATATATGAAAACGAATTTTCCTAATTCAACTTAATATTTCTAATTATCTATAATCATTGATTTTTCCTTACTCGTAATAAATTTATTTATACTTCGATCTTCTATATTTAATTCCAATTCCTTTTATAAAAAAATTATTTATAAAAATCGATATAATCGAATTTCAATTATAAACCCGTTGGTTTTTTCTCAATTCAGCTTATACTTCGAATTCCGAAATATAATCAATAGTTCTGTTTCAAAACACTTCCCAATTCACTTTTAAATTCATATTTCAATTTAAATATTTAAATTATCCAAATGATAATTATCTCACTTAATTTATAAACGTCATTTATAAATTTAATTTCCTTGTTTTTATATATTTAAACAAGTTTCCATTTCAAAACTCTATTTGAAACTCCATTCCTTTTTTATTCCGGATTCCGGAATATAAACCATTGTTCCCTTTCGAATGATTTCAACTTTCTATTTTAAATTCAAAACATGAATTTAAAATTTCAAATTATCTTCTGATAATTAATTCACTATAATTATAACATTGTTAATAAATTTACTTTTTTATATTTTAAAACAAGCTCCATTTCGAAATTCTATTTAAAACCCAAAAATCTTATTTTGGAATATTCTATTTATTTTAGCGCTTATATATATATAATCTATTTTCAAATTTGAATTTAACTTCTATTTAATAAACTCCGAATATTTTCTAGACATGTTTAGTTAAATAAATTCGGACTAATCGAATCCAAATCATAAATCCTTATGGATTTATTTTAGTTCAGTTTATATTCTGAACATCAGAATAAATTTCATCTTTTACTTCTTTAAAAAGATTTTCCCATTTCTATTTTTGAAAATTCACATTTGAATTTAAATTTTCAAATTATCAAATAATAATTTTCCACTTTATTTATAAACATTGTTTATAAATTCATTTCAATTCTCTGCATTATTTAATTTATAAACAACGTTTATAATTTCACTTCAAATCCCGTATTATTAATTTATAAACAACGTTTATAAATTCACTACTTGTTTTATGTATTCAAACATGTTAATATATTTATAGCCCAATTGAAATTGAAATTCTATTTTAGATAAATAGATTTTTCCCTTTAAATTTCAAAATATCCTTTTCTTGATATTTTTATATATCAACATTTCAGGTCCAGTGATATTTTAACCAATCAAAAATATCAATTATCCACCATGGATTTTCTAACACATCATATATGATAATATATACGAGAACAAACAATATATAATATTTTTGAGGAATCCAGTTGGATCCCTCCAACCTATTTTCCTGCATCCACAGACGTTAGCCAACAAAATAATACCCATCCTGCTTCGAGGCAAGATATCATAGTATGAAGGTCATCCACAATCATAGCGTGGGGCACATAGGGTCATCCGCTAATTATACTGTGGGCATCCGCTAATGGTACTGCGGGAACTATCCAATTACCAATATATATATATAATAACCACAAACACCAATCCTAAATAATTAATATATATTAAATAGCCACAATAATATTTCAGTGCATGCAAATCATCAACAAATATTTTTAACTATTCAAAACAAATTTTAAATAGTAAATTTTGAGTGAGATTTACTCACTTGATTTGCAGTTGCCATTGACGTGATTATTTCTATTAAAATTAAACATTGTTTAATTTTAACAGAAATTCTCACCAACTCGAATAAATTCCATTCCAGCCTTATATCGTAGTGTTCGCTGTATATGATTCCAGTGCAAATTCATTTCGTTTGAATCTGACTATGTAAAGTAATTTATACTTGTTACAGAATAATATATATAATTAAATGGTCAATAACGAATTCGTTAACTATTTAATTTACCTTGATATTTCCGATTTTAAACAAAATAGCGTCTCCTTCCTTGCTGTCTTGTAACCATGTTATCCATTCCACTATCTCATGCTCTTTTCCCTATTACAGTAAATGTCATCACCTTCCTTTCATACTCAAATCACCATCCACTATCAACCCGAAGGCCAGACCACTCACACACAACCTTCACAGTCCATTTCCAGTCCCCTTTACTATGCTATTCTCCCTTATACTCCACTGCTAACATCCCTAATCCATCCCGTACAACTTAGTTCAACTCTGGGCATCACATTCATCGCCATCCTTGTTCACCCTAAAACCAAAATGACCATCTCACCACCTCCAAACTGCAGTAGTTAGAGAACCCTAAAATCATCGCGACTTCTCCAGCCATCACAACTCCTACTGCCTATCCAAAAACCCTAGATCGCACCATTCTATAGGACAAAATCCGCACATCTATGACAATCCTAACCACTCGCGAGCCTATAGATCATCGCACCCTTCATTATCACAAATTCCGCTTCGTCCATAAACCACGATCCCTAAATCGCTAGAACAAATTTCACGATACCAAATTGGATCGCACCTTCCTCCATCGCGACTAAAGATGAAACCTAGCTCAGTTATCTCCGTCGCTCAACCCAGATTGATTATCCCGCACCTGATTCCAAAAGTCGAAACCACTCCTCCAATCTCGAATAAACTGACGCCATCGATACTTCATTTTTGTGGCTCGCGAATAGTCCAACATTAACTCGAGCTCCAGATCTTTTCGAAAATGGAATCGCGGTTTCATTTTTATTTAAATTTTAAATTGAAGAAATGGATTTGAGTTGAGGGAATAAAAGAATAGCACGGTTATAAAAATTGAATTGGGAACAAAAATGAAAGAGCACTGGAGTTGATTTAAAAAAAGGGAAATATGAAGGGTGCGCTCGTTTATATACAGGTGAATGGGGGACACATCGTACAAGTGCCATTAAACCATGCTTTACTTAGTAGTGAAGTTGGGGAACACGTAAGACTTGAATTGAGAGGGAGAGGACAGCTGATTTAGAGTAGGCTTTTGCGTTGTAAAATTAGTGTGTACGTTTAACTTAGGGAGGAAGGAAAACTTATTTATTTATTATTTATTATTTATTATTTATTTTAGTTTTGAGTTGAACCGATACGTTTATATTTAATTTAAAATATCACGTTGGTTCCGAACTCCACAACAGGCATTCCTAAGGTTATACCACTATTCTGAACACAGTGGAATATGTTTCAAAGCCTGATTAGATCGTATGAAGAAGGTATTAATTTAAATCGATAAACTAAATTTAAACAATTAATTTCCTGATAAATAAATTATTATTATTATTATCATTAATACTCAAATAAAATTTTAAATGATCGTGTAACTACCCGGAAAATCTGAACCAATTTAAAAATTTTAAATTGGCTAAAATATTGGATTTTAAATATTTAAAATAAATATTGTAAATAATAACGATGAAAAGTAAGTTTGAATCGACATTTGAAAATGAATATAATTAATTCTAATTATAAACAAGGCCTGAAATGGCGCGTCAGTTTCAAAATTTGAATTCAAACTTTGACTGACTGTAACGGGTGCAAAACAAAGCGGATTTGAGTGAAACCAAAAATATTTAAATCTGTTAGTGAATACCTTTCTAACGAATCTGAAAAATTGAAGTTTCATAGCGGAAAGCAAAAGTTATGGCCAAATGAATTTTCAGAAAGGTCGCTATGGAATTTATATAGCCCATGAAATTGGCCATTTTGCAAACGACCTCGGAATTCGACGAAACCACTTTTGTTGGATCCGGGATGTGAAGTTATTGCTAGGTTTCAAATTTCATAATTTTTGAAGCTAGTATGTGAGCGTGGCAAAGGAAAATGTGTTTTGGTCAATTACAGTTAAATTGGATCGACCAGAAAATGGCCGTTTTACAAACGGTCTCAGAATTTGACGATACTAGTTTTGCTGGGACCGTATCGTCAAACCATAGCTAGATTTATTTTTCGAAAATTTTTAGAATCAGTTTGTGGCCCTGGCAAATTGAAATGTACGTTCAAATTAAATATTAAATGTTATATATTTTAATTTGAGGGAAAACTGACTGAAATAGTCGAATGGGCCTACGAAACATATCCCATTGTGTTCGGAATGGGGGTAAAACACTAGGGACGACAGTCGTTGGGTTTGAATTGGTGTTCGGGTGTGACAAGGGGTATTTTCGAATATTTAAAATATATAAATAAACAAAAAAATCTGATTGGTCGGTCAAAGTTTTCTCTCTCCCCGATTAAACACGACGACGGCTGAACCCCTTTCCTTTCTTCTCTCCTCGATTTCTTCTAATCCGCTTAATAAAAACCCATTCCCCTTTGGAGAATTTCATAGTACTCAACACGATCTTCGAATTCATACCAACCTCAGATTTTTTTCGTGGGGTACTGAGCTCGAATCGAGCTCGAGAAGGTCGCACCTTTGGAGTGTCGCCATGAGCAGGAGGAGCCGTCAAAGTGGGGCCCCCATACATCGGTCTGAGCGCCGTTCCAAGGCCTAGAGGGTGGCGCCGACCGATCTCGTCCAAGTTCTACGGATTTCGAGTTTTTGTTAAACATAGTTTTGAAGATCAAGCTGAGGTATACGGCTATTTTCAATTTAACTATTTAATAGCAGTTTAAAGCGCTACGGTTTTTGATTTCATTGTAAAAATCATATCTTTTTCGTTTGTTGACGAAATTCAGTGAAACAAGAGATATTGGACTCGTGTGGACGTCTTCTACATTTTAGAAGAGACCGCATATTTTTCTGAGCCTTCTTCTATTTTAGGTGGAGTGGAACCCAATGTGAGATTTCTAATTTATAAACGATATGGAAAACGACGATGATTAAATTATATAGTCGATGTATGAGTTATATAAGCGTTGTACACCTCTTGTATAAGCGTTGTATAAGTTATACGTTAGATATATAAGTTATATATACGTTGTAAAAATTATATATATGTGTTGAATAGAATTGAAATGCTTAATATATGTGTATATATATATATATACGCCCCTCGTCCACAAACCATGGACGATATTTATTGATTGTGATTGGTGTGAAAATTGATTGATAACGAATGGTTGATTAGAATTGTTTGTCATTGAAATTGATTGATTATGGTTGAAAAATACCCGTTTGTGGTTGAGAAATATTTGGTTGAAACCACATAGGATTAGTTTGTGGAAATGAAAAAATATACATGCCATCTGCGTGCGAACTAGATGCATGAATTCCCATTGTCAAAAGCTGCGAGGCTTTAAGGTAGAGCGAGGAGCCGTACTAGGGACGGTCCCGGTTTTAACTACCCTGCCGTTATGCTACCGAAATTTTGAGTAATATTCGTGTGTTAGAATTATTTTCATTTGTTGAAACTATATTTATTCGTTGAATAGAAATTCATATGTTGAATGGTATTCATATTTTGAAATAAATTGTTTCATAATAAAAATCCTATTTTTATCATCAATATGAACTATATAAAATAATAATGTTTTGAAAAAAATTGTTTTATAATAAAAATCATATTTTTATTATCTATATGAACTATATAAAATAATCGTGTTTTGAAATGAATTGTTTTACAATAAAAATCACATTTTTACTGTACACATGAGTTGTTAAAAATAGCGAAGTGTTGAAATAATTGTCGGTTGGATAAAAATATCATTTTTATCGAATATATGAAAAGGATATAGTTTTGAAATCGAAGAATCGAAATATATATACAAATACAATTGAAATATAACGAATAACGAAGCTGCAGTTCGTGTTTCGAAACCGTGATTTCAAACGATTAGTGTGGGAGATCCGACCATCGGATTTTCCCGAAACCGAAACCGTTGGGTTCGCTTTGGAAATATCTTTCCAATGGCACCAACTTTGTAAAAATCCAACAGTTGGATTGTCTGGAATGTTTAATTCAAATTTGAAGAGAAACAGCGCCAGAATCGATTATATATATATAATTATATTAAATCGAATAATAACGCTACAGTTCGTATTTTGAAATCGAAACTTCAAATGATTATACCGGGAGATCCGACCATCGGATTTTCCCGAAACTGGAACCATTGGATTCGTTCTGAAAAGATCTTTCTAATGATGTAAACTTTGTGAAGATCCAACGGTTAGATTTTCAGATATGTGTAAATCAAATCTGAAGAAAAACAACGCCACGGCCGCGTTATGGCCCGAAGCGTCATTTGAATAAATTTGCTATTTTAAAATAAATAAAAATGGCGATAAATCATATAAAATATTGTAAACGAAATGGATGTGAAATTTAGAGACTAACTGAAGGTTGGCTAAGTCGAATGGTTTCCTGGGTGTTGATCTGATGTTGGTTTCGGCCTTCGGGGTTAATATTTGGGAAATCGTTCTCTTACTGATTTACGGTTAGCGACTAATGAATTGAAATGATGCGTATGTGTGTTTGTGTTGCACTTGTTTATTATATACGCGAGTTGCTCAGAAAGACCGGGTTTATCCCATTTTGAATAACTGAATCGACGATAAGAAATCGAAGATGAAGACGGTGGTCGAAGACCGGAGATATTCACCTCGTTTGGATGGTAACTGATGTCCTGATTGGGAGGCATCCTGAAATATGGATAATGGGTGGTGATCGTCCAGACGTACGTGGAGATTGATGGGTTTGCGAGGTATATAGTGCCTCTAGTTTCGTTCAGACCCAAAACGGACTTGCAAATGGACGGTGTATCTGACACTGGAATTTATTCTGAGTGATTGATAGCCATCAGTTGCATGGTGTGAATTGCTTGTGTGGCACGCTAAGATGCAGTGATCAGGGCTTTTGTTGAAAAGCAAAGTCTTGTGGTGATGATCAAAGCATCGCCTGTGTGGCGCAACTTTATGTATAACGTGAATTCGTGAGCCTCACACCCCGGTATGAACCAGAAACGGGAGAAGGACCTCAGGGAGGACATGCGTTTCTTTCTATCTAGAAGTGGCGTCAGTGGTTTTACATGTCCTGACGAGTTTGACTTATGTGGTTGTTACTGTTGCGAGGCGCCTCGGTTAGATTGGACGATCCAGGTCATTCGTTGGCTCACTTACGCCCCATAGGGCGGGGAAACGCAGTGTTCAGGCATTTTAATCCACATCGATGGGCCGGCCCTGACGATCCAAGGGTCGATGCGTTCTGATCCTGAGACACGGGCTAGAGCGTATCAAATTCGGTAAGGACTATCTTTTACCTTGGTTCATGATGGAAATCCAATTTCCAAATACGTGACCGTGCGGTTTTGATTGTATACCTATATATGGCGACATAGTGGTGTGGGGCATTAATGCCGTCTATGATTGATACTTATGATTTGAAATTGTTTTTTTGAAATATATAAACACTAGTAATAATATCAAATGCTTTTGTTTTATTCGTATCAAGCATATTTTGGCCATAATAAGGTAAAAACTCTATCCTCCGGTTTGCGTTGCATTGTGTGATGGGAACTGAGTCTTATAATGGCTTCATTTTTATAAAAAGCATTGTGATGTTTAAAAGAATTGTTTATTTTAAAGCACTGGCAATCCAATGGAGTAAACCCGTTCCACAAAAGTGACATGGTCATGTGATTAGCCATATTTTAAATGTGTTGAGTCGATTTCTCATACCAGTCCCATGACTGACTCGTAGTTTGTTTCACTTTCAAACTCGGGTGCCCCTTTTTCTACACGGGCAGCCTTGTGTTCAGGTTTAACAGGCTTTTTCTGGATAGCTGGAGCTGAAGATGGATTCTATCATTTATCTCTTTTTATGCTGTTCAGCTCCTATTGTACATTATGTTTGTTTTCCACGGTAGACATTCATGTATAGCTAAACTGTATTTGTACTAAGTAAGATCCTGTATACTGTGTAACTCTGATGATTACGTTTATCCAGTATATACTATTGTTCATTATCTGGTGTATTTATTTATTTCTGTTCTGCTATTATCTTTTTCTGTGTTATATTCCAAATATTACCCTTGCCACCGTTAGTACGGGGATTGGGGTCGTCATAGATCATCTGAGTTATTTGATTTAGTTCTAACTCAGAATTAAATTATACGTCATTTTTCGTGTACGGTTATTCAATATACTAAAATTTAATTGTATTCGATTATTTAATTGACAAACCCAATATAAGATCCATTTATATTATCACTCAATATTTAAAACTACACTGAATATTTAAAATAAGTCTAAAAAATCTGGGTCGTTACACATGCAAGCCGGAGGATAGAGTTTTCCCTTATAATGGCCAAATATGCTTGGTACATGAAATTTCTCTTTATTATTTCTATAAGTAAAGAAATCAACTTCAGATATAAATGTATCAATCATAGGCGACATAGTACACCATCCTACTATGTAGCCATATAGGTTTACAACTAAAACCGAAAAGCTGCATATTGGAAATTGGATTCCATCTATGAGTCGAGGAAAGGGACCATTCCTCTCCGGTTGCGAGACACTCTAGCAAATGCATCAGGATCACACCTATGGGCAACCCTGGTTAGCATCAGGGTTGGTCCACACTTACTATAGTGGATTAGTTATTCCTGAACACATGTTTCCCAGTCCTATAGGACCTATCACTTGGCCGGTAGCGACCAATATATCCGAGGTGCCTCGCTATCCATCATCCACATAAGTAAAAATGTCTGGGCTCCATACCATGACACCACTCCTAGCTAGAAAGAAACGTCATGTCCTCCTTGAGGTCCTCATCACATTTTTCACTCATACCGAGATGTGAGGCTTGCGAATTAATGCTATACACAAAGCTATGCTAAATAAAGTCGTTCTTTGGTCATCATCCACAAGACTTTGATTTTCAACAAAAGCCTTGATCGTTTGCATCTTAGCATGCCATATTTACAATTCATGCCATACAACTGATGTCTGTAATTATATAATCTCTAAGCTCGTACGTCTTAGAGAAGGGTGTTAAGTAAGTGAATAAATTCCCCGCAGCCAAATAGATATATATTTAATAGAAATCAATCAACATAGAATGAAATACAATGTCAGACACACATCCATTTACATGTATGTTCTGGGTCTAAACGAAAACGGAGGCACCTTATTCCTTATCCCATATACCCAATACAGGAGAAAGGTCCTCGCATATCCGGTCGATCTCCAAGTACGTCTGGTCAATCACCACTTATTACCTTGTCTTGGGTGTACAACCCAATCAAGACATCAGTAATCATCCAAACGATGTGAAGATCTCCGGTCTTCAACCACCATCTTCATATCATCGACTTTTAGTCGTCGTATCAGTTATTCAGAATGGGATAAACCCGGTCTTTTCGAATAATTCGTGTATTTTATAATCAATAATCTAGTTCTTTTTAGAAACACATCATATGCATCATTCCAATTCAGAATATTCTTTTATTCAAATACTCACATCTTAGGGAAAAGGTTCCCTTTAAATTTATCAAAGATAATTTCATTTAAACTATTTTTTTAATCTTCCTTTGGATATCAATTTCAAAAGATTTTATTTTATCCTTTAACAATTCTAAACCAAATTAAGGTTTATAAAACTAGTCGGGATTATCGAGCCTTACCGAAGTAATCATTTATTATCTTATTCCCAATCCCAACCTATTCATCCTATGGAGCAAACTGGTAATACTCCATATCTAACACCCACGGTGTTATCGATAAATTTATTTACACATTCAAATCTAATTAAAGACTTAATTATCGCCTGGAGTAAAACTGGTGGTACTCCATTCTCGATCATTTCATGAAAGCGATAAATATAATTATCCCATTCTCATTTTAATCTAATTAAAGATTAATTAAAACAATAGTTTAGTTTTAATCTCAAAAAACATTAGTTAGTAATTATCTAAATTCTAGTAAATAAATCATGTCTTTAACAGGGTTAAAGAACTAATGTTGTAATAACTCGGAAATCCGAGCCAATTTAAAATTTTTATTTTGGCAATTTTGATGAAGTTTGAATATTTAAAATGATCTATTTTAAATAATAACGATGAGAAATTTATTTTGAATAGAATTAGAACCGAAATATTTATTTGAATCATCGTTAGAATATAAATATTTTATTTTAATTATAAAAGGAATTGAAAATGGCGCGGTAGTTTGAAAATTCGATTTCAAATTTCAAGTGAATGTACAGGATTCGAAATAAACCGGATTTTACCGAAACCAAAAATATTAGAATCTATTTGAGAGTATCTTTCCAACGAATCCGAAAAATTGAAATTTCATAGCGGGAATCAAAAGATACTTCCAGTTGAAATTTCAGAATAGTAGCTATGGAATTCTGGCCCTTAGAAACGGAAATTTTGCAAACGACCTCGGAATTGGATGAAACCACTTTTGTTGGATCCGTTATGTCAAATTATTGCTAGTTTCCAATTTTCGTAATTTTTCGATTCAATATGTGAGCGTGGAAAAGGAAAACGGGTTTGACCAGTTTCAATTGATTGTAATCGACTGGAAAATGGCCATTTTTTAAACGGTCTCAGAATTAGATGAAATTAATTTTGTTAGGACAGTATCGTTAATACGAAGCTAGAAATATTTTTTTTGAAATTTTTAGAGTCCGTATGTGGCCCCAGTAAATTGAAATGCGCGTTCAAATTCAATATATAGAGTTATATGTTGATTTTGACGGAAACTGATCGAAACTATCGATTCAGCTTACGATATATATCCCATTGTGTTCAGAATGGGGGTAATCAGCTAGGAACGTCAGTCGTTGGACCTTGATTGGAGATCGAATTTAAAAGTTGCTTTATAGAAGAAAATTAAATTAAATAATATATATTATTATATAACTTCCCCCTTTATCTTTCTCCCTCCTCCTCGTTGACCATTCAAATCCGATTCAGCAAATAAAAAAAGGGGGCAAAGAAAACCGCAGCGACGGAGACCAAGCCCTGCCGCTACCGACGTCGCACCGCCACCCCGGAGGCGCAGCCACCTCCGAGCTCCCCCTGTCTTCTCTCTCCTCGCGTCAGCCCCCCCGCGATCGACGAGCCCCAAACCCCATACCCAATTCAAGAACCCCCTCGCCTGTCCTCCGACCCCACGCACAACCACCTGTCGTTGGTCTCCGGCACCCCCCAGTCCCCCTCTAGCCAACCTCGATGTCCCCACAGCCGATGACTGCCGTCGAAGCCCCACCTCACCGATGGCGTGGCCGCGACCCACCCTGGAAGCCCTAGCTCGAGCGCTCTCACCTTGGGCCCAACGACGATGATCTGCAACCTTCCTCCACCCCAAACTCTTGCCATGAGTGTTTTATTTTAATCGATTTTGAATGATTAGTTTAATATAATTAAAGAGCATTGTTCTAAAATATATATTAAGATGGTTTTAGAAAGAAAAGGTTGGATTTTTATCTACATAATACGATAATAAAAATAGGATTTTTATTTAGACTATACGTTAGAAAGATTAGATTTTCATGTTAGAAAAAAAAAATTATTTATTAGAATGAACCAATAAAAATATATTTTTTACATATGAACAACGTGAAAAGGAGTACATTAGAATTGCTAACAGATCCAGACGGTTATGCAGTTCAAAAGCAAAGCACGACGGAGTGGAACCCTCGGTGAGAACTCCTCACTTTTAATTTATTTTCTAGTTGAAATATATATTAGGATGCAGACGGTGTTTAGCAGCACCCGACACCCGTCATCCACAGACCATGGACGACTTGTTTGTTTGATTGTCGTTTTGTGAAAATTGATTGTGTGATGGAACAAATATTTTAAAGTTAAAAATATAATTTTTAACGTGTATATAAAATAAAGATTTATAAACAAATCGAACGATTTGTTTATATACACACATTTGACTGATATAGATTGGGACGATAAATTTTACACATCGCCCAAATGCACAAATAAAACCTGTGTTTGATTGTTTGAAACCCCACACGGGTATTGGGATGAAATTGGGCATACACTAATCCCAATAATTAGCTGTATTTCGATCGATTGATTGACAGGCTGTTATAAGCGTTAAATATTTATATTTGATGCTTATACAGTGTAGAATGCACTTTGGATGATAGATTGTTGTTTTCATTGTTGTTATACACATTTGTTGTGTGAAATCCGTATAATCAAATTATATGGTAATTAACTGTGTTTGATTCCAGTTCAGAAAGATTGAATATTTTAAAATATGAATATTTTAAAAATAATGATATTTTGAAATAACGAATATTTTAAAGTAATATCCAGTAAAAAATCAAAATGTGATTTTGATGTTCTATTTAGGATGGACACGAGTATATTTAAATATATAAAGCCATGTCGATTAGATTAACGCCATTTTGACGTGAACGATATTTATATCGATTTTATTCATTTATGTAATGAATATCGAAAAGGAATTGATTTCAAAATATAATGTTCTGAAAATATTATCATTTATATATCAATGATATGGAATATTCAATTTTGATTTGGAATTGAATATAAAGTTGAAATCGTTTTGAAAACGAATTTAAAACAATTTATAAAATACGTTTTAAAAGGAAATCGATGAAATATATATTATATATATTATATATACAATATGATGGCCTGAATAGAACGCGCCGCGCTACGACAGTTCGCGAATTTCAACCATTGACTCCGAATGGACAATACGGGAGATCCGACCGTCGGGTTCTCCTGAAACCAGAACCATTGGGTTCGTATCGAAAAGAGCTTTCTAACAAATACAAGTAATTAGAAATCTAACGGTTGGATTTGGAATTATGTCCAAATCAAATTTGGAAAAGGTCGCTGTAAGTGCAGTTCGATGGCCGTTGACGGAAATCGACTGTACGGGCCTTGATAAAATTATTAAAAATATCAATAATTAGTGTAAAATCATAAGAAATAATTTTGGAAGGATTAGGATGAAAAATTCCATATTTGAAAAGATAAAAATAGATTTTAATCGAAATGAACTAGTTTTGAACTAGAATTATAATCCATTTATTTTTAAAATAAATAAATTAGATTTGAAATGGTTTTAAAAATAACCAGAATTTCTAATATATAATTGGAATGGATTTGAATCGAAATTGTCTTCGGAATATTTCTAGCTTGGATTTCGGGATTATACAAATATTGTTATGGAAATTTGAAAGATATATATATATATATATATCGTTATATCCAATACGATATTTGTTGGTCATAGGATTTGATATCGAATATAAGCCAATATATTTTCTATTCAGAGCCTTGTATTTAATATCAAATGGGATTTGGGTTTGTTGTGAATGGTGTCTTCATTAACACTGTTCTTAAACCCAGTTGAGAAAAAGATTAAATCTATTTATTTAGATTTAATGAAGTGTACAAATTAAATGATATTTAATTGGAAAGGAATTGAAATTGATTTTTGGGTTTATGGTGAACGGTGTTTTAAATAACATTTGTTCTTTAACCCGATAATTAATGGAATGTGATTTGGGTTGTCGTGAATGGTATCTTTAATAATACTGTTCTTAGACCCAACGGAGTTAAGAAAATCAGAAACTAACTGGAGATTAGTTAAGTTGAATGGTTTCCTAGATATTGATCTGATGTTGGTTATGGCCTTCGGGGTTATTACTTAGGGGATTGTTCACTTGCAAATTTATGTTTAAAGGCTAATGGAATAGAATGTGATTTTGGGTTTGTCGTGAACCGTGTTTTGAATGACATTGGTTCTTTAACCTAGTTAAAGACAGGAGATGATTTCCCAAGTTAAACAATCATTAATATTGATTTTTGTGAAGATTAAAACCAAGTGGAGTTTTAATGAATCTTTAATTAGATTGAAATGATCGAGAATGGAGTATCACCAGTTTTGCTCCAGGCGATAGTTAAATCTTTAATTAGATTTAAATGTGAAATGGTAATTGAATTTACCGATAACACCGTGGTGTTAGATATGAAGTATTACCAGTTTTACTTCATGGGATGAATAGGTTGGGATTGGGAAATTAAAAACAAATGATTACTTCGGTAAGGTTCGTTAATCCCGACTAATTTGAATTGATATTCAAAAGAAGATTAAAGAATAAATTTAAAGAATTTATCATTGATAAAATTCATGAGAACCTTTTCCTAAGAATGAGAATATTGGAATAAAAGAATATTCTGAATTGGAAGGAGGCGTATGTTGTGTTTGTGTAGCACTTGTTTATTATATACGCGAGTTATTCAGAAAGACCGGGTTTATCCCATTCTGAATAACTGATTCGACGTGGTGTCGAGGATGAAGACGGTGGTCGAAGACCGGAGGTCTTCACATCATTTGGATAATTACTGATGATTTTGATTGGGCTGTACACCCAAGAGGAGGGAATCATGTAGTGCTCGTCCAGACGTACTTGGAGATCGATGGATATGCGAGGAATAAGGTTCCTCCGGTTTCGATCAGACCTAGAACGGACTTTTAAATAGATGTGTGTCTGACATCAGATTTCATTCTGTGTGATTGATATCGGTTGCATAGCATGAATTTCCTGTGTGGCATGCTGAGATGCAAATGATCAAGGCTTCTGTTGAAAAGCAAAGTCTTGTGGTGATGATCAAAGCACGACCTTTGTGGCGTAGCTTTGTGTAGCGTTGATTCGCGAGCCTCACACCCCGGTTGTGAACCAGAAACGGGAGAGGACTGCAGGGAGTGCATGTGTTTCCTTCTAGCTAGGAGTGGTGTCAGTGTTTTACACGACCTGACATTTTACTTATGTGGATGATGGATTGCGAGGCGCCTCGGTTAGATCGGACGATCCAGGTCCGATGGAGTCATTTGGCTCATTGACGCCCCATAGGGCGGGGAAACGCAGTGTTCAGGCATTTTAATCCGCATCGGTGGACCAGCCCTGAAGATCCAAGGGTCACTCGAGCTCTGATCCTGAGACACGGGCTAGAGCGTCTCGAAGAGGTAAGGACGATCCCTTGCCTCGGTTCATAGATGGAAATCTAACTTCCAACACGTGACTTTGCGGTTTTGATTGTAAACCTATATATGGCGACATGATATATGGTACCCATGCCGTCTATGATTGATACTTACGATTGAAATTGTTTTGACACTTTATACTTATAGTAATAAAAGATGAAATTTAGCGTATCAAGCATTCTTTGGCTATTATAAGGTAAAACCCTATCCTCCGGCTTGTGTTGCATTGTGTGATGGGACCTGGGTCTTATAATAGCTTCATTGTTCTTTATTTAGCATTGCGTAGTTGTTTTATGCACTGGTGTTCTTGGGAGGAAACCCGTTCCGTGTTATACGGCGTGGTCCCTTGATTTACCCAACTTTAAAATAAAGATTAATAACTGTTTTAGTTCTCACACCAGTCACATGACTGACCCGGAGTTTATTGTTTTAACCTAAACTCTGGGTGCCCTTATTTTCGACACGGGCAGCTAGTAGTTTTGGTTTTGCAGATGTATATTCAGAGGATCCTGGTTGACAGCTGGAATGATATTCGGAAAGCTTTGTATCCGTATATCTCCTTCAGTTGTGTTTTGTATTATTTTCCGCTACTATGTAATTTATTGTAATATCTGATATGTATCAAATGTGTAATATTTGTTCATACTCTGTATATTCTTGTATTCTGATGAAATTGTTGTAATATACAATGAAATGTTCTTCTGTTTGTGTTCCGATGTGGCTTGTTCTCAAATCAATCCGTGATTTCCCGTAAGGGGGATTTCGGGTCGTTTCATCGTGGTATCAGAGCTTTGGTTTACAAAGCTCGGGAACAAGACACGTTAGAACCATACAGAAGAATTCATCAGAGATTGGATGAGCAATATCCAATAAGAATGACTCGTTAGAGATGGGATCAGTAGTATCCTAGAATGAGTGTGAAGAGTATATTTTTAAAATGAAAGCAATTTTTGTTTTGAAAATTTAAATCAATTATTCGTATTTGATTATTTTTTATTGAATTTGGACAATCGAGTATATAAAGATTTTGCATATACGTCTAATCCATGGGTATTCGAAGTTTTAATATACGGATATATATAGAATGACACTCTAGTTGCCCGAAGATGGTTCAGATGATCGCTATAGTACGTACATCATCAGAATTTATATTCGAGTTTCGAAAGTGGGATTTCTATATATTTCCAATTGACTGGTGTGAGAACCAAAACTAAATAGAGCGTATTGTTGTGATTTGGCATCAAAAATGTGATTTTTGGCTATATATCAAAATTATGAATTTGAAAAGATAATCAACAAACCGATTGTTGATTGTGTTGTTTGATTATTGATTGATTAATTAAAATGTTGAACCTTTAGCCAAATTGAACCTAATATTGAATTGTATTGAAAATCTGTCGCATTTGCATGCATATACATGTACTTACATTGAACAGGTTATAGCAAGGAAGCTAGAGAAGAGGAATAAAATTGTTTGCCCGACAAATAGGTACATGTTTATTGTATTTCTTGGGTTTTGGATGATTTTATGAGCCGATTGGCTAGCCGCTTGGCATTTTCTTTTTCTTTTGGATTGAAGAAGGCCATTGGAGCCTATATGAAATATCCCGAAGTCCCCGGTGCAGAGGAGGTTATGGCGAAATTTTTCGAAAATTTAGGGTGTTAGCCAAATTTTTGAAAAATTCGAAAAGTTCTTAGAAATTGAAAAGTTGAAGAACTTAAGCCGTCATGGAAATAATGAAAGTTGAATTGATTAGTTAAACAACTTTCGGCTTAGTTCCTTTTCGGGGACGAAAAGTTTTAAGTGGGGGAGATTGTAATAACCCGGAAATCCGAGCCAATTTAAAATTTTTATTTTGGCGATTTTGATGAATTTTGAATATTTAAAATGATTTGTTTTAAATAATAACGACGAGAAATTTATTTTGAATAGAATTAGAACGGAAATATTTATTTGAATCGTCGTTAGAATAAAAATAAATTATTTTAATTATAAAAGGAATTGAAAATGGCGCGGTAGTTTGAAAATTCGATTTCAAATTTCAAATGAATGTACAGGATTCAAAATAAACCGGATTTTAGCGAAACCAAAAATATTAGAATCTATTTGAGAACATCTTTCTAACGAATCCGAAAAATTGAAATTTCTTAGCGGGAATCAAAAGACACGTCCAGTTGAAATTTCAGAATAGTCAATATGGAATTATGGCCCTTAAAAATGGAAATTTTGCAAACGACCTCGGAATTCGACGAAACCACTTTTGTTGGATCCGTGATGTCGAATTATTGCTAGATTACAATTTTCGTAGTTTTTCAATTCAATATGTGAGCGTGGCAAAGGAAAACGCGTTTTACCAGTTTTAGTTGATTTTAATTGACTGGAAAATTGCCATTTTTCAAATGGTCTCAGAATTCGATGAAATTAGTTTTGTTAGGACCGTATGGTCAATACGAAGCTAGAAATATTTTTTTTGGAATTTTTAGAGTATGTATGTGGCCCCAGTAAATTGAAATGCGCGTTCAAATTCAATATATAGAGTTATATGTTGATTTTGATGGAAACTGATCGAAACGATCGATTCAGCTTATGATACATACCCCATTGTGTTCAGAATGGGGGTAATTAGCTAGGGACGTTGGTCGTTGGACCTTCATTGGAGATTGAATTTAAAAGTTGCTTTATAGAAGAAAATTAAATAAAATAATATATATATTATTATATAACTTCCCCCTTTATCTCTCTCCTTCCTCCTCGTTGACCATTCAGATCCGATTCAGCAAATAAAAAAAAGGGGGAAAAGAAAATCGCAGCGACGGAGACCAAGCCCCGCCGCTACCGACGTCGCGCTGCCACCCCGGAGGCGCAGCCACCTCCGAGCTCCCCCTGTCTTCTCGCTCCTCGTGTCAACCCCCCAACGATCGACGAGCCCCAAACCCCATGCCCAATTCAAGAATACCCTCGCCTGTCCTCCGACCCCACGCGCAACCACCTGTCGTTGGTCTCCGGCACCCCCTAGTCCCCCTCTAGCCAACCTCGACGTCCCCACAGCCGATGACTGCCGTCAAAGCCCCCCTCCCTCACCGATGGCGTTGCCGCGACCCCCCTGGAAGCCCTAGCTCGAGCGCTCTCACCTTGGGCCCAACGACGACGATCTGCAACCTTCCTCCAGCCCAAACTCTTGCTGTGCGTGTTTTATTTTAATCAATTTTGAATGATTAGTTTAATATAATTAAAGAGCATTGTTCTAAAATATATATTAGGATGGTTTTAGAAAGAAAAGGTTGGATTTTTATCTACATAATACGATAATAAAAATAGGATTTTTATTTAGATTATACGTTAGAAAGATTAGATTTTCATATTAGAAAAAATATGATTTTTATTTATTAGAATGAAGCAATAAAAAAAATCTAATTTTTATATATGAACAGCGTGAAAAGGACTACATTAGAATTGCAAATAGATCCAGACGGCTCAGCAGTTCAAAAGCAAAGCACGACGGAGTGGAACCCTCGGTGAGAACTCCTCACTTTTAATTTATTTTCTAGTTGAAATATATACTAGGATGCAGACGGTGTTTAGCAGCACCCGACACCCGTCATCCACAGACCATGGACGACTTGTTTTTTTGATTGTCGTGTTATGAAAATTCATTGTATGATGGAATAAATATTTTATTGTTAAAAATATAATTTTTAATATATAAAATAAAGATTTATAAACAAATCGAATGATTTGTTTATATACACACATTTGACTGATATAGATTGGGACGATAAATTTTACACATCGCCCAAATGCACAAATAAAACCTGTGTTTGATTGTTTGAAACCCCACACGGGTATTGGGATGAAATTGGGCATACACTAATCCCAATAATTAGCTTTATGTCGATCGATTGATTGACAGGATGTTATAAGCGTTAAATATTTATATTTGATGCTTATATAGTGTAGAATGCACTCTGGATGATGGATTGCTGTTTTCATTGTTGTTATACACATTTGTTGTGTGAAATCCATATAATCGAATTATATGGTAATTAACTGTGTCTGATTCCAGTTCAGAATGACTGAATATTTTAAAATATGAATATTTTAAGAATAACGATATTTTGAAATAACGAATATTTTAAAGTAATATCCAGTAAAAGATCAAAATGTGATTTTGATGTTCTATTTAGGATGGACACGAATATGTTTAAATATACAAAGCCATGTCGATTAGATTAACGCCATTTTGACGTGAACGATATTTATATCGATTTTATTCATTTATATTATGAATATCAAAAAGGAATTGATTTCAAAATATAATGTTTTGAAAATATTATCATTTATATATCGATGATATGGATTATTCAATTTTGATTTGGAATTGAATATAAAGTTGAAATCATTTTGAAAACGAATTTAAAACGATTTATAAAATACATTTTAAAAGGAAAACGACGAAATATATATTATATATATAATATGATGGCCTGAATAGAACGCACCGCGCTGCGGCAGTTCGCGAATTTCGACCATTGACTCCGAATGGACACTACGGGAGATCCGACCGTCGGATTCTCCTGAAACCAGAACCGTTGGGTTCGCATCGAAAAGAGATTTCTAAATAATACAAGAAATTAGAAATCTAACGGTTGGATTTGGAATTATGTCCAAATCAAATTTGGAAAAGGTCGTTGTAAGTGCAGTTCGATGGCCGTTGATGGAAATCGACTGTACGGGCCTTGATAAAATTATTAAAAATATCAGTAATTAGTGTAAAATCATAAGAAATATTTTGGGAAGGACTGGGATGAAAAATTCCATATTTGAAAAGATAAAAATAGATTTTTATCGAAATGAACTAGTTTTGAACTAGAATTATAATCTATTTATTTTTAAAATAAATAAATTGGATTTGAAATGGTTTTAAAAATAACCAGAATTTCCAATATATAATTGGAATGGATTTGAATCGAAATTGTCTTTGGAATATTTCGAGGTTGGATTTCGGGATTATACAGATATTGTTATGGAAATTTGAAAGATATATATATATATATATATATATATATATATATATATATCGTTATTTCCAATACGATATTTGTTGGTCATAGGATTTGATATTGAATATAAGCCGATATATTTTCTATTCAGAGCCTTGTATTTAATATCAAATGGGATTTGAGTTTTTTGTGAATGGTGTCTTCATTAACACTGTACTTAAACCCAATTGAGAAAAAGATTAAATCTTTTTATTTAGATTTAATGAAGTGTACCAATTAAATGATATTTAATTGGAATGGAATTGAAATTGATTTTTGGGTTTATGGTGAATGGTGTTTTAAACAACATTTGTTCTTTAACCCGATAATTAATGGAATGTGATTTGGGTTGTCGTGAATGGTATCTTTAATAATACTGTTCTTAGACCCAACGGAGTTAAGAAAATCAGAAACTAACCGGAGATTAGTTAAGTTGAATGGTTTCCTGGGTATTGATCTGATGTTGGTTTCGGCCTTCGGGGTTATTACTCAGGGAATTGTTCACTTGCTAATTTATGGTTAAAGGCTGATGGAATAGAATGTGATTTTGGGTTTATCGTGAACCGTGTTTTAAATGACATTGGTTCTTTAGCCCAGTTAAAGACAGGAGATGATTTCCCAAGTTAAACAATCATTAATATTGATTTTTGTGAAGATTAAAACCAAGTGGAGTTTTAATGAATCTTTAATTAGATTGAAATGATCAAGAATGGAGTATCACCAGTTTTGCTCCAGGCGATAGTTAAATCTTTAATTAGATTTAAACGTGAAATGGTAATTGAATTTACCAATAACATCGTGGTGTTAGATATGAAGTATTACCAGTTTTACTTTATGGGATGAATATGTTGGGATTGGGAAATTAAAAACAAATGATTACTTCGGTAAGGTTTGTTAATCCTGATAATTTGAATTGATATTCAAAAGAAGATTAAAGAATAAATTTAAAGAATTTATCTTTGATAAAATTAATGGGAACCTTTCCCTAAGAATGAGAATATTTGAATAAAAGAATATTCTGAATTGGAAGGAGGCGTATGTTGTGTTTGTGTAACACTTGTTTATTATATACGCGAGTTATTCAGAAAGACCGGGTTTATCCCATTCTGAATAAGTGATTCGACGTGGTGTCGAGGATGAAGACGGTGGTCGAAGACCGGAGGTCTTCACATCGTTTGGATAATTACTGATGATCTTGATTGGGCTGTACACCTAAGAGGAGGGAATCAGTTGGTGATCGTCCAGACGTACTTGGAGATCGATGGATATGCGAGGAATAAGGTTCCTCCAGTTTCGATCAGACCCAGACCGGACTTGTAAATGGATGTGTGTCTGACATCGGATTTCATTCTTTGTGATTGATATCGGTTGCATAGCGTGAATTTCCTGTGTGGCATGCTGAGATGCAAATGATCAAGGCTTCTGTTGAAAAGCAAAGTCTTGTGGTGATGATCAAAGCACGGCCTTTGTGGCGTAGCTTTGTGTAGCGTTGATTCGCGAGCCTCACACCCCGGTTGTGAACCAGAAACGGGAGAGGACTACAGGGAGGGCATGCGTTTCCTTCTAGCTAGGAGTGGTGTCAGTGTTTTACACGGCCTGACATTTTACTTATGTGTATGGTAGATTGCGAGGCGCCTCGGTTAGATCGGACGATCCAGGTCGATGGAGTCATTTGGCTCATTGACGCCCCATATGGCGGGGAAACGCAGTGTTCATTCATTTTAATCCACATCGGTGGACCGGCCCTGAAGATCCAAGGGTCACTCGAGCTCTGATCCTGAGACACGGGCTAGAGTGTCTCGAAGCGGTGAGGACGATCCCTTGCCTCGGTTCACAGATGGAAATCCAACTTCTAATACATGACTTTGCGGTTTTGATTGTAAACCTATACATGGCGACATGATATATGGTACCCATGCCGTCTATGGTTGATACTTATGGTTGGAATTGTTTTGACACTATACACTTATAGTAATAAAAGACGAAATTTAGCGTATCAAGCATTCTTTGGCTATTATAAGGTAAAACCCTATCCTCCGGCTTGTGTTGCATTGTGTGATGGGACCTGGGTCTTATAATAGCTTCATTGTTCTTTATTTAGCATTGCGTTGTTGTTTTATGCACTGGTATTCTTGGGAGGAAACCCGTTCCGTGTTATACGGCGTGGTCCCTTGATTTACCCAACTTTAAAATAAAGATTAATAACTGTTTTAATTCTCACACCAGTCACATGACTGACCTGGAGTTTATTGTTTTAACCTAAACTCTGGGTGCCCTTATTTTCGACACGGGCAGCTAGTAGTTTTAGTTTTGCAGATGTATATTCATATGATCCTGGTTGCCAGCTGGAATGATATTCGGAAAGCTTTGTATCTTTATATCTCCTTCAATTGTGTTTTGTATTATTTTCCGCTGCTATGTAATTTATTATAATCTCTGATATGTATCAAATGTGTAATAATGTTCATACTCTATATATTCTTGTATTCTAATGAAATTGTTGTAATATACAATGAAATGTTCTTCTGTTTGTGTTCCGATGTGGCTTGTTCTCAACTCAATCTGTGATTTCCCGTTAGGGGGATTTCAGGTCGTTTCAAATGTCATTTAAAACACAGTTCACAATATATCCAAATCAGCTTCCATTAACTATGGAATCTTCACAGAAAACAGATCAATATATATAATCGATATAAGTTTCTGTATCGGGCTAATACTATAAATGGAATAACAGCAAAGCCCTTTAAATTCCATATATAGTAACAGTTTTCATTCACAAAAGCTCATCTCGATTATTATTAAATCGAATTCCATTCAATTCCAATTTAATATTATTAAATTGGAAAACTTTACTTTGGAAAGTTTCCATTAAATCTTAATAAAAAGATTTATAAATTCCAAATCATATCTTCATTGTTAATTGGGCTAAAGAACAAATGGCATTTAAAAACATCGTTCACAACGAACCCAAAATCATTTTCCATTTAATTCCAATTAATAAATATAATTGGAAAAATTCATGAATCTTAATTAAAAGATTTATTCCTTTCTCAATGTGGTTTAAGATCGGTGTTATTAAAGACGCTATTCACGACAAACCCAAAATCCAATTTGATATTAAATACAAGACTCTGAATAGAAATTATATGGGCTTATATTCAATATCAAATCTGAAAGCAACGGATATCGTGTTGGGAATAATGATATCTGTATTTTCCAAATTCCTTAACAATATCTGTATAATCACAGAATCCAATATCGAAATATTCCGAAGATTATTTCCATTCAAATCCATTTCTATTTATATGAAATTCTTGATTATGTAAAAACCCATTCGCAAATCCAATTTATTATTTCTAAAAATCAACGGATTATTCTAGTTATTAACTAGTTCATTTAGATAAAAATATATTTTTATCTTTTCAAAACTGGAATTTTTCATCCAATATCTTTCCAAATCATTTATTATGATTTTACACAATTTTCCATATTTTTAATAATTTTATTAAGGCCTTCACAGTTGGTTTCCAATAACGACCAACGAACTGCATCCATACCGACCTTTTCTGAAATTGATTTGGACTTAATTTAAAAATCCAACCATTCAAATTTAAATCACTTATATTCATTGGAAAGATCTTTTCGATACTAACCCAACGGTTCCAAATTTAGGAGAATCCGACAGTAGGATCTCCCATTACATCAATTTGAAGCTAATGGTTGAAATTTGCGAATGGTCGCTGCGCGGCGCGATCTATTCAATCCATATATATACATATATATTATTGATTTCCATTTAAACATATTTTATAAATTCGTTTTTAAAAACGATTCCAACTTCCATTTCAATTTTAAATTAAAATTGAATATTCCATATCATTATAGTATTAAAATGATAATATTTTCAAAATATCTAATTTTGAAATCCATTTCCTTTTCGTGTTCATTATAAAATGAATAAAATCAATTTATAAACCTGTTCGAGTTAAAATGGCGTTTAACTACTTAACTCAACTTCACCTTTCAATATTTTCGTGTCCATCCAAAATCGGACATCAAAATCATATTTTTATCCTTTACTGAATATTAATTTTAAAATATTTGTTTATATTCTGAATAGGAATCATACCTAATCAATTACCATATAATTTTATTTATATGGATTCCATACATCGCATGTTTTCAAAAATAGTGATAAATAACTATTAAATAGTAAATTCACATCTAGTATGCAATTTACTACTGTATAAGCATTAAAATAAATAAATAACATTTATCACAGTCTGTCAACCATTAGATTGACATACAACTAATTATTGGGATTAGTGCATGTCAAATATCATCCAAATACCCGTGTGGGGTTTCAACCAACAACAATCTTTTTAAATAAATCGTTGGTTAACAAATTTAACTAGTTTTAATCCAGTTTGAATTATTTTTCTATGTAACAAATTTTCACTATTAAACAAGTAATGAAAATTTATTGTTCAAATAATAAATGGATATTTATATCTCATTTCAACAATCACAAAGTGTCTATCTACATTGTTTGAAATACAAGTGTCGTATTAGTTCATTTGTTGCACTCAGACAATGTCACATACAATAGATTAAAATCAACAATGATAATTACTACATTCAGTTGTAAAATAAAGAACTGTACAAAGATTTTAGTGAGAGAATTCTCACTTTCGTTTCCACTCCGTCAGTTTTTATCTGAAGATTTTATTTTCAAACTAAATTAAACGCGCGTTTAATTTATCTGAAAATCCAGTTTGATCCGTTTCCATTCTGGTCAGTTCCATGTTGTAATGTTCGTCTCCACGATCGCAACGCAACTGAAATCGTCGGATTTCGACCTCGTATGAAAAAGATATGGATTTTTATACATTGAACAATTTAAATGAGAAATTAAATTAATTAGTTACTTCATTAATTTCATTTAAACCATCTCTTAACCATTATTCTTTCCATGCCGAAATTAGTTTTGAAGCTCGCTGCATAGGGTTCATATTTGCCGCCACCACATCGCGCCAGCGCACAATCGGACCTGACTACCCTGAAGCCCCTTGCACAGCCACCCAACACCCGCCCCCACGTAAAGCTCGAAACCACCGATGCCACAAAAACTGGTTGCGAACGAGCCATGTATGAGCTCAAAAATAGAGCAACATCCTTCATGAATAACAATCAACACCGTATCAAATTAAAGAGGATGAAAGGCTCTTGAATTTCTGTTTTGAAATCAATGTCCAATTCGAATGGAATTAGAAGAAATTAGGGGTTTAAATCTGGAGAAATATGGCCGTTGTTTTCTTAGTTGGCGGTGCATTCTGAATGGAGAAGGGGGATTAGGCTTTGACTTAGAAGTGGGGGTATATATAGTATATTATATTTATGTAAATTAATATTTAATTCACCTTATACATGTTTATCCATCTGAACTCCAAATCAAACCCAACGATTGTCGCCTTTAGCTAAATACCTCTATTCCGGACATAATGGGATATATTTCGTAAGTCAATTTGGCTATTTCGATTGTTTTTTTATCAAAATTAAAATATAAATTAATATAATATTCAATATTGAATTCAAAATACATTTTAATTTACCGGGGTCACATACTGACTCCAAAAATTACTGAAAAATAAATCTAGCTATGTTTTGATGATACGGTCCTAATAAAACTAATTTCGTCGAATCTGGAGGTCATTTGAAAAATGGCCATTTTCCAGTCGATTAAATTCAGAATGAAATTACAAAACACATTTAAATCCACCACTCCCACATATTTATTCCAAAAATTATGAAATTTTGATCCAACAAAAGTGGTTTCATCGAAAACGGAGGTCATTTGCAAAATGGCTATTTTTTAAGGGCTATATATATATACAATAAAAATATATATAAATTCCATAGCGACTATTCTAAATTTTAAACTGGATATAACTTATAATTTATAAAGTGAAATCTCAAATTTTCTTACATTCATTAGAAAATTACAGTTCAAAATATTCCAACGTTTTTTGTTTCATCCAGTTCTGATTTACATTGAATTTTGTAAAAATTAAAAAAAGAATTTTCAAAATATCGCGCCATTTCATGTTCGTTTGGTAATTAAAATACATTTATATGTTCTAAATTGGATTTAAATAAATTTTTAGTCGTTATTATTTAAAATAAATCATGTTAAATATTCAAAACTATTAAAATAGCTAAAATAAAAAAATTAATTTGGTTTAGAAATTCCGAGTTGTTACAAATGAACTCACTTCAGTGGCTAGAAATTAATTCAGATGATGACTACAGCACTTTCAGTGTTCATTTTCGAGTTCTAAGTAATGAATTGCTACCTTAAAAAGATTTTTTTGGAAATTTGTTTGAAACAAAACAAGTTGGTATGAAAATTCAAATGTTTTGATTTGAGATGGAAATAAATATATGTGTATATATTTATGTGATTTCTGAAGGATTTGAAATAAAAACCCGGGAATTTGAATTCTGAAATTTAAATTAACATAAGCAAGTTAAATGGATTGAAGTAAATAAATTGATTAGAATCAATTTAAAAGAGGTTGAATGCATATGAATGGAATATGAATTGGATGTGGATGTATTCACTGTAAATCATTCGGAATAAATGAACATATATGGTATGCAATATGAATGAAAACCAAAAGTTTTGGTTGAACTAAAAAATTGTAGAAATATTAATGAAATGTTGAGTTTCAGCATAAGTGGTTTTTGAAAAGTTGATAGGTTGTAGCATTTTTCCTACCTAAGTAATTTCAAGGACGAAATTTTTTTAAGGGGTGAAGAATGTAATGACCCGGAATTTTGGTCGATTTATTTTAAATATTTAATATTATTTTAAATATTGAGTTGATAACATAAATGAATTTTTATATTGAGTTATCAATTAAGTAATCGAAATACGATTTATTTCGAATATGTATAATTATCGTAATACGAAAATATGAAATAATTCAATTCTGTATTAAAATTGAGTCAAAATGATTCAAATGATTTATAGAAATTCTATTTGAATAAGAACAATAATAATTTATTACCGAAGAATTTATTGTTTCTGAATTTAAATTATATTATATCGATTTAATATGGTTATTTTATATATACGTTCAAATTAAATTTCAGAATCTATTCCATTGAGTTCAGAATGGCATTATAACATTAAAACGTCGGTTGTTACGTTAAAACAGGGGTTCAGAACCGCAATATATATTATTATAAAATTCAGTGGATAAGGTCAAAATCAAATCGTATTAATTAGGAATCAAATCAGAAATATTTTCAAATTAAACTCAATGTACCTTAACCTACCCTAAACTATCCCCTAAAAATGTACCGAACACAGACTTAAATTCCTTAATGCTTAAGTATTCATCTTCTATATATCGCTCCTCCTTTTTATTGCAAAATCAAAGTCGAGGGCTTCAGTAAAAATGGTCGTTGCATACTAAAGCATTCCTGCTGGTTTACAAACCATAATATCCTCCTTTTTATTTTTCTCATTTCATTCTTCCTGAAATACGAAGTTATGGCCACCTTTCTTCACTTTTTAAAATCAAAAACAAAATCAATCAAAGATTTCGAAAGAAAAAAATGTTCGATCTTTACTTCAAAGTATATAAATCGTGCTGCTTTTCCTTTCTGCTAACCAACAGAAGCGAATTCCAAAACACCCTTTTTCTCTCTTTTGTAAAAACCCGTCCTTTAAGAAAATGGGGGAAATCCAGTTGAACGTTTATCATTCGTATGCCCAAATTTTATGCGATCATATTTTTAGTGTTCGAATTCAAACCACGCAGATCTGTTTTGAGAGCGAGCACATTTTTCTGAAACTCGACTTCAGGGATCGTGAACTAGGGTACCTATGCATGTGTGTTTGGGAAGGATAGGATTGATTTTGTTGGGGAGGAATGGCGGCTATCGTGGGTTATGCGAAACGACCCAAACTTCCCCGTGAAGGAAAGCCCAGATTGAGTTGAGAACACGACAAATCAGAACACAAACAGAAGAACATTTCATTGCTTATTACAATAATTTACATCAGAGTACAAGAGTATACAGAGTACAAATAAATAATTTACATGCGATAAATATCAAAGATTTACAAATTACAATGCAGCAGAAAATAATACAAAACACAACTGAAAGAGATACACGGATGCAGAGCTTTCCGAATATCATTCCATCTGTAAGCCAAGATCCTGTGAATATAAATATGCAAAACCAAAACTACTAGCTGCCCACGTGGAAAATAAGGGCACCCAGAGTTTAGGTTAAAACAATAAACTCCAGGTCAGTCATGTGACTGGTGTGAGAACTAAAAAAGTAATTAATTTTATTTTAAAGTTAGGTAAATCAAGGGACCACGCCGTATAACACGGAACGGGTGTACCCCCAAGAATTCCAGTTGTAGTGTCCCAAAATTCCGGTCCAATTTGAGCTGACTAAATAACACAAGTCCAACCCCAATTGCACTGGAAACCATAAAACTAATAGAAAGAAAATAGAGGGTGAGAGTAGATAAGATAGAAACTTAGAATAGAAGAAGAATAAGATACAACATCAGAGTAAAACGAACCTAACAGCTGAACGAACAACATATAATAGATAGCATATCCTTGAAATAAAATCAGTATATGTATACAGTAACACTATCTGTAACGACCCGCGTTCTACGCATCATAGGATCGTAGGATATTTATTTCTTTCACATACGAAGTCCTATGGTCATGCAACTTTGGGAGACGACTATTGGGGTCATTTCCCATGTTCATGATTTTTCTCGATTTTTAAATGACCATTTTACCCCTAGTTGGCACTGTTTTGGCCATAACTTTTGACTGGAAAGGAATTTTGACCTGAAACCACTTCCATTGGCTTCGGATGACGGTTTCTCTTTCCGTAGAGTGGTTACATTAGCCAAACGGGCTTACCGTTTGGGAGATATGGCTGAAACAAGTTTCAGATGGAGAAAAACAGCTTAATTGGGCTTAACCGGGTAATTAGCAGCTAGGCCCAAGGGGAAATTCGGGTTTAGGGGTATATGGAGGCTGATTAGGGTTAGAAAACATTTCTTTAGACATTTTCCAGCCGCCACTTTCATTTCTCTTGACCTAGCCATGGCCTCCACTCTCTAAATCTCTCTAAAACACCCAAAAATCACTTCCTAATCAAGGATTAAGGCTTAGAGGCATCAAATTAAGAAGAAAAAGCACCAAAGCAAGGTTAGAGCTGCTGTTGGACATCAGTATTCGCCCAAATCAGAGGAGTTTCAGTTCTGAGAATTTTGTTTGTGGCCAAGGTGAGTGATTTGTATCGTTTTGACACTAATTACAGTTAATTAAGGGTAATTAGTGAAGATTAGCGAATTTATACGTAAATAAATTCTGGAAAAATTCTTAAAATTCTAAAATAATGTTTTAAGGCTCTGTTAGAAATTTGGGTTAATTTCGATGCGTTTTGCTAATCGTATGCTTAAACATGATTAAGAGGGATTATGGGAAAATATGAAGTTTTAGTCACTTTTTGATCCATCTTGATTCATTTGAATTGTTGGTTGCTGTTTGTGGTTGCTATTACATGTTGTTATGACTCTATGGTATGTTCTATGATTGATTAGAATAGTTAAATTGGTTGAAAACGTCGTCGAATGGCGTAGAAAGCTCGCTGGAAAGTTGCAGAAATGTGCAGGTCCCGAACCGGTTCGGATCGGAGCAGGGGTCGGATCGGACTAGTGAGCTGGCCAAGGGAATCCGAACTGGACTGGGACTTGTCACTGGAAGGAGCTTGGCAGGAAGGAAGGCCATTGCTTAGAGTTGGAGTTGGACAGAAGATCGGATCGGAGCAATAGAGCAGATCGGATCGGAGAAAGGGAACAGGACGGATCGGAGCAGGCAAGCGCGTCAAACAGAAGGAATCAGATCGGATAAACTACCTTCGAACCGAACTCAAGCAGAGACACCCGAACCGATATCTGAAGGGGGAGGATCACTGAACCGACCCGACCCGGAGGAAGACACCGACCCGACCCGAAGTGGACTACCGACCCGAACCAAGCTAGACGAGGACCACCGATCCGAACCGATTAGGAAGGTTACACCGAACCGAACCAAGCTAGATGAGGAGCACCGAACCGAACCGTACGTGGGCTATTACTACTACGCGATGACTCTTCTGAAGACCCACTCCAATTCGACCAAACCCGAGATGCAAAGGAAGTCCAAATGAGAAGTTAGAGCTCAAGATTCAGAGGGGAATCAACGAGTTCGCTTCATGGTTGGGCTTTGCTGCGGGACGCGTGCCAAGGAGTTATCGACGTCTATAGCTTTGGACCACTATGGTAGGAGGTACGAAGGCGGATTCAGGGCCATTATGGCATCGGTAGAACCAAGGGCTACGACCAATGAAGTGGGTCATTGAAATGCTTGGTCATGACTCCAAGTGTTTGGCTTGGTCACAGCAGGGTTTCTACAAGTCGGGATCCGTCGTTACCTCAGTTTGTCTAGTGTTCCAAAGTGGTAGATGTCGTACGCTTTACGCACTGAGTGAGAGATGTGAGGATGGTTGCCATGGATGATTTGTTTGCTATCATTGTGACATGCACACCCCACCCCCGTATTCTTACACCGTTTATTATGGCACCTTGGAGTATTGTACGGTATGTGGTACTAACTCTTTGGTTGCAGGTCCAGGTTCAGGTATGGTTTAGTATACCTGTTATTATTCTGTTTAGATGCTTATCGCTCATACCAGGCTTTATGTCTGACCCAGAGTTTTATGTCTCCTCTTATTACTCTGGGTGCTCACACGAGCAGACTAGAGACAGGTTAGCTGGTGATGCACGGGTAGATGATCCGGAGACGAGCAGGAGGCTTCCACGTAATATATATATAGTATTCTCCCTGTGTTGTTGAAGATCACTGCTTGGGCATTGTTGGTGTATCTTCTACTTCAGCTTTCTTTTGTTTAGAGACAGTAAATTTGGAAAATTTGTAATAAGCTGTATTTGGATTTCCGCTGCTTTGATGATTGATGTTGATTTTAGTTATCAGCTTATGCACTGTCTCGCCTGTTTTGTGTCAAGTATGTTATTATTATATTTTATTCCATGCGCTGTGAGACATTCTGCAGGTTTCTTGATTAGTTCATTCTCTTCTTTTCTTTCTTATGACGACCGTCTTGTGCTAGTCGGGCATGTGTACAGCGCACTCTTGGAGGAAATGCAGGTTGGTGCGGGGCGGACCGTCACACTTGGTATCAGAGCTCTAGGTTGCGTAGTTAACCTAGGGAAGTTATCAGGGAGATATTATACGTATACGAGAGAGCGTATTTGTGATTACTTTGGTTTTTAAAAAGCTATATATATATACTATTAGTAGTATAAGGATGAAGTCGTACTGCACTAGCACCACTATGGAGTCGTTAATCATTTCCTTTTTCAGATTGACGATGAGCCGATATACTAGAGGTGCTGGTAGGGGAGCCAATAATGGGAATGCTGCTGACATGAGGACGATGTTTACTGACCTCATGAGAGAGATGCTTAGAGATGTACAGAGGGCAGCTCCCAATGGTGGAAATGGTGGTGGTCCAATAGTGCAGGCGCCAAGAGTCGACTTCGCCAAGCTGAATAAGGATTATACTAGCCTTGGAGGGAAGCCGTTCCACGGAACGGAGTCGGCTACGGATGTTCAAGATTGGTTGGATAGTTGCGAACGTATCTTCGAGGATTTGGGTATCGAGGATGCGATGAAGAGAAAGCTAGCGTCCCGTCAGCTGCAAGGGCGGGCAATGAATTGGTGGAATGCTATAAAGGCAGCTACTCCCGAAGATCAGATTACTTGGGAGCAGTTTAAGGCTCGCTTTAGTGAGAAGTTCATTCCAGCTGCTCAGAAGTCAATGTTGTTTAAGAAATTCTTGGAGCTCAAGCAGAATGGCAGGGCTGTCTCGGAGTATATTGCTGAATTTGACACTTTGTCAAAATATGGGTTATCTCTTATAGATACTGC
Organism: Allium sativum; assembly: GCA_030737875.1. NCBI lineage: Eukaryota > Viridiplantae > Streptophyta > Magnoliopsida > Asparagales > Amaryllidaceae > Allium > Allium sativum. The sequence continues at coordinate 125,011,595 of CM060927.1, read as the reverse complement.
CGAGAAAAAGAATGAGAAATTCATAACTGGTTTGGATCGATACTTGGGGGAAAAACTTATTAACCACATCGATGAGACGTTTGAATCGATTGTGGGGAAAGCGTTAAGGTCGGAAAGTCTCTACCCTAAGCCGAAGACTGAAGTTGCATCCGCAGATGAGCCAAAGTCACAAGCTAGTGGTGGAAGCAAAGGTGGTTCTCAGAATAAGAGAAAGCAGAATCAGGCTAAGGATGGCCAGAAGAAAAAGAATAAGCAAGATGTGGAGTGCTTCAGCTGTGGTAAGAAGGGCCATTATGCTAGTAATTGTCGGGCCAAGCCAGCGGATAGGAAGTGCTTCAATTGTGGCCAATTGGGACATCACAAGGACAAGTGTCCGCAACCCCCTAAGGAAAAGCAAATGGTGAAAGCATATGCCCTTAATGCTATTCCTTCTTCGTCGAATGCCCCAACTGCGGCGGAGAAGGGAAAGAATGTCGTCATTCAAGGTATGCTTTCTGTTTATGATGTTCCCGTTAGAGTTTTGTTTGATACCGGAGCTTCCAGTTCTTTCATATCTAGTGACCTGGTAGATAGGTTGGGATTGGAGCCCGAGATTGTCGATAGACCTTTAGTAGTGACGAACCCGATTGGTGGTTCGACTAGTCTTAGCATGATTTGTCGTAATGTGGTTCTATCGAGTCATGGATGCATGTTTGTTTGTGATTGCTTTGTTTTGGGCTTTACTGGGTTTGGCATTATTTTGGGAGTAGATTGGCTCCAAAGATACGGGGTGGTGGTAGACTGTGAGGGCTTGTTGGTGACAGCTAGAGCGGATGATGGGCGGAGGATAGTGTTTGGTGGTCTACCCAGTAAGGGGGTATTGGCTAGTTTTCTAAACTCCCTCGACATTCCTCATAGTGAGTTGTCAGGTTTGCCCGTGGTTGGCCAGTATCCGGATGTTTTCGAAGAAGTGACCGGACTTCCACCACACCGAGAGATTGAGTTTCGTATTGATTTGGTAAAAGATGCCAGACCTATAGTGATGCCACTTCGTCGTATGGCACCAAGAGAGCAGTGGGAGCTCGAGGTGCAAGTCAGCGATCTTTTGAAGAAGGGATTTATCAGAAGGAGTGTCTCTGAATGGGGAGCACCAGTTGTGTTTGCTACCAAGGCGGATGGTTCCCTTCGTTTGTGTGTAGACTACCGCGAGTTGAATAAAGTGACGAGGAAGAATAAGTATCCTCTACCGCGGATAGATGATTTGTTCGATCAGTTGAGTGGCGCGAGAATATTTTCTCAGTTGGATCTCGCGACGGGTTTTCATCAGCTTAGAGTGGGAGCTGAGAGTATAGCTAAAACGGCATTTCGAACGCCGTCTGGATTTTATGAATGGTTGGTTATGCCATTTGGGCAGACCAATGCCCCAGCATATTTTGTGGATCTTATGAATAGGGTATTCAGAGATCAGTTGAATAAGTCTGTCCTTGTGTTCGTTGATGATATTTTGGTCTATTCGAGGACAGAGGAAGAACACAAGGAACATTTAAGAGTAGCGATGGAGGTGTTAAGAAAACACCAATTGAAAGCAAAGTTTTCTAAGTGTCACTTCTGGAAGAGGGAAGTGAGGTTCTTGGGCCATGTTGTATCAGAGAGTGGTATTGCCGTGGACCCAGCAAAGGTGGCTACGGTACAAGATTGGCCTACGCCCAAGAATGCAACAGATGTAAGAAGTTTCTTGGGGTTAGCGGGATATTATCGTAAGTTTATCCAAGGTTTCTCCAAGATAGCAGCACCGTTGACCCAGTTGACCAAGAAGAATCAAGCTTTTGTCTGGGATGAAAGGTGCGAGAATGCATTCAGAAGTCTAAAGGACAAGTTGACAAGCGCACCAGTGTTATTCATTCCTAAGGGGGATGAAGAGATGACGGTATACACGGATGCCTGTGGTACCGGACTGGGTGCTGTATTGATGCAAGGCGGTAGGGTTGTAGCTTACGCAAGTCGGCAATTGAAACCGCACGAGAGAAGATACCCTACCCATGATTTAGAATTGGCAGCGATCGTGTTCGCATTAAAGATGTGGAGACACTATCTCTTGGGAGAAAGATTTGAGCTGTTTACAGATCATAAGTCGTTAAAGTATCTATTCTCCCAGAAGGATTTAAATCTCCGTCAGCAGAGATGGTTAGAGTTCTTAGCTTCCTATGATTTTGACATCGCATACACACCAGGAAAGGGCAATGCGGTGGCTGATGCATTGAGTAGAAGACATGCCAGCTTAGGGGCCATGTTCCTTGAATGGAAGCAACTGGAGTTTATCGCGGGGTTTGATTTCAGACCAAAGTGCGAATTGGATCCAGAGATGTTAGCAAGTTTGACGATCAAACCCACTTTAATAGAACGAATCGGCTCTAGTCAGAGGGACGATCCTAACCTATTGGAAATCATCTCCAAGTTAGAGATGGGTATCGATGAGGAGGTGAACAAGTATGGGCTTGATCGAGATAGATGGCTTAGAAAGAATGGAAAGCTTGTTGTACCCAATGTCAATGGATTGAGGGATGAAGTGCTTAGAGAATGTCACCACTCAAAGTTGACTATACATCCCGGTGGTAATAAAATGTATAGAGACATGAAACAGACTTACTACTGGGAAGGAATGAAAAGAGACGTTGGGAAGTTTATATCCAAATGCATGAATTGCCAGCTAGTTAAAGCCGAGCAAAAGAAGCCTAGTGGGTTGTTACAGCCCTTAGAAATTCCCGAATGGAAATGGGAGCAAGTCTCGATGGATTTCATCGATGGTTTACCAAGGACTAGATCGGGATATGACAGCATTTGGGTAATTGTAGATCGACTAACTAAAAGTGCAAGGTTTATACCAGTCAAATCGACCAGAACGGCAACTAAGTTAGCAGAATTGTATATGAAGTGGATAGTGAGATTTCATGGAGTACCTAAAAGCATTGTGAGCGACCGAGACCCGTTGTTCACTAGTGGGTTTTGGAAGAGCTTACAAGAGGCTCTAGGGTCAGAGTTACATCTCAGTACCGCATATCATCCTCAGACCGACGGTCAGACGGAGAGGGTGAATCGTATTTTGGAAGATCTCTTGAGAGCATGCATATTGGATTTTGGTGGATCATGGGATGACCATTTGCATCTAGTAGAGTTTGCATATAATAATAGTTACCAATCCAGTATCGGTATGGCTCCATTTGAAGCTTTGTATGGAAGACCGTGCAACTCACCATCATGTTGGATAGAGACTGGCGAGAAGTTTATGCTTGGACCAGATGTGGTGAGGGAAACTTCAGATAAGATCAAGATCATTCAGCAACGAATGAAGGCAGCCCAAGATAGGCAGAAGAGTTATGCTGATAAGAGGCGAAGAGACTTAAAATTCTCCGTTGGTGACTTGGTGTTTGTCAAGATTTCCCCGTTGAAGAGTGTAATACGATTTGGCAGGAGAGGCAAGTTGGCACCAAGATTTGTTGGCCCATTCTCTGTTCTTGAACTAGTCGGGAATTTGGCATATAGGATTGACTTACCAGAGAAGATGGCGGGAGTTCATAACGTATTTCATGTTTCCCAACTAAGGAAGTTCGTTCACGACTCAGATATGACTATTTCACCTTATCAGTTAGAGGACTTCGAAGTAGAACCCGAGGCGGTTGGGAACCGCAAGCTGGCCCGTATTGTCGAGTACGACATGAAGCAACTTCGAAGGAAGGCGGTGAAGCTAGTCAAGGTACAGTGGAGCGAGGACGAGAGTGATTGTACTTGGGAAACAGAGGAGGACATAAGGAAGAAGTATCCAGAACTCTTTGTCTGGTAAGATTTTGACTTCGATTTAGTTTTTCCGCATGCTAGGATAGGCTTGCTTGCTTGTTTTACATAATTGATTGTTGTATATGGTTGTTAGGCATGCGGGATCCTTTGTATGTTTTGGGTTAAGGAATTTCGGGGGCGAAATTTCTTAAGGGGGGGAGAGTGTAACGACCCGCGTTCTACGCATCATAGGATCGTAGGATATTTATTTCTTTCACATACGAAGTCCTATGGTCATGCAACTTTGGGAGACGACTATTGGGGTCATTTCCCATGTTCATGATTTTTCTCGATTTTTAAATGACCATTTTACCCCTAGTTGGCACTGTTTTGGCCATAACTTTTGACTGGAAAGGAATTTTGACCTGAAACCACTTCCATTGGCTTCGGATGACGGTTTCTCTTTTCGTAGAGTGGTTACATTTGCCAAACGGGCTTACCGTTTGGGAGATATGGCTGAAACAAGTTTCAGATGGAGAAAAACAGCTTAATTGGGCTTAACCGGGTAATTAGCAGCTAGGCCCAAGGGGAATTTCGGGTTTAGGGGTATATGGAGGCTGATTAGGGTTAGAAAACATTTCTTTAGACATTTTCCAGCCGCCACTTTCATTTCTCTTGACCTAGCCATGGCCTCCACTCTCTAAATCTCTCTAAAACACCCAAAAATCACTTCCTAATCAAAGATTAAGGCTTAGAGGCATCAAATTAAGAAGAAAAAGCACCAAAGCAAGGTTAGAGCTGCTGTTGGACATCAGTATTCGCCCAAATCAGAGGAGTTTCAGTTCTGAGAATTTTGTTTGTGGCCAAGGTGAGTGATTTGTATCGTTTTGACACTAATTACAGTTAATTAAGGGTAATTAGTGAAGATTAGCGAATTTATACATAAATAAATTCTGGAAAAATTCTTAAAATTCTAAAATAATGTTTTAAGGCTCTGTTAGAAATTTGGGTTAATTTCGATGCGTTTTGCTAATCGTATGCTTAAACATGATTAAGAGGGATTATGGGAAAATATGAAGTTTTAGTCACTTTTTGATCCATCTTGATTCATTTGAATTGTTGGTTGCTATTTGTGGTTGCTATTACATGTTGTTATGACTCTATGGTATGTTCTATGATTGATTAGAATAGTTAAATTGGTTGAAAACGTCGTCGAATGGCGTAGAAAGCTCGCTGGAAAGTTGCAGAAATGTGCAGGTCCCGAACCGGTTCGGATCGGAGCAGGGGTCGGATCGGACTAGTGAGCTGGCCAAGGGAATCCGAACTGGACTGGGACTTGTCACTGGAAGGAGCTTGGCAGGAAGGAAGGCCATTGCTTAGAGTTGGAGTTGGACAGAAGATCGGATCGGAGCAATAGAGCAGATCGGATCGGAGAAAGGGAACAGGACGGATCGGAGCAGGCAAGCGCGTCAAACAGAAGGAATCAGATCGGATAAACTACCTCCGAACCGAACTCAAGCAGAGACACCCGAACCGATATCTGAAGGGGGAGGATCACTGAACCGACCCGACCCGGAGGAAGACACCGACCCGACCCGAAGTGGACTACCGACCCGAACCAAGCTAGACGAGGACCACCGATCCGAACCGATTAGGAAGGTTACACCGAACCGAACCAAGCTAGATGAGGAGCACCGAACCGAACCGTACGTGGGCTATTACTACTACGCGATGACTCTTCTGAAGACCCACTCCAATTCGACCAAACCCGAGATGCAAAGGAAGTCCAAATGAGAAGTTAGAGCTCAAGATTCAGAGGGGAATCAACGAGTTCGCTTCATGGTTGGGCTTTGCTGCGGGACGCGTGCCAAGGAGTTATCGACGTCTATAGCTTTGGACCACTATGGTAGGAGGTACGAAGGCGGATTCAGGGCCATTATGGCATCGGTAGAACCAAGGGCTACGACCAATGAAGTGGGTCATTGAAATGCTTGGTCATGACTCCAAGTGTTTGGCTTGGTCACAGCAGGGTTTCTACAAGTCGGGATCCGTCGTTACCTCAGTTTGTCTAGTGTTCCAAAGTGGTAGATGTCGTACGCTTTACGCACTGAGTGAGAGATGTGAGGATGGTTGCCATGGATGATTTGTTTGCTATCATTGTGACATGCACACCCCACCCCCGTATTCTTACACCGTTTATTATGGCACCTTGGAGTATTGTACGGTATGTGGTACTAACTCTTTGGTTGCAGGTCCAGGTTCAGGTATGGTTTAGTATACCTGTTATTATTCTGTTTAGATGCTTATCGCTCATACCAGGCTTTATGTCTGACCCAGAGTTTTATGTCTCCTCTTATTACTCTGGGTGCTCACACGAGCAGACTAGAGACAGGTTAGCTGGTGATGCACGGGTAGATGATCCGGAGACGAGCAGGAGGCTTCCACGTAATATATATATAGTATTCTCCCTGTGTTGTTGAAGATCACTGCTTGGGCATTGTTGGTGTATCTTCTACTTCAGCTTTCTTTTGTTTAGAGACAGTAAATTTGGAAAATTTGTAATAAGCTGTATTTGGATTTCCGCTGCTTTGATGATTGATGTTGATTTTAGTTATCAGCTTATGCACTGTCTCGCCTGTTTTGTGTCAAGTATGTTATTATTATATTTTATTCCATGCGCTGTGAGACATTCTGCAGGTTTCTTGATTAGTTCATTCTCTTCTTTTCTTTCTTATGACGACCGTCTTGTGCTAGTCTGGCATGTGTACAACGCACTCTTGGAGGAAATGCAGGTTGGTGCGGGGCGGACCGTCACACTATCAGAGTACAACACTTACAACACAGCGGAAATAACTATAGCTATATAATCCTGAAGCCTCCTGCTCCAAGCTCTTCAAGTATATCTGTAAAACCTGGCTACTTCACTGCCCATACAAAATTGGGCACCCAAGAGTTTAGGGAAAACAAAACAAAATAAACTCCGGGTCAGTCATGGGACTAGTATGAGTAAAACAGTTTAAAACAGTTTGGGCCATTAAACGATATCTCATAAGACCACGCCGTATAACGGAACATGTTTTTCCCTTATGAGAATCCAAAACAATCTTTATATCAAAACTCATTAATATTATAATAGTGTCTATCAACCACAATATAATAATCATCTTGCAGAAACGCTTTCATCTCACGTTCTACATATATTGTATACAATCAAAACTGCAAGCACGTATTGGGTAATGGATTTCCAACTATGACAAGGTATGGAACCACCTTTCGCTAGTGTACCTATAGAGAGGAATACACTGGGTTCAACAAGAACATCTTGCAACCTAGCCACACATGACCGACCACTCATTTCGCTTGAGTGTATCGAATGTATATCACCAACGGTTGGTATCAACAACCGTTTCCCGAATGGGACAACAACGGCAATAGATTTTTAGAAGTAAATAAAGCTCTAGATCAGATGATTATACACCCTAATAGGTGCGACCTACATGCTGCCTTCCCGATTTTGATCATTTCCCGGTTGTGAGGCTAGAAGCTACGCTTATCTTTTACATATCATATCTTCATTTACTTGGAATACCACATCGTCATACCCACCAAATCACAAATTGATTTCCCCAAAAATACAACGGGTATACAGCTAAGAGAAACGAATTCCTCTACAACCAAACGTAACTACGTTTGAAGAGATCAACTTACGTGATCCTTTAGATATACTCTATCAGACAATCGTCCATACAAGTTGTCCTGGGACTGGACAAACCGAAGGCACTATTCAGTACATCCTTCTTAGGCAATCTTTACCTAAGATTTATACAACATCCCTTGCACTTTACTCCGCCTTCAATAATCTTTGGTATATATGATTCGCAATGCTTATGCCAATACAGAGTGGTTCTTCGGATAATAATCCAACCGGTCTCTCCATATTAACAACGTTAAAATGGTCGAAAACTTCGATAGTCGGTGAGTTAACTATCAAAGAAAAACACGTGTGCAAACAACGATATTATTTCCAGATGGAAATTATATCGATCAATCATCATTTAACATTTATATCTTTAGTTTCATGTATTTACTTATCTCCTGTTTCCATATCTTCTAAATTTTTATTTTCTATTATCAGAAAACATTTCTGATTCTTATTTGGAAAACATTTCCAAAACTCCTTCACTATCAAACCTTACCATTCCTTAGTTAAGAAGGAATTCAATCAAGTTGGGGTATAATTACCTCTCAGACCTTAACTGAACAACGTTTTAACTTCGAAATAGTCAAAGTTTATCTTTTAAACCTTTAACAAGCTTCCTTACGTAACTCTCGGATTCTATTTACGAATCCATTTCTTAATTGAAAACATCAATTATAACTATAGCGTTATAATCCCTACTTTCGATATATCTAACTTCGAGTATAACTTTTATTCTTTAATTTGAATAAATAAATAAACACCCAATTTGTTTATGTATACTTTTGATTAAAAACCGGAAAGTAAATATTACTTCGCTGAATTCGATATAATTGAATTCGACTCGTAACTGTCTTTCGAGTAATCTCTATTCGATTTAACTCTTTTCGAATAATTTATATTCGATTTACTTACTTCGAATAACCAATATTCGAAAACCTCACTTCGAATAACTAATATTCGATTTACTCACTTTGAAAAACCAATATTCGATTAACTCACTTCGAATAACCAATATTCGATTAACTCACTTCGAATAACCAATATTCGATTAACGCACTTCGAATAACCTATATTCGATTAACTCTTTTCAAATGATCTACATTTGATTTAATTCTCTTTCGAATACTTATATTCGATTCTCTCCTTTCGAATACACTATATTCGATATCTCCACTTCGAATAAGTGATATTCGATAACTCTACTCGATTAACTCCATTTGAATAATTCTAATTGGTTAACTCTAACTCTAACTAGTTAACTCTAACTGATTAACTCTAACTGGTCAACTCTAACTGGTCAACTCTAACTCTAAACGAGTAATTCTAACTCAAATCGATTTATTCTAACTCTAATCGATTAATTCTAACTGATTAACTCCTCTAACTCATTTTGATTAACTCTATTCGAATAACTAATATTCGATTAACTTTTTTGAATAACCAATATTCGATTAACTCCCTTCTTCGAATAACTAAATTCGATTAACTCCTCTCGAATAAACTATGTTCGATTAACTCCTTTCGAATAACTAAATTCGATTAACTCCTCTGATTTATTCCTTTGAATTAACTCCTTTGATTTATTCCTTTTCTATTCTTTTATACAAATATTTCCTTTTCTATTTGTCTACTTAACAAATGACAATTCCCTTTTCAATTCTATTTATTTAACAAATAACTGTTTCTTTTATCTTTTCTATTTATTCCCTAAATAAATAATCCTTTTATCTTTCCTATTTATTTTCTAAATAAATATCTCATTTATGACATTCTATTTATTTCCTATAAATAAATATTTCCATTTAATCTATTTGTAAATGTTTTACAAATATTTCTCCTTCTATTTGTTTTGCAAATATCTTCCTTTATATTTGTTTTACAAATACATTTCCTTTATATTTGTTTTACAAATAATTTCCTTTTCTATTCTTTTGATTTTATAGTTATTTCCTTATATAAAATCCTTTTTCCTTTTATATATAAAATCCATTGATTTTATATAAATAATTTATTTTCAAAATAAACTTTGAAAATCCCCTTTTTCTACATTCCAGTATTTCTTACGGTATTTTAAATACTCAAATAACAATGATCGATATCATTCAACCAAACATAATCAACAACAGATTATATATCACATCATATATTACAATATATGAAAATAAACAGTATTTTATATATTGAGGAACTCAGTTGGGTCCCTCCAACCTGTTTCCCTGCATCACAGATGTTAAACAATATAATTATCATCGATTTCATTTCAATATGAAATATTCTGCTAAACAGAATCAATATTTGATTAACGATTTATATATGTATCGTTATCTATGATTTCAACCAATACACAAGAAATTCAACCAAACAGTTAACACACAGAAATCAACGGATGATTAACAGTTCTAAAAGTACGTTATAAAAATATAACTGTTCAGAGTTGGTGAGTTTTACTCACATTTCGCGTTAACCGTTAAATAACGATTTGTGTCTGTTGATTTAGACAGACAATTTATTTTTCTATAAATTGTAACGAGCTCCAATAGATTCCAAACCAGTTGCATAACTTACACATCGTCGTTACGATTCTAATGTTATCGACTTCGTCTGATTATTTTCGTCAGCCCACACCCGCCTTTCAAGCCCGATACATCATTCCATCCTTCCCTAATCGAAGCGAAACCGTCGCTCAGTCGTTCTCCAGCAAATCCGCTTATCAACCCTCCCTTCATTATTCACAAAAACTTGCATGGCTCATTCGAATACAAACTGTCCCCTAAAAACTCTCCACTAACTCCTCAGCACATTAACTACACGACATTCCCAACATTCATCTTCCTAACAGCATCAACTCTTCATTAAAATCACCATCAACCCATCTATAAAAAACTCAATCTTTCTGCTTAGTCTCGGACCTCAGCAAGAACACGCACAGCAACAGGAAACAAAATGACCTACCCATTACTCACCCCAGAAAAAATCAGCGAACTTCATATTCCAAATAAGACCTTGAATTCACAAAACTAACCCTCATTACAAACGCCATCAGCCTCCACTTCTTACAGTAAATCCCATACTCCCTCTCCAACTCCATTCTGCTAACTCGACGTTAATATCCCATTTTCGTTTTCAGCACTTCAACAAGCAAGCCAGACTAAAGCCATTTGCCATTAGTTCTGACAACCGTACCCCACCAATCATCACAACCACCGCCATCAAATCCCCTTCCTTCTATGACCTGTCTGACCTCCTCCGACCCCTTGCAATGCTCGGATGAGCTCAAAAACTGAGTCCACACCAATTCCGTTCAAGTTCATCGAACTCTGTCTGCACACCACTGAAGCCTCCTCCCTCGACATCGTGACAACGACCATCATCGACACAAGTAGATGCCGAACTCCACGAATCTCCCAAAATCGTATTACTCAGAACTAACGTTGTTCGCAACAGAAAAACCCCAAATCTAAATTGCAATCTACGAAAATATATGGGAAAGGTAGAGTGAGTGATGAGGATTAAAAACATATAGGTCTTGGAATTTATAACTTTTTCTTTCATTTTGTATGATTTTCGCAAGTTATGAATTTGTTTTTCTGAGAAAGAAATGGCTGCGGTTTTTGTGCGTAGACTAGAGAAATGAAAGTGTTAAGTTTAGATCGAGTTTTAGGTGTATTTATAGAAAAACTAAATATCTACATATTTTACCCTTCTCTTTTTATATACGGTTTTTTTTGCCTTCTAAATGTCTGTGTGATCACACACGATACCCAAAAATCATGAAAATTTGCATGCAGATACACTTTGACATTACGGGCCCAACGAAACTTGTTCCGTCAAATTCCGACTCCGTTTGCTCACACAGCGTATTTTTAACCATCAAAATATAGACTGTTTTTCACATTAAAATCCCGTACGGCAACACACTGCCTTAAAATCAGAAAAACTGAAATCTAGCAATAATTTAATATTGTAGATCCAACAAAAATTAGTTTCGTCAAAAACTGAGGTTGTTTGCAACAATGGCTATTTTTAAAGCTCTAAATAACTATTTTAAATATATAAATATATTTAAAAGTAATTAAATTAAATATTTATAAATAAATATTATCATATATATTCACATACGATATCATACAGCTCCACAATATTCTTATATGAATTTCTAACTCGATATTTCAAAATTCCCAGTTATATGGATATTCGATTTATATTAAAAATCCTTTTATAATATAAATAAATCGTTATAAATTATAAAGGAATTCCACAGCGACTTTTCTAAAATTTGGTTTGGACATAAATCAAAATCTACACGATGAAATCTCGATTTTTCTCTTCCATTACAAAAATATACTTCACCAGCTCTGAACGTTTCTTGTTTCACAGAAATCCGACTTAAAACGGCTTCTGTATATTCGTTTAAAGTTCGAATCGCCAAATTAAGAACCGCAGCGCCACTTCGAGCTCGATTATAATTACACGTTCAAACTTCGTTTAAATAATATATTCGTTATTCTAATTCAATTCCCCACTGAATTATATCTTATAAATAATCCCATTCACCCGATATTGTGAATTCCACCATTTCTGATTACTTTTGAATTAAATATATTATTTAATTATTAATTTAATTGAATATTCAAAGTTATTTAATTAAACCACCATTTAATTCTCTAAATCACTATATAAATAATTAAATAAATTAATTATTATATCATTGGAAATATGGGACATTACATTCTCCCCCCCTAAAAATAATTTCGTCCTCGAAATTTCTAACGTAGAAAATAAACCCTATAGACTAGTTAGAACTTATTTGTTCACTTCTCAACTTCAGTTCACACTGGACTAATTTAATTCCAATTAAATTATTAATTAATTCTTATCAACGAAAATTTTCAAAAATCCTGAAAATTTTCTAACACCTTAACTTTTCAAAAAAATTTGCGAGCACCTCCTTTGTACTGGTCAATAGGTCAAACTCCAACTCACCTCTCTGGGCCATCTCCAACCTAATAGAAAACCAAATAGCCAAGCGGCTTGCCAATCAGGATTATAAATCACCAAACTCATATATGCATGAACTTGTACATTTTTGTCGGGCATATCATTATATCATTTTCATCTGTTACCAATTCAGCATATACCAACATCAATCCAATCAAACTCTGATCAATTTATCCTCAACACAGCTATTCGCTTAAACAAGCCAAATACCGTTTCAAACTCAAGTTTCATTCTCGATTCCAAATCTTAATTTACCAAAGCAATTCTATTTCAATTTCTTATCTTACAAATCCAATTTGTGTCGATATCATTCTAATCCAATTCAATTTCAGTTACCACTTAACTGACTTTAATTCAATTTGCTTTTCCCAATTTCTACTTAATTTGGTTTTAATTCAAACAATCTTTTCTTAGGGGTTTTAAACAACTTTGCTTTTCTCAAAAATCAAACTTTCCTTTTCAGGATTCAAAACAACTTGCTTTTTCTCAAAACAACTCAAAAACAAAATCTTTGGTAGTAATCCGTCACTTAGAAACTCAAAAATGAAGACCGATGACGTCCAGATCATCATCGAAATTATTTCCCAGCGTGAGTTCAATACTATATCACTTTTAAAAACTCATTCTTTAAACTTCTATTATGAAATAAGTTCAAAATATCCTTCACAATGTTTACAATTTAAAATCTCCCAGGATTTTAAAATTCTCTTATACTTAATCCATGTCCATTACAAACACTTATTCAAATTTCCAGAGCTTTAATTTCATTCCTGATTTAATTCATTTCGTTACACTTATATGAATTCTGATTGGTTATTTACATAACCATTTAATTTATAATCTTACTCGATTATAATAACAACCAATATATCCATTATATTATAATCATTCCAATGTAAATCCTTTATATCAAAAATATAATTTGGGTAAAATTAATTCGTTTACCCTCTTTTTTCCAAAACATACCGTATAGGTTCATCGTATTCAAGTATTTCCTACCGATACAGTGGATCAAATTGATCAACCAGAACCCATAAACAACTCAACCAATAAATCTCCACAATATAAAACCATTTTTATATCAAATACGTTCACTTGTATATATACACTCAACTCAATCTAGGGTATTACTAACCCCATCTCTTCTGAGTCATTCCACAGAGCCAAGGTAATTACTTAACATGGCTCTGATACCAACTGTAGTGTCCCGAAATTTCGGTCCAATTTGAGCTGACTAAATAACACAAGTCCAACCCCAGTTGCACTAGAAACCAGAAAACTAATAGAAAGAAAATATAGGGTGAGAGTAGATAAGATAAAAACCTATAATAGAAGAAGAAGAAGATACAACATCAGAGTAACACGAATCTCACAGCGGAACGAACAACATATAATAGATAACATATCCTTGAAATAAAATCAGTGTATGTATACAGTAACATTATCAGAGTACAACACTTACAACACAGTGGAAATAACTATAGCTATATAATCCTAAAGACTCCTGCTCCAAGCTCTTCAAGTATATCTGTAAAACTTGACTACTTGACTGCCCGTACAAAATTGGGCACCCAAGAGTTTAGGGAAAACAAAATAAACTCCGGGTCAGTCATGGGACTAGTTTGAGTAAAACAGTTTAAAACAGTTTGAGCCATTAATCGATATCTCATAAGACCACGCCGTATAACGGACCAGGTTTTTCCCTTATGAGAATCCAAAATAATCTTTATATCAGAACTCATTGATATTATAATAGTGTCTATCAACCACAATATAATAATCATCTAGCAGAAACACTTTCATCTCTCGTTCTACGTATATAGTATACAATCAAATCCGCAAGCACGTATTGGGTAATGGATTTCCAACTATGAAAAGGTATGGAACCACCTTTCGCTAGTGTACCTCTAGAGAGGAATACACTGGGTTCAACAAGAACATCTTGCAACCTAGCCACACATGACCGACCACTCATTTCGCTTGAGTGTATCGAATGTATATCACCAACGGTTGGTATCAGCAACCGTTTCCCGAATGGGACAACAACGGCAATAGATTTTTAGAAGTAAATAAAGCTCTAGATCAGATGATTATACACCCTAATAGGTGCGACCTACATAGCCATGCTGCCTGCCTGATTTTTGTCATTTCCCGGTTGTGAGGCTAGAAGCTACGCTTATCTTTTACATATCATATCTTCATTTACTTGGAATACCAGTCATACCCACCAAATCACAAATTGATTTCCCCAAAAAAACCACCGGTATACAGCTAAGAGAAACAAATTCCTTCGCCACCAAACGAAACTACGTTTGAAGAGAACAACTTACGCGATCCTTTAGATATACTCTATCAGACATTCGTCCGTACAAGTTGTCCTAGGACTGGACAAACCGAAGACACTATTCAGTACATCCATCTTAGGCAATCTTTACGTAAGATTTATACAACAGCCATTGCACTTTACTCCGCCTTCAATTATCTCTGGAATATATGATTTGCAACGCTTATGCCAATACAGAGTGGTTCTTCGAATAATAATCCAACCGGTCTCTCCATATTAACAACGTTAAAATGGACGAAAACTTCGATAGTCGGTGAGTTAACTATCAAAGAAAAACAGGTGTGCAAGCATCGATATTATTTCCAGATGGAAATTATATTGATCAATCATCATTTAACATTTATCTCTTTAGTTTCATTTATTTACTTGTCTCGTGTTTCCATATCTTCTAAATTCTTATTTTCTATTATCAGAAAACATTTCTGATTCTTATTTGGAAAACATTTCCAAAACTCCTTCACTATCAAACCTTACCATTCCTTAGTTAAGAAGGAAGTCAATCAAGTTGGGGTATAATTACCTCTCAGACCTTAACTGAACAACGTTTTAACTTTGAAATAGTCAAAGTTTATCTTTTAAACCATTAACAAGCTCCCTTACGTAACTCTCGGATTCTATTTACGAATCCATTTCTTAATTGAAAACATCGATTATAACTATAGCGTTATAATCCCTACTTTCGAAATATCTAACTACGAGTATAACTTTTATTCTTTAATTTGAATAAATAAATAAATACCCAATTTGTTTAGGTATACTTTTGATTAAAAAACCGGAAAGTAAATATTACTTTCCTGAATTCGATATAATTGAATTCGACTCGTAATTGTCTTTCAAGTAATCTCTGTTCGATTTAACTCTTCCCGAATAATTTATATTCGATTTACTTACTTCGAATAACCAATATTCGAAAACATCACTTCGAATAACTAATATTCGATTTACTCACTTTGAATAACCAATTTCGATTAACTCACTTCGAATAACCAATATTCGATTATCTCACTTCGAATAACTAATATTCGATTAACGCACTTCGAATAACATATATTCGATTAACTCTTTTCAAATGATCTACATTTGATTTAATTCTCTTTTGAATACTTATATTCGATTCTCTCCTTTCGAATACACTATATTCGATATCTCTACTTCAAATAAGTGATATTTGATAACTCTACTCGATTAACTCCATTTGAATAACTCTAACTGGTTAACTCTAACTGATTAACTCTAACTGGTCAACTCTGACTGGTCAACTCTAACTCTAAACGAGTAATTCTAACTCTAATCGATTTATTCTAACTCTAATCAATTTATTCTAACTCTAATCGATTAATTCTAACTGAATAACTCCTCTAACTCATTTTTGATTAACACATTTTGATTAACTCTATTCGAATAACTAATATTCAATTAACTTCTTTCAATAACCAATATTCGATTAACTCCCTTCTTCGAATAACTAAATTCGATTAACTCCTCTCGAATAAACTGTATTCGATTAACTCCTTTCGAATAACTAAATTCGATTAACTCCTCTGATTTATTCCTTTGAATTAACTCCTTTGGTTTATTCCTTTGAACTAACTCCTTTGATTTATGGGTGCGTTTTTTAGAGGTCCCTATTAGGTTTCAAAATATAAAAAAAACCCGGTCATAAACTTATTGTAAATTAGGTCCCTATTTTTCAAAAACATATAAAAAAATATAAAAAAATATTAAAAAACCATGTAAATTCGTATTTAATTAAAACAATTAATCGTGAAAAAAATCAGATCAAAAAAACATTAAAAACAACGTCGAAATCATGAAATACAGAAAATCAACGAAATGCAGTAAATTGCATCAAAACATGCATATAAATCGATTAGTTGCATACATGTATGCATTTATTTCAAATCTGCGTCAAAACTGCAGTATAAATGCATACATGTATGCACATATTGTTAAAACATGCATCTGCCGATGCATTTATTTAAAAACTGCATACTTACGTGCAACTTATTCACGTTTGCATATATTTTGACATATATGCACACATGTATGCAGTTATATAGAAAAACTGCATACATGTATGCAATTTTTCAAACAGGCGTGCATAAATATATGCATGTGTATTCGAATAGTTGCATAAATGTATGCAACTATTCGTAAAAGTTGCATACATTTATGCAACTTTTTTTTTTAATTTCTGTTGACTTCCGAGAATATTTATAGATTTTAGAATATTTTTTTTTTTAAGTGATAGCGCCTGAAAATTTGGACAGAAAACGAAAGAGGCAGAGGTATGGAAAGTGGCAGGCGGAAGATTCCAGGCGGCAGCTAAAATAGGGGGCGGGTTTACAGAGAAAACATTACAGGGATGTGGTGTGAATTTAAAACTTGCAAAATAGTTGCATACATGTATGCAACTTTTGCCAATAGTTGCATACATGTATGCAAGTATTTCTGAAGCTGTTTTAGTTGAAAACATATGCAGAAACTTGCATACATGTGTGCAACTATTTGAAATACTTGCACACATGTATGCAAGTATTTACATGTGAAAATAAAATGTGTGCAGAAACTTGCATACATGTATGCAACTATTTTAAATACTTGCACACATGTATGCAAGTATTGCATGTAAAAATATAACAGAGAAATACTTGCATAGATGAATGCAAGTATTCCAAATATGTGCATGATTTGATGCAAATTACTGCATTTTTCGTTGTTTTCTGTATTTTTTTGATTTTGATGCATGTTTTGATTTTATTATGATCTGAACTTTTGGGCGAGTACATGTTTAATTTAAATACAAATTATCGTGATTTTTTTATAATTTTTTTATATTTTTTTTATGAATTTTCGAAAAATAGGGACTAAATTTACAATAAGTTTATGACCGGATGTGAGCCTAATTAAGTTTCGTTTTAGGGATGTGTGCCTAATATTCACTTGATTTATTCCATTTCTATTCTTTTATACAAATATTTCCTTTTCTGTTTGTTTACTTAACAAATGACTATTCCCTTTTCAATTCTATTTATTTAACAAATAACTGTTTCTTTTATCTTTTCTATTTATTCTCTAAATAAATAATCCTTTTATCTTTCCTATTTATTTTCTAAATAAATATCTCATTTATAACATTCTATTTATTTCCTATAAATAAATATTTCCATTTAATCTATTTGTAAATGTTTTACAAATATTTCTCCTTCTACTTGTTTTGCAAATATCTTCCTTTATATTTGTTTTACACATATATTTCCTTTATATTTGTTTTAGAAATAATTTCCTTTTCTATTCTTTTGATTTTATAATTATTTCCTTATATAAATTCCTTTTTCCTTTTATATATAAAATCCATTGATTTTATATAAATAATTTATTTTCAAAATAAACTTTGAAAACCCCCCTTTTCTACATTCCAATATTTCTTATGGTATTTAAAATACCCAAATAACAATGATTGAAATCATTCAACCACACATAATCAACAACAGATTATATATCACATCATATATTACAATATATGAAACAAAACAGTATTTTATATATTGAGGAACCTGGTTGGGTCCCTCCAACCTGTTTCCCTACATTACAGATGTTAAACAATACAATTACCATCGATTTCATTTCAATATGAAATATTCTGCTAAACAGAATCAATATTTGATTAACGATTTATATATATATCGTTATCTATGATTTCAACCAATACACAAGCAATTCAACCAAACAGTTAACACACAGAAATCAATAGATGATTAACAGTTCTAAAAATACGTTATAAAAATATAACTGTTCAGAGTTGGTTAGTTTTACTCACATTTCGCGTTAACCGTTAAATAACGATTTGCATCTGTTGATTCAGACAGACAATTTATTTTGCTATAAATTATAACGAGCTCCAATAGATTCCAAACCGGTTGCATATCGTACACATCGTCGTTACGATTCTAATGTTATCGACTTCGTCTGATTATTTTCATCAGCCCATACTCGTCTTTCAAACCCGATACATTATTTCATCCTTCCTTAATTGAAGAAAAACCGTCGCTCAGTCGTTCTCCAGCTACTCTGCTTATCAACCCTCCCTTCATTATTCACAAAAACTTGCATGGCTCATTCGAATACAACCTATCCCCTAAAAACTCTCCACTAACTCCTCAGCACATTAACTACACAACATTCCCAACATTCATCTTCCTAACAGCATCAACTCTTCATCAAAATCACCATCAACCCATCTACAAAAAACACGACCTTTCTGCTTAGTCTCGGACCTCGGCAAGAACACGCACAACAGCAGGAAAGAAAATGACCTACCCTACTCACCCTAATAAAAAAACAGCCAACTTCATATTCCAAATAAGACCTTGAATTCACAAAACTAACCCTCATTACGAACGCCATCCTCCTCCACTTCTTACAGTAAATCCCGTAATCCCTCTCCAACTCCATTCTGCCAACTCGACGTTAACATCCCATTTTCGTTTTCAGCACTTCATAAAGCAAGCCAAACTAAAGCCATTTGCCGTTAGTTCTGGCAACCGTACTCCACCAATCAACCATCGCCATCGAATCCCCTTCCTTCTATGACCTGTCTGACCTCCTCCGACCCCTTGCAATGCTCAGACGAGCTCAAAAACCGAGTCCACACCAGTTCCGTTCGAGTTCATCGAACTCTATCTGCACACCACCGAAGCCTCCTCCCTCGACATCGCGATAACGACCATTATCGACACAAGTAGATGCCGAACTCCACAAATCTCCCAAAACCATATTACCCATAACTAATGCTGTTTGCAACAGCAAAACCCCAAATCTAAATCGCAATCTACGAAAATATATGGGAAAGGTAGAGTGAGTGATGAGGATTAAAAACATATACGTCTTGGAATTTATAACTTTTTCTTTCATTTTGTATGATTTTCGCAAGTCACGAATTTGTTTTTCTGAGAAAGAAATGGCGGCAGTTTTTGTGCGTAGACCAGAGAAATGAAAGGGTTAAGTTTAGAAAGAGTTTTAGGTGTATTTATAGAAAAACTAAATATCTAGATATTTTACCCTTCACTTTTTATATACGTTTTTTTCGCCTTCTAAAAATCCATGTAATCGCACATGATACCCAAAAATCATGAAAATTTGCATGCAGATATAGTTTGACATTACAGACCCAACGAAACTTGTTTCGTCGAATTTCGACTCCGTTTGCTCACACAGCGTATTTTTAACTGTCAAAATATTGACTGTTTTTCACATTAAAATATCGTATCGCCACACACTGACTTCAAAAACCACGAAAACTGAAATCTAGCAATACTTTAATATTGCGGATCCAACAAAAATTAGTTTCGTCGAAAACTGAGGTCGTTTGCAACAGTGGCTATTTTTAAAGCTCTAAATAACCCTTTTAATTACATAAATATATTCAAAAGTAATTAAATTAAATATTTATAAATAAATATTATCGTATATATTCACATACGATATCATACAGCTCAACAATATTCTTATATGAATTTCTAACTCGATATTTCAAAATTTCTAATTATATCGATATTCGATTTATATTAAAAATCCTTTTATAATATAAATAAATCGTTATAAATTATAAAGGAATTCCACAACGACTTTTCTAAAATTTGATTTGGACATAAGTAAAAATCTACATGACGAAATCTCGATTTTTCTCTTCCATTAGAAAAATATACTTCCCAGCTCTGAACGTTTCTTGTTTCACAGAAATCCGACTTAAAACGGCTTTTGTATATTCGTTTAAAGTTCGAATCGCTAAATTACGAACTGTAGCGCCATTTTGAGCTCGATTATAATTATAATATAATTATACGTTCAAACTTCGTTTAAATAATATATTCGTTATTCTAATTCAATTCCCCACTGAATTATATCTTATAAATAATCCCATTCACACAATATTGTGAATTCCACCATTTCTGATGACTTCTGAATTAAATATATTATTTAATTATTAATTTAATTAAATATTCAAAGTTATTTCATTTAACCACCATTTAATTATCTAAATCACTGTATAAGTAATTAAATTAATTAATTATTGTATCGCTGGAAATACGGGACATTACACCAGTGCATAAAACAAACCGCGCGATGCTATAAAAAGAAAATTGAAGCTATTATAACACTCAGGTCCCATCACACAATGCAAGCCGGAAGATAGAGTTTTTACCTTAGAATAGCCAAAAATGCTTGGTATGTGAAATTTCATCTTTTACTATTACTATAAGTGTAAAGTATCAAAAAAATTCAAATATAAATGTATCAATCATAGACGGCATGAGTGCCCCATCCCACTATGTCGCCATACTAGGCTCTACAATCAAAACCGCAAAATGTCATATTGGAAGTTGGATTTCCATCTGTGAACCAAGGCAAAGGGACCATCCTGTGCTAATTTGAGACACTCTAGCCCGAGCCTCAGGAACAGCCGCAACTGCACCTTGGATCGTCAGGGTCAGTCCACTCGATGTGGATTAAAATGCATGAACACTACGTTTCCCCGCCCTGTGGGGCGTAAAATTGGTCTGTATAAAGACCATACCATCCATTGTCCCCGCAGTGCTGATATATCCGAGGCGCCTCGCTATCAATCATCCACATAAGTAAAACATCTGGGCGTGCAAAACCCAGACACCACTCCTAGCTTGAAGGAAACGCATGTCCTCCCTGAGGTCCTCTCCCGTTTCTGGTTCACACTGGGGTGTGAGTCTCATGAATTAACGCTATACACAAAGCTATGCTATATTAAAGTCGTGCTTTGATCATCAACCACAAGGCTCTGCTTTTCAACAATAGCCTTGATCCTTGCATCTCAGCATACCACACAGGCAATTCACGCCATGCGACTGATGTCTATCGATATACAACCACTGATCCTGTACGTCTCGGAGAAAGGTGAAGAAGAGAATAAATTCTACTTCAACAGGCAGATGTATATTTAATAGAGATCATTCAGCACTGAATAAAATCCAATGTCAGACACACAGTCCATTTACAAGTCCGTTCTGGGTTTAAACGAAACTAGAGGCACCTTATTTCTCGTCCCATATGTCCAATACAGGAGAGAGGCCCTCGCGTCTCCGTCGACCTCCAAGAACGTCTGGACGATCACCACTTATTACCTTGTCTTGGGTGTACAACCCAATCAAGACATCAGTAATCATCCAAACGATGTGAAGACCTCCAATCTTCAACCACCATCTTCATCGTCGACTTATCGTCGATTCAGTTATTCAGAATGTGATAAACCCGGTCTTTCTGAATAACTCGCGTATATAATAAACAAGTGTTATAAAAAGACAACATATGCCTCATTCCAATCCAGAATATTCTTTTATTCAAATATTCACATCATTAGGGAATTGGTTCCCATTAATTTTATCAAAGATAAATTCTTTTAAATTTATTCTTTAATCTTTATTTGGATATCATTTCAAACCATATTAAGGTTTTCTAAACTAGCCGGGATTAGCGAATCACACTAAAGTAATCATTTATTTTATTTCCCAATCCCAGCCTATTCATCCCTTGGAGCAAAACTGGTAATACTCCATATCTAACACCACGATGTTATCGGTAAAATTTATTACCATTTCACGTTCAAATCTAATTAAAGATTTGACTATCGCTTGGGGCAAAACTGGTGAAACTCCATTCTCGATCATTTCCCAAATTTGATAATTTAAATTATCAATTTATATTTCAATCTAATTAAAGATTCATTAAAACTCCACTTGGTTTTATTCTTCCCAGAAATCAATATTAATGATTATTTAACTTTGGGAAATCATATCTTGTCTTTAACTAGGTTAAAGAACCAATGTCATTTAAAATAAGTTCATGATAAAACCAAAATCACATTCCATTTTATTCCAATTACTAAATATAACTAGAAATTCTTACAATCTTGATTAAAATATTTATTCTTTTCACACGAGGTTTAAGAACAGTGTTATTGAAGACCCCATTCCTTCGGTCTCTAACTGTAAATTAGTAAGAGAACAATTCCGTAAGTATTAATCCCGAAGGCCAAAACCAACCTCAGATCAATACCCCGGAAACCATTCAACTTAGCTAATCTCTAGTTAGTTTCTAATTTTCTTAACTCCATTGGGTTTAAGAACAACATTTTTAAAGATACCATTCACGACAAACCCAAAGTTCAATTCAATTCAATTCGAATTAAATATTAATTAATAGGTAAACTTCATTAAATCTTAATAAAAAAGATTTAATCTTTTCTCAACTGGGTTTAAGAACAGTGTTCGTGAAGACACCATTCACAATAAACCCGAAATCCCATTTGATATTAAATAAAAGGCTCTGAATAGAAAATATATCAGCTTATATTCAATGTCGAATTCTGAAATCAACAAATATCATATTGGAATAACGATATATATGTCTTCCAAATTCCTCCACAATGTCCGTATAATCACGGAATCCAATATCGAAATATTCTGGAGATAATTTCGATTTAAATCCATTCCAATTCATATATTGGAAATTCCGGTTATTTTTAAAACCATTTCAAATCCAACTTATTTATTTATAAATATTGGATTATAATTCTAGTTCATAACTAGTTCATTTCGATAAAAAAATATTTTTATCTTTTCAAATATGGAATTTTTCACCCCAATTCTTTTCTAATCATTTATTATTATTTTACAAAAATTATTAAATTTTTAATAATTTTATCAAGGCCCGTACAGTTGATTTCCATAAACGATCATCGAACTCCACTTACAACGACCTTTTCCAAATTTGATTTGGACATAATTCCAAATCCAACCGTTAGATTTCAAATCTCTCATATTCTTTGGAACTTTTCGATACGAACCCAACGGTTCCGGTTTTAGGAGAATTCGACGTTCGGATCTCGCGTAACGTCAATTCGAAGTCAATGGTCGAAATTCGCGAATTGCCGCGGTGTGGCACTTTCTGTTTAGGCCATTAAATATATATAATATATATATATATATTATATTTCATCAATTTCCATTTCAAAATGTACTTTATAAATCGTTTTAAAATCGATTCCAATTTCTTTTTCAATTTTAAACCAAAATTGAATATTCTACATCATTATACTATAAATGATGATATTTTCAAAATATTTGATTTTGAAATTATTTCCTTTTCGACCTTCATTATAAAAATGAATAAAATCGATATAAATATCGTTAGCATTAAAATGGCGCATATCTAATCAACATGGCTTTATATATTTAAATACTTTCGTGTTCATCCCAAATCGGACATCAAAAATCAAATTTTGATCTTTTACTGAATATTATTCTAAAATATTCCTTACTTTAAAATATTCATTATTTTAAAATATTACTTCTTTCTGAACTGAAATCAGACACAGTCAATCACCATACAACGTCGTTTATATGGATTTCATACAACACATGTATACAATAGCCATGATAAACAATCAACCATCATCCAAAGTGCATTCTACACTGTATAAGCATTAAATATAAATATTAACGCTTACAACAGTCTGTCAACCTATCGATTGACATACAACTAAACAGTTGGGATTAGTGTATGTAAAATATCATCCCAACACCCGTGTGGGGTTTCAATCCACAAACATAGAATTTATTCGTGTAGTTGGGCGACATGTTAAATTTATCGTCCCAATCCATATCAGTCAAATGGGTGTACATAAAAAAATCGTCTGATTTGTAAATGAATATTTATTTTATTCATATACACGTTAAAAATTATATTTTTAACTCTAAAATATTTTATTTCAACACGTGACTATTTTATACAGTCCATTTCACATCACCAATAATTTTCACAACACAATCAGATCAAACAAGTCGTCCATGGTTCGTGGACGACGGTGTCGGGTGCTGCTAAGCACCATCTACATCCTAGTATATATTTTAACTAGAAAATAAAATTTAAGTAAGAAGTTCTCACCTTTGGGATCCACTCCTCCATTTCATTCCTGAACGGTTTAGATTTGCCCGAACTTCCAACGCAGTCTTTTTCACGCTGCTCACATTAAAAATCACATTTTTAATATGATGTTTATGTATTTAAAAATCACACTTTTTTTGTATCGCTAAAAATTCTATTTTTATATCGCTAAAAAATATTTTCTTTCATACGATAAAAATCTCATTTTATATTTCTAAAGATCTCATCTTCCTATTTTTAAAAATCTCATCTTTCTATTTTTAAAAATCTTGTCTTTCTATTATTAAAAATCTCATCTTTTAATAAACAAAAAATCTCATCCTTTTGTTACGCTACATATATATGAAATATATTACATTTTTATTCAAAACCATTTCTTGATAAAAATCGTATTTTTATTATTCCATTCAAACAATAAAAATATAATCTTTACCTTGCTAATTACATATAAAAAATCTAATCTTGTTCATTATAAAATTATAATCTTTACTTCATAAAAGTATAATCTTTTCGTTATCATTCAAACAATAAATATCCAATTTTTATCGGTCGTTCATATGAATAAAAATCCAATTTTTACCTCTACTTAGTATAAGTAAAAACAATATTTTTTCTACTTCGCTTTCATGACAATAATCGTAACTTTATACATTTAAAGGAAATCATATTTTTAAATTAATTTAACTAAATATAATCAATTAAAAACTCACCTTTGCTTGTTAAAAAAATCAAATCTTTGGATGGAGGAGGGCTTGCGCAGGAGGGTGTTAAAGGGCGGGGGTGCTTCAGGTGATCAGTGGTGTCAGTGGTGGTCGTGGGCGGCAGGTAAGAAGCTAAGGCGGTGGTGGGGATAGGGTTTAGGGATGTACGGGTTTTATTCGAGGGTAGAGGAGGAGAGGGAGGTCGCGGAGGAAGAGGGGTCGCCTGAGGAGGTGCGCCGCCGCCTGGGGAGGCACGGCGGTGGGGCGACGTCAGCTGGTGGAAGGCGATGGTGATCGCGAGGGGCTTTGTCGGTTTTTTTTATTTTCTAATTTGGATCTAAAGAAAGAGAAGAGGGAAAACAAAGGGGTGGTGCTAATATATATAATTTAATTTAATTATTATTTTTCTCCAATAAAAGTTGACTTTTCGTTTGAACCCCAAATCGAGCCCACTGACTGTCACCCATAGCACATTACCCCCATTCCAAATACAATGAGATAAGTTTCGTAACCCAATTCGGCTGTTACGATCAGTTTTCATTGAATTTTAAATATAAATCATTATATTTTAAATTCAAACACACATTCTAATTTACTGGGGCGACATACGGACTTCAAAAATTCCAGAAAAATAAATCTGGTTATGTTTTGACGATATGGTGGTAACAAAACTAATTTCGTCAAATTTGGAGACCATTTGAAAAATGGCCATTTTCTGGTCGATTAAATTCAACTGAAATTGGTCAAACGCATTTTCTTTTGCCACGCTCTCATATTGATCCCAAAAATTATGAAAATTGGAATCTAGCAATAATTTGACATCCTGGATCCAACGAAAGTGGTTTCGTCGAAAACGAAATTCGTTTGCAAAATTTCCATTTTTAAGGGCTTGATATATATATTAAAATATATATAAATTCCACAGCGACTTTTCTGAATTTTCAACTTGGCACAACTTTTTATTTCCGCTATGAAATTTCAATTTTTCAGATTAGTTAGAAAGATATTTTCAAATAGATTCAAATATTTATGGTTTCACTAAAATCCGGTTTATTTTAAATCCTGTACATTCATTTGAAGTTTGAAATTGAATTTTCAAACTACCGTGCCTTTTTCAATTCCTTTTATAAGTAAAATAAATTTTTATATTCTAACATCAATTCAAATAAATATATATGTTCTAATTCTACGCAAAATATATTTCTTGTCGTTGTTATTTAAAATAAGTCATTTTAAATATTCAAAATTCATTAAAATTGCTAAAATAAAAATTTTAAATTGGTTCTGATTTTATGGGTTGTTACAATCTCCCCCGCTTAAAATCTTTTCGTCCTCGAAAAAGGAATGGAGCTGAAAGTTGTTTAACCAAACAACTCAACTTTCATTCTTCAACTTTTAAGTTTCTAAGAATTTCCTAATTTTTCAAAAATTTGGCTAACACCCTACATTTTCGAAAAATTTCGCCATAACCTCCTTTGTACGGGGAGCATCGGGAAAATCCCCAAACCACCACACAGGCCCTCTCATCTCAAAAAGAAAAAGAAGAAGCCAAGCAGCTAGCCAATCGGCTCATAAAATCATCCAAACCCAATAAATTAGTAAACATGTACCTATTTGTTGGGCATACAATTTTATTCCTCTGCTCAGCTTCCCTGTTATGACCTGTCCAATATATATGCATGTACATGTGTGTGATTTCAAACAATTTTCAATTCAGTTCAATATTTTGATTCGATTTGGCTAATGGTTTAAAATTTGAAGTAATCAAACTAATAATCATACAACACAACCATCAATCAATTAGTTGATTAACATTTCAAATTCATAATTTTTTTTGTATATACAGAAAATCATGTTTTTGATGCCAAATCACAGCAATATATCCTATCTAGTTTTGGTTCTCACACCAGCCAATGGGAAATATATAGATATCTCACTTTCGAAACTCGAACATAAACTACTGATGCTGACATAACAATCACCAGTATCATCAGAGTCATCTCCGGGCGACTAGAGTATGATTCTATATCTATCTAGTGTATTAAAACTTTGAATATACGTTTGCAAGGCGTATATGCAAAATCTTTATATACTCGATTGTCCAAATTCAATATAAAATATTACAGTCAAATACGTATGATTAGATTGAATTTTTACAAAACAAAATTTGTTTTCCATTTTCATTTTAAAAACACTACTCTTCACACTCGTTCTAGGATACTACTGATCCCATCTCTAATGAGCAATTCTCATTGGATATTACTAACCCAATCTCTAATGAATTCTTTCATTCGGTTCTAATGTGCCTTGTTCTCGAGCTCTGTAAACCAAAGCTCTGATACAAAAATGAAACGACCCAAACATTCCCGTGAAGGAAAGCCCGGACTGAGTTGAGAATACGACAAATTAGAAAACAAATAGAAGAACATTTCATTGCTTATTACAACAATTTACACTAGAGTACAAGAGTATACAGAGTACAAATAAATAACATACATTCGATAAATATCATAGATTTACAAATTACAATGCAGCGGAAAATAATACAAAACACAACTGAAAGAGATACATGGATACAGAGCTTTCCGAATATCATTCCAGCTGTAAACCAGGATCTTGTGAATATAAATCTGCAAAACCAAAACGACTAGCTGCCCGTGTGGAAAATAAGCGCACCTAGAGTTTAGGTTAAAACAATAAACTCCAGGTCAGTCATGTGACTAGTGTGAGAACTAAAACAGTTATTAATTTGATTTTAAAGTTAGGTAAATAAAGGGACCACGCCATATAACATGAAACAGGTTTACCCCAAAGAAAACCAGTGCATAAAAAACAGTGCGATGCTAAATAAAGAACAATGAAGCTATTATAAGACTCAGGTGCCATCACATAATGCAACGCAAGCCGGAGGATAGAGTTTTTACCTTATAATAGCCAAAAATGCTTGGTACATGAATTTTTTTCTTTTACAATTACTATAAGTGTATAGTGTCAAAACAATTTCAAATATAAATGTATCAATCATAGACGGCATGAGTACCCCATCCCACTATGTCGCCATACTAGGCTCTACAATCAAAACTGCAAAATGTCATATTGGAAGTTGGATTTCCATCTGTGAACCAAGGCAAAGGGATCATCCTGTGCTGATTCGAGAGTCTCTAGCCCGAGCCTCAGGAATAGCCGCAACTGCACCTTGGATGGTCAGGGCCGTTCCACTCGATGTGGATTAAAATGCCTGAACATAACATTTCCTCGCTCTATGGGGCGTAAAATTGGTATGTATAAAGACCATACCATCCATAGGCCCCGCAGTGCCGATATATCCAAGGTGCCTCGCTATCCATCATCCACATAAGCAAAACATCTGGGCATGCAAAACCCAGACACCACTCCTAGCTTGAAGGAAACGGATGTCCTACTTGAGGTCCTCTCCCATTTCTGGTTCACATCGGGGTGTGAGGCTCGCGAATTAACATTATACAAAAAGCTATGCTATATTAAAGTACTGCTTTGATCATCAACCACAAGGCTCTGCTTTTCAACAAAAGTCTTGATCCTTTGCATCTCAGCATGCTACACAGGCAATTCACGCCATGCGACTGATGTCTATCTGTAACACCCCACATCCGTTAAGGTTACTCAAAAAGGGAATGCCTTAACTTCAATGGAGCATTATGGGTTATGGAACAGAAATATTACAAGACAGACATATATAAAATAGCGGAAAGTAAAGTAGAAGTACTTCAAATCATTTATTAAATAGAATTGTTTACAATAAAAGCCCATCAACTTCCAATACCCAAATACATAGCTAAAATATCTGTCTTTCTCAAAAACAAAGAAGCACAAAAGTATATTATAGTATTACCCACTAAAGCAAAGCAAGCCATAGCCAAGAGCAATCCAAGCCTTCATGAAAGAGCCTTGGAGCTTGGTAACATCCGAACTTAGCTGTATTCCGACCCTGTGAACCTGCGGTGGGGGGGGGGGGAATGGACGAAAAAGGGGCTAAACAAAACGGGTCAGTCATAAAGACTGAGTAAGTCCTAGTGACTTTCAACATAAAAACAGGTAAAGATAACATGGCATGAATAAACTGAAAGTAAACATAAGCATGATGACAAGATAAGCTACAGGCACGATAACTAAGAATAACATCATAGGATTTCTGTCATGTATAACATTGCAAGGTTCCCATTCAAGATGAACTAAGTATAGTTTTGCAAGATTTCTATCAAGCATCGCAAGATTTCGTTGCTTCACCATTAAAATGATATCTATTTCCTCTGATTTCCTAAATTCTCTGCACCAACTGTACTAGCACCCCAACCCGTATCATCCTTTCCATGTATATGTACAGTCCCTTGCCGTATATCGTATGGGTTTCATCACGTATTTCTATACTACTTCAACATAGTGTCACCATTCTTGAAATCGTTTGAACTGCCACCCTTGTTCTGGCTAGGTTTCCTTATCATGAACTATCGCATGTTCAACTAGGATTTATGCCACCATGGACCACTAGGTATTATGCTACCTATTGAACGTTTCCTAGATTTGATTAGGGTTTATGCCACCTAGGACCACTAGGGATTATGCTACCTAACGAACAACACCCTTTTTCCACGTAACGATCTATTAATCGATCGGCTCCCTACAAGTCCTAGCTCGTTCATGTGTCTGTGTCATATGGCCCAATCACGAATTGTAGTCACCTGTGGTAGGTCCACCATAGGGTGTATCAAGCCCTAGGGTGCCAACCACCGACACGAATCAAGCACGCACAGTGTAAACCTACCGGTGCCCAATGCCTGATTTTTCAACTCCAAACTACGTGCACGACCATAGTCCGCCTGAACCTACAATGGCGCACCAACTCAGCCGTCGTTCTGGTCGCTTACAATCAGCCCAGTAATCGTGCCCCACCCTGCCTAGTTCCAGGGTACCGTGATACATCTAGTGGGTTACTGCTGAAAAGGACTGCGCAACTAGGGTTTCCGTTCAATAGGTTAAGTGTTGTCATTTAAATTCGAGACTTAACCCCATCAGTCTAGCATGTCAAGTTGGTTAAGTGTTGTCATTCAAGTTCGTGCCGCCTACGTGTCATATCAAATTGGCTAAGTTTTGTCGTTCAAGTTCATGACTAAGCCCTACGAATCATCTGTCAAGTTGGTTAAGTATATTCAAGCGGTTCATGACTTAACCCTATCAAATCATCATGTTAAATTGGTTAAGTATATTCAAGCGGTTCATGACTTAACCCGATCAAATCATCATGTCCAATTGGTATAGTATATTCAAGCGGTTCATGACTTAACCCTATCAAATCATCGTGTCCAATTGGTTAAGTATATTCAAGAGGTTCATGACTTAACCCTATCAAATCATCGTGTCCAATTGGTTAAGTATATTCAAATAATTCATGGCTTAACCCGCCCACGTATATGCTAAGTTGGTTAAGTATTATCTATATGTTCAAGTTGACTTAACCCTGCCACGTGTCAGGTTATATCGATTGGGTGTTATCAACTTATTCAAGTTAGCCCAACCCATCTGCTAGTCATGTTATAATGGTTATGTGTCATTAGCCTGGCCATGTTACTTAACCCACCCATTCATATCATATTGGTTGAGCCTACATTTATAAGTTTTACATGTTCTTAACTCATACCTATTAGGTCCACATTTACATGTCAAATTTCCATGTCATCCCAACTAACCCTCTAACCATACGCACGTCTTATTATGGTTAGTATTCCTTAATTCATTCATTATGAAGAATGAATCATGACCTCTCACATTAGACCGTGCATTTTGTGGCCACTGGATTTGCCGGGCGGTTCCGGGCTGATTTATACCATAAACTGGGTCTAACCTCGTGTCATAAATCATTACGCCTACAATTTGGCCTTCGAACTCTCACATTAGATTGACACTTTGTGGCTACTGGATTTGCCGGGCGGTTCCGGGAAGATTTACACCACAAACTGAGTCTAACCTCGTGTCAAAGGTTCATTAATGGTCGTATTCCACCCAAAACCACAATATCAGTTCATGTGTTTAACATATAGAAATGTTCATGATTCACATTTTTGCCCCAAAACGTGTTCCCAAATTATTATCATAATTCACTATATGGTTATGCCAAATTATAGCCTTTTATTTACAATACATGCCAATTACCCAAAACCCAACTTAGGCGCGTTCATATTAAACCTCTACTAAGTCATAAATTATCATATATGTTTCAACTCCAAATTTCACATAATTAACATATGCCCAAGTTCTAGATTACATGTAAATTTTACATATGCCCAATTCCTACCAAATTTACATATGTTCAATTCATGCCATTATACATGTATGCCAACTTTATGTCAATTTACACATATACCAATTTTCATGCCGCTTTACATATGTCAAGATTCATGATTTACATGTTTACAAAGCTATGCTCAATTTACATAGATCAAGTTTTATCCACAAAATTACATGTATACTACGTTTACACCAATTTACTCATAACAAGTTCTAGCCAAATTACATATATCAAGATCCATGCCAAATTATATATATATATATATATATATATATATCAAGTTCCATGTCAAATTATATATATCATGGTCCATGTCAAATTATATATATGTCAATCCCCATTCTTGCAATTACCATTATAATGACAATACCCAAATATCAAGTTTCATGTTAAAGGTAAATTATCCCCAAACATCCAATTTTCATATTATGCCTTCGATTCCACCAAACACATATATTCCACCAGGCAATATTCCAATATTTCCCCCGTATACTCTCGCACGCATATCGTAGTTTACGCCTAGGTCTGAAATTGACCTAGGTTCATCAAAAGAAAATAAATAGGGGAAGGTAGAATTTTGCATAAAAATAAGATCAGAGAGAAAAACATCATCACAGGCATGAAGATTACAACTTGGTAATGAATCAAGAAAACTGATTTACAACAGACTAAATTGATCATAAACTAGACATGGGAATAAAGATAGACAAGTCTCAAAACTCAAGATCTAAGATGCAACAGAAATAGATCGATAAACATACTTAAATCCAATTTCACTTCATCACATGCCCATATTATATTTAAATATTTTAATCTGAAAATAACTAGAACTTACAGGGCATGGCTAATGAATTAAGAACTGAAATTGTCATAGAACGTTCTAGTAGTGTTGATTTATT
This sequence comes from Allium sativum, assembly GCA_030737875.1. Lineage (NCBI taxonomy): Eukaryota > Viridiplantae > Streptophyta > Magnoliopsida > Asparagales > Amaryllidaceae > Allium > Allium sativum. Next base: position 124,978,903 of record CM060927.1, on the reverse strand, counting down.
GTTAGAACCATTGTTGAAGCTTTGTTCTTCGAATTGATTTGAGTTTGAATGCTTGTACTTTGATTTGGAGGCGGCGGCCATGGTTCAAGAGGGAGTTCAGCAGCATAATAGTGTAAGAATGATTTGATATGAATTAGGTTAGGTCTAAGGGTGTTTTTATAGGTGTAGCAACTAGTTTAGGCCCTTAGATTAACCCTAGAATCAATCCGGACCATCAAAACACGTCTCAGGCTTCAGAAATGGGTTCTGTGTCAAACCAGGCCGACTAGGTCGACCTGTAGGGGGGAGGTCAACCACATGGTCGACCTGGGGGGTAGGTCGACCGTATGGTCGACCTGGAGGGGGGGGGGGTTAGGTCGACCCTATGGTCGACCCCCTGGTCCAGCGCTACCTGAAAACTGCTGAAACATGTACATGCCATAACTTCTTCATCCAGACTCCGATTTTCGAAAACTCGGACTCTATTTCATGTAAAATTTCGAGACGAACACAATGGCGTAACCCGTTTCCCCTAATTCTGATTTTAAAATTTAATTCTGCCTTGATTTCTTGTTTTAACATGTATAAAAATTCGGGTTGTTACATTCTCCCCTCCTTAAAGGATTTCGTCCCCGAAATCTTCAAGTTAAGAAGAATGTGTCCTACCATCCAATCATCCGTCTACTCAATCATCAATCACAGGCATCCATTGTCCTTAAGAGATTTCTAATGCTGTATGAACCTATGCAGAAAGTGTGTGTATATGTTCCTTGTCTAATGCAAATGATCAGGCCTGATTGATCTTTTTAAATGCAAAATATGTTTAGTGCCTTGAATCCAACATGTATGCAAATTGTCCTAATCATATAAACACTAAACACTATATGTGTTCACAAACATCCATCCATATGCAACATCCACATGATAACACATCCAATTTCATCCATAAACAGGTATAAACACTCATGCATATGCAATATGGAAATGTGTCTGAGCCGATCTAGTGCCTAATGTGTGTTATGCAATCACGAGCAACCACTAGTAGCCACTTGCAACCACTTGCAACCATCAATCATAACATGTCTCAAACACATGTTTACACCCAATTGTTCCTACCTAAAGGTATAGCTGAATGATAGAAGCAAGTAAAGAAAAACTTTGTACCCAAAACCAATATATATGATTCTAGGAAACCAAGCATGATAAACTCCTTTTAGGTCGCAAGAAATCCCTTCCTAAAACCAACCCATATCCTATAAAGCCCAAAAAGTTTAGTCAACCCAACGGACACCCTCAAACCCCAACATATATCACAGAGTCATACTCCTTATGGGGTTTGCAACAGAAATAAGATTGAGAATAGGACCGAGAGGATATACATACAAGATAACATGCAAGTAAGCTCTACAGGAAAAGAGGGATCAAGGATATACTCTTAAAAGAGATATGATGCGCGTATCTAGTCTTCAATCTTCTAAGTCGCATTTCCTTGAGCTTAACTGCATTGTGCTTTGTCTGTCTTTAACTTCAAAATTTCGTAGCTTCTTAATTCCTATTTCCAAAATATGAGTTGGAACTCATTTCACTGTCGCCTCTCGTTCCGCTTTAACTTATTCTTTTTATAGTATACTCGGCTTAAACATAACTGTGTACTCATGGTTTCATGCAAGCTCTCCAAAATTCACTAGTGAATCCTGGATCTCGTTTATAGGGTATTCCACGTAGAAGGATTATCTCTTGCAAATAAACAGATGTCAACCATGTTTCCAAATGTACTTACTAAGGTGATTTCCTATAACTCATGCATAAGCGAAATGAACCATCCACCTTAGTGGCAAACACTACTCGGGATCAATAGATGTATCAAGAAATTCTAGGTAACTAAGCATGGTAGAACCCTAAGGGTTACACTAGACTTCGAGGGCCTTACCAAGGCAAGTCAAGAATCTAACTACCCTATTTTCATACTCAAGAACGACACCATTACTGGATAACCACTCCATCCCTAGAATCAACCCATAGCCCAAAAAAAAACATAAGCATTACTTCTAAACTCAACATTTAGCATAGACATTCCCAAATCCAATCGAGTCATGAATAAATGAGTCGATTCCCTAACAGGATTTGAGAATAAAATGGGATCCTCTACTACGCTAGTACTAAGGTGCAGAGACTCAACTATCAAAGCAGAAATAAAAAGGATGCGATGTACCATAATAAAAAGGGGTACGAACAGGATAGAAAGATAAACTAGACTTTCCTACAGAAAAATTTCTACCTTCTTTTTCTGAGCCTCATTCGCCTTAACCACTCTTATCCCCACTTATATAACGTGTTAACAGGTCTCTCGAGAACTACCTTCATCGCACGGCAACCCAACAAAGCTTGAAATAAGATTAGTCGCAGATGGAACTAATGTGACTACAGATGGAGGAAAGAAAGGAAAAGGGATTCAAACAAGGAAACAAAGGATAATGCAAATGGCCCTTGGGTAATAGCCTTTAAAAATAAATCTTTTCTTTAAAAATGCTTCTTTGTAAATGGTTTTTAAAATAATTTCAAAAGTTTTTAAAAACTTTTGCCCAGTCTGGTAACCTTCTGCTCTGATACCAAATGTAACACCCCACATCCATTAAGGTCACTCACAAAGGGAATGCCTTAACTTCAATGGAGCATTATGGGTACTGGAACAAAAATATTACAAGACAGACATATATAAAATAGCGGAAAGTAAAGTAGAAGTACTTCAAATCATTTATTAAATAGAATTGTTTACAATAAAAGCCCATTAACTTCCAATACCCAAATACATAGCTAAAATATTTGTCTTGCTCAAAAACAAAGAAGCACAAAAATAAATTATAGTATTCCCCACTAAAGCAAAGCAAGCCATAGCCAAGAGCAATCCAAGCCTTCATGAAAGAGCCTTGGAGCTTGGTAAGATCCGAACTTAGCTGTATTCCCACCCTGTGAACCTTGGGGGGGGGAATAAAAAGGGGCGAAACAAAATGGGACAGACATAAAGACTGAGTAAGTCCTAGTGACTTTCAGCATAAAAACAGGTAAAGATAACATGGCATGAATAAACTGAAAGTAAACATAAGCATGATGACAAGATAAGCTACAGGCACAATAACTAAGAATAACATCATAGGATTTCTGTCATGTATAACATTGCAAGGTTCCCATTCAAGATGAACTAAGTATAGTTTCGCAAGATTTCTACCAAGCATCGCAAGATTTCGTTGCTTCACCATTAAAATGATATCTATTTCCTCTGATTTCCTAAATTCTCTGCACCAACTGTACTAGTACCCCAACCCGTATCATCCTTTCCATGTGTATGTACAGTCCCTTGTCGTATATCGTACGGGTTTCATCACGTATTTCTATACTACTTCAACATAGTGCCACCATTCTTAAAATCGTTTGAACTGCCACCCTTGTTCTGGCTAGGTTTCCTTATCATGAACTATCGCGTGTTCAACTAGGATTTATGCCACTTAGGACCACTAGGGATTATGCTACCTATTGAACGTTTCCTAGATTCGATTAGGGTTTATGCCACCTAGGACCACTAGGGATTATGCTACCTAACGAACAAAACCCTTTTTCCACATAACGACCCATTAATCGATCGGCTCCCTACAAGTCCTAGCTCGTTCATGTGTCCGTGTCATACGGCCCAATCACGAAATGTAGTCACCTATGCTAGGTCCACCATAGGGTGTATCAAGCCCTAGGGTGCCAACCACCGACACGAATCAAGCACGCACAGTGTAAACCTACCGGTGCCCAATGCCTGCTTTTTCAACTCCAGACTACGTGCACGACCATAGTCCGCCTGAACCTACAAAGGCGCACCAGCTCAGCCGTCGTTCTGGTCGCTTATAATCAGCCCAGTAATCGTGCCCCACCCTGCCTAGTTCCAGGGTACCGTGATACATCTAGTGGGTTACTGCTGAAAATGACCGCGCAACTAGGGTTTCTGTTCAGTAGGTTAAGTTTTGTCATTTAAATTCGAGACTTAACCCCATCAGTCTAGCATGTCAAGTTGGTTAAGTGTTGTCATTCAATTTCGTGACTTAACCCGCCTATGTGTCATGTCAAATTGGCTAAGTGTTGTCGTTCAAGTTTATGACTTAGCCCTACGAATCATCGGTCAAGTTGGTTAAGTATATTCAAGTGGTTCATGACTTAACCCTATCAAATCATCGGTCAAGTTGGTTAAGTATATTCAAGCGGTTCATGACTTAACCCTATCAAACCATCGTGTTAAATTGGTTAAGTATATTCAAGCGGTTCATGACTTAACCTTATCAAATCATCGTATCCAATTGGTTAAGTATATTCAAGCGGTTCACGACTTAACCCTATCAAATCATCGTGTCCAATTGGTTAAGTATATTCAAGCGGTTCATGACTTAACCTTATTAAATCATCGTGTCCAATTGGTTAAGTATATTCAAATAATTCATGGCTTAACCCGCCCACGTATCATGCTAAGTTGGTTAAGTATCATCTATATGTTCAAGTTTACTTAACCCTGCCACATGTCAGGTTATATCGATTAGGTGTTATCAACCTATTCAAGTTAGCCCAACCCATCCGCTAGTCATGTTATAATGGTTGAGTGTCATTAGCCAAGCCACGTTACTTAACCCACCCATTCATATCATATTGGTTGAGCCTACATTATAAGTTTTACATGTTCTTAACTCATACCGGTTAGGTCCACATTTAAATGTCAAATTTCCATGTCATCCCACCTAACCCTCTAACCATACCCACGTCTTATTATGGTTTGTATTCCTTAATTCATTCATTATGACGAACGAATCATGACCTCTCATATTAGACCGTGCATTTTGTGGCCACTGGATTTGCCGGGCGGTTCCAAGTAGATTTATACCACAAACTGGGTCTAACCTTGTGTCATAAATTGTTACGCCAACAATTTGGCCTTCGACCTCTCACATTAGACTGACACTTTGTGGCTACTGGATTTGCCAGGTGGTTCCGGGCAGATTTACACCATAAACTGAGTCAAACCTCGTGTCAAAGGTCCATTAATGGTCGTATTCCACCCAAAACCCCAATATCAGTTCATGTGTTTAACATATAGAAATGTTCATGATTCACCTTTTTGCCCCAAAACGTGTTCCCAAATTATTATCATAATTCACTATAAGGTTGTGCCAAATTATAGCCTTTTATTTAAAATGCATGCCAATTACCTAAAACCCAACTTAGGCACGTTCATATTAAACCTCTACTAAGTAATAAATTATCATATATGTTTCTACTCCAAATTTTACATAATTAACATATGCCCAAGTTCTAGATTACATGTAAATTTTACATATGCCCAATTCCTACCAAATTTACATATGTTCAATTCATGCCGTTTTACATGTATGCCAACTTTATGCCAATTTACACATATACCAAGTTTCAGGCCGCTTTACATTTGTCAAGATTCATGATTTACATGTTTACAAAGCTATGCCCAATTTTTATAGATCAAGTTTTATCCCCAAAATTACATGTATACTACGTTTACACCAATTTAATCATAACAAGTTCTTGCAAAATTACATATATCAAGATCCATGCCAAATTATATATATCAAGATCCATGTCAAATTATATATATCAAGATCCATGTCAAAATATACATATGTCAATCCCCATTCTTGCAATTACCATTATAATGACAATATCCAAATATCAAGTTTCATGTTAATGGTAAATTATCCCCAAACATCCAATTTTCATATCATGCCTTCGATTCCACCAAACACATATATTCCACTAGGCAATATTCCAATATTTCCCCCGTATACCCTTGCACGCATATCCAGTTTAGGCCTAGGTCCGAAATTGACCTCGGTTCATCAAAAGAAAATAAATAGGGGAAGGTAGAATTTTGCATAAAAATAAGATCAGAGAGAAAATCATCATCACAGGCATGAAGATTACAACTTGGTAATGAATCAGGAAAACTGTTTTGCAACAGGCTGAATAGATCATAAACTAGACATGGGAATAAAGATAGACAAGTCTCAAAACTCAAGATCCCAGAAGCAACAGAAATAGGTCGATAAACATACTTAAATCCAATTTTACTTCATCACATGCCCATATTATATTTAAATATTTTAATCTGGAAATAACTAGAACTTACAGGGCATGGCTAACGAATTAAGAACTGAAATTGTCATAGAACGTTGTAATAGTGTTGATTTATTGTTAGAACCATTGTTGAAGCTTTGTTCTTCGAATTGATTTGAGTTTGAATGCTTGTACTTTGATTTGGAAGTGGCGGCCATGGTTCAAGAGGGACTTCAGCAACATAATAGTGTAAGAATGATTTGATATGAATTAGGTTAGGTTAAGGGTGTTTTTATAGGTGTAGCAACTAGTATAGGCCCTTAGATTAACCCTAGAATCAATCCGGACCATCAAAACACGTCTCAGGCTTCAAAAATGGGTTCTGGGTCAAACCAGGCCGACCAGGTCGACCTGTAAGGGGGGTAGGTCGACCACATGGTCGACCTGGGGGATAGGTCGACCATATGGTCGACCTGGAGGGGGGTTAGGTCGAGCCTATGGTCGACCCCCTGGTCCAGTGCTGCCTGAAAACTGCTGAAACATGTACATGCCATAACTTCTTCATCCCGACTCCGATTTTCGAAAACTCGGACTCTATTTCATGTAAAATTTCGAGATGAACGCAATGGTGTAACCCGTTTCCCCTGATTCTGATTTTAAACATTAATTCTGCCTTGATTTCTTGTTTTAACATGTTATAAAAATTCGGGTTGTTACACTATCAATATACAACCTCTGATCCCGTACGTCTCAGAGAAGGATGAAGTAAGAGAATAAATTCTCCTTCACCAGGCAGATGTATATCTAATAGAGATCAATCAGCACTGAATAAAATCCAATGTCAGACATACAGTCCATTTACAAGTCCGTTCTAGGTTTGAACGAAACCGGAGGCACCTTATTCCTCGTCCCATATGTCCAATATAGGAGAGAGGCCCTCGCATCTCCGTCGACCTCCAAGTACGTCTGGACGATCACCACTTATTACCTCATTTTGGGTGTACAGCCCAATCAAGACATCAGTAATCATCCAAACGATGTGAAGACCTCCGGTCTTCAACCACCGTCTTCATCGTCGACTTATCGTTGATTCAGTTATTCAGAATGGGATAAACCCGGTCTTTCCGCATAACTCGCGTACATAACAAACAAGTGTTATAAAAACACAACATACGCCTCATTCCAATCCAGAATATTCTTTTATTCAAATATTCACATCATTAGGGAATAGGTTCCCATTAATTTTATCAAAGATAAATTCTTTTAAATTTATTCTTTAATCTTCCTTTGGATATCATTTCAAACCATATTAATGTTTTCCAAGCTAATTGGGATTAGCAAATCACACTGAAGTAATCATTTATTTTATTTCCCAATCCCAACCTATTCATCCCTAGGGAAAAACTGGTAATACTCCATATCTAACACCACGGTGTTATCGGTAAAATTAGTTACCATTTCACGTTCAAATCTAATTAAAGATTAGACTATCGCTTGGAGAAAAACAGGTGATACTCCATTCTCGATCATTTCCCAAATTTGATAATTTAAATTATCAATTTACGTTTCAATCTAATTAAAGATTCATTAAAACTCCACTTGGTTTTAATCTTCCTAAAAATCAATATTAATGATTATTTAACTTTAAGAAATCATATCTTGTTTTTAACTGGGTTAAAGAACCAATGTCATTTAAAACACGGTTCACGATAAACCCAAAATCACATTCCATTTTATTACAATTACTAAATATAACTGGAAATTCTAATAATCTTGATTAAAAGATTTATTCATATCACACGGGGTTTAAGAACAGTGTTACTGAGGACCCCATTCCATCAGTCTCTAACCGTAAATTAGTAAGAGAACAATTCCCTAGGTATTAATCCCGAAGGCCGAAGCCAACATTAGATCAATACCCAGGAAACCATTCAACTTAGCTATTCTCCAGTTAGTTTCTAATTTTCTTAACTCCATTGGGTTTAAGAACAACATTTTTAAAGATACCATTCACGACAAACCCAAAATTCAATTCAATTCAATTCCAATTAAATATTAATTAATTGGTAAACTTTATTAAATCTTAATAATAAAATATTTAATATTTCCTCAACTGGGTTTAAGAACAGGGTTAGTGAAGACACCATTCACGACAAACCCAAAATCCCATTTGATATTAAATACAAGGCTCTGAATAGTAAATATACCAACTTATATTCAATATCAAATTCTGAAATCAACAAATATTGTATTGGAATAACGATATATATATCTTCCAAATTCCTTTACAATGTCCGTATAATCACAGAATCCAATATCGAAATATTCCAAAGAAATTTTTGATTCAAATCCATTCCAATTCATATATTGGAAATTCCGGTTATTTTTAAAACCATTTCAAATCCAATTTATTTATTTAAAAATATTGGATTATAATCTAGTTCATAACTAGTTCATTTCGATAAAAATATATTTTTATCTTTTCAAATATGGAATTTTTCACCCTAATTCTTTCCAAATCATTTATTATGATTTTACACAAATTATTAATATTTTTATCAAGGCCCGTATAGTCGATTTCCATAAACGGTCATCGAACTGCACTTACACTGACCTTTTCCTAATTTGATTTTGACATAACTCCAAATACAACCGTTAGATTTCAAATCTCTCATATTCGTTGGAAATCTCTTTTCGATATGAATCCAACGGTTCCAGTTTTAGGAGAATACGACGGTCGAATCTCCCGTAATGTCAATTCGAAGTCAATGGTCGAAATTCGCGAACTACCGCGGCGTGACACGTTCTATTCAGGCCATTAAATATATATTATATATATATTTCGTCGATTTCCATTTTAAAACGTATTTTATAAATTGTTTTAAAATTGATTCCAATTTCTTTTTCAATTATAAACCAAAATTGAATATTCTACATCATTATACTATAAATGATGATATTTTCAAAATACTTGATTTTGAAATTATTTCCTTTTCGACATTCATTATAAAAATGAATAAAATCGATATAAATATTGTTCGCGTCAAAATGACGCATATCTAATCAACACGGCTTTATATATTTAAATATTTTCGTGTCCATCCCAAATCGGACATCAAAAATCATATTTTGATCTTTTACTGAATATTATTTTAAAATATTCCTTATTTTAAAATATTCATTATTTTAAAATATTACTTCTTTCTGAACTGGAATCAGACACAGTTAATCACCATATATTGTCGTTTATATGGATTTCATATGACACATGTAGACAACAGCCATGATAAACAATCAACCATCATCCAGAGTGCATTCTACACTGTATAAGCACTAAATATAAATATTTCACGCTTACAACAGTCTGTCAACCAATTGATTGACATACAACTAAATAGTTGGGATTAGTGTACGTCAAATGTCATCCCAGCACCCGTGTGGAGTTTCAATCCACAAACACAGAATTTATTCGTGCAATTGGGCGACGTGTAAAATTTATCATCCCAATCCATATTAGTCAAATGGGTGTACATAAACAAATCGTCCGATTTGTAAATGAATATTTATTTTATTCATATACACATTAAAAATTATATTTTTAACTCTAAAATATTTTATTTCAACACGTGAATATTTTATACAGTCCATTTCACATCACCAACAATTTTCATAACACAATCAAATCAAACAAGTCATCCATGGCCTGTGGACGACGGTGTCGGGTGCTGCTAAGCACCTCTGCATCCTAGTATATATTTTAACTAGAAAATAAAATTTAAGTGAGAAGTTCTCACCTTTGGGATCAACTTCCCCATTTCATTTCTGAACGGTTCTTATTTGCCCGAACTTCCAATGTAGTCTTTTTCATGCTGCTCAAATCAAAAATCACATTTTTAATAGGACAAATTTTTGAACTAAGCTGCTCGGAGTAACTTATTGTAAAAATTGGCATGTTTCATAAATTATTATGAAACTAGGCCTGTTTTCCTTAGAAATAATAAACATGCGCATTCTGAAAATGCGCATGAACAAATTTGTTCATGTGCATTTTCAGAACGTGCAATTTTTTTTAATTTTTTTTTTGTTCATGCGCATTCTGAAAATGCTCATGAACAAATTTGTTCATGCGCATATTCAGAATGCTCATGAACAAAATAAATAAATAAATAAGTTGCACATTCTGAAAAGCATGAACAAATTTGTTCATGCACATTTTTAGAATGCGCAAGGCTAATTCAGAACTGGCCAAAACAGGCCTAGTTTCATAATAAGTTACGAAACAAGCCTATTTTCACAGTAAATTATTTTGAGGGGCTTAGTTCAAAAATTTGTTCTTTTCAATATGATGTTTATATATTTAAAAATCGCTTTTTTTAAATCACTAAAAATTCTATTTTTATATCGCTAAAAATATTTTCTTTCATATGATAAAAGTCTCATTTTATATTTCTAAAAATCTCGCCTTTCTATTTTCAAAAATCTCATCTTTCTATTTTTAAAATTCTCATCTTTCTATTTTTAAAAATCTCATCTTTTTATAAAAAAAATCTCATCTTTTTGTTACGCTACATATATATGAAATATATTACATTTTTATTCAAAACCATTTCATGATAAAAATCGTATTTTTATTATTCCATTCAAACTATAAAAATCTAATCTTTACCTTGCGGATTATATATAAAAAATCTAATCTTGTTCATTATAAAATTATAATCTTTACTTCATAAAAATATAATCTTTTCATTATCATTCAAACAATAAAGATCCAATTTTTATCGGCCATTCATATGAATAAAAATCCAATTTTAATACTACTTATTATAAGTAAAAATCATATTTTTTCCTACTTCGCTTTAATGATAATAATCGTAACTTTATACGTTTAAAGGAAATCATATCTTTTAATTAATTTAACTAAATAGAATCAAATAAAAACTCACTTTTGCTTGTTAAAAAATCGAATCTTTGGATGGAGGAGGGCTAGCACAGGAGGGCGTTGAAGGGCGGGGGTGCTTCAGGTGACCAGCGGCGTTAGAGGTGGTCGTGGGCGGTGGGTCAGAGGCTGAGGTGGAGGTGGGGCTAGGGTTTGGGGCTATATGGGTTTTATTCGAAGGTAGAGGAGGAGAGGGAGGTCGCGGAGGAAGGGGAGTCACCTGAGGAAGTGCGCCGCCGCTTGGGGAGGCGCGGCGGTGGGGCGACGTCTGCTGGTGGAGGGCGATGGTGGAACGCGAGGGGCCTCGTCGATTTTTTTCTAATTTTGATCTTAAGAAAGAGATGAGGGAAAACAAGGTTAAGCCTAATATATATAATTTAATTTAATTATTATTTTTCTCCAATAAAAGTTGACTTTTCGTTTGAACCCTAATTCGAATCCACCGACTGTCGCCCATAGCACACTACCCCCATTCTGAACACAATAAGAAAAGTTTTGTAACCTAATTCGGCTATTATGATCAGTTTTCGTTAAATTTAAAATATAAATCATTATATTTTAAATTCAAATGCAAATTCTAATTTACCGGGGCCACATACAGACTCCAAAAATTCCAGAAAAATAAATCTGACTATGTTTTGATGATACAGTCCTAACAAAACTAATTTTGTCAAATTTGGAGACCTTTTGAAAAATGGCCATTTTCTGGTCGATTAAATTCAACTAAATTGGTCAAACATGTTTCCTTTTGCCACGCTCTGATATTGATCCCAAAAATTATGAAAATTGAAATCTAGCAATAATTTGACATCCCGGATCCAACAAAAGTGGTTTCGTCGAAAACGGAGGTCGTTTGCAAAGTTTCCATTTTTAAGGGCTTTATATATATATTAAAAAAAATATAAATTCCACAGCAACTTTTTTGAATTTTCAACTAGGCATAACTTTTTATTCCCGCTACGAAATTTCAATTTTTCAGATTCGTTGGAAAGATATATTCAAACAGATTCAAATATTTATGGTTTCACTAAAATCTGGTTTATTTTGAATCCTGTACATTCATTTGAAAATTGAAAATTGAAATCGAATTTTAGAACTACCGCGCCATTTTCAATTCCTTTTATAATTAAAATAAATTTTTATATTTTAACATCGATTTAAATAAATATATATGTTCTAATTCTATTCAAAATAAATTTCTTGTCGTTATTTGTGGAAACCCGCAACTTCCCCGTAAAGGAAAGCGTCGGATAGTTCGAGAACAAACCACAACAGAACACATACAGAAGAACATTTCATTGTATATTACAACAACGCATCAGATTACAAGAATATACAGGGTATAAATGAATATTACACAGAAATATCAGAGATTTAAATTACATTTAAATACATCGCAGCGGAAAATAATAAAATACACAACTAGAAGAGATATACGGATACAAAGCTTTCCGGATATCATTCCAGCTGTAAACCAGGATCCTGTGAATATAAATCTGCAAAACCAAAACTACTAGCTGCCCGTGTCAAAATAGGGGCACCCAGAGTTTAGGTTAAAACAATAAACTCCAGGTCAGTCATGGGACTGGTGTGAGAACTAAAACAGTTAATCTTTATTTTTAAAGTTTGGTAAATCAAGGGACCACGCCGTATAACACGGAACGGGTTTCCTCCCAAGAATACCAGTGCATAAAACAAACAGCGCAATGCTAAATAAATAAAAATGAAGCTGTTATAAGACCCAGGTCCTATCACACAATGCAACGCAAGCCGGGGGATAGGGTTTTTCCTTATAACAGCCAAAGAATGCTTGATACGTTTAAAACAAATCATTTGATACTATTATAAGTGCATAGTGTATAAAACAACTTCAAATCATAAGTATCAATCATAGGCGGCATGGGTACCATATATCATGTCGCCATATATAGGTTTACAAATAAAACCGCAAATGTCACGTATTTGGAAATTGGATTTCCATCTATGAACCGAGGCAAAAGATAGTCCTCAACCGATTCGAGACTGCCTAGCCCGAGTCTCAGGATCAGAGCTCGAGTGACCCTAGGAGCGACAGGGCCGGTCCACCGATTTGGTAAAATTGCCTGAACACTACGTTTCCCCGCCCTTTGGGGCGTAAATGAGCCAACTAAATGACTCCATCGGTTCGAGAACGACCGATCAATCCGAGGAGCCTCGCAACAGCAACAACCACATAAGTCAAACTCGTCAGGGCGTGTAAAACCACTGACGCCACTTCTAACTAGGAAGAAACGCATGCCCTCCCTGAGGTCCGTCTCCCGTTTTTGGTTCATACCGGGTGTGAAACTCGCGAAGTAAATGTTACACAAAGCTACGCCACAAAGGCCTTGCTTTGATCATCACCACAAGACTTTGCTTTTCAACAGAAGCCTCGATCAATTGCCACTTAGGCATGCCACATAGGCAATTCACTCCATGCGTTTGATATCCATCAATATATAACCTCTGAGCTCGTACGTCTCAGAGAAGGGCGTTAAGCAAGAGAATAAATTCTCCGCCGCCAAGCAGATATATATTTAATAGAGATCAATCACACGGACTAAAATCCAATGTCAGACACACAGTCCATTTACAAGTCCGTTCTGGGTCTGAACGAAACCGGAGGCACCTAGTACCCCGCATATCCATCGATCTCCAAGTACGTCTGGACGATCACTAACTGTTTCCATCTTCTTGGGTGTACAGCCCAATCAAGATCATCGGTAATTACCCAAACGACGTGAAGACTTCTGGTCTTCGACCACCGTCTTCATCTTCGACTTATCGTCGTATCAGTTATTCAGAATGGGATAAACCCGGTCTTTCCGAATAACTCGCGTATATTTTAAATAAGTGTTACACAAACACAACATACGCCTCATTCCAATTCATCAGTCACTAACCGTAAATTAATCAAGAGAATAATTCCCCAAACATTAACTCCGAAGGCCGAAACCAACATCAGATCAATATCCAGAGAACCATTCTGCTTAGCTAACCGACAATTAGTTTCTAAATTTCACATTCATAGGGAAAGGTTCCCATAAATTTTATCCAAGATAAATTTCTTGAATTTATCCTTTAATCTACTTTTGAATTTCGATTCAACTAGTCGGGATTAACGAACCTTACCGAAGTAATCATTTGTTTTTGATTTCCCAATCCCAACCTATTCATCCCATGAAGTAAAACTGGTTATACTTCATATCTAACACCACAGTGTTATCGGTAAATTCAGTTACCATTTCACGTTCAAATCTAATTAAAGATTTAACTATCGCCTGGAGCAAAACTGGTGATACTCCATTTTCGATCATTTCAATCTAATTAAAGATTCATTAAAACTCCACTTAGTTTTAATCTTCGACTGGGTTAAAGAATCAGTGTCATTTAAAACACGGTTCACGATAAACCCAAAATCACATTCCATTAATTATCGGGTTAAAGAACAAGTGTTATTTAAAACACTGTTCACGATAAACCCAAAAAATCAATACCAATTCAATTCCAATTAAATATCATTTAATTGGTACACTTCATTAAATCTAAATAAAAAGATTTAATCTTTTCTCAACTGGGTTCAAGAACAGTGTTAGTGAAGACACCATTCACGACAAACCCAAATCACATTTGATATTCAATATAAGGCTCTGAATAGAAAATATATCGGCTTATATTCAATATCAAATTCTACGATTAACAAATGTCGTATTGGAAATAACGATATAAATATATATCTTTCAAATTTCCATAACAACATCTGTATAATCACGAATTCCAACATCGAAATATTCCGAAGACAATTTCGATTCAAATCCACTCCAGTGCAATCATTGGAAATTCTGGTTATTTTTAAAACCCTTTTCAAATTCAATTTATTTATTTAAAAATAAATAGAATTATATTTCTAGTTCAAAACTAGTTCGTTTCGATAAAAATCTATTTTTATCTTTTCAAATATGGAGTTTTTCACCCTAATTTTTCCCAAATCATTTCTTATGATTTTACACAAATTATTACTATTTTTAATAATTTTATCAAGGCCCGTACAGTCGATTTTCATCAACGGCCATCGAACTGCACGTATAGCGACCTTTTTCAAATTTGATTTGGACATAATTCCAAATCCAACCGTTAGATTTCTAATTTCTAATATTCGTTAGAAAGCTCTTTTCGATACGAACCCAACGGTTCCGGTTTTAGGAGAATCCGACGGTCGGATCTCCCGTACTGTCCATTTGAAATAAATGGTCGAAATTCGCGAACTGCCGCGGCGCGGCGCGTTCTATTCAGGCCATTATATTATATATATAATATATATAATATATATTTCATTGATTTCTATTTAAAACGAATTATATAAATAGTTTTAAAATTCGTTTCAAAAGCAATTTCAACTTCCATTTCAATTCAAATCAAAATTGAATTCTTCTTAATAAATTCGTTTTAAAATTCATTTCTATTCAATTCAAATTTCAATTCAATTTGAATTCATTTCAATTCGCTTTCAATTCAATTCAATTTGAATTCGTTTTCAATTCATTTCATTTCGAAATCGTTTTCAATTCAATTCATTTCGAAATCGTTTTCAATTCAATTTATTTCGAAATCGTTTTCAATTCAATTTATTTCGAAATCGTTATATATTCAATTCATTTCGAAATCGTTATATATTCAATTCATTTCGAAATCGTTTTCAATTCAATTTATTTCGAAATCGTTTTCAATTCAATTTATTTCGAAATCGTTATATATTCAATTTATTTTCAATTCATTTCGAAATGAATAAAATCGATATAAATATCGTTCACGTCAAAATGGCGTCAATCTAAACAACACGGCTTCATAAATTTCTATTTTCAAATATTTCTATGTCAAATATTTCTTTTTCAAAATAGTTGTTATTATCAAAATATTTCGTTCAACACATGACCAATCTCAATGGATGAGTACTGTCAATGTAACAACCCGTATTTCGATAACATGATTAAAGACGAGAATCAAGGCAGAATTTAATTTTAAATTCTGAATCAAGTGAAACGGGCTATGCCATTGCGTTCGTCTCGGAAAAATACGCGAAATAGAGTCCGAGTTTTCGAAAATCGGAGTCCGTATGACCAAGATATGGCCTCGCGAAGTTTCACGAAAAATTCCCAAATTAAAGTATACTTAATTAAGTGAAATGGGTTGCGCAGAGAAATATATGTATATTGATATATATATATATATATATATATATAATTGAAAATTAAATAAATAAATATGCAAAAATGTTCAAAACAGCGAATTGGGATAGGGGAATAACCGAACCGGCCGATTTTTGAGGTCGACCCGAGCCTGCTGGGTCGACTAGGGGTTAATCCAGGGTGTTTGGCTGTCAACCCGTGGGCCGATTCGCTCAAATGCAGATTTTGCATTTGGATGGTTCTCATGGTTCATCTTTAATCTAAAGGCCCTAGATGGTTCCTACACTTGACTTCTTCCCCAAGACATGCTTTGATGGCTTGGATTGAATCTAGGTTTAATCCTATGGCCTAAAACACTTGCCTAATCTATAAATAAGACCCTAACCTATCCTAAATCCTCATTATTCATTCATGCAACTAAACTATGGCAAAATTCCTACTCTCATGGCCTCCACTCAACTATCCTAGCCTCCACTTCATTTCTATGAGAGGTTTCATGATCATGAGAGTATTAGAGAGTCCCTATGTTAGTATGAGAGCTTCTCAAGTTGATTTCAAGGCTAAAGCTTTGATCTTTGTTCATAAAGATGGGGTTTTTATTGATTTGGAGTGTTCATCTTTGGGTTTTTGGGTGATGGCATGCATAGGCTTCATCACAAGCTTTAGTTTAATCGATTTAGGCCTTCATAGCTATGTAAGCCCTTCCCTACTCTTAGATATTAACTATGAAGTTAAATGTTCATGTTGAAAGTTTGGGTTTGATTAATTGGAATGATGCATGCTATCATGTTATGCAAGTTTATGAAGTCATTATCTTGATCTTATGAGCTAAAAGCCACAACCTTTATGTTGAAATGTTGCATTATGCAACATGAGAATCTTCATAATCATTATGTCAACTTGCATATGAAGTCATAATCCTTATATGATGATATATGCGAGTTTCTAGCCATCATTCCATGTCTTTTGTCACCATGATTCGCTTATGTACCAAGTTTGGGTTGATGCATGTTTTTGAGGCTTAAGAATGTAACATGCAAGCTAATGAACACATTTGTGCCTCATTTGCCACCATGATTAACTTGTGGCTTAATACCCATTTTTGTCATTCCTTTGCCAAGTCTCTTCTTTTAATCCATCACGTTGTTGCGAACGTATATGCTAGTTTAAAAAGCGTTGGGGTCACATTATGGGGAAACATAATGACATGAATATGACTTGGGTAAATGGGTATAAACATGACAACATGTAACGTTAAATATGACATGTGTTTATACTTGAAAACATGACTTGAAATATAACATGGAAGTTGACATGTAAGTATGCATAAAAACATAAGCTTGGGAATTTACCTATTAAGTTAGGTCTACCCATTGGGAATTTACCTATTAAGTTAGGTCTACCCAATTGCTTGAAAACTTGACTATGAACATGACACTAGACTAAACATGAAAGTGGCCAACTCGAGGTTGGGTTGAGTTTGCAACGTAAAACTACCCGGAACCGACCGGCCTAACTAGTAGTTGCAAACAATAGGACCCAATGTGAGAAGTTGGTCATGTTGTGCTTGAACCCGAGGTTAGACCAAGTTGTGGTGTAAAGCTACCCGGAACCGACCGGCTTAACTAGTAACCACAACAAAGTCTAATGTGAGAGGTTGGGGTGCATTAAGTAATTAATGCCACATGATAGGGTTAAGTTAATTTGATTAATGACTCTTAACCAAATATGACATGGGTAAATGGGTTAAGTAAATTGGTTAGGCTAATGATACTTAACAAAACATGACAAGGTTGGGTAGGTTAAGTGATTTGATTTGCCTAATGACGCTTAACCATTTTTATACGACTAGTGGACGGGGATTAAGTTAACCAACACTTAATCAATCCAACATGGTAATTTGGCAAGGTTAAGTAAGTTTTCTTAATGACACTTAACCATACAAGATGATTAGGGGATGGGGTTAAGTAATTTGCACCTAACTAATCCGACACGGTAATTAGATGGGGTTAAGTAATCCACACTTAACTAATCTAAACACGGTAATTCGATGGGGTTAAGTTAAACACTTAACCAATTTAAACTCGGTAATTCAATGAGGTTAAGTAACCAATACTTAACCAACTTAACGTGATAATTTAATGGGGTTAAGCAACTTATACTTAACCAATTATACATGATGATTTGATGGGGTTAAGTAACTTACACTTAACCAATCTAATGCGCGGACCTGATAAGGTTAAGTCACAAGACCTTTTTAGAATATACTTAACCATTGTAGTACGATTAGAGGATGGGGTTAAGCCAACCTATACTTAACCAATCCGACTCGATAATTTGATGGGATTAAGATAATCTATGCTTAATCGATCTAGCAAGATAATCCGATAGGATTAAGGTAAGCTAGTACTTGACCAATTTGACTTGATAGGGTTAAGTCATGAGCCTCTGGGTACACTTAACCAACTTGTGGGACTAAGTCTTGAACTTAAATACTTAGCCAATCTTTGACGTGATTCGTGGGCGGGTTAAGTCATGGACTTGAATGATAACACTTAACCCAATAGACAAACCCTAGCTAGAAGAACTAGGTAGAAAACCGTGGTTAATCAAGGATAACGGGAAAGGAAGCTAAGTGGTAAACCTTAGTTAAGGGTAACTAAGTAATAATTCTTAGCTAAGGACATAGGACTAATTCTCAAAACGATGAGTAACCTGATACGGTAGGTCATCGCTTAGTATACGAGGGGGAGCAAGTTATCTGACTTGGATAAAAGCTCCAGCGCACTGGGTGCCGAAGTGGAAGCTTCAGGGGACGTGAGGATATTCTTGGGATCCCTCTGTGGGCTGCCAGGTAATTATACTAGGCCCATGAGAGGTTAAGGTCTGCGTTAGAAGGACCAAGAGTATGCCTTGGTTGCTATGCGAGCAACCTAAAGACTGGGATGGATTAGCGTGGAGTCGACGATTCTTGTTTTTGCCCTGGATAGCACATCGCCGACTACCTACCATCTTTAGTCAATCGTGTACGTGCGGAAAGGCAGGGAACCCCCAACAGACCATGTGCTTGCTATCGAGTCATGGGTGAGGTTGGCCCGTAGGAAAGTGGGCTATAGTGGGGCCGTGGAGTGGTTCTTATACATGATTTTTCTTGGATTGCCTTTCAGTAGTTGAGGGAGGGGTCACGTGGGACCATAGCCACGGGTACAAAAACAGACCTTGATATCTGCATCGGCAGACGATTTAAAGCTCCCGACCGAGTTCCGTATTTCTTGATTTGCCCTGGCACGGAACTCGGATGGCACATTGGGGAACATGTGCATCTAGACATGGAAAACGATTCACGATACATACGTGGGATCAAGGGCGCGGTTGACGGGTGGCGTAATCCCTAGTGGTCCTAGGTGGCCAAAACCCAAACCGAGACACGGAAACGTTCATTAGGTAGCATAATCCCTAGCGGTCCTAGGTGGCATAAATCCTAAGTGGACGCGCGATAGTTCATGGTAAGGAAACACAACTAGATCAAGGGTTGCAGTCCAAAACAACTTCAAGGATAAACCGTTTACATGGGAAAGCCCGTACAGCCTACGGCAAAGGACTGAACTTATACATGGAAAGAAACATATGAGTTGAGTAACCTATATATGCGGCATATTAGGTTGACATGGACCATTACACGACTTTTGAGTAAGGGTCATTCACGGATAACACGTAATACAGTTGGGGTACTAGTACGGTAGGTGCAGAGCAGACATACAGGATAGATGCCATGGGACGTTATACGCGACAGATATCTTGGGATATTATACTTGATAGAAACCTGACAATGTGATACCTTGTTTTCTCTTGACACCGTAGTTTATCACGACACCCTAGTTTATCTGAGTTCAGTAGTTCATCCTGTTATTTTGATTTAGCTTATCTATCTTGTTATCATGCTTATGTTCATCTCAGTTTCTCATGTCAGTTAACTTTACTAGTTTTTATACTAATAGTAGATAGGGCTTACTCAGTCTTTTTGACTGACCCGTTTTGTTTCGCCTCTTTTCTTCCGTTTCCCCCCCCAGGTTACAGGGAGGAAACACTGCTGTTTAGTTCGGACTTCTTCTGCTTGAAGGTCATCATGGATGGCTTGGACTTTTCCTGGCTATGGCTACTTTACTGTTTTTATTTGGGGAATAATTTATGAAAAAGTCTTTATGCTTCTTTACTATTGCAAGACAGGTTTTGATGTACTCTGATGTAAAAGGCTTTAGACCTTATGTATTCATGTTTATGAAAGTTCGATTTTACTTCCGCTATTTTATATATTCTGTCTTGTGATATTTCTGTGCATGTTTACCAATAATGCCCCTCTAAAGCTAGTGCATTCCTTTGCGAGTGACCCTAGCGGAGGCGGGGTGTTACATTTGGTATCAGAGCAGAAGGTTACCAGATTGGGCAAAAGTTTTTAAAGACCTTCTGAAAACTATTTGAAAATCGTTTATAAAGAAGCATTTTTCAAGAAAGTTTTCTTTTAAAAAGAAAAGGCTATTCCCTAAAGGCCATTAGCATTATCCTTGTTTCCTTAATTAAATCTCTTTTCCTTTCTTTCCTCCATCTGTAGTCACAGTGGTTTTAACTGCGACTAGTATTTTCTATCTACGAAAGTGCTTTCCATGCGATGGAGGTGGTTTTCAAGAGACCAGTGGCCGCGTTATAAGAAAGGATAGTGAGAAAGAGGATAAAGGATACGAGCTTAAGGATGAGCAACTTGTTGGTATGGCTTAGTCCTCAAAGGAGGGAGAAAGATGAACAATGAAACCCATGACGAGAGAGTACCTTTGGCATGGTAAAACGGGGCGGATAGTTAAGTATTATGGGACAAGGACAAGATCATCGGGAGGGCAGTAGTATGCTCTCATTTCTAGAGTACCTCGGAAGGAGGGTAACGATCTTGTTAAATGTTTAGCTTTTCTTCTCTATCATCCTGTTAGGACTTCGTTGTTCGTATCATTTAAGTCTGCTTCGATAGTTGAGTCTCTGCACCTTAAGTACTAGCGTAATAGAGAATCCCATTTTTGTCTCAAAGTCCTATTGGAGAATCAGTCCATTTATACATGACTTGTTTGGATTTGGGAATGTCTATGCCAAGTGTTGAGTTTGGAAATAATGCTTATGTTTATAAGCTATGGATGGATTCTAGGGATGAAGTGGTTATCCAGTAGGGGGTGCCACTCTCGGTTTTGATAGGAGGGTAGTTAGACCTTTTGACTAGCCTTGGTAATGCCCTCGAAGTACCGGGTAACCTTTTTGAGGTTCTGTCATGACTAGTTACTTAGAATCCCTTGATGCCTTTATTGGAAATTTGAAGCCCGATCGAGTGGTGTTCGCCGATAAGACGGATGGTTTACTTCATTTATGCATGGGTTATAGAGATCATCCTAGTAAGTGCGCATGATAACCTGGTTGACATCTGTTTACTTTCAAGAGAAAGTTCTTCTACATGGAATACCTTATAGTATATAAACGAGATCCAAGGTTCAATAGTGAATTTTGGAAAGCTTGCATGAGATCATGAATGCGCAGTCATGTTTGCGTCAAGTATTCTAGAAAAAGGATAAGTGCAAGTGGAACGAGAGGCGACGAAGAAATGAGTTCCAGCTCATGTTATGGAAACAGGAAATAGGAAGCTACGAAATCGCGAAGTTAAAAGACGGTCAAGGCACAATGGAATTAAGCTCGAGGAAATACGACTTTGATGGTCGAAGACTAGATACGCGCATGATATCTCTTTTTGGGAGTATATCCTTGATCCCTGTTTTCTGTAGAGCTTACTTGTAGGCTATCTTTCGTGGACATCCTCTCGGTCCTATTTTCTGTTACAAACCCCGTAAGGAGTTTGTCTTGTTTGACCCTGTTTCAGGGAATCCTAGGTAGAATCCTATGGATGTAAACATGTATTTGAAACATGTTATGATTGATATGGTTGCATGTGGTTGCTCGTGGATGCGCGAATACACATTGGATACTAGCTCGACTCGGTCACATTTCATATTGCATATGCACGAGTATTTATACTTGTTTATGGATGAAATTGAATGTATTATCATGCGGTTGTTGCATATGAATGAATGATTGTGCACGCATATAGTATCTATATGACTAGGACTATTTGCATACATGTTGGATTCATGGCACTATACATATTTTGCATTAGAAAGATTATTCAGGCCTGATCATTAGCATTAGCTAAGGAACATGTACACACACGTCTTGCATATATTCATACAGCATTAGAAATCATCTAAGGACAATGTTTGCTCGTGGATGATGTTTTGAGTAGATGGATGATGGATGGTAGGATATGTTCTTCCTAACTTGGAGATTTCGGGGACGAAATCCTAAAAGGTGGGGAGAATGTAACAACCCGTATTTCGATAACATGATTAAAGACGAGAATCAAGGCAGAATTTAATTTTAAATTCTGAATCAAGTGAAACGGGCTATTCCATTGCGTTCGTCTCCGAAAAATACGCGAAATAGAGTCTGAGTTTTCGAAAATCGGAGTCCGTATGACCAAGATATGGCCTCGCGAAGTTTCACGAAAAATTCCCAAATTAAAGTATACTTAATTAAGTGAAATGGGTTGCGTAGAGAAATATATATATATTGATATATATATATATATAAAATTGAAAATTAAATAAATAAATATGCAAAAATGTTCAAAACAGCGAATTGGGATAGGGGAATAACCGAACCGGCCGATTTTTGAGGTCGACCCGAGCCTGCTGGGTCGACTAGGGGTTAATCCAGGGTGTTTGGCTGTCAACCCGTGGGCCGATTCGCTCAAATGCAGATTTTGCATTTGGATGGTTCTCATGGTTCATCTTTAATCTAAAGGCCCTAGATGGTTCCTACACTTGACTTCTTCCCCAAGACATGCTTTGATGGCTTGGATTGAATCTAGGTTTAATCCTATGGCCTAAAACACTTGCCTAATCTATAAATAAGACCCTAACCTATCCTAAATCCTCATTATTCATTCATGCAACTAAACTATGGCAAAATTCCTACTCTCATGGCCTCCACTCAACTATCCTAGCCTCCACTTCATTTCTATGAGAGGTTTCATGATCATGAGAGTATTAGAGAGTCCCTATGTTAGTATGAGAGCTTCTCAAGTTGATTTCAAGGCTAAAGCTTTGATCTTTGTTCATAAAGATGGGGTTTTTATTGATTTGGAGTGTTCATCTTTGGGTTTTTGGGTGATGGCATGCATAGGCTTCATCACAAGCTTTAGTTTAATCGATTTAGGCCTTCATAGCTATGTAAGCCCTTCCCTACTCTTAGATATTAACTATGAAGTTAAATGTTCATGTTGAAAGTTTGGGTTTGATTAATTGGAATGATGCATGCTATCATGTTATGCAAGTTTATGAAGTCATTATCTTGATCTTATGAGCTAAAAGCCACAACCTTTATGTTGAAATGTTGCATTATGCAACATGAGAATCTTCATAATCATTATGTCAACTTGCATATGAAGTCATAATCCTTATATGATGATATATGCGAGTTTCTAGCCATCATTCCATGTCTTTTGTCACCATGATTCGCTTATGTACCAAGTTTGGGTTGATGCATGTTTTTGAGGCTTAAGAATGTAACATGCAAGCTAATGAACACATTTGTGCCTCATTTGCCACCATGATTAACTTGTGGCTTAATACCCATTTTTGTCATTCCTTTGCCAAGTCTCTTCTTTTAATCCATCACGTTGTTGCGAACGTATATGCTAGTTTAAAAAGCGTTGGGGTCACATTATGGGGAAACATAATGACATGAATATGACTTGGGTAAATGGGTATAAACATGACAACATGTAACGTTAAATATGACATGTGTTTATACTTGAAAACATGACTTGAAATATAACATGGAAGTTGACATGTAAGTATGCATAAAAACATAAGCTTGGGAATTTACCTATTAAGTTAGGTCTACCCATTGGGAATTTACCTATTAAGTTAGGTCTACCCAATTGCTTGAAAACTTGACTATGAACATGACACTAGACTAAACATGAAAGTGGCCAACTCGAGGTTGGGTTGAGTTTGCAACGTAAAACTACCCGGAACCGACCGGCCTAACTAGTAGTTGCAAACAATAGGACCCAATGTGAGAAGTTGGTCATGTTGTGCTTGAACCCGAGGTTAGACCAAGTTGTGGTGTAAAGCTACCCGGAACCGACCGGCTTAACTAGTAACCACAACAAAGTCTAATGTGAGAGGTTGGGGTGCATTAAGTAATTAATGCCACATGATAGGGTTAAGTTAATTTGATTAATGACTCTTAACCAAATATGACATGGGTAAATGGGTTAAGTAAATTGGTTAGGCTAATGATACTTAACAAAACATGACAAGGTTGGGTAGGTTAAGTGATTTGATTTGCCTAATGACGCTTAACCATTTTTATACGACTAGTGGACGGGGATTAAGTTAACCAACACTTAATCAATCCAACATGGTAATTTGGCAAGGTTAAGTAAGTTTTCTTAATGACACTTAACCATACAAGATGATTAGGGGATGGGGTTAAGTAATTTGCACCTAACTAATCCGACACGGTAATTAGATGGGGTTAAGTAATCCACACTTAACTAATCTAAACACGGTAATTCGATGGGGTTAAGTTAAACACTTAACCAATTTAAACTCGGTAATTCAATGAGGTTAAGTAACCAATACTTAACCAACTTAACGTGATAATTTAATGGGGTTAAGCAACTTATACTTAACCAATTATACATGATGATTTGATGGGGTTAAGTAACTTACACTTAACCAATCTAATGCGCGGACCTGATAAGGTTAAGTCACAAGACCTTTTTAGAATATACTTAACCATTGTAGTACGATTAGAGGATGGGGTTAAGCCAACCTATACTTAACCAATCCGACTCGATAATTTGATGGGATTAAGATAATCTATGCTTAATCGATCTAGCAAGATAATCCGATAGGATTAAGGTAAGCTAGTACTTGACCAATTTGACTTGATAGGGTTAAGTCATGAGCCTCTGGGTACACTTAACCAACTTGTGGGACTAAGTCTTGAACTTAAATACTTAGCCAATCTTTGACGTGATTCGTGGGCGGGTTAAGTCATGGACTTGAATGATAACACTTAACCCAATAGACAAACCCTAGCTAGAAGAACTAGGTAGAAAACCGTGGTTAATCAAGGATAACGGGAAAGGAAGCTAAGTGGTAAACCTTAGTTAAGGGTAACTAAGTAATAATTCTTAGCTAAGGACATAGGACTAATTCTCAAAACGATGAGTAACCTGATACGGTAGGTCATCGCTTAGTATACGAGGGGGAGCAAGTTATCTGACTTGGATAAAAGCTCCAGCGCACTGGGTGCCGAAGTGGAAGCTTCAGGGGACATGAGGATATTCTTGGGATCCCTCTGTGGGCTGCCAGGTAATTATACTAGGCCCATGAGAGGTTAAGGTCTGCGTTAGAAGGACCAAGAGTATGCCTTGGTTGCTATGCGAGCAACCTAAAGACTGGGATGGATTAGCGTGGAGTCGACGATTCTTGTTTTTGCCCTGGATAGCACATCGCCGACTACCTACCATCTTTAGTCAATCGTGTACGTGCGGAAAGGCAGGGAACCCCCAACAGACCATGTGCTTGCTATCGAGTCATGGGTGAGGTTGGCCCGTAGGAAAGTGGGCTATAGTGGGGCCGTGGAGTGGTTCTTATACATGATTTTTCTTGGATTGCCTTTCAGTAGTTGAGGGAGGGGTCACGTGGGACCATAGCCACGGGTACAAAAACAGACCTTGATATCTGCATCGGCAGACGATTTAAAGCTCCCGACCGAGTTCCGTATTTCTTGATTTGCCCTGGCACGGAACTCGGATGGCACATTGGGGAACATGTGCATCTAGACATGGAAAACGATTCACGATACATACGTGGGATCAAGGGCGCGGTTGACGGGTGGCGTAATCCCTAGTGGTCCTAGGTGGCCAAAACCCAAACCGAGACACGGAAACGTTCATTAGGTAGCATAATCCCTAGCGGTCCTAGGTGGCATAAATCCTAAGTGGACGCGCGATAGTTCATGGTAAGGAAACACAACTAGATCAAGGGTTGCAGTCCAAAACAACTTCAAGGATAAACCGTTTACATGGGAAAGCCCGTACAGCCTACGGCAAAGGACTGAACTTATACATGGAAAGAAACATATGAGTTGAGTAACCTATATATGCGGCATATTAGGTTGACATGGACCATTACACGACTTTTGAGTAAGGGTCATTCACGGATAACACGTAATACAGTTGGGGTACTAGTACGGTAGGTGCAGAGCAGACATACAGGATAGATGCCATGGGACGTTATACGCGACAGATATCTTGGGATATTATACTTGATAGAAACCTGACAATGTGATACCTTGTTTTCTCTTGACACCGTAGTTTATCACGACACCCTAGTTTATCTGAGTTCAGTAGTTCATCCTGTTATTTTGATTTAGCTTATCTATCTTGTTATCATGCTTATGTTCATCTCAGTTTCTCATGTCAGTTAACTTTACTAGTTTTTATACTAATAGTAGATAGGGCTTACTCAGTCTTTTTGACTGACCCGTTTTGTTTCGCCTCTTTTCTTCCGTTTCCCCCCCAGGTTACAGGGAGGAAACACTGCTGTTTAGTTCGGACTTCTTCTGCTTGAAGGTCATCATGGATGGCTTGGACTTTTCCTGGCTATGGCTACTTTACTGTTTTTATTTGGGGAATAATTTATGAAAAAGTCTTTATGCTTCTTTACTATTGCAAGACAGGTTTTGATGTACTCTGATGTAAAAGGCTTTAGACCTTATGTATTCATGTTTATGAAAGTTCGATTTTACTTCCGCTATTTTATATATTCTGTCTTGTGATATTTCTGTGCATGTTTACCAATAATGCCCCTCTAAAGCTAGTGCATTCCTTTGCGAGTGACCCTAGCGGAGGCGGGGTGTTACAGTCAACACATGAACTTTTATTTTATATTGATAAAGATGTAAATTTTATTACTAAAATATTTCGTTCAACACATGACCAATCTCAATGGATGAGTACTGTCAACACATGAACTTTTATTTTATATCGATAAAGATGTAAATTTTATTACTAAAATATTTCGTTCAACACATGACCTATCTCAATGGATGAGTACTGTCAACACATGAACTTTTATTTTATATCGATAAAGATGTAAATTTTATTACTAAAATATTTCGTTCAACACATGACCAATCTCAATGGATGAGTACTGTCAACACATGAACTTTTATTTTATATCGATAAAGATGTAAATTTTATTACTAAAATATTTCGTTCAACACATGACCAATCTCAATGGATGAGTACTGTCAACACATGAACTTTTATTTTATAATATTCTTTATTTTTCAAATTGGAATGAGGCCCAATCAATTACCATATAAAGTTAATTATATGGATTTTCATGCATTACACACATATAATAGCATTGAAAAATAACCAACCATCAACCAAAGTGCACTACACTGTATAAGCATCAAATATAGATATCTAACGCTTATAACAGCCTGTCAATCAATCGATCGACATATTTAATCAATCAGGATGAGTGAACTTCAAATTTCATCCCAACACCCGTGTGGGGTTTCAAACAATCAAACACAGATTTTATTTGTGCAGTTGGGCGATGTGTAAAATTTATCGACCCAATCAATGTCCTTCAAATAGGTGTACATAAACAAACCGTCTGGTTTGTAAATGAATATTTATTTATTCACATTCACGTTAAAAATTATATTTTTAACGACAAAACATTTTATTCCAACATATGAATTTCTATTCAGTTCATTTATTCAATAAAATGATATTTTTATTTTTCTAACATATTTTAGAAAATTTCGGCGGCATAACGGCACGATACTAGAAACGGGACGAGGCCTAGCCTTATCCCCGGTCTAGTGAAGGCCCACGCCATTCACACATCAATCAAATTCACCAAACAACCAAATTCAAATCACATCATATAACTAATCTATGCAACCAAACAAACAAGTCCATGGTCTGTGGACGATTGTGTCGGGTGCTACTAAGCACCGTCTGCATCCTAGTATATATATAAGTAGAAATGAAATTGAAAGGGGAGAAATTCTCACCGAAAGCTATCCTAGCTCCACGGCACTTCATTTATAGAGATCTTCATCGTCATCGCATCTTTTTGCTGTAGCCACTACATATGTAAAAATCGAATTTTTTCTTCGTTATTCAATATATAAAAATCATATTTTTATTTCGAAGTTCAATATATAAAAATCATATTTTTATTTCGAAGTTCAATATATAAAAATCACATTTTTATTTCGAAGTTCAATATATAAAAATCATATTTTTATTTCGAAGTTCAATATATAAAAATCATATTTTTATTTCGAAGTTCAATATATAAAAATCACATTTTTATTTCGAAGTTCAATATATAAAAATCACATTTTTATTTCGAAGTTCAATATATAAAAATCACATTTTTATTTCGAAGTTCAATATATAAAAATCACATTTTTATTTCGAAGTTCAATATATAAAAATCACATTTTTATTTCGAAGTTCAATATATAAAAATCACATTTTTATTTCGAAGTTCAATATATAAAAATCATATTTTTATTTCGAAGTTCAATATATAAAAATCACATTTTTATTTCGAAGTTCAATATATAAAAATCATATTTTTATTCGATTAAAAATCTCGCCTTTACATAACCAAAAGTACGATATTTTTGTAATTTAAGATCTTAACTTTCTCAATTTATAAACCTTATTTTTCTAATCTTTTTCATCTTAAAAATCATATTTTTTAAAACAATATTTATTTATTTTCTAAACAGTACTAATTTTATATTATACTATGTTTTTATATTTTCAAAACTATGCCTATTTTTATTTGAAAAACAATAATATTTTATTTAAAAAAAACAATTCTATTTCTACTTTGAAAACAATTTCATTTTTACCTTTTACAAATTTAATTTAACACACTTCTAATTTTATTCTATTTTCAAAAACACATTTAAAAACAATGTTAATTTTCTTTTATTTAAAAACCCTGTATGTTTATTTTTAAAATTCACGTTTATATTTTAATTAACTAAATTTACAAAAATAATAATAATAATAATGATAATAATTTTAAAAGAAACTGTTACCTTCTCTGGTTATTATCTCCTTCGTTCAAAGCCGAACTGTTGGAAATTGAGGTCGATTTCTAGGGCTCAACTTTGCTCTTCCCTCAGTCGCTTTCCGGTTGATCGGCTGCCACCATGAGCGGCGCCTCCTTGCGACGCCCCCGCGACACCCCGCCTTGGCCAACTCGATGGTCCCCACCCCTCTAAAAACTGCTACGAAGCGGTGAACTTTGAGGCCCCGAATCCCCCCGTACATTGAACGAACGACGGTCTTGACCGTATGATCCTGAAGCCCACGATTTACTCTTGAATTTTGTTTTGAAATTACTTGAATTAATCAAGTAGATCGCACGAAATCGAAGCTCAAAAATCTAAGCATTTCCGTCGTGTATCAGTAGGAGGCGCGATATGGAGTTTGACCAGGTTGACTAGGGTTTAGAAAATCTAGGGTATTTATAATAATTATTTAATAATATTTTATTCCATTATTACCTGTATATTGATACGAACCCCAAATCAAACGCAACAAATGTCGCCCCTAGCTAAATACCCCCATTCCGAACACAATGGGATATGATACGTTAGCCAGTTCGACCGTTTCGATCAGTTTTCATTAAATTTACATTTAAATCTGTATATTCAATTTTAAACGTACATTTCTAATTACTGGGGTCACATACTAACTCTAAAAATTCTCGAAAAATATTTTCTAGCTTCGTATTGACGATACGGTCCTAACAAAACTAGTTTTGTTGAATTCTGAGACCGTTAGAAAAATGGCCATTTTCCAGTCGATTAAAATCAACTGAAACCGGTCAAACGCGTTTTCCTTTACCACGCTCACATATTGATTCGAAAAATTATGAAATTTGGAATCTGGCAATAATTTAACATCACGGACCCAACAAAAGTGGTTTCGTCGAAATCCGAGGTCGTTTGCAAAATTCCCATTTTTAAGGGCCTGAATTCTATAGCGACTATTCAGAATTTTCAACTGGACATATCTTTTGATCCCCGCTATGAAAATTTGATTATTCGGATTCGTTGGAAAGATATTATCAATTAGATCCCATTATTTTTGGTTTCACTAAAATCCGGATTGTTTTGCACCCGGTACATTCAATTGAAGTTTGAAATCGAATTATCGAACTACCGCGCCATTTTCAATTCTATTTATAATTATATATAAATATTTATATTCTAACGACGACGTATATAAATATATACGTCGAATTCTATTCAAAATAAATTCCTCGTTGATTTTATTTAAAATAATCTATTTTAAATAATCAAAATTCGCTAAAATTGCCAAAATAAAAATTTTAAACTGGCCCAGATTTTCGGGTTGTTACAATATTATTTAGAATAAATCATTTTAAATATTCAAAATTCATTAAAATTGCCAAAATAAAAATTTTAAATTGGTTCTGATTTTCCGGGTTGTTACATTATGGTTGTGATTCTATAGCTAAAGATGTTGAAGTAGGGTGCGACAATGGAGTAATGGAATGCGGTATTTGTGAGTTCAAACTGAAATTTGAAAAGGGAGAGTATGGTCTGTGTAAGGTGATTGAATGGGACCATCTATATTGGAGGTTGATGAAGGAAGAAGCTTCTTGTAAAGTAGTAGTTGAGTGGAATTAGATATGGTCGGTTTATATAAATTAAGTAACTAGATTAATTTAGTGAGAAATAAATGCTAATTAACGTTTAGTTAAGGAATTAACTATTTGATTTAAAACTATATACCTATAATTTATTTAATTGGCTCATACATTATCAGGATTGGAATAAAACTAGCGACATCGAAATCGTATCGTCTAATTATGCGAGCTGGAGTTGAATTGAGATTTTTCATGATTAGTTATGGATTTTAAATTTAAATCAAACATCTCCGATTTATTCCGTCAAATAAAATCTTGGTGAGTAAACTCAGTCTCTAGTTCGATTATAATTTATTATAATCGAATTTTTATTTTAATATAAATATTTATATGTTGTTTGTTGGTTGATTGGTTGCATTGATATTTATTGATAAATTGTGGTTATTATATATAATAGTTATATAGGCTTGGTGGTTATGGCTATTATATATATATATATATCTGTGCATGTGTGTGTGATTGGATATTTCCCGTAGTTTCATTAGCAGATGCCCGTAGTATCATTAGCAGATGACCCTATGCGCCCCACAATATGATAGTGGATGACCTTCCATACCATGATATCATGCCTTGAAGCAGGATCGGTATTACTTATGTTGTCTAACATCTGTGGATGTAGGAAAACCGGTTGGAGGGTTCCAACTGGATTCCGAAAAATATTATTATTTGTTTGTTTCAAAATATATTATCATATATGATGTGCTAGAAAACTGTGATTTATAATTGGGTGTTTTAAATGTTTAAATATCACTGGCCCTAATATTGATATATAAAAATATCGTAAAACGGGGTTTTGAGATTTAAGAAGGGAAAGGTCTATCTTTTTTGAAAACAGAATTTGAATTTCGAATAGGGTAGGAAATATTAACTTGTTTTGGATAATCAAAACAAGTAGTGGATTTGGAAACGATATTTATAAATAAAACGGAATAATTTTCATTAGATAATGTGGAAAATGGAAATAAATTTATAGACGGTGGTTATAAATGAAGGGAATTAAATTATCATTTGGACAATTTAAATATTTAAATTCAAATGTGAATTTAAAATGAGAATTTCGAATCGTTTTAAATAGAAAATGTTGAAATCTATTCCGATGATCGAAATGTAAATTTAATTGGAAAATTAATTTAGATTATGCTGAAATTTTAAAATAAATTATATCCAGAAAGAAGATTGGAATTGTATTAATTAAAAAATAAGATTTAAAATTAAATTTTAAAATAGATTCTATGTTATGTATTGATAAGTTATAATAAATAGAATATTCCAAAATAAGATTTCGGTTTTTAAATTGATTTCGAAATGGAACTTGTTTGAAGATATAAAACAAGTAAATTTATAAACGATGTTTAAAAATGTAGTGAATTAAATGAATTTAAAAATAGAATTTGAAATCATTTGAAAAGGGAGCGACGGTTTTTATACCAAAATTCAGAATATTAAATGAATTAAGTTTCAAATAGATTTTTGAAATAAAGATTGTTTTAATATATAAAATAAGGAAGTTAAATTTATAAACGACGTTTATAAATTAATTGAGATAATTATCATGGATAATTTGGAATTATAAATTCAAGTATGAATTTAAAAGTGAATCGGAAATCATTTCGGAACTGGAAAGATAGATTTTGTTTTAGAATTCCAAATAAAACCTGAATTGAGTTAAATCTAAGTAAGTTAAAATTGGAATTCGATTATATCAAACTTTATAAAACAGTTTATTCCCAAATGAATTAGAATTCAATAAATTATATTAAGTTGTAAATAAATTATAACTGAGTTATGAAATAATCGACGATTAGGGATAATAGGAATATTTAAGTTAGATTTGGAAAACTGAATTAATTTATATATTAAAATATATAAGAATGGATTTGAAATTTATTTATAAACGAAGTTTAAACGGTTATATTTAAATATAATTAAAACGAACTTGCTGCAGCGCGGTAGTTCGTAAATTAACGTTTTGAACTTAAAGTCCGAATTTTGTGAAATAAGAATCGTTAGGATCGGTTTGTTAATAGTTTTCTAATGGAAAAGAAAAATATGGATTTTGTCTTATAGATTTTTAGTTATGTCAAAATCAAATTTCAATAAAAACAGCGCTATACCCATTATTAAACCATAATAATAACAAAAGGGTTTTAAACAAATAAATCTGTAATTTCCATTAGAAAAAACCAGATTAAAGTTATAAAATAAATTTGAACTCAAGTGGAGTAAATAGATTGATTTTTGAAATAAAAATCAGATATTTTTTTAATTATTGAATAGAATTAATTAATTTGAAGAAAACTTTGTGGAATTTTGAATCGAAATTAGACTTTGGATAAGTAAAATGGGTTTCTAAATTTATATTCGAAATTGAATATGAAACTTGAATTAAAAATGGAATTTGATTGGCTTATAAGCAAATTGAAATTGTATATGAACGTGATATGTTTAATTAAAAAGTGGAATAGGCAAAATGCTAATTAAGGAATAAATTAGCAAATTGAGTTTAAATGACCGGATTGAGATTGAATAAATTGGAATTGTATGAGTATGTATTAAATAGGTATGAAATGAAGAGATTGAAGTTTACATTTTGAGTGCCCGACAAAAAGGCATATGAGTTTTTATGCGCAATCGGCAAGCGGCTTGGCTTTTTTATTTTCATTTTGAATGGAAAGGGCCTAGAGAGGCAAGTTTGGGTTTGAGCTATTGACCGGTACAAAGAGGTGATGGCGATTTTTTCCGAAAATTTAAGGAGTTAGAATATTTTTAAGAAAATTTGATAACTAGAAATCAATATTTCAACATATATAGAATTCGATAAGGAATTCGATAACTAGAAAATTTGATTAATCGAGGTATGTTTTGAAGTTAAGAATGTTTTCAGTCAAGGTCTGAGAGGTAATTATACCCCAACTTGATTGATTTCATTATTAACTAATAAATAGGAAGATTCTGTCTCAAAGATAAATTTTTAAAGAGATATAGTTGAATGCAATATATTGGGTTGTTGTAACGATGTTTTACACGACAGTCGTTTTAACCCAAGTAAGTGTAAATATAATAACAAATATTTCCTAAGTATAGAAATGAATGGTCGTGAAAGGGATGAGTAATTGGAATGTTTTCCAATTATAAATAGAAGATATTTTCTAGGTATAGAAAATAAAAGAAGGTGATAAATGAAAATGTTTCCCAAATACTGTAAGAGGCCAAAATGATTATTGAAAATATTGGGTTACAAAATATTGATAAGGAAATAGAGAAGTAATTTAATTAATGAAATGTTAATTAAAGGGCTCGGTGATTGTTCGAGGCTTTTGTAACAAACCGCAATTTCTGAACCAGTATAAAATTTTAATTTTAGATATTTTTGGGTTTTGGATATTTAAAATAATTTATTTTAAATAATAACTACGAAAAATTTATTTAAATCGAAGTTAGAACGTATAAATTTATTTTAATTTTAAAACGAGCCTGAAATGGCACGGTAGTCTGAAAATTCGATTTTAAATTTCAAATGAATGTACAGGATTCAAAATAAAGCGAAATATAGTAAAAACAGAAATATTTGAATCTATCTGATAATATCTTTCTAACGAACGTGAAAAATTGAAGTTTCGTAATGGGAATCAAAAGTTATGCCCAGTTTAAAATTCATAATAGTCGCTATGGAATTTATATATACATATATATATTAATATAATATATAGCCATTTTACAAACGACCTCCGTTTTCGACTAAACCACTTTTGTTGGATCTGGAATGTCAAATTATTTCTATATTCAAATTTTCATAATTTTTGGAATCAATATGTGAGCGTAGTAAATGTAAATGTGTTTGGTAATTTAAATTTGAATTGGATCGACCAAAAAATGGTCATTTTTCAAATGGTCTCCAAATTCGACAAATTTAATTTTGTTATGACCGTATCGTCAAAACAAAGCTAGAAATAAATTTCCTATAATTTTTGGAGCTAGTATGTCTCCATGAGAAATTAATTGTGAATCGATCAGCCATATAAGGCCAAAAACAGGGTTTTATGAGCAAACGAACTCGGAATTCGACGAAACTGGTTTTTCTAGAATTGTGTCGTCAAGACATAGCAGCATGTCAATTTTCATCGCCAACGGAGTTCGTATGTGATCGCGGCATCAATAACTGTCGAACAAAGAGAGCGTGAGCAAGAGAATTAATAATTAAACTAGAAAATTAATAATAAATCCTAACCCACTACTATATAATATCTTTCCCCCTTCCTAAACCCTAATTATTCTTCATCCTCAAAAATTGATAGTAGCTCTCTCTCTTTCTCTCTAAACTTTGCAAATAAGCCCTGGGAAACAAATTAATTTATATCTCTCAATCCATACACAATCAACCCAAACGGCTTGTGGATATTTAAGATCATGTTGATCTCTACCTACCACAAAAATTCCTGTTTATACCAAAATTGGTCTAAACACCCAAGGTACTAAAACTATACTTCACCAATACGGTAAGAAATAAATGGAACTATGTTTAATCAGCAGTCAAAAATGAAAAATGTGAGAAAGGTAAAGTAGAGACGAGATTTAGAGTGGTTCAGCCGTTAATTAGGCCTACGTCCACTGCGAAGGTGATTTCCAACCTTATAATGAGGATTATAAAATACATCAACTCCCTTTTTCCATACATCTCTATATTCACTCAATGTACCCTTTCAATCTTGGAATTATACAAGAGAATGGTAGAATTTGAGGAGAAGAAGGATGGATGAATGGTTGAGAAGGAGGATGCCTTCGTTTTCCTTGATCACAAGATTGTACTTGACGCCATGGCCGAATCAGTTGTTGAGGATGGAATTTAGCAGCACTTCATGGTTTCAAAGATTGGAACCCCTTTGTGTTGGCAGCCATAGTGTATTTATAGGTGAGCTCCCTTCGGAAAATTACCTGAAATCCGTTTATGCAGGCTACAAATCACTCATTCTATTAATTACAATCATGCCACTGGCTAGCTGTAGCCAGCTGTCTGTGGCTGTATTCAGTTATCATGTGCAAGCGACTCAATGGAGCGAGTGTCTTGAGTAGTTAAGTGAGTGACTTTGGTCAGTGCTCTTCGATCGCTTCTATTTCTAGCATTCGATGAGTAGATATCAGATTTGCTTGATGGCGAGATGAAGGAATGACTGATCATAGTTCCTTAATATGGTTGTGTCTGATTTGAGCGAGCGAGCGATGATCTTCATTAGTCTAGAGGCGACCGACTGAGACTTGCGACTTTAAGATGTGAATGTGCTCTTTCTTGGAGTTGGTATACGACCTCCCAATGGGTTTCTGATTCAAGTGTCGAGCGATAGGAGTTGCAATTCATGAGCAGTTGTTAAATATACGTGCGACCTTGACTCCTGTCTTGATGCGTGCGACCGAACTTT
Source organism: Allium sativum (assembly GCA_030737875.1). Classification (NCBI taxonomy): domain Eukaryota; kingdom Viridiplantae; phylum Streptophyta; class Magnoliopsida; order Asparagales; family Amaryllidaceae; genus Allium; species Allium sativum. The sequence continues at coordinate 124,942,362 of CM060927.1, read as the reverse complement.
GATATTAGATCAAGCATGCTCCGTTGTTGTGAGCGGCTTTATAGAGTGTATGATCCTTATCTCTATTGAGATGCATTTCTCATAGCATATCATGCCACCTTCTTCGGTCGTATTGGTCGACTTGATTTGTCTTAGGTTTGATACTTGGATCTTGCTCTATGTGGTTGCGTCCTATCCATTGTGAGTCGTTTAAGTGCCTTAGATAACATTATGCATGACCAACCCTGATGATATCCATTCCGCATCCTTTGCTCAATGTGCGTATGGATTTTTTGAGGGATTAACAATCCCAGAACCTATCGTCGCACGAATTCGCCGGAATCTCAATCCAAAGGCAGGAAATCCGTTTAGGCTTTGGCCATTTTCTGGCCAATCCATGAAGAATTAGGTGATGGCCTAGTTGAAGAAATTGTAGAGGAGAGATAGATGAACAACTTTGTCTTTGGTTGTATGATCTGAAAGTGATCGGGGTGGCGCCAATATAGAGATTAACGTGAAGCAGTTTTTCTGGCAAGGTCACGAACGGAAATGGATGGATTGTTGGAGCTGGAGGCGTTTTCAGGTGGAGTTGGATGAAGGGGATTGGTGCGGCGTGGCGAAGCATGACCAACGGTGGCGGTCCGCGACTCTGGCGATCGATGACGGTGGAGAATCTGACCATGAACAGGAATTGGGGCTTTTGGCGAAATCAGATCGCCTAAGGCATTTCAGGCGGCGACGCTTCAGGCGCAGGGTCATGGCAGAGCGGGGAAGCGACTGGTGGTGTCAAGCGACGGTCTGGAGCAGTGTGGCGGCGGCGGGAAGCTTTCGATCAGGTGGAACCAACGTTGAACTATAATTTGAAGGTGATGGGTAAATCAATTAATTAAGTAAGTAATCAATGTTCGTAACGCAATATCTTTCACACACGAGGTAAAAATCTGACGATTTCAAATCCGTTGCGATCGCGAAGTCAAGAGCTTCACAACAAGACTAACCGGGTCCAATTTGGAATTTGGGGCAAATTCAAACCCAAATGGTACAAAAACCGCCAGTTAAAGACTAATTGTGTGGAAACAAAGGTGAGAACTCCTCACTAAAAATTTCGCACAGTTATTTATTTATTTTCATAACTGGAAAATATATAGAATTGCCAATGTAGATTTTTATCAGTTTAATTATTATAAATTGTATACGGTGCATGTTAGATCACTTTCCTCGTCCACAAACCATAGATGATTTAAATTGATTGTATTATGTGTTGTTTGTGATGTTGAAATGTTTAACATATTAAAAATAATGTTAACATAAATATGGAAGTTGAATTTAAATTACAAATGTTTATTTATAATTTAAACACTGTAATGGGTTAAATAGAAAATAATTCAAACTGAATTAGAATTGGTTTAATTTATTAACCAATGATTTATTTAAATAAGCCGTTGTTGTTTGAAAACCCCACACGGGTATTGGGATGATATTTGACATACACTAGCCCCAATATTTAATTTTATGTCAATCGATGGATTGACAGTCTATGATGAGAGTTATTTATTTATTTTAATGCTCACACAGTTGTAAATTTCACTCTGGATGTGAATGGACAGTTTATTGATTATTTATCATTATTGTTGTATACAAACTGGCTTGAACATTAGTCAGGACATCAAAACTTTCCATTATCATCTTTGTTGTATTATCCATTTTTCGTTCAGGCCGGTTACCACCACATTCAATTCATCTCGCGTTATAGATGGCCGAGGGTTGTCCCCTTCCCCTTGATTCGAGGTGTAGCCTCGTTATCATCATCATCCTCACTGATCGTAGTAACTTTAGTACATTTGCCGCTTTTCTTCGATCCGACCATGGTTTCAAAGGAGAAAGTGTTTTTTGGATTAATTTTTTAGATTGTTGAACTACAAAAGGGAATTATGGAGACATCCCCTTGGTGGGTACCAAAATTTTCACACCAAAATTGGTCTAAACACCCAAGGTACTAAAACTGTACTTCATCAATACGGTAAGAAATGAGTGGAACTGTGTTTAATCAGGAATTAAAAATGAAAAATGCGAGAAAGGTAAAGTAGAGATGAGATTTTGAGTGGTTCAGCCGTTAATTAGGCCTACGTCCATTGTGAAGGTGATTTCCAATCTTATAATGAGGATTACAAAATACATCAACTCTCTCTTTTCATACATATCTATATTCACTCAATATACCCTCGTTTATATATTTCAATGTTAGAATTATACAAGTGAATGGTATAATTTGAGGAGAAGAAAGATGGATGAATGGTTGAGAAGGAGGATGCCTTCGTTTTCCTTGATCACAAGATTGTACTTGACGCCATGGCCGAATCAGTAGTTGAGGATGGAATTTAGCAGCACTTCATGGTTTCAAAGATTGGATCCCCTTTATGTTGGCAGCCATGATGTATTTATAGGTGAGCTCCCTTCGGAAAATGACCTGAAATCCGTTTATTCAGGCCACGGATCGCTCATTCTATTAATTACAGTCATGCCACTGACAAGCTGTAGCCAGTTGTCCGCGGTTGTATTCAGTTATCATGTGCGAGCGACTCAAAGGAGCAAGTGTCTTGAGTAGTTAAGCGAGTGACTTCGGTCGGTGCTCTTCAATCGCGTCTATTTCTAGCATTCGATGAGTAGATATCTGATTTGCTTGATGGCGAGATGAAGGAATGACCAATCATAGTTCCTTAATGTGATTGTGTCTGATTTGAGCAAGCGACGATTTTCATTAGTCTAGAGGTGACCGACTTTGAGATGTGAACGTGCACTTTCTAAGCATTGGTATACGACCTACCAATGGGTTTCTGATTCAAGTGTCGAGCGATAGGAGTTGCAATTCATGAGCAATTGTTAAATATACGTGCGACTTTGACTCCTGTCTTGATGCATGCGACCGGACTTTGAAATTAGATCAAGCGTGCTCCATTGTTGTGAGAGGCTTTACAGAGTGTACGATCCTTATCTCTATTGAGATGCACTTCTCATAGCATATCGTGCCATCTTCTTTAGTCGTACTGGTCGACTTGATTTGTCTTGGGTTTGATACTTGGGTCTTGCTCTTTGAGGTTGCGTCCTATCCATTGTGAGTCGTTTTAGTGCCTTGGATAACATCATGCACAACTAACCCTGATGATATCCATTCCGCATCCTTTCCTCAATGTGCGTATCGATTTTTTGAGGGATTAACAATTCCAAAACCTATCGTCGCATGAATTCGCCGGAATCTCAATCCAAAGGCAGAAAATCCGTTTTGGTTTTGGCCATTTTCTGGCCAATCTGTGAAGAATTAGGTGATGGCCCAGTTGAAGAAATTGTAGAGGAGAGATAGATGAACAACTTTGTCTTTGGTTGTATGATCTGGAAGTGATCGCGGTGGCGCCAATATCGAGATGAATGTGAAGCAGTTTTTCTGGCAAGGTCATGAACGGAAATGGATAGATTGCCGAAGCTGGAGTCATTTTCAGGTGGAGGTGGCTGAAGGGGATCGGTGCGGCGTGGCGAAGCGCGACCAACGGTGGCGGTCCGCGACTCGGGCGAACGACGGCGGCGGAGAATTTGACGACGAACAGGAATTGGGGCTTTTGGCGAAATCAGGTCGCCTAAGGCGTTTCAGGGGGCGCCGCTTCAGGCGCAGGGTCATGGCAGATCGGCGAAGCGATTGGTGGGGTCCAGCGACGGTCTGGAGCAGTGTGGCAGCGGCGAGAAGCTTCCGATCAAGTGGAACCAACGTTGAACTATAATTTGAAGGTGATGGGTAAATCAATTAATTACGTAATCAATGTTCGTAACGCAATATCTTTCACATACGCGGTAAAAATCTGACAATTTCAGATCCATTGCGATCGCGAAGTCAAGAGCTTCACAACAAGACTAACCGGGTCCAATTTGGAATTTGGGGTAAATTCAAATCCAAATGGTACCAAAACCGCCAGTTAAAGACTGATTGTGTGGAAACGAAGGTGAGAACTCCTCACTAAAAATTTCGCGTAGTTATTTATTTATTTTCATAACTGAAAAATATATAGAATTTCCAGTGTAGATTTTTATCAGTTTAATTATTATAAATTGTATACGGTGCATATTAGATCACTTTCTTCGTCCACAAACCATGGGTGATTTAAATTGATTGTATTGTGTGTTGTTTGTGATGTTGAAATGTTTAACATATTAAAAATAATGTTAACATAAATATGGAAGTTGAATTTAAATTATAAATGTTTATTTATAATTTAAACATTGTAATGGGTTAAATAGAAAATAATTCAAACTGAATTAGAATTGGTTAAATTAATTAACCAATGATTTATTTAAATAAGCCGTTGTTGTTTGAAAACTCCACACGGGTATTGTGATGCTATTTTACATACACTAGTCCCAATATTTAATTTTATGTCAATCGATGGAATTGACAGTCTATGATGAGCGTTATTTATTTATTTTAATGCTTACACAGTTGTAAATTTCACTCTGGATGTGAACGGATAGTTTATTGACTATTTATCATTATTGTTGTATACAAACTGGCTTGAACATTAGTCAGGACATCAAACCTTTCCATTATCATCTTCGTTGTATTATCCATTTTTTCGTTTAGGCCGGTTACCACCACATTCAATTCATCTCGCGTTATAGATGGCCTAAGGGTGTCCCCTGCCCCTTGATTTAAGATTCGTGGTGCAACCTCGTTAGCATTATCATCCTCACTGATCGTAGTAACTTTAGTACATTTGTCGCTTTTCTTCGATCCGACCATGGTTTCAAAGGAGAAAGCATTTTTTGGAATATATTTTTTTAGATTGTTGAACTACGAAGGGGAATTATGAACACAGCCCCTTGGTGGGCACCAAAATGTTTACACCAAAATTGGTCTAAACACCCAAGGTACTAAAACTGTACTTCACCAATACGGTAAGAAATAAATGGAACTGTGTTTAATCAGTAATTGAAAATAAAAAATGCGAGAAAGGTAAAGTAGAGATGAGATTTAGAATGGTTCAGCCATTAATTAGGCCTACATCCACTGTGAAGGTGATTTCCAATCTTATAATGAGGATTACAAAATACATCAACTCTCTCTTTTCATACATCTCTATATTCACTCAATATACACTCGTTTATATATTTCAGTCTTGGAATTATACAAGAGAATGGTAGAATTTGGGGAGATGAAGGATGGATGAATGGTTGAGAAGGAGGATGCCTTCGTTTTCCTTGATCACAAGATTGTACTTGACGCCATGGCCGAATCAGTAGTTGAGGATGGAATTTAGCAGCACTTCATGGTTTCAAAGATTGGAACCCCTTTGTGTTGGCAGCCATGATGTATGTATAGGTGAGATCCCTTCGGAATATGACCTGAAATCCGTTTATGCAGGCTAAGGATCGCTCATTGTATTAATTACAGTCATTCCACTGGCTAGTTGTAGCCAGATGTCCGTGGCTGTATTCAGTTATCATGTGCGAGCGACTCAATGGAGCGAGTGTCTTGAGTAGTTAAGCGAGTGACTTCGGTCGGTGCTCTTCGATCGTGTCTATTTCTAGCATTCGATGAGTAGATATCTGATTTGCTTGATGGTGAGATGAAGGAATGACTGATCATAGTTCCTTAATGTGGTTGTGTCCGATTTGAGCGAGCGAGCGACGATCTTCATTAGTCTAGAGGCGACCAACTGAGACTTGGGACTTTGAGATGTGAATGTGCTCTTTCTAAGCATTGGTATATGACCTACCAATGGGTTTCTGATTCAAGTGTCGAGTGATAGGAGTTGCAATTCATGAGCAGTTGTTAAATATACGTGCGACCTTGACTCCTGTCTTGATGTGTGCGACCGAACTTTGACATTAGATCAAGCGTGCTCCATTATTGTAAGCGGCTTTACAGAGTGTACGATCCTTGTCTCTATTGAGCTGCACTTCTCATAGCATATCGTGCCATCTTCTTCAGTCATACCAGTCGACTTGATTTGTCTTGGGTTTGATACTTGGGTCTTGCTCTGTGTGGTTGCCTCCTATCCATTGTGAGTCGTTTAAGTGCCTTGGTTAACATCATGCACGACCGACCGTGATGATATCCATTCTGCATCCTTTGCTCAATGTGCGTTTGGATTTTTTGAGGGATTAACAATTACATAACCTTTCGTCGCACGAATTTGCCGGAATCTCAATCCAAAGGAAGAAAATCAGTTTTGGTTTTGGCCATTTTCTGGCCAATCCGTGAAGAATTAGGTGATGGCCCAGTTGAAGAAATTGTAGAGGAGAGATAGATGAACAATTTTGTCTTTGGTTGCACGATCTGATAGTGATCGGGGTGGCGCCAATATCGAGATGAACGTGAATCAGTTTTTCCGGCAAGGTCACGAACGAAAATGGATGGATTGCCAGAGCTGGAGGGGTTTTCAGGTGGAGGTGGCTGAAGGGGATCGGTGCGTCATGGCGAAGCGTGACCAACGGTGGCGATCCGCGACTCTGCCGATCGACGACGGTGAAGAATTTGACCACGAACAGGAATTGGGGCTTTTGGCGAAATTAGGTCGCCTGAGGCGTTTCTGGCGGCATCGCTTCAGGCGTAGGGTCATGGCAGAGCGGGGAAGCGACTGGTGCGGTCTAGCGACAGTCTGGAGCAGAGTGGCAGCGGTGGGAAGCTTCTGATCAGGTGGAACCAACGTTGAACAGTAATTTGAAGCTGATAGGTAAATCAATTAGTTAAGTAAGTAATCAATGTTCCTAACGCAATATCTTTCACATACGAGGTAAAAATCTGACGATTTTAGATCCGTTGCGATCGCGAAGTCAAGAGCTTCACAACAAGACTAACCGGGTCCAATTTGGAATTTGGGGGCAAATTCAAACCCAAACGGTACCAAAACCGCCAGTTAAAGACTGATGGAGTGGAAACGAAGGTGAGAACTCCTGACTAAAAATTTCGCATAGTTATTTATTTATTTTCATAACTGAAAAATATATAAAATTGCCAGTGTAGATTTTTATCAGTTTAATTATTATAAATTGTACACGGTGCATGTTAGATCACTTTCCTCGTCCACAAAACATGGATGATTTAAATTGACTGTATTATGTGTTGTTTGTGATGTTGAAATGTTTAACATATAAAAAATAATGTTAACATAAATATTGAAGTTGAATTTAAATTATAAATATTTATTTATAATTTAAACACTGTAAATGGGTTAAATAGAAAATAATTCAAACTGAATTAGAATTGGTTAAATTTATTAACCAATGATTTATTTAAATAAGCTATTGTTGTTTGAAAACCCCACACGGGTATTGGGATGATATTTGACATGCACTAGTCCCAATATTTAATTTTATGTCAATCGATGGATTGACAGTCTATGATGAGCGTTATTTATTTATTTTAATGCTCACACAGTTGTAAATTTCACTCTGGATTTGAATGGACAGTTTATTGATTATTTATCATTATTGTTGTATACATGCAATGTATGAAATCCATATAACTGAAATTATATGGTAATTGATTGAGTCGCGTTCTGATTCAGAAATAAAAGAACATTTAAAAATAAATGGATATTATAAAATAAAGAGTATTTTTATAATAAAGAATAATTTTGAATTAAAGAATCTTTCAAAATATAGAATATTTTAAAATAAATGTTTTAACAATAAAATTCACATTTCTATAGTAAAAATAAAATAGTCGTTTGTTAAATTATATTTTTGAACATTAAAAATGTTACCTTTAACATGTTAATGAATATAAAATAATCATTCGTTAAATTATATTTTTGAACATTAAAAATGTTACCTTTAACATGTTAATGAAAATAAAATAATCATTTGTTAAATTATATTTTTTAGCATTAAAAATGTTACTGTTGACCTGCTTTTTGGTCAAAGTAGTCACACATGCAATCTCTGGTCAACAACATGCTCGAGTACTAGAAGCATCGTCAGAAGACAGGCAACGATTTGGTCGAAATCACATCCCGAACAAAGAAAGGCCCGAAACTCCTATTAAATGATCTCTTTTGGGCTCGAAAACTGCGATTACGGAGCTAAGTTTCGTAACTCTTGTAGAACTCTGAATTAGCTTCAGTTTGAGCTTTGGTTTGGCTCAATCGAACTAACGGTTTGAAAGTTACGCCCGTTTCCGTGAACGCATGCAGAACCGAAAACTTGAAATTTGGAATTGGCATAACCCATTCAGATCGGCTATATAAATTCTCGGATCGGATAAGTCAGTTCAGATCGGACGCTACCTTGAGATGGACAGCTTGGCACTTGCTCTCCGCATTCACGTCAGCACGGATCGGATCGGAGGGAGCATACCCGATCCGCTCCACCTTCGAAGCATTGGACACGGAGTCTTCGGATCGGAGACCCCGGTTCGGATCGGGATAAGGCAGACCCGACCCACTCCACACCAAATCCTCACAAGAGCACGCTTGGCTTTGTACGCCCTGGTTTGGATCGGATGGCAAACCGAACCGACCACCTTCGACCTACTACTGCACTTCAGAGTTGACCTATTCTTGTGGCACCATTTCCTCCTACTTTCATGGATCACCTTCCACATGGCCTTACACGAATTGGAGAGGGTTTCTCCCATTTTGCAACTTAGTCACCACGTTCTATCAAGGCATTGGATTGGGGACACTTGTCATTCATCCGGATCTCCTTAAGGCCCCTCTAGGTCCATAAATACACCGTGAGATGGACATTTGAAGGGATCTTTTTCGGTCCTCACTGATCTTGGCTTCTACCACTAATTCAGGCAAGGACATTGCTCAATAAGGAAGCCATATTCCACATTATAACACGAGGATTTCATGTGTAATCTCCACTTTTCTCACTTCTTTTCATTGTAAACACGAGGATTTCGTGTATAAACCGCAAGCAAACTGCATTGTACTAGCTTCTTAGGATTTAAGAAACTATAAAGTGGACTTAGGCTTGGATTGAGCCGAACCACTATAAAAATTTCGTGTGTCTCCTCTTATTTTACTGCATTTTCTGCATTAATCTGTGATTGTGAGGTTTTCACATAATATTTGGGTGTTAGTGCCATTTTTTGGTCTAACATTTGGCGCTCCAAGAAGGGGGGCACACGACAACTTCCACTTCTGCTTGGATTATTTGGCTATTGGAATGATGGCTAAGCGAAAGGTTTCCCGTGTTGAAGGCGAAGGCACAAGAAACGAGGCAAGCCATGAAGCTTCCTCAGATGAAAACCCGTCAACATACTTGACGCGAGAAGAGATGGATGGCGTTCTCACCGAATTGAGAGCTCAGATGGCAAGGCAAGATGACCTCCTTCGCAAACAACAGGAGATGATTGATCAATTCTTCGCTCGGATGGAAGGAAGGCCGAGCAACAACGTACAACTTATGAGAAATGGAATAGAATTGGCCCTAGCAGTAGCTGCAAACCTGATCGGTTCGGATCCGATCCGAACCGAGGGCCAAAGTCTGAATCCCACGTAGATGGACATGGGGGGCATTCCCCACCGGGTCGGTTCGGACCCGATCCGAAAAACAACCCTACGTGAGCCTGGGGGCAGAAGCCTCCCCACTGGAAATCAAGACTTCGCTGCATTTCGACCTACATCGGCACCTGATCGGATCGGCAATGCCATACAGCTTCAGCATCAAGCACCCCGGATCGGAACAGGAGAACCTGATCGGATTGGTACATCCGACCCGAACCGTGCACCTTGCCATGACCTCCCTCGCTTCTCCGAGCCGCAACATGGGGGCACCTCCGAACCGAACCGAATGGCTTTCCAAGCTCCCCGTACACTTCAACACTCTACTAGACTCAACACTGGGGGCACCAGTTCTGAACTTAGTAGCTTGCAAGAGCTCTTCGAAGGCGATCGGCTCGCCAATCTCATTGAACGGCTCTCTAGAGATCGCACTTATCAGAATGGCATGGATGATGTCAATCACAACCCATTCACTCAGGAAATCAGGAATTCCTGCAATCCACCAGATTTCAAACTTCCACAATTGGAGCCCTACAACGGCAGGACAGATCCTACCATGCACCTAATGCACTACAAATGTCATATGGAAGTTCAATCGGCTACGGAAAACGTCATGGAAAAGTTCTTCCCTCTCTTTTTGACCGATATAGCTGCTATGTGTATTTGGTAGCTGGAATCTGAATCGATCAATAGCTGGAACATGTTGGTCGCTCGCTTTATTGAATAGTTTCGAGTCCACATTGCTCGACCTAAGAATGTCATGTCTCTCACCACAATCAAGCAGAGGCCCAAAGAAACTCTGCGCTCATTTTTGGAAAGGTTCAACGTTGCAGCAACATCAGTTGATCGACCTGAGCCATCTATGGTATTGATGGCGGTAGTATCCGGTGTTCTGGACAACTCGGAGTTCAAAAAATCCTTATATCGAGACCCACCACAGAATCTCAGCGAGTTCTATCTTGAATCGGATAGATTTCTGCGTGAAGAAGACGCAATGTCCGAAAAGAAAATCCTCGATGTCAACATGCTCAAAGATAGAGAACCGTCTGATTATGGTAAAGGCAAAGGAAAAGCTGCCGTCAAGAATGACCGCAACGCTCAGCCCCGGAGAGGGCCTAGATATGAAAAGTACACCGAACTCAATTCAACCTTGACTGACATCTACGTGAACACAAACGGTGATGTCTCCCATCCAAAGCCTCCCAGGAGGGAGCCATCGCAAAGAGAACGTGATTCTAGAAAATACTGCATATTTCATGATATGGACAATCATAACACAAATGACTGCAGGCATCTTAGAGATCTGATTGAGGAAAGGGTTAGACGTGGAGAGCTACCCGAGTATGTGAAACAACCAACAGTGCCTGCACCTGTGCTACCTCCACCCGCTCCCCGGAGAGGGAATGACCCTGGATCAAACTCTTGCCGGCTCATCATCAACTGATCTGGAATGAGATCAGTCTGGATTTCTTGCTTTTCTTAGGGTTTAAGATATGTTTCTTTGCTTTCTTTAGGTTTTCCGATTGGCTAAATAGGAGTGCACACGTTCGGGGTTAGGATTTAGCTCCAACGCGGGCTCTGCACTCGATAACAAACCAATCAGGATTTGCTTTGGTTTTGTACTTTGAATTGAATAAGGAAGGACTTTCTGAGCATGGATTATGTTTAGCGAATTTAAGTGTCTTGTCAGGTTGTGGCAAGATTCTCAATCTCAACTAAAGTATGGCTTATACTTATCTAGGACCCCTAGGTATGGATTATGCCTAAGGACAGACTGTCTTGTCAGGTTTTGGCAAGTATAGCTCTATCTCGACATGAGCATGGATTATACTCATTAGGATTCTTAAGTATGGATTATGCTCTGGAACGGCTTATTGTTTTGTCAGGATTTTGCAAAGGAACTCAATAAAACTCAAGTATGGCTTATGCTCAGTTTGAATTTCTTCGTATGGCTTATACCCGGAAGGTTAGGTCCCTCATTAAGGTTTGACAAGATGATTTGAACGTTTCTTGAGTACGGTTTATGCTCAAAAAAACGCCCAAGCATGGTTTATGCTCGAAAGTGTAATTAGTTTTGTCAGGATTTGGCACACCTTTTTGCTCTTCTTTCTTCGCAGGTATGGATTATACTTGCAGCTGGCAGGCCCGGCGTGGCCTTGGATTATCCAGAACACATCTTCTTTCAACCAGCAAGATATGTTCTGGGGGGCAAATGTTGACCCGCTTTTTGGCCAAAGCAGTCACACATGCAATCTCTGATCAACAACATGCCCGAGTACTGGAAGCATCGTCAGAAGACAGGCAACGATTTGGTCGAATTCACATTCCGAACAAAGAAAGGCCCGAAACTCCTATCAGATGATCTCTATTGGGCCAGAAAACAGGGATTACAGAGCCAAGCTCTGTAACTCATGTAGATATCTGAATTAGCTTCAGTTTGAGCTTTGGTTTTGCTCAATCGAACTTACGGTTTGAAAGTTACGCCCGTTTCTGTGAACGCGTGCAGAACCGGAAACTTGGAATTTGGAATTGGCATAACCCATTCGGATCGGCTATATAGATTCTTGGATCGGACCAGATAAGTCAGTTCGGATCGGACGCTTCCTTGAGTTGGACAGCTTGGCACTTGCTCTCTCCGCATTCACGTCAGCACGGACCGGATCGGAGGGAGCATACCCGATCCGCTCCACCTTCGAAGCATTGGACACGGAGTCTTCGGATCGGAGACCCCGTTTCGGATCGGGATAAGACAGACCCGACCCACTTCACACCAAATCCTCACAAGAGCACGCTTGGCTTTGGACGCTCTGGTTCGGATCGGATGGCAAACCGAACCAACCGCATTCGACCTGCTACTGCACTTCTGGGTTGACCTATTCTTGTGGCACCATTTCCTCCTACTTTCATGGATCACCTTCCACATGGCCTTACACGAATTGGAGAGGGTTTCTCCCATTTTGCGACTTAGTCCCCACGTTCTATCAAGGCATTGGATTGGGGACACTTGTCATTCATCCAGATCTCCTTAAGGCCCCTCTAGGTCTATAAATACACCATGAGATGGACATTTGAAGGGATCTTTTTCGGTCCTCACTGATCATGGCTTCTACCACTACTTCACGCAAGGACATTGCTCAATAAGGAAGCCATATTCCACATTATAACACGAGGATTTCGTGTATAATCTCCACTTTTCTCACTTCTTTTCATTGTAAACACAAGGATTTCGTGTATAAACCACAAGCAAACTGCATTGTACTAGCTTCTTAGGATTTAAGAAACTATAAAGTGGACATAGGCTTGGATTGAGCGGAACCACTATAAAAATCTCGTGTGCCTCCTCTTATTTTACTGCATTTTCTGCATTAATCTGTGATTGTGAGGTTTTCACATAATATTTGGGTGTTAGTGCCATTTTTTGGTCTAACATTTTAGTGCTCCAAGAAGGGGGGCACAGGACAACTTCCACTTCTGCTTGGATTATTTGAGTATTGGATCGATGGCTAAGCGAAAGGTTTCCCGTGTTGAATGCGAAGGCACGAGAAACGAGGCAAGCCATGAAGCTTCCTCACATGAAAACTCGTCTGCATACTTGACGCGAGAAGAGATGGATGGCGTTCTCACTGAATTGAGAGCTCAGATGGCAAGGCAAGATGACCTCCTTCACAAACAACAGGAGACGATTGATCAATTCTTTGCTCGGATGGAAGGAAGGCCGAGCAACAACGTACAACTTATGGGAAATGGAATAGAATTAGCCCTAGCAGCAGCTGCAAACCAGATCGGTTCGGATCCGATCCGAACCGAGGGCCAAAGTCTGAATCCCACGCAGATGGACATGGGGGGGCATTCCCCACCGGGTCAGTTTGGACCCGATCCGAACAGCAACCCTACATGAGCCTGGGGGCAGCAACCTCCCCTCTGGAAATCAAGACTTCGCTCCGGTTTGACCTACATCGGCACCTGATCGGTTCGGCAATGCCATACAGCTTCAGCATCAAGCACCCCGGATCGGGACAGGAGAACCTGATCGGATTGGAACATCCGACCCGAACCGTGTGCCTCGTCATGACCTTCCTCGCTTCTCTGAGCCGCAACATGGGGGCAACTCCGAACCGAACCGAGTGGCCTTCCAAGCTCCCCGTACCCTTCCACACTCTATTAGACTCAACACTGGGGGCTCCAGTTCTGAACTTAGTAGCTTGCAACAACTCTTTGAAGGCGATCTGCTCGCCAATCTCATTTAACGGCTCTTTAGAGATCGCACTTATCAGAATGACATGGATGATGTCAATCACAACCCATTCACTCAGGAAATCAGGAATTCCCGCAATCCACTAGATTTCAAACTTCCACAATTGGAGTCCTACAACGACAGGACATATCCTACCGTGCACCTAATGCGCTACAAACGTCATATGGAAGTTCAATCGGCTTCAAAAATGACATGGCGAAGTTCTTCCCTCTCTTTTTGACCGATATAGCTGCTATGTGGATTCGGCAGCTGAAATCTGAAACGATCAACAGCTGGAACATGTTGGTCGCTCCCTTTATTGAATAGTTTCGATTCCACATTGCTCGATCTAAGAATGGCATTTCTCTCACCACAATCAAGCAGAGGCCCAAAGAAACTCTGCGCTCATTTTTGGAAAGGTTCAACGTTGCATCAGCATCAGTTGATCGACCTGAGCCATCTATGGTATTGATGGCGGCAGTATCCGGTGTTCTGGACAATTCAGAGTTAAAAAAATCCTTGTATCGAGACCCACCATACAATCTCAGCGAGTTCTATCTTGAATCAGATAGATTTCTGCGTGAAGAAGACGCAATGTCCGAAAAGAAAATGCTCGATGTCAACATGCTCAAAGACGGAGAACCGTCTGATTATGGTAAAGGCAAAGCTGCCGTCAAGAATGACCGCAACGCTCAGCCCCGGAGAGGGCCTAGATATGAAAAGTACACCGAACCCAATTCAACCTTGACTGACATCTACGTGAACACAAACAGTGATGTCTCCTATCCAAAGCCTTCCAGGAGGGAGCCATCGCAAAGAGAACGCAATTCTGGAAAATACTGCATATTTCATGATATGGGTGATCATGACACAAATGACTGCAGGCATCTTAGAGATCTGATTGAGGAATGGGTTAGATGTGGAGAGCTACCCGAGTATGTGAAACAACCAACAGCGCCTGCTCCTGCGCTACCTTCACCCGTTCCCCGGAGAGGGAACGATCCTGGATCAAGCTCTCGCGGGCTCATCATCAACTGATCTGGAATGAGATCAGTCTGGATTTCTTGCTTTTATTAGGATTTAAGATATGTTTCTTTGCTTTCTTTAGGTTTTCCGATTGGCTAAATAGGAGTACACACGTTCGATGTTAGGATTTAGCTCCAACGCGTGCTCTGCACTCGATAACAAACCAATCAAGATTTGCTTTGGTTTTGTACTTTGAATTGAATAAGGAAGGATTTTCCAAGCATGGATTATGTTTGGTGAATTTAAGTGTCTTGTCAGGTTGTGGCAGGATTCTCAACTAAAGTATGGCTTATACTTATCTCGGACCCTTAGGTATGGATTATGCCTAGGGACAGACTGTCTTGTCAGGTTTTGACAAGTATAGCTCTATCCCGACATGAGTATGGATTGTACTCATTAGGGTTATTAAGTATGGATTATGCTCTGGAACGGCTTATTGTTTTGTCAGGATTTCGCAAAGGAACTCAATAAAACTCGAGTATGGCTTATACTCAGTTTGAACTTCGTCGTATGGCTTATACCCGGAAGGTTAGGTCCCTTATTAAGGTATTGGCAGAATGATTTGAACGTTTCTTGAGTATGGTTAATCTTCAAACAAACACCCAAGCATGATTTATGCTTGAAAGTGTAATTTGTTTTGTCAGGATTTGGCACACCTTTTTGCTCTTTTTTCTTCGCAGGTATGGATTATAGTTGCAGCTGGCAGGCCCGGCGTGGCCTTGGATTATCCAGAACACATCTTCCTTCAACCAGCAAGATATATTCTAGGGGGCAAATGTTGACCCACTTTTTGGTTAAAGCAATCACACATGATCAACAACATGCTCGAGTACTGGAAGCATCGTCAGAAGACAGGCAATGATTTGGTCGAAATCACATCCCGAACAAAGAAAGACCCGAAACTCCTATCAGATGATCTCTTTTGGGCCCGAAAACAGCGATTACAGAGCAAAGCTCTATAAATCTTGTAGATCTCTGAATTAACTTCAGTTTGAGCTTTGGTTTGGCTCAATCGGACTTATGGTTTGAAAGTTTCGCCCGTTTCCATGAACGCGTGCAGAACCGGAAACTTGGAATTTGGAATTGGCATAACCCATTCGGATCGGCTATATAGATTCTCGGATCGGATCAGATAAGTCAGTTCGGATCGGACCCTGCCTTGAGACGGATAGCTTGGCACTTGCTCTCCGCATTCACGTCAACACGGATCGGGTCGGAGGGAGCATACCCAATCCGCTCCACCTTCGAAGCATTGGACACAGAGTCTTCGGATCGGAGACCTCGGTTCGGATCGGTATAAGGCAGACCCGACCCACTTCACACCAAATCCTCACAAGAGCACGCTTAGCTTTGGACGCTCTGGTTCGGATCGGATGGCAAACCGAACCGACCCCCTTCGACGTGCTACTGCACTTCAGAGTTGACCTATTCTTGTGGCACCATTTCCTCCTACTTTCATGGATCACCTTCCAAATGGCCTTGCACGAATTGGAGAGGGTTTCTCCCTTTTTGCGACTTAGTCACCACGTTCTATCAAGGCATTGAATTGGGGACACTTGTCATTCATCCGGATCTCCTTAAGGCCCCTCTAGGTCTATAAATACACCGTGATATGGACATTTGAAGGGATCTTTTTCGGTCCTCACTGATCATGGCTTCTACCACTACTTCTCGCAAGGACATTGCTAAATAAGGAAGCCATATTCCACATTATAACACGAGGATTTCGCGTATAATCTCCACTTTTCTCACTTCTTTTCATTGTAAACACGAGGATTTCGTGTATAAACCGCAAGTAAACTGCATTGTACCAGCTTCTGAGGATTTAAGAAACTATAAAGTGGGCGTAGGCTTGGATTGAGCTGAACCACTATAAAAGTCTCGTTTGTCTCCTCTTATTTTACTGCATTTTCTGCATAAATCTGTGATTATGAGTTTTTACATAATATTTGGGTGTTAGTGCCATTTTTTGGTCTAACATTTTGGCGCTCCAAGAAGGGGGGCACACGACAACTTGCACTTCTGCTTGGATTATTGGGCTATTGGGTCGATTGCTAAGCGAAAGGTTTCCCGTGTTGAAGGCGAAGGCACGAGAAACGAGGCAAGCCATGAAGCTTCCTCACATGAAAACCCATAATCATACTTGACGCGAGAAGAGATGGATGGCGTTCTCACCGAATTGAGAGCTCAGATGGCAAGGCAAGATGACCTCCTTCGTAAACAACAGGAGATGATTGATCAATTATTCGCTCGGATTGAAGGAACGCCGAGCAACAACATACAACTTATGGGAAATAGAATAGAATTAGCCCCAGCAGCATCTGCAAACTAGATCGGTTCGGATCCGATACGAACCGAGGGCCAAAGTCTGAATCCCACGCAGATGGACATGGGGGGCATTCCCCACCGGGTCGGTTCGGACCCGATCCGAGCAGCAACCCAACATGAGTCTGGGGGCAGCAGCCTCCCCTCTGGAAATCAAGACTTCGCTCCGGTTCGACCTACATCGGCACCTGATCGGATCGGCAATGCCATACAGCTTCAGCATCAAGCACCCCGGATCGAAACAGGAGAACCTGATCGGATTGGTACATCCGACCCGAACCGTGCACCTTGCCATGACCACCCACGCTTCTCCGAGCTACAACATGGGGGCACCTCCGAACCGAACCGAATGGCTTTCCAAGCTCCCCATACACTTCCACACTCTAGTAGACTCAACACTGGGGGCACCTTCTGAACTTAGTAGCTTGCAACAGCTCTTTGAAGGCGATCAGCTCGCCAATCTCATTGAACGGCTCTCTAGAGATCGCACTTATCAGAATGACAAGGATGATATCAATCACAACCCATTCACTCAGGAAATCAGGAATTACCGCAATCCACCAGATTTCAAACTTCCACAATTGGAGCCCTACAATGGCAGGACAGATCCTACCGTGCACCTAATGCGCTACAAACGTCATATTGAAGTTCAATCGGCGTCGGGAAATGTCATGGCAAAGTTCTTCCCTCTCTTTTTAACCGATATAGCTGCTATGTGGATTCGGAAGCTGGAATCTGAATCAATCAACAGCAGGAACAAGTTGGTCGCTCACTTTATTGAACAGTTTCGAGTCCACATTGCTCGACCTAAGAATGTCATGTCTCTCACCACAATCAAGGAGAGGCCCAAAGAAACTATGCGCTCATTTTTGGAAAGGTTCAACATTGCAGCAGCATCAGTTGATCAACCTGAGCCATCTATGGTATTGATGGCGGCAGTATCCGGTGTTCTGGACAACTTGGAGTTCAAAAAATCCTTGTATCGAGACCCACCACAGAATCTCAGCGAGTTCTATCTTGAATCGGATAGATTTATGCGTGAAGAAGACGTAATGTCCGAAAAGAAAATCCTCGACGTCAACATGCTCAAAGACGGAGAACCGTTTGATTATGGTAAAGGCAAAGGAAAAGCTGCCGTCAAGAATGACCGCAACGCTCAGCCCCGGAGAGGGCCTAGATATGAAAAGTACACCGAACTCAATTCAACCTTGACTGACATCTACGTGAACACAAACAGTGATGTCTCCTATCCAAAGCCTCACAGGAGGGAGCCATCACAAAGAGAACGCGATTCTGGAAAATACTGCATATTTCATGATATGGACGATCATGACACAAATGACTGCAGGCATCTTAGAGATCTGATTGAGGAACGGGTTAGATGTGGAGAGCTACCCGAGTATGTGAAACAACCAACAACGCCTACACCTGCGCTACCTCCACCCGTTCCCCGGAGAGGGAATGACCCTGGATCAAGCTCTCGCGGGCTCATCATCAACTGATCTAGAATGAGATCAGTCTGGATTTCTTTCTTTTCTTAGGATTTAAGTTATGTTTCTTTGCTTTCTTTAGGTTTTCCGATTGGCTAAATAGGAGTACACACGTTCGGGGTTAGGATTTAGCTCTAACGCGTGCTCTGCACTCGATAACAAACCAATCAGGATTTGCATTGGTTTTGTACTTTGAATTGAATAAGGAAGGACTTTCCGAGCATGGATTATGTTTGGAGAATTTAGATGTCTTGTCAGGTTGTGGCAGGTTTCTCAATCTCAACTAAAGTATGGCTTATACTTATCTCGGACCCCTAGGTATGGATTATGCCTAGGGAAAGACTGTCTTGTCAAGTTTTGGCAAGTATAACTCTATCCCGACATGAGTATGGATTGTACTCATTAGGATTCTTAAGTATGGATTATGCTCAGGAACGGCTTATTGTTTTGTAAGGATTTGGCAAAGGAACTCAATAAAACTCGAGCATGGCTTATGCTCAGTTTGAACTTCTTCGTATGGATTATACCCGGAAGGTTAGGTCCCTCGTTAAGGTTTTGGCAGGATGATTTGAACGTTTCTTGAGTATGGTTTATGCCCAAACAAACGCCCAAGCATGGTTTATGCCCGAAAGTGTAATTAGTTTTGTCAGGATTTGGCACACCTTTTTGCTCTCTTTTCTTCACAGGTATGGATTATACTTGCAGTTGGCAGGCCCGGCGTTGCCTTGGATTATCCAGAACACATCTTCCTTCAACCAGCAAGATATGTTCTGTGGGGCAAATGTTGACCCGCTTTTTGGTCAAAGTAGTCACGCATGCAATCTCTGATCAACAACATGCTCGAGTACTGGAAGCATCGTCAGAAGACAGGCAACGATTTGGTCGAAATCACATCCCGAACAAAGAAAGGCCCGAACTCCTATCAGATGATCACTTTTGGTCCCGAAAACAGTGATTACGAAGCAAAGCTTCGTTGATCTTGTAGATCTCTGAATTAGCTTCAGTTTGAGCTTTGGTTTGGCTCAATCGGACTTACGGTTTGAAAGTTATGCCTGTTTCCGTGAACGTGTGCAGAACCGGAAACTTGGAATTTGGAATTGGCATAACCCATTTGGATCGGCTATATAGATTCTCGGATCGGATCGGATAAATCACTTCGGATCAGACGCTGCCTTGAGATGGACAGCTTGGCACTTGCTCTCCGCATTCACGTCAGCACGGATCAGATCAGAGGGAGCATACCCGATCCGCTCCACCTTCGAAGCATTGGACACGGAGTCTTCGGATCGGAGACCCCAGTTCGGATCGGGATAAGGCAGACCCGACCCACTTCACAACAAATCCTCACAAAAGCACGCTTGGCTTTGGACGCTCTGGTTCGGATCGGATGGCAAACTGAACCAACCCCCTTCGACCTGCTACTGCACTTCAGGGTTGACCTATTCTTGTGGCACAATTTCCTCATACTTTCATGGATCACCTTCCACATGGTCTTACACGAATTGGAGAGGGTTTCTCCCATTTTGCAACTTAGTCACCACGTTCTATCAAGGCATTGGATTGGGGACATTTGTCATTCATCCGAATCTCCTTAAGGCCCCTCTAGGTCCATAAATACACTGTGAGATGGACATTTGAAGGGATCTTTTTCGGTCCTCACTGATCATGTCTTCTACCACTACTTCTTGCAAGTACATTGCTCAATAAGGAAGCCATATTCCACATTATAACACGAGGATTTCGTGTATAATCTCCACTTTTCTCACTTCTTTTCATTGTAAACACGAGGATTTCGTGTATAAACCGCAAGCAAACTGCATTGTACTAGCTTCTTAGGATTTAAGAAACTATAAAGTGGACGTAGGCTTGGATTGAGCCGAACCACTATAAAAATCTCGTGTGTCTCCTCTTATTTTACTGCATTTTCGGCATTAATCTGTGATTGTGAGGTTTTCACATAATATTTGGGTGCTAGTGCCATTTTTTGGTCCAACATTTTGGCGCTCCAAGAAGGGGGCACACGACAACTTCCACTTCTGCTTGGATTATTTGTCTATTGGATCGATCGCTAAGCGAAAGGTTTCACATGTTGAAGGCGAATGCACGAGAAACGAGGCAAGCCATGAAGCTTCCTCACATGAAAACTCGTCAGCATACTAGACGCGAGAAGAGATGGATGGCGTTCTCACCGAATTGAGAGCTCAGATGACAAGGCAAGATGACCTCCTTCGCAAACAGCAGGAGATGATTGATCAATTCTTCACTCGGATGGAAGGAAGGCCGAGCAACAACGTACAACTTATGGGAAATGGAATAGAATTAGCCCTAGCAGCAGCTGCAAATCAGATCGGTTCGGATCCGTTCCGAACCGTGGGCCAAAGTCTGAATCCCACGCAGATGGACATGGGGGGCATTCCCCACCAGGTCGGTTCGGACCCGATCCGAACAGCAACCCTAGATGAGCCTGGGGGCAGCAGCCTCCCCTCTGGAAATCAAGACTTCACTCCGGTTCGACCTACATCGGCACCTGATCGGATCGGCAATGCCATACAGCTTCAGCATCAAGCACCCCGAATCGGAATAGGAGAACCTGATCAGATTGGTACATCCGACCCAAACTGTGCACCTCGCCATGTCCACCCTCGCTTCTCCGAGCCGCAACATGGGGGCACTTCCGAACCGAACCGAATGGCTTTCCAAGCTCCCCGTACACTTCCACACACTACTAGACTCAACAAAGGGGGCACCAGTTCTGAACTTAGGAGCTTGCAAGAGCTCTTTGAAGGCGATCGGCTCGCCAATCTCATTGAACGGCTCTCTAGAGATCGCACTTATCAGAATGACATGGATGATGTCAATCACAACCCATTCACTTAGGAAATCAGGAATTCCCGCAATCCACCATATTTCAAACTTCCACAATTGGAGCCCTACAACGGCAGGACATATCCTACCGTGCACCTACTGCGCTACAAACGTCATATGGAAGTTCAATCGGCATCGGAAAATGTCATGGCAAAGTTCTTCATTCTCTTTTTGATCGATATAGTTGCTATGTGGATTCGGCAGCTGGAATCTGAGTCGATCAACAACTGGAACATGTTGGTCGCTCGCTTTATTGAACTGTTTCGAGTCCACATTGCTCGACCTAAGAATGTCATGCCTCTCACCACAATCAATCAGAGGCCCAAAGAAACTCTGCGCTCATTTTTGGAAAGGTTCAACGTTGCAGCAGCATCAGTTGATCGCCTTAGCCATCTATGGTATTGATGGCGGTAGTATCCGGTGTTCTGGACAACTCGGAGTTCAAAAAATCGTTGTATCGAGACCCACCACAGAATCTCAATGAGTTCTATCTTGAATCGGATAGATTTCTGCATGAAGAAGACGTAATGTCCGAAAAGAAAACCCTCGATGTCAACATGCTCAAAGACGGAGAACCGTCTGATTAAGGTAAAGGCAAAGGAAAAGCTGCCGTCAAGAATGACCGCAACGCTCAGCCCCGGAGTGGGCCTAGATATGAAAAGTACACTGAACTCAATTCAACCTTTACTGACATCTACGTGAACACAAACGGTGATGTCTCCTATCCAAAGCCTCCCAGGAGGGAGCCATCGCAAAGAGAACGCAATTCTGGAAAATACTGCATATTTCATGATATGGACGATCATGACACAAATGACTACAGGCATCTTAGAGATCTGATTAAGGAACGGGTTAGATGTGGAGAGCTACCTGAGTATGTGAAACAACCAACAGCGCCTGCTCCTGCGCTACCTCCACCCGTTCCCCGGAGAGGGAACGACCCTGGATCAAGCTCTCGCGGGCACATCATCAACTGATCTGGAATGAGATCAGTCTAGATTTCTTGCTTTTCTTAGGATTTAAGATATGTTTCTTTGCTTTCTTTAGGTTTTCCGATTGGCTAAATAGGAGTACACACGTTCGGTGTTAGGATTTAGCTCCAACGCATGCTCTGCACTCGATAACAAACCAATTAGGATATACTTTGGTTTTATACTTTGAATTGAATAAGGAAGGACTTTGCGAGCACGGATTATGTTTGGAGAATTTAGGTGTCTTGTCAGGTAGTGGCAGAATTCTCAATCTCAACTAAAGTATAGCTTATACTTATCTCGGACCCCAACGTATGGATTATGCCTAGGGACATACTGTCTTGTCAGGTTTTGGCAAGTATAGCTCTATCCCGACATGAGTATGGATTGTACTCATTAGGATTCTTAAGTATGGATTATGCTTTGGAACGGCTTATTGTTTTGTCAGGATTTGGCAAAGGAACTCAATAAAACTCGAGTATGGCTTATGCTCAGCTTGAACTTCTTCATATGGCTTATACCCGGAAGGTTAGATCCCTCGTTAAGGTTTTGGCAGGATGATTTGAACGTTTCTTGAGTATGGTTTATGCTCAAACAGACGCCCAAGAATGGTTTATGCTCGAAAGTGTAATTAGTTTTGTCAGGATTTGGCACCCATTTTCTCTCTTTTCTTCGCAGGTATGGATTATACTTTTAGCTGACAGGCCCGGCGTGGCCTTGGATTACCCAGAACACATCTTCCTTCAACCAGCAAGATATGTTCTCGTGGGGCAAATGTTGACCCGCTTTTTGGTCAAAGCAGTCACACATGCAATCTCTGATCAACAACATGCTCGAGTACAGGAAGCATCGTCAGAAGACAAGCAACGATTTGGTGGAAATCACATCCCGAACAAATAAAGGACCGAAACTCCTATCAGATGATCTCTTTTGGGCCCGAAAATAGCGATTACAGATCCAAGCTCCGTACCTCTTGTATATCTCTGAATAAGCTTCAGTTTGAGCTTTGGTTTGGCTCAATCGGACTTACGGTTTGAAAGTTACGCCCATTTCCGTGAACGCGGGCAGAACCGGAAACTTTGAATTTGGAATTGGCATAACCCATTCGGATCGGCTATATAGATTCTCGGATCGGATCGGATAAGTCAGTTCGGATCGGACGCTGCCTTGAGATGGACAGCTTGGCAGTTGCTCTCCGCATTCACGTGAGCACGAATCGGATCGGAGGGAGCATACCCGATCCGCTCCACCTTCGAAGCATTGGACACGGAGTCTTCGGATCGGAGACCCCGGTTCGGATCGGTATAAGGCAGACCCGACCCACTTCACACCAAATCCTCACAAGAGCACGCTTGGCTTTGAACGCTCTGGTTCAGATCGGATGGCAAACCGAACCGACCCCCTTCGACCTGCTACTGCACTTCAGAGTTGACCTATTCTTGTGGCACCATTTCCTCATACTTTCATGGATCACCTTCCATATGGCCTTACACGAATTGTAGAGGGTTTCTCCCATTTTGTGACTTAGTCACCACGTTATATCAAGGCATTGGATTGGGGACACTTGTCATTCATCCGGATCTCCTTAAGGCCCCTCTAGGTCCATAAATACACCGTGAGATGGACATTTGAAGGGATCTTTTTCGGTCCTCACTGATCTTGGCTTCTACCACTAATTCAGGCAAGGACATTGCTCAATAAGGAAGCCATATTCCACATTATAACACGAGGATTTCATGTATAATCTCCACTTTTCTCACTTCTTTTCATTGTAAACACGAGGATTTCGTGTATAAACCGTAAGCAAACTGCATTGTACTAGCTTCTTAGGATTTAAGAAACTATAAAGTGGACGTAGGCTTGGATTGAGCCGAACCACTATAAAAATCTCGTGTGTCTCCTCTTATTTTACTGCATTTTCTTCATTAATCTATGATTGTGAGGTTTTCACATAATATTTGGGTGTTAGCACCATTTTTTGGTCCAACATTTTGGCGCTCCAAGAGAGGGGCACACGACAACTTCCCCTTCTTCTTGGATTATTTGGCTATTGGATTGATGGCTAAGCGAAAGGTTTCCCATGTTGAAGGAGAAGGCACGAGAAACGAGGCAAGCCATGAAGCTTCCACACATGAAAACCCATTAGCATACTTGACGCGAGAAGAGATGGATGGCGTTCTCACCGAATTGAGAGCTCAAATGGCAAGGCAAGATGACCTCCTTCGTAAACAACAGGAGATGATTGATCAATTCTTCGCTCGGATGGAAGGAAGGCCGAGCAACAACGTACAACTTATGGGAAATGGAATAGAATTAGCCCTAGTAGCAGCTGCAAACCAGATCGGTTTGGATCCGATCCGAGCCGAGGGCCAAAGTCTGAATCCCATGCAGATGGACATGGGGGGCATTCCCCACCGGGTCGGTTCGGACCCGATCCGAACAACAACCCTACATAAGTCTAGGGGCAGCAGCCTCACCTCTGGAAATCAAGACTTTACTCCGGTTCGACCTACATCGGCACCTGATCGGATCGGCAATGCCATACAACTTCAGCATCAAGCACCCCGGATCGGAACAGGAGAACCTGATCGGATTGGTACATCCAACCCGAACCGTGCACCTCGCCATGACCTCCCTCGCTTCTCCGAGCCGCAACATGGGGGCACCTACGAACCGAACCGAGTGGCTTTCCAAGCTCCCCGTACACTTCCACACTCTACTAGACTCAACACTGGGGGCACCAGTTCTGAACTTAGTAGCTTGCAACAGCTCTTTGAAGGCGATCGGCTCGCCAATCTCATTGAACGACTCTCTAGAGATCGCACTTATCAGAATGACATGGATGATGTCAATCACAACCCATTCACTCAGGAATTCCCGCAATCCACCAGATTTCAAACTTCCACAATTGGAGCCCTACAACGGCAGGACGGATCCTACCGTGCACCTAATGCACTACAAATGTCATATGGAAGTTCAATCAACATCGGAAAACGTCATGGCAAAGTTCTTCCCTCTCTTTTTGACTAATACAGCTGCTATGTGTATTCGGCAGCTGGAATCTGAATCGATCAACAGCTGGAACATGTTGGTCGCTCGCTTTATTGAACTGTTTCGAGTCCACGTTGCTCGACCTAAGAATGTCATGTCTCTCACCACAATCAATCAGAGGCCCAAAGAAACTCTGTGCTCATTTTTGGAAAGGTTCAACGTTGCAGCAGCATCAGTTGATCGACCTGAGCCATCTATGGTATTGACGGCGGTAGTATCCGGTGTTCTGGACAACTCGGAGTTCAAAAAATCATTTTATCGAGACCCACCACAGAATCTTAGCGAGTTCTATCTTGAATCAGATAGATTTCTGCGTGAAGAAGACGCAATGTCCAAAAAGAAAATCCTCGATGTCAACATGTTCAAAGACGTAGAACCGTCTAATTATGGTAACGGCAAAGGAAAAGCCCCGTCAAGAATGACCGCAACGCTTAGCCTCGGAGAGGGCCTAGATATGAAAAGTACACCGAACTCAATTCAACCTTGACTGACACCTACGTGAACACAAACGGTGATGTCTCCTATCCAAAGCCTCCCAGGAGGGAGCCATCGACAAGAGAACGCGATTCTGGAAAATACTGCATATTTCATGTTATAGACGATCATGACACAAATGACAGCAGGCATCTTAGAGATTTGATTGAGGAACGGGTTAGACGTGGAGAGCTACCCGAGTATGTGAAACAACCAATAGCGCCTGCACCTGCGCTACCTCCACCCGTTCCCCGGAGAGGGAATGACCCTGGATCAAGCTCTCGCGGGCTCATCATCAACTGATCTAGAATGAGATCAGTTTGGATTTCTTGCTTTTCTCAGGATTTAAGGTATGTTTCTTTTCTTTCTTTAGGTTTTCGGATTGGCTAAATAGGAGTACACATGTTCGGGGTTAGGATTTAGCTCCAACGCATGCTCTGCACTTGATAACAAACCAATCAGGATTTGCTTTGGTTTTGTACTTTGAATTGAATAAGGAAGGACTTTCCGAGCATGGACTATGTTTGGCGAATTTAGGTGTCTTGTCAGGTTGTGGCAGTATTCTCAATCTCAACTAAAGTATGGCTTATACTTATCTCGGACCCTAGGTATGGATTATGCCTAGGGACAGACTGTCTTGTCAGGTTCTGGCAAGTATAGCTCTATCCCGACATGAGTATGGATTGTACTCATTACGATTCTTAAGTATGGATTATGCTCTGGAACAGCTTATTGTTTTGTCAGGATTTGGCAAAGGAACTCAATAAAACTCGAGTATGGCTTATGCTCAGTTTGAACTTCTTCGTATGGCTTATACCCGGAAGGTTAGGTCCCTCGTTAATGTTTTGGCAAGATGATTTGAACGTTTCCTGAGTATGGTTTATGCTCAAACAAACGCCCAAGCATGGTTTGTACTTGAAAGTGTAATTAGTTTTGTCAGGATTTGGCACACCTTTTTTCACTCTTTTCTTCGCAGGTATGGATTATACTTGCAGCTGGCAGGCCCGGCGTGGCCTTGGATTATCCAGAACACATCTTCCTTCAACCAGCAAGATATGTTCTGGGGGGCAAATGTTAACCTGCTTTTTGGTCAAAGCAGTCACACATGCAATCTCTGATCAACAACATGCTTGAGTACTGGAAGCATCGTCAGAAGACAGACAACGATTTGGTCGAAATCACATCCCGAACAAAGAAAGGCCCGAAACTCCTATCAGATGATCTCTTTTAGGCCCGAAAACAGAGATTACAAAGCTATGCTCCACAACTATTGTAGATCTCTGAATTAGCTTCAGTTTGAGCTTTGGTTTGGCTCAATCGGACTTACGGTTTGAAAGTTACGTCTGTTTCCGTGAACGCTTGCAGAACCGAAAACTTGGAATTTGGAATTGGCATAACCCATTCGGATCGGCTATATAGATTCTCGGATCGGATCAGATAAGTCAGTTCGGATCGGACACTACCTTGAGATGGACAGCTTGGCACTTGCTCTCCGCATTCACGTCAGCACGGATCGGATCGGAGGGAGCATACTCGATCCGCTCCACCTTCGAAGCATTGGACACGGAGTCTTCGGATCGGAGACCCCGGTTCGGATCGGGATAAGGCAGACCCGACCCACTTCACACCAAATCCTCACAAGAGCACGCTTGGCTTTGGACGCTCTAGTTCGGATCGGATGGCAAACCGAACCAACCACCTTCGACCTGCTACTGCACTTCAGGGTTGACCTATTCTTGTGGCACCATTTCCTCCTACTTTCATGGATCACTTCCACATGGCCTTACACGAATTGGAGAGGGTTTCTACCATTTTGTGACTTAGTCGCCACGTTCTATCAAGGCATTGGATTGGGGACACTTGTCATTCATCCGGATCTCCTCAAGGCCCCACTAGGTCAATAAATACACCGTGTGATGGACATTTGAAGGGATCTTTTTCGGTCCTCACTAATCATGGCTTCTACCACTACTTCACGAAAGGACATTGCTCAATAAGGAAGCCATATTCCACGTTATAACACGAGGATTTCGTGTATAATCTCCACTTTGCTCACTTCTTTTCATTGTGAACACGAGGATTTCGTGTATAAACCGCAAGCAAACTGCATTGTACTAGCTTCTTAGAATTTAAGAAACTATAAAGTGGACCTAGGCTTGGATTGAGCCGAACCACTATAAAAATCTCGTGTGTCTCCTCCTATTTTACTGCATTTTCTGCATTAATCTGTGATTGTGAGGTTTTCACATAATATTTGTGTGTTAGTGCCATTTTTTGGTCCAACATTTTGGCGCTCCAAGAAGTGGGACACACGACAACTTCCACTTCTGCTTGGATTGTTTGACTATTGGATCGATGGCTAAGCAAAAGGTTTCCCATGTTGAAGGTGAAGGCATGAGAAATGAGGAAAGCCATGAAGCTTCCTCACATGAAAACCCGTCAGCATACTTGACGCGAGAAGAGATGGATGGCATTCTCACCGAATTGAGAGCTCAGATGGCAGGGCAAGATTACCTCCTTCGCAAACAATAGGAGATGATTGATCAATTCTTCGCTCGGATGGAAGGAAGACCGAGTAACAACATACAACTTATGGGAAATGGAATAGAATTATCCCTAGTAGCAGTTGCAAACCAGATCGGTTCGGATCCGATCCGAGCCGAGGGCCAAAGTCTGAATCCCTCGCAGATGGACATGGGGGCATTCCCCACCGGGTCGGTTTGGACCCGATCCGAACAGTAACCCTACATGAGCCTGGGGGCAGCAGCCACCCGTCTGGAAATCAAGACTTCGCTCCGGTTCGACCTACATCGGCACTTGATCGGATCGGCAATGCCATACAGCTTCAGCATCAAGCACCCTGGATCGGAACAAGAGAACCTGATCGGAATTGTACATCCGACCCGAACCGTGCACCTCGCCATGACCTCCCTCGCTTCTCCGAGCCGCAACATGGGGGCACCTCCGAACCGAACCGAATGGCTTTCCAAGCTCCCCGTACACTTCAAAACTCTACTAGACTCAACACTGGGGCCACCAGTTCTGAACTTGGTAGCTTGCAAGAGCTCTTTGAAGGCATCGGCACGCCAATCTCATTGAACGACTCTCTAGAGATCGCACTTATCAGAATGGCATGAATGATGTCAATCACAACCCATTCATTCAGGAAATCAGGAATTCCCGCAATCCACCATATTTCAAACTTCCACAAGTGGAGCCCTACAACGGCAGGACAGATCCTACCGTGCACCTAATGCACTACAAACGTCATATGGAAGTTCAATCGGCGTCAGAAAACGTCATGGCAGAGTTCTTCCCTCTCTTTTTGACCGATATAGCTGCTATGTGGATTCGGCAGCTGGAATCTGAATCGATCGACAGCTGGAACATATTGGTCGCTCGCTTTATTGAACAGTTTTCGAGTCCACATTGCTCGACCTAAGAATGTCATGTCTCTCACCACAATCAATTAGAGGCCCAAAGAAACTCTGCGCTCATTTTTGGAAACTATCAACGTTGCAGCAGCATTAGTTGATCGACCTGAGCCATCTATGGTATTGATGGCGGCAGTATCCGGTGTTCTGGACAACTCGGAGTTCAAAAAATCCTTGTATCGAGACCCACCACCGAATCTCAGCGAGTTCTATCTTGAATCGGATAGATTTCAGTGTGAAAAGGACGCAATGTCCGAAAAGAAAATCCTCGATGTCAACATGCTCAAAGACGGAGAACCGTCTGATTATGGTTAAGGCAACGGAAAAGCTGCCGTCAAGAATAACCGCAACGCTCAACCCCGGAGAGGGCCTAGATATGAAAAGTATACCGAACTCAATTCAACCTTGACTGACATCTACGTGAACACAAACGGTGATGTCTCCTATCCAAAGCCTCCCAGGTGGGAGCCATTGCAAAGAGAACGCGATTCTGGAAAATACTGCATATTTCATGATGTGGACGATCATGACACAAATGACTGCAGGCATCTTAGAGATCTGATTGAGGAACGGGTTAGACATGGAGAGATACCCGAGTATGTGAAACAATCAACAGCGCATGCACCTGCGCTACCTCCACCCGTTTCCCGGAGAGGGAATGACCCTGGATCAAGCTCTCGCGGGCTCATCATCAACTGATCTGGAATGAGATCAGTTCGGATTTCTTGCTTTTCTTAGGATTTAAAGTATGTTTCTTTGCTTTCTTTAGGTTTTTCGATTGGCTAAATAAGAGTACACACGTTCGGGGTTAGGATTTGGCTCCAACACGTGCTCTGCACTCGATAATAAACCAATCAGGATTTGCTTTGGTTTTTTACTTTGAATTGAATAAGGAAGGACTTTCCGAGCATGGATTATGTTTGGCAAATTTAGGTGTCTTGTCAGGTTGTGGCAGTATTCTGAGTCTCAACTAAAGTATGGCTTTTACTTATCTCGGACCCCTAGGTATGGATTATGCCTAGGGACAGATTGTCTTGTCAGGTTCTGGCAAGTATAGCTCTATGCCGACATGAGTATGGATTGTACTCATTAGGATTCTTAAGTCTGGATTATGCTCTGGAATGGCTTATTGTTTTGTCAGGATTTGGCAAAGGAACTCAATAAAACTCGAGTATGGCTTATGCTCAGTTTGAACTTCTTCGTATGGCTTATACCCGGAAGGTTAGGTCCCTCGTTAAGGTTTTGGAAGGATGATTTGAACATTTCTGGAGTATGGTTTATGCTCAAACAAACGCCCAAGCATGGTTTATGCTCGAAAGTGTAATTAGTTTTGTCAGGATTTGGCACAGCTTTTTGCTCTCTTTTCTTCGCAGGTATGGATTATACTTGCAGCTGGCAGGCCCGGCGTGGCCTTGGATTATCCAGAACACATCTTCCTTCAACCAGCAAGATATGTTCTAGGGGTAAATGTTGACCCGATTTTTGGTCAAAGCAGTCACACACGCAATCTCTGATCAACAACATACTCGAGTACAGGAAGCATCGTCAGAAGATAGGCAACGATTTGGTCGAAATCACATCCCGAACAAAGTAAGGCCCGAAACTCCTATCAGATGATCTCTTTTGGGCCCGAAAATAGCAATTACGAAGCTAAGCTCCACAACTATTGTAGATCTCTGAATTAGCTTCAGTTTCAGCTTTGGTTTGGCTCAATCGGACTTACGGTTTGAAAGTTACGCCCGTTTCCGTGAACGCGTGCAGAACCGGAAACTTGGAATTTGGAATTGGCATAACCCATTCGGATCGGCTATATAGATTCTCAGATTGGATCGGATAAGTTAGTTCGAATCGGATGCTGCCTTGAGATGGACAGCTAGGTACTTGCTCTCCGCATTCACGTTAGCACGGATCGGATCGGAGGGAGCATACCCGATCCGCTCCACCTTCGAAGCATTGGACACGGAGTCTTCGGATCGGAGTCCCCGTTTCGGATCGGGATAAGGCAGACCCGACCCACTTCACACCAAATCCTTACAAGAGCACGCTTGGCTTTGGACGCTCTGGTTCGGATCGGATGGCAAACCGAACCGACCCCCTTCGACCTGCTAATGCACTTCAGGGTTGACCTATTCTTGTGGCACCATTTCCTCCTACTTTCATAGATCAACTTCCACATGGCCTTACATGAATTGGAGAGGGTTTCTCCAATTTTGCGACTTAGTCACCATGTTCTATCAATGCATTGGATTGGGGACACTTGTCATTCATCCAGATCTCCTTAAGGCCCCTCTAGGTCCATAAATACACCGTGAGATGGACATTTAAAGGGTTTTCGGTCCTCACTGATCATGGCTTCTACCAGTACTTCACGCAAGGACATTGCTCAACAAGGAAGCCATATTCCACATTATAACACGAGGATTTCGTGTATAATCTCCACTTTTCTCACTTCTTTTCATTGTAAACACGAGGATTTCGTGTATAAACCGCAAGCAAACTGCATTGTACTAGCGTCTTAGGATTTAAGAAACTATAAAGTGGACGTAGGCTTGGATAGAGCCGAACCACTATAAAAATCTCATGTGTCTCCTCTTATTTTACTGCATTTTCTGCATTAATCTGTGATTGTGAGGTTTTCACATAATATTTGGGTGTTAGTGCCATTTTTTGGTCCAACATTTTGGCGCTCCAAGAAGGGGGGCACACAACATCTTCCACTTCTGCTTGGATTATTTGGCTATTGGATCGATGGCAAAGCGAAAGTTTTCCCGTGTTGATGGCAAAGGCACGAGAAACGAGGCAAGCCATGAAGCTTCCTCACATGAAAACCCGTCAGCATACTTGACACGAGAAGAGATGGATGGCGTTCTCACCGAATTAAGAGCTCAGACGGCAAGGCAAGATGACCTCCTTCGTAAACAACAGGAGATGATTGATCAATTCTTCGCTCGGATGGAAGAAAGGTCGAGAAACAACGTACAACTTATCGGAAATGGAATAGAATTAGCCCTAGCAGCAGCTTCAAACCAGATCGGTTCGGATCCGATCCGAACTGAGGGCCAAAGTCTGAATCCCACGCAGATGGACATGAGGGGCATTCCCCACCGGGTCGGTTCGGACCCGATCCGAACAGCAACCCAAAATGAGCCCGAGGGTAGCAGCCTCCCCTCTGGAAATCAAGACTTCACTCCGGTTCGACCAAAATCGGCACCTGATCGGATCGGCAATGCCATATAGCTTCAGCATCAAGCACCCCGGATCGGAACAGGAGAACCTGATCGGATTGGTACATCCGACCCGAACCGTGCACCTCGCCATGACCTCCCTCGCTTCTCCGAGCCGCAACATGGGGGCACCTCCGAACCTAACCGAATGGCTTTCCAAGCTCCCCATACACTTCCACACTCTACTAGACTCAACACTGGGGGCACCAGTTCTGAACTTAGTAGCTTGCATGAGCTCTTTGAAGGCGATCGGCTCGCCAATCTCATTGAACAGCTCTCTAAAGTTCACACTTATCAGAATGACATGGATGATGTCAATCAAAACCCATTCACTCAGGAAATCAGGAATTCCCGCAATCCACCAGATTTCAAACTTCCACAATTGGGGCCCTACAACGGCAGGACAGATCCTACCGTGCACGTAATGCGCTACAAATGTCATATGGAAGTTCAATCGGCGTCGGAAAACGTCATGGCAAATTCTTCCCTCTCTTTTTGACCAATATAGCTGCTATGTGGATTCGGTAGCTTGAATCTGAATCGATCAACAGCTGGAACATGTTGGTCGCTCGCTTTATTGAACAGTTTCGAGTCCACATAGCTCGATCTAAGAATGTCATGTCTCTTACCACATTCAATCAGAGGCCCAAAGAAACTCTGCGCTCATTTTTGGAAAGGTTCAACGTTGCAGCAGCATCAGTTGATCGACCTGAGCCATCTATGGTATTGATGGCCGCAGTATCCGGTGTTCTGGACAACTCGTAGTTCAAAAAATCCTTGTATCCAGACCCACCACAGAATCTCTGCGAGTTCTATCTTGAATCGGATAGATTTCTATGTGAAGAATATGCAATGTCCGAAAAGAAAATCCTCGATGTCAACATGCTCAAAGACAGAGAACCGTCTGATTATGGTAAAGGCAAAGGAAAAGCTGCCGTCAAGAATGACCGCAACGCTCAGCCCCGGAGAGGGCCTAGATAAGAAAAGTACACCGAACTCAATTCAACCTTGACTGACATCTACGTGAACAAAAACAGTGATGTATCCTATCCAAAGCCTCCCATGAGGGAGCCATCGCAAAGAGAACGCGATTCTGGAAAATACTGCATATTTCATGATATGGACGATCATGACACAAATGACTGCAGGCATCTTAGAGATCTGATTGAGGAACGGGTTAGACGTGGAGAGCTACCCAAGTATGTGAAACAACCAACAGCGCCTGCACCTGCGCTACCTCCACCCGTTCCCCGAAGAGGGAATGACCCTGGATCAAGCTCTCGCGGGCTCATCATCAACTGATCTGGAATGAGATCAGTCTAGATTTCTTACTTTTCTTAGGATTTAAGGTATGTTTCTTTGCTTTCTTTAGGTTTTCCGATTGGCTAAGGAAGGACTTTCCGATTGGTTTTGCACTTTGAATTGAATAAGGAAGGACTTTCCGAGCATGGATTATGTTTGGCAAATTTAGGTGTCTTGTCAGGTTGTGGCAGGATTCTCAATCTCAACTAAAGTATGGCTTATACTTATCTCGGACCCCTAGGTATGGATTATGCCTAGGGACAGACTGTCTTGTCAGGTTCTGGCAAGTATAGCTCTATCCCGACATGAGTATGGATTGTACTCATTAGGATTCTTAAGTATGGATTATGCTCTGGAACGGCTTATTGTTTTGTCAGGATTTGGCAAAGGAACTCAATAAAACTCGAGTATGGCTTATGCTCAGTTTGAACTTCTTCGTATGGCTTATACCCGGAAGGTTAGGTCCCTCGTTAAGGTTTTGGCAGGATGATTTGAACATTTCTTGAGTATGGTTTATGCTCAAACAAATTCCCAAGCATGGTTTATGCTCGAAAGTGTAATTAGTTTTGTCAGGATTTGGCACACCTTTTTGCTCTCTTTTCTTCGTAGGTATGGATTATACTTGCAGCTGGTAGGCCCGGCATGGCCTTGGATTATCCAGAACACATCTTCCTTTAAACAGCAAGATATGTTCTGGGGGGCAATTGTTGACCCGTTTTTTGGTTAAAGCAGTCACACATGCAATCTTTGGTCAATAACGTGCTCGAGAAGACAGGCAACGATATGGTCGAAATCACATCCCGAACAAAGAAAGGCCCGAAACTCCTATCAGATGATCTCTTTTGGCCCGAAAACAGTGATTATGGAGGCAAGCTCTGTAATTCTTGTAGATCTCTGAATTAGCTTCAGTTTGAGCTTTGGTTTGGCTCAATCGGACTTACGGTTTGAAAGTTATGCCCATTTTCGTGAACGCGTGCAGAACCGGAAACTTGGAATTTGGAATTGGCATAACCCATTCGGATCGGCTATATAGATTCTCGGATCGGATCGGATAAGTCAATTCGGATCGGACGCTGCCTTGAGATGGACAACTTGGCACTTGCTCTCCGCATTCATGTCAGCACGGATCGGATCGGAGGGAGCATACCCGATCCGCTCCACCTTCGAAG
Organism: Allium sativum; assembly: GCA_030737875.1. Lineage (NCBI taxonomy): Eukaryota > Viridiplantae > Streptophyta > Magnoliopsida > Asparagales > Amaryllidaceae > Allium > Allium sativum. Next base: position 124,907,318 of record CM060927.1, on the reverse strand, counting down.
CACTAGATACGGAGTCTTCGGATCGGAAACCCCGGTTCGGATCGGGATAAGGCAGACTCGACCCACTTCACACTAAATCCTCAAAAGAGCACGCTTGGCTTTGGACGCTCTGGTTCGGATCGGATGGAAAACATAACCGACCCCCTTCAACCTGCTACTGCACTTCAGGGTTGACCTATTCTTGTGGCACCATTTCCTCCTACTTTCATGGATCACCTTCCACATGGCCTTACACGAATTGGTGAGGGTTTCTCCCATTTTGTGACTTAGTCACCACGTTCTATCAAGGCATTGGATTGGGGACACTTGTCATTCGTCCGGATCTCCTTAAGACCCCTCTAGGTCTATAAATACACCGTGAGATGGACATTTCAAGGGATCTTTTTCGGTCCTCACTGATCATGGCTTCTACCACTACTTCACGCAAGGACATTGCTCAATAAGGAAGCCATATTCCACATTATAACACGAGGATTTCGTGTATAATCTCCACTTTTCTCACTACTTTTCATTGTAAACACGAGGATTTCGTGTATAAACCACAAGCACACTGCATTGTAATAGGTTCTTAGGATTTAAGAAACTATAAAGTGGACGTAGGCTTGGATTGAGCCGAACCACTATAAAAATCTCGTGTGTCTCCTCTTATTTTATTGCATTTTCTGCAGTAATCTCAGATTGTGAGGTTTTCACATAATATTTGGGTATTAGTGCCATTTTTTGGTCTAACAGTTACCTTTAACGTGTTAATGAATATAAAATAATCATTTGTTAAATTATATTTTTGAACATTAAAAATGTTACCTTTAACATGTTGATGAATAGAAAATAATCATTTGTTAAATTATATTTTTGAACATTAAAAATGTTACCTTCAACATGTTAATGAAAATAAAATAATCGTCTGTTAAATTAGATTTTGAACATTAGAAATGTTACCTTTAACATGTTAATGAATATAAAATAATCATTTGTTAAATTATATTTTTGAACATTAAAAATGTTACCTTTAACATGTTAATGAATATAAAACATTCATTTGTTGAATTATATTTTTGTACATTAAAAATATCTCCTTTTTAACATGATAATAATATAAAATAATCATTTGTTGAATTATATTTTTGTACATTAAAAATGTCATCTTTAAAATGTTAATGAAAATAAAATAATAATTTGTTGAATTATATTTTTGTACATTGAAAATGTCACCTTTAAAATGTTAGTGAATATAAAATAATCATTTGTTGAATTATATTATTGAACATTAACAATATTATTTTTAACATTTTAATGAAGTGAATAAAATATGTGTTGAATAAAAATTTTAAACAGTAAAAATATCATTTTTATTGAATTTATAAACGATATAAAATATTCATGGGTTGAATAAAAAGTTTGGAACGATAAAAATGGTTATGTAGTTAAATGCCCTTTTTATCGATCTAGTTGTTCATTTTATAATGAATATTGAAAAGAAGTGATTTCAAAATATAATATTTTAAAAATATTATCACTTTAATATGATAAAGATATAGAATATTCAATTTTGATTTAAAATTGAAAATGAAGTTGGAATCGTTTTAAAATGAATTTATAAACGATTTATAAAATACGTTTTAATTGGAAATCGATGAAATATATAATATATATATATATATATTATATATGTTTAATGGCCTGAATAGAATGCACCGCGCAACGACCGTTCACGAATTTCGACCATTAATTTCAAATTGGCTTAACATGAGATCCGACTATCGGATTCTCCTAAAACTAGAACTGTTGGGTTCGTATCAAAAAGAGCCTTCCAATGAATATAATAAGTTTCAAATCTAACGATTGGATTTGGAATTATGTCCAAATCAAATTTGAAAAAGGCCACTATGGATGTAGTTCGGTGGCCGTTATTGGAAACCGACTGTACGGGCCTTAATAAAATTATTAAAAATATGGAAAAATTATGTCAAATCATAACTAATAATTTGGAAAAATTTTGGATGAAAAATTCCATATTTGAAAAGATAAAAGTATATTATATTGAAATGAACTAATTATTAACTAGAATAAATCTTTAATTAAGATTTAATGGAGTTTTCCAATTAATTAATATTTATTTGGAATTAAATAAAATAAATTGGACTTTGGGTTTGTCGTGGATGGTGTATTAAATAACACTGTTCTTAAACCCCATGTGAAAATAATATATCTTTTAATTAAGATTTAGAAAAGTTTACTAATTAATTAATGTTTAATTAGAATTGAAATGAAAGTTGATTGTGGGTTTATCGTGAACTATGTTTTAAACGACATCTGTTCTTTAATCCCAATTAACAGTGAAAATATAATTTGGAATTCATAAATATTTTATTAAGATTTAAATGGAATTTATAAATCTTTTATTAAATATTTACATGGATTTATAAATCTTTTATTAAGATTTAAATGGAAATTTTTACAAAGTCAAGTTTTCCAATTTAATAGAAGAAATTGGAATTAAAGGGAATTCGATTTAATAATAATCGAGATAAGCTTCTGTAAAAGAAGACCGTTACTATATATGGATTTTGAAAGGCCTTACCATTATTCCATTTATATTATTAGTCTGATATGGAAATTTATATGGATTATATATTGACCCGTTTTCCGTGAAAATTCCATAGTTAATGGAAGATGATTTGGATTTATTGTGAAATGTGCTTTGAATGACATTAGTTTAACCCAGTTAAAGATAAAGATTAATTTCCTAAATTAGAATAATCATAAATTAATGACTTTTGATATTAAAACCAAATTATAATTTTAATAAATATCTAAGTAGATTGAAATGGGAATGAGAAAATTTAATTTATCGAATTCTTGAAATAATCGAGAATGGATTACCACCAGTTTTACTCCAGGTGATAGTTTAATTCTTTAATTAGATTTAAACGTGAAATGGTAATTAATTTTGCCAATAACACAGTGGGTGTTAGATATGGAGTGCTACCAGTTTTGCTCCATGGGATGAATAAGTTAGGATTGGGATAATAAATAATATATGATTACTTCGGCAAGGTTCGCTAATCCCGACTAGTTGATAAACCTTAATATGGTTTAAAATTTTGAAAGATAAATGAAATCTTTTGAAATCAATATCAAAAGGAAGATTAAAGAATAAATTTAGAAGAATTTATCTTTGATAAAATTTATGGGAACGATCCCTAATAATGTGAATATTTTATTAAAAGAATATTCTGAATCGGAGTGAGGCGTATGTTGTGTTTTCATAGCACTTGATTATAAAATACGTGGATTTTTCAGAAAAACCGGTTTTGACCCATTCTGAACAATTAATATGACGACCAAGAGTCAAAGACCGGAGATGTTCACATCATTTGGATGATTACTGATGTCTTGATTGGGCCGTATACACAAGACAAGGTAATAAGGAGTGATCGTCCAAACGTACTTGGAGATTGACTGGATATGCGAGGGCCTCTCTCCTGTATTGGACATATGGGACGAGGAATAAGGTGCCTCCGGTTTCGTTCAGACCAAGAACGGACTTGTAAATGGATGGTATGTCTGAAGTTGTAATTCTTTATGCTATTTTCATTGATCTCTGCTAAATATATATCTGTTTGGTGGCGGAGAATTTAATCTCTTGCTTAACACCTTTCTCTGAGACGTACGAGCTTAGAGGTTATATATTGGCAGAAATCAATGGTATGGTATGGACTGGCAATGTGGCATGCTAAGATGCAAATAATCAAGGATTTTGTTGAAAAGCATAGCCTTGTGGTTGATGATCATAGCACGGCTTATTTAGGCATAGCTTCGTGTATAGCGTTACTTCGCGAGCTTCACACCCCGGCATGAACCAGAAACGGGATGAGGACTGTAGGGAAATTGACATATGTTAGTTTCTAAGTAATAGTAACGTCATGGTATGGAGCCCAGATTGTTTACTCATGTGGATGTTGCTTATTACTTGATGGATAGAGAGGCGCCTCGGATATATCGGTCACTACGGGACCGATGGATGTTCTGGTCGACATTACTGACCAGATTATTTTATGCCTCATAGGGCAGGCTAACATATATTTTATGGTATTGCCAATCATCGATGGATGACCGACCCTGTCGCTAACCGTAGGTGCAGTTGCGGCTGTATCCTGAGACTCGGGCTAGAGAGTCTCAAATCGGTGAGGATAATCCCTTGCCTCGGTCCATAGATGGAAACCCAACTTCCAATACACGATATTCGGTTTTGCTGTAAATATATACATACGGCGTGGTCCCATGAATTACCCAATTTTAAAATCAAGTTAATAACTGTTTTAATTCTCACACCAGTCTCATGACTGACTTGGAGTTTATTGTTTTAACCTAAACTATGGGTGCCCATATTTTCTACCCGGGAAGCTAGTAGTTTTGGTTTTGCAGATATTATATTCATAGGATCCTGGTTTACAGCTGAAGCGATATTCGGAAAGCTCTGTATCCGTGCATTTCTTTTAGTTGTATTTTGTATTATATTTTCTCTGCTACTTAAATGTAATTTAAATCTCTGATATGATTCTGTTGTATATTATTTATTCATACTCTGATATTTTCTTGTACTCTAATGTAATTGTTGTAATAAGCAATGAAATGTTCTTCTATTTGTGTTTTGATTTGTCGTGTTCTCAATTCAATTCGTACTTTACTTTACGGGGAAGTATGGATCGTTTCATTTAGTATCAGAGCGAGGTTTACAGAGCTCGAGGATAAGACACATTAGAACTGAACGAAAGAATTCATTGGAGATTGGATTAGCAATATCCAATGAGAATGACTCGTTAGAGATAGCATCAGTACTATCCTAAAACGAGTGTGAAGAGTGTTATTTTAAAATAATAAAAATGAAAATAAATTTAGTTTTGAAAATTTTATCATATTATACGTATTTGAGTATATTATTTTTTTATTTTAATTTGGACAATCGAGTATATAAAGATTTTAAATATACGCTTAATTAATGTATATTCGGAGTTTTAATATACTTGATAGATATGGAATCACACTCTAGTTTCCTGGAGATGATTCTGATGATTTCTAGCATAATCTGCGTTTATGTTCGAGTTTCTAAAGTGGGATATCTATATATTTCCAACTGACTGGTGTGAGAGCCAAAAGTAGCTAGGATTTATTGTTGTGATTTTTCATTAAAAATATGTTTTTTGACTATATATAAAAGTTATATATATTTCAAAAGTTAATCACCTAATTGATTGCTGGTTGTGATGTTTGATAATTAGTTTAACTAATTAAAAAATTGGAAGGATAATTAATTTAACCAATATGAGAAAGAAAGATAAATTTAACTAAACCGAATTTAATATTGAACTGAATTGAAAATTGATTAGAATTGAAAATTTATTAGAATTGAAAGTTGAGTTGATTAGTAAAACAACTTTTGGCTTCGTTCCTTTTCGAGCACAAAAAGATTTTAAGTGGGGGAGATGGAACAACCCGCAATTTCTGAACCAATTTAAAATTTTAATTTTAGAAATTTTAAGGTTTTGGATATTTAAAATAATTTATTTTAAATAATAACGACGAAAAATTTATTTAAATCGAAGTTAGAACATATAAATTTATTTTAATTTTAAAACGAGCCTGAAATGGCACGGTAATTTGAAAATTCGATTTTAAATTTCAAATGAATGTACATGATTCAAAATAAATCAGATTTCAGTAAAACTAGAAATATTTGAATCTATCTGATAATATTTTTCTAACGAATGTGAAAAATTGAAATTTCATAACGGGAATCAAAAGTTATGCTCAGTTTAAAATTCAGAATAGTCGCTATGTAATATATATATATATATATATATATTAATATAATATATAGCCATTTTACAAACGACCTCCGTTTTAGACGAAACCACTTTTGTTAGATTCAGAATGTCAAATTATTGCTAGATTCAATTTTCATAATTTTTGGAATCAATATGTGACCGTAGTAAATATAAATGTGTTTGGTAATTTAAATTCGAATTGGACTGACCAGAAAATGGCCATTTTTCAAACGGTCTCCAAAGTCAGAAAAAATAATTTTGTTATGACCGCATCGTCAAAACAGAGTTAGAAATATTTTTTTGTAATTTTTGGAGCTAGTATGTAGCCGTGAGAAATTAATTGTGAATCGATCAGCCATATAAGGCCAAAAACAGGGTTTTATGAGCAAACAGACTCAAAATTCGATGAAACCAGTTTTATTAGAACCGTGTCGTCAAGACATAACAACACGTCAATTTTCATCGCCAACGGAGTTTGTATGTGATCGTGGCATCAATAAATATCGAACAAAGAGGGCATGAACTAGAGAATTAATAATTAAACTAGAAAATTAACAATAAATAATAAATCCTAACCCACTGCTATATAATATATTTTCCCCCTTCCCAAAACCTCGTTATTTTTCTTCCTAAAAAATTGATAGCAGCTCTCTCTCTCTCTTTCTCTCTAAATTTAACAAATAAGCCCCTAGAAACAAAATAATTTATATCTCTCAATCCATACACAATCAACCCAAACAACTTCGGGGTATTGTAGATCATGTTGATATCTACCTACCACAAAAATACCATTACCTATCGTCGCATGAATTCGCTGGAATCTCAATTCAAATGCTGAAAATCAGTTCTGGTTTTGGCCATTTTCTAGCCAATCTGTGAAGAAATAGGTGATGGCCCAGTTGAAGAAATTGTAGAGGAGAAATAGATGAACAACTTTGTCCTTGGTTGTTCGATCTGAAAGTGATCGGGGTGGTGCCAATATCGAGTTGAATGTGAAGCAGTTTCTCCGGCAAGGTCACGAACGGAAATGGATGGATTGCCAGAGCTAGAGGCGTTTTCAGGTGGATGTGGCTGAAGGGGATCGGTGCGGTGTGGCGAAGCGCGACCAACGGTGGTGGTCCGCGACTCTGGCGATCGACGACGGCGGAGAATTTGACAACGAACGGGAAATTGGGCTTTTGACGAAATCAGATCGCCTGAGGCATTTCAAGCGGCACCACTTCAGGCGGCGCCGCTTCAGGTGCAGGATCGTGGCAGAGCAGGGAAGCAACTAGTAGGGTCCAGCGACGGTCTGGAGCAGTGTGGCGGAGGTGGGAAGCTTTCGATCAGGTGGAACCAACATTGAAATGAAGTTTGAAGGTGATGGGTTAATTAATAAATTAAGTAAGTAAGTAATCCATGCTCGTAACACAATATCTTTCACATATGAGGTCGAAATCTGACGATTTCAGATCCATTGTGATTGCAGAGTCGAGAGCTTCACAACAAGAATAATTGGGTCCAATTTGGAGCAAGTTGGAATTTGGGGGCAAATTCAAACCCAAACGGTACTAAAACCGCCAGTTAAAGACTGACGCAGTGGAAACGAAGTTGAGAACTCCTCACTAAAAATTCTGCACAATTATTTATTTATTTTCATAGCTGAAAAATATATAGAATTACCAGTGTAGATTTCTATCAGTTTAGTTATTATAAATTGTATACGGTGCATGTTAGATCACTTTCCTCGTCCACAAACCATGGATGATTTAAATTGACTGTATTGTGTGTTGTTTGTGATGTTGAAATGTTTAACATATTAAAAATAATATTAACATAAATATGGAAGTTGAAACTAAATTATAAATATTTATTTAAAATTTAAGCACTATTAATGGGTTAAATAGAAAATAATTAAAATTGAATTAGAATTGATTAAATTTATTAACCAATGATTTATTTAAATAAGTTGTTGTTGTTTGAAAACTCCACACGGGTATTGGGATGATATTTGACATACACTAGTCCCAATATTTAATTTTATGTCAATCGATGGATTGACAGCTTGTGATGAGCGTTATTTATTTATTTTAATGCTGAAACAGTCGTAAATTTCACTCTGGATGTGAATGGACAGTTTATTGATTATTTATCATTATTGTTGTATACATGCGATGTATGAAACCATATAACTGAAATTATATGTAATAACCCGGAAATTCTAGGCCAATTTAAAAAAATTTATTTTGGCAATTTTGATGAATTTTGAATATTTAAAATGAATTATTTTAAATAATAACAACGATAAATTTATTTTTAATAGAATTAGAACGTATGTATTTATTTGAATCGTCGTTAGAATATAAATATTTATTTTTAATTATAAAAAGAATTGAAAATGGCGCGGTAGTTCGAAAATTCGATTTCAAAGTACAAATGACTGTACAGGATTCAAATCAAACCGGATTTTAGCGAAACCAAAAATATTAGAATCTAGTTGAGAATATCTTTCCAATGAATCCTAAAAATCAAAATTTCATAGTGGGGATAAAAGGTTATGCCCAGTTGAAATTCAGAATAGTCGCTATAGAATTCTGGCCCTTCAAAATGGAAATTTTGCAAACGACCTCTGTTTTTGACAAAACCACTTTTGTTGGATCCGTGATGTCAAGTTATTGCTATATTCCAATTTTCATGATTTTTGAAACCAATATGTGAGCGTGGCAAAAGAAAATGTGTTTTGACAGTTTCAGTCAATTTCGATCGACTAGAAAATGGCCATTTTTCAAACGGTCTCGGAATTTGACGAAATTAGTTTTGTTAGCACCGTATCATGAATACGAAGCTAGAAAATATTTTTCGGGAATTTTTAGAGTCAGTATGTGGCCCCAGTAAATTGAAATGTACATTTAAAATTCAATATAATGATTTATATTTTAATTTAAACGAAAACTGATCGAATCAGCTGGTGAAACATATCCCATTGTGTTTGGAATAAGGGTAATTAGCTAAGGACGACAGTCGGTGGGTTTAATTTGGGGTTCGAATGTAAAAGTCAACTTCTTGGGAGGATTAAATTAAATAATAATATATATTATATATAAGTATCTCTCTCCCTCTCTCTCTTCTATATCGTTAATAAAAAAAATATAAAAATCGTGATCCACGATTTCCGTCGCCCTCTTTAACCAAGCCTCAAGCCGTTGCCTCAGGCGACTCCACCACCACTACACCCCCCTTTCCGATCGACGCTGCCCCTCCTCCCTCCTCTCCTCGTCGTTAGCCACCTCTCCCGCCGTTCAAACCCTAAATCTCGCCCAAAACCCACTGCCGTAGGCCCTACCGCCAGTGCACAGAACCGCTGCCAAACCCCTGACGCCGACCACCACCTCCATCTGACCTCAGCCGTCTCCCGACCGCCTGAAATCCCCTCCGTCACCCCGACCCTCCCTCCCTCCCCTTCCTCCTTCAATTGAAAACCCCTATCACCCAACATCTTATCGCCAACGGCCAGTACAGCCCCATTACCGCCTATCACACCCCCTGCAAGTCCCGGCACGCCGTCTTCACCCTCGACTTCGCCCATAAGTTTTTATTTATATTTTTCCTTTGTTTGTGTGAACAAAAATGAGATTTTTTATATGGAATTTCTTCATATAAAAAGCGATCTTTATATGAGAAACCGTTTGAAATTAAAAAGATTAGATTTTTAAGAATAGGAAGACGTGATTTTTATGAGTAGAAAGATGCTATTTTTATATGGTATTCATACGAATAAAAGTTTGATTTTTATATGAACAGAACTATATTAAAAATGTGATTTTTATATTATAGAAATAATAAAAATGTGATTTTTATATTATAAAAATAATAAAAACACAATTTTTGTATATGTTGTAGTGATATAAAAATTCGATCTTTATATCAGAAGTAGAAATATAAAAGTGTATGAAGTAGAAATAAAAATATGATTTTTATTTATTGGAATGAATCAATAAAAATATAATTTTTATATAATGAGAAAAATAAAAATATAATTTTTATATGATGTGAAGAATAAAAATGTGATTTTTATTGTGAACAGCGTGAAATGGTTGAGTTGGAATATCGGGCTAATCCAAACCGTTCAAAAATAAAGAATGGCGGAGTGGAACCCCAAGGTGAGAACTTCTCACTTTTAATTTAATTTGTAGTTAAAATATGTACTAGAATGCAGACGGTGCTTAGCAGCACCCGACATCCGTCGTCCATAGAACATGGATGACTTGTTTGTTTGATTGTCATGTTGTGAAAATTGATTGTGTGATGGAATAAATATTTTATAGTTAAAAATATAATTTTTTAACGTGTATATAAAATAAAGATTCAAAAACAAATCGAACGATTTGTTTATATACACACATTTGACTGATATAGATTAGGACAATAAATTTTACACATCGCCCAACTGCACAAATAAACATGTGTTTGATTGTTTGAAACCCCATACGGGTATTGGGATGAAATTAGACATAAACTAATCCCAATAATTAGCTGTATGTCGATCAATTGATTGAAAGACTGTGCAAGCGTTGAATATTTATATTCAATGCTTATACAGTGTAGAATGCACTCTGGATGACGGATTGCTGCTTTCATAGTTGTTATACACATTTGTTGTGTGGAATCCATATAATCAACATTATATGGTAATTGACTATGTCTGATTCCAGTTCAGTATTATCGAATATTTTAAAATATTATTCTGTGAATATTTAAATGTGAAGCCGTGTTAAGCCATTTTAACACGAACGGGAATCTTGTCGATTTTATTCATTTTACAATGAATATAGAAAGTGATTTCAAATTAAATTGAAATAGAATTGAAATTCGAATTAAATTGAAATGATTTGAAATTCAAATTAAATTGAAATAGAATTGAAATTCGAATTAAATTGAAAAGAATTGAAATTCGAATTAAATTGAAATGATTTGAAATTCGAATTAAATTGAAATAGAATTGAAGTTCGAATTAAATTGAAATAGAATTTAAATCGTTTTGAATTGAATTTAAAATGGATTGAAATTGAATTGAAATCGATTTGAAATGAATTTAAAACGAATTTATATTGGAAAATTCAATTTTGATTTGAATTTGAGATGGAAGTTGAAATCGTTTTGAAAATGAATTTAAAACGATTTATAAAATACGTTTTGAATTGAAATCGATGAAGTATATATTATATATTATATATTTATATAATATAATGGCCTGAAAAGAATGTGCCACGCTGCGGCAGTTCGCGAATTTCGACCATTGACTTCAAACGGACATTACGGGAGATCCGACCATTAGATTCTACTAAAACCGGAACCGTTGGGTTCGTATCGAAAAGAGCTTTCTAACGAATACAGAAATTAGAAATCTAATGGTTGGATTTGGAATTATGTCCAAATCAAATTTGGAAAAGGTTGATGTAAGTGCAGTTCGATGGTCGTTGATGGAAATCGACTGTACGGGCCTTTATAAAATTATTAAAAATATCAATAATTAGTGTAAAATCATAAGAAATGATTTGGAAAGAATTGGGATCAAAAATTCCATATTTGAAAAGATAAAAATAGATTTTTATCGAAATGAACTAGTTTTGAACTAGAATTAAAATCCATTTATTTTTAAAATAAATAAATTGGATTTGAAATGGTTTTAAAGCTAACCAGAATTTCCAATAATTGAATTGGAATGGATTTGAATAGAAATTGTCTTTGGAATATTTCGATGTTGGATTTCGTGATTATACAGATACTGTTATGGAAATTTGAAAGATATATTTATATCGTTATTTCCAATACGATATTTGTTGGTCGTAGAATTTGATTTTGAATATAAGCTGATATATTTTCTATTCAGAGCCTCGTATTTAATACCAAATGGGATTTGGGTTTGTCGTGAGTGGTGTCTTCATTAACACTGTTTTTAAACCAAGTTGAGAAAAGGATTAAATCTTTTTATTTCAGATTTAATGAAGGATACCAATTAGATGATGTTTAATTGGAATTGGATTAGAATGTGATTTTGGGTTTATTGTGAACCGTGTTTTAAAAGACATTGGTTCTTTAACCCAGTTAAAGACAGGATATGATTTCCCAAGTTAAACAATCATTAATATTGATTTTTGGGAAGATTAAAATTAATTGGAGTTTTAACGAATCTTTAATTAGATTGAAATGATCAAGAATGGAGTATCACTAGTTTTGCTCCAGGCGATAGTTAAATCTTTAATTAGATTTGAACGTGAAATGGTAATTGAATTTACCGATAACACCACAGTGTTAGATATGGAGTATGACCAGTTTTACTTCATGGGATGAATAGGTTGGGATTGGGAAAAAAATAAATTATTACTTCTGTGTGGTTTGCTAATCCCGACTAGTTTGAATTGATATTCAAAAGAAGATTAAAGAATAAATTTAAAGAATTTATCTTTAATAAAATTAATGGGAACCTTTCCCAAATTATAAGAATATTTGAATAAAAGAATATTCTGAATTGGAATGAGGCGTATGTTGTGTTTGTGTAACACTTGTTTATTATATACGCGAGTTATTCAGAATGACAGGGTTTATCCCATTCTGAATAACTGAATCGACGTGGTGTCGAGGATGAAGACGGTGGTCGAAGACCGGACGTCTCCACATCGTTTGGGTGATTACTGATGATCTTGACTGGGTTGTACACCCAAGAGGAGGGAATCAATTGGTGATCGTCCAGGCGTACTTGGAGATCGATGGATATGCGAGGAATAAGGTTCCTCCGGTTTCGTTCAGACCCATAACGAACTTGTATGGACTGTGTGTCTGACATCGGATTTCATTCTGTGTGGTTGATATCGGTTGCATAGCGTGAATTGCCTATGTAGCATGCTAAGATGCAAATGATCAAGGCTTCTGTTGAAAAGCAGAGTCTTGTGGTTGATGATCAAAGCACGGCCTTTGTGGCGGAGCTTTGTGTAGCGTTAATTCGCGAGCCTCACACCCGGGTTGTGAACCAGAAACGGGAGAGGACCTCAGGGAGGACATGCGTTTTCTTCTAGCTAGGGTGGTGTCGGTGACCTACCGGCCCCGACATTTATATTATTTTCACCTGTGTGGTTGTTGGATTGCGAGGCGCCTCGGATATATCGGTGACTATGTGGAGCCGATGGAGTCATTTGGCTCATTTACGCCCCAAAGGGCAGGGAAACGCTGTGTTCAGGCATTTTAATCCACATCGGTGGACCGGCCCTGTCGCTCCAAGGGTAGATGCGTTCTGATCCTGAGAAACGGGCTAGATTGTCTCTAAGCGGTGAGGACGATCCCTTGCCTCGGTTCACAGATGGGTATCCAACTTCCAATACGTGACTTTGCGGTTTTGATTGTATAACCTATATTTGGCGGCATAGTGGTATGGGGCATTCATGTCGTCTATGATTGATACTTATGATTGAAATTGTTTTGACACTATACAGTTATAGTACTATCAAAATAATATGTTTTAAAACGTATCAAGCATTCTTTGGCTATTATAAGGTAAAACCCTATCCTCCGGTTTGTGTTGCATTGTGTGATGGGACCTGGGTCTTATAATCGCTTCATTGTTCTGTATTTAGCATTGCGCTATTGTTTTATGCACTGGTATTCTTGGGAGGAAACCCATTCCGTGTTATACGGCATGGTCCCTTGATTTACCTAACTTTAAAATAAAGATGAATAACTGTTTTAGTTCTCACACCAGTCACATGACTGACCTGGAGTTTATTGTTTTAACCTAAACTCTGGGTGCCCTTATTTTCGACACGGGCAGCTAGTAGTTTTGGTTTTGCAGATTTATATTCACAGGGTCCTGCTACAGCTGGAATGATATCCGGAAAGCTTTGTATCCATATATCTCCTTCAGTTGTGTTTTGTATTATTTTCCGCTGCTATGTAATGTATTGTAATCTCTGATATTTATCGAATGTATAATATTCGTTTATACTCTTTATATTCCTGTATTCTGATGAATTGTTGTAATTAACAATGAAATGTTCTTTTGTCTGTGTTCTGATTTGTCTTGTCCTCAAAATAATCAGGGGTTTCGAACGGTCTTGGTCGGTTTAGCGATCGTTTCGGATCGAGCGAAATTCCATGTTGTTGTAATTTGGTATCAGAGCTTTGGTTTACAAAGCTTGAGAACAAGGCACATTAGAACCATACAAAAGAATTCATCAGAGATTGGATTAGTAATGTCCAATAAGAATGACTCGTTAGAGATGGGATCAGTAGCATCCTAGAACGAGTGTGAAGAGTATACTTTTAAAATGGAAACAAGTTTTTTTTTGAAAATTTAAATCAATTATTTGTATTTGATTATTTATTTTATATTGAATTTGGACAATCAAGTATATAGAAATTTTGTGTATACGTCTGATCCGCATGTATTTGAAGTTTTAATATACTGGATAGATATAGAATCACATTGTAATCGCCCGAGGATGATACTGGTAATTGTGATTACATTACCAGTATTTATGCTCGAGATTCGAAGGTGTGATGTTTATATGATTCCAATTGACTGGTGTGAGAACCAAAATTAGATAGGGTCTATTGTTGTGATTTGGCACCAAAAATGTGATTTTTGACTATATATCAAAATTATGAATTTGAAAAGATAATCAACTAATTGACTGCTGATTGTGTTGTTCGATTATTGTTTGATTAATTAAATGTTGAACCTTTAGCTAAATTGAACCAAATAGTGAAATGTATTGAAAATTTGTCGCATTTGCATGCATGTACATGTACTTACATTGAATAGGTCATAGCAAGGAGGCTAGAGAAGAAGAATAAAATTGTTTGCCCGACAAATAGGTACATGTTTATTGTATTTCTTTGGGTTTGGATGATTTTATGAGCCGATTGGCTAGCCGCTTGGCTTTTTCTTTTTCTCTTGGATTGGTGAGGGCCATGGGAGGCTATTTGAAATATCCGGAAGCTCCCGGTGCAGGGGAGGTTATGGCGAAATTTTTCGAAAATTTAGGGTGTTAGCCAAATTTTTGAAGAATTTGAAAAGTTCTTAGAAACTGAAAAGTTGAAGAACTTAAGCCGTAATGAAAATAATGAAAGTTGAGTTGGTTTGTAAAACAACTTTCAGCTTCGTTCCTTTTCGGGCACGAAAAGTTTTAAGTGGGGGAGATTGTAATATCCCGGAAATTCTGGGCCAATTTTTAAAAAAAATTATTTTAGCAATTTTGATGAATTTTGAATATTTAAAATGAATTATTTTAAATAATAACAATGAGAAATTTATTTTTAATAGAGTTAGAACATATATATTTATTTGAATCGTCGTTAGAATATAAATATTTATTTTTAATTATAAAAGGAATTGAAAATGGTGCGGTAGTTCGAAAATTCGATTTCAAAGTACAAATGACTATACAGGATTCAAATCAAACCGCTTTTTAGCGAAACCGAAAATATTAGAATCTAATTGAGAATATATTTCCAATGAATCCGAAAAATCAAAATTTCATAGCGAGGATAAAAGGCTATGCCCAGTTGAAAATTCAGAATAGTCGCTATGGAATTCTGGCCCTAAAAAGTGGAAATTTTGCAAACGACCTCTGTTTTCGATGAAACCACTTTTGTTGGATCCGTGATGTCAAGTTATTGCTATATTCCAATTTTCATGATTTTTGAAACCAATATGTGAGCACGGCAAAAGAAAATGTGTTTTGACAGTTTCAGTCAATTTCGATCGACTAGAAAATGACCATTTTTCAAACGGTCTCGGAATTTGACGACATTAGTTTTGTTAGAACCATATCGTCAATACGAAGCTAGAAAATATTTTTTGGGAATTTTTAGAGTCAGTATGTGGCCCCGGTAAATTGAAATGTACGTTCAAAATTCAATACAATGATTTATATTTTAATTTAAATGAAAACCGATCGAAACAGCTGAATCAGCTGATGAAACATATCCCATTGTGTTCGGAATAGGGGTAATTAGCTAAGGACGACAGTCGGTGGGTTTGATTTGGGGTTCAAATGTAAAAGTCAACTTCTTTGGAGGATAAAATTAAATAATAATATATGTTATATAGAAGTATCTCTCTCCCTCTCTCTCTCTCTCTTCTATATCGTTAATAAAAAATATATATATAAAAATCGCGATCCATGATTTCCGTCAACCTCCCAAACCCAGCCTCGCCCCGCCGTCTCAGGCGACTCCACCACGCTACACCCCCCCCCCCCTTTCCGATCGACACTGCCCTTCCTCCCTTCTCTCCTCGTCGTCGGCCACCCCTCCCGCCATTCAAACCCTAAATCTCGCCCAAAACCCACTGCCGTAGGCCCCACCGCCACTGCACAGAACCGCTGCCGAGCCCCTGACGCCGACCACAACCTCCATCTGACCTCGGCCACCTCCCGACCGCCTACAATCCCCTTCGACGCCCGAACCTCCCTCTCTCCTCATACTCCTTCAATTAAAAACCCTTATCACCCAAAATTCGATCGGAAATGGCCAGCACAGCCCCATTACCGCCTGTCACACCACCTGCGAGTCCTGGCACGCCGTCTTCACCCTCGACTTCGCCCGTAAGTTTTTATTTATATTTTTCCTTTGTTTGTGTGAACAAAAATGAGATTTTTTATATGGAATTTCTTCATATAAAAAAGCGATCTTTATACGAGAAATCATTTGAAATTAAAAAGATTAGATTTTTAAGAATAGGAAGACGTGATTTTTATGAGTAGAAAGATGCTATTTTTATATGGTATTCATATGAGTAAAAGTTTGATTTTTATATGAATAGAACTACATTAAAAATGTGATTTTTATATTACAGAAATAATAAAAATGTGATTTTTATATTATAGAAATAATAAAAATACGATTTTTATATATGTTGTAGCGATATAAAAATTTGATCTTTATATTAGAAGTAGAAATATAAAAGTATATGAAGTAGAAATAAAAATATGATTTTTATTTTTTTGGAATGAATCAATAAAAATATAATTTTTATATAATGAGAAAAATAAAAATATAATTTTTATCTGATGTGAAGAATAAAATTTTATTTTTATTGTGAACAACGTGAAATGGTAGAGTTGGAATATCGCGCCAATCCAAACCGTTCAGAAATAAAGAATGGCGGAGTGGAACCCCAAGGTGAGAACTTCTCACTTTTAATTTATTTTCTAGTTAAAATATATACTAGGATGCACACGGTGCTTAACAGCACCGACACCCGTCGTCCACAGACCATGGATGACTTGTTTGTTTGATTGTCGTGTTGTGAAAATTGATTATGTGATGGAATAAATATTTTATAGTTAAAAATATAATTTTTTAACGTGTATATAAAATAAAGATTTATAAACAAATTGAACAATTTGTTTATATAGACACATTTGACTGATATAGATTGGGACGATTAATTTTACACATCACCCAACTGCACAAATAAAACCTGTGTTTGATTGTTTGAAACCCCACATGGGTATTGGGATGAAATTGGACACACTAATCCCAATAATTAGCTATATGTCGATCAATTGATTGACAGACTGTGTAAGCATTGAATTTTTATATTCAATGCTTATATAGTGTAGAATGCACTCTGGATGATGGATTGCTGCTTTTATAGTTGTTATACCCATTTGTTGTGTGGAATCCATATAATCAACATTATATGGTAATTGACTTTTTCTGAATCCAGTTCAGAATTATCGAATATTTTAAAATAATATTCAGTGAATACTGAAATGTGAAGCCGTGTTAAGTAGTTAAACGCCATTTTAACATGAATGGGAATCTTGTCGATTTTATTCATTTTACAATGAATATCGAAAGTGATTTCAAAATCTGATATTTTAAATGATTTGAAATTCAAATTAAATTCAAATGATTTGAAATTCGAATTAAATTGAAATGATTTGAAATTCGAATTAAATTGAAATAGAATTTGAAATTCGAATTAAATTGAAATGATTTGAAATTCGAATTAAATTGAAATAGAATTGAATTTCGAATTAAATTGAAAAGAATTGAAATTCGAATTAAATTGAAATGATTTGAAATTCAAATTAAATTGAAATAGAATTGAAATTCGAATTAAATTGAAATAGAATTGAAATCATTTTGAATTGAATTTAAAACGGATTAAAATTGAAATGGAATCGATTTGAATTGAAATGGATTTGAAATGAATTTAAAACGAATTTATACTGGAAAATTCAATTTTGATTTGAATTTGAGATGGAAGTTGAAATCGTTTTGAAAATGTATTTAAAACGATTTATAAAATAAGTTTTGAATTGAAATCGACAAAGTATATATTATATATATTATATATATTATATAATGGCCTAAAATAGAACGCGCCGCGCTGCGGTAGTTCGCGAATTTCGACCATTGACTTCGAACGGACATTACGGGAGATACGACCGTCGGATTCTCCTAAAACCGGAACCGTTGGGTTTGTATCGAAAAGATCTTTCTAACGAATACATGAAATCTAATGGTTGGATTTGGAATTATGTCCAAATCAAATTTGCAGAAGGTCGATGTAAGGGTAGTTCGATGGCCGTTGATGGAAATCGACTGTACGGACCTTGATAAAATTATTAAAAATATTGATAATTAGTGTAAAATCGTAAGAAATGATTTGGAAAGAATTGGGATGAAAAAATCCATATTTGAAAAGATAAAAATAGATTTGTATCGAAATGAACTAGTTTTGAACTAGAATTAAAATCCATTTATTTTTAAAATAAATAAATTGTATTTGAAATGGTTTTAAAGGTAACCAGAATCTCCAATAATTGAATTGGAATGGATTTGAATCAAAATTGTCTTTGGAATATTTCAATGTTGGATTTTGATATTATACAGATGTTATTATGGAAATTTGAAAGATATATTTATATCGTTATTTCCAATACGATATTTGTTGGTCGTAGAATTTGATATTGAATATAAGCCGATATATTTTCTATTCAGAGCCTCGTATTTAATATCAAATGGAATTTGGGTTTGTCGTGAGTGGTGTCTTCATTAACACTGTTCTTAAGCCTAGTCGAGAAAAAGATTAAATCTTTTTATTTTAGATTTAATGAAGGATACCAATTAAATGATGTTTAATTTGAATTGGATTAGAATGTGATTTTGGGTTTATTGTGAACCTTGTTTTAAATGACATTTGTCCTTTAACCCAGTTAGAGACAGGATATGATTTCCCAAGTTAAACAATCATTAATATTGATTTTTGGGAAGATTAAAACAAAGTGGAGTTTTAATGAATCTTTAATTAGATTGAAATGATCGAGAATGGAGTATCACCAGTTTTGCTCCAGGCGACAGTTAAATCTTTAATTAGATTTGAAAGTGAAATGGTAATTGAATTTACCGATAACACCGTGGTGTTAGATATGGAGTATGGCCAGTTTTACTTCATGGGATGAATAGGTTTGGATTAGGAAATAAAATAAATTATTACTTCGGTATGGTTCGCTAATCCCGACTAGTTTGAATTGATATTCAAAAGAAGATTAAAGAATAAATTTAAAGAATTTATCTTTGATAAAACCAATGGGAACCTTTCCCAAAGTATAAGAATAATCTAAATTGGAATGAGGTGTATGTTGTGTTTGTGTAACACTTTTTTATTATTGTTAGATCCAACATTGGGTCTAACACCCAAATTACGATTATAGCTAGAGATTAATATCAATAAAATAGCAGAAAAGTAGAAAAGACACAAGATTTATAGTGGTTCGGCGTTAACGAGCCTACGTCCACTTTATATCTGTGATTATACTTGAAATCAGAGTACAATCGCTAACATTTCTCTCAATCTCAATTGTACAATATTGATTCACTTAGAAATTTCGAGATAAAAACAATGGAGCTATGATAATGGTGAGATCGGAGCTCTGAATTGCCAAAAGATCCTGAAAAATACCAAGCTCTGGGCTGTTTATAACTGATCTCTGGTGACGGATCGCGGTCATTTGTGTCCCACATCACAAGGATCTCGGACTGGTTCGTAGATTGATGGAGAATTAGTCAAATTAGCCGTTGTGGACAGGTGTCGCGACCTCCTTAGATCTCGGATCGTGGGTGACTTGGTCCTTGGCCATCATCGTGCTTCCATCTCGGTTCGAATCGTGGTAAAAAGGTGCGACTCGCGCGAGGGAGCGATCCGCGATCCGCGTGGTCAGTGTAGCCAGGATTTGATGATTTTTGAATCAGAAACTCAATGGAACACGTTTATAGATCTTGGTGGCTTGATCCAAAAGCTAGCCAACATTTTGCCCCCTCGAAGTATGTTTTATCAAGGATGGAACATGCTTCGAAATTACGAAGCTGCCTTTTCCTGAAGCATTGCAAAGCAAAGGTTGTGTCTGTCCGTAGTGTCGCACCGTTTCCAAAAAGTTATGTTTCCTAATTAGTATAAATACCCAGTTAAATCTTCGATCATTTCTTTGGTTGTCCAGAATTTTTCTTTTGGAGATTTCATTGTGAAATTGTCAGGTGATTGTCAGGTAAACTTTTTAATTTCCATGAATATTTCTGAAATCTCATTTTGATGAGTGTTTGTCGGATCGGATCGTTCGTGCTTTCACGGTCCACAAGGAGGGGTGTTCGCTATGATGCGATTATTAGGTGGGCCTTGGGCTTAGCGGGCCCATCCTTCTCACGAGCCAGTAGAGGGACCGCCCTGTCTTCCCGATGGGCTTGGCTTCGTGGCCCATCAGGCCCCCACGAATCGTGTGAGACAAAAAACGGAAGGCCAACGGTCACGAAATTGCCTATATAGGCCCGAACTCCCTTCCTCCTTCTCTTCTTCTTCTTTTGTTCAGCCGCTCGAAGATTGGACTGAACCCATACTTTTTTCGATCCCAAAAGAGAAAAACTCGTATTTCTTTACTTTTTAAGAAATGTAATCACGTCAAAAACACATTCTAGCGTCTCTGTCTTCATTTTACTTGAGTTTCCATCGATTTGTGATGAGAATTGGAGGGATCTGGTGAAAATTATGGCTTTTGAAAGGACAGTGACGATGGGTTTAAGCACCCGAGTTCGCGAGTAAAGGGGAGGAGAAGAAAGGAAGGTGCTGGATCGTTTTGTGGATGGGGGACTTTGGTTCGGGTCGCAAGGAGGGTGAAGATAGGAAAGTGGGAGCAGGCGGATCGGTCGTGGCAGCAGCAGTGGATTGGGTCGAGGAGGATAAAATGGATGTTCCCACGTTTGGGTCATCGGATCGGATCGTGGCATGTGGGGCGGATCGTGAGGGGTTAACACGATCCGTTCTGATTTCCTCGATCCGACGCTCCTTCACGAGTGGGCACTTTTGCTACAAGTCTTGCTCCACGATTCGATGGCGCTCCGCGATCCAATCCTCAACTCACGATCCGAGGAGATGTGCAATCCAATGAGACATGCGATCCGATGAGACATGCGACCCGATTTACTTGTTAAATAAACAATGCAACTTGAACTTAATACACCAATGGACAGTTAGGTTTAGGGCCTACGAAATGAACTTCTCGAACTGGATGACATCAGGATTGAACAGCATATTTTATCTGCTTTGTGACTTTACTATTTCAGTATTTTACACACTTGCACACACGAGCACTAGCACATACACGGGAAACAGGTAATTGCGTTCTAATCTCGTATGTTTACTCGCCAAAACAGCAATGTCGAGCAGACGATCTTTTAAAGAACCTGAAACAGAGGCAGACCCAGAGATATCGGAACAGCCTAACCCTTAGCTCCCTTCAACTAATCCAGAGGGTCAGAAATCTAGATCCGAATATGAAGCAGAAACGGAGTCCGATTCGTCAGAGAGCACTTCAACTGAGGAGTCTGATGTAGACGAACGAGCTCCTGACGAGATCCCTGGCGCTGAGGAAATCGATAAATTTACCAACTCTAAGGCATCCAGACTAGATGACGCAAAACTCTTAAGAATATGCTTAAAACACGGGATACCCTGGGATGACGTCAAAACTCCAGGCAAGGATGATCTTTTCCACCTTGCCCCACCTGGACATATAGCCATTAGAAAATTGATGTGTAGCGTTGGTGCTATTCCTCCGTTCCCACCAACCGCCATAGAAACTTTGAAACGGTTGCGCATCGCCCCAATGCAGCTTCACCCTAATACCTATGCAACCCTGTACACTCTCTATATTGTGTATGCAGAAATCTTGCACACAGAGCTCACCTTTAAGGACTTAAAATTCTATTACCTTTTCAAACATCGTTCCACGGCGACTCCAAATTTCTCCTTCTTCGAATCAGTGGCCAATAGGAAGGTTTTATCGGACAGTCACAGCAACATAGGGGATCCTAAAGCCCATTGGTTCTATATAAAACTGCAGGCTGGGTGTGCGAGGAGGTGGCTTGAATCAAGTAGGGTTCCGAGTCTTCAAGCACGTGGCTTCATTACATAATCGAAACACTAATGCGTTTCCTTTTCTTTTTCGACAGATCATAAATTCCCAAAGACAGAAGGCAAGACATACAAGGACCGACTATCTCGCCTTCTTAAAAGTAAATCAGACTTCTTGAGGATTAAGAAATGTATCACTGATGAGAACCTTCACAGACACCGTCTATTGGATATTAGGTTTGGGCTCGGAGCGGGTGGAAAGCCTTATAAGTATGTGCCCCCAGCTGGGGATGAAGGGACTTCGGGGGCTACCAAGGTGATTGAACTTCCCAAGAGTCCTTTACCGCATATTGACCAAGATGAGGAAGACTTAAATGTTCCTAAAGGAGGCGAGGTACGGAAGGATGATCCTAAAAGGATCCCGGACTCTGAGGGGCAGTCTTCCCCGAAAGCTTTGCTACCGATTGATCCTACTTCTCATGGGGAATTAACAGAAGAGCGCATGTTCAGGGAATTGGACAAACTTCCTCTACCAGATGATATCTATAGGCAGGGAGACTTTGGAGATGAATTGTTGTTTCCCGATCCTGAGGAAGTTATTCCCTCGATTGGGGACAAAGAAATTGTAACACCCCGTAATTCTGTAACACTAAGATTCACAAATCAAGGCAGAATTAGAATTTAAAATCAAAATTAAGGGAAACGGGCTGCGCCATTACATTCATCTCGGAATTCTTCATGAAAACGAGTCTGAGTTTGCGTAAATCGAAGTCCGTATGAGAAAGATATGGCCTCCGGAAGTTTCAGCGAAGTTCAAATTTCAAAACAGACCCAGAAGTGGGCTGGGCGGGAAATTTCCCGCCCAGGACCCAGGTCGTCCATGGGGTCGACCTGGGAGTCGACCTGGGTACCCAGGTCGACCAGGGTGTCGACCTGGGGGTCGACCCCCCTGACCAGGTCGACTGGGTAGTCGACCTGGGGGTCGACCTGCTCCCGAAATCCAGGTTTTTGAACCTGATTCGTTTTTCTGTATCCGGACTCCATTCTGACCAGATTCATGACTCTAATCCTATATAAACAGCCTTAGTCTCCTTCTCTGTTCACAATTCATTTCTATCCTTATGCTGCCTCTGAGAAAAAGTATAAATAAATAAAAATAAGAAAATAATACGAAAATCCAAGACAAGGTTATGCTGCTCAAGTTTGTCAAGAAGAGATTCGAATCAAGATTAAAGCTTCAAGACAAGAATCAAAGGCTAACTCAAAGGGTTTCGAGCAACGTCGCACGAATCATAGCAACGCCATCTTTCTATTCTAAAAACCGATCAGTGTAAGTCGGTTACTTTTTAGATTTGAACGTTTTCTCTATTCGTGACATGAAATTAAAGGAATAAAAGAAAATGCCAAATCTTTCTATTCGAATCAGTGCTTATATCTTTGGACTTAATTAAGAACTGTTATGATTTGATGACCAATGAGACTCTGACTATGAAATTATGGACCTTAAAACCATATGCCTTTTTGACTATGAACATTGCCTATGACTATGAACATTACCTATGACTGTGACTCATGACTATGAGAATTATTTCCTTGGCTATGAACACAAACCTATGCCTTTGATTAGGAAACATAAACTATTGCCTATGACATAACAAGGACAAATGTGACTAAACACCTATGATTCATGACTAGGAAAGTGTTGCTTGAGTTTTGTGACTATGAAATTGGGTCTAAACCTGATTATCTATTCTGTCTATTCTTGGTTTTCTTTGGTTTTAGACCTTGGGAATTTACCTATCTAGTTAGGTCTACCCATGTTCTTGAACCTATGTCATTATTCAACACTTTTTATGTCATAAGATTTTCAGACCTATAGGCTTTCGATGTTTTAGATCAATTTCAGTGTAATTCGTTAGGTCTGTAATTAGTAAATTATCATTTTATGCCAGTTATTGTGTCTATCTTTTTCATAGCATCTTTGGTTCATTCCCTATTTTCTACGTAGCTAGATTTATCTATAATCTAGATTGAATCACGATTATACGAACGGTGGGAATACGATTTGGGCGAAATATGAAGTTTACTAAAAACGTAGTTTTTAACTTGGAAATTGGCATAAATTGGGAATACGTATTATGGCATGTTCATAGAGATGCAAATTTGATAAATTTGACAATGAATTAAAGGATGTGTAATTTGGATCTAGTATTGACTTGTAAATCTAGTATTTACATGAATTGTGAACTAGAATAATAAGTCTAGTTGGACATGAACTATAATTAGAAGGTTAAGTCAGAATTGGATTAGCTATTTTGGCATAACGAGTATATTGGTATAAATTTGAAGTTGGCCATAATTGTCATGTCTAGCAAAATCATGGTTAGTGACACTTAATCTGGTATAGTTTACATACCAAAAAGCATAAATATGACATAGAGGGGAAAGTGGGCCAAAAGAATAAATGTTGACAATTTACATTAAAAGAGTAATTAAGAAATAAGTAAATTAGGAATAATTTACTTATAGCATTTGTCCTAAATGAGAAAATGTAAACTTAGACAAATTAATGGTTTATTAACGACATCTCTTTTAATAACACACCAGAAAGTTCTAGGGTGATAGAGAGGATAGTGTCTAGGCTTGAGTTTGGAAAATACAAGTTTCCTGCTCTCCCTGGCTATCCCTAACTGATCCGATGGACGGGATGGTTACTTTCAAAACCTGATTTGAAAATTAATCAAAACAGTTTGAACTTTGAAGACACGAATATGCCTAACCCGAAGTTAGACTGAGTTGCGAGTAAACCTGCCCGGAACCAACCGGCACATCCAGTATTCGCAACAATATCTGTATCATGTGAGTGGTAGCGGCTTTAATTTATTTAGTTAAAGCTAGAACAAGAATGGTAGGGTTAAGTTAACTAAGACACTTAACCAATTCAACATGATAACCAGACCGGTGGGTGGGGGTTAGGTTCATACAGACACTTAACACAGTTAAGCTAGAATGGGAGGGTTAAGTCCATAGGAACACTTAACCAACTTAATACAGCTAAGCTATAATGGGAGGGCTAAGTCCATAGGGACACATAACCAACTTAACATGGTAACAAGACAAGATTTGTAGGGGTTAAGTAACTAAGAAAACACTTAGCCAAATTAACATGTTAACTAGACTAGAAGGTGGGGTTAAGTAAAGTTAATACACTTAGCCAAATTAACATGTTAACTAGACTAGAGGTTGGGGTTAAGCAAGGTTTAATACACTTAGCCAATTTGATATGCTAGCTGGGCTAGACCGTAGGGTTAAGTAAACTTAACACTTAACCATCAGATTGTGATAAAGGAATAGGGTTAAGTCTAAAACGTGAAGGGATAATACTTAACCATTAATAACATGTTAGTTAAAACAGACGGGTAAGGTTAAGTTAAAAAGGAACACTTAACCAATACAGGATGAATGGGTTGGGTAAAGTAATAAGAAATACTTAATCAATATAACTTGGTTTATGGGAGGGTTAAGTCAACATGAATTACTGATAACACTTAACCAGTTTAACAGGATAAATGAAGAGGGTTAAGTTAGCTTGAATTGACTATTGACACTTAACCAATCCAAATTGACAGGAAAGAGAACTAAGTAGTAAACCTTAGTTAAAAGGAACTAAGTAGTAAAGCTTAGTTAAGAAAACAATGATTCTGGAAACTAAGTGGTAAAACTTAGTTAGCGAAACTAAGTAGTAATTCTTAGTATAACACGGGAAGGAGCGAATGTCCAACGAATTGGGTTACGAAGCCCGAGGCTTCGAGGGGACATGAGGGTACTCTTGGTATCCCTCTATGAGACTGCAGATGATCCGCTTGGGCTCACAGAGGTTAAGGTCTGCGTTAGAAGAACCAGGAGTATGCCTTGGTTGCAATATATGGCAACCTAAAGACTAGGATGGACCAGCGTGATTCGGCGAGAAAACGGTAGCCCTGTGATAGCAACTCGTCGTCTACCATCCATCTTGAGTCAATCGAGATACGTGAAGCGGAAAGGCGGAGAACTCCAAAAGACCATATACTTGCTATCTAGTTATGGGTGAGGATGGCCATAGGTTGGTGGGGGCATAGGGGGCCTGCGTATAGTTCTCATTTTTCAAGGTGTGCCTTTCATTAGTTGAGGGAGGGGTCGAGTGGGACCATAGCCACTGGAATAAAAACAGACCTTAGCATCTGCATCGGCAGATATCTAAAAGCTCCCGACCGAGTTCTATGTTTCTTGATTTGCCCTGCCACAGGACTCGGGCCGCACATTACAGGACATGTGCATCTAGACAAGCGATAACGATTCACGATACATGCGTGGGGAAGTATAGGAATATATACCACTCTAGGTAGTGTGTCCTAGACTTGGGGGCATCGTTCGACAGGTAGCATAATCCCTAGTTGGACTAGGTGGCATAAACCCTGAATCCGAGAAGCGTTCAGCAGATAGCGTAAACTCTGGTTGAATCTAGAAAGCACTTGATAGGAAACCCTAGATTTGATCTAGGTAATAAATAATAAATGTATGCCTGAAGGCAATGGAAAATACAGGGATTGGGATCACGTTATCGTTACCAGTTGGGACACTAGTTAGGTGGTGCAGAGATATAGAAACCAGTATAACAAGGAAATAGCGAAGCGGCGAAAGTATTAGAGCATATCCAGTTAATCTTATCTTAGCAAATCTTGTGTTAATCTTGTCTAATCTTGCTGACCCTATCGTCATGGTGTTATCTTGTATTCAGTTAATTCATGTCATTTTGTTTTTCCATGTTCACATGCTAGAAGTTACTGAACTTACTCAGGCTTTAGGTCTGACTCTGTTTTTCTTTCGTCTTCTTTTCTTCCGTTTCCCCCCTCCCCCCAGGTAGTAAAGAAGGGAATAGTATAGATCAGGTTAAGTTGGATTGCCACTCTTTCCCAGTTTGAAGATTTGTCGAAGTTTTGCTTGGATTCTCTTTTCAGATGCTATGGCTGGCTCTTGCTATATTGGGGAATATAAATGTATTTTATGCTTCTTTATTTTGTAAGACAGATGATACTATGATATTATAAAGAAATCGTTGTACAGATTATTTTATCAATAAAATAAAGTTTTATTTTCCGATGTTTAATTTCTGTCTGACTTGTAATTTTTCTGCATCTTTTACCCTAAATGCTCCACAGAACTTAGTGCATTCCCTTTGTGAGTGACACTAACGGATGTGGGGTGTTACACGTGGTATCAGAGCTGAAGGTTACCAGATCAGATAAAGGATTTGAAAAAAAAAATTATTTTCAAAACGGTTTTAAAAGAAGCATTTTCAAAAGAAAAGATTCGTTTTAAAAGGCATATTCCCCAAAGTTATACGCACTATCTTCTCTTCCTCTGTTTGAATTCTTGTCTCCTTCTTTCTTGAGTCTCTGGGGCTCCTGGATTTCTGGGAGGTAACTTCATCGAAGGGCGAAGTAGTGCCCGACTTCCATCTATAACCGTAGTAGTTTCACCTGCGGCTAGTTTTCTTTCAAGCTTATAGGGTTTTCTGTACGATGGAAGCAGCTTTCGAGAGATTTGTCAACATGACTACACACGGAAGGGGATGAGGAGTTTGGCTAAGGAGCACAACCCTAGGATGAGGAATTCATGGATGTAGATTTAGCTCACGAAGGAGGAAGAAATTATAAAACCTAAGACAAGAGGAAGTATCTTTACTCGGGTATGATAGGGCATATAATTAAGGACAAGGGAAAGAACGAGGAACAAGATTTTCAGAAGGGAAAGTGCATACTTTCACCACCAAGCGTACCTAGGAGAAAGGTAGTGAAGTTTTGCTGTTCGTACTCTTTCCTTTGGTTTTAGCGCTTCGCATTTGTTCATACCCACTTCCATAGTTGAGTCTCTGCACCATAGTACTTGTATAGTAGAAGGATCCCACTAGAGTCTCAAATCCAATTGGTGGTCCGACCAGTTTATTTTTGGTTAGTAGGGATTTGAGAATAGCTATCGAGTTTGCTTATATCATCTCACGTAGATCGTCTAAATTCGGAGGAGATATTCCTTGGGTGCTTGTCTGATATTGGTTTAGGCCTTTGGGGCTCGTACTTGAGGAATGTCGAGTTCGACTAGGATGGTTTGCATGAGAGATGAATAGTTGTGACAGACACTCTAAAAAGCACGTAGTGACCTTTCGACCCTTATAGTTATGGCATGGTGGATAAGAGAGAGACCTCTAATCATCTTAGTACATACACTTGGTACCGTGATTGACATCTGTTTATTTTGGAAATGGAGGTCAGAAATTTCACAATCGTGAAGTTAAATTAGTTAAGATACAGTGGAGTAAATCTCAAGAAGGCTAGATACTAGCATCATACCCTTTTCCTTAAGGGTGCATCCTTGATTTTCTTTTTGTAGGTGCTTTACGCATAATTGTTTCTCTCTTTCCAAAGTATATCCTCTAGGTCGTATCTTCGATCCTTAGGTAGAAGCCAATGGATGTAAACATGTATTTGAAACATGTTATGGTTGATGGTTGCAAGTGGTTGCTAATGGTTGCTCACGAATGCGTATGCATACGTATTAGGCACTAGATCAGTTCGGACGCTTTCATATTGCATTTACAGATATGTATTTGTTTGTAAGTTGAACTTGATATGTTATCATATGGATGTTGCATATGGATGAATGGCTGTGCACACATGTAGTATTTACATAACTAGGGATGCTTGCATACATGATTGGACGCATGGCACTGACATGATTCGCATTAAGGGGGTCAACTGAATCAGTAGACCGCCTGATTTTGCACTAGATAAAGACATATACACACACTATGCATATGAACATGAAAGCATTAGAAATCTTTTAAGGACAGTGAATGCCTGTGATTGAATGGCTGAGTAGATGGGTGATTGGATGGTAGGACACATTCTTCCTAACTTGAAGATTTCGGGGACAAAATCCTTATAAGTGGGGGAGAATGTAACACCCCGTAATTCTGTAACACTAAGATTCACAAATCAAGGCAGAATTAGAATTTAAATCAAAATCAAGGGAAACGGGCTGCGCCATTACGTTCGTCTCGGAATTCTGCATGAAAACGAGTCCAAGTTTGCGTAAATCGGAGTCCGTATGAGAAAGATATGGCCTCCGGAAGTTTCAGCGAAGTTCAAATTTCAAAACAGACCCAGAAGCGTGCTGGGGGGGGTAAATTTCCCGCCCAGGACCCAGGTCGACCAGGGTGTCGACCTGGGGGTCGACCCCTCTGACCAGGTCGACTGGGTAGTCGGCCTAGGGGTCGACCTGCTCCCAAAATCCAGGTTTTTGAACCTGATTCGTTTTTCTGTATCCAGACGCCATTCTGACCAGATTCATGACTCTAATCCTATATAAACAGCCTTAGTCTCCTTCTCTATTCACAATTCTTTTCTATCCTTATGCTGCCTCTGAGAAAAAGTATAAATAAATAAAAATAAGAAAATAATACGAAAATCCAAGACAAGGTTATGCTGCTCAAGTTTGTCAAGAAGAGATTCGAATCAAGATTAAAGCTTCAAGACAAGAATAAAAGGCTAACTCAAACGGTTTCGAGCAACGTCGCACGAATCATAGCAACGCCATCTTTCTATTCTAAAAACTGATCAATATAAGTCGGTTACTTTTTAGATTTGAACGTTTTCTCTATTCATGACATGAAATTAAAGGAATAAAAGAATATGCCAAATCTTTCTATTCGAATCTGTAAAGACCCGTAAATTCCCACCCTTTGAATCGACCATAAACCACACAGGTCTGACCCAAAAAGTGAAAATCTACGAATACTTTAACTTTGGGAATACAACATATTAAAACAACAACAACAACAGAAGACTTTTATAACACTATAATAAATGTTACATCAGAGTACAGAATATACATATCAGAGTACATTGGAATATAATTACAGCGGAAGATAAATACAAAAAATGTAATATACTGCAACGGAAGAACACAGCGGAAGACTCTCTATCTCTGGACACAGCTTTAAGCTTCAACCCAGAATCCTGTTTAATATATCTGCAAAAATAGCTACTCGACTGCCCGTGTGGAAAATATGGGCACCCGAGTTTGCCAGTGGACAAACTACAGGTCAGTCATGGGACTGGTGTGAGAATTCTACCTAACCTATAAAATATAATAAGGCTAATCACAGGACCGCGCCACTTTCGCGGAACGGGTTTTCTCCTATGGATTGCCAGTGCATGACTAAAGTAAATCGTCAAAATAACGCAATGCTTTTTAGAAAAATGAAACCATTATAAGACCCAAGTCCCATCACACAATGCAACGCAAACCGGAGGATAGGGTTTTACCTTATAATGATCAAAAGATGCTTGATACGATAAACACGGTATTATATAATAATAGTGTGCAAACAATTTGAAATACATCAAAGTAAATGTATTAATCCTAGACGGCATGAGTGCCCCATCCCACTATGTCGCCATATATAGGTATACAATCAAAACCGCGTGATGTCGTATTGGAAATTTGGGTTTCCATCTGAGTCAAGGCTAGGGAGGAGATCCTTACCGATTCGAGACACTCTAGCAAATGCCCCAGGATTGGTACTCTGTCCAACCCTTGGATCCTGCAGGGCCGGTCCATACGTTAACGCTTAATAGATTGGCAATTCCTGAACACACGCTCCCCGGTCCTTTTGGACCTATAATACGGCCAGTGGCGACCGCATAAACCGAGGCCTCGAAAAATCCAACAACCACAATGAATAAATGCCATCGCTGGTAGGTCCCTGGCACCACTCTAGCTAGAGAGAAACGTGTGCACTCCCTGCGTTCCCTTCTCCCGTTTTAGACTCTACCGGGCTGTGAGGCTCGCGAAGTCACGTTACACAAAGCTATGCCTAAATAGACTATGCTTTGATCATCCCACAAGGCTCTGCTTTGCAACAATAAGCCTTGTTCAAGTGCAACTTGGCATACCACATCAACAACTCATATCATGCGATCGGTAATTATTTAACATACAAAAGGGTGTTAAGCAAGAGAATAAATCCTCCGCCACCATGCATTTATATATTAAATAAAAACCAATTTAATTACATGAAATGAATTTCAATGTCAGGCATGCTATCCATTTACAAGTCCGTTCTGGGTCTGAACGAAACAACGTATCCGTCAATCTCCAGTACGTTTGAAAGATCATCACCTTTTACCTTGCCTTGGGGGATCAGTCCCAATTCAAGATATCGGTCACCATCAACCAAACGATGTGAAGCTCTCCGGTCTTCAGTCACCGTCTTCATCTTCGACTCTTGATCGTCGTGATGATTATTCAGAATGGGTTAGACCCGGTCTTCCTGAATAACTCGTGTATTCGTAATTAAAATCAACCATACGCCACATTCCAACTCTGAATGTCGTTTTAAATAAAAATTATTATCTATGTTAAAAGGTTCTCATTAATTTTATCAAAGATAAAATAAATTACATTTTAATCTTTCTAAAAAGATTTATTAATATTCCAATTTTGATTTTTTTAATACAAGAATCATTTTTACAGGATTATTAATTTTAATAAGCCAATCTTGTCTTAAATTAGGTTAAAGAACTAGTGTCATTAAAACACAGTTCACGATAAACCCAAAACCAATTTCCAAAATATGGAATTTCTACAGAAACCAAATCAACAAATAATCGTTATAAATTTCTGTACCGGACTAACATTATAAATGGAATAACGGCAAAGCCTCTTAGATTCCATATATAATGTCGGTCTTCTTTTACAGAAGCCCATCTCGATTATTATCAATCGAATTTCCACTTAATTCCAGTTTAATATATTAATTTGGAAAAGTCTGATTTTAGAAAATCTTCTTTTAAATTTATAAAATAGATTTATAAATTTCAAATAGTACTTTCAATGTAAATTGGATTAAAGGATAAATGTTATTTAAAACATCGTCCACTGCAAATCCAATTCACATATCAATCACCAAACATAATTGTTAAAGTCTAATAATCTTAAATAAAAGGTTTATCCTAAATATATTAATTCATTACTATATAAAAAAAACATATTTTAAAATAATCAATATAATATTCTATATATAAAAGATTCTGAATGTAAAATATTCTTTATAATACAAAATCTTTTATTTTACAAAAATCCTTTTATTATATAAAAATTCTTTATTAAAAAAGAAATTCTGCATTGGAATGCGACTCAACCATGTACCATATAATTTGGGTCATATGGGTTTCATACATTTCATGTATAGGGTAATAACAGGAAATAATCCTCAATCCATCCGTTAACAACCAGAGTGACAATGTCAACTGTGTGAGCATTAAAATAAAACAATAACGCTCATCGCAGCCTGTCGATCAATAGATAGACATATAATTAAACATTGGGATTTGTGTCAGTCAAGTATCGTCCCAATACCCGTGTGGGGTTTTCAGCCAACAACAGTTCATATAAATAAATAAATAACTGGTTAATAGGTTTAACCAATTTCAATATCACTAAACATGTCACTTATATCGAGTAAAATATATTTTACTCGTATGACTTCCCTATATACTTTTAAAGTGACATAAACAGTAATTTATTTATATAGCTTTATTGCGGATGACAAATGGAATATAAATTCCATTATATTTGTATGAAGTTTCTTAACAATACTTTTCAGTGTATATTTTGACCAACAATACAGTTGTATATTAGAATATAAATTCTAATGCAAGTTTTGCAAATAAAAAAGTGGATTTTATATTTGCGTATAAATTCTACTGTATATTATGCAAATAAAAGTGATTCTTATATTTTCACATAATTTTTGTTTTCAACCAAGATGAGTAAAGAGATACACTCATTTTGTTAGCAATTCTATTTCAACAAATACAGTGTAGATAAAAGTGTATTTCTAATCTTGTACTTTTATTTGTACATAAAACACAAATAAAAGTGTATCTCATGTATTTGTCTTTTTATTTGACAAAACAATGTTAATAAAAATGTTCTTTTATATCTTGTACTTTTATTTAACAAAACAATGGTAAATAAAATGTCTTTTTAACTCTTTTACTTTTATTTAACAAAACAATGACAAATAAAAGTATAATTTTCTTTCAATGCTTTATTTGCATCTAAAAATTCAAATAAGAAATATAACTCTCTTTTTACTTTTTCTTTACAATAGAAAATGTAAATAAAATGGTTCACACAATTTTGTTCTTTATTCTTTACAATAGAAAATGTAAATAAAAGGATTCGCATTATTTTGTTCTTTTTCATTTACAATAGAAAATGAAAATAAAAAGGATTCACATGTCTTGTTCTTTTTATTTACCATAGAAATACCAATAAAATGATCAACATATTTTGGTCTTTTCATTTACAAAAGAAGTTGTAAATAAAGTGGTCCTCCTATTTTTACTCTTTTCATTTACAATAGGAGTTGTAATAAATGATTCTCATGTTCCTGTTCTTTTTATCACATCTAAATGACGATAGAAATGTACCATTAACATCGCTATTTTTATCGCATCAAAAATGTCGAATAAAATGAATCACTAACATTGTCTATTTCTATCGCACCAAAAATGTCGATAAAAATGAATCACTAACATTGTCTATTTTTATCGCAACAAGAATGTCGATAAAAATGAATCACTAACATTGTCTATTTTTATCGCACCCAAAATGTCGATAAAAATGAATCACTAACATTGTCTATTTTTATCGCACCCAAAAATGTCGATAAAAATGAATCATTAACATTGTCTATTTTTATCGCACCCAAAATGTCGATAAAAATGACAACATTAACCATTCTATTTTCACCGCGTTCAAAATGACGATAAAATATTCAACATTAACAATTCTATTTTTACCGCATTCAAAATGACGATAAAATATTCAACATTAACAATTCTATTTTTGCCGCATTCAAAATGACGATAAAATATTCAACATTAACAATTCTATTTTTACCGCATTCAAAATGACGATAAAATATTCAACATTAACAATTCTATTTTTACCGCATTCAAAATGACGATAAAATATTCAACATTAACAATTCTATTTTTACCGCATTCAAAATGACGATAAAATATTCAACATTAACAATTCTATTTTTACCGCATTCAAAATGACGATAAAACATTCAACATTAACAATTCTATTTTTACCGCATTCAAAATGACGATTAAATATTCAACATTAACAATTCTATTTTTACCGCATTCAAAATGACGATAAAATATTCAACATTAACAATTCTATTTTTCCTACTATAGAAAATGTAAATAAATATATTTCTAAATTCTATTCTTTTTATTTATATAAGAAAATGTAAATAAATGTATCTCTAAATTCTATTCTTTTTATTTACAATAGAAAAGGTAAATAAATAATTCACATATTTTGTTCTATTGATTTTACATCTGAGAATGTAAATATGATGATTCACACATTTATCCTTTTCATTTACAATAGAAAATGAAAATAAAAATGATTCACAAATTTTGTTCTTTTTATTTTACATTAGGAAATGTAAATAAAATGATTAGCATACTTTATTCTTTTTACTTACAATAGAAAATGAAAAAAAATGATTAACATAATTTTATTCTTTTCATTTACCATAGAAAATGTAAATAAAAACGTATTTTCTGAATTTGTCCTTTTATTTACAAAAGAAATGTAAATAAAAACTTGCTTTCTAAATGTGTTCTTTTATTTACAAAGAAATGTAAATAAAAACTTGTTCTTTTATTAATAACAGAAATGTAAATAAAAATAAAAATAAAAACTTGTTTTTTTATAAGGACAAAAAGAAATTCATTTGTGTACATGTTCTAAAAATAAAAGAGGATTTTATTTGTTTTACAAGTTCTAATCCAATCTTAACATATATATACATATACTGAATAAAATATGTTATGATCTCATTTTAGATCCAATTCTCCAACCGCAAATAAGATATATATAATTCCAAGCGGATTTGCAAATCATGTACAACAATCATTCAACAAGCAACAATTATCATTACAAACAACACCCAAATTTTCAGGTCAGAATTAAATGATCAAACAATTATTTTTAATGCAAGAAAATAATTTATAATTAATTAAACAAATAAAATTAGAATCCTCACATTGAATTTTTGGCCAAAATTTTACTGTCCCCTTTTCAGCTGCGGTCTGAGCCATCGCGAAGCTCTTAATTTTGTGATTCCAACGCAATTTACGGTTCGTCAATCGGCTCTCGTATGAAGAAGTTATGGATTTTTAAAGGTCGGACAAATTAAATAATTAAATAATAAAATAATAATAAAAAAAGAAAACGCAACCTTCTTCCTCCCCGTAATACGCACGGCCGAACCCATAGCCGCTCCTCCAATTTCTGGTCGCACCCCCTTCTGGCCATCCAGCATCCGATCCAACACCACCACCGCGACCGCCATGTCGAGAGCCACCTACACCATCAACCCCGTCGAACTCGGCCTCTCCTAGGGCCCGCAAACCAATAAAAACCGCAGCCCCTTCTCAGACGAAATTCGCGAAATCCGTGCATCAAAATCCGATCTTAACCGTATAGATTTGTAGCTCTCTGAATTCTCTTCGATTTGGTAGGTCATATGTCAAATTTCGTTGAACGGATTGAGAGATCTAAGCATTTGAAGTTGAAGCAATTCTGGCCATCGAATTCTGGCGGCGGCTGGCCATTAGAGAATTAGGGTTTCGGATTTTTTATATTATTTTAATTTTTAATTCCGAATTTCGTGAAATAAAGTGGATTTTTGGACTTTCTCGGATTTGGGCCTGCTTACTGTCGATCTTAATGTTTTGAGGCCTTCTGAACGCGATGGGCTATGCCCCAAGGTCCAATTCCGAAATATACAGCAGTTTTTTTTTGTTTTACTTGAAAATACAATATTAAATTAATTATTTAATTTCTACCGTACATTTAAATATGTCGGGGCCACATACGACCTCTAAAAATTCTAAAAAAAATATTTTTAGCTTTCTTATGACGATACGGTTCTAACGAGAACAATTTCGTTGAATTCTGAGACTATTTGAAAAATGACCTTTTTCAAGTCGTTTAAAATTTACTGTAAATTGACAAAACAGAATTTTTTTTGCCACGGCCACAAATTAATTCTAAAAATTATGAAAAATTAAAATTAACAATATTTTGACATTCCGGATCCAACAAAAGTGGTTTCGTCGAAAACAGAGGTCGTTTGAAAAATGACTATTTTTAAGGCCAATATATTTAATATTAAAAATACATTTTTAAACAAATAAATCCCGAAACTCAAAATATATAAGTGTTTACTGTTTTTCAATGTAGAAACATCATTCTGAACTCTATGGAAGTGGTTTCGAGGTCAAATTCCTTCGTATGCAAAAAGTAGCATTTTGGCCCTTATAAATTTCATAGCGACCTTTCTAAATATTGAATTGGCCATAACTTTTGATTCCCGTTATGAAATTTCGATTTTTCGGATTCGTTGGAAAGATATTTTTAAATAAATTCTAATATTTTTGGTTTCACTAAAATCCGTTAAATTTTGCATCCTGTACGGTCAGTCAAATTTCAAGTTTGACTTTTCAAACTACCGCGTTATTTCTAACTCTTTTGTTAATTAAAATTAAATCATTCATTCGAACTTCGAGTTAAATCAAATTTGTGATCATTATTATTTAAATAAATTATTTAAATTGTCAAAATTCATTAAAATTTTCTAAAATAAAAATTTTAAATTGGTCCTGATTTTGCGGGTTGTTACAATCGCCCCCACTTAAAAACTTTTCGTCCTCGAAAAGGAGCG
Source organism: Allium sativum (assembly GCA_030737875.1). NCBI lineage: Eukaryota > Viridiplantae > Streptophyta > Magnoliopsida > Asparagales > Amaryllidaceae > Allium > Allium sativum. The sequence continues at coordinate 124,870,237 of CM060927.1, read as the reverse complement.
TAGCTAAAAATTGTAAAATTAACTATCTTAATTTTAAATTTTAATGGTTGATTATCTTTTCAAAATATACATAACTTTATATATATAAAAATCATATTTCAAAGAATAGATTATAAATATCAAAAATACGTAAATTATAAATTCGTAACTCTTAACTCGTTCTAGGGCATTACTAACCCCATCTCTAACGAGTTTACTCATTCTAGGATACTGCTGATCCTATCTCTAATGAGTATTCTTATTGGACATTACTAATCCAATCTCTGATGAGTCTTCTGTTCAGTTCTAACAAGTTGTACCCCAAAGATTTGAGCTAACCAGAGCTCTGATACCAACTGTAAAGACCCGTAAATTCCCACCCTTTGAATCGACCATAAACCACACAGGTCTGACCCAAAAAGTGAAAATCTACGATTACTTCAACTTTGGGAATACAACATATTAAAACAACAACAACAACAACAACAGAAGACTTTTATAACACTATAAAAAATGTTACATTAGAGTACAGAATATACATATCAGAGTACATTGGAATATAATTACAGCGGAAGATAAATACAAAAAATGTAATATACTGCAACGGAAGAACACAGCGGAAGACTCTCTATCTCTGGACACGGCTTTAAGCTTCAACCCAGAATCCTGTTTAATATATCTGCAAAAATAGCTACTTGACTGCCCGTGTGGAAAATATGGGCACCCGAGTTTGCCAGTGGACAAACTACAGGTTAGTCATGGGACTAGTGTGAGAATTCTACCTAACCTATAAAATATAATAAGGCTAATCACAGGACCACGCCACTTTCGTGGAACGGGTTTTCTCCTATGGATTGCCAGTGCATGACTAAAGTAAATCGTCAAAATAACGCAATGCTTTTTAGAAAAATGAAACCATTATAAGACCCAAGTCCCATCACACAATGCAACGCAAACCGAAGGACAGGGTTTTACCTTATAATGATCAAAAGATGCTTGATACGATAAACACGGTATTATATAATAATAGTGTGCAAACAATTTGAAGTACATCAAAGTAAATGTATTAATCCTAGACGGCATGAGTGCCCCATCCCACTATGTCGCTATATATAGGTATACAATCAAAACCGCGTGATGTCGTATTGGAAATTTGGGTTTCCATCTGAGTCAAGGCTAGGGAGGAGATCCTTACCGATTCGAGACACTCTAGCAAATGCCCCAGGATTGGTACTCTGTCCAACCCTTGGATCCTGCAGGGCCGGTCCATACGTTAACGCTTAATAGATTGGCAATTCCTGAACACACGCTCCCCGGTCCTTTTGGACCTATAATACGGCCAGTGGCGACCGCATAAACCGAGGCCTCGAAAAATCCAACAACCACAATGAATAAATGCCAGCGCTGGTAGGTCCCTGGCACCACTCTAGCTAGAGAGAAACGTGTGCACTCCCTACGTTACCTTCTCTCGTTTTAGACTCTACCGGGCTGTGAGGCTCGCGAAGTCACGCTACACAAAGCTATGCCTAAATAGACTATGCTTTGATCATCCCACAAGGCTCTGCTTTGCAACAATAAGCCTTGTTCAAGTGCAACTTGGCATACCACATCAACAACTCATATCATGCGATCGGTAATTATTTAACATACAAAAGGGTGTTAAGCAAGAGAATAAATCCTCCGCCACCATGCATTTATATATTAAATAAAAACCAATTTAATTACATGAAATAAATTTCAGTGTCAGGCATGCTATCCATTTACAAGTCCGTTCTGGGTCTGAACGAAACAACGTATCCGTCGATCTCAAGTACGTCTGAAAGATCATCACCTTTTACCTTGCCTTGGGGGATCAGTCCCAATTCAAGATATCGGTCACCATCAACCAAACGATGTGAAGCTCTCCGGTCTTCAGTCACCGTCTTCATCTCCGACTCTTGATCGTCGTGATGATTATTTAGAATGGGTTAGACCCGGTCTTCCTGAATAACTCGTGTATTCGTAATTAAAATCAACCATACGCCACATTCCAACTCTGAATATCCTTTTAAATAAAAATTATTATCTATGTTAAAAGGTTCTCATTAATTTTATCAAAGATAAAATAAATTACATTTTAATCTTTCTAAAAAGATTTATTAATATTCCAATTTTGATTTTTTTAATACAAGAATCATTATTACAGGATTATTAATTTTAATAAGCCAATCTTGTCTTAAATTAGGTTAAAGAACTAGTGTCATTAAAACACAGTTCACGATAAACCCAAAACCAATTTCCAAAATATGGAATTTCTACATAAACCAAATCAACAAATAATCGTTATAAATTTCTGTACCGGACTAACATTATAAGTGGAATAACGGCAAAGCCTCTTAGATTCCATATATAATGTCGGTCTTCTTTTACAGAAGCCCATCTCGATTATTATCAATCGAATTTCCACTTAATTCCAGTTTAATATATTAATTTGGAAAAGTCTGATTTTAGAAAATCTTCTTTTAAATTTATAAAATAGATTTATAAATTTCAAATAGTACTTTCAATGTAAATTGGATTAAAGGATAAATATTATTTAAAACATCGTCCACTGCAAATCCAATTCACATATCAATCACCAAACATAATTGTTAAAGTCTAATAATCTTAAATAAAAGGTTTATCCTAAATATATTAATTCATTACTATATAAAAAAAACATATTTTAAAATAATCAATAAAATATTTTATATATAAAAGATTCTGAATGTAAAATATTCTTTATAATACAAAATCTTTTATTTTACAAAAATCCTTTTATTATATAAAAATTCTTTATTAAAAAAGAAATTCTGCATTGGAATGCGACTCAACCATGTACCAAATAATTTGGGTCATATGGGTTTCATACATTTCATGTATAGGGTAATAATAGGAAATAATCCTCAATCCATCCATTAACAACCAGAGTGACAATGTCAACTGTGTGAGCATTAAAATAAAATAATAACGCTCATCGCAGCCTGTCGATCAATCGATAGACATATAATTAAACATTGGGATTTGTGTCAGTCAAGTATCGTCCCAATACCCGTGTGGGGTTTTTAGCCAACAACAGTTCATATAAATAAATAAATAAATAATTGGTTAATTGGTTTAACCAATTTCAATATCACTAAACATGTCACTTATATCGAGTAAAATATATTTTACTCGTATGACTTCCCTATATACTTCTAAAGTCACATAAACAGTAATTTATTTATATAGCTTTATTGCGGATGACAAATGGAATATAAATTCCATTATATTTGTATGAAGTTTCTTAACAATACTTTTCAGTGTATATTTTGACCAACAATACAGTTGTATATTAGAATATAAATTCTAATGCAAGTTTTGCAAATAAAAAAGTGGATTTTATATTTGCGTATAAATTCTACTTTATATTATGCAAATAAAAGTGATTCTTATATTTTCACATAATTTCTGTTTTCAACAAAGATGAGTAAAGTGATACACTCATTTTGTTAGCAATTCTATTTCAACAAATACAGTGTAGATAAAAGTGTATTTCTAATCTTGTACTTTTATTTGTACATAAAACACAAATAAAAGTGTATCTCATGTATTTGTCTTTTTATTTGACAAAACTATGTTAATAAAAATGTTCTTTTATATCTTGTACTTTTATTTAACAAAACAATGGTAAATAAAATGTCTTTTTAACTCTTTTACTTTTATTTAACAAAACAATGACAAAAAGTATAATTTTCTTTCTATGCTTTATTTGCATCTAAAAATGCAAATAAGAAATATAACTCTCTTTTTACTTTTTCTTTACAATAGAAAATGTAAATAAAATGGTTCACACAATTTTGTTCTTTTTTCTTTCCAATAGAAAATGTAAATAAAAGGATTCGCATTATTTTGTTCTTTTTCATTTACAATAGAAAATGAAAATAAAAAGGATTCACATGTCTTGTTCTTTTTATTTACCATAGAAATACCAATAAAATGATCAACATATTTTGGTCTTTTCATTTACAAAAGAAGTTGTAAATAAAGTGGTCCTCATATTTTTACTCTTTTCATTTACAATAGGAGTTGTAAATAAATGATTCTCATGTTCCTGTTCTTTTTATCACATCTAAATGACGATAGAAATGTACCATTAACATCGCTATTTTTATCGCATCAAAAATGTCGAATAAAATGAATCACTAACATTGTCTATTTCTATCGCACCAAAAATGTCGATAAAAATGAATCACTAACATTGTCTATTTTTATCGCACCAAGAATGTCGATAAAAATGAATCACTAACATTGTCTATTTTTATCGCACCCAAAATGTCGATAAAAATGAATCACTAACATTGTCTATTTTTATCGCACCCAAAAATGTCGATAAAAATGAATCACTAACATTGTCTATTTTTATCGCAACCAAAATGTCGATAAAAAAGACAACATTAACCATTCTATTTTTACCGCGTTCAAAATGACGATAAAATATTCAACATTAACAATTCTATTTTTACCGCATTCAAAATGACGATAAAATATTCAACATTAACCATTCTATTTTTGCCGCATTCAAAATGACGATAAAATATTCAACATTAACAATTCTATTTATACCGCATTCAAAATGACGATAAAATATTCAACATTAACAATTCTATTTTTACCGCATTCAAAATAACGATAAAATATTCAACATTAACAATTCTATTTTTACCGCATTCAAAATGACGATAAAATATTCAACATTAACAATTCTATTTTTACCGCATTCAAAATGACGATAAAATATTCAACATTAACAATTCTATTTTTCCTACTATAGAAAATGTAAATAAATATATTTCTAAATTCTATTCTTTTTATTTATATAAGAAAATGTAAATAAATGTATCTCTAAATTCTATTCTTTTTATTTACAATAGAAAAGGTAAATAAATAATTCATATATTTTGTTCTTTTGATTTTACATCTGAGAATGTAAATATGATGATTCACACATTTATCCTTTTCATTTACAATAGAAAATGAAAATAAAAATGATTCACAAATTTTGTTCTTTTTATTTTACATTAGGAAATGTAAAAAAAATGATTAGCATATTTTATTCTTTTTACTTACAATAGAAAATGAAAATAAAATGATTAACATAATTTTATTCTTTTCATTTACCATAGAAAATGTAAATAAAAACGTATTTTCTGAATTTGTCCTTTTATTTACAAAAGAAATGTAAATAAAAACTTGCTTTCTAAATGTGTTCTTTTATTTACAAAGAAATGTAAATAAAAACTTGTTCTTTTATTAATAACAGAAATGTAAATAAAAATAAAAATAAAAACTTGTTTTTTTTATAAGGACAAAAAGAAATTCATTTGTGTACATGTTCTAAAAATAAAAGAGGATTTTATTTGTTTTACAAGTTCTAATCCAATCTTAACATATATATACATATACTGAATAAAATATGTTATGATCTCATTTTAGATCCAATCCTCCAACCGCAAATAAGATATATATAATTCCAAGCGGATTTGCAAATCATGTACAACAATCATTCAACAAGCAACAATTATCATTACAAACAACACCCAACTTTTCAGGTCAGAATTAAATGATCAAACAATTATTTTTAATGCAAGAAAATAATTTATAATTAATTAAACAAATAAAATTAGAATCCGCACATTGAATTTTTGGCCAAAATTTTACTGTCTCCTTTTCAGCTGCGGTCTGAGCCATCGCGAAGCTCTTAATTTTGTGATTCCAACGCAATTTACGGTTCGTCAATCGGCTCTCGTATGAAGAAGTTATGGATTTTTAAAGATCGGACAAATTAAATAATTAAATAATAAAATAATAATAAAAAAAAGAAAACGCAACCTTCTTCTTCCCCGTAACACGCACGGCCGAACCCATAGCCGCTCCTCCAATTTCTGGTCGCACCCCCTTCTGGCCATCTAGCATCTGATCCAACACCACCACCGCGACCGCCATGTCGAGAGCCACCTATACCATCAACCCCGTCGAACTCGGCCTCTCCTAGGGCCCGCAAACCAATAAAAACCGCAGCCCCTTCTAGGACGAAATTCGCGAAATCCGTGCACCAAAATCCGATCTTAACCGTATAGATTTGTAGCTCCCTGAATTCTCTTCGATTTGGTAGGTCATATGTCAAATTTCGTTGAACGGATTGAGAGATCTAAGCATTTGAAGTTGAAGCAATTATGGCCATCGAATTCTGGCGGCGGCTGGCCATTAGAGAATTAGGGTTTCGGATTTTTTATATTATTTTAATGTTTAATTTCGAATTTCGTGAAATAAAGTGGATTTTTGGACTTTCTCGGATTTGGGCCTGCTTACTGTCGATCTTAACATTTTGAGGCCTTCTGAACGCGATGGGCTATGCCCCAAGGTCCAATTCTGAAATATACAGCAGTTTTTTTCGGTTTTACTTGAAAATACAATACTAAATTAATTATTTAATTTCTACCGTACATTTAAATATGTCGGGGCCACATACGACCTCTAAAAATTCTAAAAAAAATATTTTTAGCTTTCTTATGACGATACGGTTCTAACGAGACCAATTTCGTTGAATTCTAAGACTATTTGAAAAATGGCCTTTTTCAAGTCGTTTAAAATTTACTGTAAATTGACAAAACAGAAATCTTTTTGCCACGGCCACAAATTAATTCTAAAAATTATGAAAAATTAAAATTAACAATATTTTGACATTCCGGATCCAACAAAAGTGGTTTCGTCGAAAACAGAGGTCGTTTGAAAAATGACTATTTTTAAGGCCAATATATTTAATATTAAAAATATATTTTTAAACAAATAAATCCCGATACTCAAAATATATAAGTGTTTACTGTTTTTCAATGTAGAAACATCATTCTAAACTCAATGGAAGTGGTTTTGAGGTCAAATTCCTTCGTATGCAAAAAGTAGCATTTTGGCCCTTATAAATTTCATAGCGACCTTTCTAAATATTGAATTGGCCATAACTTTTGATTCCCGTTATGAAATTTCGATTTTTCGGATTCGTTGGAAAGATATTTTTAAATAGATTCTAATATTTTTGGTTTCACTAAAATCCGTTAAATTTTGCATCCTGTACGGTCAGTCAAAGTTCAAGTTTGACTTTTCAAACTACTGCGTTATTTCTAACTCTTTTGTTAATTAAAATTAAATCATTCATTCTAACTTCGATTTAAATCAAATTTGTGATCATTATTATTTAAATAAATTATTTAAATTGTCAAAATTCATTAAAATTTTCTAAAATAAAAAAATTAAATTGGTCCAGATTTTGCGGGTTGTTACAGAATCAGTGCTTATATCTTTGGACTTAATTAAGAATTGTTATGATTCGATGACCAATGAGACTGTGACTATGAAATTATGGACCTTAAAACCATATGCCTTTTTGACTATGAACATTGCCTATGACTATGAACATTACCTATGACTGTGACTCATGACTATGAGAATTATTTCCTTGGCTATGAACACAAACCTATGCCTTTGATTAGGAAACATAAACTATTGCCTATGACATAATAAGGACAACTGTGACTAAACACCTATGATTCATGACCAGGAAAGTGCTGCTTAAGTTTTGTGACTATGAAATTGGGTCTAAACCTGATTATCTATTCTGTCTATTCTTGGTTTTCTTTGGTTTTAGACCTTGGGAATTTACCTATTAAGTTAGGTCTACCCATGTTCTTGAACCTACGTCATTATTCAACCCTTTTTATGTCATAATATTTTCAGACCTATAGGCTTTCGATGTTTTAGATCAATTTCAGTGTAATTCGTTAGGTCTGTAATTAGTAAATTATCATTTTATGCCAGTTATTATGTCTATCTTTTTCATAGCATCTTTGGTTCATTCCCTATTTTCTACGAAGCTAGATTTATCTATAATCTAGATTGAATCACGATTATACGAACGGTGGGAATACGATTTGGGCAAAATATGAAGTTTACTAAAAACATAGTTTTTAACTTGGAAATTGGCATAAATTTTGAACATGTATTATGGCATGTTCATAGAGATGCAAATTGGATAAATTTGACAATGAATTATAGGATGTGTAATTTGGATCTAGTATTGACTTGTAAATCTAGTATTTACATGAATTGTGAACTAGAATAATAAGTCTAGTTGGACATGAACTATAATTAGAAGGTTAAGTCAGAATTGGATTAGCTAATTTGGCATAACGAGTATATTGGTATAAATTTGAAGTTGGCCATAATTGTCATGTCTAGAAAAATCATGGTTAGTGACACTTACTCTGGTATAGTTTACATACCAAAAAGCATAAATATGACATAGAGGGGAAAATGGGCCATAAGAATAAATGTTGACAATTTACATTAAAAGAGTAATTAAGAAATAAGTAAATTAGGAATAATTTACCTATAGCATTTGTCCTAAATGAGAAAATGTAAACTTAGACAAATTAAAGGTTTATTAACGACATCTCTTTTAATAACACACCATAAAGTTCTAGGGTGACAGAGAGGATAGTGTTTAGGCTTGAGTTTGGAAAATACAAGTTTCCTGCTCTCCCTGGCTATCCCTAACTGATCCGACGGACGGGATGGTTACTTTCAAAACCTGATTTGAAAATTAATCAAAACCCTTTGAACTTAGAAGACACGAATATGCCTAACCCGAGGTTAGACTGAGTTGCAATGTAAACCTGCCCGAAACCAACCGACACATCCAGTATTCACAACAATATATGTCTAATGTGAGTGGTAGCGGCTTTAATTTATTTAGTTAAAGCTAGAACAAGAATGTTAGGGTTAAGTTAACTAATACACTTAACCAATTCAACATGATAACCAGACCGGTGGGTGGGGGTTAGGTTCATACAGACACTTAACACAGTTAAGCTAGAATGGGAGGGTTAAGTCCATAGGAACACTTAACCAACTTAATACAGCTAAGCTAGAATGGGAAGGCTAAGTCCATGGGGAAACTTAACCAACTTAACATGGTAACAAGACAAGATTTGTAGGGGTTAAGTAACTAAGAAAACACTTAGCCAAATTAACATGTTAACTAGACTAGAAGGTGGGGTTAAGTAAAGTTAATACACTTAGCCAAATTAACATGTTAACTGGACTAGAGGTTGGGGTTAAGCAAGGTTTAATACACTTAGCCAATTTGATATGCTAGCTGGGCTAGACCGTAGGGTTAAGTAAACTTGAACACTTAACCATCAGATTTTGATAAAGGAATAGGGTTAAGTCTAAAACGTGAAGGTATAATACTTAACCATTAATAACATGTTAGTTAAAACAGACAGGTAAGGTTAAGTTAAAAAGGAACACCTAACCAATACAGGATGAATGGGTTGGGTTAAGTAATAAGAAATACTTAACCAATATAACTTGGTTTGTGGGAGGGTTAAGTCAACATGAATTACTGATAACACTTAACCAGTTTAACTGGATAAATGAATAGGGTTAAGTTAGCTTGAATTGACTAATGACACTTAACCAATCCAAATTGACAGGAAAGAGAACGAACTAGTAAACCTTAGTTAAAATGAACTAAGTAGTAAACCTTAGTTAAGAAAACAACGATTCTGGAAACTAAGTGGTAAACCTTAGTTAGCGAAACTAAGTAGTAATTCTTAGTATAACACGGGAAGGAGCGAATGTCCAACGAATTGGGTTACGAAGCCCGAGGCTTCGAGGGGACGTGAGGGTACTCTTGGTATCCCTGTGTGAGGCTGCAGATGATCCGCCTGGGCTCACAGAGGTTAAGGTCTGCGTTAGAAGAACCAGGAGTATGCCTTGGTTGCAATATATGGCAACCTAAAGACTAGGATGGACCAACGTGATTCGGCGAGAAAACGGTAACCCTGTGATAACAACTCGTCGTCTACCATCCATCTTGAGTCAATCGAGATACGTGAAGCGGAAAGGCGGAGAACTCCAAAAGACCATATACTTGCTATCTAGTTATGGGTGAGGATGGCCATAGGTTAGTGGGGGCATAGGGGGCCTGCGTATAGTTCTCATTTTTCAAGGTGTGCCTTTCATTAGTTGAGGGAGGGTTCGAGTGGGACTATAGCCACTGGCATAAAAACAGACCTTAGCATCTGCATCGGCAGATATCTAAAAGCTCCCGACCGAGTTCTGTGTTTCTTGATTTTCCCTGCCACAGGACTCGAGTCGCACATTACAGGACATGTGCATCTAGAAAAGCGATAACGATTCGCGATACATACGTGGGGAAGTATAGGAACATATACCACTCTAGGTAGTGTGTCCTAGACTTGGGGACATTGTTCGACAGGTAGCGTAATCCCTAGTTGGACTAGGTGGCATAAACCCTGAATCCGAGAAGCGTCCAGCAGATAGCGTAAACTCTAGTTGAATCTAGAAAGCACTTGATAGGAAACCCTAGATTTAATCTAGGTAATAAATAATAAATGTATGCCTAAAGGCAATGGAAAATACAGGGATTGGGATCACGTTATCGTTACCAGTTGGGACACTAGTTAGGTGGTGCAGAGATATAGAAACCAGTATGACAAGGAAATAGCGAAGCGGCGAAAGTATTAGAGCATATCCAGTTAATCTTATCTTAGCATATCTTGTGTTAATCTTGTCTAATCTTGCTGACCCTATCGTCATGGTGTTATCTTGTATTCAGTTAATTCATGTCGTTTTGTTTTTCCATGTTCACATGCTAGAAGTTACTGAACTTACTCAGGCTTTATGTCTGACTCTGTTTTTCTTTCGTCTTCTTTTCTTCCGTTCCCCCCCCCAAGGTAGCAAAGAAGGGAATAGTATAGCTCAGGTTAAGTTGGATTGCCACTCTTTCCCAGCTTGAAGATTTGTCAAAGTTTTACTTGGATTCTCTTTTCAGATGCTATGGCTGGCTCTTACTATATTGGGGAATATAAATGTATTTTATGCTTCTTTATTTTGTAAGACAGATGATACTCTGAGATTATAAAGAAATCGTTGTACAGATTATTTTATCAATAAAATAATGTTTTATTTTCCGCTTTTTAATTTCTGTCTGACTTGTAATTTATCTGCATCTTTTACCCTAAATGCTCCACAGAACTTAGTGCATTCCCTTTGTGAGTGACACTAACGAATGTGGGGTGTTACAGAAATCATTCAGATGAGTCAAGCTCTGGACTCTGGTCCGTTAGGGGGATTATACGGGATAGACAAATCACACACATCTTATTGCAACATTCTAGTGTCGTAGAAATTTGTTGTTCTAACATATACTCGTTTTCTTTTGCAGGAAAGATGACCGGCAAACGGTCTTATTCTTATCGTTCTCTTCGCTCAGGCACACCAAGTCTTTATCCGGATCCTGATCAAGGTCGTGGCGACAGCCGGGGAAGAGACAGCGATCGACCTTGCGATTCTCACAAGTCTTACTCTGCGCGATCTCAGTCTCCGACGAAGCAGGGTTGTGGAAAGTATCATAGTCGTCGTCTGCCACCAGCGTCGGGTGGGGGAAAACAACTTCCAAAAGATTTAACGCCTCCAAAAAGTACGCCTTCTCATGCTAAGTCTTCTAAAAAACAGGAGGAGCCAAAGGGCAAGGATAAGGATGAGAGCAGGATTGTAGAGAAGGAGAAAACAGCTCTTGCTACTTCTAGCCAGCAGAGCCTGGATGCTACCGCCACATAGGATATTATTCCTTCTTCCGGAACCCAAGCCAAGATGGAATATCTGTGGAAGTAGTTTCCTGATATTTACTTCGAGAGGATGGTGTTCGTCCCAGACCTTGAGCTGGTAATCGAGGAATGGGATGTTGAGGTTATGAGGAAAGTGAGCCATGCGGCTAAGCAGTATAGCGTGATGAAAAAGCATGCCACGAAACTCTCAGAGGTTATTCGTAATTTGGAAATGGATGCGGCCAGTGCTAGAGTGAAGATTGCTAACGATGAGAAGGCTAGGAATAAGATGGAGAAGGAGTTGGATGATACTCAAGCTCAACTTGCATTGGCTAAGCGGGACGCGGGAAACTATAAGTCCGAACTTGAGGATGCTAGGGAGCATTTTCGTACTGAGCTTGACTCAAATAGCCAAGAGAAATTGGCTTTGAAGAAAGAGGCAGAGGATCTTAGGGCAGCTAACATCAAATTGAGAACAACGCAAGAGCACTTTGCCACTGAAAAGGCTGCCTGGGAGAAAGAGAAAGAGGAATTTAAGTGCAAACTCGCCCTTGTCGAGAAGGAGAATGAAGCTTTGAATGGTCAACTCGTCGAAGCCAAAGAGCGTGTGGTTCTTGCTGAAAGCAATGCTAACACTGTTCTTGAATCGGCCTCCAACACCGCCGATCAGCTTGCCGAAAAGGAGAAAGAGATGGGAAAGTTCGAGGTGCTGCTATTCAACTTCTTGGGTCACGTTATCAAGACTCGAGACATTTCCTGGATCCCAGATTATCACGTCACCTTGGCCAATATATAGGATGTTATTGTTGAAGGCGAGAAGCGGCGATCGGGGGTCGAGGAGATCGACGAGGGTAAGTTGATGGAGACCTTCCTCAGGGGTGAGGAACCCCAAGCTCTGGAGGAGGGTAGACGTTTACTTCGTGAGGAAGCCGAGAGGGAGAAGACCAAGCTGAAGGGCAAAAACAAGATTGACGAGGGCTCTAGCTCGGCAATTGAGCCCACAACTACTGGAGTCGAGGAGTACCATCCCAATGATCCATTAATTCCCTTGGCTCCAACTCCTCTGACTGTCGGAGCTTCAACTACAAACCGGGGGGAGGAGTCGGCCGAAGGTATCTCCATATTCTCCCCGTAGTTTTCCAGAGTGACATCTTCTCCCGATGCACTAACATTTGTTACTCATAATATAGGTGTCAAGCCAGTTGAGAAAGATGCGGAAGAGAAGACGGAGGCAGGAAAAGCTAATGCTCCTGCGAGTTCTGAAGTCGGAGTTTTTGAGGCTCCAAAGCAAACGGAGGACAAGGCACATGAGGCAGTCGTTACATCACCCGTGGCACCCAGTACTGATGCTCTTACTGATGCTGATATTATTGATGCCTTGAGAGACACTGATGGTGGCCACGGGGACAAGGAAGAGGATGTTGTCATTGTGGACGAAGCCCAAGGTGGTGATGGTGAGACCCTGGCTGGCATGCAGGCTAGGAAGGAAAAGCAGATGGCTCTTAAAAAGGAAGAGTTGGAGCCTATATTTGTTGCTCCTATCATGGAGGTCGACCCCAAGACTGGGCTAGTGACAAGGTTTTCTTCCAGATCGATAACTTCGCAGCTTGCCTCTGAGTCTTCTCTTCCTCCAGCTGATCCTCCTTCTGATAAAAAGAAGAGGAAGAAAGATGACAAGGGCGATGATGAAAAGGAGGAGAAAATGGGAAGAAGAAGAAGGAAAGGAAAGTGAAGTCCTCCCCAAAGAAATCAAAATCATCCCCCAAGCATAAGTCTGCCGTAGTTGCTAGTTTTCATTTTTATTTTTTAGGATTTCCACTGGCCATGTAATGTAGTTGCGAGTGTAGCCCTCGCCTTTTGGTTAGCTTCGCTTTGTACTTCTGCAGTTTAGTGAAATGAAAATATGCTTATTTTGCATCTTCAAGTAACTACAAATTCACCACATCTGTGAAATTCATTATTTTGAATCACATAACTTAAAAATAATCATGACTAACATAAACAATCACGACCAAATATAAAAGTTATGAGAAAATTCATGTATGACTAGTAAAAAGCATTTGCTAGTATCGAAGTGTAAGTATCGTGTGTGTATGCCCCCAATCAATCGTCATTATGGTGCCTGGCCAGGGCTTATTGAAGATTGATTAGAGTCGCAGTTATATTACCCCGCATTCTCGGAAATGAGGGGTCGGGCTCAGCTTTTATTCTCATTCCCGATTCTGCAGCGGGATAGGAACCCTTATCTGGCACTTAATTCGAATGCCTTTATACTCACTCCGGAGTTCGAACCCATCTTTCAGTCTGCTCCCTGATCCTTCAGCAGGGTAGGAGTTCTTTAGGGGTGCTGAGTCTCCAGCACCTTTATACTCTCCCGTCGAATTCCAAGGGTAGAGTGTAGATCGAGACGGTCTTTAAAATCATGGTGCACCTTCACGTCTCGTGGACAGTTAAGTTCCCTGTCCTTGACACTTCTCGAATCTTGAGAAGCGGAGTTTTAATCGATGTGTCATTCATTTGATCGCCTTTTTGGTAATCCACTCATCATTAAAGGGTGATGAGCGGGTCTGTGAACTCTTGGAAGGGTGACTCGCGGAAGCGCGTCTCATTCTAAAAGTTAGGAGTCAAGAAACCATAAGTCTTCATTAAGCAGTCGAATGTTGCCTTGACGGAATTCCCAAGGGTGTTACACTCCCTCTGGAACCCGTGAAAACATCATCGATGCCGGCGAATCGTAAATACCTGCATAAGTGAATGATAAGGTAATAAATAAGAGTGCAATAAAGGTAAATGACACACGATGTTTTTATAGTGGTTCGGTCGAATCATGACCTACGTCCACTTTATAATCTTTTGTTTATATACTGGACTATTCTAGTCTAGTCGAGCCTTATTACATAATCCTACAAACAAAAGAATAGAAATGACGGTCTTTACGTCAGATAATGCCGCAAATGTTGGGCATTCCACACTCTGGGGATTTCAATTCCGTCCACGGTCGTTTGCTTGAAAGCTCCGTTATCAAGCCTCCGCTGGATGGCACAGGGTCCTTCCCACTTCGGCCCCAAGTGATTTGGGGGCGGAAAGACTCGCTTCAGAACCAAGTCTCTAGGTTCAAAGGTACGGGCTTGGACCCTTTTGTTGTAGTACCGAGCAATTTGCTGCTTGTGCCTTAAGGCATGTAAATCTGCTTCATCTCTCTTCTCTTCTACCATATCGAGGGATTCGAGGAGTAGCTTGTTATTAGTCATTGGGTCGTAATAAGTGACCCGATGAGATGGTACCTTCAGTTCTACCGGGATGACGACCTCTGACCCAAAAGCAAGGGAAAAAGGAGTATGCCCGGTAGCAGATTTGTAAGTCGTCCTATAGGCCCATAATGCTAAGGGTAGCTTGTCGACCCACATGGCCTTGGCTTGTTTTAAACGCTTCTTCAGGATGTACTTTATTACTTTATTTTCCGCTTCAACCTGTCCATTTGACTGTGGATGTGCCACGGACGTGTTTCTCTTCTCGATATGGTATTTCTTGCAGAATTCTCGAAATTTGGTACTATCGAATTGGGTCCCATTATCGGTTATGACAACTTTTGGGATCCCGAATCAACAGATGATGTTCCTTATGATGAAGTTGATAACTTTCTTGGTGGAAATCGCCGTCAAGGCTTCGGCTTCGACCCACTTTGTAAAGTAATCGATTGCGACTATGGCGAACTTCGCACCGCCCTTTGCTTATGGAAGATTCCCAATTATATCAATTCCCCATGTGACGAAAGGCCACAGGCTTGTCATCATCTTTAGTTGGCTAGGGGGTGCCCTAGGAATCCTGGAAAACTTTTGGCATGCATCATAGCCTCGTGAATACTTGGCTGCATCCTTTTTTATAGTGGGCCAGAAGTAGCCATAGCGCAATATTTTCTTTGCCAATGTTTGCCTCCCGGTGTGGTCGCCACATTCACCTTCGTGGACTTATTCCAGTACATACTTGATGTCGTCATGGGCAATGCACCGAAGGAGGGGCATCGAGAATCCATGTCTGTAGAGGACCTCGCCTTGCATAACATACCTGGAAGCCTTCCGAATAACCGCACGCCTCTCGCTTTTCTTTGTCGGTAGCGTTTCATACATCAAAAAATTCTTTAAAGGGGTCATCCATGACTCCCTTTCGGGTTCAACCTACAGTATTGGATCAACTTCCATCTGATCTATACTAGGGAACCATAATACTTCAACTGGGACCATCTCCGTATCCCCAAGATTATCAGAACTAGCCATTTTGGCCAACTTGTCTGCCTTTTGATTCTCCGCTCTGGGGATATGGGACATGCTGTAGTGATCGAAACCATTCAACAACTCCTTTACTTTCTTCAGGTATGACATTAGTCTTGAAATTTTGGCCTGGAACTCTCCAGTGACCTGGTTTACGACTATCTTAGAATCGCAAAAGATATCCAGCTTCATGATTTCCAATTCCTTAGCGAGTTTCAGCCCAACGATCAAAGCTTCATATTCGGAATCGTTGTTAGTGGCGTGAAACTCCAATCTAAGGGCGTAATAGACTAGTCGTATATCCGGTGTTTCAAGTACTACTCCGGCTCTAGATCGTCGGTCATTCTTAGGACCATCAGTGTATAACTTCCAGGCACTGGGATCAAGGAGTAACTCTGGTGGATCGACTTCCTCATTTACGACATCATCTTCTGGGGTAGTAAATTCAGCTATAAAATCTGCTAGCGCTTGCCCCCTTATCGATCTTCGATGCTGGAAATTCAAGTCGAACTGAATTAACTCAATGTTCCACTTAAGCAATCTTTCTGACGCTTCGGGCCGTTGTAAAACTTGTTTGAGTGGATGATCGGTGTACACAGTGATGGGATGAGTCTGGAAATAATGGCGGAGCTTTCGAGAGGCGATCAAAAGGCTATATGCAAGCTTTTCTATTTTTGGATAGTTTCGTTCTGACGCCGCCAATTTTTTGCTTACGTAGTACACTGGTCTCTGCACCTTATCTTCATCTCTGACTAGAGCTGAACTAATCGCATGGGATGACACTGCTAGGTACACATACAAATCCTCATGATCCACATGCTTAGACAGTATAGGGGGACTTTCCAGATGATTCAACATGTTTTGGAATGCTTCTATACAATCAGGAGTCCACTTGAAATGACGTTTTCCTCGCTTGATTAGTTCAAAGAACGGGATACATTTATCTGTAGCTTTAGATATGAATCTGCTTAATGCTGCTACCTTTCCCGCGAGGCTTTGCACATCCTTAATCTGCCTTGGCTCCTGGATATCCCGAATTGCTGCAATTTGATCCGGATTGATCTCGATTTCACGTGAACTGACTATGAATCCGAGGAATTTTCCCGAAGCGACCCCGAATGAACATTTCAATGGATTAAGCTTCATTCCATATCTACGGAGAATCTCAAACATCTCTGCTAGATCAGCAGTATGATCGGATGATTTTCATGACTTTACTAACATATCGTCAACATATACCTCCATCGTCTTTCCAATTTGATTGTAGAACATTCTATTGACCAATCGCTGATATGTTGCACCAGCATTCTTTAGACCAAAAGGCATTACAACGTAGCAGTATAGCCCTAGATCTGTGATGAAACTGGTGTGTTCTTGGTTAGGAACATGCATAGGAATTTGGTTGTATCCTAAATAAGCATCCATGAAGGAAAGAAGCTCGTGTTCGGCCGTCGAATCTACCAGCTGATCAATTCTTGGCAAAGGAAAACTATCTTTTGGGCAGGCTTTGTTTAGATCCGAGAAATCAATGCACATACGGCACTTTCCATTAGACTTTTTCACCAAAACCGGATTCGAAATCCAGTCAGGGTAAGTTGAATCTCTGATAAATTCATTATTCCTTAGCTTCTCAACTTCTTCCTTCAATGCAGCTGATCTCTCTGGGCCAAGCATTCGTCTTTTCTGTTTGACGGGAGGATGCTTTGGGTTGATACTTAATGAATGACTCATTATCGAGGGAGATATTCCACACATATCCGCATGAGTCTAGGCAAATACATCCAAGTTAGCTTTCAGGGAACCTATTAATTGCCGCGCTCGAACAGGATCCAACTGTGATCCAATCTTTAGGACCTTCTCTGGGTCGCTTTCATCGATCGGAACATTCACAGTTGTTTCATTGGGAGTCGCCATTCTGCCCCCTGGCTCTTCGTCCTCTCTGGGATCTATGTCCTCGGGCAGTTCTCTGGGCGACTCTCGTAGAGTTATTTTCTTTAATTGCTACGATGTTTCCTCCCCCATAGGGGAAGAAGCGCTCTTCATCTCTATATCTCCTCCTTTGCAGAGCAACTTCAATTCGGCGACATAACATGCTCGCACAGCGACTTAGTCCCCTCTGATTATAGCTGTACCGGCATCGGTTGGGAACTTCAACAACAAATACCAGGGCGCAAGGTAGGCCCTAAATTTAGCTAGGGCTGGTCGTCCTAAAAATGCATTATATGATATTGGTACATCTAGAACCACAAAGGAAAGGATCCTCACTCTCTGACGATCTCCCTCTCCAAGGGTTACAGATAGATCCACATATCCCATAGAAGTGGTTGTGGATCCATTGAATCCATGTACCCATCCATCGCATGGTTTCAAATCCTTTGGTTCAAGCTTCATTTGGTCGAATGTCTTCTTAAATAAGATATTAACTGAACTCCCGTTATCTACTAGAACCTTATGGACAGTAGCTGGACTGATGACGGCGGTGATCACGAACGGATCCTAGTCGGGAAATGGATTCCAATATTCTCTCGATCGCGAAATATGATATCATCAACCATCGTCTTCTGCTGCTTGACCGGGGAACTGTCCCCGGGGTTACTACACTCTCCAACTTCAAGGTGTTGTTTAGCTGCATTTACATACTGGTCCATTGCTCTGAAGCTATGTCCAGCTAGATGAAGTCCTCCTACTATGGAATTGATGACAAGGTTCTTTCCCTTTTGCTAAGCCGTAAGCCTAGCAGCGGGTTGGTTCTGGTTCTGATCTTGGTTTTGGTTTTGGTTCTGGTTTGGGGCTTGTATGGCTTGGCCCCTGTCCCTGTGGGTTACTCTATACTCATCAAGTTTTCCTTCCCAGAGCAGTTTTTCAACCACATCTCTCAGATGGCGACATTCGTTCGTAGAATGACCATATATCTGGTGGAAAATACAGAATTTCCCGGATTTGCGCTCTTTTTCTGTTGAATCTCTTGAAGAAGGTCTCTTATATTGGAGGACGTTATGGGTATGGATGTTTTCCAAGGTATCATTTAAAGGCGTGAAGTTCTCGAATGGTTTGAAGCGCGACCTTCTCTGCGAGTTATTTCCTTGATTCCTCCTCTTGTTACCACCCTCGGGTTGACGGCTACCTCCTTGGTTCTTATTCCCTACGTTCACTTCCACCTTACCGGAGCTGTCCTCAGTTTGCTCGATAGCCACATTGCTTTGTATGTCCTCCTTGTCGATAGCTTTCCTCTTCCGATTAGCATAGCTCATTAGATGCTGGACTGGGTCAGCTCTCCCCGCGTAGCAGTTCATGGGTGGCTTGTTGAATTTCCTTGGGAACCGGACTTCTAAAATATCATCAGTGAAAGGTGTGTGGCTGCGGCCTATGCCCCAATCTTCGGCTCGCTGTCCACGGTTTTCTACCATCATTCGCTGAACCATGGCTTCCACATCTGCATGGGTCAGGGTAGATTCGGGGTCGGCACTTCTCGCCCTATGGGCTATTCCAGCATTTCTATGTCTCGGGTCTGCGGCATCCACGACCTGAGCAGAACTCCCTTGCCCCCTGTTGCCATGGTCATTCACACGGCGAGGAGGAAGGACAGGTTGATTCTGGGCCGGATTGACAACTCCTTCATTCCTAGGTGGCAGGGCAGGCTCATTTACGTTTTGGTTGTTAACTCCCCAATTGAGCGCCTCTTCTTGTCTAGAGGGCATTGTTCCAAATCGGTGTCGCTCTATATTTTCAGCTCTTTAGAACGGAGGCCACCGCTGATTTCTCCGTGGCTCCTTTGATGAGGATGTGAACTCTGGGGAAGGAGAATGAGGCGGGGGAGAATTCCTCTGCCTTACGAGATCATCCAATCGCCTGTCCATAGTAGTCAGATTCTGTCGCAACGTTGAACTCTCTTGTCTCTGAGCGGCTAGTTCTACAAAGAGTTTGTCGTACATCCCGATAAGGCGAGACATGTCTCCTTCAGTAGCAGGGGCAGAAGGGTCAAACTGATCATCAACTTCTTCTCTTATACGCAGAGAGCTTGAACCAGGTCGAGCAGAGGTACCAGCGTGAGCAGAACGAGACATAGGTTCCTTCTCGGGTCGAGTGGTGGTTCTCTTATCAGATCGGTTCGCCCCCTGCGGACAATGGCTCGTCGCGCCCCCCTGGGATCGGGTCATGGTGACAGGTGCAGGTGGGTTCGTGGCGAGGTCACGCGATCTAGTGGTCACCCCTTCAGCGGATTGGTTCGTGGCTGCTCCATCGATCGCGATCGCCCCCTGCGCAACGCGATCCGTGGGCTCTTCCTCGACCTGCTCGTGCACACTCTCTTTAATCACCTCGTTTGCAGCCTCTTCGGCCTGCGATGCTCGCGCATCTTTAGACTTCTTTCCAGCCATGATACTTCGAGTTTTCATAACTTTTCAAAAGTTGAAACAGTTGGGGTTTTGGACTGTTTTCTTCGGACTTGAGTATCCAAACAGTAGAATGACAATCCAATGCATTGAGAATTCTCTCTCAGTGAAAGCACCAAAATGTTAGATCCAAAATTGGGTCTAACACCCAAATTACGATTATAGCTAGAGATTAATATCAATAAAATAGTAGAAAAGTAGAAAAGACACAAGATTTATAGTGGTTCGGTGTTAACGAGCCTACGTCCACTTTCTATCTGTGATTATACTTGAAATCAGAGTACAATTGCTAACATTTCTCTCAATATCACTTGTACAATATTGATTCACTCAGAAATTTCGAGATAAAAACAATGGAGCTATGATAATGGTGAGATTAGAGCTCTGAATTGCCAAAAGATCCTCAAAAATACCAAGCTCTGGGCTATTTATAGATGATCTCTGGTGACGGATCGCGGTCATATGTGGCCCACATCCCGAGGATCTCGGATTGGTTCATAGATTGATGGAGAATTAGTCAAATTAGCCGTTGTGGACAGGTGTCACGACCTCCTTAGATCTCAGATCGTGGGTGACTTGGTCCTTGGCCATCATCGTGGCTTCCAGCTCGGATCGGATCCTGGTAAACAGGTGCAACTCACGTGGGGGGGATCCACGATCCGCGTGGTCAGTGTAGCCAGGATTTGATATTTTTTAATCTGAAACTCAATGGAACACGTGTATAGATCTTGGTGGCTTGATCCATAAGCTAGCCAACAATTATATACGCGAGTTATTTAGAAAGACCGGGTTTATCCCATTCTGAATAACTGATTCGACGTGGTGTCGAGGATGAAGACGGTGGTCGAAGACCGGAGGTCTCCACATCGTTTGGGTGATTACTGATGATCTTGATTGGGCTGTACACCCAAGAGGAGGGAATCAGTTGGTGATCGTCCAGACGTACTTGGAGATCGATAGATATGCGAGGAATAAGGTTCCTCCGGTTTTGTTCAGACCCAGAACGAACTTGTATAGACTGTGTGTCTGACATCGGATTTCATTCTGTGTGATTGATATCGGTTGCATAGCATGAATTGCCTGTGTGGCATGCTAAGATGCAAATAATCAAGGCTTCTATTGAAAAGTAGAGTCTTGTGGTTGATGATCAAAGCACAGCCTTTTGTGGCGTAGCTTTGTGTAGCGTTAATTACCGAGCCTCACACCCCGGTTGTGAACCAGAAACGGGAGAGGACCTCAGGGAGGACATGCTTTTTCTTCTAGCTAGGGTGGTGTCAGTGACCTACCAGCCCTGACATTTATATTATTTTCACCTATGTGGTTGTTGGATTGCGAGGCGCCTCGGATATATTGGTGACTATGTGGAGCCGATGGCGTCATTTGGCTCATTTACGCCCCAAAGGGCGGGGAAACGCAGTGTTCAGGCATTTTAATCCACATTGGTGGACCAGCCCTGTCGCTCCAAGGGTCGATGCGTTCTGATCCTGAGACATGGGCTAGATTGTCTCGAAGCGGTGAGGACGATCCCTTGCCTCAGATCACAGATGGATATCCAACTTCCAATACGTGACTTTGCGGTTTTGCTTGTATAACCTATATTTGGCGGCATAGTGGTATGGGGCATTCATGTCGTCTATGATTGATACTTATGATTGAAATTGTTTTGACAATATACACTTATAGTACTATCAAAATAATCTATTTTAAAACGTATCAAGCATTCTTTGGCTATTATAAGGTAGAACCCTATCCTCCGGTTTGTGTTGCATTGTGTGATGGGACCTGGGTCTTATAATAGCTTCATTGTTCTTTATTTAGCATTGCGCTGTTGTTTTATGCACTGGTATTCTTGGGAGGAAACCCGTTCCGTGTTATACGGCGTGGTCCCTTGATTTACATAACTTTAAAATAAAGATGAATAATTGTTTTAGTTCTCACACCAGTCACATGGCTGACCTGGAGTTTATTGTTTTAACCTAAACTCTTGGTGCCCTTATTTTCGACACGGGTAGCTAGTAGTTTTGGTTTTGCAGATTTTTATTCACAGGGTCCTGCTACAGCTGGAACGATATCCGGAAAGCTTTGTATTTGTATATCTCCTTCAGTTTTATTTTGTATTATTTTCCGCTGCTATGTAATGTATTGTAATCTCTGATATTTATCGAATGTATAATATTCGTTTATACTCTGTATATTCCTGTATTCAGATGAGTTGTTGTAATTAACAATGAAATGTTCTTTTGTCTGTGTTCTGATTTGTCTTGTCCTCACAACAATCAGGGGTTTCGAACGGTCTTGGTCGATTTAGTGATCGTTTCGGATCGTGCAAAATTCCATGTTGTTACAATATATGATAATTGATTGAGTCGCATTCCGATTCAGAAATAAAAGAACGTTTTAAAATAAACGAACATTTTAAAATAAAGAGTATTTTAAAATAAAGAATATTTTTAAATTGATGAATCTTTTAAAATAAAGAATATTTTAAAATAAAATGATTTAACAATAAAATTCACATTTTTATTGTAAAAATAAAATAATCATTTGTAAGAATATTTTTTTGAACATTAAAAATGTTACCTGTAACATGTTAATGAATATAAAATAATCATTTGTTAAATTATATTTTTGAACATTAAAAATGTTTCCTTTAACATGTTAATGAAAATAAAATAATCATTTGTTAAATTATATTTTTGAACATTAAAAAAGTTACCCTTAACATGTTAATGAAAATAAAATATTCATTTGTTAAATTATATTTTTGAACATTAAAAATGTTACCTTTAAAATGTTAATGAATATAAAATAATCATTTGTTAAATTATATTTTTGAACATTAAAAGTGTTACCTCTAGCATGTTAATGAATATAAAATAATCATTTGGTAAATTATATACATTAAAAATGTAACCTTTAACATGTTAATGAAAATAAAACAAAGATTTGTTAAATTATATTTCTGAACATTAGAAATGTTACCTTTAACATGTTAATGAATATAAAATAATCATTTGTAAAATTATATTTTTGAACATTAAAAATGTTACCTTTAACATGTTAATGAATATAAAATAATCATTTGTTAAATTATATTTTTGTACATTAAAAATGTCACCATTTTAACATGATAATAATATAAAATAACCATTTGTTGAATTATACTTTTGTACATTAAAAATGTCATCTTTAAAATGTTTATGAAAATAAAATAATCATTTGTTGAATTATATTTTTGTACATTGAAAATGTCACCTTTAAAATGTTAATGAATACAAAATAATCATTTGTTGAATTATATTTTTGAACATTAAAAATATAATTTTTAACTTGTTAATGAAGTGAATAAATATGTCTTGAATAAAAATTTTAAACAATAAAAATTCATTTTTATTGAATGTATAAACCATATAAAATATTCATGGGTTGAATAAAATTTTTGGAAGAATGAAAATGGTTATGTAGTTAAACGACCTTTTTATCGATCGAGTTATTCATTCTATAATGAATATCGAAAAGAAGTGATTTCAAAATATAATATTTTAAAAATATTATCATTTTAATAGGATAATGATATAGAATATTCAATTTTGATTTAATGTTGAAAATGAAGTCGGAATTATTTTAAAACGAATTTACAAACGATTTATAAAATACGTTTTAATTGGAAATCGATGAAATACATATTATATATATTATATATATTTAATGGCCTGAATAGAATGCGCAGCGCAGCAACCGTTCGCGAATTTTGACCATTAACTTCAAATTGGCATAATGGGAGATTCGATCGTCAGATTCTCCTAAAATCGGAACCGTTGGGTTCGTATCAAGAAGAACTTTCCAATGAATATAAGAAGTTTGAAAGCTAACGGTTGGATTTGGAATTATGTCCATATCAAATTTGAAAAAGGTCGCTATGGATGCAGTTCGGTGACCGTTATTGGAAACCAACTGTACAGGCCTTAATAAAATTATTAAAAATATGGAAAATTATGTAAAATCATAATTAATAATTCGGTAAGATTTTGGATGAAAAATTCCATATTTGAAAAGATAAAAGTTATATTTTATCGAAATGAACTTGTTATTAACTAGAATAAATCTTTAATTAAGATTTAATGGAGTTTTCCAATTAATTAATATTTATTTGGAATTAAATAAAGTAAATTGGATTGGGTTTTCGTGGATGGTGTCTTAAATAACACTGCTCTTAAACCCTATGTGAAAAGAATAAATCTTTTAATTAAGGTTTAGAAAAGTTCACTAATTAATTAATGTTTAATTAGAATTGAAATGAAAGTTGATTGTGGGTTTATCGTGAACTATGTTTTAAACGGCATCTGTTCTTTAATCCCTTTTAACAGTGAAAATATAATTTGGAATTTATAAATCTTTTATTAAGAATTAAATGGAATTTATAAATCTTTTATTAAAGATTTACACGTAATTTATAAATCTTTTATTAAGATTTAAATGGAAATTATTTCGAAATAAAGTTTTCCAATTTAATAGAAGAAATTGGAATAGAAGGGAATTCGATTTAATAATAATCGAGATAAGCTTCTGTAAAAGAAGACCGTTACTGTCTATGGAGTTTGAAAGGCCTTGCCGTTATTCCATTTATATTATTAGTCTGATACAGAAATTTATATTGATTATATATTGACCCGTTTTCCGTGAAGATTCCATAGTTAATGGAAGATGATTTGGGTTTATTGTGAACTGTGTTTTAAATGATATTAGTTCTTTAACCCAGTTAAAGATAAAGATTAATTTCCTAAATTTGAATAATCATAGAGTGATGAATTTTGATATTAAAACCAAATTAGAGTTTTAATTAATATCTAATTAGATTGAAATGGGAATGAGATAATTTAATTTATCGAACTCTTAAAATGATTGAGAATGGAGTACCACCAGTTTTACTCCGGGCGATAGTTTAATTCTTTAATTAGATTTAAACATGAAATGGTAATTAATTTTGCCAATAACGCAGTGAGTGTTAGATATGTAGTGCTACCAGTTTTGCTCCATGGGATGAATAGGTTGGGATTGGGATAATAAATGATTACTTCAGTAAGGTTCGCTAATCACGACTAGTTGATAAACCTTCATATGGTTTAAAATTGTGAAAGACAAAATGAAATCTTTTGAAATCAATATCAAAAGGAAGATTAAAGAATAAGTTTAGAAGAATTTATCTTTGATAAAATTTATGGGAACCTTCCCTAATAATGTGAATATTTTATTAAAAGAATATTCTGAAATGGAGTGAGGCGTATGATGTGTTTTTATTGCACTTGATTACAAAATACACGGATTTTTCAGAAAGACCGGGTTTAGCCCATTCTGAATAATTAATACGACGACCAAGAGTCGAAGATGAAGATGGTGGTTGAAGACCGGAGATCTTCTGTAACGACAAGGAATTTTGCTCGATCCGAATCGATCGTTAAACCGACCAAGACCGTTCGAAACCCCTGATCGTATGAGAACAGGACAAACCAGAATGCAAACAGAAGAACATTTCGTTGTTTATTACAATAATTCCATCAGAATACAAGAATATTACAGAGTATGAATAAATATTATACAACAGAGAATATCAGAGATTTAAATACAATACTGCAACGGAAAAATAATACAAAACATAACTGAAAGAAATACATGAATTCAAAGCTTTTTGAATATCACTTCAGCTATAAACCAGGTCCTGTGAATATAAATATGCAAAACCCAACTACTAGCTGCCCATGCGGAAAATAAGGGCACCCAGAGTTTAGGTCAAAACAATAAACTCCAGGTCAGTCATGTGACTGGTGTGAGAACTAAAACAGTTATTAATTCTTATTTTAAAATTTGGTAAATCAAGGGACCACGCCGTACAACACGGAACGGGTTTTTACCCCCAGGATACCAGTGCAAAACAAACAGCGAAATGCTAAATAAAGAACAATGAAGCTGTTATAAGACCCAGGTCCCATCACACAATGCAACGCAAGCCGGAGGATAGGGTTTTCCCTTATAACAGCCAAAGAATGCTTCATTCATGAAATTTCATCTTTTATTATTACTATAAGTGAAGAAAACAACTTCAATCATAAGTATAAATCATAGACGGCGTAGCTACCATATACTATGTCGCCATACTAGGATCTACAAATAAAACCGAATGACACGTATTGGAAATTGGATTCCATCATGAGTCGAGGCAAGAGGCAAACTCCTCTCCTATTCGAGACACTCTAGCAAATGTCTCAGGACCCCACTATGATCCTTGGATGCTTCAGGGCCGGTCCTCACTTACTTTCGAGGATTAGTATTCCTGAACACACGTTTCCCGGTCCTAACAGACCTAATATCGAGGTGCCTCATTCCAACAACCACACAGGTGAAAAGTATATAAATGTCATCCAGTTTAAGCACTGACACCACCTATAGCTAGAAAGAAACGTCGTGCTCTCCCTGCAGTCCGTATCCCGTTTTTGACTCATACCGAGGTGTGAGGCTCGCGAATCCACGCTATACACAAAGCTAAGCCACGTAGGCCATGCTTTGATCATCAACCACAAGACTTTGCTTTTCAACAAAAGCCTTGATTATTTGCCACTTAGGCATGCCACACAGGAAATTCACGCCATGCGATTGATATCTATCGATATATAACCTCTGAGCTCGTACATCTCAGAGAAAGGCGTTAAGCAAGATAATAAATTCTCCGCCGCCAAACAGATAAATATTTAATAGAAATCAATCACACAGAATAAAATCCAATGTCTGGCACACAGTCCATTTACAAGTTCGTTCTGGGTCTGAACGAAACCGGAGGCACTTTCATCGCATATTCGTCGATCTCCAAGTATGTCTGGATGACCAACAACTGATTCCCTCCTCTTGGGTGTACAGCCCAATCAAGATCATCAGTAATCACCCAAACGATGTGAAGACCCTCGGTCTTCAACCACCATCTTCACCTTCGACATATCGTCGAATCGGTTATTCAGAATGGGTAAAACCCGGTCTTTCCAAATAACCCACGTATATAATAAAAAATGTTACACAAACACAATGTACGCCTCATTCCAATTCATCAGTCACTAAATTTCACATTCTTAGGGAAAGGTTCCCATTAATTTTATCAAAGATAAATTCTTTGAAATTTATTCTTTAATCTTCCTTTGAATATCATTTCAAACTAGTCGGGATTAGCGAACCACACCGAAGTAATTATTTATTTTATTTCCCAATCCCAACCTATTTATCCCATGGAGCAAAACTGCTATATCTAACACCACGGTGTTATCGGTAAGTATAATTACCATTTCACGTTCAAGTCTAATAAAAGATTTGACTATCGCTTTGGAGCAACTGGTGATACTCCATTCTCGATCATTTCAATCAAATTAAAGACTCATTAAAACTCCACTTAGTTTTAATCTTTTATCGGGTTAAAGAACCAACGTCATTTAAAACACGGTTCACGACAAACCCAAAATTCCATTTGATATTAAATACAAGGCTCTGAATATAAAATACATCGGTCTATATTCAATATTAAATTCTGATTATTTTTAAAACCACTTCAAACCCAATTTATTTATTTAAAAATATTGGATTTTAATTCTAGTTCATAACTAGTTCATTTCGATAAAAATATATTTTTATCTTTTCAAATAGGGAATTTTTCATTCCAGTTCTTTCCAATTCATATATTTTGATTTTACACAAATTATAGATATTTTTAATAATTTTATCAAGGCTCGTACAGTCGATTTCCAATAACGACCGTCGAACTGCACTTACAACGACCTTTTCTAAATTTTATTTGGACGTATCTCCAAATCCAACCATTAAATTTCAAAATTCAAATATTCATTGGAAAGCTCTTTTCGATACGAACCCAACGGTTCTGGTTTCAGGATAATTCGACGGTCGGATCTCCCGTAACGTCAATTCAAAGTCAACGGTCGAAATTCACGAACTGCCGCGGCGCGGCGCGTTCTTTTCAGGCCATTTAATATATATAATATATATATTATATATATTTCATCGATTTCAATTCTAAACATATTTTATAAATCGTTTTAAATTCGTTTTCAAAACGCTTTCAACTTCATATTCAATTTCAAATCAAAATTGAATATTCCACATCATCGATATATATATTTTCGAAACGTTATATTTTGAAATCACTTCCTTTTCGATATTCGAATAAAATCAATATAAATATCGTTCGCATCAAAATGGCGCAAATCTAATCAACACGGCTTTATATATTTCAATAACTTTGTTATTTTATTCAACAAATGAATATTTTCTTCAACACATGAATATATATATTTTTCAACACATGAATATATATTTCTTTTCCACACATGGATATATATTTCTTTTCAACACATGAATATATATTTCTTTTCAGCACATGAATATATATTTCTTTTCAACACATGAATATATATTTCTTTTCAACACATGAACATATATTTCTTTATATTCTTTCTTTTCTAAATTGGAATGAGGCCCAATCAATTACCATATAATGTTAATTATATGGATTCCACACAACACATGTATATAATAGCAACAATAAATAATCAACCATCATCCAAAGTGCACAACACAACTGTCTGTCAACCTATCGATCGACACACGACTAATTATTGGGACTAGTGTACGTTAAATATCATCCCAATACCCGTGTGGGGTTTCACATCAACAAACACTGGATATTATTTGTGCAGTTGGGCGATGTGTAAAATTTATCGTCCCAATCGATATCAATCAAATCAGTGTACATAAACAAATCATCTGATTTGTAAATGAATTTTATTTTATTCACAAACGTTAAAAATTATATTTTTAGCGATAAAATATTTATTTCAACACATGAATTTCTATTCAGTTCATTTACACAATAAAATGATATTTTTATTTTTCTAACTTATTTTAGAAAATTTCGGTGGTAACGGCACGATACTAGAAATGGGACAAGGCCTAGCCTTATCCCCGGTCTAGTGATGTCCCACGCCATACACATATCATCCAATCAATTTCATTATTCACACCACAAAATTCCAACAAATAATCTAATCAATCACCAAACAACCAAACAAACAAGTCCATGGTCTGTGGACGATGGTGTCGGGTGCTACTAAACACCGTCTGCATCCTAGTATATATTTTATAACTAGAAAAGAAATTTAAAGTGAGAATTTCTCACCTAAGTTAAATCCATTCACCGCGACTCTTCTTATGAAGGAAATCTTCACTGTGCTCGCCTTTTTCCACTTTCGTCATCCATATCCACTACATATATAAAAATCACATTTTTATATTATCACTTCTTGCATAAAAATTATACTTTTATTCCCACTTCACATATATAAAAATTGAACTTTTATCTTCACTGCATATATATAAAAACGAATTTTTATTCCCCACTTCGTTATAAAAATCATATTTTTACCCTCTTCACTATATAAAAATTATATTTTTATTCTCTTCACTATATAAAAATTATATTTTTAACTTCTACATTATATAAAAATTATATTTTTAACTTCTACATTATATAAAAATTATATTTTTAACCTTTTACATTATATAAAAATTATATTTTTAACTTACTACTCGAATAAAAATTATATTTTTATTATCTTACATGTATCAAAATCTTGTCTTTCTTCATATAAAAACCTCGTCTTTCTTCATATAAAAATCTTCTCTTTCTTCATATAAAAATCCAAGCTTTATGTAATTAAAGATCTTATCTTTTTCCATCTAAAAACCCTAACTTGATATATATAGATAAATTCATTTTATAAAATTCAGTTTCACCTACATAAATTCCTCTTTAAAATTCAGTTTTAAAATCAAACAAATTTCAGTTCTTTATGCTATAAAAAAATTAGTAAATAAATTAAGAGACTCATGGATTTTAGAAGAGGGAGGGGGCTGTTTCTGGTGCGAAGTCGATCGGCGGAGGGGTTCCAGAGCTCGGCAGTGGTGGTGGGCCCTCTAGCTGGCGGCTGTGGTGGAGCATCTGCTTCAGGGGGGACATATTTTTGGGAGAGAGGTTCGGTACAGTGGTCAGCGGGTTTTGGGCTTCGGGGGGAAGCTTCTCGCGCAGCGTATGAAAGGAGGAGGGAGAGGAGGAAATCGCGAGGGGGAGGTTGCGCAAGGAGGGAGGGAAGCGTCGGTGGCGCGACAATCACCTGGGGAGGAGGACGATGGCGATTGGGGAGGGGGCAGTGGATTCAATTTGAAAAAGGGGGCTCGGGCATCTAATTTAGGTTTAGAAAATATATATGGGGGCTTTATATACTTATATAATTTAATTACTTTATTCTCCTTAAAGTTGACTTTCCATTTGACCTCGAAATCGATTCCACCGACTGTCGCCCCTTGCTAATTACCCCCATTCCGAACACAATGGGATATGTATCGTAAGTCAATTTGGCTGTTACGCTAAGTTTCCGTCAAATTAAAAATATAAATCAGTATATATTCAATTCGAACGTACGTTTCAAATTACCGGGGCCACATACGGACCCGAAAAATTCCAGAAAAATTATTTCAAGCTTCCAATTGACGATACGGTCCTAACGAAACTAATTTTGTCAAATTCTGAGACCTTTGTAAAATGGTTATTTTCTGGTCGATCGAAATTGACTAAAACTGTCAAAACATGTTTTCCTCTGCCACGCTCACATATTGATTCATAAAATTATGAATTTTGGAACCTAGCAATAATTTGACCTCCCGGATCCAACAAAAGTGGTTTCGTTGAAAACCAAGGTCGTTTGCAAAATTTCCATTTTTAAGGGCCAGAATTCTACAGCGACTATTCTGAATTTTCAACTGGACATATCTTTTGATTCCCGCTATGAAATTTTGATATTTCGGATTCGTTGGAAAGATATTCTCAATTAGATTATAATATTTTTGGTTTCATTAAATTCTGGTTTATTTTGACTCATGTACATTCATTTGAATTTTGAAATCGAATTTTCGAACTACCGCGCCATTTTCAATTCCCTTTATAATTATAAATAAATATTTATATTCTAACGACGATCTATATAAATATATACATTCTAATTATATTAAAAATAAATTTTCGTCGTTATTATTTAAAATAATTCATTTTAAATATTCAAAATTCATGAAAGTTGCCAAAATAAAAATTTTAAATTAGCCCAGATTTTCGGGTTGTTACATCTTCACATCGTTTGGATGATTACTGATGTCTTGATTGGGCCATATACCCAAGACAAGGTAATAAGTGGTGATTGTCCAAACGTACTTGGAGATCGACCGGACATGCGAGTGCCTCCGGTTTCGTACAGACCCAGAACGGACTTGTAAATGGATGGTATGTCTGATGTTGTATTCCTTTATGCTATATTCGTTGACTCTGCTAAATATATATATCTGTTTGGTGGCGGAGAATTTATTCTCTTGCTTAACACCCTTCTTTGAGACATACAAGCTTAGAGGTTATATATTGGTAGAAATCAATCGCATGGTATGGACTGACAATGTGGCATGATAAGATGCAAATGATTAAGGCTTTTGTTGAAAAGCAAAGCCTTGGAGTTTTGATCAAAGCAAAGCTTATTTAGGCATAGCTTTACTTTGCGAGCTTGACACCCCGGTATGAACCAAAAATGGGATGAGGACTGCAGGCTAATGGACATATGTTAGTTTCTAGCTAGGAGTAACGTCATGGTATGAAGCCCAGGCTGTTTACTCATGTGGATGTTGCTTATTACTTGATGGATAGAGAGGTGCCTCGGATATATGGTCACTACGGGACCGATGGATGTTTTAATCGACATTACTGACCAGATTATTTTATGCCCCATAAGGTAGGCTAACATATTTTTTATGGTATTGCCAATCATCGATGGATGACCGGCCCTATCGCTAACCGCAGGTCCAGTTGCGGCTGTATCCTGAGACTCGGGCTAGAGAGTCTCGAATCGGTGAGGATAATCCCTTGCCTCAGTTCATAGATGGAAACCTAATTTACAATACGCGATATTCGGTTTTAGTTGTAAATATATATATTGCGACGTAATATAATTGTACCTACACCGCCTATGATTGATACATTTATATTTGAAGTTGATTTTTTCACTTATAGTAATAATAAAACATGAAATTTCACGTATCAAGCATATTTGGCTATTATAAGGGAAAACTATATCCTCGACTGCTTTCATTGTGTGATGGGACCTGAGTCTTATAATAGCTTCATTTTTCCAAAAAAAACATTGCATTGTTTTATTTTAAACTTAGATTCATGTGAAGTAAACCTGTTCTGTGTTATACGGCGTGGTCCCGTGAATTACCCAACTTTAAAATCAAGCTAATAACTATTTTAGTTCTCACACCAGTCCCATGACTGACCTGGAGTTTATTGTTTTAACCTAAACTCTGGGTGCCCATGTTTTCCACACGGGCAGCTAGTAGTTTTTGTTTTGCAAATATTATATTCACAGGATCCTGGTTTACTGCTGAAGCGATATTCGAAAAGCTCTGTATCCGTGTATTTCTTTCAGTTGTATTTTGTATTATTTTTTTGTCTCTGCTATTTAAATGTAATTTAGATCTCTGATATGTTTCTGTTGTATACTATTTATTCATACTCTGATATATTCTTGTACTCTGATGTAATTGTTGTAATAAGCAATGAAATGTTCTTCTATTTGTGTTCTGATTTGCCATGTTCTCAATTCAATCCAAACTTTCCTTTACGGGGAAGTTTGGGTCGTTTCAGCTTTGGATGAAATGTTTGTTTTTCTTTGATAGTTTAATAACTGATTATCGAAGTATTTCCCAATACCGTTGTCAATATGGAGAGACCGGTTGGATTATTATCCAATAACCACTCTGTATTGGCAGTAGCGTTGTGAATCAGATTATATAAAGAAAATCGAAGATGGTGTAAAGAGCAAGGGCTTTTTCTGTTAATCCTAGATAGAAATTGCCTAAGATGGATTAATGGAAATTGTGCCTTCGGTTTCGTTCAGTCCTAGAACGAACGTATATAGACGAATCTCTGATAGAGTATTTCCAATGATCGCATATGTTGGTCTGTACAAATATACATATGGTGGCAGAGAATTTATTCTCTTAGCTTAATATCCAGAATATCTCTGTGCAAATCATTTAGTGATTAACGGATCAAACAATGAGGCATTCAAAGTGATTGTGCTATCAATGAAAGTTATGTAATCGTAACCTCAAGCCTCACAACTGGGAAATGGTATAAAATCAAGTAGGTTGCATGGCTAAGCTGGTCGCACCTAAGTAGGTTGTATTATCACCTGATTTAGAGAAATTCAATTTGGCTATTAAATATTTGGAAGGTGTCCTTTTCAGGAAACGATTGCCTATCCCAACCGCTAGTGACAATAAATTCGGTACTCTCAAGCGAAGTGAGGGTCATGTTTAGCCTGGGTTGCAAGATGTTCTTGTTGAATTAGGTGTATTCCCCTCTAGAGATACACTATCAGAAGGTGGTGCCATACCTTGCCAATTGGAATCCATTCTCCAATAAGAGCCTGCGATTTTGATTGTATACTATGTATGTCAAGCGTGAGATGCAAACATTCTGCTAGATTGTTACTTTTTTTAGACACTATTATAATATCAGAAAAGTATTGTTTTTAAAGAATGTTTTGGGTTATCGTAAGGTAAAAACCATCCGTATTTATTTATGTATCGGTCTTACGATTATCATTTCTTTTAAAGAGTATTTATAAAGTTAAACCAAGTGGTTGGAGTTTACTCACACCAGTCCGATGACTGACCCAGAATTTATTTTGTTTTGTTTTACCCTAAACTCTTGGGTGCCCAAATTTGTATGGGCAGTCAAGTAGTTAAGGTATTTTCAGTTATACTTGGGGGAGCTTGGAGCAGGAGGCTTCAATATTAGATATATATAGAGTTTATTCCACTGTTTTGTATATGTGATGAACAATTGTTGTACTCTGATGATGATATGTATATACGGTATAAATATTGTATTCCAAAAGATGTTATATATATTATATTTTATTCCGCTGCGATGTGAGATTTTGTGTTGTTGGTATGTTCTTCTTCTATTTATTTTCTACTATTCTAATTTTCCCTCTTTCTGTTTCTCATCCTCTAACTTCTTTGTATTAGTGATCTGGTAATTTCTTATGTTTGGTTAGTCGATATGTTATTTGTATCGATAATCGAGATCGGTAAAATGACGATTCATTACAGGATATGCGAGGGTCTCTCTCTTGTATTGGACATATAGGACGAGGAATAAGGTACCTTCGGTTTCTTTCAGACCCAGAACGGACTTGCAAATGGATTGTGTATCTGACACTGTATTTTATGTATTTTATGTTTTATTAATTGATCTCTACTAAATATATATTCGGTTGGCGGTGGAAAAGTTATCCTCTTAACTTAACATACTTCTCTAAGACATATGAGCTTGGTGGTTATATATTGGTAGACATCAGTTGTATGGTATGAACTGACAATGTGGCAGGCTGAGATGCATGTATCAAGGCAGAGCTTTGTGGATAATGATCAAATCATGGCTAATATAGCGTAGCTTTGTGTTGAGACGTGACTTCATCAAGCTTCACAACCCGATATGTGACAACTCGAAATTTTGGAACTAATTTAAATTTTTTATTTTAGCAATTTTAGTGAATTCCGAATAGATAAAATAATTTATTTTAAATAATAACGATTAAAAATTTATTTAAATCGAAGTTAGAATGAATATATTTATTTTAATTTTAAAAAGGAGTTAGAAATAGCGCGGTAGTTTGAAAATTTGAATGTTAACTTTGACTAAATTACAGGATTCAAAATAAATCGGATTTTACTAAAACCATAAATATTTAAATCTGTTTAAATATATCTTTCCAATGAATCCGAAAATTTGAAATTTCATAGCGGGAATAAAAAGTAATGGCCAGTTGAAAATTCAGAATAGTCGCTATAGAATTTAATATAATATATAGCCCGTATAAATAGCCATTTTGCGAACGACCTCTATTTTCAACGAAACCACTTTGGTTGGATCCGGAATGTCAAATTATTGCAAGATTTCAATTTTCATAATTTTTGGATTTAATATGTGAGCGCAGTAAATTAAAACGTATTTGGTCAATTTCAGTTGAATTGGATCGACCAGAAAAAGTCCATTTTTCAAACGGTCTCTAAATTCTATGAAATTAACTTTTTAGGACCGTATCGTCAAAACATAGCTAGATTTATTTTTCGGGAATTTTTGCAGTCCGTATGTGGCCCCGGTAAATTTAAATGTATGATCGAATTAAATAAATAAATGATTTAAATTTTAATTTAAAGTAAACAGACTGAAAACGATCATTTGGGCTAATGGGACCTATCCCATTATGTCCGGATCGAGGGCATCTGGGTAAGGACAACTTTCATTGGGCTGAAATTGGAGCTGAAAAGACTTAACGGGCTTAAAACTATTTATTAAGAGAATTTAATATTATTATATTATAAATAATAAATTAATCAAACCCTAATCTCATTACCCCATTTCCAACCCGCCACTAGCCTAAAATTAAAGTCCAGTAAGCTCCAGATCTTAATCCCTAAATTCTCCTCCTATAAATCGAATTAAAAGATAAAATCAAGACGAAAATCGAAGAACAAAAGGAGCTCATTGTTCTTAACGGTGATGATTTCTTTCCGTTTGTAAACTGGTCAGAATCTGAGCTCAAAGAGTGCAACTTTGGACAAGATTTCGTGGTCATATGGGGGTACGAGCACGACGCCGTGCCTGGCGAAGGTAGGGGGCAGAAGCGGCTTTGAGGTGGCGTCACTGGATCTGGCTTCAGCTTTGTGTGATGGGATTTTGATCGACCCCTAGGTTTCAAGTATGGGTTTCGGCACCTGGTACACAACACAGAAGGAAGAAGGAATTGGCAGCGCTTGGTTAAGCGTAATCAAAGATGTAATTAATTAAATTTAATTATATTTAATTCTATAATAATATAGTTAATATTCAAATGATGACAACTTCTTCAAATCTTATCAGCATTCGATGAAACGAAATTCGTTGGAATCGTGAAATCCAGATCTACAATATGAAACAGACAGAAACATATTTAGAGCGATCTATAATTTCTAAGGAATTACAAAGCAATGTAAGAAATTCTACTCTTTTTTTTATAAAATTAAATTTCATTAATCATGATTGGTATTTCTCATACGCTATAATATTCTATTGATTGTCATACGTGATTTGATCTGTGATTGATGTGTTATGTAGGTCTGTTGAAATTAACATATTTGTTAATTAGAATTGTGTTAAACAAAATTTATCATTTTTGTCTATTAATTTGTTGAATCAAAAACTAACATTTGTGTTAATTAGAAAATAGTTAAATAAATATAGTTATTATAAAACAGTTGTAAACAAATATGTCATTTTTGTTATTATGAAATAGTTGTAAACAAATATGTCATTTTTGATATAACAACATAGTTGTAAACAAATATGTCATTTTTGTTATAATAAAATTGTTGTAAACAAATATATCATTTTTGTTATAATAAAATAGTTGAAAACAAATATATCTTTTTGTTGTGACAAAAGGATTGAAAATAAAATTATCAATTTTTG
This sequence comes from Allium sativum, assembly GCA_030737875.1. NCBI lineage: Eukaryota > Viridiplantae > Streptophyta > Magnoliopsida > Asparagales > Amaryllidaceae > Allium > Allium sativum. The sequence continues at coordinate 124,833,243 of CM060927.1, read as the reverse complement.
TTGTAACCAAATAGTGAAACAAAATTATCAATTTTTGTTGTAACCAAATCGTGAAACAAAATTATCAAATTTGGTTGTAACCAAATAGTGAAACAAAATTATCAATTTTTGTTGAAACCAAAAAGTTAAAACAAAGTATTCATTTTTGTCAAAGAAGATTAATTGAAACAAAAATATTCATTTTTGTTAAAGAAGTTTAGTGAAACAAAAATATTCATTTTTGTCAAAAAGATTAATTGAAACAAAATGTACACTTTTGTCATAGTACATTAGTTGAAACAAAACATACATTTTTGTCAAAATATACTAGTTGAAATAAAAATTTACATTCTGTTAAAAGATGATTGTTGTAAATCAAAAATTACATTTATGTTAAATAATATTAGAGTAAAACAAAAATTACATTTTTGTTAAATAAGATTAGAGTAAAACAAAAATTACATTTTTTGTTAAATAAGATTTGAGGTAAACAAAAAATAACTATCATTTTTGTCAAATTAGAATAATGGAATTTATCATTTCGTCAAAATATAATAATTGAATCAAAATTGACATTTTTGTCAAAATATAATTGTTGAATTAAATTTGTCATTTCGTCAAATTAAAATAGTTGAAATAAAAAGGACATTTTGTTGTAACAAAATAGTTGAAATAAAAAGGACATTTTGTCGTAAGAAGATAGTGAAACAAAAATTATCATTTTTATAGTTTAACAAAAATATACATTTTTGTTAAATTAGAATTGTTGAAACAAAAATATACATTTTTGTCAAATTAGAATTATTGAAACAAAAATATACGTTTTTGTCAAATTAGAATTGTTGAACAAAAAATACATTTTTGCCAAATTAGGATTGTTGAACAAAAATATACATTTTTGTCAAAATAGAATTGTTGAAATAAAATTGTCATTTTTGACAAAATAGGTTAGTTGAGTCAAAATATACATTCTAGTCAAAAAAGAATAATTGAAACAAAAATGAACCTTTTGTCAATGTAGATTAGTTGAATCAAATTATATATATTTTTGTCAAATTAGTTTAGTTGAAACAAAATGTACATTTTTGTCAAAGCATATTAGTTGAAACAAAATGTACATTTTTGTCAAAGCATATTAGTTGAAACAAAATGTACATTTTTGTCAAAGCATATTAGTTGAAACAAAATGTACATTTTTGTCGAAATATATTAGTTGAAACAAAGATTTACATTTTGTCAAAATATGATGGTTGAAAACAATAATTACATTTTGGTTAAATAAATTAGAGTTATAAAAAATTTGCATTTTTGTTAAATAGATTGGACTTGTGACAAAAATAATATTTTGGTTAAATACATTTGTGTTTGACCAAAAACATTAATTTTGTTAAATTAGAATTGTCAACATAAATGAATGACCACTTGTAGTCATTTTGTTGAACTAGAATTTTCAACAAAAATGAAATTATCTCTTGTATTCATTTTGTTAAACTAGAATTGTTAACAAAATGAAATTATCTCTTGTAATCATTTTGTCAAACTAGGATTATCAACCTAAAAGCCACCATCACTTATATGCATATTGTTAATTAGAATTGTCAACAAAAATGAATAACCATTTGTAGTCATTTTGTTGAACTAGAATTGTCAACAAAAATGAAATTATCTCTTGTATTCATTTTGTTAAACTATAATGTTAACAAAATGAAATTATCTCTTGTAATCATTTTGTCAAACTAGGATTATCAACCTATATGCCACCATCACTTATATGCATTTTGTTAAATTAGAAATGTTAACAAAATGAAACCATCACTTTTTAATCATTTTGTTAAACTAGAATTGTTAATAAAATGTAATTATCACTTTTATGCATTTTGTTAAAATGGAATTTTAGACAAAAATGAAATTATCACTTTTATTCATTTTGTTAAACTAGAATTGTTAACGAAATGAAATTGTCATTTTTAATCATATTGTTGAAATGGAATTGTCAACAAAAATGAAAATATCATTTTAATCATTTGGTTGAAATAGAATTATCAAAAAATGAATGAATCATTTTTTAACCATTTTGTTGAAATAGAAATGTCAACATAATAGAAAGTCGTTATTTTTACTTGTTAAGTTGAAATAGAAATTGTAAACAAATAAAATTATCATTTTTATTTGTTATGTTGAATAGAAAAATGTATGCAAATAAAATATTCTTTTATTTGTCATTAGAATACATAGAATAATGTATGCAAATAAAATATTCTTTTATTTGTCATCATAATACATAGAAAAATGTATGTAAATAAATATGTCATCTATGTTAGAAAGCATATTTTGTAAACCAAAACATGTCATTTAGTTAGAAAACATAATTGGTAAATAAATATGTCATTTAGATAATAAAATGTTTTTGTTTAATAAAAATATCATTTTTAGTTGTTTTGTTGAAATAGATTTTTCGAGAAAACAAAGTCATCATTTTTATAGTTTTCTTGAATTAGAATTGTCGATAAAACAAAATATAATTTTTATCTGTTTTGTTGAATTAGAATTGTCAACAAAACAAAATATCACTTTTATTTGATTTGTTGAATTAGAATTGTCGACAAAACAAAATATCACTATAATGACCCGCATTTTCAGCGATATAATAATTAATTTATTTAATTATTTAAAAGGTGATTAAGAGGATTTAATGGACGTTGAATAAAATTAGAGTGAATATTTAATTAAAATAATAATTAAATAATATATTTAATTCTGAAATAATCAGAATGGGTTGAAATGGCGATATGATGTGAATTAAGCAATTTAAAATATATAATTAAGTTTGGAATTGAATTTGAATAACGAATATATCTAATTAACGATGGTTGAACGTATAAATTTTAATATAATTAAAATCGAGCTCGAAATGGCACGGTAGTTCGCGATTTGGTGATTTGAACTTCAACTGAATGTACAGGGTTCGTTTTAAATCGGATTTCTGTGAAACAAGAAACGTTAGGAGCTGGTAAAGTATATTTTTCTAGTGGAAGAGAAAATTCGAGATTTCATTGTGTATGTTTTGATTTATGTCCAAATTAAATTTTAGAAAAGTCGCTATGGAATTCCTTTATAATTTATAACGATATATATAAGGAATTTCAATATAAATTTGAATATCGATTCAACCGGAATTTGAATATCGAGTTGTAAAATCCTAGTGGAGCTGTATGGTATTCTAGTGTGAACATATACGATAATATTAATTTATTTATATTTAATTTAATTATATTTATATATTTAAATGGGTCACTCAAATCTTTAAAAATAGCCATTTTTGCAAACCACCTCAGTTTTCGACGAAACTAATTTTGTTGGATCCGCAATATTAAATTTTTGTTAGATTCCAAGTTTCATGATTTTTAGAGTCACTGTGTTGCCGTATGGATTTTTAGAGTGAAAAACAGTTGATATTTTGACGGTTAAAAATACACTGTGTGAGCATACGAAGTCGGAATTCGATGAAACCAGTTTCGTTAGGTCCGCAATGTCGAACTCTAGCTACATCTCCAGCTTGGTGATTTTAGGATATCGTATGTGGTCGCAGGGATTTTTAAGGACCGAAGACAAAGTGAAAATCGAGAAAATAAAATAGAAAAATCAAATTTAAAATATCTCCCTCTATTTCTATGATCCAACACAGTCCACGCGGTCGTCGTTCTCAACCACTAACGTCACCTACCACAACAAAGCCTATAAATACCGTATAAACCTAACACAGCAAGCAAGATCCAAAAAGAAAAATCAAAATCAAAATCAAATGCAAGTGAAAGCTATAAATCCCCAAACAAATTCCTATGAACTCATATCAGTGTTGGCATCGATTCCATACAGTTTTTACAGGGTTCGAACAACAATTTGTGTTGCTTGCGTTATTACAGCGAACCTAGGGTTCGAGTTCCAGAGTTGTTGAAGCTTTGGTTCAAGTTTTGGGTGTGGTTTTTGGCATCAGGAAGTAATTCCGCACCTAGGGTCCGAGTTTGGAGGGTTTCGAGAGTCTTTGGTGTCGATGGTTTACTATAGGGGGGCGGTCGACGGAAAGTGGATGGGTGGTGCGAGTTCGATCTCTGTGTGATGAAGTTGAAGTGTTTGCGAAGGGGAGTTCAATGGTGGTCTCGATGTTTGAAATCATGGAAGGATGGAGGAGATGGGAGTAAAGGAAAACACGGTAATGGTGAAAGAGGATAACAGGAGCGACGGGTTTTAGTTGGTTCGATCAGGAAGAAGAAGCAAGAGGTGAAGCGGGTCTGGTCAATGAAAGGGTATGGGCCAAGGGAGATAGTTAAGCCCATTATGAATTTATTGTGTTTATTTTAATTTAAAGTATATACTAACTTCTAAATAGCGTATCTCCTTTATACTTTATCAGAATTAGACGAAACAAGATCCGACAGGATCGTATGGACGGACACTACCCAATGGAACTGACTGGGAGTGGAATGAAGCTCGTTTGAATTTATGGCGAAATAAATTGTTTGATTCAAATCAAACAAACAGTTTATCGTTCTTTAACGATGAACTGCCAATGTGAGCAAATCTCACTAACTCTGAACAGTTTATATTTTCATGTTGTATTTTAGAACTGTTAAAAATTGTCTGATTGACTGTGTGTTGAATGTTTGATTGAACTGCTAGTCAATTAGTGGAAATTATATATATATATATAACCGTCAAATCTATATATATTGATTCTGTTAACAAAATATTTCATATTGAACTGAAAGTGATGTTGATTATATTGTGTAACATTTGTGGATGCAGGAAAAATTGGTTGGAGGAATCCAATTGGATTCCTCAACATTTATTTTACTATTTTTCATATATTGTGATATATGATGTGATATATAATCTGTTGTTAATTATGTGTGTTTGAATGATATCGATCATTGTTATATGGTATTTTAAATACCGTAAGAAATACCAGAATGATAAAAGGGGATTTTCAAAGTATAATTTGAAAATAATTTATTTATATAAAATCAATGGATTATATATATATATAAGGAAAAATGATTTTATAAGAGGAAATAAATTATAAAATCAAAGGAGTTAAAAAGAAAATATTTGGGAACCATTTACAAATAGAATAGAAAACGGAATATTTGTAAAACAATTACAAATAGAAATAAAAAGGAAAACATTTGTAAAACATTTACAAATGGAATTGAAAAGGAAATATTTGTAGAACATTTACAAATAGATTAAATGGGATTATTTATTTATTTAGGGAATAAATAAAAGTAAAAGGATTTATTTATTTAGGGATTAAATATAAGTATAAAAGGATCATTTATTTATAGAAAATAAATAAAAGAAAAAGTGGTTATTTATTTAGGATATAAATAGAAGGATAAAAGGAATATTCATTTGGGAAATAATTAGAAAAGATAAAAGAAATATTTATTGGTTAAATAAATAGAATTGAATGAAATAGTTATTTGTTAAGTGAACAAATAGAAAAGGAATGATTTGTATAAAACAACAAAAAAGGAATTGATCAAAGGAGTTAATTCAAAGGAATAAATCGAAAGAGTTAATCGAAAGAGTTAATCAAAATGAGTAAATCGAATATAGTTATTCGAATAGAGTTAAATCGAATATCAGTTATTCGTATAGAGTAATAGAGTTAAAGTTAATCAATTATGGTTGACCAGTTAGATTTAATCAATTAGGGTTGACCAGTAAAAATTAATCAATTATGGTTGACCAGTTAGAGTTAATCAATTAGGGTTGACCAGTTAAAGTTAATCAATTATGGTTGACCAGTTAGAGTTAATCAATTAGGTTGACCAGTTAGAGTTAGAGTTAACCAATAGAGAATTTAAATAGAGTTAATCGAATAAGAATAAATCGATTAGAATTAGTTCAAAGGAGTTATCGAATATTAGTTATTCGAATTGAGTTAAAAGGAGTTATCGAATATTAGTTATTCGGATCGAGTAAAAAGGAGTTATCAAATCTATGTAATGACTCGGAAAATCTGAACCAATTTAAAAATTTTAAATTGGATATTTTAGTTGATTTTAAATAAATATTTTAAGTAATAACGATGAAAAGTAAGTTTGAATCGACATTTGAAAACGAATATAATTAATTCTAATTGTAAACCAGGCCTGTAATGGCACGGCAGTTTCAAAATTTGAATTCAAACTTTGACTGAATGTACCGGGTGCAAAACAAAACGGATTTGAGTGAAACCAAAAATATTTAAATCTATTAGTGAATACCTTTCTAACGAATCTGAAAAATCGAAGTTTCATAGCGGAAAGCAAAATTTATGGCTAAATGAATTTTCACAAAGGTCGCTATGGAGTTTATATAGCCCATCAAAATTGACATTTTGCAAACGAGCTCGGAATTCGACGAAACCACTTTTGTTGGCTCCGGGATGTGAAGTTATTGCTAAGTTTCAAATTTCATAATTTTTGAAGCTAGTATGTGAGCGTGGCAAAGGAAAATGTGTTTCGGTCAATTACAGTTAAATTGGATCGACCAGAAAAGGGCCATTTTACAAATGGTCTCAGAATTCGACGAAACTAGTTTGTTGGGACCGTATCGTCAAAATATAGCTAAATTTATTTTTCTGGATTTTTTCAAATCAGTTTTGGCCCTAGCAAATTGAAATGTATGTTCAAATCAAATATTTAATGTTTTATACTTTAATTTGAAGGAAAACTGACTGAAACAGTCGAATGGGCCTACGAAACATATCCCATTGTGTTCGGAATCGGAGTAAAACCCTAGGGACGACAGTCGTTGGGTTCGGATTGGAGGTCGTGTTAGAAATTCATCTGTTGAATCGATATTCATTCATTGAATAGAAATTCATGTGTTGAATGGTATTCGTGTTTTGAGTAAATTGTTTTAACAATAAAAATCACATTTTTACTCTATATATACAAACTATAGAAAACCTTCATGTGTTGAATCGAAATTCATTCATTGAATTGAAATTCATGTGTTGAATGGTATTCGTATTTTGAAATAAATTGTTTTATAATAAAAATCATATTTCTACTACCTATATGAACTATATAAAATAATCTTGTTTTGAAATAAATTGTTTTATAATAAAAATTATATTTCTATTACCTATATGAACTATATAAAATAATCTTGTTTTGAAATAAATTGTTTTATAATAAGAATCCTATTTTCATTACCTATATGTACTATATAAAATATTAGTGTCTTGAAATGAATTGTTTTACAATAAAAATCACATTTTTACTGTACACATGAGTTGTTAAAAATAGTGTAGTGTCGAAGTGAATGTTTGTTGGATAAAAATATCATTTTTATCAAATGTATGAAAAGAATATAGCTTTGAAATCGAAGAATCGGTATATATATGTATATATATATAAATAGAATTGAATAATATCGAATAACGATGCTGCAGTTCGTGTTTTGAAGCCGTGATTTCAAACGATTAGTGCGGAAGATCCGACCATCGGATTTTCCCGAAACCGAAACCGTTGGGTTCACTTTGGAAATATCTTTCCAACGACACCAACTTTGTAAAGATCCAACGGTTGGATTGTCTGGAATGTTTAATTCAAATCTGAAGTAAAACAGCGCCAGAATCGATTATATTTATATATATAAATAAATAAAATTATATTTAATCGAATAACGACGCTGCAGTTTGTATTTTGAAATCGAAACTTCAAACGATTGTACCGGGAGATCTGACCGTCGGATTTTCCCAAAACCAGAACCGTTGGATTCGTTCTGAAAAGATCTTTCTAATGATGTAAATTTTGTGATGATCCAATAGTTAGAATTTCAGATATGTGTAAATCAAATCTAAAGAAAAACAGCGCCACGGCCGCGTTATGGCCCGAAGCGTCGTTTGAATAAATTGGCTATTTTAAAATAAATAAAAATAGCGATAAATCATTATAAAATATTATAAACGATATGGATGTGAAGTTTATAAACTAACTGAAGGTTAGCTAAGTCGAATGGTTTCCTGGATTTTGATCTGATGTTGGTTTCAGCCTTCAGGTTAATATTTGGAAAATCGTTCTCTTACTGATTTACGGTTAGTGACTAATGAATTGAAACAGGGCGTATGATGTGTTTGTGTAGCACTTGTTTATTATATACGCAAGTTGCTCAGAAAGACCGGGTTTATTCCATTCTGAATAACTGAATCGACGATAAGAAATCGAAGATGAAGACGGTGGTCGAAGACTGGAGATCTTCACCTCGTTTGGATGGTAACTGATGTCCTGATTGGGAGGCATCCCGAAATATGGATAATGAGTGGTGATCGTCCAGATGTACATGGAGATCGATGGGTTTGCGAGGTATATAGTGCCTCCGGTTTCGTTCAGACCCATGATGGACTTGTAAATGGACTGTGTGTCTGACATTGGAATTTATTTTGTGTGATTGATAGCCATCAGTCACATGGCGTGAATTGCCTGTGGGGCATGTTAAGATGCAGTGATCAGGGCTTCTGTTGAAAAGAAAAGTCTTGTGGTTGATGATCAAAGCACCGCCTGTGTGGCGTGGCTTTGTGTATAATGTGAATTCGCGAGCCTCACACCCCGGTATGAACCAGAAACGGGAGAGGACATCAGGGAGGGCATGCGTTTCCTTCTAGCTAGAGGTGGTGTCGGTGCTTAAACTGGTTGACATTTATATTATTTTCACCTATGTGGTTGTTGCTGTTGCGAGGCACCTCGGTTATATCTGTCGATCTGGGACCGATGGAGTCATTCGTTGGCTCATTTACGCCCTATAGGGCGGGGAAACGTAGTGTTCAGGCATAATAATCCACATCGGTGGACCGGCCCTGACGATCCAAAGGGTTGATGCGTTTTGATCCTGAGACATGGGCAAGATTGTCTCGAATTCGGTAAGGACTATCTCTTGCCTTGGTTCATGACGAAAATCCAATTTCCAAATACGTGATTGTGCGGTTTTGATTGTATACCTATATAAGGCGACATAGTGGTATGGGGCATTAATGTCGTCTATGATTAATACTTATGATTTGAAATTGTTTTTGAATCATATAAACCCTAGTAATAATATCAAATTCTTTTGTTTTATTCGTATCAAGCATATTTTGGCCGTTATAAGGTAAAAACTCTATCCTCCGGTTTGCGTTGCATTGTGTGATGGGAACTGAGTCTTATAATGACTTCATTTTCATAAAAAGCATTGCGATGTTTTTAAAAGAATTATTTATTTTAAAGCACTGGCAATCCCATGGAGTAAACCCGTTCCACGAAAGTGGCGTGGTCTTGTGATTAGCCAATTGTATAATTGTTAAGTAGATTTCTCATACCAGTCCCATGACTGACTCGTAGTTTGTTTCACTTGCAAACTCGGGTGCCCCCTTTTTCTACACGGGCAGCCTTGTATTCAAGTTTTTAGCAGGCTCTTTCTGAATACCTGGAGCTGAAGATGGATTCTATCATTTATCTCTTTTTATGTTGTTCAGCTCCTATTGTACATATTATGTTTGTTTCCGCTGTAGACATTTATGTATAGCTAAACTGTATTTGTACTAAGTATGATCCTGTATACTGTGTAACTCTGATGATTATGTTTATCCAGTATATTCTATTGTGCATTATCTGGTGTATTTATTTATTTATTTCTGTTCTGCTATTATCTGTTTATGTGTTATATTCCAAAGATTACCCTGGTCACCGTCAGTACGGGATTTGGGGTCGTGACAATCTAGTTATTCAAAAGGAGTTAATCGAATATAGTTTATTCGAATAGAATTAAAGGAGTTAATCAAATATAGTTTATTCTAATAGAATTAAAGGAGTCATCGAATATAGTTCATTCGAAAGGAGTTAAGTGAAAAGAGTTAATCCAATAGAGTTAATCCAATAAAGTTAATTGATAAGAGTTAATTGAATAAGATTTAATTGAATATAGTATATTCAAAGAAAGGTTTTCGAATCTAGTTATTCGTAAGAGGGATTATGGAATATAGTTATTCGAAGGGAGGAGTTATCGAATAGAGATTTATTTGAAAAAGAGTTACATAAGGAAGTTTGTTAAAGGTTTAAAAGATAAATTTTGTCTATTCTGAAGTTAAAACGTTGTTCAGTTAAGGTTTGAGAGGTAATTATACCCCCAACTTAATTGACTTCCTTCTTAGCTAAAGAATGGTAAGGTTTGATAGTGAATGATGGTTAAGTGAATTTAGTAAACGGTTTGAATTGGCATAGCGATGTTTATTTTAAACATCTGTTTAAATCCAATGAAGGAGCTTTGGAAACGTTTTCCAAATAAGTAACCAGAAATGTTTTCTAATAAAGAAAACAAGAAATGGAAATGTTTTCCATTGTTAATAACGTATATTTCTAAATTTAGAAAATAAGAAATATTGAATATATGGAAATAGGAGATGAAAAAATGAATAAGTTAAATAAAGAGATAAATGTTCAATGATGATTGATCGATATAATTTCCATTTGGAAATAATATCGTTGTTTGTACACGTGTTTTTCTTTGATAGTTAACTCACCGACTATCGAAGTTCGACCATTTTAACGTTGTTAATATGGAGAGACCGGTTGGATTATTATCCAAAGAACCACTCCGTATTGGCATAAGCGTTTCGAATCAGGTACGCTGAATATATTGAAGACGGTGTGAAGTGCAAGGGCTATTGTATAAATCTTAAATAACAGTGCCTAAGATGGATGTACTGAATACTGCCTTCGGTTTGTCCAGTCCTAGGACAATTTGTATGGACGAAGGTCTGACAGAGTATATCTGATAGATTGCGTAAGATGATCTCTTCAAACGTATTCACGTTTGGTGGCGGAGGAATTCGTTTCTCTTAGCTGTATACCTGTGTTATTTTTGGATAAATCAATTTGTGATTTGGCGTGTATGACGATGTGGCATTCTAAGTGAATGAAGATATGATATGTAAAAAGATAAGCGTAGCTTCTAGCCTCACAACCGGAAAATGATAGAAATTAGGCAGGCAGCATGGCTATGTAGGTCGCTCCTATTAGGGTGTATAATCACCTTATCTAGAGTTTCATTTACTTCTAAAAATCTATTGTCGATGCTGTCCCATTCGGGAAACGGTTGCTGATCCCAACCGTTGGTGATATACATTCGATACACTCAAGCGAAATGAGTGGTCGGTCATGTGTGGCCGGGTTGCAAGATGTTCTTGTTGAACCCAATGTATTCCTCTCTAGAGGTACACTAGCGAAAGGTGGTCCCATACCTTGTCATAGTTGGAAATCCATTACCTAATACGTGCTTGCGGTTTTGATTGTATACTATATATGTAGAACGTGAGATGAAAGCGTTTCTGCTGGATGATTATTATATTGTGGTTGATAGACATTATTATAATATCAAAAGTTTTTTGATACAAAGAGATTTGGATTCTCATAAGGGAAAAACCCGTTCCGTTATATGGCGTGGTCTTATGAGATATCATTTACTTGCTTGAACTGTTTTAAACTGTTTTACTCGTACCAGTCCCATGACTGACACGGAGTTTATTTTGTTTTGTTTTCCCTAAACTCTTGGGTGCCCAATTTTGTATGGGCAGTCAAGTAGTCAGGATTTACAGATACTTGAAGAGCTGGAGCTGGAGGCTTCAGGATCATATAGCTATTGTTTATTTCCGCTGTGTTATAAGTGTTGTACTTGATAATGATATGTATATTCAAGTAAAACCTTTTATTTCAAGGATATGTTATCTATTATATGTTATTCGTTCCGTCGTAAGGTTCATGTTACTCTGATGTTGTGTTCTTCTTCTTCTTCTATTCTAAGTTTCTATCTTATCTATTCTCACCCTCTAATTTCTTTCATTAACTACTGGTATTTTCGATCCTTGGATGTTCGATATGTGTTGTATATCGGATAACCAAGATCTCCAAATTTCCGGATCATTACAGTTGGTATCAGATCCAGGTTAAGTAATTACCTTGGCTCTATGGCGTGACTCGGTAGGGATGGGGTTAGTAATACCCTAGATTGAGTTTGAGTGTATATATACTAGTGAACGTATTTGTTATTGATATAAAAAATTGTTTTATATTGTGGAGATTTATTGGTTGAGTCGTTTATGAGTTCTGGTCGATCAGTTTGATCCACTGTATCGGTAGGGATTTTGTAAACACTTGAATACGATGGACCGACATAATATGTTTTGAAAAGAGGGTAAATGAAATAATTTTTCCCAAATTATATTCTGATATAAAGGATTTGTATTGGTTATTGTTATAATAGTGTAAGATTATAAAAGTGAAACGGTTATGTCAATAACCAATTAATATTCGTATAAGTGTTGCGAAATGAATTAAATCTAAATTTGAATCAGAATTGAAATTAAAACCCTTGAAATTTGGAACAGAGTTTGTAAATAAACTTGGATTAAATATTTGTAAATTTTAAGATCCTGGAGATTTTAAATTGTATTCCAAGCATTTGTAAAGGGTATTTTGAAATTAATCTCAAAATGGAAGTGTTTAGAATGGTTTTGAAAGTGATATAGTATTGAACTCACTTCGATAACTGGAAAATAATTCTGATAATGACTACAGCAAAATCAGTGTTCATTTTTGAGTTTGTAAGTGACGGATTACTACTAGAGATAAGGTTTTGAATTTGTTTTGAGAAAAACAAGTTGTTTTGAATCCTGAAAAGGGAAGTTTGATTTTGAGGAAAGAAAAGCCGTTTAAAACTCCCAGGAATAGACTGTGAATTAAAAACAAATTTAAATAAAAATTTGTGGAAATAAATTGGACTTGAATTGAAAACCAATTAAGTGGAATTTTAATTGGATTAGAATGATATCGAGAAGAATGGATTTGTAAGATAAGGAGTTGAAATAGAATTGGATTGGTAAAATCAAGATTTGGAATCGAGAATAAACCTTGGGTCTGCAATGATATTTGGCTCGGATATAAGCGAATGGTTGTATTGGAGATAAAAGTGATCAGAGTTTGATTGGGATGACATGTGTACATGTTGAATTAGTAGCAGAGATGGAAAGGATGTAATGATATGCCCGACAAAGAGGTACAAGTTTATATTTCTATTGGATATGAGTTTCGTGAGCCGATTTGGCAAGTTGCTTGGTTGTTTGATTGTCTTTTGGGTTGAAGAAGGCCTAGAGAGGCGAGTTGTGTTTGTACCGATTGACCAGTACAAAGGAGGTGCTGGCGAAATTTTTCGAAAAGTTAAAGTGTTAGGAAATTTTCAGGATTTTTGAAAATTTTTGTTAACAAGAATTAATTAATATTTTAAATTGAAATTAAGTTGGTTCAGTTAAAAATGAAGATGAGAAGTGAACCATATAGTCTAGCCAGTCGATAGGGTTTGTTTTCTACCTTATCAATTTCGAGGACGAAATTATTTTAAGTGGGGAAGAATGTAATGACCCGCATTTTCAGCGATATAATAATTAATTAAATTATTTAAAAGGTGATTAAGAGGATTTAATGGTTATTGAATTAAATTAGAGTGAATATTTAATTAAAATAATAATTAAATAATATATTTAATTTTAAAATAATCAGAATGGGCTGAAATGGCGATATGATGTGAATTGGCAATTCAAAATATATAATTAAGTTTGGAATTGAATTTGAATAACGAATATATTTAATTAACGATGGTTGAACGCATAAATTATAAAATAATTAAAATCGAGCTCGAAATGGCGTGGCAGTTCACGATTTGGCGACTTGAACTTCAATTGAATGTACATGGTTCGTTTTAAATCGGATTTCTGTGAAACAAGAAACGTTAGGAGCTGGTGAAGTATATTTTTCTAGTGGAAGAGAAAAATCAAGATTTCATTGTGTAGATTTTGATTTATGTCCAAATCAAATTTTAGAAAAGTCGCTATGGAATTCCTTTATAATTTATAACGATATATATAAGGAATTTCAATATAAATTTGAATATCGATTCAACCGGAATTTGAATATCGAGTTGTAAAATACTAGTGGAGCTGTATGGTATTCTAGTGTGAATATATATGATAATATAAATTTATTTATATTTAATTTAATTATATTCAAATATATTTATATATTTAAATGGGTCATTCAAAGCTTTAAAAATAGCCATTTTTGCAAATGACCTCGGTTTTCAACGAAACTAATTTTGTTGGATCCGCAATATTAAATTATTGTTAGATTCCAAGTTTCGTGATTTCTAGAGTCACTGTGTGGCCATACGAATTTTTAGAGTGAAAAACAATCTATATTTTGACGGTTAAAAATACACTGTGTGAGCATACGAAGTCGGAATTCGACGAAACCAGTTTCGTTGGGTCCGCAATGTCGAACTCTAGCTACATGTCTAGTTTGGTGATTTTAGGATATAGTTTGTGGTCGCAGGGATTTTTAAGGACCGAAGACAAAGGGAAAATCGAGAAAATAAAATAGAAAAATCAAATTTAAAATATCCCCCTCCATTTCTATGATCCAACACAGGCCACGCAACCTTCGTTCTCAACTACAAACATCACCTACCATAAAACAGCCTATAAATACCGTATAAATCGAACACAGCACGCAAGATCCAAAAAGAAAAATCATAATCAAATGCAAGTGAATTCTATAAATCCCCAAACAAATTCTTATGAACTCTTATCAGTGTTGGCATCGATTCCATACAGTTTTTATAGGGTTCGAACAACAATTTGCGTTGCTTGCGTTATTACAACGAACCTAGGGTTCGAGTTCCAGAGTTGTTGAAACTTTGGTTCAAGTTTTGGGTGTGGTTTTTGGCATCAGGAAGTAATTCATCACCTAGGGTCCGAGTCTGTAGGGTTTCGATGGTCTTTGGTGTTGATGGTTTACTGTAGGGGGCGGTCGACAGAAAGTGGATGGGTGGTGCGAGTTCGATCTCTTGGTGATGAAGTTGAAGTGTTTGCGAAGGGGAGTTCAATGGTGGTCTCGATGTTTGAAATCATGGAAGGATGGAGGAGATGGGTGTAAAGGAAAACACGGTAATGGTGAAAGAGGATAACAGGAGTGACGGGTTTTAGTTGGTTCGATCAGGAAGAAGAAGCAAGAGGTGAAGCGGGTCTGGTCAATGAAAGGGTATGGGCCAAGGGAGATAGTTAAGCCCATTATGAAATATATTGTGTTTATTTTAATTTAAAGTATATACTAACTTCTAAAAAGCGTATCTCCTTCATATGTTATCAGAATTAGATGAAACAAGATCCATCAGGATCGTATGGACGGACACTACTCAATGGAACTGACTGGGAGTGGATTGAAGCTCGTTTGAATTTATGGAGAAATAAATTGTTTGATTCAAATCAAACAAACAGTTTATCGTTCCTTAACGATGAGCTGCCAATGTGAGTAAATCTCACTAACTCTGAACAGTTTATATTTTCATGTTGTATTTTAGAACTGTTAAAGATTGATTGTGTGTTGACTGTTTGATTGAACCGCTAGTCAGTTAGCGGAAATTATATATATAACCGTTAAATCTATATATATTGATTCTGTTAATAAAATATTTCATATTGAACTGAAAGTGATGTTGATTATATTGTGTAACATCTGTGGATGCAGGAAAAACAGATCGGAGGAATCCAACTGGATTCCTCAATATTTATTTTATTGTTTTTCATATATTGTGATATATAATCTGTTGTTGATTATGTGTGTTTGAATGATATCGATCATTGTTATATGGTATTTTAAATACCGTAAGAAATACTAGAATGATAAAAGGGGATTTTCAAACTATAATTTGAAAATAATTTATTTATATAAAATCAATGGATTATATACATATATATATATATATAAAGGAAAAAGAATTTTATAAGAGGAAATAAATTATAAAATCAAAGGAGTTAAAAAGAAAATATTTGTAAGACAAGTATAAAGGAAAATATTTGTAAACAAATATAAAGGAAAATATTTGTAAACCATTTACAATAGAATAGAAAAAGGAATATTTGTAAAACAATTACAAATAGAAATAAAAAGGAAAACATTTGTAAAACATTTACAAATGGAATTGAAAAGGAAATATTTGTAGAACATTTACAAATAGATTAAATGGGATTATTTATTTATTTAGGGAATAAATAAAAGTAAAAGGATTTATTTATTTAGGGATTAAATAAAAGTATAAAAAATAAATAAAATAAAAAGGGGTTATTTATTTAGGAAATAAATAGAAGGATAAAAGGAATATTCATTTGGGAAATAATTAGAAAAGGTAAAAAAATATTTATTGGTTAAATAGATAGAATTGAACGGAATAGTTATTTGTTAAGCAAAAAAATAGAAAAGGAATGATTTGTATAAAACAAAAGAAAAGGAATTAATCAAAGGAGTTAATTCAAAGGAGTTAATCCGAAGGAATAAATCGAAAGAGTTAATCAAAATGTGTAAATCGAATATATTATTCGAATAGAGTTAAATCGAATATCAATTATTCGAATAGAGTAATAGAGTTAAAGTTAATCAATTATGGTTGACCAGTTAGAGTTTATCCATTAGGGTTGACCAGTTAGAGTTAATCAATTATGGTTGACCGGTTAGAGTTAATCAATTAGGGTTGACCAGTTAAAGTTAATCAATTATGGTTGACCAGTTAGAGTTAATCAATTAGGGTTGACCAGTTAGAGTTAATCAATTAGGGTTAACCAGTTAGAGTTGATCAGTTAGAGTTAACCAGTTAGAGTTAGAATTAACCAATAGAGAATTTAAATAGAGTTAATTGAATTAGAATAAATCGATTAGAATTAGTTAAAAGGAGTTATCGAATATTAGTTATTCGAATCGATTTAAAAGGAGTTATCAAATATTAGTTATTCGAATTGAGTAAAAAGGAGTTATCGAATCTAGTTATTCGAAAGGAGTTAATCAAATCTAGTTTATTCAAATAGAATTAAAGGAGTTAATCAAATATAGTTTATTCGAATAGAATTAAAGGAGTTAATCGAATATAGTTTATTCTAATAGAATTAAAGGAGTCATCGAATATAGTTCATTCGAAAGGAGTTAAGTGAAAAGAGTTAATCCAATAGAGTTAATCCAATAAAGTTAATTGATAAGAGTTAATTGAATAAGAGTTAATCGAATATAGTATATTCGAAGAAAGGTTTTCGAATCTAGTTATTCATAGGAGGGATTATGGAATATAGTTATTCGAATGGAGGAGTTATCGAATAGAGTTTTATTCGAAAGAGAGTTACGTAAAGAAGTTTGTTAAAGGTTTAAAAGATAAACATTGTCTATTCTGAAGTTAAAACGTTGTTCAGTTAAGGTCTGAGAGGTAATTATACCCCAACTTAATTGACTTCCTTCTTAATAAAGGAATGGTAAGGTTTGATAGTGAATGATGGTTAAGTGAATTTAGTAAATGGTTTGAATTGGCATAGCGATGTTTATTTTTTTAAACATCTGTTTAAATCCAGTGAATGAGCTTTGGAAATGTTTTTCAAATAAGGAACCAGAAATGATTTCTAATAAAGAAAACAAGAAATGGAAATGTTTTCCATTGTTAATAACGTATATTTCTAAATTAAGAAAATAAGAAATATTGAATATATGGAAACAGGAGATGAAAAAATGAATAAGTTAAATAAAGAGATAAATGTTCAATGATGATTGATCGATATAATTTCCATTTGGAAATAATATTGTTGTTTGTACACATGTTTTTCTTTGATAGTTAACTCACCGACTGTCGAAGTTCAACCATTTTAACGTTGTTAATATGGAGAGACCGGTTGGATTATTATCCAAAGAACCACCCCGTATTGGCATAAGCATCGCGAATCAAGTACGCTGAATATATTGAAGACGGAGTAAAGTGCAAGTGCTGTTTTAAAAATCTTAGATAACAGTGCCTAAGATGGATGTACTGAATAGTGCCTTCGGTTTGTCCAGTCCTAGGACAACTTATATGGACGAAGGTTTGACAGAGTATAGTCGATAGATTGCGTAAGTTGATCTCTTTAAACGTATTCACGTTTGGTGGCGGAGGAATTCGTTTCTCTTAGCTGTATACCCGTGTTATTTTTGGATAAATCAATTTGTGATTTGGCAGGTATGACGATGTGGCATTCTATGTGAATGAAGATATGATATGTAAAAAGATAAGCGTAGCTTCTAGCCTCACAATCGGAAAATGACAGAATTCAGGCAGGCAGCATGGCTATGTAGGTCGCACCTATTAGGGTGTATAATCACCTGATCTAGAGTTTCATTTACTTCTAAAAATCTATTGTTGATGCTGTCCCATTCGGGAAACGGTTGCCGATCCCAACCGTTGGTGATATACATTCGATACACTCAAGCGAAATGAGTGGTCGGTCATGTGTGGCCGGGTTGCAAGATGTTCTTGTTGAACCCAGTGTATTCCTCTCTAGAGGTACACTAGCGAAAGGTGGTTCCATACCTTGTCATAGTTGGAAATCCATTACCTAATACGTGCTTGCGGTTTTGATTGTATACTATATATGTAGAACGTGAGATGAAAGCGTTTCTTCTAGATGATTATTATATTGTGGTTGATAGACATTATAATAATATCAAAAGGTTTTTGATATAAAGACATTTGGATTCTCACAAGGGAAAAACCCGTTCCGTTATACGGCGTGGTCTTATGAGATATCATTTACTTACTTGAACTGTTTTAAACTATTTTACTCATACCAGTCCCATGACTGACCCGGAGTTTATTTTGTTTTGTTTTCCCTAAACTCTTGGGTGCCCAATTTTGTACGGGCAGTCAAGTTGTCGGGATTTACAAATACTTGAAGAGCTGGAGCAGGAGGCTTCAGGATCATATAGCTATTGTTTATTTCCGCTGTGTTGTGAGTGTTGTACTTGTTAATGATATGTATATTCAAGTAAAACCTTTTATTTCAAGGATATGTTATTTATTATATGTTATTCGTTCCGCGGTGAGGTTCGTGTTACTTTGATGTTGTGTTCTTCATCTTCTTCTTCTATTCTAACTATCTATCTTATCTATTCTCACCCTCTAATTTCTTTCATTAACTACTGGTATTTTCGATCCTTGGATGTTCGATATATGTTGTATATCGGATAACCAAGATCTCCAAATTTCTGGGTCGTTACAATCACTTTTATTTGTTTTGTTGAATTAGAATTGTCGACAAAACAAAAATATCACCTTTATTTGTTTTGTCGAATTAGACATGTAAAACATGTCATGTAGACAAAATTATCTTTTTATTTTGTCACCAGAATTATAAAACATATTTTAGAATTTGTATGTAAGTTAGAGAATCATTTTTATTGTCACAACATACATTAGAATTTGTATGTTGATTAAAGTATCATTTTTATTGTCAAAACATTCATTGAAACTACATACAAATAAAATATTTTTGTTATTTGCTAGAGTTAAAAATATAAATACAAAAAAAATTATCTTTTTTTATTTGTCATTAGCAAATGTCATGTAAATAAAATACATTTTATTTGACATTATGAACATGTAGAAATGATATGCCAATAAAACATTCTTTACTTGGCGTGTTAAACACGTAAGTGGAATCATCAAATGGTTTATATTTATATATAATTATATATATAAATATAAATTAAAATTAAACAAATCGCACGCGGTAGTTCGCGTTTCGAAACTGTAACTTTAAACGATTATACCGAAAGATCCGACGATAGGATTTTCCCAAAACTGGAACCGCTTTGGGAAGATCTTTCCAATGATATAAACTTTGTTAGTGTAACACCCCATAATTCTATAACATTAAGTTTCACAAATTAAGGTATAATTAAATGTTAGATGAAAAATTAAGGGAAACAGGTTACGTCATTGCGTTCGTCTCGAAATTCTGCTTGGAAACGAGTCCGAGTTTGCGAGAATCGGAGTCCGTATGAGGGAGACATGACCCTCTGAAGTTTCAGGAATTTTCAGAATCGAAAACAGCTCGAAATTCGAATTCGAAATTCGAATTCAAACCCAGAAGCGGGCTGGGCGGGAAAATTCCCGCCCAGGACCCAGGTCGACTGGGTGGTCGACTCCCTCTGACCAGGTCGACTGGGCAGTCGACCTGGGTGTCGACCTGGGTGCAAAACCCACTTTTGGGCCTGGGTGCATTCTGATGTACCTGGTCTCGTTTTCTGCCTAGATTCGTCCGCCTAATCCTATATAAACAGCCCCTAGTCTCCTTCACTATTCACAATTCTTCTCTAACCTTATGCAGCAAAGATTCTTGGTGGACATGGCTTCTTCTCCTCCACTAAATTAAATAATAAATAAAATAATATATAAAATAAATCAAGATGAGAAAATGCTGCTCAAGACTTTCAAGAGGAGATTCAAAACAAGTTAGGATTCAAGTGAAGATTCAAACGACTTCAAAGACTGTTTTTCTACGAATCTAATATAATCTCTGTAAGTCGGTTACTTTTTAGATTTGAACGTTTTCTCTATTCATGACATGAAATTAAAGGAATAAAAGAATATGCCAAATCTTTCAATTCGGATCAGTGCTTATATCTTTGGACCTAATTAAGAACTATTATGATTCGATGACCAATAAGACTGTGACTATGAAACTAGGGACCTTAAAACCATATGCCTTTTTGACTGTGAACATTGCCTATGAACATTGCCTATGACTGTGACTCATGACTGTGAGAATTATTTTCCTTTGACTATGAACATCGCCTATGACTGTGATTCATTAACTGTGAGGATTTATTGCCTATGACTATGGATATAAGATTATTATTTATGCCCATGACACTGTAGTTACAAAACCATGTTGTACCCCAAACTGGCATTATATTGGATCTAGGCTTGACTTTCTATTTCAGTTTATTGTTAGTTATCCTTGGATCTTGATCTTGGGAATTTACCTATTAAGTTAGGTCTACCCATGTTCTTGAAGCTATACTATTCAACCCTTTTCATGTCGTAATATTACCAGATCTATATGCCTGTGGATTATCATCTTATGCCAGTTATTATGTCTATTCTTTCATGGCATTTTGGTTCATTCCCTTTTATCCACAAATCTAGATTTATTTATAATCTAGGTTGAATCACAATTATACAAACGATGGGAATACGTTTTGGGAAAAACATGAAATTGACTAAACTTGGAAATTGGCATAATTTGGGAACATGAATTATAGCATGACTATTAAGATGAAAATTAGAATAACAAGTCTAGTTTTGACATGAACTGAAATTAGAATATTAAATCAGATTTGGGTGGCTAAATTAAGCATGATAAGTATATTAGCATAATTGTGAATAATTTGCATACATTGGGCGTAAATGGTTAAATGGGCCACAAAGTAGGTAGTTGGTATGCAAATTAAGTTTTGGACATAAACGGTGAACTAGAATATGAAATCTAGTTTGGCATAAACTGTAAACTAGAATATAAAATCTAGTTTTGGCATGAACTGTAAATGAGGATGTTGGATCTAAATTGCTATGAACTGTAAGATAGGCAAATCAAGATTTGGGCCTAGAATATAAGTCCATTAGTGGGCATGGCAAATGAATATGGTATAGGCCAAATTTATTTAAAAAAGGGAAAATGGACCTTGAGGATAAATGGTTAAACTTTGAGGATAAATTGTTAACAATTTATATATATACAAAAGAAAGGTTCATTAATGACATCTCTTATAATAATACATACACCAGAAAGTTCTAGGGTGACAGAGAGGATAGTGTCTAGGCTTGGGTTTGGAAAATACAAGTTTCCTTCTCTCCCTGGCTATCCCTAACTGATCAGTCGGACGGGATGGTTACTTTCAAAGCCTGATTTGAAAATTAATCAAAACCCTTTGAACTTAGAAAACACGAATATGCCTAACCTGAGGTTAGACTGAGTTGCGGTATAAACCTGCCCGGAACCAACCGGCACATCCAGTAATCGCAACAATATCTGTCTAATGTGAGTGGTCGCGGCTTTAATTTATTAATTAAAGCTAGAACAAGAATGGTAGGTTTAAGTTAACTAAAACTCTTAACCAACTCAACATGTTAACTAAATCCGATGAGTGGGGTTAGGCTAATCTGGACACTTAACCACTTAACATGTTAATAAGACAAGACTTGTAGGGGTTAAGTAAATTTAATACACTTAGCAAGTTTAACATGTTAACTAGACTAGAAGGTGGGGTTAAGTAAGTTTAATACACTTAGCCAATTTAACATGTTAACTAAGACTAGAGGGTGGGGTTAAGTAAACTTGGAACACTTATTCATCATAGCAGGATAAATGAACAGGGTTAAGTTAAAAACTTGAAAGGACAATACTTAACCACTAGAACATGTTAATTAAACAGATGTTAGGGTTAAGTTTGCTAAGGGAACACTTAGCCGCTATAACATGTCAGTTAAAACAGATGGGCAAGGTTAGGTTAAAGGGAACATTTAACCAATACAAGATGAATGGGTAGGGTTAAGTAATAAGAAAATACATAACCAATATAACTCGGTTTGTGGTAGGGGTTAAGTCAACATGAACTACTGATAACACTTAACCAGTTTTATATGGCAAACGAAAGGGTTAAGTTGACTCGAATTGACTAATGACACTTAACCAACCCAACTTGACAAGAACAAGAACTAAGTAGTAAACCTTAGTTCGTAAACCTTAGTTAAGAAAACGATGATTCAACAAACTAAGTGGTAAACCTTAGTTATAAAACTAAGTAGTAATCCTTAGTATATCACAAGTAGGAGCGAACGTCCATCTGATCTTAAAGAGGCCTCCAACGAATTGGGTTACGAAGCCCGAGGCTTCGAGGGGACATGAGGTTACTCTTGGTATCCCTCTGTGAGGTGGCACATGATCCTCTTGGGCTCACGGAGGTTAAGGTCTGCGTTAGAAGAACCAAGGGTATGCCTTGGTTGCAATATATGGCAACCTAAAGACTAAGGTGGATCAGCGTGATTCGGGGAGACTAGTTTTTGCCCTGTGATAGCAACTCGTCGTCTACCTACCATCTTTAGTCAATCGTTGTACGTATGCAGAAAGGCAGAAAACTCCCAACAGACCATATACTTGCTATCTAGTTATGGGTGAGGCTGGCCAATAGGAAAGTAGGGCATAGGGCGGCAAAAGTACAGTTCTCGCGCTTGATTTTCTTGGATTGCCTTTCATTAGTTGAGGGAGGGGTCACGTAGGACCATAACCACTGGTAGAAAAACAGACCTTAGCATCTGCACCGGCAGATATCTGAAAAGCTCCCGACCGAGTTTCGTGTTTCTAGAGTAGCCCTGCCACAGGACACGGGTCGCACATTACAGGACATGTGCATCTAGACAAGCGATAACGATTTGTGATACATACGTGGGGAAAGTCTAGGAACATGTACCACTCTAGGTAGTGTGTCCTAGAATAGAGGGCATCGTTCGACAGGTAGCATAATCCCTAGTTGGACCTAGGTGGCATAAACCCTGAATTCGAGAAACATTTAGTAGATAGCATAAACCCTGGTTGAATCTAGGAAGCACTTAATAGAAAACCCTAGATTAGATCTAGGTAATAAATAATAAATGTATGCCTGAAGGCAACCGAAATTACCGGGATTGGGATCACGTTATCATTACTAGTTGGGACACTAGTTAGGTGGTGCAGAGATATAGAAACCAGTATAACAAGGAAATAGCGAAGCGGCGAAAGTATTAGAGCATATCCAGTTTATCTTGTCTTAGCATATCTTGTGTTAATCTTATCTTGTTGATCCTGTCATCATGGTATTATCTTGTATTCAGTTAATTCATGTCGTTTCGTTTGCCCTATTCATATGCTAGAAGTAACTGAACTTACCAGACTTTATGTCTGACCCAGTTTTCTTTCGTCTTCTTTTCTTCCGTTCCCCCCACCCCCCCTCCCCACCAGGTAGTAAAGGAGGGAATAGTATAGCACAGGTTAAGTTGGACCGTCACTCTTTCCCAGCTTGAAGATTTGTCGAAGTTTTGCTTGGATTCTCTTTTCAGATGCTATGGCTGGCTCTTGCTACATTGGGGAATATAAATGTTTTTTATGCTTCTTTTTTTTGTAGGATAGATGATACTCTGATATTGTAAAGAAATCGTTGTACAAACTATTTTATCAATAAAGCAAAGTTTTAT
This sequence comes from Allium sativum, assembly GCA_030737875.1. Taxonomy (NCBI): domain Eukaryota; kingdom Viridiplantae; phylum Streptophyta; class Magnoliopsida; order Asparagales; family Amaryllidaceae; genus Allium; species Allium sativum. Next base: position 124,809,117 of record CM060927.1, on the reverse strand, counting down.
TTTCCGCTGTTTTAATTTTTGTCTGTCTTGTAATTCATCTGCATCTTTTACCTTAAAATGCTCCACAGAACTTAGTGCATTCCCTTTGTGAGTGACACTAACGGATGTGGGGTGTTACACGTGGTATCAGAGCTGAAGGTTACCAAGATCAGATAAAGGATTTGAAAAATTATTTTCAAAACGGTTTTAAAAGAAGCATTTTCAAGAGAAAAGATTTGTTTTAAAGGCATATTTCCCAAAGCCATATGCACCATCTTTTGATTCTCTGTTGAGTCCTTGTTTCCTTCTTTCTTGAGTCTTTTGGGCTCTTGGCTTTCTGGGATGTAACCTCATCGAAGGGCGAAGTAGTGCCCGACTTCCATCTATAGCTGTAGTTGTTTCACTTACGGCCAGTTTTCTTTCAAAGCTTATAGGGTTTTCCATACGATGGAGGCAGCTTTCGAGAGATTTGTCAACATGGTTACACACGGAAGGGGAAGAGGAGTTTGGCTAAGGAGCACAACCCAAGGATGAGGAATTCATGGATGTAGATTTAGCTCACGAAGGAGGAAGGAATTGTAAAACCTAAGACAAGAGGAAGTATCTTTACCAGGGTATAATAGGGCATATAATTAAGGACAAGGGCAAGAACGAGGAACAAGATTTTCAGAAGGGCAAGCACATACTTTCACCACTAAGCGTACCTAGGAGAAAGGTAGTAAAGTTCTGTTGGAAGAGTCTAGTTTTTCTGTTCGTACTCTTTCGTTTTTGGCGCTTCGCATTTGTTCATATTTGCTTCCATAGTTGAGTCTCTACACCTTAGTACTTGCATAGTGAAAGATCCCAATTAGTCTCAAATCCAATTGGTGACTCGGCCCGTTTATTCTTGGTTAGTAGGGATTTGAGAATAGCTATCGAGTTTGCTTATATCATCCTACGTAGATCGTCTAAATTCGGAGGAGGTATTCCTTGGGTGCTTGTCTGATATTGGTTTAGGCCTTTGGGACTTGTACTTGAGGAATGTCGAGTTTGACTAGGATAGTTTGCGTGAGAGATGAATAGTTGTGGCAGGCGCTCTAAAAAAAAGCACGTAGTGACCTTTTGACCCTTATAGTTATGGCATGATGGATAAGAGGGAGACCTCTAATCGTCCTAGTATATACACTTGGTATCATGGCTGACATCTGTTTATTTTGGAAATGGAGGTCAAGAAAATTCGCAATCGTGAAGTTAAATTAGTTAAGATATAGTATAGTAAAGCTCAAGAAGACTGGATACAAGCATCATACCCTTTTTCTTAAGGGTGCATCCTTGATTTTTTTTTGTAGGAACCTTACGCATACTTGTTCCTCTCTTTCCAAAGTATATCCTCTAGGTCGTATCTTCGATCCTTAGGTAGAAACTCTTTTGGATGTAAACATGTATTTGAAACTGTTATGGTTGATGGTTGCGAGTGGTTGCTAATGGTTGCTCGTGAATGCATATGCATACGTATTAGGCACTAGATCAGTTCGGACGCTTTCATATTGCATTTACATATATGTATTTGTTTGTAAATTTAACTTGATATGTTATCATATGGATGTTGCATATAGATGAATGGCTATGCACACATGTAGTATTTACATAACTAGGGATGCTTGCATACATGATTGGACGCATGGCACTGACATGATTCGCATTAAGGAGGTCAACTGAATCAGTAGACCGCCTGATTTTGCAATAGATAAAGAAATATACACACACTATGAATATGAACATGAAAGCATTAGAAATCTTTCTAAGGACAATGAATGCCTGTGATTGAATGGTCGAGTAGCTGGGTGATTGGATGGTAGGACACATTCTTCCTAACTAGAAGATTTCGGGGACGAAATCCTTTTAAGAGGGGGAGAATGTAACACCACGTAATTCTGTAACATTAAGTTTCACAAATTTAGGTATAATTAAATATTAGAAGAAAAATTAAGGGAAACGGGTTACGTCATTGCGTTCATCTCGAAATTCTGCTTGGAAACGAGTCCGAGTTTGCGAGAATCGGAGTCCGTATGAGGGAGATATGACCCTCCGAAGTTTCAAGAATTTTCAGAATCGAAAACAGCTTGAAATTCGACTCCGAAATTCGAATTCGAACCCAGAAGCGGGCAGAGCGGGAAAATTCCCGCCCAGACCCAGGTCGACTGGGGAGTCAACTGGGTAGTCGACCCCCCTGACCAGGTCGACTAGGCAGTCGACCTGGGTGTCGACCTAGGTGCAAAACCCACTTTTGGGCCTGGGTGCATTCTGATGAACCTGGTCTCGTTTTCTGCCTAGATTCGTCCGCCTAATCCTATATAAACAGCCCCTAGTCTCCTTCACTATTCACAATTCTTCTCTAACCTTATGCTGCAAAGTTTCTTGGTGGACATGGATTCTTCTCCTCCACTAAATTAAATAATAAATAAAATAATATATAAAATAAATCAAGACGAGGAAATGCTGCTCAAGACTTTCAAGAGGAGATTCAAAACAAGTTAGGATTCAAGTGAAGATTCAAACGACTTCAACGACTGTTTTTCTACGAATCTAATATAATCTCTGTAAGTCGGTTACTTTTTAGATTTGAACGTTTTCTCTATTCGTGACATGAAATTAAAGGAATAAAAGAATATGCCAAATCTTTCTATTCGGATCAGTGCTTATATCTTTGGACCTAATTAAGAACTATTATGATTCGATGACCAATAAGACTGTGACTATGAAACTAGGGACCTTAAAACCATATGCTTTTTTTACTATGAACATTACCTATGAACATTGCCTATGACTGTGACTCATGACTATGAGAATTATTTTCCTTTGACTATGAACATCGCCTATGACTATGATTCATTAACTGTGAGGATTTATTGCCTATGACTATGGATATAAGATTATTATTGATGCCCATGACACTGTAGTTACAAAACCATGTTGTACCCCAAACTGGCATTATATTGGATCTAGGCTTGACTTTCTATTTCAGTTTATTCTTAGTTATCCTTGGATCTTGATCTTGGGAATTTACCTATTAAGTTAGGCCTACCCATGTTCTTGAACCTATACTATTCAACCCTTTTCATGTCGTAATATTACCAGATCTATATGCCTGTGGATTATCATCTTATGCCAGTTATTATGTCTATTCTTTCATGGCATTTTGGTTCATTCACTTTTATCCACGAATCTAGATTTATTTATAATCTAGGTTGAATCACGATTATACGAACGATGGGAATACGCTTTGGGAAAAACATGAAATTGACTAAACTTGGAAATTGGCATAATTTGGGAACATCCATTATAACATGACTATTAAGATGAAAATTAGAATAACAAGTCTAGTTTTGACATGAAATGAAATTAGAATATTAAATCAGAATTGGGTGACTAAATTAAGCATGATAAGTATGTTAGCATAATTGTGAATAATTTACATACATTGGGCGTAAATGGTAAATGGTTAAATGGGCCACAAAGTAGGTAGTTGGTATGCAAATTAAGTTTTGGGCATAAACGGTGAACTAGAATATGAAATCTAATTTGGCATAAACTGTAAACTAAAATATAAAATCTAGTTTTGGCATGAACTGTAAATGAGGATGTTGGATCTAAATTGCTATAAACTGTAAGATAGGCAAATCAAGATTTGGGCCTAGAATATAAGTCCATTAGTGGGCATGGCAAATGAATATGGTATAGGACAAATTTATTTAAAAAAGGGAAAATGGACCTTGAGGACAAATGGTTAAACTTTGAGGATAAATTGTTAACAATTTGTATATATACAAAAGAAAGGTTTATTAATGACATCTCTTTTAATAATACATACACTAGAAAGTTCTAGGTTGACAGAGAGGATAGTGTCTAGGCTTGGGTTTGGAAAATACAAGTTTCCTGCTCTCCCTGGCTATCCCTAACAGATCCGACGGACGGGATGGTTACTTTCAAAACATGATTTGAAAATTAAACAAAACCCTTTGAACTTAGAAAACACGAATATGCCTAACCCGAGGTTAGACTGAGTTGCGGTATAAACCTGCCCGGAACCAACCGGCACATCCAGTAATCGCAAAAATATCTATCTAATGTGAGTGGTCACGGCTTTAAGTTAACTAAAACACTTAACCAACTCAACATGTTAACTAAATCCGATGAGTGGGGTTAGGCTAATCTGGACACTTAACCACTTAACATGTTAACAAGACAAGACTTGTAGGGGTTAAGTATATTTAATACACTTAGCAAGTTTAACATGTTAACTAGACTAGAAGGTGGGGTTAGGCAAGTTTAATACACTTAGCCAATTTAACATGTTAACTAAGACTAGAAGGTGGTGTTAAGTAAACTTGGAACACTTAATCATCATAGCAGGATAAATGAACAGGGTTAAGTTAAAAACATGAAAGGACAATACTTAACCACTAGAACATGTTAATTAAACAGATGTTAGGGTTAAGTTAGCTAAGGGAACACTTAGCCGCTATAACATGTCAGTTAAAACAGATGGGCAAGGTTAGGTTAAAGGGAACGTTTAACCAATACAAGATGAATGGGTAGGGTTAAGTAATAAGAAAATACTTAACCAATATAACTCGGTTTGTGGTAGGGGTTAAGTCAACATGAACTACTGATAACACTTAACCAGTTTTATATGGCAAACGAAAGGGTTAAGTTGACTCGAATTGACTAATGACACTTAACCAACCCAACTTGACAAGAACAAGAACTAAGTAGTAAACCTTAGTTAATATAAACTAAGTCGTAAACCTTAGTTAAGAAAACAATGATTAAACAGACAAAGCGGTAAACCTTAGTTAGAAAACTAAGTAGTAATCCTTAGTATATCACAAGTAGGAGCGAACGTCCATCTGATCTTAAAGAGGCCTCCAACGAATTGGGCTACGAAGCCCGAGACTTCGAGGGGACGTAAGGGTACTCTTGGTATCCCTCTGTGAGGTGGCAGATGATCCTCCTGGGCTCATAGAGGTTAAGGTCTACGTTAGAAGAACCAAGGGTATGCCTTGGTTGCAATATATGGCAACCTAAAGACTAGGGTGGATCAGCGTGATTCGGCGAGACTAGTTTTTGCCCTGTGATAGCAACTCGTCATCTACCTACCATCTTTAGTCAATCGTTGTACGTATGCGGAAAGGCAGAGAACTCCCAACAGACCATATACTTGCTATCTAGTTATGGGTGAGGCTGGCCAATAGGAAAGTAGGGCATAGGGCGGCAAAAGTATAGTTATCGCGCTTGATTTTCTTGGATTGCCTTTCATTAGTTGAGGGAGGGGTCACGTGGGACCATAACCACTGCTAGAAAAACAGACCTTAGCATCTGCACCGGTAGATATCTGAAAAGCTCCCGACCGAGTTTCGTGTTTCTAGAGTAGCCCTGCCACGGGACTCGGGTCGCACATTATAGGATATGTGCATGTAGACAAGCTATAACGATTCGCGTTACATACGTGGGGAAAGTCTAGGAACATATACCACTCTAGGTAGTGTGTCCTAGACTAGAGGGCATCGTTCGACAGGTAGCATAATCCCTAGTTGGACCTAGGTGGCATAAACCCTGAATTGGAGAAAAGTTTACTAGATAGCATAAACCCTGGTTGAATCTAGGAAGCACTTGATAGAAAACCCTAGATTAGATCTAGGTAATAAATAATAAATGTATGCCTGAAGGCAACCGAAATTACCGGGATTGGGATCACGTTATCATTACTAGTTGGGACACTAATTAGGTGGTGCAGAGATATAGAAACCAGTATAACAAGGAAATAGCGAAGCGGCGAAAGTATTAGAGCATATCCAGTTTATCTTGTCTTAGCATATCATGTGTTAATCTTATCTTATCTTGTTTATCCTGTCATCATGGTATTATCTTGTATTCGGTAAATTCATGTCGTTTCGTTTGCCCTGTTCATATGCTAGAAGTAACTGAACTTACCAGACTTTATGTCTGACCCAGTTTTCTTTCGTCTTCTTTTCTTCTGTCCCCCCCCCCCCCAGGTAGTAAAGGAGGGAATAGTATAGCTCAGGTTAAGTTGGACCGTCACTCTTTCCTAGCTTGAAGATTTGTCAAAGTTTTGCTTGGATTCTCTTTTCAGATGTTATGGCTGGCTCTTGCTACATTGGGGAATATAAATGTTGTTTTATGCTTCTTTATTTTGTAGGCAGATGATACTCTGATATTGTAAAGAAATCGTTGTACAAACTATTTTATCAATAAAGCAAAGTTTTATTTTCCGCTGTTTTAATTTTTGTCTGTCTTGTAATTCATCTGCATCTTTTACCTTAAAATGCTCCACAGAACTTAGTGCATTCCCTTTGTGAGTGACACTAACGGATGTGGGGTGTTACAGTTAGAATTCATCGGTTAGATTTCGAGGTAAGTGTAAATCAAATTTTGATAAAAACAGCGGCAGGGCCGCCTATTGACCCGAAGTGTCGTTAAATTAATTTAGCTATTTTTATATAAATAAAAATAGCGATAAATCATTATAAAATAATATTTATGATATGAAATGGTTTAAAATTATATATATGCGAGAATGGACAGCTACTAATGCCCGGCACTGGGTTGCTCCTAGGAAAGGGTTAAAGTGGTAGTTGTCCGGACGTACTTGTTGATTGTCCGGATAAGCGAGCACCTCTCTTCCGTATTGGACATACGGGACGAGGAATAAGGTGTCTCGGGTTTCGTTCAGACCCAGAACGGACTTGTAAATGGATGTGTGTCTGACGTTGAATTTCATTCTATGTGAATTGATTTCTATTTAATATATATCTATTAGGTGGCGGAGAATTTATTCTCTTGCTTAACACCCTTCTCTGAGGCGCATGAGCTCAGAGGTTATATATTGATAGTTATTGATCGCATGGCGTGGATTGTCAATGTGGCATGCCAAGATGCAAATGATCGAGGCTTTTGTTGAAAACCAGAGCCCTGTGGTTGATGATCAAAGCATAGCCTATTTCGGTATAGCTTTGTGTATAGCATTACTTCGCGAGCCTCACACCCAGGTAAGAGTCAGAAATGGGACAAGGGACTAAAGGAGTGCATGCGTTTCTTTCTAGCTAGAAGTGGTATTAGGGTTTTGCAAGCCCTGATATTTTAATTATGTGGATGATGGAATGAGGCGCTCGGTTATATTGGTTAATAGTGACCAAATTATAGGTTCAATAGGACCGGGAAACGTGTGTTCAAGCATAACTAATCCACTAAAGTATTTGTGGACCGGTCTTGGAGGATCCAAGGGTTGCCCATAGGTGTGATCCAGAGACATTTGCTAGAGTGTCTCGAATCAGTAAGGAGATCATCCCTAGACTTGACTCATGATGGAAACCCAATTTCTAATACGACATTACGGTTTTGATTGTAAACCTATGTATGGCGACATAGTAGGATGGGTTACTATGTCGTCCAAGATTGATACATTTACTATGAAGTATTTTAAAACTGATTAGACACTAATAATAATATTAAAATATTATTTTCTACGTATCAAGCATGTTTGATTATTATAAGGTAAAACTCTATCCTCCAGTTTGCATTGCATTGTGTGATGGGACTTGAGTCTTATAATGATTTCATTTTTAAAAAAAGCGTTGCGTTGTTTTGAATAAAAACTTATTTAATTTATGCACTGGCAACCCAATGGAGTAAACCTGATCCGCGTTAGCGGCATGGTCCTGTGATTAGCCATATTGTTAGGTAAGTTAGGAAAGATTTCTTACACCAGTCCCATGACTGACCTGTAGTTTGTTTCACTTGCAAACTCGGGTGCCCTCTTTTCCACACGGGCAATCGAGTAGCTTATTTTGCAGATATATTGAGCAGGATTCTGGAACGAAGCTTAAAGCTGTGTCCCGAGCACTGATAGCATTCCACTGTGTTAGTTATTCGTTGTCGCTACATTGTATTACATTTATTGTAATTTATCTTCCATTGTATTATATTCGATGTTGTAACACCCCACATCCGTTAAGGTCACTCACAAAGGGAATACCTTAACTTCAATGGAGCATTATGGGTACTGGAACAGACATATTACAAGACAGACATATATAAAACAGCGGAAAGTAAAGTAGAAGTACTTCAAATCATTTATTAAGTAGAATTGTTTACAATAAAAGCCTATCAACTTCCAATACACAAATACATAGCTAAAATATCTGTCTTTCTCAAAAACAAAGAAGCATAAAAATAAACTGTAGTATTCCCCAATAAAGTAAAGCAAGCCATAGCCAAGAGGAATCCAAGCCTTACATGAAAGAGCCTTGGGGCTTGGTAAGATCCAAACTAAGCTGTATTCCCACCCTGTGAACCTGGGGGGGAAACGGAAGAAAAAGAGGCGAAACAAATAGGGTCAGTCATAAAGACTGAGTAAGTCCTAGTGACTTTCAGCATAAAAATAGGAAAATATAACATGGCATGAATAAACTGAAAGTAAACATAAGCATGATGGCAAGGTAAGCTACAGGCACGATAAATCAAGTATAACACCCATAATTCCTATCAAGTATTACATCGCATGGTTTCTATCAAGAATAATATCGCATGGTTTCTTAGGCTACGCCATTAAAATGATATCTAATTGCTCTGCACCACCTAACTAGTGTCCTAACTAGTCATTTGTATCAAATGCTAATATTGCAACGCGATCCCAATCCCCGCAGTTGTGGTAGCCTTTAGGTATACATCTAGTATGAGGATTCCACCTCAATCAGACCAATTGCTATGAAGATGTTAGATGTACCCTTACTAGCCTACTGATCGGCTCCCTATCTGTACGCATGTGTCACGTGTGTCATACGGCCCTATTCGATTGTAGATACCTTTGCTTGTCCCACCATGGGGTGTATCAATTCCCATAGTGGCGGCCCGACACACAACTCCTAGAATGCATAGGGTATACTACTGATGCCCCAGTGCCCTGACTTGTCTGCTCCGGAGTGTGTGCACGCCCGCACTCCGTTAGAACCCATACTGTGCACTAACCGTCGTCGCTTTGACCGCTTACAATCAGCCCTGTAATCGTGCCCCACCCTGCCTAGTTCAGGGTATCATTGATACCTAATTGGGTTACTGCTGAAATGGGTCCCCGTTATTAGGGTTTCCTATTGGTTAAGTCTGTGGGCCTATATATACAGATATTACCCACCTACCCGTGATGTACTTAACCCTCCCACCGATTCAAGCATGTCCATTAACGGTTAAGTTTGTGGGCCTATATTTACTGATATTACCCACCAACCCTGATATGTACTTAACCCTTCCACTGATTCAATCATATTTATTTTATGGTTAAGTGTTTGTTTATTCATGTTAATTTAACCCGCCCATTCCTCATATCATATTGGTTAAGTGTTTTTAATTGTTAACTTAACCCCACGTGTTCCTCAGGTTGTTATGGTTAAGTGTCATTAATAAATTCCAGTTAACTTAACCCTCCTACTTATCATGTTAATCTGGTTAAGTGTTGCCTCCTGATGTTAACTTAACCTCACCATCTGTTTAACTAACCTGTTACAGCGGTTAAGTGTTTCCTGTTAACCTAACCCCAGTCACCCATCTTGTTATACTGGTTAAGCGGCCTTAACCCTAGTTATTCATGTTATATTGGTTAAGTGTTTCTAACTTACTTAACCTCAATCACTTGTCTAACTAACATGTTTCTATGGTTAAGTGTTCTAATTAACTTAACCTCAATCACTAGTCCAGTTAATCATGTTATAATGGTTAAACATTTGCTTAACCTTACCCACTCCCCTAGTCAACATATTAAATTGGTTAAGTGTCCAGATTAACCTAACCCTACCCACCAATTTAGTTAACATTTTGAATTTGGTTAAGTATTTATTAAATTGACTTAACCCTATCAGTCATAACTCAGCTCTAATTGTCTTATTAGAGCACCAACCTCTCAGATTAGACAGATATTGTTGTGGATGCCTGTATGCCGGTTGGGTCCGGGCAGTCTTACGCCACAACTCAGTCTAACCTCGGGTCTTTATTGGGCCCAATGCTTAGCCACTCACATTGGATAGGTATCGTTGTGATTACTGGACAGCCGGGCGGGTCCGGGCAGGTTTACATCACAACTAAATCCAACCTCGTGCTAAGCATATTCGTATTTTCTAATTTACATTTTAATTATGTAAATTATTCAAATTCAAATTAATGCCGAATTTATTTCCATTCAATCTTATTAATTTAGGTATATAATTAATACCATTTTATGCCATAAATCACTTATGTGATTAATGACTAATTTATGGCATTTTTCCTAAGAATTACCAATTTTACCCATCGTTACCCCGTCTAAACATTAGGCTAACCATCTTAGCCTAATTTTCCGTTTGCATGATTTATGAATTATTAGGCTAAAAACTTAGCCTAATTTAGCGTACACAAATTGGCATAAATAAACATAAACATGGCATAGGTGTAATTAGGCATTTATGACATAGTCAACATGAATATGATAGGGGTGAACTTGCAAAATAACCATCATGAACATTATAGGGGAGAACTTACAAAATGACCAACATGAATACTATAATGTCAGAGGTGTAAACTTGCAACTTAGCAAAATTAATGGGTTTCAACTTGCATAAAAAGGGGAAATCCAAATAAGTGTCTCATGAATTAGACATAACTAGCATATGACGAGACATGTATAATTTTTATTACATGAACTAGATCTAAAATTATGACATAAGGCATGTATTAAAGTGGATCGTGACATGGATCCAATTTATGACTAGCAATATTTGTGCGAACATATGAACATATGTGTAAACTTAATCAAGTAGGCATAGAGGTTTTTAGCACATAATTATATATACATGAGATCTCAAGTACATACAAATCATGTTAAACATATAGATCTAGCATTTGGTCACATAAGTGGTATGGTTTTACATCCTAATACTTGCATAACATAATAAACTACAACTTGTCATAACGGGCTATAAATATGAATAGGCTCATTCATAATTCCCAATTCATCATGATAAATCAAATCACAGGCATAAATTAATATTATAAAATTTCACATATAACATAACCAACATCTTTCTATTTTCATTTCAATACAAGGCTTGACATAAATCTTAATTCGCATCCCACAAATATAACTAAACTTACATCAATTTCACTTTATTTCATCGCTATATTATAATTGAGTATTTAGATCTGAAAATAACTAGAACTTACATAGCACGGCTAATGAATTAAGAATTGGGTTTGTTGTAGAAATGTTGCGGCGTTGCTGATTTATTGTTTGAACCATTGTTGAAGCTTTGTTCTTTGATATGAGTTGAATAGATTAGCTTTGAATTCATTTGTTGTTCATCTCTTCAAGTGGAGGCTCTCCTTAGTTTTCTCCCGACAGCATGGCGGCTACAGTTCTTATTTTTATGTGAATTTTAGTCTAGAGACCTAGGGTGTATATATAGAATTGCAAGTTAATTTGAGCCGTCGATGAAGCCAGGGTTAATCAAAGTCATCCGTTCTAAAGAGAAGCCAATTATGTTCACAATTTAAGGGCAGTAAATTACTCCTATTTCAAATTATGTCATAATTACTTTCTTAATGTACATTAGCAACATTTATTATTATTTGTCAATCCATCAAATATAAATACGTACACATTAGATACATCTCCCCTTTACACATTTATTTGTATGCACATTAGATACATCTCCCCTTTACACATTTATTTGTATGCACATTAGATACATCTCCCCTTTACACATTTATTATTTAATTAGCAACTTTAGTGTTAACAGAAATACGGGGTGTTACATTCTCCCATCCTTAAAGGATTTCGTCCCCGAAATCTTCAAGTCTAGGAGAATGCATATCCTACCATCCAATCGTCCATCTACTCAGCCATCAAACACAGGCATCCATTGTCCTTAAAGGCTTCTAATGCTTTCATGTTTATATGCACAGTGTGTGTACATGTTCGTATCTAATGCAAAATTAGGCGGTCAACTGATTCAGTTGACCTCCTTAATGCAAACCATGATAGTGCCATGCATCCAATATGTATGCAAAAAGATTCCTAATGATACATATTAATTATACATGCGTGCCCAACCGTTCATCGAAATGCAGCATCCATATGATAACACATTCAAATTCATCCATAAACAAGTATAAACACTCATGCATATGCAATATGAAAGGTGACTGAGCCGATCTAGTGTCTAATGTGTAAATGCATCCACGAGCAACTACTAGCAACCACTAGCACCCACTTGCAGCCATTTGCAACCATCAATCATAACATGTCTCAAACACATGTTTACACCCAATTATTCCTATCTAAAGATATAATCGAAAGACAGAAGCAAGTGAAAACTTTGTGCCCATTAGGCAATGTCAAAACTGGAAATCTACGCCACATATCCTGATTAGGAGAAGAACCTCCTAAGCATCAGCCCCGAAGACCGAAATCAACATCAGACTGACACCCAAAGAATTACTCAACCCAACCAATATATATATGTTTCTAGGAAACTAAGCATGACGGACTCCTTTTAGGTCACAGGAAATCCCTTCCTAAAACTAACCCATATCCAATAAAACCCAAAAAGTTTAGTCAACCCAACGAACACCCTCAAGCCCCAACATGTGTTACCAACAGATGAGTCATACTCCCTATGGGGTTTGCAACAGAAATTGGATTGAGAATTGGACCGAGAGGATATACACAAAAGATATCATGTGAGTAAGCTCTACAGGAAAAGAGGGATCAAGGATATACTCATAAAAAGAGATATAATGCGCGAATCTAGTCTTCAATCTTCTAAGTCTCATTTCCTTGAGCTTAACTCCATTGTGCTTTGACCGTCTTTAACTTCACAATTTCGTAGCTTCTTAATTCTTGTTTCCAAAATATGAGTTGGAACCCATTTCACTGTTGCCCCTTGTTCCACTTTCACTTATTCTCCTTTTAGTATACTTGGCTCAAACATAACTGCGTACTCATGGTTTCATGCAAGCTCTCCAAAATTCACTAGTGAATCTTGGATCTCGTTCACTTACTAGAAGGTATTCCACATAGATGAATTATCTCTTGAAAATAAACAAATGTCAACCATGTTGCCAAATGTACTTACTAAGGTGATTCTTTACAACTCATGCATAAGAAAAATGAACCATCCGCCTTAGTAGTGAACGCTACTCGAGCGGATCAATAAATGTATCTAGAGATTCTAGGTAATTAATCATGGTAGAAACCTAGGGGTTACACGAGACTCCGAGGGCATTACTAAGGCAAGTCAAGAGTCTAACTACCCTCTGTTTTCATACTCAAGAATGGTACCATTTCTGGATAACCACTCCATTACTACAATCAAACCATAGCCTAAAAACATAAGCATTACTTCTAAACCCAACACTTAGCATAGACATCCTCAAATCCAAACAAGTCATGAATAAATGAGCCGATTCCCCAACAGGATTTGAGACAAAAATGGGATCCTCTACTACGCTAGTACTAAGGTGCAGAGACTCAACTATCGAAGCATAATTTAAAGGATGTGATGTACAAAAACAAAGTTCTAGTGGGATGATAGAAAAGAAAAGCTAAACCTTTAACAGAAACGTTACCACCTCTCTTAGGTACGCTAGTAGTGAGAGCATACAATTGCCCTCTCGACGATCTTGTCTTTTGCCCTTGTCCTTGTCCTATAATACTTGACTATACGTCCCTTCTTACCATACTAAAGATACTCTCTCTTGTCATGGGTTTTACTTATTCCTTTCACTTTGGCCTCTCTCCTTTCACCTTTTTCCTCCTTCTTGGATGTTCTTACTATCCTTGTATAGCTTGTTGACAAGTTTTCTCGAAAGCTACCTCCATCGCACGGCAATTCTACAAAGCTTGAAATAAGATTAGACACAGATGGAACTACTGTGGCTACAGATGGAGGTTGGGCACTTCTTTGCCCTTCGACATGAGTCGTACGCCTACAGAACTATGGTGAAAAGAGGGGAAAGAAAAGATTCAAAGAGAGAATCAAAAGATAGTGCATGTGGCTTTGGGGAAAATGCCTTTCGTAAAACAAAACAAAACTTTTCTTTAGAAAAATGCTTCTTTGTAAACGTTTTGAAAATAATTTCATAAGGTTTTTAAAAGCTTTTGCCCAGTCTGGTAACCTTCTGCTCTGATCCCTAATGTAACACCTCACATCCGTTAAGGTCACCCACAAAGGGAATGCCTTAACTTCAATGGATAATTATGGGTACTGGAACAGAAATATTACAAGACAGACATATATAAAACAGCGGAAAGTAAAGTAGAATTACTTCAAATCATTTATTAAGTAGAATTGTTTACAATAAAAGCCTATCAACTTCCAATACCCAAATACATAGCTAAAATATCTGTCTTGTTCAAAAACAAAGAAGCATAAAAATAAACTGTAGTATTCCCCAATAAAGTAAAGCAAGCCATAGCCAAGAGGAATCCAAGCCTTACATGAAAGAGCCTTGGGGCTTGGTAAGATCCGAACTAAGCTGTATTCCCACCGTGTGAACCTGGGGGGGGGAAACAGAAGAAAAAGAGGCGAAACAAAATGGGTCAGTCATAAAGACTGAGTAAGTCCTAGTGACTTTCAGCATAAAAATAGGTAAATATAACATGGCATGAATAAACTGAAAGTAAACATAAGCATGATGGCAAGGTAAGCTACATGCACGATAAATCAAGTATAACATCCTTAATTTCTATCAAGTATTACATCGCATGGTTTCTATCAAGAATAATATCGCAAGGTTTCTTAGGCTACACCATTAAAATGATATCTAATTGCTCTGCACAACCTAACTAGTGTCCTAACTAGTCATTTGTATCAAATGCTAATATTGCAACGCGATCCCAATCCCCGCAGTTGTGGTAGCCTTTAGGTATACATCTAGTATGAGGATTCCACCTCAATCAGACCAATTGCTATGAAGATGTTAGATGTACCCTTACTAGCCTATCGATCGGCTCCCTATCTGCACGCCTGTGTCACGTGTGTCATACGGCCCTATTCGATTGTAGATACCTATGCTGGTCCCACCATGGGGTGTATCAAGTCTCATAGTGGCGGCCCGATACACAACTCCTAGAATGCATAGGGTATACTACTGATGCCCCAGTGCCCTGACTTGTCTGCTCCGGAGTGTGTGCACGCCCGCACTCCGTTAGAACCCACACTGTGCACCAACCGCCGTCGCTTTGACCACTTACAATCAGCCCAGTAATCGTGCCCCACCCTGCCTAGTTCAGGGTATCATTGATACCTGATTGGGTTACAGCTGAAATGGGTCCTCGTTACTAGGGTTTCCTACTGGTTACGTCTATGGGCCTATATATACAGATATTACCCACCTACCCGTGATGTACTTAACCCTCCCACCGATTCAAGCATGTTCATTAACGGTTAAGTTTGTGGGCCTATATTTACTGATATTACCCACCAACCCTGATATGTACTTAACCCTTCCACTGATTCAATCATATTTATTTTATGGTTAAGTGTTTGTTTATTCATGTTAATTTAACCCGCCCATTCCTCATATCATATTGGTTAAGTGTTTTTAATTGTTAACTTAACCCCACGTGTTCCTCAGGTTGTTGTGGTTAAGTGTCATTAATAAATTCCAGTTAACTTAACCCTCCTACTTATCATGTTAATCTGGTTAAGTGTTGCCTCCTGGTGTTAACTTAACCTCACCAACTGTTTAACTAACCTGTTATAGCGGTTAAGTGTTTCTTGTTAACCTAACCCCAGTCACCCATCTTGTTATACTGGTTAAGCGGCCTTAACCCTAGTTATTCATGTTATATTAGTTAAGTGTTTCTAACTTACTTAACCTCAATCACTTGTCTAACTAACATGTTTCTATGGTTAAGTGTTCTAATTAACTTAACCTCAATCACTAGTCCAGTTAATCATGTTATAATGGTTAAACATTTGCTTAACCTTACCCATTCCCCTAGTCAACATATTAAATTGGTTAAGTGTCCAGATTAACCTAACCCTACCCACCAATTTAGTTAACATGTTGAATTTGGTTAAGTATTTATTAAATTGACTTAACCCTATCAGTCATAACTCAGCTCTAATTGTCTTATTAGAGCACTAACCTCTCAGATTAGACATATATTGTTGTGGCTGCCTTTCTGCCGGTTGGGTCCGGGCAGTCTTACGCCACAACTCAGTCTAACCTCGGGTCTTTATTGGGCCCAATGCTTAGCCACTCACATTGGATAGGTATCATTGTTATTACTGGACAGCCGGGCGGGTCTGGGCAACTTTACATCACAACTAAATCCAACCTCGTGCTAAGCATATTCGTATTTTCTAATTTACATTTTAATTATGTAAATTATTCAAATTCAAATTACTGCAGAATTTATTTCCAATCAATCTTATTAATTTAGGTATATAATTAATACCATTTTATGCCATAAATCACTTATGTGATTAATGACTAATTTATGGCATTTTTCCTAAGAATTACCAATTTTACCCATCGTTACCCCATCTAAACATTAGGCTGACCATCTTAGCCTAATTTTCCGTTTGCATGATTTATGAATTATTAGGCTAAAAACTTAGCCTAATTTAGCGTACACAAATTGGCATAAATAAACATAAACATGGCATAGGTGTAATTAGGCATTTATGACATAGTCAACATGAATATGATAGGGGTGAACTTGCAAAATAACCATCATGAACATTATAGGGGTGAACTTACAAAATGACCAACATGAATACTATAATGTCAGAGGTGTAAACTTGCAACTTAGCATAATTCATGGGTTTCAACTTGCATAAAAAGGGGAAATCCAAATAAGTGTCTCATGAATTAGACATAACTAGCATATGACGAGACATGTATAATTTTTATCACATGAACTAGATCTAAAATCATGACATAAGGCATGTATTAAAGTGGATCGTGACATGGATCCAATTTATGACTAGCAATATTTGTGCAAACATATGAACATATGTGTAAACTTAATCAAGTAAGCATAGAGGTTTTTAGCACATAATTATATATACATGAGATCTCAAGTACATACAAATCATGTTAAACATATAGATCTAGCATTTGGTCACATAAGTGGTATGGTTTTACAACCTAATACTTGCATAACATAATAAACTACAACTTGTCATAACAGGCTATACATATGAATAGGCTCATTCATAATTCCCAATTCATCATGATAAATCAAATCACAGGCATAAATTAATATTATAAAATTTCACATATAACATAACCAACATCATTCTATTTTCATTTCAATACAAGGCATGACATAAATCTTAATTCGCACCCCACAAATATAACTAAACTTACATCAATTTCACTTTATTTCATTGCTATATTATAATTAAGTATTTAGATCTGAAAATAACTAGAACTTACGTAGCACGGCTAATGAATTAAGAATTGGTTTTGTTGTAGAAATGTTGCGGCGTTGCTGATTTATTGTTTGAACCATTGTTGAAGCTTTGTTCTTTGATATGAGTTGAATAGATTAGCTTTGAATTCATTTGTTGTTCATCTCTTCAAGTGGAGGCTCTCCTTAGTTTTCTCCCGACAGCATGGCGGCTACAGTTCTTATTTTTATGTGAATTTTAGTCTAGAGACCTAGGGTGTATATATAGAATTGCAAGTTAATTTGAGCCGTCGATGAAGCCAGGGTTAATCAAAGTCATCCGTTCTAAAGAGAAGCCAATTATGTTCACAATTTAAGGGTTGTAAATTACTCCTATTTCAAATTATGTCATAATTACTTTCTTAATGTACATTATCAACATTTATTATTATTTGTCAATCCATCAAATATAAATACGTACGCATTAGATACATCTCCCCTTTACACATTTATTTGTATGCACATTAGATACATCTCCCCTTTACACATTTATTATTTAATTAGCAACTTTAGTGTTAACAGAAATACGGGGTGTTACAGATGTACTCTGATATTCTGTACTCTAATGTAACATTAATGAGACAACCTGAACTTCCCTATGAAGAAAAGAACGGATTGAGTTGAGGACAAGACGATTTAGAACACAAACAAAAGAACATCATTGCTTATTACAACAATGTACATTAGAGTACACGAATATACAGAGTATGAAGAAATAATATACATTCGAACAATATCAGAGATTTAAATTACATTTAAATACATAGCAACGGAAAAATAATACAAAACACAACTGAAAGGGAATATACGGATACAAAACTTTATGGATATCATTCCAGCTGTACACCAGGATCCTGTGAATATAAATATGCAAAACCAAAACTACTAGCTGCCCGTGTGTAAAATAGGGGCACCCAGAGTTTAGGTTAAAACAATAAACTCCAGGTCAGTCATGTGACTGGTGTAATGACCCGCATTTCCAGCGGTATAATAATTAATTTATATAATTATTTGAAAGGTGATAAAAAGGATTTAATGGTGGTGGAATTTAATAATAACGAATATTTAATTAAAATAATAATTTAATAATATATTTAAATTCCAGAATAGTCGGAAATAGTAGAATTCACAATATTGTGTGAACTGGACAATTCAAAGTATATAATTCAGTTTGGAATTGAATCTGAATAACGAATATATTTAATTAACGATGGTTGAACGTATAATTATATTATAATTAAAATCGAGCTCGAAATGGCGCTGTAGTTCGTAAATTGGCGACTCGAACTTCAACTGAATGTACGTGATTCGTTTTAAGCCGGATTTCTATGGAACAAGAAACGTGTGGAGCTGGAGGAGTATATCTTTCTTGTGGAAGAGAAAAATCAGGATTTCGTCGTGTAGATTTTGAGATATGTCCGAATCAAATTTTAAAATAGTCGTTGTAGAATCGTTTATCGACCGTATCGGTTTATTCGATATAACTAGAGATCGGGTTTGAATTTAGACAAGGTTCTTTTGGGATATAGTGATAATTTAAATTTTAGAATTTTACTGTAATTTTCAATTAGTTTGATAAGCGACTTTTTATTTGAAGTATTTCGCACCCTGAAATCAACATTTTGAAGTTCGAAATATGAGTCCACCTACCGGTATTATTATATTTGTGGAGTCGGGACACCTCGCTCGTCACGATGGTGTTTTTATTCCTGTCTGTATCCTTACGTACGAATATAAATTAATAAATTAGATAATGGCTCAAGGGATTTTCTAAAATTTATTCTAACGAAAAATATCCTAACCCTTCTCTGGATCAAACAATTGGCCACGCACCCCCCTTCTTAGCCACATCCTTTCTCTCCTTCTTCAAGGACGTGGAGACCGAATCCTCCACAACAACACAGTATAAAGCTACTACCCTAAAAAAAGGCATTTAGACCTAATTTCCATTCACTCCAAAGGAGCCGCCAAACATTTCGTTCACTACAAATGAACAGAGCACCACGTTTCGAAGTGCTTAACTAGTCCGTCCTCCCCATTCGAAGAAGAGTGATGGGTGATGTTTCTTTTTACTGGAGGTAGCTTGGGATTGAACGCATGTATATGCAGGAGTCTTGAACGTGAAGCCTTGGACTGAAATGATGGAGTGTAAAAGGGTTAATGAGGTACTGGCAGCGTTTTAATGTTTCGAATATGGGTTCAAACATTGGACTTGCATTTGTAAAGAGGAGGGAATGAGTTGAGTGTTTCCGCTGTAGCATGACATTGAGGAAGTGTACTGTTGGACTGAGAGGCAGGCAGTTGGTCTGTAGCGAATGGGGATGAAAATTCGAAAGTGTTGAGGTGATGACAGACAAGGAGGTGACGAGGCGTTTGGGGAGGAGTTTTTCAACTGAAATGGAGGACCTGAAGCTGATTTACTTCTGTTTGGAGGAGATGAGTACAAATGGATTTAAGGGATAAGGGATTGAAAATAGGTTTGGCCATTTCCTCAAAGAAACCGGAGCAGGCTACGTTATTTTTACTTCGGGAAGAAGGGAAGTAAACGACAAGTCGGTGGGCCTTTGATTTGGGTATCGGGCCAAAGAATAAAGGTTAAGCCAAGGTTATAAACAAATATTCAGTTAATTAATTTAAATAATGTATTGACTTTAGATAATCATATCTCTATCATACATTATCAGAATTGAGCGAAACAAGATCTGTTTGGATCGTATGGACAGACACTACACAAGGGGACTGACCTGGAGTGGATTGAAGCTCGTCTGAATTTATGGAGAAATAAACTTTTTGATTCAAATCAAACAACAGTTTATCGTTCTTTAATGATGAACTGCCAATGTGAGTAAATCTCACTAACTCTGAACAATTTATAATTTTATGTTGTAATTTTAGAACTGTTAAATATTGGTTGATTGCCTATGTGTTGACTGTTTGATTGAACTGCTAGTCAGTTAGTTGAATTTTCTATATTGATTCTGTTTAACAGAATATATCATATAGAACTGAAAGTGATGTTATCTATATTGTTTAACATCTGTGATGCAGGGAAACAGGTTGGAGGAATCCGACTGGATTCCTCAACATTTATTTACTGTTTTCATATATTGTGATGTATGATGTGATGTATATCTGTTATGGATTATGTGTGTTAGAATGATGTTGATCATTGTTATTCGATATTTTAAATATCATAAAAGACCCTAGGATGTAAAATGAATTATTTCAATGTATCTTGAAATAAAGGGATTTTATAAAATTAACATATTTTATAAAGGGAAATATTTCGAAAGTAAATAAAAGGGAAAATGTTTTTAAAACAAATAGAGTTTTATAAAAGGGAAATCATTTGTAAAGTGAAGAACTGTTACTAAAAGTAAATCTTTATCAATGAATAGTTTAATCGAGTTAAAAGGAGTTAATCGATGTTAGTTTAATCGGAAGGAGTTAATCGATGTTAGTTAAATCAAAAGGAGTTAATCGATTTTAGTTTAATCGATTAGGGTTAAAGTAAAATGAGTTAATCGAATATAGTTATTCGAATAGAAAGTAAAATGAGTTAAATCGAATATAGTTTATTCGAATAGAAAGTAAAATGAGTTAATCGAATATAGTTTATTCGAATAGAAAGTAAAAGGAGTTAATCGAATATAGTTTATTCGAATAGAAGCAAATGAGTTAATCGAATATAGTTTATTCGAAGAAAGTAAAAGGAGTTATCGAATATAGTTTATTCGAAAGGAATTAAGTGAAATGAGTAAATCAATAGCGTTAGTCAAATAGAGTTAATCCAATAGTGTTAGTCCAATAGAGTAAATTGATAAGGGTTAATCGAATAGAGTTAAGTGAAAAGAGTCAATCGAATATAGCTATTCGAAGGAAGGTTAAGTAAGGAAGTTAGTTAAAGAAATATAAAGTGAACTTTGCCTATTTCAAAGTTAGTAATGTTGTTCAGTTAAGGTCTGAGAGGTAGTTCTACCCCAAACTTGATTGATTTCATTTTTAACTAAGGAATGGTTAAGGTTCGGCAGTAATGGATGGTTAAGTGAATTTAGTAATTACAGGAAATGGTTTGAGTTGGCATCGCGAGGGTTTGTTTAAACATCTGTCTAAGTCCAATGAAGAAGCTTTGGAAATGTTTTCCAAATAAGAAACCAGAAATGTTTTCTAATAAAGAAAACAAGAAATGGAAATGTTTTCCATTGTTAATAACATATATTTTCAAAATTTAGAAAATAAGAAATATTGAATATAGGGAAACAGGAGATAAGTAAATTAATGAAATAAAGAGATAAATGTTGAATGATGTTTGATCAATATAAATTTCCATTTGGAAATAATATTGTTGTTTGCACTTCTGTTTTTCTTCGATAGTTAAGTCACAGACTATCGAAGTTTTGACCATTTTAACGTTGTTAATATGGAGAGACCGGTTGGATTATTATCCAAAGAACCACTCTGTATTGGCATAAGCGTTGCGAATCATATATGCCAAAGGAAATTGAAGACGGAGTTATGCAAAGGGCTATCCTGTTTACAGAATAGTGCCTTCGGTTCATCCTGTTCCTGGATGACTTGTATGGACGGATGTCTGACAGAGTATTTCCAGACGATCACGTATATTGATTTCTCCAACCGTACCAAGAGTGGAAGCGGAGAAGGAAACTTCTTTTAGCTAACACATAATGTATGGTTGAGGACATCAATCTGTGATTTGATGGATTTGATGATGTGGCATTCAAAGTGAATCTGGTGTGATGATAAAGCGTAGCTTCTAGCCTCACATTCGGTAAATGACAGAAATCGGGCAGGCAGCATGGCTAAGTCAGTCGCACCGAAGTAGGGAGTATAATCACCTGATCTAGAGTTTCATTTACTTCTAAAAATCTATTGTTGATGCTGTCCCATTCGGGAAATGGTTGTTGATCCCAACCGTTGGTGATATACATTTGATACACTCAAGCGAAATGAGTGGTCGGTCATGTGTGGCCAGGTTGTAAGATGTTCTTGTTGAATCCAGTGTATTCCTCTCTAGAGGTACACTAGCGAAAGGTGGTTCCATACCTTGTCATAGTTGGAAATCCATTACCCAATATGTGCTTGCGGTTTTGATTGTATACTATATATGTAGAACGTGAGATGAAAGCGTTTCTGCTAGATGATTATTATATTGTGTTGATAGACATTATTATAATATCAAAAGGTTTTTGATATAAAGATATTTGGATTCTCATAAGGGAAAAACCCGTTCCGTTATACGGCGTGGTCTTATGAGATATCATTTACTTGTTCGAACTGTTTTAACTGTTTTACTCATACCAGTCCCATGACTGACCCAGTGTTTATTTGTTTGTTTCCCTAAACTCTTGGGTGCCCAATTTTGTATGGGCAGCCAAGTAGTCAGGATTTACAGATACGCTTGAAGAGCTTGGAGCAGGAGGCTTCAGGATCATATAGCTATAGTTATTTCCGCTGTGTTGAAAGTGCTGTACTTTGATAATGATATGTATATTCAAGTACAGATTTGTATTTCAAAGTTATGTTATGAAATATATTTATTCGTTCCGCTGTGAGGTTCGTGTTACTCTGATGTTGTGTTCTTCTTCTTCTTCTATTCTAAGTTTCTATCTTATCTATTCTCACCCTCTAATTTCTTTCACTAATGACCAGTATTTTTCGACATTTGGTTAGTCAACATCGTGTTTGTGGCGATAACCAAAGTCGACAAAATCCCGGGTCATTACAGTTGGTATCAGAGCTTAAGTTAAGTGAATTACCTTAGCTCTGTGGCGTGACTCGGTAGAGATAGGGTTAGTAATACCCTGGATTGAGTTTGAGTGTATATATACGAGTGAACGTATTTGTTATTTGATATAAAACATTGTTTTATATTGTGGAGATTTATTGGGTGAGTTGTTTATGGATTCTGGTCGATCAGTTTGATCCACTGTATCGGTAGGAGTTACTAAACACTTGAATACGATGAACCGCCATGGTATGTTTTGAAAAGAGGGTAAACAAAATAATTTTTACCCAAATTATATTTTGTTAAAGGATTTATATTGAAACAATTATAATATATTGGATATATTGACTGTTATTATAATCGAGTAAGATTATAATGGAGATGGTTATATATATATATAACGAAGTAGAATTCGTATAAGTTTTACGAAATGAATTAAATCTGAATTTAAACCAGAAATTGAGTTAAAACTCTAGAGAATTTGATAAGTGTTTGTAAATGGATTTGGATTAAAAATAAGGAAAATTTAAGATCCTGGGAGATTTTAAATTGTTTTACAAGCAGTGTGAATTATATTTTGAAATGAATTTCAAAGTGGAAATGTTTAGAAATGGTTTTATATTATTGAACTCACTTTAATCGCTGGAAAATAGATTCTGATGATGACAGCTGCATCATCAGTATTCATTTTCGAGTTGTAAGTGACGAATTACTACCAGAGATACTGTTTTGAATTTATTTTGGGAAAGACAAGTTATGTTGAATTTCAAAAAGGAAAATTTGATTTTTGAAAAGAGTAAACTGTTTAAAAACTCCCAGGGAGAGACTTTTTGAATTAAAAACAAATTTAACAGAAATTTATGAAAGCAAATTTGAATTAAAGTAAAGCCAGTAAAGTGGTAACTGAGATTAAATTAGAATGATATCAAGACAAATTGGATTGTGAGATTCAAATTTGAAGTGTAATGTGATAATCAAGTTAAGAGTTGGGAATCGAGAAGAAACTCGAGTTGAAATGATATTTGGCTTGGATTTAAGCGAATGGTTGTGTTGTGGATAAAAGCAGATTGGAATTTGATTGGGATGACCCTTGTATCCGCTGAATTAACAGCAGATGGAAAGGATAAAATGATATGCCGACAAAAAGGTACAAGTTTATTTTATATGGGTATGAGATTTTATGAGCCGAATTAGCAAGCCGCTTGGCTGTTTGATTTTCTTTAGGGATGGAGATGGCCCAGAGAGGCTAGTTAGAGTTTGACCTATTGACCAGTACAAAGGAGGTGCTGGCAAAAAATTTCGAAGAGTTAAGACGTTAGAAATTTTTTGGGATTTTTGAAAATTTTCGATAATAAGAATTAAAAATGTAATTGAAATTAAATTGGTTTAGTTGGAAACTGAAGTTAAGAAGTGAACAAATAAGTCTGGCCAGTAGATAGGGTCGTCTTCTAGCTTTAGCAATTTCGAGGACGAAATTATTTTAAGTAGGGAAGAATGTAACGACCCGCATTTCCAGCGGTATAATAATTAATTTATTTAATTATTTGAAAGGTGATAAAAAGGATTTAATGGTTGTGGAATTTAATAATAATGAATATTTAATTAAAATAATAATTTAATAATATATTTAAATTTCAGAATAGTCGGAAATAGTAGAATTCACAATATTGTGTGAACTGGACAATTCAAAGTATATAATTCAGTTTGGAATTGAATTTGAATAACGAATATATTTAATTAACGATGGTTGAACGTATAATTATATTATAATTAAAATCGAGCTCGAAATGGCGCTGTAGTTCGTAAATTGGCGATTCGAACTTAAACTGAATGTACGTGATTCGTTTTAAGCCGGATTTCTGTGGAACAAGAAACGTGTGGAGCTGGAGGAGTATATCTTTCTTGTGGAAGAGAAAAATCAGGATTTTGTCGTGTAGATTTTGAGATATGTCTGAATCAAATTTTAAAATAGTCGTTGTAGAATCGTTTATCGACCGTATCGGTTTATTCAATATAACTAGAGATCGGTTTTGAATTTAGACAAGGTTCTTTTGGGATATAGTGATAATTTAAATTTTAGAATTTTACTGTAATTTTCAATTAATTTAATAAGCGACTTTTTTTTGAAGTATTTCACACCCTGAAATCAACATTTTGAAGTTCAAAATATGAGTCCACCTACCGGTATTATTATATTTGTGGAGTCGGGACACCTCGCTCGTCACGATGGTGTTTTTATTCCTGTCTTTATCCTTACGTACGAATATAAATTAATAAATTAGATAATGGCTCAAGGGATTTTCTAAAATTTATTCTAACGAAAAATATCCTAACCCTTCTCTGGATCAAACAATTGGCCACGCACCCCCCTTCTTAGCCACATCCTTTCTCTCCTTCTTCAAGGACGTGGAGACCGAATCCTCCACAACAACACAGTATAAAGCTACTACCCTAAAAAAAGGCATTTAGACCTAATTTCCATTCACTCCAAAGGAGCCGCCAAACATTTCGTTCTCTACAAATGAATAGAGCACCACGTTTCGAAGTGCTTAACTAGTCCGTCCTCCCCATTCGAAGAAGAGTGATGGGTGATGTTTCTTTTTACTGGAGGTAGCTTGGGATTGAACGCATGTATATGCAGGAGCCTTGGACGTGAAGCCTTGGACTGAAATGATGGAGTGTAAAAGGGTTAATGAGGTACTGGCAGCGTTTTAATGTTTCGAATATGGGTTCAAACATTGGAGGGAATGAGTTGAGTGTTTCCGCTGTAGCATGACATTGAGGAAGTGTACTGTTGGACTGAGAGGCAGGTAGTTGGTCTGTAGCGGATGGGGATGAAAATTCGAAATTGTTGAGGTGATGACAGACAAGGAGGTGATGAGGCATTTGGGGAGGAGTTTTTCAACTGAAATGGAGGACTTAAAGCCGATTTACTTCTGTTTGTAGGAGATGAGTACAAACGGATTTAAGGGATAAGGGATTGAAAATAGGTTTGGCCATTTCCTCAAAGAAACCGGAGCAGGCTACGTTATTTTTACTTCAGGAAGAAGGGAAGTAAACGGCAGGTCGGTGGGCCTTTGATTTGGGTATCGGGCCAAAGAATAAAGGTTAAGCCAAGGTTATAAACAAATATTCAGTTAATTAATTTAAATAATATATTGACTTTAGATAATCATATCTCTATCATACATTATCAGAATTGAGCGAAACAAGATCCGTTTGGATCGTATGGACAGACACTACACAAGGGGACTGACCGGGAGTGGATTGAAGCTCGTTTGAATTTATGGCGAAATAAACTGTTTGATTCAAATCAAACAACAGTTTATCGTTCTTTAACGATGAACTGCCAATGCGAGTAAATCTCACTAACTCTGAACAGTTTATAATTTTATGTTGTATTTTTAGAACTGTTAAATATTGGCTGATTGCCTGTGTGTTGACTTTTTGATTGAACTGCTAGTCAGTTAGTTGAATTTTCTATATTGATTCTGTTTAACAGAATATATCATATGGAACTGAAAGTGATGTTATCTATATTGTTTAACATCTGTGATGCAGGGAAACAGGTTGGAGGAATCCTACTGGATTCCTCAACATTTATTTACTGTTTTCATATATTGTGATATATGATGTGATGTATATATGTTATGGATTATGTGTGTTAGAATGATGTTGATCATTGTTATTCGATATTTTAAATATCACAAAAACCCTGGGATGTAAAAAGAATTATTTCAATGTGTCTTGAAATAAAGGGATTTTATAAAATCAACAGATTTTATAAAGGGAAATATTTCGAAAGTAAATAAAAGGGAAAATGTTTTTAAAACAAATAGAGTTTTATTAAAGGGAAATCATTTGTAAAGTGAAGAACTATTACTAAAAGTAAATCTTTATCAATGAATAGTTTAATCGAGTTAAAAGGAGTTAATCGATGTTAGTTTAATCGGAAGGAGTTAATTGATGTTAGTTAAATCAAAAGGAGTTAATCGATGTTAGTTTAATCGATTAGGGTTAAAGTAAAATGAGTTAATCGAATATAGTTATTCGAATAGAAAGTAAAATGAGTTAATCGAATATAGTTTATTCGAATAGAATGTAAAATGAGTTAATCGAATATAGTTTATTCGAATATAAAGTAAAATGAGTTAATCAAATATAGTTTATTCGAATAGAAGCAAATGAGTTAATCGAATATAGTTTATTCGAAGAAAGTAAAAGGAGTTATCGAATATAGTTTATTCGAAAGGAGTTAAGTGAAATGAGTAAATCAATAGCGCTAGTCAAATAGAGTTAATCCAATAGTGTTAGTCCAATAGAGTAAATTGATAAGGGTTAATCGAATAGAGTTAAGTGAAAAGAGTCAATCAAATATAGCTATTCGAAGGAAGGTTAAGTAAGGAAGTTAGTTAAAAGAAATATAAAGTGAACTTTTCCTATTTCAAAGTTAGAAATGTTGTTCAGTTAAGGTCTGAGGGGTAGTTCTACCCCAAACTTGATTGACTTCATTTTTAACTAAGGAATGGTTAAGGTTCGGCAGTAAAGGATGGTTAAGTGAATTTAGTAATTACAGGAAATGGTTTGAGCTGGCATCGCGAGGGTTTGTTTAAACATCTGTCTAAGTCCAATGAAGAAGCTTTGGAAATGTTTTCCAAATAAGAAACCAGAAATGTTTTCTAATAAAGAAAACAAGAAATGGAAATGTTTTCCATTGTTAATAACGTATATTTTCAAAATTTAGAAAATAAGAAATATTGAATATAGGGAAACAGGAGATAAGTAAATTAATGAAATAAAGACATAAATGTTGAATGATGTTTGATCGATATAAATTTCCATTTGGAAATAATATTGTTGTTTGCACATCTGTTTTTCTTCGATAGTTAAATCACAGACTATCGAAGTTTTGACCATTTTAACGTTGTTAATATGGAGAGACCGGTTGGATTATTATCCAAAGAACCACTCTGTATTGGCATAAGCGTTGCGAATCATATATGCCAAAGGAAATTGAAGACGGAGTTATGCAAAGGGCTATCCTGTTTACAGAATAGTGCCTTCGGTTCATCCTGTTCCTGGATGACTTGTATGGACGGATGTCTGACAGAGTATTTCCAGACGATCACGTATATTGATTTCTCCAACCGTACCAAGAGTGGAAGCGGAGAAGGAAACTTCTTTTAGCTAACACATAATGTATGGTTGAGGACATCAATCGGTGATTTGATGGATTTGATGATGTGGCATTCAAAGTGAATCTGGTGTGATGATAAAGCGTAGCTTCTAGCCTCACATTCGGAAAATGTCAGAAATCGGGCAGCATGGCTAAGTCGGTCGCACCGAAGTAGGGTGTATAATCACCTGATCTAGAGTTTCATTTACTTCTAAAAATCTGTTGTTGATGTTGTCCCATTCGGGAAACGGTTGTTGATCCCAACCGTTGGTGATATACATTCGATACACTAAAGCGAAATGAGTGGTCGGTCATGTGTGGCCGGGTTGCAAGATGTTCTTGTTGAATCCAGTGTATTCCTCTCTAGAGGTACACTAGCGAAAGGTGGTTCCATACCTTGTCATAGTTGGAAATCCATTACCCAATACGTGCTTGCGGTTTTGATTGTATACTATATATGTAGAACGTGAGATGAAAGCGTTTCTACTAGATGATTATTATATTGTGTTGATAGACATTATTATAATATCAAAAGGTTTTTGATATAAAGATATTTGGATTCTCATAAGGGAAAAACCCGTTCCGTTATACGGCGTGGTCTTATGAGATATCGATTACTTGTTAGAACTGTTTTAACTGTTTTACTCATACCAGTCCCATGACTGACCCGGAGTTTATTTGTTTGTTTCCCTAAACTCTTGGGTATCCAATTTTGTACGGGTAGTCAAGTAGTCAGGATTTACAGATACGCTTGAAGAGCTTGGAGCAGGAGGCTTCAGGATCATATAGCTATAGTTATTTCCGTTGTGTTGTAAGTGTTGTACTTTGATAATGATATGTATATTCAAGTACAAATTTGTATTTCAAAGTTATGTTATGAAATATATTTATTCGTTCCGATGTGAGGTTCGTGTTACTCCGATGTTGTGTTCTTCTTCTTCTTCTATTCTAAGTTTCTATCTTATCTATTCTCGCTCTCTAATTTCTTTCACTAATGACCGGTATTTTTCGACGTTTGGTTAGTCAACATCGTGTATGTGGCGATAACCAAAGTCGACAAAATCCCGGGTCATTTCAACTGGTGTGAGAACTAAAACTATTATTTAAAACTTTACTTTAAATCAAATATATCAAGGGACCACTCCGTATAATATGGAACGAGTTTCCTCCCAAGAATACCAGTGCATATAACAAAACAGCGCAATGCTTTTTGAAACAATGAGGCTATTATAAGACCCAGGTCCCATCACACAATGCAACGCAAGCCGGAGGATAGGGTTTTCCTGTGATGGCAAAGAATTTCGCTCGGTCCGAACCAGTCGCTAAACCGACCCAGACCGTTCGAAACGCCCTATCGTTTGAGAACACGACAAAATAGAACGCATACAGAAGAACATTTCATTGTATATCACAACAATGCATCAGATTACAAGAATATACAGAGTATAAATGAATATTACACAGAAATATCAGAGATTTAAATTACATTTAAATACATAGCAGCGGAAAATAATACAATACACAACTAGAAGGAGATATACGGATACAAAGCTTTCCGGATATCGTTCCAGCTGTAAACCAGGATCCTGTGAATATAAATCTGCAAAACCAAAACTACTAGCTGCCCGTGTCGAAAATAGGGGCACCCAGAGTTTAGGTTAAAACAATAAACTCCAGGTCAGTCATGTGACTGGTGTGAGAACTAAAACAGTTATTAATCTTTATTTTAAAGTTAGGTAAATCAAGGGACCACGCCGTATAACACGGAACGGGTTTCCTCCCAAGAATACCGGTGCATAAAACAAACAGCGCAATGCTAAATAAAGAAAAATGAAGCTATTATAAGACCCAGGTCCCATCACACAATGCAACGCAGCCGAGGATAGGGTTTTCCCTTATAATAGCCAAACATGCTTAGTACGTTTAAAACAAATCATTTGATACCACTATAAGTGTATAGTGTATAAAACAACTTCAAATCATAAGTATCAATCATAGGCGACATGAGCGTCCCATGCCACTATGTCGCCATATATAGGTTTACAAATAAAACCGCAAAGTCACGTATTTGGAAATTGGATTCCCATCTATGAACCGAGGCAAAAGATAGTCCTCAACCGATTCGAGACGCTCTAGCCCGTGTCTCAGGAAAGTACTCAGTCAAGCCTTTGGATCGTTTTCAATTCAATTCATTTCGAAAAGATAGTCCTCAATCGAAATCGTTTTCAATTCAATTCATTTCGAAATCGTTTTCAATTCAATTCATTTCGAAATCGTTTTCAATTCAATTCATTTCGAAATCGTTTTCAATTCAATTCATTTCGAAATCGTTTTCAATTCAATTCATTTCGAAATCGTTTTCAATTCAATTCATTTCGAAATCGTTTTCAATTCAATTCATTTCGAAATCGTTTCCAATTCAATTCATTTCGAAATCGTTTTCAATTCAATTCATTTCGAAATCATTTTCAATTCAATTCATTTCGAAATCGTTTTCAATTCAATTCATTTCGAAATCGTTTTCAATTCAATTCATTTCGAAATCGTTTTCAATTCAATTCATTTCGAAATCGTTTTCAATTCAATTCATTTCATTTCGAAATCGTTTTCAATTCAATTCATTTCATTTCGAAATCGTTTTCAATTCAATTCATTTCGAAATATTCGATTTCAAAATTACTTTTTAATATTCATTTTAAAATGAATAAAATCGATATAAATATCGTTCACGTCAAAATGGCGTCAATCTAATCAACACGGCTTCATATATTGACATTTTCAAATATTCCATTTCAAATATTTCTATTTCAAATATTTCTATTTTAAAACTGGAATGAGGCCCAATCAATTACCATATAAAGTTAATTATATGGATTTTCATACAACACATGTATAATAGCCTTGAAAAATAATCAACCATCAACCAAAGTGCACTACACTGTATAAGCATCAAATATAGATATCTAACGCTTATAACAGCCTGTCAATCAATCGATCGACATATTTAATCAATCAGGATGAGTGAACTTCAAATTTCATCCCAACACCCGTGTGGGGTTTCAAACAATCAAACACAGATTTTATTTGTGCAGTTGGGCGATGTGTAAAATTTATCGACCCAATCAATGTCCTTCAAATAGGTGTACATAAACAAACCGTCTGGTTTGTAAATGAATATTTATTTATTCACATTCACGTTAAAATTTATATTTTTAACGACAAAACATTTTATTCCAACATATGAATTTCTATTCAGTTCATTCTTTAAATAAAATGATATTTTTATTTTTCTAACTTATTTTAGAAAATTTCGGCGGCATAACGGCACGATACTAGAAACGGGACGAGGCCTAGCCTTATCCCCGGTCTAGTGAAGGCCCACGCCATTCACACATCAAATCAATTCATTTCACCACACCATTCAAATTCAATCAAATAATCTAACTAATTTTTGCAATCAAACAAACAAGTCCATGGTCTGTGGACGATTGTGTCGGGTGCTACTAAGCACCGTCTGCATCCTAGTATATATATATAACTAGAAAAATTAAATTGAAACGTGAGAAGTTCTCACGAATAGCTATCCAATTATCTTGACTCTTCTTTAAGGGAAATCTTCATCGTTCTTGCATCTTCTTCATCTTCGTTGCCCGTATTCACTACATATATAAAAATCGAATTTTTACTTCGCTATTCAATATATAAAAATCAAATTTTTACTATGCTATACAATATATAAAAATCGAATTTTTACTATGCTATACAATATATAAAAATCGAATTTTTATTATGCTATACAATATATAAAAAACGAATTTTTACTTCGCTATTCAATATATAAAAATCGAATTTTTATTATGCTATACAATATATAAAAATCGAATTTTTACTTCGCTATTCAATATATAAAAATCGAATTTTTATTATGCTATACAATATATAAAAATCGAATTTTTACTTCGCTATTCAATATATAAAAATCGAATTTTTATTATGCTATACAATATATAAAAAACGAATTTTTACTATTATCCTCTTATAAAAATTATATTTTTATATTGCTATCCTCCTAAATAAAGATTATATTTTTATTACTCTACTTGAATAAAAATCATATTTTTAATACTCCACTATAGTAAAAATTATATTTTTAATACCTACATATGCTAAAAATTATATTTTTAATTGTAAAAATTATAACTTTATATGTATAAAGACTATACCTGTATTTTCCTATTCATAAAAATTAGATTAGACCAAACTAAGTATTTAAATAAATTAAAATAGAGAGAAAATAATAAAAAAAATACAAAAAATATAACTTACGCTGTAAAGGGAGGGGGAAGTGCTCGCTGACAAGGGGGGGTGTCGCGCGTTGCCTGGCGCGGTGGTCGATGGGCAGGGGGGGTGCGATCGCCGGAGCTGCGCAGTGGAGGTCTCGGCTGCGGAGGAGAGAGGAAGGGAGGAGAATGAGGCTGGAGCAGTTTGGGGATGGCGGCGGTCTCCCCTGGTGGCGGCGCTGGAGGCGCGCCAGCCTCCGTTGGCCGAGACGGCGGAATCCCCCCCCCCCCCAGACGCGGTTTTCGTTTTCGTTTTTTTTTTTTTAATTCCTCTGAAATGAAATTGAAACGGGGGGGGGGGGCAGAAGTTATAGAAGGAGAAGGGTTTTTTTTTATTATTTAATTTTCCACAAAAAAGCAACTTTCATTTTCGACTTCAAAACGAGGCCCACCGCCTGTCGTCCCTAACCTTTTACCCCCATTCCGAACACAATGGGATATGTATCGCCAGCTGATTCGATAGTTACAATCAGTTTCCATTGAATTTACATTTAAATCTATATATTGAATTTTAAACGTACATTTCAAATTACCGGGGTCACATACTAACTAGAAAAATTCCAGAAAAATATTTTCTAGCTTCGTATTGACGATACGGTCCTAACAAAACTAGTTTCGTCAAATTCTGAGACCGTTGGAAAAATGGCCAATTTCCAGTCGATTAAAATCAACTGAAACTGGTCAAACGCGATTTCCTCAGCCACGCTCACATATTGATTCGAAAAATTATGAAATTTGGAATCTAGCAATAACTTGACATCACGGACCCAACAAAACTGGTTTCGTCGAAATCCGAGGTCATTTGCAAAATGTCCATTTTTAAGGGCCTGAATTCCATAGCGACTATTCAGAATTTCCAACTGGACATATCTTTTGATTCCCGCTATCAAATTTTGATTTGTCGGATTCGTTGGAAAGATATCCACAGTTAGATTCCATTATTTTTGGTTTCACTAAATTCCGGATTGTTTTGCACCCGGTACATTCAATTGAAGTTTGAAATCGAATTATCGAACTACCGCGCCATTTTCAATTCTATTTATAATTATATATAATTATTTATATTCTAACGACGACGTACGTAATATATACGTTCGAATTATATTCAAAATAAATTTCTCGTCGAAATTATTTAAAATAATCTATTTTAAATATTCAAAATTCGCTAAAATTGCCAAAATAAAAATTTTAAACTGGCCCAGATTTTCGGGTTATTACAATCTCCCCCACTTAAAACTTTTCGTCCCCGAAAAGGAACAAAGTCGAAAGTGGTTTGATTAATCAACTCTATGTTCGAGCTGGCTTCCATTCTCCAACTTTTCAGTTTTTGAGAATTTTCAAAAATTTCAAAAATTTGGCTAACACCCTAAATTTTCGAAAAATTTCGCCATAACCTCCCCTGCACCGGGAGCATCGGGGAA
Source organism: Allium sativum (assembly GCA_030737875.1). NCBI lineage: Eukaryota > Viridiplantae > Streptophyta > Magnoliopsida > Asparagales > Amaryllidaceae > Allium > Allium sativum. Next base: position 124,774,964 of record CM060927.1, on the reverse strand, counting down.
TTTCAAATAGCTTCCCCGGTCCTTCAGATCTCAAAAAGAAAAAGAAAAAGCCAAGCGGCTAGCCAATAGGCTCATATAATCATCATCACCCAAACAAAACAGTAAATTATGTAGCAAACATGTACCTATTTGTCGGGCATACAAATTTTATTCTTCGGCTCTAGCCTCCTTGCTATGACCTGTTCAATGTAAGTATAGGTATACGCAAGCATATGCGACCCAATTTCAATATAATTCAATATTTGATTCAATCAGGCATAATGGTTCAAAATTATCAAACAAATAAACAAACAACACAAACATCAATCAATTAGTGACTTTAACGTTTCAAATTGATAATTTTACTACATATAAAGAAAATCATGTTTTTGATGCCAATTCACAACAAATAAATCTATCTATATAAGTTTTGGTTCTCACACCAGTCTAATGGAAATATATAGATATCACACCTTCGAAACACGAAAATAATTACTAATGATGACGCGTCAATCATCAGAATCAGGTCCGTGTGACTAGAGTGTGATTCTATATCTATCCAATATATTAAAATTTTGAATATACGTTTGCAAGGCGTATATGCAAATTCTTTATATACTGAATTGTCCAAAATCAATATAAACAAATAATCAAATACGAATAGTTGATTTAAATTTTCAAAACAAAATTTGTTTTCACTTTAAAAATATACTCTTCACACTCGTTCTAGGATACTACTGATCCCATCTCTAACGAGTCACTCTCATTGGATATTGCTAATCCAATATCTGATGAATTCTTTCGTACGGTTCTAATGTGCCTTGTTCTCTACTTTGTAAACCAAAGCTCTGATACCAACTGTGACGGCAAATAATTTCGCTCGGTCCGAACCAGTCGCTAAACCGACCCAGACCGTTCGAAACGCCCTATCGTTTGAGAACACGACAAAATAGAACGCATACAGAAGAACATTTCATTGTATATCACAACAATGCATCAGATTACAAGAATATACAGAGTATAAATGAATATTACACAGAAATATCAGAGATTTAAATTACATTTAAATACATAGCAGCGGAAAATAATACAATACACAACTAGAAGGAGATATACGGATACAAAGCTTTCCGGATATCGTTCCAGCTGTAAACCAGGATCCTGTGAATATAAATCTGCAAAACCAAAACTACTAGCTGCCCGTGTCGAAAATAGGGGCACCCAGAGTTTAGGTTAAAACAATAAACTCCAGGCCAGTCATGTGACTGGTGTGAGAACTAAAACAGTTATTAATCTTTATTTTAAAGTTAGGTAAATCAAGGGACCACGCCGTATAACACGGGACGGGTTTCCTCCCAAGAATACCGGTGCATAAAACAAACAGCGCAATGCTAAATAAAGAAAAATGAAGCTATTATAAGACCCAGGTCCCATCACACAATGCAACGCAGCCGAGGATAGGGTTTTCCCTTATAATAGCCAAACATGCTTAGTACGTTTAAAACAAATCATTTGATACCACTATAAGTGTATAGTGTATAAAACAACTTCAAATCATAAGTATCAATCATAGGCGACATGAGCGTCCCATGCCACTATGTCGCCATATATAGGTTTACAAATAAAACCGCAAAGTCACGTATTTGGAAATTGGATTCCCATCTATGAACCGAGGCAAAAGATAGTCCTCAACCGATTCGAGACGCTCTAGCCCGTGTCTCAGGCAAGTACTCAGTCAAGCCTTTGGATCGTCAGGGCCGGTCCACCGATGTGGATTAAAATGCCTGAACACTACGTTTCCCCACCCTATGGGGTGTCAATGAGCCAACAAATGACTCCATCGGTTCGAGAACGACCGATATATCTGAGGCGCCTCGCAACAGCAACAACCACATAAGTCAAACTCGTCAGGGCGTGTAAAACCACTGACGCCACTTTTTAGCTAGAAGGAAACGCATGCCCTCCCTGAGGTCCGTCTCCCGTTTTTGGTTCATACCGGTTGTGAAACACGCGAAGTAAACGTTACACAAAGCTACGCCACAAAGGTCGTGCTTTGATCATCACCACAAGACTTTGCTTTTCAACAGAAGCCTCGATCAATTGCCACTTGGGCATGCCACACAGGCAATTCACTCCATGCGTTTGATATCCATCAATATACAACCCCTGAGCTCGTACGTCTCAGAGAAGGGCGTTAAGCAAGAGAATAAATTCTCCGCCGCCAAACAGATATATATTTAATAGAGATCAATCACACGGACTAAAATCCAATGTCAGACACACAGTCCATTTACAAGTCCGTTCTGGGTCTGAACGAAACCGGAGGCACCTAGTACCCCGCATATCCATCGATCTCCAAGTACGTCTGGACGATCACTAACTGTTTCCATCTTCTTGGGTGTACAGCCCAATCAAGATCATCAGTAATCACCCAAACGACGTGAAGACTTCTGGTCTTCGACCACCGTCTTCATCTTCGACACCACGTCGAATCAGTTATTCAGAATGGGATAAACCCGGTCTTTCTGAATAACTCGCGTATATATTATAAAAGTGTTACACAAACACAACATACGCCTCATTCCAATTTAGAATATTCTTTTATCCAAATATTCCTATGCTTTGGGAAAAGTTCCCATTAATTTTATCCAAGATTAATTCTTTAAAATTTATTCTTTAATCTCCTTTGAATATCAATTCAAACTAGTCGGGATTAGCGAACCACACCGAAGTAATCATTTATTTTATTTCCCAATCCCAACCTATTCACCCCATGAAGTACAACTGGTTATACTTCATATCTAACACCACGGTGTTATCGGTAAATTCAATTACCATTTCACGTTCAAATCTAATTAAAGATTTAACTATCGCTTGGAGTAAAACTGGTGATACTCCATTTTCGATCTTTTCAATCTAATTAAAGATTCATTAAAACTCCACTTAGTTTTAATCTTTCTCTGGGTTAAAGAATCAGTGTCATTTAAAAACACAGTTCACGATAAACCCAAAATCACATTCATTAATTATCGGGTTAAAGAACGAGTGTTATTTAACACTGTTCACGATAAACCCAAAAATCAATATCAATTCAATTCCAATTAAATCTCATTTAATTGGTACACTTCATTAAATCCAAATAAAAAGATTTAATCTTTTCTCAACTGGGTTCAAGAACAGTGTTAATGAAGACACCATTCACGACAAACCCAAATCACATTTGATATCCAATACAAGGCTCTGAATAGAAAATATATCGGCTTATATTCAATATCAAATTCTACGATTAACAAATGTCATATTGGAAATAACGATATAAATATGTATCTTTCAAATTTCCATAACACATCTGTATAATCACGAATTCCAACATCGAAATATTCCGAAGACAATTTCGATTCAAATCCACTCCAATGCAATCATTGGAAATTCTGGTTATTTTTAAAACCCTTTTTCCAATTCAATTTACTTATTTAAAAATAAATAGAATTATATTTCTAGTTCAAAACTAGTTCATTTCGATAAAAATCTATTTTTATCTTTTCAAACATGAAGTTTTTCATCCCAAATCTTCACAAATCATTTCTTATGATTTTACACAAATTATTACTATTTTTAATAATTTTATCAAGGCCCGTACAGTCGATTTCCATCAACGGCCATCGAACTGCACTTACAACGACCTTTTTCAAATTTGATTTGGACATAATTCCAAATCCAACCGTTAGATTTCTAATTTCTAATATTCGTTAGAAAGCTCTTTTCGATAAGAACCCAACGGTTCCGGTTTTAGGAGAATCCGACGGTCGGATCTCCCGTAATGTCCGTTTGAAATAAATGGTCGAAATTTACGAACTGCCGCGGCGCGGCGCGTTCTATTCAGGCCATTATATTATATATATAATATATTTCGTCGATTTCTATTTAAAACGAATTATATAAACAGTTTTAAATTTGTTTCAAAAGCAATTTCAACTTCCATTTCAATTCAATTCAAAATTGAATTCTTCTTTATAAATTCGTTTTAAAATTCATTTCTATTCAATTCAAATTTCAATTCAATTTGAATTCATATTCAATTCAATTCATTTCGAAATCGTTTTCAATTCAATTCATTTCGAAATCGTTTTCAATTCAATTCATTTCGAAATCGTTTTCAATTCAATTCATTTCGAAATCGTTTTCAATTCAATTCATTTCGAAATCGTTTTCAATTCAATTCATTTCGAAATCGTTTTCAATTCAATTCATTTCGAAATCGTTTTCAATTCAATTCATTTCGAAATCGTTTTCAATTCAATTCATTTCGAAATCGTTTCCAATTCAATTCATTTCGAAATCGTTTTCAATTCAATTCATTTCGAAATCGTTTTCAATTCAATTCATTTCGAAATCGTTTTCAATTCAATTCATTTCGAAATCGTTTTCAATTCAATTCATTTCGAAATCGTTTTCAATTCAATTCATTTCGAAATCGTTTTCAATTCAATTCATTTCGAAATCGTTTTCAATTCAATTCATTTCATTTCGAAATCGTTTTCAATTCAATTCATTTCATTTCGAAATCGTTTTCAATTCAATTCATTTCGAAATATTCGATTTCAAAATTACTTTTTAATATTCATTTTAAAATGAATAAAATCGATATAAATATCGTTCACGTCAAAATGGCGTCAATCTAATCAACACGGCTTCATATATTGACATTTTCAAATATTCCATTTCGAATATTTCTATTTCAAATATTTCTATTTTAAAACTGGAATGAGGCCCAATCAATTACCATATAAAGTTAATTATATGGATTTTCATACAACACATGTATAATAGCCTTGAAAAATAATCAACCATCAACAAAAGTGCACTACACTGTATAAGCATCAAATATAGATATCTAACGCTTATAACAGCCTGTCAATCAATCGATCGACATATTTAATCAATCAGGATGAGTGAACTTCAAATTTCATCCCAACACCCGTGTGGGGTTTCAAACAATCAAACACAGATTTTATTTGTGCAGTTGGGCGATGTGTAAAATTTATCGACCCAATCAATGTCCTTCAAATAGGTGTACATAAACAAACCGTCTGGTTTGTAAATGAATATTTATTTATTCACATTCACGTTAAAATTTATATTTTTAACGACAAAACATTTTATTCCAACATATGAATTTCTATTCAGTTCATTCTTTAAATAAAATGATATTTTTATTTTTCTAACTTATTTTAGAAAATTTCGGCGGCATAACGGCACGATACTAGAAACGGGACAAGGCCTAGCCTTATCCCCGGTCTAGTGAAGGCCCACGCCATTCACACATCAAATCAATTCATTTCACCACACCATTCAAATTCAATCAAATAATCTAACTAATTTTTGCAATCAAACAAACAAGTCCATGGTCTGTGGACGATTGTGTCGGGTGCTACTAAGCACCGTCTGCATCCTAGTATATATATATAACTAGAAAAATTAAATTGAAATGTGAGAAGTTCTCACGAATAGCTATCCAATTATCTTGACTCTTCTTTAAGGGAAATCTTCATCGTTCTTGCATCTTCTTCATCTTCGTTGCCCGTATTCACTACATATATAAAAATCGAATTTTTACTTCGCTATTCAATATATAAAAATCGAATTTTTACTATGCTATACAATATATAAAAATCGAATTTTTACTATGCTATACAATATATAAAAATCGAATTTTTATTATGCTATACAATATATAAAAAACGAATTTTTACTTCGCTATTCAATATATAAAAATCGAATTTTTATTATGCTATACAATATATAAAAATCGAATTTTTACTTCGCTATTCAATATATAAAAATCGAATTTTTATTATGCTATACAATATATAAAAATCAAATTTTTACTTCGCTATTCAATATATAAAAATCGAATTTTTATTATGCTATACAATATATAAAAAACGAATTTTTACTATTATCCTCTTATAAAAATTATATTTTTATATTGCTATCCTCCTAAATAAAGATTATATTTTTATTACTCTACTTGAATAAAAATCATATTTTTAATACTCCACTATAGTAAAAATTATATTTTTAATACCTACATATGCTAAAAATTATATTTTTAATTGTAAAAATTATAACTTTATATGTATAAAGACTATACCTGTATTTTCCTATTCATAAAAATTAGATTAGACCAAACTAAGTATTTAAATAAATTAAAATAGAGAGAAAATAATATAAAAAAAATACAAAAAATATAACTTACGCTGTAAAGGGAGGGGGAAGTGCTCGCTGACAAGGGGGGGGGTGTCGCGCGTTGCCTGGCGCGGTGGTCGATGGGCAGGGGGGGTGCGATCGCCGGAGCTGCGCAGTGGAGGTCTCGGCTGCGGAGGAGAGAGGAAGGGAGGAGAATGAGGCTGGAGCAGTTTGGGGATGGCGGCGGTCTCCCCTGGTGGCGACGCTGGAGGCGCGCCAGCCTCCGTTGGCCGCGACGGCGGAATACCCCCCCCCCCCCCCAGACGCGGTTTTCGTTTTCGTTTTTTTTCTTTTTTTTTATTCCTCTGAAATGAAATTGAAACGGGGGGGGGGGGGGCAGAAGTTATAGAAGGAGAAGGGTTTATTATTATTATTATTATTTAATTTTCCACAAAAAAGCAACTTTCATTTTCGACTTCAAAACGAGGCCCACCGCCTGTCGTCCCTAACGTTTTACCCCCATTCCGAACACAATGGGATATGTATCGCTAGCTGATTCGATAGTTACAATCAGTTTCCATTGAATTTACATTTAAATCTATATATTGAATTTTAAACGTACATTTCAAATTACCGGGGTCACATACTAACTAGAAAAATTCCAGAAAAATATTTTCTAGCTTCGTATTGACGATACGGTCCTAACAAAACTAGTTTCGTCAAATTCTGAGACCGCTGGAAAAATGGCCAATTTCCAGTCGATTAAAATCAACTGAAACTGGTCAAACGCGTTTTCCTCAGCCACGCTCACATATTGATTCGAAAAATTATGAAATTTGGAATCTAGCAATAACTTGACATCACGGACCCAACAAAACTGGTTTCGTCGAAATCCGAGGTCATTTGCAAAATGTCCATTTTTAAGGGCCTGAATTCCATAGCGACTATTCAGAATTTCCAACTGGACATATCTTTTGATTCCCGCTATCAAATTTTGATTTGTCGGATTCGTTGGAAAGATATCCACAGTTAGATTCCATTATTTTTGGTTTCACTAAATTCCGGATTGTTTTGCACCCGGTACATTCAATTGAAGTTTGAAATCAAATTATCGAACTACCGCGCCATTTTCAATTCTATTTATAATTATATATAATTATTTATATTCTAACGACGACGTACGTAATATATACGTTCGAATTATATTCAAAATAAATTTCTCGTCGAAATTATTTAAAATAATCTATTTTAAATATTCAAAATTCGCTAAAATTGCCAAAATAAAAAATTAAACTGGCCCAGATTTTCGGGTTATTACATTTCCCTTATAATAGACAAACATGCTTGGTACGTTAAAACAAATCATTTGATACTATTATAAGTGCATAGTGTTTAAAACAACTTCAAATATAAATGTATCAATCTTCGATGGCATGGGTTCCATATATCATGTCGCCAATACTAGGCTCTACAATCAAAACTGCAAATGTCACGTACTGGAAGTTGGATTTCCATCTGTGAACTAAGGCAAATGATCGTCCGTACCTCTTCGAGACGCTCTAGCCCATGTCTCAGGACCAAGACTAAGGTGGGCCCTTGAATCGTCAGGGCTGGTCCACACAAAGTGGATTAAAATGTCTGAACACTGCGTTTCCTCGCCCTATGGGGTGTAAATCTGGTCTGTATAAAGACCATCCATCAGCTCCGCATAGACCGAAATAACTGAGGCACCTCGCTATCCATCATCCACATAAGTAAAACGTCAGGGCTTGCAAAACGCTGACACCACCCCTAGCTAGAAGGAAACGCATGCCCTCCCTGAGGTCCTCTCCCGTTTCTGGTTCACACTGGGGTGCGAGGATCGCGAATTAACGCTACACAAAGCTATACTATATTAAAGTCGTGCTTTGATCATCAACCACAAGACTCTGCTTTTCAACAGAAGCCTTGATCATTTGCATCTCAGCATGCCACACAGGCAATTCACGCTATGCAACTGATGTATATCAATCACACAGAATGAAATCCAATGTTAGACACACATCCCTTTATAAGTTCGTTCTGGGTCTAAACGAAACCGAAGGCACCTTATTTCTCATCCCTTATGTCTAATACAGGAGAGAGGTCCTCGCATATCCGGTCGATCTCCAAGTACATCTGAACGATCACCACTTATTACTTTGTCTTGGGTGTACCGCCCAATCCAGACATCAGTAATCATCCAAACGATGTGAAGAACTCCGGTCTTCAACCACCGTCTTCATCCTCGACATATCGTCGATTCAGTTATTCAGAATGGGATAAACCCAGTCTTTCCAAATAACTCGCGTATATAATAAACAAGTGTTACAAAAACACAACATATGCCTTATTCCAATCCAGAATATTCTTTTATTCAAATATTCTTATACTTTGGGAAAGGTTCCCATTAATTTTATCAAAGACAAATTCTTTAAAATTTATTCTTCAATCTCCCTTTGGATATCATTTCAAACCATATTAAGGTTTTCCAAACTAGTCGAGATTAGTGGTCCTTACCGAAGTAATCATTTATTTTATTTCCCAATCCCAACCTATTCATCCCATGAAACAAAACTGGTAATACTTCATATCTAACACCACAGTGTTATCGATAAATTCAATTACCATTTCCTGTTCAAATCTAATTAAAGATTTAACTATCGCCTGGAGTAAAACTGGTGGTACTCCATTATCAATCATTTCTCGAATTTGATAATTTTAGTTATCAAATTCACCTTTCAATCTATGTAAAGATTCATTAAAACTCCTATTCAGTTTTAATTTCCAAAAATCATTACTTAATGATTATTCAAAGTTAAGAAATAAATCTTATCTTTAACTGGGTTAAGAACTAATGTCCTTTAAAACACAGCTCACGATAAACCCAAAATCACATTCCATTACCAATGGAATCTTCACAGAATACAGAACAATATATATAATCGATATGAACTTCCATATCCAACCGTTAATATAAATGGAATAATGGCAAAGCCTTTTAAATTCCATATATAGTAATAGTCTTCCTCTACAGAAGTTCACTTCGAGTATTACTGAATCAAATTCCATTCCATTCCAATTTATTTTCTTAAATTGGAAAACTTTTCTTTGGAAATTTCCTTTAAATCATAACAAAAGAATTATAAATTCCAAATCACATTTCACTGTAAATCAGGTTAAATAACAAATGTCGGTAAAAACACAGTTCATGATAAACCCAGTTCACATTCCATTTTCTTCCGATTATTAAATATAATTGGAAACTCTAACAATCTTAGTTAAAAAGATTTATTCTCTTCACATGGGGTTCAAGAACAGTGTTACTGAAGACACCGTTCATGACAAACCCAAAATCCCATTTGATATCAAATACAAGACTCTGAATAGAAAATATATTGGCTTATATTCAATATCAAATTCTGAACTTAACAAACATCGTATTGGAATAACGATATATATATCTTCCAAATTCCTCCATAGTGCCTGTATAATCACGGAACCAAATATCGAAATATTCCAAAGATAATTTCAATTCTAATCCATTCCAATTCATATATTGGAAATTCTGGTTATTTTTAAAACTATTTCAAATCCAATTTATTTATTTAGAAATAATTGGATTATAATTCTAGTTCCTAACTAGTTCATTTCGATAAAATTCTAATTTTATCTTTTCAAATATGGAATTTTTCATCCCAATTCTTTTCAAATAATTTCTTATGATTTTACACTAATTATTGATATTTTTAATGATTTTACCAAGGCCCGTACAGTCGATTTCCATAAACGGCCATCGAACTGCACTTACAGCGACCTTCTCCAAATTTTATTTAAACATAATTCCAAATCCAACTGTTATATTTCAAATCTCTAATATTCATTAGAAAGCTCTTTTCGATACGAACCGAACGGTTCCAGTTTTAGGAGAATCCGACAGTCGGATCTCCCGTAATGTCCATTCGAAATCAATGGTGGAAATTCGCGAACTGCCGCAGCGCGACGTGTTCTATTCAGGCCATTAAATATTTATAATATATATGTTATATATATTTCATCGATTTCCATTTAAAATGTATTTTATAAATCATTTATAAATTTGTTTTTAAAATGATTCTAGCTTCATTTTCAATTTTAAATAAAAATTGAATACTCCTTATCATTAATATATAAATGATAATATTTTCAAAATATTAGATTTTGAAATCGAGTCCTTTTCGATATTCATTATAGAAATGAATAAAATCGATATAAATATTGTTCACGTCAAAATGGCGTTAATCTAATCAACACGCTATATATATATTTAAATATATTCGCATCCATCCCAAATCGGACATCAAAATCATATTTTGATCTTTTACTGAATATTATTTTAAAATATTCATTATTATAAAATATTCGTTATGTTAAAAATATTCGTTCTTTCTGAACTGGAATCAGACACAGTCAATTACCATCTAATGTTATTATATGGATTTCATACAACGCATGTATACAACAAAAGTGATAAATAATCATCCGTCATCCAGAGTGCATTCTACATTGTATAAGCATTAAATATAAATATTTAACAGTTACAACAGTTTTTCAACCTATCGATTGACATACTACTAAATAGTTGGGATTAGTGTACGTCAAATATCATCCTAACACCCGTGTGGGGTTTCAATCAACAAAAAATGAATTTTATTTGTGCAGTTGGGCGATGTGTAAAATTTATCGTCCCAATCCATATCAGTAAAATGGGTGTTCACAAATAAATCGTCCGATTTGTAAATGAATATTTATTATATTCACATACACGTTAAAAATTATATTTTTAATGATAAAATATTTATTCGGTTCATTTACACAATAAAAATGATATTTTTATTTTTCTAGTATATTTTAGAAAATTTTGGCGGCATAACGGCACGATACTAGAAACGGGATAAGGCCTAGCCTTATCCCTCGCCTAATAATGGCGCATGTCATACACAAACCAAATTCTAATCAATTCGTTCTACCAACAAACCAAATAATCTAATCATCCAAATCGAACAATCAAACAAGTCGTCCATGGTATGTGGACGACGGGGAACAGTTCATATATGCAGTTATAAAATAAATAACTATATAAGAAAATATGGTGAGGAGTTCTCACCTTGGGGTTCCACTCCATCATTCTTTATTTCTGAACGGTTTAGAATTTGTTTTGATTTCAGTCCGTTCCATCGCACTCCTTTTCAAGCTGTTCATAGTAAAATCACATTTTTAATAATGGTTCATATATTAAAAATCACATTTTTACTTCAATGTTTATATTATAAAGATCGTATTTTTATAACAACGCTCAATGGATAAAAATCATGTTTTTACTTCAAAGCCATTTATATAAAAATCACATTTTTATATTGCTGCCTCATTACAAAAATCAAATTTTTATATTCGCCACTTCATTGTAAAAATTATATTTTTACAACGCTACATACATAAAAATCAAATTTTTATGCGAATAAAAATCAAATCTTTATGTGTTATATATATCCATTTTTCTCTTTACATTGCTAATTTATATGAAAGATTACATTTCTAATATCGTGCTATCCATATAAGTAAAAATCAGATTTTTATATACAATATTTTTAATTAAAAATCGCATCTTTAATTACCAAAATAAATAAAGAATGAAATTAACTGCACACCACGGTAGGAGGAGGCTCGGTGGAGGTGCTCGGGTCGGCGACGGTCGGAGGCAGGGCCCACGGTGGGCTGTAGGAGGTGATTTGAGTATGTGGAGGGATTTGTGGTGTCGGTGGAGGGTTCATGGAGGTGCTGACGTGGAGAGGGAGGCGGCATGGGGGTGTAGTCAGTTGATGGAGGCGGCGGTGGATCACTGGTGTTCGAAGGCGCACGGTTTTGGCCGGTTTTGGGGTTAGGCGGTTTTGTGGAGGGAGGAGAGAGAGAGGGATGATCAGAGAGGGGAGGAGGATCGGGGGTGGTTGCGCGCTCGGCGGTAGCGCCTAGGGGGGGGAGCGGCGGTCGTTGGAAGCGGAGGGCATCGGATTTGAAATGGGGTGCGTTTTTTTCTGTGTTGACCGGGGAGAAAGGTTATGAGCGTTTAGAGGGAAATATAATTATATATATATTATTTATTTCTTTTAATTTCAAAAAGTTACATTTCCTTTTGAACCCCAAATCAGACCCAACAACTGTCGTCCATAGCTAATTACCTACATTTCGAACACAATGAGATATGTATCGTGAGCCAGTTCGGCTATTACGATTTGTTTCTGCCAAATTTTAAATTTTAATTCCGTATATTCAATTTTAAACATATATTTCAATTTACTGGCGTCACATACTAACTCTATAAATTCTAGAAAAATAAATTTGGCTATGTTTTGACGATACGGTCCTAACAAAACAAATTTCGTCGAGTTTGGAGACCGTTTGAAAAATGGCCATTTTCTGGTCGATCCAAATTGACTAAAACTGACAAAACACGTTTTTTTTGCCACGCTCACATATTGATTTCAAAAATTACGAAAATTGGAATCTAGAAGTAACTTGACATCCCGGATCCAACAAAAGTGGTTTCGTCGAAAACGGAGGTCGTTTGCAAAATCGCTATTTTTTAGGGTTATATTTCCATATCGACTATTCAGAATTTTCAACTAGGCATAACTTTTTATTCCCGCTATGAAGTTTCAATTTTATGGATTCGTTCGAAAGATATTTCCAAACTGATTCAAATATTTTTGGTTTCGCCAAAATCCGGTTTATTTTGAATCCTACACATTCATTTGAAATTTGAAATCGAATTTTCAAACTACTGCGCCATTTTCAATTCCCTTTATAATTAAAATAAATATTTATATTCAACTTCGATTTAAATAAATACATACATTCTATTTCTATTCAAAATAAATTTCTTGTCGTTATTACTTAAAATAACTCATTTTAAATATTCAAAATTCATTAAAATTGCCAAAATAAAATATTTAAATTGGTTCTGATTTTTCGGATTGTTACAATCTCCCCCACTTAAAATCTTTTCATCCTCAAAAAGGAACAGAGCTGAAAGTTGTTTTACTAATCAACTCAACTTTCAATCCGGCTTTCATTCTTTAACTTTTCAACTTCTGAGAATTTTCAAATTCTTCAAAAATTTGGCTAACACCCTAAATTTTTGAAAAATTTCGCCATAACCTCCTTTATACGGGGAGCACTGGGAAAATCCCTGAACCGCCACACAGGCCCTCTTATCTCAAAAAGAAAAAGAAAAAGCCAAGCGGCTAGCCAATCGGCTCATAAAATCATCCAAACCCAGGAAATTAGTACACATGTACCTATTTGTCGGGCATACCATTTTATTCCTCTTCTCTAGCCTCCTTGCAATGACCTGTTCAATGTATATACATGTATATGCATGCATTCTCAAACAATTTTCAATTCAGTTCAACATTTAATACAATTTGGTTAAATTTACCTTAAATTCACATAATGATTTAAATGAATAATCACACAACACAACCATCAATCAATTAGTGAATTAATGTTTCAAATTCATAATTTTGATACATATCCAGAAAATCATGTTTTTGATGCCAATTCACAATAATGTATTCTAACTATATTTTGGTTCTCACACCAGTCAATTGGAAATATATAAATATCCCACTTACGAAACTCGAACACAAATGCTGATGATGCGATCGCTATCATCAGAATCATCTCTAGGCAACTAGAGTGTGATTCTATATCTGTCTAGTATAATAAAACTTCGAATACACGTGGATCAGATGCATATGCAAAATCTTTACATACTTGATTGTCTAAATCAATTTAAAATAAAATATTCAAATATGTATGATAAGGTTTAAATTTTCAAAACGAAATTTGTTTTCATTTTTATTTTAAAAAATTCACTCTTTACACTCGTTCTAGGATAATACTGATCCCATCTCTAACGAGTCAATCTTATTGGATATTACTAATCCAATCTCTGATGAATTCTTTCGTTTGGTTCTAACGTGTCTTGTTCTCCGAGCTCTGTAAACCAAAGCTCTGATACCAAATAAGACAACCCGAACTTCCCCATGAAGGAAAGAACGGATTGAGTTAAGGACAAGACGAATCAGAACACAAACAGAAGAACATTTCATTGCATATTACAACAATGTACATCAAAGTACACGAATATATAGAGTATGAAGAAATAATATACATTCGAACAATATCAAAGACGTAAATTTAATTTAAATACACAGCAGCGGAAAAATAATACAAAACACAACTGAAAGGAATATACGTATATAGAGCTTTCCGAATATCATTCCAGCTGTACACCAGGATCCTGTGAATATAAATTTGCAAAACCAAAACTACCAGCTGCCCGTGTGGAAAATAGGGGCACCTAGAGTTTAGGTTAAAACAATAAACTCTAGGTCAGTCATGTGACTGGTGTGAAAACTAAAATAGTTATTTAAAACTTTACTTTAAATCAAATATATCAAGGGACCACTCCTTATAACACGGAACGGGTTTCCTCCCAAGAATACCAGTGCATATAACAAAACAGCGCAATGTTTTTTTGAAAAATGAGGCTATTATAAGACCCAGGTCCCATCACACAATGCAATGCAAGTCGGAGGATAGGGGTTCCCCTTATAATAGCGAAACATGCTTGGTACGTTAAAACAAATCATTTGATACTATTATAAGTGCATATTGTTTAAAACAACTTTAAATATAAATGTATCAATCCTAGAGGGCATGGGTACCATATATCATGTCACCAATACTAGGCTCTACAATCAAAACCGCAAATGTCACGTATTGGAAGTTGGATTTCCATCTGTGAACCAAGGCAAGGGATCGTCCTTACCGCTTCGAGACGCTCTAGCCCGTGTCTCAGGACCCAGATTCAGGTGGTCCCTTGGATCGTCAGGGCCGGTCCACACAGAGTGGATTAAAATGCCTGAACACTGCATTTCCCCGCCCTATGGGGCGTAAATCTGGTCTATGTAAAGACCATCCATCGCCTCCGCAGAGACCGAAATAACCGAGGCGCCTCGCTGTCAATCATCCACATAAGTAAAACGTCAGGGCTTGCAAAACGCTGACACCACTCCTAACTAGCAGAAAATTCATGCCCTCCCTGAGGTCCTCTCCCGTTTCTGGTTCACACCGGGGTGCGAGGCTCGCGAATTAACGCTACACAAAGCAATGCTATATTAAATCCATGCTTTGATCATCAACCACAAGACTTTGCTTTTCAACAGAAGCCTTGATCATTTGCATCTCAGCATGCCACACAGGCAATTCACGCTATGCAACCGATGTATATCAATCACACAGAATAAAATCCAATGTTAGACACACATCCCTTTACAAGTTCGTTCTGGGTCTGAACGAAACTGGAGGCATCTTACTCCTCATCCCGTATGTCCAATACAGGAGAGAGGTCCTCGCATATCCGGTCGATCTCCAAGTATGTCTGGACGATCACCACTTATTACCTTGTCTTGGGTGTACTGCCCAATCAAGACATCAGTAATCATCCAAATGATGTGAAGACCTCTGGTCTTCAACCATCGTCTTCATTCTCGATATATCGTCGATTCAGTTATTCAGAATGGGATAAAGCAGTTCTTTCCGAATAACTTGTGTATATAATAAACAATTGTTACAAAAACACAACATACGCCTCATTCCAATCCAGAATATTCTTTTATTCAAATATTCTTATACTTTGGGAAAGGTTCCCATTAATTTTATCAAAGATAAACTCTTTAAAATTTATTCTTTAACCTCCCTTTGGATATCATTTCAAACCATATTAAGGTTTTCCAAACTAGTCGGGATTAGCGATCCTTACCGAAGTAATCATTTATTTTATTTCCTAATCCCAACCTATTCATCCCATGAAGCAAAACTGGTAATACTTCATATCTAACACCACGGTGTTATCGGTAAATTCAATTACCATTTCACGTTCAAATCTAATTAAAGATTTAACTATCGCCTGGAGTAAAACTGGTGGTACTCCATTCTCGATCATTTCTCGAATTTGATAATTTTAGTTATCAAATTCACCTTTCAATCTATTTAAAGATTCATTAAAACTCTAATTCAGTTTTAGTTTCCAAAAATCATCAATTAATGATTATTCAAAGTTAAGAAATAAATCTTATCTTCAATTGGGTTAAGAACTAATGTCCTTTAAAACACAGCTCACAATAAACCCAAAATCACATTCCATTACCAATGGAATCTTCATGGAATACAGATCAATATATATAATCGATATCAACTTCCATATCCAACCGATAATATAAATGGAATAACGGCAAAGCCTTTTAAATTCCATAGTAACAGTCTTCTCCACAGAAGTTCACTTCGAGTAAACCTGAATCAAATTCCATTCCATTCCAATTTATTTTCTTAAATTGGAAAACTTTTCTTTGGAAATTTCCTTTAAATCTTAACAAAAGATTTATAAATTCCAAATCACATTTCACTGTAAATCGGGTTAAAGAACGAATGTCGTTAAAAAACCCAGTTCATATTCCATTTTCTTCTGATTATTAAATATAATTGGAAACTCTAACAATCTTAATTAAAAAGATTTATTCCCTTCATACGGGGTTCAAGAACAGTGTTACTGAAGACACCATTCACGACAAACCCAAAATCTGATTTAGTATTAAATACAAGACTCTAAATAGAAAATATATCGGCTTATATTCAATATCAAATCCTGAACTCAACAAACATCGTATTGGAATAACCATATATATATATCTTCCAAATTCCTCCACAATGCCTATATAATCACGAAAACCAATATCGAAATATTCTGAAGATAATTTCGATTCAAATCCATTCCAATTCATATATTGGAAATTCTAGTTATTTTTAAAACTATTTCAAATCCAATTTATTTATTTAGAAATAACTGGATTATAATTATAGTTCCTAACTTGTTCATTTCGATAAATTCGATTTTTATCTTTTCAAATATGGAATTTTTCATCCCAATTCTTTCCAAATCATCTCTTATGATTTTACACTAATTATTGATATGTTTAATGATTTTACCAAGGCCCGTACAATCGATTTCCATAAACGGCCATCAAACTGCACTTACAGCAACCTTTTCCAAATTTGATTTGGACATAATTCCATATCCAACCGTTAGATTTAAAATCGATAATATTCATTAGAAAGCTCTTTTCGATGCGAACCCAATAGTTCCGGTTTTAGGAGAATCCGACGGTCGGATCTTCCGTAATGTCCGTTCGAAGTCAATGATCAAAATTCGTGAACTGCCGCAGCGCGGCGCGTTCTATTCAGGCCATTATATTATATATATAATATATATTTTGTCAATTTCCATTTAAAATGTATTTTATAAATTGCTTTAAATTCGTTTTCAAAACGATTTCAACTTCATATTAATATATAAATGATAATATTTTTAAAATATTAGATTTTGAAATCGAATCCTTTTCGATATTCATTATAGAAATGAATAAAATCGATACAAATATCGTTCACGTCAAAATGGCGTTAATCTAGTCAACACGGCTATATATATATATATAAATATATTCGCGTCCATCCCAAATCGGATATCAAAATCATATTTTGTTCTTTTACTGAATATTATTTTAAAATATTCATTATTTTAAAATATTCGTTATTTTAAAAATATTCACTCTTTCTAAACTGGAATCAGACACAGTCAATTACCATATAATGTTATTATATGGATTTCATACAACAACAGTGATAAATAATCATCCATCATCCAGAGTGCATTCTACATTGTATAAGCATTAAATATAAATATTTAATGCTTACAACAGTCTGTCAACCTATCGATTGACATACAACTAAAGAGTTGGGATTGATGTACGTCAGATATCATCCCAACACCCGTGTGGGGTTTCAATCAACAAATAATGAATTTTATTTGTGTAGTTGTGCGATGTGTAAAATTTATCGTCCCAATCCATATAAGTAAAATGGTTGTTCATAAACAAATCGTCCGATTTGTAAATACTTATTTTATTCACATACACGTTAAAAATTATATTTTTAATGATAAAATATTTATTCGGTTCATTTACATAATAAAAATGATATTTTCACTTTTCCAATATATTTTAGAAAATTTTGACGGCATAACGGCGCGATACTAGAAACGGGATAAGGTCTAGCCTTATCCCTCGCCTAATAGTGGCGCACGTAATACACAAACCAAATTCTAATCTATTCGTTCAACCAAACCACCAAATAATCTAATCATCCAAACCAAATAATCAAACAAGTCGTCCATGGTTTGTGGATGACGGGGAACAGTTCATATATGCGGTTATAAAATGAATAACTGTATAAGAAAATATGGTGAGGAGTTCTCACCTTGGGATTCCACTCCATCATTCTTTATTTCTAAATGGTTCGTATTTTGTTTTGATTTCAGTCCGTTCCATCGCACTCCTTTTCAAGCTGTTCATAGTAAAATCAAATTTTTAATAATGGTTCATATATTAAAAATCACATTTTTACTTCAATGTTTATATTATAAAGATCGTATTTTTATAACAACGCTCAATGGATAAAAATCATACTTTTACTTCAAAGCCATTTATATAAAAATCACATTTTTATGTTGCTACCTCATTATGAAAATCATATTTTTATATTCGCTGCTTCATTATAAAAATTATATTTTTACAGCGCTACTTACATAAAAATCAAATTTTTATGTGAATAAAAATCAAATCTTTATGCGTTATATATATAAATCCATTTTTCTCTTTACAACGCTAATTTATAGCAAAGATTACATTTTTAATATTGTGCTATCCATATAAGTAAAAATCATTTTTTTATGTACAATATTTATAATTAAAAATTGCATATTTAATTACCTAAGTAAATAAAAAATGAAATTAAACGCTCACCACCGTCGGAGGAGGCTCGGGAGAGGTGCTCGGTCCGGCGACGGTCGGAGGCAGGGCCCAGGGTGGGCTGTAGGAGGTGATTTGTGGCTGTGGAGGGATCCACGGCGTCGGTGGAGGGTTCATGGAGGTGCTGACGTGGAAGGGAGGTGGCGTGGGGGTGCAGTCAGCCGGTGGAGGCGGCGGTGGATCACTGGTGGTCGGAGACGCACGGTTTTTGCCGGTTTTGGGGTAACGCGGTTTTGTGGAGGGATGAGAGAGAAAGAGGGATGATCGGAGAGGGGAGGAGGATCGGGGGTGGTTACGCGCTTGTCGGTGGCGCTAGGGGGGGAGCGGCGGTCGCTGGAAGCGGAGGGTGTCGGATTTGAAATGGGGTGCGGTTTTTCTGCGTTGACCGGGGAGAAAGGTTATGAGGGTTTAGAGGGAAATATAATTATATATATATTATTTCTTTTAATTTCAAAAAGTTACATTTCCTGTCGAACTGCAAATCGGACCCAA
The DNA here is from genome assembly GCA_030737875.1 of Allium sativum. NCBI lineage: Eukaryota > Viridiplantae > Streptophyta > Magnoliopsida > Asparagales > Amaryllidaceae > Allium > Allium sativum. The sequence continues at coordinate 124,755,321 of CM060927.1, read as the reverse complement.
CAACTGTCGTCCATAGCTAATTACCCCCATTTCGAACACAATGGGATATGTATCGTGAGCCAGTTCGTCAGTTACGATCAGTTTCTACTAGATTTAAAATTTAAAATCTATATATTCAATTTTAAACGTACATTTCAATTTACTGGGGTCACGTACTGACTCTATAAATTCTAGAAAAATTAATCTAGCTATGTTTTGACGATACGGTCCTAACAAATCTAATTTCGTCGAATTTGGAGACCGTTTGAAAAATGGCCATTTTCTGGTCGATCCAAATTGACTGAAACTTACAAAACATGTTTTTTTTCCATGCTCACATATTGATTTCAAAAATTATGACAATTGGAATCTAGCAATAACTTGACATCCCAGATCCAACATAAGTGGTTTCTTCGAAAACAGAGGTCGTTTGCAAAATCGTTATTTTTCAGGGCTATATTTCCATAGCGACTATTCTAAATTTTCAACTGGGCATAACTTTTTATTCCTTCTATGAAATTTCAATTTTTTGGATTCGTTGGAAAGATATTTCCAAACTGATTCAAATATTTTTGGTTTCGCTAAAATCTGATTTATTTTGAATCCTGTACATTCATTTGAAATTTGAAATCTAATTTTCAAACTACCTCGCCATTTTCAATTCCCATTATAATTAAAATAAATATTTATATTCCAACTTTGATTTAAATAAATATATACATTCTAATTCTATTCAAAATAAATTTCTTGTCGTTATTATTTAAAATAATTCATTTTAAATACCTAAAGTTCATTAAAATCGCCAAAACAAAAATTTTAAATTGGCTCTGATTTTCCAGTTTGTTACAATTAATGTAATGTTTATAGAAGTCTTATGTTATTTGTTCTGATGTGTTGTATGCCCAGAGTTAGCGTATGCGGGATTCGAATGGTCTTGGTCGATTTAGCGATCGGTTAGGTCCGGGCGAAATCTGTGTTGTTACATTTGGTATCAGAGCTTTGGTTAACTCAAATCTTTGGGGTACAACTCATTAGAACAGAACAAAAGACTCATCAGAGGTAGGATTAGTAATATGCTATAAAAGAATACTCATTAGAGATAGGATCAGTAGTATCCTAGAATGAGAAAACTCGTTAGAGATGGGGTTAGAAATACCCTAGAATGAGTTGAGAGTGGCAAGTTTATAATTAACGTATTTGTGATTATATACATAATCCGATCTTAAAAAATATGATTTTTGTATATAGAAGTTATATATATTTGAAAAGTTAATCGACTAATAAAATTATTTAAAGAATGAAAGTTGAGTTGGTTAATTAAACAACTTTCAACTCCATTCCTTTTCGAGGACGAAAAGATTTTAAGTGGGGGTGATTGTAACAACCTGGAATTTTGGAACCAATTTAAAATTTTTATTTTAGCAATTTTAGTGAATTTTGGATAGTTAAAATAATTTATTTTAAATAATAACGATTAAAAATTTATTTAAATCGAAGTTAGAATGAATATATTTATTTTAATTTAGCGCGGCAGTTTGAAATTTTGAATGTGAACTTTGACTGAATTACAGGATTCAAAATAAATCGGATTATAGTAAAACAAGAAATATTTAAATCTGTTTAAAAATATCTTTCCAACGAATCCGAAAATTTGAAATTTCATAGCGGGAATAAAAAGTTATGGCCAGTTGAAAATTCAGAATAGTCATTATAGAATTTAATATAATATATAGCCTGTATAAATAGCCATTTTGCAAACGACCATCATTTTCAACGAAAACACTTTAGTTGGATCCGGAATGTCAAATTATTGCAAGATTCCAATTTTCATAATTTTTGGATTTAATATGTGAGCACAGTAAATTAAAACGTATTTGGTCAATTTTAGTTGAATTGGATCAACCAGAAAAAGTAAATTTTTTAAACGGTCACCAAATTCGACGAAGTTAATTTTGTTAGGACCGTATCGTAAAAACTTAGCTAGATTTATTTTTCGGGAATTTTTGGAGTCCGTATGTGGCCCCGGTAAATTTAAATGTACGATCGAATTAAATAAATAAATGATTTAAATTTTAATTTAAAGAAAACAGACTGAAAACGATCATTTGGGATAACGGGTCCTAGCCCAATGTGTCCGAAACGGGGGCATTTGAGTACGAACAAAATTTCATTAGGCTGAAATTGGAGCCGAAAAGAGTTAACGGGCTTAAAACTATTTATTAAGAGAATTTAATATTATTATATAATAAATAATAAATTAATCAAACCCTAATCTCATTACCCCATTTCAAACCCGCCGCCAGCCTAAAATCAAAGGCCAATAAGCTCCGGATCTTAATCCCTAAATTCTCCTCCAATAAATCGAATTAAAAGATAAAATCAAAACGAAAATTGATGAACAAAAGGAGCTCGTTGTTCTCAACGGTGATGATTTCTTTCCATGTTGTAAACTAGTCAAAATCTGAGCTCAAAGGGTGCGACTTTGGATAGCATTTCGTGGTCATATGGGGGTGAGAGCACGACGCCGTGCCTGGCGAAGGTAGGGGTGGAAGCGTCTTTAAGGTGGCGTCACCGGATCTGGCTCTGGCGTTGTGTGATGGGATTTTGATCGAACCCTAGGTTTCTAGTATGGGTTTCGGCACCTGGTACACAACGCAGGAGGAAGAAGGAATTGGCAGCACTTGGTTAAGCGTAATCAAAGATGTAATTAATTAAATTTAATTATATTTAATTCTATAATAATGACAACTTCTTCAAATCTTATCAGAAATCGACGAAACGAAATTCGTTGGAATCGTGAAATCTAGATCTACAATATGAAACAAACGGAAACATATTTGGAGCGATCTATAATTTCTGAGGAATTACAAAGCAATGTGAGAAATTCTACTCTTATATATATAATTAAAATTCATTAATCATGATTGTGGTATTTCTCATACGCTATAATGTTCTGTTGATTGTCGTACGTGATTTGATCTGTGATTGATGTGTTATGTAGGTTTGTTGAAATTAACATATTTGTTAATTAGAAATGTGTCAATTTTTTTTTATCATTTTTGTTTATTAATTTGTTGAATCAAAAATTAACATTTGTGTTAATTAGAAAATAGTTAAACAAATATATCATTTTTGTTATTATAAAATAGTTGTAAACAAATATGTCAATTTTGTTATTATGAAATAGTTGTAAACAAATATGTCATTTTTGTTATAACAAAATAGATGTAAACAAATATGTCATTTTCGTTATGAAAAAATTGTTGTAAACAAATATATCATTTTTATTACAATAAAATAGTTGAAAACAAATATATCTCGTTGTTGTGACAAAAGGATTGAAAACAAAATTATCAATTTTTGTTGTAATAAAATATTGAAACAAAATTATCAATTTTTGTTGTAACCAAATAGTGAAACAAAATTATCAATTTTTGTTGAAACCAAAAGTTTAAAACAAAATATTCATTTTTGTCAAAGAAGATTAGTTGAAACAAAAATATTTATTTTTTTCAAAGAAGTTTAGTGAAACAAAAATATTCATTTTTGTCAAAAAGATTAGTTGAAACAAAATGTACACTTTGTCAAAGTACATTAGTTGAAACAAAATATACATTTTTGTCAAAATATACTAGTTGAAATAAAAATTTACATTCTGTCAAAATATGATGGTTGTAAAACAAAAATTACATTTTTGTTAAATAAGATTAGAGTAAAACAAAAATTACTTGTTTGTTAAATAAGACTAGAGTAAAACAAAAATTCCATTTTTTGTTAAATAAGATTTGAGGAAAACAATTTTTTTTTAATCATTTTTGTCAAATTAGAATAATGGAATTAAAGTTATCATTTTGTCAAAATATGATTATTGGATCAAAATTGGCATTTTTATCAAAATATAATTGTTGAATTAAATTTGTCATTTCGTCAAATTAAAATAGTTGAAATAAAAAGGATATTTTGTTGTAACAAAATAGTAGAAATAAAAAGGACATTTTGTTGTAACAAAATAGTTGAAATAAAACGGACATTTTGTCGTAAGAAGATAATGAAACAAAAATTATCATTTTTATAGTTGAACAAAAATATACTTTTTTGTCAAATTAGAATTGTTGAAACAAAAATATACATTTTTGTCAAATTAGAATTGTTGAAAAAAAATATGCATTTTTTTCATATTAGAATTGTTGAACAAAAATATACATTTTTGCCAAATTAGGATTGATGAACAAAAATATACATTTTTGTCAAAATAGAAATATTGAAATAAAATTGTCATTTTTCACAAAATAGGTTAGTTGAGTCAAAATATACATTCTTGTCAAAAAAGAATAATTGAAACAAAAATGAACCTTTTGTCAAAGTATATTAGTTGAATCAAATTATATATATATTTTTGTTAAATTAGTTTAGTTGAAACAAAATGTACATTTTTGTCAAAGCATATTAGTTGAAACAAAATGTACATTTTTGTCAAAGAATATTAGTTGAAACAAAATGTACATTTTTGTCAAAATATATTAGTTGAAACAAAGATTTACATTTTGTCAAAATATGATGGTTGAAAACAAAAATTACATTTTGGTTAAATAGATTTGAGTTATAACAAAAATTGCATTTTTGTTAAATAGACTGTAGTTGTGACTAATATGTTTTTTTGTCAAAATATAATATGTTTTCGTTTAATAAAAATATCATTTTTCGTTGTTTTGTTGAAATAGATTTGTCGACTAAACAAAGTCATCATTTTTATTGTTTTGTTGAATTAGAATTGTCGAGAAAACGAAATATCACTTTTATTTGTTTTGTTGAATTAGAACTGTCGACAAAACAAAATATCACTTTCATTTGTTTTGTTGAATTAGATTGTCGACAAAATAAAATATCACTTTTATTTGTTTTGTTGAATTAGAATTGTCGATAAAACAAAAATATCACCTTTATTTGTTTTGTTGAATTAGACATGTAAAACATGTCATGTAGACAAAATTATCTTTTTATTTTGTCACTAGAATTATAAAACATACATTAGAATTTGTATGTAAGTTAGAGAATCATTTTTATTGTCACAACATACATTAGAATTTGTATGTTAATTAAAGTATCATTTTTATTGTCACAACATATATCAGAATTTGTATGTTAATTAATGAATAAATTTTATTGTCAAAACATTCATTGAAACTACATTCAAATAAAACAAATTTATTTGTTAAAGTTAAAAATAGAAATACAAATAAAAAATTTATCTTTTTTTATTTGTCATTAGCAAATGCCATGTAAATAAAATACATTTTATTTGACATTATGAACCTGTAGATATGATATTCCAATAAAACATTCTTTACTTGGCGTGTTAAACACGTTAGTGGAATCGTCGAATGGTTTATATTTATATATAATTTTATATATAAATTAAAATTAAAATTAAACGAATCGCGCGCGGTAGTTCGCGTTTCGGAATCGTAACTTTAAACGATTATACCGAAAGATTCGACCGTCGGATTTTTCCAAAACTGGAAATGTTAGGACCTCTTTGGGAAGATCTTTCCAACGATATAAATTTTGTTAGAATCCAACGTTTAGATTTCGAGGTAAGTGTAAATCAAATTTTGATAAAAACAGTGCCAGGGTCGCCTATTGTATCGAAGTGTCGTTAAATTAATTTAGCTATTTTTATATAAATAAAAATAGCGATAAATCGTTATAAAATAATATTAACAATATGAAATGGTTTAAAATTATATATATACGAGAATTATTTATAAAGACCGAGTTTAATCTCATTTCAAATAATTACACGATGATTTAAATTGAAGATATAGAAGACGGTGATTGTAGACCGGCGATCTTCACGTCGAATGGACTGCTACTGATGCCCAACACTGGGTTGCCCCTAGGAAAGGTTTAAAGTAGTATTTGTCCGGATGTACTTGTTGATTGTCCGGATAAGCGAGCACCTCTCTTCCGTATTGGACATACGGGACGGGGAATAAGGTGTCTCGGGTTTCGTTCAGACCCAGAATGGACTTGTAAATGGATGTGTGTCTGACGTTGAATTTCATTCTATGTGAATTGATTTCTATTTAATATATATCTGTTGGGTGGCGGAGAATTTATTCTCTAGCTTAACACCCTTCTTTGAGGCGCACGAGCTCAGAGGTTATATATTGATAGTTATTGATCGCATGGCGTGGATTGTCAATGTGGCATGCCAAGATGCAAATGATCGAGGCTTTTGTTGAAAGGCAGAGCCCTGTAGTTGATGATCAAAGCATAGCATATTTCGGCATAGCTTTGTGTATAACGTTACTTCGCGAGCCTCACACCCAGGTAAGAGTCAGAAATGGGACAACGGACCAAAGGAATGCATGCGTTTCTTTCTAGCTAGAAGTGGTATCAGGGTTTTGCAAGCCTTGATATTTTAATTATGTGGATGATGGAATGAGGCCTCTCGGTTATATTGGTTGATAGTGACCAAATTATAGGTTCAATAGGACCGGGAAACGTGTGTTCAAGCATAACTAATCCACTAAAGTATTTGTGGACCGGTCTTGGAGGATCTAAGGGTTGCCCGTAGGTGTGATTCTGAGAGATTTGCTAGAGTGTCTCGAATCGGTAAGGAGATCGTCCCTAGCCTTGACATATGATGGAAACCCAATTTCCAATACGACATTACGGTTTTGATTGTAAACCTATATATGGCGACATAGTAGGATGGGGTACTATGCCGTCTAGGATTGATACATTTACTTTGAAGTATTTTAAAACTAATAGACACTAATAATAATATTAAAATATTATTTTCTATGTATCAAGCATATTTGATCATTATAAGGTAAAACTCTATCCTCCGCCTCCGGTTTGCATTGCATTGTGTGATGGGACTTGAGTCTTATAATGATTTCATTTTTCTAAAAAGCATTGCGTTGTTTTGAATAAAAACTTATTTAATTTATGCACTGGCAATCCAATGGAGTAAACCCGTTCCGCGTTAGCGGCGTGGTCCTATGATTAGCCATATTGTTAGGTAAGTTAGGAAAGATTTCTCATACCAGTCCTATGAATGACCTGTAGTTTGTTTCACTTGCAAAGTCGAGTGCCCTCTTTTCCACACTGGTAGTCGAGAAGCTTATTTTTCAGATATATTGAGCAGGATTTTGGATCGAAGCTTAAAGCTGTGTCTAGAGCACTGATAGCCTTCCGCTGTGTTAGTTATTCGTTGCTGCTACATTGTGTTACATTTATTGTAATTAATCTACCACTGTATTATATTCGATGTACTCTGATATTCTGTACTCTGATGTAAAATTAATGTAATGCTTATAAGTCTTCTGTTATTTGTTCTGATGTGTTGTATGCCCAGAGTTAGCTTATGCGAGATTCGAACGGTCTTGGTCGATTTAGCGATCGATTAGGTCCGGGAGAAATCCGTATCGTTACACGATATGAGTCAAAAACGGGATGAAGGACAACAGGGAGGACATGCATTTCTTTCTAGCCAGAAGTGATGCCATGGTATGGAGCCTAGGCAATTTACTTATATGGATGTTGGAATTGAGTCGCCTCGGATGTGACCGCACAAAGCCATGGTGGTCGACGTACTGACCAAGAGGTCCAATAAAATGGGGAAACGTATTGTTCAGGCATTACTAATCAACAACATACGACTGACCTGCCTTGCCGCTCCCAAGGGATATGTACCTTGGGACATTTCGCTAGAGATGATCTAAAGTTCGGATGAGGAAGGATCCCTTGTCTCGTTCATGATAGAAACCCAATTTCCAATACGAACCTTGCGGTTTTGGTTGTAAACCTATATGGGGACATAATAGGATGAGGTATTATGCCGTCTAAGATTGATACGTTTTCGAAATTGACTTCGCACTATGTACTAGTAATAATAAAAGAGAAATTTAGTGTATCAAGAATGTTTTGCAATTATAAGGTAAAACTCTATCCTCTGGTTTTCGCTTGCATTTTGTGATGGGACCTAAGTCTTATAATAGCTTCATTTTTCAAAAAGCATTGCGAGTTTTTATTTTATTGGTATTCGTGTGGAGGAAACCCATTCCGTATTATACGACGTGCTCCCTTGATTTTCCCAACTTCAAAATAAAGTTGATAAATGTTTTGGTTCTCATACCAGTTCCATGACTGACCTGGAGTTTATTGTTTTTCGTCTAAACTCTGGGTGCCCATATTTTCCACATGGGCAGCTAGTAGTTTTGGTTTTATAGATATTTCTTATACATGATCCTGGATTATGGTCAGAGTTGTACTCGGGATATTTTGTGGTCATCCAACTATTTGGATTTATATATTTATGATTCCGCTGCATTATAATTTATTACTCTCTGAGATTTTTCCTTTGTGTATTAATTGTATGTACTCTGATATATTCTTGCACTATGATGTAAAATTGTTGTAATAGCAATGAAAATATTTTTGTGTTCTTTTCTGATGCATCATATTCTTAAACGATATGTGTTGTTGATCGGTTTAAGTTGGTTTAGCGATCGATTCATATCGGCCAACAGGACGGATCGTTACAGTTTGGTATTAGAGCTTTTGTAACAACCCGGAACTTCTGAACCAAGTTAAAATTTTTATTTTAGCTATTTTAATAGGTTTTGAATATTTAAAATGATTTATTTTAAATAATAACAACTATTTTTTTATTTAAATCGAAGTTAGAACGTATAATATTATTTTAATTATAAAACGAGCCTGAATTGGCGTGGTAGTTAGAAAATTTGATGTACATAATTCAATATAAATCATAATTGTACGAAACAAGAAACGTTGGGATCTATATAGTTATATCTTTCTAACGAATGTGAAAAACCGATATTTCACTTTATAAATTATAAGTTATGTCCAGTTTAAAATTTAAAGTAGTCGCTATGGAATTTTTATATATTTTAATATAATATATAGCCCTTAAAAATAGCCATTTTGCAAACGACCTCCATTTTCAACGAAACCACTTTTGTTGGATCTGAAACGTCAAATTATAGTCAGGTTTAAAATTTCATAATTTTTCGAATTAATATGAGAGCGCAGTAAATTTAAATGCGTTTTCAATTTCAGTTTAAATTTAAGAAGCCAGTTAAAAAGGCCATTTTTCAAATGGCCTCCAAATTCAACGAAATTAATTTTGTTAGGACCGTATCGTTAAAACATAGCTAGATTTCAATTTTCATAATTTTTGGAGCCAGATGTAGCCGTACATGATTTTTAAAGTGAAAATAGACAATATTTTGACTTTAATAATTTGCTGTTTGTGCGTACGGAATCAAAATTCGGCAAAAACAATTTCATTGGGTCTGAAATGTCAGAGAGTAGGTGCATGTCAATTCTCATTGAAAACAGAATCACTATTTGATCACACGGATTTTTAAACCATGAAAATGTGCATAAATTGGGTAAAAAAATATGTAAAAAAAATTAAAAAAATAATTTCCCCTTCTACATGATATCTTAACACCTATTAAACCCTTTTCTTCATTCTCCTAGGTTACGCCGTTACTCCTCTTTCTACAGAAAAATATAAACGTGAGAAACAAATTCCTCATAAAATAATGATACCAATCGTATTCTCGATGAAAATTAGCGAAATAAATTGTTTTGGAACCCTGAGACCGAGAGCATCAACTGCATATGAGTTTTATAGGGTTCGGTAACCATTTCCTTCACTGCAAGAATTACAGCGAACGCCTCTGTAATAACCCGGAAAATCAGAACCAATTTAAAATTTTTATTTTTGCAATTTTAATGAATTTTGAATATTTAAAATGAATTATTTTAAATAATAACGACGCGAAATTTATTCTGAATAGAATTAGAACGGAAATAGTTATTTGAATCGACGTTAGAATATAAATATTTATTTTTACTATAAAATAAATTGGAAATAGCGCGGTAGTTTGAAAATTCGATTTCAAATTTCAAATGAATGTACCGGATCAAACATAAACCAGATTTTAGCAAAACCAGAAATATTAGAATCTATTTCTAAATATCTTTCCAACGAATCAGAAAAATTGAAAAATCATAGCGGGAATAAAAAGTTATGCCCAGTTGAAAATTCAGAATATTCGCTATGAAAATATAGCCCTTAAAAATAGCCATTTTGCAAACGACTTCTGTTTTCGATGAAACCTCTTTTGTCTGATTCGGAATGTCAAATTATTGCTTGGTTCCAATTTTCATAATTATTAGAATCAATATGTGAGCGTGGCAAAGTAAAACGTGTTTTGACAGTTTTAGTCAATTTGGATCGACTAGAAAATGACCATTTCTCAAACGGTCTTCAAATTTGACGAAATTAGTTTTGTTAGGATCGTATCATCAATATGAAGTTAGAAATATATTTTTTGGAATTTTTGAGGTTCGTATGTGGCTCCGGTAAATTGAAATGTGTGTTCAAATTCAATATATGGATTTATATTTTGATTTTGACGAAAACTGATCGAAACAGTCGAATTGGCTTACTGGACATATCCCATTGTGTTTGAAATGGGGGTATTTAGTTATGGACGACAGTCGGTGGGTCTCGTTTGGAGGTCGAAATAAAAAGTTGTTTTTTTAGGAATTTAAAATAATAAAATAATTAAATATATACTTAAATAACCCCACCCCCTTCCTTTTTCTCTCTCCACGTCAGAACTCAAAAGAAAAAAAAGAACCCGATCCTTTTTCCCGTCGCCCCCTTTTTACCCGTCGTCGCACCTACCGGAGCCGCCATCGCGGCCAACGCCGCTCCAAGATCCGACTACCGCCCATTGCCGACCCCCGCTCTGGCCACCACCGCCGCTAAACCCGCCCCCTCCTCCTTCAATCAAAGAAAACCCAGCGCAACCCCCAAATCCCACCTGGAAATCCGCCGCCCCGACCACCACTACCCCGTCGTGACCATCCGCGCCCTCCCCACCACTGGTGACGCCGATGACCCTCCTCCAATCGATGTAAGGTTCCTGATTTTGATTTTTTTAAGTTTTTTAAAAAATATGGTTTTTAAGTTTATAATGTTAGGATCTTTAATATAACTAAAAAATGTGATTTTTAAAACTGAAAAATATGATCACTTTGTTAATAATAATATGAATTCTTTGATATTAAAGATTTGATTTTTAAATTAGAAAAGATTTGATTTTTTAACTTAGAAGAGATTTGATTTTTAACTTGGAAAAGATATAGTTTTTAAATTTAAAAAGGTAAGATTTTTATATATAAAAAGACTAGATTTTTATATATGAACATATATGATTTTTGTTTATGGAAAGTTATGATTTTTATTGTTCAAGTGGTAAAATAAAAATATGATTTTTATTGTGTGATGAGCGTCAAAAAGATACAATTTTTAGAAATATAAAGACGTGATTTTTTTTATATGACGATTAGATTTTTAAATTATTTGAAGAAGTGATTTTTTTTAATATAAATGAAATTATTTTTAGATAATAAAAATTTGATTTTGATTATGAAGTTAGCTAAATAAAAATATGATCTTTATATATGGTATAGCGACATAAAAATTTAATTTTTATAAATGTACGATTATAAAAATTTGATTTTTATATATGTATGATAATAAATATGAAGTTATGATTTTAAATATATTAAGTTATGATTTTTGAAGATAAAAATAAAATTTTGTTATATGAAGTAGCGATATAAAAATATACTTTAAATATATAATCATCATAATAAAAATGTGATTTTTATTATGAACAGCATGAAAAGGATTGCGTTGAATTCCGGGCAAATCCCAGTTATTCAGAAATTCAGAAATGAAATGGTGGAGTGGATCCCCAAGGTGAGAACTCCTCACTGAAAATTTTTATACAGTTATTTATTTTCCATTGCATATTTGAACTGCTCCCCATCGTCCACAAACCATGGACGACTTGTTTGATTGTTTGGTTTGATTGGTTGGTTGATTGGAATATTTGTTTGAATTTTGTTTGGGATGAATAACGAATTGATATGATTTTGTTTATGTATGGCGTGAGCCATTATTTGGCGAGGGATAAGGCTAAACCTTATCCTGGTTCTAGTATAACGCCGTTATGCCGCCAAAATTTTCTAAAATATGTTAGAACAATAAAAATATCATTTTTATTGTATAATTGAACTGAATAGAATATTCATATGTTGAATAAAATATCTTATCATCAAAAATATAATTTTTAATGTTGATATGAATAAAATAAATATTCATTTATAAATCAGATGATTTGGTTATGAACACCCATTTTACTGATATGGATTGGAATGATAAATTTTACACATCGCCCAACTGCACAAATAAAATCTGTGTTTGTTGTTTGAAAACCCCACACGGGTGTTGGGATGATATTTGACGTATACTAATCCCAATTGTTTTGTGGTATGTCGATCGTTTGGTTAACAGACTGTGTAAGCATGAATTATTTATATTTAATACTTATGCAGTTGTGTAATACACTTTGGATGATGGTTGACTGTGTTTGATTATTGTTGGGTACATGTGTGTATGGAATCCATATAAATAAATTTATCTGGTAATTGGCCGTGTTTGATTCTAGTTCAGAAAGAACGAATATTTTAAAAATAAAGATTATTTTAAAATAATGAATATTTTAAAATAATATTCAGTAAAAGATCAAAATTTGATTTTGATGTCCGATTTGGGATGGACACGAATATATTTAAATATATGAAGCCGTGTTGTTTAGATTTGCGTCATTTTAACGTGAACGATATTTATATCAATTTTATTCATTTTTATAATGAATATCGAAAAGGAACTGATTTCAAAATCTAATGTTTTGAAAATATTATCATTTATATATATATATCGATGATATGGAATATTCAATTTTGATTAGAAATCGAATATGAAGTTTAAATCGTTTTGAAAACGAATTTAAAATGATTTATAAAATACGTTTTAAATGGAATTCGATGAAATATATTATATATATATATAATATAATGGCCTGAATAGAACGCACCGCGCAGCGGTAGTTCGCGAATTTCGACCATTGACTTCGAATGGACATTACGGAAGATCCGACCGTCGGATTCTCCTAAAGCCGGAACAGTTTCGTTTGTATCGAAAAGAGCTTTCTAACGAATATTAGAGATTTGAAATCTAACAGTTGGATTTGGAATTATGTCCAAATCAAATTTGGAAAAGGTCGCTGTAAGTGCAGTTCGATGGCCGTTAATGGAAATCGACTGTACCGGCCTTGATAAAATTATTAAAAATATCAATAATTAGTGTAGAATCATAAGAAATGTTCTGAAAAGAATTGGTATGAAAAATTCCATATTTGAAAAGATAGAAATATATTTTTATCGAAATGAACTAGTTGTGAACTAGGATTATAATCCAATATTTTTAAATAAATAAATTAGATTTGAAAAGGTTTTAAAAATAATCAAAAATTTCCAATATATGAATTGGAATGGATTAGAATCGAAATTATCTTCGAAATATTTTGATATTGGATTCCGTGATTATACGTACATTGTGGAGGAATTTGGAAGATATATATATCGTTATTCCAATACGATGTTTGTTGAGTTAAGAACTTGATATTGAATATAAACCGATATATTTTCTATCCAGAGCCTTGTATTTAATATCAAATGGGATTTTGGGTTTGTCGTGAACGATGTCTTCAGTAACACTGTTCTTGAACCCCATGTGAAGAGAATAAATCTTTTAACTAAGATTGTTAGAGTTTCCAATTATATTTAATAATTGGAATAAAATGGAATGTGAATTGGGTTTATCGTGAACTGTGTTTTAACGACGTTCGTTCTTTAACCCGATTTACAGTGAAATGTGATTTGGAATTTATAAATCTTTTGTTAAGATTTAAAGGAGATTTTTCCAAAGTAAAGTTTTTCAATTTAACATATTAAATTGGAATTGAATGGAATTCGATTTGGTAATAATCGAAGTGAGCTTCTGTATAGGAAGACTGCTAATATATATGGAATTTAAAAGGCTTGGCCATTATTCCATTTATATTATCGGTTGGATATGGAAGTGATCGACGCTAAAAAAGCATGATATTTGTAATAAATTCTGCAAGCGCACATGTGTGTAGCATACAGGTCGAACACAGGAAGTTAAATTAAATTAAATTATTTATATAATTTCTTAGGCGAGTTAGACAAATCTTCGAGGTTGGTTTTGAAAGCAAACGAAATTGAAACAGCAATTAAACTATTATTGAATTGGATCAGATCTGAATCTAATCAAATCTGTATTCAACCCAATTGACCTAAGGAAGCATCAAAAAGAACAGAAATTGAAATTGCAGAAATCAAAATAACAAACAAGGAATAAAATTAGGATTATCGTTGAAACTAATCAAACGATTAATCACTAATGAGAATAAATATAAAATAAAACTAGTACTCTACCAAATCTAATTGTGTAGATGGCACTAGTTGCTAAGAAATAGAAAAATGCAGAAAATAAAAAGAAGAACTTTATTAATGTAGAAGAAGATAGAAAATGGGATGGTGGCTACAATGATATTACAAGGGTATTTATAGGAGATAACCAAACCCTAACCCTAATTACAAATGGGCCTAGCCATTACATCACTAATTAGTTTACAATGAGAATCTCAAATGGGCCTTAGTTAAATCTATTAATTTTTTGGCCTTTCTTCTTTTCCTCTTGGTTCTTTGACAAACCTCCCTTGATTTGAGATGTGCATGGCCTTTTTATCAATCATTTTCTTGTCCAACATCAACTAGATGTGAGATCTTCATCTACAATTCTTCAAAATGTAAATATATAGCAATTTGATCTCCATTTCTCTACTTTTCTGGTTACATGCGGGCTTGGTTGGAATATCTGTAAATGTAACAGAACAATACCCAAGTAATATTTATTTATATACAAAAGATAAGATATAAGAGCATAAAATAAACACATTTCTATGTCAATCAAATACCCCCACACTTATCTTTTACTCGTCCTCGAGTAAAACAGAAATTAAAAACTAATTAGATAGGTCACACTTTCATAGGGAACACGATTGCATTGAGCGTACGCAACAAGCCGTTAAACCTCTAGGTGTCCCTAGTAGGACGAGTGGTGTCTCGTGAGGGTTTTCAGCGGATACTACCCACAAAATCCAAATGCATTATGCTATGATTCTAATGAAACTACATGAATGCAATGGACATATGCAAAATAAAAACAAAAATGAAAACAAGACTAGTTTCTAAAGTGGTACAACAAATTAAATTAACAATTTCTAGTCAGTTGATTTTATTTTAAATATCTCAACTTGTCACAAATTTTCAGTGTAAATCAAGTTTTCAAATGTTAAACTCTAGTTTGGCCGGTTTTTTCGGTTGATAACATAGTGCAGCAATGAAATAGATTCTTAGTTTGCTTGACACAGTTTGTAAAGTAGTATTATTATTTCCTCGTGTATGGCTAGTCAAATCAGTAAGGTCAAGAAGTGTTTGGGCATCATCGCTTATTCTCGATCTCTATAAAATTAAATTTTATGATTAAATATGTAACGACCCGGAATTTTGGGCCGAATTTAAAAAATTTATTTTAATTATTTTAATGGGTTTTTAATATTTGAAATAATTTATTTTATATAATAACGACTATAAATTTATTTTAATCGAAGTTAAAATGAATAAATTTTAATTAAATTAAAAAAGGAGTTAGAAATAGCGCGGTAGTTTTAAAATTTGAATTTTAACTTTGACTGACTGTACAAGATGCAAAATAAATCGGATTTTAGCGAAACCAAAAATATTAGAATCTATTTAAAAATATCTTTTCAACGAATCCAAAAAATTTAAATTTCATAGCGGGAATCAAAAGTTATGTCCAATTCAAAATCTAAAAAAACGCTATGGAATTTATATATATAATATATAGGACCCAAAACGCTACTTTTTACATACGAATGAATTGGGACTCGAAACCACTTCCATTGAGTTTAAAATGATGTTTCTGCATTGAAAAAGTATAAACACTTATATATTTCAAGTTTCGGAAATTATTCATATTTATGTGTATTTTTAATATTAAATATATACGCCTTAAAAATGGGAATTTTGCAAACGACCTCCGAATTCAACGAAAACACTTTCTATGGATTCAGAATATTAAATTATTGTTAGATTCCAAATTTCATCATTTTTGAAGCTAGTATGTAGTCGTAATATATTTTACAGTGAAAAACAGTCAATTTTCAGACTTTAAAAATTCGCTATTTATTCAAACAGACTCGGAATTCATCGAAACCAGTTTCTATGGATTCATAATGTCAAGAAATAATCATGTTTCAATTTTCATAAAAAATGGAATTCGCAGGTGTTACCATGGATTTTTAAACTAAGAAAACAGACAAAATTTGAAGAAGATAAAATACATAAGAGGTTAAAATAAGGGTAGTGGGCCTAACTTAATTATTAACCCATATAAAATATCATAAGTGCTGTCATTAGCTGAACCTTAAGACAAAACATAGCCACCTTCTTCTTCCTCTATTCCATGGCAGCTCTCTCCTCTAAAATTTATTTTGCAAATTAGCCCCTGAAAACAAAATAATTTATATCTCCCAATCAGAACAAAATCAGACCAAACCCTTTCTGGGTTTTGTTCATCTTCTTACCCTCTATCTACCACAAAAAATTTAAGACCTACCGTCGCACGGATTCGTCGGAATCTAGCTTAAAAGACAGAAAGCTGATTTCAGTTATTTGTTTGCTGCGGGCCCCACGAAGAGAGATAGGTCGAGCGACTTCAGGCAGTGGTAGAGGGGAAGCATACGGTTCTTTTGGCGGTGTTGGA
This sequence comes from Allium sativum, assembly GCA_030737875.1. NCBI lineage: Eukaryota > Viridiplantae > Streptophyta > Magnoliopsida > Asparagales > Amaryllidaceae > Allium > Allium sativum. The sequence continues at coordinate 124,738,502 of CM060927.1, read as the reverse complement.
ATGGTCTCAGGTGGTCGGGGTTTGCCGGAATGTCAATTTTACTGGAGGGGTGCTGAAAACAGGACAGTCGCAAAGATGAGCAATTTCCTGTCGATCCGTGCATTTTCAGGCGAAGTGACACAAACAGAAGTTGTTCGGCAGGTCGAGATCTAGCCACTAACAAAAATTGGTGGCATTTGGAGTACCGAGGCGGCCGCAGCACTGAGATGAACGGAAACTGCACTTTTCCGTTCAACTACAGATCGTGGGCCCTACATGGCGAACTGGAGGGGGGGACCATCAGGCTGGAAAGAGGGGGAGAAGACGGAGAGAATGGCGCTAGTTTCGTGCAATTCCGACTTACGGTTTGGTCGTGGCTAGCATTTAAGTTCAAGGTGTTGTTTGAAAAAAAAGGTTAAGGGCTTAAACGCGAAACATTTGTTTAATTTTATATTCAATGTTCGTAATGCAATATCTTTTACATACGAGATCGAAATTTGACGATTTCAGGTCTGCTACGATCGTGGCGACGAAAGCTTCGCGTGGACACAAAATTTGTCCAATTTGGAGGAAGTTGAAATTTTGGGTAATTTTTACAAATTTAAATATTATTTAAATCGATTTGTTAACTTCGCAAGTGCATAACTTTTTGTCACGTTATCGAAATTGCATGAAACTGAATCCGTTGAGATCGTTATGTCAAGAGCTTCGAACGAGCAGCAATTTTGTCCAATTCTGATCAAGTTGAAAATTTGGGTAATTTTCATAATTTAAATTAATTATTTAATTATTACAAACTTCGAAAATTCATAACTTTGTGATACGAACTCGAAATCGCGCGAAACAGGATTTGATGCGATCAGCGAGAGCATGTTGGATCTTGGGCCAAAATTGGGCCCGAACCGTCATTTAAAGCCGGCAAGGTGAGAACTCTTTTGCTCACTCAATTTTCGAATAATTATTTATTTTTATAATTAAATGTAAATAAATTATTGGTGATGGAAGTAATTGTTTGTTGAACGGATTGTGGATTTGGATGTCATGTCATGTTATGTTTGAAACTGAAAATATTCAACAGGTTAAACTAATGATTTATTATTTATGATAATTTAAAATGATGTTACACTGCCATTGACAAGTTACCTGACTTGTTGATGTTGATTGGGACGATTATTTTACACCTCGCCCAAGTGCACAAAATTATGTGTTGGTTGAAACCCCACACGGGTCTTGGGTTGATATTTGACTACACATCACCCTTGTGTTTAGTGTAAATTGCACTTTGACTATTATGTGAATGGTTGACATTATTATGGAATAAGTGCAATGTTTGAAATGCGTGTAATTAGATTACATGGAAATTGTGTGAGTCTCATTCCAATTTTGAGTTAAAGAATATTATAATCCAATATTCAATTAAAAGAACCAAAGGATGGTTTCCATGTTTTCAAATGGGAAGGTATGTATTGTCAAAGTTACAATAAAAAGAGTGAATTAAAAAGATAACATTTTTTTAGTAAAAAGTTACAATAAAAGATTAGAATTAAAAGATACCCTTTTTAATTGTCAACATGTTAAATTAAGAAGATTTGTTTCAAAACTGAACATCTTGAAAAGATTAATATTATTGTTATCAATTTTGAATTAATGAATATTTTAATTTATACTCAATTAATAGAATTAATTGGCGTTGATTTAAAAAGATTATATCTTTATTGTTTAAAAGTTATAATAAAGGAGATTCAATTAAAAAGATTATATATTTACTGTCCACATTTTAAGATAAGAAAGTTTGATTTCAAAATTTGAATGTTTTGGAAAGATTACAGTTATTTGTCATTATGTGGCAATAAATAGATTTGATTTAAAAATAAGACATTTTGGGAAGATTATTATTAATTGTTATAACAATATGGAAAGTTCAAATATTTATAAAGATTTGAAGGTAAGTGAAGATATTTGGAATCCCGACATTTTAGAATTAAAGAATATTTGAAATTAAGATTCTTTAATGAAAAGGATATTTTCAAAGAGTACGTTTTAGAAAAGTTAATTGTAATTATAAAATTATAATTGTACTTGGACACGAGGTTAGGTCACATATGTGGTGGAAGTCTGCCCGGAACCGCCCGGCTTATCCAACAGCCACAAATGTTGGGCCTAATGTGAGAGGTCCAAGTGCGCAAATACGAATTGGGCCATGACACGAGGTTAAGTCCAACTTGTGGGATAAGTCTGCCCGGAACCAACCGGCATATCCAGCATCCACAAGTCGTAGGCTTAATGTGGGAGGTCTGGCCCAGTGTAAAATATAAATGAATAAGATAATGGATTGAGCTATTTAATCTGTTTTAAATAGCAACACCATTTTAACCCGAACATGTTTATTGATTTATCTTATACATTTTATAATGCATGTTTTAAAGAACTAATTCCAAAATAAATATTTTTGAAATAATATTATTTTAATATGATAATAGATAGAATATTCAATTTGGATTTAAAATTGAAATAAAAGTTGGAATCGTTTTATAAACGAATTTATAAACATTTTAGAATAAAGTTTGAAAGGAAAATATTACATTTTTCAATGTAATAAAGTTGAAATGAAAATATTGCAATTTTCAATGTAATAAAGACTGAATTGAAAATAAAGTTGAAATGAAAATATTATATTTTTCAATGTAATAAAGACTGAATTGAAAATAAAGTTTGAAATGAAAACATTACATTTTCCAATGTAATAAAGATTGAAATGAAAATATTGCATTTTTCAATGTAATAAAGGTTGAACTAAGAAGATTACATTAAAAAAAATTCATTTTTATTTAAGATTGATTACACTAGAAAGAATACTTTTTTTTTGTTAATTTGTTTCAAAAGAATGAAAAAGATTCATTTTAATGTAGATATACATTTCAATGTAAAAGAATGAGTGATTTATTTATTTTAATAAATTAATTAAAATAAATAAAAGGATTAAAGTGGTTTTAATAAAACCAAGATTTTCCAGTACATACATTGGAATGGATTTAAATGGAAATAATCTTCGGATTATTTCAGTATTGAATTTTGTGATTATACGGATATTATTGTGGGAATTTGGAAGATATTAATATCGTTATTCCCAATTTGATATACGTTAATTTTCAGAATTTGATATTGAACATAAATCGAGATAATTTCTATTCAAAGCATGATATTTGATGTCAGATTAAAATTTAGGTTTGTCGTGAATAGTGTCTTAAGTAACACTATTCTTAAACCCATTTGGGAAAGAATAAATCTTTTAATTAAGATTTCCAACTATTAAACATAATTGAAATTAAGTGAAACTGACTTTTGGGTTGATTGCGAACAATGTTTTTAAATGACATTAGTTCTTTAAACCCGATTGATAGTGAAATTTAGAATGGTAATTCATAAATCTTTTAACTAAGATTTAGTGAAATATTCTAAAGAGAAGTTTCAATTTAACATATTAAATTGAAATACGATTTTGGGTTTGTAGTGAATGATGTTTTTAAGCAACATTTGTTCTTTAACCCAGTTAAAGGAAAGATTATTTCTTGGAAGTTAAATAATCATTAAATAATGATTCTTGAAGATTAAAACTAAATATAGTTTTAATGAATCATTAATTGGATTGAATGAGGATAAAAGTAATTAAATTTACTTAATTCAAGAAATGAACGACAATGGAGTACCACTAGTTTTACTCCAAGCGGTAGTTAAATCTTTAATTAGATTTGATCGATAAAACGGTAATTAAGTTTACCGTAACACATTGGGTGTTAGATATGGAGTTCCACCAGTTTACTCCATGGGTTGTGTAGGTTGGGAATAAGATATTAATTAATGATTACTTCGGTAAGGAATTAATCCCGACTAGTTGAATAAACCTTAATTTGGTTTAAATTAAAATCAAAGAATACTCTTGATTGGAATGAGGCGTTGGTTGTGTTTTAAAGCACATGATTTTAAATTACGCAAATTATTCAGAAAGACCAGGTTTAACCCATTCTGAATAATTCATACGACGATTAAAGATCGATGATGAAGACGATTATTGAAGACCGGGAAATTTTCATATCGAATGGATGATTATTGATATCTTGATTGGACCGTACACCTAAAATGAGGGAAAAATTGGTGATCATTCAGACATATTTGGAGATCTACCGAATATGGTTTCGCTCAGACCCAAAACGGACTGATAAATGGATTGTGTGTCTGACATTGTATTCCTTTATATTGTATTCGTTGATCTCTATTTAATATATAGCTGTTTGGTGGCGGAGAATTTATTCTCTTGCTTAACACCATGTTATATATCGATAGATGAATCAATGATATGGTATGGTCTGATAATGTGGCATGCTATGATGCGTGGATCAAGGCTTTTGTTGAAAAGCAGAGCCTTGTGGTTGATGATCAAAGCATAGCCTGTTTAGGCATAGCTTTGTGTATAACGTGACTTCGCGAGCCTCACACCCCGGTATGAGTCAAAAAGGGGATATGGACCGTAGGGAGTGCACACGTTTCTTTCTAGCTAGTGGTAGTGTCAGTGCTTAAACTGGCTGACATTTTACTTATGTGGATGATGGATTTTGAGGCACCCCGGATTTTTATAAGTCGTTAGTGGTCATACTATAGGTTCAAAGGAACCGGGAAGCGTGTGTTCAGGCATAACTAATCCACTGCCGTTAGGTGGGGACCGACACTACCGCTCCAAGGGTTGCCCATAGGTGTGATCCTGAGGCATTTGCTAGAGTGTCTCGAATCGGAGAGGACGATCCCTAGCCTCGATTTCATGACGGAAAACCAATTTCCAATACGACACCATGCGGTTTTGATTGTAGAACTAGTATGGCGACATAGTAGGATGGGGTACTATGCCGTCTATGATTAATACATTTACTTTCGAAATTGATTTCAACACTATGCACTTATAGTAATTTTAAAAGATAAATTTTCGCATACCGAGCATATTTGGCTATTACAATGTAAAACTCTATCCTCTGGCTTGTGTTGCATTGTGTGATGGAACCTGAGTCTTATAATAGTTTCATTTTCCTTTATTTAGCATTGCGCTGTTTATTTTTATGCACTGGTATTCTTGGGGGTAAACCCGTTCCGTGTTATACGGCGTGGTCCTTTGATTTACCTAACTTTAAAATCAACTTAATAACTGTTTTTTTTTTAGTTCTCACACCAGTCCCATGACTGACCTGGAGTTTATTATTTTAACCTAAACTCTGGGTGCCCATATTTTCCATACGTGCAGCTTGTAGTTTTGGTTTGCAGATATTATATTCACAGGATCCTGGTCTACAGCTGGAGCGATATTCGGAAGGCTCTGTATCCGTGTATTTCTTTCAGTTGTGTTTTGTATTGTTTTTCCGCTGCTATTTAAATGTAATTTAAACTCTGATATTATTGTATATCCAATGTATATTGTTATTCATACTCTGGAAAATTCTTGTACTCTGATGTAGTTGTTGTAACAGCAATAAAATGTTCTTCTATTTTGTGTTCTGATGCGTGTTATTCTCAAAGCAATCCGGTTTTCCTTTACGGGGAAGTTTGGGTCGTCACAAAGTACATACACCTAACTCAGAAGACCAAGGTTTACCACCCATGCATTGCCTCGCGGACTAACGGAGAATGGGTAAAGAACTTGGCGGATTGTGCAGACCGACTTTGACTTTGTCAACAACGTGTCGGTAATCCTTAGGTGTCCAATCTCATAAAATGAGACCAAGATATTCCAACGCTGACTTTGTCAACAACATGTCGGATAGAGCTTGGCGGGTTTGCACACCAATGCTTGATATACAAGCAATGTTGGATACACTTGGATTACTATTATTATTATTGAAAATATAAGCACAAAAGAGAGTTACGCGAATTCAACTTAACACAACTTAGTTTTAAATATTCGAAAAGCCAATATAAGTATTTTAAGTCCTCCACTTATTTAAACAAAGACTACAATATAGAATAGATTTCATGGCCATCACCTAATAATCTCCCTATGTACTGGTTACACTATTATCCCTCAAAATTAAACTTTTCATTATATTTCATATTCGATCTAAGTTGAGAGAAAAAATACTATCAACTGACTAATAATTGTTAACTTATTTTGTTGTATCTAACTAAAATGAGTCATGTTTCAAAAAAAATGGCATGTTATTATGATCCAAAATGCATGATGGTCCTATTTAAATGGCTAAAAATGAAAAGAAGAAAATAAAGAAAAAAAATGAAAATGAATGAAATGCAGACTCCCCCCAAACTAGATCTAAGCAGTGTCCACACTGTAAACGTTTTCTAAATTTGAAAGATCGTACACAAAGATGGATTAAATGTAAAATGATTTGTAAAACGAAATGCAATTTAACTATATGTAAGAAAGGATAATATGTACAATGATAAATGTGTTTGCGATGCATGCGGCGCAAGGATTGCCACCAACTTTTTCCCCCACACTTGGTTCTAGCCAGATGAATCCCATTCCAACTATGTCTAGGTATATTTTCTAGTAAGCAAAGGTTTTTGAAAACCATTTCATTTTTATACCTAGATTTATAGTCCAGCAAATAAACGTCCAAGGCCATCCTAACATGAAGTCTTTTAACCAAGCCAGCATTCCAAAGATAATTCATGTGTAGAACAAATTTATCAGTGTAATTGTTCAGAAAATTGTGATCGTATATAAATTCAGTGAAATTTGAATTCTGAGTGTTGTTCAAAACTTTGTGATCACATTTCTCAATTTCAATCATTGACAACGTATTTTTGACACTGACAACTTCAAATTCATTGGAAGTTTCCTCATTTGGCAGCTCATCCTCATACAATCCAAAAAATTCATGTTCATTAAAATCCATTTCCACTTCTAAGTTTTTGAAAAGTTCAACATCTTGATTTTGTTCAATTTGTAGAATTTCAAATTTTTCACAGCCGGAAAGAGGAAGATCAAAATCCGAGCTTAAATATTTTTCCTGAAAAGAATTGAAGTCTAAATCATTTACTGAATTGTGAACAACTTCATTTAGATCGTTATTCTCAATTTCCAAAGTTGTTGTTTGAAAATTTTCACTATCAATAAAGAATGAATTATTTTCTAAATCATCGCATGTTTGAATTTGATTTTGTTTCTCGAGTTGTTCTTTAAAAGATGTCATTAAAGAAAGAAGTTCATCAAGCTGTCTATCTTTCTCACCAAGCTGTCTATCTTGCTTTTCTACCCTCTCTCTAAGAATGTTAAGATGATATTCTTCAGAATCGTTGATTTGAGAGCTCTCGTTTTGGATTTCTTGATTCTCAAAATTATAGTCCACATCAATTTCACAATCAATATTATTTCCAATGTGGTGGTTGTTTGAATTTTCAGAAAACTGACAATGATATTTGAAATCATTTTGATCATAAAAATTATGTTCGTAACCAAAACTGTTAAAATTTGAGTGATTTTGGTAATTTTCAAGATGTTGATATGGGCCATAATTTTGAAAATTTTGGTTTTCAACCCCATAATGATGTGGATCAAAGCCATATTGAGATTCAAAGCTATTTTCATGTGGATGTGGCCTATAATCGAAATTATTGAAATTTGAGTTGAAATCGCAATTTCGATCATATCCATGGTTTTGAAAATGTTGGTTATTTTGAAAGTTTTGAAAATGGTCGACATTGGACTCACGAAATTTTGGAAAATTTTGCTTCATTAGTTGTAATTCATAGTCATACTCTTCAAAAGGACGTCTACTCCGATTATTATCCCACATTTCTCTCAATGATTTTTTTGAATCAGACATTTCAAAGAAATCACAGCAAGACAGAAATTATTCTCACTTCAAAATAGTATAAAATACTAAGTTGCGCTCTATTAATTAACTGACTCAATTAGAAGGGGGAAGAGGGTCTTATGGTCGTTCACGTATAGTATAAATACTAAGGGATACGACCAATGTTTTACGGGTAATATGCAACCTCTTTTGCTAATAGTTCAATAAATTGAACTACTATATATCCACGATCTAATTATACGAGACAATCAACTTCACAAAGCACCACTTTTCAATTATATTATTTTGCAACATCTATTTTTATTTTTGAAAACAATGAGAGTGAAGATTTCAGTTATGGAAATATCAGCCAACCACAAAAATCAGACAATAATAACTGTAGAAATTTAAAATATTGTACAAGCAAGCCGCTGCCCCTGCAGAAGATTTTTACAAGCAATGTCTATATTTTTTTCTTTTCAGCAGAGCACCTGTAGAGTTGAGAAAATTTTACAGTGGTTTATGGCGATCCGTCCAGAGCAATTGAGTGGTGCTAGCTATTCAACTCCACTATCTGCAAGTCGGTTATCCTTTGAAATTCATGTTGTTTGCTTGAACACTTTGTCACTTTGGTCTTTGATCTTGATTCTTTTCTTTTTCTTTTTTTTAGACAGAGAAGAAGATAGCAAACAAAACAAACAACGAAAAGAGAAAAAAACTCAAAATAAAAAAATAAAAATAAAATAAAGAAAAACAGGTCAACTAACAACTATTCTCAACAAAAGAAAAACTAAAATAAAAATAAAAACTAGACTAGACTTGCACTACAAGCTAGATAGGCTCTTAAATAAAATAAAAACTAACAGACACAATCAACCCACACAAACTGAACAGTCAGGTCCTTTTTCAGCAACCCAAAGGCAAACGTTCCTTCTATAAACAAACTCCAGCAACAAATTAATCCCACAACAGTAAATACAATCAAAAAAAAATTTCAAGCCCCACTTTTATTTATTTTTGGGAACAAATCACCCTTGCTCACTCTAGAAACAATCGATCCACTCCCCAAAGATCGGCACGCCTGCTTTTTTTTTCTCAGTAAAAAAAAAATGGAACCCATAAAAATTTGAACCCGAACCCTTATTTATTTTGTAATTTTTTTTGAATTTCCGATACCGAGGTTTCAGATTCGGTTTACTGGTTTTGCGACTCGGTTTCGTGTTCGAATTTGGTGCTGACGGGTATGGGAATTCGACTCAGGTTTCGCGTTGGCTCTCAGGTTTTCGATTTGATTTGGGGTGACGGGTTTGAATTCACGGAAGCGGATGCTCAAGTGAGTTTGAAACAGATGGTGTCGATCTGGGAAAGAGAGGCTTGTGGCTGTAGGGGTTTGATGAAGTGAGGGTATTTAATGAAGTGGACGGTGGGGTTTATTGCGATGAGGGGATCTACGGAACTGTGTGATGAATTTGTGGATCGAGGTGGGTGCTGTGTAGGAGCATTAGAACGTGATGAGGGTAGATTGCTCACGGTGGAGCATGGCAGCCAGAAAGGGGAGGTGCGATGTGGATTGTGTGATGATGGGGTTCGGCACAGTGGGTTCGGGATCGAAGTTGTTGGATATTTTTGGGTTTGTTGAATTGTAGATTGGTGAAGGACCGGTTGGAAAGGTAGTTGTTGAAGCATTGGGTAAGTTAAAAGGAGATCTGCGTTGATGAATTGATCAAGATGGTTGAACGTGATGGACAGTTTGTGGATGAAGAAGACTTGAAGTAGGTTGTCGGAGGGGATAGTGTGAATTGTTCGTGGATGCTATGATAAGGTTTGCGATGGGGTATGGTTTTGCCAGTTCAATGGAAGTGGCATGATTGGTCTTTGAATCAGTACGATGGAGCCAAGGACTATTGAAATTTCCAATGGCAGTTTGCCTGATGTGAAGGGGGAGGTTACGGTTTTGGAGATGATGTATGTGACTGTGGGTTATGGAATTGGGTACGGTTTGGTCTGTTTGAATAAGAATGGGCGCGTGACGGGGTTTGGTACTGAGGAAGGTTGACTTGGAGTTCGTGAAAGGGGCTGTAGGTTTTTGTGTATTGTGTTCTGATGGGTATGACGATGGTTGGGGGTTGTTTTTGTGAAGAAGTGGTGGTTCAGAGATTAATTGTGTACAGGTGCGATTTGGATTGGTGAATAGTAGAAAGGTTTGGATATAAGATAGTGGGGCTAAAGGAAAGGAAATCCAAAGCAAAAGGGGAAACAAATTCAAAAGAAAATTGGAAAGGATTTTTTGTTTTTTAAAATTTATTTTAGAACTTGTAAGAGAAGAAAGGGAAAGATTGTATGGAAAGAAATAAAGGAAAAATTGGCAACTACTTTTTTTCTGTTTGGAAGATTACGACATCATAGATTCATAACAAATCTAACCAATCAATTTTTTTCCTATATATACAATAAAACCAAAAGAGAAAAAAATAAAATAAAAATAAAAACTAACACGGACCAGAAATTAAATAAATAATAAAATTTAATTATTGCCTCCCCGGCAACAGCGCCAAAAACTTGATCGACACTAGAAAAGCGTGATATTGTAATAAATTCTGCAAGCACACAGGTGTGTAGCATACAGGTCGAGCACATGGAGGTAAATTAAATTAAATTATTTATATAATTTCTTAGGCAAGTTAGACAAATCTTCGAGGTTGGTTTTGAAAGAAAACGAAATTGAAACAGCAATTAAACTATTATTGAATTGAATCAGATCTGAATCTAATCAAATCTGTATTCAACCCAATTGACCTAAGGAAGCAGCAAAAAGAACAGAAATTGAAATTGCAGAAATCAAAATAACAAATAGGGAATAAAATTAGGATTATCGTTGAAACTAATCAAACGATTAATCACTAATGAGAATAAATGTAAAATACAAATAGTACTCTACCAAATCTAATTGTGTAGATGGCACTAGTTGCTAAGAAATAGGAAAATGCAGAAAATAGAAAGAAGAAGAACTTTATTAATGTAGAAGAAGATAGAAAATGGGATGGTGGCTACAATGATATTACAAGGGTATTTGCAGGAGATAACCAAACCCTAACCCTAATTACAAATGGGCCTAGCCATTACATCATTAATTAGTTTACAATGAGAATCTCAAATGGGCCTTAGTTAAATCTATTAATTTTTTGGCCTTTCTTCTTTTCCTCTTGGTTCTTTGACAAGCCTCCCTTGATTTGAGATGTGCATGGCCTTTTTATTAATCATTTTCTTGTCCAACAGCAACTAGATGTGAGATCTTCATCCACAATTCTTCAAAATGTAAATATATAGCAATTTGATCTCCGTTTCTCTACTTTTCTGGTTGCATGCGGGCTTGGTTAGAATATCTGTAAACATAACAAAACAATACCCAAGTAATATTTATTTATATACAAAATATAAGATATAAGAGCATAAAAAAACACATTTCTATGTCAATCAGGAAGTTCATATCGATAATATATATTGATCTATATTCCGTGAAGTTTTCATTGTTAATGGAATGTGATTTTGGGTTTATCGTGAGCTGTGTTTTAAATGACATTAGTTCTTTAACCCAGTTAAAGATCAGATTAATTTCTTAACTTTGAAAAATCATTAAGTAATGATTTGTGGAAATTAAAACTGAATTAGAGTTTTAATGAATCTTTAAATAGATTAAAAGGTGAATTTGATAACTAAAATTATCAAATTCAAGAAATGATCGAGAATGGAGTATCACCAGTTTTGCTCCAAGCGATAGTTAAATCTTTAATTAGATTTGAACGTGAAATGGTCATTGAATTTACCGATAACACCGTATTGTTAGATATGAAGTATTACCAGTTTTGCTTCATGGGATGAATAGGTTGGGATTGGGAAATTAAACAAAGGATTACTCCGGTAAGGTTCGCTTATCCCGACTAGTTTAGATAAACCATAATTTGGTTTGAATTGAAATCCAAAAGAAGATTAAAATTTAAAGAATTTATCTTTGATAAAATTAATGGGAACCTTTCCCAAAGTATAAGAATATTTGAATAAAGGAATATTCTGGATTGGAATGAGGCGTATCATGTGTTTTTATAGCACTTGTTTATTATGTATGCGAGTTTTTCAGAAAGACCGGGTTTATCCCATTCTGAATAACTGATTCGAAGATATGTCGAGGATGAAGACGGTGGCTGAAGACCAGAGGTCTTCACATCGTTTGGATGATTACGGATGTCTTGATTGGGCTGTACACCGAAGACAAGGTAATAAGTGGTGATCATCTAGATGTACTTGGAGATCGTCCAGACGTACTTGAAGATCGACCGGATAGGCGAGGACCTCTCTCCTGTATTGGACATACGGGATGAGGAATAAGGTGCCTCCGGTTGCATTCAGACCCAGAACGAACTTGTAAATGATGTGTGTCTGACATCAGATTCCGTTCTGTGTGATTGATAAGCATCGGTTACATAGCGTGAATTGCCTGTGTGGCATGCTGAGATGCAAATGATCAAGGCTTCTGTTGAAAAGCGGAGTCTTGTGGTTGATGATTAAAGCACAACTTTAATTTAGTGTATCTTTGTGTAGCGTTAATTCGCGAGCCTCACACCCTGGTATGAACCAGAAATGGGAGTGGACATCAGGGAGGGCATGCGTTTCCTTCTAGCTAGGAGTGGTGTCTGAGTTTTGCAAGACCTGATGTTTTACTTATGTGGATGATGGATAGCGAGGCGCCTCGGTTATACCGGTCTCTGCGGAGCCGATGGATGGTCTTTATACAGACCAATTTTACGCCCCATAGGGTGGGGAAACGCAGTGTTCAGGCATTTTAATCCACTCCATGTGGACTAGCCCTGACGATCCAAGGTGCAGTTGCGGCAGTTCCTGAGACATGGGCTAGATTGTCTCGAAGCGGTAAGGACGATCCATTGCCTTCGTTCACAGACGGAAATCCAACTTCCAATATGTGACATTTCGGTTTTATTTGTAGAGCCTAGTATTGGCGACATAGTAGCATGGGATGCTTTGCCGTCTATGATTGATACATTTATATTTGAAGTTGTCTTCGTGCTCTTTACACTATAATTGTATCAAAATGATTTATTTTAAACATACCAAGCATGGTTGGCTATTATAAGGTTAAACTCTATCCTTCGGCTTGCGTTGCATTGTGTGATGGGATCTGAGTCTTATAATAGCTTCAATTTTCCAAAAAGCATTGCGCTGTTTGTTCTATGCACCGGTACTCTTGGAAGGAAACCCGTTCCATGTTATACGGCGTGGTCCCTTGACTTACTTTATTTTAAAGTAAAGATTTAATAACTGTTTTAGTTCTCACACCAGTCACATGACTGACCTGGAGTTTGTTGGTTTAACCTAAACTCTAGGTGCCCCTATTTTCCACACGGGCAGCTAGGAGTTTTGGTTTTGCATAATTATTGAGACGACCCGATTTCCCGTTCTCACGGAAACAAGGTTATCTTTGGAATATAACACAGAAACATATAATAGAAGAACAAAATTAAATAAATACACCAGGTAATGAACAATAGAATATACTGGATAAAGTAATCATCAGAGTTACACAGTATACAGGATCTTACTTAGCACAAATACAGTTCAGCTATACATAAATGTCTACAGCGGAAATAAACAAAATATGTACAATAGGAGCTGAACAGCATAAAAAGAAATGAATGATAGAATCCATCTTCAGCTCCAGCTATCCAGAAAGAACCAGCTAAACCTGAATACAAGGCTGCCCGTGTAGAAAAAGGGGCACCCGAGTTTGAGAGTGAAACAAACTACGAGTCAGTCATGGGACTGGTATGAGAAATCTACTCAACACATATATAGTTGGCTAATCACAGGACCACGCCACTTTCGTGGAACGGGTTTACTCCATTGGATTGCCAGTGCTTTAAAACAAATCTTTCTTTTAAACATCGCTATGCTTTTTATAAAAATGAAGCCGTTATAAGACTCAGTTCCCATCACACAATGCAACGCAAACCGGAGGATAGAGTTTTTACCTTATAACGGCCAAGATATGCTTGATACGAATAAAACAAAGGCATTTGATATTATTGCTAGTGTTTATATGTTTTGAAAACAATTTCAAATCATAACTATCAATCATAGACGGCATGGGTACCATATATCATGTCGCCATATATATATACAATCAAAACCGCACGATGTCGTATTTGGAAATTGGATTTCCGTCATGAACCAAGGCAAAAGATAGTCCTTACCGAATTCGAGACTGCCTAGCCCGAGTCTCAGGATCAGAGCTCGAGTGACCCTAGGAGCGACAGGGCCGGTCCACACGGAGTGGATTAAAATGCCTGAGCACTACGTTTCGCCGCCCTTTGGGGCGTAAGCGAGCCAACAAGTGACTCCATCGGACCCGGATCGTCCAATCTAACCGAGGCGCCTCGCAACAGCAACAACCACATAAGTCAAACTCGTCAGGGCGTGTAAAACCACTGACGCCACTTTTAGCTAGGAGGAAACGTAGGCCCTCCCTGAGGTCCTTTCTCCCGTTTCTGGTTCATACCGGGGTGTGAGGCTCGCGAATTCACGTTATACACAAAGCTACGCCACACAGGCGGTGCTTTGATCATCACCACAAGACTTTGCTTTTCAACAGAAGCCCTGATCACTGCATCTTAGCATGCCACACAGGCAATTCACGCCATGCGATTGATGTCCATCGATATACAACCTCTGAGCTCGTACGTCTCAGAGAAGGGCGTTAAGCAAAAGAATAAATTCTCCGCCGCCAAACAGATGTATATTTAACAGAAATCAATCAACACAGAATAAACTCCAATGTCAGACACACAGTCCATTTACAAGTCCGTTCTGGGTCTGAACGAAACCGGAGGCACTAAATACCTCGCAAACCCTTCGATCACCACGTACGTCTGGACGATCACCACTCATTATCCATATTTCGGGATGCCTCCCAATCAGGACCTCGGTTACCATCCAAACGAGGTGAAGATCTCCGGTCTTCGACCATCGTCTTCATCTTCGAATTTCAATCGTCGGTCAATTATTCGAAATGAGAATTAACTCGGCCTTTTCAAATAATTCACGTATATTTAGAATTTCAATTCTATTTATTTCAATGGTTAAATTATTCGACAACACCAATTTTGTTCTTTAATGTAATTTTCACACCAAACACATTCAACCATCAAATATCACATAAATCAAGCAAATTCAGTTTATTTCCATTCCATGTCGCTTATGATATTTTATAACTATTTATCGCTATTTTTATTTATTTTAAAATAGCTAATTTATTCAAAACGACGCTTCGGGCCATAAGGCGGCCGTGGCGCTGTTTTTCTTCAGATTTGATTTACACATATCTGAAAATCTAACCGTTGGATCTTCACAAAATTTACATCATTAGAAAGGTCTTTTCAAAACGAATCCAACGGTTCCAGTTTCGGGAAAATCCGACGGTCGGATCTCCCGGTACAATCGTTTGAAGTTTCGATTTCAAAATACGAACTGCAGCGTCGTTATTCGATTAAATATAATTATATATAATATATAAATAAATATAATCGATTCTGGCGCTGTTTTTCTTCAGATTTGAATTAAACATTCCAGACAATCCAACCGTTGGATTTTTACAAGGTTGGTGCCGTTGGAAAGATTATTCCAAGGCGAACCCGACGGTTGAGGTTTCGGGAAAATCCAATGGTCGGATTTCCCGCACTAGTCGTTTGAAATCACAGTTTCAAAATACGAACTGCACGGCTTCGTTTCGTTTTAATTTTATTTATATTTATATAATTATATAAATATAGTTCATTCAACGATTTCCATATCGCTTTCACTTCAAATATTTTTCTAACACCCTAAAATTTTGGAAAATTTCGCCATAACCTCCCCTGCACCGGGAGCATCGGGAAATCGCAAATAGCGTTCCCGGTCCTTCTAATCTCAAAAAGAAAAAGAAAAAGCCAAGCGGCTAGCCAACAGGCTCAAAATCATCACCCAAACAAATCAGTAAATGTGTACCTATTTGTCGGGCACAAAATTTTATTCCTCTTCTCTAGCCCCTTTGCTATAACCTGTTCAATGAATATTGCATGCACATATATATACAGTTCTTATCATTTATCAATTTCTATTCGACTTCATATTTGATTTCTATCTGGTTTAAAAACTCCATTCATTCTAATGTTACATAAATAGGTGCAAATCATTTCATTAGCTAATTAATGAATATTTCAACTCATATATGTTTATTTTGAACAAGTGGCTATTTTTAACACTTCACATTTCAACGATTTATGCATACAATAAAAATGTGATTTTTATTGTAAAACAATTCATTTCAAAACACTATTTTTCTATATAGTTCATATAGTCGATAAAAGGTGATTTCTATTATCAAACAATTTATTTCCAAAATATGAATACCATTCAACACATGAATTTCTAAACAACGAATGAATATCAATTCAACACATGAATGTTTTCTATGGTTTTTATATATAGATAAAAATGTGATTTTTATTATCGAACAATTTATTTCAAAATATGAATACCATTCAACACATGAATTTCTAAACAACGAATGAATATCAATTCAACACATGAATGTTTTCTATACGATGAATAAATATAGTTTAAGCATATGAAAATAATTCAAACACAAGAATATTATTCAAAATTTCGGCAGCATAACGGCAGGGTAGTTACACCGGGACCGTCCCTAGTACGGCTCCTCGCTCTACCTTAAAACCTCGCGGTTTTTGACAATGGGGATCATGCATCTAGTTCGCACGCAGGCGGCATGTATATATTTATTTCATTTCCACAAACTAATCCTATGTGGTTTCAACCAAATATTTTCCAACCATAAACGGGTATTTTTCAACCGCAATCAACCAATATCAATCACAAACAATCCCAAACAATCATTCGCTATCAATCAATTTTCACAACAATTTCAACCAATAAATATCGTCCATGGTTTGTGGACGAGGGGCGTATATATATATATATATATATATATATATATAGATATTTATATATAGCAATTCACTTTCATTTTCAACACATATATATAATTTTTAAATCAGAAATCTCACCAATAGCTATCCAATACTACGACTCTTCCTTTAGAGAAATCTTCGCCAATCTCGCCTTTTTGTCGCTTTCGTTGCCCGTATTCTCTACATATGTAAAAATCGGATTTTTACTATGTTATTCAATATATAAAGATCATATTTTAAAAACAAAGATTATATTTTTAATATTCCTATGATGTAAAAATTATATTTTTATTGCTTTCAAAATATAAAAATCATACCTTACTTCTTCTACTCCATAAAAATTCCGTCTTTTCTATTTAAAAATATGATCTTTTCCATTCTAAAAATCTGATCTTTTCTATTAAAAAAATATGATCTTTATTTTTTTCTAAAGTTCGGATCTTTTTCTATTTAAAGTTTAAAACTTTTTCCTTTTAAATTTCAAACCTTTTTCTATTTAAAGTTTAAAACTTTTTCAAAAAAAATCAGTTTTTATTTCTTTTTAAAAAATCAGGTTTTTACTTTTCTATAAAAAATCTGTTTTTATTCTTAAACAAATCAGTTTTATACTCTTAAAAAAACAGTTTTATACTTTTAAAAATTCAGTTTAAAACCCTTATTAAAATCATTTAAATCATATTTAAAATTCAGTTTTCAATGCTTTTTAAAAATCAGAATTAAAATAAAATAAATAAATAAATAGAACTTACAGAGAGGGGGGGGGGGGGGGGGTCTTCGCAGATCGTCGGAGGTCGCGCGATTAGGGGGCTTCGGGGGTTGCGCTCGTGTTTCGAACGGGGAGGCGGCTGAAGGCTGGCGGTGGCGTCGCTGCTTCGGGGGGGCTGCTCGATGTCAGGGTCGGCGGCTTCGAGGGTTTTGGGTCTTCGATCGAGGGAGGGGGCACAGGCGGAGGCGGGGCTTGGAGGAGGAACAGGCGGTGGCGTCGATCGATAGGTTTAGGTTTTTCTTTCTTTTTTTTCTTCTGATTATTGAATCGGTAATGAACTACGGGGGGGGGGGGCAAGGTATAGGAGGGAATTTTTTTTTTTATTATTTAATTATTTAATTTTGCAAAAAGTTGACTTTTACATACGACCTCGAAACGAGGCCCACCGCCTGTCGTCCATAGCGTTTTACCCCCATTCCGAACACAATGGGATATGTATCGCAAGCTGATTTGATCGTTACAATCAGTTTCCGTTGAATTTACATTTATATCACTATATTGAATTTTAAACGTACATTTCAAATTACCGGGGCCACATACTGACTAGAAAAATTCCAGAAAAATATTTTCTAGATTCGTATTGACTATACGGTCCTAACAAAACTAGTTTCGTCGAATTCTGAGACCGTTTGAAAAATGGCCAATTTCCAGTCGATTAAAATTAACTGAAACTGGCCAAACGCGTTTTCCTTTGCCACGCTCACATATTGATTCGAAAAATTATGAAATTTGAAACCTAACAATTACCTGACCCTGCGGATCCAACAAAAGTGGTTTCGTTGAAATCCGAAGTCATTTGCAAAATGTCCATTTTTAAGGGCCTGAATTCCATAGCGACTATTCAGAATTTTCAACTGGACATACCTTTTGATTCCCGCTATCAAATTTCGATTGGTCAGATTCGTTAGAAAGATATTATCAATTAGATTCCATTATTTTTGGTTTCACTAAAATCCGGATTGTTTTGCACCCGGTATATTCAATTGAAGTTTGAAATCGAATTATCGAACTACCGCGCTATTTTCAATTCTATATATAATTATAATTAATTATATTCGTTTTCAAATGTCGATTCAAACTCAATTTTCATCGCCATTATTTAAAATATTTATTTTAAATATTTAAAATCCATTATTTTAGCCAATTTAAAATTTTTAAATTGGTTCAGATTTTCTGGGTCGTTACAATCTCCCCCACTTAAAACCTTTCGTCCCCGAAAAGGAATAAAGTCGAAAGTGGTTTGATAAATCTACAATCACACAACTCATCAACCAATCCAATTGTTTCTAACCTTTTTAACTTTTCAAATATATGTCTTTTATATATTCAAAAATTATATTTCTAAAACCAGACTATATATATATAATCACAAATACGTTATTTAAAAACATATTACTCTCGACTCGTTCTGAGGCACTTTGACCCCATCTCTAACGAGTTGTTCTGATTCTGCTACTCATACTAGGATATTACTGATCCTATCTGTATAGAGTTACTCGTCCTAGAACACTACTGGATCTATTTCTGACGAGTTCGTTCAAATGTTATATTCCAGAACTAAGCTTAACCAGAGCTCTGATACCACGTTGAGACGACCCGATTTCCCGTTCTCGCGGAAACAAGGTTATCTTTGGAATATAACACAGAAACATATAATAGCAGAACAAAATTAAATAAATACACCAGGTAATGAACAATAGAATATACTGGATAAAGTAATCATCAGAGTTACACAGTATACAGGATCTTACTTAGCACAAATACAGTTCAGCTATACATAAATGTCTACAGCAGAAATAAACAAAATATGTACAATAGGAGCTGAACAGCATAAAAAGAAATGAATGATAGAATCCATCTTCAGCTCCAGCTATCCAGAAAGAACCAGCTAAACCTGAATACAAGGCTGCCCGTGTAGAAAAAGGGGCACCCGAGTTTGAGAGTGAAACAAACTACGAGTCAGTCATGGGACTGGTATGAGAAATCTACTCAACACATATATAGTTGGCTAATCACAGGACCACGCCACTTTCGTGGAACGGGTTTACTCCATTGGATTGCCAGTGCTTTAAAACAAATCTTTCTTTTAAACATCGCTATGCTTTTTATAAAAATGAAGCCGTTATAAGACTCAGTTCCCATCACACAATGCAACGCAAACCGGAGGATAGAGTTTTTACCTTATAACGGCCAAGATATGCTTGATACGAATAAAACAAAGGCATTTGATATTATTGCTAGTGTTTATATGTTTTGAAAACAATTTCAAATCATAACTATCAATCATAGACGGCATGGGTACCATATATCATGTCGCCATATATATATACAATCAAAACCGCACGATGTCGTATTTGGAAATTGGATTTCCGTCATGAACCAAGGCAAAAGATAGTCCTTACTGAATTCGAGACTGCCTAGCCCGAGTCTCAGGATCAGAGCTCGAGTGACCCTAGGAGCGACAGGGCCGGTCCACACGGAGTGGATTAAAATGCCTGAGCACTACGTTTCGCCGCCCTTTGGGGCGTAAGCGAGCCAACAAGTGACTCCATCGGACCCGGATCGTCCAATATAACCGAGGCGCCTCGCAACAGCAACAACCACATAAGTCAAACTCGTCAGGGCGTGTAAAACCACCGACGCCACTTTTAGCTAGGAGGAAACGTAGGCCCTCCCTGAGGTCCTTTCTCCCGTTTCTGGTTCATACCGGGGTGTGAGGCTCGCGAATTCACGTTATACACAAAGCTACGCCACACAGGCGGTGCTTTGATCATCACCATAAGACTTTGCTTTTCAACAGAAGCCCTGATCACTGCATCTTAGCATGCCACACAGGCAATTCACGCCATGCGATTGATGTCCATCGATATACAACCTCTGAGCTCGTACGTCTCAGAGAAGGGCGTTAAGCAAAAGAATAAATTCTCCGCCGCCAAACAGATGTATATTTAACAGAAATCAATCAACACAGAATAAACTCCAATGTCAGACACACAGTCCATTTACAAGTCCGTTCTGGGTCTGAACGAAACCGGAGGCACTAAATACCTCACAAACCCTTCGATCACCACGTACGTCTGGACGATCACCACTCATTATCCATATTTCGGGATGCCTCCCAATCAGGACCTCGGTTACCATCCAAACGAGGTGAAGATCTCCGGTCTTCGACCATCGTCTTCATCTTCGAATTTCAATCGTCGGTCAATTATTCGAAATGAGAATTAACTCGGCCTTTTCAAATAATTCACGTATATTTAGAATTTCAATTCGATTTATTTCAATGGTTAAATTATTCGACAACACCAATTTTGTTCTTTAATGTAATTTTCACACCAAACACATTCAACCATCAAATATCACATAAATCAAGCAAATTCAGTTTATTTCCATTCCATGTCGCTTATGATATTTTATAACTATTTATCGCTATTTTTATTTATTTTAAAATAGCTAATTTATTCAAAACGACGCTTCGGGCCATAAGGCGGCCGTGGCGCTGTTTTTCTTCAGATTTGATTTACACATATCTGAAAATCTAACCGTTGGATCTTCACAAAATTTACATCATTAGAAAGGTCTTTTCAAAACGAATCCAAAGGTTCCAGTTTCGGGAAAATCCGACGGTCGGATCTCCCGGTACAATCGTTTGAAGTTTCGATTTCAAAATACGAACTGCAGCGTCGTTATTCGATTAAATATAATTATATTTATATATATAAATAAATATAATCGATTCTGGCGCTGTTTTTCTTCAGATTTGAATTAAACATTCCAGACAATCCAACCGTTGGATTTTTACAAGGTTGGTGCCGTTGGAAAGATTATTCCAAGGCGAACCCGACGGTTGAGGTTTCGGGAAAATCCAATGGTCGGATTTCCCGCACTAGTCGTTTGAAATCACGGTTTCAAAATACGAACTGCACGGCTTCGTTTCGTTTTAATTTTATTTATATTTATATAATTATATAAATATAGTTCATTCAACGATTTCCATATCGCTTTCACTTCAAATATTTTTCTAACACCCTAAAATTTTGGAAAATTTCGCCATAACCTCCCCTGCACCGGGAGCATCGGGAAATCGCAAATAGCGTTCCCGGTCCTTCTAATCTCAAAAAGAAAAAGAAAAAGCCAAGCGGCTAGCCAACAGGCTCAAAATCATCACCCAAACAAATCAGTAAATGTGTACCTATTTGTCGGGCACAAAATTTTATTCCTCTTCTCTAGCCCCTTTGCTATAACCTGTTCAATGAATATTGCATGCACATATATATACAGTTCTTATCATTTATCAATTTCTATTCGACTTCATATTTGATTTCTATCTGGTTTAAAAACTCCATTCATTCTAATGTTACATAAATAGGTGCAAATCATTTCATTAGCTAATTAATGAATATTTCAACTCATATATGTTTATTTTGAACAAGTGGCTATTTTTAACACTTCACATTTCAACGATTTATGCATACAATAAAAATGTGATTTTTATTGTAAAACAATTCATTTCAAAACACTATTTTTCTATATAGTTCATATAGTCGATAAAAGGTGATTTCTATTATCAAACAATTTATTTCCAAAATATGAATACCATTCAACACATGAATTTCTAAACAACGAATGAATATCAATTCAACACATGAATGTTTTCTATGGTTTTTATATATAGATAAAAATGTGATTTTTATTATCGAACAATTTATTTCAAAATATGAATACCATTCAACACATGAATTTCTAAACAACGAATGAATATCAATTCAACACATGAATGTTTTCTATACAATGAATAAATATAGTTTAAGCATATGAAAATAATTCAAACACAAGAATATTATTCAAAATTTCGGCAGCATAACGGCAGGGTAGTTACACCGGGACCGTCCCTAGTACGGCTCCTCGCTCTACCTTAAAACCTCGCGGTTTTTGACAATGGGGATCATGCATCTAGTTCGCACGCAGGCGGCATGTATATATTTATTTCATTTCCACAAACTAATCCTATGTGGTTTCAACCAAATATTTTCCAACCACAAACGGGTATTTTTCAACCGCAATCAACCAATATCAATCACAAACAATCCCAAACAATCATTCGCTATCAATCAATTTTCACAACAATTTCAACCAATAAATATCGTCCATGGTTTGTGGACGAGGGGCGTATATATATATATATAGATATTTATATATAGCAATTCACTTTCATTTTCAACACATATATATAATTTTTAAATCAGAAATCTCACCAATAGCTATCCAATACTACGACTCTTCCTTTAGAGAAATCTTCGCCAATCTCGCCTTTTTGTCGCTTTCGTTGCCCGTATTCTCTACATATGTAAAAATCGGATTTTTACTATGTTATTCAATATATAAAGATCATATTTTAAAAACAAAGATTATATTTTTAATATTCCTATGATGTAAAAATTATATTTTTATTGCTTTCAAAATATAAAAATCATACCTTACTTCTTCTACTCCATAAAAATTCCGTCTTTTCTATTTAAAAATATGATCTTTTCCATTCTAAAAATCTGATCTTTTCTATTAAAAAAATATGATCTTTATTTTTTTCTAAAGTTCGGATCTTTTTCTATTTAAAGTTTAAAACTTTTTCCTTTTAAATTTCAAACCTTTTTCTATTTAAAGTTTAAAACTTTTTCAAAAAAAATCAGTTTTTATTTCTTTTTAAAAAATCAGGTTTTTACTTTTCTATAAAAAATCTGTTTTTATTCTTAAACAAATCAGTTTTATACTCTTAAAAAAACAGTTTTATACTTTTAAAAATTCAGTTTAAAACCCTTATTAAAATCATTTAAATCATATTTAAAATTCAGTTTTCAATGCTTTTTAAAAATCAGAATTAAAATAAAATAAATAAATAAATAGAACTTACAGAGAGGGGGGGGGGGAGGTCTTCGCAGATCGTCGGAGGTCGCGCGATTAGGGGGCTTCGGGGGTTGCGCTCGTGTTTCGAACGGGGAGGCGGCTGAAGGCTGGCGGTGGCGTCGCTGCTTCGGGGGGGCTGCTCGATGTCAGGGTCGGCGGCTTCGAGGGTTTTGGGTCTTCGATCGAGGGAGGGGGCACAGGCGGAGGCGGGGCTTGGAGGAGGAACAGGCGGTGGCGTCGATCGATAGGTTTAGGTTTTTCTTTCTTTTTTTTCTTCTGATTATTGAATCGGTAATGAACTACGGGGGGGTGGGGGCAAGGTATAGGAGGGAAATATTTTTTATTATTATTTAATTATTTAATTTTGCAAAAAGTTGACTTTTACATACGACCTCGAAACGAGGCCCACCGCCTGTCGTCCATAGCGTTTTACCCCCATTCCGAACACAATGGGATATGTATCGCAAGCTGATTTGATCGTTACAATCAGTTTCCGTTGAATTTACATTTATATCACTATATTGAATTTTAAACGTACATTTCAAATTACCGGGGCCACATACTGACTAGAGAAATTCCAGAAAAATATTTTCTAGATTCGTATTGACTATACGGTCCTAACAAAACTAGTTTCGTCGAATTCTGAGACCGTTTGAAAAATGGCCAATTTCCAGTCGATTAAAATTAACTGAAACTGGCCAAACGCGTTTTCCTTTGCCACGCTCACATATTGATTCGAAAAATTATGAAATTTGAAACCTAACAATTACCTGACCCTGCGGATCCAACAAAAGTGGTTTCGTTGAAATCCGAGGTCATTTGCAAAATGTCCATTTTTAAGGGCCTGAATTCCATAGCGACTATTCAGAATTTTCAACTGGACATACCTTTTGATTCCCGCTATCAAATTTCGATTGGTCAGATTCGTTAGAAAGATATTATCAATTAGATTCCATTATTTTTGGTTTCACTAAAATCCGGATTGTTTTGCACCCGGTATATTCAATTGAAGTTTGAAATCGAATTATCGAACTACCGCGCTATTTTCAATTCTATATATAATTATAATTAATTATATTCGTTTTCAAATGTCGATTCAAACTCAATTTTCATCGCCATTATTTAAAATATTTATTTTAAATATTT
Source organism: Allium sativum (assembly GCA_030737875.1). Taxonomy (NCBI): domain Eukaryota; kingdom Viridiplantae; phylum Streptophyta; class Magnoliopsida; order Asparagales; family Amaryllidaceae; genus Allium; species Allium sativum. The sequence continues at coordinate 124,713,879 of CM060927.1, read as the reverse complement.
AAAATCCATTATTTTAGCCAATTTAAAATTTTAAATTGGTTCAGATTTTCTGGGTCGTTACAATTATATTCCTGGTTTACAGTTGGAATGATATTCGAAAAGCTCTGTATTCGTGTATTGCTTTCAGTTATGTTTTGTATTATTTTTCCGCTGCTATGTATTTAAATGTAATTTAAATCTCTGATATTTTTTTCTTTATATTATTCATGTATACTCTGAAATATTCTTGTATTCTTATGAAATTGTTGTAATAAGCAATGAAATGTTCTTCTGTTCGTGTTCTGATTTGTCGTGTTCTCAACTCAATCCGGGCTTTCTTTTTCGGGGAAGTTCGGGTCGTCTCAGCCTCTTATTGCTAGGGTTGTCAAATACTTGGATTTGGAGCGTAGAATTGAAGATTTGATAATATTTTTGGGATGAGGAGGAGATTTAGCATCTCATTAGTATTTTTTGGGATTAAAATAAAAAAATGTCGAATAAATACTGGTAGTGTGCGGAAACGTTGAGCAACGGGTTCAAATGGGTGCACTCGAGTTTGATGATTTTTATATGAGTAGAAAGAGATTTGTGAGAGAATAATTATGGTGATTTTTATGGATTTTATAACAGAGAGGAGATGGAGTATGGAAGGTCTGAAGGCGTGGTAATGGCTTGAGAAGCTCATGGGTATATTGATGTATCGGTGGAGGAAGATGATTAAGTGGCTAATTAGGCTAAAGGGGTAATTAAATATATTTAACATTTAATTAATTATCGTTTGTTAATTATACTGAATAATAAATGTTTAAAATATGATAAATTTTTCATACGAGGTTGAAATCCAGTGATTTCAGTCACGTTGGAATCGTGGCGACGAACTCTACAACATGGAGCAGACTAAAACAAAAACGTAGCAGATTTGAATTTGAGGCAGATTCAAACTCAAACAGTACGGAAATCACCAAATAAAGAATGACGGAGTGGAAACTAAAGCGAGAACTCCTTCTAACTCAGAATTATTTTATCATGTTATTGTATTCATATATAAAAATATATAGAATTGCCATTGGAGATTTTTATCAGTTTAATCTTTATAAATTGTATACGTTGCCTGTTAGCTCACCTCCTTCGTCTATAGACCATGGACGATTTAATTGGCTATATTGTGTTTAGTTTGTGATGTGGAATTTTTTAACGTATTAAAAATAATATTAACATTAATGTGGTAGTTGATATTAAATTATAAATATCCATTCATAATTTAAAAAGTGAAAACTGATTAAGTATAAAAATAATTCAAACTAAACAAGAATTGGTTAAATTTATTAACCAATGATTTATTTAAAATAGACTGTTGTAGTGTGAAAACCCCACACGGGTATTGGGATGATATTTGACTTACACTAATCCCAAGTGATTAGTTTGTATGTTGATCGTTTGGTCGACAGGCCGTTGTAAGCGTGAATTATTTATTTATGGCTTACACGGATTATAAATACACATTGGATGTCAATTTGGATGTGATAGTTGTTCGCAACTGTCGTTGGATGTTTATGATGCGTGTAATCCATGTAAATTCATTTATATGGATATTGGTTGTGGTTTTATTCCAATCTGGAATATAAACATGAATATTTCTATAAAATAATATCCAGTGAAGAAGTAAATTATGATTTTGATGTTCGATTTTGGATGGACACAAAATTATAAAATATGAAGCCGAGTTCAGTAGAAAATGCTATTTTTACTCGAACGGAATTTATATTGATTTTATTCATTTAAAAATGAATATTGAAAAGATTGAATTTCAAAACTAATATTTTGAAATTTTTATCAGTCTGAAATTATAAAATATATAAGAGGATTTCGACCATTGACTTCAAATGGACGTAATGGGAGATCCCACCATCGGATTCTCCTTAAACCGGAACCTTTGGGTTTGTATCGAAAAGATCTTTCCAATTAATATAAGAGATTTGATTTCTAACGGTTAGATTTTAAAATATGTCCAAATCAGTTTTGGAAAAGGTCGTTGTGCAGTTCGATGGCCGTTTTTGTAAATCGATTGTAAGGGCCTTAATAAAATTTATAAAAATATAAATAAATTATGTAAATCATAATAAATGGTTTGGAAAAATTTTGTGATGAAAATTTCCATATTTGAAAAGATAACATATATTTTTATCCAAATGAACTAGTAAATAAGTAGAAATATTAATTGCATGATTTTTGCAAAATAAATAAATAAATGGGATTTGAGAATGGTTTTATATAACCAAAGTATTTCAAATAAATAAACTGGAATGGAATTGAAATGGAATTTATCTTCGGATATTTCGGTATGGGATTCCACGATTATACAGGTATTATTATGAGAATTTGGAAGATACAGATATCGTTATTCCTAATACGATATCCGTTAGTTTCAGAATTATATATTGAATATAAGTCGAGATAATTTCTATGCAGAGCCTTGTATTTAATATCGAATTCGATTTTGGGTTTGTCATGAATGGTGTCTTAAATAACAATGTTTTTTAAACCCCGTTAAGAAAAGAATAAATCTTTTAATTAAGATAAATGAAGTTTTCCAATTTATAATTATAAATTGGAATTAAATGGAAGATGATTTTGGGTTCATTGTGAATGATGTTTTAAATAACATTTGTTCTTAAAACACAATTAACGGTGAAGATATGATTTGGAATTTATAAATCTTTATTCTAAGATTTAATGGAAATTTTCCAAAGTAATGTTTTCCAATTTAATAGATTAAATTGGAATTGAATGGAATTCGATTTGGTAATAATCGAGATGAGCTTCTGTAAATGAAGACCATTACAAGATATGGAATTTGAAAGGCTTTGTCGTTATTTCATTTATATTATCAGTCTGATATGGAAATTTATATCAATTATATATTGATCAGATTTCTGATCAGATTTCCGTGACCATTCCATTTTGATGGGAGAGGATTTTGGGTTTATTGTGAACTGTGTTTTAAATGACATTAGTTCTTTAACCTAGTTAAAGACATGAATTATTTCCTAAAGTTGAATAATCGTTAAGTAATGATTTTTTATATTAAAACCAAGTTGGAGTTTTAATGAATCTTTAATTAGATTGAAATGTGAATAAGGTAATTAAATTTACCACATTTACGAAATGTTTCGAGATAGAGTACCACCAGTTTTACTCCATGCAATAATTAAATCTTTAATAAGATTTGAACGTGAAATGGTAACTAAATTTACCAATAATACAGCGGGTATTAGATACGGAGTACTACCATTTTTCTCCATGGGATGAATAGGTTGGGATTGGGATTAAAATAAAATAAATGATTACTTCGATAAGGTTCGATAATCCTGACTAGTTTTATAAACCTTAACTGGTTTAGAATTGTTAACAGATATCTTAAAATCTTTTGAAATGATATTCAAAGGAGGATTGAACAAGAAGTTTAAGATAATTTATCTTTGATAAAATTAATGGAAACCTGTCCCAAATGATATGAATATTTTAATAAAAGAATATTCAGGATTGGAATGAGATACGCGAGTTATTCGGAAAGACCCGGTTTAACCCATTCTGAATAGCTGTTAGATGATTAAAAGTCGAAGATATTGAAGATGATGCAAGACCGAAAATCTTCACATCGAATGGATGTCTACTGATGCCTTAAATGGAGTTGCAGCCTTGAAGGGGTTATAATGGTAGTCGTTCGAACGTATTTGTTGATTGTTCGGATATGCAAGGGCCTATCTTCTGTATTGGACATATGGGACGAGGAATAAGGTGCCTCCAGTTTCGTTCAAACCCGGAATGGACATGTAAATGGATGTGTGTCTGACATTAGAATTCATTTGTTATTGATTTATTTCTATTAAATATACATATGTTTGGTGGTGGAGAATTTATTCTCTTGCTTAACACCCTTCTTTGAGACGTACAAGCTTAGAGGTTATATATTATAGACATCAGTTGTATGGCGTGAACTGTCAATGTAGCATGCTAAGACGCAATGATCAAGGCTTTTGTTGAAAAGTAGAGTCTTGTGGATGATGATCAAAGCACGGCATTAATTAGCATAGCTTTGTGTATAGCGTTAATTCACGAGCTTCACACCCCGGTATGAACCAGAAATGGGATGAGGGACCATAGGGAGGACATGCGTTTCTTTCTAGCTAGGAATGGTGTCATGGTAGGTAGCCCACATATTTTACTTATGTGGTTGTTGGAAAGCGAGGTACCTCGGATTTGAGTCCCTAATGGCTCTTGATATGGTCTACATACTGACCATTATGCCCTATAGGGCAAGGAAACGTATTGTTCAGGAATACCTAATCCACTAAAGTAAGTGCGAACCGGCCCTACTGCTCCCAGGTGCAGTTGAGGCTGAATCCTGAGACATGGTAGGCTAGATTGTCTCGAATCAGAAGGAGAGATCCCTTGCCTTGGTTCATGATGGAAATCAAATTTCCAATATGACATCATGTGGTTTTAATTATAAACCTATATAGCAACATAATATATGGTACCTATGCCGTCAATGATCGATACATTCATATTTGAAGTTATTTTATGACACTATGCACTTATAATAGTATCAAAATGATTTGGTTTAAATGTACCAAGCATGTTTGGCTATTATAAGGTAAAACTCTATCCTCCGGCTTGCATTGCATTATGTGATGGGACCTGAGTGTAACAACCTGGATTTTTAGAACCAATTTAAAAATTTTATTTTAGCTAATCTAATGGATTTTGGATATTTAAAATGATTTATTTTAAATAATAACGACTAAAAATTTATTTTAATCGAAGTTAGAACGTTTAAATTTATTCTAATTGTAAAACGATCCTGAAATGGCGCGGTAGTTTGAAAATTCGATTTCAAATTTCAAATGAATGTACAGGATTCAAAATAAATCAGATTTCAGTAAAACAAGAAATATTTGAATCTATTTAAAAATATCTTTCTAACGAATGTGAAAAACTCATATTTCATAACGGGAATAAAAAGTTATGTCCAGTATAAAATTCAGAATAGTCGCTATGGAATTTATATATATTTTGTATAATATATGGCCCTTAAAAATAGCCATTTTGCAAACGACCTCCGTTTTCGATGAAACTACTTTCGTTGGATCCGGAATGTTGAATTATTGCTAGATTCCAATTTTCAAAATTTTTGGAATTAATATGTGAGCACAGTAAATTTAAACGTGTTTGGGTCAATTCAGTTTGAATTGGATCGACCAGAAAATGGCCATTTTTCAAACAGTCTCCAAATTAGACAAAATTAGTTTTGTTAGGACTGTATCATCAAAATATAAGTAGATTTATTTTTCAGGAATTTTTGGAGTCAGTATGTGACCCCGGTAAAAATGTATGTTTAAATTCAATTATATATTGATTTATAATTTAATTTAATAAAAACTGATCAAAACAGCCGAATCTATTTACGAAACATATCCCATTGTGTCCGGAATGGGGGTATTTAGCTAAGGGCTACAGTCGTTTGGTTTGATTTTGGGTTCGAAGCGATTAATTCCTAAATAAAGTAAAATAGAATAAAATATTAAAATATATATGTTTATATAAAGGGCCATATTCACTAAACCCTAATCTCTTATATCCCTCGGCGCCGTCACAAAGAAATCGACGATCAGAAATGCTTCGATTTAATCCCCAATATCTCATAATCAGATTAGAATTAATCCATCATTTCTAATACAAAATAAAAGTAGGCCTAATGATTTTGGGAATGTAATTAACATTTTAATCACCTTGTTAATTATTTTGTTAAGATAAAATGTTTGTTTTTAAAAGATAAAATGTTTGTTTTTATAATATAAAATGTTTGTTTTAAAATATAAAATTCTTGTTTTTAAAATATAAATAGCTTTGTTTTTAAAATATAAATAGCATGGATTTTTTTAAAAATAAGAATAACATGGTTTTAAAAATATAAAAATATGATTTTTAAAGTATAAAGCATTGTTTAAAAATGTGAATATTAAATATAATAACATAGCTATAAGAACGTGATTTTTATAGTGACATAGGATTCATAAAAATGTAATTTTTATATAAATGACTTTGTAATAAAAATTTGATTTTTAACATAAACCGCGTCAAACAGATTATGATGGAACCAACTGCAAACAAATCCAAATCCAAACCATCGTCCGCTAAAAAATGGCGGAGTGGAAACCAATGGTGAGAACTCCTTCTAACTCTAATGATTCTATAGTTAAATATATACTAGGATGCAAACGGGGCTTAGAAGCCCCCGACACCATTTATTGTACAATCCATGGTTGTTTGTTTGGATTGAATTGACTGTATTGTGTTTACTGAATGTATGAACTATATAAAATATTAATGTGTTGAAATAAATATTTATCTTTAAAAATATAATTTTAACGTGTATATGAATGAAAATAAATATTTATTTACAAATCGGACGATTTGTTTATGTACACCCATTTGACTGATATGGATTTTGACGATAAATTTTACACATCGCCCAACTGCACAAATAATATTCAGTATTTGTTGGTTGAAACCCCACACGAGTATTGGGTGATATTTGACGTACACTAATCCCAATTGTTTAGATGTATGTCAATCGATGGGTTGACAGAATGTTGTAAGCATTAATTATTTATATTTAATGCTTATGAAGTTGTGTAATGCGCTCTGGATGATGGATTATTGTTTATCATATACATGTGTTGTATGAAATCCAAATAAGTAACATTATATGGTAATTGACTGTGTCTGATTCCAATTCAGAATGAATGAATATTTTAAAATAACGAATATTTTAAAATAATATTCTGTAAAGGACCAAAATATGATTTTGATGTCTGATTTGGGATGGACATGAAAATATTGAAATATATGAAGCCGTGTTGATTAGATACACGCCATTTTGACGCGAACGATATTTATATCAATTTTATTCATTTTTATAATGAATATCGAAAAGGAAATGATTTCAAAATCTGATATTTTGAAAATATTATCATTTATATATTAAAATGATAAGGAGTATTCAATTTTGATTTAAAATTGAAAATGAAGCTAGAATCATTTTTAAATGAATTTATGAACGATTTATAAAATACATTTTAAATGGAAATCGATGAAATATATATAACATATATATTATATATATTTAGTGGCCTGAATAGAACGCTCCGCGCCGCGACCATTCTTGAATTTCGACCATTGACCTCGAATTGATATTACAGGAGATCCGACCGTCGGATTCTCCTAGAACCAGAACCATTGGGTTCGTATCGGAAAGAACTTTCCAACGAATATAAGAGATTTGAAATCTAACGGATGGATTTGGAATTATGTCCAAATCAAATTTGGAAAAGGTGGCTTGTAAGAACCCGTAACTTCCCCGTTAAGGAAAGAACAGATACTTTGAGAACAACACACAAATGAACGCAGACGGAAGAACATTTCATTGTTATTACAACAATTCCACCAGATACAAGAATATACAGAGTATAAATGAATAAATTACATTCAACAAATATCAGATATTTAAATAAATTACATAACAGCGGAAAAATAATACAAAAGCACAACTGAAAGTGATACACGGATACAGAGCTTTCCGAGCATCGTTCCAGCTGTAAACCAGGACCCTGTGAATATAAATCTGCAAAACCAAAACTACTAGCTGCCCGTGTGGAAAATAGGGGCACCCAGAGTTTAGGTTAAAACAATAAACTCCAGGTCAGTCATGTGACTGGTGTGAGAACTAAAACAGTTATTTAAAACTTTACTTTAAAGATAGTAATTCAAGGGACCACGCCGTATAACATGGAACGGGTTTCCTTCCAAGAATACTATTGCATATAACAAAACAGCGCAATGCTCTTTGAAAAAATGAAGCTAATATAAGACCCAGGTCCCATCACACAATGCAACGCAAGCCGGAGGATAGGGTTTTCCCTTATAATAGCCAAACATGCTTGGTACGTTTAAAACAAATCACTTGATACTATAATAGCTGTATAGTGTCAAAACAATTTCAATCATAAATATAAATCATAGACGGCATGGGTACCATATATCATGTCGCCATACTAGTTCTACAATTAAAACCGCAATATCACGTATTGGAAATTGGATTTCCGTCATGAGCCGAGGCAAGGGGCAAGCTCCTCTCCGCGTTCGAGACACTCTAGCAAATGTCCCAGGACCCCACTACGATCCTTGGATCTTCAGGGCCGGTCCTCTCTTACTTTTGAGGATTAGTTATTCCTGAACACACGTTTCCCGGTCCTTACAGACCTATATCCGAGGCGCCTCGTATCCAACAACCACACAGGTGAAAAGTATATAAATGTCAGGGCTGGTAGGTCACTGACCCCACCCTAGCTAGAAAGAAACGTCGTGCTCTCCCTGCAGTCACTATCCCGTTTTTGACTCATACCGAGGTGTGAGGCTCGCGAATTCACGTTATACACAAAGCTACGCCACACAGGCCGTGCTTTGATCATCAACCACAAGACTTTGCTTTTCAAAAGAAGCCCTGATCAATTGCCACTTATGCGTGTCACACTGGCAATTCACTCCATGCGACTGATGTCCATCGATATACAACCTCTGAGCTCGTATGTCTCAGAGAAGGGCGTTAAGCAAGAGAATAAATTCTCCGCCGCCAAACAGATGTATATTTAATAGAGATCAATCAACACAGAATAAAATCCAATGTCAGACACACAATCCATTTACAAGTTCGTTCTGGGTCCAAACGAAACCGGAGGCACTTTCCTCGCATATCCATCCATCTCCAAGTACGTCTGGACGATCACCAACTGATTCCCTCATCCTGGGTGTACAACCCAATCAAGATCATCAGTAATCACCCAAACGATGTGAAGACTTCCGGTCTTCTACCACCGTCTTCATCTTCGACATCTCGTCGAATTGGTTATCCAGAATGGGTATAACCCGGCCTTTCTGAATAACCCACGTATATGATAAACAAATGTTACACAAACACACAAACGCCTCATTCCAATTCAGAATATTCTTTTATTCACAAAATCACATTCTTAGGGAAAGGTTCCCATTAATTTTATCCAAGATAAATTCTTCTAAATTTATCCTATAATCTTCCTTTGGATATCATTTCAAACTAGTCGGGATTAGCGAACCACACCGAAGTAATTATTTATTTTATCTCCCAATCCCAACCTATATATCCCATGGAGCAAAACTGGTGATACTCCATTCCTAACACCACGGTGTTATCGGTAAAATTAATTACCATTTCACATTCAAATCTAATTAAAGATTTAACTATCGCTTTGGAGCAAAACTGGTGATACTGGACTCTCGATCACTTTTCAGATTTGATAATTTAAATTATCAATTCACATTTTAATCTAATTAAAGATTCATTAAAACCCCATTTAGTTTTAATCTTCTCAAAAATCAATATTATGTCTTTAACTGGCTTAAAGAACCAATGTCTTCTAAAACACGATTCACGACAAACCTAAATCACATTTGATATTAAATACAAGGCTCTGAATAGAAAATATATCGGCTTATATTCTATATCAAATTCTGAAACCAACATATATCGTATTGGAAATAACGATATAAAATATATCTTTCAAATTCCCATAACAATATCTGTATAGTCACGAAATCCAACATCGAAATATCCCGAAGATAATTTCGATTCAACTCCAGTCCAATCCACGTATTGGGAATATTGATTATTTTTAAAATCACTTTCAAATTCAATTTATTTATTTCAAAAATAAATTGATTTTAATTCTAGTTCAAAATTAGTTCATTTTGACAAAAATCTATTTTTACCCTTTCAAATGTGGAATTTTCCAGCCCAATTTTTCCTAAATCGTTTCTTATGATTTTACACAAATTATCAATATTTTTAATACTTTTATCAAGGCCCGTACAGTCGATTTCCAACAACGGCCATCGAACTGCACTTACAGCGACCTTTTTCGAATTTGATTTGGACATAACTCCAAATCCAACCGTTAGATTTCAAATTTCTAATATTCATTGGAAAGCTCTTTTCGATACGAATTCCGGTTTTAGGAGAATCCGACGGTCGGATCTCCCATAATGTCCGTTTGAAATAAATGGTCGAAATTCACGAACTACCGCGGCGCGGCGCGTTCTATTCGTGCCATTATATATATATATATATATAATATATATTTCGTCGATTTCCCTTTTTAAAACGTATTTTATAAATCGTTTTAAATTTGTTTCAAACCCATTTCAACACTATATTCAATTTCAAATCGATTTGATTTCAATTCAATTCGAATTCATTTCAATTTTATTTAATTCGAATTCAAATTCGTTTCAATTCATTTCAAATTCAAATTCGTTTCAATTCAATTCAAATTCAAATTCGTTTCAATTCAATTCAAATTCAAATTCAATTCAATTCAAATTCAATTTCGTTTCAATTCAATTCAATTTGAGTTCATTTTCTATTCAATTCGAATCGAATTCATTTTCTATTCGATTCGAATTCATTTCAAATTGATTCAATAAAAATTCAATTTCAATTTTTATCTAATTCAATTTGAATTTCATTTCAAAATATTAGATTTTGAAATCACTTTTCAATATTCATTGTAAAACGGATAAAATCGATATAAATATCGTTCACGTCAAAATAGCGCATCTCTAATCCACACGGCTTTATATTTTTCAAAAACTTCTTTATTCTATTCAACAAATGAATATTTATTCTATTCAACACATGAATATATATTTCTTTCAACACACGACTATTTTTGTTATGTAAAATATTTTATAAAACTATGGTATCTATCGTTAGATTTTAATTAGACTCCACCGTGAAGTAGATTCTAATTGTAAATATGATAAAGATGTAAATTTCATTGTATAAAATATTTCACTCAACACATGAACATCGTCAACACATGACTATTTTTATATTCAACACATGAATTTTCTTTTATAATATTCATTGTTGTCCCGATTGGAATGAGGCCCAATCAATCACCATATAACGTTAATTATATGGATTCCATACAACACATGTATATAATAGCATTGATAAACAATCAACCATCATCCAAAGTGCACCACACAACTGCATAAGCATCAAATATAAATAATCGACGCTTACACAGTCTGTCGACCAATCGATCGACAATAATTAAATAATTGGGATTAGTGTACGCCAAACATCATCCCAACACCCGTGTGGGGTTTCAAATCAACAAACATTGAATATTATTTGTGCAGTTGGGTGATGTGTAAAATTTATCATCCCAATCAATTTCAGTCAAATCAGTGTATATAAACAAATCGTCTGATTTGTAAATGAATATTTATTTATTCACATTCACGTTAAAATTTATATTTTTAACGTCAAAAATATTTATTTCAACACTTTACTATTTTTAACTAACACTTTTTATTTTAGAAAATTTCGGCGGCATAACGGCACGATATTAGAAACGGGACGAGGCCTAGCCTTATCCCCGGTCTAGTGAAGGCCCACGCCATTCACACATCAATCAAATCGATTCCATTTCACCAAACAATTCAATTAAAACCAAATAATCTAACCAACTACACAACCAATCAAACAAGTCCATGGTCTGTGGACGATTGTGTCGGGTGCTACTAAACACCGTCTGCATCCTAGTGTATATATATATAACTAGAAAAAGAAATTGAAAGGTGAGAAATTCTCACCGAAAGCTATCCAATCATCTTGACTCTTCTTTGATAGAAATCTTCATCGTTATCGCATTTTTGTCATCTTCGTTGCTGTAGCCACTACATATGTAAAAATCGAATTTTTACTTCGCTATTCAATATATAAAAATCGAATTTTTACTATGCTATTCAATATATAAAAATCGAATTTTTCTCACAATGAAAATATTTTTATCGACGCTACTATATAGAGAAAAATTATATTTTTACCTCGCTATTCTCTATATAAAGATTTCGCCTTTTCAAATACATCATTATAAAAATCACATTTTTATTTTGCTACCTATATAAAGATGATATTTTTAATATTCCTATCATGTAAAAATTATATTTTTAATTCTCTACATAAACAAAAATCATATTTTTACATCCTCCACATAGTAAAGATTATATTTTTAATACTTTAAAAATATAAAAATCATATTTTTATTACTTATCACTTCACCTATAATTCATATTTTTAAAGTCATGCTATTTATATTTTCAAATGAATGGTATTTTATATTTGAAAACAAAGTTATTTTATTTTTCAAAACAAAGTTATTTTATTTTTCAAAATCATATATATGAATCACTCTATATATAAAAATAAAAAAAACTGCATTTTTCAAATGTTAAAACTGAATTTTTATGTAGTAGAAAACTACCTTTCTTCCTCCACAGAACAGTCTGTCGTTCTTCGCTTGCGTTGAACCCATCAGCTCGAGTTCTAGGGTTCGGAATTGCCATCAGAACACTGCGCCGGAGGATGATCCAATGCCACGACGGGCTGCACCTCGGAGGGCGCCACCTATCGCCTGAGTTCTGGCGAACTCGCTCACCTGAACGGCGCTGAAAACTCGCCTGAACTGGACGGTTTTTGAGATGAAGGAGGGGAGAGGGAAGATCGGACGAAGGGGGAGGATTGGCGGTAGCTGCGCCGCCCTGGGCGCGGCGACTCATCGGAGGGGGCGGCGGCATCGATCGCGCCCCCCTCCGTATTTTTTCTTTTCTTTTCTTTTATTCGGATTGATTTTGAAGGCGGGGGCAGAATGAATTAAGGGGAGGGAGAGAGATATTTGTTTTTTTTTAATTTATTAAATTATTTAATTTGAAAAAAGTTGACTTTTACATACGACCTCTAAACGAGGCCCACCGCCTGTCGTCCATAGCGTTTTACCCCCGTTCCGAACACAATGGGATATGTATCGTAGGTTGATTCGATCGTTACAATCAGTTTCCGTTAAATTTACATTTAAATCACTATATTGAATTTTAAACGTACATTTCAAATTACCGGGGTCACATACTAACTCTAAAAATTCTCGAAAAAATATTTTCCATGTTCGTATTGACGATACGGTCCTAACAAAACTAGTTTCGTCGAATTCTGAGACCGTTTGAAAAATGGCCATTTTCCAGTCGATTAAAATCGACTGAAACTGGTCAAACGCGTTTTCCTATGCCACGCTCACATATTGATTCAGAAAATTATGAAATTTGAAACCTAGCAATAATTTGACATCACGGATCCAACAAAAGTGGTTTCGTCGAAATCCGAGGTCGTTTGCAAAATTCCCATTTTTAAGGGCCTGAATTCCATAGCGACTATTCAGAATTTTCAACTGGACATATCTTTTGATTCCCGCTATGAAATTTTGATTTTTCGGATTCGTTGGAAAGATATTATCAATTAGATCCTAATGTTTTTGGTTTCACTAAAATCCGGATTGTTTTGCACCCGGTACATTCAATTGAAGTTTGAAATCGAATTATCGAACTACCGCGCCATTTTCAATTCTATTTATAATTATTTATATTCTAACGACGACGTATATAGATATATACGTTCGAATTCTATTCCAAATAAATTTCTCGTCGATTATATTTAAAATAATCTATTTTAAATGTTCAAAATTCGCAAAAATTGCCCAATTAAAAATTTTAAACTGGCTCAGATTTTCCGGGTTATTACAATCTCCCCCACTTAAAACTTTTCGTCCCCGAAAAGGAACAAAGTCGAAAGTGGTTTGACTAATCAACTCTACGTTCGATCTGGCTTCCATTCTCCAACTTTTCAGTTTATGAGAATTTTCAAATTCTCAAAAATTTGGCTAACACCCGAATTTTGTAAATTTAAAACTCTTAAATATTTCAATATTACGAATATAGCTTTTCGCTCATGAGCAAGCTATATTTCAATATTGAAAATAGCCACGAAACAAGCTTAAAATATCTAATTTAAAAATGAACAATAATAAGTAATAAAAATCAGCAATAAAATAATAATATATTAATGGGTTGAAAAATGAAATTTCGAGAAAATAGCCACGAAAATATCATAGTTGTATTCATGGTGAAATTATGATCCATTTTCATATATAATATGTCAAAAGGAAAGTCCATATGAAGAATTCACATTTAAAAATGTTAAATGCAAATATACATACATAAACGTTTGAAATTCAAATTAAAGATACAAATATATGGAATAAAATTAATGGTTGATTATAGTATTCTATTTTGTGTATATACATATAAGAGGGGACAAGATATTGATTAAACGGAAAGAATCCAATAAACTAAGTAAGGTATAATAATAAAATATTTCCAGCCATCATTTACGTTCATTGGCCGTTTTAGAGACCAAGAGGTCGACTTCTTGCTTAGAAGGGGTGTCACCACCGGTCTATCGCCCTCCGAGGGAGGGTGTTGACTGCTTGGGGCGGCCAGTACCCAATTTGGCCTGGTTTGGGTTTTTGGCGTTTGTTTATAGATTAACAGCCGAGATTTAATCTAAATAATCCTACGGCTACTATTCACTCACGCACATATAAATAACACCCTAAACCTCAAACCAAAATCTAGTCTTCTCCTTCCTCCTTACCTCCACACTGCCATTGATTCAAGAGAAAATATATTTTAGGTTTTCTTCTTCCTCTCTTAAATATATTTTCTTTTCTAATTCCTTTTCTTATAGAATTTGAATAGGATATGAATCCGGAATCATAAGATTTATGTATATAAGAATTCTAACTATTAATTCTTATTTCTTATATATATATATATATATATATTCTAAGGGATTGAAGTTCGCGTTCGTGTTTGTTCTTGAAGGTTTTCAGATCTAATAGGCAAACATCGTCGAATCTGTGACATTTCCATATAGACAAATCTCTATGAGCGGAAATAATACTTGTTTAGGCAAAATTCTACATTTTGTAGTTTCGTATATTGATTTGTATGCCTAGGGAGATTTGGTTTCACGATAACATCATATTATTAAACACCCAAATCTCCTATTTTTATATATATCTCGCAAAATTGTCAATGAATGTTTGAGTTTGTGAATCATTTAGGTTTGTATGAAGAATAGTTTGGTGATTCACTTTTCTTTAGTATGATTTATGTATTCTATTTAAAATTATTTGTGATGTAAAAAGATTAGCATTTGATTTGGTTTTACTATTTGAATAGGTTTAGATTTCCATTCTAGAATGAATAATTTAAACGTATTCATATTTAAAACAAATCAAATGTTAATGTTTTTATGTACGACATAAAAAGGTGTAAATTAGATTAAATAAAGATTTATGCATATATGTATGTATATTCATATATATAGGTATACATATATATGTATATATATATGTTAAATATGTATGTATATATGTGATTAACGCCTTGTTCCTAATTCATTTCCTGAATTGTTTTAACAAGCTTAGGAATACAAGTTTTTATAGTTATGTTGTTATTTTTTCCATTACTGCTATCATTAATTATGCCATATATGTAGTAGTTTGATGTGATAAATAGCTTGTATACCAATGTGGATCGGATAAACAATTTACACCATTAATAAGATTCTTCATTCGAACGAAAATTAACGTTTATAGTATGTATTTAATATTATAATTATATAGCATAATCAAGGTATTCAAACGTAATAATGACGTAATAAATACATAGAATAAGGATAGAAATTTGAAATGTCCCCATATGAATTGTTGCTTGTGTGTTTATAGAATAGCTTATATAGATATTAAATAATGACACACAGACACGAGATTAGTCGTCATTTGTGCTAGAAGTCTGCCCGGAACCAACCGGCATATTCCGCAACTACGACTGAGTTTGACTTACGTGGGAGGTCTGGGTGCCATGGGCCATTTAATTTAGTACACTATGACACGAGGTTAAGCCCGCTTTTAGTACAAGCCTGGGTGGAACCGCCCGACATATCCAGCATCTACAAATAGAAGGTTTAATGTGAGAGGTCTAGTATGTATATACATATACCTATTATGTGTGTGAATAGGTAGGCTTGCTACACCTTACAAAGGTCTTAAGTGGCTAACTTTCTTCTTATCTAGTTTGGGTCTTAAGTGGTTAAAGAATAGGACCATTTCGAAGGTTTTTCCTTGGATATGGACCGAAGTCATAGGACTTACCCTTATAAGATTGAATCTAGTCTATGGGTCCTTCTCTAAAAGTGATTAGTCATGGCGATAACGAAGTACGGGCAGTCTACCGGAATATCCACTTCCTCTAGGAGCTTAGGGAGGGCCAACCTAAGGACATATTTGGTATACATGGAATGCAACATGCTATTTAATTAACCAACTGTCTGAGGGAAGTCTTAAGCGACGTAAGTGTTCTAATGTAACATCAGTTAAGTAGTAATATGAGGCATCCGCCGGTGGACTCTTAAAGGGCTCTATAAGTGCCTACCCTAAACCAGTAATAAGCGGCGAGATACTACTTCTCATATTACTTATGAGAGTATATATTTAAGAATGTTGACATGTTAGAACGTGGTCTTAAGTGGCTAGGGTTTTCCTTAGGGTCATAAGAGATCATAAGAATTCACCCTTAATAAACATGCTAGAATGGGACTTAAGTGACCGAGAATGTCCACCTCGTTGGGTCTTCACCCTAAATGCATCAATGGAGATCTTAAGTGATTGATTCGGATATCCACCTCACTGATTAAAATACTTCTTTATATGTGTGTACCTATGTGTTTCGAAGACATACCTTAAAATATATAACCTACCAAGTTTAGAGTATAGTCTTTAAACACATATTATTTTCAGTCACCAGAAATTTATGTTCTGACCTCTCTCCTCTTAACATATAAACATGATGGTAGGTAGGAACGCTTGTGTCAATGATACTTTGGAGATGGTGCCTAATGATGGAGGATCCATAGCTATTAGGCATTATGGAAGTATTATTATGTTGGGATAATTAATGCTGATATATTTATTATTACATGAGACTCGTTGTAACTGATATTTATGATAGTTTTAAACTAAAGGTACATTTATTTTAAGTTATTATACTTTATCCCTTCCGCTGTGCGAGCTTCTGATTTTGCTTTGGTATGCTCTGTTATATCTGTTATACCATTTCCTTATAGGAATCGATGATCCATTTAAAATGGCTCTAAGTTTCGATTTGCCTTTTTAGGTCGAAATTTAGGCCCATTCCGGGCTGGTTGTTACATTTGGTATTAGAGCTATTTTACCCAATTACAGAGAAATATATGTATGAGAGGCATACTTGTTATTTTGGAAAAGGATTTTCAAAATTATATTATATATATAAGTATATACATATTTTTAAAGTACGCCTATTTTTAGGAAAGAGCATATGTAGGTTCTTTTAAGAAAGACTTGGCATTAAATTGTAGAAATAATCTATATGCCATATAGTAATATAGCAACCTCCTTGTTAATTTAAATACCTCTAAGCATTGGATGGTTATAAAATCTGGAGCATGGGAAAGACTGAAACCTCCTCATTCAGTAAGTGATAAATGGAAATTAATCGGACGAATTATCTATTATAGTAATGAAAACATTTAAATAACTGTCCATTAGGTAAACAATTAATAAGGAACAATTTGACAAGTATGTCCAATTTTGCTAAGAAATCGAAGTACATCTTTGAGTATTGACATAAACTTCGAGAATAGAGATATGAAAGTCTAAGATTTCAAAGGAACATTAAATGGTCAGGAAGGAAAGTATTAACGAATTTATTAAGACCATTTATAGGTATGAATATTTGGATGAGATGTTAAAAATGTCCATAAGAATAAGCAATATTTAAAATGGTTTAAATGGACATAATGGACGTGTATTATGAATGTGTATGGATGGGAATTTTTTTAAAAATATGGAAGAAAAAGGTTAAGACAAGATACAAACTTCCATAAATAAAGATATCAACCTCTCTTGAAAAGATTGTAGGTGCGGTAGCAAAACTGAAAGAATAAACATGTTTTCTTAATCAACAAAGAAATGTAAAACCGACAAATATGATTTTTGACATATCATCAATTTATTTTGAAAAATAGAAATTCTAAGAAATACATTTCCATAGAATAGTGTGTCAGAAATTTTTTATTTAGAAACCCATCAAAATTAATTTTCGACATACTACAAAATTATTTGAAGGAGAAAATTAAAAAAAGAACTGTTTAACCTCTTGTGTATGGATTAGAATTACATAATAATTCCAATTGAAAATAAAAAATTTGGGTTATAAATATTCATTAGTTCTTCTGTTAGACAAACAAAAAATATGAGTTTTTGCAAAAACAAAGAAGAAAATGTTAATTGTAAATGTTTGCAAATAAGAGCTTTAATGGAAAAGGAATTATAGCGACAAGCAATAAACAATTCAAATGGTTAATTTGTATTTGTCATGGTCTTGATGTAACATGCTTTTAAAGTTTAGATTTGAGAATATTTTTCTTCTTCTAAAATCTAATTACTAGAATTGGGTAGAATTAAAATGATAAAATCCATGTAAAATGGGAAGCATTTGAGAAGGTAAGAGTACTAGGGGTAGTGTGAAGGATAAAAGACTATTCCAAGGAATTTGTTTAGTAATTTATTTATGACCATTAAATTAAATTTTGAAAAAACTCTCATTGTATAAACAAAAGAGTAGTGAATAGTTATGCTCATTAAGGGCTTTCAAAATTCATATATATATATATATATATATATATATATGAGAGTTTTAAATTGAGTGCTAAGATGAATGCAGTTTAATGTTTCAAAATATATTTGAAAGTAAAAGAATTAATTGAAATATAGATATGAATATAAGGATTAATTGCTAATTTGAATTAGCATTGAATTGGTTTTGTGTTCGTCTCTTAGCTTTCTACAAACGGAGGCCACTCTTGGCTTGCTCCCAACAGCATGACGGCTCCAAGTCTTATTTTCTTATGAACTTTAGTAGGAGACCTAGGTTGTTTATATTGAATTGTATTTTTATCGAAATGAACTAGTTATGAACTAGAATTAAAAATCCAATATTTTTAAATAAATAAATTGGATTTGAAATGGTTTTAAAAATAACTAGAATTTCCATTATATGAATTGGAATGGAATTGAATCGAAATTATCTTCGGAATTTTTCGATATTGGATTCCGCGATTATGCGAGCATTGTGGAGGAATTTGGAAGATATATATATATATATCGTTATTCCAATACGACAATTGTTGATTTCAGAATTTGATATTGAATATAAACCGATATATTTTCTATTCAGAGCCTTGTATTTAATATCAAATTGTATTTTGGGGTTTGTTGTGAACGGTGTCTTCAGTAACTGTAACACCCCGAGTTTTTCGGTTAACAGTAAATTGATAAATTAAAGTATACTTAATTCAAAACTTAAGAATTAAGGGAAACAAATTATGTCATTGCGTTCGTCTCGGAATTCTTCTTAAGATAGAGTCCGAGTTTACGTAAATTGGACTCCGTGTGAAAAAGATATCCTTAAATTAAATATTGCAGCAAAACATGAAAAAAAAGACAAACGAGAAAAGAATAAATATTTAGCATTGTTCTAAGGGTTATAAGCAAAAGGCTTAGTAGCTCATTTGGTTGGAACACGTGACTTGCATACAAGAGGTTCAGAGTTCGATCCCTGCCAACGCCATATTTTTGTTTTAGGGGAATGGCTCAAAAATGGCCTAGTGTGAACGCAGTTCAAAAAGTGGTTTAGTGTGAAAATGGGTATTTGGGAAGATAGATAAAAAGAAAAAGAAATTAAATATATATATATACGCATATATATATATATATATATATATATATATATATATATATATGACGTGTATGCATCATATAGCGTACGTTGCACATTTTTGGTTGTCAAGGATTTGTTTTTTTTAAAGAGGAAGAATATGTATACGGTAAAGGGAAGATGTATCTATTAAATACGTATTTATGTTTGATGGATTGGCAATAAATAATAAATTTTGATAATGTACATTTAGAGAGTAATTATGGCATAAGTAAATTAGGAATTATTTACATATAGAATTTGTCCTAAATGAGAAATGTGTACATTATAGAATATATATATATATATATATATATGCTAAAATGTGAAATTACATGCATAGTAATTATGACATAATTTGAAATGGGGGTAAATTACATGCATGGTAATTATGACATAATTTAAAATAGGAGTAATTTACAGTCCTTTATTGTGAACATAATTGGACTCTTTTGAAATTAATGGCCTTGATTAACCCTAGCATCATCGGACGGCTCAAATTAAAATACAATTCAATATAAACAACCTAGGTCTCCTACTAAAGTTCATAAGAAAATAAGACTTGGAGCCGTCATGCTGTTGGGAGCAAGCCAAGAGTGGCCTCCGTTTGTAGAAAGCTAAGAGACGAACACAAAACCAATTCAATGCTAATATTACGAATATAGCTTTACGAATATGGCTATTTTCAATATTACGAATATAGCTTTTCGCTCATGAGCAAGCTATATTTTCGTGGCTATTTAAAACTCTTAGATATTTTTAAATATTTCAATACAACTATTAATATATTTCGTGGCTATTTTCTCGAAAATACCACTTTTTGCTCTAGTTGATCGATGGGTGAAAACATGCTTGGTACGTTTAAAACAAATCACTTGATACTATAATAGGTGTATAGTGTCAAAACAATTTCAATCATAAATATAAATCATAGACGGCATGGGTACCATATATCATGTCGCCATACTAGTTCTACAATTAAAACCGCAATATCACGTATTGGAAATTAGATTTCCCTCATGAGCCGAGGCAAGGGGCAAGCTCCTCTCCGCGTTCGAGACACTCTAGCAAATGTCCCAGGACAACACTATGATCCTTGGATCTTCAGGGCCGGTCCTCTCTTACTTTTGAGGATTAGTTATTCCTGAACACACGTTTCTCGGTCCTTACAGACCTATATCCGAGGCGCCTCGTATCCAACAACCACACAGGTGAAAAGTATATAAATGTCAGGGCTGGTAGGTCACTGACCCCACCCTAGCTAGAAAGAAACGTCGTGCTCTCCCTGCAGTCACTATCCCGTTTTTGACTCATACCGAGGTGTGAGGCTCGCGAATTCACGTTATACACAAAGCTACGCCACACAGGCCGTGCTTTGATCATCAACCACAAGACTTTGCTTTTCAACAGAAGCCCTGATCAATTGCCACTTATGCGTGTCACACTGGCAATTCACTCCATGCGACTGATGTCCATCGATATACAACCTCTGAGCTCGTATGTCTCAGAGAAGGGCGTTAAGCAAGAGAATAAATTCTCCGCCGCCAAACAGATGTATATTTAATAGAGATCAATCAACACAGAATAAAATCCAATGTCAGACACACAATCCATTTACAAGTTCGTTCTGGGTCCAAACGAAACCGGAGGCACTTTCCTCGCATATCCATCCATCTCCAAGTACGTCTGGACGATCACCAACTGATTCCCTCATCCTGGGTGTACAGCCCAATCAAGATCATCAGTAATCACCCAAACGATGTGAAGACTTCCGGTCTTCTACCACCGTCTTCATCTTCGACATCTCGTCGAATCGGTTATCCAGAATGGGTATAACCCGGCCTTTCTGAATAACCCACGTATATGATAAACAAATGTTACACAAACACACAAACGCCTCATTCCAATTCAGAATATTCTTTTATTCACAAAATCACATTCTTAGGGAAAGGTTCCCATTAATTTTATCCAAGATAAATTCTTCTAAATTTATCCTATAATCTTCCTTTGGATATCATTTCAAACTAGTCGGGATTAGCGAACCACACCGAAGTAATTATTTATTTTATCTCCCAATCCCAACCTATATATCCCATGGAGCAAAACTGGTGATACTCCATTCCTAACACCACGGTGTTATCGGTAAAATTAATTACCATTTCACGTTCAAATCTAATTAAAGATTTAACTATCGCTTTGGAGCAAAACTGGTGATACTGGACTCTCGATCACTTTTCAAATTTGATAATTTAAATTATCAATTCACATTTTAATCTAATTAAAGATTCATTAAAACCCCATTTAGTTTTAATCTTCTCAAAAATCAATATTATGTCTTTAACTGGGTTAAAGAACCAATGTCTTCTAAAACACGATTCACGACAAACCCAAATCACATTTGATATTAAATACAAGGCTCTGAATAGAAAATATATCGGCTTATATTCTATATCAAATTCTAAAACCAACATATATCGTATTGGAAATAACGATATAAAATATATCTTTCAAATTCCCATAACAATATCTATATAGTCACGAAATCCAACATCGAAATATCCCGAAGATAATTTCGATTCAACTCCAGTCCAATCCACGTATTGGGAATATTGATTATTTTTAAAACCACTTTCAAATTCAATTAATTTATTTCAAAAATAAATTGATTTTAATTCTAGTTCAAAATTAGTTCATTTTGACAAAAATCTATTTTTACCCTTTCAAATGTGGAATTTTCCAGCCCAATTTTTCCCAAATCGTTTCTTATGATTTAACACAAATTATCAATATTTTTAATACTTTTATCAAGGCCCGTACAGTCGATTTCCAACAACGGCCATCGAACTGCACTTACAGCGACCTTTTTCGAATTTGATTTGGACATAACTCCAAATCCAACCATTAGATTTCAAATTTCTAATATTTATTGGAAAGCTCTTTTCGATACGAACCCAACGGTTCCAGTTTTAGGAGAATCCGACGGTCGGATCTCCCGTAATGTCCGTTTGAAATAAATGGTCGAAATTCACGAACTACCGCGGCGCGGCGCGTTCTATTCGGGCCATTATATGTATATATATATATATAAAATATATATAATATATATATTTCGTCGATTTCCCTTTTTAAAACGTATTTTATAAATCGTTTTAAATTTGTTTCAAACCCATTTCAACACTATATTCAATTTCAAATCGATTTGATTTCAATTCAATTCGAATTCATTTCAATTTTATTTAATTCGAATTCGAATTCGTTTCAATTCAATTCAAATTCAAATTCGTTTCAATTCAATTCAAATTCAAATTCGTTTCAATTCAATTCAAATTCAAATTCGTTTCAATTCAATTCAATTTGAGTTCATTTTCTATTCAATTCGAATCGAATTCATTTTCTATTCGATTCGAATTCATTTCAAATTGATTCAATAAAAATTCAATTTCAATTTTTATCTAATTCAATTTGAATTTCATTTCAAAATATTAGATTTTGAAATCACTTTTCAATATTCATTGTAAAACGGATAAAATCGATATAAATATCGTTCACGTCAAAATAGCGCATCTCTAATCCACACGGCTTTATATTTTTCAAAAACTTCTTTATTCTATTCAACAAATGAATATTTATTCTATTCAACACATGAATATATATTTCTTTCAACACATGACTATTTTTGTTATGTAAAATATTTTATAAAACTATGGTATCTATCGTTTGATTTTAATTAAACTCCACCGTGAAGTAGATTCTAATTGTAAATATGATAAAGATGTAAATTTCATTGTATAAAATATTTCACTCAACACATGAACATCGTCAACACATGACTATTTTTATATTCAACACATGAATTTTCTTTTATAATATTCATTGTTGTCCCGATTGGAATGAGGCCCAATCAATCACAATATAACGTTAATTATATGGATTCCATACAACACATGTATATAATAGCATTGATAAACAATCAACCATCATCCAAAGTGCACCACACAACTGCATAAGCATCAAATATAAATAATCGACGCTTACACAGTCTGTCGACCAATCGATCGACAATAATTAAATAATTGGGATTAGTGTACGCCAAACATCATCCCAACACCCGTGTGGGGTTTCAAATCAACAAACATTGAATATTATTTGTGCAGTTGGGTGATGTGTAAAATTTATCATCCCAATCAATTTCAGTCAAATCAGTGTATATAAACAAATCGTCTGATTTGTAAATGAATATTTATTTATTCACATTCACGTTAAAATTTATATTTTTAACGTCAAAAATATTTATTTCAACACTTTACTATTTTTAAATAACACTTTTTATTTTAGAAAATTTCGGCGGCATAACGGCACGATACTAGAAACGGGACGAGGCCTAGCCTTATCCCCAATCTAGTGAAGGCCCACGCCATTCACACAACAATCAAATCCATTCCATTTCACCAAACAATTCAATTCAAACCAAATAATCTAACCAACTACACAACCAATCAAACAAGTCCATGGTCTGTGGACGATTGTGTCGGGTGCTACTAAACACCGTCTGCATCCTAGTGTATATATATATAACTAGAAAAAGAAATTGAAAGGTGAGAAATTCTCACCGAAAGCTATCCAATCATCTTGACTCTTCTTTGATAGAAATCTTCATCGTTATCGCATTTTTGTCATCTTCGTTGCTGTAGCCACTACATATGTAAAAATCGAATTTTTACTTCGCTATTCAATATATAAAAATCGAATTTTTACTATGCTATTCAATATATAAAAATCGAATTTTTCTCACAATGAAAATATTTTTATCGACGCTACTATATAGATAAAAATTATATTTTTACCTCGCTATTCTCTATATAAAGATTTCGCCTTTTCAAATACATCATTATAAAAATCACATTTTTATTTTGCTACCTATATAAAGATGATATTTTTAATATTCCTATCATGTAAAAATTATATTTTTAATTCTCTACATAAACAAAAATCATATTTTTACATCCTCCACATAGTAAAGATTATATTTTTAATACTTTAAAAATATAAAAATCATATTTTTATTACTTATCACTTCACGTATAATTCATATTTTTAAAGTCATGCTATTTATATTTTCAAATGAATGGTATTTTATATTTTAAAACAAAGTTATTTTATTTTTCAAAACAAAGTTATTTTATTTTTCAAAATCATATATATGAATCACTCTATATATAAAAATAAAAAAAACTGCATTTTTCAAATGTTAAAACTGAATTTTTATGTAGTAGAAAACTACCTTTCTTCCTCCACAGAACAGTCTGTCGTTCTTCGCTTGCGTTGAACCCATCAGCTCGAGTTCTAGGGTTCGGAATTGCCATCAGAACACTGCGCCGGAGGATGATCCAATGCCACGACGGGCTGCACCTCGGAGGGCGCCACCTATCGCCTGAGTTCTGGCGAACTCGCTCGCCTGAACGGCGCTGAAAACTCGCCTGAACTGGACGGTTTTTGAGATGAAGGAGGGGAGAGGGAAGATCGGATGAAGGGGGAGGATTGGCGGTAGCTGCGCCGCCCTGGGCGCGGCGACTCGTCGGAGGGGGCGGCGGCATCGATCGCGCCCCCCTCTGTATCTTTTCTTTTCTTTTTTTTTATTCGGATTGATTTTGAAGGGGGGGCCAGAATGAATTAAGGGGAGGGAGAGAGATATTTGTTTTTTTTAATTTATTAAATTATTTAATTTGAAAAAAGCTGACTTTTACATACGACCTCTGAACGAGGCCCACCGCCTGTCGTCCATAGCGTTTTACCCCCATTCCGAACACAATGGGATATGTATCGTAGGTTGATTTGATCGTTACAATCAGTTTCCGTTAAATTTACATTTAAATCACTATATTGAATTTTAAACGTACATTTCAAATTACCGGGGTCACATACTAACTCTAAAAATTCTCGAAAAAATATTTTCTAGGTTCGTATTGACGATACGGTCCTAACAAAACTAGTTTCGTCGAATTCTGAGACCGTTTGAAAAATGGCCATTTTCCAGTCGATTAAAATCGGCTGAAACTGGTCAAACGCGTTTTCCTTTGCCACGCTCACATATTGATTCAGAAAATTATGAAATTTGAAACCTAGCAATAATTTGACATCACGGATCCAACAAAAGTGGTTTCGTCGAAATCCGAGGTCGTTTGCAAAATTCCCATTTTTAAGGGCCTGAATTCCATAGCGACTATTCAGAATTTTCAACTGGACATATCTTTTGATTCCCGATATGAAATTTTGATTTTTCAGATTCGTTGGAAAGATATTATCAATTAGATCCTAATGTTTTTGGTTTCACTAAAATCCGGATTGTTTTGCACCCAGTACATTCAATTGAAGTTTGAAATCGAATTATCGAACTACCGCGCCATTTTCAATTCTATTTTTAATTATGTATAATTATTTATATACTAACGACGACGTATATAGATATATACGTTTGAATTCTATTCCAAATAAATTTCTCGTCGATTATATTTAAAATAATCTATTTTAAATGTTCAAAATTCGCAAAAATTGCCAAAATAAAAATTTTAAACTGGCTCAGATTTTCCGGGTTATTACATGGCTATAAGTGCAGTTCGATGACAATTTATGGAAATCGACTTAAAGGGCCTTAATAAAATTATTAAAAATATTAATAATTTGATTAAAATCATAATAAATGATTTGGAAATAATTTGGACGAAAATTTCCACATTTGTAAAGATAAAAATATATTTTTATCAAAAATGAACTAGTTATTAACTAGAATAATAATCCAATATTTTTAAAGAAATAAATTGGAATTAGAAGGGTTTTAATATAACTAGGATTTTCCAATGTATGAATTGGAATGGAAATAATCTTCGAAATATTTCGAAATTTTATTCCGTGGTTTTATGGATATTATTATGGGAATGTGGAAGATACATATATCGTTATTCCCAATACAATATCCGTTAGTTTCAGAATTTGATATTGAATATAAGCCGATATAATTTCTATTCAGAGCCTTGTATTTAATATTAAATTGGATTTTGGGTTTGTCGTGAATGGTGTCTTCATTAACACTGTTCTTAAACCCAGTTGAGAAAAGAATAAATCTTTTAATTAAGATTTAAAGAAGTTTACCAATTAATTAACATTTAATTGGAATTGCAATGAAAGTTGATTTTGGGTTTATCGTGAACTGTGTTTTAAATGACATTCGTTCTTTAACTCAAATTAACAGTGAAATGTGATTTGGAATTTAAAAATCTTTTAATTAAGATTAAGTAAAATTTTCCAAAGTAAAGTTTTTTAATTAATTATATTAAATTGGAATTGAATGGAATTCGATTTAGTAATAATCGAAGTGAGCTTCTGTGGAGGAAGACTGCTAATGTATATGGAATTTAAAAGGCTTAGTCGTTATTCCATTTATATTATTAGTCGGATACGGAAATTGATATCGATTATATATATTGATCTGTTTTCCGTGAAGATTCCATAATTATGGAATGTGATTTTGGGTTTATCGTGAAATGTGTTTTAAATGACATTAGTTCTTTAACCCAGTTAAAGACATGATTACATGTTTAACATTGTATTTCGGATGGTATTATTGATCTCTATTAAATGTATATCTGTTAGGTGGCGGAGAATTTATTCTCTTGCTTAACACCCTTCTCTGAGACTTATGAACTCAGAGGTTATATATCGGTAGAAATCAGTGGTACGGTGTAGATTGTCGATGCAGCATGTTTGATTTACCAAAATTAAATAATCATAAATATTGATTTTCAGGAAGATTAAAACTAAGTGAAGTTTTAATGAGTCTTTAATTAGATTAAAATGTGAATGTGATGACTTAAATTATCAAATTTGGGAAATGATCGAGAATGGAGCATCACCAGTTTTACTCCAGGTGATAGTCAAGTCTTTAATTAGATTTGAACATGAAATGGTAACTAAATTTTACCGATAACACGTTGGTGTTAGATATGGAGTATTACCAGTTTTGCTGCATGGGATGAATAGGTTGGGATTGGGAAATTAAACAAATGATTACATCGGTATGGCTCGTTAATCCTGACTAGTTGGATAAACCTTAGTTTTGTTTAGAATTGAAAAGATAATGAAATCTTTTGAAATGATATTCAAAGGAAGATTAAAGAATAAATATAAAAGAATTTATCTTTGATAAAATAAATGGGAACCTTTCCCTAAAGATATGAATATTTGAATAAAAGAATATTCTGGATTGGAATGAGGCTTATGTTGTGTTTTTATAACACTTGTTTATAAGATACGTGAGTTATTCGGAAAGGCCGGGTTTATACCAATTCTGATAGCTGATTTGACGATATGTCAACGATGAAGACGGTGGTTGAAGACTGGAGATCTTCACATCGTTTGGATGATTACTGATGTCTTGATTGGCCTGTACACCCAAGACAAGGTAATAACTAGTGATCGTCCAGACGTACTTGGAGATCGACCGGATATGCAAGGATCTCTCTCCAGTATTGGACATATGGGACGAGGAATAAGGTGCCTCCAGTTTCATTCAGACCTAGAATGAACTTGTAAATGGATGTGTGTCTGACATTGGATTTTATTCTGTGTTGATTGATCTCTATTAAATATATATGTAATAACCCGGAAAATCCGAACCAATTTAAAAATTTATTTTGGCAATTTTGATGAATTTTGGACATTTAAAATGAATTATTTTAAATAATAGCAATGAGAAATTTATTTTGAATAGAATTAGAACGTATATATTTATATAGCTCGTCGTTAGAATATAAATATTTATTTTAAATTATAAAAGGAATTGAAAATGGCACGGTAGTTCGAAAATTCGATTTCAAATTTCAAATGAATGTACAAGATTCAAAATAAACTTGATTTTAGCGAAACCAAAAATATTAAAATCTATTTGAAAATATTATTCCAACGAATCCGAAAAATCCAAATTTCATAGCGGGAATACAATTGAAAATTCAGAATAGTCATTGTGGAATTCTAGCCTTTAAAAATGAAAATTTTGCAAACGATCTCCGTTTTCGAAGAAACCACTTTTATTGGATCTGGGATGTCTAGTTATTACTAGATTCAAAACTCCATAATTTTCTGAATCAATATGTGAGCGTGGTAAAAGAAAACGTGTTTTAATTGTTTCAGTCAATTTCGATAGACTAGAAAATAGCCATTTTTCAAACGGTCTCAGAATTTGACGAAATTAGTTTTGTTAGAACCGTATCATCAATACAAAGCTAGAAAATATTTTTCAGGAATTTTTAGAGTCCGTATGTGACCCCGGTAAATTGAAATGTGTGTTCAAATTCAATATATATATTTATATTTTGATTTTGATGGGAACAGATCGAAACAGTTAAATCAAAGTACGATACATATCCCATTTTGTTCGGAATGGGGGTAATTAGCTAGGGACGACTATCGTTGAGTTTGATTCGGCGTTCGAATGAAAAAGTAACCTTTGGATTTAAAATTAAATAAAAATAATATAAAATAATATAAAATTTTCATTAAACCCCCCAACCTTTCTCTTCCCCGTTGACTTCATTCAAAAAAACCCGAAACCTCCCGTCGCACCCCCTCCCTCCCCAGCGCCGCCCTACCTGGCGCAGCCTCCGGCCTCGCACGAACCGCCTCTACCTCCTCCGCCCCTCTTCTTCTTCCCTGAGCCCCAATCCCTCAAACCAACCCTCCCTGAAGCCACCGCCTCGGCCTCCCACCGCCACCTAGGTTGACCGCCGCCACCATACCCCTGCCCCTCCTTGATTTCCGTGACGTGCACCCCCCTCCTTCCTCCGCCGCTCTCTTCTTTCCTCCTCCCTCTACCACCTCAAATCCATCTAGATCCGCCGCCAACCGCGCCTACAGACGCACGCCAACCAACTCGACCCACGACGCCACCAGTGCAGGAGCAGCACCCCCTGCCACCTCCGACGTCTGCCAAGCCCTCCGACGATCGAAAAACAGTGAGCATTTCTTTCTTTGCTTTCTTTAATAACCATGTTTTAATTTCAGTTTTTATATATTAAATTAAACGGTGATTTAAAATCAGTTTCTAAAGTTAAAAAGATTTGATATTTAAAGTTAAAAAACTATGATTTTTATTTTGTTCAAGATTTGATTTTTATTAAGTAAAAGATTTGAATTAAAGATACGATTTTTATTTTATAGAAAGATTCTGTTTTTATTAATATAAAAGTTTGATCTTTAAAATGATAAAGGTTTGATTTTTTTTATATGATAAAGTTATGATTTTTAGTTATATAAATATATGATTCTTAAAACAAAGATGTGATTTTTATTTGAATGGCTTTGAAATAAAATAGAATTTTTATTATGAAGTTAGATTAATAAAAACAAAATTTTTATTATGAAGTTAGATTAATAAAAATAGAATTTTTA
Organism: Allium sativum; assembly: GCA_030737875.1. Lineage (NCBI taxonomy): Eukaryota > Viridiplantae > Streptophyta > Magnoliopsida > Asparagales > Amaryllidaceae > Allium > Allium sativum. The sequence continues at coordinate 124,683,603 of CM060927.1, read as the reverse complement.
TTGTGAAGTTAGATTTATAAAAATGGAATTTTTATATATGAGGTGGCGAAGTAAAAAATTATGATTTTTATCGCACTAAAGAATATATTGTTAGTTGCATAAAAATATAATTTTTGTCGTATGTAGGAGAATGATATTAGAAAAATAAAAGTATGATTTTGTATAATATATAGAACATTATAAAAATATGATTTTTATACTATATGAAGCGGTGTAAAAGTTGGATTTTTACATATGAGATAGTGGAATAAAAATGGGTTTTTTTAAAATAAACATCATTTTAAAAATGCGATTTTTAATATGAACAGCGTAAAAAAGACTGCGTTGAAATGTCAGGCAAATCCCGACTGTTCTGAAATTCAGAAGTAAAACTGGAGGAGTGGATCCCAAAGGTGAGAACTTCTCACTTGAATTTATTTTCTAGTTGAAATATATACTAGGATGCAGACGGTGCTTAGCAGCACCCAACACCCGTCATCCACAGACCATGGATGACTTGTTTGTTTGATTGATGTGTTGTGAAAATTGATTGTGTAATGTGGAATGAATAAATATTTTATAGTTAAAAATATAATTTTTAACGTGTATATAAAATAAATATTTATAAACAAATCGTTCGATTTGTTTATGTACACACATTTGACTGATATTGATTGTGTTGGCTAGCTTTTTGACCAAGCCACCCAGGATCATTCATAAGAAGAAAGCATGAAACCACGTTCTCTAAGAACATGAAGGGATGGATCGCATCATAGGCTCGCCCGATGTCGGATCGCACACTATCGACTCGCCCACCATCGGATCGCGTCTCGACGGATCGCCCCTATTCCATCAGCGGAACGAAACCTCTATGCGGCTCGATCCGAACCTATATGGATGCCCAGGTTAGACCGATCCGATCCCCTAATGCATGGCGAACCCTCTGACCCATTCAAGCGTGAGCTAGTCTTCAGCGATCCGGGACGCACGGATCTAGCGACACGTGTCCCTAACCGTTATTCTGACCGATTCTCCCCATCTGCACGATCCGATTTTCAAGGGGATCGCGACACCTGTCCACAACGGCTAATTTAACTATTTCTTCAATGGAGGCGATGCGATCCGATGTTCTCGGGATTCGTGCCACGTGTTACCACGACCCGCTTGACAAAATCAGCTATAAATAGCCTAGAGCTTGGCATTTTTTGGGATCTTTTGGCAATATTGAGCACTGAACCCACCACTGTTGTCAAAATACTAGAGTATTGAGAGAAATCCTTGACTGTATTAGCTTTCAAAGTATAATCAATAATATATAAAGTGGACGTAGGCTCGTTAACGCCGAACCACTATAAATTCTGTGTGTTATTTCCTTTTTCCTCATTCTTCAGTTGAAACTCTTTAAGCTTCAGAACAATTTGGGTGTTAGGTCCAAATTTTGATCTAACATTTTGGTGCTTTCACTGAGAAGACAATCCTAAAGTTTCACTATTCAGTTCTTTGAAGGTTCCAGCGATTCGGATATCATGGCTGGAAAAAGATCTAAGGAAGCACGAGCTTCGCAAACTAATGAAACGATTGAAGAAAGTATGCACGAGCTAGGCAATGAGGAGACTCTGGATCGCGGAGCGCAGGGGGCGAACCGATCCGATGAAGACACCACGCTCCGAGTCAACGAGAACAAGGCGATCCGGACTACTGAAGGGGTTGTTACTCGATCCCGAGGCAACGTCTCGAATCCCCCACGCACCGCGACCGCGAATCGATCTCAGGGGGGCGTTGTGAGCCGTCATCCTCGAACCACAGCGATCCGAATTGATGATCAGACTACAACTCGACCTGGAAAGGAGCCTATGGCTCGCTCCTACCGTCCTGGCCCCTCCGCTCGACCTGGCTAAAGCTCTTTGCGCATAAGAGAAAGTGATGATGATCAATATGATCATGCTGCTCCCGTTACTGAGGGGGATCTCTCTCGCTTTTCCGAAATGTGGGAGAGGCTGTTTGATGAATTGGCTGCCCAAAGGCAGGAAAGCTCCATCCTACGACAAAATTTGACTGCTATGGATAGAAGACTTGATGAGCTTGCAAGGCAAAGAACACCGCCGGTTCGTCCACTCACTCCAGGATATTCTTCTTCGTCTGAGGAATCGCCGAGACCTCCGCGATGCCCGTATGAGAGAGCCGAAAACATAGAGCAGCTTCGGTTCGGAACCCTGCCATCACAGGAAGAAGAAGCGCTGGAGGCAGGGCCCTCAAACCGTAATGTGAACGATCAAGCCACAGCTCCCAGGACTCGAGATGTGGGCAGTCCTGTACATAACAGACTACCTCAGCCCCATCGCCGTGCACATGCTCATGGTAACAGGGGGGAACGGAGCCCTATCCGAGCCCCAGATTTCGTGACTGCTCCCGGAAGAGAGATTAGAGAACCCCGCCGAGCCAGAGGCACTGACCCTGAACCTCCGCTGACCAGTGCAAATGTTGTATCCATGATCCATCAGATTCTGGCAGATAGCCGTGGACAACGGAATGAAGATTGGGGGATCGACCGCAGTCACACCCCTTTCATTGATGATATTTTGGATGCGACTTTCCCAAGGCGTTTCAACATGCCACAGATGAACCGATACGCGGGCAGATCTGATCCCGTCCAGCATCTAATGAGATATTCTTGGTCAATGACCGCTGCTGCAGCTTCCGACGCTGTCAAGTGTAAAGCGTTTACCATATTTTTGGAGGATGTAGCACTGCTATGGTTTACTCGCTTGCCAGCAAGATCGATTTCTAGCTTCAGGGAGTTGAGTGAGAAGTTCGTGGAACAATTCCGTATCTACGCACAAAAAACAAAAAGTGTGATTGACTTGTTCCTTGTCAAGCAGCGACTATGCGAGAGTTTGAGGGTGTACCTGGATCGTTTCAATTTGGCCGCTACTGAGGTTAAAGATCCCCATGAACCGACCGTCGTCGCAACACTGATTGACGGAGTAGATAAAGACGCTGAATTTGGGAGATACCTAGCAGGCAAACCACCCCATACTAGAGAGCTATTCTATGAAAAAGCTAACGTACATTTACGCCGGGAAGAGGTATATGCTAACCGAAAGGCAAAAATAACCGATAAGGAGGAAATCCAGAGCAATGTCGCTGTAAAGCAGACAGGAGACAACTCGGGGAAAGTCGAGGTTAATGTCGGAAATCGAAATCAGGGTGGTCGTCAGTCAGGTAACAACAATAATAATGGTAACGGCAACAACCGAAAGAGGAACCGAGGGAACGACTCCCAGAGAAGGACTCGTCCCAGAGCCTTTGAAAGTTATACACCAATAAATGATACTCTGGAAAATTTCTTCATGGATGCGTATGAAGTCCTCCAGAATAAGAGGCCACCTCCCAGAGAGTCGACGGAGAAAGAGCGTGAAACGGGGAAGTTTTGTCTCTTTCATCTGATTCACGGCCATTCGACAAATGAATGCCGTCACCTAAGAGATGTAGTCGAAAGGTTGCTTCGAGAAGGAAAGTTAGATGAATACAGAGTAACGCCCAGAGACAGGGGGCAAGCAATACAGGCCCCAAATCAGAACCATAATCAACTTGCTGCTAGGCCGACTGCCCAGCAGATGGGAAAGAACATTGTTATCAATACCGTAATCGGAGGACTTTATCTCGCCGGGCATTGTTCCAAGGCATTGGATCAATACGTCAATGCAGCCAAACAACACCTCGAGGTAGGGGAGTGTAGCAACCCCGAGGACAGTATCCCGGTGAAGCAACAAAAGATGATGACCGACGATGTCGTTTTCCGAGAACGAGAAAGCATCGGAGTTCATGCTCCGACTGATGATCCATTTGTAATTACAGTACCTATTGGACCAGCCACTGTTCATAAGGTTTTAGTGGACAACGGGAGTTCTGTCAACATTCTTTTCAAAAGGACATTTGATCAGATGAATCTCGAAATAAAAGACTTGAAGCCCTGCCAAGGATGGATCCGTGGATTCAACGGAGCATCCACCGCTCCAATGGGTTATGTAGAGTTACCAGTTACACTTGGGGAAGGGGAATGCCAGAGAGTGAGAATCCTTCCCTTCATGGTTTTGGATGTTGAATCGCCCTACAATGCCTTCTTCGGCCGACCGGCCCTCGCTAAGTTTAGAGCCTGTATAGCCCCCTGGTGCTTGTTATTGAAATTCCCCACAGAAGCTGGCATTGGTATCGTCAGAGGGGATCAGGTTGCTGCGCGAGCATGTTATGTTGCCGAACTAAAGTTACTTCGCAATGGAGGGGATATTGAAACTAAAGGCACTTCTCCCCCTACGGGGGCGGAGACCTTATAGCAACCAAAGAGGATAGTCGTTGGAGAGTCGCCCAGAGAGATGCCCGAGGATATAGATCCCAGAGAGGATCAAGAACCCGGGGGCAGAATGGCGACGCCCAACGAGACAACTGTCGATGTACCGATCGATGACAGTGACCCGGAGAAGGTCCTTAAGATTGGATCCCAGTTAAATCCGAATCTCGCTAAAGAATTGACGGATTTCTTAAAAAACAAGTTGGATATATTTGCTTGGACCCACGCGGACATGTGTGGGATATCCCCATCAATCATGAGCCATTCCTTAAGCATTGACCCTAAACATCCTCCGGTAAAGCAAAAAAGGCGAATGTTGGGCCCAGAGAGGTCCGCTGCCTTGAAAGAAGAAGTTGGAAAGCTAAAGAGTAATGGATTTATCAGAGACTCGACCTACCCAGACTGGATTTCGAATCCAGTCCTGGTAAAGAAGGCCAACGGGAAGTGGCGAACGTGTATCGACTTCTCGGATTTGAACAAAGCCTCTCCAAAAGATAGTTTCCCGTTGCCACGAATTGACCAGTTGGTAGACTCGACGGCGGGTCATGAGCTTCTTTCATTTATGGATGCTTATTCAGGATATAACTAGATTCCGATGCATGTTCCGGATCAAGAACACACTAGTTTTATCACAGATCTGGGATTATATTGTTATGTGGTGATGCCCTTTGGCTTGAAGAATGTGGGCGCTACATATCAACATTTAGTCAACAGAATGTTTTATAACCAGATCGGGAAAACAATGGAAGTATGCGTCGACGATATGTTGGTTAAGTCCAAGCAATCTTCTCAACACACTACTGACTTGGCAGATATGTTCGGCATTCTTCGAAAATACGGAATGAAACTCAACCCAACCAAATGTTCGTTCGGTGTTGCCTCTGGAAAATTCTTGGGATTCATCGTCAGTTCCCGTGGTATTGAGATTAATCCAGACCAGATCGCGGCAATCAGAGGCATTCAGGAACCTAGGCAAATTAGGGATGTGCAAAGCCTTGCCGGAAAAGTGGCCGCACTAAGCAGATTTATCTCCAGGGCTACGGATAAGTGCATCCCATTCTTCGAATTAATAAAGCGGGGGAAATGCCACTTCAAATGGACGCCCGACTGCGTAGAAGCGTTTCAGAATTTACTCGGGCATCTAGAGAAACCCCCGATATTATCTAAGCCAATGGATCACGAGGACTTATTCGTGTATCTGGCAGTGTCATCCCATGCGATCAGCTCAGCGTTGGTAAGAGAAGAGGATAAGATTCAAAGACCTGTGTATTACGTGAGCAAAAAATTAACGGCAGAAGAGCGTAATTATCACAGGATAGAAAAGTTGGCGTATAGTTTACTGATCGCCTCTAGAAAGCTTCGACATTATTTTCAGGCACATCCCATTACCGTATACACCGATCACCCACTTAAGCAAGTCCTACAGAGACCAGAGGCATCTGGAAGATTACTCAAATGGAATATTGAGTTAAGTCAATTTGATTTGAACTTTCAGCCCTGACGGTCAATTCGAGGGCAAGTGATAGCCGACTTCATAGCAGAGTTTACCGTACCGGAGGAAGATATAGACAATGAAGAGGACAATCCTTCAAAGTTACTTTTCGATCCCAATGCCTGGAGATTGTATACTGATGGCGCTAGGAATGACGAAAGATCCGGCGCCGGAATAGTGCTTGAAACCCCCGAGAAACGATTGATAACCTATGCAATCCGGATGGAGTTTCATGCCACTAACAACGATTCCGAATATGAAGCTCTGATAGTCGGGTTGAGGATCGCAAAGGAATTAGAGGTCACAAAGCTGAACATCTTCTGCGACTCCAAGTTAGTTGTGAACCAAGTTACTGGAAAATTCCAAGCTAAAAGTGCAAGATTGATTTTATATTTAAAGAAAGTGAAAGATTTGCTGAACAATTTTGATCACTACAGCATATCTCATATTCTGCGGTCAGAGAATCAGCAGGCGGATAAGTTGGCGAAGACGGCTAGCTCCGACGACCCTGAAGTGACTGGGCTAGCCCCCGTTGAAGTACTTTGGTCCCCTAGCATAGATCAAATGGAAATCGACCTAATACTAGAGACAGAACCAGAAAGGGAGTCTTGGATGACCCCTCTAAAGAATTTCCTGATGAATGGAATGCTTTCGACCAAGAAAAGCGAGAGGCGTAAGGTAATTCGTAAAGCCGCCCGATACGTTCTGCAAGGCGGAGTTCTTTACAGACAAGGGTTTTCAATGCCCCTCCTTCGGTGTATAGCCCACGATGACATCAAACGTGTGCTGCAAGAGGTCCACGAAGGCGAATGTGGCGACCATACTGGAGGGCAAACTTTGGCAAAAAAGGTGTTGCGGCATGGTTATTTCTGGCCTACCATAAACAAGGATGCAACAAGATACGCATGACGGTGTGATGCGTGCCAGAGATTTTCGAAGATACCTAGAGCACGTCCTAATCAGTTAAAAACAATGATGAGCCCATGGCCTTTCGCTATGTGGGGAATTGATATCATTGGAAGTCTCCCCATAGCAAGGGGCGGAGCAAAGTTCGCTATTGTGGCCGTGGAATATTTCACTAAGTGGGTCGAGGTTGAGCCACTAACTACGATTACAACCAAATGAGTGATCAACTTTATCATGAGAAACATCATTTGCCGATTTGGGATTCCAAAGATTGTGATAACGGATAACGGAACTCAGTTCGATAGCGCGGAATTCAGAAATTTCTGCGAAAAATACCACATTGAGAATCGATACACCTCTGTGGCGCACCCGCAATCGAACGGACAAGTCGAAGCGGCAAATAAAGTGATTAAGTCTATTCTGAAAAGAAGACTGAAGCGGGCTAGAGCCATGTGGGTTGATGAATTGCCCTTGGCACTATGGGCCTACAGGACAACATATAAATCGGCAACAGGACATACCCCATTCTCCCTTGCCTTTGGAACGGAAGCAGTCATCCCGGTTGAGATAAAGGTACCTTCTCACCGGGTGACTTATTATGATCCAATGACCAATAATGAATTGCTCCTTGAGTCCCTAGATATGATCGAGAAAAAGAGGGATGAGGCGGACCTGCGCGCCTTGAGATGCAAGCAACAGATCGCTCGATATTACAACAAAAAGGTTCGAGCCCGAACCTGGGAACCCGGAGACTTGGTTCTGAAACGTGTCTTTCCACCCCCAACTCATATGGGAGCGAAGTGGGAAGGACCGTACTCCATTCTGAGCAAGCTTGATAATGGAACCTTCAAGCTGGCAACCGTAGATGGAAGGGAAATCCCCAGAGCGTGGAATGCCCAACATTTGCGGCCATACTTAGCATAAAAGTTTCAAATCTGTTCCTTTGCTTTGTTGAAAACCATGTATAAGGCACGACTAGCCTAGAATAGTTTGATTCCTTGAAGCAAAAAATTATAAAGTGGACGTAGGTCATGATTCGACCGAACCACTATAAAAATATTGTGTGTCATTTACCTTTATTGCATCCTTATTTATCTACCTGTTTATTTTTATGGAAAGCGGCGTGAATAATGCAGGTACCCGAAGTCTGTTGCCAACCGTTTCTCCCGTAGACTGTTCGGAGGAACTCAAAGCCTTGGCAAAAGCCCCAACTGCTTGTCCGACTGATTTCAATCTTCGGAGCTTGGATTAAAATGAAGACCTAGGACGAGTTTGATGAGCGTGCATGATTGCAGACTGCTTGATCCGAACTCTAACTCTCCAGAGAGAGAGAGAGAGAGTATAAAAGCGTCTCCGATTGAGCGCTGAGAAAGAGCTCCTTCCCCGCTGAAGGATCGGGGAGCGAATGAATCGCTGAGCTCGAACTCTAACTCTCTAGAGAGAGAGAGTATAAAAGCATCTCCGATTGAGCGCTGAGAAAGAGCTCCTTCCCCGCTGAAGGATCGGGGAGCGAATGAATCGCTGAGCTCGAACTCTAACTCTCCAGAGAGAGAGAGTGTAAAAGCGTCTCCGATTGAGCGCTGAGAAAGAGCTCCTTCCCCGCTGAAGGATCGGGGAGCGAATGAATCGCTGAGCTCGAACACTAACTCTCCAGAGAGAGAGTATAAAAGCGTCTCCGATTGAGCGCTGAGAAAGAACTTCTTCCCTGCTAAAGGATCGGGGACCGACTGAACTACTGAATTCAAACTCTAACATTGGCAACCGTCAGGAGAGTATAAAGAAGTCTATGATTAAGCACTGGGAAAGGTGCCAGAAATTCGGTACCACAAGAACAGTCATCTCATGAAATCCTCTAAGTCCCCCATATTCAGAAATAGGGGGCAACCTGCCGACAAAACTAACCAATCCTTAGTAAACCCTAGTCAGGTGCTATGATAACAACTGACTGGGGGCACATATACTCATATACATATACTGAACTTTAATACATCAACGCAGCACGAAATTTTTTCTTTCTGTTGTTTGATTGATTTGTAATTAGATGGCCTATGACTAAACATGGAAAGTTCATTTGAATACAGGTACATAAGGATGCAAAAAGAGATAAACTTTCATTTATATACTGCGAACCAACAAAGTGAAAAACAGCCTAGAAAGGAAAGTGAGGGCCAGTCTCACAATTACACTTCCTGGCCAGTGGAAAACCTAAAGACAAAATATCAACAAGTAACAATATCTTATTTACGCTTTGGCCTCTTCTCTTGCCTCTGTCTCTCCAGCTTCGCCTTGTCGGCATCAGATGGATCCCCTTTCTTCCTCTTCCTTTTGTCTATGAGAGGAACATCCGACTCTTCTGAAGATTCCTCTTCCACCTCTTTTCTCTTCCTTCTATCAGAAAGGGAAGCCGGGAAGTCATCGGGATTTGCAAAATGAAGCTGTCGGCTGATGGACTTGGGCTGGATTTTCACAATCATCCCAGTTTAGGGATCGAATTCTGCAAGGGGGACTATGTCCAAAGCCTCATCTCCCACCTTCTTCGAAGCCAACTCTTTCTCCTGCCTGGCCTTTCGGCTAGCCAAGGTTTCGTCGTCATCATCGTCGGCCTTTTTGGCGCCGATAATGTCTTCTTCATCATCTACATGGCGCCCATCCATGTCTTTCAAGGCTTCGATGGTCTCAGCATCTTTGGGAACGTCAGTGCTAGGTGCCGGGATGCTTCTTTCTGCTGTTGTGACCTCGGCCTGCTTTGATACATCAATACCAGCACCTGGCGAGACAGCCTCCTTCTCCACTTCTTTTTCATTTTCAGCACCCTTGTCGACGGGCTCGCTACCTGTATCAGGAGGAACACACGTTACTAATTCAATTGGTTGTTCTACCAGACGACGACAATTCACAATTGCTTTGACAAATTGTGGGGAAAAAAGAGAGATACCTTCCGCAGATGCTCCCTCTTGAGTAGTTGCAGAGGCTCCAATGACCACGGGAGTTAGACCCAAAGGGATTAATGGATCATCGGGATGGTATTCCTCAACCCCGGAGGTCTTGGGCTCCACAGCTGAACTCGAACCCTCGTCAGCTTTGCCTTTGCCCTTAGCCAGGGCCCTCTCCTTTTCCATCTCTGCTAGAATCAGGCGATGACCCTCTGCTAGGTCCTCAGGCTCATTATCCCTTAAGATGCTCTTCATCAACTCATCCTCATCGATTTTTTCGACCCCCAATCTATGCTTTTCACCCTCAACAATGGCATCCCATAAATTGGCTAATGTAACGTGGTAATCCGGGATCCACGAGATGTTGCGAGTTTTGAGAACCTGGCCAAGGAAATCGAAAATCATCTCTTCAAACCCCTCGATCTCCTTCTCTCTTTCGAGGAGCTTGTTGTTAGAAGCAGTGGCCAATTCGATGGCACTTTCAACATTCTTTTCGGCGAGAGCTGCCCGTCTCTCCGCGTCCGAGACCTGGTCATTTAAAATCACCTTTTCTGCTTTAGCCAAAGCCAAACTTTTTTTTAAATTTGCCTTTTCTGCCTCCCAAGCAGCTCTCTCAGCTTCAAAATGGCCTTGTGCTGTTTTCAACTCGATGTTGGCCATTTTGAGATCTTCAACCTCCTTCTTTAAGGCCATTTTCTCTTGGCTATTGGAGTCAAGTTCCGAATGGAAGCGCTGCTTAGCATTCTCTAATTCAATCTTATAATTTTCAGCGTCCCTCCGTGCTAAAGCAAGCTGGGATTGAGCATCTTCCAGGTCCTTCTCAATCTTGGTCCTGGCTCTTTCGTTGTTTTCAAGTTTCGCCTTGGATCTGTGTGCTTCTATTTCAAGCGATCGGATGACTTCTGAAAGGTTAACTGCATGTTTTTTCATCATCTCATATTGCCTGGCAACATGGCGGATATGCCCGACAACCTCGCTATCCCAGTTCTTGGGGACCGGTTCCAAGGCTGGAACAAATGTCATCCGGTCAAAGAATATGTCTGGGAATTGTTCCCGCAGCTTTTACAGCCTACCTTGAATCTCGGGACCATGCATGTAATCCCGTGACCCGGGGGCAGCCAACTCTGGCTGGCTGTTAGGGACGATGTCACTCCTCTCCTTTTCAGATTCTTTGGATGCATCCTTGCCCTTATCTTTAGATTCGTGATGCCTTTTGGACGACCGGCTGTGGGAAGGTGCACTCTTTGGAGGAGTTAACTCTTTAGGGAGTTTCTTTCCCCCTGGAGGAACTGCCGGATAACTGGAAGGCTTGGTAGAGGTCGATTTTGGTGGAGACCGAGGTTGCGAGGAAGTCGGCCTGTGAGAAGGGCCACGAGAGCGTTCAGTACCCGGATGAAGGCTGGGTGTGCCCTCACGAAGAGAACGATAAGAGTAAGATTTCCTGCGGGACATCGTTCCTGCAAAAAGAGAAGAGCATATTAAAACTTTGAATACCCGCGATATAAGAGTGCAGAGTCAGATAGTGTGTGTGATTTGTGCATCCTATATAATTCCCCCTAACAGACCCGGGCCTAAAGACAGGCTCATCTGACCAGTTTCTTGTCCTCTAGTTGGAGCGATGGTCTCTTCAGAAGCAGGGAAGAAAGGCCCCTCTTCAAAGTCCTTCTCTGTATATACATCATCGGGTAGAGGAATTTTATTCAGCTCGTCAAATAACTGCTCTTCCGTCAAATCATCGGGAGCAGCGGTTTCGATTGGAGTAGAAATAGGGATTTCCTTGGACATGTCACCGCGGACCTCATCCCCTCTGTATATGTTCAGGTCCTCATCGTCTTGGATGACTATTGGAGAAGGACTCTTGCGAAACTTAGTTGTTTCTATTGCTTGCGAAGTTCCCTCTCCCTCCGTTGGGGGCACGTACTTATAAGGTTTGCCGCCAGTGCCAAGTCCAAATCTTCTATCCAGAAGATGATGCTTATGAAGATTTTCATCAGTAATGCATTTTTTGATCCTTAGAAAGTCGGATCTGCTTTGTAGAAGAATGGACAATCGATTGTTGTATAGTGGACCCTCCGTTTTCGGGAAGACATGATCTGTTTAAGACAAAGAAAAAGGGGGGAGAATGTTAACGCCTAGACTTCTTGAACAAGACATTCGATTAGAAGCTTAAAGTTTACTTGATTTGAGCCATCTTCGTGAGCATCCGGCCTGTTTCCTTATATAAAACCAATCAGACTTAGGATCCCCTATATTGCTATATCCATCGTACAAAACCTTCCTGTTCGCCACCGATTCAAAGAAAGAGAAATTTGGAGTTGCCGAAGAACGGTGCTTGAAAAGAAAGAAGAATGTCAAATCTCTGAATTTAAGTTCGGCGTGTAGGATCTCCGCGTATGCAAAATATAGGGTATATAGAGATGCGTAGGCGTTCGGATGAAGTTGCATCGGAGCAATTCCAAGTCGTCTTAAAGTTTCGATGGCGATCGGAGGGAACGGAGGAATAGCTCCTACCAAGCACATGGTCCGGCTGATTGCCATATATCCTTCCGGAGCTAGGTGGGGTCTATCTTCGCTTCCGGGCGTCAAGACATCATCCCAAGAAATCCCATGTCTCAAGCAGATTCTTTTAAGCTTTATATCGTCGAGCTTAGACGCTAAAGAATCAGAAAATTTATCTATCCCGAGCGTGCCAGGAATCTCGTCGGGAGCTCGCCCATCTATCTCAGAATCGTCGCTAGATGAAGTACTTTCGGACGGATCTGATTCCGTGGCCTCGTACTCAGATCCAGAGTCTTCACCTCCTGGATTAATTGGAGGAATCTCGGGGTTGTATTGCTCAGGAACCTCGGATTCTGCTTCTGTTGCGGATCTTGAAGAAGAGTGATTATTCGACATTACTGCTAGGACGAGAAAACATGAACAATGAGATTAATGCTACCCATCCCCGTGTGTGCAAGTGCTGGTGTGTGCTTGTGTGTGCATTAAAAATAAAGCGTGAAAGCAATCAAGATCATCAAAATATTAGTCGTCATATGCAGTCAAATTATGTGGTCATTTAGTCTAGAAAGTCCAACGTCAAGGACCTAGCCTAACTGTTCAGAATTTTATAGTGACAAGGCATCGTTTAAAGTTTGAAATTTCTTTGGATCGTGAACTATGAGTCGGATTGCCATGTAGACGGATCGCCCCCCTTCGAATCGCAGGGCAAAGGGATCGCCCCTTCACGGATCGTGAAATTAAGTGGTCGGGGTCTCTGCCGAATCGTCGCAGCCCCCCACGATACGCGCCTCTACCGTCACCACGACCCTCCGTCTCGCCACTCGCCTTCATCTTCTTCCTTTCCTCTCCTTGCCCACGATCCGAACCGGCCTTCCCTCTTCTCCTTCCTCCTTCGTCTTCCTCCTCTCCTTCTCGTTTCCGAACTTCAACCTCTACACCCATCAGCCATGGCGCCTCCCTTGTTCCCCCAGAAAATCGCAAAATTCCATCGTTTCTCCCTCAAACCAGTCGAAAAAATTCACAAAACAGTAGCGTTTACGAATAAGGGTGCTTTCGGTGGAATTACCTTTCTAAAAATTGGGAAAGTGATCGGATTTTTGAAGGTTTGAAAAACTAAGGTTCGTTCCTCAACAATGCAGGCGAAACGATACGACAGAAAAGAGAAGGAAGAAAGTGAAGGGGGGGTCGGCTTATATAGGCAAAAGGGCGACTGTTTGTCTCCCATTCTTTGTCCTATTCGATCCACAAAAATCGGCGGGCCGCGAACCAAAATCCCACCACGACTCGAGGAGGAGCCCGTTTCGTTCCGAGGCCCAAATGCACACCAAAGAACGAAACGAATGTCTTGCTAACGGACCACGATTCGAGCCCGCGATCCGAATAGATAAATTCAGTAATGAAGACTCTAAGAAATCCCAGAAAGAGAATTGTTCACTGATTCGCGACTCGCTGTGAAAAGACGATTCTATAGCTTCGAAGCATGTTCCATCATCGATAAAACATACTTCGAGGGGGCAAAGTGTTGGCTAGCTTTTTGACCAAGCCACCCAGGATCATTCATAAGAAGAAAGCATGAAACCACGTTCTCTAAGAACATGAAGGGATGGATCGCATCATAGGCTCGCCCGATGTCGGATCGCACACTATCGACTCACCCACCATCGGATCGCGTCTCGACGGATTGCCCCTATTCCATCAGCGGAACGAAACCTCTATGCGGCTCGATCCGAACCTATATGGATGCCCAGATTAGACCGATCCGATCCCCTGATGCATGGCGAACCCTCTGACCCTTTCAAGCGTGAGCTAGTCTTCAGCGATCCGGGACGCACGGATCTAGCGACACGTGTCCCTAACCGTCATTCCGACCGATTCTCCCCATCTGCACGATCCGATTTTCAAGGGGATCGCGACACCTGTCCACAACGACTAATTTGACTATTTCTTCAACGGAGGCGATGCGATCCGATGTTCTCGGGATACGTGCCACGTGTTACCACGAACCGCTTGACAAAATCAGCTATAAATAGCCCAGAGCTTGGCATTTTTTGGGATCTTTTGGCAATATTGAGCACTGAACCCGCCATTGTTGTCAAAATACTAGAGTATTGAGAGAAATCCTTGATTGTATTAGCTTTCAAAGTATAATCAATAATATATAAAGTGGACGTAGGCTCGTTAACGCCGAACCACTATAAATTCTGTGTGTTATTTCCTTTTTCCTCATTCTTCAGTTGAAACTCTATAAGCTTCAGAACAATTTGGGTGTTAGGTCCAAATTTTGATCTAACAGATTGGGACGATAAATTTTACACATTGCCCAACTACACAAATAAAATTCATTATTTGTTGATTGAAACCCCATATGGGTATTGGGATGATATTGGACATACACTAATCCCAATAGTTAGTTGTATGTCAATCGATTGGTTGACAGACTGTTATAAGCGTTAAATATTTATATTTAATGCTTATACAGTGTAGAATGCACTCTGGATGATGGATGATTATTTATCGTTGTTGTTGTATACATGTATTGTATGAAATCCGTATAATGACGTTACATGGTAATTGCCTGTGTTTGATTCTAGTTCAGAATTAACGAATATTTTAAAATAATATTCAGTGAATATTGAAATGTGAAGCCGTGTTGAGTAGTTAAACGCCATTTTAACACGAATGGGAATTTGGTCAATTTTATTCATTTTATAATGAATATCGAAAAGTGATATCAAAATCTGGTATTTTGAAAATATTATCATCTAAATATGAAATGATATGGAAAATTAAATTTGATTTGAATTGAAAAGAATTTGAAATTCAAATTAAATTGAAATGAATTTTAATAGAATTGAAATCGTTTTGAATTGAATTTAAAATGGATTGAAATTGAATTGAAATCGATTTGAATTGAAATCGATTTGAAATAATTTAAAAACGAATTTATATTGCAATATTCAATTTTGATTTGAATTTGAAATGGAAGTTGAAATCATTTTTGAAATGAGTATAAAACGATTTATAAAATTCGTTTTAAATGGAAATTGATGAAATATAATATATATATATTCTATATTATAATGGCCTGAATAGAACGCGCCGCGCAGCGGCAGTTCACGAATTGCGACCATTGACTTCAAACGGACATTACGGGAGATCCGACCGTCGGTTCTCCTAAATCCGGAACCGTTAGGTTCGTATCGAAAAGGGCTTTCCAATACAAGAGATTTGAAATCTAATGGTTGGATTTGGAATTATGTCCAAATCAAATTTGGAAAAGGTCGCTGTAAGTGCAGTTCGATGGCCGGTTATGGAAATCGACTGTACGGGCCTCAATAAAATTAATAAAAATATCAATAATTAGTGTAAAATCATAAGAAATGATTTGGAAAGAATTGGGATGAAAAACTCCATATTTGAAAAGATAAAAATAGATTTTTATCGAAATGAACTAGTTTTGAACTAGAATTATAATCCATTTATTTTTAAAATAAATAAATTGGATTTGAAATGGTTTTAAAAAAATAACCAGAATTTCCAATATATAAATTGGAATGGATTTGAATCGAAATTGACTTCGGAGTATTTCGATATTTAATTTCGTGAGTATACAGATATTGTTATGGGAATTTGAAAGATATATTTATATCGTTATTTCTAATACGATATTTGTTGGTCGTAGAATTTGATATTGAATATAAGCCGATATATTTTCTATTCAGAGCCTTGTATTTAATATCAAATGGGATTTGGGTTTGTCGTGAATGGTGTCTTCATTAACATTGTTCTTAAACACAGTTGAGAAAAAGAATAAATCTTTTTATCTAGATTTAATCAAGTATACCAATTAAATGATATTTAATTGGAATTGAATTGGAATTGATGTTTGTGTTTATCGTGAACGGTGTTTTAAATAACACTTGTTCTTTAACCCGATAATTAATGGAATGTGAATTGGGTTTATTATGAACTGTGTTTTTAACGACACTCGTTCTTTAATACAATTTGCAGTGGAATGTGATTTGGAATTTATAAATCTCTTAATTAAGATTTGTTGGAAACTTCCAAAGTAAAGATTTCCAATTAAATAAAATAAATTGGAATGGAATGGAATTCAATTTGGAAATAATCGAAGTGAACTTCTGTGGAGGAAGACGGTTACTATATATGGAATTTGAAAGGCATTGCCATTATTCCATTTATATTATCGGGTGGATATGGAAGTTTATATCGATTATATATATTGATTTGTTTTCCGTGAAGATTCCAATATCAATGGAATGTGATTTTGGGTTTATCGTGAGCTGTATTTTAAGTGACACTAGTTCTTTAACCCAGGTAAAGATAAGATTAATTTCTTAACTTTAAAAAATCCTTAAGTAATGATTTTTGGAGATTAAAACTGAATTTGAGTTTTAATGAATCTTTAATTAGATTAAAAAGTGAATGTGATAATTAAAATTATCAATTCAGGAAAATGATCTAGAATGGAGTACCATCAGTTTTGCTCCAAGCGATAGTTAAATCTTTAATTAGATTTGAACAGGAAATGGTAATTAGATTTATTGATAACACTGTGGTGTTAGATATGGAGTATTGCCAGTTTTGCTTCATGAGATGAATAGGTTGGGATTGAGAAATATAATAAATGATTACTTTGGTAAGGTTCGCTAATCCCGACTACTTTGGATAAACTTTAAAATGATTTAAAATTGTGAAAAGAATATTAGAATTAAATAATATTCTGGATTGGAATGAGGCGTATGTTGTGTTTGTGTAACACTTGTTTATGAAATACGCGAGTTATTCGAAAAGGCCGGGTTTATCCCATTCTGAATAGCTGTTACGACGATATGTCGAAGATGAAGATGGTGGTTGAAGACCGGAGGTCTTCACGTCGTTTGGATAATTACTGATGATCTTGATTGGGCCGTACACCCAAGAGGAGGGAATCAGTTGGTGATCATCCAGACGTACTTGGAGATCGATGGATATGCGAGGAATAAGGTTCCTCCGGTTTCGCTCAGACCCAGAATGAACTTGTAAATGGACTGTGTGTCTGACATTGGATTTTGCTCTGTGTTGATTGATCTCTATTAAATATACATCTGCCTGGTGAAGGAGAATTGATTCTCTTACTTCACCCTTCTCTGAGACGTATGGGATCAGAGGTTGTATATCGATAGACATCAGTCGCATGGAGTGGATTGCCTCTGTGGCATGCCTAAGTGGCAAATGATCAAGGCTTTTGTTGAAAAGCAAAGTCTTATGGTTGATGATCAAAGCACGACCTTTGTTGCATCGTTTTGTGTAGTGTTAATTCGCGAGCCTCACGCCCCGGTGTGAACCAAAAACTGGAGAGGACGTCAGGGAGGACATGCGTTTCCTTCTAGCTATAAGTGGCGTCAGTGGTTTTACAAGCCCTGACGAGTTTGACTTATGTGGTTGTTGGAGTGCGCGACGCCTCGGTTATATCGGTCGATCCAGGACTGATGGAGTCATTTGTTGTCTCATTTACGCCCCATAGGGCGGGGAAACGCATGTTCAGGGTTTAAGTTTAATCCACTCTGTGTGGACTGGCCCTGAGGATCCGAGGGATGATGTGTTCGGTTCCTGACACGCGGGCTATAGGGTCTCGAAGCGGTGAGGACTATCTTTTGCCTTGGTTCACAGATGGAAATCCAACTTTCAAATACGTGACATTTGCAGTTTTGATTATAGAGCCTAGTATTGGCGACATGATATATGGTACCCATGCCGCCTAGGATTGATACATTCATATTTGAAGTTGTTTTATACACTATGCACTTATAATAGTATCAAATGATTTGTTTTAAACGTACCAAGCATGTTTGGCCATTATAAGGGAAAATCCTATCCTCCGGCTTGCATTGCATTGTGTGATGGGACCTGGGTCTTATAATATCTTCATTTTTTCCAAAAAGCATTGCATTGTTTTGTTATATGCACTGGTATTCCTGGGAGGAAACCCGTTTCGTGTTATACGGCGTGGTCCCTTGATTTACTTTATCTTTAAAGTAAAGTTTTAAATAACTGTTTTAGTTCTCACACCAGTCACATCAATGACCTGGAGTTTATTGTTTTAACCTAAACTCCGGGTGCCCCTATTTCAACACGGGCATCTTGTAGTTTTGGGTTTTGCAGATTTATATTCACAGGATCCTGGTTTACGGCTGGAATGATATTCAGAAAGCTCTGTATCCGTATATTCTTCTCAGTTTTGTTTGTATTATTTTCCGCTGCATTGTAACTTGTAAATCTATGATATTTAGTAAATGTGTAATATTTATTCATAGTCTGTATATTCTTGTATTCTAATGAAATTGTTGTAATAAACAATGAAATGTTCTTCTATTTGTGTTTTGATTGGTCGTGTCCTCAACTCAATCCGTGCTTTTGTTCACGGGGAGGTTCGGGTCGTTTCAGCTGGTATCAGAGCTTTGGTTTACAGAGCTCAGAGAATAAGGCACGTTAGAACCAAACGAACAAATTCATCAGAGGTTGGATTAGTAATATCCAATGAGAATGACTTGTTAGAGATGAGATCAGTAGTATCCTAGAACGAGTGTGAAGGGTGATATTTTTTAAAATAAATATGAAAACAATTTTTGTTTTGAAAATTTAAAATCTGTTATACGTATTTGAATATTATTTTTATATTGGTTTGAACAATCAAGTATATAAAGGTTTTGCGTATACGTCTAATCCACGTGTATTTGAAGTTCTAGTATACTGGATAAATATAGAATCACACTCTAGTCGCCCAGAGATGGTTCTGATGATCACTATAGCATCATCAGCATTTATGTTCGAGTTTCTAAAATGAGATATCTATATATTTCCATTAGACTGGTGTGAGAACCAAAATTAGATAGGGTCTATTGTTGTGATTTAGCATCAAAAATGGTATTTTAACTATATATCAAAGTTATGAATTTGAAAAGTTAACCAACTAATTGATTGCTGGTTGTGTTGTTTGATTATTTGTTGATTAATTAAAATTTGAACCATTTAGCCAAATTATATTGCATATTGGACTGAACAGAAAATTGTTTGAAATGGCATGCATGTACATATATATGTGTGAACTGGTCATAGCAGGGAGGCAAGAGCAGAAGAATAAAATTGTTTGCCCGACAAATAGGTACATGTTTACTAATTTCTTGGGTTTGGATGATTTTATGAGCCGATTGGCTAGCCGCTTGGCTTTTCATTTTTCTTTTTGAGATGAGAAGGTTTGTATGGTGATTTCGGGATATTCCCAGTGCTCCCGTGTAGGGGAGGTTATGTCGAAATTTTTCGAAAATTTAGGGTGTTAGCCAAATTTTTGAAAATTTTGAACAGTACTTAGAAACTGAAAAGTTGAAGAACTTAAGCCATAATGAAAATAATGATAGTTGAGTTGGTTTGTAAAACAACTTTCAGCTTCGTTCCTTTTCGGAGACGAAAAGTTTTAAGTGGGGGAGATTGTAATAACCCGGAAAATCCGAACCAATTTAAAATTTTTATTTTGGTAATTTTAATGAATTTTGGATATTTAAAATGAATTATTTTAAATAATAGCAATGAGAAATTTATTTTGAATAGAATTAGAACGTATATATTTATATAGATCGTCGTCAGAATATAAATATTTATTTTAAATTACAAGAGGAATTGAAAATGGCGTGGTAGTTCGAAAATTCGATTTCAAATTTCAAATGAATGTACAGGATTCAAAATAAACTGGATTTTAGCGAAACCAAAAATATTAAAATCTATTTGAAAATATCTTTCCAACGAATTCGAAAAATCCAAATCTCATAGCTGGAATAAAAAGTTATGCCCAATTGAAAATTTAGAATAGTCGCTGTGGAATTCTGGCCCTTAAAAATGGAAATTTTGCAAACTACCTCCGTTTTCGATGAAACCACTTTTGTTGGATCCGGGATGTCTAGTTATTACTAGATTCAAAAATTCATAATTTTATGAATCAACGTGTGAGCGTGGCAAAAGAAAATGTGTTTTAACTATTTTAGTCAATTTCGATCGACCAGAAAATGGCCATTTTTCAAACGGTCTCAGAATTTTATGAAATTAGTTTTGTTAGAACCGTATCATCAATACCAAGCTAGAAAATATTTTTCGGGAATTTATAGATTTCGTAAGTGGCCCCGGTAAATTGAAATGTGTGTTCAAATTCAATATATAGATTTATATTTTGATTTTGACGGAAACAGATCGAAATAGTCGAATCAGCTTACGATACATATCCCCTTGTGTTCGGAATGGGAGTAATTAGCTAGGGACGATAGTCGTTGGGTTTGATTCAACGTTTGAATGAAAAAGTTACTTTTGGATTTAAAATTAAATAAAAAAATAAAAATAATATAAAATTTTCATTCAACCCCCTAACCTTTCTCTTCCCCGTTGACTTCATTCAAAAAAAAAAAACCTAAAACCTCCCGTCGCACCCCCTCCCTCGCAAGCACCGCCTTCGGCCTCGCACGAACCCCCTCCACTTCCTCCGCCCCTCTTCTACTTCCCCGAGCCCCCAACCCTCCCTGAAGCCACCGCCTCAGCCGACCGCCGCCGCCATAGCCCTCCCCCTCCTCGATATCCGTGACGTGCACCCCCACCTTCCTCCGCCGCTCTCTTCTTTCCTCCTCCCTCTACCACCTCAAATCTATCCAGATCCACCGCCAACCGCCCCTACAGACGCGCGCCAACCAACTCGACCCGCGAAGCCACCAGAGCTGGAGCAGCACCACCTACTACCTCCGACATCCGCCAAGCCCTCCGACGATCGAAAAACAGTGAGCATTTCTTTATTTGCTTTCTTTAATAACCATGTTTTAATTTCAATTTTTTTATATAAAATTAAACAGTGATTTAAAATCAGTTTTTAAAGTTAAAAAGATTTGATTTTTAAAGTTAAAAAGCTATGATTTTTATTTTGTTCAAGATTTGATTTTTATTAAGTAAAAGATTTGAATTAAAGATACGATTTTTATTTTATAGAAAGATTCCATTTTTATTAATATAAAGGTTCGATCTTTAAAATGATAAAGGTTTGATTTTTTTTATATGATAAAGTTATGATTTTTAGTTATATAAAAATATGATTCTTAAAACAAAGATGTGATTTTTATTTGAATGGCTTCGAAATAAAAATAGAATTTTTATTATGAAGTTAGATTAATAAAAATAGAATTTTTGTTATGAAGTTAGGTTAATAAAAATAGAATTTTTATTGTGAATTTAGATTTATAAAAATGGAATTTTTATATATGAGGTGGTGAAGTAAAAAAAATATGATTTTTATCACACTTTAGAATATATTTTTAGTTGCATAAGAATATAAGTTTTGTCGTATGTAGGGGAATGATATTAGAAAAATAAAAGTATGATTTTTTATAATATATAGAACATTATAAAAATATGATTTTTATACTATATGAAGCGGTGTAAAAGCTGGATTTTTACATATGAGATAACGGAATAAAAATGGGATTTTTAAAATAAACATCCCATTAAAAATGCGATTTTTAATATGAACAGCGTAAAGAAGACTGCGTTGAAATGTCAGGCAAATCCCGACTGTTTTGAAATTCAGAAGTAAAACTGGAGGATTGGATCCCAAAGGTGAGAACTTCTCACTTGAATTTATTTTCTAGTTGAAATAGATACTAGGATGCAGACGGTGCTTAGCAGCACCTGACACCCGTCATCCACAGACCATGGATGACTTGTTTGTTTGATTGATGTGTTGTGAAAATTGATTGTGTGATGTGGAATGAATAAATATTTTATAGTTAAAAATATAATTTTTAACGTGTATATAAAATAAATATTTATAAACAAATCGGAAGATTTGTTTATGTACACGCATTTGACTGATATTGATAGGGACGATAAAATTTAAACATCGCCCAACTGCACAAATAAAATTCATTGTTTGTTGATTGAAACCCTATACGGGTATTGGGTTGATATTAGACATACACTAGTCCCAATAGTTAGTTGTATGTCAATCGATTGGTTGTCAGACTGTTATAAGCGTTAAATATTTATATTTAATGCTTATACAATGTAGAATGCACTTTGGATGATGGATCATTATTTATCGCTGTTGTTGTATACATGTATTGTATGAAATCCATATAATGACATTATATGGTAATTGCCTGTGTCTGATTCCAGTTTAGAATAAACGAATATTTTAAAATAATATTCAGTGAATATTGAAACGTGAAGCCGTGTTGAGTAGTTAAACGCCATTTTAACACGAACGGGAATTTGGTTGATTTTATTCATTTTATAATGAATATCGAAAAGTGATATCAAAATCTGATATTTTGAAAATATTATCATTTTAATATTGAAATGATATAGAAAATGAATTTCAATTTGAATTGAAAAGAATTTGAAATTCGAATTAAATTGAAATGAATTTAAATAGAATTGAAATCGTTTTGAATTGAATTTAAAACGGATTGAAATTGAATTGAAATTGAATTGAAATCGATTTGAAATAATTTAAAAACGAATTTATATTGGAATATTCAATTTTGATTTGAATTTGAAAAGGAAGTTGAAATCGTTTTTGAAATGAATTTAAAACGATTTATAAAATTCGTTTTAAATGGAAATCGACGAAATATAATATATAGATATATATATATATTATAATGGCCTGAATAGAACGCGCCGCGCAGCGGCAGTTTGCGAATTGCGAACACTGACTTCAAACGGACATTACGGGAAATCCGACCGTCGGATTCTCCTAAAACAGGAACAGTTGGGTTCGTATCGAAAAGCGCTCTCCAATGAATACAAGAGATTTGAAATCTAACATATGGATTTGGAATTATGCCCAAATCAAATTTGGGAAAGGTCGTTGTAAGTGCTGTTCGATGGCAGTTTATGGAAATCGACTGTACGGGCCTCGGTAAAATTATTAAAAATATCAATAATTAATGTAAAATCATAAGAAATGATTTGGAAAGAATTGGGATGAAAAACTCCATATCTGAAAGATAAAAATAGATTTTTATCGAAATGAACTAGTTTTGAACTAGAAATATAATCCATTTATTTTTAAAATAAATAAATTGGATTTGAATTGGTTTTAAAAAAATAACCAGAATTTCCAATATATAAATTGGAATGGATTTGAATCGAAATTGTCTTTGCAGTATTTCAATATTGAATTTCGTGATTATACAAATATTGTTATGGAAATTTGAAAGATATATTTATATCGTTATTCACAATACGATATTTGTTGGTCGTAGAATTTGATATTGAATATAAGCCGATATATTTTCTATTCAGAGCCTTGTATTTAATATCAAATGGGATTTGGGTTTGCCGTGAATGGTGTCTTCAATAACACTTTTCTTAAACACAGTTGAGAAAAAGAATAAATCTTTTTATTTAGATTTAATGAAGTACACCAATTAAATGATATTTAATTGGAATTGAATTGGAATTGATGTTAGGGTTTATCGTGAACGGTGTTTTAAATAACCCTTGTTCTTTAACCCGATAATTAATGGAATGTGAATTGGGTTTATTATGAAATGTGTTTTTAACGACACTCGTTCTTTAATCCAATTTGCAGCGGAATGTGATTTGGAATTTATAAATCTCTTAATTAAGATTTGTTGGAAACTTCCAAAGTAAAGATTTCCAATTTAATAAAATAAATTGGAATGGAATGGAATTCGATTTGGTAATTATTGAAGAGAACTTCTATGGAGGAAGACTGTTACTATATACGGAATTTAAAAGGCTTTGCCGCTATTCCATTTATATTATTGGATGGATATGGAAGTTTATATCGATTATATATATTGATCTGTTTTCCGTGAAGATTCCATTATCAATGGAATGTTTTTTTGGGTTTATCGTGAGCTTTGTTTTAAGTGACACTAGTTCTTTAACCCAGGTAAATATAAGATTAATTTCTTAACTTTGAAAAATCATTAAGTAATGGTTTTTGGAGATTAAAACTGAATTAGAGTTTTAATGAATCTTTAATTAGATTGAAAAGTGAATGTGATAACTAAAATTATCAATTCAGGAAAATGATCGAGAATGGAGTATCACCAGTTTTGGTCCAAGCGATAGTTAAATCTTTAATTAGATTTGAACGGGAAATGGTAATTAAATTTACCGATAACACTGTGGTGTTAGATATGGAGTATTGCCAGTTTTGCTTCGTGGGATGAATAGGTTGGGATTGGGAAATATAATAAATGATTACTTCGGTAAGGTTCGCTAATCCCGACTAGTTTGGATAAACTTTAAAATGGTTTAAAATTTTGAAAGGAATATTTGAATAAAAGAATATTCTGGATTGGAATGAGGCGTATGTTGTGTTTGTGTAACACTTGTTTATAAAATACGCGAGTTATTTGGAAAGGCCGGGTTTATCCCATTCTGAATCACTGTAATGACGATATGTCGTAGATGAAGATGGTGGTTGAAGACCAGAGGTCTTCACGTCGTTTGGATAATTAATGATGATCTTGATTGGGCCGTACACCCAAGAGGAGGGAATCAGTTGGTGATCGTCCAGACGTACTTGGAGATCGATGGATATGCGAGGAATAAGGTTCCTCTGGTTTCGTTCAGACCCAGAACGAACTTGTAAATGGACTGTGTGTCTGAAATTGGATTTAACTCTGTGTTGATTGATCTCTATTAAATATACATCTGCCTGGTGAAGGAGAATTTATTCTCCTACTTCACCCTTCTCTGAGACGTACGGTATCAGAGGTTGTATATCGATAGACATCAGTCGCATAGAGTGGATTGCCTGTGTGGCATGCCTAAGTGGCAAATGATCAAGGCTTTTGTTGAAAAGCAAAATCTTGTGGTTGATGATCAAAGCACGGCCTTTGTGGCATCGGTTTGTGTAGTGTTAATTCGTGAGCCTCACGCCCCGGTGTGAACCAAAAACTGGAGAGGACGTCAGGGAGGACATGCGTTTCCTTCTAGCTATAAGTGGCATCAGTGGTTTTACAAGCCCTGACGAGTTTGACTTATGTGGTTGTTGGAATGTGAGGCGCCTCAGTTATATCAGTCGATCCGGGACCGATGGAGTCATTTGTTGGCTCATTTACGCCCCATAGGGCGGGGAAACGCATGTTAAGGGTTTATGTTTAATCCACTCCGTGTGGACTGGCCCTGAGGATCCAAGGGACGATGCATTCTGTTCCTAAGACGCGGGCTAGAGGGTCTCGAAGAGGTGAGGACTATCTTTTGCCTCAGTTCACAGATGGAAATCCAACTTCCAAATACGTGACATTTGCGGTTTTGATTGTAGACCCTTGTATTGGCGACATGATATATGGTACCCATGCCGCCTAGGATTGATACATTTATATTTGAAGTTGTTTTATACACTATACACTTATAATAGTATCAGATGATTTGTTTTAAATGTACCAAGCATGTTTGGCTATTATAAGGGAAAACCCTATCCTCCGGCTTGCGTTGCATTCTGTGATGGGACCTGGGTCTTATAATAGCTTCATTTTTCCAAAAAGCATTGCGTTATTTTGTTATATGCACTGGTATTCTTGGGAGGAAACCCGTTCCGTGTTATACGGCGTGGTCCCTTGATTTATTTTATCTTTAAAGTAAAATTTTAAATAACTGTTTTAGTTCTCACACCAGTCAAAGGACTAACCTGGAGTTTATTGTTTTAACCTAAACTCTGGGTGCCCCTATTTCCACGTGGGCAGCTTGTAGTTTTGGGTTTTGCAGATTTATATTCACAGGATCCTGGTTTACACCTGGAATGATATTCGAAAAGCTCTGTATCCGTATATTCTTCTTAGTTGTGTTTGTATTATTTTCCGCTGCATTGTAACTTGTAAATCTGTGATATTTAGTAAATGTGTAATATTTATTCATACTTTGTATATTCTTGTATTCTGATGAAATTGTTGTGATAAACAATGAAATGTTCTTCTGTTTGTGTTTTGATTGGTCGTGTCCTCAACTCAGTCTGTTCTTTCCTTCACGGGGAGGTTCGGGTTATTTCAATATATCTGTTTGGTGGCGGAGAATTTATTCTCTTACTTAACACCCTTCTCTGAGAAGTACAAGCTCAGAGGTTATATACTAATAGACATCAGTCGCATGGTGTGAATTGGCACGCTGAGATGCAAATGATCAAGGATTCTGGTTAAAAGCAGAGTCTTGTGGTTGATGATCAAGCATGGCTTTAAATAGCATAGCTTTGTGTATAGCGTCAATTCGCGAGCCTCACACCCCGGTGTGAACCAGAAACAGGTTGAAGGACCCCAGGGAGGACGTGCGTTTCTTTCTAGCCAGGAGTGGTGTCATGGTATAGAGCCCTGACATTTTTTACTTAAGCGGATGTTGGAAAGTGAGGTACCTCGGATATATCGGTCACTACGGGGTCATGGATGATGTGGTCGACATACCGACCATTACACCCCATAGGGCGGGGAAACACATTGTTCAGGAATTGCCAATCCTCAAACGTAAGAGAGGACCGGCCCTGGCGCTCCTAGGTGCAGTTGCGGTTGTAGCCTGAGACATGGTAGGCTAGATTGTCTCGAATTCGGTAAAGATGATCCCTTGCCTTGGTTCATAGATGGAATCCAATTTCCAATACGTGACTTTTCGATTTTAATTGCAGAACTAGTATGGTGACATAGTAGCATGGGATACTATGTCGTCTATGATTGATACATTTATATTTGAAGTTGTTGGAAACACTATGCACTTATAGCAATATAAAAAGGATTTGTTTTAAACGTACCAAACATGTTTGGCTATTATAAGGGATACGTTGCATTATGTGATGGGACCTGAGTCTTATAATAGCATCATTTTTTTTAAAAGCATTGCGCTGTTTATAACTGTTTATGCACTGGTATTCTTGGGAGTAAACCCATTCCGTGTTATACGGCATGGTCCCTTGAATTACTTTAATTATAAAGTAAAGTATTAAATAACTGTTTTAGTTCTCACACCAATCACATGACTGACCTGGAGTTTATTATTTTAACCTAAACTCTAGGTGCCCCTATTTTCCACACATGCAGCTAGTAGTTTTGGTTTTTCAGATTTCTTTTTACAGGATCCTGATTTACAACTGGAGCTATATTTGGAATGCTCTGTATCCTTGTATTTCTTACCGTTGTGTTGTGTATTATTTTTCCGCTGCTATGTAATGTATTTTAATCTCCGATATTTTTCTAATGTATATTATTTATTCATACTCTGTTATATTCTTGTACTCTGATGTAACTGTTGTAATAACAATGAAATGTTCTGTCGTTTGCATTCGAATTTGTCATGTTCTCAACTCAATCTGGGCTTTCCTTAGGGGAGGTTCGGGTCTTTCATTTAGTCTTCTAATAGCTCCATTTTCCCCAAAAGCATCGCGTTGTTTATTAAATCATTTTGTTTCAAGTTTTGGTTTTCACATAGAGTAAGCCCGTTCCGTGACATACGACATGGTCCCGTGAATTACCTATTTTTAAATTAAAGTTTAGTAACTATTTTAGTTCTCACACAAGTCCCATGACTGACTTGGTGTCTATAGTTTCCACCTAAACTTTGGGTGCCCATATTTTCCATGCGGGCAGCTAGTAGTTTGGTTTTGCAGATTTCTATTTAAACAGGATCATGGTTTACAGTTGGAGCTATATTCGGAAAGATTTGTATCCGTGTATCTCTTTCAGTTGTAGTTGTTATTGTATTTTCTCTATGCATTGTATTTATACATTTTAATTTCCGCTGCTATGTAAATTATTAATCTCTGATATTGTAATTCCGCTGTTAATATTTATTCGTACTCTGATATTCTTGTACTTTGATGTAATTGTTGTACTAGCAATGAGATGTTCTAGTGTTTTTGTTCTGATGAGTCATGTTCTCAACTCAATCCGGGCTTTCCGGTACCAGGGAAGTTCGGGTCATTTCGTATTTGGTTTACAATGCTTTGGGGATACTACTCATTAGTACAATATTAAAGAATTCATTAGAGATAGGATCAGTAATATCCTATAATAATGACTCATTAGAGATAGGGTTAGTAATGCCTTAAAATGAGACTGAAGAGTGTTATTTTTAAAAGTGATTTTGATTATGAAAGATTATATCTTATATTAAGAATTTGAGTATTTTATTTGATGTTGCATTTGGACTATCGAGTATAAGAGGATTTTGCATATACATCTTGTAAACGTGTATACGAAGTCTCAAATATACTGTACAGATATAGAATCACACTCTAGTCGTCCGGGGATGGTTCTTATGATGACAACTGCATCATTAGTATTTATTTTCGAGTTTCGAAAGTGGGATGTCTTTATGTCTCCAATTGAATGGTATGAGAACAAAGAACTTAGTTAGAGTTTGATGTTTGTAATTTGACTTTGAAATTATACTTTGAAAATACAAAAGATATATGTTTTGACAACATATAAATTGGAAAGTTAATTAACTAATTTATTGTTGGTTGTGATGCATGGTATTTAGTTTAACTAATAAAAATGTTGGAATGGAAAAACTAATATGAGAAGGGAAGTGAATTAAGCCATATCAAAAATAATGTTGAACTAAACTGAAATTTAATTCGGATTGGGCATGCATATATGTTAGACAGGTTATTGCATGGAGGCTAAGAAGAGGAATAAAATTGCATGCCCAACAAAAAGGTACATATTTACTATATTGATGGGTTTGATGATTATATGAGCCGATTGGCAAGCCGCTCAGCTTTTGGATTTTCTTTTTTGTTTGGTGAGGACCCAGAGAAGCAAGTTGTAGTTGTACCGATCAACTCGTACAAAGGAAGTTATGGCAAAAAAAATTAAAAATTTAGGGCATTAGAAAAATTTCGAGGAATTAGTAAGTTCTTAAAACTGAAAAGTTAAAGAACATGAGTTAGAGCGAAGGCAGAATTTGTTAAGTAAATGAGCTTCGATCGTTCCTTTTTCGGGGACGAAAAGATTTCAAGTAGGGGAGATTGTAACAACCCGCAATTTTAACCAATTTGAAATATGGATTTTTAATTATTTTTAATGGATTTTAAATATTTAAAACGGTTTATTTTAACAATTTATGATTTAGAATTTATTTGTAAACAAAGTTTGAACATATAAGTTTATATTAATTATAAAACGAGCTTGTAATGTTGTGGTAGTTTGAAAATTTAGCTTTAAATTTCAATTGAATGTAGAGAATTCAATCTAAGTCAGACTTCTGTAAAACAAGAAACGTTAGGATCTATTTAACAATATCTTTCTAATGGAAGTGAGAAATCGATATTTCATGTTATGAGTTGTAAGTTAAGTTCAAATTAAAATTTCAAAAAGTCGTTATGAGATCATTTATAAATTATAACGATTTATTTTATAAAATAAAAGGACTTTTTTTTGACAAAGTTGACCGGTTTTTAAGTTGACCGCAAATACCTTTTTATTATAACCAATAATAAAAAATACAGTATAATACAAGTGATTGTGGTTACAATCAACTAATTCAGTTATTTAGGCGGACCGTCCACCGCCTACGGAGTTTATAGTGGTCCGTCCACTTTACCAATCAGGCTTACATTACTGGTGCTAGCTAAATTACTAGACTACAAAATATTTCATACTCCACGCAGGGAGCCTATTACATGTCCTGTAAAAAATACAGGAAATAACAATTACATTTTAGTTTTACAACATCCAAAAGGACACTACAAAATACATTTGAGGCTCTGAAGCAACAGTGACATGAGCCACGAGCTGCAGATGCTCCATTATCAACTAACCCGGCTAGTGATACAACGTGTGACATGAGAGCTTCCATACCATCTCAACATAGTACACTGATGTATCTGTTTGTACAGAGAGATGGAACTTTACATGTTGACTTCCATAATCAGCCCACGCATCCATCACGCACAACATCGTAAAAAGCTCAGATAAAGAAAACACCACCAACAGCACGACTAAGGTCAGTGTCAAAGCATCTCGTGGATAGCCTACTGTCAGCGGTGAACCCACCCAAGCACAGTAACCCAAATGTGCGTAATGAAAAATGAGGATTGAAAAACAACCAATCTCCAAATTCATGAAGACAACAACCCAATAAAATAACATTGTTTCAGCACTTTGCTCCAACAACAACACAATATTGTTAATACCATCAAGATGAAAATTATTAAACACATTGAATATCCATCTCCCAAAGAGAACCATCACACATAATACACAATACCGACAAACTCAAAAAATAACTTGTATTCACAAGCTAGAACAAAGTATATATAATCAGTTGATTAAGGAATTACCAGAACTGATGTATGTGGAGTCGCGTATCTCCTTACAAAGAAAGAAGTTACTATGCCTCATAATCACTCCACCCTGGCATCAACCACGCACAAACCAGTAACAAGTCAAAAACCCTCTTGTTGAAAGACCAAGGGTTTAACTGGTGGGCCACCGCGTTATTGGATGGACGGAAGAACTTGTGCGAGTAGGAGTAAAGATTGAAACAATGGATAGAGCTGGAGAAAAGAAGGTGAATTTGAGATCGGCGAAATGGGGTAACGTATCTGGCAAGTAAAATTGTTTCCTTTGAGGTACCTACATAGGCGAAAGTAGCAAGAGATGGAGTAGTGAGATGGAGATGGGGAGATTAAAGGAAGAGAGATTGCAGGGTGTTGGTAGAAGAGACTAAAAGATGAAGAAGGTAAAGGAAAAAATGAAGATAGAGCTTGTCGTCATAAACAGGCACTTCAAAAAAAATGAAACTTCGATCGATTTTATATGAAATAAAAGGATTTTCAAATAAATTAAAAACCGTTTGACAAGAAAATTGTGATATCAAGTCTAAAACCCAAGTATATCTATTTTACAACAATATGATATTTTATTTGGATAAATGTGATAATAATTATTGTTTTGTTGTTAATTTGAACAATTTTGGAATTAAATAATATTACATTGGCTTAAAAATAGCCATTTTGCAAATGATCTCCATTTTCGATGAAACCAATTTTGTTGGATCCGGAATATTAAATTATTGCTAGATTTCAAATTTCGTATTTTTGGAATTAGTATGTGGTTGTGCACAATTTAAACGTGAAACGGTCAATATTTTGGCTTTAAAAATTTGTTGCGTGAGCCAACGGACTCGGAATTCAACAAAATAAATTCTGTTGGGTCCGTAATTTCAAAACTGGAAATTAGGTTTCAGTT
Source organism: Allium sativum (assembly GCA_030737875.1). Classification (NCBI taxonomy): domain Eukaryota; kingdom Viridiplantae; phylum Streptophyta; class Magnoliopsida; order Asparagales; family Amaryllidaceae; genus Allium; species Allium sativum. The sequence goes on along the minus strand of CM060927.1, from coordinate 124,652,199 downwards.
CCTTTCCTTCGGCTTTGAATTATTTTGCAGGATAGCGGCTTGAATCTTTAAGTTCTAAGGATAAAAATGCATCTTCCATCTTAATTAAGGGCTTCATTATCGGTTTTGATTAGTTTCAGCTCGGGGTTATATTTTCTAACTTGTCTTAATTACCCTTCCCCGTCTCCTTTTCTCAACCCGATTAAAATTTACAATTTCAATCTCGAATTCTAGATTATTATATCAAATCATCACTCTCAATTTCATTATCAATCATCGAATCCCAAAAAACCCTACTTCCCTGTCCATCACGATAACCAGTTGCATGAAAGAACAATATCAACTAGGGTTGTCAAAACAACGATGGTTTTGGAGAGAGTTCAATTGGCTTCATAAGTCGCGTCAGAGTTGCAACTCTGGTTATCGAGCTACCACCATTAATTGATTGCGCTTAGTGGAGATGGAGCAAACTCGGTAATGTGTCTCAGCGAACTCATGGTGCTGTAGCAAATAAAAGCACCATATTTTCATGTTTCATTTTTTCTTGTATTCTTGGTATTATAACTATGAATATAGAAATTTTCATGTTTGGACAAATCTAATTTTCTAAATCATGGTGTGGACTATGTCTATATAGTTCTGAATCCAAGCCCCGATTTTAGTATGGCTGGCAGCCAAGCACAGTTCTAAATCAACAGCTATGGTGTGTTTCGTTGCTCAAACACATAATAAATTTGAAAGGTGAAAATGGTTTTTGCTCAAGCACAATTACAATCAACTATTCTGAACCAACATTATTTTTGCCAATAGCAGCGGCATTGATTGATTAGCTGACTATGTTCCACATTAACAAATGGGATTTCAAGGATACCTTTTTTTTAGGAAACAATAAAATATTTTAGCAAACAACTTAAGGTTATATTTTATAAAGAGGCACAACACAGCTCTAGATATGTGATAACACTACTAGAACTAGTATTATCATCATGAATAATATGCCCTTGGAGGATAAGCATTCTTTATGTGGTGATACGTGCTTGATGGTTGATGACCTTAACAATAATAAGGAAGGAAATTAGGTAAATTTGACAAGCCTGAAATTTTAGAACATGGTAATGTGAGCTATGATGGCATGATTTGTTTCATTTACTAGCCTACTCGATAGCAATATTTGTAAAAGTTGAACCAGTTTTTCTTAATGTTCTTCCTATACTTTGTGGAATTAACTACTAGAGATTCGAGATGATTATCTGAGTATATTCAGGCTTAGAACACCTTTAATTTTAGTATCCTAACAGTGGCAGGCTGCATGAGATAGTGCAGGATTGGTGCATTGCACTCTAATTCTTCCGAACTAAGTCGGAAAACATGACATGCTGATTTTTTTCCTTTCGAAATTTGTAGTTACATGAATTGCGATCCTTTTGGTGTATTTACGAAACTAATTTTTGTGCTATTTTTTAGGCTGCACGTATTAACATCCTTTTAGCCGTTCCTGCTCTTTTATATGCCATCAACAATTATTTAAAGTTCATTATGCAAGTATGATTTTAATAAGTCTACGAAGTTTTGTGGTATGCCATTCATTTTCAAAATTGTCATGTATTTATATTCTCTTTTCCACTCTTTCCACAGTTATATTTTAATCCTGCCACGGTGAAAATGTTGAGAAATCTAAAGGTATCGGTCAATGAGACGACCCGAACTTCCCCGTGAAGGAAAGCACGGATTGAGTTGAGGACAACACACATCGGAACACAAACAGAAGAACATTTCATTGTATATTACAACAATTCCATCAGAATACAAGAATATGCGGAGTATAAATGAATAACGTACATTCGATAAATATCAGAGATTACAATAAATTACATAGCAGCGGAAAAACAATACAAAACACAACTGAAAGTAATACACGGATACAGAGCTTTCCGAGCATCGTTCCAGCTATAAATCAGGATCCTGTGAATATAAATTTGCAAAACCAAAACTACTAGCTGCCCGTGTCAAAAATGAGGGCACCCAGAGTTTAGGTTAAAACAATAAACTCCAGCTCAGTCATGTGACGGGTGTGAGAACAAAAGCAGTTATTAAATCAATTTTTTTAAAGATGGGTAAATCAAGGAACCACGCCGTATAACACAGAACGGGTTTCCTTCCAAGAATACCAGTGCATAGAAATAAACAGCGCAATGCTTTTCGAAAAATGAAGCTATTATAAGACCCAGGTCCCATCAAACAATGCAACGCAAGCCGGAGGATAGGGTTTTCCCTTATAATAGCCAAACATGCTTGGTACGTTTAAAACAAATCATTTGATACTATTATAAGTGTATAGTGTCAAAACAATTTCAATCATAAATATCAATCATAGACGGCATAAGTGCCCCATCCCACTATGTCGCCATACTAGGCTCTACAAATAAAACTGAAATACACGTATTTGAAATTGGATTCCATCATGAGTCGAGGCAAGGGGCAAGCTCCTCTCCGCTTTAAGGCACTATAGCAAATGCCTCAAGACTACTCTCTCTGGGCAGCCACTTGGATCTTCAGGGTCGGTCCTCTCTTACGTTTGAGTATTGGCAATTCCTGAGCACACGTTTCCAGGTCCTTACAGACCTATAATCGAGGCGCCTCGCATCCAAAAACCACAAAGGTGAAAATAATATAAATGTCAGGGCTGGTAGATCACCGACACCACCATAGCTAGAAAGAAACGTCATGCTCTCCCTGCAGTCACTTTCCCATTTTTGACTCATACCGGGGTGTGAGGCTCGCAAATTCACGTTATACACAAAGCTACGCTGTATTAAATTCGTGCTTTGATCATCAACCACAATACTATGCTTTTCAACAAAAGCCTTGATCCATGCAACTCAGCATGCCACACAGGCAATTCATGCCATGCGATTGATATCTATCGATATATAACCTATGAGCTCGTACATCTCAGAGAAGGGCGTTAAGCAAGAGAATAAATTCTCTGCTTCCAAACAGATATATATTTAACAGAAATCAATCAACACAGAATAAAATCCAATGTCAGACACATAATCCATTTACACGTCCGTTCTGGGTCTGAACGAAATCGGAGGCACTTTCCTCGCTTATCCATCGATCTCCAAGTACGTCTGGACGACCACTAACTATTTCCCTCCTCTTAGGTGTATAGCCCAATCAGGATCATCAGTAATTATCCAAACGATGTGAAGACTTCCGGTCTTCGACCAACGGCTTCATCTTCGACTTAACGTCGAAACAGTTATTCGGAATGGGTATAAACCCGGCCTTCCCGAATAACTCGCGTATATAATAAAGAGGTGCTAGAAAACACAACATACGGCTCATTCCAATTCTGAATATTCTTTTATTTAAATACTCACATCTTTTAAGAAAGGTTCCCATTAATTTTATCAAAGATAAATTCTTTAAAATTTATTTTTTAATCTTCCTTTGGGCGTCATTTCAAACCAAATTATGGTTTTCTAAACTAGTCGGGATTAGCGAACCACACTGAAGTAATTATTTATTTTATTTCTCAATCCCAACCTATTTATCCCATGGAGTAAAACTATTATTACCCCATAACTAACACCACGGTGTTATCGGTAAATTTAATTACCATTTCACGTTTAAATCTAATTAAAGATTTAACTATCGCTAGGAGAAAAACTGGCGATACTCCATTCTCGATCATTTCCTATATTTGATAATTTATATTATCAATTCCCAATATTAATCTGATTAAAGATTCATTGAAATTCCTTTTACTAGGTTAAAGAACTAATGTCATTTAAAACACAGTTCACGATAAACCCAAATCACATTATATTTATTATCGGGTTAAAGAACAAATGTTATTTAAAGCGCAGTTCACGATAAACCCCAAAATCAATTCAAATTCAATTCCAATTAAATATATTAATTAATTGGTATATTTCATTAAATCTAAATAAAAAGATTTAATCTTTTCTCTACTGGGTTCAAGAACAGTGTTAGTGAAGACACCATTCACGACAAACCCAAATCTCATTTGATATTAAATATAAGGCTCTGAATAGAAATTATATCGGCTTATATTCAATATCAAATTCTAAAATCAACAATTATCGTGCTGGAAATAACGATATAAATTATATCTTCCAAATTTCCATAACATTATTCGTATAATCCCGAATCTAATCATTGAAATATTCCAACGATAATTTCAATTAAATCCATTCCAATTCATATATTGGAAATTCTGGTTATTTTTAAAACCATTTCAAATATAATTAATTTAATTTAAAAATATTGAATTTATAATTCTAGTTCAAAACTAGTTCATTTTGATAAAAATAAATTTTTATTCTTTCAAATATCGGATTTTTCATCCCAGTTCTTTCCAAACCGTTTATTATGATTTTACACAAATTATTGATATTTTAATAATTTTATCAAGGCCCGTACAGTCGATTTCCATCTACGGACATCGAACTGCACTTACAACGACCTTTTCCAAATTTGATTTGGATATATCTCCAAATACAACCGTTAGATTTCACATTTCTCATATACGTTAGAAAGCTCTTTTCGATATGAACCCAACGGTTCTGGTTTTAGGAGAATCCGATGGTCGGATCTCCCGTAGCGTCAATTCGAAGTCAATGGTCAAAATTCGCGAACTGCCGCAGTGCGGTGCGTTCTATTTAGGCCATTATATTATATAAATAATATATATTTCGTCGATTTCTATTTAAAATGAATTTTATAATTCGTTTTAAATTCGTTTCAAATACAATTTCAACTTCATATTCGATTTTAAGTCAAAACAGAATTTTTCCTTAAAACTTCGTTTTAAATTCATTTCAAATTGATTTCAATTCAAATCGATTTGAATTCGTTTTCATATCGTTTTCATTTCATTTCAATTCCAATTCGATTCAATTCATTTCAAATTCATTTTCTATTCAATTCAATTCGACTTCATTTTCTATTCAATTCAATTCGAATTCATTTCATTTTCAATTCAAATTGAATTCATTTCAATTCAATTCGATTTGAATTTATTTCAAATTGATTTCTTTCAATTTAAATTTCAATTTCAATTTAATTTAATTTGAATTTAATTTCAAAATATTCAATTTTGAAATCACTTTTCAATATTCAATATAAAAATGAATATAATCGATATAAATATCGTTCGCGTCAAAATAGCGCATATCTAATCTACATAGCTTTATATTTTTCAATAACTTCGTTATTCTATTCAACAAATGAATATTTATTCTATTCAACACATGAATCCATATTTCTTTCAATACATGACTAATCTCAGCAAATGAGTACTGTCAACACATGAATATTTTTGTTATGTAATATATTTTATAAAATTTTGATTTCTATCATTAAATTTTTAATCAAACTCTAACCGTAAATTAGTAAGAGAACGATTCCCTAAATATTAACCCCGAAGGCCGAAACCAACATCAGATCAATACCCAGGAAACCACTCATCTTATTTATTTTCCAGTTAGTTTCTAATTTTATATGTGATAAAGATGTAAATTTTATTGTTAAAATATTTCGTTCAAATATTTCTATTCAAATATTCTATTTCAAATATTTCGATTCAAATATTTCTATTTCAAATATTTCGTTTCAAATATTTCTATTTCAAAACTGGAATGAGGCCCAATCAATTACCATATAATGTTAGTTATATGGATTCCATACGACACATGTATATCACAACAACGACAAATAATCAACCATCATCCAAAGCGCGTCCTACACTGTATAAGCATCAAATATAGATATTCGACGCTTATAACAGCCTGTCAATCAATCGATCGACATACAACTAAATATTGGGACTAGCGTAAGCTATATATCATCCCAATACCCGTGTGGGGTTTTCAAACAATCAAACACAGATTTTATTTGTGTAGTTGGGCGATGTGTAAAATTTATCGTCCCAATCAATATCAATCAAATATGTGTATATAAACAAATCATCCGATTTGTTATAAATATTCATTTCATTTTATATACACATTAAAAATTTTGTTTTTAACTATAAAATATTTTTATTTATATAAATATTTTATTTCATTCCACATCACACATCAACTACACATCAAAATCAATCAAACAAACAAGCCGTCCATGGTCTGCGGACGACGGGTGTCGGGTGCTACTAAACACCGTCTGCATCCTAGTATATATTATTACTAGAAAAGGAAAATTAAAGGTAAGAAGTTCTCACAGAGGGTTCCACTCCGCCGTGCTTTGCTGCTGAACTGCTGAACCGTTTGGATCGGTTTGAAATTCCAATGCAGTTCTTTTCATGTTGCTTATAATAAAAATTATATTTGTATCACTTCATTTCAATAAATAAAAATCATATTTTTATTTATACTTTATGTATAAAGATCGAATTTTTATATCATCGCTATAAAAAACACATTTTTATTTCAACATATATATAAGAAAATCAGATTTTTATTTCACTACATATATAAAGATAATATTTTACTATCTATATAATATAAAAATCGTATTTTCACTTCACTAAAAATCATATTTTTATTTCATTACATATATAAAGATAATATTTTTATATTCTCTATTATATAAAAATCATATTTTTAATGCTTCTTCTTTATTAAAATTATATTTTTATATTTCACATATGATAAAAATCATATTTTTATTATATTTATAATATAAAAATCATATCTTTCCTACTTCAAAGATATAAACTTTTTGCTATTTCACTATAAAAATCATTTCTTTTCTTTGTAAGAGATTCCTATATTTATACCACTAAAATCCACATCTTCTTCTACATGAAAAATCAGATCTCTTCGCCATAGAAAAATCAAATCTTCTCGCCATAGAAAAATCAAACCTTTTATGTAATTTAAAAATCGCTATCATACGTAATAAATAAATAAAAAATCATACCACCTTATGTAAATAACATTTATAACCTTACATGAATAAATTTATAAATCAAAGACTGAAAAATAAAAGAGGTAAACTCCCAAAATTTTCAGTGTCCTTGGCCAATGGGGAGGTTCGCTGGTCGAGTTGGGGAGGGGTCGCGGATCGAGAAGGAGGGGGTAAGATGGAGGCAGGAGGCTTCAGTAGTGCCAGCGTGGGAATGGATGGCCGGAGGCACGATTTTTCCATCCTGGGGGCCTTGGGTTTCGAATTTAACGAGGTGAGAGAAGGGAGAGGGAGGAGGAGAGGTACGGCGGAGCTTGGGGGAGGGCGGCGCTGGCCGCGACAGGCGGTAGAGGAGGAGCGCGCACGATTTTCTCTTCTTTTCCCTTTTATTATTTCGGTCGATTTCATCTGAGGAGAGAGAGGAGGGAATAAGGGGTGAGGGAAGTTGTATAAATATATTTATTTTATTTTATTATTCAATTAAAGTTGACTTTTAATTTCGACCTCGAAACGGGACCCACCGCCTGTCATCCATAGCTAACTACCCCCATTCCGAACACAATGGAATTTGTATCGTAAGCTGATTCGATCGTTTCGATCAATTTTCATCAAAATCAACATATAACTCTATATATTGAATTTGAACGCGCATTTCAATTTACTGGGGTCACATACGAACTCTAAAAATTTCCGGAAAATATTTTCTATCTTCGTATTGACGATAGGGTCCTAACAAAACTAGTTTTGTCAAATTCTGAGACCGTTTGAAAAATGGCCATTTTCCAGTCGATTAAAGTCAACTGAAACTGGTCAAATGCGTTTTCCTTTGCCATGCTCACATATTGATTTGAAAAATTATGAAAATTGGAATCCAGCAATAACTTGACATCATGGATCCAGCAAAAGTGGTTTCATCGAAATCCGAGATCATTTGCAAAATTTCCATTTTTAAGGGCTAGAATTCCATATCGACTTTTTCGAATTTTCAATTGGGCGCATCTTTTGATTCCGCTAAGATATTCTCAAATAAATTCTATTATTTTTGGTTTCGCTAAAATCCGGTTTATTTTGAATCCTGTACAGTCATTTGAACTTTGAAATCGAATTATCGAACTACCGCGCAATTTTCAATTCCTTTTATAATTTTAAGTAATTATTTATATTCTAACGATGATCGATATAAATATATACGTTCTAATTCTATTCAAAATAAATTTCTCGTCATTATTATTTAAAATAATTCATTTTAAATATTAAAAATTCATTAAAATTGCCAAAATAAAATTTTTAAACTGGCCCAGATTTTCGGGTTGTTACAATCTCCCCCACTTAAAACTTTTCGTCCCCGAAAAGGAACAAAGCCGAAAGTTGTTTTACAAACCAACTCAACTTTAATTCTTTTCACTATGGCTTAAGTTCTTCAACTTTTCAGTTTCTAAGAACTTTTCAAATTTTTCAAAAATTTGGCTAACACCCTAAATTTTCGAAAAATTTCGCCATTACCTCCCCTGCACCGGGGACTTCGGGATATTTCATAAAGCCTCCCATGGCCTTCTTCAATCCAAAAGAAAAAGAAAAAGCCAAGCGGCTAGCCAATCGGCTCATAAAATCACCCAAGACTCAAGAAATACAATAAACATGTACCTATTTGTCGGGCAAACAATTTTATTCCTCTTCTCTAGCCTCCTTGCTATGACCTGTTCACACATATATATGCCCATGCATGCATTTGCAGATAATTTTCAATACAATTCAATATTTGGTTCAATTTGGCATAAATTCACCGTTCTTTCAAATAATGGTTTAAATAAATAATCATACAACACAACCATCAATCAATTAGTGAATTATCATTTCAAATTCATAATTTTGATATATAGTCAAAAATCACATTTTTGGGGCCAATTCACAACAATGTATTCTAGCTATATTTTGGTTCTCACACCAGTCTAATGGAAATATATAAATATCACACCTTTGAAACTCGAACATAAATTCTGATGATGATCGATCAACCATCAGAACCATCTCCGGGCGGCTAGAGCGTGATTCCATATCTATCCAGTATATTAAAACTTCGAATATACGTTCATGACGTGTATATGCAAAATCATTATATATTGGATTGCCCAAATTCAAAATAAATAAATATTCAAATACGTATAAAACGATTTAAATTTTCAAAACAAAGTTGGTTCTCATTTTATTTGAAAAATATACTCTTCACACTCGTTCTAGGATACTACTGATCCCTTCTCTAACGAGTCATTCTCATTGGATATTGCAAATCCAATTTCTAATGAATTCTTTCGTATGGTTCTAATGTGTCTTGTTCTCGAGCTCTGTAAACCAGAGCACTGATATCAAACTGAGACGACCCGAACTTCCTCGTAAAGGAAAGCATGGATTGAGTTGAGGACAACATACATCGGAACACAAACAGAAGAACATTTCATTGTATATTACAACAATTCCATCAGAATACAAAAATATACAGAGTATAAATGAATAAAGTACATTTGATAAATATAAGAGATTACAATAAATTACATAACAGTGGAAAAACAATACAAAACACAACTGAAAGTAATACACGGATACAGAGTTTTCCGAGCATCGTTCCAGCTGTAAATCAGGATCATGTGAATATAAATCTGCAAAACCAAAACTACTAGCTGCCCATGTCAAAAATAAGGGCACCCAGAGTTTAGGTTAAAACAATAAACTCCAGGTCAGTCATATGACTGGTGTGAGAACTAAAGCAATTATTAAATCAATTTTTTTAAAGATGGGTAAATCAAGGGACCACGCCGTATAACACGGAACGGGTTTCCTCCCAAGAATAACAGTGCATAGAAATAAACAGCGCAATGCTTTTCGAAAATTGAAGTTATTATAAGACCCAGGTCCCATCACATAATGCAACGCAAGCTGGAGGATAGGGCTTCCCTTATAATAGCCAAACATGCCTGGTACGTTTAAAACAAATCATTTGATACTATTATAAGTGTATAGTGTCAAAACAATTTCAATCATAAATATCAATCATAGACGGCATAAGTGTCCCATCCCACTATGTCGCCATACTAGGCCCTACAAATAAAACCGAAATACACGTATTGGAAATTGGATTCCATCATGAGTCGAGGCAAGGGGCAAGCTCCTCTCCACTTTGAGGCACTATAGCAAATGCCTCAGGACTACTCTCTCTGTGTAGCCACTTGGATCTTCAGGGCCGGTCTTCTCTTACGTTTGAGGATTAGCAATTCCCGAGCACACGTTTCCAAGTCCTTACAGACCTATAATCGAGGCGCCTCGCATCCAACAACCACAAAGGTGAAAATAATATAAATGTCAGGACTGGTAGGTCACTGGCATCACCATAGCTAGAAAGAAACGTCGTGCTCTCCCTGTAGTCATTATCCCGTTTTTACTCATACCGGGGTGTGAGGCTCGCGAATTCACGTTATACACAAAGCTACGATGTATTAAAGCCGTGCTTTGATCATCAACCACAAGACTCTGCTTTTCAACAAAAGCCTTGATCCATGCAACTCAGCATGCCACACAGGCAATTCATGCCATGCGATTGATATCTATCGATATATAACCTCTGAGCTCGTACGTCTCAGAGAAGGGCGTTAAGCAATAGAATAAATTCTCTGCCGCCAAACATATATATATTTAACAAAAATCAATCAACACAGAATTAAATCCAATGTTAGACACACAATCCATTTACACGTCCGTTCTAGGTCTGAACGAAACCGGAGGCACTTTCCTCGCATATCCGTCGATCTCCAAGTACGTCTGGACGACCACCAACTATTTACCTCTTGGGTGTACAACCCAATCAGGATCATCAGTAGTTATCCAAACGATGTGAAGACTTCCGGTCTTCGACCACCGTCTTCATCTTCGACTTATCGTTGAAACGGTGATTCAGAATGGGTAAACCTGGCCTTCCCGTATAACTCGCGTATATAATAAAGAGGTGCTAGAAAACACAACATACGCCTAATTCCAATTCTGAATATTCTTTTATTTAAATACTCACATCTTTTGGGAAAGGTTCCCATTAATTTTATGAAAGATAAATTCTTTAAAATTTATTCTTTAATCTTCTTTTGGGTGTCCTTTCAAACCAAATTATGGTTTTCTAAACTAGTCGGGATTAGCAAACCACACCGAAGTAATTATTTATTTTATTTCTCAATCCCAACCTATTTATCCCATGGAGTAAAACTGTTATTACCCCATAACTAACACCACGGTGTTATCGGTAAATTTAATTACCATTCTATGTTTAAATCTAATTAAAGATTTAACTACCGCTAGGAGCAAAACTGGCCATACTCCATTCTTGATCATTTCCTATATTTGATAATTTATATTATCAATTCCCATTATTAATCTGATTAAAGATTCATTGAAATTCCTTTTACTGGGTTAAATAACTAATGTTGTAACGACCCGGAAAATCTAAACTAATTTAAAAAATTTAAATTGGCTAAAATAATGGATTTTAAATATTTAAAATAAATATTTTAAATATTAAAGATGAAAACTGAGTTTGAATCGACAATTGAAAAGGAATATAAGTAATTCTAATTATAAACAAGGCCTGAAATGGCGCGGTAGTTTCAAAATTTGAATTCAAACTTTGACTGACTATACCGGGTGCAAAACAAAACGGATTTGAGTGAAACCAAAAATATTTAAATTTGTTAGTGAATACCTTTCTAAGAATCTGAAAAATCGAAGTTTCATAGCGGGAAGCAAAAGTTATGGCTAAATGAATTTTCAGAAAGGTCGCTATGGAATTTATATAGCCTGTGAAAATAGCCATTTTGCAAACGACCTCGGAATTCGACGAAACCATTTTTGTTGGATCCGGGATGTCAAATTATTGCTAGGTTTCAAATTTCATAATTTTTGAAGCTAGTATGTGAGCGTGGCAAAGAAAAATGTGTTTTGGTCAATTATAGTTAAATTGGATCGACCAGAAATGGGCCATTTTTCAAACGATCTCAGAATTTGATGAAACAAGTTTTATTGGGACCGTATCATCAAAACATAGCTAGATTTATTTTTCGGGAATTTTCAGAATCAGATTGTGGCCCTGGCAAATTGAAATGTAAGTTCAAATCAAATATTGAATGTTTTATATTTTAATTTGAAGGAAAACTAACTGAAACAGTCGAATGGGCCTACGAAACATAGCCCACTGTGTTCGGAATGGGGGTAAAACGCTAGGGATGACAGTCGTTGGGTTTGGATTGCTGTTCGTGTGTGGCAAGGGGTATTTTCGGATTTTAAAATTTATAAAATAAAAAAAATATCATTGGCCACATCATTTCTCTCTCCCCGTATTCTCTCTCTCCCCATCGCGATTAACGGCGGCTGAGCTTCGTTTCTTCCTCCCTCATTTTCTGCTCCCACACTCAACGAAACCCACCCTTCCTTTGGAGATTTTTGTAAAGCTAGAAGAGAGCTTCAAATCCATATAGGATTCGCCCTCCCTCGTTGCTTCTCCGTCGAGATCCAGGGCCAGAAATTCACGTCGTTCATCGCCAAATTCCTCCGCCGCCAGGGGTGCGAGTTCGCCATCGTTCAGGGTGCCAGTGCGCCTCTCCAAGCTCGTCGACATGGCTTAGGCTGATCTGCATATCGTGCTTCGGATTGTGGGAAAAGATCAAACCTAGTTTTGAACATCAAAACGAGGTATACGGCTTTGTTTATTTTTCAACTGTTTTAACACCTTTAAACCATTGCAAACTTTGAAAAATCATATCTTTTTCATGTGTGATCGAAATCCAGTGAAACAAGAGACAGTGGACTCGTGTGGACGTCTTCTACCTTGCAGAAGAGACCGCATATTTTTCTGAGCCTTCTGCTACTTTTGGTGGAGTGGAACCCAAAGTGAGATTGCTAAATTATAAATGATATGGAAAACGACGATGTATAAATTATATAGTCGATGTATGGGTTATATAAGCATTGTACACCTCATGAATAAGCGTTGTATAAGTTGTACGTTCGATGTATAGGTTATATATGTGTTGTAAAAATTATATATGTGTTGAATAGAAGTGAAATGCTTATATATATATACGCCCCTCGTCCACAAACCATGGACGATATTTATTGGTTGTGATTGGTGTGAAAATTGGTTGATTACGAATGGTTGATTAGAATTGTTTGTGGTTGAAATTGATTGATTGTGGTTGAAAAATACCCGTTTGTGGTTGAGAAATATTTGGTTGAAACCACATAGGATTAGTTTGTGGAAATGAAAAAAAATATACATGCCGCCTGCGTGCGAACTAGGTGCATGATTCCCCATTGTCAAAAGCTGCGAGGCTTTAAGGTAGAGCGAGGAGCCGTACTAGGGACGGTCCCGGTTTTAACTACCCAACCGTTATGCTGCCGAAATTTTGAATAATATTCATGTGTTAGAATTATTTTCCTGTATTGAAACTATATTTGTCTGTTGAATAGAAAACCTTCATGTGTTGAATAGAAATTCATTCGTTGAATCATATTCATGTGTTGAATGGTATTCGTGTTTCAAATATAAAAATCACATTTTTACTCTATATTTACAAACTATAGAAAACCTTCATGTGTTGAATCGAAATTCATTCGTTGAATATAAATTCATGTGTTGAATGGTATTCGTGTTTTAAATATAAAAATCACATTTTTACTCTATATATACAAACTATAAAAAACCTTCATGTGTTGAATTGAAATTCATTTGTTGAATAGAAATTCATGTGTTGAATGGTATTCGTGTTTTAAATAAATTGTTTTAACAATAAAAATCACATTTTTACTCTATATATACAAACTATAGAAAACCTTCATGTGTTGAATCGAAATTCATTCGTTGAATTGAAATTCTTGTGTTGAATGGTATTCGTATTTTGAAAGAAATTGTTTTATAATAAAAATCCCATTTTTTATCATCAATATGAACTATATAAAATAATCTTGTTTTGAAATAAATTGTTTTATAATAAAAATCATATTTTTATTACCTATATGAACTATATAAAATAATCTTGTTTTGAAATAAATTGTTTTATAATAAAAATCATATATTTACTACATGTATGAACTATATAAAATAATCGTGTTTTGAAATGAATTGTTTTACAATAAAAATCACGTTTTTATTATATACATGAATTGTTAAAAATAGTGAAGTGTTGAATAGACAGTTAGATAAAAATATCATTTTTATCAAAAGTATGAAAATCATATAGTTTTGAAATCGAAGAATCGATATATATATATATACACACATATATAGAATTGAAATATATCGAATAATGAAGCTGCAATTCGTATTTTGAAACCGCAATTTCAAACGATCAGTGCGGGAGATCCGACCATCGGATTTTCCCGAAATCGCAACCGTTGGGTTCGCTTTGGAAATATCTTTCCAATGGCACCAATTTTGTAAAAATCCAACGGTTGGATTGTCTGGAATGTTTAATTCAAATCTGAAGAAAAACAGCACCAGAATCGATTATATATATATATATACATACATATATATATATATATATATATATATATATATATATTTAATCGAATAACGACGCTGCAGTTCGTATTTTGAAATCGAGACTTCAAACGATTATACCGGGAGATCCGACCGTCGGATTTTCCCGAAACTGGAACCGTTGGATTCGTTTTGAAAAGATCTTTCTAACGATGTAAATTTTGTGAAGATCCAACGGTTGGATTTTCAGATATGTGTAAATCAAATCTGAAGAAAAACAGCGACACGGCCGCGTTATGGCCCGAAGCGTCGTTTTGAATGAATTGGCTATTTTAAAATAAATAAAAATAGCGATAAGTCGTTATAAAATATTATAAACGATATGGATGTGAAATTTAGAAACTAACTGAAGGTTGGCTAAGTCGAATGGTTTCCTGGGTGTTGATCTGATGTTGGTTTCAGCCTTCGGGGTTAATATTTGGGAAATCGTTCTCTTATTGATTTACGGTTAGCGACTAATGAATTGAAATGATGCGTATGTTGTGTTTGTGTGACACTTGTTTATTATATACGTGAGTTGCTCAGAAAGACCGGGTTTATCCCATTCTGAATAACTGAATCGACGATAAGAAATCGAAGATGAAGACGGTGGTTGAAGACCAGAAATCTTCACCTCGTTTGGATGGTAACTGATGTCCTGATTGGGAGGCATCCCGAAATATGGATAATGAGTGGTGATCGTCCAGACGTACATGGAGATCGATGGGTTTGCGAGGTATATAGTGCCTCCGGTTTCGTTACGACCCAGAACGGACTTGTAAATGGATTGTGTGTCTGACATTGGAATTTATTCTATGTGATTAACAGCCATCAGTTGCATGGTGTGAATTGCCTGTGTGACATGATAAGATGCAGCGATCAGGGCTTCTGTTGAAAAGCAAAGTCTTGTGATTGATGATCAAAGCACCGCCTGTGTGGCATAGCTTTTTGTATAACGTGAATTTGCGAGCCTCACACCCCGGTATGAACCAGAAACGGGAGAGGACATCAGGGAGGGCCTGCATTTCTTTCTAGCTAGGAGTTGTGTTAGTGTTTTTACACGGCCTGACATTTTACTTATGTGGATGATGGATAGTGAGGCGCCTCGGTTTTACGGTCGATCCGGGACCGATGGAGTCATTCGTTGGCTCATTTATGCCCCCACAGGGCAGGGAAACGTAGTGTTCAGGCATAATAATCCAC
Organism: Allium sativum; assembly: GCA_030737875.1. Taxonomy (NCBI): domain Eukaryota; kingdom Viridiplantae; phylum Streptophyta; class Magnoliopsida; order Asparagales; family Amaryllidaceae; genus Allium; species Allium sativum. The sequence continues at coordinate 124,636,529 of CM060927.1, read as the reverse complement.
ATCGGTGGACCGGCCCTGATGATTCAAGGATTGCCTGTGTGCTTGCCTGAGACTCGGGCTAGACAGTCTCGAATTCAGTAAGGACTATCTTTTGTCTTGGTTCATGACGGAAATCCAATTTCCAAATACAAGACTGTGCGGTTTTGATTGTATACCTATATATGGCGACATAGTGGTATGGGGCATTAATGTCGTCTATGATTGATATTTATGATTTGAAATTGTTTTTGAAACGTATAAACAATAGTAATAATATCAAATGCTTTTGTTTTATTCGTATCAAGCATATTTTGGTCGTTATAAGGTAAAAACTCTATCCTTCGGTTTGCGTTGCAATGTGTGATGGGAATTGAGTCTTATAATGGCTTCATTTTTATAAAAAGCATTGCGATGTTTAAAAGAAAGATTTGTTTTTAAAGCACTGGCAATCCAATGGAGTAAACCTGTTCCATGAAAGTGGCGTGGTCCTGTAGTTAGCCATATTATAAATGTGTTGAGTAGATTTCTCATACCAGTCCCATGACTGACTCGTAGTTTGTTTCACTTTCAAAATCGGGTGCCCCTTTTTCTACACGGGCAGCCTTGTATTCAGGTTTTAGCTGGCTTTCTCTGAATAGCTGGAGCTGAAGATGGATTCTATCATTTATCTCTTTTTATGCTGTTCTGCTCCTGTTGTACATATTATGTTTATTTTCGCTGTAGACATTTATGTATAGTTGAACTGTATTTGTTCTAAGTAAGATCCTGTATACTGTGTAACTGTGATGATTACTTTTATCCAGTATATTCTATTGTGCAGTATCTGGTGTATTTATTTAATTCTGTTCTGCTATTATCTGTTCCTGTGTTATATTCCAAAGATTACCCTTGCCACCGTCAGTACGGGGTTCGGGGTCGTCTCAAATGTCGTTTAAAACACAGTTCACGATAAACCCAAATCACGTTCTATTTATTATCGACATAAAGAACAAATGTTATTTAAAACACAGTTCACGATAAACCCAAAAATCAATTCAAATACAATTCCAATTAAATATATTAATTAATTGGTATATTTCATTAAATCTAAATAAAAAGATTTAATCTTTTCTCTATTGGGTTCAAGAACAGTGTTAGTGAAGACACCATTCACGACAAACCCAAATCTCATTTGATATTAAATACAAGGCTCTGAATAGAAAATATATCGACTTATATTCAATATCAAATTCTGAAATCAACAAATATCGTATTGGAAATAACGATATAAAATATATCTTCCAAATTTCCGTAACAATATTCGTATAATCCCGAATCTAATCATCGAAATATTCCAACGATAATTTCGATTCAAATCCATTCCAATTCATATATTGGAAATTCTGGTTATTTTTAAAACCATTTCAAAACCAATTTATTTAATTAAAAAATATTGAATTTATAATTCTAGTTCAAAACTAGTTCATTTTGATAAAAATACATTTTTATCCTTTCAAATATGGGATTTTTCATCCCAGTTCTTTCCAAACCGTTTATTATGATTTTACACAAATTATTGATATTTTTAATAATTTTATCAAGGCCCGTACATTCGATTTCCATCTACGGTTATCGAACTGGACTTACAGCGACCTTTTCCAAATTTGATTTCGATATATCTCTAAATCCAACCATTAGATTTCACATTTCTCATATACGTTAGAAAGCTCTTTTCGATACGAACCCAATGGTTCTGGTTTTAGGAGAATCCGACGGTCGGATCTCCCATAGCGTCAATTCGAAGTCAATGGTCGAAATTCGCGAACTGCCGCAGCGCGGTGCGTTCTATTCAGGACATTATATTATATATATAATATATATTTCGTCGATTTCTATTTTTAAATTCGTTTCAAAAACAATTTCAACTTCATATTCGATTTTAAATCAAAATTGAATTTTTCCTTAAAACTTCGTTTTAAATTAATTTCAAATTGATTTCAATTCAAATCGATTTCAATTCAATTCGATTTGAATTCGTTTTCATTTCGTTTTCATTTCAATTCAATTCATTTCGAATTCATTTTCTATTTAATTCAATTCGAATTCATTTTCTATTCAATTCAATTCGAATTCATTTCATTTTCAATTCAAATCGAATTCATTTCAATTCAATTCGATTTGAATTTATTTCAAATCGATTTCTTTCAATTTAAATTTCAATTTCAATTTAATTTAATTCGAATTTCATTTCAAAATATTCAATTTTGAAATCACTTTTCAATATTCAATATAAAAATGAATATAATCGATATAAATATCGTTCGCATCAAAATAGCGCATATCTAATCAATACGGCTTTATATTTTTCAATAACTTCTTTATTCTATTCAACAAATGAATATTTATTCTATTCAACACATATATATCTATATTTTTTTTCAATACATGACTAATCTCAACAAATGAGTACTGTCAACACATGACTATTTTTGCTACGTAATATATTTTATAAAATTTTGATTTCTATCGTTAAATTTTTAATCAAACTCTAACCGTAAATTAGTAAGAGAACGATTCCCTAAATATTAAGCCCGAAGGCCGAAACCAACATCAGATCAATACCCAGGAAACCACTCATCTTATCTATTTTCTAGTTAGTTTCTAATTTTATATATGATAATGATGTAAATTTTATTATTCAAATATTTTGTTCAAATATTTCTATTCAAATATTCTATTTCAAATATTTCATTTCAAATATTTCTATTTCAAATATTTCGTTTCAAATATTTCTATTTCAAAACTGGAATGAGGCCCAATCAATTACCATATAATGTTAATTATATGGATTCCATACGACACATGTTTATCACAGCAACGACAAATAATCAACCATCATCCAAAGCGCGTCCTACACTGTATAAGCATCAAATATAGATATTTGACGCTTATAACAGCCTGTCAATCAATCGATCGACATAAAACTAAATAATGGGACTATTGTATGCTATATATCATCCCAATACCCGTGTGGGTTTTTCAAACAATCAAACACAGATTTTATTTGTGTAGTTGGGCGATGTGTAAAATTTATCGTTCCAATCAATATCAGTCAAATGTGTGTATATAAACAAATCATCTGATCTGTTTATAAATATTCATTTCATTTTATATACACGTTAAAAATTTTATTTTTAAATATGAAATATTTTTATTTATATAAATATTTTATTTCATTCCACATCACACATCAACTACACATCAAAATCAATCAAACAAACAAGTCGTACATGGTCTGTGGACGACGGGTGTCGGGTGCTACTAAACACCGTCTGCATCCTAGTATATATTATTAACTAGAAAAAGAAAATTAAAGGTGAGAAGTTCTCACAGAGGGTTCCACTCCGCCGTGCTTTGCTGCTGAACTGTTGAACCGTTTGGATCTGTTTGAAATTCCAATGCAGTTCTTTTCACGCTGCTTATAATAAAAATTATATTTTTATCACTTCATTTAAATAAATAAAAATCATATTTTTATTTCTACTTCATGTATAAAGATCGAATTTTTATATCATCGCTATAAAATTCACATTTTTATTTCAACATATATATAAGAAAATCCGATTTTTATTTCGCTACATATATAAAGATAATATTTTTACTATCTATATAATATAAAAATCGTATTTTTACTTCACTAAAAATCATATTTTTATTTCGTTACATAAATAAAGATAATATTTTTATATTCTCTATTATATAAAAAACATATTTTTAATACTTCTTCTTTATAAAAAATATATTTTTATATTTCACATATGATAAAAATCATATTTTTATTATATTTATAATATAAAAATCATATTTTTATTATATTTATAATATAAAAATCATATCTTTCCTACTTCAAAGATATAATCTTTTCGCTATTTCATTATAAAAATCATTTCTTTTCTTTGTAAGAGATTCCTATATTTATACCACTAAAATCCACATCTTCTTCTACATGAAAAATCAGATCTCTTCGCCATAGAAAAATCAAATCTTCTCGCTATAGAAAAATCAAACCTTTTATGTAATTCAAAAATCGCTATCATACATAATAAATAAAATAAAATAAATTCTAATACCTTATTTAAATAACATTTATAACCTTACATGAATAAATTTATAAATCAAAGAGTGGAAAATAAAAGAGGTAAACTCGCAAAATTTTCAGTATCCTTGGCCAATGGGGAGGTTCGCTGGTCGATTGGGGAGGGGGAGGGATCGCGGATCGAGGAGGAGGGGGTAATATGGCGGCGAGAGGCTTGGGTAGTGCCGTCGTGGGCATGGATGGCCGAAGGCATGGTTTTTCCATCCTAGTGGCCTTGGGTTTCGGATTTAGCGAGGTGAGAGAAGGGAGAAGGAGGAGGAGAGGTACGGCGGAGCTTGGGGGAGGGCGACGCTGGCCGCGACGGGCGGTGGAGGAGGAGCGCGCGCGATTTTCTCTTCTTTCCCCTTTTTTTATTTCGGTCGATTTCATCTGAGGAGAGAGAGGAGGGAATAAGGGGTGAGGGAAGTTGTATAAATATATTTATTTATTTTATTTTATTATTCAATTAAAGTTGACTTTTTATTTCGACCTCAAAACGGGACCCACCGCCTGTCGTCCATAGCTAATTACCCCCATTCCGAACACAATGGAATATGTATCGTAAGCTGATTCGATCATTTCGATCAGTTTTCGTTAAAATCAAGATATAACTCTGTATATTGAATTTGAACGCGCACTTCAATTTACTGGGGTCACATACGAACTCTAAAAATTCCCGGAAAATATTTTCTAGCTTCGTATTGATGATACGGTCCTAACAAAACTAGTTTCATCTAATTCTGAGACCGTTTGAAAAATGGCCATTTTCCAGTCGATTAAAATTAACTGAAACTGGTCAAACGCGTTTTCCTTTGCCATGCTCACATATTGATTTGAAAATTTATGAAAATTGTAATCTAGCAATAACTTGACATCACAGATCCAATAAAAGTAGTTTCGTCGAAATCCGAGGTCATTTGCAAAATTTCTATTTTTAAGGGCCAGAATTCCATAGCGACAATTCTGAATTTTCAATTGGGCGTATCTTTTGATTCCCGCTATGAAATTTCAATTTTTCAGATTCGTTGGAAAGATATTCTCAAATAGATTCTATTATTTTTGGTTTCGCTAAAATCCGGTTTATTTTGAATCCTGTACAGTCATTTGAACTTTGAAATCGAATTATCAAACTACCGCGCCATTTTCAATTCCTTTTATAATTTTAAATGATTATTTATATTCTAACGACGATCGATATAAATATGTACGTTCTAATTCTATTCAAAATAAATTTCTCGTCATTATTATTTAATATAATTCATTTTAAATATTCAAATTTCATTAAATTTGCCAAAATAAAAATTTTAAACTGGCCTAGATTTTCGGGTTGTTACAGTCAACTTCTATTTCATTTACATAAAGCTTAGGTGGTGTTTGGTTTACCCTTATCAGTTTTGGATTTCCACCCAGAAAAAAATGTGAACGATGTATGTATGTCATGTAAAACGACTGTTCTAGAAAACGAAATTAATACACAAAACAAAGAGCAACTTTTATTTAATGTCCGTATTTTATGAAGTAATGGAAGAACGAGGGGTAATTTATTATTTCATCATCCCTTTATCCCCTTCGTCACCTCCTTCGTCTTGCTTACATTTCCTTCACCGTCCTCTTAACTCCTCTTATTTTCTATAAGATATGGTAAAAACTCAAAATACAATATAAACAAAACACCACCTTAAAATCTCAGTCAATACGTTTTAGCTTGGAAGCTTTAAACAATTCGTAAATACCTATCCTTTACGCCTGCTGTTGTTTTTCCCTGGAGGCTTCAATTTTCAATTTGATAAGTTACTCCTTTTAAGATCGATCTAACTCTTCTATTTCTACGCCTGTACTTGCCGATTTCGTTTTTTTTATAGGTTTTGGTTATTGCTGTTCTTTTAAAGATAATAATGAGAAGGCACTTTTCCATAATTTAGGTATGTTTAAGCTATAATAATATCTTCTGTATTAGATGCTAGTAATGTTTAATTTTGTTAACTTGAAAAAAACTCTTATCATAAAATTTGTATTAACGGGAATAACTTTCCTATGTTATCTGCTATCGAGAAACATAAATTTGCATTTTGCATGAAACAAAGCTTAATAAATATGTAAGACACTTTTCATGTTTACTCTTTGGTTCGTACATGCTTCTAATTATGGTGGTGTTTTGCCTTTGTTTTTTGCTATAATATTTTGTGCTTATTGATGAATGCAGTGGGAAGCTCTTGCTCTGTTGCTTACTGGAATCAGTGTTAATCAACTCCGCTCACTGCTGGTTGGCTCTACTACACTTGACCTTCCACTTGCTACAATTGTATACTTCTATACATTGATTTTTGTAAGTTGGATTTTTCTTCCTCTTCTTATGGTATTTGTTAGTGATTCTGTAAAATCAAACCAGATACGAGGAAACCCTCAGGACCAATTTATCAAATGTTGTCGAATTTCTCGAAAGGTAAAAAACACTTCTAATATTGAAACTAGATAAATGAAGTATTAACTAGTTTAATAAATTATGTACAGTAAAAAAAATCATGCTCTGTTATTCATATCCTTTCTTTTTATAACCTTGATCAAGTATAATCAAATCGGATGTATCTTTAGAAATTCATCTGAAATAACTGTTCAACTACGTAGATTAGAAGTATTTTGAAACTGCATTTATGCCATTTTAGCTAGTTTATACAATTTTGTGTAATTAGAAGCAAAACATGTTATGATGTTCACTTCGGTTTCCCATTAATTTGATGATACCGAGTTTATGTATACAAGTGCTTCAAACCTCTATTCACATCCATTTCTTATTGTCAGGTAACTCTGTCGTCGCTAGCTTCAGTTTTCAATGAATATGCATTAAAAAGCCAATTTAAGACAAGTTTCTATCTTCAGGTAATTCGTTATTCTGTATTTTTGATTTTGCATGATTCAAATTGCTGATGTTCCTCTTTATGTGACATCCTAATTTTAAAATTCAAAGTTTCAATGCCTGCATTTTTGCTTTATGCTTTTGTCATGTGTAGAGCTTATTTTTTATATGGATATGGTGTCATTTTCAACTTTCTTTCCATTGTTGGGATTGCAATATTTAAAGTTAAACCATCTTAATCACATTCATCTTTTTCACGAAGAAAGGGTTGATGATCATTTTTTCGTGACCTACTAGTAATCCAAATAAGCATACATACATCGATTGGAAAGGGTTCTAGTAAACCCCTCCCTGCTAGACTCCATCCACACCTTTATGATTTTTCAAGTTACATGATTTGAAAGCAAACATAAATTTATAGATATGTTCTTTGCTTTAAGATCATCTCCACAAGATTTTGGTTAATTTGAATAATCCTAAGACACTGAAAATAATATTTGAAAACAATTGTTGAAAGATTCGATGTTTGATATTTCACACAACATTTTGAACATGGTAGAAGTTTCGAAATGATTCAAATTTTGTTTACATGTTGTTTATAGTGTAGATTGAATATCCCTAAAGTTTCTTTTGATCTCAAATTGTTTAGCGTTGAAAACTATAGGTATAGGGGTATGGTGGATCTTTACACAACATCAGTAAGTGTATAGTACACATAAACAATGATGAAAAGGTCCCAATAGTTTTGACATACTGCAAGGCCATCAAAGGTTACAATGCTACTCATACTGAACAATGCAGCACAAGGCATACTCTCTTCGTTCATATTCAAAGATGCAGGTGAATTTTTGTTACATTTTTAAATTTAGAGCCAGATATATACTTAATGGATACCATTTACTTCGTACAAATATTAATAAAAATAATTTATATAGATACAATTTTGAAGAAATATTCATCAACAGTTGCTACTATATTTACTGGCTTCACTTCAGCCGCATTATTTATCGTTCTCTAACTATTAATTTCATGTTCTGAATTTCAATCATGTTTATTTTATGCATCAGGTGATCATTACTATATGTTTTTATTCCAAATTCGTTGCATTAATTATGTCGTTGGAAATAACTTGCTTATTGAACATAATTCATTTGTTTATACAACTCCTTAATCACTGCTATAATGTTTGGCAGCAGTTCCCTTTCCGAGTTCACTCTCAACATGATGGGTACATTGAAATTATTCAAAACTGAATGTTTCCAATATGGTAAAAGAACTGTTAGGATGTTTAAATTGATTTTGGCTCTAGGTTCACAAACAAATGTTGTTTGTTTGATAATAATCACCATGCCTTCTCTGGTTCAGTTCTACTGAGCCTCGGTTTTATTGAATGATAAGTATCAATACATCTATAGAATATCCTCAGTGTCAAGCCAGCTTGCATGTACAACCCTTAGTGTAACTGGATTTGCACTTTTGCAATTACTTAAAAAAAAAATTAAAACAAGCTAGATAATTTTTCTAATCAAACTCGTAATTAAGAAAAAAAATTAAAAAAATATTTTTTCTATTATTATGTAACTTAACGGTCGATTTTCTCCATTGTTGTACAGTAATATTAGTTTATTTAATGCATTATATGTATGTTTATTCCATGTTTCAGGACTGGTCAGTAGGGCAAAGCAGCTGACCCAATAGTTCCAAAAAAAAGCAAGGTTAGTCAAGAAATTCAATAACCCAAATCAAAGATGAGCGAGTCACAGGTGGAAACTCATCCATAAACAATGCGGGTTGAAAGGAGAGCACCCATGAGTAAAGATCCGTAATCAGAAAAATATAAACTTCCTAAACATGAATCTTATAAATTTGGCTTCTTTTGTTCAGAGTGAATTTGAAGATGTTAAGAGCATGAAAGATGGCATAGAAGGAACTGTACCCACAATTGAAAAAAGAAGAAGAAAAAGAATGACACGTTCAAGAACAGCAACTGAGGTGCATAATGAGGAAAGCACAAAGAATAGCCACGACGTTTAGCTACTGATGAGGAAGCTGTTAAACCGACAACTGAACGAAGGAAGAAGGAAAAGAAAGACAAGACCAAGCAAGAGGCAAATGATGGAGAGATCAGGAAAAGGAAAAAGAAGAGACGTGAAGTTTCGGATAACGACGATGTCGAAGTAAAGAAGAAGAAAAAAGAAGTCGAAGATTATAGATGATGAGTAATCATGAGTTGTTAGATAATAAGAAGAAAACCTGATCTTTTGGTTAATATTTTGTTATATGGGGTTGATGTTGTTGTGTTACTTGCCTTTTAAGCTGCAATTTTTTTGTTAAAACTTTACTGAACTTGTATAAAGCTTTCTCTTCAATTTGAGGACTTTTGTATTATCTAACTTGTATTTGTTCATTTGCTGCTATTATGTTATTCCCGTCCTTTCCGTGGTTATGATATATCATTATTTGCTGCTATTTGGTAGTTCTTGTCCTTGCAGTGTTATGACCTTAATTTGATTGGGTTTTGCAATCATCCACAGCTAGCTTAGCTTTTATATTTTATATTTATACTTTATATTGTATGTTTTATATTACCTAATTTAGCTTTTATATTTACTATTTTATTATTTGTATTTTATGACTTATATTTAATTGATTATCGAGCTCATAACCCAGTATGTTCTTAAGACTATACTCATATGCATAACTGAACAAATTACTACTAAGCCCATAACCGAGCTAATTACTAAGCCCCATAACCGAGCATATAAACAAAGTCATTACTGTACATTGTACACATAACCGAGCCAATACCCTAATCCACAACCAAGCCTATAATCGATACTTAGCTTATAACTGAGGTAATAACCGAGCTCATAACTATGGTCATAATTGAGGTCATAATCAAACCTTTAACCTAGCCCATAACCAAGACCATAACCAGCCCATAACCGATCTCTTAAACAAGCTTGTAATTGAATTTATAATTGAGGTCTTAATCGAGGTTATGATCTACGTTGTAACTGAAATAATTAATTTATATTTTATATTTTATACTTTATATTTTATATTTTCTAATTTAGCTTTTATTCCATAACCGTTCCAATAACCGAGCCCATAATCGAGATCTAAACCTATCGCATAACAGAGGTAATAACTTAACCTAGCCCATAACTAAGACCATAACCGAGCCCGTAACAGAGTCCATAACTAAAATCTAAACCTAGCTCATAACTGAGGTAATAAAGAAGCTTATAATTGAATTTATAATTGATCTCTTAATCGAGGTTATGATCTAGCTTGTGACTTAAATTAGTTATTTATATTTTATTTATAATTTATATTTTATAATTTATATTTTATACTTTAGATTTTATACTTTATATTTTAAAATTAATATTATTTTTTTTAATTTTATTATATTTTATATTGTGTATTTTCTAATTTATCTTATTTTCCATAACCGATCGAATAACCGAACCCATAACCAAGATCTAAACCAAGCTCATAACTGAGCCCATAACCACGGTCATAATTATGGTCATAACCAAACCTTTAACCTAGCCCATAACCGGGCACATAACCAAGCCAAAACTAAACTCATAACTTATCCTATAACTGAGCCCGTAACCGGGCTCTTAAACATGCTTGTAATCTAATTTATAACTGAGATCTATGTTATGATCTAGCTTGTAACCGAAATTAGTTATTTATAGTTTATTCATATTTTATATTTTATATTTTATATTTTCTAATTTTGCTTTTATTCCATGACCGATCCAATAACTGAGCCCATAATCGAGATCTAAACCTATCTCATAACTGAGGTAATAACCGAGCTCATAACTACGGTTATAATTGAGGTCATAATCAAACCTTTAACATGCCCATAACCGAGCACAAAACCAAGCCCAAAACCGAGCCAAAATCAAACCCATAACTAATCCTATAATCGAGCCTATAACGGAACTCTTAAACAAGTTTGTAATTGAATTTATAACTCAGCTCTTAATCGAGGTTATGATGCAGCATGTAACTGAAATTAGTTATTTATATTTAATTCATATTTTCTATTTTCTATTTTCTAATTTAGCTTTTATATTAGCTTGTTACCGAGATAAAAAACCGAGCACATAACCATGGCCATAATTGAGGTCATAACCAAACCTTTAACCGAGCACAGAGCCAAAACCAAACCCATAACCGAGACCATAACCTAGCTCTTAAACAAACTTGTGTTTAAATTTACAATTGAGCTCTTAATCGAGGTTATCATCTAGCTTGCAAATTAAATTAGTTGTTTTTGTTTTATTCATATTTTATTTTAATATTTCATATTTTATACTTTAAAATTTATATTTTATATTTTATTTTATTTTATAGTTTATAATTTTTATTATATACTTTATATTTTATATTTTCTAATTTAGCTTTTATTCCATAACCGATCCAATAACCGAGCCCCTAACCGAGATCTAAACCTAGCTTATAACTGAGGTAATAACCGAGCTCATAACCATGGTTATAATTGAGGTCATAACCAAACCTTTAACCTAGCCCATAACCGAGCTCATAACCAAGCATATAACCAAGCCAAAACCAAACCCATAACTGATCACATGTCCATAACTGAAACGATAACCGAACCCATAACCGATCACATGTCCATAACCGAACCCATAACCGATCACATGTCCATAACCTAGGCCATAATCGGGTCCATAACCGAGCCCATAACCGAATCATTAATTGAGCCCATAACCGAATCCATAATTGGGTCCATAATCGGCCCCATAACTGAGCCAATAACCGAAACCTTAACTGAGCTCATAATTTAGGTATTAACAAAACCTTTAATCAAGCTCATAATTTATACTTTATATTTTGTACTTTATTTTGTATAATTTATACTTTATATTTTATACTTTATAATCAATATTTTATACTTTGTACTTTATATTATATAATTTATAATATTACTTTATATTTTATATTTAACGATTAATATTTTATTTTTTATTTTCTAATTTATATTTTATAGTAGGTCATAACCAGACCTTTAAACTAGGTCATAACCGAGATCGTAACCAAACCCATAACCGATCACATGTCCATAACCGAGGCGGTAACGAGTCCATAACTGAGCCTATAACCGAGAACCTTCACATAACCTAGTCCATAACCAAACCTATAATTAAGCTCATAATTTATATTTTATAATTTATATTTTATAATTTATATTTTATGCTTTATACTTTAAATTTTATACTTTATAAATTATATTTATTTTTGTAATTCATAATTTATACTTTATAATTTATACTCTATATTTTATACTTTATGTTTTATACTTATTTTTTATACTTTTTACTCTATGTTTTATACTTCATACTTTATGTTTTATACTTTATGTTCTGTACTTTGTAGTTTATACTTTATACTTTATACTTTATATTTTATAGTTTATACTTTATGTTTTATACTTTATGTGTAACGACCCGCATTCTGCGCATCATAGGATCGTAGAATATTTATTTCTTTCACATACGAAGTCGTATGGTCATGTAACTTTGGGAGACGACTATTGGGGTCATTTCCCATGTTCATGATTTTTCCCGATTTTTAAATGACCATTTTACCCCTAGTTGGCACTGTTTTGGCCATAACTTTTGACTGGAAAGGAATTTTGACCTGAAACCACTTCCATTGGCTTCGGATGATGGTTTCTCTTTCCGTAGAGTGGTCACATTAGCCAAACGGACTTACCGTTTGGGAGATATGGCTGAAACAAGTTTCAGATGGTTAAAAACAGCTTAATTGGGCTTAACCGGGTGATTAGCAGTTAGGCCCAAGGGGAATTTCGGGTTTAGAGGTATAGGAGGACTGATTAGGGTTAGGTTATCACTTTCATTTCAGTTTTGAGCCGCCACAAACCTCCTTGAGACCTTAGTAATGGCTTCCTACATCTAAAACACCCCAAATCACTCTCTAATTGAAGATTAGGCTTAGCAACACCAAATTAAGGAGAAAAAGCACCAAAGCAAGGTTAGAGCTGCTGTTAGACATCGGTATTCGCCCCAAATCAGAGGAGTTTCAGTTCTGAGAATTTCATTTGTGGCCAAGGTGAGTGATAGCATCATTTTGACACTAATTACAGTTAATTAAGGGTGATTAGTGAAGATTAGCGAATTTATACGTAAATAAATTCTGGAAAAATTCTTAAAATTCTAAAATAATGTTTTAAAGCTCTGTTAGAAATTTGGGTTAATTTCGATGTGTTTTGCTAATCGTATGCTTAAACATGATTAAGAGGGATTATAGGCAAATGTGAGGATTTAGCCTCTTTTGATTCGTTTTGATTCATTTAAATTGTTGTTTGCTGTTGTGGTTGCTATTACATGTTGCTATGACTCTGTGGTATGTTTCATGATTGATTAGAATAGTTAAATTGCTCGAAAACGTCGTCGAATGGCGTAGAAAGCTTGCTGGAAAATTGCAGAAGTGTGCAGGTTCCGAACCGGTTCGGATCGGAGAAAGGGGGTCGGATCGGATTTGTGAACTGACCAAGGGGATTCGAACTGGATTGGAACTTGTCGCTGGAGAAGGCTTGGCAAAAAGGAAGGCTGTTTACTTAGAGTTGGGGTGGACAAGGGGATCGGATCGGAGTAAGCTAGGGAGCGGAGCGGATCGGATCGGAAGAGTGATTGGAGGCCAGATCGGATCGACTTGGAGATGCAGGGCTCGGATCGGATGCAAACACTCGGGAGAACTAGCAAGAGGGAAAGCCACGCGGGTCAGATGGCAAGGAGGGATCGGATCGGAATACGTGAAGCAATAAGCTAGGGATCGGAGCGCTGGAAGGAAGGACACCCGACCCGACCTGGAGGAGGACCCCTACCCGACCCGGAGCGAAATACCCGACCCGAATCGAATGAAAGAAGACAAGGAGAAGGACCCGAACCCAGAGGAAGGTGGCACTCCGAACCGAACCGAGCATGGGTGACCGAACCGAACCGAGCATGGGTGACCGAACCGAACCGAATTCTAGAGCTGCTACTGCACGACAACTCTTCTGAAGACCCACTCCAATTCGACCAAACCCGAGATGCAAAGGAAGTCCAAATGAGAAGTTAGAGCTCAAGATTTAGATGGGAATCAACGAGTTCGCTTCATGGTTGGGCTTTGCTGCGGGACGCGTGCTAAGGAGTTATCGACACCTATAGCTTTGGACCACTATGGTAGGAGGTACGAAGGCGGATTCAGGGCCATTATGGCATTGGTAGAACCAAGGGCTATGACCAATGAAGTGGGTCATTGAAATGTTTGGTCATGACTCCAAGTGTTTGGCTTGGTCACAGCAGGGTTTCTACAAGTCGGGATTCGTCGTTACCTCAGTTTGTCTAGTGTTCCAAAGTGGTAGATGTCGTACGCTTTAGGCACTGAGTGAGAGATGTGAGGATGGTTGCTATGGATGATTTGTTGCTATCATTTTGACATGCACACCCCACCCCCGTATTCTTACACTATTTATTATGGCACCTTGGAGTATTGTACGGTATGTGGTACTAACTCTTTGGTTGCAGGTCCAGGTTCAGGTATGGTTTAGTATACCTGTTATTATTCTGTTTAGATGCTTATCGCTCATACCAGGCTTTATGTCTGACCCAGAGTTTTATGTCTCCTCTTATTACTCTGGGTGCTCACACGAGCAGACTAGAGACAGGTTAGCTGGTGATGCACGGGTAGATGATCCGGAGACGAGCAGGAGGCTTCCACGTAACATATATATAGTATTCTCCCTGTGTTGTTGAAGATCACTGCTTGGGCATTGGTGGTGTATCTTCTATCTTGACTTTCTTTTGTTTAGAGACAGTAAATTTGGAAAATTGTAATAAGCTGTATTTGAATTTCCGCTGCTTTGAGATTGATGTTGGTTTTAGTTATCAGCTTATGCACTGTCTCGCCTGTTTTATGTCAAGTACATTATTATTATATTTTATTCCATGCGCTGTGAGGCATTCTACAGGTTCTTTGATTAGTTCATTCCCTTCTTTTCTTTCTTATGACGACCGTCTTGTGCTAGTCGGGCATGTATACAGCGCACTTCTGAAGGAAATGCAGGCCGGTGCGAGGCGGGCCGTCACACTTGGTATCAGAACTCTAGGTTGCGTAGTTAACCTAGGGAAAAACACTAGGGAGAGTTAGTACGAATATGAGAGCGCGTATTTGTGATTATTTTGGTTTTCAAAAGCTATATATATATATATATACTATTAGTAGTATAGGGATGAAGTCGTACTGCACTAACACCACTATGGAGTCGTTAATCATTTCTTTTTTTCAGATTAACGATGAGCCGATATGTTAGAGGTACCGGTAGAGGGGCCAATAATGGGAATGCTGCTGACATGAGGACGATGTTTACTGACCTCATGAGAGAGATGCTTAGAGATGTACGGAGGGCAGCTCCCAATGGTGGAAATGGTGATGGTCCAATAGTGCAGGCGCCAAGAGTCGACTTCGCCAAGCTGAATAAGGATTATACTAGCCTTGGTGGGAAGCCGTTCCACGGAACGGAGTCGGCTACGGATGTTCAGGATTGGGTGGATAGTTGCGAACGTATCTTCGAGGATTTGGGTATCGAGGATGCGATGAAGAGAAAGTTAGCGTCCCGTCAGCTGCAAGGGCGGGCAATGAATTGGTGGAATGCTATAAAGGCAGCTACTCCCGAAGATCAGATTACTTGGGAGCAGTTCAAGGCTCGCTTTAGCGAGAAGTTCATTCCAGCTGCTCAGAAGTCAATGCTGTTTAAGAAATTCTTGGAGCTCAAGCAGAATGGCAGAGCTGTCTCGGAGTATATTGCTGAATTTGACACTCTGTCGAAGTACGGGTTATCTCTTATTGATACTGCCGAGAAAAAGAATGAGAAATTCATAACTGGTTTGGATCAGTACTTAGGGGAAAAGCTTATTAACCACGTCGATGAGACGTTTGAGTCGATTGTGGGGAAAGCATTAAGATCAGAAAGTCTCTACCCTAAGTCGAAGACTGAGGTTGCATCTGCAGAAGAACCCAAGCCACAAGCAAGTGGTGGAGGCAAGGGTGGTTCCCAGAATAAGAGAAAGCAGAACCAAGCTAAGGATGGCCAGAGGAAAAAGAATAAGCAAGATGTGGAGTGCTTCAGCTGTGGTAAGAAGGGCCATTATGCTAGTAATTGTCGGGCCAAGCCAGCGGATAGGAAGTGCTTCAATTGTGGCCAATTGGGACATCACAAGGACAAGTGTCCGCAACCCCCTAAGGAAAAGCAAATGGTGAAAGCATATGCTCTTAATGCTATTCCTTCTTCGTCGAATGCCCCAACTGCGGCGGAGAAGGGAAAGAATGTCGTCATTCAAGGTATGCTTTCTGTTTACGATGTTCCTGTTAGAGTTTTGTTTGATACCGGAGCTTCCAGTTCTTTCATATCTAGTGACCTGGTAGATAGGTTGGGATTGGAGCCCGAGATTGTCGATAGACCTTTAGTAGTGACGAACCCGATTGGTGGTTCGACTAGTCTTAGCATGATTTGTTGTAATGTGGTTCTATCGAGTCATGGGTGCATGTTTGCTTGTGATTGCTTTGTTTTGGGCTTTACTGGGTTTGGCATTATTTTGGGAGTAGATTGGCTCCAAAGATACGGGGTGGTGGTAGACTGTGAGGGCTTGTTGGTGACAGCTAGAGCGGATGATGGGCGGAGGATAGTGTTTGGTGGTCTACCCAGTAAGGGGGTATTGGCTAGTTTTCTAAACTCCCTCGACATTCCGCATAGTGAGTTGTCAGGTTTGCCCGTGGTTGGCCAGTATCCGGATGTTTTCGAAGAAGTGACCGGACTTCCACCACACCGAGAGATTGAGTTTCGTATTGATTTGGTAAAAGATGCCAGACCTATAGTGATGCCACTTCGTCGTATGGCACCAAGGGAGCAGCGAGAGCTCGAGGTGCAAGTCAGCGATCTTTTGAAGAAGGGATTTATCAGAAGGAGTGTTTCTGAATGGGGAGCACCAGTCGTGTTTGCTACCAAAGCGGATGGTTCCCTTCGTTTGTGTGTAGACTACCGCGAGTTGAATAAAGTGACGAGGAAGAACAAGTATCCTCTACCGCGGATAGATGATTTGTTTGATCAGTTGAGTGGCGCGAGGGTATTTTCTCAGTTGGATCTCGCGACAGGTTTTCATCAGCTTAGAGTGGAAGCTGAGAGTATAGCTAAAACGGCATTTCGAACGCCGTCTGGGTTTTATGAATGGTTGGTTATGCCATTTGGGCTGACTAATGCCCCGGCATATTTTGTGGATCTTATGAATAGGGTATTCAGAGATCAGTTGAATAAGTTTGTCCTTGTGTTCGTTGATGATATTTTGGTCTATTCGAGGACAGAGGAAGAACACAAGGGACATTTAAGAATAGTGATGGAGGTGTTGAGAAAACACCAATTGAAAGCAAAGTTTTCTAAGTGCCACTTCTGGAAGAGGGAAGTGAGGTTCTTGGGCCATGTTGTATCAGAAAATGGGATTGCCGTGGACCCGGCGAAGGTGGCTACGGTACAGGATTGGCCTACGCCCAAGAACGCAACAGATGTAAGAAGTTTCTTGGGGTTAGCGGGATATTATCGTAAGTTTATCCAAGGTTTCTCCAAGATAGCAGCACCATTGACCCAGTTGACCAGGAAGAATCAAGCTTTTGTCTGGGATGAAAGGTGCGAAAATGCATTTAAGAATCTAAAGGACAAGTTGACAAGCGCACCAGTGTTAGTCATTCCTAAGGGGGATGAAGAGATGACGGTATACACGGATGCCTGTGGTACCGGACTGGGTGCTGTATTGATGCAAGGTGGTAGGGTTGTAGCTTACGCAAGTCGGCAGCTGAAACCGCACGAGAGAAGATACCCTACCCATGATTTAGAATTGGCAGCAATCGTGTTCGCGTTAAAGATGTGGAGACACTATCTCTTGGGAGAAAGATTTGAGCTGTTTACAGATCATAAGTCGTTAAAGTATCTCTTCTCTCAGAAAGATCTGAATCTCCGTCAACAGAGATGGTTAGAGTTCTTAGCTTCCTATGATTTTGACATCGCATACACACCAGGAAAGGGCAATGCGGTGGCTGATGCATTGAGTAGAAGACATGCCAGCTTAGGGGCCTTGTTCCTTGAATGGAAGCAACTGGAGTTTATCGCGGGGTTTGATTTCAGACCAAAGTGCGAATTGGATCCAGAAATGTTAGCAAGTTTGACGATCAGACCCACTTTGATTGAGCGGATCGGCTCTAGTCAGAGGGACGATCCTAACCTATTGGAAATCATCTCCAAGTTAGAGATGGGTATCGATGAGGAGATGAACAAGTATGTGCTTGATCGAGATAGATGGCTTAGGAAGAATGGAAAGCTTGTTGTACCCAATGTCAATGGATTGAGGGATGAAGTGCTTAGAGAATGTCATCACTCAAAGCTGACTATACACCCCGGTGGTAATAAGATGTATCGAGATATGAAGCAGACTTACTACTGGGAAGGGATGAAAAGAGACGTTGGGAAGTTTATATCCAAGTGCATGAATTGCCAGCTAGTTAAAGCCGAGCAAAAGAAGGCTAGTGGGTTGTTACAGCCCTTAGAAATTCCCGAATGGAAATGGGAGCAAGTATCGATGGATTTCATCGATGGGTTACCAAGGACTAGATCGGGATATGACAGCATTTGGGTAATTGTAGATCGACTGACTAAAAGTGCAAGGTTTATACCGGTCAAATCGACTAGAACGGCAGCTAAGTTAGCAGAATTGTATATGAAGTGGGTAGTGAGATTTCATGGAGTACCTAAAAGCATTGTGAGCGACCGAGACCCATTGTTCACTAGTGGGTTTTGGAAGAGCTTACAAGAGGCTCTAGGGTCAGAATTACATCTCAGTACCGCATATCATCCTCAGACCGACGGTCAGACGGAGAGGGTGAATCGTATTTTGGAAGATCTCTTGAGAGCATGTATATTGGATTTTGGTGGATCATGGGATGACCATTTGCATCTAGTAGAGTTTGCATATAATAATAGCTACCAATCCAGTATCGGTATGGCTCCGTTTGAAGCTTTGTACGGAAGACCATGCAACTCACCATCATGTTGGATAGAGACTGGCGAGAAGTTTATGCTTGGACCAGATGTGGTGAGGGAAACTTTAGATAAGATTAAGATCATTCAGCAACGAATGAAGGCTGCCCAAGATAGGCAGAAGAGTTATGCTGATAAGAGGAGGAGAGACTTAAAATTCTCCGTTGGCGACTTGGTGTTTGTCAAGATTTCTCCGTTGAAGAGCGTAATACGATTTGGCAGAAGAGGCAAGTTGGCACCAAGATTTGTTGGCCCATTCCCTGTTCTTGAACTAGTCGGGAATTTGGCATATAGGATTGACTTACCAGAGAAGATGGCGGGAGTTCATAACGTATTTCATGTTTCCCAACTAAGGAAGTTCGTTCACGACTCAGATATGACTATTTCACCTGATCAGTTAGAGGACTTCGAAGTAGAATCCGAGGCGGTTGGGAACCGCAAGCCGGCCCGTATTGTCGAGTACGACATGAAGCAACTTCGAAGAAAGGCGGTGAAGCTAGTCAAAGTACAGTGGAGCGAGGACGAGAGTGATTGTACTTGGGAAACAGAGGAGGACATAAGGAAGAAGTATCCAGAACTCTTTGTCTGGTAAGATTTTGATTTCGATTTAGTTTTTCTGCATGCTAGGATAGGCTTGTTTGCTTGTTTTGCATATTTGATTGTTGTATGTGGTTGTTAGGCATGCGGGATCCTTTGTATGTTTTGGGTTAAGGAATTTCGGGGACGAAATTTCTTAAGGGGGGGGAGAGTGTAACGACCCGCATTCTGCGCATCATAGGATCGTAGAATATTTATTTCTTTCACATACGAAGTCGTATGGTCATGTAACTTTGGGAGACGACTATTGGGGTCATTTCCCATGTTCATGATTTTTCCCGATTTTTAAATGACCATTTTACCCCTAGTTGGCACTGTTTTGGCCATAACTTTTGACTGGAAAGGAATTTTGACCTGAAACCACTTCCATTGGCTTCGGATGATGGTTTCTCTTTCCGTAGAGTGGTCACATTAGCCAAACGGACTTACCGTTTGGGAGATATGGCTGAAACAAGTTTCAGATGGTTAAAAACAGCTTAATTGGGCTTAACCGGGTGATTAGCAGTTAGGCCCAAGGGGAATTTCGGGTTTAGAGGTATAGGAGGACTGATTAGGGTTAGGTTATCACTTTCATTTCAGTTTTGAGCCGCCACAAACCTCCTTGAGACCTTAGTAATGGCTTCCTACATCTAAAACACCCCAAATCACTCTCTAATTGAAGATTAGGCTTAGCAACACCAAATTAAGGAGAAAAAGCACCAAAGCAAGGTTAGAGCTGCTGTTAGACATCGGTATTCGCCCCAAATCAGAGGAGTTTCAGTTCTGAGAATTTCATTTGTGGCCAAGGTGAGTGATAGCATCATTTTGACACTAATTACAGTTAATTAAGGGTGATTAGTGAAGATTAGCGAATTTATACGTAAATAAATTCTGGAAAAATTCTTAAAATTCTAAAATAATGTTTTAAAGCTCTGTTAGAAATTTGGGTTAATTTCGATGTGTTTTGCTAATCGTATGCTTAAACATGATTAAGAGGGATTATAGGCAAATGTGAGGATTTAGCCTCTTTTGATTCGTTTTGATTCATTTAAATTGTTGTTTGCTGTTGTGGTTGCTATTACATGTTGCTATGACTCTGTGGTATGTTTCATGATTGATTAGAATAGTTAAATTGCTCGAAAACGTCGTCGAATGGCGTAGAAAGCTTGCTGGAAAATTGCAGAAGTGTGCAGGTTCCGAACCGGTTCGGATCGGAGAAAGGGGGTCGGATCGGATTTGTGAACTGACCAAGGGGATTCGAACTGGATTGGAACTTGTCGCTGGAGAAGGCTTGGCAAAAAGGAAGGCTGTTTACTTAGAGTTGGGGTGGACAAGGGGATCGGATCGGAGTAAGCTAGGGAGCGGAGCGGATCGGATCGGAAGAGTGATTGGAGGCCAGATCGGATCGACTTGGAGATGCAGGGCTCGGATCGGATGCAAACACTCGGGAGAACTAGCAAGAGGGAAAGCCACGCGGGTCAGATGGCAAGGAGGGATCGGATCGGAATACGTGAAGCAATAAGCTAGGGATCGGAGCGCTGGAAGGAAGGACACCCGACCCGACCTGGAGGAGGACCCCTACCCGACCCGGAGCGAAATACCCGACCCGAATCGAATGAAAGAAGACAAGGAGAAGGACCCGAACCCAGAGGAAGGTGGCACTCCGAACCGAACCGAGCATGGGTGACCGAACCGAACCGAGCATGGGTGACCGAACCGAACCGAATTCTAGAGCTGCTACTGCACGACAACTCTTCTGAAGACCCACTCCAATTCGACCAAACCCGAGATGCAAAGGAAGTCCAAATGAGAAGTTAGAGCTCAAGATTTAGATGGGAATCAACGAGTTCGCTTCATGGTTGGGCTTTGCTGCGGGACGCGTGCTAAGGAGTTATCGACACCTATAGCTTTGGACCACTATGGTAGGAGGTACGAAGGCGGATTCAGGGCCATTATGGCATTGGTAGAACCAAGGGCTATGACCAATGAAGTGGGTCATTGAAATGTTTGGTCATGACTCCAAGTGTTTGGCTTGGTCACAGCAGGGTTTCTACAAGTCGGGATTCGTCGTTACCTCAGTTTGTCTAGTGTTCCAAAGTGGTAGATGTCGTACGCTTTAGGCACTGAGTGAGAGATGTGAGGATGGTTGCTATGGATGATTTGTTGCTATCATTTTGACATGCACACCCCACCCCCGTATTCTTACACTATTTATTATGGCACCTTGGAGTATTGTACGGTATGTGGTACTAACTCTTTGGTTGCAGGTCCAGGTTCAGGTATGGTTTAGTATACCTGTTATTATTCTGTTTAGATGCTTATCGCTCATACCAGGCTTTATGTCTGACCCAGAGTTTTATGTCTCCTCTTATTACTCTGGGTGCTCACACGAGCAGACTAGAGACAGGTTAGCTGGTGATGCACGGGTAGATGATCCGGAGACGAGCAGGAGGCTTCCACGTAACATATATATAGTATTCTCCCTGTGTTGTTGAAGATCACTGCTTGGGCATTGGTGGTGTATCTTCTATCTTGACTTTCTTTTGTTTAGAGACAGTAAATTTGGAAAATTGTAATAAGCTGTATTTGAATTTCCGCTGCTTTGAGATTGATGTTGGTTTTAGTTATCAGCTTATGCACTGTCTCGCCTGTTTTATGTCAAGTACATTATTATTATATTTTATTCCATGCGCTGTGAGGCATTCTACAGGTTCTTTGATTAGTTCATTCCCTTCTTTTCTTTCTTATGACGACCGTCTTGTGCTAGTCGGGCATGTATACAGCGCACTTCTGAAGGAAATGCAGGCCGGTGCGAGGCGGGCCGTCACACTTTATGTTTTATAATTTATATTTTATACTTTATACTTTAAGTTTTAAACTTTTTATTTTATGTTTTATATTTTATATTTTATAATTTATAATTTATACTTTATAATTTATGTTGTATATTTTATATTTTTTACTTTATACTTTATGTTTTATACTCTATACTTTATGTTTTATACTTTGTATTTTATACTATGTACTTTATATTATACAATTTGTAATATACACTTTATATTTTATACTTAATAATTATTATTATTTTCCTAATTTAGCTTATATTCCATAACCGATGGAATAACCAAGCCTATGACCAAGATCTAAACCCCATAACCGAACCCATAATCACGGTCAAAACTGTGGTCATAACCAAATCTTTAATCTAGGTCATAACCCAAACCATAACCGATCACATGTCCATAACCGAGAGCATAACTGAACCCATAACTAAGACCCTTCACATAACCGAGTCCATAACCAAGCCCATAACCGAAACTGTAATTGAGCCCATAACCGAGACCCTTCATATAACCGAGTCCATAACCGAGCCCATAACCGAACCCATAACCGATCACATGTCCATAACCGAGACCATAACCGAACCCATAACCGATCACATGTCCATAACCTATGCCATAACCGAGTCCATAACCGAGCCCATAACTAATGAGTAATCGAGCCCATAACTGAATCCATAATTGAGTCCATAACCGGGCCCATAACCGAGCCAATAACCAAAACCTTAACTGAGCTCATAATTTAGGTCTTAAGCAAACCTCTAATCAAGCTCATAATTTACACTTTATATTTTATACTTTATTTTGTATACTTTATATTTTAAACTTTATAATCTATATTTTATACTTTGTACTTTATATTATGTAATTTGTAATATTACTTTATATTTTATATTTAATGATTAATATTTTTATTTTTAATTTTCTAATTTATATTTTATACTAGGTCATAACCAAACCTTTAAACTATGTTATAACCGAGACCATAACCGAACTCAGAACCTATCACATGTCCATAACCGAGGCCATAATTGAGTCCATAACCGAGCCTATAACCAAGACACTTCACATAACCTTGTTAGTAACCAAACCCATAATTGAGCTCATAATTTATAATTTATAATTTATAATTTATGCTTTATACTTTCTATTTTATACTTTTTATTTTATACTTTACAATTTATATTTATTTTTTAATTTATATTTTATATTTTATACTTTATATTTTATATTTTATACTTTATACTTTATAATTTATATTTTATAATTTATATTTTATTTTTTTATATAATAATTAATATTTTATTTTAAATTTTTATTTTCTAATTTATATTTATACTAGGTCACATAACCAAACCTTTAACCTTGGTCATAGCCAAGACCATAACCGAACCCATAACCGATCACATGTCCGTAACCTAGGCCATAATCGAGCTCAAAACTTAGCCCATAACTAAGACCCTTCATAATTTATAATTTATAATTTATAATTTATGCTTTATACTTTATATTTTATACTTTATAATTTATATTTTTTTTATAATTCATAATTTATAATTTATACTTTATATTTTGTACTTTATTTTTTATACTTTATGTTTTGTACTTTATGTTTTATACTTTTTACTTTATGTTTTATACTTTATACTTTATATTTTATATTTTATACTTTATATTTTATATTTTATACTTTATATTTTATACTTTATATTTTATGTTTTATGTTTTATACTTTATACTTTATATTTGTTTTATACTTTTTATTTTATACTTTATATTTTATGTTTTATAAATTATTACTTTATACTTTATATTTTACACTTTATACTTTATGTTTTATATTTTATATTTTATGTTTTATACTTTATATTTTATACTTTATACTTTATATTTTCTGTTTTATACTTTATATTTTATACTTTATGTTTTATACTTTATGTTTTATATTTTATGTTTTATACTTATAATTTATATTTTATGTTTTATATTTTATACTTTATATTTTGTACTTTATATTTTATGTTTTATATTTTATATTTTATATTTTATATTTTATACTTCATATTTTATATCTTATAATTTATTTTTTACACTTTATACTTTATGTTTTACACTTTATACTTTGTATTTTATACTTTGTACTTTATGTTATATAATTTGTAATATATACTTTATATTTTATACTTTATATTTTATACTTAATAATTAATTAATTTTCTTAATTTAGCCTATATTCCGTAGCCGATGGAATAACCAAGCTCATAACCAAGATCTAATCGAACCCATAATCATGGCCATAACTGTGGTCATAACCAAACCTTTAAACTAGGTCACAACCGAGGCCATAACCGAACCCATAACCGATCACATGTCCATAACCGAGACCATAAGCAAACCCATAACCGATCACATGTCTGTAACCTAGGTCATAACCGAGCTCAAAACTTAGTCCATAACTGTGACCCTTCACATAACTGAGTCCATAACTAAGCCCATAATCGAATCCGTAATTGAGCCCATAACCGAGACCCTTCATATAACTAAGTCCATAACCGAGCAAATAACCGAGACCATAACCGAACTCATAACCGATCACATGTCCATAACCGACACCATAACCTAACACATCACCGATCACATGTCCAAAACCTAGGCCATAACCGAGTCCATAACCGAGCTCATAACCGAGTCCATAACCGAGCCCATAACCGAATATATAACTGAGCCCATAAGTGAATCTATAATTGAGTCCATAACTGTGCCCATAACCGAGCCAATAACCGAGTCATTAACCAAAACCTTAACTTAGCTCATAATTTAGGTCTTAACCAAACCTCTAATCAAGCTCATAATTTATACTTTATATTTTATACTTTATTTTGCATACTTTATATTTTATACTTTATATATATTTTATACTTTGTACTTTATATTATATAATTTGTAATATTACTTTATATTTTATATTTAATAATTAATATTTTATATTTTTTATATTTTTATTATTAATTTTCTAATTTATATTTTATTTTAGCTCATAACTAGACCTTTAAACTAGGCCATAACGGAGTTTCTAACCTAACCCATAACCGATCACATGTTCATAATCGAGACCCATAACCGAGTCAATAACTGGAGCCTATAACCGAGACCCTTTACATAACCGAGTCCATAACCGAGACCCTTCATATATGTACAACTCAAATATTCAAATAGACAACAAACATTACATATATTTTGAACAGATCAAAACTAAGAAGAAGCCAAAAATCAGCAATCATATACAAGCAAACAAGATGTTCAAAAACATCAAAATATTTAGTAGGCATAAGCAATATTAAGAAAAAAGCTAAAAAGTTTATAGTACAATAGGTAACATTGTTATAAAATGTTTCAAATTATAATAAAAAGGAAAAATGAGTACGAGCTAATACATAATTATAATACTTGACAAGTTGCTATTGGCTTTCACAACCTAATATGTTAGTACATATTCGAGCTTATAATTGTGTCCATAACCGAACATGTTAACCATAACAGAGCTCATAATCAAACGTAACACATATAATCAAGTTCATAACCGAGGTTGTAAATAATCGAATAATCCAACATAATACCAATAACCATGGTCATAACGGAGTCTGTAACCGAACATAGTTCCCATAACCGAGCTCATAACCAAGATGATAACTGTGCCCATTTCCAAGTATATAACTAAGCCCATAACGAAACATATTACCCATAATCGAGCTAATAATCAAGCCTATAACCAAAGTCATAATCGATCCCGTAACCAAGATCATAATTTATTCTTTAACTGAGCCCGTAAATGAAGTTATAACCGAGCTTATAACAAAACCAATAACTGGACATTGTAGCCGTAACAAAGTCTATAACCGAGGTCATAACCAAACATATTGCCCATAATCGAGATCATGACCAAACACTTTACCGAACCTATAATCAAAATTATTTAATATATAACTTATTTATATTATATACTATATATTTTATATTCTTTTCTTTTTGAACTTGTTCAATATTTTATCTCTAACCAAATAAGGCATATTCTTCAAGCATTTTTTCCATGTAAGAAAATCTTTGTCGTAAAATCGACTTCTTTATACAAGATTATTGCATCTATCTTAGTTGTGCCTTTATTGTTGTTCAATATCATTATGAAGATAATTATAGTCTCTTTGTTTCTACTTGTTTTGGTTTTGAACTACTTACAATTCAATGCTACGATAGTTGAACTTTAACGTACTGGTGAAAACAGAAAAACTTAGAAAAATAAAGAAAAAAAGAAAAAAAAGAATACAACTGCAAATGCAAGGAGTGGGTAATGAAAACAGAAAGATTCACAAGCTTTTACCAAGAACAACAGGCCCGAAGAGTGAATTTAAAATGCTAACATAACACACAATAAATGCAAAACATAAGAACAAGACTTGATTCAAACTTAAAACACCAAATGTGCAGAGAAATACAAGAATGTATGAGTCTGAAAGTACTGAATTTGGCTCAAACCAGTCACACACTAAAGCAAAAAATACTTAGCTTGATTCAAACTAGAAACAACATAAATGGTGATATTATAAAAAAAATGTCAAATGGAAGTAAAATCCTGATGAGCACTTTATCTGAATTTAATCATCACCAAATAAATTTATAGCCATATCTTCGTCGCTCTCCCCAGCAACTTCTTCCTAAAATTTAATAGCAATAAACAAATTAAACATAGTAAAAATTTGTGTATAAAATGTGAATTAAGTCATATATAAAATGTAAAACTAAGCTCCTTGAAGTAGCACTGGTGATCAATGACCATATCCCGGACATTTCAATCTGAAATCATAACTTGATTGGCTATAGTAAATGACTTCTAGGTCACAAATTTTATAAAAACATATAAAAAGATATCAATGCACATGATATGACTATATGTATACATGTATGTATATTGTGTATATATGTATGTATAATGAAAATCTTGAAAATCTGATGCTATTGTTAATATGTATGAAAAAACAGGAAGAGCACGATGCAGCTGTATATATTAATTTTTGTTTTATGGTTCATATGATGAAAATGATGGAACAGAAAGAAAAAAACATGGGTATCCCTAACAGGGTGCAAGCAAGTGTATGGTTCTAAAAAAACTTGCCTAGTATAGACATGTAGTGAACCACTCGCTTGTTTCTTGAACAAGTGTAGTCACAGGGTTGACAGGCACATTGTAAACGCAACCTCTAATTTGGTCCAAGAAAGTAGAATATGTCATGTTTTTGTTTGATATTAACTGTGCACAAAATTTAAAAATCAATAGAGGTTAAACTGATGTGGCATGTACCATTGTCACTCAGCTACGCTCTAGTGTTATGTATCCTATTAGAAAGGAAAAGGAATTAAAATTTCTGCACCAAATTTGATCTTGCAAAATCAATAGACAAATTTAGCATTAACACCACATCCAGGTAAGAAATTTTATCCAATAAAGAAAGCTAATTAGCTGAAATGAACTCTTCCCATCGGCAGGACTATCATAAGCTTTCATGTGCAGCATAATCGAATCCAAATGAGAAATAGATGCTACTCAGCAAGCACCACAAGTCCACATATTCCTAGTATAGAAGCAACACATACCGACTGAAGCAAACGTAGAATGTATTCTAACAGTATTTTTTATTGCACTTCCTTGCCCAACATCCAACCAATAAGCTGATAAGTCTCTTAGCTCAATTGTTTCATTTACAGTTTCCAAATTATTATCCTATAACAATTTACAAACTATTTGATCAAAAGGAAATAGAATGATAAATTGCAATGGATAATTAATTTGTCCATTCCATCTTTATCATGTATATATTTAGTTACATGGGCTGAAAAGAGTTTTATGGAGCATATGTAACCATATATCAAAACATATCCATAATAGTTTGCATAGTTTTTCTTTAATTCATACAACACTTTAATTTTCATTGTGCCAGTTATATGTTTTTTCCTCAAATTTTTGCAGTTATATGTTTTTTCCTAAAATTTAATACCTTACTGTCTGTCATTTATTTACAAGTTAGTGGAAAATTTCATCTCCAACTGATGCACTGGAACAGGATAAAATGTGACGGTTACTTAAAAACTAACCCACAAGTACTGATAGTTTAATTTCACAAAAATAGCAGTGCCACGATGCACTTTGAATATGAAGATTATGTCGAGGCAGGGAATATAACCATGCAACAAAATACTATTCCAAACAATTGAATTTTAATTTAGAGGTAGAATAATACTTACAGTACAATATCCATGTGGCGAGGAACATAATGACCTCCTCCTATACCAAGAAGAATCTTTGTTCCACCGCCATTCCTGGGTCAGAATATAAGAAAACACTTGAACAAAGCATATTGTTTTGCTTCTTTAATAACTAGGTTCAACTGAAAGAGAGATAATCATCTTGTTTCAACATTAGTAGCACTGATGAATTTAACCTAGTACGACTCTTGTTTAACTGCTTTTTCAAATTTTTGTATTACATAATTCCATCATATAGAAATAATAACGCTATTCAAACATTGCAAATGATCGAAGTCTTTCATATGGAAGAAGACCCTTAAACAGAGTGGCCTATATACTATTGGAAAAAAAGATCCACGATAGAAATCTTTGTATGACTGACATCAATCTAATGTTGATCTATATCTTCAATGATATTGGATGTAACAAAGAATAATACTTACAGTTGACTATAGGAATCCAATGAGACTAGAAACTCAAGTTGCATGCTTATCATTTTTCCAGGACTTTAAACTTCAAAGGCAATTAACTTTTACTTGTATGCTCCCATAAATATTCAAAGTTACCCATAAAAATCGGAAGAGTAAGTCAAGGATTGTGGTGAAATAGTGTTTAACTGAAGCAGCTATAATTTGTATCAAGGACAAATCTGAGTTTGAACTCAGCTCTAGGACAACTGATTCTTTTTACGTATAAACCATGGTATACGGTATTGGATGGTATGCAAAAACTCTGTGCCAAATCCAAAACCATCCAAATATCATTTCTAACCAGCATCAGAAGTAATTACCTAAGTTCTACTTTCCTTCTTCATCTTCAACGGCTTTGGGCATCTTCATCTTCTTTGAAGGTAAGTAAAAACAATGTCCTCTCCATGAAGTAAAGAAAAATACTACATAATTTAAACTATGCTACATGAAAAGCTTGAATAGTCCATTTTAAGTTTATAATCAGTAAGGTTGAGTAGTCCATTTCCTATACAAATACTCTTCGTGATCTCTCCCTCTTTTCATTCACCCTTCGTTCATCCCCTAGACATAATAAATACACTCCATATTCCCCAGTTCGCAACATGCACCCTTGAAAACCAGCCTTGCCTTTCTCCTTTTTCTGTAAAGGAAAACATCTTTGAAAAAATGCCTTCAAATTCCGAAGGAACCAAAACGAATATACACAACATCATGTCGTCTCCATGCCAGGCTGTCAGCCCATCTCCATCCAATTCATCGAACTCTCTTACCGCATTAAACTCCACCATACCCAAACCCATAACCCGGCCTACTCCAACCAAACTATCCTGAACACGATCACGGGCCAGGCAAACCTAGGCGATGTCCTAGCCATTCTAGGACCTTCCGGCAGCGACAAATCCACTCTCTTAACCATACTAGCGGGTCGGTCGCTTGCCCGTTACACTAGTTCTGTCCTGGACAACTCTTTCCCCATCACAAAATCCGTCCTCAAACAGGTCGGGTTCGTCACCCAAGACGACATCCTGTACCCGCACCTCAAGATCCGGGAAACCCTAGCCTACTACGGCCATGCTGCGGCTGCCTAAGACCTTATCCAAACAAGAAAAGGAGCATGCGCCGGAAAGCGTCATTGGCGAGCTGGGCTTGGAGAAATGCATGGAAATGCAGATCGGCAACGTGTTCGTGAAAGGCATGTCGGGAGGGGAGAGGAAGCACATGGCGATCGCACAAGAAATGCTGGTAACCCTAATTGGAGTAGGAATTCTATTCCGAATTGATTTATATGGGTATGAAGCATTTTCATTGAGATTGGGTGAATCTGAAAGAGATGAAGTGGAGCAGTTCTGATTTTTGGGGATTTACTGAGAAATCAATAACATCAGTCCTTTGGTAATTTTTGTTGTGTTGAGCAGCACAAAAGGGTATCAAAGTAATTTTTATTCATTTGTCTTGGAAACCAATTGAATTTTAACCGTGTCCTAGAAACTATTAAACTGGGTTGCGGAAGCCCTATATTCTAATTTCCCCATTTCAAAATATAGTTGTGTGTTGATTTTCATTGAAAACGGGATTCGTATGTGATCATACGAATTTTAAACGGCGAATACAATGAACATCGAATAAAATAAATATTATAATCAAATAAAAAATATTAAACATACCCTAAAATTATCATTTTCTTCCTTAACCCTTATCCACTTCATGCCGCCCCCTTTTTCTTCCATGAACCCTAGAACTTGCAATTTAGAAAATTAAATTCAAATTCATTTTTCCTCTAAAAATTGTGAAATAAATATTTTCGTGATTTTTGTGAGTTATTCTTCAATTTGGTATGGGTTTTAATAGGTTCAGAACCCATGCTTAACGTTGGGAAAATATACAGCGTGCGTAAGAGAGTATAAGGCTTGAGTTTTTGAAGAATTGAAGCTTTGATTCATGAATTCGATGTTGTTTTGAGGTTCATAACACTAAATAGCAGCTCATAGCAAACTTTTGAGGGAAGTGATTAGGAAAAGTAAATTAAGGTTAGGATAATTAATTATTAATTTAATGAATAGTGATTGTAAACATGTATATAATCTTGTAAAAATCATAACTTACTCATATACTATCAGAATTTAGCGAAATTGGATCCGTTGGAACCATATCGACGAGAGATTCGCAAGAAACTAATTTGGAGCTCATCTTAATTTTTGGTAAAGGAAAACGCCTGTTTGGATCAATCGACTGTTAATCGTTATTTAACGATAAATGACAATGTGAGAATTCTCTCGCTCAACTGAATTTTTATAAGTTATAATAATCTTGTTTGATTATTTTTAATGAGTGTTTTTGGTAGTTAATATTGGGTTAAGTATCCATTTACAAGCCAAACGGTTTATTTACATCCACTAGTTTGAGTAAAATTGACTTAGTTGAAATCTAATTTTAGAACAAACAAGTTATTGTTGAATTGATTGAGTTTGTGGTTGTTGTAAATTGATAGAGTAATTTATTAATTACTATTTATTGGTTGAAAAAACCCACATAGGTTTTGAGATGACAGTTAGCCTACACGTCTCCCAAGTGTATAGATAAGTTCACATGGATTAGGATGTAAACCCCACATGGGTATTGGGATGACAATTTACTTACACGTCTCCCAAGTGTGTAGATAATAATCACTAGTTTGTGATGAAAACTTCACACAGGTATTGGGATGATATTTGATTTACACTCATCCCAAGCGTTTATTTTGTATGTCAATTGGTTGATTGATAGATCGATATAAACGTTAATTGTTTATTTAAGGCTTATACGGGTGTAGTTGCACTCTAGATGTGAACCGGATGTTATAATAGTTGTATACAACTATTATTGGATACATAGGATGTATGAAATCTATATAAATTGATTTATATGGATATTAGTTGAGATTTCATTCCAATTTGGAATAAATTGAATATTTTAATAATATATTATTCGATGTAAAATGAAAGTTTGATTTTTGACGTCCAATTTGGATGGATGCAAAGATATTGAAATAGTGAAGAATTTTCGTAACTGAACCAACTGGTTTTTAATTATTTTTCATTTGGTTTTCATATGTCAATGTTTTCCAATTGAAATGAATATTGTTACTACTAAAATCAACTCCAAAACAAGCTGATGGTGAAGGGGTATCGGGTGACCACAGCCATATAGGAATCCTCCAAAAGCAAAAGCCAAACACTAGAAAGAACCAAGAGCAGGAAAGAATGACCCTTGAGCTACGTAAACTGGTACCTTCCAAGGAGAAGAAAGCTCAAAGTCTACAAAATTCCAACAACGCATATCTGGCAGGTCCCATCCAATAGGGTCTACCCGGCAGGGAATTCTGTAGAGAAAGGTCACTTGAGCCAGAAACTAAGAAAGAGAAAGACAAGAGCTCCGCTTATTGAAACCCGGAAGGGCTATCAGTATTAACCTACTTAATACAGATACATCAAGGTTTAAAATCATCAAAAGCATCGAGAAAGAAGTATATGGAGATTATCCGGAACCAGCTTCTGAAACGTCCGCTACATAAATGCCGAAAGGTCACATTGACAGACAACAGACACATCACCAAGAGCTACCTTTCGGAAGACCAGACTATCCTCACAGCTCCACCGGAAGGTCAACCGAAACTCTGGCTGGGATACAGGCTATCCATACTGATCTACTTAGTATAGACACCAACTGTAGATCTGAACCGGCACTCATCCACAAACACCATGAGGACATGCTCCTCTAAGTATTCATAAGAAAGATGGAAGCCTACACCCGGAAGCTTACTGTAACACCCCGAAATTTTAAAGACACTAAAGATGAATTAAAGAATAATTAGTGTTAAATACAATATTAATAATGAATTAAGGAAAACTTAATTAAATATTCATAATTAAGTAAAAGGACCGCGCCATTGCTTCCGTCTGGGAATTCTGGTCAAGATAGACACCTGGTTTGCGTATATCGGACACCGTATGAAGAAGTTATTAAGGTTTGAAGTTTGTATGCATATAAGGAAGATATATACATAAAATTCAAAAATTTTCAAAACTCAGCAAGACCAAAAATCGGGTGCGTAAATCGAGGAAGGGCTGACATTTTGAAGTCGATCCGAGACCCGGCTGGGTCGACCCAGGCTCATGGAGGTTGACCCCGGGGTCGACCTAGGTGTCGACATCCATGAAGGGGAGTCGACCTAGTGGTCGACCCATCTGGAGGGGGGTCTACCCACCCGTGGATCTAGAAAATTCTTTTCCGAACCTAGACGATTTTAGAGCTTGATTCATAAACCCTGGGTTATATAAAGGACCCGAGACCTAGGTTTTATTCATCTAAAAACAATGGCAATGGCGAAGCTCCGCTGCAACGAAGATTGAATGGCCCAATCTACTCCATATCTAATTCAACAAACATTATACAAATCCAATGATTGCTATAATAAATTCAGCAATGGCTACAACAACTTATTCAACATGTTCTTCGCAGAAATTTGGATCTGTTTCCTTAGATCTATTCACTGCGAGTTCATGTTATTTTTAGATCTGAATATTTAAATAGTAATCGTGATATGTATATAAAAATTGAATCTTGAATCGGTGCCTAATCAGTTCTATTATGACTTATTCCTCAGATCTGTTCTTATGTGTTTATATCATCACCAAGTCTAACTTTATCATAATATGTCCATTCATTTTTTATGCCTATTTATACCGTTATGTTATTAATTCGTTATTATGCATGTTCTGATTCTATTCTCTCCCTCTTTTCCCTTTTTATTTTTATACAGCCAGGCTACCTTTGAGCCTTGGCCTAACGCTGAAAAATGCGAACTTGTGAAACTGGGAATAATGGGGAAAGACATAACTTGGGGCATAATTGATATTGGAAAATATGGATCTAAATTTGGGCATAAATTTGGAAATATACGAATATGGGTTTGGGAACATATGTCTTGTTGGATAATATGAATTTAGGCATACGTTGGAAAATATAATTTGAGCATAAATTGTGACATATGTAAGTACTGATTTGGGACGTATGGGAATATGAATTTTAGGCATACATTGGAAAATATGCAAATATAGATTCAGGTATAACTCGTATTGAAATGGGTAAATATGGACTAGGGATATAAATTGGAAAATATGTAGATTTGGGTTTTGCATAACATATATATATGTATACGCCTTGACTTATTACCTGGGAAAAAGTGCATATGGTGCATATTTAAAAGGTGAATTGAAAAGGGGTGTAAAATTCTACGATTTGAATAATGAATTGGGCATATAATTAAATATGGGGTAAAAGAGAAATAATCACCTATAATGACATAGGTAGATTTGGATAAAAATGGAATGTCTGTTAATTACAATTAGGAATTGTAATTGCGCTTATGACACGAGGTTAGGTTGCATTAGTGGTGGAAGTCTGCCCAGACCCGACCGACATATCCAGCAGCCACTAATGTTGAACCTAATGTGAGAGGTCTAAGTGTGCAAATACGAATCGGGCTAAGACACGAGGTTAGACCCAACTGTGGAATAAGACTGCCCGGACCCGACCAGCATATCCAACATCCACACGTTGTAGGCCTAATGTGGGAGGTCTAGCCCATTATAACCATAATTGGACATGGTAATGAATTGGACCACTTAACCTAATTTAATCCATAAGGATTTTCTGATTATGAACTTAAGTTAGGGTTAAGTAAAATTGGATGGGTAGTGGGTGGGTTAAGTAAAATAGTGGGGTGGGTAATATTTACATATAGGCCCATGAACTTAACCCAATAAGGTTATGTAATTAAAGACACCTAGTGATATACATAACCGGTGGAAAATACAATAAAGTTATGTAATTAAAAGACACCTTGTAGGGTAAGTATAACTTGTAGAAATGATAGAATTAGATATGCGTAATAATATGCTAAGTAAACCACGATAAGTTGTAGTGACGGTGTAAACTAAATTTAGGATTAAATGAGGAAAGAATGAAGAAAACTTGTAAAATAAATAAGTTATATTTAATCATAAATGGTAAGAGACATGTTAATAAGGAAACATGTGAATTGAGATATACTTAACAACGTATTAAGGAGAACACGTTATTGTAATGATGTAACCAAGCAACAATATAAAATAGATTGTAGATTACAGACCTTGGGCCACAATCTAGAAAACAACATGTTGTGGGCTTATTAAAACTTAAATGGATTAAGTTAAACGACTGAAATTAATAAGCTAGGGAAACTTGGTAATTTGAATAAGAATTCAGTATGAATGGGAATAACCAAGTTATATGGAAACCGGTGAGGTAAGGTAAGCGCGTAAAAGAATGTTTAGACATAAGGTCTAACAACATATTAAAGAAATGTGCTTGGACTAGTCCGTACGTTTGAGGGTGATTAACCTAACGGGGTAGATCATCGAGATGTTATAAGGCACGAGGGGAGAGCACATTCATATAATTTCTTGATGGCTCCAAAGGACTGGAAGGGGAAGCACACGGCTTCTGGAAGTACATAAGGTGCTCCTAGTAGTCCTCTATGCAGTGACAGATGTCTTAGGCTGTACTCGCAGGGGTAGGGTCTGCGCGTAACTACTAGGTTGGTGGGCCTTGACTACAGATGTAGCTATGCAATCTGAATGCTGTGATGAGGTGACACAAGGGTGGTTCGGTGGTTTCCTCACGAGGAGGTAGAGAGGGTCACGACCAACAAGGATAGTAGACCGTTGGATATTTGTCATCGACAGCCAGCGGGATGCGAAAAGACTAGAGCTAAACCCAAGATATCATTTCACCTTTCACGATCAAGGTACGGGATTGAGGGTAGATTCCACATGGATGTTTAGATTTGTTGTTATTAGGGGCGGTCGCTTAGCTCTGTAGTTTTTACTAGTTGAGGGAGGGGGCGAGGTGGGGCCATAGCCACCATGAAAACAAACCCTAGTTATATTTGTATATATAGGCTTTTTAAAGATGGGCCTGTACAGATATGGAAAAGCTCTTGGTCGAGTTCCGTGTTTCTTGTTTAGCCATGCCACGGAACTCGGTGAACATTAGAGGACGTGCGATTGAGGCATCAAGCTACACTTACAGTACATACGTGGGACAGTCTAGATACATGCATATCTGCTCTGAGTGGTGTATCGTAGACTAGAGGTCATTATTCCGATAAGGAGTCCGATTTGATCGATGGTGGCAGTCTGTATGCTTACGTAGCATAGTAATGACAGATATATGCAGAACGTAAAATTGTTATGTAGGGATCCGTACGTCACTCCGACGTAGGATGAGGGACTGCGTTCACTACGGTGGAGACCGTGTGAGTGGTTTACCATAGGGGTGTATCTCAATATTGAGAGATAACTACATATGTTGTATTGGGTGGATCCATGGGAAAGTAAATGGGTACGATGCGCGTATAAGTCTTGAGTGTTATTAACCCGAGTAACCTAATAACCAAGAAAATGTAATGGAACGGTATTAGTAGGGATCATTCTACTTTTGCTAAACTAGTATCTGGGCGGTGCATAGAAATGTATTTAAGAAGCGCAATATATCCCGTTCATCATATCTTGCTCAGTTCACACTTGTTACTGTTATCTTGTTCTTCCAGTTTTATATACCTGCCGTGATACTTTTATTTATTTATATTTAAAAGTAACTAGACTCGCCAGACTTTATGTCTGACCCTTTTTGTTTCCTCTTCTCTCTCTTCCGTTTCCCCTAGGTTCTCTGGGTGGAAGTGCTTAGAGTTGATTTGGATTCTTTCAGCTTAGCTTGGATTTTGGATATGGATGTACTAATTTAACATCTTGTCAATCCTCTTATGGCTTTGCAAGGGAAATATGGTTTTATGCTTTTGTACTCTGATATTTTTGGCAAGATAGATTATTAATGTAATTAGTTACTTATGATGTAAACTCAGTATTTGGGACCATGACATATTGATTTAAATAAAGTTTTTTTAAATTTTCGTTTTTATTTTACATATCTGTCTTGTGCTATTATGTTCTTATTTACCTATAACGCTTCACGGAACTTAATGCATTCCCTTAGTGAGTGACATTAACGGACGTAGGGTGCCACATTTGGTATTAGAGCATATGGTTATAAGATCGGATAAAGTATTTTGAAAATGGTTTTCAAAAAGGTCTAGAAACAAAGTATTTTAAGATAAAAAGTCTGTTTTTGAAAAGGACATTTCCGAAAGCCATAAATACCTTCTCGATTCTCCGCTTGATTTCTTTTCCTTTTTGATCGGGGAACCGTTTCCTCTTGGAAGGGTATCCCTATTTCGGCATGGTTCCATAGGTATGTTAAAACTACGATACATGTCGAAGGGCAAAGAAGTGCCCAACCTCCATCTTTAGCCTCAGTGGTTTCACCTGCATCTTATTTTCTCTCAAGCCTTGTAAGGATTTTCGTGCGATGGATGCAGCTTTCAAGAGACTTGTTAGCATGTTGCATAAGGATGGTAAAAAGGAGAATTAGGGAGTTGGGGCTAAGGAGCACAGCCCAAAGAAGAAAAGAGGAAATACCATAATTCCGGAACGGCGGGTCATCTGAAAAAGGATTGTAGAAATAGGAAAGGCATTGTTACCACTTTCGTAAGGCGGGACACCTCATTAAGGAGTTCCCAACGAGACAAGGACAAGGCCAGAAGGCTAGAACTTATAGGGGGAAATCTAATGTTCTCATAGCTGGTGGACAGGATAGGGGTAGGAAAGTTTCCATCGAAGGACTGATTTCTATATCTAATCATCCTATTAGGATTCTTTTCCTGGCGCTTCGCATTCTTTTATATTTGATCTTTTAGTTGAGTCTCTACACCTAGATACTAGTATGGTTTTGGATCCTATTATTGTCTCAAACCCTAGTAGAGGTACGGCTCATTTATCGATGATTTGTCAGGGTTTGAGAATATCTATGTTAGGGTCGAGTTTGATTGCAATGCATATGTTCTTGATTTCATGAGATACGATTTGATTCTAGGATGGGTGGGTTAATCATATATAGAGCCATTCTGGATTGTGAGAGGAGGGTCGTTAGACTTATGACTTGCCATAGAAAGACTCTCAAGATTTCTTATGACCCCAAAAGGGTTTGTCATGCTTAGTCTCCTAGAACCTCTTGATATATCTATCGATGAATTGTGACATGTGATTCCTAAAAAGAAAAGAGGGAACTTTGTAAGCAAAGTAGGGGGAGCTACTTGAGAAGAGGTTTGGTAGGTGAATTATATCGGAACAGGAAACCTATTGAAGACAATCCTTGAGGAAGACCGTCGTTCTAAGACGACTACTCATTTAAGAGGCGATAAAATGAATAGAGTTCGAGGTAGTGAAGCCAAACTTGCGAGAGGAAGTGGAAGTATAGAAAGAAGCAATGATAGGACGAGTTCCAACTTTCATACTTGGATTGGAGGTTAAGAAATTGTGCAACAAAAAAGTGAAGCTAGTAAGAGTGCAATGGGGAAAGGGCCGCGAGGACGCTACTTGGGAGGCTGAAGACAAGATTCGCGCTTCATATCCTTTCCTTTTTGAGAATATGTTCTTAACTTCTTTTCCAAGCTTCGAATTAATACTTGTATCTATCGTTTGAGTATCTCCTATTGATCGAGTTTTTAGTAGAAAACTAATGAATGTAAACATGTGTTTGAGACATGTTATGTTTGATGGATGCAAGTGGTTTCTAGTGATTGCTCGCGAATGCATATACACACATAATAGGCACTAGATCGGCTCAGTCACTTACATTTTGCATATTGATGTGTGTACATTTTAAATTTTATAGATGAAAATTGGTGTATCGTTGCATTGATGTTGCATTTGGATGGATGATTGTGCACACATATAGAGCTTACATGTTATACTAGGATAATTTGCATACATTTTGGTTGCATGACACAAACATACATTGCATTAAGGAGGGCAACTGAATCAGTAGACTACCTGATCTTTCGCATTAGTTTATGGACATATACACACACTATTGCATATGTCCATACAAGCATTAGAAATTCCTTAGGGACAATGGATGTTTGTGATTGCAAGATGGATGTATGATTGTTGGATGTTAGGATATACGTTCTTCTTAACTTAGAGATTTCGGGGACGAAATCCTTTGAGTAGGGGAGAATGTAACACCCCGGAATTTTAAAGACACTAAAGATGAATTAAAGAATAATTAGTGTGAATTACACTATTAACAGAAAACTTAATTAAATATTCAGAATTAACTAAAACGGACCACACCATTGCGACTGTATTGGAATTCTGGTCAAGATAGACATCTGGTTTGCGTAAATCGGACACCGTATAAAGAAATTATTAGGGTTTGAAGTTTGTATGCATATAAGGAAGATATATATACATATAAAATTCAAAAATATTCAAAAATCAACAAAACCAGAAATCCGGCGCGCAAATCGAGGAAAGGCCGACATTTTGAAGTCGACCCGAGATCCGGCTGGGTCGACCCAGGCTCATGGGGTTGACCCCGGGGTCGACCTAGGGGTCGACACCTATGAGGGGGGTCGACCTAGGGGTCGACCCACCTAGAGGGGGGTCTACCCACCCGTGGCTATGGAAACTTCTTTTCCGAACTTGGACGATTTTGGAGCTAGATTCATGAACCCTAGGCAATATAAAGGACCCTAGACCTAGGTTTTATTCATCTAAAAACAATGGCAGCGGCGAAGTTCCGCTGCAATGAAGATTGAATGGCCTAATCTACTCCAAATCTAATTCAACAAACATTATCCAAATTCAACGATTACTACAACAAATTCAGCAATGGCTGCAACAACTTAATCAACATGTTCCTCGCAGTAATTTGGATCCATTTCCTTAGATCTATTCACTGTGAGTTCATGTTATTTTTAGATCTGAATATTTAACTAGTAATCGTGATATGTATATAAAAATTTGATCTTGAATCGGTGCCTAATCAGTTCTATTATGACTTATTCCTCTGATCTGTTCTTTTATGCTTATATCGTCACCAAGTCTAACCTTGTTATAATATGTACATTCGGTTTTTATGCCTATTTCTACCGTTATGTTATTGAATCGTTATTATGCCTGTTTTGATTCTATTCTCTCCCTCTTTTCCCTTTTTTATTTTATATAGCCAGGCTACCTTCTAGCCTAGGCCTAACGCTGAAAAATGTGAACTTACGAAATTGGGAATAATGGTGGAAAGTCATAATTTGGGGCATAACTGATATTGGAAAATATGGATCTAAATTTGGGCATAAATTTGGAAATATACGAATATGGGTTTAGGGGCATATGTCTTGTTGGATAATATGAATTTAGGCATATGTTGGAAAATATAATTTGAGCATAAATTGGGACATGTGTAAGTGCTGATTTGGGACATAAATTGGGACGTATGTGAATATGAATTTTAGGCATACATTGGAAAATATGTGAATATGGATTCAGGTATAACTTGTATTGAAATGGGTGAATATGGACTAGGGACATAAATTGGAAAATATGTAGATTTGGGTTTGTGCATAACATATATATATATATATATGTATATATGTATGTATGTATGTATGTATATGCCTTGACTTATAACTTAGGAAAAAGAGCATATGGTGCATAATTAAAAGGTGAATTGAAATGGGGTGTAAAAGTCTATGATTTGAATAGTGAATTGGGCATATAATTAAATATGGAGAAAAGGAGAAATAACCACCTATAATGACATAGGTATATTTGGATAAAAATGGAATGTCTAGTAATTACAATTAGGAATTGAAATTGCGCTCATGACACGAGGTTAGGTTGCATTAGTGGTGGAAGTCCGCTGTAATGGCTGGATTTTTCAAGAGTTTGATATTCATTTTAATAAGGAAATTAAAATGTATCTAGAGAACTCAACCAATTAAAATATGTATAATCACTTATATGTATATACTTATATGATTTATACTATAATTTAATATATACGAGATATATTGAATATGAATGTTTTAACAACTTAAGGAAATATTTGAATCACTTTTTATAACACTAGGAAGTGTAGGGAAGCTTGCAACATGAAATAAATATGGCAATTCCTATTTTACAACTAGTTTGTATAAGTTGTCATATACATAGAAATCCATACAAGTTATAAAGAGTTAAACTCTTATATATATATATATATTTATATATATACATATATATGAGTAGATAAGGGATATGGCATGAAAGGATATATGTATATATCTCTATATATATACACGTATATATATACTACGGCCAAGAATGTATATAAGCAATTATATACACCAGATCATTTACTAAAAGATATAGGATTAAAACCAGAGCAAGATCAAGTCTAGACTCCATCACCTTAACCATAAAAGTGGATTAAACTATCTCATAATTCCCCTACACATAATATCTGCGGCATAGTAAGAATGCAAAACAAATATCAAGAGAGAAAATATCCATTCTCTTGTGTTTTGATTGGAAGGATTGAATCTTGCATTTAATGAAAGCAAGCCTTGCATTTAATGCAAGCATAGGGTCATATACTTAGTAGAGGGGTTGGTAGAAAAATCTCTTGTGGAAAAGTACTTTAATCTTGCTGTGTATATTTTGATCCATTCGAATGAGAGAGAAAGGGTAGGTAGAAGATGTGGCTTTTTACTGATTAAAAACAAAAGGGAAAAACTATAAATACATGACCAACTCCATGCACTTTCTTTTTACTCAAATACAAGGAAGTTGCTGAGAATTTTATCACCTTCAAGCTAGAATAATTCAGGAGCTTTTAATCGGTGAGTAAACCTCACTAAAGTCGTGTTTGATTTCAAGTTTATTGTAAACAGTTTTGGATGCTTTCATGTTTATATATATTACTGCAAGTTC
This sequence comes from Allium sativum, assembly GCA_030737875.1. Taxonomy (NCBI): domain Eukaryota; kingdom Viridiplantae; phylum Streptophyta; class Magnoliopsida; order Asparagales; family Amaryllidaceae; genus Allium; species Allium sativum. The sequence continues at coordinate 124,594,379 of CM060927.1, read as the reverse complement.
ATCAAATTGTTATCACCAGTAAAGATGCTAGTACACCAAGTTTATTTCATCATTTAACCAAGTATACAAGTGGTAGGAGGTTTGAGCAATGAGTTCATCACTTTAAGCATGATCAAGGAAAATACTGTGTTGTCTGTATCAAGAACAAACACCTCTGTTGTTAAACCACACCTTGATCATTCAAAACACAAACTATACGAGTATATACAGTAGTAATATGTATACTAAATCAATTACAACCTGTTTTAAACTTGAAGCATGAAGAACATGTTTTGAAAACAAGAAAAACAGAAGGAGCAGGATGTTCTCTGACTCAAACTTAATCACCGAAATTTCAATCACTATGGAAATGAAATACAGGGTTATAAATGTAATCGTAGTGCCAAAATATGATTTTTAAAATTGGTTTCATGATTTTTAACTTTGAAACAAGAGAGGATGGTTGAGATGGTCGGAAATGGAACTCTAACCAAATTCCGGCGAACGACGAAGGGGATGGCAAATTCGTGGAGCGTGGAGGAGGTGGAGACATCGGTGAACAAGAGAAAAATACTAAATGATTTTTCCATCGGGTGGTTGGGGCTGTCGAGCTCGATTTACTTTTTAATGGCAGAATGGGTTCGTCGAAATTGAAGAAGACGCGGGGGGCCCCACAGGCGATCGAGTTGGCTGAGGATGGACGTAGAGCGGCGTTGGGACATAACGAAGCGATGGGCGGCGGCGCGAGGTGTTCCGGTGGTCGGAGGAGGCGAGGCGAGGTCGGTTTAGGCGAGGTGGTTTAAAAAGCAGTTTACTGGAAAAATAGGTGGAGGGTGATTTTGAGGAGGAGGCGACTGGAGGTGGTGGTGATGGGTCAGAATTGATCAGTGAAGGCAACGAAGTTTGTGGGTGGTGGTTCGACGATGAGATGGCAACGTGGGGTGGTGTGCACGTGCACAGCTGCGCACGTTTGCACAGGAAAGTCGAGGGCAAATGGAGAAGAAGGGGGAAGGCCTGGTACGATGAAATTGTAGTGATCCATCGATGGATCACCGTGGATTTTGAGGGTGATCGAAGATTTGGCAAGTGGCCTGGCACGAGTTTTGGCAAGGGGTTTGGAGCTGATCGGAAAGGCTGGGCAAGGTGGGAAGGCAACGGATTTAGCAAAGGAATTTCGGTGATCAACCTGTGTTGATCACGAGTTCTTGAAGTGCCAGAACTCGACTTGGCAAATGAAAGGGAAAAGGATTTTAAATCCAACGTTTTAATTAAAATTGGTTTTAATTAAATTAGTAAATAAAAATACAATTAATAAATAATTAATAAATTAAATAAAAATGGATTTTTATTTAATTTGTCTTAGGCCAGTGGAAAAATGAAAGTGACAGTGAGGTCAAGTATCGAAGTCGTCCGAAGGAGTTCAACGTGTTGAAACTTATGATATAAGGAAAATAAATTTAAATAAATTTATAAAACAATTTGTTTAAGTTTAAATAAAAGAAATAAATATTTGACAAATCAAATCAGAGTATAGAACATTGTCTGACAGTCAATGATAAACAAGATTTAACACCGTGTGCGTAGCACGGGCTTTTTCTATACACTTCCAAATAAGTGATAAAAACTGTATAACATCTTGTGTGCGTCGCACACACTTTAACTACACAATTGTAAAAGATATTTAAGATATCCAGATATGAACCTGAAAACTTTATACTGTATATATAATTATAAATACGGGATGTGCAAACTGAATTAAAGACAGTTAAGCTGAAATTAAATTATCGACTATAAAAGATATTTCGTACATCGTTCGAAGAGTCCGGAATTTACATTTCACTTCGACTCGGATTTATACGACGTATACCGAAATCGATAAAGATGAAGAATGCAAGGACTATTTCAAAATAGTATCTACGGTCTGTTCAATCCCAGAACAGATCCGAACAGTCGGATGTCTGACAACGTATATCGATCAGATTTTACACATCGACTTTACGTAAGTGTATTTTGTTGGTGGCAAAGAAATTCGTTTCTTTAGCCTTATACCCAGAATATGTTTGTGGAAACAAATGAGTGATCTATCAGATAGGACGGTGTGATATTCAAAGACGTTGAAGAATAATCCGTCAACGGTAACGTGACTTCAAACCTCACAACCCGAGAAAGACAATAGTTGGGCTAGGCAGCATGGCTAGTTGGGTCATACCCAAGCAGGGTATATTATCACCATCTAGAGTAATTCCTTTTGTTCTTAATCTATATTCACTGCTGTTACCTTCGGAAATCGGTGGGTCATTCCCAACCGTGGAGGTGGTAATATATCCGTTACACTCAAGCTAAATGAGTGGACGGTCATGTGTGGCCGGGTTGCAGGATGTTCTTGATGAACCCCAGTGTATCTTCTCTAGAGTACACTGATCGGTGGGTGCTCCCATACCCTGTCAGTTAGAAACCAAATTTCCAATAAGTGCTCGACGGTTTTAGATTTATTCTATGTACGTGAACGTGAGATGCAAGCGATTCACTAGATGGTATTTATTTGATAAATACTATAGTAAAATATATCAAACGTTTTGATATCCAAATACAAGGGTCGTTTTCCATATGTTAGTTATGGATTGGGCTTAAGTTTTCGAAAGTTATTAAATCGGTTAATACCTGACACCTTATTCCCTACCCCCCCGTTACATCCTTTTAACTGTGCTTACTCACACCAGTCCCCTGACTGACCCGGAGTTTATTTTCTGTGTTTTCCCTAAACTCTTGGGTACTCATAATATTTATTATGAGTAGGCAAGTAATTCAGGTTGGCAAATGGAACCTCACGAAGTTCAAGTTGCAGGACAAGTCTAGTAGTTTAACTACACCTATGTATCCAGTTAGATTTGTATTCCCATATCATGATGTATTATTATATGAATGTACTATGATGATGTAAGTTGTTGATGTATTATGATGTACCAGACCCTATGATGTAATGTATTTGTATTTTTAAATTCCGCTGTGAGATTTCTGATAACTTCTTATTTCTTCTATTCTATTATTTCTATCTTTTCTATCTCATCTTCTAATTTCTTTCAATAATGACACGGTTTTCGGAGGGTCGAAAATCGCGCCGTTACAGATGGTATCAGAGCCTATGTTCTTCGGAAACATTTAGGCTTTGGAATAGTGAGAGAGCGTATTTCTACTAAAAACTATATTTTAATATAGGTAGATCGTAGTTACTTAGGTAATCCCTTGACATATTTTTCCGATGAGTCACAAATTTTCAATCCGTGTACTCAGGGAGTTGAAAATGAGTCCTCGTGGAGGAAGAGGCCGAGGAGCAAGCGGAGCAACTACGACAAACGGACACACTGTTGACCAGACCCAAGTGGATACTACTGAAGTAATCCGAGCACCAACTCAGCCTAACTTTGCTATGGTCTGTAAGAATTACACAACTCTGGGAGGAAGGATTTTCAGAGGTACTGAATCACTGGTCGGAGTCCAAGCATGGATTAGATCATGTGAGAAGATTTTTAAGGGACTGAGGTTGGATGACGAGCATAAGCGTCTCTTAGCTTCATGGAATCTGGAAGGAGCCACAGCAATATGGTGGGATGCCCAGACTGCCAACACCCCTGAGGAAAACTTTACTTGGGCCATGTTCAAAGAAGCTTTTGAAGGTCAGTATCTACCTGCTACTGGAAGGACCAGGATGTACCGAGACTTCATTGACTTAAAGCAGGACAGCATGTCTGTCGCTGAGTACGAAAACCAGTTCAACGCACTTTCAATCTTTGGACCGGAACTGATAAATACTCTTTTGAAAAAGAACGAGATGTTTGTGGCTGGTCTTAGAGACAATCTGCAAGGAAGGATGATGGGACATTTGAAGGATCCATTTGTGGAACTAGTGGACCTAGCACTCAGATATGAGGCACTAGATACCAAGAAACCAGGAACGAGGATCCAGGCTGGGGAGACGAGTGGGGTGAATGCCATGAAAAGAAAGGTCAACCCAGATTGGAATGCTAATCAGGGCCCAGCTAAGACGGGGCAACAGACTGTGGAAGGTAAATTTAAGAATGTAGTGTGTCACAACTGCAAGCAGAAGGGACACATTGCACGTTTCTGTAAACAAAAGGGGAACCAGAAACCCCAGCAATACCCGAGGTAGCAAGTCAAACCTCAGCAACAGAACCAGAACCAGAATCAAAGAAACGCGATGGTAGGGGGAAAAACTGAGCTTAAAATGTGTTGTGAGGATATAACTCTCTTATATCTCTCACACTCTTTTCGATTTGACTTCTATGTTCTAGACTTCAAAAGTTTCAATTTTATACTTGGATTAGACTGGTTAAGCAAATTCCAAGCCAAGATAAAATGTGATAGAGAAATCATAACCCTTATAACTAGCTTAGAGCGAAAAGCTAGAATAACGTGTGGAAAACCGGGAATTCACACGTGTAGTTTTCTATACGCTTTAGAAGCACCTCAAGAAAGTCTCGACACGTTGGAAGTAGTAAGAGAATTCAAAGACGTATTCGAGGAAGTCGAAAGTTTACCCCCGCATCGAGAAATTGAATTCCGAATTGATTTAGTCCCAGGAGCTAGACAAATGATTCAACCAAAGAGACGGATGGCTCCCAAGGAAGTTCAGGAATTAGAGAAACAAACTCGGGATTTGCTGAGTAAAGGCTTAATCCGACCTAGTTTTTCTAGTTGGGGCTCTGCAGTAGTTTTTGTAGTAAAGTCTGATGGATCCTTACGGCTGTGTGTAGACTACCGAGAATTAAATAAAGTAACCATCCGAAATAGATACCCATTACCTAGAATTGATGATCTTTTCGACCAATTACACGGAGCAACGGTATTCTCCCAGATGGATTTAGCAACGGGATTTCACCAATTGAGAATTTCTGAAGATTGCATTCCTTTAACAGCATTCAGAGGCCCGGATTTCTTTTATGAGTGGTTGGTTATGCCATTCGGACTAACCAACGCACCAGCCTTCTTCGTAGATCTGATTAACAGAGTCTTTAGGGATATTCTTAATAAATTCGTTCTCGTTTTCATTGACGATATTTTAATCTTTTCAAAAACCGAAGAAGAGCATCGTGGTCATCTTAGAGTAGTGCTAGAAACTCTAAGAAAACACGTGTTGAAGGCAAAGTTTTCAAAATGCCACTTTTGGAAATCGGAAGTGAGATTTTTGGGGCACATAGTAAACAGAGATGGGATATCAGTAGACCCAGTTAAAGTAAATGCAATACAACTATGGAAACGACCTCAAACACCAACAGATATTCGTAGTTTCCTAGGACTGGCGGGATACTATCGAAGATTTATCCAAGACTACTCCAAAATATCGTCACATCTGACCAAGTTAACAAAGAAGGACCAAAAGTTTATTTGGGACCCAAAGTGTGAAAAATCGTTTCAAGAACTAAAAGAAAGATTAACGGAAGCACCAGTATTAGCTGTTCCCGATGGAACGAGCAAATTTACTGTTTACACCGATGCCTGTAGAAGGGGAGTGGGAGCGGTGTTAATGCAGAAGGGACAAGTAATTGCGTATGCAAGTAGGCTATTAAAGATCCAGTGGAGCGAAAACCCGAAAGACTGTACATGGGAGACCGAGAAGCAGATAAATAAATTATACCCAGATTTTCCTACGAGTTAGGTATGATTTACTTTGGTATGGTTAAAATGTAAGAAAATTTCGATTTCTACATTTCCGTGAGCATTTGCTTATGTGTGTTATAGATTCAGTTTATTTGGACTTATGAACTCTCTGGTGTGTTTACATCACTGATGAGTTCTATTTTCTTGTTTACTGGTAGATGGCACCAGTATGGAAGACCACGGCAAGGAAGAGGTTGGCACCACTCCAGTTCCTTATGCTACAAGCAAAGAGACAAAGGATAGGGGATTCCGACAACAACCGAGAAAGATCACCCATCGACGACGAAGATACACACATATCATCAGAAGGATCAGTGCAGGGCATGAACGGACCAATGGAACAACATGAAGGACACCAAGACTTTACTGATGAGGATGAAGCGATAGAAGAAGGTGAAAGTGTTGACGGTTATGGTGAAGGGGATGAGGGTGGCGATGAAGAAGAATATGAGGAAGAATATGAAGAAGAATATGAAGAGGATTATGAAGAAGAATTTGAGGAAGAAGAAGACCAAGTTGTTCCAGGAACCCCACTCATTGTCCCAGAAACCCCAGTCATGGCTACAGGAAACCAGCAAGAAGAGCTGGTAGCCCAAAGGACAGAAATATGGAACAGATTGGAACAAGTTCTCGTAGAGTTTCGTGTGGCAGGAGGAGGAGTACAAGTATTCGGTGAGTTTGGATATCCCGTGGTAAGGCTGTATTTAATACCACCAGCAGGTCTGATTCATATAGAGGATGACGAGGAGGAGACTGATGCAGAAGACGTAGTTGAGGTCCTTAATATATCTGATGACGAGGAGGTCGTAGAGGTAATAGATATCTCTGACGACGAGTAGTAGGACAGAGACTGGAAGAGGATAGTTACGTATGTATATTTTGGGGCAGTTTAGAACTTGAGTAGTCAAGTCTAGTATTTGTATGTATCGAGACTAGTGTAGTATAAAACTAGTCGTATGTGTATGTTACTAAAACAATCAGTTTATGAAATATTTGCTTTTGGAAACATTCTATCTTTCTTGTGTAATTTCGGGGCGAAATTCTTTTAAGTGGGGTAGTCTGTAATGGCTGGATTTTTCAAGAGTCTGATATTCATTTTAATAAGGAAATTAAAATGTATCTAGAGAACTCAACCAATTAAAATATGTATAATCACTTATATGTATATACTTATATGATTTATACTATAATTTAATATATACGAGATATATTGAGTATGAATGTTTTAACAACTTAAGGAAATATTTGAATCACTTTTTATAACACTAGGAAGTGTAGGGAAGCTTGCAACATGAAATAAATATGGCAATTCCTATTTTACAACTAGTTTGTATAAGTTGTCATATACATAGAAATCCATACAAGTTATAAAGAGTTAAACTCTTATATATATATATATATATTTATATATACATATATATGAGTAGATAAGGGATATGGCATGAAAGGATATATGTATATATCTCTATATATATACACGTATATATATACTACGGCCAAGAATGTATATAAGCAATTATATACACCAGATCATTTACTAAAAGATATAGGATTAAAACCAGAGCAAGATCAAGTCTAGACTCCATCACCTTAACCATAAAAGTGGATTAAACTATCTCATAATTCCCCTACACATAATATCTGCGGCACAGTAAGAATGCAAAACAAATATCAAGAGAGAAAATATCCATTCTCTTGTGTTTTGATTGGAAGGATTGAATCTTGCATTTAATGAAAGCAAGCCTTGCATTTAATGCAAGCATAGGGTCATATACTTAGTAGAGGGGTTGGTAGAAAAATCTCTTGTGGAAAAGTACTTTAATCTTGCTGTGTATATTTTGATCCATTCGAATGAGAGAGAAAGGGTAGGTAGAAGATGTGGCTTTTTACTGATTAAAAACAAAAGGGAAAAACTATAAATACATGACCAACTCCATGCACTTTCTTTTTACTCAAATACAAGGAAGTTCCTGAGAATTTTATCACCTTCAAGCTAGAATAATTCAGGAGCTTTTAATCGGTGAGTAAACCTCACTAAAGTCGTGTTTGATTTCAAGTTTATTGTAAACAGTTTTGGATGCTTTCATGTTTATATATATTACTGCAAGTTCATCAAATTGTTATCACCAGTAAAGATGCTAGTACACCAAGTTTATTTCATCATTTAACCAAGTATACAAGTGGTAGGAGGTTTGAGCAATGAGTTCATCACTTTAAGCATGATCAAGGAAAATACTGTGTTGTCTGTATCAAGAACAAACACCTCTGTTGTTAAACCACACCTTGATCATTCAAAACACAAACTATACGAGTATATACAGTAGTAATATGTATACTAAATCAATTACAACCTGTTTTAAACTTGAAGCATGAAGAACATGTTTTGAAAACAAGAAAAACAGAAGGAGCAGGATGTTCTCTGACTCAAACTTAATCACCGAAATTTCAATCACTATGGAAATGAAATACAGGGTTATAAATGTAATCGTAGTGCCAAAATATGATTTTTAAAATTGGTTTCATGATTTTTAACTTTGAAACAAGAGAGGATGGTTGAGATGGTCGGAAATGGAACTGTAACCAAATTCCGGCGAACGACGAAGGGGATGGCAAATTCGTGGAGCGTGGAGGAGGTGGAGACATCGGTGAACAAGAGAAAAATACTAAATGATTTTTCCATCGGGTGGTTGGGGCTGTCGAGCTCGATTTACTTTTTAATGGCAGAATGGGTTCGTCGAAATTGAAGAAGACGCGGGGGGCCCCACAGGCGATCGAGTTGGCTGAGGATGGACGTAGAGCGGCGTTGGGACATAACGAAGCGATGGGCGGCGGCGCGAGGTGTTCCGGTGGTCGGAGGAGGCGAGGCGAGGTCGGTTTAGGCGAGGTGGTTTAAAAAGCAGTTTACTGGAAAAATAGGTGGAGGGTGATTTTGAGGAGGAGGCGACTGGAGGTGGTGGTGATGGGTCAGAATTGATCAGTGAAGGCAACGAAGTTTGTGGGTGGTGGTTCGACGATGAGATGGCAACGTGGGGTGGTGTGCACGTGCACAGCTGCGCACGTTTGCACAGGAAAGTCGAGGGCAAATGGAGAAGAAGGGGGAAGGCCTGGTACGATGAAATTGTAGTGATCCATCGATGGATCACCGTGGATTTTAAGGGTGATCGAAGATTTGGCAAGTGGCCTGGCACGAGTTTTGGCAAGGGGTTTGGAGCTGATCGGAAAGGCTGGGCAAGGTGGGAAGGCAACGGATTTAGCAAAGGAATTTTGGTGATCAACCTGTGTTGATCACGAGTTCTTGAAGTGCCAGAACTCGACTTGGCAAATGAAAGGGAAAAGGATTTTAAATCCAACGTTTTAATTAAAATTGGTTTTAATTAAATTAGTAAATAAAAATACAATTAATAAATAATTAATAAATTAAATAAAAATGGATTTTTATTTAATTTGTCTTAGGCCAGTGGAAAAATGAAAGTGACAGTGAGGTCAAGTATCGAAGTCGTCCGAAGGAGTTCAACGAGTTGAAACTTATGATATAAGGAAAATAAATTTAAATAAATTTATAAAACAATTTGTTTAAGTTTAAATAAAAGAAATAAATATTTGACAAATCAAATCAGAGTATAGAACATTGTCTGACAGTCAATGATAAACAAGATTTAACACCGTGTGCGTAGCACGGGCTTTTTCTATACACTTCCAAATAAGTGATAAAAACTATATAACATCTTGTGTGCGTCGCACACACTTTAACTACACAATTGTAAAAGATATTTAAGATATCCAGATATGAACCTGAAAACTTTATACTGTATATATAATTATAAATACGGGATGTGCAAACTGAATTAAAGACAGTTAAGCTGAAATTAAATTATCGACTATAAAAGATATTTCGTACATCGTTCGAAGAGTCCGGAATTTACATTTCACTTCGACTCGGATTTATACGACGTATACCGAAATCGATAAAGATGAAGAATGCAAGGACTATTTCAAAATAGTATCTACGGTCTGTTCAATCCCAGAACAGATCCGAACAGTCGGATGTCTGACAACGTATATCGATCAGATTTTACACATCGACTTTACGTAAGTGTATTTTGTTGGTGGCAAAGAAATTCGTTTCTTTAGCCTTATACCCAGAATATGTTTGTGGAAACAAATGAGTGATCTATCAGATAGGACGGTGTGATATTCAAAGACGTTGAAGAATAATCCGTCAACGGTAACGTGACTTCAAACCTCACAACCCGAGAAAGACAATAGTTGGGCTAGGCAGCATGGCTAGTTGGGTCATACCCAAGCAGGGTATATTATCACCATCTAGAGTAATTCCTTTTGTTCTTAATCTATATTCACTGTTGTTACCTTCGGAAATCGGTGGGTCATTCCCAACCGTGGAGGTGGTAATATATCCGTTACACTCAAGCTAAATGAGTGGACGGTCATGTGTGGCCGGGTTGCAGGATGTTCTTGTTGAACCCCAGTGTATCTTCTCTAGAGTACACTGATCGGTGGGTGCTCCCATACCCTGTCAGTTAGAAACCAAATTTCCAATAAGTGCTCGACGGTTTTAGATTTATTCTATGTACGTGAACGTGAGATGCAAGCGATTCACTAGATGGTATTTATTTGATAAATACTATAGTAAAATATATCAAACGTTTTGATATCCAAATACAAGGGTCGTTTTCCATATGTTAGTTATGGATTGGGCTTAAGTTTTCGAAAGTTATTAAATCGGTTAATACCTGACACCTTATTCCCTACCCCCCGTTACATCCTTTTAACTGTGCTTACTCACACCAGTCCCCTGACTGACCCGGAGTTTATTTTCTGTGTTTTCCCTAAACTCTTGGGTACTCATAATATTTATTATGAGTAGGCAGGTAATTCAGGTTGGCAAATGGAACCTCACGAAGTTCAAGTTGCAGGACAAGTCTAGTAGTTTAACTACACCTATGTATCCAGTTAGATTTGTATTCCCATATCATGATGTATTATTATATGAATGTACTATGATGATGTAAGTTGTTGATGTATTATGATGTACCAGACCCTATGATGTAATGTATTTGTATTTTTAAATTCCGCTGTGAGATTTCTGATAACTTCTTATTTCTTCTATTCTATTATTTCTATCTTTTCTATCTCATCTTCTAATTTCTTTCAATAATGACACGGTTTTCGGAGGGTCGAAAATCGCGCCGTTACATCCGCCCGGACCCGACCGGCATATCCAGCAGCCACTAATGTTGAATCTAATGTGAGAGGTCTAAGTGTGCAAATACGAATCGGTAACGACCCGCATTCTATGCATTGGAAGATCGTAAAGTATTTATTTCTTTTTCATGTGAAGTCGTATGGTCGTGTACGTTTGGGAAACGACTATTGAGGTCATTTCCCATGTTCATGATTTTTGCCAATTTTTAAATGACCGTTTTACCCCTAGTTGATCTTGTTTTGGCCATAACTTTTGATTGGAAAGAAGTTTTAACCTGAAATCACTTCTATTAGATCCGGATGATGGCTTACCATTCCATAAAGTGGTCACATTAGCCAAACGGACTCACTGTTTGGGAGATATGGCTGAAACAAGTTTCAGATGGTGAAAAACAGCTTAGTTGGGCTTAACCGGGTGATTAACAACTAAGCTCACTGGGGAATTTCGGGATTAAGAGTATAAGAGGGCTGCTAGGGTTTAGAAAATGATTTTTAATTCATTTTCCAACCGCCTAAGACATTCCTCTCAACCTAGTCATGGCCTCCACCTTCTAATTTCATCCACAATCGCCTCTAATCACTTTCTAATCAGGGATTAAGCAAAACTACATCAAATCAAGGCAAATCAACATCAAATTTGGAACATAGCTACTGGAACACATAGATATTCGATCCATAATAGAGAATATTTTAGATCTAAAGTTTATTTGAGGCTAAGGTAAGTGATTAGCATCTTTTTACACTAATTATGGCTAATTATGGGTGATTTGTGATAATTTGCGAAATTATGGCTCAGAAAAATCTGGAAAAATTTGTAAAATTCTAAAATATTATTTTAGGGCTCTAATAAAAATTTGGGTTGATTTGGACATGTTTTGCTAATCTATTGTTAAACCATGATTAAGGGGATTAAGGGGAAAAATCATGCTTTTTGGTATGTTTGATCCATTTTAACATATCATATTGTTGTTTGGATGTTTGTGGTTGATTATACATGTTGTTATGACAGTATGGTATGCTTTGTGACTGATTAGAAAAGTTAGAATGGTCGAAAACGCCGTCATATGGCATAAAACAGTCGCTGGAAAAGTCGCAGGAAAATTGTGCAGGGTTTCGAATCAGATCGGTTGAAAGGGCTCGGATCGGATGGTGGACCGGGCAAGAAAGCACCGAACTGAACCGGGACTTGGCACAAGATAAAGCATGGTAAAAAGGAAGGCCACTATAGTTGGATTGGGATCGGATCGGGTTAATGAAGGAGAGTTGGATTCGGATGGGAAGTGAGGGCGTGGGGATCGGATTGGAAATAGTGAGCACGAACCGAACCAAGGCTGGAGCAATCGAACTGAACCGACTTGAGGTGCAAGCACCGAACCGAACCGGATGAATACACCTGAGTCGAATGGAAGCTGGAGCATGGAAACGAGGACTGGACCTAATCAAGGACACCGAACCGAACCGGATGTTGAGGCCGAACCGAACCGAGTTTAAACCTCTATTACTACTACGCGACGACTCTACTGAAGACCAACTCCAATTCAACCAAAACCCGAGATGCAAAGGAAGTCCAAATAGGAAGTAAAACCCAGGATCCAGTTGGGAACCAACGAGTTAACTTCATGAGTTGGGTTTTGCTGCGGAACGTGTGCTAAGGAGTTATCGATGTCTATAACTTTGGGCGACTATGAGTAGGGGGTATGTGAAGGGATTCAGGGCCACAATGGCTAGGTAGGACTATTGGCTATGGACCAATGAAGTGGGGTCATTTGTAAGATTAATTCATGACTCCATGAGGCAAGCTTGGTGGTAGCAATAGTTATACAAGTCGGACTCCGTCACTACCTCGATGGGTCTAGTGATCAAAGTGCTGGGTATCGTATGCTTTACGCACTGAGTGAGAGATGTGAGGATGGTTGCTATGATTGATTGTTTGCCCTCGCTATGTCATGCACACCCCCACCCTCGTATTCTTTACATCACATGATAGTGGCACCTTGGAGTATTGTACAGTATGTAGTGCTAACTCTTTGGTTGTAGGTCCAGGTTTAGGTATGGTTTAGTATACCTGTTATTATTATGTTTTGCTGCTTATCGCTCATACCATATTTTCATCTGACCCAGAGTTTTATGTCTCTTCTTATTACTCTGGGTTCTCTTAAACGGGCAGACTAAAGACAAGTTAGGTGGTATGCACGAGTAGCTGTACCGGAGACGAGCAGGAGGCTTCCACGTATGATATATATAGATATTCTCCCTGTGTCGCTGCTGGTCACTACTTTGGGCATTAGTAGTGTACCTTCCTTAATTGCTTTAGAGATAGTTTTCAAAAGTTGTAATAATGATGATGTGTAACATAAGCTGTATTTGGATTTTCCGCTGCTATGATGTTTAGTTTTCAGCTTCTGCACTGTCTCGCCTGTTTTATGTCAAAGTATGTTATTATTATATTTTATTCCATGCGCTGTGAGACATTCTATAGGTTCTTTGTTAGTCCACTGTTAAGCTTCCTTCTCTTTTCTTTCTTTGGCGACCGTTCCGTGATGGTTGGACATCAGCACTGCGCACTTTCATGGGAAATGTCGGCTGGTGCTGGGCGGACCATCACATTTGGTATTAGAGCTCTAGGTTGCTTAGTTAACCTGGGGAAATACACCAGGAAGAGATAGTATACATATATGAAAGCGCGTGTTTGTGATTATTTTGGTTTTCAAAAGCTATATATATACTATTAGTATAGCTAAGGATGAAGTCGCACTGCACTGACACCACAAAGAAGATGGTTAATCGTTTTCTCCTTACAAATTGAACGATGAGCCGACATACGAGGGGTACTGTAGAGGAGCCAATAATATAAATGCTGCTGACATGAGGACGATGTTCACTGACTTCATGAGAGAGATGCTTTGGATTGTTCAGAGGGAAATTCCCAATGCCGCTAATGGTGGTGGTGTAGAGGTGCAGGCGCCTAGGGTCAATTTCGCCAAGCTCTGTAAGGATTATACTAGTCCTGGTGGAAAGTCGTTCCACAGAACAGAGTCGGCTACAGATGTTCAAGATTGGTTGGATAGCTGCGAGCGTATCTTCGAAGACTTGGGTATCGAGGATGCGATGAAGAGAAGGTTAGCATCTCGTCAGCTGCAAGGACGGGCAATGAATTGGTGGAATGCTATTAAGGCAGCTACTCCAGAGGATCAAGTTACTTGGGTTCAGTTCAAGACCCGCTTTAGCGATAAGTTTATCCCAGCTGCTCAGAAATCAGAATTGTTTAGGAAGTTCTTGGAGCTTAAGCAGAATGGTAGAGCAGTCTCGGAGTATATTACTGAGTTCGATACCTTATCGAAGTATGGATTATCCCTTATAGATACTGACGAGAAGAAGAACGAAAAGTTTATAACTGGTTTGGATGGGTACTTACGGGAAAGGCTTATTAACCACATCGATGAGACGTTTGAATCGATTGTTGGGAAAGCATTGAGGTCAGAGAGCCTTTATCATAAGCCCAAGACTGAAGTCGGTGTTGCATCCGTAGAGGGGCCGAAACCGCAAGCAGGCGGTGGAGGCAAGAATAATTCTCAGAATAAGAGGAAGCAGAATCAAGCTAAGGATGGCCAGAAAAAGAGTAAGAAAGATGTTGAGTGCTTCAGCTGTGGTAAGAAGGGCCACTATGCCAAAGAGTGTCGGGCCAAGCCAGCGGACAGGAAGTGCTTCAACTGCGGCCAAGTGGGACATCACAAGGATAAGTGTCCGCAACCCCCTAAAGAAAAGCAGATTGTGAAAGCATATGCTATTAATGTTGTTCCTTCTTCGTCGAATGCCCCAACTACAGCGGAGAAAGGAAAGAATGTTGTTATTCAAGGTATGCTTTCTGTTTATGATGTTCCAGTTAGAGTGTTGTTTGATATCGGAGCTTCCAGTTCCTCCATATCTAGTGGCCTGGTAGATAGGTTGGGACTGGAGCCCGAGATTGTCGGTAGGCCTTTAGTAGTGATGAACCCGATTGGTGGTTCGACTAGCCTTAGCATGATTTGCCGTAATGTGGTCTTATCGAGTCATGGATGTATGTTTGCTTGTGATTGCTTTGTTTTGGGCTTTACTGGGTTTGGAATTATTTTGGGAGTCGATTGACTCCAAAGATATGGGGTGGTAGTAGACTGTGAGGGCTTTTTGGTGACAGTTAGAGCAGATGATGGGCAGAGGTTAGTGTTTGGTGGTCTACCTAGTGATAGGGTAATGGCTAGTTTTCTAAATTCCCTCGACATCCCGCATGATGAGTTGACAGATGTGCTTGTGGCTGACTAGTATCCGAACGTCTTCGAGGAAGTGACCGGACTTCCACCACACCGAGAGATTGAGTTCCGTATTGATTTGGTGAAAGATGCCAGACCTATAGTGATGCCACTTCGTCGTATGGCAGCAAGGGAGCAGTAAGAGCTCGGGGTGCAAATGAGCGATCTTTTGAAGAAGGGGTTTATCAGAAGAAGTGTTTCTGAGTGGGGAGCACCTGTTGTGTTTGCTACCAAGGCCGATGGTTCCCTTCGATTGTGTGTGGACTACCGCGAGCTGAATAAGGTGACGAGGAAGAATAAGTATCCTCTACTGCGGATAGATGATTTGTTTGATCAGTTGAGTGGAGCGAGAGTGTTCTCCCAGTTGGATCTCACGACAGGTTTTCATCAGCTTAGAGTGGAAGCTGAGAATATAGCTAAAACGACATATCGGACGCCGTGAGGATTCTGTGAGTGGTTGGTTATGCCATTCGGGTTGACCAATGCACCAGCATATTTTGTGGATCTTATGAATAGGGTATTCATAGATCAGTTGAATAAGTTTGTTCTTGTGTTCATGGACGATATACTTGATTATTCGAGGACAGAGGAAGAACATAAGGAACACTTGAGGATAGTGATGGAGGTGCTGAGAAAACACGAATTGAAAGCAAAGTTTTCTAAGTGTCACTTCTGGAGGAGGGAAGTTAGATTCTTGGGCCATGTTGTTTCAGAAAATGGTATCGTCGTGGATCCTGCGAAGGTGGCTACAGTACAAGATTGGTCTACGCCCAAGAATGCAACAGACATAAGAAGTTTCTTGGGGTTAGCCGGATATCATCGTAAGTTTATCCAGGACTTCTCCAAGATAGCAGCACCGTTGACTCAGTTGACCAAGAAGAATCAAGCTTTTGTTTGGGATGAAAGTTGTGAAAATGCATTTAAGAGTCTAAAGGAAAAGTTGACGCGTGTGCCAGTGTTAGTCATTCCTAAAGGGAATGAAGAGATGACAGTATATACGGATGCATGTGGTACCAGACTAGGTGCTATGTTGATGCAAGAAGGTAGGGTTGTAGCTTATGCAAGTCGACAACTGAAGCCGCATGAGAAAAGATACCCTACCCATGATCTGGATTTAGCAGTGATCGTGTTCGCGTTGAAGATGTGGAGACATTATCTCCTGGGAGAAAGATTTGAGCTGTTTACCAATCATAAATCATTGAAGTATCTCTTCTCTCAGAAAGATCTAAATCTCCGACAACAAAGATGGTTAGAATTCTTGGCTTCCTATGATTTCTATATCGCGTATACACCAGGAAAGGGAAATGCGGTAGCTGATGCATTGAGTAGAAGACATGCCAGTTTAGGGGCTATGTTTCTTGAATGGAAGCAACTGGAGTACATCGCAAGGTATGATTTCAGAGCAAAGTGCGAATTGGATCCAGAGATGTTAGCAAGTTTGACGATCAGACCAACCTTGATTGAACGGATTGGTTCCAGCCATAGGGACGATCCGAATCTATTGAAAATCATCTCCAAGTTAGAGATGGACATCGATGAGGAGATGAACAAGTATGGGCTTGATCGAGATGGATGGCTTAGAAAGAATGGAAGGTTAGTTGTACCCAATGTCAATGGATTGAGAGATGAAGTGCTTATAGAATGTCATCACTCAAAACTGACTATACATCCCGGTGGTAACAAAATGTATCGAGACATGAAGCAGACTTAGTACTAGGAAGGGATGAAAAGAGACGTTGGGAAGTTTATATCCAAGTGCATGAATTTCCAGCTAGTTAAAGCTGAGTAAAAGAAGCCTAGTAGTTTGTTACATCCATTGGAAATTCCAGAATGGAAATGGGAACAAGTCTCAATGGATTTCATTGATGGGTTACCGAGGACTAGATCGGGCCATGTTAGCATTTGGGTGATTGTAGACAGATTGACCAAGAGTGCAAGGTTCATACTGATCAAGTCGAATAGAACGGCAGCTAAGTTAGCTGAACTGTATATGAAATGGGTAGTGAGATTTCATGGAGTACCCAAAGGCATTGTGAGTGACCGAGATCCATTGTTTACTAGTGGATTTTGGAAGAGCTTACAAGAGGCATTAGAATCATAACTACATCTTAGTACCGCGTATCATCCTCAAACCGACGGTTAGACAGAGAGGGTGAATCGTGTATTGGAGGATCTTTTGCGAGCTTGTATATTGGATTTTGGTGGATCATGGGATGACCATTTGCATCTAGTAGAGTTTGCATATAATAACAGTTATCAATCCAGTACTGGTATGGCTCCATTTGAAGCTTTGTACGGAAGACCGTGCAACTCACCTTCATGTTGGTTAGAAACTGGTGAGAAATTTGTACTTGGGCCAGATGTGGTAAGAGAAACCTCAAGCAAGATTCAATAGCGAATGAAGACCGCCAAAGATAGGCGGAAGAGTTATGCTGGTAGAATGAGAAGAGAATTGAAATTCTCCGTTGGCGACCTAGTATTCGTCAAGATCTCTCCATTAAAGAATGCTATTCGATTTGGCAGGAAAGGAAAACTGGCACCAAGATTTGTTGTTCCATTCCCAATCCTCGAGCAAATTGGGAATTTGGCATATAAAATTGAATTACCAGACAAGATGGCGGGAGTTCATAACGTATTTCATGTTTCCCAGTTAAGGAAATTCGTGCACGACTCCTATGTGACTATTTCACCTGATCAGTTGGATGATGTCAAAGAAGAACCCGAGGCGGTTGGGAACCGCAAGCCGATTCGTATTATTGGGAATGATACGAAGAAACTTCGAAGGAAAGTAGTTAATCTAGTCAAGGTTCAGTGGGGTGAGGATGAGAATGACTATACTTGGGAGACAGAGGAGATCATTAGAAAGATGTATCCAGAACTCTTTGCCTGGTAAGATTCTAATTGCGATTTAGTTTTCCGCATCCTAGGATAGACTTGTTTGTTTGTTATGCATGAGTGTTTGTAAGTGATTGGTAGGCATGCAGGATCCTTTGTATGTTTTGGGTTAAGGAATTTCGGGGACGAAATTTCTTAAAGAAGGGGAGAGGGGAGAAAGTAACGACCCGCATTCTATACATCGGAAGATCGTAGAGTATTTATTTCTTTCTCATGTGAAGTCGTATGGTCGTGTACTTTTGGAAACGACTATTGGAGTCATTTCCCATGTTCATGATTTTTGTCGATATTTAAATGACCGTTTTGCCCCTAGTTGATCTTGTTTTGGCCATAACTTTTGATTGGAAAGGAATTTTGACCTGAAACCACTTCCATTAGATCCGGATGATGGTTTACCTTTCCGTAGAGTGGTCATATTAGCCAAACAGACTCACCGTTTGGGAGATATGGCTGAAACAAGTTTCAGATGGTGAAAAACAGCTTAATTGGGCTTAACCGGGTGATTAACAGCTAAGCCCACTGGGGAATTTCGGGATTAAGAGTATAAGAGGGCTTCTAGGGTTTAGAAAATGATTTTTACTTCATTTTCCAACCCCTAAGACATTTCTCTCAACCTAGCCATGGCCTCCACCTTCTAATTTCATCCCAAATCGCCTCTAATCACTTTCTAATCAGGGATTAAGCAAAACTACATCAAATCAAGGCAAATCAACATCAAATTTGGAACACGGCTGCTGGAACACATAGAAATTCGATCCATAACAGAGAATATTTTAGATCTAAAGTTTATTTGAGGCTGAGGTGAGTGATTGGCATCTTTTTACACTAATTACGGCTAATTAGGGGTAATTAGTGATAATTAGCGAAATTATGGCTCAGAAAAATCTAAAAAATTTTGTAAAATTCTAAAATATTATTTTAGGGCTTTGATAAAAATTTGGGTTGATTTGGACATGTTTTTCTAATCATATTGTTAAACCATGATTAAGGGGATTAAGGGAAAAATCATGCTTTTTGGGTATGTTTGATCCATTTTAACATATCATATTGTTGTTTGGATGTTTGTGGTTGATTTTACATGTTGCTATGATTGTATGCTATGCTTTGTGATTGATTATAAAAGTTAGAATGGTCGAAAACGCCATCGTATGGCATAAAACAGTCGCTGGAAAAGTCGTAGGAAACTTGTGCAGGGTTTCAGATCGGAACGGTTGAAAGGGCTCAGATTTGATGGTGGACCGGGCAAGAAAGCACCGAACCGAACCAGGACTTGGCACAAGATAAATCATGGCAAAAAGGAAGGCCACTATAGTTGGATTGGGATCGGATCGGGCTAATGAAACAGAGTTGGATTCGGATAGGAAGCGAGGGCGTGGGGATCAAATCGGAAATGGTGAGCACGAACCGAACCAAGGCTGGAGCAATCGAACCGAACCGACTTGAGGTGCAAGCACCGAACCGAACCAGATGAATACACCTGAGTCGAACGGAAGCTGGAGCATGGAAAGGAGGACTGGACCTAATCAAGGACACTGAACCGAACCGGATGTTGAGGCCGAACTGAACCGAGTTTAAACCTCTATTACTACTACGCGACGACTCTTCTGAGGACCAACTCCAATTCAACCAAAACCTGAGATGCAAAGGAAGTCCAAATAGGAAGTAGAACTTAGGATCCAGTTGGGAACCAACAAGTTAACTTCAAGGGTTGTGCTTTGCTGCGGAACGTGTGCTAAGGGGTTATCGATGTCTATAACTTTGGGCCACTATGAGAAGGGGGTATGTGAAGGGATTCAGGGCCATAGTGGCCTAGGTAGGACTATCTTCTATGGACAAATGAAGTAGGGTCATTTGTAATATTTAGTCATGAATCCATGAGGCAAGCTTGGTGGTAGCAATAGTTATACAAGTCGGACTCCGTCACTACCTCGATGGGTCTAGTGATCAAAGTGGTGGGTATCGTATGCTTTATGCACTGAGTGAGAGATGTGATGATGGTTGTTATGATTGATTGTTTGCCATCGCTATGTCATGCACACCTCCACCCCCGTATTCTTTACATCACATGATAGTGGCACCTTAGAGTATTGTACAATATGTAGTGCTAACTCTTTGGTTGCAGATCCAGGTTCAGGTATGGTTTAGTATACCTGTTATTATTCTTTTTTGCTGCTTATCGCTCATACCAGACTTTCATCTGACCAAGAGTTTTATGTCTATTCTTATTACTTTGGGTGCTCTTAAACGGGCAGACTAGAGACAGGTTAGGTGGTATGCATGAGTAGCTGTACCGGAGACAAGCAGGAGGCTTCCACGTACGATATATATAGATATTCTACCAGTGTCGCTGCTGGTCACTACTTTGGGAATTAGTAGTGTACCTTCCTTAATTGCTTTTGAGACAGTTTTCAAAAGTTGTAATAATGATGATGTGTAACATAAGCTGTATGTGGATTTTCCGTTGCTATGATGTTTAGTTTTCAGCTTATGCACTGTCTCGCCTATTTTATGTCAAAGTATGTTATTATTATATTTTATTCCATGCGCTATGAGACATTCTACAGGTTTTTTGTTAGTTCACTGTTAAGCTTCCTTCTCTTTTCTTTCTTTAGCGACCGTTCCGTGTTGGTTGGACATCGGCACAACGCACTTTCACGGGAAATGTCGGCTGGTGCGGGGCGGGCCGTCACAGAATTGGGCTAAGACACGAGGTTAGACCCAACTTTGGAATAAGACTGCCCGGACCCGGCCGGCATATCCAGCATCCACACGTTGTAGGCCTAATGTGGGAGGTCTAGCCGATTATAACTATAATTGGACATGGTAATGAATTGGACAACTTAACCTAATTTAATCCATAACGATTGTATGATTATGAACTTAAGTTAGGGTTTAGTAAAATTGGATGGGTAGTGGGTGGGATAAGTAAAATAGAGGGGGTGGGTAATATTTACATATGGGCCCATGAACTTAACCCAATAAGGTTACGTAATTAAAGACACTTAGTGGTATACATAAACGGTGGAAAATATAATAAAGTTATGTAATTAAAAGACACCTTGTAGGGTAAGTATAACTTGTATAAATGGTAGAATTAGATATGCGTAATAATCTGCTAAGTAAACCATGATAAGTTGTAGTGACGGTGTAAACTAAATTTGGGATTAAATGAGGAAAGAATGTGGAAAACTTGTAAAATAAATAAGTTATATTTAATCATAAATGGTAAGCGACATGTTAATAAGGAAACATGTGAATTGAGATATAACAACGTATTAAGGACAATATGTTATTGTAATGATGTAACCAAGTAAGAATATAAAATAGATAGTGGATTACAGACCTTGGGCCACAATCTAGAAAATAACATGTTGTGGGCTTATTAATAAACTTAAATGGATTAAGTTATATGATTGAAATTAATAAGCAATAGAAACTTGGTAATTTGAATAAGAATTCAATATGAATGGAATAAACAAGTATATGGAAACCCGGTGAGGTAAGGCAAGCGCGTAAAAGAATGTTTAGACATAAGGTCTAACAACATATTAAAGAAAGGCGCTTGGATCAGTCCGTACCTTTGAGGGTGAATAACCCAAGGGGGTAGATCATCGAGGTGTTATAAGGCACGAGGGGAGCGCACATTCATCTGATTGTTTGACGGCTCCAAAGGACTGGAAGGTGAAGCAGGCGACTTCCTGAAGTACGTAAGGTGCTCCTAGTAGTCCTCTATGCGGTGAAAGATGTCTTAGGTTGTACTCACAGGGGTTGGATCTGCGCGTGGCTACTAGGTGGGTGGGCCTTGAGTGTAGATGTAGCTATGCAATCAGAATGCTGTGACGAGGTGACACAAGGGTGGTTCGTCGGTTGCCTTATGAGGAGGTAGAGAGGGTCACGACCAACAAGGATAGTAGACCGTCGGATATTTGTCATCGACAGCCAGCAGGATGCGAAAAGACTAGAGCTAAACCCAAGATATCATTTCACCTTTCACAATCGAGGTACGGGGTTGAGGGTAGATGCCACATGGATGTTTAGATTTGTTGTTATTAGGGGCGGTCACTTAGCTCTGTAGTCTTTACTAGTTGAGGGAGGGGCCGAGGTGGGGCCATAGCCACCACGAAAACAGACCCTAGTTATATCTGTATATAGAGGCTTTTAAAGATGGGCCTGTACGGATATGGAAAAGCTCCTGGCCGAGTTCCGTGTTTCTTGTTTAGCCGTGCCACGGAACTCGGTGAACATTAGAGGACGTGCGATTGAGGCATCGAGCTACACTTACAGTACATAGTGGGATAGTCTAGATACATGCATATCTGCTCTGAGTGGTGTATCGTAGACTAGAGGGCATTATTCCGATAAGGAATCCGATTTGATCGATGGTGGTAGTCTGTACGCTTACGTAGCGTAGTAATGACAGATATATGCAGAACGTAACATTGTTATGTAGAGATCCGTACGTCACTCCGGCATATGATGAGGGACTGCGTTCACTATGGTGGAGACCGTGCAAGTGGGTTACCATAGGGGTGTATCTCAACATTGGGAGATAGCTACATATGTTGTATTAGGTGGATCCATGGGAAAGTAAATGGGTACGATGTGCGTATAAGTCTTGAGTGCTATTAACACAAGTAACCTAATAATCAAGAAAATGTAATGGAATGGTATTAGTAGGGATCATTCTACTTCTGATGTACTAGTATCTGCATGGTGTAGAGAAACGTATTTAAGTAGCGCAATATATCATGTTCATTTTATATACCTGTCTTGATACTTTTATTTATTTATATTTAAAAGTAACTGGACTCGCAAGACTTTATGTCTGACCCTTTTTTGTTTCCTCTTCTCTCTCTTCCGTTCCCCCCCCCAAGGTTCTCAAGGTTGAAGTGCTTAGAGTTGATTTGGATTCTTTCAGCTTAGCTTGGATTTTGGATATGGATGTACTACTTTAACTTCTTGTCAATCCTCTTATGGCTTTGCAAGGGAAATATGGTTTTATGCTTTTGTACTCTGATATATTTGGCAAGACATATTATTAATGTAATTAGTTACTTATGATGTAAAATCAGCATTTGGGACCATGATGTTTTGATCTAAATAAAGTTTTTTTTAAACTCCGCTGCTATTTTAAATGTCTATCTTGTGCTATTATGTTCTTATTTACCTATAACGCTTCATGGAACTTATGCATTCCCCTAGTGAGTGACATTGACGGACGAGGGTATCACACTTACATCCGAACGCCTACATCCGGGAGCCACAACCAGGAGCACAAGTGTCTTCCGAAAGACATTATATCAACAAACTCATCTCAATCTCAACGAAGTCCCAATTGACCGGGACCTTCACTTCGGAGGCTATAATCAGTACTATGAAGTGACCGGGAGCTAAAGCAATCGAAACCATGGAGAAAAGAATTCGACAGAAATACCTGCAGGCCCAACGGCCCAACGTCATAAGGGTTCCTGAATTCTCTATAAATAAGACCTCAGGGATCACATTTTGGAAGACGCTCTCATTTTTTTGATTCTTATACTCTTTCTCTTTGGAGTAAACATTAATGCTTAGATCAATTTAAGGATTTCTTCTATTATTTTCATGTACTCGAAATCAAAGATTAATAAAGAGTGAACTTGTCCTTATAGTGTTTTCTCATAAGTTTTCATGCTATTTCTTAGTTATCGCTGCTATAATTTACTGTTTTTTTTTTCTACATATGTGTGAATCCTTCCCCAAGTCCTGCCGTAGATCGGATGAAACACCCCTTCCTATATGTTTAAATCCTTCCTACAAGCTTAGATCCCTCAGCAAGATTGATGCAAAATTCCTTTCCACCATCTGGTAAGTCCTTTATCAAGGGTTATGTTTAATGATTCTTCTCCCCAAGACCTTGATACCTAGGAACGGTGAATTGACCCAAACTTGCAAAGGCTCGACAATCCATTTTTCCCTTAGGTTCATTCCCTTTAACCTATCCCCAGCGTTGACGAAAAATATCGTTAACATTTTGGCGCAAGAAGGAGGGCTTGAACCTTCGACCTTGTGGTTAACAGCCGCATATCTACCTGTGTTGTTCCGTCCCGGATTGGACTAAGGCTTTGAAGAAGCAAAATTATGGGTAAGAGGTCCAAGCAAAAGCCTTCAGGATCTCGGATGAATAAGTCGGAAATCACTGACCCTTGAGTGACAGAAGAGAAAAGGTTGAGAATGGAAGCCTTGCGGATAATAAAGAGAAAAAGGGAAAAAGGATAATATGTTTCTGACACTTGGGATAATCACCTCTCCCTCATAAGACAAACCATAATACCCCCTCCAAGTGGTTCTACATCGGAGAATATAAACATTTTCTCCCACCTAAGGAGAACTCTCCACAAGCAAGTCAAGGTAATGGTGTTCGAACGAGAAATAATGAATGATATTGATTACTTCACCAATAAATGGTCTGAAAGGATAACACCCCAACCACATTATATTTTGGGAAGTAAGAGCAAAGACATAGGTATAAAAACAAGACCGGGTCACAAAAGGATTAAGCCCCAACGGCAAGGAGAGAGGGTTAAGGCAAGATCTCCCAAAGGATACTACCTCACCACTTTGATGGAAAACATCTACTTCCTAACCAAACCCGAGCTCAATTATTGGTCACCTGCAAAGAAAAACCCAAAAATGAAAGGAAGACAGGAGGACCCTATTGTCATTACCACATGACGAATGGACATGAAACTAATCATTGCAGAATCCTTGAGGAAACGATTACCAAATTCATCAACCAAGGCCGTTTATGAAAAGATCAGATTAAGTTCAGTAAAAAATCCATAGGAAAAGGATTATTAAACATGTCCGAGGGTATGGAAAACCCTCCCTTTGAAGCTTAAAGAAACCCAAATGGGGTCAAACCATCAACGGATCAAATCCCTTTTCATCACCAAAATTGGTCAGGGCAAGGCATCCCCCGGAGGGGGATGGTGTTTTAGTCTTTCTCCATGCCCGAACCAGAGGGGGCTAGGTTAAAGCATCAAAAGCATAAGCCGTTGTTTCACACCAGAAATGGTCGTGGCGGTGCGTCAAAAATTAGCATGCCCTGCCTCTTCTCGTAGAAGAGTATGTCCTACCTCTGCTAGAACTAAGAACGTCCTACCTCTGCTCATAGAAGAGCACGTCCTACCTCTGCTTATGTTCTGCGTTACCCGCAGAATGGAACGCTAACCCCTATCATCGCCTATGATGGTCAGGATAGGGCACCACTCAGAGGGGGGGTGGTGTGTAAGCCTCTATCAGTACCTACATTGGTCAGTATAGAGCATCAAAAGAGTAAACCTTAGTTTTGTGCCTACAATTGCCCCATCTAAGTTTCTAAGATCTTCGTCACCTACGATGGTCAGGATAAGGCTCCTCCTGGAGGGAGGTGGGTAAGTCCTTGGGCCCTACTTATGGATAATCTAGCCAAGCGCACCGGACGCACAGGCCTAGAGAAGTGGCCAACAAAGCACCTACATCCTCTGCTTTGACATCAAAATCCCGGGGAGTGGCTTAGGAAGCACGTGCAACCTCTGCTTCACAAATTAAATGCAAGGAGGATACCAAAACATTAAGGCAAGAAGGGGATTTCCGATCTTCAATCGTTTAATTACCTAAATAAAGGCTGATTCGGTTCTTCTACAAGTACCAAAAGGGGTTTCCGGTCTTCAATCTTTTAATTATCTAAATAAAGGTTGATTCGGTACTTCTAGAAATGCTGGAAGGGGGTTTCCGGTCTTCATATTTTAATTACCCAAATAAAGGTTGATTCGGTACTTCTACAAATGCCGGAAGGGGATTTCCGGTCTTCAATCTTTAAACACCCGAATTTGGGCTAATTCAGTTCTTCACAAAGGCCGGAAGTGGATTTCTGGTACTTAATCTCTAATTTCCTGAATATGGGTTTGTTCAGGTCTTCTGCATTAATACCCGAATCTAGGTCGATTCGATTCTTCACAAATATCGGAAGGGGAAATTCGGTCTTATCTCAACATTGAATTCAGGCTAATTCAACTTTCAACAAAAGCCAGGAGCGGATCCTTGGTATTCTATCTTAATTCCCAAATCTGGGTCGGTTCAAGTGTAAATCACAGCCGGGTGTAGGGTTTTGGTCTCATTACAAAATATCCAGATTCGAGTAGATTCTGATTATCAGAGCTGAACAAAATGAAGTTAATTAAGCCCTCTCGCGAACTCGAATCTAGCTTGGAATCGCATTTCCGCTATCACTGGACGCAAACTCATGGCCTCCTCACTTGCTCAGGGAAGCATATTTAACTTAAACATTCATCAGTTTATTATCCATGTATATCAAATGATTGCACTAATACACAAAACACAAGTAAGCACCATAGACAATTCATGTCTAATGCACCTCGGTACTATTAACCATGCTGAGAGCAAAAGATGCTCAACGAGGGTCTATAGGACAATTTTTTAACGAAGTATAGCAAAGACATACACCATGCCATAACAAAGCCATAATAAAAGGAAAAACGTTAACGATGAAATGTATAATCAAGCGTTAAAGTAACACTGTTATAAGTCTTGCCCTTGTTCATAAACACCATTATTATAAGATATTGCATGCGATAGATGGTATGTTATGTACTTCACATCTTACATAGTTATTTACAAGAAAGATTGTAAGATAAACGCATCTCCAAAGGAAAAAGTACCTATACCTCAACGTTAAGGATTTCATACGAATAACCTAGCTCTCGATGAAAAGCTTCTTATGCATTAGACAAAGAGGAAACTACAGAATGATGGATCGCAGTATGTAAAAGTCCATCGATCTTTTGTGCCTTCTCTATAGCCACACATGAATCGTCTGAGGGTTTAAGCTACAACTTCAAGGCATGATTGAAAACTTTTCCCATGTCACGAAGAGTTCTATTTTCCTTCTTCAAATCAAAAGCATCTTTACATAAAGCTTGTTCCTCTTTTTGTAAATGCTTAATTTTGGTAGTATAAAGATCAATACGACGAGAGTTATCCTCAATGCTTTTCCTGTCCTAAAAGCCTTTCATGTTAGCCTTAGTCTTTCTATGCCACCTAGGGATGAGAGAATGATCCAATCCAAAGGGAGAATCCCTTATCTCCAGCTCGGAGGACTAAAACCCCGATGAAGCTTGTAAGACTCCAGAGGTGGGAGTCTAGTACATCCATAAATGTATTCCCATTCTTTACATTTTGTTAATACACCGTCATAATCTACCTCTAAGTTGAAGGCTTGATGATGGAATTCATCCTTTTCTCCGTCAAAGTTGATAGAAGGATTTGTCTTTTTATCCCTCTTCACTTCGAGAATGTTTTTATCCTTTTGCTTTATTTGGGCCTCCAATATACCTATTTTTTCTTTCATGCGTTGCACAAGCAGTTCTCCGGCGAGACAGATTTGTCAACAGTATCGCTAAAAGGACCCCCTCGGAAGGTCTCCCAGATGCGAAGTAAATCGAACACCCCTATCAACGTAAAAGAATTTGCCTTCAAGAGAGTTTTCCTATTTATATGGACATATAAGCTATCGCTTATAGAATCAATTTTTAGAAAATAGACATTGATGTTAAAACATAGAACTACAAACAAAAGAAAGAAAATGAATTCAAACACAATTCACATCCATGCAAATAAACATCAAATACAAAGGGTGTAACCAATTATTTTCTCTCGAATACTTTTACATATTAATTTCGCATGGTGAGCCCTAAGCTTCTTTAATACCATCTCTCTGTCGTCTCCAAGGAAATTAAAAGATAGCTGAGGATACTTCATATAGATAAGTTTAAGTTCTCCCAAAAAGTGTTCACTGCTGGACTTATAAGAGGGCTTTGTGAGAAATTCCCTCCTCAAACTAGAGAGAGTGCAAGTTGCCGTTGGGAAACAAAACAATTAGTGGAAACGAGATTTATATCACCGTAGGAACAGGTCATTAAGAATCGTCCCTACAAGAAAAGAGGAGGCATAAAAATAAAAACCCATACCTGAGAGATAGGTGAAGCCATCTGCGTCATTTGTTCCTTCTCACCAGGTTCTGGGAAAATGACTTCTTCAGCAAACCCACCATCTACGTGTGAAAAGATCCTGAAACACGAGGTGAATTAGCACTCGTAAGGTCTAAAGAGCCACTTACAAACACATGGAACATACCTTCCTCCCTACCATCCTTATCATGCCCACACCGGGAGTAAAATTCATTATTGTGACAACCTATATCCTCACTTTCAATACGCGAAGTTGGATTATCGCCATTTCCAAGCGTTGGATAATCAGACAGCTCCTCAATGAATAAAAGACCCTCAACCCTCTCCTTTTTCCATTTTGAAACTTCGACATCCTGTTCGGACATCCTAATTCGCTCCAAGATTTTGCTTTGAAAGTATGGGGGTGGAAGGAAAATTCATGTCCAGAAACTTGCTACAATTATCACGATAGACCAAAGAGAGAGCCTTTTCATAATATTCAGCCACTATATCTCGAAGATGTACCATCAAGAACAAGGAAATTATGTCTTGGGTTTCATAAATTATTCGTTTAGCATTAGAAAAGGTCACCTCCTTTGTTTTTAGCTCCCTTGAGTGCTCCGCCAACATATTCGACTGCTCGAGCTTAAGGGTCGAAACCTCAGCAACTAAGGACTTGTTGCCATCCTTTTCCCTCTCAAAAAATATTCTCAGGTGACTACATGCTTCCTCATTATTGCTCTTCGCTAAAACTAAATCGTGAATCTTATATTCTAACGCGGATTTATCTTCTTTGAGCTTTCTTGCCTCACGAGATAATGAAGTCGCTGATGCCTGTGAAATATACGAACCTCCGGATATCTGAAAAAGGACAGTATAATATTAACCCTTACATAAGGTAAACAAATGATGAATTTAAGAGAACAAGAGTATGCACCAGAAGTTGTTCTTTAATGAGATGAAGATAAGAACCAGACCAATCTATAAAGGAAACCCTTGGAATATCGGAAGCATCAACAGAAGGTAAGACAAATCTAATAACGCTATCGAAGTCCAAAGCCGGTATGAGGGGATTTATGGGGTCACATTGTCGATAGGGAGGGCAAAGTGACTCACGCCCCCTTGAATCCGAAATTCCCTTAGAATCGGATCTTAAAAGGCCAGCAATAAAATCACTTCCTGTGGTCACCACTGAAGAAGGACACATATTAGGAGAGTTTCCAAGAAAAGAGGGAAGGGGCTGGATAACAATCGAGAACCAGGCAACTCAACAATTTCATCACCAGAAGGACGTGGGATAAAATTCGCTCTCTTATGTCTCTTGGAAGAACCACCGCTGACAGCTGAAGCTATCCTCTTTTTAGGTTAAGATTGGAGATGGGTAAAGGCAGTGGAAGATGGATGTAAATCATCCCTAAGAAACACTGAACAGGGGGGAAAGGAACCTCACCCACCGCATCAACAACTTGAAGCTTCTTCGCTCCAGGCTTCTCCTCTTTTGAACAAGGCCTAGCGGACTTGATTAACTTGTAGTCACCCAATATTGGAATCCCAGACATGGTCCAGCTAGGTGATATCATAACATAAACATGTGTTTTAATCTAATTCCTATTTTTTAAGTGCATACAAACAATATAGAAGCAAGTAAACGACATAGAACTTTTTCAACCCCTTTATATAATGATATTGACTGCAAAGATTGATGTCAACAGGTTAGATTGCCTTTTATTACAAACTAGTTGTTTGTACAAATCTTACTTTTCAGAACCCTGATAATAATTTGTGATGGATACAATTTATTAAAGGGCACCATTAAACATCATCTCAAACAATTATTGGGGATTTAATCGACACTTGGACCATCGAACCCCAATTTAAAGCATAATCCAAACTAACAATTGAGATTGATGCAGGAAAACTCATGATTAGTTAGGTTGAAACCTTGAATAATAGTGTGATAAATTTCAATGAATAGTAATCTCGCTTGAGTAAAATGTTATGCAGGAAAAAGAAGGAAGAGGGAAAGAAGATTCCTCTTTTTTGGCAAAAGTTTTCTTTTTCATCTCTACCACACATCCAAAATTTGAATCAACAAGCATGATTCATGATAAGAAAGCAAAAACACAGAAACCCTACACGATTAAAGTCTGATAGCTTATTGGACGTGACAAGACCAAAGTTAACTTGAAAAGTGGAAAACACCCCTTCACTAGGGGACAAATGTTAATACCAAAATCAGCTCCGAAACAAGCTAACGGTGAAGGGGTATCAGGTGACCACAGGCACATAGGAATCCTTCAAAAGAAAAAGGCAAACACTAGAATAACCAAGAGCAGGAAAGAATGACCCACGAGCTGCATAAACTGGTACCTTCCAAGGAGAAGAAAGCTCAAAGTCTACAAAATGCCAACAACGCATATCCGGCAGAGCCCATCCGATAGGGTCTACCCGACAGAAAGTTCTGTAGCGAAAGGTTACCTGAGCCAGAAAAAAGAAAGAGAAAGACAAGAGCTCCGCTTATTGAAACCCGGAAGGGCTATCGGTATTAACGTGTTAAATATCGATACATCAAGGGTTAAAAGCATCAAGACATAAATATATGGAGATTATCCGGAACCAACTTTTGAAATGTCCATTACATAAATGCCGAAAGGTCACATTGATAGACAATAGACACATCACCAGGAGCTACATTCCGGAAGACCAGACTATCCCAAAAGCTCTACCAGAAGGTCAACCAAAACTTTGGCTGGGATACAGGCTATCTGTACTAATCTACTTAGTACATACACCAACAGTAGATTCGAACCGGCAATCATCCACATACACCATAAGGGCATGCTCCTCTAAATATTCATAAGAAAGCCGGATGCCTGCACCCGGAAGCTTACATCCAAAAGCCTACATCCGAGAGCCACAGCCGGGAGCACAACTGCCTTCCGAGAGACATTATATGGACAAACTCATCTCAATATCAAAGAAGTCCCAATTGACTGGAACCCTCACTTTGGAGGCTACAATCAGCACTACAAAGCGGTCGGGAGCTAAAGCAATTGAAACCAAGTAGTAAAGCAGTTGACAAAGATACTTGCAGGCCTAACGGCCTAATAGCAGAAGGGTTCCCGAATTCTCTATAAATAAGACCCAGGGATCTCATTTTGGAGGACGCTCTCATTTTTCTGATTCTTGTACTCTTTCTCTCTGGAGTAAACCCTAATGCTTAGATCAATTTGAGGATTTCTTATATTATGTTCATGTATTCCAAATCAAAGACCAATAAAGAGTGAACCTATCCGTATAGTGTTTTCTTATAAGTTTTCATGTTATTTCTCAGTTATCGCTACTACAATTTATTATTTGTTTTCTACATATGTGTGAATCCTTGCCCAAGTCCTGTCGCAGATCAGATGAAACCCCCTTCCTATATGTTTAATTCCTTCCTACAAGCTTAGATCCCTCAGCGAGATCGATGTAGAATTCCTTTCTACCCTTTGGTGAGTCCTTTATCAAGGGTTGTGTTTAGTGACCCTTCTCCCCAAGACCTTGATACCTTGGTATGGTGAATTGGCCCAAACTTGCAAAGGCTCGACAATCCATTTTTGCCTTAGGTCCATTCCCTTTAACCTATCTCCAGTGTTGACGAAAAATATCGTTAACAAATATTAATTTTCCAAAGTGAAGTTCAGTTAGGTTATGTAGCAAATGTTTTAAAAGAAATTTCTTTTTGAATGTTTCTTGTTTATTTTTATAATGAATGACAGGAAAGTTTGAGTTTAAAATAACGAGTTTGAAAAATAATATAATGATAAAAATAATATTAAAGATTGACTTAAGGTTGAAATATGTGATTTTGACAAGAAACGGCGGAAACAGAATTTCCAATGTAGATTATATATATTTTATATAACTTATAAAATATTTTGGAAGCTTTTTTCGATTTATTTTTAATTATAAATCGATTCGGGCTTGAATAAGACATGTTGCGCAGAGGTAGTTCGCGAACGTCAACCCGTAACTTCAAATTAACGTACTGAGAGATCACACCGTCTTATTCTCCTGAAACTGAAAACACTAGATCCGTAATGAAATGAGCTATCAAATAAAATGAGATTTTTTATGTTCCAACGGTTTGATTTTTAAACAAGTCTAAATCTGTTTTGTAAAAGGTCGTTATGGATGTAGTTTGGTGGCCGAAATTGGAAACCGGCTGTAAGGCCTTAATAAAATTATTAAAAATATGAATAAATTATGTTAAATCATAATAAATGATTTGAAAAGATTTTTGATGGAATATTCCTAATTTGAAAAGATGATTGATATTTTTATCTGAATGAACTAGTTAACAACTTGAATAAAGAACCAAAAGGAATATGCGATGATTCCTAAGAGTACAGTCTAGTATCACCCATGAGATCCAGTTGGAAACTATTCCATTAGGCTAAAGGTGGGAAGAACCGAAAGGACAAAAGATATTCAACTAAGATCATATGATGTCTTCTAAAGATAAATGATCCAACGGTTATAAATTAAGATATTGGGTTGAAAATAGTTTTAATATAACCAGAGTTTTCTAATATATGAATTGGATTGGATTTGAATGGAAATTATCTTCGTATATTTCGATATTATATTCCGTGATTATACGGATACATTGAGGAAGTTGGAAGATATAGATATCGTTATTCCAATATGATATTTGTTGGTTTCAGAATTTGATATTGAATATAAGTCGATACAATTTCTATTCAAAGCCTTGTACTTAATATCAATTTGGTTTTTGGGTTTGTTGTGAATGGTGTCTTTAGTAATACTATTCTTAAACCCAGTTCAAAATGGAGTATATGGGATAAATCTTTTAATTAAGATTTAATGAAGTTTTCCAATTTAATAACTTAAGTTGGAATTAAATGGAAGTTGGTTTTTAGGTTTATCATGAGCAATGTTTTTAAATAACATTTGTTCTTTAACACAGTTAAAGACAGGATTAATTTCCTAAAGTAGACTAGTCATTAAATAATATTTTTGGAGACTAAAACTAAATGGAGTTTTAATGAATCTTTAATTAGACTGGGAATGAAAAGAAGTTAATTAAATTTAACAAACATGAGAAGTGTTCGATATGGAGTACCACCGGTTTTAGTCCTTGCGATAAATAAATCTTTAATTAGATTTGGAAGGTAAGAAGGTAATTAAATTTACCGTAACATGATGGGTGTTATATATGCAGTACTACTAGTTTTTCTCTATGGGATGAACAGGTTGGGTTTGGGATAACGATATGAAATATTATCTTTCACGTAAGGCTCATTGATCCTATTAAGGCTTATAAACCTTAAAATGTGAAAAGATACTATAAAATCTTTTGAAATGATTTCCTAAGAAGGATTTAAATGATAAGTTTAAATGAAATAAATCTTCTATAATATTTATGAGGTAAATTTCCATGTAATGAATATTCTGATGAAAGGATACTCTGGATTGGAATGGGATCGTTGGTTGTTTATATTTACATGATTTTATAGATGCGCAAGTTATTCAGAAATACCGGGTTAACCCATTCTGAGCAACTGTTACAACGATTGAAAGTCGAAGATATGAAGACAGTGGTTGAAGACTTGAGATCTTCACATCGTTTGGGTTATTACTGATGTCTCAATTGGGTTGTACACCAGAGACAAGGTAATAAGTGGTGGTCGTTCAAATGAACTTAGAGATCGACCGGATATGTAAGGGCCTCTCTTCTATATTGGACATATGGGATGAGAAATAAGGTGCCTCTGGTTTCGTTCAGACCCAGGACGGACTTGCAAATGGATTGTGTATCTAACATTGTATTTAATGCTATATTAATTGATCTCTACTAAATATATATCTGGTTAGTGGCGGAGAATTTATCCTCTTAGCTTAACACCCTTCTCTAACGTACGAACTTAGAGGTTGTGTATTGGTGGACATCAGTTGCATGGTATGAACTGACAATGTGGCATGCTGAGATGTATGGATCAAAGCTTTTGTTGAAAAGCAGAGCTTTGTGGATGACGATCAAATCATGAATAATATAGCGTAGCTTCATGTTGAGACGTGACTTCGTCAAGCTTCACAAACCTGATATGAGTCAAAAACGGGATAAAGGACAGCAGTGAGAAGATGTGTTTCTTTCTTGTTAGAAGTGATGCCATTGTATGGAGCCTAAGCAATTTACCTATGTGGACATTGGGATTGAGGCGCCTCAGATGTGGCTGCATAAGGCTATGGTGGTCAACGTACTAACCAAGACGTTCAACAGAACCAGGAAACGTATTGTTCAGGCATTGTTAATCAGCGACGTACGGCTGTAACAACCCGGAAAATCATAACCAATTAAAATTTTTTAATTTGGCTATTTTAATTGATTTTGAATATTTAAATAATTTATTTTAAATCATAACGACTAAAAATTCTTTTGAATCGAAGTTATAGTGAATATATTTATTTTAATTATAAAACAAGGCCTGAAATGGCGTGGTAGTTTGAAAATTTGAATTCCAACTTTGACTAACTGTACATAATGCAAAATAAACCGGATTTTAGTGAAACCAAAAATATTTAAATCTATTTGAGAATATCTTTCTAACGAATCTGAAAATCAAAATTTTATAGCAGGAATCAAAAGTTATGGCTAAATGAACTTTCAGAAAGGTCGCTATGGAATTAATATAGCCCTTGAAAGTAGACATTTTGCAAACGACCTCCGTTTTCGACGAAACCACTTTTGTTGGATCCATAATGTCAAATTATTGCTAGATTCCAATTTTCATAATTTTTGGAGTTATTATGTGTGTGTGGCAAAGGAAAACGTGTTTGGTGATTTCAGTTTGAATTGGATCGACCAGAAAATGGCCATTTTTCGAACGGTCTTCAAATTTGACGAAATCAGTTTTATTAGGACCGTATTGACAATACAAAGCTAGATATAATTTTCTGGAATTTTTGGGAACAGTATGTGGCCCCTGCGAATTGAAATGTACGTTTAAATCTATATTTGAATGTTTTATATTTTAATTTGAAGAAAAACTGACTGAAACAGTCGAATGTGCTTACGAAGCATATTCCATTGTGTCTGCAATGGGGGTATTTAGCTAGTAGCAACACTCGTTGGGTTTGATTTAAGGTTCGGATAAGAAAACACTATTTTAAAATTAAATAGAAATATGGACCAATGAGATTTTTTTCTTTCATTATTTTAATTTCCCAAAAAAAAAAACCGATATACCCGATATCGTGCGACGGAAAGGGTTTGCCATCTTCCTGACCAGATTCCAGCCAAACCACACCATATTACCCTTCGCCACAGTTGAAGTTTTTGGAGTACTCGACGAGATCTTCAAACCCATATAAGGAGCACCACCCCTCGTCACCCCATCGTCGAGAACGAGCTCCCCAAAGTTCGCAACTTCGAACAGCTGCCCCTATCGCCTCCGACCATCAAAGTGGGTCCCACCACCACGTGCAGACGCACGACTCCACCTTCTTCGATGTGGCGTTGGTCGATCCTCCTATCGTGCTATGAATTGAAAGAAAAATCAAAACCTAATTTTGAACAGTTTGCTGAAGGTAACAGTTGAAATAAATTTAACTGTTTATAGCACTTTAAAGCGCTACGAATTATGATTTTACAATAAAAATCATATCTTTTTTGCTATGTTGTTGAAATCCAGTGAAATAAGAGACATTAGACTTGTGGCGACATCTTCTACATTCTAAAAGAGACCGGAGAATTTTTATAGCTTCCTACAATTTTTGAAGGAGTGGAACCCAATGTGAGATTTCTGAATTCAAATCTGAATGGAACACCGATGTATAAATTATATGATCGATGTATAAGTTACATAAGCGTTGTACACCTCATGTATAAGCGTTGTATAAATTATATGTGCGATGTATAAGTTATATATGTGTTGTAAAAAGCATATGCGTTGAATGGAGTTGAAATGAAATGAAATTGAAATATATTTACATACATACATATATATACACACACTCCCCTCGTCCACAGACAATGTATATTGATTGTGATTGTTTGGATTTTTGTTGACGTGAAATTTGGTTGATAAATGCGAACGGTTGATAATGGTTGTTTGTGGTTGAAAACAAAATTAGAATTGTTTGTGGAAAAATTCATTTTGACATGAAAATGATTGAAATGGTTAGAACATTAGGATAAGCCCCTTAGGGAACACCGCGAGGCGTAAGGTAGTGCGAGGAGCCGTACTCGGGACGGTGCTGATTTTAAATCCCCTGTCATTATGCTGCCGAAATTTTCTGAAATATTCATGTGTTTGATTTATATTCATGTGTTGGAAAAATATTCATATGATGAATAAATTGTTTGAACGATAAAAATCACATTTTCATCATGTATATGAAGTATATAAAATATTCATGTTTGAAATAAATTGTTTTAACAATAAAAATCACATTTTTATTATATATATATATGAATCGCTAAAAATATTCATGTTTGAAATAAATTGTTTTGACAATAAAGATCATATTTTTATTATAGATATGATGAAGTGTTAAAAATAGTCATGTGTTGAAATAAGTATTTGTTGGATAAAAATATTATTTTTACCACATATATGAAATGAAAATGGTTTGGAATTCGAAGAATGGATTATACTTTTATAAATATATATATATATATATATATTTTTAAAATGAAAACGAATAACGACGCTGCAATTCATATTTTGAAATTGTAACTTTAAACGATTGTACCGGGAGATCCGACCGTCGGATTTTCCCAAAAATGGAACCGTTGGGTCCGCTTTGAAAAGATCTTTCCAATGATATAAAATTTGTAAAGATCCAATGGTTAGATTTTCATAAATGTGTAAATCAAATCTGAAGAAAAACAACGCCATGGCCGCGTTATGGCCTGAAGCATTGTTTGAATAAATTGGCTATTTTTAAATAAATAAAGATAGCGATAAATCATTATAAAATATTATAAACGATATGGAATGGAAATAAACCGAATTCACTCAGTTTATTGGATATTTGATGGTTGAATGTGGTTGACATGAAAACTACATTAATGAATTGAATTATAGTTGTCGAATAATTTAACCACTTAAAATAATTGATTTGAATTCTAAATATACGAGAATTATTTGAAAAGGCCGAGTTAAATCTCATTTAAAATAATTGATCGACGATTAAAAGTCGAAGATATGAAGACGGTGCAAGACCGATGATCTTCACATCGAATGGATGGCTACTGATGCCTTTGATGGGAGTTGCTGCCCTGAAGGGGTTACAGTGGTGGTTGTCCGGACGTACTTATTGATCGTTCGGATGTGCGAGGACCTCTCTCCTGTATTGGACATATAGGATGAGGAATAAGGTGCCTCTGGTTTCGTTCAGACCCAGAAAGTACTTGTAAATGGATGTGTGTCTGACATTGTAGATTGACAACGTGGCAGACAAAGATGTTGTGATCAAGGCTTTTGTTAAAAAGAAAAGTCTTGTGGTCGATGATCAAAGCACGACTTTAATATAGCTATCTTTGTGTATAGCTTTGATTCACAGGCCTCACACCCCGGTATAAACCAGAATGGGAGAGGACATCAAGGAGGACATGCGTTTCCTTCTAGCTAGGAGTGGTGTCAGCGTTTTGCAAGCCCTGACGTTTTACTTATGTGGATGATGGATAGCGAGGCACCTCGGTTATTTTGGTCTCTACGGAGCCGATGGATGGTCTTTATACAGACCAGATTTACGCCCCATAGGGCGGGGAAACACAGTGTTCAGGCATTTTAATCCACTCTACGTGGACCGGCCCTGACGATCCAAGAGCCCACCTGAGTCTGGGTCCTGAGGCTCGGGCTAGACAGTCTCGAAGCAGTAAGGACGATCCCTTGCCTTGGTTCATGATGGAAGTCCAATTTCCAAATACGACATCGAGCGGTTTTGATTGTAAACCTATATATGGCGACATAGTGGTATAGGGCACTTATGTCGTCTATGATTGATACTTATGATTGAAATTGTTATTGAAACATATAAACACTAGTAATAATATCAAATGCTTTTGTTTGGTACGTATCAAGCATATTTTGGCCATTATAAGGTAAAACTCTATCCTCCGGCTTGCGTTGCATTGTGTGATGGGACCTGAGTCTTATAATGGCTTCATTTTTGTAAAAAGTATTGCGATGTTTAAATGATTTACTTGTTTTAAGCACTGGAATTCCAATGGAGTAAACCCATTCCGCGTTAGCGGCGTGGTCCTGTGATTGGCCTCATTGTAAAATTAGTTAAGCAGATTTCTCATACCAGTCCCATGACTGACTCTTAGTTTGTTTCACTTGCAAACTCAGATGCCCTATTTTCTACACGGGCAGCCTTGTATTCAGGTTTTAGAAGACTCTCTCTGGATAGCTATGGAGCTGAAGATGGATTATATCACTTCTTTTATGTTGTCCAGCTCTTGTTATGTATATTATGTTTGATTCCGCTGTAGACATTTTATATAAAGCTGAAACTGTATGTTGTACTAAGTGTGATCCTGTATACTATGTAACTTTGATGATTATGTTTATCCAGTGTATTCTGTTGTACATTATCTGGTTTAATTATATATTTATGTTCTTTTGTTACTGTTTATGTGTTATATTCCAAAGATTACCTCGCCACCATGGAACGGGGCTTGAGGTCGTCACAACGGCTGACCGGTCCTGCTGCTCCAATGGGATATGTTCCTTGGGACATTCCGCTAGAGATGTTCCGAAGTTCGGATGAGGAAGCTACCCTTGCCTCGACTCATGATGGAAACCCAACTTGCTATATGAACCTTGCGGTTTTAGTTGTAAACCTGTATGGTGACATAATCGGATAGGGTATTATGCCATCTAAGATTGATACATATATTTCTGAAATTGATTTCGCACTATACACTAGTAATAATAAAAGAGAAATTTCGTGTATCAATCATGTTTCGCTACCCTCGGCTTGCGCTTGCATTGTATAATGGGACTTGAGTCTTATAATAGCTTCATTTTTCAGAAAGCATTGCAAGTTTTTATTTTAATGGTATTCACGTGGAGGAAACCCGTTCCGTGTTATACGTCGTGGTACCGAGATTTACCCAACTTCAAAATAAAGTTAATAACTATTTTGGTTCTCATACCAGTCCCATGACTGACCTGGAGTTTATTGTTTTTCAGCTAAACTCTAGGTGCCCATATTTTCCACACGGGCACCTAGTAGTTTTGGTTTTACAGATATTTCTTACACATGATCCTAGATTATGGTTGGAGCTGTACTCTAGATTATTTTCTGGTCTTCCGCTATTTGGATTTATATATTTATGATTTCGCTGCATTGTAATTTATTATTATCTGATATTTTTCTGTTTTGTATTATTTGTCTTTACTATGATATACTCTTGTAATCCGTTGTAAAATTATTGTGATAGCAATGAAAAGTTATTTGTGTTGTGTTCTAATGCGTCGTTTTCTCAAACGATATGTCTTGCTATTCGGTTTAAGTCAGTTTAGCTATCGATTCGTACCGACCAACATGGTAGGTCGTTACAGTTTAGTATCCAAGCTTTGGTTTACTAAGCTTTAGAGTATGACTCATTAGAAAAAAAATGAAAGAATTCATCAGAGATAGGATTAGTAATATCCTATAAGAATGAATCACTAGGGAAACAGTTAGTAATTCCCTAGAGTGAGATTGAAGAGTGTTATTTATAGAAATGAATTTGATTATGAAAGATTACATCTTATAATAAGAACTTGAGTATTTTATTTGATGTTGAGTTTGGACTATCGAGTATAAGAAGATTTTGCATATACGTCTTGCAATTGTGTATACAAAGTCTCAAATATACTGGATAGATCTAGAATCACATTCTAAAATCCTGGGGATGATTCTGATAATGACAGCTGCAACATTAGTATTTATTTTCGAGTTTCAAAAGTGGGATGTCTATATGTCTCCAATTGACTGGTATGAGGACCAAGAACTTAGTTAGAGTTTGATGTTTATACTTTGAATTTGAAATTATGCTTTGAATATACAAAAGATATATGTTTGACAACATATAAACTGGAAAGTTAATTAACCAGTTGATTGCTGGTTGTGATGTATGGTAATTAGTTTAACTAATAAAAATATTGGAATGGTAAAACTAATATGAGAAGGGAAAGTGAATTAATCCAAATCAAAACTAATGTTGAACTAAATTGAAAGTTAATTCGGATTGGACATGTATATATGTTAGACAGGTTATTGCATGGAAGCTAAGAACAGGAACAAAATTGCATGTCCAACAAAAAGGTACATGTTTACTGTATTGATTGGGTTTGATGATTTTGTGGGCCAATAGGCAAACCGCTTAGATTTTGGATTTTCTTTTTTGTTTGGTGAGGGCCTATAGAAGCAAGTTGTAGTTGCATCGATCAACCCATACAATTGAAGTTATGGAGAAAATTTTCAAAAATTTTAGGTGTTAGCCAAATTTCGAGAAATTGATAAGTTCTTAGAAATTGAAAAGTTAAAAAACTTGAGTTAGAGCGAAGACAGAATTGGTCAAGAAAACGACCTTCGGTTGCTTCGTTACTTTTCGGGGCCGAATTTTTTAAGTGGGGTAGATTGTAACAATCCACAATTTTAGCCAATTTAAAATATGGATTTTTAATTGATTTTAATGGATTTTAAATCTTTTAAATGATTTATTTTAACAGTTTGCGATTTAGAATTTATTTTAAAGTAAATTTTATCTGTATAAGTTTATATTAATTATAAAACAAGCTCGTAACATCGCGGTTGTTTGAAAATTTAGTTTTGAATTTAAATTGAATGTACAGAATTCAATATAAGTTGGATTTCTGTAAAGCAAGAAACGTTAGGATCTATTCAACAATATCCTTTTGACGGAAGTGTGAAATTGAGATTTCATGTTATAAATTATATGTTATGTCCAAATTAAAATTTCAAAAAGTCGCTATGAAATCATTTATAAATTATAATAATTTATTATATAAAATAAAAGGATTTTCATATAAACTGAATATCGTTTGACTAGAAAATTGTGATATCGAGTCTTAAACCCAAGTATATTTATTTTACAGCTATATAATATTTCATTTGGATACATGCGATAATAATAATTATTTTATTATTAATTTGAATAATTTTGAAACTTAATAATATTATAATAATATTACATAGGACTTAAAAATAGCCGTTTTGCAAATGATCTTCGTTTTCGATGAAACCAAATTTGTTGGATCAGAAATATTAAATTATTGCTGGATGTCAAATTTCATGATTTTTGGAGTTAGTATGTGGCCGTATGCAATTTAAATGTGAAACATTCAATATTTTGGATTTACAAATTCGATGCATGAGCAAATGGAGACCGAATTCAACGAAACAAGTTTTGTTGGTTTTGTAATGTCAAAATGCAACTGTGTGTCGATTTTCATTGAAAACGATATTCGTATGTGATCATATGAATTTTAAACGGTGAATACAATGAGTGATCGAATAAAATAAATATTATAATCAAAAAATAATTATTAAACCTACCTTATAATTATCATTTTCTTCCCTAACCCTAATCCACTTCGTGTCG
Source organism: Allium sativum (assembly GCA_030737875.1). Classification (NCBI taxonomy): domain Eukaryota; kingdom Viridiplantae; phylum Streptophyta; class Magnoliopsida; order Asparagales; family Amaryllidaceae; genus Allium; species Allium sativum. The sequence goes on along the minus strand of CM060927.1, from coordinate 124,552,704 downwards.
TGATCAGCAAACCCAACAAATATATTAGTGATTGTTGTGAGTTGTTCTTCGATTTGGTATGCGTTTTAATGGGTTTGGAACCCATGTTCTACGCTAGGAAAATATACAGCGTGCATAAGAGAGTATAGGGCTTGGGTTTCTAAAGAATTGAAGCTTTGATTCACGAATTCGACATTATTTTGGGGTTCATAGCATTAAATATCAGCTTGTAGCAAAATTTTAAGGGAAGTGATTAGGAAAAGTTAATTGAGGTTAGGATAATTAATTATTAATTTAATGATTAGTGATTCTTTACAAGTATACAATCTCGTAAAAATCATAACTTCCTCATACGTTATCGGAATTCAGCGAAACAGGATCCGTTGGAACCATATCGACGAGTGTTTCACAACGAAACTAATTTAGAGTGATTTGGAGCTCAACTCAATTTTCAATAAAGGAAAACGCCTGTTTCGACCAATCAACCGTTTATCGTTATTTAATGATAAATGACCAATGTGAGAACTGTCTCACTCAACTGAATTTTTATAAGTTATAATAATCTTGTTTGATTATTTTTATTAAATGTTTTTGTTAGTTGATTTTGGGTTAAACACCCATTTAAGAGTCAAATAATTTATTTACATTCACTAGTTTAAGTGAAATTGACTTAGTTGAAATCTAATTTTAAAACAAACAAGTTAATGCTGAATTGATTTTATAATTGATATGAATTGATAGAGTAATTTATTAATTACTATTTATTGGTTGAAAACCCCATACGGTTATTGGGATGACAATTAGCCCACATTTCTCCCAAGTGAGTAGATAAGTTCACATGAATTATGATGTAAACCCCACATGGGTATTGGGATGACAATTTACTTACACATCTCCCAAGTGTGTAGATAATAATCACTAGTTTGTGATGAAAACCCCACACGGGTATTAGGATGATATTTTATTTACACTAATACCAAGTGTTTAGTTTGTATGTCAATAGGTTGATTGAAAAACCGATATAAGGGACAATTGTTTATTTAAGGCTTATAGGGTGTAGTTGCCCTTTGGATGTGAATTGGATGTTTAATAGTTGTTTACAACTATTGTTGGATACATACGATGATTGAGATCCATATAAATTGATTTATATGGATATTGGTTGAAATTTCATTCCAATTCGGAATAAATTGAATATTTTAATAATATAATATTCGATGAAAATGAAAGTTTGATTTTGACGTCCGGTTTTGGATGGACGTGAAGATATTAATATATCGATGAATTTTCATAACTTAATCAACTGGTTTTGAATTAATTTTCATTTGGTTTTGGCATGTCAAAGTTTTCCATTTAAAATGAATAGTAACTTTCCAAAGTGAAGTTCAGTTAGGCTATGTAGCAAAGGTTTTAAAAAAAATCTTTTTGAAAGTTTACTGTTTATTTTTATAACGAATGAAAGTAAATTCTGATTTTAAAATAACGAGTTTTGAAAAATAATATTATTTTAATGATTGAAATGATATTAAAGATTGACTTAATGTTGAAATATGTAATTTTGACAAGAAACGAAGGGAACAAAATTTCCAATGTATATATTTTATATAACTTATAAAATATTTCGGAAGAGTTTTTTGATGTATTTTTAATTATAAATCGATTCGGGCTTGAATAGGACTTGTCGCGCAGCGGTAGTTCGCGAACGTCAACCTATAAATTCGAATTGACGTATCGGGAGATCCGACCGTCCGATTCTCCTGAAACTAGAAGCGTTGGATCTATAATGAAATGGCTTTCAAATAAAATAAGATTTTTTAAGATCCAACGGTTTGATTTTTAAATAAGTCTAAATTTTTTTTGGAAAAGGTCGCTATGGATGCAGTTCGGTGGCCGAAATTGGAAACCGACAATAAGGGACTTATTAAAATTATTAAAAATATGAATAAATTATGTCAAATCATAATAAATGATTTGAAAAGATTTTTAATGAGTTATTCCAAGTTTGAAAAGATAAACGATATTTTTATCTAAATGAATTGGTTAACAACTATATTAAAAAAAGGAATATGCGATGATTCCTGAGAGTACAGTCTAATATTACCTACGAGATCTAATTGGAAATTATTCCATTAGGCGAGGGGTGGGAAAAACCGAAAGGACATTGGATATTCGGCTCAGATCAGATGACGTCATCTAAAGATTAATGATCCAATGGTTTTAAATTAAGATATTGGGTTGAAAATGGTTTTAATATAACCAGAGTTTTCCAACGTATGAATTGGATTTGAATGGAAATTAGCTTCAGATATTTCGTTATTGGATTCCGTGATTACACAGATATCGTTGAGGAATTTGAAAGATATTGATATTGTTATTCCAATACGATATTTGTTGGTTTTAGAATTTGATATTGAATATAAGTTGATACGATTTCTATTCAAAGTCTTGTATTTAATATCAAATTAGTTTTTGGGTTTGTTGTGAACGGTCTTTAATAACACTATTCTTAAACCTAATTGAAAATGGAGTATATGGAATAAATATTTTAATTAAGATTTAATAGAGGTTTCCAATCTAATAACTTAAGTTGGAATTAAATGGAAGTTGGTTTTTGTGTTCATCGTGAGTGATGTTTTTAAATGAAATTTGTGCTTTAACCCAGCTAATGACAGGATTAATTTCTAAAGTTGAATAATAATTAAATAATGAATTTTAGATATTAAAACTAAATGGAGTTTTAATGAATCTTTAATTAGATTGGTAATGAAAAGAAGGTAATTAAATTTAACACGAAAAATGTTCGATATAGAGTACCACCAGTTTTACTCCATGCGATAAATAAATTTTTAAATAGATTTGGAAGTTAAGAATGTAATTAAATTTACCATAACATGATGGGTGTTAGATATGGAGTACTACTAGTTTTGCTCCATGGGATGAATATGTTGGAATTGGGATAATGATATGAAACATTATATTTCGCGTAAGGCTCGTTGATCCCGTTAAGTCTTACAAACCTTAAAATGTGGAAAGATATTATAAAATCTTTTGAAATGATTTCCTAAGAAGGATTTAAACGATAAGTTTAAATGAAATAATTCTTTAATAACATTTATGAGGTTAATTCCCATGTAATGAATATTTGAATAAAAAGATATTATAGATTGGAATGAGATTATAGGTATGTTTATTTATCACATGATTTTAAAGATGCGCGAGTTATTCGGAAAGATCGGGTTTAATCCATTCTGAATAACTATTTTACGACGAGTAAAATTTGAAGATATGAAGACGTTGGTTGAAGATCGGAGATCTTCACAATGTTTGCGCTATTACTGATGTCTTAATTGAGCTGTACACCCAAGACGAGGTCATAAGTGGTGATTGTCCAGACGTACTTGGAGATCGACCGAATATGTGAGGGCCTCTCTCATGTATTGGACATATGAGATGAGGAATAAGGTGCCTCTGGTTTCGTTCAGACCCAGAACGGAATTGCAAATGGATTGTTTGTAACGACCCGCATTCTACGCATCGGAGGATCGTAGAATATTTATTTCTTTTACAAGTGAAGTTGTATAGTCGTGTACCTTTGGGGAACCACTATTGGGGTCATTTCCCATGTTCATGATTTTTGCCGATTTTTTTAAATGACCATTTTGCCCCTAGCTGATCTTTTTTTGACCATAACTTTTGATTGGTAAGGAGTTTTGACCTGAAACCTCTTCCACTAGAACCAGGTGATGGTTTACATTTCCGTAGAGTGGTCACATTAGCCAAAGGGACTCACCGTTTGGGAGATATGGCTGAAACAAGGTTTAGAAGGTGAAAAACTGCTTAAGTGGGCTGATTAAGGTAATTAGCAAATGGGCCCATAACCAATTTCGGGATTAGGGTTATGGGGAGGCTGAAATGAGTTAGGTTTTCATTCTATTTCAGTTTTCTAGCCGCCATTTACCTCTTAGAAACCCTAACAATTGCCTCCAACACCCAAATCACCATTTAATCAAGTTTTAGCCTAATCTACATCTAATCAAGGAAAATTAGCATCAAATTGGGAATAGAGCTGCATGTTGCATAGAGATTCAACCCAAATCAGATATACTTTCAGATCTATAAGTAATTTGTGGCTAAGGTGAGTGATTTGCATTGTTTTTCACTAATTACGGCCAATTAGGGGTGATTAGTGATAATTAGCGAAATTATAACTTAGAAAAATCTAGAAAAATTTGTAAAATTCTAAAATATTATTTTAGGGCTCTGATAGAAATTTGGATAAGTTTTGTTAATCCCATCATTACTTATGGTTAAACATGATTAAAGGGAAAATATGGGTTTTTGGCTATGTTTGATCCATTTCAACACATTAGATTGTTGTTTTGGTGTTCATGGTTGATTATATATGCTGTTATGACTGTATGGTATGCTTTGTAATTGATTAGAAGAGTTAGAATGATCGAAAACGCCGTCGTATGGCGTAAAACAGTCGCTGGAAAAGTTGCAGGAAATGTGCAGAGTTTCGGACCAGATCGGATCGGGTATGGGGCTCGGAACGGATAAGGGAACTGGGAAAGGGGATTCGATTCGGATCGAAACTTGGCACTAGAGGAGGCTTGGCAAGTAGGAAGGCCACCCATATAGAGTTGGGGTTGGGATCGGATTGAAGCTTGGCGTGGGGATCGGATCGGACTAGAGTTAGGGGACGGGATCGGACGAGGCAAAAGGAGCTGGAGTATTCGAACCGAACTGAATGGAAGGTGGCAACCCGAACCAGATGGAGACTACTGAACCGAACCGACCTGAAGTGGAACACCGAACCGAACGGGAAGCCTAGGGGCGATGTATTCAAATCGAACTGACTGAAGCAAGCCGAACCGAACCGTATCTGGAGGTCGAAGCAAACCTGACTGGAGCTGCGATTACGCGATGACTCTTCTGAAGACTAACTCTAATTCGACCAAAACCCGAGATGCAAAGGAAGTCCATATGGAAGGTTATTACTCAGGATCCAAATGGGATCAACGGGTTAACTTCATAGTTGGGCTTTGCTGTGGGACGTGTGCTAAGGGGTTATCGATGTCCATAACTTTGATTCACAACCAAGACGGATGTTAGGCTATGGATCAGTGCAGTGGGGTAGTTATTACTCCATGGGGCAGAGTGATCGTAGCATGGCTATGAGTCAGTGCAGTGGAGTCGTCATGACTTCATGGGGCAGAGTGGACATAGCAAGGACTAGTGGCTATGGATCAGTGCAGTGGAGTCGCCATGACTCTATGGGGAAGAGTGATCATAGCAAGGATTTGGGTGATCAAAGTGGTGGATATCGTATGCTTTACGCACTGAGTGAGAGATGTGAGGACGGTTGCTAAGTTTGATACCACTATGACATGCACACCCCTTCCCCGTATCTTTACACCATATGTTAGTGTCACCTTAGAGTATTGTACATCTTGTTGTGCTAACTCTTTGGTCGTAGGTCCAGGTTTAGGTATGGTTTAGTATACCTGTTATTGTTCTGTTTTACTGCTTATCGCTCAAACCAGACTTTTGTCTGACCCAGAGTTTTATGTCTCTTCTTATTACTCTGGGTGCTCTTAAATGGGCAGACTAGAGATAGGTTAGCTGGTTGTGCATGAGTAGCTGTCCAGAGACAAGCAGGAGGCTTACACGTATTATTCCTATATATCCTCCCTGTGTCGCTGTTGGTCACTACTTTGGGCATTAGTAGTGTACCTTCCTTATTTTGCTTTAGAGAAAGTTTTCGAAAAGTTGTAATAATGATGATGTGGAACATAAGCTGTATTTGGATTTTTCCGCTGTTATGATGTTTAGTTTTCAGCTTGCACTGTCTCGCCTGTTTTATGTCAAAGTATGTTATTATTATATTTTATTCCATGCGCTGTGAGATATACTACAGATTCCTTTGTTGGTTAATAGCTTCATATTCCTTTTCTTTTGGCGACCGTCCCGTGCTGGTTGGACATCAGTACAGCGCATTTCAGGGAAATGTCGGCTGGTGTGGGGCGGGCCGTCACATTTGGTATCAGAGCTCTAGGTTGTGTAGTTAACCTAGGGAAAGACACCAGGGAGAGATAGTATACGTATATGAGAGCGCGTATTTATGATTATTTTGGTTTTCAAAAGATATATATATATACTATTAGTATATTTAAGGATGAAGTCGCATTGCACTGGCACTACAAAGAATATGGTTAATCGTTTCTCTTTACAGATTAAACTATGAGCCGATATACGAGGGGTACTGGTAGAGGAGCTAATAATGGGAATGCTCCTGATATGAGAACGATGTTCACTGACTTCATGAGGGAGATGCTTAGGGATGTGCAAGGAGCAGTTTCCAATGTTGCTAATGGTGGTGGTGCAGCGGTGCAGGCTCCTAGGGCCGATTTTACTAAGCTCTGTAAGGACTACACTAGTCTTGGTGGGAAGCCGTTCCATGGAACGGAGTCGGCTACGGATGTTCAAGTTTGGTTGGGTAGCTGTGAGCGTATCTTTGAAGACTTGGGGATCGAGGATGCGATGAAGAGAAAGCTAGCATCTAGTCAGTTGCAAGGACGGGAAATGAATTGGTAGAATGTTATGAAGGCAGCTACTCCCGAGGATCAGATTACTTGGGATCAGTTTAAGACTCGCTTTAGCGACAAGTTTATTCCAGCTGCTCAGAAGTTAGTATTGTTTAAGAGGTTCTTGGAGTTAAAGCAGAATGGTAGAGCTGTCTCGGAGTATATTGCTGAGTTCGATACTTTATCGAAATATGGATTATCCCTTATAGATACTGCCGAGAAGAAGAATGAGAAGTTTATAACTGGTTTGGATGGATACTTGGGGGAAAGGCTTATTAACCACATCGATGAGACGTTTGAATCGATTGTGGGGAAAGCTTTGAGATCAGAGAGTCTATACCTTCGAAGACTGAGGTTGCATCTACAGAAGAGCCAAAGCCGCAAGCAAGCGGTGGAGGCAAGAATGGTTCTCAAAATAAGAGAAAGCAGAATCAGACCAAGGATGGCTAGAAGAAAAAGAATAAGAAAGATGAAGAGTGCTTTAGCTGTGGCAAGAAGGATCACTATGCTAAAGAATGTCGAGCAATGCTCGTGGACAGGAAGTGCTTCAACTGTGGCCAAGTTGGACATCAAAAGGATAAGTGTCCACAACCTTTGAAAGAGATGCAGATAGTGAAAGCATATGCCATCAATGTTGTTCCTTCTTCGTCGAATGCCCCGACAGCGGTGGAGAAAGGAAAGAATGTCGTCATTCAAGGTATGCTTTCCGTTTATGATGTTCCTGTTCGAGTATTGTTTGATATCGGGGCTTCCCGTTCCTTCATATCTAGTGACCTGGTAGATAGGTTTGGATTGGAACCCAAGATAGTTGATAGACCTTTAGCGGTGATGAACCCGATTGGTGGTTCGACTAGCCTTAGCATGATATGTCGAAATTTGGTTTTATCGAGTCATGGATGCATGTTTGCTTGTGATTGTTTTGTTTTGGGCTATACTGGGTTTGGCATTATTTTGGGAGTCGATTGGCTCCAAAAATATGGGGTGGTGGTAGACTGTGAGGGATTTTCGGTGACTATTAGGGCGGATGATGAGTGGAGGGTAGTGTTTGGTGGCCTACCTAGTGATGAGGTGATGGCTAGTTTTCTAAATTCCCTCGACATCCCGCAGGATGAGTTAGCAGGAATTCCCATTGTTGGCCAGTATCCGGACGTCTTCGAGGAAGTGACCGAACTTCTACAACACTGAGAGATTGAGTTCTGTATTGATTTAGTGAAAGATACCAGACCTATAGTGATGCCACTTTGTCGTATGGCACCAAGGGAGAAGCGAGAGCTCGGGGTGCAAGTGAGCGATCTTTTGAAGAAGGGATTTATCAAAAGAAGTGTTTCTGAGTGGGGAGCACCAGTTGTGTTTGCGACCAAGGCAGATGGTTCCCTTCGTTTGTGAGTTGACTACCGCGAGTTGAATAAGGTGACGAGGAAGAATAAGTATCCTCTACCGCTGATAGATGATTTGTTTGATCAATTGAGTGGCGCGAGAGTGTTCTCCCAGTTGGATCTCGCGATAGGTTTTCATCAGCTTAGGGTGGAAGCTGAGGGTATAGCTAAAACGACATTTCGGACGCCGTCTGGATTCTATGAGTGGTTGGTTATGCCATTTGGGTTGACCAATGCACCAACATATTTTGTGGATATTCTTGTGTTCGTGGATGACATCTTGTTTTACTTGAGGACAGAGGAAGAACACAAGGAACAATTGAGGACAGTGATGGAGGTGTTGAGGAAACACCGATTGAAAGCAAAGTTTTCTAAATGTCACTTTTGGAGGAGGGATGTAACACCCCGAAAATTCTATAACTGTGAATTTCATTAAAGTATAATCAAATTCAAATCAAAGAACTAAGGGAAACGGGATACGCCATTGCGTTCGTCTCGGAAAAATACGCGAAATAGAGTCCGAGTTTTCGAAAAACGGAGTCCGTATGAAGAAGATATGGCCTTCGGAAGTTTTGAATTAAATTTAAAATTCAAACAGAATAAAATAATAATTTGAAATGGGGCCCAATGGGCCAGGCGGATAAAACACCCGCCTAGCCACCCAGGTCGACTGGGCTGTCGACCTGGGCTACCCATGTCGACAGGGCTGTCGACAGCCCTGTCGACAGGGGTGTCGACCTGGTCGAGCCCAGTCAACCTGGCTGGCCAGGTCTGTGTTTGGTCGAATTTCAGTGGTCTGCTTTGTCATTAGGGCTAGGTGGCGGGTTTTTATTGGTCTCTCTTCCTAATGAATGGCTATGATCTAACCTAGCAACATCAAGGGTCCTAATCAATTCCTAACCTCTATATAAACAACCCTAGACTAAACCCTAATCTATTCATTCAAAATAAGATTATAGCCGCCATGTTGCTGAGGAACGACAAAGAATAGCCGCCAACTAGAGAGAGAGAGAATTAGGAAGAAAGTTCTAAGGCCTAAAGCAATTCAAGAAACCTAAAGCTAATCAATTCAACAAAGGAATTTGCGTCTTCAATCCCTAAACTAGAGAATTCATCAAACCATTGTAAGTAGAGTATTACTTTGGTATAATAAACAACTGTGTTAATGTGTATGCTTGAATTGTGGCAATGGAAGTAATTCATATTTGTGCAAAATTATGTTATTCATTATAAAGAACTACATGCGGTAGTTCTATGCAAATAAACGTTTGGAATATTGCGCAAATTGTGTAATCTATATTGAAGCTACATGTATGTAGTTAATTGAAATTCATGCAAATTTGAGGCTTTGTTATTATGCCATTATGATGTATATTTTGTGCATAAACCGTTTTGCAAGTAATTGAAACAAGTTTGGTTATTTTAGTTCATATGAAACTATGTAGAATTTTGACACCATAATCCATGCATTAAGTCATGCTTTTACAAACTTATGAATATGGCTAGGAATGATATTTGGCATAATTGAAATCCGTTATTAAGTCTATCTTGTTTTAAAGGATTATATGATGACATGGCTAGGTTAGACTCAAAAATCCCTTTTTGCAAGTTTAAAGCAAACACCATGTTTAGGAATATTTATGCATAAGTATGATTAAGTTGAATTATGCTATGTTCATGCTAGAAGTATTTTATGCCATGCTTATGTTTGACAATATGCCATGTTTATGCTAGAAATATTTAGGCCATGCTTATGTTTGACATTATGCCTAAATAAGAATATAGGTTCATGTTGTAGTTAACCCTATGCAAGTTTACATGCCTTGATTTATGTCACCTATGTTTTATGACCAAAATACATGTCACCACTATGCAAGTACACCAATTTCTATTATGTAATTTCCAACGTCATATGCAAGTTCATGCGCTCACTTTCCCCTCTTGGTGTTTACGCCATAAGCCTCCCCTTTTCGCATGGCCAAATTGGGCTTTAAAAGGCTAAGCCCAATATATATATAAACGGACGTGTAAAACGGGGGAAAATAACGTTGGGTTAACATTAATTTAATGAATGAAAACTAAAGAAAAAGGGCCCAAATTCAAGTATGGGTTGGGCCCATGATTGGTGTAACCTTTACACCATTAACTTAATAATGGGCCGCAAATATTTACATATAAGAAATAAAGAAGAATGACAAAATATGTAAATGTAGAAAAGACGATGTGTTTAACCCGAGGTTGGATTGAGTTGTGATGTAAACCTGCCCGGAACCGCCCGGCTGTCCAGTAGTCACAACAATACCTATCCAATGTGGGAGGTTAAACATGGAGCCCAGCAAGGACCCGAGGTTAGACTGAGTTGTGGCGTAAGACTGCCCGGAACCAACCGGCAACAGGCAGCCACAACAATACCTGTCTAATGTGAGAGGTCAGGGCCTTAATAAGACAATTAAGGCTGAGTCAGGATTGTTAGGATTAAGTGAACTAAAGACTTAATCAAAATGGAACATGCTAAACTAAACGGACTGGTGGGGTTAGGTTAGGAAACACTTAACCAACTTAGCATGTTGGCTAGAGATAGAAAACCTAGTAACGGGGGACCCTTTTCAGCAGTAACCCTAGAAGGTGTATCAGGATACCCTGAAACTAGGCAGGGTGGGGCACGATTACTGGGCTGATTGTAAGAGGTCAAATCGACGGCGGTGGTGTAGCAGTGTAGGTTCTAACGGTGTGCGGGCGTGCACGCACTCCGGCGCAGAAAAATAAAGCACTGGACACCAGTAGCATACCTTTGCACTCTAAGGTTGTGTCGGGTTGCCACTATAGGACTTGATACACCCCATGGTGGGACCAGCATAGGTAACTACAGACATCGGGGGCCGTAAGACACATGTAATTATGCGAGTAGGAGCCGATCATCGTAGAATGGATCACCTCACCCTGATTTTGGGGTGCAAATTGGAAACTAGTTTATATGGGTTCAGAGATTAATTCGGGGTACGATAGTATATTCGACCCTAGATAACTTGACCAAGTTTATAATGTTGCCCACTTCCTGCTTTACTTATCATACCCAGTTCTTTATTCATAGACAAAGTAGTACTAGACTTACTCAGGCTTTATGTCTGACTCTATTTTTCTTTCGTCTTCTTTCTTCCGTTTCCCCCCCCCCCCCCCAGGTCCTCAGGGAGGGAACACAGCAGCTTGACCTACCTCAACATCCAGCTTGAAGAAGAGAAATGTATTGCTTGGACTTTCCTGTTTTGAACTATGGCTTTGGACAATCCACTATGGGGCTTTGGCAGTTTGTCTATGTTTTATTTATGCTTCTTTAAAAATAATGTACTCAAGACAGATTATGAAGTGTTATGTTATGTTTTTGGAAAGGATGTTGTTGTAACACGTATTTGACTTTATGAAATAAAGTTTGTTGTTCTTCCGCTGTTTACAAATATGTGTTCTTATATCTGTCTTGTATATCTGTGACTTGTACTTATAAACCTCCACCAAAAATTAGGGCATTCCCTTTGAGAGTGACCCTAACGGAGGTGGGGTGTTACACTTGGTATCAGAGCATAGGTTTACCAGATAAGATAAAAAGTTTTGAAAAATTATTTTCAAAAAGGAAATTTAAAGAAGCATTTTTAAAAGAAAAATATTATTTTATTTTAAAAGGCAAAGTCCACTCCCCAAAGCCATAGGTACTATCTCTTATCCTTCGTTTTGAATCTATCCTTTTTGTTTCAGCATGTCCCAAGATCTTAACTTGCCTGAAGGGGTGCCAATACCTGGTTGGTTTAGACGGTTCTTAGAAGCAAGGGCCACTCAGCCAGGTCCTACCGTTCCTCCTCCTCCAGCTGAAGGGAATCATCCAGCCGCAGCAGCACCTTTTCCTCCACCTCCTCCTCGGGGAAACACATTCGCTAAGATATGTAAAGATTTTAAAGCTATGGGAGGAAGGGATTTCCATGGAACTGAGTCCTTCGTGGCAGCTAGAAATTGGCTAAAAGAAACGGAGGACCTATTCATCATCTTTGAGGTAGAAGATAGACAAAAGGTACAACTAGCGGTGTGGCTATTGAAGGGCGAGGCTTCCTACTGGTGGGAAGTCACCAATGCTGAAAGACCAGTGGATACATGGGAGGACTTTAGGGCAAGGTTTGAGACCAAATTTCTCTCAGATGCAGAAAGAAGTTTGCAGTTGGAAAAATTCTTATTTCTTAAGCAAGGAGACAAGACTGTCAGAGAGTATGTGAATCAGTTTGATGAGCTGGCTAGGTTTGGGCTTGACCTAGTCAATACCCCGCATAAGAAGGCTCTCCGTTTCGTCAAAGGGTTAAATGAGCCATTACATAGTTTGGCCATGACCCATATACCCATGGGAGCCACGTATGAAAGATTGGTGCAAATGGCATTGCTGAACGAAGAGGACAAGGGCAAGAAGGAGACCAAGGCAGAAAGCTCTCAAGGGAAGAAAGAGGGTTTGCAGCCTAAGAAGACAGACTTCAAGAAGGGCGGAAAGGGCAACAAAGAGAAGAGGAAGTGTAATTTCTGTGGCAAAGTGGGGCACTTAGTAAAGGACTGCCGGAAGAAGAAGGCTAAGGAGAATGGTGGGTGCTTTTCGTGCGGTCAGATAGGCCACAGGGCTAAGGACTGCCCAAGGAAACGAGGACAGGGGCAGGGCACTGGATCCACCCCAGGGGCACAGGTTCATGTGCTAGAAGCGCCACCATTGCAACATCGAGGTACCAATACTTCTGTAGAAAGTGTAGTTTATCTTTATGATCACCCCGTTCGCACTTTGTTTGATTCTGGCGCATCACACTCCTTTATCTCGTCTGCTTTAGTAGAATCTCTGCACCTAAAAACTAGTATGGTAGAGGACCCCTTAATTGTTTCAAACCCAATTGGGGGCCCAGCTCATTTGTCTATGATCTGTTTGGATTTGAAAATTGCTATCCTAAGTGTTGAATTTCCATGTAGTGCCTTTGTTTTGGGTTTTTCGGGGTATGGTTTGATTTTGGGTATGGATTGGCTATCCAGTAATGGGGCCATCCTTGATTGTGAGAAAAGGGTTGTTAGGCTCCTAACCCAGCTCGGTAATACTTTGGAAATTTCTTGTAATCCCTCGTATGCGGTTATGCTTAGTTATCTTGAATCACTGGATGCCTCTGTTGAAAATTTACAATCGGTTAAAGTGGTCCGGGAATATCCGGATGTCTTCGAAGAGGTGAAGGGCTTGCCTCCGAAGCGGGAAATAGACTTCCGCATATATCTTGTAGATAATGCAAAGCCCGTTGCGTTGCCCGTTAGACATATGGCTCCACGAGAAAGGAAAGAGCTCAGTAAACAGATTAAAGAGCTTCTAGAAAAGGGGTTCATTAGGAGGAGCATTTCAGAATGGGGCGCTCCAGTGGTGTTCGCTACAAAGGCGGATGGTTCACTCCGTCTATGTGTTGACTATAGGGAGCTCAACAAGCTAACGAAAAAGAATAGGCACCCTCTCCCTAGAATTGACGATTTATTTGACCAGCTTGTAGGAGCGTCTGTTTTCTCCCAACTCGATTTAGCAACCGGTTTTCATCAGCTAAGGGTGGCTGAAGATAGCATCGATAAAACGGCGTTCAGAACCCCAGACGGCTTCTTTGAATGGCTTGTCATGCCTTTCGGCTTGACAAATGCACCTGCTTACTTCGTGGACCTAATGAGTAGAGTATTTAGAGATTTCCTCAACAAATTCGTAGTGGTCTTCGTAGATGATATCCTTATCTTCTCAAAGAGTGAAGAGGAACATGCTCAGCACTTAAGGGCAATCATGGAAACTTTGCGAGTCCATCAACTAAAAGCCAAATTCTCCAAATGCCACTTTTGGAGAGAAGAGGTGAGGTTCCTTGGGCACATAGTATCCAAACAAGGGTTAGCAGTGGACCCTGCGAAGGTAGTGGCGGTACAGGATTGGAAGACACCAAGGAATGCAACTGAGGTCCGAAGCTTCCTAGGACTAGCAGGTTTCTATCGAAAGTTTATAAGGGATTTTGCGAAAATCTCAGCTCCGCTCACGAAATTGACCAAGAAGAATCTAGTATTCAATTGGGATTTGGATTGCGAGTTTGCTTTCCAACGACTGAAGAGGGCTCTCACAACAGCCCCAGTTTTGACGCTGCCAGATGGGAGCAAGATGTTCACTGTTTATACGGATGCATGTGGGACAGGGCTAGGCGCCGTATTAATGCAAGAAGGAAGGGTAGTAGCTTATGGCGGGAGGCAGTTGAAGGTGCATGAAAAGAACTACCCAACCCACGATCTAGAGCTAGCCGCCATCGTCTTTGCACTCAAGTCTTGGCGACACTATCTCCTAGGTGAGAAGTTCGAACTTTACACTGACCATAAATCGTTGAAATATCTTTTCTCGCAGAAAGATCTTAACTTGAGGCAACAAAGATGGATGGAGTTTCTTGCCTCGTACGATTTCGAAATCTCCTATACTCCGGGCAAAGGCAACGTAGTGGCAGACGCGTTGAGCCGAAAGAAATTAACCCTAAGCCCGTTGTTTGTTGAAAGACAAAGCCTAGAGTTTATAGCCAGCTTCGACTTTAGGCCCTCCTCCGATTTCGTACCAGGCTTGCTTGCATCTCTCGAAGTGCGCCCAACTTTAATGGATTCAGTAGGGACAGCACAACGCGAAGACCCTCAGCTTGTGGAAATAATTGATAGGCTAATTAGGGGTGAGACTTCAAGTCACCTCAACAGATACTCCATCGACGATAAGGGTTTGCTTAGGCGAGACGGAAGACTATGCGTCCCACAGACAAACGATTTAATAAAGAAGGTTCTCGAGGAAGCACATCACTCCAAGATGACGATACACCCAGGCGGAGATAAAATGTACAAAGACGTAAAAAGGACTTTCTTCTGGAACGGCATGAAAAAGGACGTGGCAGAATTCGTTTCTAAATGTATGGTGTGCCAACAGGTTAAGGCGGAACAGAAAAAGCCTGGCGGACTGCTACATCCTTTGGAGGTCCCGCAGTGGAAGTGGGATAGCATCTCAATGGACTTCATCGATGGGCTGCCTAGGTCTAGGAGAGGCAACACTAGCATTTGGGTAATAGTGGATAGGCTTACTAAAAGCGCCCACTTTTTACCTGTCAAAAGTAAGAGAACTGCCTCATCCCTAGCATCACTTTACCTCAAGGAAATCGTGCGACTCCATGGAATACCATCTAGCATTGTTAGTGACCGAGACCCCATCTTCACCAGCGAGTTTTGGCGGAGTCTGCAAGAAGCAGTAGGAACGCAGTTATGCTTGAGCACGGCCTATCATCCCCAAACCGACGGCCAAACAGAGAGAGTGAATGGAGTTTTGGAAGACCTTTTAAGGTTATGCGTCCTTGACTTCGGAGGGACATGGGAAGACCACCTCCCTTTGGTGGAATTTGCCTACAACAACAGCTATCAAGCAACCATCGGAATGGCGCCCTTCGAAGCTTTATACGGAAGACCGTGTCGATCGCCCACTTGTTGGTGGGAGTCCACGGATAAGCTCATACTTGGACCAGACATGATCCGAGAGACCTCAGAGAAAGTAGACTTAATACGAAGAAGGATGAAGACGGCCCAAGACAGACAAAAGTCCTATGCCGATAAGAGAAGGACCGACCTTGAATTCGAAGTTGGAGACAGAGTTTTTCTCAAGGTATCACCACTAAGAAACGTTGTTCGTTTTGGAACCACAGGAAAGCTAGCGCCAAGATTCGTAGGGCCATTCCCTATCATCGAGAAAATTGGGAAAATGGCTTATAGATTAGAGCTACCCGAGAAGTTGGCTGGAGTCCACAACGTTTTTCACGTTTCACATCTCCGAAAATGTCTGCATGAGTCAGCTGAAGTGGTAGAGCCAAACATCCTCGAAGAGGCCGAAGTGGAACGCGAAGCAACCATAAGGAAAGTTCCTACCCGCATCTTAGGAACGGAAGTGAAGAGGCTACGCAACCGCGAAGTCAAGCTCGTCAAAGTTCAGTGGAGCGACGCCGAGGGAGACGCGACTTGGGAAACTGAAGCTAGAATCCGTACAGCCTACCCTTTTCTGTTCGAGGGTACATCCTTGATCTTTCTTTTCCTTAAGTTGCGCTTTTATCTATCTATCTTTTTAGGTATATTTCCTCGACCGTATCTTTTAGGTAGAAAACCTTTGGATGGAAACATGTAGTTGAAACATGTTATGTATGAATGGTTGCAAGTGGTTGCAAGTGATTGCTAGTGGTTGCTCGTGGTTGCATATACACACACAATCTAGGTTTTAGATCGGCTCAGTCACTTCATATTGCATATGCATATGTGTTTGTATTCGTATGTGGTTGAACTTTAATGTGTTGACATGTGGATGCTGCATTTGTACTAAATGATTGTGCACTCATGTAGAATCATGAATAGGAAAATTTGCATACATAATGGATTCATGGCACTTACATAATTCGCATTAAGGAGGTCAACTGAATCAGTAGACCGCCTGATTTTGCATTAGATAAGTACATGTACACACACTTTGCATATGATCATGAAGCATTAGAAGTCTTTTAAGGACAAATGGATGCTCGTGTTTGATGGATGAGTAGATGGATGATTGGATGTTAGGATTTACATTCCTCCTAACTTGAAGATTTCGGGGACGAAATCCTTTTAAGTGGGGGAGAATGTAACACCCCGAAAATTCTATAACTGTGAAATTCATTAAAGTATAATCAAATTCAAATCAAAGAACTAAGGGAAACGGGATACGCCATTGCGTTCGTCTCGGAAAAAT
The DNA here is from genome assembly GCA_030737875.1 of Allium sativum. Taxonomy (NCBI): domain Eukaryota; kingdom Viridiplantae; phylum Streptophyta; class Magnoliopsida; order Asparagales; family Amaryllidaceae; genus Allium; species Allium sativum. Next base: position 124,535,959 of record CM060927.1, on the reverse strand, counting down.
ACGCGAAATAGAGTCCGAGTTTTCGAAAAACGGAGTCCGTATGAAGAAGATATGGCCTTCGGAAGTTTTGAATTAAATTTAAAATTCAAACAGAATAAAATAATAATTTGAAATGGGGCCCAATGGGCCAGGCGGATAAAACACCCGCCTAGCCACCCAGGTCGACTGGGCTGTCGACCTGGGCTACCCATGTCGACAGGGCTGTCGACAGCCCTGTCGACAGGGGTGTCGACCTGGTCGAGCCCAGTCAACCTGGCTGGCCAGGTCTGTGTTTGGTCGAATTTCAGTGGTCTGCTTTGTCATTAGGGCTAGGTGGCGGGTTTTTATTGGTCTCTCTTCCTAATGAATGGCTATGATCTAACCTAGCAACATCAAGGGTCCTAATCAATTCCTAACCTCTATATAAACAACCCTAGACTAAACCCTAATCTATTCATTCAAAATAAGATTATAGCCGCCATGTTGCTGAGGAACGACAAAGAATAGCCGCCAACTAGAGAGAGAGAGAATTAGGAAGAAAGTTCTAAGGCCTAAAGCAATTCAAGCAACCTAAAGCTAATCAATTCAACAAAGGAATTTGCGTCTTCAATCCCTAAACTAGAGAATTCATCAAACCATTGTAAGTAGAGTATTACTTTGGTATAATAAACAACTGTGTTAATGTGTATGCTTGAATTGTGGCAATGGAAGTAATTCATATTTATGCAAAATTATGTTATTCATTATAAAGAACTACATGCGGTAGTTCTATGCAAATAAACGTTTGGAATATTGCGCAAATTGTGTAATCTATATTGAAGCTACATGTATGTAGTTAATTGAAATTCATGCAAATTTGAGGCTTTGTTATTATGCCATTATGATGTATATTTTGTGCATAAACCGTTTTGCAAGTAATTGAAACAAGTTTGGTTATTTTAGTTCATATGAAACTATGTAGAATTTTGACACCATAATCCATGCATTAAGTCATGCTTTTACAAACTTATGAATATGGCTAGGAATGATATTTGGCATAATTGAAATCCGTTATTAAGTCTATCTTGTTTTAAAGGATTATATGATGACATGGCTAGGTTAGACTCAAAAATCCCTTTTTGCAAGTTTAAAGCAAACACCATGTTTAGGAATATTTATGCATAAGTATGATTAAGTTGAATTATGCTATGTTCATGCTAGAAGTATTTTATGCCATGCTTATGTTTGACAATATGCCATGTTTATGCTAGAAATATTTAGGCCATGCTTATGTTTGACATTATGCCTAAATAAGAATATAGGTTCATGTTGTAGTTAACCCTATGCAAGTTTACATGCCTTGATTTATGTCACCTATGTTTTATGACCAAAATACATGTCACCACTATGCAAGTACACCAATTTCTATTATGTAATTTCCAACGTCATATGCAAGTTCATGCGCTCACTTTCCCCTCTTGGTGTTTACGCCATAAGCCTCCCCTTTTCGCATGGCCAAATTGGGCTTTAAAAGGCTAAGCCCAATATATATATAAACGGACGTGTAAAACGGGGGAAAATAACGTTGGGTTAACATTAATTTAATGAATGAAAACTAAAGAAAAAGGGCCCAAATTCAAGTATGGGTTGGGCCCATGATTGGTGTAACCTTTACACCATTAACTTAATAATGGGCCGCAAATATTTACATATAAGAAATAAAGAAGAATGACAAAATATGTAAATGTAGAAAAGACGATGTGTTTAACCCGAGGTTGGATTGAGTTGTGATATAAACCTGCCCGGAACCGCCCGGCTGTCCAGTAGTCACAACAATACCTATCCAATGTGGGAGGTTAAACATGGAGCCCAGCAAGGACCCGAGGTTAGACTGAGTTGTGGCGTAAGACTGCCCGGAACCAACCGGCAACAGGCAGCCACAACAATACCTGTCTAATGTGAGAGGTCAGGGCCTTAATAAGACAATTAAGGCTGAGTCAGGATTGTTAGGATTAAGTGAACTAAAGACTTAATCAAAATGGAACATGCTAAACTAAACGGACTGGTGGGGTTAGGTTAGGAAACACTTAACCAACTTAGCATGTTGGCTAGAGATAGAAAACCTAGTAACGGGGGACCCTTTTCAGCAGTAACCCTAGAAGGTGTATCAGGATACCCTGAAACTAGGCAGGGTGGGGCACGATTACTGGGCTGATTGTAAGAGGTCAAATCGACGGCGGTGGTGTAGCAGTGTAGGTTCTAACGGTGTGCGGGCGTGCACGCACTCCAGCGCAGAAAAATAAAGCACTGGACACCAGTAGCATACCTTTGCACTCTAAGGTTGTGTCGGGTTGCCACTATGGGACTTGATACACCCCATGGTGGGACCAGCATAGGTAACTACAGACATCGGGGGCCGTAAGACACATGTAACTATGCGAGTAGAAGCCGATCATCGTAGAATGGATCACCTCACCCTGATTTTGGGGTGCAAATTGGAAACTAGTTTATATGGGTTCAGAGATTAATTCGGGGTACGATAGTATATTCGACCCTAGATAACTTGACCAAGTTTATAATGTTGCCCACTTCCTGTTTTACTTATCATACCCAGTTCTTTATTCATAGACAAAGTAGTACTAGACTTACTCAGGCTTTATGTCTGACTCTATTTTTCTTTCGTCTTCTTTCTTCCGTTTCCCCCCCCCCCCAGGTCCTCAGGGAGGGAACACAGCAGCTTGACCTACCTCAACATCCAGCTTGAAGAAGAGAAATGTATTGCTTGGACTTTCCTGTTTTGAACTATGGCTTTGGACAATCCACTATGGGGCTTTGGCAGTTTGTCTATGTTTTATTTATGCTTCTTTAAAAATAATGTACTCAAGACAGATTATGAAGTGTTATGTTATGTTTTTGGAAAGGATGTTGTTGTAACACGTATTTGACTTTATGAAATAAAGTTTGTTGTTCTTCCGCTGTTTACAAATATGTGTTCTTATATCTGTCTTGTATATCTGTGACTTGTACTTATAAACCTCCACCAAAAATTAGGGCATTCCCTTTGAGAGTGACCCTAACGGAGGTGGGGTGTTTCAAGGGAAGTTAGATTCTTGGGCCATGTTATTTCAAAGAATGGTGTTGCCGTGGATCCTGCGAAAGTGGCTACGGTACAAGATTAGTCTATGCCCAAGAATGCAACAGACATAAGAAGTTTCTTGGGGTTAGCTAGATATTAATGTAAGTTTATCCAAGGCTTCTCCAAGATAGCGGCACCGTTGACTCGGTTGACCAAGAAAAATCAAGCTTACGTTTGGGACGAAAAGTGCGAGAATGCATTTAAGATTCTAAAGGAAAAGTTGACATGTGCACCAGTGTTAGTCATTCCTAAAGGGAATGAAGAGATGACGGTATACACAGATGCCTGTGGTACCGGGCTAGGTGTTGTATTGATGCAAGGAGGTAGGGTTGTAGCTTATGCAAGTCGGCAACTAAAGTCGCATGAGAAAAGATACCCTACCCACAATTTGGAATTGGCAGCGATCGTGTTCGCATTGAAGATGTGGAGACATTATCTCTTGGGAGAAAGATTCGAGTTGTTTACTGATCATAAATCGTTGAAGTATCTCTTCTCTTAGAAGGATCTAAATCTCCGACAGCAAAGATGGTTAGAATTCTTGGCTTCCTATGATTTCGACATCGCATATACACCAGGAAAGGACAATGTGGTAGCAAATGCATTGAGTAGAAGACATGCCAGTTTAGGGGCTATGTTTCTTGAGTGGAAGCAATTGAAGTACATCACTGGGTATGATTTCAGACCAAAGTGCGAATCGGATCCAGAAATGTTAGCAAGTTTGACGATCAGACCCACCTTGATTGATCGGATTGGTTCCAATCAGAGGGACGATCCTAACTTATTGAAAATCATCTCCAAGTTAGAGATGGGCATCGATCAGGAGATGAACGAGTATGGGATTGATGATGGCTTAGAAAGAATGGAAGACTGGGTTTACCCATTGTCAATGGATTGAGAGATGATGTGCTTAGAGAATGTCATCACTCAAAACTGGCTATACATCCCGGTGGTAACAAAATGTATCAATACATGAAGCAGACCTACTGCTGGGAAGCGATGAAGAGAGACGTTGGGAAGTTTATATCCAAATGCATGAACTGCCAGCTAGCTAAGCTGAGCAAAAGAAGCCTAGTGGTTTGTTGCAACCGTTAGAAATTCCCGAATGGAATGGGAGCAAGTTTCAATGGATTTCATCGATTGTTTACCGAAGACTAGATCAGGCCATGATAACATTTGGGTGATTGTTGATCGCTTGACCAAGAGCGCAAGGTTTATACTAGTCAAGTCAAATAGAACGGCAGCTAAGTTAGCTGAACTATATATGAAGGTAGTGAGATTTCATGGAGTACCAAAAGGCATTGTGAGTGACTAAGATCCATTATTTACTAGTGGGTTTTGGAAGAGTTTACAAGAGGCATTAGGATCAGAATTACATCTCAGTACCGCGTATCATCCTCAAACCGGCGGTCAAACAGAGAGGGTGAATCGAGTATTAGAGGACCTCTTGAGAGCCTGTGTATTGGATTTTGGTGGATCATGGGATGACCATTTGCATCTAGTAGAGTTTGCATATAATAACAGTTATCAGTCCAATATTGGTATGGCTCCATTTGAAACTTTGTATGGAAGACCGTGCAACTCACCATCATGTTGGTTGGAGACCGGTGAGAAGTTTATGCTTGGACCAGAAGTAATAAGAGAAACATCAGACAAGATCAAGATTGTTCAACAACGAATGAAGGCTACTCAAGATAGACAGAAGAGTAATGCTGATAAGAGAAGAAGAGAATTGAAATTCTCCGTTGGTGACTTAGTGTTTGTCAAGATTTCTCCATTAAAGAGCGTGATTCGATTTGGTAGGAGAGGCAAGTTATCACAAAGATTTGTTGGTCCATTCCCAGTTCCAGACCAAATTGGGAATTTGGCATATAAAGTTGAATTACCAGAGAAGATGGCAGGAGTTCATAACAAATTTCATGTTTCCCAGTTAAGGAAATTCGTGCACAACCCCGATGTGACTATTTCACCCGATCAGTTGGATGATGTCGAAGTAGAACCCAAGGCGGTTGGGAACCGCAAGCCGATTCGTATTGTCGAGCGCGATACGAAGCAACTTCGAAGGAAAGCGGTGGATCTAGTCGAAGTTCAGTGGGGCGAGATTGAGAATGATTGTACCTAAGAGACAGAGGAGAGCATTAGAAAGACATATCCAGAACTCTTTGCTTAGTAAGATTCTAATTACGATTTAGTTTTCCGCATGCTAGGATAGACTTGTTTGTTTGTTTTGTATGTTTAATTGTTGTGAATCGTGGATAGGCATGCAGGATCCTTTGCTTGCTTCTTAATTGAGGAATTTGGGGGGCAAAATTTCTTAAGGGGGGAAGAATGTAACGACCCGCATTCTACGCATCAAAGGATCGTAGAATATTTATTTCTTTTACATGTGAAGTCGTAGAGTCGTGTACTTTTTGGGAATGACTATTGGGGTCATTTCCCATGTTCATGATTTTTGCCAATTTTTTTAAATGACCGTTTTACCCCTAGTTGATTTTGTTTCGGCCATAACTTTTGATTAGCAAAGAGTTTTGACCAGAAACCACTTCCATTAGATCCGGATGATGGTTTACATTTCCGTTTAGTGGTCACATTAGCCAAACGGACTCACCGTTTGGGAGATATGGCTGAAAAAAGATTTAGAAGGTGAAAAACTACTTAAGTGGGTTGATTAGGGTAATTAGCAAATGGGCCCATAACCCATTCCGGGATTAGGGTTATGGGGAGGCTGAAATGAGTTAAGTTTTCATTCTATTTCAGTTTTCTAGCCGCCATTTACCTCTTAGAAACACTAACAATGGCCTTCAACACCCAAATCACCTTATAATCACCATTTAATCAAATTTTAGCCTAATCTACATCTTATCAAGGCAAATTAGCATCAAATTGGGAATAGAGCTGCTGTGTTGCATAGAGATTCAACCCAAATCAGAGATACTTTCAGATCTATAAGTAATTTGTGGCTAAGGTAAGTGATTTGCATTGTTTTTCACTAATTACGGCTAATTAGGGGTGATTAGTGATAATTAGCGAAATTATAACTCATAAAAATCTAGAAAAATTTGTAAAATTCTAAAATATTATTTTAGGGCTATGACAGAAATTTGGATAAGTTTTGCTAATCCTATCATTAGTTATGGTTAAACATGATTAAAGGGAAAATATTGGTTTTCTGCTATGTTTGATCCATTTCAACACTTTAGATTATTGTTTTGGTGTTTATGGTTGATTATATATGTTGCTATGACTGTATGGTATGTTTTGTGATTGATTAGAAGAGTTAGAATGGTCGAAAACGCCGTCGTATGGTGTAAAATAGTCGCTGGAAAAGTTACAGGAAATGTGCAGAGTTTCGGACCGGATCGGATCGGGATGGGGCTCGGAACGGATAAGGGAACTGGGCAAGGGGATTTGATTCGAATCGGAACTTCGCACTAGATGAGGCTTGGCAAGTAGGAAGGCCACTCGTATAGAGTTGGGGTTGGGATCAGACTGAAGCTTGGCGTGGGGATCGGATCGGACTTGAGCTAGAGGACGGGATCAGACAAGGCAAGAGGAGCTGGAGTATTCAAACCGAACTGAATGGAAGGTGGCAACCCGAACCAGATGGAGACTACCGAACCGACCTGAAGTGGAACACCGAACCGAACGGGAAGCCTAGGGGCGATGTATTCGAATCGAACTGACTGAAGCAAGGCGAACCGAACAACATTTGGAGGTCGAACCGAACAGGATTGGAGCTGCGATTACGCGATGACTCTTCTAAAGACTAACTCCAATTCGACCAAAACCCGAGATGCAAAGGAAGTCCACATGGGAGGTTATTACTCAGGATCCAAATGGGATCAATGGGTTAACTTCATAGTTGGGCTTTGCTGCAGGACGTGTGCTAAGGGGTTATCGACGTCCATAACTTTGATTCACCACCAAGACGGATGTTAGGCTACGGATCAGTGCAGTGGGGTAGTTATTACTCCATGGGGCAGAGTGATCGTAGCATGGCTATGAGCCAGTGCAGTCGTCATGACTTCATGGGGCAGAGTGGACATAGCAAGGACTAGTGGCTATGGATCAGTGCAGTGGAGTCGCTATGACTCCATGGGGAAGAGTGATCATAGCAAGGATTTGGGTGATCAAAGTGGTGGATATCGTACGCTTTACGCACTGAGTGAGAGATGTGAGGATGGTTGCTATGTTTGATTGTTTGATACCACTATGACATGCACGCCCCTTCTCCGTATCTTTACACTATATGTTAGTATCACCTTAGAGTATTATACATCTTGTTGTGCTAACTCTTTGGTCGTAGGTCCAGATTCAGGTATGGTTTAGTATACCTGTTATTGTTCTGTTTTGCTGCTTATCGCTCATACCAGACTTTTGTATGACCCAGAGTTTTATGTCTCTTCTTATTACTCTGGGTGCTCTTAAAAGGGCAGACTAGAGACAGGTTAACTGGTTGTGCACGAGTAGCTGTCCGGAGACGAGCAGGAGGCTTACACGTATTATTCCTATATATCCTCCCTGTGTCGCTTCTGGTCACTACTTTGGGCATTAGTAGTGTACTTTCCTTATTTTGCTTTAGAGACAGTTTTCAAAAAGTTGTAATAATGATGATGTGGAACATAAGCTGTATTTGGATTTTTCCACTGTTATGATGTTTAGTTTTCAGCTTGCACTGTCTCGCCTGTTTTATGTCAAAGTATGTTATTATTATATTTTATTCCATGCGCTGTGAGATATACTACAGGTTCCTTTGTTGGTTAATAGCTTCATATTCCTTTTCTTTTGGCGATTGTCTCGTGCTGGTTGGACATAAGTATAGCGCATTTCAGGGAAATGTCGGCTGGTGCGGGGCGGGCCGTTACATTGTGTGTATAACATTGTATTTCATGCGGTATTAATTGATCTCTACTAAATATATATATGTTTGGTGGCGGAGAATTTATCCTCTTAGCTTAACACCCTTCTCTAAGATGTACGAGCTTAGAGGCTATATATTGGTAGACATTAGTTGTATGGTTTGAACTTACAATGTGGCTTGCTTAGATGCATGGATCAAAGCTATTCTTGAAAATAGAGATTTGTGGATGATGATCAAAGCATGGCTAATATAGCATACCTTTGTGTTGAGAAGTGACTTCGTCAAGCTTCACAATTCGGTATGAGTCTAAAACAGGATGAAGGACATGCGTTTCTTTCTAGCTAGAAGTGATGCCATGGTATGGAGCCCAAATAATTTACTTATGTGGATGTTAGAATTGAGGTGTCTCAGATGTGGACGCTCAAGGCGATGGTGGTCGATGTACTGAGCGAGAGGTCCAATAGGACCGGGAAATGTATTTTTCAAACATTGCTAATCAACGACGTATGACTGACCGGCCCTACCGCTCCAAAGGGATATGTTCCCTGGGACATTCTCCTAGAGATGGTCTGAAATTCGAACAAGGAATGATCCCTTGCCTTGGCTCATGATGGAAACCCAATTTCCAATATTGTGATTTTATTTTAAACTTATATGGTGACATAATCGGATAGGGTATTATGTCGTCTAAGATTGATACATTTATTTTTGAAATTTATTTCACACTATCCGCTACTAATAATAAAATAAAATTTCATGTATCAAGCATGTTTGGCTATTATGAGGTAAAACTCTATCCTTCAGCTTGCGCTAGCATTGTGTGATGGGATCTGAGTCTTATAATAGTTTCATTTTTCAAAAAGCATTGCGAGTTTTATTTTATTGGTATTCACATGGAGGAAACCTGTTCTGTGTTATACGACATGGTCCCGTGATTTACCCAACTTTAAAATAAAGTTAATAACTGTTTTGGTTCTTATACCAGTCCCATGACTGACCTGCAATTTATTGTTTTTCACCTAAACTCTGGATGCCTATATTTTCCACATGGGAAGCTAGTAGTTTTGGTTTTATAGTTATTTCTTATACAGGATCCTGGATTATGGCTGGAGCCGCACTCTGGATTATTTTGTGGTATTCCGTTGTTTGGATTTTTTTTATGATTTTACTGCATTGTAATTTATTATTCTTTGATATTTTTTGCTGTGTACTAATTGTCTGTACTCTGATATATTCTTGCACTCTAATGTAAAATTGTTGTAATAGCAATGAAAAGTTCTTTTGTGTTTTGTTCTCATGCATCGCATTCTCAAACAATACGTCTTATTGATTGGTTTAAGCTGGTTTAGCATTCGGTTAGAATCGGCCGGCAGGGCAGGTCGTTACGCCTAGTTGTTTGAAATTGTAAATTATAATGATTTTGGAATGAGGGTAGAATTTAGTAATATGGGATTCTATTATCTGGAGAAAAATGATAAATATAAATAAGGATTTACAATATGATGATTGTACTTTTAAGAATAGTTAGTGTAATGTCCTGTATTTTTACGGTATAATAATTAATTTATTTAATTATTTAAATAGTGATTTAGAAATTTAAATGGTTATTTAATTAAATAATATTGAATATTTAATTAATATAAATAATAGAATAATATATTTATTTCCGAAATAATCAAAAATAACAGAATTCACAATATTGTGTTAATTGAACAATTTAAAATATATATTTCAGTTTAGAGTTGAATTATATTAATGAATATATTATATAAGCGATTGTTGAACGTATAATTATAATATAATTATAATCGAGCTCGAAATGGCGCAACAGTTTGTAATTTGGCGATTCAAATTTTAAACGAATATAAAGAATCTGTTTTAAGCCGGATTTCTGTGAAACAAGAAACGTTGGAATCTGCTGAACTGTATTTTTCTAATGAAAGAGAAAAATGGAGATTTCATATTATAGATTGTAAGTTATGGCGAAATCAAATCTTCAAATAGTCGCTATGGAATCGTTTATAAACCATAACGATATATTTAATTATAATTAAATATTAATTTCGAATTTGGACAAATCCTTTTAGAAGTAGGTATAATTTAATTTTTAGAATTTTACTGTAAATTTTATTTTGGGAAATAAATCACTTTTTATTTTGGAGTGTTTTACACCCCGTATCAGTATTTTGGGGTTTCACAGAATAAATTAACCAGTCTTTGTTACTATATTTTTGGGATTTGTGGCACATGGTTGGTCATAATGGGAATTTTTATTTTTGTCAATAGTGGTATGTTCGTGAACAAAGCTAATTATTATAAATGTCAAACCATTTATTAACTTAAACAAGACATCTAACGGGTTCGGCCTTTAGTTTTATTTGTGAAAGGAATGTTACTGCTACCTCTTGGTTCATGAAAGATATTTTCCCTAATATTTCACTGCCAAGCAAGCATCATACCTGCATACCTACTCTTTAAATTGTCAAAAGCTACCACTATTTTTTCCTATGAAAGACGTTGAGCTTATCACGTTTCATTTCTTTTATATATATTCAGCATTTGTCTTACGTCCTTTCTTCCTTCTGGCTTCAAGAAACATGTTCGAATGTAAAGGAGTTTCATCGTCCAAAACTAATTCCAACCCTGCTGGAAAAAAAAGAAAACCAACAGCTATTCACTCCTCAAAACATTTAGCAGGATAATATAGACTTGTAACAGAATCTCTGATGGTGTAGGTAGTTTGAAATAACGTAATGAAATGAAGAAGAGCAGTGGTGAACTAAGGTCGGCCATGGCATGATGTGACACTGTGTTGTTGACGCGAGTGGGATGAAGCTGTGAAAGACCGAATTCGGTTGGGTGACCTCAAGTTGAACGACAGGGATATGGGGAGTTTAAATATTTTGGGAAGTAGAGAACATTGAGGAAGATGGGGGAGTTAATACTAAAACGTGTTTAACAAGGGAGTTCGGTGGGTTGGTTTCTTACTGGAAGTGGTAATGAAGTGGCGTAGAAGTTGATGAGTGCAGTGGATAAGTTCGTTACTATTGGATCTCTAACGAAATACACAACTATGTTCTTGCATGAATGTGTGCTTTGTGAGGTAGCATACTTGGAAGAAATCAGGGTGGCTAAGGCGTTAGGTAGGGAGCATGCGGAAGTGGCATTTTGCCTAGGACGTGGTAAAGAAGATGGTTGCAGTAAACAAGGATTAAGGGAGGTTTTATTTAAATCATGTAATTATATGGTGTGTTAATGGAATGAAGGAGGTACCATTTTTAGTTCGCCAATGGCAGTCTTCTGGAGCAACACATTATATTAGGAGGAGAATGGATGAGCAAAAGGGCGGTGGTGTTGGTAGCATGTCAGAGATGTTAGTTGCACGAGGTTTCACGTTTCTCGATGGTGTTATGTTTAAAAGCGAAGAAGAAGAGTGGGGAGAAGAAGTGGAGTAGGTGCACGGTTTGTGCGTGATTGCCTCTGCACGTTTGGGTTTGTGTAAGGGGACTCGTACATATACAGTTCAAAAGCACATGTTAGTTATTCAATGCGTGGCGGGCATGGGAAGGTGGCCTAAAATGGAATGGTAAGCCCAATATGGAATTATAAAATAAGTTTAATTAAAAAATAATTAACGTATTAGCTTTTAATATTAATATTTATCACATACGTTATCAGAACTGCGAAATTTTGGATTCATTGGGATCGTATGGATGACGACTACACAATGGAACTGAGTGGGAGTGAATTGGAGCTCGTTACAATTTATAGCGAAATAAGTTGTCTGTCCGAATCAACGACAATAATCGTTATTTAACGATAACTATCCAATGTGAGTAAATCTCACTAACTCTGTACAGTTTATATTTTTATAAATATAATCTAGTATTGATAAATGATGATTGATTGTTGTGTGTTGATTGTTTGGTTGAATTTCTTAATAATTGGTTGAAATTATAGATAACGATATATATATATATATATTTAAATCGTTAATAAAATATTGATTCTGTTTATCAGAATATTTCATATTGAAATGAAATCGATGTTATTTATATTGTTTAACATCTGTGATGCAGAGAAATAGGTTGGAGGGATCCAACTGGATTCCTCAATATTATAATACTGTTTGTTTTCATATATTGTGATATATGATGTGATATAAAATATGTGATTGATTATGATGACGTTGGTCATGTTATTTGGTATTTTAAATACCATATGAAATACTGGAATGTAAAAAGGAAATTTTCAAAGTGAATATTGAAAATGAAATATTTATATATGAAATAAATAGGATATTATTAAAGGTAATATTTGGAAAACAAATATTGGAAAATATAATAAAGGAAATATTTGGGAAACGAATAGAATTATATAAAAGGATTTATATAGAATAAATAGAATTAAATAAAAGGATTTATATAGAATAAATAGAATTATATAAAAGGATTTATATAGAATAAATAGAATTATATAAAAGGTGATTATAAATGGGACTATAAGTGTTAGAAGAATAAAAAAATGAGATTTTATATGAATAAATCTATAATTAGAAGTATAAACAGAAATTGGATCTGGGATATTGTTTTTTTTAAATACGAAATCAAACTGTTTTGATTGCAAAGAAGAAATATTATTCACATTTAATGTGAATAAAGGATTTAAATATATATTTTACAGATAAAATATTATAAAGTAATTTGGGGTTTGAAGTAGGAATTTAAATGGAATTACTGAAATTACAAACTGACTGGAAATTAGTTGAGTTGAATGGCTTTCTGGGTATCGATCTGATGTTGGTTTCGGCATTCGGGGTTTATGCTTGGGAAGTTGTTCTCTTACTAGTTTACAGTTAGAGACTGATAGAGGTTGGAAGATATTGATGCGTGAATCAGAAATGGAAACGTTTTCCAAAGTTAATAAAGTATATTTTCTAAAATTAGAAAATCAGGTTTTGATGAATATATGAAAACGAGAAATAGGGGAATGAATAAATGTTGATTGATGATTGATCGATAGAATTTACATCTGGAAATAATATAGTTGTTTGTACACATGTTTTCCTTTGATAGTTAAATCACCGACTATCAGAGATTTTGACCATTTCAGTTGTCAATACGGAGAGACCGGGATCAAATATATTATCTGAAAACCACTCCGTATGGCATTAGCGTTGCGAATCAAATATAATGAAGATAATTGAAGACAGAGTTATACAAGGGCTGTCCTGTTTACAGAATAGTGCCTTCGGTATATCCAGTCCCAGGACGACCTGTATGGAAGAATGTATGACAGAGTATATTTAATAGATCGCGTAAGTTGATCTCTTCAAACGTATTTACGTTTGGTGGCAGAGGAATTCGTTTCTCTTAACTGTATACCCGTGGTATTTTTGGGGAAATCAATTTGTGATTTGGCGGGTATGACGATGTGACATTCAAAGTAATTAAAAGTGTGATCTATATGTTATGGCCTCTAGTCTAACAACTAGGAAATGGTATTAAATCGGCCAGGTCGCATGGCTAAGTGGTTAGCTGTCAATTATGGTGTATTGTCACCTGATCTAGAGAAATTCCATTTACTTCTATAATCTATTTCGATGCTGTCCCTTTCGGGAAACGGTTGCTGATCCCAACCGTTGGTGATAATACATTCGGTACACTCAAGAAAATGAGTGACCGGTCATGTTTAGCCTGGGTTACAAGATGCTCTTGTTGAACCCGGTGTATTCTTCTCTAGAGATACACTGTCGGAAAGTAGTCTCATACCTTGCCGTTGGAATTCATTACGCAATAAGCGCCCGTGGTTTTTGATTATATATTATGTATGTGGAATGTGAGATGAAAGCATTCTGCTAGATGATTATTACATTGTGGTTGATAGACTATTATAATATCAAAACAATTTTTGATATAAAGTTACTTGCAAAAAGGATTTTTGATGTTAAATTAAGTAATTTTGGATACTCATAAGGGAAAAACCCGTTTCGTGTTATACGGCGTGGTCTTATGAGATATCGTTTATTTTCTCAAACTATTTTAAATTGTTTACTCATACCAGTCCCATGACTGACCCGGAGTTTATTTTGTTTTATTTTCCGTAAACTCTTGGGTACCCAAATTTATACGGGCAGTCAAGTAGTCAGGATTTTACAGATATACTGAGAGCTTGGAGCAGGAGGCTTCATGATTTTATAGTAATTGTTTATTTCCGCTGTGTTGTAAGTGTTATACTCTGATAAATGGTATTGTATACATACACTGGTTTTATTTCAAAGTTATATTATATTTTATTCGTTCCGCTGTGAGATTCGTGTTACTCTGATTTTGATGTTGTATGTTTTTCTTCTTCTTTTATTTTAACTTTCTATATATCTATTCTTACCCTCTATTTTCTTTCATTAACTATCCGGTATTTCCGATGCTTTAATATTCGACATTGAGTTTATGCCAATTACTCAGGATCGCGAATCCCCCGGGTCGTTACAGTTAGGATCACAACACAAATACCCAGTTCATATAGTAGTAATTTTGAAAATGAAAAGAATGAAATATGGTGTAAACTCAAAAATATGAATAGTAAAAACAAAATGTCAAGGTTAATATTGAGAGGTATCAATATTGCAATGCATTCATTTGAAAATTTTGGAGGTAATGCTATATCCCAAAATAAAACAAAAATTTTCTATAGATCGGTCTAATAGAACCAATGATAAATCGAAATAAGTACCTTTAGAAATTAAGAATCATAAAAAGTGTCCACTATAAATTAGGTAGAATATAAGTTAATGTAGAATTATTTGAAAAGTGTCTTCGCGATATAGTTTTGACAATATATTCTTTGAACTTTAAGTTATATGAAATTGGAAATAGACGTTTACAGACTGTAATTATTTTGATTAGTTTTTTCTTTAACATAACCAGCCAAGGTTTTCTGATGAATTTTTCTTGAATAATCTAAAATCATTTATGTAGAAAATTTAATATATGGTGTAAGCATATTGAAAAAATTATATAATCTAATACAAAGGTATTCAACTTCATTTACATTCGATTTTAACAATCAATAGCAAGTTTCATAGCATACACATATTTACAAAACTATTCACTTGCTGCAATAAAAATAAAGAGAACCATGCCTACAATCAAAAACATTAAAGTAAACTTTAAATTAGACATAAGAATTGAAAACCATAACAGAAACTACAAATTAAGCATCAAATTAACTTAAAAAATAAATAATAAAATAGTCTAACCTTATCATCAAGCTCGATTGAGTCAGTATTATAAGTTTTTCGGAGGTCTTCAGACTATTTTTCCTTTACAAATTTTAGTAACTATAAATATAATCTTATCTATATAAATTTATATTAGCATGTTAGTATTATTAGTGTAAAATATTTAATGATAATCTTATGTACTACATGTCAGTAATGTTATATGATTAGAGGTCATTCATAGCTATATATAGTTCTCAAGTAAATAATATATTCTCAAGATAAATCGTTGGGTATCTCACGTGTATGTGTATGTAGAATAATGTGCATTTGTGCTTTGCACATGGATTGGCTGTACTGCTGATCACGTGGGTACATATATTTGGAAAAAATAAAAAATTTACTGTAAAACAGATTTAAGAAAAGATTCAAATGGAAGTGATATTTATTAAAATTTGTGGAATATATGATCGTGAGCAGTTGTCATCAAGGAAAAATAAATAAAAAATGGTCCGATTCATTAAATTTGTAGAATGCATACAAATTACTTACAGACTTATAGTTTTTTTTGCAATAATTGATGTTTAAATTAATCTACCAATTCTAAAGAGTACCATAAATTGAACAAATTGATATTTTATACATATCTATGGATTTTTTGCCAGATATATACTTCAGAAAATATTTATAGTTACTTAAGCATGAAATTACTAAAAAGGTAAGTTGCATCCAATATGCCAAAAGTATATATGCCCATAAAGGAATATCAATAGAAAGAAGTAACAATGAGTCATTACGCGATTAGAATGGTGAAAATTATGCCCAAAAAGGAATATCAATATGTCTAAACTTTCCAGCATATATATGTATATATATGTATGTATGTATATAATCCTTACGTTGTTTCTTTTTTGCAGTTTTTCTTAACCATAAAGGCAACATTCTTTGGCTTTAAATGTCCTAAATTATAAATTTGAAAAACCATACACAAACATATAAATACAGCTATGATTTCACTTACAAATAAGAATATCTATTCAACTTCCCTTTCAACTTTGTACCTTTGGGAAAGGTAAAACTTTTGCCAATTGTTGTTTAATGGTTGCACCAAAAACCATGGGACATTCTCACCATTGAAAGCATTGGTTCCTAACAAAAAAATAGAATTAATCTTTGTTATTCATACGATGTAAATGGATTTTTATGAATGTAACAAACAAATATATAAGCATATGTAAAAATTTAAGCATGTGATTAAAGTTCAACATCAATCACTGTAAAATAATAATAAAATGTAGAAAGTAATGTTTTAAGTGGTTACAGTTAAGATGACAACATATCAACAGGAAATATGGACGATATATTATCATTTAACTGAAAAACATGCAACCATATGACACAACATGTCATATGAAGTAATTTTTACCTCACTAAGAACATAGTTTCCTGTTTTGAATTATATTTTATGTCAAAATATTACAAAAATAGCATGATAAATACTGAAATCCTTATTAAGATGCTATAAAATGTTTTAAATAATTCTTATTATAAAGAAAAGGCATAAGGAAAATTATTTAAGGCCAAAGGATTTTTTTAGTTTCATTTATATTAGGTATAATTATAAGATTTTTTATCAGTAATTGCATAGTGATAAACTTTTATTTGAACATTGTTCAAAAAGTAAAATCTTAACAATGAAAGCAATTTATTTGTAATAACCTTAAAAAGGTCAGCGTAATAGAAATAATAGATATATATATCTATCTTTTCATCTACAGGATGGAACAATATATTATAATTTGTATATGAAAATTTATAGTCAAATGAACCGACCTATCGTCCAACACGGTGATGAATTCATGTGGTGGATGGATGTGATGACACTTTAGGTTATGATTCAGTGAGCATTATATTAAGCTTTGTATGTATGCTACCAGCCCAACTCATAATTCCTTATTGTATACATGTTTGTCAGGTTTTAATTTGGGCTCGTCGAGATTATTCAATGAAATTCTTACAATTAAATTTTTATCAACCTTTAAATTACCATGAAAATGCTATACATAATTTGCTACTTATGCAATTTTCATCATATTTAATAACCGAATGCATAACACCTGCATATCTTTCAAAATATAAAATGTCTAGTTGAAATAATACAAGGTCTACATGATAGATTAATTGGAACTGAAAAATGTAAATTTGCAAAGTTTGAATTGCCTATTGCTACCTTACTACTTAAAAATGTAGATATTAATTACAAGCTTATATAATTTTTGAATAAAAAAAATTGAGTTGGATAAGAATTTATGGATTACACAAAAATGAATTAAGGAAGTTTGTTTACGTTAACTGTCAAAAATAAGGATGCGTTTGAAGATAAATAGTTTGCAATGTTCAAGTAAAACAAATGGGGATTGTTAATGAGACTCCAATTTCAGTTAAGGAGGTTACAAATTTAATCTAATTTAAAATTGTTATGAGGGGAAAAAAATTAGTCTCATCTTAAAATATTAAATAAAAATATCCAATAATAACGTTATAATCCCAAAGTTTTTTCATCAATATTCACTGCGGTCCTCCGCCGTCTTCCTTTGCTTCACAAAAACAGTCGATTTAAAATAAGAAAAAAATTCGATTGAACTAACCTTTTCAAAATTGCACCATTACATCGGGATCTGATTGTTTTCTCTTTGTCATCTTCGTTCGAAACATGGTGGAGGAGCTAGGGTTAGGTATACGATTTAATTTGGTTTTTAATGCAACACGATTTTCTATCGACCAATTTTCGGAGAATTCAAAAGTTAGGGTTACCAGCATGTCATTGATAAGAAAGGGTGGTTTGGTATCAATTTATTTTTAATTTTGTATATCCAACCCTCCCTAACAAATAATAAATAAGGAGTCCCTTTAAAATTCTCTCCTCCCTTCCTCCAACCAAAATTGTAGTCCTATTAACATTCCCCAAACATATCAGCCGTGGTAGGAGATGAATGAGATGTTTACAATATGTAGCTTTTATTCTAGTTAGTATCAATAAATCTTTAACTATTTTACATTCTTAGTTGTCGTTTTCCCTAACGCAAAGATTTCAATGTTGAGATACCACGAAGTAAGCTCACAATTAATGGAAGATAGTTTTATAAAGCAAGGTTTTTTTTTAACAAAAAGTATGATAATTTCAAACCATATTTTTTTCAAACAACTATGGATAAGATGGAAGTAAATAAAATAAAAACATACATTTTGAAATTGATAATAAGCTGCAATGCCATTTTATAACAAAACTAATGTACTTTTTACAGCCATACTCCTAAGCTGGTGGTAGCTGACATGAAAACATCAACTAAAATAGTTTAAGGAAAATTTAAGCAATGGTAATAACATAACTATATCTAATGTTAATTAACCTAATGCAATAAATTAACAAAAAAACCTTGAGTTTACCAAAAAAAAAAAAATTAAATTCAGAAATATTGTCTTAATGATAGGCATTGGAAATACCAGATTTGATGGTTACTCATTTAAGAAGAAGGTTAAATTAAACTAAACCAAAGTAAGGCAAACCACATGTCAAAATTTTATGGTTGCTTGTGACAAAATGGTTTCAACGAAATTCTACTCTTAGTTGATATTTACCTCAAACCAAAGATTGCAAAATTATGATACATGAAGTGGGCTTACAATTAATGTAAGATAGTCTTAAGGAGCAAGGTTTTAAAACAAAGGTTAAGACTATTTCAAACCATAATTTTCTCTCTTCAAATGCTTATTGATAAGACATAAATTGATAAAACTGAAACATCTTTTTAGAAATTGATAATGAGTCGTCAATGTCATTCTATCCCAAAACCAGTGTACCATATACCACCATTCTACTAAGTAGGTATTTTTTGATGTGAAAATTTTGACTAATATAGTTTTAAGGAAATATGAGCAACGATGGTAACATAAACATATTTAATGTTAATCAGTCTATTGGAAAAATTAGCAAAATAGCCTTGAGTTTGTCAGACTTTTTTATTAAATTCAGAATTATTGCTTTCTTGATAGGTAGTGGGAACAACAAATTTAATGCTAGCAATTCATTTAAGAAGACGATAAATTGAATCAAATTGAGGCAAACAGTATGTCATAATTTTATAGGTGCTTGAAGCAAAATGCAAAGAAAATTGGAAACCCAACACCTTCCTACAAAAGCTATTCAAATTAAATTGAGAGCAAAGTTAAATGTACACTAAATTTAAAAATAATCAATTATTCTGCCCCATGTATTTTATTTTATTTTTCCAAAGATTTCTCGATCATTGGATCACCTCCTGAATTCCACCTCTCCATATAAGGACAAAAGGATCCAATGGTCCAGACTTTGTGTCTCTCGATTTGTGTGTAATTTTGTGTCTATATAGTCGTCCCCTATATGTATATCCACATGCTCATAGCAGAATACTATCAAAATTAATGCATTCATCATAGGCATTTAGAATAAAAGAGACATAATTCCAAAATTAGCCTTTTTAGTCCTAGAGCTAAGTAACTTCATTATCAAATTGGTTCCAGATGTTCACATTTCACTATAAGTCGATTAGTTTCTGCTAGACGAGGAATAAGGAACATAACAATACTGGGAACAAGGGAATACCGGACCATATCTGCTTTTGCGCTATGACAATCTCACTCGAATTACAGGGACCTACACATATTAGTACAGTATACCGTGGTCCCCGGCCAGAACCACATGTGCAAGTTTCCTTGCATGTGGCCCATCCGTGCTTTTTTACGAGGCGCTGCCTATGACTCTGCATATATGGGAAAAGGGGTGGGGGCTGAGCTGCAAACTTTCGTGTTGATGCCAAGGTGTCCTAAGTGCTAATTACTTAGGTGTAGAGTAATTTGGTTATCAAGATGGATGATTCACATTTCCAGTACAATAGGATAAAAAAGCCTACAAAATGTATGTTCCCAAGTGTACAAAATTTATTGAATATATAGGTCATTCTTGTTGGTCATACATAAATACATAATCCCAATAAAAATAAACTAATTATTCACCTAAAAAGAGAGTCCTCAATTTAATTTTTCACGAGGGGAAAATTCGGTATTCTTCATCATTTTTGTTATACTACTAAATTATATTTGGTGTCCCTCATATAATAATAGGGTGAACGTTCGGTCGATTCGGTTGGTTTGGACGTAAAAAAACTCAAACCGAATTAGAACATAAAAATTTTCAAATCAAACCAAACCAAATTAATTTCGATTGATTTGGTCAGTAACTGATTTAACCAAACTTGAAGGATGTATAATTATTTAAATGGTGGATTCACTCAAAGTCAAACATAAATTCATATTTAGAGAAATTTTATGTTTATGGTAAATTTGATCTATTTGCAATAAATGCCTTTGTATTATATAACTAAACTAATTATTTAAAATACTACAATACCGTAAAATTAAATAATAAAGTAAAAGTTCGGTTAGTTCGGTTAAATCGATAACCGAGAAAAATTATTTTACAAACCAAATACAAACCGACTTGGTTTTAAAACCAAGCCGAATCAGCCAAAATGAACCGGTTTGGTCGGTTAATTCGGTTTGAACCGAATATTTCTCACCCCTACTGCTTACAATATTTATATTAAAAAGTAATAACATGCTTATAACTCAAAATATAATGTCGATTTTTGTTGATAATTTACTGGTAATTTGAATGTAACCCTGGTCAGATGCCTGATTTGTATTAGCAAATTGTTATTTTTTTATTTCAAAACCTTAAACTGGGAAAATGGTTTATTTTTGAAAACATGAA
This sequence comes from Allium sativum, assembly GCA_030737875.1. Classification (NCBI taxonomy): domain Eukaryota; kingdom Viridiplantae; phylum Streptophyta; class Magnoliopsida; order Asparagales; family Amaryllidaceae; genus Allium; species Allium sativum. Next base: position 124,514,979 of record CM060927.1, on the reverse strand, counting down.
TTATTTGTGAAATATAAAGAGGTTTTATGATGTTAGGTCAAACAGTAATAAAATAAGAAGGAAATGTGTAGAAAAAAAATGTTGCATTAAGAACAAAGATGATTATTGGATTGTTATGAGAAAAAATCAAGTTTTAAAAGTTATTAAAAGAATCTTTCTTTATAGGGCAAATACAATATATCTAAGTTTAACTAAAATATATTTTTAATTTTTATGAAAGCGTATAAAAGCAACTATTTCCTTCAATAATGATTGCTCATAAGCACATAAAAGCTACCATTTCCTTCAACAATGACTCGGTCAGTAACGATTGCTCAAAAGTATATAGTTTCTTTCAAACAACCATTTTATGCTTATTTTATGATGGTAAAATTTTCATTCGAAAAACGAGATGCCCAAACTAAAAAATTGAAAGAAAAGAACATTATTATTTTTTATACGAAATTAACCTTTGAAGCTAAATTTTTATCATGAAAAATTAAAAGTAGAAGTTACAAATCTTAATAGTGTCACCATTAGAAATTTTGAGATGGCCCAGAAAAAGTAATTAACATACATATCCAAACTTATCAAAAGATTAGAGGGACTTTAAAACCAATGAAGTTATATTCAATATCAACAGTATTATAATATAGATCAAAACAACAAATTGGTAATTTTCTTCTGTTACAATTGTCGTAATTACAACTAAGAAGATGTCCAAAAAAATGATGTACTTAAAATAAGCATTGTTAACCATTGATCGCAATTCGTACTTTATTACGGAAGTGAACATATGAAATAAAATAATATCTATTGTGAGCAAAAACATAGTATTATCCTTCAGTATATTATTTTGTATGTTGTAAGTAAAAAAAAAACACTCTAATTTCAGTATACACATCACCCCTTAATCATTTTTTCGTTAGTTAAGGAACTAAAGGAGATTAAAAATGAAGATAGAGAAAGGTTTCATTCCAATGCAATCAGCCTATAATGTTAGCTCATAAATAAGGCAATGTTAGCATAATGAGCTAGTGATGATGTTGAATATTAATGATGTGCTTATAGTAATTAATCTGAATTGGAGATGTCAATCATAATGGTGAATCAAAAGATCTTCACAATATTAGACATTAAGAAAAGTTATAGCCTAGGAACTCAAGGATAAGGTCATAAAATCACCATTTCATCAAAAGTTATTTGCAAATCCAAGCATATTTTCTTGTTAAATTTAATGTTCTTATCAAAGATCAAAATTATTTATTTATAATGGTAATAACAAACCATATTACTATTTTGGTTTGTGACGGAATAAGTACAAAAATTAACTGTAAATTTATCCATTCTCATAAAAATATAGCAACTACAAAAATCACATGGATGTGTGTGAGAAACCTGATACATCACTTAAAGTACTTCTTTTAGTATTTTTGCAGCTTTTACAAAGTCGTAAATATATAAAATAACTCAATCTCAAAGCGTGAGGTGTTCTATCCCACTAAATTTTCATATTGTCCTATAGTAGCTAAATAATATATGTCACGGTCATTATTGTTGAACAATTTAAACAAAAATATAAAATAGCGAAGAAATGTCTTTTGTTTAAAGTAGTATATCTATATATGTTGAATGGATCAAGAAATATATAAATTTACACCACAAATAACAGCTCAATTATCGCAAAATCGAACTTATAGTTTTATAACTACTAATTAACATTATACAAGGCAAGGTAAATGTGACTGATTTAGCGACTATATTTAGTTGCTATATGCTAAAACAGAATTATGAAAATATCTATTTTTTCAGTTATGTTGTCAAACAAAAAACAACCCAAAATGTAGAGTTTTCTTATTTTTTATTGTTTATATCCAGATCCAGTAGCTCAGCAGTATCATCACATGGAAATCACATACCAAAAAAACAAATTGAATTATAATCATCAAAGATTATTTCGTTATACATATGACTATTTTAACCCAGAAAGAAATTTCATTCTAGATAGTAAGACAACCATGGGGTTCTCACCTGTTAAAATACGTTTCAGTAATTCATGATTGAAAACTAAATGCCAGACCATGAAACTAAACACAGAATATGGAAATTATTTTTGAGAGATTACCTAGACATGATGAATTCCCGACAAACTGGAAGAGTGGTATCCGACGTTTATAGAATGAGGATGTCAATGGTGAGTTAGAAGCAAATCAAATAGCCTTTAATTATGGTTAAGGGCAGACAGGGAGTAGGTTATCCTCTATAGTATAAATTATTGATAATGAAGTAAACAATCTAAATTATTGCCTTATGTTGACTTGCTAGGGAAATCGAGATGTTAGAGCTTTCTTATTTTTTGGCAGTATTTGTTATGGCAGCAAGAAGCCTTTTTCCTCCTTTTTCTAGCCATAATTCATATCCAAGTTATTTTTAAGATAGAAGATCTCAATTTTAACGAATATCGAGTTGGAAAAAATGGATGTCTAGGGTTTAAATGAGAGTCGAGGAAGGGGAAGCATTAAGAGATGCAAACTACAAAAAAAAAGATTATGAATGAAAACAGGAGACGAATGAACAAATAGAAAAAAAATTGTAGAGGTGTGACGGTTCAGTTCTGAGTGTACGTAGATACCTTCGGAGCTGCAGAAGCTCCACTCGTTAAATATAGTATATATACTTTATAAAAAACACAAGTGATCATACCCCCCTAATTAATTAAAGTGCTAAATTAAGAAAAACCAATGCAGAATAAAATCCATTTAGATTTAAAAAATATTCGCTTTTACAATAAATCGAAAAAGTTATAAATAATTTTCAGGTAGTATAAGCCACTTCTAATTTTATATGTTTTAAGAAATAATAAATTTCATCTTAAATGGTGGAATAAAGAGAAAAGTGAAATTAAAGGAAACATATAAAACCTTTTTTTTTGAAACTTGATTCTTTTATTTTACATGCAAATATCCACAACATTCATACATATGTACATGTCATTGACACAGTAACACCCCAGCTTACACTCAGAGTACCTTTAAACACATCTCTTAACCAACCCAAAAAGCAGGCAGCAATGAAAAAAACATATAAAACTTAAGAAGGAAATGAAATACTTTACAAAATTTTATTAATAAAAGACAAAAAATAAGGAAGGGTAAATATTTTTTTCAAACCGAAGTAAACTATATAGTGAACTATATATATAGTTGATCTAAAACAGAAGGCAAAGGTCGATTGGTTTACACAAGGGTATGGGGATACAAATTATTTAATGCAAAAATGAATAGGTGGAAACATGTTAATAACAATAGTAATGTGTCTGACAGTAAAGCTGAATTGACAAATGAATATAACTAAATAGTAATAGAAGCATTGAGGTACTTTACAAAATTGTATAATTCTAACCAACTGGAAATACAATTTCCAAATGAATAAACTTAATCCAGCAGTTGAAGAAGATGAAATTAAGCATATCATTTTTAATAATAGGCATGATAAAATCGAGGACCAATGGGTTTAAAGTTAGGTTTTATAAAATTCATTGGAAAATAATAATAAAAATCAAATATTTAAGGTAGTAAAAAGAACATTTCAACTAAGTTAGAATTACAAAAGGTATTAGTCATATTTTTACTATATTTATCCCAAAGAGTGAAAACCTAAAGTGCTGGAAAATATAGGACAATATCAATTTTATGTATCAAAAAAATAGCAACAGCGTTAACTAACAAAATAAAGACTTTCTACCATTTTGAAAATAAGGTGCTTTTGTACCAAGAATGTTTATTTGTAAAAAATCATTATTACAACGTGGAATGACAAGAAATTATAATAACAAGATGAGAGGTAATTTGAGCTTAAAATAAAGCTACAAAAGACATAATGATAAAGCAAACAAAAAAATTCATACATCATAATATGAAAAACATGATTTTTTCTAACAAATTTTGTGATCCTGATTTCAAATGTATTGATATCCCAATATTTTCTATTTTGATAAAGGTAAACAATAGGGTTACGAAGAAATATAGGCATTAGGTATGGAGACCTTTATCATCATATATACTATGGCTATAAAATATATTTTCTAATTTAACTTAAAAGGAAATAATATTTATGATGATGATTAAATAAATTTATTATTCAAAGTGAATAGATCAAATATACATACGATACAAGATATTTTTGGGTATTTAAATAAATTTGTAGCTGGTTAATGAAAATAAGAGTACAGATTTTTTTGGAAACTGTCATTAATGCCAACATGGTAGTCAGGGCAGACCTTAAACTTCTAAACACTTAACAGGTAGAAGCAAGCCTTTCCATTACGTCATGCTATGTTGACAAATAAAAGTAAAGAAAATTTTAGTAAAAATATTAATTATCGAAAATAAGTTTGGATAAATTGCATACAATAGAAGGAATATTAAGAATTAAATTAAGAACGCCATTACCATTGAATCAGATTAAAGAAAAATATTGTACTGTGATAATTGATAAATTTTAAAAACAAATGGAAACGATGTTAAGTAAAGAAATTACAAAGGAAGTGTTTCTGAATTCATTTAGAGAGGGCTTATCAATAACCGTGTTGGGAAAAGTGCCATAGGAATAAAAAGGAAGGTGGTATTGGAATTAGAAATATGGATGATATAAGCAATTATCCCGACATTTAAAACTCTTCTGGAGATTTGTAAATAAGTGTAGGCAAAATGGATGAAAAGAAAGTATCTTAAACGAGGAGACTTTTGGAGCGTCATGCCAAAAAATATTTAATAAAATATTTAGAAAAAAAAATCTAAAATGTAGAGACGATGAATATTTACTAATAACGAGAAACTTCAAAAATGGTTCTAATACAACTTTATGGTTTGATCTCTTTTTTAAACATGAATCTTTTATAATATAGTGGAATGGGACATGTTATTTTCTTTGGAGAATCTGATGCTACAGTGTATGTGATCAGTAAAAATGACTAGTGGCAACCACATCTACATCGAATTACTAATCCACACAAAGAAATCATAGATGAAATATCAATGGACAACAATGCATAAATTGATTACTAGGAATGAGTTGCAAGCAAGGGAATAAAATTCTTTTAGTAAAACGTAAGAACTTATCAGAAGCAAGAAACCTACAATATGGTGGTATAAATGTGTTTGAAATAAAGTTAAATGCCCTAAAATGACACACTAAACTTACTTTGCATTCAACAACAAGCTACTAACCAAAGATATATCTGGTAAAATGTGGTAGAACATAGAATTCACTGTGTCCATTATGTGATATAGAACTTGATTCTATTGGTCACTTGTTATCTCACTATAGTTATTCATATTACATATGGAATCTAACACAGGAAAAATTTGGGCATAAGCATAGTAGTAGTAAGAAATTAATGCAAGTAGTTTAGCAAATCATGATTTTTTTTTTTGGATCAAGGTCATTAAAGAGAGATCTAGTAGCTCAACATCATATTAACAATAACAATATATCAAGATGTTATGGAATGTGCACACCAAAAATTATTAGAAAACTTGAAGTTTCTATGTAGTTTTTATTGAAATAAATTAGAAAAAAAAAATCTCGAAACGAAGTTTAGGACTTACAATCCAAAATTTCCATTAATAAGTATATTAAAAAATTTATTCTTACAGAGATTCAGAATTTATATCTCTTATTTGTTTATGAGGTCATTTTTAAAACTCCATGGTCCATCAAAACCTTGTGTTACTATTCCAAATATTAATAAAGATATTTGGAAAGAGGAATGCCAGGATATAAAATAATCGTAATAACAAGGAAAAAAAGCAAAATTGTTTACTAATTAATACAATGGTAGTGTCATTAAAAACCGATGAAGAAAGGGAAGAATCAAAACATATTCAAATATTTATTTGGCTAATAATTCAAAAAAAAAAAAAAAAAAAAAAGAGGAGTAAGCACATAGAGAACTATTAATATCAACCAAAAGCTAATTTGAAGTACAACAACATTAATCTGGTGATAGCAAAGAACTAAGGCCAAATTATCATCGAGTTCATCCAATAATTTATGTTGAAGCAGATATTACTTTATTAGACCATCAAGCATATGGAAATTAGCCATACGATGGTCAAGTCAAAATTGAATAGTATGATTTGGGTCGTACTGACATTAGATTTGACAATTTTTATAAAGCAGAGGGTAGTCGAAACCCTAGTTTGAAAATTACAGGGTATGAGATGAAGCATTTACCAGTGTCATGCATACTGAGAGAGGGATGAATCCAGCGGATCTGAAGGGAGTTGAAATTAAAGTTGAAGAGAGAATGAACAATTTTGCCGTAGATGTATAGAAAGAAGTTAAAATTGTCGTTTGTAAAAGAATAGTCTTCCTAGAAAGAATAATATTCCTAGCTCGTTGTTTTGGTTTTGGTAGAGGACTTTAAACCATATGTTGGAAACTATAGGAAATGTTAAAATCAAATTTAAAATTAAAGCATTTGTTGGAAACTATAGGAAATGTTTTCGATCTACTGCAGAGGATTCAAGTATAAAGAAACAAAAATTAAAACGTAGATTCAAGAATTGAAGTAGGCGTAAACCTTAAATTTCAAAACATAGCAGGAACGAGGGATGTCATTGACATTACACTTTTTGTTAAGGAAAGGCCTTTTTTTGAGTTTTTTTTAATGAGAGGTACGAACAAAAAAGACGTTCTCATATAATTTTATTATAAACTGATCAACTTATATTTTACACCGATTTCCTTTTAATCTTCATTGTTATTTTTCATCCGTAATTATCAACAATTAATGGAGAAATCAAATTAATCTTCAGACGAAATTTCAAATGTGAAAAACAAGATTAATTGTTATATAAGAAAGCATCCATAACATAGACCCTTTTCAATAAAAATAACTCTAGTTTTTTACGTGGTAATTGAGTTGTGAACAACTTTAAATTAAATCAAAGTGAAGAAGAAGAAAAAAAAAAATAGAAGACAATACATATTATTTGTACAATATTAGATATTCCTTCTAACAACTTTAGATTTATGGAAGTAAAACATAAAAATGAAACTCCCTTATAATAATTTTACAGGGTGGCCCACGGTGGTAATATTTACCCAATATTATAGAACGCAACCTTAAGTGCCACGTGGCATTATTCCATCACGTGTAGATATAAACTATCAACTCAATTGATATATAGTATTAAATTATAAGCAAAGATGGATTTCAATGCAAGGCCAAACCATAATTTCATAAATTTCCTAGAATATGATCATTCATAAAAATTAAATTACAAATACGTTATTTAACGCAAATCCAACAGAAATGAAATACTGACGTGAAAATTGGAAGCTTTAACCAAAATTGCCAAAAAGAAGGGAACGAAACTTGGTTAGAAGATAAATTAGACCCAAGATATGAGAGAATATCACTAAAGTAATTACAGCTGCATAAGATAATTTAAAAATAGTTCAAGATTAAGATCAAGCAGATATACTAGCAAAAAACTAAAATTTGAATTACATGTAGAAGAAAATACATATTGTTTGTACAATATCAGATATTCCTCCTAGCAACTTTAGATTTATGGAAGTAAAACATAAGAAATGAAACTCCCTTATAATAATTTTACAAGGTGGCACACGGTGGTAATCTTTACCCAATATTATATGTCGCAACCTTAAAGTGCCACGTGGCATTGTTCCATCACGCGTAGAATAAACTATCAATTCAATTGATGGACAGGATTAAATTATGAGCATAGATGGATTCCAATGCAAGGCCAAACCATAATTTCATAAATTTCCCAGAATATGATCAGTCATAAAAATTAAATTAGAAATACGTTATTTAACGCAAATCCTACAGAAATGGAATACTGACGTGAAAATTGGAAGCTTTAACCAAAATTGCCAAAAAGGGAACAAAAACTTGGTTAGAAGATAAATTAGACCCAGCACACGAGAGAATATCACTAAAGTAATTACAGTTGCATAAGATAATTTAAAAATATTCAAGATTAAAATCAAGCAGATATACTAGCAAAAATTTTAAATTTTGAATTACATGTAGAAGAAAATACATATTATATGTACAATATTAGATATTCCTCCTAACAACTTTAGATTTATGGAAGTAAAACATAAAAATGAAACTCCCTTATAATAATTTTACAGGGTGGCACACGGTGGTAATCTTTACCCAAAATTATAAAACGCAACCTTAAAGTGCCACATGGCATTTTTCCATCATGTGTAGATATAAACTATCAACTAAATTAACGAATGGGATTAAATTATGAGCATAGATGGATTCCAATGCAAGGCTAAACTGTAATTTCATAAATTTCCCATAGTATGATCATTCATAAAAATTAAACTACAAATACGTTACTTAACGCAAATCCTGCAGAAATGGAATACTGACGTGAAAATTGGAAGCTTTAACCGAAATTGCCAAAAAGGGAACGAAAACTTCGTTAGAAGATAAATTAGACCCAGCACACGAGAGAATATCACTGAAGTAATTACAGCAGCATAAGATAATTTAAATATGGTTCAAGATTAAGATCAAGCAGATATACTAGCAAAAATTTTAAAATTTGAATTACATGTAGAAGAAAATGCATACTATTTGTACAATATTAGATATTCCTCCTAGCAACTTTAGATTTATGGAAGTAAAACATAAAAAATGAAACTCGCTTATAATAATTTTACAGGGTGGTACACGGTGGTAGTCTTTACCCAATATTACATATCACAACCTTAAAAGTGCCACATGGCATTGTTCCATGACGTGTAGATATAAACTAGGCTTGTTACGGTTGAACCGTTCAACTGTCAAACCGTACCAACCGTTTACACGGTTACCATCTGCTAAGGTAACGGTGACGGTAACGTTGTGGATTTTGATAACCGCAGTAAACCATACCAACGACACATGATCTTTTTGTAGTATTTCATATAAAGTATATGTTTTTTTAATAACTTAAGCTAGAGAAATAACATATGTATAAATTATTTACTTTTTTATTTATAGACAACATGTACATGGATGATTTGTTTCATAGATAAAAAACTAATTCTTAAGAAAAATGTTAGTTTTTGAATTATTTATGGATAACAATGTAAATTTACGATAATGGTTGCGCTAACGATTAGACGGTTATGGTAACGATTATAAAATTTGCTAACTGTCAACAACAGTTGCGATAGGGCTGGCAATGGGTACCCGAAAAATCTGGTATTCGCCCGCATCCGTATTTGAAAAGCGGATATATATATCCGATATCCGAAAAAAACCGGACGTGGATACGGATACATAGATATCCGCATTCAAAAATTATCTGTTCGATTTTTTTTAATATTATGCTCACAACTATATGTATTTTAGTACAATGAATCAAATTTATTTACTGTTTTACTAAGTTAAAGGTTTATATTATATGCACTAAGTGCATATTAGCTACACAAATATATTTAATTTAATCATACATGTTTATTTTTAACACTTTAGTGATCAGTGGAATTGAAAAACATTTATGTTAAATTAGAAATTTTCCTTTATATTCCTTGAATTATTGATCGTTGGACGATAGGATAATTATCCAATATCCGTCCGTATCCGCGGATACAGATATCCGATATCCGAAAATGGTTTCGCATACGGATATAGCACTATCCATATCCAGAAGTATCCGTTGACAGTTGTAAGTTGCGGTTACGGTTGGTGGTAAATTGACGGTTGCCGTAACCGGTACACCCCTAATATAAACTATCAATTCAATAGACGGATAGAATTAAATTATGAGCATAGACGGATTACAATGCAAGACCAAACCATAATTTCATAAATTTCCCAATTTCCAGGATATGATCATTCATAAAAATTAAATTACAAATACGTTATTTAACGCAAATCCTATAGAAATGGAATACTGACGTGAAAATTGGAAGCTTTAACCAAAATTGTCAGAGAGAGATAGAATATCAGTAAAGCAATTACAGCTGCATAAAATAATTTAAAAATAGTTCAAGATTAAGATCAAGCAGATATACTAGCAAAAAAATTAAAATTTGAATTCAAAGTTTTTTATTTTTTGTACTACTCACAACCTACTATTCTGTCCACCCTAAAATGTTACAGCAAGCAACTGTAACGAACGTGCTAAATTAAATAAAACAGTAATGTAACGTAAATGCTGAAACGATATAATTTAAATACAGTTAAATCTAATAATAACAATAATTTTAACTTTAATTCTTCTAAAATCAACCTTCTATTTACCTGAAATTGCCAAATTATGGATCAGAAACCCCGGACTGCTCAGCATCTTCAGACTGGGCAGGCATATTCAGATCAAAATCCACGGTTCTTCTCCTTTCAGAACATTCTGCAGATTCAACATTGTTGCTACCATCTGCAGTCGAATCAACGACGTGATTGCTGGTGGTAGCAGCAGCTTCGAGCATGTGAATTCGCTTGTGGCCACCTAAGGCTTGACCGGAAGTGAAAACCCTAGGGCAGAAGGGGCACTCGTGCCTTTGAGCTGCTTCTTCGCGGATCTGAACCACCGCACCCACTTCATTACCGGGTTTGGGATCCGAACGGCACCCGGTTCCCTTATTGTGACTTGCCTTGTGCCCGCCCAGCGCCTGGTACGATTTGAAAACCCTTCTGCACGTGCCGCACGGGTACCTGCCTCCCTCGCTCTCGGGTCGGGTCGGATTGAAATCATCAGCATCCGCTTCGTGATCCTCTTGGGAGCTGGAATCCTCTTCTTCTTCGTGCTTGCACCACTCGTCCCGCGAGAGAATCATCAACGAAATCGCCCCTTCTTCGTCCGTGGTGACTTCTGTAACGGAGCTGGCTCCGTGCTCTGGCTCAGGAGTAGCTGGATCGGGTTGCGGATTCCGTACCCGCTTGGATCGCCTTTCGTTGATCAGTTCGATTTCGCTTCCGTAGTCCTGATCAGCGAAAGCGGAGGAAGAATACGTGTGATCTGGATCTTCGAGCAAGCGGATCGTCTTCTTGGGGTTCCCGCGCAACCCGTAACCACCTACTTGCTTGCTTCCCACTTCATCCTTTCTGGATGAGTAGGATCCTGCTGAAGTAGACGGCTGGTCCCGCCTGACGTTGCCCAGCACGTGGGAGCGCACGTGTCCGCCGAGAGCTCGGCTGTTGGCGAAGCTCCGGCCGCATTGCCTGCAGGTGTGCATGTGCTTCTCCATTAAACGAATTTTGATTTCGAGCAGGTTTCTTTTTTTTCCTTTTGAGGAGAATATGAAGTAAGAAGTGGGTGACAAGGATTCAGGGTTAAAATAGGGAATTGAGGCGGCCCTACGGATAGGTCTAGAGGGCCTTATACATGTTATGTTAGCGATGGCAAGGTGGTTGGTCCGTTAAGCCTGCTCCTGACATTGCGTGGTTCGAGTCTAGGTGAAGAGTTTTTCTTGCTTGGGTAAAAATTTCCCCCTCTCTAGCATTTCTACTTTTGCTTACGGCCGGCCTTGGTTGAATCAACGGAATTTGAAAGGAAATTAATTAATGTTGTAAATTATAAAAAAAAATACGTTCATTGATTTAAATTTGTGTGAGTTTGATATCAATTATAAAAGAGACTTATGGGTGGACAAAATGGTAAAAAGAATCTGATTTGATTAACATATGTCACCGTAGGTAAGTCGCATATTTTAGGAAAGTTTTTACATATTGTCATTTACACGTGCCACCATAGGTAAAATGTTAACGAGGTTTGCAATTTGATTTGATGTTCGTTTTTTCCACCCAGTTAGTAGACCATTTTACTTCTATCAACCAAGTTAATTCACAGTTATTAACCGAGTTAATTCGCAAGTACACTAACTTAATTATTTCATGCTTATCTTGTAATTGGATAATTTAACACATCAGATTAATTCTATATCCTATTTTATTTGGTACTACAGGTAATCTTTGAAGAACTGCTAAAACAAAAAATGTGTATTTGCATGTGTTTCTCTGTCAAAGCTGTAAGTAAGCATGATTTATAATCTCTATTGTTTACATGAATCATATCTTAATGTAAATCTCTCTTTGATGGCAAATATTGTCATGGACTTTTTTTTTTCCAACAAATATTGGTTGTTTTCTTGAGAATGATATACATAAAAGTTAAAAATCAAAAGTTTACTCTAAAGATACAATTATTCAAAAGTAAGCATACAATCCAATATATCTAACCTTTTGCCATTACAAACCAGTTGTCGGCTTTAAACTCTCATCTTTTATAGTGTTATTTGATGGCTAATAAAAATTTACGGGTGAGATCCATGAAAATAAATTCATAAAATTGAAAACATGGTATACTTGAGACTTGATATTGCTGCAGTTGCATAAAAAGAGCTACATAAAAAATCATAGTCATATGTCTAAAAGAATTTTCCCAACCTACTTTGCCAAGCACAACCAATCTAGCACAGAACATATAATAACATATTCTTCATCATAAATCAAAACTTGTAAATAGTACCATACTCGCTAACAAGAAAGCCGCAACATGAACTAATTTAGCTTAATTACACCATAAATTTATGTTATTGTTCAAAATCAAAAGTAGTGCAAATACTTGCATCAATACGCACTACAACAAAAACACCATATTACAACTGTAAATTTACAACGGTCACGAAATATCTGTTGTAATAAAGGTTTTTTTAAAACTGGGATTTCCTGAAAGTTGCAATAAACATATTTCTAACAACTTTTCTATTATGACAGTTGTAATAAATGTCTATTACAACTTTTCAATCTTACCTCTTGTATTAAGTGAGAGTTTTAACAATTAACATTTTATAATTAGTAATTATTATTATTATTATTATTATAATTAATAATATTAATAATTTTCTATTAGATAATTAATAACTAGTAAATAAGTTTTAATAATTAATTTATTAAATAATAAATTATCAGTATTGTTAAATAATTAGTAATTAATTTTAGTAATAAATAATTAAGAAATAATCATTAATATTAATAATTTAGAAGTAATAAATAAGAAGTAATATTTAATATTAGTAATTAATTTTGGTAATTAATAATTAAAATGGTTTTATGAGAAAATTTTACAAAATTATTTTCAGCATTTCCTTTTTCTACCAATTGTAATAGAGGCCTATTAAATATTAGTAATGTCTAATATTTAATAATTAATAATAATAATAATTAATAACTGATAATAAACTTACAAATAAATTATAAATAATAGTTACTATTAAATAATAAATACTTAATATTTAATAAATAGTAACTATTTTTTAATAATGATTTCTAAGTATTTAATAATGAGTAGTAATTAATAAATAGTAATTAGCTTATAATAATTACTATTAAATATTTAGTAATTCATAATACATACATGATAGCTAAATTAAAATATTAATATTCAATTATAACTTTGATATAAAAATTGATATTAATTAAGAAATAATATTCAGCACTTAGTAAAATTTGTTTTAAAAAATTGATATCATATTTGTTATAAATATTCACTTACTAATTATAACTTATAAAATCCAGTTTTTTATAAACGTTATTCTACCACACAAGAAACATAGGCGGGCTCTCGTAGGAAAACCAGGCGGGACAAGGAAAAATTGGCTCCAAACTTACTCACGTGATATCACTTCCTCATGTATGCCTCCTCGTATCCCCTTCCTTCAGTAAAGTTTCACCCAAAATCGTAATCATTCCCAAAATCGAAATCAATCCCAAAATTTCAAGTTCAAATCATGGATAATTTAATTCAAATTATCTCCTGGTCCTACATATGTATCCAACCCAATTCAAATTAATTAATCATTTGACCTTTCCTTCGCCTAATATGTTTCTCTGTATTCTTTTTGTTTCTCACAAGCCACTTTAATGGTGGATGACCTTCCAACCTCTTGCTTCTCTCCATGTCGTGCAAAGCCCTCTGTGAAATAACGTGATATATACTTTCGTGTTCTGAAAATTCATTCATCTTCAAGTGGCTACTCTTTCTCGACTGATCTGAAAACTAAGAGAAGGATTCTTCTTGCTTGCGCTTATCCAAATTCACGTAAGCTTTATGAGGTTTTAAAATTTCTAATTTTGCAATTTGTTCATTTTAAGTTTTGTTTGGTATCGTTGATCCATATACTTCTGTTATGTCAGAGACTAAAATTTGGTACTGGTACTGGTAAATGTGTTAATTGCAGCTGTTGGTGATTTGTATTATGAACAAAAAATATGAAATACAAGATTTGTATTATCCTGTTTTTCCAGTGCCATAAGTAATGAATAATATCAATTATCAACACTATTTTGGTGCAGGCAGTTGGGTTAATTGCAACTGTTGGTGATTCTGTCCATTTGAAAGTTGGTAGTCCTGTAGCTCTTATAACCTTTGGAAGTTATGCAGAATACACAATTGTAGCTTTTTTAACCTCATATACCTTATCGTCGTCATTGTTTTACCAATTTATGAATGTATTTCTGTAGGTTCCGGCTAAGCATCTCCTTCCTGTACCCAGGCCAGATGTTGAGGTATTGGCGGGCAATGCTTACATCTGGATTGACCGCTTTGATTTCCTTAGAAAAGGTATTGTAAATTAACAGTATTGTTATTCTTACAAAATTTGTTGCATGATTTTGCGTTGCGAAGTGATATCCGCCTTCCCTTCCCACCTTCCCTCGGGCATCAACATTAACCCTTCAAAATTAATTCGATTGTCTATCAGATAGTGACTTATGTAACAAAGGGGTGTATGTAACAAACTGTCAGTAAATTGGAGCACAAGTATATGTATGTAGTCACACACCCTCAACATTCAAAGTTCTCAACATATAATAAAATGGTTGTGTCCAATAGACACTTAATTAATTACAGAAAAGAAAATTGAACCCAACTGAAACTAATTTTAGTTTGACAATGTTTCATTCACAGATTAGAAAGTTTGGATTAAATGACTACTTTGTTTATTAATGGATTTAGCTACTATGTCAATATTATCATCTGTTAATTTGTTTTCTAAAAGTCCAAGTGCAGATGCTCTTTTTTTAGAAGTTTTGCAACATCCAATTATTTAAAAAGGGACTTTGGACCACATGTAGTTCATGCTATCAGGTATGTTAAGCATTATTGTTAAAAAAAATTCTTAAAAACAATTTGTTCGATTCTTTTATATACATACATACATACATATATATATATATATATATATATATATATATATACACACACACACACACATACAAATGCATATATATATATATATATATATATATATTAATGTATATATCTATGTGTGTGTGTGTGTGTTTTGTAGCTTGTGTATAGAATGCTAGTTATGTTTGATGCTATTAAGATTTGGTATTGTTGGCTTAAAAAAAACACTTTTTGTTCTTTTTCCTAACAACAGACATATTCTTATGCAAAAGGCTTGATCACTGCAGTGAACTTGCAACAGAAAGATAAATGGCATAAAGATTTCGTTGCCTTTGACTAGTGTACTCCCGTAGGATATGCATTCTTTTGTGGATAACTTGTGTTTGTACTAAGTTGCTTTGTAACGGTCAAGTATGTAATAATGCACGAAATGTTGTCTAAAACTTATTGTTTGTAATACTGAATATTTGAGTATTTTAATAAATTAGATTGCAAATAACTGTAATATTTGATTTGCTTATGGAGTATTGCTATATTTAGTGTATTGTTCTTTTCAGTTGCAAAATATGTCTATTTTTTTTTAAAAAAAAATCCAAATGTCAATCACAACGGTGCATAACAGTTGTAGTAGATATTATTACAACGGTGCATAACTGTTAATAAAGTTCATTACAACGGTGAAAAAAAGTTGTAAAATATATATATATATATATATATATATATATTACAATGGTGTTGCAATGGTGCAAAAAAGTTTTAAAAGATTTTAGTCTATTACAACTTCTTAATACACGACGGTTAGCCCACCGTTGTAAAATATATATTACAACGGTTTTCCACCATTGTAATATGGTCATTTTGTTGTAGTGATGCAACCAAAACCATAGAAATTGATACCTGAAATAAATTAGCTAATAGAGAAAAGGTCACAATCCATATTAATAAATCACATGCCCTTAATGAACCATGTAGTTGAACTAACTTTGTCGTCTTCATATATTCTATAATTTGGTTATTTGCAACATTTAGCGGTTATTTTCTCAATCCTCCAAAATAACAACTTTAGTTTAGTTTTGACTGTAGCTTTGATGTAGTATGCACAACTATCAGTTAGAATATCTTGAGGCTGGTAACTACCCACCCCTTATATATATCATGATTGATATAATAGTAATTGCATTATAAGCTTGGGAGTTTGCCAGAATAGCTCTGAGCACTGTACATAAATAGGCCCGTCAAACGGGTTGGGTCGGGTAGAATTTGACCCAACTCAATTAAAGCATAAAAAACCCAACCCATCCAACCTATTTAACAAATAGGTTGACCCGACCCAACCCAATTAGTTAAAAGGTCAACCCGATCCGACCCAGTCCAATTAGTTAAAAGATTTTAGTCTATTACAACTTCTTAATACACGATGGTTAGCCCACCGTTGTAAAATGTATATTACAACGGTTTTCCACCATTGTAATATGGTCATTTTGTTGTAGTGATGCAACCAAAACCATAGAAATTGATACGTGAAATAAATTAGCTAATAGAGAAAAGGTCACAATCCATATTAATAAATCACATGCCCTTAATGAACCATGTAGTTGAACTAACTTTGTCATCTTCATTTATTCTGTAATTTGGTTATTTGCTACATTTAGCGGTTCTTTTCTCAATCCTCCAAAATAACAACTTTAGCTTAGTTTTGACTGTAGCTTTGATGTAGTATGCACAACTATCAGTTAGAATATCTTGAGGCTGGTAACTACCCACCCCTTATATATATATATATATATATATATATATATATATGATGACTGATTTAACAGTAATTGCATTATAAGCTTGGGAGTTTGCCAGAATAGCTCTGAGCATTGTACATAAATAGGCCCGTCAAACGGGATGGGTCAGGTAGAATTTGACTCAACTCAATTAAAGCATAAAAAACCCAACCCATCCAACCTATTTAACAAATAGGTTGACCCGACCCAACCCAATTAGTTAAAAGGTCAACCCGATCCGACCCAGTTATCAAAAATTATACAAAAAACATAAAAAATACTACTTTAAACAAAAATCAGCACCAATTATATATGCACAAAAAACAACATGAACAAAAATATGCAAAGGAGACACAAAATGCACTAATAACAACATAGTATAGTTTACATTGACAGTTCGACATACATGAATCAAACACTACAAAAACAACATGATGTAAATACAATTTCTCAATTCTCCAAGCAACAACAACACCAGCACCATCACATGAAAGAGTTATGTAAAGAGGAAAGTGATCAAATTTATCATCTTGAAAATTTATGTCCCTCAAACAAAAATCGGGCCAGGTGCAACAAGCTGCTACTATAGCAACCTCGTTGTTGCTATTGCCATGCAACCATTTTTTTTACATAAACATGCTCGTGGAAATGAACATACCACTGGAATAAAAACAATAGAATTTACAGTTCAAACAACTTTCATCAGTTTTTTTTCTTCTCCAAAAAGTGCTACTATGTTGAAAGATTATAATTATTTATATTTAAAGCTCCTATGTTAATGACGATTGTATGGCCAAACTGACTCTATATCAAGGCTAGTTGAAAACAATCTTAAGTGCTCCATATGAGGATTGAAATATGTACATTACAAAAAAACAAACAAACAAAAGCTGAATATAGAAGCTCAAAAGGATATTTTTTTAGCATTCTAGAACATATTTGGGAACTTCAAATCATCTTTGTTTTTTTAAAGGTCAAAACACCACTATCTTGTGAGTGCAGTCAAATGTTTAGATTACAATATGAACTAAGAACTTTATAGGTTTGGTGGTGAGAAATATATTTGAAGTTAGTTTGCCTAATATTGAACTTGGTACAAAGTATTTAAAAAAGAAAACTAGGAATTGTTAATAGAAGAATCATTTTCTGATAAGCCAACTAATGTATATAGGTAAAACTGAAAATAACAAATGGATATTTTTACTTGAAACACATAAAAAAAATGGAGATTGAATATGCCTGAGATAAAACAGAGATTAAATGTGGGGTTAATTCTCTGTCTTATTAAATGTTTTACATATTTTTCTTGAAATTAAACGATAATCTATTGTTTAAATATTATAATGTTTTGTCGAGCGGCTAGCCTTTGTAGCTGATGTATGTTAGTTTACAAAAATATGGCAAAAGTTAAATGTAAACTAAATCATGATATAACCATTTAAATTTGACCTTTCATGTTTAAAGGGTGATGTCAGTGACAACTATAGCCATTCATTGTTTTCACATTCTTTTAAATTATTTAAAAGTAAAATAACTTCTTTTTTGTAAAAAACACTAACTTGTCTAAAGATGTAATAACATTATAAAAAGGCTTGCTCAGGATTCCATTTGCCGATCCACTACCAAATGTGACGATCACCACATACCTCCTGCACTCAAATAATCAACCTTCAACCCATCCCAATCAATTCTGAATTACTTGAAAGTATACAGGCAACCTCGATTTACCATCACGATGTCTAACCCCAAGTTTTATCACTATCCATCACACCATAATGGATCGGTACCAATCCATATGAACATGTATTGGTCCTCACAGTTATCTTTTCTCAAGCCTAAATTTTTTGGGTTTCTTCCTTTCGTCTTCTAGAGCGCCTTCGCCAAATTTCTTCTGAATCCGATCATCTGAACTTTTTATTTGCTCTGTTCTTCTATCCTAAGATCTAGAAGAAACAATTCTAACATGCAACTCAAGCAATACATCCAATTTCATCAAAAAAAAAAACCATCAACACGACAATACATGATCATACTAACAAACCCAAATCATAAAAACATCATATAACAATGAACCAATTAAAAATGTAGATCTAAACATACTTAAAATCATGATTAACATATAAATTTCCGGTTTAATAGGTTAATTTAGAGCATATGAACATACCTAGATCTGAAATGAACTTACACGAATAGATCTAGGTTGAATTTAACATGTGTGAATGAAATTAACATAGATCTGACCCGTATAACTCTTCGCTTTCATGCGACTTCATTCAAATTAACAAAAGTTGTCTTCGAGGTATAGGCAAATCAACAAGAACCTGAATTAGAGCAATATATACATATATGTATATAGCAAAATCATGTAGATTACAATAACAAAAAAACAACTAAAAAGGGAAGATAACACGACAACCGTAGTTTATTGTAAATAAAGGCAACAAGACTTTAAGCCATAATCTTAATCCAAATCTTATGAACGTAAATGATGTGCTTGGCTGGAGCTACCTTTCTTGCAAGAAGTTTAAAAGATGCAAGCCAAAAAAAGCACTACATACCAGTGCTCTTAGTGTGCATCAAATGCTGATGAACCACGATCTAGGTAATATCGATCAATTTTCACTTGAACAACATTACCTACCTCTCAGTTTCATATAAATGCACACTAAACTTCTAGACTTGTACTGTGTCAATCGCGTAAGTTAGCTATTAATTTCACCATTGGGAATACAAATTTGCAGTTTATAATGATATCAAAGCTAATATGCTATAACATAGATAATAAAAGAACTTTACGTCAAAATTATTATTTTCATCTAAAAAGTTTTACCTGCACAGAGTTCCAGTCAAATAGAAATATCTATTTGTTTTTTATCTTCCGTAATGTTCCAGTTGATACAGATTATATTATCCAATGGAAAAAAATCCATCATGAAGGCATGGTATTTTTCCAAAAATAAAAGTGTAAACTGCATATTTACCTTCAGTTGAATTTATTATTGAGTATCGCATATAGTTTACAATCGTCAGGAATTAGTTCATGTACAATCAATTTGAGAATAAAAGCATGAG
This sequence comes from Allium sativum, assembly GCA_030737875.1. Taxonomy (NCBI): domain Eukaryota; kingdom Viridiplantae; phylum Streptophyta; class Magnoliopsida; order Asparagales; family Amaryllidaceae; genus Allium; species Allium sativum. Next base: position 124,494,986 of record CM060927.1, on the reverse strand, counting down.
TCTGTAAATTGCATACTAACCTTGAAGGAAATGATAGAATGTCAAACCTTGTTCATCTTCGAAGCTAAAGGGCATGCCTGTTCCTATATGCATGTATAAATCTATGCCACAAGCTTGAAATATCAAAAGTGTGTGTGTGTGTGTGTATAACCTTATAATTTTCATTATCAAATGTGATAGTGATATATTAATATATAAAACGTAACCTCATCCCCTATTGTTTACTCATTAATTTTAGCATGCGTAATTTAATGATAAAATCTGCATCAATTTTTTTTTTTTTTAAATCATGCACATCTGTTTTAGTAAAAGTAAACAAATAGATGTATTTTTGTGTATACATAAAATGACTTTGAAGATTCTTTTTTTAAAGGATTAAGCATGCCAAATTGTAGAATAAAGGGTTAAATCCAACTTCTTATGATCCCAGATACAAAATTGAGAAATATCAATAAAGTATAGTCATGTTGTGTATGCAGAAGAACAAATGCCAAAAATATCACCAACTTTTCATTTCACTACTTACATGTTCGAGATTTCCTTGCTAATCCTTGTTGCTTCCCAGTGATTTCATCTCATCATTGATTTCCTACTGTAGTTGAATATAGTAGCACCACTTCCCCAATAATCCCCAAGCTCTATAGGAACACTTCATCCATTAAGTAGTATGCGTACGAAAGAGATCTTTATCTCCAAACTCTCTTCTCCAAACTCAAACCCGTTAGCACAGATTATACTAATGTACAATATACATTGATTTTTTTATTCACATATTTTTTGAAAGAGGAATGTAATCAAATAATTGATTACATTGATTACATTGATCAATTAACTGATTTGATTTCTTGATTGATTTTATCACAGAAGGAAACAAATAAAATATTATATTCTGGAGAAGTTTTGAAGAGGCAATTTGGATATTTGCATAGGTCTTCTATTCTCCTATATATGAAGTCTTCTGGGTAAGATCAAAATCAGAAACCATGTGAGATGTCTGGAGAGACTATGTGCCTCCAGGGCTTGCGCCATGGAGAAGAAGATGTAGGAATTAGGGCCAAGAGAAGCTTTTCCTATTTACTACTGATAGACGCAGTTGGTGCCTCCAGTTTGATTCATGGATTTGTTGTCGTTCTTCGTTGCTCTTTTTCTCCAACAATATTTGTAGTAATCTAGATATTCTTTCCTTTTCTCAATAAGTTTATTGATTTAATTGTATTTTGTTTATTTTTTATTTTGATCCATTCATTGTAAACAAAATTTGTTTTTGGTGAAACAAAAAAAGACGGTAGTTGGGTGGAATATTTGTGTATTTCTATTATTTCCAATTTATTGTGTTATTATTTTCAATCGAATTCATTTTCAAATGATCGGGTGAAAAAAACTTTTCTTGGTGTCTTGTCTTTTCCGCTGAGCACAAAACCCTAATATATTGGTACCAAAGCAATTTGTGCAATTTTTGCATGACAGATTGGTTCTCCAATGCCTTGATGTTTCGATTCATGTTTCATACATGGGTCTTCATGTTGATGATGCTCGAGGGATCCAGGGTGATCAGAGAAAGATCTCAGGTCAAGTAACAGACAATTGTCAATTTGAAAAATCCACAAGATGGAGATCTTTGTTATAGTGGCCCGAAGTTTCTTACCTTTGCAATCGAGTATAAACCACACAAGTTCAATCCAAATAGAAAAAATCCTCGAACTATAACTAATGGTATATGACTAATAAGAACTGAACAAAACAACTTTTTCATTATCATTACAATAACTGTTACAACAGAGACATAATGTATCAGAGTACACTACTAAATACATGCACATAAGTAAACTTGCATGGGCTCCATACCATCTCATCGCTTTTTAGTTAGAAGGAAACGTATGTCCTTATCCCTATTGCCCATCATCTTATTTTCGGCCATTCATAGGTTGTGAGGATTTAAAGTCATGTTTCAACACAAAGCTATGCTATATCAACTATGCGTTGATCATCATCCACAAATCTCTGCTTTTCAACAAAAGTTTTGATCGGCTTAGCACTTAGCATGCCACATTGTCAATTCACAACATATAATTGGTGTTTATTAATATATAACCCTCTGAGTACATAAGTCTCCGAGGATGGCTTTAAGCGAAGAGAATAAATTCTCCGCCAACAACTAATATAACATCAACAGAAACCAATTTATTATGTCATCAAATACAGTGTCTGTAGTTGAATTAACAACATTATTTCTAGTGGTACTAGCAGCTTCAAGCATGTGAATTCGCTTGTGGCCAACTAACACTTGATTGGAAGTGAAAACCCTAGCCAGAAGGGACATTCATGCCTTTGAGCTACTTCTTCGTGTATCTGAACCACTCCACCTACTTCATTAGTGGGTTTCGGTTGTTATAAAATTTCAAATTGTTTTGGGTTTTGGTTTGTTTTGAAGAAAGAAGAAAGAAAAATAGGAAGAAGAGGAAATTGTATTTGCCCCACATCATGAGTGTGTGGAAATGTTTTCTTGTATAAGAATATGTTTCTCACAAGGATGTTGGGGCCTTGGGGATCCTTAATATATGTTTTGTTGTGAGGAGGGAGGCCATGCATCACCACCCCACATGCACGTCGCCGCTATCCAACTGTGTCGGGCCGGTTGCGAGTCTCATGTCCGGACCTGACAACAATATTTTTGGATCGAATTTAAAAATAGTAACGGACCAAATTTCAGCCCGTTATGTACTTGAAATTCAATTTAAATTAAGGATGGTGTTTTAAAATGTTTCTAAACTTTTTAAAATGAAGCGAGGCGGCTATTTGCAATGGTTTCTGACCGTTGCAAATGAAGGGATGCGACGTTTCGAATTTGAAGCGGATACGACCATACCAAACGGTCGCGACTGTTCATGAATAGGCGCCTCCTCCCGCTGGCTACAAATAGCCACACCCAGATCAGTTCGAGCAACTTTCTTCTTCATCTTCTTCCTCACGGATTCCGCACCACTTCCGTTGCAACATCCAAAAAATGTTGCGAATTTTCTAATTTGCAACACTTATAAACCGTTACAGAATTTGATTTCTTCTTCCTCTTCATTCTCTTCTTTACTTGCATTATCAGAGATCAATTTCTAAAGTGTTCTTGATCAGATCAAAGTCATGCGAACTTTGAATCCGATTACATTGTTCCAAGACTTCATTGAATCCTGAAAGTCGATAGTTTGATAACCCGTTTGTACCTGGTGGGTTGAATTGTTGTCTGAAAGAACTGTTCCATAGATCGTTGAAGTCTTAAGTACAACAATATCTTCCTCCAGTTCGCCTCGAATCACAAAATCCCTAGCAATTTTCAGACAATAATCTTCAACTACGGACGGTTTGAGCGCATTACAAGTTATGAATCAGCATTTAACTCGATCAGTGCGGTTTGATGGAGACAATTTCAATCGTTGGCAAGAGGCGGTGAAATTCTTTTTGATCACCGTCAAATTGTTCTACATTTTGGAAGATGGATTGGAAGTTACACCGGGGAAAACAGATAAGGATGATGCCGCTCTAAAGGAGAAATGTGCAAAGCACAAAAATGACGATTTTCTATGTAGAGGGCACATTCTGAATGCCTTGTCTACTCTAGTCTACAACACTTATAAGACCTTGGAAATTGCAAAGGCGCTATGGACTGTATTTGAAAGAAAGTATCACATATTCGAGGCAAGTAATAAGAAATTTTAATTAGTAATTTTATGGATTTCAATATGGTCGCCAACAAGTCTGTAATTGGACAAGTAAGCGAAATCCTACTATTGGTGAATCAACTTAAAGGTGTTGATATGTATCTCTCGAATCTTTTGTTATTGGTGTTATTATTTGGAGACATCCAAATTCATGGAATGATTATAAGAAAAAAATGAAGCATTTGGAAATGGATTTTGATTTAGATGATTTACAACGTCATCTTCGTATTGAAGATGATTCTTGTAAACGTGAATTATATGATAATCCACAAACCGAGTCCCGTTTTAATGTAAATAATGTTGAAATTACTGAAGAGTTAAAGCCTAAGAATGTGACATAGTTTAAGAAAAAAATAATTCCAAGAACAACAAAATGAAGGGTGCTTGTTACTATTGAACAAACCCGACCACTATGCCTGAGACTGTCGTCTATGGAAGAAACAACAGAAAGTGAATGTGGTCGAAGACAAGCTTGTGGTTCCAGTACAAGTGGTGAACTCTATTAGTGGCATTGATATTGATTGGTGGTTTGATACTGGAGCAACCATCCACATTTGCAAAGACCGTAATCTTTTCAAGACTTATGAAGAAAATAATGGAGAAACCAGCAAAATTACTAGTGCAAACAAAGTTTTGGGAAAAGGCACTCTAGAACTTAAATTCACCTCTGGAAAAGTTCTTATACGTATTTTATGTACTTGATATATGTAAGAATTTAGTTTATGGATACCTTCTTAACAAAGGAGGATTCAAGATAGTATATGAGTCTGATAAGTTAGTGTTGTCCAAAAATAACAAATTCATTGGATAAGTATATTCTTGTAATGACATGATTGAAATCTTCTATTTATATTTTTGATTCTGTTAGTTTATGGAATAATAGATTAGGACATGTTAATTTTTAATCTCTTAAAAGTTTGCATAAATTAGGATCAATTTATAATTGTGATTTTAATGCAATCTCTAAATGTGAATTATGTGTTCAAGCAAAAATACGCCGGAATTCCTTTAAATCTGTAGAAAGAAAAAATGGTTTGCTTGATTTAGTATATAGTGATGTGGATGGCTTAAAAAGTCATATCACCTATGGCGGTAACCAATACTATATAGCATTTATTGATGATCATACTAGATATGCATAAGTATATCTAGTGAACTAAATATGAGGCCTTTGATAAATTCAAAATTTACAAAGAAAAGGTCGAAATACAATTAGAAACTAAAATTAAAGTATTACATTCAAATCGTGTTAGTGAATATTTTTCAAATGAATTCACCTTATTTTGTAAACAACAGGGTATAACACGCCAATGTATTACCCCATATACACCACAACAGAATGGTGTTGCTAAGAGAAAAAAAATAGAACTTTAGTAGAAATGGTTAATGCCATGTTCACAAGTTCAAATTTACCTTATAACCTTTGGGGTGACGCTATGTTATCTACATGTCACATTTTAAACACATCTTAAAAAGAATAACATTTTCCCTTATGAATTATAGTTTAATAGAAAACCTAATATTACTGGATTTAAAGTTCGTGTTGCTTAGCATATGTTAAAAAACCAGACCCTAAATTACCAAAGTTAGGAAATAAGGCATTTAAATGTGTTTTCATAGGATATTCTCTTAATAGTATAACTTATAGGTTCCTTATTGAAACACCCCACCTCCATTAAGGTCACTCACAAAGGGAATGCATTAACTTTGGTGAAGCATTTTTAGGTAAAAGACACATATAATTTACAAGAAAAGCATATAAACAGTGGAAAACTGAAATCATTTCATAAATAGCGTGGTTCAGTCAAAACATTACAAGCATTGTCTCAAAACCCAACTTCTAAATTATTACAATAAAATATTTGTCTTGATTTAAAACTCCCAAGTACATAAAGAAGCATAAAATAGTAGTAAAGCAGCATAAATCCCCAATAAAAGTGTAACCACAGCCATAGCCCAAGAGAAGAGAATCCAAGCAATACATCCACTCTCTTCAAGCTGGAAAGGGCCTGCACTAAGCTGAAGTATTCCCTCCCTGTGGACTTGAGGTGGGGAGGGACGGAAGAAAAGAAGTCAAAAGAAAATGGGTGTGACGACCGCCCATAAACCTGCACTATACAAGGGAAATAATGCTCTGAAAGATGTGCAAGGCTGTCATGGACGATCATCAGAGTAGGTAAACACAAGCGCAACATGTCGTAAAACTCGCAGCGCAAGGATAAAATATAATAGAACATATACAACAGGTAGTAATAGTAAAGCAGAAACACTGGACTTCCATACAACTAGAAAGTAAGATCCACAAACTTGGAAATAATGTTTATACAAAGTTGCCTCACTACATCACTCAGAAAAGCAACAACGGAAATCCAATTATTAGCTAGTAGTAAAAATGGTATATGAATCTCCTGCTCGCCATCGATCAGCATCGTCGTCCTCACTAAAGCATTACCTGTCACCTATTACTTAGTCTGCCCATCCACAATTGGATGAATAGCCCAAGGTAATAAGAGGATACATAAAACCTTGAGTCAGACAACAGTCTTAGTGAGCGATAAAACAACTAACAAACTTCAACAATAAAGTGTATGAGAGGGGATAGATAAACATACTAATTTACCCACGACACCAGAGAAGAACTCAACCTTATCTTCCCCACATCGGATAGTGATAGCCTTTAGAATCCATTCAACCAAAGGAATAACAATTCATACATGGAAACCAGAGCAACCATTCAATCATGGGAAAACATACATAACATCCAGATTATATAAGTCTCACACAAAACAACCAATCAACCATGATTGACTCTGGCTATCACGGCCAATCCTGCTTTGAACCATCGTTAATCGTATGACGGCCAACCTTCCCATATGTCAAGGGCTAATGGTAACCCCAGTTCTAGCATAAACTCCATATGTCCAACCTTGACAATGTCCAACCTTGACAACTATGCCTTTCAACGATACCCAATGTACTCGACCAGCAACCTTCCGGTATATTGGGTGCCCCATTCATACCCCTGCTTTGAGCCTGCTAGAACATACGACAACGATGACTTCTCGGCCTTCGCATCTCAGTCATCCAACCTTGACGACATTTCATAGCTCAAGCAACCTTCTCGAGCAACCATTATCCACCAACTCACGACCTTTGAGTTGTCTCGCATCTCTAGTCGTCCAACCTTGACGGCTATTTACTGCTCAAGCGACCATCTCGAGCAACCGTTATCCACCAACTCACGACCTTTGAGTTGCCTGCCTATTCGTTGCTTTTCGACGATCAACGAACATATCACATCACTTCGAACATCCCCTTCTGGACTCTTGTCGAAGCCACCACCATCATTGAACCAACCAACATCTTTATAAGGTTCAAAGCAATCCATAGCATTATTTCAGCACTTCCTAACTTCCCAATTGAATTTACTTTGAAGTCACATCATCACCGGAAATGTCTGATCAGGAAAACTTGCCCAGAAATGCCAAAAATGGATGACCAGAAATGGCTGTCCTGAACAGCCCGACCCGAGCCACTTTGGTCCGACCCGACCCCCTTTAGTCCCGACCTGACCCCCTTTTGTCCGACCCGCCCCACTTAGTCCGATCCAGAATGGTCCAATCCACTTTAGCCCGACCCAAAATGGTCTGATTCACTTTAACCCAATCCAGAGTGGTCCGACCCGGCACCCTTTAGTCCGACCCGAGCCAACTTTAGTCCAACCCGAGCCAACTTGACTTGTCCTCCACGACAGAATTTGATCCCGACCCTAGCGACTTTTGTTCCGACCGAGCCACTTTCTATGCATCTTCAATTCTCCTTCGATTTCGACCAAAACTTCGCCAAAAGACGAATCCGACGAAACCAACTCAACCAAAATCATCAAACACAATCATAAACATATCATAACATTATTAACCACATGAATATAATGATTACCATAAAAATGATGTAAATCTCACCAAAAACCATTAAAATGATCCTATGATCAAAATAGAGTTCTAACTAACATAAACATGTAAAATGACATGAAATTATCGAGTAAAACTTGCTAGATAAGATCATAGGGTGATTCATATGAAAATGAAAATGTAATGGTGTAAATCTAAGGTAAAACATCCCAATTTGATGAGAAGCATGCACAAACACTCATATACTTCATTGCATTCATGTGAGAGATGTAAATCACTCATCGATTCTCCAAAACAAGTTAAAATGATAGAATTATGAATCCGAACAGCGAACAATTCAATCGAAACTCCATGATCCAATGAATTTACCTTTGAAATGATATAGATCTAGCCTCCAATGGTGTGATCTATGATTTCCCCCCTTAGATTTGGATTTTTAATGGTGGAAAGGTGTTAGAGGAAGAAGGAGATCAATGCCTCCAAATGAGAGAATTGGAAAGTAAACCTTTTCCCTCCACTCTCACCCCCTATTTATAGGATTCCACCATCCCACTAATGGGCCTCCTCAATTTAGCCCATTAGGCTCTCCAAACCTGAACAGCCAACTGAAAAATCTTAAAACAGCGATTTCTCCCAAACCGCTGAGCCAAATCCTTAATGTAACCACTCTACGGAAAGACAAACATCAATTCCTTTCTAATGACACAGGTCTCACCTTCTGATTCATCCTTAGTCAAAAGTTATGCCCCATACAAGACTGACAGGGGCAAAATGGTCACAAACAAAATCAGTAAAAATTATGGACATGTCTCACATCCCCATAAGCAACATATTAAAAGATGAGAATGATCCAACCCTCAGGGAATAAAATAAAAATATTTTACGATCTTCCGGTACGTAAAATGCGGGCTGTTACATTCTCCCCCCCCCTCCCCCCAAGAATTTCGCCCCCGAAATTCCAAGTAAACATTAGCAACTACAACAATTTCCGCATGCCTATCATCCATGATAAGCCAATTCTATCATCCAAACTAGCAATCATCAAGCCATGCATCCATAGCCTTATCCAGCATGCGAAATTCTATCAAACAACAACAATAAGATAACAACAATATCAGCAAGTAATAATAATGACAACAAGTAATAATGATGGTGCGATATCAATGGGTCTTATGGGCAACGAATTTTGGATGGGTCTTCCTTATACTCTCCTTCATCCCCCACGTACCATCGTCGCCATCTCTGCTCCATTATAACTTAACTAAATAAAACGTCCATTCCCTAAGCTGTTTCGTGTCATTCGTCATAACACGAAGTGGTTTATAGGGTTTCATAACTACAAACTCAACTACATGGTCAACGTATTACTTCGGAGGTACTACCACATCCGAACCATGCACATATTTTCGTAGAAGCGACTCATGGAAAACATTATGCATACTCGACATCTTCTCGGGTACTCCAATCGATATGCGAGCCTTCCAATTCGATCGACTATTGGAAACAATCCAACAAACCAAAGCACTTAAGCTGCCCACTACAACGTTTTGAAGCGCTGCTTAAAAACATCTTGACCGACCAGGGTATAGGCCGACCCGATCGACTATTCTCCAACCGACCCGACCAGCCGCCACTACATCCTCCTCAATCGACCGACCCGATCCATTTGTGCCTTCAACATATGGCCGACCCGACCCAGTCCATCTATTGACACAAGATGACCGACCACCGACTAACAATTCGTACACTTGGAAATAAACTTTCTAATATCTCGCTTCGTTTCCTCCCAGTAGTAAATTCGTTTCATTTCCTGATACATCCTATTGCCACCGGGATGAATCGTCGACTTCGAGCGATGACATTCTCTCAGAACCTCATCTCTCGATCCGTCAATATTAGGAACAACTAATCGCCTTTGATTTCGAAACCAACCTTCTCGATTGACCTTGAACTCTTTTATCTTCTGGTTCCAGTTTCTGAATGAACTCGACAAGCTTCGCATCTTTCTTTTGGCTCTCGCCAATTCTTTCGATAAGAGTAGGTCTTATCGACAAGCTTGCCAACATTTCAGGTTCCAACTCACACCTTGGCCTGAAATTGTACCTTGCCAAGTACTCGAGGTTCTTACATTCTGAAAACATCGCTCCCAAACTTGCATGGCTTCGACTCAATGCATCTGCAACTGCATTGCCTTTGCCTGGAGTATAGACTATACCAAAATCACATGATGCCAAAAACTCTAACCATCTTTGCTGCCGAAGATTCAAATCCTTTTGGGAGAAAAGACAATTCAACGACTTGTGATCCATAAACAACTCGAATCGAACTCCCAACAAGTAATGTCTCCACATCTTCAGAGCAAATACAATCACCGCCAACTCCAAATCATGAGTTGGGTAAGTCTTCTCATGTGGATTGAGCTGTCGACTCGCATAGGCCACAACGTTATCCTTATACATTAGTACTGCTCCAAGTCCAGTACCACACGCATTGGTATACACTACCATCTCTTCATTCCCGCTTGGAATGGTCAACACAGGAGCACTCGTCAGTCTCTCCTTCAGGATTCCGAACGCTTGTTCACACTTTGCATCCCATGAGAACACTTGGTTCTTCTTTGTCAATCCTGTCAATGGTGCAGCTACTTTGGAGAAATCCTTAGTAAACCATCGGTAATATCCTGCCAACCCAAGGAAACTCCGAACATCCATCGCATTCTTAGGTTGATCCCAGTCCTGAATTGTTGCAACTTTAGCGGGGTCAACCACTATCCCTTTTCCAGAAACTACATAACCTAAGAACCTCACTTCGTCCTTCCAGAAGTGACATTTTGAGAACTTAGCCTTAAGCTGATGCTTCCGCAAGATCTCTAACACAACTCTCAAGGGCGTCTTATGTTCTTCCTCATTTCTGGAGTAATCCAGAATATCATCCACGAACATAAGCATGAACTTGTTCAACTGATCTCTGAACACTCTATTCATAAGATCCACAACATACGTTGGCGCGTTAGTCAACCCAAATGGCATCACCAACCATTCGAAGAAACCAGATGGTGTCCTAAAAGCAGTCTTTGGCACACTATCATTAGCCACCCTCAACTGGTGAAATCCCGTTGCCAAATCCATATGAGAAAACACTTTGGCTTCGTGAAGATGATCGAACAAGTCATCAATCCTTGGCAATAGATACTTGTTCTTCTTTGTCACCTTGTTCAGCTCACAATAGTCCACACACAATCTTAACGAGCCATCCGCCTTTGTTGCAAATATGACTGATGCACCCTACTCGGATACACTCCTCCGAATGAATCCTTTTCCCAAAAGGTCTCGAACTTGCATCTCTAACTCCCGCTGTTCCCTAGGCGCCATCCGCCTAAGAGGCATAACGATTGGTCTAGCACCTTCGACCAAATCGATCCTAAACTCGATCTCACGATGCGGCGGCAACCCTTTGACCTCATCAAAGACATCTACATACTCATTAGCAATCAGCACTGATGACAGGTCTTCTTGTGGAATCCCAAGCGAATATAGATAACTTACGAAGACCCCGTTTTCATGCTTACATCTAATCAACACCTTTCGCCCTTCCACATCCCCGACCCTTACGTCTAGCTTCTCGCAATTCACCCTTGCCGCATACCTCTTGAGACAATCCATGCCCAAGATGATCCCATACCTAGCAAAGTTAAGAATAAAGCAATCACACAAAAAAGAGCAACCATGACTCGACAAAACTAGACCACGACACAATATGCACAAACTGAATGAATCCCCAACTGGATTAGTCACGACCAATGGTCTATTTCAACTTCAAGTTTCGAACCCATTCAACATACAATCTTATTATAGGTAAAAGATGATGATTCTCTAGTACCAAATAGGACTCAAACAACTTCACTGGTTGGAAGCACATCCAGACAACAACTTCTCCTAGTTCTCTTCAGGAATACAATAGGAAATTGGAATAGCTTCCACAACACATGCTTCCTCCGGTTGCCTATTCTTTGGAAGATCCGCACAATCTTTCTTCCTATATCCAGGCTTGCCGCATTGAAAGCACTTCCTTTGGGTATTCGGCTTCTCACAATCTTTGGCATAATGACCCTCCAATTAACAATTAAAGCAAGTGACATTCTTCTTAAATCTCTTCTTCTTGCTTTTCTTCTTATTAAAGCTGGGGCCAATAAAGGTTTCTTCATCTATAGGAGAACATTCCCTCTGTCGCTTAACCGAATCTCTTTTGGGTACTTGCACAGGAACACCACGCACTACTGACGCTTCTGGAACGGGCCTCCTTATCATGGCTATTGCCATCCTGGTCGCCCCAAACATAACTAGATACTCCGGTGCAATAGCTAAAGCTCCCAATTGGCTTCCATCTCCTACTCTTCCAGTCTCAGGCTCACTCCTAAAGGTTTGACGACTCAATCTAAATCTAAAATAGAATGATTAGTCCACTTACAAGATAAACTGCAAAAGGAAAACAACCGCTACTACTATATATGCTTATATATATAGTAAACATCCAACTGAAATCTACAAGTACGTCTGTCATACGTATTTATGTCTTAGAACTTTGGCTAAAATCGATAACTAGAGCTATGATACCAAATGTGAAGACCGCCCATAACCCCTGACTATACAAGGGAAATACTGCTCTGAAAGATGTGCAAGGTTGTCATGGACGATCATCAGAATAGGTAAACACAAGCGGAGCCTGTCATAAAACTCGCAGCGCAAGGATAAAATATAATAGAACATATACAACAGGTAGTAATATTGAAGCAGAGACACTGGATTTCCATACAACTAGAAAGTAAGATCCACAAACTTGGAAATAGTGTTTATACAAAGTTACCTCACTACATCACTCAGAAAAGCAACAACGGAAATCCAATTATTAGCTAGTAGTAAAACTGGTATATGAGTCTCATGCTCGCCATCGATCAGCATCGTCTTCCTCACTAAAGCATTACCTGTCACCTGTTACTTAGTCTGCCCATCTACAATCGGATGAACATCCCAAGGTAATAAGAGGATACATAAAACCTTGAGTCAAACAACAGTCTTAGTGAGCGATAAAACAGCTAACAAACTTCAACAATAAAGTGTATGAGAGGGGATAGATAAACATACTAATCTACCCAAGACACCAGAGAAGAACTCAACCTTATCTTCCCTACATCGGACAGTGATAGCCTTTAGAATCCATTCAACCAAAGGAATAACAATTCATACATGGAAACCAGAGCAACCATTCAATCATGGGAAAAAAATACATAACATTCGATTATATAAGTCTCACACAGAACAACCAATCATCCATGATTGACTCTGGCTATCACCACAAATCCTTCTTTGAACCATCGTTAATCGTATGACGACCAACCTTCCCATATGTCAAGGGCTAATGGTAACCCCTGTTCTAGCATAAACTCCATATGTCCAACCTTGACAATGTCCAACCTTGACAACTAGGCCTTTCAACAATACCCAAGGTACACGACCAACAACCTTCCAGTCTATTGGGTGCCCCTATCGTACCCCTGCTTTGGGCCTGCTAGAACTTACGACAACGATGACTTCTCAGCCTTTGCATCTCAATCATCCAACCTTGATGACATTTCATAGCTCAAGCAACATTCTCGAGCAACCATTATCCACCAACTCACGATCTTTGAGTTGTCTCGCATCTCTAGTCGTCCAACCTTGACGGCTATTTACTACTCAAGCGACCTTCTCGAGCAACCATTATCCACCAACTCATGACCTTTGAGTTGTCTGCCTATTCGTTGCTTTTCGCCGATCAACGAACATATCACATCACTTCGAACATCCCCTTTTGGACTATTGTCGAAGCCACCACCATCGTTGAACCAACCAACATCTTTAGAAGGGTTAAATCAATCTATAGCATTATTTCAGCACTTCCTAACTTCCCAATCGAATTTACTTTGAAGTCACATCATCATCGGAAATATCCGATCAGAAAAACTTGCCCAGAAATGCCAAAAATGGCTGACCAGAAATGGCTGTCTAGAACAGCCCGACCCAAGCCACTTTGGTCCGACCCAACCCCCTTCAGGGCCGACCTGACCCCCTTTTGTCTGACCAGACCCACCTTAGTCCGATCCAGAATGGTCCAATCCACTTTAGCCCGATCCAAAATGGTCTGATTCACTTTAACCCAATCCAGAGTGGTCCGACCCGACCCCCTTTAGTCTGACCCGAGCCAACTTTAGTCTGACCCAAGCCAACTTTGACATGTCCTCCACGACAGAATTTGATCTCGACCCGAGCCACTTTTGGTCCGACCTGAGGCACTTTCTGCGCATCTTCAATTCTCCTTTGATTTCGACCCAAACTTCGCCAAACGACGAATCCGACGAAACTAACTCAATCAAAATCATCAAACACAATCATAAACATATCATAACATTACTAACCACATGAATATGATGATTACCATAAAAATGATGTAAATCTCACCAAAAACCATTAAAATGATTGTATGATCAAAATGAGAGTTCTAACTAACATATACATGTAAAATGACATGAAATTATCGAGTAAAACTTGATAGATAAGATCATAGGGTATTTCATATGAAAATGAACAGGTAATGGTGTAAATCTATGGTAAAACATCCCAATTTGATGAGAAACATACACAAACACTCATATACTTCATTGCATTCATGTGAGAGATGTAAATCACTCACCGATTCTCCAAAACAAGCTAAAATGTTAGAATTATGAATCCGAACAGCGAGCAATTCAATCCAAACTCCTCGATCCGATGAATTCACCTTTGGAATGATATAGATCTAGCCTCCAATGGTGTGGATATATGATTTCCCCCCTTAGATTTGGATTTTTAATGGTGGAAATGTGTTAGAGGAAGGAGATCAATGACTCCAAATGAGAGAATGGGAAAGTAAACCTTTTCCCTCCACTCTCACCCCCTATTTGTAGGATTCCACCATCCCACTAATGGGCCTCCTCAATTTAGCCCATTAGGCTCTCCAAACCTGAACAGCCAACTGAAAAACCTTAAAACAGCAATTTCTCCTAAATCGCTGAGCCAAATCCTTAATGTAACCACTCTACGGAAAGGCAAATATCAATTCCTTTCTAATGGCAAAGGTCTTGCCTTCTGATTTAACCTGAGTCATAAGTTATGTCTTGTACAAGACTGACAGGGGCAAAATGGTCACAAACAAAATCAGTAAAAATTATGGGCATGTCTCACATCCCCATAAGCAACATATTAAAAGATGAGAATGATCCAACCCTCAAGGAATAAAATATAAATATTTTACAAACTTCCGATACGTAAAATGTGTGTTGTTACAACGGGTCAGACATAAGTCTGGTAAGTCCAGTGATTATTCAGCATGTAAACAGGTAAAAGGATCATGACATGAATAAACTGAACATAGGACAATACCATTGAAATATGATAACATAAGATAAGGCAAGATAAATGAATATAGTATCACACTCATTTCCATTTCTCTACACCTACTAACAAATGTTTCAACTACCATCATGTGTTCATAACAAAGTGATCCCTTTCCCGATCGGCTTTTACTCGCAAGCATTTCTTACTCGTGTCATTCGACCCCGCTTGATTGTAGATACCTGTGCTAGTCCCACCATGGGGTGTATCAATTCCTATGGTGGCAACCCGACACAAATTCTAGATGCACAGTGTATACTATTGATGCCCGGTGCCTGCTTTATCCACTCCGGAGTACGTGCACGCCCATACTCCACCGAAACCTACACTGTTGCACCACCCGCCGCTATTTTGACCGCTTATAATCAGCCCAATAATCATGCCCCACCCTGCCTAGTTCAGGGTACCGTGATACATCCATGTGGTTTACTGCTGAAATGGGTCCCCGTTACTAGGGTTTCCTAATCAACATGTTATAATGGTTAACGGTTCTCAAATTAACCTAACCCCACCCATCTGTTTAATTAACATGTTGTATTGGTTAAGTGTTGCCTTAATTAACTTAACCCTACCATTCTTAGCCTGTATGTTCCTTAGCTTTAATTCATTCATTAAAGCACCAACCTCTCACATTAGATCTATATTGTTGCGGTCGCTGGATGTGCCAGGCATTCCGGGCAGTCTTACACCGCTACTCAATCTAACCTCGGGTTTTGGGGCTTAATGCGCTAACCTCTCACATTAGATCTATATTATTGCGGTAGCTGGATGTGTCGGGCTGTTCCGGGCAGTCTTACACCACAACTCAATCTAACCTCGGGTTAGGGATGTTCATCTTTAGCCAATTTACATATTTTTCATATGTGTCCAAATTTATGTGTCAAATTTTCCACAAGTCTAGTCAATACAAGTTTATGCAACATTCCCATGCTATGCCCAAAATTTACTCAATTAAAATATACCCAGTTTTCCCTGCGTTATAATTGCACGTACAACGAGATTCAATCTAAGTTCCGAATGAACTTGGTATTTACAAAAGCAAGTAAAAAGGAGAAAAAATAGAGAAGGAGCATAAGAATTGACATAAGAAAAAATTTGGAATGTAAAGATGTACCCAATTCAAGAATCATGTTTCAATGTTGTACATTAACAATATATGTAGACAAGCTAAGCAATTTACACCATAGGTATAAAGATTAGATAGAATTGGACTTAAGAGAATCACTAATTTTTATGTACAACATGATAAGTCCCACTATATCAATCACAATAGTCTCATAGGCAAGGATGTACAACAAAATCACAACAGTCTCATAGGCATGATAGGTTCCATTATGTCAATCCAACAGTCTCATAGGCATGATAGCTGTCAGTCAAAACAGTCTCATAGGCATGATAGTTTTTATTTTGTCAGTCCAACAGTCTCATAAGTATGATAGGTTTTATTATGTCATCCACAATAGTCTCATAGGCATAAGCAATTCAGATTTGACAAAAGGATAGGCACGAATAAGAATTAGTCATCATTCGAGATCTGATTATTACAGTCATGATTTCTATTAGATGTTTAAATCTAAATAATAACTAAACTTACAGAAAAAGGACGGATCTTGTATTCTGGGATCTGATTTCTGAATTTGTTAAGATATCCTTTGATGTAGATGTTTGATTTGAAGTTCTTCTAATCAATTACTAGTTTGGATTTGATTTTCTAGTTTGGAGAAGATGAAGGAGGCTAGGCAAGCTTGTAGACGAACAACATGACGGCACCATAGTTGTAGGGTTATGAGGTTAGGGTTTAGGTTTAGCTCGAACAACATGACGACACCATAGTTGTAGGGTTATGAGGTTAGGGTTTAGGTTTAGCTATGTATATATAGATGTCTAGGATTAATTCTAGCATTTAGATTAGTCTAGGAGAAATCAGAGCCATCAAACCAACGAGATGTGTCATCCAACCAACCATAGCACAACACATAAGCCCTAATACCTCAGAAATTAGTCATCAGCCAATCAGAGAAGGCCACATCAGCTCAGGACTATCAAAATTCGTCACAAGAAATGGATCTCAAAGGGGTCGACTCCTTACAGGGGGGTGGAGGGGAGGGGGTCGACACCTATGCCGACTCCCCCCCGGGGAGGGGGGGGGGGGGTTAACACCCCTAAGCGGGAAATTTCCCGCTCAACCGATTTTGAATTTTGAGCTGAATTTATTATTTATATTTTCTGTTTTCACTAGAAATCTTGTAACCTCCATAACTTCTTCATACAGAGTCCGATTCACGCAAACTCAGACTATATCTCAAGCAGAATTCTGAGACGAATGTAATGGCATAACCCGTTTCCCTTAATTCTTCTTCTAAAAATTAAGTGTTCTTAGATTTGTTAGTTTTAATATTCACAGAAAATACGGGGTGTTACATCCTCCCCTCCTTAAAGGATTTCTTCCCTGAAATATCTAAGTTAAGAAGAATGTATCCTAACATCCAACATCCATCTACTCAACCATCAATCACAGGCATCCACTATCCTTAAAATATTTCTAATGTTTTCATGATCATATGCATAGTGTGTGTATATGTCCTTATCTAATGCAAAATCCGGTGGTCTACTGATTTAGTTGACCTCCTTGATGCGAATCATGTCAGTGCCATGAGTCCATTATGTATGCAATTATTACTAAGTATACTTTCTACATGAGTGCACAATCATTCATACAAATGCAACGTCCATATGATAAAACATCAAGTTTCAATCCATATATAAATACATATATGCATATGCAATATGAAAGTGACTGAGCCGATCTAGTACATAGTGTGTGTATGTGTATATGCATCTACGAGCAACCACTAACAACCACTTGCAACCATTAACCATAACATGTTTCAAATGCATGTTTATATCCATTGGTTTCTACCTAAGGATTAAGAATAGGATCGAGGAGATATATTTAAAAGATAGATGCAAGCATGCATAAACTTATGGAAAAAGAGATCAAGAATGTACCCTCAAAACGACAAGGGTAGGTTGCACGTATCTTGTCCTCGGTCTCCTACGCCGCGTCTTCCTCAGCATCACTCCATTGTACTTTAACTAGCTTGACCTTACGATTGCGTAGCTTTTTAACTTCTATACCCAAGATACGAGTTGGAACTCTTCTCACCGTTGCTTCTCGTTCCACTTCTATTTCCTCTAGTATGCTTGGCTCCACAACTTCCGCAGACTCATGTAAGCACTTTCGTAGATGAGAGACATGAAAGACATTATGTTCTCCAACCAATCTTCCAGGCAGCTCTACTTTATAAGCCATCTTCCCAATCCTCTCGATGATAGGAAATGGCCCTACAAAACTTGGTGCCAATTTTCCTATGGACCCAAAGCGAACGACATTCTTCAAAGGAGAACTTTAAGAAAAACTCTGTCTCCAACCTCAAACTCAAGGTCGGCCCTTCTTTTATCAGCGTATGACTTCTATCTATCTTGTGCGGTCTTCATTCGTCTTCGTATCAAGTCCACTTTCTCTGAAGTTTCTCTGATCATGTCAGGCCCAAGTACGAGCTTGTCTGTAGACTCCCACCAATAAGTTGGTGATCGACACGGTCTTCCATATAAGGCCTCAAAGGGTGCCATGCCTATGGTAGCTTGGTAGCTATTGTTGTAGACAAACTCCACCAAAGGAAGGCGATCCTCCCATGTTCCCCTAAAATCAAGAATGCACAATCTCAAGAGATCTTCTAATACTCTATTCACCCTTTCTGTCTGACTTCGGTTTGAGGGTGATAGGCAGTGCTTAAGCATAGCTGTGTACCTACGGCCTCTTGCAAACTCTTCCAAAACTCGCTCGTAAAGATATGATCTCGGTCACTTACTATGCTAGAGGGTATCCCATGCAGTCGAACTACCTCTTTAAGATAAATGGATGCTAACGATGAGGCTGTCCTTATACTCTTAACAGGTATAAAGTGAGCGCTTTTAGTGAGCCTGTCCATTATTACCCAAATATTGGTATTGCCCCTTCTTGACCTAGGCAACCTATCAATAAAGTCCATCGAAATGCTATCCCATTTCCACTGTGGGACCTCTAGAGGATGAAGCAGACCAATAAGCTTCTTCTGCTCCGCCTTGACTTGCTGGCATATCAAGCATTTAGAGACAAACTCAGCTACATCCTTCTTCATGCCATTCCAGAAGAAAACCCTTTTTATGTCTTTGTACATCTTGTCCCCACCTGGGTGTATGGTCAACTTAGAATGGTGTGCTTCTTCAAGAACTATTTTCACCAAATCCCTTGCTTGTGGGACGTAAAGTCTTCCATCCCGTCTCAACCAACCCTTGTCATCGATGGAGTATCTATTGAGGTGACTAGAAGTCTCGCCCCTAATTAGCTTATCCATTACATCAACTAGCTGTGGGTCTTCACGTTGTGAGCGAATTCCACCAAAGGAAGATGATCCTCCCATGTTCCTCCAAAGTCAAGAATGCACAATATCAAGAGGTCTTCTAATACTCTGTTCACCATTTTCGTATGTCCATCGGTTTGGGGGTGATAGGCCATGCTTAAGCATAGCTGTGCGCCTACAGCCTCTTGCAAACTCTTCCAAAACTCGCTTGTAAAGATAGGATCTCGATCACTCACTATGCTCGAGGGTATCCCATGGAGTCAAACTATCTCTTTAAGATAAATGGATGCTAAAGACGAGGCAGTCCTTCTACTCTTAATAGATATAAAGTGAGCGCTTTTAGTGAGCCTGTCCACTATTACCCAAATACTGGTATTGCCCCTTCTTGACCTAGGCAACCCATCAATAAAGTCCATCGAAATGCTATCCCATTTCCATTGTGGGACCTCTAGAGGATGAAGCAAGCCACCAGGCTTCTTCTGCTCCGCCTTGACTTGCTGGCATATCATGCACTTAGAAACGAATTCAGCTACATCCCTCTCATGCCATTCCAAAAGAAAACCCTTTTAATGTCTTTATACATCTTGTCTCCACCTGGGTGTATGGTCAACTTGAATGGTGTGATTCTTCGAGAAATGTCTTCACCAAATCCCTTGCTTGTGGGACGCATAGTCTTCCATCCCGTCTCAGCCATCCCTTATCATTGATGGAGTATCTATTGAGGTGACTAGAAGTCTCACCCCTAATCAGCTTATCCATTACATCAACTAGCTGAGGGTCTTCACGTTGTGCAGTTCCTATTGAGTCCAAAAGAGTAGGCCGCACCTCTAGCGTTGCTAACAAACCAGGTACAAATTCAAAGGAAGGTCTAAAGTCAAAGTTTGTTATGTACTCCAAGCTTTGCCTTCCTACAAAGAGAGGACTTAAGGTCAACTTTTTCCTACTTAAGGCATATGCTACCACATTGCCCTTGCCAGGGGTATAAGCAATGTCAAAATCGTATGAGGCAAGAAATTCCATCCACATTTGTTGTCTTAAGTTAAGATCTTTCTGTGAGAAAAGGTACTTTAATGATTTATGGTCAGTAAACAATTCAAACCTTTCTCCTAGCAGGTAATGACGCCATGACTTAAGAGCGAAAACAATGGCAGCTAATTCTAAATCATGAGTTGGGTAGTTTTTCTCATGTACCTTCAACTGCCTTCCTCCATAACAAACTTCCTTGCCTTCTTGCATCAAGACAACGCCTAGTCCGATACCGCATGCGTCTGTGTATACCGTAAACATCTTACTCCCATCAGGCAATGTCAGAACCAGGGCTGTTGTTAGAGCTCTTTTCAATCGTTGGAAAGCTACACCGGAATCCAAATCCCAAGAAAAAGTTAGGTTCTTCTTTGTCAACGTAGTAAGTGGGGCTGAGATCTTCGCAAACTCCTTAATGAACTTTCTATAAAAGCCCACTAGCCCGAGAAAACTTCATACTTCAGTTGCATTCCGTGGGATCTTCCAATCTTGCACCACAACTACTTTTGCGAGATCCACGGCTATCCCCTCTTTGGACACCACATGTCTAAGAAACCTTACTTCATCTCTCCAAAAATGGCATTTGGAAAATTTTGCTTTCAGCTGATGTGCACGAAGAGTATCCATGACTTCCCTTAAATGCAAAGCATGTTCTTCCTCACTTTTTGAGAAAATCAAAATGTCATCCACGAAGACCACTACAGATTTATTAAGGAACTCTCTGAACACCCTACTCATCAAGTCTACGAAATAGGCAGGTGAGTTTGTCAAGCCGAAAGGCATGACAAGCCATTCGAAGAAACCATCCGGGGTCCTGAACGCGGTCTTATCTATGCTGTCCTCAGACACTCTTAGCTGATGAAATCCGGTGGCCAGATCTAGTTGGGAGAAAACTGAGGCACCTACGAGCTGGTCAAACAAGTCATCTATTCTAGGAAATGGGTGCCTATTCTACTTGATCAGCTTGTTTAGCTCCCTATAGTCCACGCACAGGCGAAGTGAACCATCCGCTTTGGTCGCAAACACCACCGGAGCACCCCATTCAGGAATACTCCGCCTTATGAACCCCTTTTCAAGCAATTCTTTAACTTTCTTGCTGAACTCTTTCCTTTTCCTTGGAGCCATATGTCTAACGGGTAAAGCAACAGGTTTTGCGTTATCAACAAGGTATATGCGGAAGTCTATCTCTCGCTTCGGAGGTAAACCATTCACCTCTTCAAAGACATCCGAGTATTCACGGACTACTCTAATAGATTGCAAGTTTTCGACAGATGCATTAAGAGATTCTAGGTAGCTAAGCATAACAGAACTCATGGGATTACAAGAGATTTTGAGAGTGTTACCGAGGCGAGTTATAAGTCTAACCACTCTCTTTTCACAATCGAGGATGGCACCATTACTGGATAACAAATCCATGCCTAGAAACAACCCATAGCCCGTGAAACCCAAAACATAAGCATTACATCTAAACCCAATGCTTAGTATAGAAATTTCCAAATCCAAACAAATCATGGACAAATAAACCGAGCCCCCAATTGGATTTGAAACAACCATGGGATCCTCTACTATACTGGTATCTAGGTGTAGAGATTCAACTAAAGCAGTAGATATAAAAGAGTGCGATGCGCCAGAATAAAAAAGAGTACGAACTGGATGATCAGAAAGATAAACTAAACTCTCAACAGAAATATTTCTACCTCTTTCTTGCGGAGGTGCAATAAGAGCGTGAATCTGCCCTCCAGAAGTAGATCTAGTCCTCTGCCCTTTCCTTTTCGGGCAATCCTTATCCATATGTCCTGTCTCGCCTCATTGAAAGTAACCACCCATCTTCCTCTTCTTCTTCTTGCAGCCTTTAATTATATGTCTAGGTATGCCACAAAATTTACACTTCCTCTTGTCATGGGGTTTGTTATTCTTCCCGCCTTTCTCGGAATCTGTCTTCTTATTCTGCGATCCCTCCACTTTCTTTTCTAGAGGTTCTTCCACCTTTGCTCTTTCTTGCCATCCTTATCTTCCTCCTGTAACAGTGTCATGTCCACCAGTCTCTCAAAAGTCGCACCCATAGGTATATGGGACATAGCTAGGCTGTGCAGTGGCTCATTCAACCCTTTTACGAAACGGAGAGCCTTTTTATGTGGAGTGTTTACCAACTCCAATCCGAATCTAGCCAGCTGGTTGAATTGGTTGACGTATTCCATAACCGATAGGCTTCCCTGTTTGAGTGCTAAGAACTTCTCCATCTGTAGGCTTCGCTCAGCTTGCGAGAGGAACTTCATTTCAAATCTCCTTCTGAAATGCTCCCAAGTTTCAACTGGTCTCTCAGCATTAATAAATTCCCACTAGTAAGAGGCTTCGTCCTTAAGTAACCATACAACCAATTGTATCTTCTGCCTGTAGTCCACTTCGAAGATAACGAACAAATCTTCTGTTTCCTTGAGCTAGTTTCTTGTTTTCACAAATGACTCAGTCCCATTAAAGTTCTTTCCACCCATAGCCCAAAAGTCTCTACATATCTTCGAGAAAGCATTCCGAAGAGGAGGAGGAAGAGGAGGAACGACTGCAGTTGGGGGAGGAGGAACGTCTGCTGGGCCTGCGTCATTAGCCCTAGCCTCTAGATACCTTCTGAACTAGCTAGGTATCGGTACGCCCTCGGGAAGATTAAGATCCCCAAACATGATGAAACGAAAAGAAAAGGTTCAAAACAAAGGATAGAAAGATATTGTATATGGCTTTGGGGATTATGCCCTTAAAATAAAACAACACTTTTCTTGAAAATGCATTTTTAAATCTCTTTTTGAAAAATAGTTTTAAAAAACTTTTATCTGATCTGGTAATCATCGCTCTGATACCAAGTGAAACACCCCACCTCCGTTAAGATCACTCACAAAGGGAATGCATTAACTTTGGTGAAGCATTTTTAGGTAAAAGGCACAGATAATTTACAAGACAGATATATAAACAGCAGAAAACTGAAATCATTTCATAAATAGCGTGGTTCAGTCAAAACATTACAAGCATTTTCTCAAAAGCTAACTTCTAAATTATTACAATAAAACATCTGTCTTGATTTAAAACTCCCAAGTACATAAAGAAATATAAAACAGTAGTAAAGCAGCATAATTCCCCAATAAAAGTGTAACCACAGCCATAGCCCAAGAGAAGAGAATCCAAGCACTACATCTACTCTCTTCAAGTTGGAAAGGGTCTGCACTAAGTTGAAGTATTCCCTCCCTACGGACCGGGGGGGGGGGGGAGGGGGGATAGAAGAAAAGAAGGCGAAAGAAAACGGGTCAAACATAAGTCTGGTAAATCCAGTGATTATTCAGCATGTAAATAGGTAAAAGGATCATGACATGAATAAACTGAACATAGGACAATACCATAGAAATAAGATAACATAAGATAAGGAAAGATAAACTGAATATAGTATCGCACTCATTTCCATTTCTCTACACCTACTAACGAATGTTTCAACTACTATCATGTGTTCGTAACAAAGTGATCCCTTTCCCAATCGATTTCTACTCGCATGCATTTCTTACTTGTGTAATTTGGCCCTGCTTGATTATAGATACCTGTGCTGGTCCCACCATGGGGTGTATCTATTCCTATGGTGGCAACCGGACACAAATTCTAGATGCACAGTGTATACTACTAATGCCCAGTGCCTTCTTTATCCACTCCGGAGTACGTGCACGCCCATACTCCGCCGGAACCTACACTGTTGCACCACCCGCCGCTATTTTGACCGCTTATAATCAGCCCAGTAATCGTGCCCCACCCTATCTAGTTCAGGGTACTGTGATACATCCATGTGGGTTACTGCTGAAATGGGTCCCCGTTACTAGGGTTTCCTAATCGACATGTTATAATGGTTAAGTGTTCTCAAATTAACCTAACCCCACCCATATGTTTAATTAACATGTTGTATTGGTTAAGTGTTGCCTTAATTAACTTAACCCTACCATTCTTAGCCTGTATGTTCCTTAGCTTTAATTCATTCATTAAAGCACCAACCTCTCACATTAGATCTATATTGTTGTGGTCGCCGGATGTGCCGGGCGGTTCCGGGCAGTCTTACAACGCAACTCAATCTAACCTCTGGTTTTTGGGCTTAATGCGCTAACCTCTCACATTAGATCTATATTGTTGCGGTAGCTGGATGTGCCGGGCGGTTCCGGGCAGTCTTACACTGCAACTCAATCTAACCTCGGGATGGGCATGTTCATCTTTAGCCAATTTACATATTTGTCATATGTGTACAAATCTATGTGTCAAATTTTCCACAAGTCTAGTCAATACAAGTTTATGCCACATTCCCATGCTATGCCCAAAATTTACTCAATTAAATTATACCCAGTTTTCCCCGCGTTATAATCGCACGTACAACGAGATTCAATCTAAGTTCTGAATGAACTTATTATTTACAAAAGCAAGTAAAAAGGGGAAAAAAATAGAGAAGGAGCATAAGAATTGACATAAGGAAAAATAGGCATGTATGTACGTACCCAATTCAAGAATCATGTTTCAATGTTGTACATTAACAATATGTGTAGACAAGCTAAGTAATTTACACCATAGGTATAAAAATTAGATAGAGTTGGACTTAAGAGAATCACTAATTTTTATGTACAACATGATAAGTCCCACTATATCAATCACAAAAGTTTCATAGGCATAGGATGTACAACAAAATCACAACAGTCTCATAGGCATGATAGGTTCCATTATGTCAATCCAACAGTCTCATAGGCATGATAGGTTTTATTATGTTTATGTCAATCCAACAGTCTCATATGCATGATAGGTTTTATTATGTCAATCACAATAGTCTCATAGGCATAAGCAATTCAGATTTGACAAAAGAGTAGGCACAAATCAGAATTAGGCATAGTTCTAGATTCGATTATTACAGTCATGATTTCTATTAGATGTTTAAATCTAAATAATAACTAAACTTACAGAAAAAGGACGGATCTTGTATTCTGGGATTTGATTTCTGAACTTGTTAAGCTATCCTTTGATGTAGACGTTTGATTTGAAGTTCTTCTAATAGATTACTAGTTTGGATTTGATTTTCTAGTTTGGAGAAGATGAAGGAGGCTAGGCTAGCTTGTAGACGAACAGCATGACAGCACCATAGTTTTAGGGTTATGAGGTTAGTGTTTAGGTTTAGCTATGTATATTTAAATGTCTAGGATTAATTCTAGCCTTTAGATTAGTCTAGGAGAAATCAGAGCCATCAAACCAAAGAGATGTGTCATCCAACCAACCATAGCACGACACATAACCCCTAATACCTCAGAAATTAGTCATCAGCCAATCAGAGAAGGCCACATCAGCTCAGGACTATCAAAATTCGTCACAGGAAATGGATCTTAAAGGAGTCGACTCTCTATGGGCGGGGGGAGGGGGGGAGGGGGTGTCGACACCCCTATAGGGGGGTCGACACATATGTCAACTCCCCTTGGGTGGGGTCAATGATTGACATAGAAATGTGTTTATTTTATGCTCTTATATCTTATCTTTTGTATATAAATAACTACTACTTGGGTAGTGTTTTGTTGCTTTTACAGATATTCCAACCCAGCCCGCATGCAACCAGAAAAGTAGAGAAATGGAGATCAAATTGCTATCTATTTACATTTTGAAGATTTGCATATGAAGATGCCGCATGTAGTTGCTGTTGGACAAGAAAGTCATCAATAGAAAGGCCATGCACATCTCAACTCAAGGAAGGCTTGTCAAAGAACCAAGAGGAAAAGAAGAAAGGCCAAAATTTAATAGATTTAACTAAGGCCCATTTGAGATTCTCATTGTAAACTAATTAGTGATGCAATGGCTAGGCCCATTTATAATTAGGGTTAGGGTTTGTTATCCCCTATAAATACTCTTGTAATGTCACTGTAGCCACCATCCTATCCTATTCTATATTCTCTTCTCCATTAATAAAAGTTCTTCTTCTTTTTATTATTTCTGCATTTTTCTTTTTCTTAGCAATCGGTGTTGTCTTCACAATTAGTTTTGGAAGAGCACCAATTGTATTTTACATTTGTTTCATTAGTGATTAGTCGTTTGATTAGTTTCAACGACAATCCTAATTTTATTTTTTTCGTTGTTCTTCTTATTCTGCACTTTTATTTTCTGCATTTTATTTCTGTTTTTCATTTTAATTTCCAATTGATAATTGTGATTTGATCGTCGGTTCAATTAGATTTGTTCTGAATCGGTTCGCAGTTTCAATTTTTATTGTTTTCAAAAACCAACCTCGAAAATCGTCTAACTCGCCCAAGAGATTAAATAAATAATTTGATTTTAATTTACCTCCCTGTGTTCGACCTGTATGCTACACACCTGTACGTTTGCAGTAATTATTTAAAATATCACGCTTTTCTAGCGTCGATCAAGTTTTTAGCGCCGTTGCCGAGAAGGTAACAATTGAATTTTATCATTTATTTAATTTATGATTCGTGTTAGTTTTTGTTCTTTTATTTGATTTTGTTAAAAAAAAAATCTTGCCAAAATTTCTTTTATTTCTTTTTATTTTCCTATTGTTTTCTTGTACATATATATGGATAAAAATCTTGATTAGTTGATTGTGTATCACATATTGATATTATAATCTCTAAGACAAGGAAAAAAAATCTTGCCCCTTTTTCTTTTAATTTTCCTTCTTTTTATTTTCATTTATTTCTTTCTTTTTTTTGTTTGCATTTCTTCCAATCTAATTCCTTCTTCAAAAAGAAAAAAATATATAAAAAAAAAACTTGCTAATTTTTCTTCAATTTCTTTCCATCTTTCTACCACCTCGCTGATTTTTACATTTTCTTTTCCCTTTCCTTTCCTTTTTATTTGTTTCCATCTTTTGTCTACAACTTTCTAAAAAAAACTTTCGCAATTTCTTCTCTGTCTACTTTGATTTCTTTCTTGTTTTTGTCTGCTTTTATTTCTGTCCTCAATTTCTTCTACCCTTCCTCTCTACTAAAAAAACCTTGCTTTTTTTCTCTTATTTCCTTCCTCTTTTAATTTTTTTCCTTTTTTGTTTGGGTCTTTACCATTCATTTCTTTCCCTTTCTTCTTGTTCAAATTTTCATAAAAAAAAACTTGCATTCTTTTTTGTTTTATTTCTTTAAAATTGCATTTCTCATTCACCTCCTACAATCTATCTTTCCATTTTTATTTCATTTATTTCTTTCCGTCTCTCTCCTTCATTAAAAAAACAACTTTCAATTTTCCTTTATTCTTTCCATCTTTCCACTTTCTTTCCAATCATCTACATTCTTTTTCTTTTTATAAATTTCAAAAAAAAGATTCCTCTTTTGCAATTTTTTTCCTTTCTTCTTTTGTCTTTCTTGTTCTCAATACATTTGATTTCTTTTCTTCTCTTACAAATTTCCTTTCTTTTCAAAAAAAAATCCAATTTTGATTTCTTTCCTCTTTATTCCTCCTTTCCAATTTTCAATACAATTACTTCTCATTCTTCTTTTACAAGTTCAAAAAAAAAATCTCGCCATTTTTCTTTTATTTCTTCCCTGTTTTCAACTTCTTTCTCCTTTCTTTCGTTTGTTTCCCCTCTTACTAATATCTCGCATCCTTTCTTCTTTTACAATTTGCTGAAGAAAAAAATTCCTTATATAAATTTCTCTTCTCTGCCTTGTAATTAATTTTCTTTCCTTTCTCCATTTATTTCTTTCCCTTTTCAAGTTTTTCCTTTTTCATTTTTTTCTGTCTCTTCTAATTTTACAACAATAAACAAAAGAAAAAAATTCTTTCTGTTTTTGTCTTCTCTTTTTTTGCTTTTCCTTCTCAATTTCTTTTCCAAATCTTTTACAGTTACTTTCCTTTCTTCCTTTACAATTCTCTTTCTTTCCTGAAATCTCTCTTCCCAATTTTTTTTGTCATTTGTTTCTTTCCTATTTGTACACTTTTTCAACAATAGTTAAAAAAAGAGAAGGTCATAAAAAGATTCATTCTTTTTTTTTCAATTATTTTTCCCTGCTTCATTTCTTCCCTCTGATCAAATACCCCCACACTTCAAAGGCGAGCAAAGCAAAGCAAAACAGTGAAGTTGAATTGTCACCACTGCTCAATATTCTCTGGACGGACTGCCATACACCGCTGTAAAATTTCTTTAACTCTACAGGTGCTCTGCTGAAAAGAAAAATATATAGCAATTGCTTGTAAAAATCCTCTGTAGGGGCAGCGCTTGCTTGTACAATTTTTTTTTTCAATTCTGTTATTATTCTGTAATTGTTCTGTGACTGAAATTTCTGAATTAATTAGGTGAGGAACGAATTTCAGAACTAATCACTCCCGTCGGTTTTTCAATTAAAAATATGATTAGATATTTCAAAATAATATAATTGAAAAGTGGTGCTTTTGAAGTTGACTGTCTCGTATAATTGGATCGCGGATATATATTAGTTCAATTTTTTGAACTTCTAGCAAAAGAGGTTGCATATTACCCGTAAAACATTGGTCGTATCCCTTAGTATTTATACTATATGTGAACGGCCATAAGACCCTCTTCTCCCTTCTAATTGAGTCAGTTAATTAATAGAGCACAACTCATTCTTTTATACTATTTTGAACTAAGAATAATTTGAGTCTTCCCTTAATTTCATTCAAATGTCTGATTCAAAAAAATCTTTGAGAGAAATGTGGGTTAATAATCGGAGTAGACGTCCTCTTGAAGAGTATGATTTTGAATTACAACTCATGAAGCAAGATTTTCCAAAATTTCATGAGCCCAATGTCGACAATTTTCAAAATTTTCAAAATAACCAACATTTTCAAAAACCATGGATATCGAAATTGCGATTTCAATTCAAATTTCAATAATTTCGATTATGGGCCACAACCATATCAAAATAGCTTTGAACCCCAAGTTGGAAACCAATTCGAAAATAATTTTGAAAATGATTTTCAAATCGATCAAAATCTTCAAAATAACAACTCCTATCCACATCTTGGATATGCCAAAATTGCAATTTTCCTTCGAATTTCGACAGTTTTGGTTATGAACCTAATTTTCAAAATCAAAATGATTTCCAATATCCTTTTTCTGAAAATTCAAACAACCACCACATTGGAAATAATTTTGATTGTGAAATTGATGTGAACTATAATTTTGAAAATCACGAAATCCAAAATGAGAGATCTCAAATCAATGATTCTGAAGAATATCACCTTAAATTCTTAGAGAGAGGGTAGAAAAGCAAGATAGACAGCTTGGTGAAAAAGATAGACAGCTTGATGAACTTCTTTGTTTAATGACATCTTTTAAAGAACAACTTGAACAACAAAATCAAATTCAAACACGCGATGATCCAGAAAACAATCCATTCTTTGCTGATAGTGAATTTTTTAGATAACAACTTTCGAAACTGAGAATAACGATCTAAATGAAGTTGTTCAAAATTCAAGAAATGATCTGGACTTCGATTCTTTTCAGGAAGAAGATTTAAGTTTAGATTTTGATCTTCCTCTTCCGGGCTGTGAGAAACTTGAAATTCTAGGAATTGAACAGAATAAAAATGTTGAATTTTTTAATTCAAATTTGGAAAAGGATTTTAACGAACATGAATTCTTTGGATTGCACGAGGATGAGTTGCCAAATGAGGAAGAAGTGGATTCACTTCACGAGTTCGAAAATTTTAACTTTGAGAAAAATTCAAACAAACTTGAAATTGTCAGTGTCGAAAATACGTTGTCAGTTAATGATGAGAAATGTGATCACATAGTCTTGAACAACACTCGGATTTCAAATTTCACTGAATTTATATACGATCACAAATTTTTGAATAATTACATTGATAAATTTGTTGAACACATGAACCATTTTTGGAATGTTAGCTTGATCGAAAAACTTCATGTTAGGATGACTCTAAACATTTATCTTCTGGACTATAAATCTAGGTTTAAAGATGAGATGGTTTTCAAAAACCTTTTCTTATTAGAAAACATGTCTAGACATAGTTGGAATGGGACTCATAAGGCTAGAACCAAGTGTGGGGGAAAAAGATGGTGGTATTCTTTGCACCGCGTGCATCGTAAACACATATATCATTGTATATATGATCCATTCTTACATATAGTTAGATTGCATTTCATTCTACAAATAATTTTGCATCTCATTCACCTTTGGGTACGATCTTTCAAATTTAGGAAACGTTTACAGTGTGGACACTGTTTAGTTCTAGTGTGTGTGGTAGGGGGGGGGGGAGTCTGCATATCATTCATTTTTCTTTTCATTTTCAGCCATTTAAATAGGAACATCATGCATTTTAGATCGTAGTAACGTACCATAATTTTTTTTTATATACGACTCATTTTAGATTTGATACAACAAAATAAGTTAAGGTTTGCTGATCAGATGTTAGTATTTTTTTCTCTCAACTATGTTCGAATTTGAAATATAATGAAAAGTTTAATTTTGAGGGATAATAGTGAAACCGGTACATAGGGAGATTCTTAGGTGATGGCCATGAAATCTATTCTATATTGTAGACTTTGTTTAAATAAGTGGAGGACATAAAAGACTTATGTTGGCTTTTCGAATCTTTAAAACTAAGTTGTGTTAAGCTGAATTCGCGTAACTCTCTTTTGTGCTTATATTTTCAATAATAATAATAGTAATCCAAGGGTATCCAACATTGTTTGTATATCAAGCGTTGGTGTGCAAACGCGCCAAGCTCTATTCGACATGTTGTTGACAAAGTCAGCGTTGGAATATCTTGGTCTCATTTTATGAGATTGGACACCTAAGGATTACCGACACGTTGTTGACAAAGTCAAAGTCGGCCTGCACAATCCGCCAAGCTCTTTACCCACTCTCCGTTAGTCCGCGAGGCAGTGCATAGGTGGTAAACCTTGGTCTTCTAAGTTAGGTGTATGTAGTTAATCATAAATTTTAAAATTTTATAGAATAAAGAACAAGCGATGATGCCCAAACACTTCTTGACCTTATTGATTTGACTAGCAATACATGAGAAAATAATAATACCACTTTGCAAACTGTGTCAAGCAAACTAAGAATCTATTTCATGGCTGCACTTTGTTATCGACCTAACCAACTGGCCAAACTGGAATTTAACATTTGAAAACTTGATTTATATTGAAAATTTGTGACTAGTTGAGGTATCTAAAATAAAATCAACTGACTAGAAATTGTTAACTTAATTTGTTGTACCACTTTCCTGAAACAAGTCATGTTTTCATTTTTCGTTTTTATTTGCATAGGTCCATTGCATTCATGTAGTTACATTAAAGCCATATCATACTGCATTTGGATTTTGTTGGTAGTATCCACTGAAAACCCTCACGAGACACCACTCGTCCTACTAGGGACACCTAGAGGTTTAACGTCTTGTTGCATATGCTCAATGCAATCGTGTTTCGTACGAAAGTGTGACCTATCTAGTTAGTTTTTAATTTTTGTTTTACTCGAGGACGAGTAAAAGATAAGTGTGGGGGTATTTGATTAACATAGAAATGTGTTTATTTTATGCTCTTATATCTTATCTTTTGTATATAAATAACTATTACTTGGGTAGTGTTTTGTTGCTTTTACAAATATTCCAACCCAGCCCGCATGCAACCGGAAAAGTAGAGAAATGGAGATCAAATTGCTATCTATTTACATTTTGAAGATTTGCATATGAAGATGCCACAACTAGTTGCTGTTGGACAAGAAAGTAATCAATAGAAAGGCCATGCACATCTCAACTCAAGGAAAGCTTGTCAAAGAACCAAGAGGAAAAGAAGAAAGGCCAAAATTTAATAGATTTAACTAAGGCCCATTTGAGATTCTCATTGTAAACTAATTAGTGATGTAATGGCTAGGCCCATTTATAATTAGGGTTAGGGTTTGTTATCCCCTATAAATACTCTTGTAATGTCACTGTAGCCACCATCCTATCCTATTCTATATTCTCTTCTCCATTAATAAAAGTTCTTCTTCTTTTTATTATTTCTGCATTTTTCTTTTTCTTAGCAATCGGTGTTGTCTTCACAATTAGTTTTGGAAGAGCACCAATTGTATTTTACATTTGTTTCATTAGTGATTAGTCGTTTGATTAGTTTCAACGACAATCCTAATTTTATTTTATTTGTTGTTCTTCTTATTCTGCACTTTTATTTTCTGCATTTTATTTCTGTTTTTCATTTTAATTTCCAATTGATAATTGTGATTTGATCTTCGGTTCAATTAGATTTGTTCTGAATCGGATCGCAGTTTCAATTTTTATTGTTTTCAAAAACCAACCTCGAAAATCGTCTAACTCGCCCAAGAGATTAAATAAATAATTTGATTTTAATTTACCTCCCTATGTTCGACCTGTATGCTACACACCTGTACGCTTGCAGAATTTAATTTGAATGTTGCGCTTTTCTGATTCATAGATTAGCGACGAACAATCAACACCCCTGAGTGGGAAATTTCTCGCTTAGCCGATTTTGAATTTTGAACTGAATTTATTATTTATTTTTTCACTAGAAATCTTCTAACCTCTATAACTTCTTCATATAGAGTCCGATTCATGCAAACTCGGACTCTATCCCAAGCAGAATTCCAGGACGAACGCAATGGCGTAACCCGTTTCCCTTAATTCTTCTACTAAAAATTAAGTGTTCTTAGAATTGTTAGTTTTAATATTCACAGAATATATGGGGTGTCACACTTATTTTTGACACCTTAAAAGTTTTAGAATATGTAAAGATAGAATTCATTGAAAACCGGACTATTGAAGTTCTATTGAGATCATCTTGTTTAGAACCTAATTTGACTGATGATATAAATGACGATGAATATGCTCATGCTCAAAACAACAAGAAAGTATCAGTACTAGATAATAGCACTGAACGTAAAAGAAGTAAAAGAGTGAGAATTAGAGAAGGACTATGGTCCTAACTTCATAACATATCTCATAGAAGGAAGTAAGGATGAAGTCCTTAATGTGACAAGATATGTAATGAACGCCGATGACGATCTTAAAAGTTATTTCGAGGCTATGAATTCTAGAGATTTTAATTTCTAGAAAGAAACTATCAACGATGAAATGAATTCCATAATGTCAAACTAAACTTGGATTTTAACTGATTTACATCCTGGTGCTAAACCTATGGGACGTATATGGATATTCAAGAAAAAGTTGAATACTATTGGATCCATTGATAAGTTTAAAGCCAGATTAGTTGTAAGGGATATAAGCAAAGACAAGGAATAAACTATACATATGCTCAAGTTGCTTGCATATTTTCTATACGTTGTCTAATAACACTTGCATCAATTCATAATTTGGTCATACATCAAATAAATGTAAAGGCAACTCTTCTAAATGGAGATTTAGAAGAAGATATATATATATATATATATATATATATATATATATATATATTAGAACAACCTGATGGTTTTAAAACCTTAGGCCAAGAAAAGAAAGTTTTCAAATTAGTAAAATTTATTTATTACCTAAAGCAGGATCCCATGCAATGGCATGATAAATTTGATAAAGTTGCAGTGTCATATGGATTTATTATTAATTATGCTAATAGATATATTTATAGCAAATCAAATAACAACAGTTATGTTATAATATGTTTATACATCGATGACATGTTAATATTTCGTTCTAATATATCTTTAGTGAATGAACCTATGAAATTTCTATCTTCTAAATTTGATATGAAAGATCTAGGAGAGGTTGGCGTAATTCTAGAAATTAAAATCATCAGGGAAGAGAGGGAGTTATTACTAACTCAATCTCTTTACATTGAGAAGTTCCTAAAGAAATATGGTCATCATAATGGCAAACCAGCACAACTCCTTTAGATCCTAGTATTAAATTAGAAAAGAACACTAGATGGACCATTTCTCAACTAGAGTATTACAGTGTTATTGAGAGTCATATGTATGCTATGCATTGCACTTGACCAAACATCGCACATGCTATAAGAGTGTTGTGACGATTTACGAGTAATCCAGGTTTCGAACACGGGAAAGCTATTTCCCAAGTTCTAGCTCATTTGAAAGGAACCATTACCTATGGTTTATCTAATGAAGGATATCCTGATGTAATAGAAGGATATAGTGATCAAACCTGGAACAATGTTGAATCCAAATCCAAGTCTACAACTGGTTGGATATTTACAATTGGAGGTGTTGTTGTGTCTTGGGATTCCAAGAAGTAGACATGTATATCAGACTCAACAATATTGTCAGAATTGATTGCATTAGCAAATGGATGTCAAGAAGTAGAATGGCTTAGAAATTTGTTAATGGAAATCCCATTATAGAAGAAGCTATCTCCAGGAGTCTTGATTAACTATGACAATCAAGCAACGATATATAATGTCTCTAATAAGACACTTAATTGGAAGTCTGAACATTTGAGTCTAATACATCAAATGGTAAAACGATTACTCAAAAGTGGAGTAATAACTGTTGACTGCATAGAAACAAAGAAAAAACTGGTTGACCTATTCACAAAAGGTCTTTCATAGGCAATAGTTTCTATAAAGTCAAAAGAACTGAGACTAAGGTCTATGAATGAAGAATGATCGTCATAAACGAAAACCCAAATTGTGTCTTGAAAAGGATAGACAAAGTTCAATGGGTATCAACAAGTTATGATTATGGAACACTAAAATAATCCTATAATATTTAGTGTTGGATTCTACAAGAACAAGGGATGGATAAATATCCTTAATAACTCTGTAAACCTTAAAAGGTGTATCGTAGAAACACCTTAAGAGGCTTATCTATATGAGTATGGAAATAAGGCCATTTCTTAGGAAAGTAACACCGCTTTCTAAAGTGGATTCATGAACTAGGATTCAAAGCACATGGCCATTAACGTGCTAAGCAATACATAAAACTTTACCAAAGGAAATCAACATGTTTGATTGTTCCAATTTTATTATTACGATATACTTGGTTCAATATTCGTTCACCTTAGAATCTCGATAGAACTTCAAATGGTTTACACTAAGTAAAGATTCAATCCAAAAGATACCTTTTATTTATGTGTTGTTTCCACGATGATGTTGTTGATGTAGAAAGTTTTTGTGGACTCAACGCACGCCAACACCCGATGAGAGTGTGTATAAATAACAAAGTAATCCAAAAGTAACGTAAAGTAATACGGGGAAGACACAACTTTTTATAGTGGTTCGGCACTAATGCCTACGTTCACTTCATAGTAATCATTCGTTATATAATATTCGATTACAATTGTTGTACAAGTTCAGAAAAATATATGAGTGTAAAGCATTACAATAGAACAACAAAATATTTGTTAATTCTAAACTTTGACCAAAATGCCCTTCTTCTTCATTGAGTGAAATCAGAGTTGACTTGGTCAACTATATCCACAAAGTAGCTTCAACGTCGAAGAAATCCAAGAAATAATCAAAATATCCAAAACAGCCCAAAAGTTGTGTTTTTATCCTTGTAGATGTCCAAAAAGTGATGGAAAACGTTTATGTAACGTTTCAGAGGTTTGTGCCATGTCCAATGACCATGGGGAAGAAGGTAACTGCCATTAATGATGCTTAAGAGCTCCAAGAAGTCCAAAATACCAAGTGAGAAGCAACCGCTTTGAATGCCAAGCAAGGGCCTAATTATAGTGAGTTTGTATTGGAGTAGGTGAGAAATGGGACCCATACCACATAGTTTCGTATCACCGGGGGATGAAAAATTCAGATCCCAAAATCAAAGTCGAAAAATTGGTGCATTGCTGAGATTTCGTATCCCTGCCTATGGAAAATTCGACTCCCTAAAAAAACAGTGAAATCATGTGGTGATCATGCTGAAAACAGTGATTAACACATTGAAAAGCCACGCCGAGAAGATAGGCCAAAATCTGGAGTGTTTGCCATACCAAAATTCTTGAATCCCGAAAATTCACTAAAAACACAAGTGGATCACATAAAAATGGTTAATCTGCACGTAAAATCTTGACGTTGAATTGATCTGCCATATTTATGAAATCTTGGATCTGAAGTGGTCTGCCAAATTTTTCGACTCTCTCAGATCCGATACGGGCACAAAATTTCTTGGATCCCTCGGTGTGCTCAAGCTTTTTTCGAACCCCAAAATCTCGGATTCGATCATCTGCCACGATTCGAACTTCTGCTAGCAGGGGCAAGGTAGCTGTCCGAAAATTTCGAATCCCATGTGGGATTCGAAATTCTAGCAGATTGGACAAGCCATGATTTTTATTAAGTTTTACAGTGTGATCTGGCAATAACGTGCACGTGGTTTTTCCTTGATCCATCGTGTTTTTCACTGATTTTCCAACATGCCAAATCTTCCAAGTTGCCAAAGTGATCTAGCAAGGGTGCAGACGTGGTTTTTGAGTGACCACCATGTTTTCCATCGTGCCAAATGCCAAATTTATCATTTTTTCCGGATTGATCGACCGAGGTAAAACATGTGATTTTTCATGATTTTCACACGTTGATCAATTGTTTTCGACGTGCCATATCAACTTTTGCCAGTTTATCATGTTTTGATACCGTGAGTCGCGCTAACCATTTTTCGTGATCGACGCGTGCCGATCAACTGTTTTTTAGCATGCGAATCTGTTTTTGCTTAGTCCATATATTTTTATGCAGCGAGTTTTGCCACATGATTGAACCGAAGCGCTCAACTATTTTGAGCTGAT
Source organism: Allium sativum (assembly GCA_030737875.1). Taxonomy (NCBI): domain Eukaryota; kingdom Viridiplantae; phylum Streptophyta; class Magnoliopsida; order Asparagales; family Amaryllidaceae; genus Allium; species Allium sativum. The sequence goes on along the minus strand of CM060927.1, from coordinate 124,457,806 downwards.
CGGATGACGTCGATCACGTATATTCACAGCATCTGCTTTTTTGAGTCCATCGACAGTGATTTTATGAATCGACGTCATTTCCAATCCTTTTTCCGAACACATCGCGACTTCAATCGAATTGCTTTTTGTTTTCTGACGATATTCTTAACGTGTGACAGCTTCGACTAAAAAGCATGTCAACATTTTCCCTCTAAAAAATATCTTACTTGATCCAAGGAAGGTGTGTTTTGCGAGGAGAAGAGAAATCCAGAAATCGACGATCGCTTCAGATCGTATTATTTATGAGTCGGAAAACCAGAAGCTTGAACTTTAAAGAAGGCAGATGATCTATTTACATCGAAATTATTTAGAAACCTATGATCGCTTGGGATCGTATTAAATAAAAGTCCACGATCGCTTCGGATCGTATCAAATAGAAGACCACGATCACTTCAGATCGTACTAACAGGAGTCCACGATTGCTTCAGATCGCATTAATAGAAAGCCACAATCGCTTCAGATCGTATTAATTAGAAATCCACAATCGCTTCAGATCGTATTAATTAGAAATCCACGATTGCTTTGGATTGTATTAATTAGGAATCCATGATGGCTATGGATCGTATTAATTAGAAATTCGTTGAAAGCCGACGATTAATTTGGATCGTTTAGAGATAACCAGAATAGCCATAGAATCCGAAGGATGGAAGAGTCCAATAACCTGCATGATTAAAGGGTCCACATAGCTAGAAGTAAGCGATTTTGTCATTTTTTACTGAAGAGACCGTCACATGCTGTCATATTTTTCCAAGCCAATCTTGCTTTAGCAAGATGGCCAAGGCACATATTTTCGTCCAAGTTGATCTCATATTTGTGAGACGATCATGGGATATAATACGTCCTTGGTCGTCTCGCATTCGCACAATAACGAAGGGATATGGTTTCATTCTTAGAGACCTCACATTCGTGAGGCAACCAAGGGATACAGTTTCTTCATTGGTCATCTCGCAATCGCAAGACAACCAAGGGATATAATTTTCCAGAGGCGATCTTGTTGAGGCAAGACAACCTAAGGCAGTAAATAAATAAAAATTATAGTTTGTAATCTAGTTTCAGGTTTCATACTCCATAGGCACTCGCCGTGCGAAGTAATTTTATTAAAGTCATAAAGATTAGGGATTTTTAGTAAAATCGAAAGGAATACTTAATGGTTTATCATCCATAAGGAGCATGCTTAAAGATATCTTTGGTTCCATGCATGGTTATGCGGACTTAGCCATTTTTGATTTCAGTTTTCATTTGTGAAAGGAATTGGATGGTTTATCATTCACGAAGAGCATGATTGAGGACACTTCGGTCCCGTACACGTGTAAGCAAGCTTCGCCATCCAGTTCTGAAATCAGAATTTTCTCAAGTCGATCTTGACGAGGAAAGATGACCAAGAGCTGTAGATGGGTTCAAGGCGGCTTTACTTTAGTAAAACGACCAAGAAATGTCAGAAAATCCATTTTATTTATAACTAGACAGTACGTTGTCGAGTAGAGAGCATGTTTTGGGATTATAAAACTTCCTTGCATGGGTAGGTCAACTCAACTGTTTACATTCCAGAAAGCTAAAAGAGGTAACACCATGGGGCCGGTGCTAGAATATCCATAATTAGCGAAAGTCAAGAGAGCCAATGCCATGGGACTCGGGAAGTCAGAAAGCCGGAGAGCCATAAAATAAGAAAGCCATAAGTGAGGAGCTCATTACTTGAGAGCCATTATGACTAGAAGACCGGAAGACCATAATCTGTAAGTCGTAAGATACCGATGCCCTGGGGACTTGCATCTAGATCATCAAATCCAGTGAGAGGTTCAGTTGATAACGATGCCGTGGGGAAGATTGCTAGTCTCAGGACTTCCTAGGTGTCTTTGAGGGGGTTCTTCTTGTCCCGGCATCACAAACCAAGTTATAATAAACCGTGCCAGTTCTCCACTTCTGACACACCTTCAATTGCATTCCTGATATGTTGACACTCTTTTGTATTGTGACCATCGATGTCATGGAATATGCAGTGCCGACCGGAATCTCTTTCTCTCTGAGTGGGCTCCCGAATGGAAGGCTTTGTGAAGGGTGCAGTAGGATGAAATTTCAAATAATTCCCCTCAAGGGTGTGAGTAAGTTCCGAGTAAGTCGGGGACCTAGGTTTCAAAGCCACGTTACGATCGTTTCTTGAGGGATGATCATTCCTTGAAGGAGGTTGTTGAGCAGTGGTTGGAGCTTTAACCTTTTCAAAGTCGGACAGCTTCCTATACTTAACAGAATTAACATCAAGGACCTTTTTGTTGTCAGTCTTCGCATCCTCTTCCAGAAGGAATCTTTCAGGCTCAAAATAAATTCTCCAAGACCCCTCAGTAAGTCGGCTTAGAGAAGTCTTGAAGTCAGATTTATCCAAAACTCCAGATACTACGACCATTAAGACCATAGAAGGGTCAGGCATGTCGACTGAAGCGACCTCAACATTAAATAGTTTCAAGAATTTCCTAAGAGTCTCATCGAACTTTTGCCTAATGCCACTAAGAGTCATCACGCTTTTTGGATGAGTGATGTTGACTCTAATTGTTCCACGAATCTGGTAATCAAAGAAGTCCATGAAGTAATGGAGTCCGCCTCTAGTTGCCTGAACCACATTGCAGTTATGTCTTTAAAATAAAGTGAAAAGCACTTTTCCTTGACATTTTCCAAAGCAAAGAGGACTTCCTTATGGAGAATATATCTCACCAAGTGGGCAGTTGGGTCCTTCCGACCATCATAAGGGTCAACACCGGCAGCTTGAACTTCGGTGGGTTACGAGAGTTTCTGATATCCATGAAGAGTAGACTGCGAGTTACATAATCCAAATCAGAAGAAGACATATCGCCTCAAGCATATCGACGGATGACATCCACGATTTGAGAATCATTGCCGAAAGTAAGCTACTAGTTAAGGTAATTCAAAGGGGCACTGGTGCCCCCAGTGCTTAAGTCAAAGTTAGGAATCAGTTGATTGGCAAGAAGAATATCCGGATGAATTCCAACTTGAAGGGCCATATCGGGCACAATCCTGACTCCCGATCTGTGGGAGCACTATTATCCAAAGCTGTGTGCACTGGCACTTGATCAGAAATACCAATTACGAAGCTCACAACCTAACCTACCAAAGCGTCGTGGGATGGAAAGATGTCGGGATTAGGGGTGCCCCCGAGTGTATCGGGATCGACACCGTTCTAAGGAGCGGCGTCATTCGACTGATTTGTTTGTAGGGTTGCCCAAAAGTCCCAAGTGGCAGGTGGAGGAACATTGGTTCTAGTTCCAACAATGTCTGTTTGTCCAGTCGGCCCTAAGGCACTTCTTATCATGTCCTCAATCTAGGAAAGAAAGGTGTTAAGAGCATCTTCCTATCGCTCAAGTCGAGTGTTAATTCCATAGCTAAGTTCTTATTTATTCCATCGACATCTTCTTGAGCGATGTAGTTCAATAAAGGTCTGGTCGAGGAAAGTTCTTGACTTCCTCCTCCTTCTATACCTTGTGCTTCAATGATTTCATCGAGCTTCTTGTGCTTAACCATAGTGAAAAGCGAGTAATGTTGAAGTTGAAAACTTAAAACAAAGTCATAATCCGAAGACGAGTCCCATAAACTAATCCAAAACAGAGGTCAAAGTTGTGTGCCCCCCTCCTGGTGCGCCATAATGCTGATATGGAAAGGTTTCCTGGACTCACTGCATGCCAACACCCAAGTGAGTGTGTATGAGCAACAAGGTAATCCAAAAATGATGTAAAGTAATGCGGGGAAGACATAGCTTTTTATTGTGGTTCGGCACTAACACCTAAGTCCACTTCATAGTAATCATTTATCATATAATATTCGATTACAATTGTTGTATAAGTTCATACAATATTTGTGTGCAAAGCATAACAATAGAACAATAAAATATTTGTTAACTCTAAACATTGACCAAAATGTCTTTGTTCTTTGTTGAGTGAAATCTGAGTTGATTTTGTCAACTGTGTCTAAAAAGTAGCTTCAATGTCAAAGAAATCCAAGAAATATCCAAAACAGCCCAAAAGTGGTGTTTTATCCTTGTAGATGTCCAAAAAGTGATGGAAAATGTTTATGTAATGTTTTAGAGGTTCATACCGTGTCCAATGGTCATGGGGAAGAAGGTGACTGCCATTAATGATGCTTGGAAGCTCCAAGAAGTCCAAAATACCAAGTGAGAACCACCCCCTTTGAATGCCAAGCAAGGGGATATTTATAGGTGAGTTTGTAGCAGAGTAGGTGAGAAATGGGACCCAAACAACAAAGTTTTGTATCCCTGGGGGAGGAGAAATTCAGATCCCAAAATCAGAGTTGAGAAATTAGTGCATTGCTGAAATTTCATATCCCTGCCTACGAAAAATTCGACTCCCTCAAAAAACAGTGAAATTATGTGGTAATCACGTCGAAAACAGTGATCAACATGTTGAAAAGACACACCCAGAAGATCGGCCAAAATCTGGAGTGTTTGCCATACCAAAAATCTTTAATCCCGAAATTTCACTGGAAACACGTGTGGATCACATAGAAATGGGTGATCCGCATGTTAAATCTTAATGTTGAAGTGATCCGCCATTTTTTGGAAATCTCGGATCCAAAGTGGTTTGCCAAATTTTTCGACTCTCTCGGGTCTGATACGAGCACACAAAATTTCTCGGATCCCTCTGTGTTCTTAAGCTTTTTTGAACCCCAGACTCTTGGATCCAATCATGTGCCACTTTCTCGGATCCCTATGTGCGATTTGAACTTCTACTAGCCGGGGTAAGCTGACGGTCAAAACATTTCGAATCTCTTGAGGGAATAAAAATTTTCGCAGATTTTCCAAGTCATGATTTTTGTCAAGTTTTTCGGTGTGATAGGGCAAGGGAGCGCACGTGGGTTTTCCCCGATCCGCCGTATTTTTCATTGATTTTCCACAGTGCCAAATTGCCAAATCAACCAAGTTGTCAGAGTAATCTGGCAAGTGTGCACATGAGGTTTCTGAGTGATCCACCACATTTTCAGTCGCGCCAAATGCCAGATTTGCCGTTTTCACCAGATTGATCGATAATTGTAAAACATATGATTTTTCATGATTTTCACACATCGATCAGTTGTTTTCGACGTGCCGAATTAGGTTTTGCCAGTTTACCATATTTTGATGCCGTAAGTCACGCGAGCCATTTTTCGTGATCGACGCACGTTGATCAGCTGTTTTTTAGCACACGACACTGTTTTGACCGAGTCTATATATTTTTGTACGATGAGTTTTGCCACGTGATCAAACCAACGTGCTCAAGCTGATCGGACGGTGTCGATCACGTATTTTCACTAGGTTAGCTTTTTCTAGTCCATCGACGATGATTTTATGGATCGACGTCATTTCCAATATTTTTTTCCAAACATGTCGTAACTTTGATCAAACCACTTTTGTTTTATGATGATATTCTTGACATGTGACAGCTTTGACTAAAAAGCGTGTCAGTAGATGCAAAACTTGTTCTTTGAACTACATTATCTTGAATCCACTTGGGTATGTAGAAAGTCACTCTAAGTGATTCAGTCATCCGCTTTATTTATTTTGAAAATCAGGGGAGATTATTGTAAATTTTCAAATTGTTTTGGGTTTGGGTTTGAGTTTGTTTTGAAGATGGAAGAAAGAAAGATAGGAAGAAGAGGAAATTGTATTTGTTCCACATTGTGGATGTGTGAAAAAGTGTTCCTGTATAAGAATAGGTTTCTCCAAGGGTGTTTGGGCCTTGACGCTCCCAAATGTATGCTTTGTTGTGAGGAGGGAGACCATGCATCACCACCCTCACACATGTGCGCCGCCACCGCCGTCATTTCGATCGAACCGGGCCTGACCGGGTACGGGTTGCGAGTCCCGGGTTCGGACCGAGCAACAATATTTTTGGATCGATTTTTAAAACAGTAATGGGCCAAATTTTAGCCCATTACGGGTCCAAGATTCAATTTAAATTAAAGCTGGTTTCTTGAATTGTTTTTGAACTATTGGAACGGAGGGACGCAGCTATTTGCAATGCTTTCTGACCATTGCAAATGAAGGGATGCAAAATTTCGAATTTGAAATGAATATATGACTGCTCCAAACGGACCAAACCTTGCCTAAATTTTCGAATGCAAGCATGGCAGGGAAGTTGGGGAATTAAGCCTGTTCCTGGTGCTACGTGGTTCCAACCTTACCAGTAGGCTTGCCTAAATTTTCCCCCTCTCTACCCTACTTTTGGCCTAGGACCTCCAAGTCTTCAGGTTAATGAACATAATTTGAAAGGAATGTAAATAATGGTGTAAATTATAAAGAAAATTATGCTCATTGATTTAATTTTTTTGTGGTCTTGATATTTATCATAAAAGAGAAGGGACGTCTGGGTGGGTAAAATGGTAAAGGGGATAGATCGACAAGTCAAAGAATCTAATTTGATGCTTGTTGTGGCTATTTGCAATTTTTGATAGGAGATGATTAACACTTGTCACCATGGATAAATCGCATTTTAAGGTAAGTTTTACTTTTATACATTGCCACTAACATGTGTCATAATAGGTTAAATATTTACAGGACTTGCAATTTGATTTGCCATTAACTGGTTTTCTCCCATCCAGTTAACCAACTGTTTTACTTAAATAATTTAAATCCACATCTGTTAACTGAGTTAATTCACAAGCATGTTAACTTAAATATTCCATGCTTCTCTTCTATTAGATAACTTAACAAATTTATTCTATATTATATTTTATTTGGTATTATAGGTAAACTTTGTAGAACTGCTGAAACAGAAAATATGCATTTGCTTGTGTATCACTGTCAAAGCTACAAGTAAACTTGATTTGTAACCTCTATTATTCATATGCATCGCATGTGAATCTAAATCTCTCTCCGATGAAAAAACATTGAGATGAAATTTTATTTTTATCAACAAAATTTCGCTGTTTTCTTGAGGATGATTGACATATAAGTTAGAAATCAAAAAATTTCTTTAAAAATACAGTATTCAAAAGTAAGCATATAATCTGTATCTAACCTTCTACCATTGCATGTCGATTGTCCATTTTAAATTCTCATCCTTAATAGTGTTATCTCACAGCAAGTAAAGACATACGAATGAGATCCATAAAAATAAAATCACAAAATTGAAAATAGAGTACACTTGAGATCTGACATTATAATAGCTGCATAGAAGTATCTACATATAAATCATGGTATATCATAAGCATATGACCACAATCACTTTCCCATCCTACTTTACTAAGCAAAGCCGAACTAGCAGAGAACATACGATCATATATTCTTTATCATAAATTAAAATTTTGAAATAGTAAGATACTCACCAACAAGAAAGAAGCAGCATAAACTAATTTAGCTATTTAGCTTAATTGCACTATAGATTCATATTACCATTCAAAATCAAAAGATAAAAAGCAATACAAATACTTAGATCAATATTCAACCAAAACTATAGAAACAAATACCTGAAACCAAATTGGATGAGTAGAGAAAAATGTTACTAGCCATGTTAATAAATCACATGTCCTTATGAACCATGTAGCTGAACTAACTCCACCATCTTAGTTTATTCTTGGATTCTATTATTTGCATCGTTTAGCTGTATATATTCTCAATCTTCCAATATCAACTTTAGCTTTGTTTTGACTACATCATTGATGCGGTATGCCCAACTATCATATCTTGAGGCTTGTGACTTTCCATTCCTTGTACATAATGTGACTCATTTTACTGAAATTGCATAATAAATTAGGGAGTTTTCTAGAATAGCTCTGCGCTAGTATACATAATATCATCGTTCTTATTGGGGCATGAAGGAAGATACCATTTTAGCAATTCATACACGCCAAAGACATTGCATAAGTATCAAGAAAGACAAGTCATTAACAATTTTATCCAATAAACACCAAAACAATATTGATCACCTTTTGTATAAAATATATGTTGAGATATTTTGTAGACATGAGTTTAGGATGTGTATAAGAATGAGTTAATGAGTTTCCTGGTTTACAGTATTTAGGATAGGAATGAGTTAATGAGTTTCCTGGTTTCCAATATTTAGGATGAGAATGAGTTAATGAGTTTCCTGGTTTACAGTAATTTCCAATTGCCAGTTCCATTGTATATATGTTATATACATAACAGAAATATATCAATAAAAGGAGGCCAAGCCATTCTTTATTTCTTCATATAAGAATGAATTAATGAGTTTCTTGGTCTACAATATTTAGGACAGGAATGAGTTATAGAGTTTCCTGGTTTATAGTATTTAGGATAAGAATAAGTTAATGAGTTTCCTGGTTTACAGTAATTTCCAATTGCCAGTTCCTTTGTATCATGTTATATATATGACAGAAATATATCAATAAAAGGAGGCCAAGCCATTCTTTATTTCTTCATGGTATTAGAGCCATATGACTAAGATACAGATCCAACAATGGGTGACGGTAAAATACAGATCCACCTTCACCTGTATCTTCTCAAAATGACCATACAACTCCCTTTTTTTTTGGCTCCACTGTGCAAGCAGTGACAGTTGGTGGTTGTAACAATATGGTTGGAGCCTTGGTCAATAGGCAAAGAAATTCTTCCAGTGCTACATCTAGCACGTCAAGCACTCCTACTTCTCTTCCTAATTTGACTGCGGAACAATGGAAGACTATATCCACTATATTTGTTAATATTCAACACTACCGATCGATTATATGGTGAGTTTTCTAATTTTTCTTGGATTATTGATATCGTTGCTTCTAATCATGTAACGGGGGACGAGTCATATTTGTTTGATGTTCACGATATTGCTGCATGTCCTATTGGACTTCCTGATGGTCAAAATATAGTTGCTACCAAAAAGGGAAGTGTGAGGATCTTGGATGGATTGTATCTTAAAAATGTTCTTTATTGTAATGTCCCGTATTTTTACGGTATTATAATTATTTATATAGTGATTAAGAGAATTAAATGGTCATTGAATTAAATTATATGGAATATTTAATTAATATAAATAATAGAATAATATATTTAAATTTTGAAACAGTCGGAAATAGCTGAATTCACAATATTGTGTGAGTTGAATTGTAACAACCCGCATTCTACGCATCGAAGGATCGTAGAATATTTATTTCTTTCTCATACGAAGTCGTATGGTCATGTAACTTTGGGAAACAACCATTAGAGTCATTTTCCATGTTCATGATTTTGTCGATTTTTAAATGACCGTTTTACCCCCAGTTGGTACTGTTTCGTCCATAACTTTTGATTGGAAAGGAGTTTTGACCTGAAACCACTTCCATTGGATTTGAATGATGGTTTCTCTTTCCGTAGAGTGGTTACATTAGCCAAACGGGCTTACCGTTTGGGAGATATGGCTGAAACAAGGTTTAGAAGGTGAAAAACAGCTAATTGGGCTTAACCGGGTGACTAGCAACTAGGCCCAATGGGGGATTTCGGGATTTGGGGTATTTAAGGGCTGCTAGGGTTAGGATTTCGGTTTTAGACTCATTTTTCCAACCGTCACATGAATAGTATATGAGATTTAATTCAGTTTAGAATTGAATTATAATAATGAATTTATTATTTGAATAAAGTTTGAATGTATTATTATATTATAATTATAATCGAGATCGAAATGGCGCGACAGTTCATAATTTGGCGATTCGAACTTTAATCGAATATACATAATCCGTTTTAAACTGGATTTCTGTGGAACAGGAAACGTTCGGAGCTAGTGAAGTATATTTTTCTTATGGAAGAGAAAAATTGGGATTTCATTGTGTAGATTTTGATTTATGTCCAAATCAAATTTTAAAATAGTCGCTATGGAATTCCTTTATAATTTATAACGATTTACAAAAGGATTTCTATTTTTAATTGAATATCGGTTAACTCTGATTATGAAATATCGAGTTGTAAATCCATATATATTTATTCTGAAGCTGTATGATATTCTGTTGTGAATATATATGATAATATTTATTTATAAATATTTAATCTAATTGTTTTTAAACATATTTAATATTTAAATGGATTTATTTAAAGCATTAAAAATAACCAGTTTTGCAGACGACCTCCATTTTCGACGAAACTAATTTTGTTGGATCCGTAATATTTTTTAAATTTCAATTTTCGTGATTTTTGGAGTCAGTGTGTGGCTGTACGGATTTTTAATGTGAAAACAAATGATATTTTGACGGTTAAAAATACGCTGTGTGAGAAAACGGAGTCGGAATTCGACGAAACAAGTTCCGCTGGGTCCGCAATGTCAAACGCTAGTTGTATGCCCATTTTCATGATTTTTGGATATCGTGTGTGATCATACGGATTTTTAAGGATAAATACAAGCAGCGATATGATAAATATTAATATAAAACTCGAATAAAAAATGATATTTCTTCTCTATAAATATCCTAACACCCTAACCCTAAGTCATATTCATCCCAAGGTCAATAGAAAATTGCGCCGCATGTTTTCTTTCCTTTCAGTAAAAGTTTTGATCTTCATAAATTAAAATCAAATAAAACAAAATTCCTTAAATCTCAAAACAACTGTGTTTGGAGTCGCTGAGGTATTGTCTTTGAGTCTATAACCATTTTGCTTGGTGCGCATCATCTTTCTGAGGTCCGAATGTTTGCTGCGTTGGTTAGGGTTGAGGTAATCTCTTGATCGAGGCCATTATTCAGTAAACTGAGTTCGTATTTGGATCTAGGGTACGAATTAGCATATATACGCTAACTATTGGGGGGTTTCCGTCATTTTGTGGTTCGGTGCTGTACTTGGGATTTTGCGTTAAAAATGGGACGATAGATTTGAACGAGGGTGTCGAGTTGGGCAAAATGGATATGGGGAGGTGGAGATTTACATAAGGATGATGATGGTGATTTTTATTTGGAGTTCGATGGAAGAACGAAGGTGTGGTGGAGGCATCAAGGATCGGTAATGGCTTTGCTGAAGCCAAATGGAGAGAGCAGATCAATCAGGGAAGATGTATTAGCGGTAGCCGGTAATGCGCCGAAAAATAAAGTAAGCCTAATTATGTTAAATAATCTAAGTTAAATTCTATATTAAATAGTGTATTACGTATAACATGAATAGCTTTCCCGTATGTTAACGGAATTCAGTGAAACAAGATTCATTAGAATCGTAGGAAGGGAGCAATACAATGGAACTGATTGGGAGTGAATTGGAGCTCGTTGCAAATTATGGCAAATTAAAACGTCCGTCTGAATCAACCAACAATTATCGTTATTTAACGATGATCGTCCAATGTGAGTAATCTCACTAACTCTGCTCAGTTTATATTTTCATAACGTATTTTTAGAACTGATAAATATTGGTTGATTGCTGTGTGTTGATTGGTTGGTTGAACTGCTAATTGATTGGTTGAAAATATCGATATAGTTATATAAATATCGTTAAGTAAATATGGATTCTGTTGATCAGAATATTTCATGTTGAAATGAAATTGGTGTGAGTTATATTGTGTAACATCAGTGGATGCAGGGAAACAGGTTGGAGGGATCCAACTGGATTCCTCAACATTTATTTTACTGTTTTCATATATTGTGATATATGATGTGATATATAATCTGTTGTTGGTTAAGTGTGTTTGGATGATATTGATCATTGTTAGATGGTATGTTAAATACCATAATGAATATTGGAATGCAGAAACAGAATTTTCAAAGTGAATATTGAAAATGAAATATATTTATATAAAATCGAATGATTATATAAAAAGGAATTTCAAAGTGGATATTGAATTTAAGGATTTTATAAAATTAATGGATTTTATAAATGGAAATATTTATATGAAATAAATAGAATAAAAAGGGGATATTTATTTTAAAAACAAATAAAACTGAAAAGAAAATATTTGTAAAACAAATAGAATTGAAAAGGAAATATTTGTAAAACAAATAAAATAGAAAGAGAATTATTTGGGAAATAAATAGGAATTATAAAAGGAATTATTTGGAAAATAATTATTAAATAGAAATTTGTTTTAACAGATAAATGAAAAAGATTAATTCAAAGTAGAATTAAATGAATCTGTTTTAACAGATAAATGAAAGATTTATTTATAAATAATGTTTATATATTAAGTAAATAATTTATCATTGGATAAATTGAGTATATAAGTCTGAACTTATATAGAGAAGTAGAAATCGGTTTTGACACCGATATTTTAAATAGAAGGTGGACTCAGCTGTAACACCCCACGTCCATTAATGTCACTCACAAAGGGAATGCATTAATTTCCATGGAGGTTTTAAGTGAATATAGAATAGAAAAATTACAACAAGACAGATAATAAGTAGTACTTGGAAATCTAAAACTTTATTTAATTGCAGCGGAAATTAAACATGTTTGTTACATCATAAAACCATAAATCAGAGTCAAGTACAATATCCATCTTGATAAAACAAAATACATAACCCCATTACATAAATAGCCATTAAGGAAGGTAACAAGCCGGACTTTACTTCAGCAGCCCAAACATTCCAAAAGAGAGATAACGCAATCCAATCAAGTTCCACTAGAGCTGGGCCCACCCTGAGGACCTGGAGGGGGAAAAAGATAGAAATGGAGGGGGTCAGACATAAAGTCTGGCGAGTAACAATACTATTAACAAAATAACTAGACTAAGGCATAAGCTGGAAAACAAGGAAATGTCTATGAACTATTGGGTATGGAAGAGCAGATAAAGATAACGTTAAAGGCACACCTAATTACTAACGAATAATTACTACACTGCACCGCACCAGTCACCCTAAAGGTCGATCCCACTTGCTTCACTTAGAAATTATATAAATAGCTTCGTGTACCCCTAGCTGACTACATAGGTGCCGCTTGCCCCTATCTCCACTAGGTGTACCCCACTACCCACTTTCGATCGGCTCCCTACTCGTAGATACCCATGTTGGCCCCACAGTGGGGTGTATCACTCCCCTAAAGTGGCAACCCGATACAATTTGAGAATGTACGGCTTATACCTACACGATGCAACAACGCCTTACCTACCAGCCCGGGTCCACACACGCATATGAAACCTGTTGGACTTGCGTTGCCACCGCTACCCCGTTTGGCCTCTTATAGTCAAGCCCAGTATGCGTGTCCCGTCCTCGACTTGGGTCGAGCCCACAAAGATACGTTTGGGATACTGGTTGAAATGGGCCCCCACAAGCTACCCACCTAAGCTTGTCCACTAGTACATCCCAATTAACCCTCTTAGTCATGTTCATTTACATATGTGTTTGGTTAAGTCTTACTAATCATATTTCAAATGCCACTAAAGGCAACCACTAGATTCCTCATGCCACCCAAGGCACCTACTTAACCCCCATGTCCCACCTTACATATTTATCTGGTTAAGTATTTCTTAATTCATTCAGGCCATAACCTCATAAAGACCTCTCACATTAGACTGGCATTTATGGCAGCTGGATTTGTCGGGCGGGTCCGGGCAGTCTTACACCATAAAAGAGTCTAACCTCGTGTCTTTACAACTGTTATGCTTTAATTTAGGCCTAGGACCCCTCACATTGGGCTGACATTTGTAACTACTGGATTTGC